>CM063109.1:64734913-67538042 GCA_031841125.1 Acanthococcus lagerstroemiae
TTTTTTTTTCTATTCTTTAAACCTTTACAGTATAGACAGTATATTATATTCATGTTTATACTACTAGACTCTATGGTTAAAATGAACTGAAATTTGAAATTGATTTTTGGGTGAAAGAATTAGGAAGGTGTTCACAGTTATACATATACAGGGTGTCTACCGGGTGGTCCAAATTTTCAATTCCTTGACTTTTCCTTGACCTTTTCTCCTTTTTTCATAATCGTTTTTTAACACATAACATATAAATCTTATTCGTAGAACTTACCAAGGTGGGGGGGGGGCTCACAATAAATGGAAACACTAAAAAATACTATACAAATATAATCTTATTCGTAGAACTTTACCAAGGTGGGGGGGGGGGGCTCACAATAAATGGAAACACTAAAAAATACTATAAAAAAGGATATTATGTAATTATCTGAAAATATTTAAGACAAGCAATATGTAAGTATGACAATGACAATCTTTTTTTAACAATTAAAAATAAGGTTCGGTTCACTGAACGCAGGAAATATTTAACACTCCTTTGGATTCCACTGAGGTACAATTCTCCCATTCCTATCGAAATTACTTTAAATTTACTTGTAATTAAAAAAAAATTAGTGATAATAACTTTGAGGAAATTTATGACTTTTCATGACCACTATCCAAAATACTTGACTTTTCCTTTACTTCCTTGACTTTCTTTGACCACTCTCCAAAATACTTGACTTTTCCTTGCCTTCCTCGACCGGTAGACACCCTGATATAGAGTTCTGAAATAAAATTAAGTGACGAAAAAAATTTTCCGTGAGTTCATTCTTTGTTTTTTTCCAAACTTCTTAAAAATATGTTTGAATTTCCTGACTATTTACAAACTTCCTGATCTAATTTTCAAATTCCTGACTTTTTCCAAACTTTCCAAATTTTCCAAACCTGTAGACACCTTGAAAATGAACAATTTGTCTGTTTATAAGTAACGCACCCTATTGGCAATGAATAGAAGTTGCGTAGAAATGAAAAAATACCTGGTTTCAAAAAATCAGCCCTGTAGCTTAATTAGATGAAAATTTATAATGAAAAAACGTCTAATTTTTATATTTACACCTTTTTAGTATGGGAATAACCATTACAAATGCCATGTTTTCAAACCATAAACTGCGGCGTATTTTTAAACTGAAAATATCTCCCGCCTTTTGAGATCAAAGATTTCACCCCTTCCCATTCTTTTCTATCAAGAGCTACACCCTTTGATAGTGCTTGATTAACAAAAACCGAAAAAATTATTCTTCCACTTGGCTTTTTGCCCCCTTTTCTCCTAGGATCTGTAAGCCTATCTATCCGTCGGGGATCTTTTGCAATGTGGCCCGCCCATCTGTACTTTGGTTCCTGACAAAATCTTTTAAATCTGGAATCTTGTTTTTCAGTGCTGTTATACAAATTTCAATAATTTTATTTTTCGCACACATCGCCCCTAGCATAGCGTTTCGGGTAGAATAAATTTTTGATACGAGTATTGCTGAAAGAGTCCAAATTGGACAGCCATAAATTAGAACCAGCAGTACACACATATTTTAAAGATTTATTTTTGTGTGTGTGTGTGTTAATTTATTTACTCGTAGAATTCCTTTAAAAAAATATGTTTCAAGGACTAAAATTTTCTTCATGCTAGATTATTTATTCTTCTACTTATTTCTTTTTCCACTTTGTTTTTGAATGTGATCACCTGGCCGAAATAAGTTGCTTCCTTCACTATTTCTAATTCTTGACCGTCTACTGTAATTAATTGGTGGACATAGTTCAGACGACATAATCTTACTCGTAGTTTTACCCAGACTCATAGTCAGTCCAGCCGGTTTTCCCTGTCACATTCAAGGATTGGATCATCGTGTTTAGTTATGAGCATGACTCTGATATTACGAGTGTCGTTAGCAAATCTGAGATTCGAACCTTTCTTACCGTTAATATTTAAGGCTACATCTTCCCAATTTTGTTACCGAAGTATTTCTTCTAAAGTACAGTTAAAAAGGATAGGGGAAAGAGAGTCCTCCTGGTGAACCCCTTTTTTGATTTTGAAATAAGACCCTATTCTGTCCGATTTTATCCTGATCTCTCCAGGCCCGAGTATAAATTTCTGCAATAAAGTTAATTATTGGGGTTTCCACTCCCCGTTTTTTCAGAGTCTCCAAAATACAGAAAAAAGACGCCAAACAAGAAACTTTTTCCAAAAAAAGTCAGAAATTAAAAAAAAAAGTTCCAGATATAGAATGATGAGTACCCAAATATGGAATATGATGTTTATAGGAGAGGGGAAGAAATGAAAAATATTTTGAAATCTAACGGTAAATTTCTATCTTAGATAAGTATAAGTAAATACATCCATCAATTTGAAAAGAAAAATGATGTCTCATTAAGTGTGTATGAGTTGATTACCATACCTGGCTGAGTAAAAGTGGAACTGGGTGCATGGATTTTGTGTGTGTGGGGGGGATTGGGGGAGAGGATGGAAGCTGGTGCTGGTTCGCGCCTGAGCTGTTGGCTCAACTATGTATTGTCCGGTTCTCTTTCTTTCTCTTTCTTCTTTTTTGTCTCTTTTTTTTTTATTTCAATTGACTATTATTGTAACTTGTTATATATCTTAACTGCTCCCTTGTCCCGAAATAAGCTCAACTGTGGGGGGGGGGGTAAAATATTGTGTACAATAAATAAATAAAATGCTGTAAAATTCACACACAAATGTATTTTATCGGTTTCGGGACCAGCGCATAACTCATGCAACCAACGTTGACAAATTATTTCTTAACTTTTTTTTTTTCTTTACATTTTGGATTTTAATTATGTCTTCCAATCGAATTCTTAGTATAGATCTTTCTATGGAATTTTGGGTAGTTTCTATATTTTTTGTGAGGGTCAATGTATATGCTCCATATGTTGAAGATTGCAAATGAGTATTCATTATTTATGGAGGGAGAAGATGTCTCAAAATTTTTAATATTTATTTTACTTCACAGTAGGCTACGTTTCCGGCCAGCAGAACATTAGACCTTTTAAGCTAGGGACCATTTGCCCCCTTGCAGCCAGTCCACCCTGCTAGCAGTAGTCACATGGCTGGCCTATTACAGCCGCGTCGAATTCAATGCTCTTCATAGACTATCAAAAACGAGCTTCTATACCAGGAAAGTAACCAAAGGAGGTGGGCCGGGCCCATCCGGAAAATCCACCTGATGACAGAAACGTAAAAAGTTGAAAATACTTTCAGGGTGTCTAACAAATTTTAAAATTAAAAATGTTGGACTTTTATTGGACTTTCATTGGACTCTGTGATCAAAGTTCAGTTTTCGACAACACTACATTACTATTATTCCTCATTTTTCAATTTTTATTGAACCTATATTAAAATTATTGAACTTTTATTGGACTTATTGGACCATGTTTCAAATATTAAACTTTTATTGGACTTACTGGCCCGGTAGACCCCTGACTTTTTTTTTTCAGAAAAGTGTTTTTACAACACTTTTTAGGTCGGATTTTCTAGCGAATGGGGGGAGGGACGTATAATAGGCAGTTTACAGGATTTTCCTTTCGTAACTACCTCAGCCAGAAACCAAGTCTGTATTCTTTGATAGTGATGGATTCAGGAAGAAATCAAGAGAAGGATAATTTAGGGTTTGCAAGGTTGGAATGACTGCTCCCTCGCCCCCATATTTGGATCATTTTATATCTTCGTGATGATAAGTAAGTTACTGAATACTCAAAAAATTAGAGCTTGGAGTTGGGAACTGTTTGTACTGCAGACTATTTTCTCATTGCTAGTGAAGAAATAAAAATTAATTGTTTTTAATTGCTGGATTCTCAATTAACCGATAATTTTTGAAAATTTCTCAACATTTATCATAATATTATTAATTTGTTTTCTTCGCGTGCAAGGAAGGAACAAGAGCAGTCTTTATCGTTCAGCCTCTTCAATGACAATCTCCCAGATTTACTTGCGACTCAGTCAGGCACTTTCATACTTGTTTAAAACTCGCTAAAACTGAATCCAGCAACATCCATAACCCACTAGGAACTGGTACCCGCAAAATAAGCTTAACAAAATTATTTTTTTGGGGGGGATAAATCAATTTGAAATTTGTACGGACGAATTTTCATGACAATTTTCGAGATTAAAGGCCTCATCCGAGGCTTTGACTGATGGACACAGCGAGTGAGACTGATGTATCAATTTGTAAGTATTTTAGGCCACCGAGTGTAAATTTTCAGTCTGTACTCGGCTGTCAGATTATCGACAGCCTAATATTTTTTGCAAAATATCGCTTCATTTAAAATAAAAAAGCACTTGAGTACTCGTAGCACGTAATTTGCAAATTATACGTTTGTAGTTTTGTAATTGTACTCTTGTGCCATTCCCGCTGTTGCCATTTTTAAAAAGGACTGTGTACGTTGAAATTAGTGTATACGTATCAATGCGAAATATATAACCAGTAGTTTAGATTCACAATTTGTGAATTCGCTTATTTGTACATTTATTTTTGCGCCGTTGTTGATAAAGAGGAGTTATTTCGGTAAGTGCATCTGTTTGTTGCCCCATCACCAGTTGCGACATATTTAAATATTTACTCACACGACAACCCGCGTCGTATGACCTAAAACAATCGATTAGTTTGAAAGACATCTTACAATCATTCAAATCACATAGTTACGATTTTAGTACGATGTTTTTGTTCATGAAAGCTCGCTCTATAATTTCATACATCAAAAAAAGAGTATATTACCAATTTCTACTACTTTTATACCAAAACTTGTCCTTTCATCCTTCAAGGACGTAAGACAAGTCCAACGAGCGGAAGAAATGTCGATGTTGATTCCTCTTATCGTTATAATCGATTTTTACTATTATTGCCATACATCCATAAAAGCTCTGGAATTCCCGGCGTTTTATGGTTTATATCGTCGTTCAGACTGAAGGTTATACGAAGCAATAAAACAAAATATTCAATTCTCGATTGGTGTAGTTAGTTTTCCACGTAACTGATGAAGAAAATACCAGGCTGCGAATGTAAAGCAGAAGAACATTCACGAATAAAACTGATCCTGGCATCGTTATTTTCTTCTCGTGCATACACTTATTTCGGTGTGAAGTAATAAAACGAGAGATCTTCGGGATACAGAAAGCAACAAAACAGCCGTTTTAAAACGCTAAATGGAAGAAGCTTCGATCGAAATCGAAATTTGAAAATCTGGTTGTGCTCTATTTCTGGGGTTGCTAGGAGGCGAATCGGATCGTAAAATCTTAAATTTGCCAACTGCAGGCACACTTTAATTGAGAAACCAGAAAACAAAATTCTTTCATCAATGTAATTCTCACAAGCACGAACAGCCGATCTAGAATGTGGGGGGGGGGGCTTACGCGAAAGCAGACGAGTATCAAAATAATATGCTTACAAATTCTTCACTCGTATAATTTTTCAGTTCTTTGGGGGACTTTCAAAGAATTAAGGGTTAAGCTCCAAGCCGCTCCTTATTTGCACTTGTGCGAGTTTCATCATTTGTATAAAAGGAAAGTTTTTGAAACCAAGTGATAGAGTATGCTATGCACAACAAAAGTCAAACTCAGACTGACTTCGATTATTTTTTTAACTGATATTTATGCCTTGGATTATTGGTATCTATAATTAATGAACACATTACATTTTAACCAGATGATTATTAATATTTTAGTCGGGGAATAATTGATAATCCGAGCTCTGCTTGTTGGCTGGTGTATGATGCCACTTATTTCAGTGATATTTACGACTGTCAACTTTCCATTTATGACCTTAAAACGACAGAAAACAAAACTCAACTAATATATTTATTATTTCCCTTCCCGGTTTTCCCAAGACCGTGTTCAAATTGCTCTCTGTCAAATTAGTGTGAACGCAGCTTTATTTTTTAAAGTTACGCTCACACTGAAGCATGTAGAGTACGCTGTTCTCGAAAAAATTCAAAAACACAAACTAGCGAGGTTTTTATCATTTAAAGTCGTATTTACTGCTGATATTTTTCAATAGGAGGGGATTCTGTCCTTCATACGTTATTGGTGTTCACCTACACATCCATATATGAGGTGCTTGGTACAAAAAGGGTCAACTTTGACGGTCCAGTCTATTGTGAGAAAAATGCAAAATGAGATTTTCGATCAAAAATAACGATTTTCGGTTTTTAACGTTTTTGTTCATTACGCTACTTCTACTTCCGAGTGAGAAAATTCGGAGCCCCTAAAAATGGCTTCTGACCTTGGTAACGCAGTACAACATCAAATGGCGCTGCTCTGCGCGTGTTTCTCATCCCACTACTTCTCAACACCCGCGAACGGTTTTTCTTGACGATCCTAACACTGGTGAATTTTTAGAACTTTGTACCAATGTTTAGCTTTTCTACAGGCGAAAACATTACTCAAATAAAAATGTGCCATTTTCAGGTTGTTTTGACGTGTCATGTACGAAAAATCATAACGCAAAACTTTAAACACGTTTTTCTCAAAACTACCTAATATAATGTTCTTCAAACATTCGTCTTGAAATGGATATAACTCCGTCAGTTTTGAAGATAGAAAGCTTTGCTAGTTCTCAATTTAAAATAAATTTCCCCAAGTATTAGAAAATGGACTGAACTCAAAATCGATTTGACTGACAAAGTTGACCCTTTTTATATGAAACACTACATATTACTTTGCCTCTCTTCTCATTCGATGAAGTCTAGCTACATGAGCCGATGTAGGGCACCTTGTATATGCTTTTTAGTTTCTTTTTAATTTTTTTTTCGCTCTTTTCATTTAGGCGATGGTTTTACTCGTATTTTACAAAAATGATTACACTACTTTACTACATACTTGATAGTGCCCTACCGCAATGAATTCAGCATCAAGATACCAAAAAAAATGAAAAAAAGTGGGGAAAAAACATCAAGTTCACCCCACAAAATTATCAATTTTAATCAATTATAATCGATCAGAAAAATTATCGATTTCCCCATCCCGGCATCCCTACTTTCAACTGTACACTGTTGCCAGGTCTGCATAAAAGCAATTTCCGTTCAAATCCGAAATATGAGACTTCCTACTTGAAAACACGCTCTGTGCTATAGGGCAAAATTATAAGCAGATCTATATCTGTACAGACAGTCAATCGGCTATTAAGGCACTATCGTCACACCAAACTACATCCGTGGTGGGGGCGGAGTGTGTTAACTAATTATACACCCTTGCTCAGGAGAACTGTGTCACCTATGGACATCGGGACACGGCGGCATAAAGGGGAACATCATCGTTGGCAAGCTAGTGAAGGAGGGTATAAAAAAGGAACTGGCAACACCCAGTCGTGTCTTCCTGTAGCATACAGCATCATAAAATCCGAAGTTAAGGCTTGGATAAGTAAGCAGACAGAAATGCACTAGCGGTTGGCCAGAGGCATGAAAGTCAGCAAAACACTCTTAGGGGACGTCCCCAGTAAGTATGCCAAGTTCCTATTAGGGTTTGACAGGAAACATGCAAGGCTCATGGTCGGACTACTAACTGGTCATGGGGCCACAAAACACATGTGGTATAAAAAAGGAGTGGTGAAAAGCGGCTCCTGTAGGTACTATGGAGAAGAGGAAGAAACCTCGATCCATATCATATGTCAATATCCTGCAATAGCCGGGACAAGACGCGAAGCACTAGGACTAGAGTATCCAGCACCCAGTGAAGTCAAAGGGATAGAGCTCAGTAAAATTCTCACTTTGGCTATAAAAGTGAGGCTACTGATCTGATCCTTAACAGCAACCTGAGGAATAGTGCAATGGACTACAAAGTCTGAGCACTCGGCGCTACAGCGCCACCTCGCACAAATGAATGAAATCGGGCAAAATTCACTTTCCGACATATGGGACCTTTTCATAGTGCGCTTCTATGTACAATTATTTTGGTGCCACAAATGAATCCACCGAAACTTTGAAATTCGATTCAAGAGATTTCAACCTCCTGAACGATTACATTTTAGAAAGCCCGAAAAATTCTTTAAGAACCACTGAAACGAATCGGAATACCGCATCAGATACAAAATGAATGCGACCCTATACAGCATTCATCGTCTTCTCGTCGGCATTCGGCATTATTGCGAGGGCGAGGCGAAGAGAGAATAACCGAACAAAAGATAATGCATATTACGGACAAATATTTTCCTAGTTTCTGGAAGAATAACTTCAATATCAGTTTATGGCGCAATCGTTGTCCTCTTCGCCAACTCCTCTTTTTCATTCCGCTGGTATAGCTCTTGTTCCGAATCTTCAACCCATAAATTCTTGTGTAAATACGTAAAAGAAACGTTCGCATTCAAACAACAGATAAAGATAAGTATAATTTCCGCCATTCCTGCGGTCGCGGTTTACAAGGCAAGGGTCTCGTTTCAACTTTGTTTTTGGAATTTATCAAAATTGCGCTCGAATTCGACCTTTATCCGGCGAAAAACGTTAGAAAAATAGGAAAAAGTGGGCGCTGGTTCGGTGAATGCGAACGGCGGGCCGATACTCGAACTAAATACGACGGGAATGAGAAGGAAAGGTTTCACCGAATGAATGATTTTCAACGTCGAGCTCGTTAATTGTCAACTTCAGGTGGCTGATCTTTAGGCGAAATATCGTATAGATTTGCATTTGAAATTAAGAATTATCACCGAAAGTTCGCAACTGATTTGTTTGATAATCTTCTGAACCGGAAGCTTTTAAATGCGCAACGGCGGTTATTCCTTTTAATTTCGCGAAGCGAAGATGCTGAATATTCTATTGGTAAGATTAGCGGAAATCAATGGTAGAACATCGCGGACGAAAGCTCGCTCGTATGAAAATTTTGCGATTTATATCTCACATCAGCGCCGTATCCGGGAATATGGTGAGAGGGAGGGGGTTAACCTAACATATGGGGTATTTTAAACTAAATTTATTTTCTAATGTTTTCGAGATCCCTATTTTCCTGAATTTTTAAGCGCACGGCTGTACCCGGGGGGGGGGGGTATCAGACCCCTCCCTTGTATACGGCTCTGCCTCACATCGTCCCTGTATTGACTACATTGGAAGATAAATGAAGGACTGTGTACAGCCATAAAAAGCCTTTTAATGGACTTATAATAAACGTCCATCCATGAAGTCATAATGCAGGTAAGATTAATCAATAACTTCATAATCAAAGGTAACTCCATGCCCATCCAAAATATATATTATATTGTTTTACAGAAATTCTTCGAAAAACTAAAAAATTTCTCGCCTTGCTCGTAAATGAATATGTTTTGTCACCACTTTCAAAAGTCAGCACACTGAAGTCTACCCCAAGAGAATTCTGGTACCGGGCTTAACATTGTTGTTGCACAGCCGCGTCTTTGATGTCTCTCAAAAATATGTGTCTATTTGGTTGTCAAAAATTCTACGCCCGTAAAAAGCGGACTTATTTAACACAGGTTATAGTACTCCATTATCTGGATACCACCAACGAGAAGACTTCTGTTGCAGCACATGGAAACACTCGAGTACTTACTGTGAGTCACAAAAATATTCGGAAATACAGTTTTTTTCGCAATATTGAAAGAAGAATGGGCGGAAAAAATCCGAAAAAGTTGTATGTGGCAGAAGGTAGAGTAGGGAGTCTTGGAGCACCAATTTTTTTTGGAGAAGTACCAAAAATTATGCACAGAAAAAGAAAAACACGAAATATGTAGCCACATTAATATTCGGACACCGTGTATTTTTTCCATAAGAAATCCGACTTGATCTTACATTTTCCTGAGTAAGATTCTAGAAAATGTTCCTTTGATGATCACAAGTGATTTGTGTAAACTAGAAGCTTTACAGAATACGAAATTTTAACCCACATCATCATCGCTCCTGTACTGGTTGAGTTAGAAACGGGTCATAACTATATTTTGTTTCTTTTGGGTTGCATGCTTATTATAATGGGCGGACGCAGGAAGTTTTCTTGTTGCATATTTTTTCAACCCATACCTAACTTCGCATTCAGTCATGCTACGATGTCGTAATTACCTAACTCATAATCTGCAATACTTCAATTATTCAGGTATCAACTTTTGATCATCAAAGGAACATTTTCTAGAATCTTACTCAGGAAAATGTAAGATCAAGTCGGATTTCTTATGGAAAAAATACACGGTGTCCGAATATTAATGTGGCTACATATTTCGTGTTTTTCTTTTTCTGTGCATAATTTTTGGTACTTCTCCAAAAAAAATTGGTGCTCCAAGACTCCCTACTCTACCTTCTGCCACATACAACTTTTTCGGATTTTTTCCGCCCATTCTTCTTTCAATATTGCGATTAAAACTGTATTTCCGAATATTTTTGTGACTCACAGTATATCCGCCATTTTCAGTAGCTTGGTGCCCGACGATTCACAATTCACTACGCGGAACGTTCCCACGTATCGAATTGTGAATCTTCGGGCACTAAGCGACTGAAAATGACGAAGTGCTCTACTTATGTTCGATAGGTTGGTATTGGTAAATTCCTGATTTAGTTATTTAAAGTGCTCTTAGTTAAATAAATTCAAAAATCTTACACGTTACTTTTAGACGTTTTAAGACTTACATAAAACTCTTATGTCGATGTTTTAGATTCTTCAGTACATGTTCAAGACTCTCTAATACTTCGGCAAACAGCCCGGCCTGATACAATATTTCGCAGATTTTTTAGATTGTTGGAGTGTATATTTTTCAAAACTTTTTAGACTCGTTATACACTTTTGAGATCTTCAAAATTTTTTCAGATACGCTGAGACATTTTTTGAAACAGTTCCCTGTTTAAGTCTCCTTTACATACGTTTCAAATTTTTTAGCCTTAGATGGGTTCAACATTCTTTGAAACGCCTTAGAGCTTTTTAGTGTTTGTTTAAGACTTTTCAAGATCTTTCTAGACAGGTTTAGGATGTAGCGAGAGGAAGGTATGGGTATGATGGTGGTGATAGTAGGGGGCGAGCGGTACCCCCGCGAATCTTTAGAGTCCATCACTAATCTGTATTTTAGATATCAGTCGGCAGAATTTGATAAGTGTCGACATTTGCTCCCATGAAAAATTTTTTTAACAAGTTGGTTTTCTTTTTTGCAGATTTTCGGCGATTTATGGGCAAAATATGAAAGTCGTTCAGATTTTATTCTCTTACTCGCATGAAAAATATTGTACCTAGTTAGTATTTTCTGCAAGTTTTTGGCCATCTAGTCGACAAAATACGGAACATTTACTTTGACAATTATGCACCGAGATGGCATTTTCGACCTATCTTTATTCCCCTCTCCTCCCCATATTGATAAAATTTGCAACATCCCTACAATTTGGACACCTCGTAATCGAATGTAAAAGAGCATTAAAAAAATCTCAATCAATCTTTGTTATTCCAGGCTCTTCCAAAAAACTTTCAAACCATTTTTATAAGATTCTTCGACATTAATTAACACTGGACTGTCTGAAGCTTTTGAGGGCTTCTTGAGACTATCAGACTTATTCCAGACTTTTCCAAACAAGTCTCAGACTAACTTTATAAAATTCTTCTGCATTGGTTAATACTGGCTTGACTGAGAATTTTGAGGCTTTCCCAGATGAACACTTATTAAGACAAGTTTAATACTCACTAAGACTTCTCTAGACTCTTGTAAACCTCTTTCATTACGTATTATGGTATCTTTTTTTTCTCTTTTTTTCTTCTGTGTGATTATTAAAAAAAATAATAGGTTTTCTGACTCGGCGAAAAATTATTAATCAGTTAAGGGGTTGAAATTCAGTTCCCTAGATTTGTTTCTCTATTCAACCATGTGTTTGCACAACTGTACCGAACTATTTAATTCATATTTAAACTACTTTTCGTATATTTCAACAAAAGCTTAATAAGAACAAAAGAACTACATTTTCTCTAAGGAAATCCCCAAATCTCATCTCAAAATAATAAAATGATTTCACTCGAAGCTTCATTAGTAGAGACCGGATTCTTCGGCATTAAAAAATTAGAAAATCGGCAGCAACATCTGCAGAATTCGGCATTTTAAAAAAAAGTCATGTTTTTTTACAAAATAATCTGATAAATCAAAATTTCAAATTAAAATGACAAAAGATTCTCATTATATGCATAATGATAAGATGTTTTGCTAAATTTTGCTGAGTGAATTGGTGGCGCCTGTCACTTAATATTAATTCTTAAACTGAGAATGAGTACTCTAAATTAACAGATACTAGCGGAGCAAAACTATATTATGCAGACAGCACCGTCTAAGGATCACGAGAAACCGTGCTAGTTACTTGGTAAGAAGTGTCACTGAGAGAAATACTCAATTCTTGAAGTAACGCGAACCCTTCATTTTCTGAAAAAACTTGTTCTAATTTTTGCTGGAGTAGGTATCCTTGAGCCCCTGGAATGATTTGAATTTTCGACGCACTTCTTCTATGATCTCGACTTGATCGCGTAAAGACAAACTTAGCATTTCCAATTTCTTAATCTTTTCAGAGAGAAACGAATGGTAGGTTTGTATGAAACAAGGTCAGTAGGTAAATTTTTCTTCTGGATCAGTGTTTTTAATTTTCCCACATGCTGGGAATCATCCGGCAATTTCGAAATTAGTTCCGCCAAATTCTCATCTTCATTTTATATATTTCCACTTTCAAATTATAATACACCTTTTTCGCACTTTACCATCATGTGTTGACAAAATAGCATATTTCGGCATTTTTCGGCACGTAAGGCCACTTTTGGCATTTAACCCATTTTTGGCATTTTTCGGCAATATAAAAATTTTTTCCCAGCCCCCTACCATCATGATTCGTGCTTATCTCTCAAAATAACTCGTCTGCCTATCAAGGAAATGACTTGACAAACGCCGAGGAATCCGGTCTCTATTCATTAGGTTTGCCAGTTCAGCTCGCAACCTTGTTGCCTTCTCCTGTACTGTATAAAATTAATCACAAAAGTAGTTCCTAAGCTTTTTCTTGTTTCTCAGAATTCGGCGAGCAAGTTGCCACTCAATTCCGTAAAATTTGAAACGATCCTCATTTGAAATCCATCAGTTTCAAGGTCCTTCAGTCTGTCTAGCCTCTGCTGCAAACGAGGCACTTAATCTGTCCCAAAAGATGACAACCCCCGGTTTTATGATTTAAAAATCTGACAAACTTACTCGACGCCATTATCCATATCCCTTTTACTCTTTCAACAAAATGAATTCGAGTCGCTGTATCGTTTCGGTACTCGAGTTTTATGGCATATATACGAACCGACTGCGACTTTTCTTCCACCGTATAATATGCAGTTATTATATTATACAATTTCGCTACACCATATTCGACAATAAAATGGGCGGACATGTTAACCCCGCCGTGCCGCTCTTATGTTAGCATTTAACGGACATTTATTTCCCTCAAAAAGGTTCGATGATTATATTTCGTATTAAGGTTTTATTCGCGCGCCGTTTCTTTTTTCTTTAAGCGCGCTGCATGCTGCGCGTCACGCTCGAATCCTCAGTAAGTTCTCGCAAGTTTTAACGCAGAATCGACCCCGCTAATTTGTAAATTGTCGCCAAAAAGCGTTAATATCATGCGAGCAATTCCGATGATATAATTTCGTGCACAGTATGAGCACTCTAGATGCGCGTATAGTGAAAATTCGACTAGATGGAGACGAATGACGTAGGACTCGTGGCTTTCAGCCAAAAGCGATAAAACGAAGCGTGGGATGTATACGAGATACGGCAAAAGAGAGCAAATTTGACGGCACTGGCTGTGGGTTTCCCGGCTTGGAGTTAAAATGCGCTTTCTACTTCACTGCTGTTTGGTATACGTACGTATATAGCTCTTCTCAACACCAAATCCACCTCCTCGAGATGAGAAAAGCATCAGACGAGTAAACATCAAAAGGGTTGGTATATTAGGAAGTTTAAGTTGTACGAGGCAGCGTGGTCGTTCTCATCCACGAAGATGACAATCGTCGGAAGTCGTATGCGACAAAGTGGCTATTTCGAAGAATTCGCGCCACGTGTTCAGTTTTCCGGAAAAAACTGCGTTATTATCGCGATTCGATGTAAAACTACAACGGTGGGAAGTTCTGTCGGTGATGCTTTCACACAGATCAAAATCGTTTCTCACCCACCAGGATAGCCTCGGAAATGGAAGCAGAGGATTTCTACAATTGTGTGGAAGAAACGATAGATGGGAGGAGGGGTATCACAAAATGATGGGAGATCGGAACGCTATAGACTCCCGAAGCTTTGTTGAATACAGAAGAGGGGAAATCAACGAAAATGGAAAACGGCAAATCAATCTGACTCTAGAGCAAAATTTAAAAATTTTGAATACCTTTATGAACAAACCACAAAAATGAAACTGGTCATGGGATTCTCCAGACCACAAAATGAACGAAATCGATTACTTTTTTATCACTGATTTAAGAATCACTGAAAAATATGTGATCTCAAACAGATTTATGTTGTGGTCAGATTATAGAGCGGCAAGAGCGATTGTTGATCTCGCTCTTGGCTCCAAGAATACCAAAGATCAACCACAGGAGGAGCAAGGTGAAGTATGATCATAACGGTGTACGGATGGGCTGAGGCGAATGAGACGTTGGACGCATAGCGAAGCTATACGTACCCCTAATGTAAGAGGTAAACCAACCCCTACCCCTGATGAACTTCGAGAGTGCAAGTGCCAAGTAAACATTCAAACACTCGTCCAGGGATGCCACCCGTTTTTCTCTTGTAATAATTATAAATTGTGAACGAAAAAACGGGAAAAAGTTTAAGAAAAAATAATTTTATTATGGTAGGTTACCGTATTTGGACTTAGCTGTCCTGTAACTAGGCTCAAAATATTAAAATCATGCATTAATTACTTACGACTGGCCCACTGTCCTATCACCAAAATCCCTATAGGGCCAATCACGTACAAGTCAGGACCATTATTCGGGTCATATACACCCATTCTATTTAATTTTGTTAATTTTGGAGGGCGGTTCTTGAAGTAATTCCTCACCAGTCACTAAGGTAAACCCCAAACGTCACAGCCCCCGCAGGGGTTTTACACTCGCTCAGCAGAGTGTCCATTCTTGTTCGGAAATGATTTTCCCTGACTTATCCAGGTTTTTCAGGCCAATTTTCCCAGTTTTCCAGACTCTCTTCAAATACAAATTACACATACAAGGGGGGGGGGGGGCAAATTTTTTCGGACACCGTGAGCAGCGAATATCGTCAATCACTCCAGAAACTTTTTTTTACTACCGTGTGCTTATGAAGCAGTGGCGGAGGAGGTGTAAAAATTTAATGATGGAAATGAAAACGCGCTCTATGGGGTGTAGCGTGATGCGATGTCAATTAACAAATTCATAGATTTTTTTCCATGTGACTTAATGCCGACCGGAAAGGGGGGGGGTGAAGAATAAAATTCGAAAATTGGTTTATAGGTTTCCGAGGTCGCTGTATTAAATTTCAGGAGTAATTTTTGGAACTTGTCCCTTCTGGTGCGACCAATGAGGTAGCAAAAGAGCGTAAGGCAAGCAACGGTTGACTCGAAATTCATCCTTTCTAATTAAAGCCACCGAATAGGGTAAAAATACAGGTTTATTTATTCAAAGTGTTGCTAATAGAAAATAACGTCGTAGAAATTTCGCAACTGTAAAAGCATAGGAGTTTAAATTTGGTCCAGATTAAAAATCAGAAGCGATATTCGAAATCAGCGACACAAAACCACCCCTATTTCGATACTTCATGTAATTTTTTGCCGGAGAAGCTGAATTCGTATTACGACAGTGCTCTGAAAGGGTCGAATAAAAAGCTGAGGCGATATTCGAAATCAGCGACTCAGAGCTTGGTTGGCTATCCTGTCCAAAAAATTGACTTCAGAATCTCGTAAAGAATTTGGAACTTGCGGAAAACTGGAGTTACCGGAATTAGCCCCTCCCTTGTGGAGTATGAATGGTTTAGAGGGAGGGAAAATACATAACTACTGAAATGAATTCTGGAACCCAGGTGAAAAAGCTACAGCATATCTAACGACAAATGCTACAAAAGTAAAAAGGGGTTAAAATCTGGAAATTTATGGTACCAAGGGAGGTGGAAGAAGCTTCAATCTAAGGGTATCGGCAGATACAATATAAGGTCATAAATTTGAAAACAATGGACTTCTTCATAACGTGACAATAATTATTATGTGGTCTTTATATTTTTTTTCAAATTTTGTGGATTAGTTACTCTTCTCCCGAAATCTCGGAAGTCCCTTTCATTCACCCTTATCTACATTTGCGAAGGAGAGGGGAACCGAAGAAAAACCTGATGGCAGGATATCCCAGAAGATGAATTTATTGGTTTTCAAATTTTAATTTGATTAGGACTTTCTCAACAAATTTTGTACACTGGGGAGAGGAGCTAGACTGAATACTTTTTCATTTTCGCGTCTGTTTGCGCCGATTTTCAGATTCTCGGGAACAGGATGAGATGAATACACGAAACAGCTGATATTGGGAGAAATGTATAAGGATTGGTTCGTGTTTCGTCATATTTTTCGTTCTTCTTTTGTGAAAGAAAAAGATAAGAAAATTGCCTAAGCGAAGCGAAGGAAACATTTTTTGTATAATAAATAGGGTAAAATCTGTTTGAAATACTACAGAATTTTGCAGTCGATTTTCTTACAAAATTCCCTGACTTTTCCAGGTTTTCCAGAGAATGGACACCCTGCTTAGGTGTGTGTATTTTTTTTTTAGATTGAGATAAACCAACGACCTGCTGAAATATCTAGCAAGGTCGACGTAAAAATAAATAATGACTTGGCACTACTGTCTTCTCGCGTTCCCTGATCACGCCTTCAGAATCTTACGGGTTCCCTGGTCATGCCTTTAGACTCTTACTGGTTCTATGCTGACAGGGCCATTTATTCATTAAGTTCAGTTATCGTTCCTGAACGAGGTAAAGGGGGGCATGACATCTGTGCCCCCGCGTAACCTTGAGTCATTCCCCACGAACCTCCACTTTTAAGATCAAAATTCTGATAGCTATTGAGGGATTTCGGTGACTACTTAGAAAAATGTTTATGCTTAGGCATATGGTTACATCTTGACCTCTAAGAATCGGGTTCCATGACGACCTCCCACATCCCGGACCGCTGACGATGAAAATTTCCATACTCACTGTAATAATGTATGTTTTGACTACCAGACGGGTCACCTCTAACGTCGTTGATTTCGCATAATACACAAATTTGAATTTTACAATAAAATTACTTTGAAAAAAGAAAACAAAAAAAAAACGAAATGGCGAATAGGCGACGAGGACTGTTTCTGTTTTTACGCCGAGCGCATTTCACCGAGGGGTCCCTGTTGAGATCTAGAGTACCTCCTTTACGTAAGTCCCTTCGAGGGGGTTAAACCCGATTGAAATTAGATGCGCGTTTTTAAGTGTACTTTTTCGGAACAGAATTTTACTTCGCCTTTCGATCTCAAGCTACTTTTTCCGACTTCTTGCTCCAGCGATTTTTTTCCAAGTCTGGAGTTTCTTTTTCCTTCTTGCCATGCAGAACTCTCCTTCATCATGGGGGCAGGAAATCAACTAACCGGAGAGAGCCTAATCCTGTGTTGTCATTTAAGATCTTCCCGTTGGTTGACGCTGGGTTTCGTGACCAGTCCCTCGATCGCTGTATTAAGTCCCCCCCCCCCAAAGGTTTTAGAGAAGGTACAACATACGAGTATGAGTTTAGAATGTAGAAGGTGTCCGATTTTGCTCACTTTGAGCTTGCCGAAACTGACACTTATGAGGCTTTCAGCCGGGCGTTTCAGTCACGATTCCGTGGCCGCCGAGATTCCATCTGTAATGTGGGAATCTTCTGTTTGGGGTGTCAGCCCATAAAACTCTCGAAGGCATCCTTGTTCGTCGCTGAGCCTTCGTCAATTCCATAATTCTCCCCAATTCAGTACGTGTTTTTCGTGAGTCGAAACCGGATGGTTGGAATGAACCTTTCATCTCCGCATTCAACACTGCCTTATTATTTCGCTCACCTTTTAGCAACTCAGAAAAGCGCAAAATCGGTCTTTTTAATACTTACCTACCGACACTAATGGAGTCAAATACTATTATCATTTTAATCCGCTTAGGTTGCGTAGAACTCCTTTCTATATTTCTGTTTTGCATCAACTAAGGCTGTGAACATGTACCAGCAGGGTGAACTACCCTTTGCAATGCCGAAAGTAGCCTTAACTGAAAGAGGCTTCTAGTTTTCTCGCTCTTCTTAGGGGACGTTGATTTATTCATTTATTTTATTTTATTCCTTTTTTAAACGTATATGTTACAGTTAAATTTGAAGGAGACAAGGAAACGGACTTTCCCCAGCTTGCAAGAGGAATATGACTGGATGGAAATATCCATCAATGAGATAATCAGGCAACGTGGGGGAGAGAAAGGTAAGGCCCACAACAAACCATAAAATTAATATGGGAACAAAAAATCTGATTGTTAGAAGTAGTACAGGCATATTAGACCAAAAAAAAGGGTTTGGTGGAAACTAATTTCTAACAAGCTAGTTTTTGGTAGAGATGTTCTTTAGGTAACACTCATTACCATACTAAAAGTCCTCACCCTTCCGACTTGCGCTAAGTGATCCACAGGGGGCAGAACGTTAAAATTTTCAGTTTTTCCTCATTTCCTCTCTTGATAAGCATTATTTTGAAAAACGTTTGAAACAAAAGTTGAAGAAGACAAAATTTCCGACAAAAAAGATTTTTACCATTTTTTCAATAAAAGCAAGAGGAGACGAGATAGTGACTTTTAGTACGTTAATGAGTGTTACCTAAAGAACATCTCTACCAAAACTAGTTTGTTAGGAATTAGTTCCATCTAAAAAGTCTATAATGCCTGTACTAAAGAACTGAGATTAGGAGCAAAGTCATTCTGAACCGGTATCATTAAATCGAGTTATGCGAGCTGGAAAAACTGATTAAACGGGGAGAAAAAAGGGATATACGAATGTACGATCAAATGGTGATGAAAGAAGAGGAGTAGAGACTATTCGAGCAATTTTTATTAGGGGGCTGTGGATTATAGAAATGCCGAATTACCGAATAGAAATTTAAGAAAATGCCGAATTGTCAAACAGAAATTTTAAAAATGCCTTTTTCAAATTTTTCTCAGGCTTAACCGAATACAATGTTGCCAAAATTAATGAAATTTATCTTTCGTATTTAAAAACAAAATGTCAAATCGGTGTGTAAAAGAAATATCCATTTTCAAAGTTTTGCTGAATTTGGCAAAAATTTGCCAAAATTGCCGAATGAAAAATTACTGGAGGGATGACACCCCTTCGCACCGGCTCTGAAAAGGAGAGCGGGTTCGTAAAGCACTGACTAACGAGCAAAATTTACTTCCGTTTATGAAAGCAAGGAGTTTCAAGAAAAAGTTTTTCGGCAGAGTGAAAATAGTTAAAGAAGCAACAGAATTTTTCAAAGATTTGTATGTATACCGATAGTAAAAGGGAGAGGGAAACTTCAAACAAAAGAGAGAAGGAAAGAAAAGAAGAAGAAGAAGAAGGATTCTCGGAAGAGGAAACTATAGGAGAGAAAGGAAGGGAAGAGGAAGACAGAGGAGGTTCAGAAAGCATTGGAAACAGTAAAAAAAGGCAAAGCTACGGGGCCAGATGGAATGAAGAATGAGGTATTGAAGATCATGACGAATGAGCTTCCATCCTTCATGGCGAACCTGTACAGCAGGTTCATCCGGTTGAGCTTCACACCAAAACAATGGCATCAAACGGAAATAATTTTGCTATACAAAAAAGTGATTTGAACAATTACACGCCCATCAGCTTCTTGTAAATTATAAGCAGGATATTTGGAAAAACATTGAAAAATAGAATTCACCAGGGTTTGAATTAGAATCAAACAAGGAAGCAGGCGGAATTTAGGAGGGGCTATTTAATCATTGGCCATATTTTCGTATTGTAGGTACCAAATGTTGGAAAAAACAAGGAGTACAATATGCTACTAGGCCTTATGTTTATAGACTTCAGTAAAGAACCTAACTCAGTCGAATACGCGGTAGTTAGGGAAGCATAACAAAACCCGGGGGGGGAGTAAGTAGAGACATCGCGGACATACTCTAAAAGAAAATGTAAGGAAAACTACAGCTTACGTGAGATTGGACAAGGTACGAAAACAGTGGCGTAGCTAGGATTCTCCCAAAGGGGAGGGGCGAAGTTAGATTTTCAAGGGAGAAAAAAATCGAAAATTGAGGTATTTTTTAAAAGCTGCCGATATTAGAGGACTATTTTATGAAAAATGAACGTAAAATTACTGCTCGAGCAGAAGTTTCTCGGAAAAACGTGTTTTAAAGGTGAAAATTTGCTCATTTTTGCATATTTTACATTTAATTTCAGGTGCCTTGGGGGAGGCATTCGCCCCCTTCGCCGCCCCTTGGCTACGCCACTGTACGGAAAGAATTTGGAATACAAGGAAGGATAAAACAGAGGGACCCACTTTTCCCAAAAACCTGTTCAAAGCGGTTTTGTGGAAGAAGTTTTTAGAAATCTAAATTGAGAGGGGAAGGGGGTAAAGATCGATGGTCAAGGATCGAATAATTTACGGGTTTCCAATGACGTAGTATCACTGAGCAATAACTTGAAGCAGTTACAAGCTATGGCCGAGGAATTCAATATCGAAAGCATGAAGCTCGGGTTATCAACGAATACATCAGAGACCAAGATAATGATTAAGATACGTGAGGAGATATTATCAGTGGGAGGGGGGGATGGAAATTGTGAAAAAATATAATTACTTTGGCCAGATGGTATTAGCATTCGAGGAAAGGGGGAAACTGGAACTGAAGGCGAAGACAGGGAAAAATTGGGAAAATTTCTGGGCACACAAGGAGATACATGCTTAAAGGCCATCCACCTATGAGGGCAAAAATAAAAATTTTAGATAACTGTGTGATACACACCCTCACCTACGAAGTTAAAACTTGGTCCGTGACTAAGTCACGAAGGGACGGTTTGAGGATAACCTACTTCAGGATGCTATACAGCACAATGAAGATAAGAATAAAAGATGAAATAAAACTAGGATGGATTCAAAAAATAACAGGGCAGGGTGTCTACAGAAATTGAAAAGTAAAAATGAAGTACTTTTTCAGGACCCTTTGCAGGACTGTAGCCGGCATATTTTCCATCTTTCCCCCGAGTGTGAAAACCTTTTTTTTTTGTTTTCAGTTGTTTTATCCCCTTTAACCCTCCCTCCTTTTTGATCCCCTACTTCCACCTTCTTATGAATATAGATCCTACGCTGCACTCTTTAATGACCAACTATAGGAATCGCAAAACAATTATTTTTGAGTATTGGAAACAAATTTATTGTCAGTAAAATAATAATTGAAAATCCTAATTTTTTACAACGAACACGGATTTTTGAGGGGTGTGGTTTAAAAATATGGTTCATAAACATGAAGGTCTTTCCAATTTTTCTTTAAATTTCGACACTTTTCAGGACTTCTAAGACCTAATTTCCAAATTCAGGACTTTTCAGCATCTGTAGATACCCTGCAGGGTCACAAGATATAGGGTGGAGGGTCAAAAAACTAGGGTGGAAAAGGATAAGGAACAGCGGAAGAGGGCGATGGACGCCCAGCATGCTCGGAACCGGGTGCATTCGACGGCATAAATCAGAGACCAATAAAAGCGTACTTTAAAACTTTAACCATTTTTGGCTTGAAAGTTCAGATTTTCCGGCCCAAATCTGGATCGGATCGAACATCTGATTCATTCGGAATCATCGACTCAAAAGCTCCCTCTATTTCGTTCGAATTTCCAGGCCAATTTAATTTTATCCATCTAAGGCCCAAAATTTAGATTTTCAGGCCCAAATCTGGACCGAATGAAAATCTGATGTGATATTCAACCAGTGATTCCAGCAACCCGTATTCCGATATTTTATTCGTTACCTTTCTATTTAAGATTTCAAAGTTGGTGGTGCATTCGAACCCTTGTTTTTCAGAACAGCAAATGTTTTTCATCGAAAAGTAAACTAGACCCTTTCACTTGAAGTTGATCGTTTATTCCGGGTTGATCTGACTTCGCGTTCAGAAAAAATTATGGTGGGATTATCTTTCTACACCGCGTATCGTCCATCGCTGTTTGCATGTATATGAAATTGCATACTCAATTCCCCGTAAATACGCCTTTCAACTCAACAATGCGTATGAAATTGCATACTCAATTCCCCGTAAATACGCCAAGCAATTCAATAATCAGTCACGTAGTATTCGCAAAGGGGCTGACATCTGGCGGATTTTTTACTAACTAACTAAAATGAGTTATCTGGAGCTCTTTTTATATAAGGAATTCGGACTGCATCGATATTTCTAAATAATGAAAGTTGAACTGAAGATTCTGATTAAGTACATCGATTTTGCATTCATTGAACTATAAATACACTAATTTATAAAATTTAATTTTCTCCGAATCCTTCATAAACGAATTCAAAGTATTTTCCCCGTGTTTGTCATTGACGTATACCTCACTTCAGCTTTCTTTGTAAGTTAATACTGGTGTATACATATGAATGACACAGGTGACTCTGGTGAATGTTGGAGAGGTGTGAATACCCATAAGTTAAATAATAATTTTAGGCACTAATAATTGGTCATGATTTGTCTTATTGGTTTTTATTTTATTTTGTTTTGTTTTGTTTCACTTCGTTGTGTCTTCTTCAGTAGATGTAGTCATTTTTTGTAATGTTTTTGAATGTTTGAAGTTCATCGTCATTAGTTTTTGATTTTCTGATTCTTCTGTTTCTCGTTCTTTTTCGTGACGATCTAGTTTTGTCTTGTAAAAATCTCGTTATGAGGGGAATTTTCGACTATAATTTTTATTGGAGTCGATTCCCTACGCTACTAACTTTCCATTCCTAGAAATTTCCCCTCAGTCCCCTCTCCATTCAGGAGCCTGAATTTTCAAATATTTTCCATATTTTCAAAATTATGTTTTTTTATGTTTTTTTACACTTTTTGAATTTGAAGAAAACTATATTGGAAATCGAGGCATCGTTTTGTTGGGTGTTGAAGGTTGCTGACTTTAGTCTTGACATTACTTTCTCCTAACTTCGAAACTGTGACACTAGACGGAGGAGGCGAAGGCAAAAATGGGATCAAATGCAATATGTATGTCAATTCTTAGGTTCTCAGGGTCGTCGAATTCAGTTTCAATACTATTTTCACCCTCGAATCTAACTTCTGGATGTTTGACTCGCGTATTCAAGTTTTAATTTTTCAATTTTGTAAGCTATATTTATTCTCAGAATGATACGTAGCATAGAGTTTGTTAGTCGTTTCCGTTGATTTAGGGTCAGGGCCCAAGTTTGAGCACCGTAGGTTAATACCGGGTTCATACAGCTTTCTAATATTTTATTTTTGTTAAAAGTTTCATTTTTCTTTTAAGAATCCTTTTGTGAGCCAAAAAGCTTCCAAAGCACTGGATATGCTTACGTCTACTATTTTCCCCATATTGTTGGTAAACAAAATGATCTGACCGAGGTACTAATACACACTTACTTTGAAAATGTTTGCCCCATCGATTAGTAGTTAGTTGCCCCCCTATCAGTTGGAACTGAATTTTGTTTTTGAAAGATTCATTGTTAGTACGAAGTCCTCACTTCTCCTTTTCAATTCCCGAACCATTTTTCCCATTTTGTCGAAATTTTTAGCCACTATTACCATATCGTCTGCAAACCTTAAGTTTTGTTGGGTCATGTACCCAGAGTTTTGATACCTTTACTCTCCCATTCCATATTTCTGAAAATCATTTTTAGTACACATTTGAAAAGGTTTGGGGAAAGTGGGTCACCCTGTTTAACATCCCTTGGGATTGGAAATCGTTCTCCAGGCTTATCCCGTTCTACATATGCTTCTGAATGCTTATACAAGTAGACGAGAATTTTTAATATGCCCTCGGAAACCCCTTGTGCTGTCACGGCCTACCACATTTTTCCATGGAGAAGAGAATCCAGCGCCTTATTCAAGTCAACATACATGAGCCATACAGGCGCGGATCCAGACGATCATTTTGGGGAAGGAAATGGCAGAAGAATTTTCTGCCCCCTCTCCCTCCCCACAGATTCTTCCCCTTCCTCCACAGATGTTCCCATTTTTTGGATTTTTAGGGGGGGATTTCTTCCAGTCTCCTCTCCCTCGTTGATCCGCGCCTGACCGTACCTCCATATCGTATTCCTCAGATTTTCCTATAATCATCAGGCTTGTTGTTTAAATATGATTTATCGTCGAGAAGTTCTTTCTGAAACCCCCTTTTCTATTGGTCGATTAAAATCCAGAATGTTGTACAAAGTATCCGGCCCAATGTTCGTCCCTGCATCTAATTTCGCCCCCCCCCCAGCATATCTTAATCTTAGTCGGTAAGTGAACACGTATGGAATGCGTTCAGTACCATCTAGTGCTACCTTATGATACCTTGCTTAATGTTAGTAAAATCTGGCATCTGTGAAGCATTTCTGATTTCGAATGTTGATAAAACTTTTTTCGTTCTCGTTTGTTGGTCTCAAATTCGTACAAAAGTAAGTCTTTTCGCTTCTACATATATTTTCTAACGTATGTTACATAAAAATCGTAAACATTTCTCAAATTCGTAAAAAAGTACGTCACTAGAAATTTTTTAAATTTTATGAGCAGTGGCCTCAGGTTTGCCCTCAGAGGACGAAAACCTACAAAAAATCTTCAGTAATAACATCGATTTTATTGTTCATAGATGCCAAAAAGAAAGCAGTGAGATAAAAGAACAATGGCCAAAGCGGTTCAGAAAGATTAATCTACAAATGTGAATGGTAAAAAATGGGCTAGGTGATGTACGTGTTTCGAATGGGTCCAGGATAAATATTCCTCAGAAAACATTAAATCAAAGAAGTTTCACTGTGACCAATATATGAACTGAGAAATATACGCAAACTTGTTTGTAAATCAATAAAAGGTATTTTACTGCATTAGAACTTTTTTCTTCTTTTCTCGTAATTGAAATTGGAGGATGGAATTAGGAACACTTTTTTTAAAATTTTCAAAATGTCATTTTTTCGTTTCCCCACAGCTTGGACGCTATAATAATTAAAAATAAAATTTGACCCATGAGTTAAAAGGCCAAATGTATAACCTACTCACATCACATTGTTTTTCAAATCAGCCCTATAGGGGCCCACAATGTTCAAAATACAAAGGGTGGCGATCCTTCTTCTGAATACAAGTTCCGAAAGAATTTTGTTGCTACGACATTAACTGATTTAAAAAAAAAAAAAAATCAACTAATACCGTGATACGCTTACGCTGTGCTGGAAACATTTTCGTTTTCTGTGTGAATGTTTTGCAGTATCAATATCCTGAATGCTTTCGATACCCGCGAGCCATAGTGCGTTCAGTACTTGGAAAACGGCCCAACTTCATCCGTACAAATAAAAATATATTAAGAGGCAAATTTGAAAAGATTTCAAAATTCGTGTCTCGCTGCTTCACACCCTGTCCCATATAACTAGAGGCTCTGTTAAGACCTTAAATCAGTTTATAAAATGTATTTCAAACGGTTTTTCAATAATCTATATATTTCATGCATAATGAGGTTCTTGACATTCCCAATCAGAGAAACCAACTGTGAAAGAGAAAAGGGAGAAGGAGATGGAGGAAATGGGGAGGAAAGAAGGAGAGAGCGAGAGAGCGAGAGAGCGAGAGAAAGTTCACAAAGCTGCTGAAAATTGAACTTCGGTAGTATTATTGAGAGACACGCGGCACATCCTCGTTTAATGTTTATCGCTGTTCGTACCTCGTTTTAGAATTTGAACTCAACATGTACTTTCAGCTTTCTATGAATATAGCAAGCGCAAGCATTCCTTTTATACAACGTCGAAGATTACGAATTTCGAAAGTCACTATACCGTTTTTCCCTTTCAGGTAATTTGACTTGATGCCGAATTTCGTTCTCTCGTTCTCGACGATGGCGGCTGCGTCTTCTTCAGAACTTCAGCGGAGAGAGGACGTTCGTCGCTTTTTCATTTTAATGACTCGTAATTGGTTTGTTATATTCGACGAAATGACTCTCTGACATTAAATGCTTGATGAATGTAACCGTAACGAGCTACCGAATGACGGTACTCGTTTTATCGGCAATGTTACGTTTTTATGTTCTTTCTTCTTTTTTTTTTTTTTCTGAACAGAGATCGTCGAATTCGATTAATTTGTTTTACTTTTCCCGAGGTCTCTTCGGTTCCAGCCGGTTGAATTTCCGAGTGATTTCAGACTACCACTAGACCTACGTCAACGTTAGATATTAGATGATTAAATTTCGGCCTTTTTTGCAAGCGGAGATGCAGCTGGGCGACTTTTTGGAAGATCTGCGTCGCCATAATCTCGTTTAGAACTTTAATAAATTCGTTACGTACTCGGACGGGCTGTGCGCTTCGAGTACGGATGGAAAAAAAAAACAGCAGCCGCGCCAGTTTCGACCAAAATCGCAGCCGCCTTTTCGCAAGCCGTGCGTTTTGCCGTCTTACATCTTGTCGCCTTTCTTTTTCAGCGTCGCCCACACCGCAATTTCGACACAAATGGCGATATTAACGGTGCCCAGCTTGTCTGCTAGTGGCTTCTCCTGAACGTGTCACTTTATTAGCGGGGCTCGAAGTGGATATTCAGCCGGTGTTTTTATCGCTTCATTATTTATTTATTTCATTTTATTTACGGCTATGGATCAGTTAGGTAAGCTACGCCTGATTCGCCCGCTTTAGGACACAAGCTTCCACCACCTTCCCACAGATGTTTCTGTTTTCGACTACTTCTGTCCATTGTGGACCCGTTGTTCTTCTAATTTCGTCTATCCACCTTGTTGAGAATCGTACATTAGACTATCGCTGCTCAGTTCCACTTATTTCAGCTGTTTTAGAAGTTTGGGGAGTCCGCCACCCGTGCCTCGCGTCAGGGACATACCAATCAGAAATGGTGCCTAGGACACGCATCAAAGTTGCGCCTCTTCGTAAATTATCTTAACATAAAACACAGATACTCTAAATAGAACAGTCATAGATCTCATTTACAAAACATAATAGTGCGCCCAACTTATTGCGTTGGTTCTAATTTTATATACTGAACAGATAAGTTGGTGGCACTGCATTGTGGTTCATTTTGATTTTTAAATTTAACTAGGGAGCTTCGCCCCCTGGCTGCTTCGCGGCCCAACCCTTGCTCGGCGCTTCGCGCCTCGTCCAACCAACACAGTCCTCAGTATTTGGTCTAAAACTTTTGTTCCTGAGTTGAGGTTTGCTTTGTTTCTTTTGCTCTCCTCTATCGGCGGCCATCAATCTTCCACCATGAACTCCCTTCTATCCTTTCTTCATCATGAGCCTCCTCCTCCACCATGACCCCCTCATTCACCACGGTCGCTCTCCGCCTCCACAGTCACACTTCAACAGTCGCAGCCCTCCTCAGCCACAAACTCTTCCTCCATAATGGCCATAATCTCCTACCAGAGGCTTCAATGTCCACCCCATGATCTTTTCCCTCCGCAGTCCCCCCCATGCGAACCCTTTCCTTCTGCACATCCGGGTAGGCCCTCTCTCTTGAACTTCCTCCTCATCTCTACAATCATCAACCACCACAGCCAACCTCCACCACCTGGGCCTTAATCTCTTCACATTACCCTCTCCCTTTCTCCATGGCTTTCTCCGTCAACAGCTTCCCCCACATGGCACCCTCCGTTCATCTCTCCAATCATTACCCAGTCCTCCACATAGTCTCCCCCCGATCACCCTCTTTCACCCCGAGTGCCCTCCCCTAATAGGACCACATCCCCCGACCACGCCCACACCACTATGGCCTTCATCTCTGTTCACATACTACACCTCCACCAAGACCTCTTAACCCATCACTACGCCCTCCCCAATTAAGGCCTTAATCCCTCGCTACAGCCTTCCCCTTCCACTGTTCTTCCTCTACGGCCTACTTGTTCCAACTCCCTCAAAGATCCCCTGGTCCTCCACTCAGGAGCTCTTACCACCATGACCACCCTTCCCCTTCAGACCCCCGCCACCAGCCCCTCCCGCATCATGGCTTTCATTTCCCTCCCCAGCCCCTTTTTCACTGAGGACTTCCTCCTCCACCAGGACCTCTTACTCACCATTACCCCCACCACCCAGGGCCATAATCCCCCTCCTGAGGCCACGCTCTCATGGGTCTCCTTCCTATTCTGAAGCTCCCTCCACCATAAACCACCTTCTAGAGGTAGGCTACTCTTGGAGAAATGAGCAATTAGTGGGGCAGGGTAGGCAATCCGCAGTCTCTACTCCCGCCCCAATGGCGGCCTTAGAGTCCCTCTCTACAGCCTTTCCCTTCCGCGGCTCAATCACCCTACGGCCTCCTTGCTCAACCTCCTCAAAGATCCCCTGGTCCTCTCACCAGGAGCTTTTATCACCATGACCACTCCTCCCCCCACGAAAACCCTTCTCCTCCAGACCCCTTCCCCGGGACCAGAACCTCCCGGCCACCTCTCTCACCAAGGACTTCCTCCTCCATCAGGACTTCTTATACACCATCCCCCCCCCTCGAGACCTTTATCTCCCTCAACAGTCCCGACAACCTCCGTGGTTTTCCTCACCTTCAGGAGCTCCCTCCTCCGCCATGAGTACCTCTTACACCCCGGGCCTTTATCTACCAAAGTTTTACTGCTCCTCCAGGACCCTCACCCACCACTACCGTTCAAAGTTGCACCAGTTTTGACCAGACGCCAGCTCCGATTAAATTTGAATTTAACTTCGCTCCAACTGAAAGCTGTTGACCTTAGTCTCGGCTCAAAAATGTCAAATTCGGCTTGGGCCTAGTTCCAGTTCAGGCAAAAAAATGTTGGTGGATTCAACTCTGGGCTCAAAAAAAAAGTAACTTTTCCTTCGGCTCCGTCAATCTTTAGAGGACCCAGGAGAAATAAAGTAGGACTGTCGGAGGAGAGGAGAGGCGAGAAAGGAGCGATGCGGGGATAGAGATTGAAGAACAGAAATCACTCGGTCCTGAAATTGGCTCTTGCTTCACTGATAATTTTGAACTTGTCTACGATTCCTACTCCGGTTCTTGCTTTAAGACCTATTACGTAAAAAAAAAAAAAAAAAAAAAGTGAAAAATGATAATTGGTAAGTTTGTGATGAATAAGATTCTTATCTGTAACACATTATAATCTACTGTAACTTATAAACGTACATTTGTTATCATTTTTGTGAATAAAATTGAAAGTAAACAAAGACAATCAGGTAATTCGAAAATACAGTCGAACCTCTACAACTCAAAATTCAAGGGAAACGTAAATTTCTTCAAGTTATAAAGGCAGTCAAATTAGAGAAGTTCGAGTTGAATAGGCTGGGATAGTAGAAATTCTAGTTATAGAGGTCTCTGGAAAAAATATTGTAAAAAGCTTCAAAAATGAAAAAAAAGAGGCTCATATAATGTATCAAAATTTGAATTAAAGAGGTGTTCACTCCCTCCTCACTCTCGAAATTTCGAGTAACAGAGTTTTTGTATTTGGCTTATAGAAGTACGTATTGATAGGTTTCTTATGAAGATGCGAAAAGAAATAGAGAAATATTCGCGTTGCAGAGGTTTTCGAGTGGTAAAAGAAGTTCGACTAATCAAGGTTCGAGTGTAGTAATTTTCTCTGAATCTAAGTACTTCACTAAATTCACCTCTAATCACGAACAGAAAAATTTTAATTGTGACGGAGAAAAAGAAACAAGAGATAACATGATATAAAATACCCCCCCCCCCTCCAAAAAAAAGCAAAACAAGACCAAAACAGGCTGAATTAAGACAGAACATAATCAAAAATCCGGAGCCGTAACTCGAAGGCCCGGAGCTAAGCAAAGTTCGGAAAAAATAATTTGCTGACTCGAAGCCAGAGAAGGAGCTAATTTTATAATTTTATAGAAACCGGAGCCAATGTCGGCTTCAACTTCGACTTTGGATCCGGCTCGTCAACTTCCCTTTTCCCTCTTCTCTCCATCCTTGTCGGGTGTTTGGTGGCGCACATGGCGATGCATGCATACCAAAGTGGCTCCCCAAGCACCGCACCCCCTAGCCCCGGAAACTACCTTTTCGAGTATCGCGTCAGCGCACCCAACCACTTTCTCTCTTTTCTAATTTTACTCTCAACCGGAGCCCTGGAATCCACCCTTTCGAGCATTACCTAAGAAACATCGGGGAGGCTGTTACGGCTGTCTTAACCCTCTTCGCTTCTTGCCGAAAACCTCTTGAACTCGAACCCGGGACCTCCGGATTCCGAGACCAGCGCGCTATCCACTCGATCAACCAGACGCCTACACCCAACCACTTATCTCATTCCTTATTAAAATTATCGGAATTGGAGAAAACACCCTACTTTTAGTAAAGCCAAGGCTATCAAGGATTTTTTGTCAGAGCTCAACAAAAATGATTTGTCAGAATCGGAGTAAAGAAAGAATTATTCACTGAAGACAATTTTGAAAGTCTTAGCCGAAGCTACATGCAAATTTGCTTCCAAATCGGAGCCAGGCTAGAGCCTTTCCAGTTTTGAAGCCGGCTCCGGGCCCTTGTTAAAAATGATTGCAACGAGGCAAGGCCGGACTGGAAAATACCAAACGAATACTGAAACAATGTCAAATTTTACCAACATAGATTAACCCGAAGTATTGATCATGACTGATCGCGCAGAGTAAGGCCATACATCACAAGTGGAGATCAGAATAAAAGCAAAATAACATTAGACATGATCGGAGAAAACTGAAAATATCAAAAAATAAGAAACCTACCGGAAAAAATAAAATAATTATTAAAAGAACAAAAAAATAAAAATAAAAAAAATAGGATCAAAGAAGATTATTTCCTCTTGCCAAAACACTTAAATAATCGAAATTTGATTTACAAATAAATAAATGTATAAAACCAAACGTGATCAAGACAGACTAAAAAGACTAAGTAAGACCAAAATAAGCCTAATCAAAACCAAAACACGACTAAGCAAGACTAAACAAAACCGAAACAAGACTAAGTATGATTTAAGAGAAAAAAAAGCACGAAATGAATAAATTATGAAATTTCGTAAGTATTTTGATATTTAATAAAGCTTAAATTATTTACCATAAAACCTAATTTTTAACAAGCGAAAATTGTGTGCGCATTATATTTTGTTTACCATAATCGAACTCTAAATTCGATTTCCGCGTGTCTCATTCGCTCGTTATAATAATAAATTGTTACAATACAAAATTGTCTTGGGAATCAACTGATGAACGATGCAGCACTAACGAAACAAAAGTCCATAATTCGATAAAAAGGTTTTTGCAATCATTATTACATTTGATAAAGTTTTTTATCCGCTAAGGTGTGCTTGTATTCGAGTTTTCCTTGTTACTGGTTATCTATCTACCTTTTATTGGATGAAACGTTCTCTTTTTACTTTCCTCGCTTCGAAAACGAATACAGATAAGGGAGACCGCGATTCGTTTTAACCAAATCAAATTGTATAGTCGGAGTGATTACAATTGCCATTCAACCAAAACGGCAAGGATATGGCAGTCAAATCAATAACGCGATATTGGAAAGCAAACTGCGAATCTACCTTCGAAATAAACGACTGAAATTATTGCTACTTTCGCGATACCCGAAGAAGAACTCGTAGAACTAAATTTAGCGGTTAGTCGAATTGTATTTACGGAGCACGTGTAGGCAATTTTATCAACTTTTAAATGCCCGCGTGCTGGGACCTTTTTGATCAGCTGTTTCAAAATACGCAAACGTAATAATACTTTTTTCCTTTTGTTAGCAGGACGAATGACCGATAGGATAGCGGAGTTGGTAAATAAAACGAAACAATGAAGTTATTTTCCTCTTTTTTGCTTTCATTTTTGCGCCAGCAAACCATTTCTGCTGATTTGATTTATAAAGAAAGCGAAAACTCACTTTGAGACACGCTGTGACTGTTGATTTTTTTACTGTTGATTTTCTAGAGTTAATGTCCCAGTACTGGATGTTTCTAATCCCTAACCTGGTATCCCGAACGCCAGATTCAGACCAGAAAAGATCGAAACAAGTACGTAATCAAAATAAGGAAAAGGGCCACTTATTGGTCAAGTGCTAATTAGTGATCAAAGGTTGAACTATTATTGAAGTTGTAAGTTTACAAAAATCCTAGTAGACTGTCAAAATTTACAGGAAACAGAAATGTTTCACTGAGGTGAAGGGGGTGGGTTTGGGGTCTGACAAAGTGGGTGCTCAACCAATCATGTTCATGTACATGCCTAAGCTGAGAAAATGAGGGTTGACGTTGCGCACATCCTAAGTCCGTGGGAAAGACAAAGCAAAACATCCCAAATGCCATCAACTCTAATGGGGAAAAAATGAAGTAGTCGAATGCGATGTTATTATTATCCACAAAAGGACTAAATTTTACATTTATGCATTTTTTATAATAGAGTCAAAACATGAAAACGCTTCCTGCCACTTTGGAGTTAGGATGTTTTGCATGGATCACTCGCCGACACATATGTGCGCTGCGATCTTTAGGTTGAAATTAGAAGTACTTTGAGGCTCTATGGGCACTTAGAATGTTTAGAACAGTTTTCATGCACAAAACCACTTTTGCAAAAGTTGGCACATTGGATGTTTTGAACTTCACCGCCTTCATATCTAGTTCGCTAGAGGGCATAAGAGTTTCATTTTCTCATCAGTGTCTGACAGACAAACAGTGCTTCAATAATTTTTATGATTCGTATTGTAGATAATGAGCGCCTGTTTTCGGCGTGATAATGTTCCCTTATTTTCGAAAGTACGTCATCAAAATCGAAAACGTAGGTACTTCACGCTATTAATTTCGGACCCTTTGTGAATTCAAAGGACATACTAAGGAACATTTTTCGAGTAACTAATAGACAACTGAGCAGCTACTTATCGAGTGTAGGTCCTGGGAATTGGAGATTGAATCCAGTTGTGGAACTGATTGTAGTACCTCAATCCCATCATTATGTTTTTCGGTTTTAGTACTTAATGTAGGAAGCCTATGTTCAATGGACTTGCTCTTTTTCGATTGTGGTTATTTTCCCTTGACGGGACTTTGGGAGGGAAATTTTCAGTGCACATTCTGCAGTACTACTTGCTGGAGTAATTCATGCACGTAACTCAAAAATTCCCAAAAATAGACCTCATTCTGGTTCTGAGGTACATTCATCAAGGCTTGCTATCTTGTCTTTTTTATTTTAATTATCAGTTTTTAATTATTTTGATTATTGATTAATTTAATTGTCATTTATTTTTCATCAGTTTTAAATTTTAATCCAATATCTATTATTATTATAATTTTGATGATTAATTATCGATTATTTTGATTGCCAACATTATTTATTATCAATTATTCTGATTACTGATTATTACTATTAATTATGATTATTAAATAATTCAGTAATCAATTATTTTGGTCATTATTATTTTAATCCTTAAATGCCACTCTTGGTGAAATTCTCTAAAATCGCGATAGGCAACCTTACCGGGCGCGGTATGTGCAGCAGTATCTCTCTGAACGTTGGGGCGTAAAACACTCGCTAATGATCTGCCTTCGAGCTGCCATACGTTGGACAGATATATCCAATTCAGAGGTCCTCAAAAAATGTTTTTACGTGCTTCTGAAATATTGGGTTTCTGGGAATTTTGGGCATAGTAGTCAAAATTGGTAATTTAATTTCGCATGACTTTTTATGTTGTAAAGAGGTTTATTTTGACCAGCAGTCTCGTACGATATAATATTATGTCGTTTCTATCAAAATTAAGTAGCTAAACATTAAAATTCAGGGGTTCCTTTTTCTTTCTTTTTTTTTTTTCAATATTAATTAAAACTTCAAAAAAATTGTAATCTAGCTTTTTTATCGGACGGTTGCACATCCCTAAAATTGTTAGAGTAGTAAAGGGATACTAAGAATTACCAAATAACGATTTGGATGAATCTATTAACATACCGTCCACTCCATGCTTTAAAATACCATTTTAGTTAATTTCACTAAGAGTGGCATTTATGTAACAAAATATGTATGACATTGCCGGGTTTATTAGTAATTTTAATTAACAATTACTTTAATCACAAATTATTTTAGTTATAGATCACTGAATGTCAATTAATTTAGTTACTGATTATCAAATATAATGATTTTTGATTTTTTAAATTATTAATCATTGATTATTATCAATCATTTCGATTATTAATTATCTTAATAATTAATTGAGGTCTAGTTGGCCGAGTGGATAGCGCGTTGGTCTCAGAATCCGGAGGTTACTGGTTCGAGCCCACGTAACAACTCGCCAAGATTTTCGACCTAGGCCGGTTTTTCGGCCAGAAGGGAAGAGGGCTAAGACAGTCCTAACAGCCTCCCCGACGTCTCAGAAGTAATGCTCGAAAAGGGCGGATTCCAGGACTCGGGTGGAGAGCAAATTAAAAAAAGAGAATTAATTATTTTGATTATCGGTGTAGTGACACGTATGGCAATGAACGCATGCCAAAGTGGCCCCTCAGACACCGCACCTCCGGCCCCGGAAACGACCCTTTCAAGTAGAAGGACGCTGTAAAGTCAGCCCGAGCCCCTATTTCACCGTTCCGCGTCCGATGCGCGTGTCCTGCGAGGGCCACCATGGGGTCCTCTACTGACCGAGGTTCGCGCTCCCAGCACTAGCCTGGAAATTTCAGATTCCACACAGCCCCGAACGCGCTTCCTCTTCATTGACCCCTCACCTTCTCGTCTTGGTACGTGTGGCGACGCAGGAAAATGGTAACGGTGTTATTTTCATTATTGATAATTGTAAATTTTGATTGTCGATTATTTTAGCTGGACATCATTTCAAGTATTGATCATTTCAAACATCGACGTTTTGGGCATCAATCATTTTAATAAGGAATTTTTTTAATACTCAACTTTTTGTTTGGCAATTTTATTTTTATTATGGGTCATTTTAAATATTAATTATTTTGACTATCAATAATTTTAATTATTGATTATGTGGATTAATAAATATTTAAGTTACCAACTGTGTTGACTATCGATTATTATTCATTATTTTAATCTCCCAACATTTTGATAATCGATTGTTTTTATTATAATTAATTATTTTAATTATTTATTATTTCGATTATCGATCATGTTTTTTGCTGTGTAAAAATGTGACCTTTCTGAGATTTTCGTTTTCGTTTCCATTTCTTGCGGTAGGCCTGGCCTGCTTGCGAGATCGCTATCAGCGATCCTCCTGAAGAGCTCAATGTGTCCGTCAGCTTCTTTCTTGGTCTTCCACTTGACCTTCTTCCAACTGGCGTGTATTCCATGATGATTTTTGGGGATCTCTTTTCGTTCATTCTTTCTACGTGTGCTTGTCATTCCCCCCCCCCTGTATGTTCGGACTTTCTTGGAGATTCTTCGGATAGCGGTAACACCTCTCCAAACCAGACGTCCGTGCTTGTAAGGGAAATCTGGAGGATGGGACCGTGCAAGAAACTCAACGGCCGCTTACTGATCCAAGTACCACACCTTGGCAGACGGTATCGGCCCTTCGACAAAACTAAACAAGCGGCGTAGGGGCAATAACCACTCCTATGCACAACAGCAAATAGCAACCAATTATGACAAAACAACAGAAGAAAAACCAAACCACAAAATAAAACCTAAATACAACACCACAGAAAAACCGCGAAAAGGAAAACTCGAACGCAGCCGTCATGACGGCTAAGAAGCAAGCCTACTACCGTGATATACCTGGCATGGCTGGTAACCAGGCTAGGCGAAAAACTCTACTCACTAAATTCTCGAAGAGACGAGAGCTGCTTTTCTAAAATGCAGTAAGTCCGTGTTTCTAAACTGTTCAGAAAGTGTAAGAAACTATCTACATAATATTTTTATTTTTATTTTCTATTCTCCAATTTTCGACAAAAGCTAGTCTGAATTTTGGTGAGTATGAACTAAAAATTTCATTTTAAAAGCTAAAATAGTTACAAAAATACAAGCTGAAGAAAACTTTCCACACTGGACTTACTGCGATTTAGAAATGTACTTTATCATTCGCAAATAGAGCCATAACATGAAGAAAATCATATTTTCGCAAATTCAACAAAGGAATATTGATGACTTGGTGGTTCCATCCTCTTATTTCAAAAAGAAGAGAATACCAGAAAAATGGACTTATTTCATTTCGAAAAAGCTAATTTCATACATACATGTGCAGTGAAAATTCGGCATTTTCAATGTTATTTTTTCTGGCTCTACAGGTATACATACCCACATTCACCCTCTTATTTACATCACACAGTTCTCCCCCGATTTCAAATCGATGGTTAGTTTCAAAACACCAGAAATATTTGATACAAGGGTTCTTCTACTAACATGTTGATATTTCAGTTCCCAGCAGATATTTTACAAGCCATTTATAATACGACCATTTTTTTTCTTTTTTTTTTTCGTTGATAGATATGACTCAGTTCTACTTTTTCAAGCTTCCAGAAGAAAATTTGATCCACTTTTAATGGGTCAAAATTGGACTAAATATGCTGAAATGTTCGTCCGCATGGCTGTCCCTCGAACGATTTTCATTGATTTTTTCCCCCCTAAATTTTCAAGCTGTACTCGTATATTAAAATAAACTGACAACGTAGTGCTACTTTAAATGGATGAAGGAATCACAAGGTAACATTGAAATCGCGTCTTCGCAGGTGGGAGTCAGTATGGCCAGATTTGAAAACTGTCCCTCGATTTTTTGTTCATCGGCATGGCTCTTTTCCAACCAATTACAGACAGGCGTTTCAATATTTTTTCGTCGCAGTTAATGGTCAAATCGTATATTCTTATCAGAGCAATAAGGCCTGCGTATCATATCCCGGTTTTTATCTAAAATTAAAAGTTAGAAAAAAGTGTCCTTCGACATGGTCATCTTTATGCAACGACAGACGTCCATCATCCAAAAATAATGACATCTAATTAACGGGTTCTTATGTCTTTATCAACTCCCCATATAATTTGTTGTTTTCGACTGTAGAACACTTTTTGTTCGCTATTGTCTTTCAGCATGGACTTTCTCATGTGTCCTTCGGCATGGCATTCATCATTTTGAGTACTATGCCAAAATACAGAATCTTCTCACTGTTGGCCCAATCTTACCAATTTGTTATACAGAACGCCTCTTAACGACTCCCATCTAAAAATGTTCAAATATACCCCACTTTCCTCCATGAAAAAAACATACCTGAAATATCAACATTTTTGAAAAATGACCCACAAACGGTAACTCCAACACAACATTATCAAAAACTGACCTCGATGATTAATTAAGACTTAACCATCTCACTCAAAGATCATAGCCCAGTTCACGGTCAGACTGAACATGTTTACGAATTTCGTACCTCTCGAACATTGCTCCACAAAGCTTCCGTCAGCTTTAAGCCGACTTCAAGCAGTTACACAGCATGATGAAAACCTTCGCCAATATTTTCCCCACAACCTTCAAATCTTTTGAAAACTCAATCAAGCTATGATACCGAAGAATACAAAACGTCAAAGAATGAAAGGTGTTCGGTGAACCGTGCGCTAAAAATTTACGAGTCGTTTTTCGATACACTTTGCTTCCCATTTCTGTCTCCACCGGCTGTTAAAATTCCGTCGGCGCCCTCGGTAATCGGATTTTTGTTCCTGTTTTGCCCTTCCTCGGCACGGAGGAGAATCGTAAGTCCTTTTCAGAAAACTGCGTCGCGGCTCGGCAACATACAATTCTGCGGCCTCATTTATGTCGCCCGTAACGGCAGCTTATTTTGGCACTTTCGGAATTTCGCGCCGAGCAGCGAATTAACTTCGACATCAGACAAAAGCTATTTATTGTTTTCGCCGCGCAGGCGGCGAGGGGGCGCCGCTGCTGCGACAAAAAAGGCGAAGCCCGCCGACAAAAGGAAGCAGGCTGAACTAAACGAGCGCGTTTAAAATGTGTCTTCTGACAAAACGCAGACCCTAATCTTCCGCGAACGAGTCTCTTTTTATCTCCGCTCCGGCACAGTCTCGACTTGGCCGCCTCGGCAACATCCTTAATATTTGGGTTTCACGCAGGCCCCGCGGCTATCTCGGTTTTACGCGCGGTCAAGACCTGCTCGTAAAATGCAAATTTAACCAAATTACAACTTCCTGCAACGGGGACACCGAACACGCCTAACCGCGAATAATCTGAGCACACGACACGAACCCGTATAAAAAGCCTTTTACAGTTAGACCTGCCCTCTGCCAGCCGACCCCAAAATAGACCTGCTGTTCGAATCGTATAATACGCCCAACATGTAGCACTCTGTTGGACTGTAGGTACTTCGTATACGTGTACGTGCGCATTTACATACCTTTCTCGCAAAATGTGCCCTCGAATTCGATGTTATGACAATCGCAAACAGGTCCGCTGTCTGTTGTGATACATATTCCGCCATTCTGACAAGGGTCTTCTGTCTCGCAGATGTCCATCGAACTGACAGACACGTTCGAGCCGATGTCCTGCTGCACCAGACGCTGTAACGTGAACAAACACAGCACGAATTAGCGCAGAAAATATGAACGCTATTTACCGATTTACAGCTCGCGGTGCACAACCTTCTGTCTAATTAATATCAATTTGCGTTGACGGAAGACGAGCAGTCGAGCACATCGCCGGTTGATTTATCACATCAGCTTGGTTTGAGGAACGCACAACCGACTCCCGGGGGACGGATCCGAGAACGAAGTGTCACCGTGTCACTTAACTCCTTTTTGCAGACCGATACATCAAAATTAGAACCACCTTTAGAACGCTGTATTCGAATCGGCCGCGAGACAACGATATTTTTTCGAATCAGCTTTCCCAGTTAGCGACATTCTCGAAGATGGAAACTTATTTTGTGCGGGGTGTTTGAACTCGTCTCCTTCCAATGACACGGGACCATCTCACATCCATATTGGCGCACATACCCAGCGAGCCCAAGCGCAGGCCTCGAATCAATAGGAGCCCACTGTGTTCAAAAATACTGATAACTTACGAGAAAAAAATAATAATAAAGAAAGAAATATTTTTTGATCAAATACATTGGCAGCGGATCGACCATTATGAAGAAAAAGATGCAAAGTACTCGAGGCACAGGGCCGATGAACAAAGCTTGGCCCACACTGGACACAACGACTCTGCACTATCACAGAGTTGCTGCAGCTGCTGTGGACTCCGGCAGAGTTCACCCCGCGGTTACGACCTTTTCGCGTCGCCACACGTACCAAGACGAGGAGGTGAGGGGTGAAGGAAGGAAATGCGTCCGGCTGTGGTGCACCCAAATTCCAGAAAGGTCCTAGCGAAGCAGCGCGAATCCGAATCGGAGAGGTGACATGGACGCCCAGGTCAACCTCAAGACATCTCTCCGGTCACTGATGCGATACTCGAAAGGGTAGTTTCCGGGACCAGGGGTACGGTTGGGGAGCCAATTTCGCATGCGTACATCGCCATACGCTCCACCAATGGACAAGTAACACATTCAAAATATTCAAAATGTGAGATGAAAAATCCTCGCTATTATTGATTATGTATTATTTACTAATTCAGAGGGACATTCAGGCCCGTAACCAGCCATCTGCGGTAAGGGGTGCTGACTGTTTACCAGGGGGGCTTGAGGATACACATTAGTCCAGTCCTTATCTATAGATATGAATTTTTTTTTTTGAAATTTATATAGCTCATACCCCCAAGTTGTTCCTTTTAATAAAAAAATGGTCTTATACAAGTTTCAGCCTGATCCAATAAAACTAACTCCCCCCCCCCAGCGTGATCTTTCTTTATGTAGCACACGCATACAGAGCATATAGTAAATGTTCACCACTAAACACCGCGCTACGAATCATTAGTTAACGGGCTTGTAATGATACAGGTAATAGCAATATACAGTCTTCTATTATCTTTCTACATAAAATCAAAGCATATGTAAATGTATTAAGTATTTTGTGCGCATTTCGGAAATTTCAGATTTTCAACCCCCTAATAATTTCTGAAGGAAGACAGGTGCAGGCACCAAATTCTAACATTAAGAACTTCTATTTAAAGCACTTTCGAAAGTAAAAGTTAGGGGGTCCAGAGGGAGCAAATTGTTGTACCCGTTACCACTTGGCCACACAGCCAGTTCTCAGATTTGATTAGGATTCATCAAATGTCCATAAACCTCTCCCTAGAGTCACTAAAACTTTTCAAGATCATTATATAACTCATACTTGTTGGCAGGACAGTGCGAATCCGAAACGGAGAGGCGAAATTGGGGCTCGGGCCAGCCTCAGTGCGTCCCTCTGGTCAATGATGCGATACTCGAAAGGGTGATTTCCGGGGCCAGGGGTGCGGTCCCTAGGGAGCCACTTTGGCATGCGTGCATCGCCGTACGCTCCACCAAGTGAGAACTCATACTCATCAGTTGTGTTCGTTTAGACACAAAAATTGACACTTTTTAACACCGAGTGTTACACCAAGCAATTTTTGCTGTTCGAGTAGGGTTGAGTTTAATGTCATTTGGTGTGACGGTGTGTTTTTGTGGCGTTGGCTGTGATGTTTATGTTTTGTTCGATTTGATCACTACAAACCTAACACTTTTGTGTACTCGTGACGTGATTTCAGTGTTACACCAAGTTAACCCAAGTGTTACACCGAGTTAACCCTAGCCCAATGCTGTGAAGCTAAAGGAACACAGCTATTAAGACCATGTTGAATTTCGCAGGAATCTATTCAGACTTATCAAGGCACGTTAAGGTTTTATTGAGATCCATCAAGAATCCTCAAAATGCTGTCCAAACTTCTTAAGCAGGGATGATAAGCCAATAAATAAAGCTTAGACTTATGGTTTTTACTTACGACCTTGAATACGAGTATATGGCTGATGCTTATAGCTTATAAGGTAATTGGCTTAAGCTTATGGCTTATAAAAAATCTTTACCGGAAATGTCTTCAATCTCGACTCTTCTCGAAAAATTTCTCCCCTCGGATTTGAGAAACAAAAAAAACAAAAAGAAAATGAAAATTGGAAACTAGGGTAAAAGGGGAAAACAAAATATTAAAATTGTTCTCTAATGTAAGAAAATGAAAAGATATCGTAAATCAGCCGAAAGAATATGGCTTATGCTTAAGGCATATAGCTTACAGCACATTTGGCTTAAACTTAGAGCTGACTTAATTGAAAACCTTCAGCTTATGGCTTAAATCTTATAGCTTATGGCTGACTTATCATTTGTTCTTTGAACATACTACTCAAGACAAATCTAATCTCGATTGAATTCGCATATCCTTAGCCCACAGTGCTATAACGCTTACTTACCCGACTAGATGTGTTATTAACGCTTAAAACTTCTAAAGCTTGGGGGTCGGGTTAATATTGATCAATGGGGCTGAAATTGTAAATTTATCATTTTTTCACACAAAGGAACAATTTTAGTGGGTGAGAGGTGTAAAAATAGTAAGTTGAAAAATAAGGACCGGGCTAATACACTAAGTATCAATTCAAATTCAAATGACTTTCATTTTTCTTTTTAATTAACATATAGGTAGCATAGGTCAAGTTGCCCTTTGTTGGGCAAAAGCCTCTCTCAGACGCTTCCAGTCTCCCCTAGTTTGCGCAATTTTGTGGTATTGTTTGTGCAGGAACATTCTGTCAAACTCATCCATTCGTCTCGTTCTCTGTTTCCCTTTTCTCCTCCACCCTTTCAAAAACCAGTCGGAGGTTATTTTTGCCCACATGTTATTGTCCATCCTCGCCACGTGTCCAGCCCAGTCCCACACATAGTATACAATTTGAAGATTTCTACGAGGCAGTGGTGTGTAGCCGGGGGGGAGGAGAAGGTGCGAATGCCCCCAAGGCTCCTAAAATTGAATGTAAAATATGCAAAATGAGCAATTTTTCGCCTATAGAACACGTTTTCTCGAAAAATTTCCGCTCGAGCAGTAATTTTACCTTCATTTTTATAGAATCGTCCTCCAATATCGGCGATGTTTGAAAAATACTTCAATTTTCGACTTTCCCCCCCTTGAAAGTCTTACTTTGCCCCCCCCCCCAAATCCTGGCTACGCCACTGATTGAATTTGGTCTCAAAATTCATAATCAAAACTGGTGATTCAATTTACCGACAACCAATTGAAAAAAACTGAATATATCGCGAGAAAATAGATTAACTCTTTTACAACGATCAAATTTTCGAACTTCTGGAAGTAAAAAAATTCTATTTTTATGGACTTCTCAAGTTATCAGTTCTCAAACAGTCATTCAGGCATTTAGCCATCGATATTCAATGTGAACTGAATTGCGAGCCTACCACTGTGTTAGTGAATTGTAATGTGACACAAGAATAAGGCCTGTGTATCTGAAACTGCTGGTTGGACACTCAGACCCTTTTCTTATGACACCTCACATATATAGAACGACAAACACACGATTCGTCTATCTTTCAAAGCAAAATCAGTGTTGCCAAGTTTATAAACATTAAAATGTAGTGGAAAGAAAAGTTTTTTGAACAAAATTAGCGATATAAATATAAGGAATTCGTTATTTTTACTCCCGAAATTCTGCCAGGAGGTTCCGGCAACCACACCCTAGCACCCCTTCGGCTACGGACCTGGGGACATCGCTTTTCTGACTATTTCATTTACTTTCTAACCAAATCTGACGCAAAATTATTTATAAGCCTGAAAAAATATTAATAAATTTTAGCCTATTTTTATGGATGAAATAGGTAAGCCATGCAGAAAAATCTTTCCCTCGCTCTACAGCCAAAATCTCCACTCTCCTGCTTCACAATTAGCTTCCAGATACGAAAACCTGACTATGAACTCATAAGTCGGGGACGACTTCTAATAGTTCTCATCTATTTATATGAACATTCAGAAGTACAATGTAAACTGGATAAACCTGGAAAAAGATTTCTAATTCAAAGGAATGTTAAACACGATAACCCACCTGCCTCAAACCTTTTTAATTATGTAATCAAAATGATTTTCAGAAAAATGGAATGAAGTGGTAAGGGTATTCTGGGTAAGGCGCAATAACTTGAGGTTTGTAGACAATATTGTAATAGAGGCTAAAAATGTCGACAAAATTGTTAAAATAGTTCAGGAATTAAAAGAGAGCCGTGAGGACCTTGGACTAACACTGAATCATTCAACAACAAAATTCATTTCCGATTCGAAGGGGATCAACGAACAACTAATCGATATAGGGCAAAGCTTTTAAGAATAAATTAGTATTGGTACAAGGTCGAATTACTTCGTTTGCAAACAAAATGGAAAAAATAGTGGACACAAGAATATCTAGCGCTAAGAAATTTTTTTAGGCTCATAAAAAAATTTCATTTTCAAAACAAAGTGAAACTTTCAACAATATAAAAATATTAGGAAGCTTTGTAAACCCAGTATTAACCTATGGTGCCCAAACTTGGAGCCCTAATTCAAAGTCAACTGAAACAATTAATAAACACCCATAACTCCATGCTACATATACATATAGCATCCTGGAGATTCGGCTGAAAGATAAAATCAAGATTAGGGACATTAGGAAAAAAACTGGTGCTAAAAATATAGCTTATAAAATAAAAAAATTAAAACTTGAATACACGAATCATGTGTCTAGGGAAGGGGGCGCAGAATGGAACCTAAGGAGTACTTTATGGGTACCCCTGAACACGAAAAGGAGAAGGGGTCGCCCTGTCACTTGGTGGTGCGACGAGATTCTAGGTTATTTGGGACCCAGATGGAGGACCATAGCCAGCACTAGAAAATGTTGGAAGCGGGTGACGGAGGGGTGAGTGGAATAGGTGATGACTTACAGTGTCTGTAAACACTATCATGGGAGCCGTTCTTTTTCTTTTTGTACACCTATTCGTAGTTAATATAATAAAAAATATAATAAAACAATATTACCACGAAGAAATCATAATTCAGGAAATAATTTGAAATGAAACAGAGGAATGGACGATGAAAACGTGAAAATAAATGTGAAATCTAGAAATGCGGGTCACAAATTATCTACTGTTTTATTTTACTGTTTTTTTACCAAATTATCTCACTCCAAGCACTCATCAACGTTTCACGAACTTCACAATTCTTTTCATATTCCCAATTTTTATTTTTTTTTTTAAAGTGTACCCGGTCCATTAATAGAATTATTTAAAAATCCGCAATTTAGAAAGTAATTCAAGATTTACAAGATGGAGGGATGAGTAAGAAGAGAAAAGCTGAAAACTTGGGAAAAGAAGTGAGAAATTCATAAAATGTGAGTCACAACTCATCAAATGTTTTTTTATTTCGACACTTCATTTTATTGCTTTTAACAATTTTTTTACAGCACTAATTAACATTTACCTAATATTTCTTTTGACATTCCCAATTTTTATAAAACTTGTGAATCCGGTTGACTAATGCGGTATATTTTTCAATTTAAAAATTCTCAATTTGTGAAATAATTGAAAATTTTTGAAGACGGATGGGCAAGTAAAAAGTGAGAAATTCAAAACTAGGGAAAATAAATGCAAAATCCAGAAATGTGAGTCACAACTTATCTAATGCATTTCATTTCTACACTCTGTATGTTTGCTTACCAAATTTTTTTTTTTCATTTGCGCATTTTACCAACTTTTCATGTTCCCAGTTTCTATAGGAAATGTCCATCCAGTTCATTTGTTGGCTAAATTTTTAGTAAATTTTTAATATTCGTTTGAAGTCTAAAGTGACTTGTTATTTGAACAATTTAACTTGACGAATTAATTGCATTCATTTTTGAAACTAGATAACTTTTCATTTTTGATTCACGTGTGTACCTTCGTGAAAAGAGCTGAGTAAGATTACCAAAATCATTCGCTATCCTAAGTACATATGTATTTGAAAACCTACCAAGAATCTAATAAAAATTTATATCTTTCAAACAGAACATTTTCAAATGAATTTAAGAAATCTAAAACAGTCAGAAATTTTAAAATCTGTTTTCGTTTCTAAATTCTAAAAATTACAGGGATGAGAAAAACTGAAATTATTTCAACCTAAAAATAAAAAGTTGAAAATAATAGAAATTTTGAACATTTTCATCAAGAAATTTGAAGTTTAAAAAGGAAAAACCAAATTCTAAGGCAATATATTGAATTTACAAATCAATTTTAAAAAAAACTTCAAGCTAAGTAAATTGGATCAAAAACGAAACTCCATTAATTATTTTCCAATATCTAACTTTTAGGGTTGAATTCCTTCTGGGTTATCCAGTATTTTTATTGAACACTATAAACTCGAAAATTTAAATTTTTTACCTCGATAATTATTAATTGAATGATACAGATCAAGTTCTGGATGATATTATGGTGATACAATGTTTTACTATTTCTATTAAAGATACCTACTTGATTTGTTTTAGTTCTTATTATTTTCATACAAATTAAATGTTTTACAAATTTGGGTGCATTTCCAATGTTGGGAATTATATAGCGTCCTTAGATGAGCCTAAGAACTAAGAGCGGAGCGAGCGACAAAATTTCCAGTAATCCGGGCATAGACAAGAAGCCCTGATACACTGTGAGCTCAAAGACCTTCGAAGTCTAAATCCAGCCCTGCAGGACCTAGTGGGATATTCAAGAGTCCAGAGGTTTACATTTTCAAGATATAAGAATTCTCTCCTTAAGGAGCTTAGGAGGTCCCTAAACTTCGACATTACAAATGGAAAAATATAATAGGCACTGGTCCATTATTTTTGTAAGAAGAGGGTATCAATTTAAAAAAATAAATAAATAAATAAAAACAAAACTCATAAACTTCGAGAATCTAATGGTGGTTCTTCAATCAAAATAAACTGCAGTCCCTTTTGTCCTGGAAATGGTGTCTGTAATCCAACTGCATCTCGAACTCAGAGTTTTCAGAATAGCTATGTTTGATGAACGCACTGTTGACGTGATCGAAGAACAAAAATTTCTTCTTCGTACTAAAATGGGGAGGGGGAGGAATCCTAATTCTTTTAGCTGTAATAAAAAAACTGTAAGAATAACCTAGTAAGCAAATAAAACATTCTTTAGTTTTTCCGACTATGTTTGAAACTAACTAACGACGTCTTCCTTTTTTCAATTCCGCTCACTACTTGGAACCCCATGTTTCCAAATTGGTAACGATTTCGGAGGTGGGAGGATAATTGCTTCTACTGAAACGTGTTTAAATTGATAATGCAAAAAACAAAAAACTGAAAGAAAAAATGTCCCTTTTTCCAATATTGTCAACTAACTTACACCTACGAATATTTTTTGATCGCCAAACAAAAGAGAAAGAAGAAGAAAGAAAGTATAATATTGTAAATTTACGAAATTTCCGCAACTGAACAGACGAAATAAAATTTTTCATTACAGTCAACAGCCCAATTTTTCTAAAGAAAGATGATTTTGCCAACTCGAACATTCTTTTAGAGGATTAATTTCTTTACCTACAAAGCACAAATTTAGCCATCTGGAAAGATTCAAAGAGCAACAGATTAGAGGGGAAAAGATTTTCAAATTTGCTAATTTACAAAAAAAGTTTGGAACTGAAAGATGAAATAAAATAAACAAAGAATAATTCTGTTCTGTTTTAACTACCTAACTGAGAAGTCTATTTTTTAAATGAAAAGTAAATATTTCAGTTGACTTTTTATATTATCTTCTGGAGCGGGAGGGGGAAGGATTTATCCTCGGAAAAACTTGGAGATTAACATAACAATATCCTGAAGACACTAGTTGAATCTCCGAGGGTTTTATTCCTACAACTGAAGATAATATCTGAAGGGAAAGGGGTAACATTTTAATTACTCCATGAGTAATTAAACTGGAAAAGGTGAGAGCTTGTTTTGTCTGCTTATAAGTAAGTTTAAACTAAGAAATATGCAGAAAAGAGTTAATTTTTCTTTTCAATTCTATCGTTAAGAATTCTATGTTTTCTTCGCTGAGGACGATTTTGCGCAAGGTTACTCAAATTCGGCAGAAAAAAAAGAACTTCCTAACGTTAAACACATCTCAAAAGTAAACAAAAATCGTTACTTTTTAGAGTTGGTTCAAGTTTATTGTTGCGTAAAAGTTTGGGCCTGGAAAACTCAACATTATACTCAAAAATTCAAACACAGACCCCAAAATTAATTCCAAACCAGAACACAAATCTGATTACGAACCCGAACCCAACCCCCAAATTCAAACCTTTTCTAATTTTGCTCTCAACCCGAGCCCTGGAATCCGCCCTTTCAAGCATTACTTCAGAAACGTCGAAGAGGCTACTAGGGCTGTCTTAGCTCTCTTCTCTTCTTGTCGAAAAACCGGCCCTAGGTCGAAATGTAGCGAGTTGCTACTTAGGCTCGAACCCGAGACCTCAGGATTCTGAGACCAGTGCGCTATCCACTCGGCTAACCAGAACCTTTCCCAAATTCAAACCAAAACAAAACCAAACCAAACCTAAACTTGAGCTTAAGCTCGAATCCGTATCTAAATTGAAACACAAATTCAAACCAGAACTTAACCTCGGAACCTGGTTAGTTGACCGCTCTTCTTATGGAGCTCGTGAAGGGGAGCGGAGATTCGAAAGTATAATTTTCCTAATTAATGCGAGAAAATATTAAGGTCGATAAGTCAACATGAAGTCTCTTTGCTTTATTTAATCTGCCGAATGGTAAACCTCATTTCTCCGACTGAGGAGGGGCTTTCAAACAACCATAAGTGTTGATTCTGCTGATATGACTAATTTTGATATTGAAAAGCATTCAAATTGGAACCCAAACTCGTACTGTCTCGGCTCCTCATTAAAATGAAATGATACTTGAACTTCAACACATTAGAGGCGTAATCGACTCATACCTCTGCTGGTATCTGTATTGAGGAGGACGAAATTTGTATTCGAAAAGAACGGGTTGTCCTCTACGTGGGTCGTAACTTTACCATACTGGACCGAATCCTCTGATCCACTTATGCCGAGGCACATTTCAACAAACCATGTTTGCTTCATTTTATTCGACGGACATCAGCCATAAAAATATGATATCGTTGGGTAAGATGAAACCATTCAAAATACATCTAAGACCGGGCAAATGATTCGAACAGATTGAAATAATAAAAAGAAAGGTGGCGTGGGCGTTGTTGACGGCGAAAAGACCGAGATGAAACAATATCGTACAATTTAAGAGAAGTACCTGTTCGGAATCCAAAAAGCAGTATAAGAGAGTGAACTCCCCCAGCACACGGTTTCGCGCATTGACAATTTGCCACCGGAAACCTCAAGTCGTAAACCTTCATCTCATTAGAAACGTGGCCACTGTAATTTGAAAACGCAACAAAAGGTCTGCGGTAATCTTATGAAACAGTTCAACATGTCGCTGTTTCGGTACTTTGAACACGAACAGTGACTGACACTGAGTGAGTGCCGAATAAGATTTTATTCTAAAGAAACACTGCTTCGAAAGCAGACAAGAAACCAGGACACTTGGTAGGACTTTTCAATATAACAGAGAAATACACATCGCGCCAGTCGAATCTCGTAAGCTAATTAAATTTTAAGAATTACTGAAACACCCCGAGCTTTATTATTGTAACGGAAAAGCGGTCTTGAAATATCTTTCAAATTAATCAGCCATTAAAGCTATTACCGTAATGAAAATTCTAATATTGATGAAATGAAAACCAATTAAGAAATTGCTTTCGATAAGGTCTCGAGCTGGGTGTCAGTTTGCTCAAGTTGTGCGAGGAGATAATAAAATCGCGACAATTTCGTATTCAAAATTCTCACTGATCATCCAACAAAAACAGCAACCAGCCACCAAGGAAGGAGGCGGTTAGCGTGTGCACCTAAGAAGACGCAAAAGTCCCCACTCTCCAAGCGTTGGGATGACCGGAAGCTCTATGTGTTACGGAGGAGACAATTTATGACTACTTAAAACTTTGAAGAGTATACAATTATGCATCATTAAATATTTATATACATTTGATTATATCATTTTGAATGGTATGTCGCAAATTATTAACATGCCAATAAACAGAGTTGGAAAAAACTGTTTAAAAATCATTATTTTTTGTTTTAAAATAATATTTTGTATAGGATAAAACACAGTGTTGTTTTAAATAGAGAAAAACATGAGTTTTAAGCAAAGCAACAGTGTTTTAAATCAGATGAAGATAATAAAGCAATCTAAAAATCGCAGGTACCTTCTTCTAGTGATCTCGATCTCAAGATCGATCTTTTAATCGATCTTATCGATCATTTAAAATTCTCGATCAAGATCGATGATCGATAATTTTGGTCATGATCGAAATTTCGATCATTCACAAAGTAACAACAGACCTGTTTAGTGTGACGTCACATTGTTCCACAGCCGGCGGCAGCTAGCTGCGGCCTAGGTGTAATGTAAACGTCATCTGTAATAAGTTAAGTGATATTGATATGTGATAACAATAACGAAACATGAAAGGGTAGTCGTTTTTAATTATGTGAGACTAATCCTGTTTTCAAACTCCAGCTGCAAAAATCAAGTAAAATATAAGAATGCAAAGGCAAATCAACTGACCAAAATATATGCAATAGGATTCACAGAAAAAATGTATTGTTGAGCTCTTCAAGATGGAGAATAAAGAAAAATAATCTCTTTGTACAGCAAGCCTTATTATGTTTTTTATTCCAGGTTGTAGCTCGCAGGTTCAGTTATCAGTTTGTTATTAATGTTGGGAGATGTGCTTTTGTGACAAATTTAACAAAATTTTCAACTTCAATAAATTTTTTAGATTTTTTACTCATTGATAGCGAGAAATAACCAAAATTCATTTGGATTTTGCAGATTTGCAGATGCAGATAAACTTACACCAGTAAAAAAATTCTCTGATTGATCAAGATCGATCTTATCAAAAATCGATCTTTTTACATAAGATCGGATCGAATCGAATATCGGAAGTCGTATGATTGAAAATTTCGATCAAATCGATCTTATTTGAAAGATCGAGATCACTACCTTCTTCCAAAAAAGGTCGGAGCGTGAATGGACCTGGATTTCACCGAATGGAAAAGTCAAAAATGAGATCGACCACTTCCTGATAAATGACATGGCGATTGTTAAGAATGTGTCAGTCATCTCCAGGTTTGACTTCTCATCAGATCATAGGGTCGGCAGAGGCTCTGTGGTTCTCTCAAGGAGGAACAAGTACAACGCCTACAGAAGGGAGGGAGGAGCTAGAAAACTAAGTATACCAGTGTATAAGATAAATGAGGCAAAAACAGCCCTTGAGGAAAAGTTGGAAAATACTATGGAACCTGACATAAACCTAGGAGTGCAATATTTATATGACCAAATAGTGAGAGCAATTGAGGAAATATTGAATAAATTCGGAAAAATGAGAGAGACAGAACGAACGGACGATAAACTATCAATGAACACCAAAAACCTAATTGAGAAAAGGAAAAATTTAAGAAAAAATCAAATACCCGTCTGGCTGGCAGAAAATCGAGCTAACAGAAGTGCAACCTGGTGAGAAGAGAGATGAGGAGCGACTGTAGAACTTATGAGGAGAACAGAATTAAAGAAATTATGGAGGAAACAGGGTCAATACGAAAAATGAAAAAGACTTTAGCAATGGTAGTAAATTAATGACTGGTATTAAAGACAAGGATGGAAAAGTAATAACAAGAAGAGAAGATATAATAAAAGTAATTACAGCATTCTTTGAAAATCTGTACAGCATGCCAACAAATATTAATACAAAAGACATAATCATAGAAACCGGAGAGGAGCAACCTTTCCCACCAGTTCTTAAAAGAGAAGTGGAATACACACTGAAAAATCTTAAGGTAGGGAAAGCGCCAGGTCCGGATAGGATTGAAAATTTATTTTTGAAAACTTTTGCGGATACATTAGTAGGCCTTTTAACAACCCTATATAATCGTATAATCAATTCAGAGGACATCCCTGCACAGTGGAAACTATCAGATACTACTACACAAAAAAGGGGATAAAAATCAGATAGACAACTACAGACCGATAAGTCTCTTGTCAAACCTTGGTAAAACCTTCATGAAAATAATAAAAGCAAGAATTTATGGACAGTTGGACTGGAACCAGCCGGAAGAACAGGCTGGCTTTCGCAGGGGGTACTCCACAGTTGATCATATCCACACGCTAAATCAAATAATCGAGGAAGTAAGGGAGTATCAACTAGAACTGCACCTCTTATATTTGTATATTTCTGTAAAGCCTTTGACACGATCGACCATAATCGTTTGTGGGAAACATTAAAGAACCAAGGAGTACATTCAAAGGTTATAAGGATTTTAAGAAATATATACAAGGAATCCAGAGCGTATATAAAAACAGATAGGACAGGGAAAACATTTAAATTGTGCAGAGGTGTGAAGCAGTGTGATCCCCTGTCACCAAATCTGTTCAATGCGCTACTGGAGAGTGTCTTCAGACGCCTGGATTTGGAGGAATGCGGGTGGAAAATAGACGGTATACACCTAAACCACCTAAGATTCGCGGACGACATAGTTCTGGTGAGCCAAAAGACAGAAGAGACGCAAAGGATGATTACTGAGCTAATCGTAGAAAGTAGGAAAGTGGGGCTTCAAATAAATTCTAAAATAAAGAAAGGGGGAAATATACGCGGAGGGAGTTGAATTGGAAAAAGTAAATGAATATTGTGTATTTGGAGCAAATTTTATCCTTTGAGGATAGGATGGGGAAGGAATTGAGGAAAAGAATAGAAAAAGCATGGAAGGGATATTGAGCGCTAGGTAAAATCTTTAAAAGTATTATGAAAACAACAGAAAAAATCAAAATACTTGAAACATATGTGTACTCCCGATTCTCACATACGGTGCTCAAACCTGGTTCCTAACAAAAAGTCAACAGGAAAAACTTCGATCTACCCAAAGGGCTATGGAATGAAGTATATTGGGGGCGAAGAGACGAGATAAAATGAGGAATCAAGTGATAAGGAAAAGGACGCGCTCACAAGATGTTAACAAAATGACGAGAAAATTAAAAATAAAATTCGCAGGATATATAGCCAGAATGAGCAATGATAACAGATGGGTCAAAAGAGTTACCGAATGGGTTCCATACGGGAAGGTCAGAAAAATAGGAAGACCGGGCATGAGGTGGAGACAAGAAATCACGGCGAAGGCGGGAATTTTATGGCATAAAATAGCGACAAACTAGATTGATTTTCCATGCATAAATCAACAAACAGCTAGCTGCTAGAAGAGGGTCAGCTCTCGACTGAAAAATGAGAAACTAGCCTATCTCTTATTGGCGGTTGTTGGAAAATATATCAGAATAAAGACCTATTGATAATCATGTTTAAGGTCTTTTGTTCCAGAATATAAGAGCTGATAGATGATGTAACGCATACGACATACATAGTATGTCCTATGAACTGATTTGTCTGAATAATATTACACGCTTATAGGTTTACAGGATGCAAAGACATTGGTACAAACAATGTTCTCTTCAACATACTGATTTACTGATAACATCTTTACATGCTACATCAATAATCGTTCGCTTCTCGCTACTAACTGGTAACTGGCTATGAACATAAAACTTCGACCATATTACTGTATGCTCGAAGGACAATACTAAACACCAACACTGAACACTGGAATACTACTGGTAGCTGAAGATTCTCGCATCTCGCTTCTCATCATAGACAAGCATATCTTTTACCTCTTTGAGAACATAATTCCGTCGTAAAGTAGAATCCAAAATATGAAACGTAACAACGCTCGTTGAACAATGTAAGCCCCTATTTCGTTGGTAAGAACATCAAGATCAAGGAGTATTTTGCTGATAAGAACACTAAGTTGTTTTATATGGCTGTAAAACTGATCCTGAGACAAAGATCATACTGGAACAGAAAAAAAAGAAGAAAAAATGGAAATTTCGATTGCAATAGGCTCGGCTACTAGAAGCCGACCCTAAAAATGTGTTTTATGATTGTGTTAGTAAATTCTGAAATAGCAAATATTTCAAAACTATCGATGAAACAATTTTATACTACAACTTAGAATAGTGGAAACAGAGAAGTTTTAGTAAACATTCTATAAAATCAGCACTGTTTTCTCGGCCTAGCATCATCCAATCAGAGAATGGTTTTCCCACTTCAACAACGATTATAAGGCAATGCAAGACTGAGGAAACGGATTCAATAACAAGCAGCTGTAGGAGAGGGACTATATGTGTACTGATATTCAATATGGTTTAAGGTAATATTGATATTTTGTAATTATAGCTCTTTTACCTCCATGTATTAATTTTATTGGCAACATGGGCCTAAGCGCGCTTGGACCTTTCAGCAGGGTGAATGTGTTATCAAATTCTAGCAACGTTCCTTTGTCATACCTCAAAGTCTTATATAGTATAGCGACACTTACAGTTTCCATGGAGAAGAACATTTTACAAATGTACGGCATCAGGTAGCATTATGCTATTACGATGTCACTTCTCACTAACCTATTAATAGCGACCGCGATGAGAATATATTTCAGAATAGTCCTTATTTTAAAAATTTTCTCTGAAAATTATATCCACCCTCTGAAGTTGTTCCGAATAATTCAAAAACAAATTTCAAAAATATTAGCAGACCACGAAACTACATTCTGGTTGGACAGTACCTATGTACGAAAAGACCTTGAATATAGTTTATAATATAAAAAACAATTTAAAATACTTATTGAACGGTTGAAAGTAGTAAGGTACCTCGAGCGACATTAGTTCTTCACTACCGAGTGCAGTATTTGAAGAAAGAAAATGAAGAAGCAAAATTTTACGAAAAGAGAGACAGAAATAGAGAAGAGGAGCAAGGAAGAGGAGATAGAGATACAGCTTTTTTGTGCCACACCATTTTCGAGAAGCACACATCATAAAAACTATAAGAAATTGGTGTTAGATTTTCCAAAATTTGTTCGAAGAGGGTGCTCACTCCCAATTTCTATTTTTTATTGTAGAGATCGTGTCCATTCACGGTAATTATTAGGTTGCCAGATGCTTCAGAACAAAATGAAGAATAATTAATCAAGCATTATAAAGGCACCCTGCACAGTTAACTATTAAAAAACAAAAACATTAACGCGTTCTTAAAAAACAGTAAAATGTAAAATTATTTCAGAATAATAAATACCATTATTTTAAGGCGAGAAAAACAAGTATACAGTTACGCCGTTGTTAAATTCAGTAATTGTTTCCCTCGTGTTCGAAGTAATTTCACTTCTACTTCCCGGTTCATTTTTTTTTTAGAGCGCGAGTTAACACATGAACCGCAACCACGTTATATTTTGTTCAAGTAAACACGTAAAAAAGCAATTTCTCTTTCTCTTCTCTCTGCTCGCCTTTCCTCACCCTTAATTGCCTCATGGTAGATTTCACGCTATAATTACGATCGTTACGTTGATGAACTTATCACATTTACTGTGGCAGGATATGGCGAAAGATAAATAGGAAACTTAGTTAAATATCGCCGAATTCTATAAGTGGCACATCGAAAAGTTGACGCGATCAGTTTACGGTGGCGGTTGCTCGACACAACCGTCATGTGCGAGAACGATAAATTTTTAAATGGGGTTATTTCGTTGAACTTCATCTTCGGCGAAAAATTATGCTGAAACGAAACTTCTAACGTAACTTGAGAAAACTTTTGGCGAACTGAATAGCGAGAAAATGTAGCAATGGTTGCCTACTTATACAATACGAAGCGATAAGTTTTTTCTCTTAAAAATTACCAATTTTTAATTTGAAAAAATTCTCCAGTTGCGTTTAATTTTGCGAAATGTTGTCACCGAGTCATAGTCAGCTTCAGTTTTACTGGAGGGGCCACGTAATTGTCAGGGCAGTAAATTTGCAGCCCCGGGAAAAAGTTGCAACAAAAGCTGAAAAGAACCAGAGTAAAACATAAGCCGCTTGGTGACTTTTCAGCGAAAAGGAAGGGCATACCGATATGAGAGAGAACATGAATCATTTCATAAATTAGCTCTGAAAAGAAAAGAAGGGGAAATGTGGGGTGTAACTCAGCAACTTCATTTTATAAGTGATACTAAAACTCATCACGCTCTTTTGAAACTCATTCAGACATATTTAAAACTTCTTAAAACTCTGTCACTATCCAGACGTCTTTCAAACTCTTTCAGGTCATCAGACTCTGTAAGAACTAGAAGAATCTTTCATACTGGCTGATAATTCTTCAAACCCATTAAAACTGTGTCAGCAGTCAGCACTGTTAAGCTTCTGTTAAGGTTTGTTCAGATTCCATGATCAATCATTCAGATGGGCCAATCTAACTATGCCGAAGAAGTTTAACAAATTACTGGAATAGGTTCCTTATGCGTGCATATTGCTAATAAGCTCTAAAATTCAATCAAATTTCTGATCTGGTCCTCTTTTGGGACTAAGGTTTGTCCCCCCTCCTCTCGCAGTTGAAGGGTCTATAGGCCTTAGCCAAAAAATTTGAACACAGTATCTGGGGTTCTTGGGTAGCTTATTTCGAAAATCAAATTAGATATTCGACCAACCTTGCTTTGGGCTCCAACATCATGAACTTGTTTTCTTTCTCCGAAGAAAAAGAAAATCACCTCCTTCCTGAATACGCAGGAGTTTATCTCTGTTTTTTAAAGACCGGAAAAAATATTGTTCTTTTTTATCTCTCTTTTTTTTTTCTTTTTTTTTTTTAAGAATTCGTAACTTATTGAAAAGGAGATGAAGAAAGAAACAGTCCTAAAGTTCATCGTTTTTTTAGAAAAGAGAAGAAAATCATTTCTTCTGTTTTCTAAATGAGAAGAACATGGTCCTTTCAACTACAGGCAGGTTAACAAAACTTTTCCATTTTTTAAAGACTATGAAACACCTATAGTGTTCTTTTAGGAAACGAAAAAGTCTGTTCTTGATAATGCTCTCTTCGAGAAACTTAGAGGAAAGAGAAACTCGTTCCTTTTTTTAAGGGAAGTAAGAAAAGTTGTCCTTTCCTTTTCCTCAATGAGAAAAAAATCACTATTTTCTCTTTGAAAAAAGGAAACTCTGCAATTTTTCTTCGAGGAAAAAGAAGAAAATTATCATATTTTTCTTTGTTCTTCTTTTTTGATTGTGAAAAGTACTCTTCTTTTTAAATAGATAATAAAAGACTGTTACCTTTAAAAAAACAAATACTTTTCTTTTTGGTACAAGAAAAACATGTTTACAATAAAAAAAATGGGGTGGCGAGGGAGATTTTTTGACATAATCTAATCTAATATTGACGGTCGATTTTCTTGAGTCAAGTCAATTATGTCAATTCTACACTTGAAATTTAGATTTTAGGTATAAATTAAGATGAGATCACAGAATCTTATTGAATTTGTGCTGAATTAGCGACTCGAAAAACTCTTCCGATACTTCGTTCAGTATTCTACTGGCCTTTTAAAGGAAAAAATCAAATTTGTAGCACCAATTGCGGTTTAGTCGAATACTTGATTGAATTTTTGAAATCAGCGAGACACAAAAAACCATTGTTTCGGAACTTCGGCATGTGTGCATCGACATCCGCAAACATCGTTCACAGTTCTTCCCATTTCGGAAATGGAAAAGGTTTTTTTTTTTTTTTCTATTTTTGTGTAACACTCATAAATTAACCATTTGGACGAGGAATAAGACACATTCGCTGCCCATACTGGGATCGAATTAAGACTCTGATTAAGTTTTCGAATTTAGTATTCCACTACGTTGTTCAATTTTTCAAATGAATCAATTTTGCCAGTCAAAAAAGGTCAAACATAGATTTTAGGGCTTAAATCGAGACTTGATTCGAAATTTGATTTGATATTTAGAATGAATAACACGAAAAGTTCTTATTCAACTTCATTTGATATTCTAAGTTGAATCAATTTTCTATCAAATTTGAAAGAGTCAAATTTGGAGTTTGGAAAACCCTAATCGGAGTCAGAATAAAGAATATAATTGAATTTTCGAAATCGGAGATCCCAAAATCTCTGTTTCCATACCTTGTTAAATTTTTTAGGAAAACTTTTCCGAAAAATCTAAAAAGAAGTAATATATTTTCCAAAATATCACGCAAGTCATGAAAGATCAGACCCCTTCCCCCTCTCGAACATCATAAGAAAAAAACAAACGAGATCTGTTTTTCGTTTTATTAATTTGTAGTCACATTTAAAAAAATGAAAATGAGAGCTACGAGGGACGACACCCCCGACCCACCCACCCGAAGTCGTGGAACAAAATTACCCAGCCGTAAGGTTGATTTTAATAAAAATCATTGAGACTCTTTCATTCCCCCTTCCTTCTCCGAGAACTTGCGTGTAAGCAGAAAAAATAAGGGAGCAAAGGAAACTGTTTCTCTCACCTAATTAAAATTAAAGAACTCGAAGATATAATACTAATTTAAAAAATAAAAAATAAAAAAATATAGAAAAATTCAGAACTTTTTTCCTGCTTTTGCATTTTTTTTGTTACAATTTTCTCTCCTCTTTAAAAAAAATAAAATAAAGAAATAAAAGTCCACAGTACTTATGATTTATGGGCCTTTAAGGTGAGAAGGTAAAGAGGAATTAGGAATGTAATCGGCAAAGGGGTACAATGTACGAACCTAACAGATTTGGAGACGCTGGAAAACTTTTTTGCGAAAAAAAAGTTTAGTCACGCACGGAATCGGATCAAAAATTTGATAAAATCTTCGAACTCAGCGACCCAAAATCCCCTACTCCGATACATTTTTCAGTTTTGTCAGTAAATTAAAGACGATCCCTCAGAAGGGAAAAAAGTTAGATTCGAGGTCCAAATCAGAGTCGACGCGAAAATCAGATTGCATCTTCGAGTTTAGTAACTCTCAGAATACCCTTATTTCGATATTTTTGTAGATAAGATTCTATTTAAAATACTAATGTTGGTGGTACATCCAAGCCCCTCTTTGGAGAAAGGAAAATTGCTGACCTGGAAGTAAGTACTAAATATTAGTTGAAGATGACCTGTTCCATCTTAATATGGGTTCGCAATAATTAAATTTAAAAAAAAAAAAAAGTTTTTAAAACATCCTTTATATTTTAGAATCTCGTATTAGTCGGGCTATAGCGAATGCAAATTTAAGTTGAAAATTACAAATAATTGTCCAACTATTAAAGCAAAAAAAAATCAAATATTTTCCAACTGTAAAAAGGAAAAATAATAAAAAATCTTGCATGAATTTGCCAGCTGAACACCTGAAATTGCCAACCTGCCAAGTTTGAAAGATGATTGGAGACGAGCTGTACTCTATGCCATAAAAAGCTGTGGTATACGGTCTTAGGAGGCGCTGACACCACTCTTTTTGCCAACAGCCCCCCACCCTCCGCGGCGCTATGGTCCTTATAGTATTGATAGATGCATCGAAAAATTAAGTGACATGTGAGATAATACGTCATGTAAGAATACTAAGCGAATTAGTCTTCCCACTGATTTCTAGATAATTTTAGACGTTTCCCAAAATATTCCCGATTTATTTTATTTTTTTAAAAGGTGTGTACGTGTATGGGGGGGGGGGTTCTCCTTCCTTGAATTTCCAACTGAAAATATTTTTGGAAACACCTAGAGCTTGTAACCACAACCACAACCATAACTGTATCAACCGGAACATTCGAATTTATTGTGTAACAGAACAATGATTCAAAAGGAAACCACTCGTACCCACGTTAGCACACTTTTTTTAATGCAGAATCTAACGGGAAATATTTCCCATTCTTTTTCCGCTTAAGATTTTTGAGAAAAACTGATTTTAGAGGTGTGTTCAGTCTTTCGGAGACGATACTTTGCCAAGGTCGCTGAAGATTTTTGACATGTTAATCTTAAGCCAGTCTGAAGAAATGTGTGAAAAAGAATCTGTTAGAGATTTTGTCCACTATTGTAAATGTAATTATCCAGTTCTACAGCCAATATTTGAAGAAGTCAGATCGGTTGTGATCAATTTCCTCTGTCCGTCTCTCTACATCGGATGGCTTTAAATATCTACATAAGCTGCGACTCGATATGCTCGGCCACCAAAATGTTAAGCCACCATTAGCAGGGCAGTTTCAATACACGCCTTAACTTCGCCGTGTGAACTTTCAAAACCAGCATCCTGGGATTAAAACTTTCGGTTCAGCAGCAACCGATCGAGTTGGAAAGTTACATCGATATCATGTCGACTACGCTAACAGAGAAAATGAGAAACGAATTACCAAATTCCACCCTCTTCGTCATTCCGAAAAAAATGCTGTCCAAAAGTTTCGCTAATTGCGATCGCTTTTCTCGTCTCACGTTGAAACGAAAATACAACATCCATCGAGTTTAATCAGAAACGGTCCTCGATGTCCGGCGTCTTGCCCTCGTGCTCCTCCAAAAATACAATTGCTCCCGACAAATGCATTCCGTCAAACATTTTTCGCTATTTATGTAATAAAACAGCACCATAACGAAATTAGTTCGGAAAAGTTTAATGAGTTTATTGACCTGTTTTTCCGGGCAAGTTGTAACGTGTATGTGCGCGTTTTGCGGCAGTTTCTTTCGAGGTTTTGGCAGTTAAAGCGATGTAACTCCTTTTTATGAAAAAAAAAGTGTGTGAGAGGACGGAGCGGTCTTACGAGGACGGCGGAGAGCAGCGACGCTATGCCGATCAATACACGCGGGAGGCGTGGCCTCAAATTCCGGTATTTTCTTTTCGGTTTAGTATATATTTTACGCACACGAGTATATGGCAAGATATCACATGGGAATTTCTGTTTATTTAATCGCATTTAAAAATTTTCTATAATACCAATTCTATATTATTGTTTCCGTTTTCGAGAAATTCGATCGCCGAAATCGTATAATATTCTCGAGCAGTGCATAACTCCGTATGGGGGTCAGGGTTACCTTTTCATAAAAAATTGGAAGTGTCGTAAACTAACGTGTACGTTTATCACGGTACTCGATGCAATCCGCCGAAACGGTTGCCGGAGAGGTAGTAAAATGGCTCGTAGAATATGTAATTTTACATAACGGTCGAATTGAATAAGACTCGTTGGTACTCCCAGACCAATATACAAGGTGTTTCGTAGATGGTCCTTTCCCCTATTCACTTTTGACGGTGTGGTCAGGAACCGGCACTGTGAAGGTAGATGTCCGTTATTTTCCACGTTTTGGAAAGCTGGATGGGCTAGCCCTTGAATTTGTTCGTTACCACGAGGTGAGTCTACCGCCAGATATTGAGCAGTTCTGAATAATAACACGTGCCTCCTCTATGTGTGCTACCTTGACGTAGTGAAGGAATTTAAAGGAGAACTAAAGACACATAAGAGAAGGAAAACTTCGACAAATAAACGCTAATGAAAGCAATGGGAAACTATCAGTATTCTTCCCTGGAGATGCGTCTCCATCACCACAATTATGATGGCAACTCACAAAGTAAATAATTCCGGACGTAAAAAAGTCTCCCGTTCGGATGTCCGAGTGGAGACTATTTAGTGAGAAACTATTAGAATTGAGAATAGGGATATGAAATGTAAGGATACTGAATGAAGTAGGCAAATTAGAACGCCGAATATTTTGGCTCTTGATGCAATTTTAAGGGACACACAACCGATAAAGTGAAACGAAAAATGACGAGTATGAATACCAGCCTGGTTATTATCCCTGAAGATAATGTAAGAGACGAATACGAAAAATGGTTGTTCACTGACAATGTACCTCTTACTAAATCTGGACAAATTAAGAAGGCTCCTCCGTCTGAAGTAGCCAAGGGGGTTTCGATCGCTTGGGGAAAAGTGTCAGAGAATGTAGTGGCCAAATCATTAAAAAAGTGTTGCATATCTACTGCTCTCGACGGGACTGCAGATGATATCGTATGGGAGGAAGCAGGTATGGATGAACGAGTACATGAAGATTCCTTTTCGAGTGACGATTCCTGCTCTGATGATGATGATTAAGACGTTAATTTGAATAGTTATTACAATGTTAAAAATTATTGTTAGCAATACGTACTGACCTGCGTCTTATAATTGCACCGAAATAAAAATGTTGACAAATTAATCTCAAATTTGGGATGCGTTTTACATTCCGGCGCGTCTTATATGCGAACGATTACGGTAATAGGAATTAGTGAAGTAAGATGGCCAGAAGAAAACGATTTACAGGATAATTAATAAAGTAGCGAGAAGAGGGCAAACGGGCATAGGTATTATTCATAAGACAGTGATGATGACGATGATGATGATGATAATGTTATCAGTCTTAAGACCGGTTTGATGTAGCTCTCCATTTCTCCTTATCGTGTGCGAGTTCTTTCATTTCGTAAAAACACTTACGATTATCTGCTGAACAAACTGGAATCTTTGCCGACCTATCCAATTCTTTCCTTTCAATCTTCCTTCTAACAGCAGTGATATTATATTCCTGAGTGCCACAAGTTATGCCCTATTAGTTTATCTCTCCTCTTCAGACAATTCCAAATATCCAGTTTACCCCAATTCTGTTAAGTACTTCCTCATTTCTCACCGTATCCGTCCATTTGATGCTAAGTATCCGCCTATAGAACCACATCTCAAAAGCTTCGATCCTTCTCTTTTCTGGTTTTTCCTATGGTCCAAGTTTCACATCCATACAAGGCTACACTCTAGACGTAAGGTTTCAAGAATAATTTTTTGATTTCCGGATTTATTTTTGATTTGAAGAGATTACTTTTTCGATAAAATGCTAATTAGGCTTGAGCTATTCTACTACTAATATCCCTTTTACTCCTTCCAAATTTTGTTATTTTACTCCCGAAATAGTTAAATTTGCTTACTTCCTCAATCTTTTCCTGTCAATATTTATACACATATTTAAGCTATCATGTTCACATCGATTACATACCATCACTTTAGTTTTATTTTTATTTATTCTCATACGATATTCTATACTCAAAATCTTCTCCATTCTATTTAAAATGTTTTCCAAATCAATACTGCTTTCAGCTAATAAGACAATATCATCTGCAAACCTGAGCATCTTTACTCACTCTCCATGTAGTGACACCTGCTTCAAATTTTTCTTTTATTTCTTTTGTGGACCATTCTATACACACATTAAATAATACTGGAGATAAGGAGCACCACTGTCTTACACATTTTTTTATATTAGCCTCCCCTTTCTCTCCTTCTATTCTTAATGCGCCGTTCTGTCCTTGATATAAGTTCAAGATAACCTGTCTTCCATTAAATTTTATTCCTTTTTTTAGAATATCAAACATTTTATTCCATTCAAAATTGTCAAAAGCTTTTCAAACATCTACATCCTGCCCATTTTTAATTCTCCCATCTACTATTAATCTCAAAGCCAACACTGTTTCCCTAATACCTCTACTTTTTCTAAATCCAAACTGATCATCTCCCAGTTCTGCATCTATTCTATTCTCAATTCTCTAACTAATTATCCGAGTTACTATTCTGGACGCATGCGAAAGAAGACTAATTGTTCGATAATTTTCACACTTACCAGCTCTTGCTTTTTTTTTTGGTATAGTTACATATGAGGAGTTATCTGTCAAGAGGGCCCCCGTTGAGCGGGGGCCCTTTTTGCGGATACGCTGATTTTCGAATTCTCCATGTCTTACTTCATCAGAGAACCCTCGCTCTATGTACCAACATATGATACTCAGCGAAATTGGCGCCAATAAATGATTTCAAATGCATTGTATTAACATCGATTTTATGCTGGAATGTGTACAAACTTATCAAGTCAATGAAACCAAGCATACATTACAATAGAGTGAACAGCGAGTAACTTCATCCACGATAATACACCTCAGAAATTACACATTTTGGTTGCGTTATGAGCAGGTAGCGACATCTTCGCTATTGCATTAGCTTCAATCACAAGAATGGACAATAACACTCATCATACAGAGCAAGTTAGGAAATGTATTGTTTCATAAATTGTATTAATGTATGGTAACTAGCAAAGTAGAAGAGTAAATGCATAAAATTCACCAATACTGATAAACCACGACACGTCCCACCACACTAATTTTCCCATCGCTCTAAAAAGGGCCCCTGTCATCTTCCTTCTTTCTTAATTCGTCCGCGTTTGTTTCTGAACGAATTAAACAATTAATCAGTCATTTCTGTCAATGGAATCACCGTGAACACTTTTTATAATAACATATTTTTCAGTTAAATCAATCTGAAAGGAGTATTTCAGCTTAAAAACTTTGAAGTTGTTTTTCTTAAAATCATCATTGCTCACAGGGACCCTTTTGACAGATAACTCCTCATATGTACAATAGCACTCTTTTTAAAGTCCTCTGGCATTTCCCTTTATCATAAACATAACATACTAATTGGTACTATCTATCAACTACATACTCGTATTATTCTCCTTAGTTCTATAATAATTCAGCTGGTATCTCATCTACTCCTGGAGCTTTCCTTTTCTTTAAATCTCTTAATGCTTTATCAAATTCTCCTCTTAAAATTGAGTCTCCACTCTCATCTTCTTCGACATCTTCCTGCCTCTCCACTCTTACTTATTCATCCCCATTATTACTACGAGTGTATGTAAGGGCGCTTACGATAAGGGACCAGTTCACCAATTTTTCGATTTTTCTGGCTAAATTTATGTAAAACCCCTTTAGAAATTGAATAAAACCAACCCCAGACCTCCATCTTAAAAATTCAGCGAAATATTGCAGTTCTAAGTGAGGCAAGTCAAAATTTATTATTTCAAAAAAGTACAAAAAGGAAACAGCGTGTTCTTAGGTAAAATTAAATTGTTCGAAAACAATTTTCCATGAATATTGAACATATTTTCTTCTTGCCCTTTTAAATGCGAGAGCAGGAAAATACATTTACCCGTGGTCAGGATCAGTTCCCTACGTATCTGTTCAAGGGAGTCGCACATTTCTCGCTGGGAACCTCCATGTAGGCAACTTATCTGGAAATATTTTCTAAAGATTTCCAAAAAGATTCTCCGGAAAGTATCGGATGAAATCCCTTGAAAATCATTGGAGAATTTTCCCCAAGTTTTTCGATGAAATTCTTCGGAGATCATCAAACATTTAAATTCTTTGAAAAACATTGGAATTTTTTCCCGAAAAGAACGGACAAGAGATTAAGGGACCGTGTGGTAGTGTGTACACTGTAAAACCTTCACGGTTGAAATGTTGGTAAGTATAACAGAACGGTAATTACAAACAAATACTCTCAATTTTAAACACTTCTCCTGAAAAATTTTACTTTTGGTCACCTGGTCCCGTTTCGTATGCGCCCTCACATATAGTCCTTCTACATACTCTACCCACCTTTTCATTTTTCCTTCAGCTGTGTATATGGGCTATCCCTCCTTATTTTCATATTACTTGCTTCCTTCCTTCTTTAGGCGAACTCTATTTTTACTTTTTTATATGCCAAGTCTATCTGTCCTTTATTCATAAAATCTTCTATCTTATCACTTTTTTCTTTCATCCATTCCTCCTTTGCCTTTTTACACTCTCTTTTTTCATTCTTTAACCTTTGAGAAGCTAATCTACCTTCCCTATCGTTTGCATTCTTATATTTTATTCCTTCATCCATCTTTCTGATGAGAATTTCCTTCTTCATCCATGATTTCTTTTCTTCTCCCTTAGTTTTACCTAGATTTTCTTTTGCTGATTTTAATATTCCCTCCTTTATTTTACCCCATTCTTCCTCCACACTGTTAATGTCGGGTGTTTTTTCAACTTCTAATTCAAATACAATATTCTTTTGATATTTCCCTCTAATATTTTCCAACTTTTTCAAATTCCATTTTTTTACATCTTCTTTTCTACCAAGTTTCTTCAATTTAAGCCAGCATTTCATTACTACCAAGTAATGATCACAGAGTCAATATCGGCTCCCGGATAAGTTTTACAGTCTCTTACTTGATTCCTAAAACGTTGTTTTGTAATAATAAATTTGATATCTACCTTCGTTACATGGATTCTTCCATGCATACCTTCTTCTATAATGATTTTTAAATTGAGTATTTCCCATAACGAAGTTATACTTTGCACTAAACTGAATCAAGCGCTCTCTTCTTTCATTTCTCAATAAGACTGTAGGGTATACTATAATAGTTCAAAGTTATACATAACATGCTATCCAGAACTCACGTCTAAGACTTATCGCCAGTCTACTACGCGAGTCATCCGAACCACCTCTAAATATCTGAAGGCATCTCATCTGAACAAATGCTATCCTCAACATTCTCGCTATAACTCTAACTTTACCAGCCCCCTTCATGTCCACCTTGGCTCTTATGCTTACTAAAGCTAGACCTATCACTCACCAACCTCGATAAATTCTCAATAACCTCCTTAACAAATACATTAATTCCATTCAAATATATACCGATGGCTCCGAATCAGCAAATGAATCAGAATACTCCATTGTCCACGACAACATTTTAATCCCATAGCCACTACCCGCACATTTCTCAATTCTTTCAACAGAACTCTATTCCATTAAATTAGTCATTCAATATTGCCTAAACCTTACTCTAAACGACTTCTTAATTCTCATAGACTCGTTATCAGCTGTCCTATCCATACGAAATTTCCACAAAAAGAAACAACATCCCATCTCCCAAAAGATAGTACAAATGCTGTTGTCCTCAAACAAATAATTCACTCTACGTTGGATCCCTTCCCACTCTAACATTCCTCAAAACGACACAGCCGATGAAACCGCTAAACTTTCCTTGAACATTTCTCCGACATTCTAATCCCGCATTCGTGCACAAACCCTTCCAACGTCACTGGGATCAAGTCCCACCAACTAACAAACTAAAATCCATAAAAACCACAGTTCACTCCTGGAAAACAACTTATCAAACGTCCAGAAAAAACGAAGTAAAACTCTTCAGACGAAGAACTGGACACTTCACTCTCACTCATAGCTATATCCTGAACAAACTACCACAACTAACCTGCGATACATGCAATACTCCTATCTCCATTAACTACGTATTACGTAATTACCTAATGCCTAAAAATCCAATCTCAGCGAAACACACATATCCCCAACTCAATACTAAAATCCCTGCTCTCCGACAGTCACACCTAAAATCTTAAACTCATATCATTCCAAAAAGTCACAAACCTCTACTCCAAAATGTAACCCATACAGTCTCCACGTCTCTAGCCAATAGGCTGTACACGACGTAGCCAGCTCCCCCCTCCCCCACCCACCAAAAAATATATATATTAAAAAAATAGTGAGAAAATATTAATGAAGAGAATTTTAGTTAAGTTATGAAAATAAATACAAATATCATTTTTACTTAATTCGGGTGTGCAAGCTTTTCGAAGGACAATAACTTTCGATGAATAAGGTAGTTTGGGCATAGCAATTTCTCTATATAATTCGTTCCAGTATTAATTTATTATCCCCCTTTTTGTTCTCGTACTACAATTTACTACTTTTCAACTCTAGACAGTTTTTCCCTGCAATAGAGCTATAGATTTTGGGATCACAACCGCACTATTTTTACGCCAATTGGTTAGAAAGTCTGCTAGCCAACCTGAAAACTTCGCAAAATGCCAGCTTTTATTCTTTATGAATAAGTTATTCCGACTTCGCCGAGTCAAGCCGATATTCGATCCCGTAAAATAGTTTCGTTCTACGAAAATTATGATGTATGGTGTATCATTTTCGTAAGTGTTTTCATGCGTTTGATCGAAATGACGGGATGCAATAGGTTTTTGTAAAACTTTCACACGAAGTCGCTTTCATGGCCGTATTTTTCTTTTCGACATCATTAAAGACTGAAAAAAACTAAAATATCTGAGCGGCTGGAAGTGATCTCCTGAACTGACATCTCTAAGTTAACCATTCAAGCAAACTTGCTTTCAACACGCGCATTTTTTTGAACTAGCCAAAAGTCCTTCCTAACTGTTACTCCTAATGTCCAAACTCATATTCACTCCTTCGAGCATTACAAACATTCAATAAGCCACCGACAGCAAACTGTACTCAGATCTGAAACTAAAAGTAAAAGCAATTCCAAAGTTGGAAATTGAAAGCTGAACGCTCGAATTAAGCCATTCGATAAAATGAGCTCTCGAAGTATACGCTAGCCAAATATGAAGTCTATTTTAATAGCCACCAGTAGAAAGGGCTACACTTGAGCTTGATGTTCGTGGAAGACAACAAAAATTCACTTTAGGGATAAAAATCTCACAATTTAGGAAATTAAAGTAATGACACTGATAGTAGAGCTGGTGTCCATCAAAAATGTTTAGTCGGTTGTTAACAACATCTAAGTTTTTGCCCAGTCTGAAATGAATATCATAAAATTAATAACTACTTTTGATGAGAGGAAAATAATTAATAAAATTGAATAATCTCACGACTGTTACTTGACAGTCGAAGGTAAAATTGGAAAATCATGATGTTGTGGATACGAGTGCACTCGATGTTTTCAATTTTTAATTCCACTCCAACCTTTTCCACTAAAACTCGCTTTTTCGGGGTGTCTGGCCATTGCCACTGGTGTATCGTCTTGTGTTCTATTATTTACGAGGGTATGTATTAGGGTACCGAGAAATAAATTGGGGTTTCGTCCCTTTCTTTTCATACATTACATGGTCGACCAGTCCATAAGCAACATTTCTCCCCGGTCGCCAGTCCATTGAAAAAAAAAAAACTAATTAGTTGTTAATAAACGTGATTTTTTAACAATTTTATACTCGAATAAGAATGAATTCGGTTCAAGAATTTTGGTCAAGTTCGTTGTCATTCTTACAGAACCCCATGTAGGTGGGAGACCAAAGAGGCGCATGGCAGGAAAAAACGCCAGGAAGATGGAAGGATAAAGTTTTTAAAAAATACAAAAAGTAAAAAAAATACCTCACTTTCCTTCGAAAAGTCGGTAAAAGAGATAAGAAAAGTAAATGAGGAAAAATAAAAATAGTGTAATTCCACCCCCCTTCCCCCAAAAAACTTATTATTTTCTACATTTTTTTAGTCAAGGGGGAGGATATACATGTTTGACTCAGGTTGTTCTTGGTCATCCTTATAGTCAATTTTGGTCGAATGTGATTTTTTATGGACGAATTAAGTTGTCTTAGATCAATGTTGCGTCTGATTAATTCAGGCAGTTCTGTCATTTTTTGGAATCAGTGAGGCTCGTTCGAACTGTTTTCATTCCTTCTTAGTCAACTTCAATTAGATTTCATTAGTCATTGGCGGATTGGATCGTTTAATGGATATTTTGGGTCAGTTCAGTTCAGATTTAGATTTTTCCATTTTGCTGGCGACATTGGTTTAAGGTGGTTTTGGTAGTTTTGGTGTATTTCAGTCAATTTTAACGATAGTAGGTCAAAATTGGTCAGATTTTGTCAGTTTTTGTGTTTTTCACACATTTTACTCGGATTTGTTTGTTTTTAGTCGATTACGATCCTAGTTTGCCGTTTTTAACAATACTGGGTTTGAATGTTGCCAACCTCGGGACATACAAGGATGCCAAGAACTAGGAAGAAAGTTCTCAAAAAGTTCCTGGAAATTCTAATATCCCAAGAGGTATTGAAATACGCTCAAATTTAATTTTCATGAACAATAAGTCAGATTTTGTTGACAAATGCTTTAAAGAAATACATGTAAAATTAGAAAATTATTCAGCTACTCTTTTTCTCAAAACAGGGCGCCAACACTTTTGAAAAAAAATGTCAGATTTTGCAATAAAGAGGCTGAATTGGAGATACTGCGGGTTTAATAACTGTTTTGATTAATTTTCGTCAGGTCCGGTCGTTCTTGATAAATTTTGAATATGATGGACTTTTTGACATTAAATCAATAACTAATCAGATATTGTCAGTTTCGGCGTTCAGCTTGTATTTATCCGTTTTGGTTAATTTTGGTCAGATTTGGTCATGTTTCATTGTATTTGGGCATTACTTCAATATAGATCGTTATTTCCAATGTTTGGTTTAAGCTTTGTTTTCTGTCTATTTGGATCAATTTATGTCCAAGTAGGACGATTTATTTGTGTTTAGTCAACTTCAATCCGCTCAACTTAGTTTTGGTCAAGTTTTGTTATTCATGGATAATTTTATTAATCAGTAATTTAAATGGTTTTGGTAGATACTGCTCGTTTTTGATTATGTTTCGTTAAACGTGGAATTACAAGAGTCACAGATCCCGGACACTTCGTCAAAAGTACGTGCCAGGAAAAATTCGATTTAACAGAGTACTAAAAAGAGGAAGGAAAAAATGAAAAAAAAAATAGTTTGATCTATTGTCTCTAGTTTGATTACAAACTGGAAAAGTCAATTATCACAGAAACGGATCTTTAAATTTGGAGCTACTGAAATATGATCTGCTACCGCAGTGTTGCCAGATCCCTCTCATGAAAACTCTTGAGATTTGGTCTTCTGTATGTGCCAATTTTTCCAAAAACTCATGAAATCTCATGAACTTTTGCGAGCGATGGCAACACTGTGCCACCGGCATATCTAGCCAATTCAGTTTTGTTCATTCTCAGTAATTCGTGATTGATTGGACAATCTGTCATTTCATGACTGTTTGTTTTTTGAAATTTCTGTTTCTATTTCTTACTTTTCCTTTTTACAATTTTTTTTTTGTCATTAATTTTAATATACAAATAAAATTTTGTAGTAAGGAAGATACAAAAAGTCGTATGCCTTTTTTGTTATAAGGGGGGGGGGAGTTCAGGTATTAAGTATGACGTCTTTATACCTTCCATCTTTATGTCTCTTATGTCTCATGTTTTTTATGTCATATATTGTATGTATTTTGTCTTATGAATTTTATGTCATGTCTGTATGTCTTTTATGTCTTTATCCTATACTTCTTTATTATGTCATATGCCTTCAGGACACATTTTTTCTATGTTATACATCTAGTGTCTTCATTATGTCGCAGGTCTTTACATCTTTTGCGTCTTCTCATTTTAACACCTTACCTAGGGAGCAGGGTGAGAGAGCAAGTATTCAATAGAAGCAGAGTATGTAATAAACTCAGAATAAAATATAATAAAGGCATAATAAGACATATAGACGTAATCAAGACTTAATAAGGTATAATAAAGGCCCAATAAGACAAAATACAGCCATAATGATAGGCTTGCCGAGAAGGCGGAGAAAGGAGGCATTTCTTCTAAAACCCTGATTTTTTTTTTTAGATTTTTGAGCGCTAAATCGTGATTTTTAAAAGAAGGTCGTGTTTACCCTCCGGGTCTGGATTTTGTCCAACAACCCTTCATAATAAAGATTAATAGGTGCCTAATTATGACATAATGTCTTTGGAGTTTTTCCTTGCGAGAAGGGGGTTAGACATCAAATTTTCAACATAAAGTGAAGAGATAACTGATGGCATAATGTCTTAGTAGTTTTTGAAAAGAATGAGCGGAGGACACGATCAGGGTTTTCAATACGTAGAAAAAAGACATTTCTCCGAAAAATTCGAACGAAATTTCTCAATTTTGTTAAAGGAAGGGGGGAGAAAGGGAGCGTATTATACCCAAACCAGGCTCTGAATTTCAAATGTATTTCATGTAGATCTACTCTTAACGCACTTACACGAGGCATCTCAATTTTTAGAAGGAGGATCAACTAAATTATGCTGGAAAATTTCAATACGGGTTGAAATGTTCGACGCATGGTGTGATGGAAAACGGAATCGTGGAAGGGAATGTAAATAAACTTCAAATTTATATTAAGAAATTCACCCAGAATACTGCACTTACATCTCGTGATCGGTCTTCTTTTATACTTATTCAGTGCCTTTCCAATAAATCAAAACTACTTATAATTGACCGTCGATTGGACGCATTATCGATGTCAAGTCAACCAGAAAAGCGATCTGTTTTTGACCATTTTTCGGCTGAAAATTAACGATGATTTTACATTGGAAAGTGTCCGTCCTATTTGAACTGATTTTGACTTTATTTCTTCTCCATTCAATTTCAAATCGAATTGGAAGTTTCGATAACAGACGTAGAATCGATGTCGATTTACAGTCGCTTTGAAGTAAAATTCTGATACAATGCGTACTTTTGACCCATATTCGACATCTACGCTTTGTGATACCTGAACTGAAAGTTGAAACATGGTAGATAAGAAATCAATGTTATCAGTGGAAATTCGACCAAAAATAGGCTTTAAAAAAATAGATAAAGAGTCAGCAGCGTCTTTCGAGAAATTTATAATACATGTGGAAAATAGATCGATTGATACTCAAGATCGACGTAAAATAGATCCGATATTTACACCTTTTTCAATTCTGGTAAACTCAGATTTGACCTTAAATGGGCTTCAAAAGTAAGTTGATAAAAAATTAACATCGACTCTCAATCGACTGCTAAGTTCGAAACTTAAGACTTAGATCTGACCTGACATGGGCTTCAAAAGTAGGCTTATTGAAAATCAACATCCACTCTCAATCGAATTCTAAATTCAAAATCTCCTTGATTTCGTAGACTCAAATGCAATTTGAAAACGGCATGCATTTATCACCACAGGAATGAAAAATTAAATTCACAGGAACAATAAACTCTTTTCACAGGAAAAATTTATATACAGCAAGAAAATAAATATTTCCCGGTAAAAAATAAAAAGAAAAAAAAGGGGGGAAAATGAACAGGAAACGTGACGAATGAACTGTAGAAAGAAAAATAATCCCGAGAAAAAAATAATAAAAAATCACGAACCATATTTAAAACGCCCGTGAATTGTCAGGAATGTAATGTTTATGACAAATGAAAAATTTAGCATAATGGACTAAATCCCTCAATTTGATATTTTAGAGCAGGCTGAGTGGGTTAGATCTCTTAGAAGTCTCGGATCGTCGAAAGATTTTTTTTTTTTCTGAAGGTGCATTGGTAAAAGAGGTGAAAACGCCGCCATTCCTTATCATTTCCGAATAGGAATCTGAAATGGAGAAGACACTAATAACCACCCTCAGCCCTCTCCCCCACATCGCGCATCCTCCTTCATTATGAGACCTCTCCTTCGGAGCCTCCATCTCCAACACGTACCTTCTCCCCCACATCGTGCCTCTTCTCCCGCACGAGTCTTCTCGTCCAACACAACCCTCACAACGAAGCTTTTCCTCACGATCTCCTTTTCCAAAAAGATCCCCTCTCTAACCATAAATTCCCTTCTCAACGAAAACCTCCTTCTCCACCAAGAATTCGCACATATTCCGGGCCTCCCTCACTATGACCCCTTACCCCATCACATCTCTCATCTCAAGCCCCTCTTCAATCACGAACTCCAGCTCCAATGACCACCTTCACGAGATCCTCCCCTCCTGTGAAAAAAAATCTCGTTCATACACCTATAAATGCTGTGGGTGATGGATCTCGTGATTTTCATTTTAAATGTGTGGGATTTCTAATTATTTTTCTGTGTAAGTACTTTATTCCTGTGCAAATTTTTTACTTTCCTGTGCTATTATATATTCCTCTTTGAAAACTACAATCCGAAGTCCGTCTATTGAGACTTAAGTTCAACTTTACATCAACCCAGTAAATTATATTGAATTCGATGAGAATTCTATTTGAAACAGACATCAGAATCAAGTCTGTTTTGCCGCAAGATAAACCAAAAAACAACCAAAATAATTTGAAATACGTCGATTTGAAGTCGAATCTGGTCGAATATTGGTCGTTCTACCTTGACCACAAAGCGACATCCAATCGATCTGGTTTGTCGGGTTAGCTTTAAGTACATTCTGCTTTAGTAGAAAGAAATACACAAGGAGACCAGATATTCTTCACCCAGAAAACGTCCGACGAGCACCGCGTAATTCTCTGAGGGTAATTAGAACCGCCGTGCTCTTATAGCTTTCGATTTCTCGTACATAGTCAAATCCGACTGAAGTACGTGCAAATTTACAAGTAGTTCACAATGGTACTCGAAAAATATTGAACTTGGAACTGTTTCAGCCTCTCTTCGGGAGAGAAAAAAAAAAAAAGTTTCGTGTCAAACAACGAACTCTACATAAGAGTACTTCACTTCATGAAGCTGAGGGGTAAAATAAAAAAGTAAACAAAAAAGGTTTCATTAAAAAGGTCCGCTAGAAATCGTTTTCCTTTTTTCTTCTTCTGGTCGTAGGTCGCAATTTAAATATAAGAAAATATCATCGAGACTCGAAAGCGGACAGTAGATGGTTTTTATTGCAGTTCTAAATTTCGACTTGCGAGTTTGTTCGAACTGAAATTTCGCTGAGTTGACGCTCACCAAGATGAAGTAAACAGCATCATCTGTGATTAAAGTTCTGAAGCGAGGGGTTACAGGGTTGTGTGCCGTAGAGACGCACTCTACCTTACCCTCTTGGAAATCTTGAGACAGAAGAGTTATACCGAAGAGTAGTTCGAGAGACTAGGAGCTTGTTGTGCGGTAATAACTTTGCAGACATTCGGTGACATAAACACACCTTCTTACTTTCACCGACCCGCCATAAACAGCGCCATATTTAATTACTTCAAAAACCACTGGCTACGAGAGAACTCGGTCTATACAAATGTTAATGAGTACAACGAAATGAAGAACAGCTCAGCTTTGGAGAAGCGAGCAAAAAAGCTCGAGAGAAGAATAAATAGACATCGAAACAAACCTTCGAAGATGAATGCATCATTTTTTTTCTCTCTTCCTGCGGTTTCTGCCACCAATTTTTAGCATGCAAAAATTTTCATTTTAAATAGTACGCGCAAATATTAAACTTGGAAGCGAAAATGTTCAACATCTCGTCTGGCGTACGCAGAATACTAATAATGCAAATTGAGAGCGCGGGATGCTTCCGATGTTTCCGTTTTCGTTCCCTTGAAAAGTCACGAAAAGAATTCGAAATAATCGCCGAGAATGGGTTCGAAGTAAACTCGAGTAATTGAAAATTTTATGATTCCGAAGACGAAAACGTGTACCGATGTAGTATCGTATTATTCGACTCGACAGAATATCTCGACGGTAAACATATACGAATGGAGAAATCAGAATTGAAACTTCACGGCTATAATTTGAGCTTATTCATTCTCAATCCAGTCGCAGTGAGTATTCAATTCTTAACAACTGTTCGAGATAGAAGAGAGAACTGACAGGTAGGCTGTGGAAGACGAAGTGATTTACGCTGGTTCGTTATTTCGGTCATATATCACCTATAATGGACCAGTGGTTCATGTTTCCCTTTCAGCTCAGCCAGGAAATCAGTTTCTAGTTTACGGAAGCGATTGAAGTGAAACTAAAAACAGAATCGAGAGTGGATTACCTCCAACAGAACGTTCATAAATCATAGCACCTAGGAGTGAATTAAAATTGGTAAGTTGATTGGAGCCCATCAGGGGCAGACAGGATACGACGTCTTTCAGAGGAGTCAGTGCCGGTTTTACGATACGGGCTGACTGAGCTGCAGCCCAGAGCGGCAAAATTTTGAGGCGGCAAATTTGCGACCCTAAAAAAACATTTGCGGGAGGGGAGATGTAAAAAAATAAGGCGGCAAAGTACTTAAAACCGGCCCTGATTTCCATTCCGATTTTTTAAAATAAGGGTTGATCTCACTAAATTTAACAACTCTGGAAGACTTTGTAGGAGGCACTCCTTCATCGACGTGACAGGTTTTTAATTTTGCCGAGATGAAAAAGATTGAGACTAATAAGCACATAATCGAAATTTTTCACTCAGACTTCGACCTAGTTAGCTAATAAACATTTTCAAACTTGACAAGCAATAAGAAAAAGTTATGAAAATAAATAATAAAGGTAACAATAACAGCGTCTTGCTTCTATTTCGCCACCTGCTGAGTTACTTGTTTAAATTATCAAGGAATTTAAATTTTGAAATCCGGAAAAAATAATTGGAGAGATCTTACTCCTAGTGGAGACGAACTAGCACCATTTGGAAAAAAGAAAACATTTTTGCCTAGCAAAGCTTTCATTGCGAAAAATTGTTGAGAGTGGTCCCCTGAATCACCCCAAAGAGTTACCACCCCACAGACCTTCAGCTAATTTTTCTTAGGGGGGTTAACCCCGAGTCCGAGCAGCAGTAAATGGAACAGACCATAAAATGTACCACCAAACATGTCCTATCTATACCATGCTCATGAAGAGTATGGAAAGAAGATATGACTTTTAACTGCCGGTACACAAGTCCACCAAACCCAAGAAATATCTGTAGTAGTAGTAGTAGTAGTAGTAATAAGAGGGGAATCAACAAAAATGATGGAAACAATAGACCTAGGGACACAAATGGTAAAAAAGAAAATATTAGCGTCAAATACCTAAACATGGACAGGAAAAAGGCCCAACAACTAGAAATTTTAAGTAAAAAAGAACAAGACATAATACTAATAGCAGAACCCAACTATAAAAATAAAAAACTTTTAGGGCTCAACACTAAGAAATATTTAGCAATAACAATGGCAGATATAGCAATTTGCTATGAAAAAAACCTTGATCTGCATCCAATCTATAACACGGATTCAATGATAATCGTAAGCATAAAAGACATAGTTATTATAGCAGTGTACTGGTCACCGAATGAACCAAATAAAACAATAGTTGAGAAAATAGGAAATCTACAGGACCACATAACAAAAAAGCTATATAAAGAAAAAATTCTCTTAATAGGGGACTTCAATACAAGATCAAACCTATATGAAAAATTAACAAATATACACTATAATAAGCCCAGAGCAAAAGCCTTTGAAGAATTTCTAATAACAAGCAACCTCACAGTCAGAAATCAATATAATGTAAAGACATTTGAAAACAAAATAGCGTAATAGATCTAATAATTACTAACGAAAAAATAAAAAGTGACATTCAAAACATTAAAATCAAGAATGACAGTCTTTTATATCATAAGTCAATAAACTTAAAAATCACAAACATTATGGAATGCAGAAAAAAGGGAGAAAATAAAGTATGGCAAGTTAACTATAGAAAATTTGAAGATGTAATAAAAAATACAGAATTTGAGAAAATACAAGAAAAGATTTAAAAAAGCAAAAGGAGCAACGAGCTCAATAATAACTTGATTGAATTCACTGACCTCATAAAAAGTAAAAGGAAAGTTTGTCTAGAAGAAGCCAAAATAAAAGAAGAAACATGGTAGAATGATAAACTAGAAAATCAAAAAAAGATCTTTAAAAGACTGACCAAACTCAAATGTAAATATAAAAGTTGGAACAAAACCGCACATCTAGAGCTTATGACAGAGGTCATAAGAAACCTAAAATCGGAATATAAAAAAGATATACTGCAAAGTAAAAATAAATCATGGCAGGATTTGGTAATGGGAACAGCAGAATGGGGAAAGCCATACAAAATAGCAATTGAAAAATATAAGAAGTTTGAATTTCCACCCCTCAGAGTATCTAAGAAAAAAGAAAAAGAAAAGTACAAAGGAATTTTCACAAACTTGTTTCCAGAAATCAAGGATACCCTGGAAAACCCCATAAGTAAACACCCTAATAACACTGAAATTGAAGAGCTAACTATAACAAACATAATTAAAAAATTAAATAACAGGAAAGCTAATGGACCCGATGAAATCTCCAATAAGATGATCAAAATAATTCACAGACACGCCCACAGATACTAAAAGCGATATTTGAGAAAGCAATACAACTAAACTACTTCCCTGAAATATGGAAATTAGGAAAAATAAAACTACTAAATAAACCAGATAAGGATCCTTCAGAATTCAATTCATACAACAAAATTACGAATAATAGCTGTTGTAGGGAATGCGGCAGAGCAGACGATAGTCCAGAGCACACCTTCAAAGAATGTCATAAACTAAGTCACATAAGAGAAAAACATAATGTTACTGAGGAAGATTTGGGGAAATTCCTACAAGAAAAAGAAAGTCATGATAGGGTAAATAGATTTGTAAAGGAAATATTAAAAACAAAGAGGGAAATTTAGATACCGTCGGTCAAAAAGTAGAGGTGGCATGAGTCATCAGTTTATGTAAAAGTACATATACTCGTATCAATACCAACGCACAATAAGATGGCCACGTATATTGTACCTTGTGTATTACAATACGTAACATTGTTGTTAGAGATATTATTATTTTATAGTATTAGTTTATGTATAAGTAATGTTTTTATACAGAAAAGAACTCACACAGGCCTCTCCCAGCGTGATAAACTACTCTGTGAAAGCGCGGGAGAAGTACTGTCTGTATGTCTGTAAAATAAATAAATAAATAAAAATAAATTTAAAAAAAAACGGTTTTTTCACATTATTTCCCCAGGGTTTGATTTTACAGCAAAAATAACTCACTACCTTTCTATTCTACACTAAATTCCCTACAACTTGTGTCTCACAACACTTTTTCTACGACCATCAGGGAAGGAGATGGGGAGTCTTGTGGGAAAGGGTTTTCAGAAGATATGCGTAAAATCGTTCTACAATTTATTTATTAATTTATTATTATTATTTTTTTTTTAAAGATTTTTACTATCCAAAAGGATTATAATCTTAATACTAATTTACAGTGTCTTAATTATATTAAGGCGAGTGCAGAATTCTAGGGCTAGGGATTTGTAGTCGTGGTTGTCTGAGAGGAGGTGTTCAAGTGTAGGTGGAAATCGTAAGGAGTTCGTAAAGCTTGGTGTGTGGGACAGTCAATTAATATGTGTTCAATAGTTAGGTTTAGGTTGGTGTGACAACTGTTGCATTGAGGAGGGTTGGATTTCAAGAGAAGGTAGGAATGAGTTACGACTGAGTGGCCTATTCTGAGTCTAGATAGTGATGTTTCGTTTAGCCTATTTTTTGTGTTAGAGTGTGCCAAGGGAAGATGTTTGGTTTAATTTCACGAAGTTTATTGTTTTGTAGGTTGGTCCAGGTGTTATTCCATAGGGAGAGATATTTTGTGTGCATTTGTTTAGTAAAACGTTTTAGTGTCTTGGGTAAGATGTAGTATTTTGTTGGTAGTGATGTTCATATCTGCCAAGTGTAGTTTGAAGCGGTAGGCTATGTTAAGTATAGAGTGTGGCGTTAGAGGCGAGGCGAGTGTTGTTGTTAGTAAGTGTTTTAGAGGTTGATTTGAAGTAGTCAAGATTTTTGTAATGTATCTGCTAGTTAGGTATTTAGTGCGAATATGGAATGGAGGTTCTGAGCACAGAGATTGGAGGCTGGAGATTGGGCTGGTAGTGAATGCGCCAGTTGCTAACCGTAACCCTGTTGATTGTATTGCTTGTAGTTGTTGTAAGTATTTTTGTGGGACTGATTGGTATAAGATTGCACCGTAGTCGAGTTTGGATCGCTGTAAAGTGTTAGAAGTGTTTTTGTATTAGGCCCGAAATGTTTGTTTTCAAGTATTTTAAGCAAGTTGAGAGATGTTATGCAAGAAGTTTTGAGTAACTTAATGTGAGTGGACCAGTTCAATTTTGGGTCAAATGTGAGACCTAGGAATTTATATGAGGTGGATTGTTTATGGAAGGAGTTATTCAAGGTGAGGTGGGTAGAAGGAGGGTTTCGTTGTCGAGAGAAGATCATGTATGTAGTTTTGGAATCTTCGCACTCCATTCAGCAAGGTTGTCTAGACAAAGTTGTAGAAGGTTTTGAGCCATTGTAGGGTTGCCTGTTCGTACTGCGATGTTGAAGTTGTCTGCATATAATCGATAGGTCACTGGGGCTGGGATGCATTTGGTTATGTTGTTTATTGCTAATAAAAAACAATATACGCTTAGGACGCTGCCCTGAGGAACTCCATTTTGGATGGTGTGTTCAGATGATAACTTGTTTCCGATACGCGTCTGGATTTTTCGATCATGTAGAAAGTTGTTAATGAAGACCGCCAGTCTACCTTTGAGGGCAATTTGAACAAGTTTTCTCAGAATTCCATACTTCCATGTAGTATCGTATGCTTTTCGCAGATCAAAAAATACCGAGAAGAGTGCTTGATTATTTTTGAAAGCTGTCTGTATTTCATTCTCCAGATCTATTAAATGATCATAAATTGACCGGTGTTTACGAAAACCAGCTTGTTGTGACGATAATATATATGGTTTTCTTCTAGGTAGTGAAGTAAGTGAAAAGCAACCATTTTTTCCATCAGCTTGCAGGAGACACATGTTAGGAAAATTGGCCTGAAGTTATTTTTATCGAGAAGGTCTTTGTTCGGTTTTGGTATAGGTATGACTATTGCCTTTCTCCATAAATCAGGAAAGCTTCGTTTGTTGTTACCAAATTTGGTTATACAGCTGGAGTAAACTAAGTTTGAGATCCTGTAGGGCTTCTTTAATTAGTCTGATTGAAATACCATCCGGTCCAGGTGACGTGTTTTTCGTGTACTTTTTCAATACGGTGGCTAATTCATTGTAGATGAATAGTTGATTGTATACTTCTGTGTTGTTGCTATCCAAATTGATAAGAATTTGTTCTTGGTTTGTTTTGTACCTGAGGAATTGGTCGGAGTATGAAGTGTAGAAAGATATGCTGGCGAAAACCCTTTCCCACAAGACTCCCCACCTCCTTCTCTGATGATCGTAGAAAAAAACTTGCCAGACAAAAGTTGTAGAGAATTTAGGGTAGAACAAAAAAGTACTGAGCTATTTTTGCCGTAAAATCAAACCCTGGGGAGATAATGTGAAGAAACCTAAAAAAAATTAGCCGGAGGTCTGTGGGGTGGTAACTCTTTGAGGTTATTTAGGGGACCACTCTCGACAATTTTTCGTAATGAAAGCTTTTCTAGGCCAAAAAAATTTTTTTTTCTTATTTGCCTCTACTATCCAACATTCTTCAGTACATTTTCTTGCATATTATTTTTGATAATATATTTCACGATTCGTTAAAACTCATCGAGGTTAATTAACGTTCGTAAAAACTCGTAAAACCCATTTTTGGCTGTGGGGAAGGAAACTGCAGACCAGATATTCAATATTTAGTGCGATAGTATACGTATACCTAATACGGAATACATCAGAAAAAAAGGACAGTCCTAAATTGATGGCATTCTACCATAATTCTCTACAGTAAGATGGAGTGGTAATGGAGAGAACAGCAAATCAACAAAATTTTAGGGTTGCTTCTGAAATAATAGGTCAGAATAATACTTTTTTTTATTCTCTTTAAATCAGAAATCAGATTTGTCTTAGGACTCGGGTGTATGTGTAAATATTTTGTGCTCCTTGTATATGTATAAAGTGATTCCTCTTGATTCACTCTCAACTCACTTTTCCCTGTGCATAAATTATCTTTCTTCTCTCCACTTATGGTAGATTTAAAAAAATTCCAGGTTAGGTTCGAACCTACTACTGAAGACTGAAGTACTTTTGCCGCCCTACTTATGGAATGCCCCAGGAGAATGTTGGAGCCCTCCCACCAATTACATATATTTGAATTTGCGTATAATGACTCAAGGTGAGAGCGAAAAAAAAATATAACGTGTTTTTAAAATTTGCCGTCCCTTTGTCGCCCGAGGCTGAAACCTCATCAGCCATGGGAAATCAAGGCCTGGTTTCAACATCTCTAAAAATCGAAAATAATTTACATCATGGATATTGTTCTTTCCAAAATTTAAAATGTTTGTTAAAGGTTTTTCTTTTTTTTTTTTTTACATATCTACTGGAGTAGTTTTCATTCAGTCTTAGTGAGAATTTGTTTTTTCAATTTTTTCTAGGGATCCTATCACTCTTAATCAGTTTTAATAAAACACAAGAAAATTCTACAAGGTTTCCGTTCGAGCGAATGAGGGAGACATATGAGCTACACGTTCTTTTTACTTCGTAAGGAAAAATACACGAAGTTTCGATATTGTCAATCGAAAATTAAGTTTATGAATGTGTTGAAAATTAGTTCTTATCGATTTCAATTGGCTATGGGACTGTGCTCTTATAAAATAGTTTGGCTCCGCAGTCGAGGTTAATGGCCCCAGAGAATGGCTTCAGATAGGGAGCAGGAGGGCCGAGAACATACAATTGGTTCTTCAGGCAGCTGAATTTAACTTCGAAGTAGTTCTTACATTCAGCTTCTCGGAGTGCCACTAAAGGGAGTTGAGACCAAATAACAATCAGTCGATCGAGAAGGTGTCCTAGGTACTATTCAATCATTTCAGAAAAATTTATAATTTAATTTGGACAATTTCTCGGGCTACCAGACGAGTTGGATACGAATTGGCTTCAGCGACCTTGAAAACTTGTAATGAGGTGACATCTCGAAAAAATTAACAATATTTGGTGCCAAACTCCTTTCGTGATTCCTCTCGGGGGGGATCAGACGTGAAAATTACCCGTAAATCGGCTTAAGAAACCTCAACACCTTTAAGTCCATCCGTATCTCGAGTTTCATTTTCCGCCCCTCCTCTTCTCATTTGAGAACCATCCCTTGAGGCCACTGACCCACACTTCGCAGTCAAGCTACATTTTATGCTTGACCAGCATCGTATACTCGTAGCTTCTTGAAAATTATGAGAACAAATTTTCAACCCAATTAAATTCCATGGAAAAAGGTTTCTCAATTAAAAATTTGTATTCGGTGTATTCCTTTGTAGAAGGGTATAGAAGGCATGTGGCATGCGTTCCTCTTTTCCAATCAAGCTAAAACTTTACTGGATTTTTTTTTGCATTTTGTTGAAACTGGAGGAGGTTCCGGTAGAAATTCTGGTATTCAAAAATGGCTATCACCTTAATATCTACGTACGCTAACTGGAAAGGGAAAGGACTGTTCGAATTTTTTAAATACTTTCAAAATTGTATTTTTCCGAACAAGGAAAACTTTAGGTAAATCAGTAACATTTTAGGCTACTTACGCCTTCACATGAGAATATTTGGATGCAATAGAATATTGAGAAATTTTTACATAGTAAGTAGGGTTTAGACGTGGTCTTATGATGTAAGACTGAAATTCAAAATTTTTAACTTTTACTGATTACTTTTTTATGTTTTTTGGCTTTTTTGGCTTCCCAGTCCCCTCTCCCACCGTAATCACAAGCAAAAAAAAAGTACTCACAGTTCTGCGACAATCTCATCACATTGTTAATACACCAATAGAAACGTACCTGCAACAAGAAGAAAGATAGAACAATTAATACCGAGCACAAGAAACTTTTAAATACATGCACTTCACTGAAGTATCTTATAAAAATGACCTAAGGAGCTCCAATCTGTATTGTTCACGCGATAGAATCGTGCAAGAATAAATAAATGAATGAATAAAGTGCTGAAAAAGTGATCACTTTCGGGAACATTTTAGTCGGATTAAAATGAACACATGAACTCATGTGAAATGGAAATTCTATAATAACTGTTAACTTAATTCTCTAAATACTTTCATTTTCGCGAGTTATTCTGTGACACAGGCGTACGGGTCCCGATGTGCAAAACCGAAATCTTGTAACAAAAATTTTTGCTACATTGTCGCAAGTCTGTTACACTGTCACAAAAACTGTAGTTTATAAATTTGCTAAATGGGGACGGACAGATGGCGCTGGAGTCAAACTGCGACAGGAAAGAGTGAAGCAAATCAGCTACATAATTGTTACATTGTAACACTTTATTTTCGTAACACGGTAACAAAAACGTTTTACTGTGTCTCAATTTGGAAGTAGAAAATTTTCGAATATTTCATCGCTGTAATACATTTATGATGTGCATGTGTGTGAGAGCGTAAATAGGTGACAGCTACGAATTCAAATTAGAGTAGAGTTCGTGGTAGGTATGAGAAGTTGGTTTTTGATCGCTTTTTCCGTTACTAACTGCAAATATTGTTGAGTCAATTTTGCATAGTCAACCTAATGTCTGGGGGGGGGATCTGTTTTGACCAAGAAGGAAGGGTACTAAACGGGGTGCTAAAATTAGGAAAACCAATTCTTGACTAACCACACCCCTTGACCTCCCTTTCTCTATGCTACTGATAATGATCAATAAAAATATTGTTTGCATTCTAACTGGTCTACGGTAGATTTACATATGTATAAAGTTTTCGTTAAGCGTATTTCTTCCTTAAAACTTATGGTCCTTCATCCAGAAAGCCATTAGCGACTCGCTTTACTAGGTGCTAGAGTATGTAATTATGTAACAATTATGCGCAATTCGCGCAATCCCAGGGACTGGAGCTTGCGGTTCGCATTTTCACTTTTGTTTTCCATGTATACTCGTATATGAACAAGTGTCAGTGTGTAGTGTACAAAGGCCGATGACCAGAGTGAGAGCGACTCATTCTTTGATGAGAATCAACGAAGAAACATCTGGTCCGAGTTTTATTGCCCTGATCCGGGAATGTTGCCTCTTGCCTCTGTGATATGTTCCCAACACAATATACGCTATAAAGAACAAAGGGATACATTCCTAAAAAAGAGAAATTGATCGTCCTTCTGCAACCACGGTCTCGATTTAAAAATAACGTTGAAAACCGGCTGGAAGAGATATAGGGCAGTTTGTATTAGGTTTTCGAAGTGCGACGTATCGTTTATTTTTGAATGCTTACGAGTTGTTAGTGTAGAATTATTTCAGTGCGGTAGAATATCGGTTTCGTAATTAAAACTATTTCGATTCGAGTTTATCTTGTTCGAAGTGTCATACTTATCGACACCGACTAGAATTTTGAATGCCGAGGGGCAGATGTCACCGGTATTCTCCCCAATCACTTTTGCTGTGCAAATTGGAAGGCCGTCTGAAGAAATTCAAGTTGCCTTGCAGTGAGGTTGTGGGGGCTGGAATTGGCTCCTCTGTTATATATGTAAATAATATAATATGACAGGGACCAATTCTAAACAGCGCCTAGACGGAACTCAATTGTATGAAACACTATACGCAGTAAGTAACCTTATTATGTCTTCATATTTCATATCTACACTATATTGAGATTTTACATTAATGCAGATTGCTGGTAAAGAAATGTTTAGTGGTAATTTAGCGAGATCAGGTGTGTCCATTTTTACTAGTTTTGAGAAAAACAACAGAGGAAGCACCTGATTTTTCAAGGCGGAGTCTTGTATGTTAACTGGTAGATTCACACAGAGATATGGAGGACAAGGTTGAAAATTGACTTAAAATGAAAAGTCGATGGTCCCCATTAGGAAAATGTGAGACTTATTGGGACACTGTTGTCTGTTTTTCCGACAAAAATTTGTAAAAACATTACAATTTTCGTTGCTCGCTCTTATGAAATCGGGACTCATCTCAGTTGAAAAATTTTGGACTTCTTTCCCCTTCTCTGCATAGTGTAAAGCATGGGACGGACTTATATAGGTAATATATAATCACAATGGAAACTCAAAATCACTTCTAAAATAATTATATCTGATTTTTTTAAGTTATCACAGAATCTGCAATAATTTGTAAGAGCCTAATTCACTGTACATTTGGACGCTGATAAGCAGAAACTGAACAAGCGACATTTTTTGACAAAATGAATTATTAGTATCGTTAGAAAGAGCTTTTAAAAAGTAGAATTTTGTAAGTAACGGTTCCCGAATCAAAAATGCGTACCCATTTTGAAGAAAGCTTATCAGTAAACACTAGGTCATATAGTTTCCATATGGCTCTTGAACTTTGAATCATGTGTTCTTAAAAACAAATTTTGTCGCTTGGTCCGTTTCTGCTTAACAGCGTCTATTTCAATGAGAAAACTATTTATTGCCGGGTAAAATATGTGTTTCTTTCCTTTGTTTAGATTTCATACCGAAGCATCATCGACTTCCTGGCAATAATGACATAAAAAACAAATAAGAGCCAAACTCGTTCAATCCTCAGATCACGTAAGGAGAAGAGAGCTACGAGCGATTTACAGAAGGCGGAACAGGTAACTGTTTATTTTCAATAAATGAACATGCTCAATCGTCAACAAACTCATAAACAAACCTAATTTTGATTTTACTATGAAGCAAAACTATAGGCATTCATGATTAACAATTTGTTTCAGATTAAGGCTCAAACTAACTCTACTGTTGATAATGCTATAGAAGATTATAGCGTCGAAGTTCATTATGGTGTAAGCGATCATCACGAGTATCAACCACAGTAAGTACCAATAAATTTGTACATTAACTATTTTTTTTCTTACTATTCATAAGAAGTTTTCCAGGTTATATCTCTGTGAGGATGATCGACAGTTTACATGAGAATTCTGCGAGGCAAAATCGAATTGATTCTTGCAATCGGAGGTGTAGTGAATGAGGGGGGGGGCTGTCCCCCAATCAGTGGAATTGGAAAAATTGGCCAAATTCTTGCCAATTGGCAAATCGAACGATCTGGACACCCGACATTTTTTATTTAGCCAGCAGAGTCCCACCGACAAGTTGGGAAAATCGACAAGTCAAAACTTTTTTTGGCTTTGATAGTTTATTTGACCAGCTCACAGAGGGGAATTTTGAGTTAAGAAGTTACAAAATTCCGGAAAGTTAAAAGCTTGTTTTGGCACTACAGTTAGGAATTTTGAGTTGAGTAGTTGGAACTTTCACAATTTTACCCTCCCCCACCCACCCTAATGAAAACTCTTTGCTACGCTCCTACTCATGATTCTGATGTTGGTGGTGGTTCAGTGGGTAATCCTGATTACAGAGTTTATTACAATTATTAGAATTTTGAGGAACCCCCATGCTGAGAATCTAACTTTGTGACATACGGGACCCTTTCCATCCGATCCGCTATTTCATAGTCTATCCGAAACATTCAACACCTAAGAATTGCAGTTTTATGGGTCAAGTGGCATTGCTTCTAGTACGACGATTTTATTGTTTACGATAGTAGCTATTTTGAAAACACATACCGTATAATTACGCAATTGAATAATGGTCGATTTACATTATGGAAGGAAAAGTTCAAGTTGATAATGGAAACTGAAAACTTGGGATATTTTGTGAGAATTTAGAATCTATCTTTACCACAGGGCTAATTTTGATATTATTTTTGTTAGTTACGAAACGAATTGGATGCCACGTTTAACGATGTTTCGGAGCCGAACCTGGACGGTAGTGACGATGGTGAAGACGTCGAAATAAGCGAGGATGAAGACGACATTATTATTATTGTTATTGTTATTATTGTTTGCTGTAATACTTCATACACAACTTTAAAAACTTGCGAATGTTGTTATGTTTACATTTTTAGATGTTGATCTTGCCCTGTTCAGTATGGAGGTTTATTATCGCTTAAATTTGTACTTTGGTTCTTTTCAGTGTACCATCTTTCAATGTAATACCAGCAAAATGGTAGAAGAAATTGAGTACCAAAAAAATTCAATATTCCTGCCCTGTCACTGTGTCAGTATACAGAAGCGTTACTGGAAAATTTTTTGGGTCGTAATTTTTTCAGTCGTGTTGACCTACATTTGTCGGCATTGTTGGATTTTTGGGGGGAGGGGTAATTGCTGTATCACATAATACTAATTCGTTTACAAATTTTTTACAACTACAAGTATAAATATAATTTGCATTTGAATTTGGGGGGAGGGGGGATTTTGATTATTCCCTTACTCCCCCCCCCCAAAAAAAAATTGGGGTTAATATTATCCGCCCTCCCCCCACCCGGCGACGCCCATATCAGTATAGCATTTAAAACATAATTCTATTGAAAACGAACAGTATAGTGAATGTGTGCGTGAGCATCGAAAATAGCTATAATATAGAAACAACCCAGAAATGAGATCGAAAAATTCTATATCGAAAAAGCTATATAGAAATTTGACTTCAGAAGCGATATAGGTACGATATAGCAATGTCGATATAGATACGATATAGCCCTGTCGATATAGGTACGATATAGCCCTGTCGATATAGGTACGATATAGCACTGTCGATATAGATACGATATAGCAATGTCGATATCGAGTATATATCCGTACAATGTCGACATTCTATATCGTCATTTGTCGAGATCAATTAGCAATATTCGAGCTGGAAACGATATCGATTTAATCTCGACGTCGATTTAGAATCCGGAATAAATCTGACATAAATCCGGAATAATTGTCAACAGGGCAGCATATTTTCTACTCAGAAAGAGGCACTACTACTGCTTGCATACCTGAAATTTCAGAGGTTTACATGAAAATGAGAAAAATTACATTTATGGGGTAAAGGGGAAGGATGTATAATATTTCTAAAAGTGTTTTCACTTTGATTATGATCACAGATCTGACGCCAGAATTTTATAAAACCATTTTACCAGTAACGGGTGATGTTTATATGATATATTAGAACTGACTGGTTTTAATTCAGCGCCCGTGTAACCATACGGGCTGACTAGGCTAGAGTCCAGAGCGACAAAATTTTGGGGTGGCGAAATTTGAGGCCCAAAAACACAATTACCTCAATTTTGCGGAATGGAGTGTAAGAAAAATGAGGCGGCAAAAATACTGCAGCCCAGGGCGGCAAAGTACTAACAACTATGGCACCAACGTAAGGATTTGACAGGGTCGGACATGCTCCGGAAAACGATCCAAGCGATTCCATTTCTCACAGCTCCAATACAGCACAAGCTCGATTATTCCTGATTATATCAACCCAAAAATTCTCTCCCCCAAAAAGAAAACCTGAATAACTTTTGGGTAATAGAAGGAAACTTTTAGAAATTACGTTGTGAAGAACAAAAAAAAACAAAAAAACAAGACACCAGCTAGCGATGACGTAAAAAACTAGTACATAATTTTCGGAGGGGAAGAAATGATAAAGTGAAGGGTAAAAAATCAGAACTCACATTTGCCATTTTACTTCAAGGGCGCAAATAGGCAAAATACTGTAACACGGGTGCAGGAATATCTTTGCTGCGCCTGTGAACGTGAAGTATGTTATACATATCGCACATTCACAGACGCAGCAAAAATATTCCTGCACCCGTGTACAGTATTTTGCCTATTTGCACCCTTGAAGTAAAATGTTAAAGGTAAGTTTTGATTCTTTACCCTTCAAATCATAAACCTCACTATTCAATAAAATTTTGATTTCGAGTAAAATATCCAAAAATTGGAAACTCTCCGACATTATTCTGCTTTTCAAGAGAGGAAACACGACAAACTGGAAATTATAGTCCTATTAGCCTAACCCCTACAATTTTAAAATTTTTTTCAAAACTGGTCGAAATGACATTAAGAAGCTTTTTGGAGACCCATCAGCCTCTAAACCAGGCAGGATTGAGAAAAAAACTATTCCACTTTTGACCGCCTCCACACTTTAAGTCAAATCGTTGAAAAATCCCAAAAATACATCCTGGACGTGAACATCGCATTTATCAATTATAATAAAGTATTTGACTGCCTAGATCACCAATCCATTCTAAAAACACTACAAGACCAGGGTGTCCCTAAGCAACTAACTAAAATTGTACAAGATATATGTTTATTCAGGCCTAGAGAGTCGAATCATCACAGACACAATGGAGGGGGGGGGGGGGTATTTTGAAATAAGCAAAGGTGTGCGCCAAGGAGATCCTTTATCTTCCATCCTCTTTAATACCACCCCGGAAGAAGTCTTCCGAGAGCTGAGTTGGGAAGACAGAGGATCTCAAACTTGAGATTTGCGAACAATATTGCGCTAATATCAGAATCAACGTATGATCTGCAGGCAATGATACGGGAACTTGACAAAAAAGGAGTAAAGGCAGGTCTAACAACCAATTTTAAGAAATCAAAAATGTTATCAACATCCACAAAACTCGCAAAACTTATGGTGAGAAATAAGGAGCTACAAACAGTCTCGAAAATAATTTATTTGGGCCAGCTGATCTCTTCGGAAAATAAAACAGAAAAAGAAATAAACAGAAGAATCACTTTGACTTGGAAAAAATTTTGGTCCCTGTAAAACACTTTTAAAGGTAAGTTTAGAAATGCATACAAAAGTGAAATCTTCAACATGTGCGTAGCTCCAGTCCTTACGTACATCAGCTTACCCACTAGGACCATCACATCTAAATTAGCAAAAATAAATAGAAACCACTCAAAATTCCATGATGCCGTCTATTCTCGGTATAAAAATCGAAGATCACATTGGTATACAAATAATCAGAAATAAACTGCCAGACGTATGGAACTGTCTATAGACGATCAGAAATTTGAAATGGGGCTGGGCGGCTTACGTAGCCAGGTTGACCAAAAATATGGGCTCACCAAACATTCTGGTCCTTGAAACACAAAACCAGAAACAAAAGAAGCCCAAAGTTAGGAGGAAAGACGAGGTCGACAGATTCTTGAAACATACACTCTCTCAGTCGACTGTTTCAGTCTCCTGGATATGTAGAGGTTATCGTTTTTTGAGTTATTTGGGTCATTTGGAGTTAAGCTTCCAATTAATAAAATTTCCTTTATCCGGGGCGTTTAAAATGAGTACATAAACTTGAATAATTGTAGTTAGAGTAATATCTAGAACGATAATCAGCATGGCCAATCTATCTGATACGCTGCACAGCTCTTTAATTTTATTCGTAAGATAAGATTTTATTAAAAAACGAATCTTTTTTTGTCCTTTGTTTGGTACTTCCCTTTCAGCTCAGCCAGGAAATCAGTTAGAAAAGATTGAAGTCTAACGAGAAACAGAATCGAGATCAGGTCACTCACCTCCAACAAAACATTTACAGAATTATAGCACCTGTCACCTGTGAGTAAATTAAAATCGATGAGTAGAGATTAGAACCCATCCAGGGGCTGATGGGGGGGGCGGAATTTTTCAGAGAGGTCAAATAAATATAGAGTTAACATGAAAATTTGACATGGTTGGGCATGCTCCGGAAAACGGTCGGGCGATTTCATTTCCTACAGCACAAATACTGTTGAAATCTCAACCCCTCCCCCTCCAATTCCGAAAGAGACCTAAAATTTAAAATTTAACTTTCGAGGTGCCGGAACAAACTAAGATTTCTTACAAAATTCAGTATGTATTGAAATAGGAACTTTTTAGTCACAATCCATGATTCAGAGTTCACACTCAAAATGAGAACAATTTACGTGACTCACGAAAAATTGGATTCAGCGTCAAAAGAAATTTTTAGGGAAAGTGTTTGATGTCGACACCAATGGTATCCTAGAATTCAAAATAAGATCTGAAGTGGACGGACTATCAAAATTATGGACCTCAACGATTGTTGAATTCGAATGCGAATTCTAGATCCGATTCTAGTTTTGAGAATCCCTAAGCTGAAATGGACAAGCACTAATTAGTTTTTACAAATCTAGCAGACTACTGAACCAGAGAGTTTTTACGATGACTGAGTTCAAATTATCAGACCGTTTGTTACCTCACTCCGACTGATGGCACAAAACTCTAATTTGAAAATGTTAAAGGTCATTGATTTATTTATTTTTTCGTCATTACAAAAATCCGAAGCTGTTGAGGACAGCCTAAATCATCAAATTATGAATTTTCAGGGACAGTGTACAATTTATTGGAATCGAATGAACTATTGAAATGGAAATTATTTTATCTTCTTTCTGTGGGGGGGGGGGGGGGTAGAAATTTAATTTAATAATGGCTCTGAGACCCATGATTGGACTTTATTTTTTGTGGGTACTGTTGACAGAAGCTCATTAGAGCTCTTGTTAATCACAAGCCAACATTTAAAGTCCAGAGATCGACGTTAAAAAACCCACTGCATTTCCCCATTTTTCGATTCATTCATGTTTTATTTATTTATTTTCTTATAGGATTAATCTCTAATTTGATTGTCTTGAACATACCCCTTTCCACCCCTCCCCCGATAATTCATCCTTAGACAATTTTGGAAGGCTTTCTACAGTTTGAATTTTAGTGATTGGATAGTAACATCATCAAATTTTGGATATATCTGAAGTACCTAGAGACAGCATTTTAGGTTCTGCCCTTTTGTGAACTCTTTTGGAACAGGGTGAAGATGTAACGTCGAAAAACGAATTCAGCGCTCAGAAATTATAAAATGTGATTTTTATACATTTTTATATTATCGCCATGGACTACAATGATGAAAGTTCAGTTTTTACCAGAAGTCAAGATGGGACCTTGACCTTGAAAATGTTTTTTTCATAAAAAGTAAGCAGATACTCTATTGGGATTCTTTTTCTATAATGGTGTGGTGGGACATATGGCGATGCACGCATGCCTAAGTGGCCCCTGAGACACCGCACCCCGGTTCCGGAAACTACCCTTTCGAGCATTCGCATCAGTGGCTGGAGAGACGCTTTGAGGTCGATCCGAGTCTCATTTCGCAGAATCGCTCCCGGTGCGCGCGTCTTGCCAGAGCCACCACGGGATTCCCTACTACCCGAGGTTCGCCTCCCCGAGCACTAGCCTGGAAATTTCAGGTCCCCCACAGCCGGATGCGCTTCCTCTTTACTCATCCCTCACGTCCTCGTCTTGGTACGCGCGGCGACGCAGGCAGGAGGTGAAAGCGGGGTACCCCTGCCGGGGACTCTATTCGGACACTAATGAGAACAATAATTGTTTTTAGTCAAACCAATATTTTTGGTTAAACTCGATTCCTAGAATTTTTTCAAGCAAAATTGGAATTTTTCTTATGAGAAATCCTATGTTAAATTTTACTTTAGGTGTTCTACCCCTAAATATTCTTTGATTAAAAATTATTGGCCAGAGTATTTTACACCTTCCAGACTAGATTACGTCCTTAGAACAGCAACTTTTCCAAGAAAGAAAAAAAAATGAACATCACTAACCATTATACCAGATTCTGAGCTTTTATGACACAATGCCAGCTGTAGTTTTGCAACCAAGGAGCAATGTATAGATTTTCTACCTACTCTGACAGTGCACTACTTACTGCCAAGAAATTACACTCAGTTCATATAGGGACACTATAAGCACTTCATAATACAACCGATTCTTTGTAAATTGTTCATTCGTTTCTTTCAAAATAATAATGGTAACGCAGAATGCAGAGGCAAAGTAAGTATCTGCTTACATAAGTCATCATAGTTGTGGGATTAATTTTAAAACAAGATTACCCAGCTTAAAGTGCATACCCGAACTTTCACCTAATTCCATCTCACATTTTCTCCACTAAACAAATGGTATTGAAGAAGCTCCTAAGTCAGCTTTATTAGCTTTGCAGATATGAGTAGAGTTTCACAGAGAACTTCGACAGCTTTTGCATCAGTTTTGAGTGAGCGAATTATCTGATAAAATTACCAGTCATTAAAAACGTCTTGGAATAACTTTCATTAAAAGATCATAGCAAAGCTCCGTCCATATGTTTTCATCAAGCATTTATACCTACCTTACATTCACTTTCAAACATTCCAGCAGAACTTTTGTCGAGCAGTTCTTGGAAGTGTATTAGTTTTCCTTCACTTCTAATCTTATTTGTTCATTGCTGAAACATCCGAGAGCTCAAAATTTTCTGTCTACTGTGTATGTTTTAAAATTATATCTCACCCAAAGTTTCCATATACGCGCGCATCTGGTACTTTTATTTATTTACGTCGGATAATACCCCAAGTTATATCGCACACTTATACATACACACAACCGTCATATAAAATAAAACTGTTACACCGCTCGTAGCTTTTGAGAAGAGCCTCGTAGTCTGACATTTATCCGTTCGTTAATTTCCGTTTTTATGTTCTTTTATACTCGTTAATTCGACGGTTAAACAAATAAATTTTGCATGGTGCTCTCTAGTAACTTGCAAGTTGAAATATTTTCATTTTTACTCTTTTGTATACCGCTCATTGTTCCAAACACAATGAACTTTTTGTTCTCTCCAATTCTGACTTCACGCTTGCTATGAAAAAATTCCGACACTTCGGTAAATTTTTTCGCCAACATTATCAACCTGTAGGTAAACGCGATTGTTCGGTATTCGGGGGCTTGTGGATACAAAAGAGGGAAATTTGCTGGTGCCTTTTTTACAGAGAAAAAAAAAAGAAATTAAATTAATGTTGATTTCATTTTATCGCACAATACTCAGCAACGTTAACAAAATGAAAAATCAAGTGGCCGTACTCAGGCATGGATTATAAATTATGGTATGATGTACTTAACCTTACATACCTATTAATGTGAAGGTAATGGTCTTGGTGAATGAAAAAATGTACGAAAAGAACAAGGTAATGCTGGGAACTTGGTCGAAAATTACCGAGGAAGTGCCCTGGTTAACATACTAAACACTTCAACCCTCCTCTTCCTGCTGAGTTTTATTGGGGGTTCAGACTCCTGCAAAACACAAAATCATTACTATTTTAAATCGCTGTGAAATTGAAGTGAATTTATACCGGCTCGTTGCTTCCAGTATCTAGCCGGGACAGGAAGAAAAATTAAGTAGATCTTTTTTCGTTACATGTTGGTCAACACTGTTTCCCCATTATACACCGTCGCCAGAGAGACGCGAGAGCAGCTGAGCATGGTAGTGGGAGACATCTTGGACAATGGCCGACAGGCTGAGAGAAGTTATTCTGTAACTAGACGAGCACGAGAGAAGACCAGTGAGAAACTCATTTGAGTACTAACTTGTTATTGTAAACTATAGCTTATGACAGTAACCATAAGCTTGACTACATTAACCAACATTTTTGAAATATTTTTGACCGTTAATCGTCACCGTTTGTAACCAAATCATTTCAAGAAACCTTGCAACTGCATCCAACCTAACCGAATGAAATATAACCGCTCTGATTGACTATAACTAATCACCGAATGAAAAAATCTAGCCATTTGTTTGTCATTCAACAGAATCCTTCACTTAGGTATTTTCAATGTCGCTCAGCATAGTCTGCTATAGAATCGACACAGGTTAACCAATAATCGATTAAAATATGCTGAATAATTGATGACTGATAGCAGCCAAATCGCAACCCATCGGCGCAACTGGCAATCGATTGGGATCCGAAACGGAAATGAATCCGCAACAGAAAATCCATAATCGTACTCGGATTCTGAATTTGATCTGGAATCATTTATCTTAGTGAATCCAGTTTTTGTAGGATACTGTTTCCTATCGACTTCGTGCTCGTGCTCATATTCTGAATCCGTACGCGTGAATTGTATCCAGATTCTAAACCAAAATCAGGATTCTGAATCCACTTTTTAGAATTATGTTATTCTACAGAATCTATAAATATTTCAGAATAAATTATATCAGCTGCTTATAAATTATTTTTTTTTCTTCGAAAAAAAAAGCTTCGGATTCTTTTTGAATTTTGGAATCCTTTTTTCGGATTCACGCTGAGAATCCCGATCTTAGGATTGGGATTCTAGAATCCACTTTTAAGAAAAAATCCAACTCCGTGCTTCGAATTCTTTTCGGATTCCGATTCAGAATCATTCTGACACCCGATTCGGATTTTCGAATTCTGAATCACTTTGTCACGGATTCGGATTCCTTGATTCAGACTTTTCCCCTAGATTCTATACAGCTCTGATAGGAACTCTGCCTCGTAACCGTAACTGTGACAAATTATCTCAAAGCAAGTCTTTCTTTCCACCGTAACCACAACCAACCGCTTTAATAGTCATAAGCGGTTAAAACAAAAAACCGATAACCGAATCAATCGTTTTAGTAACAAACACTCGGGGCATCTTGATCCAGAGCTAACCAAAAACCGTAGGGAAAGGACCATAAGAGTGCACACCTCCTAAGAGTACGCATGGTTGATTTTTCGGTAAATTCCGCTCTCTGGCGGTTCTTGATGAAATCTAGATATATCTTGCGAATCTAATGTTTACACTGATTTGTTATCAAAATATTGTATAAGGCCATAAAAAAAATATTCAAGTTCCAATATTTTGTCATCCTAATTGTAATATTTTCGAGGTCAGTTATGAATTACCAGGATGATTTTTGAATGAATTTGCGTATTCCAGGTATCAAACGAAAGACAAAAGTAAGTACCATCCGTTACATTAAACAGACTTTCCCCAAATATTACCTGAAAACTTTCACGGTTATTTTTTTCCGACATCACAATGGATCCTAAGAGTGCGCAACGTGTTTTTTACAAGACAATTTTACTTGTAGCTGTCCAAAAACAATAAAAATCCCGTAGCAAAAAGAAAACTTATGTTACATGTGGCGCATATGTTTATAAAGAATATGTTGGACTAGCTGAAAATGACGTAGAATAATTCCTGAGTTCAAGGTGTCAAAAGTGATCCATATCATTGCTTGTCTCAATGTTTCATTTTTATTTTGAATGAAGGCAATTCCAACAATATATATGTGACTTACTTATCTGGCGACTTCTTGGTGAAATAACTTGATGCGCACGTTGAGGAACGGTTTCCCAAAGGTACGCATTTGACTTTTTGAAGGAAAACCGCCGGTATATCATTTTAATGTAATGTTCAATGGTTCAAAATTAAGGAAAAAGTAAAATAAAACAGTAAAAACCGATAGCTTTTTCCACATTATATCAAAATTTCGGCAACTTCCATGTAAAATTGACTGAGCAATTAAATTTTTTCTAAAAGTTGCGCACTCTTATGGTCATTTTCTCTAACTATATTATAACCATTAAATGACCTTGAGCCGAAGGAAATTACGAAACTGTAACGGTTGACATTACAAATCAAATAACACCACTTAAACCACAGTTGTTATCTGGAATCAAATAACGTTACCGTAATAATGGCCAGGAACCACAGGAAACCTTAAACATTAACCATGTAAGTCAAATAAAGTAACCCCAACTGAGAAGTGTTATAGCTGTTAACTATAAATCAAATGATAAAGCAGTTATAACAATAACCATCAACTGTATTAGTATGGTTATGACAGTATACTGCTTTGATTAGACTTTCTGCTAGAGCTGGAAAATTACAGAAATTAAAATCGTTTTGGACATTATAGTGATAAAATAGAGGGGGAGGGGGACAAGAGGACTAACGTCGATTCATAGATTTTTCAGGTCACTGAATTGGATTCTAAGGTTAGCTCATTGATCCGACTCCCTCAATACCACCAAAGGGGGCTGAAACTTATTAATAGTCGTTTTTTCGTTTTTCAGGGCTGTACTTGATTTACAGATATTCGATTCCGCTCAGTTTGATTTTGAGAGTACTATTTACAACTGATTCCTCGAAATGCTACATCAAAAAGTTCAGTTGAAAAATTAGTAATTTTTCACGATGGTATTTCACTTATGGTATTCAAAATCAGCGAACTCGAATTAGCGAGTGACTTTGGGACGTGACTCTACAGAAAGTCAAAACCACATGATAATCAATATTTAAAAACTAGTCTCGAAATCAAGTTCAGCGACCTCAAAAACCTAATTATAAATTAAGTAGAATCCCGAGAAAAAAAAACTATTAATTAGTATGAGTCTTAACCCCCCTTTGGAAGCATTTCAGAAGAGTTAGAGAGCAAATTAATCTCGGAATCGAATTCAGTGACCTAAAAAACCTATGAATCGACTCCCATCTTGAATTTCATTTTTCAGCCTCCTTACCCCCCTCCCCTCCACGTTGGAGCGCCTGCAAGGTTCATCAACACACAATGTGAAGTTCTACAGGTTTATATTCAAATTATGTTGAAAATACGATTCTAAACTTGTATGCTAATACGCGTGGCTTTGAAATTATTATAGATTAAGAAAGAAAAAATTCAGTTGAAAAATTCAAAATTCGATATGTTATTCCCATAAGAAAAGCAAGAAGTATATGGCACGTGTTTTCTTCATCCGAATGACCTGAAATTTTATTGGAGAGTCTCCATTTTTTGGCACCAATTAGTGTGCAAAAATTAAAGATCCGAGAAAAACTGAAAATAAGGTACATTCTAGTAGACACTATGGTGTTTGATATTTTGGACTATCCGAATTTCTTCGGATTCCTCATTTAAATCCGTTCCAATAAAAGGAAAATAATTCGTGCCAAGTTTCAGATCTATTCGACTAGGGAACCCATACCACAGGCCCTCCTTCCTCGTATCGGAAAAATACTTGAAATTTTGACTTTTTTAACGACAAATTGTTTTTCTCAGCCTTTAAATACGTTAAAAATTCGTACACCCAAGTTTTCAACAGGCCATTTAGCGGCGATTCAGTATAAAATAGTATTACATCATAATCTAAGGTGATAGGACACAAAAAGTAAAATTCGAGATAGGAGTCGATTTATGGCTTCTCAAGGCAATTTCTTGATCCAATTCTTGGTGGGCCACTCAAGGGAGCTGAGACTAAATAATTGTGATTTTTTCGTAATGGTACAGAGTGCGGCATCTTAAGGTTTACATGTTGGAAACGCTGCTATATCAAAATCATCTGTCGGAGAAAAACGAAAAATTCGCGGTTGGAAAGAAGATGAAGTACCATTTTGAAAAAGTTTATTTAGTTTTAAAAATAGCATTTTTACAATGTTTACCAGTACCTTTTACAAAATTTAACCTTTCGTGACTTTTCAAAGCGTTCTCTATAACATTGTCTTACTGATCACCGCGCATTCATCAAGACTTCCGTTGCTTTAAACCCTCTAAATCGCGAACTTTGGTGCAGCGTTATACCGTAGAATACATGGTGTCAAATACATCAGCATTCTACGTGTAAAATGAATGCTGTAAAATAGCTTGAAATTCGTGTAGAATGTTTAGAATGCGTAAAATGTGTAGAATATGCGTAAAATGAATAAAATGCTATGTAACTCAAACCAAAAAGCTAAAAAAAATTCAACTTCCAAAAAATTGATATTTTTGGCTTTTTGGTTTGGGTTATACAGCAGTTTACTCATTTTACGCCTATTCTACACATTCTGTGCATATTTTACACATTTTACATAGAAAATGTAGAATAGACATTTTACGCGTAAAATCCCATTGCTGCTTTGGTGGCATAGACCTTCTGCTTGAGAATGTTTACTAAATGGCAGACTTTTGGCTACCTGAAAACCATTTTACCAACGCGCTAACCCCACTACATCGCGAAGAACAGAGTTACCAACATGTAAAGTTTAGGATGCCGCACCCTTCATTCGATTTATAAGGTCTTCGAAGTCGCTGATCTAACCCAGCGATGGGATTTTACGCGTAAAATGTCTATTCTACGTTTTCGATGTAAAATGTGTAAAATATGCATAGAATGTGTAGAATGTGTAAAATGCGTAGAATAGACGTAAAATGAGTAAAATGTCTGTATAACCCAAACCAAAAAGCCAAAAAAAGAATTTTTTAAGTTAAATTTTTTTGGCATTTTGGTTTGAGTTACATAGATAGCATTTTACTCATTTTACGCCTATTCTACACATTCTACACGAATTTCAAGCTATTCTACAACATTCAGTTTACACGTAGAATACTGATGTATTTGACGCCATGTATTCTACGGCACAATGCTGATCTAACTCCAACCATCTGAAGCTTAAGGTACCGCCACATAGGGTCCAGCGAGCGGTGAAGATAACAGTCGATTCTGTAACATGGTATTCGATTTGTTCCTGTCGGTATAACCCTGGAAGGTGAGGGGGGAGGGTAGATTTAAAAGTGAGCTTTAACATCGAGTTCAGAGACCCCAAAAACTTACAAAATGAATACCATTTAAAAAAAAAAAAAAAAAAAACTAATATTTGGTCTCAGCCCTCTTTAGTGGCACACTAGAGACTGAATCGAAAAGTTACCCCAAAATCGAATTTAGTAAGACATTAATGCCCAGTAAAACAACACTCCTCCTGAATTTTATTTTTTGAATCCCTTCCTCCTGCTCCCGAACTTATGAGTCATCATCTTACATTGTGAAGGCATACTATTTTTATATCGAGAAGTACCAAAAATGATCCGTTGCAAGTTTATACGAATTTTTTACATATTTCAGAGCTAATAAGAACTCTATTTTTCGTCAAAAAAGTGAAAACTCCATGATTTCTTCAGAAGAAGAGGAGGGAGCTTTCGGTATCGGTTCACCTAATCTGATCGACCTGAAACTTTTCAGGATTTGTTTTTGATTTTATTGGAATCGGTTTAGGAGAGGAATCAAAGAAATCAGAAACAAACAATCCACCCAAATAACGACTATTTTAGTAAACACCTTCATGATACTGACACTCTTTCCTGGGCACAAGGTCGGTGAAAATGGCCATAGCTTGATACTGATGTCACTCGTAAAACCAAAGAAACGAAATTTATTCGCTACAGAGAAAGTTTCCTTGTTCCAGGAAATATCCCTTCTAGTCGCAAAATAAAAAAAAAAAGTATACTTAAAATTTTTCTCTTTACGCAGAAAAAGACAAAAAAAAAAGCTTGTCGCATTAACCTAATTTCCTTTTCCCGCTCATCTTTCCAGCAAGTATTCCGCAATTCGACGCTAAATTCTTTCATTCGAAAATTTCATTCAACCTAATTTTTCCCTGCTGTATTTGTGTAAAATAATTAAAAGGATAAAAGAACTTCGTACTTAACACAGCTGTATCCTATAATTTATGTTAATGGGTTCCAAAATAGTCGTATAACTTAATTGGAACGCGGGTAATATTCGAATATCTGAACGTTGAAAAGGATCAATAAATTATACAGTTTTATTAAAATCAGTACAGCATCAACTCCTAAAGGAAAACTCTAGGTTGAGGTAGGAAACTCTTATACTCGGAACATATTCAACTGAATGTATAATTCCCATCAAAGTAGATAACTGTTTTCATTTCGGTCGAATGAAAATCCAGCCGAATGCTTTTCAAACTTCGAAATTAGTGACAACTAGAAAATTCATTCGTGAATTGACATGGTTTTCGTGGACAAGTAAAACATTTCTCTAAAAGAGTTCTCAGAGTTGATTCGTTCGAAATGTTTAATTTGAAACGAAGGATTGGAGTAACGAAGCACCCGGCATGATATTCGTGGTTCGATTTATCCGAAGATTTACGAATTTTGTGCGCTTTTAATGAAATCGATACTTCAAAGGTAAAGGCACAAAAAGCCGAACGCGCATGCCTTTTAGTGTATAGCGTCGTATACCTGAGCTCTTGATACATGAGTACGTATACGCGACGATATTTCATTCATTTTTAATTATACTATTTACACAGCAGGCTACAAGGAGAAATGTAAAACATGCAGAAATGCGTTTGCATCGCCGAGCCAATTTCTCGACAGACTGAAACCGAGAACAGCGTGAGCGTCTGCGACGAGGAACTCGAATCGATAAAGTGGCGGAAGGTATTAAATTTAGCTCTTGTTAGGTCTCGCAGACTGAAAATGAAAACGTTTGTCACGGATGTTGCCTTTTCTCACTCGCTCAGTTTGTGAGTTCGCCACTAGGTCGACCTATTCACCCCGTGGCGAAATCTCAATAAACTTACAACATTTGTTTCGTTTTTCTGGTGCTCAACTCGCATTTTGACTTATGGGACAGTAAGGTGGCTCAAAGACATCTTTTTAGGCAAATGAAGTGTAGCCTAGGGCCTACTTCAAGAATTTTTCGGAGCTGCCCAAGCACCGAAATTGGAATATTGCCAACCTAGTTAAATTTTTTTCTGCCCCAGAAAACAACAAATTTAAAATAAAACCTGATATATTTTTGATACTGCTCAAACTGAGCGGTGCTGCCCGTTAAAATGGGCCCTAGTGTAGCCTTATATGTAATGGTTGCGATGCTTATTTTTTGTTTGATCCGAGCTATTGCCGACTGATAACAAAGCTGTAAGGTAAAGCGTCCTATAAGCGCGCGCGCTCCATTTCTCGAGACTGGCAACACATATCACAAATGTGACGTCACCACAACCAAACCAGAAATACTCGGCTGCGTACAAAAAAACGCGAAATGCAATGATCTTCATCAGAAAAGAAAGCGACCTAATCATTTTTAGTAGTGTTCTAGTGTTTGGTTTTTTATTTATCAAAAACAGGGATGGCAAACGAAACCGTTTTGTTTTTTTTCGTTTTGTTATTTCGTTTCAATATTTTTGACAAAAATCAATCGTTATTTCGTAATTTCGTTATTTCCTTTCGTTTGTTTGCCATCCCTGCTATTTACTGAACTCACCCTGACTCAACTCACCCGGGAAAAGAAATGAAATTTCGATTACAGTAGGCTCGGCTACTAGTACCCGACCCTAGAAAGTGGTTGCAATAGGCTCGGCTACTAGTAGCCGATCCTAAAAATCACAAATCAGAAAACTAGGGATGGCAAACGAAACGTTCTTTTTTTTCGTTTCGTTATTTCGTTTCAATATTTTAGACAAAAATCAATCGTTATTTCGTTGTTTCGTTATTTCGTTTCGTTTCGTTTGCCATCCCTGATCAAAAATGAAAAACAAAGCTGGTAATAAAATAAAATAAAAATAAAAATAGTAAGGTTTCTTTTTTTGGGGGGGGGGGGGGGGGGGTTGCCAAGTTATGTACAGCCTGTTGGCTAGAGACGCGGAGACTGTACGGGTTACAGTTTGAAGTAGAGGTTTGTGGCTTTTAGGAATGATATGAGTTCAAGGTTTTGGGTGTGACTGTCGGAGAGCAGGGATTCTAGTATTGGGTTTGGGATATGTGTGTTTCGCTGAGACTGGAATTTTTGGCATTGGGTAGTTATGTGGTTAATGGAGATAGGAGTATTACCTGTATCGCAGGTTGGATGTGGTAGTTTTTTCAGGATATAGCTATGAGTGAGAGCGAAGTATCCAGTTCTTGCGGTAATCTGAAAAGTATTACTTCGTCTTTCCTGGCCTTTTGGTTGGATAATTTCTAGGAGTAAACTGTGGTTTTTTCATGAATCTTAGTTTGCTAGTTGGTGGGATTTGATCCGAGTGTCGTTGGAAGGATTTGCGCACGAATGATTTACTGATATAGGGATTGGAATGTTAGGGGTTGGAGAAATGTTCAAAAGTTCAGCAGTTACATCAGCTATGTCGTTTTGAGGAATAATAGAGTGCGAGGGGCCCAACATAGAGTGAATTCTTTCTTCGAGGACGATAGCATTTGTATACTATCTTTTGGGGGATGAAATGTTGTTCCTTTTTGTAGAAATTTTGTGTGGATGGGAGAGCTGATAACGAATCTGTAAGAATTAAGAAGACGTTTGGTGTGAGGTCTAAGTCATGGGCACCCGCAGAGGGTAGCGGAGATAGCGTCGGCTACCTCATAAGCTTTTCATATTTTTGTTTTTTCGTTTTTGTGCATAATTAGGGATATGCCAGTGACTCATGCCCATGTAACTATTCGCTAATCTCAATTCAAATACAAAAATCAAGGTTAAATTATGGTCGTCAGCATTTTCTCTTGCTACCTCAGGAAAAAATTCTACAGGCGCCCATGGTCTAAGTAATATTTGATGGCCAGTTTAATGGCATAGAGTTCTGTTGAAAGGATTGAGAAATGTGTGAGTAGTGGGTATGGGATTAAAATATTGCCGTAGCATCCTGATTTATCTGCTGATTTGGAGCCATCAGTATTTGGATGGAATTAGTGTATTTTTTAAGGAGGTGATTGAGAAATTTTGTCGGAATTTATCGATGTAGGTGAGTGATAGGTCCAGCTTTGGTGAGTATAAGGCCCGTTTCACACGTACCCGACACGTCGGTCCGGCAGCTAGCCGTAATTTTGTCGGATACGTGTCCAGACAAGAGCGACATTCCTCGACATCAAACCGACGTCGGGCCGACAGCCGACAGTCTGACTTCGTGTGAAAGCTCTTATTTCCTTGCGTGTATCAATTTTATGTCGATCCGACTTCGGACCAGCATGTCGAACATGTGTGAAACGGGCTAAGAGCCAAGGTGGATTGATATTGTAGGGGAGATGTAATAGTTTGGCATTATTTAGTTTGGATGATCAACTGTAAGAGATGGTTGTTATTGAAAGGGTGGGAATTAGGAAGGAGCATGAAATAAAGGGGGCTGGTAAAGTTGGGTCAGCGAGAATCTTGAGGATAGCCTTCGTGGAGATAAGATGCCTTCGAATATTTACAGGGGAGTCGCATAGCAGATTGTCGATAGTAGTTCGGAAGGCGCCGGTGATAAGTCTTAGACCCGAGTCCTGGATTGTATTTAGAGAGTCGAGACGCGATTGAGAGGCAAAACCGTACAGCGGTGCGGCATAGTCTATTACTGGGCGGATGAGTGTTTATGGTACAGTTTCAGGAGCGTTGATCTATCCGATTCGTATGAGGTGTGAGCGAGTTGTTTGAGAAGGTTGGTTTCCCTGAAGCATGGTTGGTTTCCCTGAAGCATTTGCCTTCAAGATTTTGGATCTGTACAGTCCAGAATGAGGAATTATCCAAAATTGCATCAAGGTATTTAACGTTACTTGAGACGGGAACAGGTATATTACCTACGTAAATATTTAGGTTCTTAGGACATTTGTAATGTTTACAGATGTGAATTGCTGTAGGAAATACTTGACTTTTTCCTAACCACCCCAAAAATGACAAAAAATGAGGGGGGCTATGTGACGCTTTTCTTTACTATACACCTACACAAGCCTCATGAGGGAAACACGTAGAATTTGCAGTATTTTTGTGGTTTTACCAGATTCAGCAAACAGAAATAATACCAACCATCCCTGAACACGTTTCTCTACGTCTCTATCCTCCGATTTCTGGAATGTTCCTCCCTATCTCCTACCAACAGACATCACATATGAAATTTGTGTGCTTTTATCAGAAATTACTTTTTATCAAAACTTTTCACTTCCACTAGCCTAAATCATCAAATGGATGTACCAGTTACGGTGGTTATTATAAGGTCACAGAATACAAACTCGGAAATGATTAGCATCCTTTCGGATCGCTTAAGTCAGTAGGGCCAAACATTTTCAATATTTTACTCCCCCCCCCAAAAAAAAAGGACATGTGTAAACAAAAATGAACTGAACGAGGAAGATCAGTGACACATTGCATGTCCTTTTTCGGCATTTCAAATGCAATTAGGAAAAAACTAAATGGCGGCATTCGTATGTAAAATCTCAGGAGGAACAATGTTGCTTTGAAATACTTTTTCCTTAATTCGATAGGTTTTGATATTTTGGTTAAAAAAAAAATGGAAAGCTTGAACCATTTACAAGACAATTATCAATTCAACTAGGCCCCGAAGATTTTTTGAGGTAATTAGAAGGCCGATATCAACGATGTTTGGTAAGACATCTTTCATACCAATTGTTTTCTTTTATTAGTGCTTATTTTTCATGGATATTTTGGAGCAAAATGTACTTCATACCCTACAACCTACAGCAAAAAAATAAAAATACCAGAAAATGTGCGTTTGAGTCTTGGAAAAGCTGCATACTATTTTGAATATATTTTGGTTATCTCCTTCACTACAACCTAACAATTACAACAGGTTATTCATTAAAAATAAGGATCTCAAAGTTTCCGAATTCATACTTAAAGTTATTTAAGGAATAATTCTCACCCGTCGTGGTTCATAAGGGGCTAAGATTTACAATATCCAGAAGTAGGATAAAGTAACTTTACATAAGCTAACTTCAGTGAGAATGCCGAATTTTAAAAGATAACTGGCAACACAAATTTCCTGACACGAGCGATTACCTATCAAATTTCGATATCATGTCCATTAGAACGTCGCTGGTTTTAAAACTTTTCGAATTTTGAACAGAAAATTCCCTGACGTTCTTTCTCATTATAGATGAAATTACCGTCAGCAAATTTCTATTTCTTAAAATTTATATTAACTCGTGCTTCACGAGCTATGAAGTTCAGTGTGGAATTTTTCAAGAAAGACTTCACTGCCCAAAACAGCTTTTATTGTAGAAAATAGGACAGATATATACCAACGTTTTCAATGACTAAATAAAATTCTGAATATTTCGGAAAAGAAATGTCAATTTTGGGTTCAAAATTAAATTCGTGATAGATATTCGAAATTGAGGCACCGAAAACTCAAATTTGAAAAAATTTGATTTTACAAAACTGCAGGCCATACACTTTTGTTGACTGATTTTTTTACACTGATTCCGAATAATATGTAAATATGTATCTCGAACAGCCCATTCATTCGCTATTTTGTGATATATGGCCTTCAAAGTTGCAAAAACGTCAATTTTGATCATATTCGACCCGCTTATCGCACACCTCTTAAAAATAGAAATTAATCATTCTTGCGATCCAATAACGTCGAGAGAAGGATCTCCCCTTCCTCATAATGTAAAACAGTCTACCCCAGAAAATTTCATCTTTCAAACTGGGGTACGAAAATGGACGCGAAAGTCCTTTTTTTTTCCCGCATGTTTAGAGGAAACGAGTCAAGTCCATGATGAATGCTCTGGTCAACATAGATAATTCATTCGCAACCAAATAACACGTAATATGCATTAGATAAGTACACAAAAAAAGCTGTTCGACTGCAAAATGGCGTCAAGACCGCCTCGTTCGTACTCTGTTTTTACGCAATACATGCAACAAAAAAAAATCGCTTATAAGGTCGTTCATAAAAACGCCGTTACGACGGAACATTTACATTTAACGAGTAATATTTTCAACGTCGTTGAGACGAAAACAAATGACCTTTTGATTAGAAATATATTTCTTTTATCATCTAATTCCCGCGCAAAAAAACTTTTGAACAAGTTTCCGAAAACTACTGATTTATTCCAGTTGCGTTTTGCTGGCGCCGGTATTCAGTGTACGACATGGTCATGCGATTTCAAGATAGTCTGGAACACTCCAATGTTAATAATAGAAATTACACAAACACAAATGTTTAACCCTTCCGCATTTCTGAAGTACCCTGTCGCATATCATTCCATGTGAGTTCTTAATGTTACGGTTTTTTGGCTCCAGCATTGAGAAACTTGAGCCAAAAAAGGGTAAATTTTCATGTATAGCAACGAAGCCCTGATTTCTATTCACGAAGATGAGAGTCAATTTAACCATCTTTGAAGTGAGAAATTTCAATTTTGGGGTCCAATTCGGAGTCGGATTTGAAATGTGACGAAAATACGAAATTAGATAGTTTTTTTAATTTGTCAGTGTACCTAATTCAATTATGCTTAAACAGTGATTCAGGCAAATAAAAAAATGTTTAAGATTTTTTGATGACACGCTGTAGTTTGATGAAGACTGCTTGTAAAATCAGGGTTTCCCAAAAATGTTGAGGACTATCACATTTATAAAAAAATAATTCAACCCCGAATTATTTCCAATCGAATTTTTCATAAGAGGGGTTATATTCAATTTTTTCGTAATCGCCCTAAAACTCTCAGAAAGGAGGAATTGAAAGAGACCCTTCCTGCAACATATCCATACAAGCCTTATATGCGGGCTCTTTCTTTCTATTTCAGTTTAACATGATAATTGAAGGACTAGGGTGGTAAGGAAGCTGGAAATGAGAAATGGGCTAAGAAAATCCATCTTAGTTTTTACTCGTTCACAAATTATATACCTATAGTACATTCATATTGTAATACAACTTTCATACAAAACGGTTATCTTGTCATTTACTTTATAGGTAATTGTGAAACGGAGGTAAAGGGTGGAAGAAGTACTGTGAAAAAACAGTTCTGAAATGAGTGCTAGAATTTTCATGCAGTTTGCTTTGTGACAAGCTATGTCGGATTCACTAGCGCTGAGCTCATTTACATGCTTTCTAAATTCAAGTATGTTACAAAACGGCAACAACCCACAAAAACTACAATCTAATATCCAACCATCTTAAAAGTGTGAATTTTTTCCCATTCTCAGTTCCTCATTTCAACCTGGTTCCCTCAATTTTCACAGCAGTTGAAAATGAAGATCAGAAACAGATTTCACGGTTCCGAAAACCTGTGAAACAATATCCATTTTGAACTTACAAATTTCATCTCATTTCCAGTCCCTGCCTCACTATAATTCCCACAATTTTCATTATAACTGAAAATTAATATCAAAAATGAATTCCAGCGGCCTGGAATCCAGTCGAACAGTATCCATCTCTAACCTGTATATTTTTTCTCATTTTCAACCCCGACTCAGAGATAGATACCTTCGGTTCGCCAGTTTGTAACTTCGCAAACTCTTGATGAACTTGACTTGTAGGATGGAAAATGAAAAATGAACTTGAATTGAAATTGAGCTTTTCCTCTGGGAACTTGAACTTTTTTGTCGTCAACTTCAAATTCATTTGGTAATAGTGATAGGACAAAGCAACATATACTAGCCGCCATTCCGCACATCCTCAGGAAAATGAACTTGAATGAAACTTAATCAGAAGACGATTAAGCTTGAACAGAACTAGAATTTTTTTTTAATGAACTTCACCTGAACGTGAACGAGTATTTCTTTGATGAATATGAACTTGAACTTTTCTCAAATTCGGAAACTTGCTCATGTCTGCCCTCGCCCCATCCTAGTTTCCTCATTTTCATGACAGTTGGAAATCAATGTCAAAATTTGAATTTGCGGTCTCGGAGTGGATTTTCTCTCACTTCCAGTCGACCCCTCCCAGAGAGTCTTCACTTTTTATGTTAACCGAAAATCAATATCAGAAATTGATTCTGCGATCTCGAAAAGCTGAGAAAAGGTACCCGCATTACATTGAGTTCACTTTTTGACAACCCTTCTCCCCACTTCCCAAAAATGAAATCCAGTTTCAAGTTCATGGCAAACATATATAATCAACAATTTTATTTAACTCAAAATGAATTATTAGTGTCCCAATGTTCCTTTTCACTTTTGGATAAATTCGAAAAATTCTTTCAAGAAAGTCGTCAAAATTTTGATGAAACATGAATAACATAATGTTGAAAATGGCAAAATTGAAAAAGAATGGAGTTATCCGAAAAAAATTTCAGGGATAGGTAAGTGTAGGGGTCCGGATACGCGTCTGATATCAATTTTCACACTATCTGGTCACAAAAATTATTGTTGACACTGAGAAGATGACCAAAATTTTACATTTCCTCTCAAAGCCTGTGTTAATGACGTTAACGCATGGTAACAAAAGAGAGGTCATTATTAAACCCTACTCCTTTCTAAGAGTTCCGGGGTAGTTACAAAAAAATTTAACACGACCTTTCTTACGTAGAATTTTACGAGGAATAATTTTTGTACGAAACATTTTTTCTAAATGAGATAGTTCTCAATATTTTTTTTTTGAGGTAAGCTCAAGTTTTTACCACAAGAGATTCACCATCCTGATTTTGTGAGGCTTTGTTCTGAAAATCAAGGATCTCCAAAACATAATTTCAGCCAAATCTCAACTTGTTACCAAGAAAATTTTCCAATTTTTCTTTTCATACTCTTTCTTCTAGTCTAGTTATTTGACAACATATTATGCTCTGTAGGGAGATATCTAACGATTCTCAACGGATGGTTGAGGGATTCTCTATAGTATTTGACTCAAGTGTACATCTAATGAATTTCATAATCTTGGTAAAAAATTAGACACTAATTTGCAGAGCAGGATCTAGGATTTAGTCTCGGGGTCAAGAATTGGTAGGTGCTCTAATCTTTTCACGTCAGACAGCAAAAAAATTAGCAATGTTGCCCCCCGTTTAAATGCATCAAGAATTTGTCGTTTTTGGTAGGATCTTATAATGGTGAGGCTTCGAGACCGGGCCCCGCGAACACTCCCCAAACAGTCCTGCCAATTTATTTTCAGATGAGACAACTTTCAGCGCTGAAAACGATTCAAATTCTTATAGAATAACTGAACTTCACCGAATGAATTATTCGGCTTCATTTAAATAAATCTTTCTTCTCTCACGCACAAGCTGCCTTGTAGGTGCTCTAAAATTATTTAAAAAAAATTTAATGTACATATTCGACCCTGAAAATATAATTTAAATCAACTTACGAGAATATTCGATTATTTCTTAAAATATTTCGCGAGAAAAATTTGAGGAAAAATCGATAACCGCTGTGCACATTATTGAGATTCCGGTAAAACGCTGGTTTGAAAAGAAAAATATTCAGAATATCGCTTTCGTTTCGCTTTCATCGAAGTAATCATTTTTTATATCGAGTCATCAGTTTCTTTTCAACGTCAAAGTGGTTTCTTCGGGGCAAATACCGAACCTATGTCGTCCACGTAAGAATATCACTCGATATTTTTTAAGTCTAAATAAAGCTCGTGTTCAACGTGAAATTAGTCGAGATGTCTGAAAAGCGATAAGTATACGACGCGTACACCATTTAAATGCCCAAGTTGAAACAATTTTTAAATTAAATACTTCAGGTTCACGTGTTTCTGCAATCACGTGTTTCGAGAATAAACTCACCCAGGAAAACGAATCCACTGAAAATGAGAGTCGGGTGTTTCATTAGTCATACGAATTCGTCAGCTGAATTGAGTCATCTTTAGTCATCTTTGAAAAGGATTTCATATTTGCTTGCTCTTGCATTCGTGGACTAGGAAAGGTATTTCAAGAAAAGTCTTTGTTCAGAGTTTTCACTCATGGGCTAGATCGGTTCTACGCGGTGAAATAATCAACGTACCGAATTTTTGGATTTTCCGTTACAAGACCTGCGCTCTTGCGTTTTAAAAATTTTGAAAACAGGGTTTTGTTGAAAAAACTAGCACAAGTTTGATAATTACTTCTGATCTGCGCTAACGATAGAAAAGGTAGATTAGCTTATTAAAGGTCAAGAAATGAAATAAAGGGAGAGTGTAAAAAGGCGGAGGAGGAATGGGTGAAAGAAAAACGTGGTAAGATAGAAGAGTTCATGAATAAAGGACAAAAAATAGATTTGGCGTACTTATAGAAAAGTAAAAATAGAGAAGGAAGAAAGCAAGTAATACAACAAATAAGGAGGGAGATACTATTTTCACAGCTGAAGAAAAAGTGAAAAGGTGGGTAGAGTATGTAAAAGGATTGTATAGGAATAATGGGAACGAAAAGATAGGAATGGAGAGGGAGTAACATGTTGAAGAAAATGAGAGGGGGGACTCAATTTTAAGATGAAAATTTGATAAAACATTGGAGATATAAAGAAAGGGGAAGCTACAGCAGGGGATGAGATACCAGCTGAATTATTATAAAACTTAAAGTCTGGTCCAGTTAAGAAACATAATTGGCTACCCGCAATACACATAAATATATGTGTATTTTGGAGTTGGTGGGGAAAGACGAGTTCGAGAAAACGTTATCAGTGCCGTGAAAAAATTATGTTTCTTAACTGGACCAGACTTTAGGAAAACATGCACTTGATAAACTGTACAGATTAGTACATATGAGGACTGATCAATAAGTACATAGACAATAGTCACTGCGTCGCTGCTAATTCACATATGTAGTCCAACGATGTGGGGGAGGAAAGGCACAACCTTCCTCTATCGAACTAGCTATGGACGACCCGGATAACTGGTTTACAGTGTTTGTGTACTTTTTCGATGCTCGGGAGTTTTTCGGTGCTCGCGAAAGCATGTCGAATTTCGAGCAGCACGCTAATATTAAATTTTGCCTTAGACAAGGAAACACTTTTACCGAACTACTCACCTGATCTCGTACCGTGCGATTTTTGGTTTTTCCCGCGCCTAAAAACGTGTTTGAAAGGAGACCGTTTTGACACAGTGGAGTCAATTCAAGAGAACACGCGAGCCACAATGCCCGACATTCAAGCGAGTGAATTTGCCCAGAAAATGGAAAGAAGTGTATTGTTCAAAAGTGGAAAGTACTTCAAAGGGGATACAAATATTTTGTCAAATTTGCCTCGTACGCTTTGGAAATAAATTTTTTTGAATTTTTATTACCTATGTTTTTTTTTTGTGTACCAGAAAACTCCGTCCAGGAACTTTTTTCAAACGCCCATAATTTGGGAACCATTGAGGCCAAGGGATTCAACGTGTACTCGTTTCAGAGAGTAAGGTCACCGCTTTCATATCCCTTATTAACGAACTCGCTAGGTATAATAGAAGAGACGCTACGGCAATTGAAAGGGTAAAGAATCAAAACTCACATTTTCCATTTTACTTCGAGGGCGCAAATAGGCAAAATACTGTACACGGGTGCAGGAATATCTTTGCTGCGCCTGTGAACGTGGAGTATGATATACATATCGCACATTCACAGGCGCAGTAAAGATATTTCTGCACCCGTGTACAGTATTTTGCCTATTTGCGCCCTCGAAGTAAAGGCAAATGTGAGTTTTGATTCTTTACCCTTCAATTGTCCATGTACTTTTTGATCAGTCCTCGTATGTTATGTTTATGATAAGGGGGAAATGCCAGAGGATTTTAAAAAGAGTGCTATTGTTAATAACTCTACCAAAAACAGCAGGAGCAAATAGGTGTGAAAATTACCGAACCATTAGTCTTTTGTCACATGCATCAAAAATATCATTAAGTAGGAGAATTTATAGGACAATTGAGAATAGAATAGATTCGGAATTATGAGAGGATCAATTAGGATTTAGAAAAAGTAGAGGTGCTAGAGAAACAGTTTGAGCTTTGAGATTCATTGTAAATGAGAGACTTTAAGAAAGCAGAACACATACATGGCATTCGTTGACATTGAAAAAAGGTTTTGAGTTGAGTGGGATAAAATGTTTGATATTCTGAAAAAAATTGACGCTATTCAAGCAAAAGGGAACCAACTAGCAAAATCCGCTTTTTGAGAACACGTGATTCGAAGTTCAAGAGTCATGTAGAAACTATATGACATAGCGTTTACTGATGAGCTTTTTTCAACGTGAGTACACATTTTTGAATCGGGGGCCCAATTTTGAAAAATTCGACTTTTTATGACCTTTCCAACGATACTAATAACTCATTTTGTTTAATGTTGGTTGGTTCCCTTTTGTTGAATAGCGTCCGAATATAAGAATAATAAAATTTAAAAAAGAAATGTAATTTTAAACTTATATAAAGCACAGAAAGCTATATTCAGAATAGAAAGAAAAATAGGGCCAGGCTAATATAAAAAAAGGTGTGTGGCAAGTGTGCTTCCTTCTCTCAATTATTTAATTAGTACATAGAGTCGGCTATAAAAGAAATAAAAGAAAATTTTCAAGCAGGTGTAATTATACATGGAGAGTGAGTAATGATGCTTAGGTTTGCAGATGATATTGTCTGATAGCTGAAAGAAGTATTGATTTGAAAAATATTTTTAATGGAATGGAGGAGATTTTGAGTGTGGAATATTGTATGAAAATAAACAAAAATAAAACTAAAGTAATCGTATGCGGTTGATGTACATGATAGCTTAAATAATATAAAGTTGGCCAGGAAAAAATTGAAGAACTACGTGAATTTTGCTATTTAGGGAGTACAATTACAAAACAGGGAAGGAGTAAAAGGGATATTAGTAGTAGAATAGCACAAACCAAATCAGCATTTTATCAAAAATGTAATCTTCTCAAATTTAAAATCAATCTGGAAATCAAAAAATTATTAGTGAAAACTCATGTTTACTCGTAGAGTGTAACCTTGTGTAGATGTGAAACTTGGACCATAGAAAAACCAGAAAAGAGAAGGATAGAAGCTTTTGAGATGTGGAGCTATAGGCAGATACTTAATATCAAAGCAACAGATAAGGTAGGAAATGAGGAAGTATTCAACAGAATAGGAGGTAAAATGGATACTTGGAACTGTCTGAAAAGGAGAGGAAAAAAGTGAAAGTGACGCCGAAAAAAATGAAATGAACTGCAGACACGAATGGAATCAATTGCCAACGAATATAATACTACACCAAGGTTGCAATATTTACGATTAATTGGGACTAATGTAAATATTTCATGAAATTGTATTCGATATATTGTAATCACTATTCCTAATCAATTTCTGGATTGAAAATGTAGCTTTAGAGAAAATGACCAAAAGAAAAATGTTACAAAAATTTGTTTTAGAGAAAATGTTTGTTAGAGAAAATGACGTTACAGAAATAGGTTATTAGAGATAATGGGTTTAGAGGAAATGCGTTAGAGAAAGTGTCGGGTCACCTCCAAGGCTACCGGACAGTCAGTCAAGAAGCAGCACTCATTCTGGCTGATCTTGCCCCGATGGACCTCGTGATTCATGAGCGGTCAGTCCTGTGGCTACTCCGTCGTGGCCTGCCAGTCATCAACTGGGGTCCATATCCCAGAGTGGGCCACACCGCATCCGGCAAATTCCAGATAGTGACGGAGGCCGCCGCTGATTATACCGACAACGAAGCAGATGATGATCTCACCAGTGGTAGCGAAGAGAAGGACGCAGCAGCCGCTGTTGCTGGTGGGGTACCATTTGAGCGGCTGGCCAAGCAGTTCTACCGCATCACCGAGCAATGTTGGGGAAAACTTTGGGACGAGGCGTCCACTAGTCGATGGCCGCACTCGATTTTCCCCAACATCAGCACCCGGCGTATGTTTAAAATACAGCTCTCGTTTTGGACAACACAGGCGCTGACGGGACACGGATGCTTCGCCGAGTACCTACACAAAATGACACGGCGCGACACTCCACAGTGCGAGTGTGAGGGCGCGTTTCCGCAGTCTGCGAAACACGTTCTCACAGAGTACACGCTGACTGGTCCACATTCCACATATACCCATTCCACCACCGACGGCTTTACCGGAGGGTGGAGGAGTAGAGAGTGTGGGCCGATTCTGCGGCGAAGACTGTGCGTCGACTCTGGAAAGAGAAGAACCCGTTATTCCCAGTGGCAAGTACCGCCACGTCGTCACCACCAGCACTAACCAACGGACAGCCGGAATCGGGGTGGACCCGTAATCCTGTCCATAAGCCGTCGCAGGCTCCAGCACCAAGAATCAGGGCGGACCCGTACCCGGTGCCCCTGTCGCCAGCACACCAATATTGACTGGCGGGAATCAGGGAGAACCTGTAGCCGCCAGTCGAAGACCCCGGAAGAGGGCGGGTCCATCGTCAACGAACATCGGTAAGGCGCACTCCACCGATACTGTAGCAGCAGCAGAAGAGACAATGACCGTAGCAGGTGAGTAAGGTTGATAGAGAAAGGAGAAGCCTAGTGACACCTCGGCACCTGTGGGCGTCCCCTCCCGTCCCGAGGAGCGTCCCTGAAACCTGATACTCGACTCACCTGCTCGACCCACTTTGAGGAAGCGACAGAGAATCTGAGGCTGATGTCTCGTGGTAACCGACTGACCATGAAGGAGGTCCCCTCTACTTAGAGCGACCTTCCCGTCTTGGGTGTGTTGCTGAAGTTGAGGGCGGGGAAGGTAGATGGAAGCCAATAGGAACATGTCGTGAAATTGAAGGAGACAATAGACAATCTCAAGCTGACTGAGACACTGACTGACTGGTCGACAGATGACAAACAGTATAGTTATAGTTTAGCTTAACATTTTAAACATTTTCATTTTTATATACATACAGGGTATTCCGGGAGTGGACGATAAAACTTCGCCTGGTTATATACCAGACTTAGTACATTGATGTTATAAGGGTTGCATCGCTCCGCAACTTGGAGGCGCTGCGGTGTTGAAAAATAAATTTTAATTTTCGTGTATCAAAAAATCGAATAAAATATGATGAATTTTGGTTTATGAAAATTCTGAATTGAGAGATAACCTATCATATTTGGTATCAAATTAAAGAAGAGATCCCAGCGGACAAATTAAGACTATAACGAACAATTTTTACTCATCTGGGACCAAGTAAAATAAAAAAGAAGTGATGAAAAACAAATCAAAAATTGACGCGAAACACTGTTTTTCATTGTAATTTGAGAAACTGACCAATCAACACCATAGAAAATTCATCAAATGTGGTATCAATTTAAAGAGGAGATTTCCGCGGACAAATTTAGAGTTTTCGTTCGTTAGGAATCAAGAAAAATTAAAAAGAAGCGATAATACAGCCTGTTTCTACATGAATGCACATGACTTTTGAAAAAAATAAATACAAAAGTTTATGATTATCACGTATTTATGGGTATGACAGAATTATTACGAATGTGTTCGAATTGGCTCCCAGGGTGAAGCCTCTACCTATTACTAGTGTGGCCACTCGTCAAAATTCCCGTTTAGATTTTTCACAAACGTTCACGTCTTCATTTCCGTTTACTTTGAGAGCATACTTATTGTGCAGTGCATTACATCAGTTTTTTTTCCCCCTCCTACATTACTAAGGAAAGAAAATTTAACATGTAGATGCGACAAATTTCAGAGAAACTGGGAAGATCGCAGTTGTGCGTTATTTGAAGGATGAGCCGCATGAGCAGGATTGAGAAAGTTTTGGTCACTGAAAATAAAGCTAACATAGGCTGTAAACGGTGGTCCAAATGCAGAATTATTTTGTCCATCATTTTAAAATGTTACGTTGAAAATTCATTGTTTTCATCACTTTGTCGACTTCCATTTTATGTTCCTCAGTCCTTACAATTTAGGAGAATAGCTCATTACAGTCCTAATTTACTCGGTAGAATCTTCTCTTCAATTAGAAATTAGATTTTGTGAATGTATTTCATTTCTAGAGATTTTATGAAAGAAAGTGTACATTGGTTTTACTTTGTTAAAATCAGGTGATGGAATTCAGCCTTTTACTTTCTTTGCAAAGAACTCTAAAACGAAGCGATTTAGAGACTAGAAGTACTGAGCTGTTTTGAAAGACCGCAATCTTCTGCTATTGTTTAGCTTAAAATAGCATGGTGTTGATAGGTCAGTTTCTCAAATTACAATAAAAAATAGTGTGTCGTGTCAATTTTTAATTTTTTTTCATCACTTCTTTTTTATTTTTCTTGGTCCCAGATATATGGTAGGTTATCTCTTAATTCAGAATTTTAATAAACCAAAATTTATCATATTTTATTCGACTTTTCGATACACGAAAATTAAATTTCAATTTTCAACGCCGCAGCGCCTTTAAGTTACGGAGCGATGCAACCCTTATAACATCAATGTACTAAGTCTGGTGTATAACCAGGCGAAGTTTTATCGTCCACTCCCGGAACACCCTGTATATCTCGCATGCATGATGTAATTTTTAAAATGTGAGTTCCCCTCTCTACCCCGCGCTAAACTTACTCGAAAGTATGTAAGGTAGTGGAGAGGAGACACTCTGATTTTTATTTTTATGTTTTTCGACGAATACAAGGAACCACCGGAGAAAGTTCCGGACTGGCTGCCAGGTGGGGCTTTGGCCCCTCGCGAGATTTAAGGAAAAAATTTTCCAGCATGTTCAACAGATTATCGAGGATGTCAAATATCAGAATTATTTGGAAATGAAGGAGCTCGCACAAGAGAGGAAAACACGGAGAGCAGTGTCAAACCGGTCGTAAGACTGATAACTTCATCATCACTCTGAAGATCTGTTTTTACTATCGATTTATATACACGCTTTTTCTATTCTGTCTCGTTTTTTAATTTCGAATGCTGCGGCTGCGGTCTGAACTAAAAACTACTCTCGTACAATCACAAAAAAAAAACAAAAAAAAAACCGCAATGATGTGCAGCAAACTGGATATTTTTAGTGCACTCTAGGAGTCTAGGGTGTAGCACGAAACTTCGTCTGAAAGTTCACAATGCCGAGGTACAATAACCTCATCTATACTTTCCCTGAATCCTACCCGCAATATTCACGCCATCCGTACTTCGAAATGAATGTAAAACTGATTCACCGTCGCCGGATGATGATGCGGCTCGGGGATAAGAATAACCTCAAGACTTTTAAAGCATTGACATTTCGCGCTAATACCATCTGCCACTCTCACTTTACAATTCATCCCCTTTTATTTACTTTCACCACGATGCGAGCAATATCAACCGAGCACACTTTAAATATTTATCAACGAAGTGTAACGCGAAAAAAAAAAAAAAAAGGAAAAAATTGCAAATAAACGTAAAACAATGGTAAAATAATTCACTGAGAAGTCTTTTCCAGCGGATGAAAATCCATCTATACCTCGACAGCACTTTTCTGCGGCAACTTCGTTATATTCTCGATTTTCTATCCGAAAGCAGACAATCTAAGGTAAATTTTCCTCCGAAACTCCAGCAGCCAATATTCGATGTATGTAAACGCGAATTTGAATACACGTCGACGGGTGGACCCGCGACACGGGCGGTTCGAAGGAAAGGAAACAGATCGATGGATGTCTCAAACAATGCAAATAAGGAAACGAAAAATCGTCTGCTTCTTGTTATCCCTAAAAATGTTTAACTGCAAACGAGTTTGCCAGCATTTTATTTCGACTTCCCTGTATCGAAAAGCAGTATTGTAATATTCGTGTCTTCAATTTCAGTCGCGCTTCTGTGCTTCTGAGTTGCTGTAATCTATTTTTTTTTTTTTATTTTTTTACAAATACAGGCGAGACGTATATCGAAAAAATGCTTCTTCGTCGAAGGGTCAACACGTCGAGATGAAAATACCGACGACTCGAGCCGACATGGAGAACGAGATTTAAACGGTCGGCAGGGCGGCGAAAAGGTGGTAAATGACCGCATCGCCGTGTCGAGTCCTTTATTCGAGCCAGATGGGGCGTCGCCTTCCTTTTCTACCCTTTTAATTAATACTCTTATTAAACGATTAACATAAAAATTACATCCTGCGGTGACATTCGGTCATTCGAGTGCCGTGTAAATGAGACATCTTTCTGGGTCGAGATTCTGTTGATTGAACTGACGTCATTCTGTGTAGTTTCCGTGCTCTGAGCACCGGCTTAGGAGCGGAGGGGGCGGGGTCAGGTTAGAACCCCATTCCAACGTTATCAAAAAGAGCATTTCAGAATGTATTTTAGCGCATTGATTACAGTAATAAGATGACAGAATATGAGCTGTATCGACCATAACCCCCACCCCCAAGACTGAGACCTTCCAATGCCAGTAGCTCTGAACGGCATAATTAATTTTGTTGTGAGGTGTAAGTGGAGTATGTTAATGCTGGTATAGTCGGGATACTAGTGGTTAATATAAAAAATACTAGAGGTGGGAAAAATCGATAATTTTTGAAATCGATTAAGATCGATTTTGATCGATTACATTCCCAGCCCTAATAGAGATACCAGTTACTGGAACGTAGACCGGTAGAACTAGTAGAACGTGTCGTGTACGTGAAGCCTGAAGCAAAAACACAAAATGAAAAAACGGAAAATGGCGAAAAATGTGAAAAATGGAAAAAATCGATTTTAATCGTTAACGGCAAGTCGAAATAGATAATCGATAAGATGGCTTGAAATCGATTTTAATCGATTTTGATCGATTACATTCCCAGCCCTAGAAAATACCCAGCATTTTTTAATGCAAAGATGCCACTTGACATATTTGTAGTCAAGACTCCAGGCTGCCAACTAGAACTGACAATTAAAAATCGATGGCTTTAGATGACCTATATTCAATTTTTTAGTAGCCTCAAAAATGTCTTGCCTTGCTCCGATCACTTACTTTTCTGCTGCTTCCCAGCTTTATGTTGCATTCAAAACATCATTCCTGTTCTTTCTTTCTATTTCATTCATACTCGCTGACTATTTACTCATTAGCTGATATCTGTACACTGAATGATAACACTTAGGTGTGTAAATTTTGTAAAAGACTTAGGTATTACTTTGGATTCGAAATTATAATTCAGTGTTTATACCGATCACATAACTTTGAAATCTAAAAGAGAATGGTTGGCTTCATAAAGAGAAATGGAACTTGTATATAAAAATTTAGAAACAATGAAAATTCTTTATTCTAGTTTTGTCGGATCAATACTGGAATTCTTTTCTGTTTTATGGGATCCCAAAACTCAACAAGGTAAAGATAAAATTGAGAAAATTCAAAAATTATTCTTGAAATACTTATATTGCAAAATATTTGCATAATATTATCCTTCTGAAACTGTATATAAAGAACTTTTAGTTGGCTTTGAGGTTATGAGTCTAAAACATAGAAGATGTCTGGCAAAGTTGATCTTCTTGAGAGGTGTTCTGAATAACAAAATTTTGGATTCCAACAACTTAACATAAATTTTCAATTCACAAAATGACGAAATGTTTCATAATGAAAAGTTCATTCGCAGGAATCAATTAACTACAGAAATACAATTATATATGTGTGTGGTTCCGGAGGCATGGGGAACTAGACAGAGGTGGTGGAAAATACTAGCTCAAGTGAAAATTTACTGATAAGTGAGTTCAGTGATATTCGACCCCTTTGATCATTATAGCGTAAATAAGAGGGAGGGGACAATGTGGGAATATATCCTACTCCTGAGCAAAGGGAAAAGTAAAATTTTAAAGCCTGTCAACTATTTTAGACCCGAGACCTTGAATTTGAGCGAAATGTTGCTACCATTTTAGAGGCAAGCTCGAAATGTTTTCTTTCAGTGGAGGGGGTGGGGAGTCAAAATTTGGATAGAACATTTATGAAATTTTAAACTTTTTTTGCTTGTCAAGCTTAAAATTTAAATGAAATTCAGCACATCCGCCACTATTTGACCAATAAAATTTGAAGAATTCCCCTTCCTGAGAGAACGTTCTATTATGTTACAGCCTCTCCTGCAGGGTTGGGCAGAATTTAAATTCTCAGAGACTTTGAATCCAACTTCCAAAAATCCTGATTTTGGATTTCGGATTTCAAATTCTTTTTCAAAAAGGATTTCGGATTCAACTCACAATTATTAGCAAAGGATTTGCACTTTGATGATTCCAAAAATGATTAAATTCCAAATCCAAAAATAAGGTGCTTGCAGCACTACGCTGCGGCAAACACCTGAAAATCCTAATTTCATCAATTTTAACAGTTTACTATTAACTTATTGATATCTTGAAAATCAAACCTTACATAGGGATAATTTTATATCCTTTTTGTTGTCGTATTCTGCTAACGCAGAAGCTCATTTGGTCGTATTTAGTAAGTAAGAACTTAGAATGCTGAACGCAAAGTCCTACAAATTTCTATCTTTCACTGATAATTGGACGCTGTTTAGCAAAAGCCGCTCAATCGACAAAATCTGTTTTTTGAAAAAACGTAACATTAAAAATAAATGAATAATGCCGGTATACGGACATAGCGTTTACTGATAGCATTTTTTCAACGTGGATACAGATTTTTGTACCAGGGCCCAATTAAAAAAAAATTCTACTTTTTATGCTCTTCCCAACGATACTAATATCTCATTTTGTCAACAAATATCGCTTGGGCGGTTTCTGCTTAGCAGCGTCCAAGCAGCATTTTACAGATTTCTACAAGAACCTTGAGCATTTTAGCGCTGAGCTACAGACAGGGCTGCTTAGCCAATCGAGAGCTAAAAACTTAGCTAAAAGCTAACGTTTCCAAACGATTGGCTTCGGCCTTCGGCTAACAGCTAACGTGGTCTCATTAGCTAGCTAATGGCTAGCTAATTTTGAGCCAAAATCGATCGACTAACGGCTAAAAGCTTCGGCTTAGGCTTAGCTAAGCAGCCCTGGCTACAGACAACAGAAATTGTATGCGAACGTCCTCAGCCAATGGTACATTGAAGATTTGAGTGGGTGCTCACTGCTGAGCGTTTTGTATGAGTAGGTTTCGTATTTTCTTTTTCCATTTTTTAACGTTAGGAAAAATTTATATCTAATCATTGAAATGTTAGCGCCGGAGTCGAATAGCGCTAGACCTTTTTTATTTTCGATATTTGTTATTATTTCGATAAGTGGGAGTAATTTTAGTTTTTTGGGTCGACATTGTTGAATAAGCCCTCGAGTTCTGTATTATTGGCGACTTTAATTGCTTTGTCTGAATTTTTATTTCCTGGTTTGTCTTTAAAATTTTCGAAAATCCTGCTGTTTTCTGACTTCCTGATCTACTAGACACCGTGAAATGCGTCCAATATTCTACATTTCTATCCATAATAAAATGCATGCTCGTGAACATTACTATAAAGAACGAGCATTTCATCAGCTACCCCCCTCCAGAGGGGATCTAAGGGTCACAGATCGCGTCACACCTTGTCACTTGTTTTCTTGCTACCAAGCCCGAATTTCGCGTGTTCCGCCAAAGATATTCAACAATAACAGTTTGGGGAGGGTGAAGCCATGCCGAATCCCACCTACGACATCAGGGTCGAAAGTGACGCGTGTCATTACTCTGAGCCCATTTGTGAAATTTTGGGGCACTAATCTCGAATTCCGAGTTCACTTCGTTCTAAGATACACAAAAATGATGGCTGCGAAAAGAGGCGGACGGCTGGAGGTATACTTTTCCCCGAATTGGATTTCAGGATGGTGGTGCTTATTTTTGCAATTTTGCGTTGTCGACTTTCAATTTCGAATTTTAAACTCTCCCTATTCCAAGATATTCGGAGTGGGTGTTTGGAAGGCCTACCCATACTACACCCGAAATTGACTTTCAGGGTCGAAGAAGTGTCATAATTAGGATTTTGTAGCATCCACCTTAAATTTAGTACCCTTCTTCCTCTCAAGATAGTTTATAATCGGAATGGCCGAATAAGAATGATTGTGTTTTAGGTAAGCACAGCATTGTAATCGTAGAATCAAAAAATTAAATACGGGTTGTCCTTAGAATTATTGAGCATTTCTGCCTTCAGTTCGTTGGCGTATGCCACCAGTTAGACACGGCACTGTAGATAAAAAGCTATAGAAGAGATAGAAAAAAATTTTCGGATAGGCGGTGGGGGCTCGAGTGCTTCTAAGCGGTCTCAATCTTAATCCGAGGCTGTACAAGCTCAAGACTATACGGGGGAGGGGGTGAGTCAAAATTTGAATAAGACTTTGCTGACAGTTCAGACTTATTTTTTGCTTGTCAAGTTAAAATGTAAAGTAAGGTAAAGTGTCAAATGTTGATCTGGGTATCGAATCTTTTTTCAAAGTTCGATAAATCTTCGTTGGAGAAATTTTTGTGGTGAATCCTACAGAATGGACCTTCACCTACCGTTTTATATAGTTCCGGCCATGAAAACCTGATTTGTGTTATCGTGTGATAATTTTGAGATTCCCGTGGTGAAAAATGTGCTAAAATTCAACAACTATCGAATTTAGAAAAAAATGCATTTGGAAATATTGACATTAATGGTAAATATTTTAATTCACTTTTGGACGTACGTGGGTGTTTACATGTATTGAAATCGGTTCAAATGAAGTACCTTTTTGGAAGATTTTGAAATTTTCACTTCGAACCTGCTATTTGAGGGGCACATGAGGGTGGAAAAATAATAAAAAGAGTTCCAATTCGATGTTTTTCAAAAAATTGCAGTTTTTATGAACTAACTTAGCAGTGTTATTGACATAATCCATATTTCCAGTGTCGAAGTTCAAGATCCCGGGATTTGAAAAATGATCAATATTTGACACCGATCAATATTTTTGGCTACTACTAATGTCATTGATAATGATATAATTCATATTTCCGGCGTCAAAGTTCAAGATTTCAAAGTTTGAAAAGGGTCAACATTTGACACCGATCAACATTTAGCAAACAATTTTCATATTGAGATAAGCATTAGATGTTAATCTAGGTATCGAATGTTGACCACATCAACATTTGATATTTTTTTAAAATGTGTCTGGAAAGGAAACTACATATTGTAAATTTCACTATCCGAATCGAAATGTATGAAATGTTTCACTGTGTAAGTAAATGCAATGAGCTTGAGATTGAAATCCGTCAAGGGATCAACATTTGACACAGGAAATTTTTTTTAAATATTTTTTGAAATCCATGTAGGTCAACACTGGCTAAACGTCGATAAAGTTCAACTAAGAAAATTGAAAGTAGATAGAAGGTTTAAATTAATTATTAATCGCGATTTCGGGGTTCAATACCGATATGGGAGGTAGCAGGGGCCATTTGAAAAAGCCAGATCAACATTTATCACTTTGTACTATATTCCCAATTTCAACTGTCCCCGAATTTTGGCAAATTTATTCTTAAATATGGCGTAATTTGCCAGGCCCAATCAGTCCTGAACACAATCTAATAACCGATAATATAACTTGACGCGAATTTTACTTTTACAGCTCTGACACTAAAATTTACTCGGGACATTGCAGTTTAATAAATTGGAATCGTACAAGAAACGTATACGCTGGCTGTATTTTCAGTATTGTTTCAACCTAGTGAAGGCGTTAACCCCCAACATGAAATATTTTTACTGCGTCACGTGTACATTATTTGTTTTTATTTCGACTTCGATACAGGTACTTGTCCTGTTTATGTCTCAGCACGGTTTTACAAAACCTTGCAGCAAATTCTATCCTGCGTGATTCCTCTCTTCGATTTAAATCTTTCTCATCGCGTTTACGAAACACGTAAAACTCCAACGACAGCGACTACTCGAAAGAAAAGCGCCTTTAATGTGTCGAATACGATAACGGTGAACGAATTATGAATCCTTTTCTATACCGATTTGCACGCGAAAAGCGCCTATAAAAAACTGAATAGCACTAAAATGCCCGCACGAGGTACAGCAAAGAATTTCGAAAAAAATAATATTTACGATAACCCGAAACGATATAATTATACGTACAGGTAACTAGGTAGAAAATTGAATCCCGATTCATTTTACGCAGCCATTGTAGTGCCAGTGTAGCAGTACTGCGCGGATTTATTATTAATTTCGTCGACCATCGGCGCTGCGACATTTTTCAATTAATTTTAAACCAGCATCATATAAACTCGTGGCTTTACGGTCGGTAAAACTGCGTATGTTCCTCTCGTGATTCGATAAACTCGGCTTGAAATTAGTTTTTTCGTCGGTGCACAATATCAGCACGCTTTTCGGATGTGTTTGTAAGAGCTCCAAGTATTTTATTTTCTTCTGCCAGCGGCACAAGCGAGCCGGTTACCAAAAATGATTACTGCGTCCGCTTCGGAGACTCCCCGTCCACGCCCAATCCGGTACAGATGCACTGAATGTGAACACTCAGGGCGTCTGTTTTCCTCAACTCTGCACATCTCATCGGAAGCCTGTCGCACATTTGTTCGAAAACCAGCGGGTTTTTCGGAATTTGTACGAGAAACAGAAATGTTAAGCCCGGGCCGTAGCGAGGGCATTCGGAATCAAAAACCGAATACTGAACGATCGATAGACTTAAGTTTCGTGAATACTGAACATAAACTGTAATTGAAATATATTTCAACTAATGCTCTACCTGGTTTATCGAGGGAGAAAAAGGAGAGCGAGTCCTTAAAATGAGAAGAAGAACTTTGTTTTAAAAAGATCACCGAAAGTACAGGACTGCAGAAGACAAAGACTTTGTTAGACGCTGGTATCAAGCTCCGTAGAAAGTAGCTAAGCAAGACAAGACGATTCATACGAAAATGCACATTTGAGAGGACATGGTCGCCGCAAACCCGAAGTTTCAGAGTGTAGTAATGCCTCAATCACAAATACAAACGAGGAGTTATCTGTCAAAAGGACGCATGACGAACAGGTGCCCTTTTTGCGGATATGCTGATTTTCGAATTCTGCATGTCCTACTCTTTAGGAACCAGTTAGAAATTTTTCCAAAGTCAACTAATTCACCGTACCATGCCGTCCTAAATACGTTCCTCTACGAGAATATACATAATAACTCATCATAAAGCGAGTTAGGAATTGTGTATTTTGTTGCATAAGTTGTATAAATGTATGGAAACAAGCAAAATAGAAGAGTAATACATGAAATTCACCGATATTATCTTATGGGAAAACAGCTACTGATAACCATAATATGTCCCACGACACCAATTTTCTCATGGATCTAAAAAGGACGCATGACATCCTCCTTCTTTCTGAATTCGTCCACGTTCGTTTCTGAATGAACTAAACAATGAACTAGTCATTTCTATTAATGAAATTACAGTGAACATTTTTTATAATAACATATTTTTCAATTAAATCAGTCTGAAAGGAGTATTTCAGCTTGAAAACTTTGAAGTTGTTTTTCTCAAAACCAAAATCGCTGACATGCGTCCTTCTGACAGATAACTCCTCAAACACAAGCACAAAAAAAAACTCAGTCACTAAATATGTATGTGTCTGTAACAGTTTTGTTTTTGTACTCTAATAAAAAAAATTTCCGTAGAAATTTCCATTAACAACACGATTGCAGATTGGAGTCGTGCAGCAACAACACGGTGCAGACTACTGTCGCGCAGGGTGCAGCAAAGATCAAGATCAACATGGCTGATGGAAGAAAAATAAATGTCCGTGGAAATGTCAACGACTGAACTGAATTATCACCATAAAGAGCTAAATCATACGGACTGGCTTGGTATCGGGGGCATGTAAATTTCTATTAACACGGCTGCAAACAGCAGTTGCGCAGCAACAACATGGCTGCAGACTGTAGTCACACAGGATGTAGCAAATGTCAACCACAGAATTCGTGTCAGGGGAGCGTTACGGTTTTTGCTCAAGTATACCCATGGCTGGAAGAAAACGGAAATGTCAACCACTGAAATGAACTGTCGCCATGAAGAGCTAAAGAAGTGTGAGCTGAACTGAGCTGGAAATGAGAAGAAAAAAGAAGAACTGTAGTCGCGCAGGGGGCAGCAAAGATCAAGATCAATGAGCACATGGCTGGAGTTACAGTTTTCGCTCAAGTATCCCCATGGCTGAAAGGAAACAGAAATGTCAACCACTGAACTGAGCTGAAAATGAGAAGAGAAAAGAAGAAGAACTAACTGTAGTCGCGCAGGGCGCAGCAAAAATCAAGATCAATGAGCACATGGCTGGAGTTACGATTTTCACTCATGTATCCCCATGGCTGGAAGAAAAACAAATTTCCACGGAAATGTCAAATACTGAATTTGTGTTGGAGGAGCATTACGGTTTTCCATTAAGGTTTTCGCTCAAGTTTACCCAACAGTAAAAGCATATAAAATACTAAAAAGAAAAAATACAGCAAAACCTTTCGTCTAAACCAATAATTCTAAAACTACTTGGACAATCCTTTGAAATTCAATAGAATACAAAAGTCATCCATCTGTAACACCGAAATCAGTATATTTCGGCGTACATTTTGATCTAAATAAAAATTAAAACCACACGACTTCAGGAACACCACAATTATGTTGAGTCAGCGAAATTCTCCTACAACGTCATTGCAGAAGAATTTCGCTGATTCGACATAATTTTGGTGTTCCTGAAGTCGTGTGGTTTTAATTTTTAATAGGTCAAAAAATGTACACCGTAATATACCGATTTCGGTGTTACACCATCTCGATACAAATCGTCTCACTCAACGTAAAAATTCTGAAACAACAAGAAAACGTAGACCAGTGTTTCTTAACCTGTGGTCCGCGGATGCCTGGGGGTCCTCGAGTATGTGTATGGGGGTCCGCCGTCTTACCTACGGACATTCAAATAAATAAATAAATACCAGCAAGTCTTGGAATCGCTACGCTTACCCTGTGTTTTTTTATTAAGGGGGTCTTTGAAACTGTGTTTGATTTTCTGGGGGTCCGTGGACTGAAAAAGGTTAAGAAACGCTGACCTACACGATCTGGAATCCGCCTTTCAGAACTCAAATCTAGATATTCTAGGCATGGCAGAGGTCAGAAGAGAAGGAGCCGCTACTTGTGCTACACAGGATCACAGGGAGGTGAGAGAAGAATAGATTTCCTCATAAAAGATAATTCAAGTCAGGGACGTAGCTAGGGGAGGGGGTCTGACACCCCCGGAATCGGCCGACAATATGAAAAAATTAAAATTTATTCTGGTAATAGAAAGTATTACACCTGTAATGTTGTAAAAGTGAAACGAACCCCCCCCCCCCTTCATACCAAGTCTGGCTACGCCGCTGATTCAAGTCTAAAACTACTCGAATTTAGAGGTATCTTGGACACAATAGCCTTAGTAAAATTTGACTTAGGTAAAAGAACACTTTCAGCAGCCCCCATGGCCTCTGTAGACGGAGAATACAGTGAGTCTTTCTATACTAAACTGAATACAATTCTAAGAATAATAAAACAGAAAATGAATAATTACACAGTTCTGTACGAAAAATGCTCAAAGATAAAAATATCATTTCTATGTATTTTGATGTCCTGAATACAAATCCGTCTTTAAAAACCTCCTAGACGTCGAGGAACTCCTAAAAAGTGAAAAAAGAGTCGAACACAGCAAAATTTTCATGTTTATGACTTAAATGATGTTGATAAAAATAAGACAATTTTCAAAATATCAGGAAAACGCAGCAATTTGGAAGGGAAAAAAGATTTTCAAGATTCCTGCCGTTTTCAATTCGATCTCTCATTTTAAATTACCGTCAACTGGGGTGACTTTACACGCTTTTTCATGTTTTTGAAGCTTCAATGCGCTCCAGCATGGTGAAAATGAAGGGAACGGTAGACATGTTTGGTATTCCTGGAAGGAGAAAGATTCAGGGAATCTTGTGATTCAAAAATGAGTGCACTTGTATGCGACCGAGAACAGTTACAAGCCTCTGAAAAAAAGTGTGTAAAATTACACCTCGATGGAAGAACTTTAGATTCACAAGAAATACACGTGAAATATAAAAAGAAGCAGCAAGTATACTTGAAACGATACGCCATCCAAAGGGACAGTTAGAATAGGAAGTTGCATTACATCATGAAAATATGGCCTGATCGACAAAAATAAATACCAGGTGTGAAAAATATTTCGCGGGACCCTTTGGTTGAGAAGAATCGTATCATCATACCTTCCCCTTCACATAAAGCTAGCTCTTATGAAGCAATTTGTGGAAAAAATTGATCAAGCTGGACCGGGATTTGCAAGCCTAAAAGAAAATTTTTCTTCAGTATGTGAGGCCAAAGGAGGGTATATTTGTTGGACCTCAAATTAAACAACTGTTCCGAGATCCTCCCTTTAGTAAACTATCCCAAAAAGAGAGAAGAGCATGGGAAGCATTTGAGGAAGTACCTAATGCAGCAAGTTTCTTATAAATGCACAGGCATCAAACTATAAACGTGGATAAGCTTTTGAAAGCATACCAAAACTTAGATTGCAACACATATGTCTCTAAAGGTTCATTTTCTCCATTCCCATTTCAACTTTTTTGATGGAAATAAGGAAGCAGTCTCGGATGACCATGGTGAGCATTTCCACCAAAATATTGCGATAATGGGGAGGCGGTATGCGGGAAAATATGTTAACAGATTACTCTGTTGGACTTGCGTGAAACTGATTCAGATTTGTACAAAAAAAAGTACCCATTGAAGCATCTTTCAGCAAACCGCATTTTTATTATTGTAACTGAACCTTTACAGTTCAAATACAAAACATATTTTGATCTATCTTTCAACTGCTATAGTACAAGGCTATGGTACGCCATTCTAACCTTTTTTCATGTTTTTAAAAATTTCAATGTAAAATGGAGGAAAATTCTGATGTGCTATCAAAAAACGATTAATGATATTGAATTTAACATAAAAAATAGTTCAAGAATCGTGTGTTTAACATGGGTAATATTGATCGGCTACCAATAAAGAGCATTTGTTAAATACTTTTAGGTAAGGATTATTGTGTTACAGCAATACTGCTTACATCTGAATTTCTAAAATCTTCTGGAAATCATTTGTTCCTGAACCGATTGGCTGCAAAATTGTTCTATAAGTATCGGAGAGTACGACAGCATTAAAAAAACAACAACAATATTTGATGAAGTTTCTAGTTGCTTTTCAGTAGACTGAAGTAAGAAATTTCGTTTTTTGTTTTCATGTTTTTCGGATTTCTACCATAAAATTGAGAAAAATCCTGATGTGCTAGAAAAAAAGGTTTATGACATTGAATTCAGCGTTAAAAATGCTTAGAAAAAGTGAAATTTTGCAGAACAGTGTTATCAGACGGTAACGGCCGAGTAGGTTCTAGAGAAACAGGAGAGGACGAAATCTTAAGAAAATGCAATTTTAGAACTAGAAACTCAAGCGGGAGCAAGCTGGTCATCTTTTGCCAAGGAACAACTTAAAACTACAAATATGGTTTTTAAGAAAGAAAGGGCAAGCGATTGACGTGACCGACTCCCAACTAAGAATTTAAATCCGAAAATGATTTCATACTTACACCCTCCATGCCGTTCAAAAATATACTAAATTGCGATACTCCGAACAACTTCCACAACCACTCTGATCACGAACCTGCATTCTGTAACTGGCAATAACAAAAGAAAAATATCGTCCAACGAACCATTGTAGCACACCAAGAGATTATAAAGAAATCAAAAACATACATCAAAACATACTAAAGCTCAAACTGGAAGAGGTGGCGTCCGACGGAGAAGCCCAAAGCTAGGACCAGCTACAAAATGCCACATCTGAAGCCACGAGAGAAAGAAACCACACAAAACCAAAAGATATTTCCCAAAAACATACACGAACTTATCAAAAAAGAGAAAAGGCAAGTTTTGTGACATAAATGTTACAAAAATCATCCGATGGTGGAACATTTATTCATTCGAGAAATCGAGAGTAAAAAAGACGCGCAGAAATTACTAACAAAAACCAATTTTTAGTCCATTTTTGGCCATGACCACCCTACCCTCCCCTATTTGAGATTTTCTGAACGTGAACAAATATTGCGGAGTTGCCAGATCGCCTGCCCAAATCCCTCGAAGTTTGCTTCCGTAATTTTCCAATGCCCAAAACATGAAGGAAAAATGTTTTACTTTTCCCAAAGCGGGCGTCATATGGAAGGGGGCTGAACTAAGCTCATCAGTGTGCCCGTCTCGTTTTATTTATCGCGAAATCGAATCATCGCGATTTTCGTCAGATAATTAGGTCTGCTTTATTCTCTCATTTCCGACGTGTAAATTAAGAGTAGTCGAGAATATTCCCCGAGAATTTATAACGTTTCATGTACAGCACAGTAAAACCCTAGTGGAACCATTCAACCACTTACTACCAGCTTTTATATTTATTATTCGACGATGTCGGACATGCGACACAAAGCTGATGAAGCTCTACAAAGAGTAGCATATCAAATTCACTAACATCGGATTAACTGTCACGTTGATGGATGTAATATTATTCGCTGCGAACAGAATTCATTATTTCAATGTACTTGCATTTAAAATTAACCGGGAATCGAATAAACAACTCACTGATGGAACTGAGCAGCCTCGAGCTAGGTTTAAAAATAGTGGACAATTTTCAAAGGGTTCTCCCCTTCTGTGGAATAGCCTGTATTATTCATATAACTCCACACAGAAATGGAAAGTCAATGAATTTTTGATAATTAGTGAACAAGCCCGGTATCAGACTTTATCAGTGAGGATGAATTTCGTGGTACTGATGCAAGTTCTATGAAAATTTTTTTTGGGTTGGTTGTGAGGTGGGATTCCTCCCAAATCTCACCTAGAAATACACTTTAATCATAAATAAAAGAGTAAACTGAATTTGAGTTTTCATTGAACGGCCGTTTCTACAGAATAACATCAAAATAAACTGAAGTGTGCAGTTTGTCTTCGTCGATGGGACTGTAAAACTGTAGAACTGACTAACTGTTACCTGACTGATAATTACGTTGGTCAGAGACCGGGCTTTTATGTTATTCCAAGTTTTTATAGATAGACGCTGGAACAAATCAGGTGAAAAATTTCCATCTATTACATTAGGAACTCAGTTACAGTGACAAGAATTGTCAACAGGGGCACATTGAGATATGTTTATTAATTTGATCCCGATTTCATCAATAAGTTAAAATCAGTATTTCTTATTTTTCTCGAAAGTTGAGTGTCTTTAAGGTATCATTAATTGTAGAACTGTGATAAAATATTCTACTTGAAACTACTAACAAAATAACCCCCCCCCCCATAAGGTATAGTAACTTCAGTCGTAGCACTAAAGCGGGGGGGGGGGACAGTAGGCTTCAACAACCCCTGCTCATTACCACACATTAACAAGTAGAGGAGAAGGTACAAACGTGGTACTCCATTTTGTTTTTGTGTGCTGGAAATCACCGGTCACCTCAAATTGAATAAGTAAATAGTGGAATCGGTAAAGGAAACCCTTGACCATAACCTTTCGGTATCAGATTGCAATTATCTCAATTACTTTTCAAGAATTTAAGCTTTTTTCAAAAAGTGCGAAAATCGACCTCCAAAATTTTAGAGTACAAATGTGGTACCCCTAGGAAAAAAATTTTTCAACATTAAATAAACACAGGTTTATTAAATAAAATGAAATTTATTTCGATTACAAGTAAAAGTACAGCATCCGTTTTACAAGCCCTCTTTAAACCCATAATTTTTTCGCCCGTACATCTTTAATCGCATCAATCATATTTTTATTGGACCACTTTCTTAATTTTCTACATAATATAAAGTAACTTTTTAGTGGTTTTATGTCAAAAATCGACTTCTTATCAATAGGATGTTGTGGTACCACTACGTTACCCGCACTTGTTTTACGTGCACGTACGACGATTCTATAATTTATAAATCTCAATAAATCAGGGGAAAAAGATAAAATTGATGTTTAGTTTACTATTACAATTTGTTCCGGACACTTGCCTCTTTCGGATGATATCAAACTTGGCTTGCTACGAGTAACATTGCGGACTGCGGAAATTTTCTTGTCAAAATCAGTACTGATACCGTAGAAAAACTTTTGATATGAGTGAAACAAAGAATCCACAGCAATTCAGAAAGAAGCATTGATATTACCTTGCCGATAGATTAATACCGTTTTTAGTCACATGGACCACATTTTCTGGGTATCTTTCGACAGAGCGCGCCACTTTCCACCCAAAATAACCTGGGGTACCACGTTACCCGCACGGTACCACGTTTGTACCTTCTCCTCTACCTTTTACGACAGAAAACGTAGAAGTTTGATGTAGGATAAACAAAGGTCTTCATGTGACAAGGTATAGGTTTGTTTTGTTTCTTACGTAAAAGAATCCCCATTCCCCGAGGGGAGCCTACACGTATTCTTGACTTTGAAAATTCAAACGGAAAGGTAGCGAACAAAGTATCGAAATAGGTTATTTTGAAGGAATTCATTCATTCTCTTTGTCTCTCTCTCCCCCTCCCCCAAAGAATGAATGGATATGAGCCCATTTCTGAATGTTTCATTCGTAAATGTGAAAAAAGGAAATCCATTCGATACCTCTGATAGCAAAGTCCGGTTTATTTCGGTAAAAAAAAAAAAAAAAAAAATTCAATGAGGGATTAGAATTTGCTACCAACTTGAAACGTTTCATGGAAATATCATCAAAATATGGAGTTTGGGGTCGCAGATTTCGAAAATTTCACAATATTTCTCTTTAAACCCGAATTTGGTTTTCAGATTCCGAATTTGAGACAGACATTGTTCAAATTTGACTCCTAGAAAAATCGAATAATGTATCAAAATAATATACCTAGTTTCTCGCGTTGCTAAACTCTTGAAATGATCAAAATTGAGTTTTTATGGGAAATTGAGTAAAATATTAGAGTGACTAACAGACTAAGTCAACTCAGTCAATTAAAGTAAATTGTTTGCAGGAAGGTCAAAATTAAAGTCAATTAAAGACAATTGAAGAGTGTCCAGGGGGGAGGAAAGGGTTAACAACCAATTTTTCAAGTTCCCCATTGTTTCACTTTATCGGTGGAGATGGACCTTTTCTTCCCTGTATGCACTAATTTCAAATATGTTTTTGGCTGTGGTAGGGCCCCTTTCTCCCTAGTTTGAATAATTCACCGAATTTTATACTCTTCAAGAGCTACATACATATTACCAACCTTAACTGAATACTGAGAAAAAAAAATGCAGTCAGCCTCTTTCTGCCCTGGACTCTTCAATTATTTTGGATGATTTCAAATAATGGTCAATTGAAACAGGAGAAGAAAATCCTATCAAAAACTGATCATCTATACACTGAGTTCAGTTCATCAATATAAACTTCGTCCATTTCCGAGAACTTGAACAAAGTTTTCGGGGAAGTGAGGCTTGGCGAACTCGAATGTAGAGTTTTTTTCTAATTTTGGACATTAGGCCCCGAACAACTGGGTAAGTTGTCCGCGGCGAGTTTCGAGTTTTCAATAAACGCGATAAAATGGTCAGCTATTTCGCATTTAAATCTTGTTAGCTACCCTGAGTATCAAATTAGGGATTCTCTGGATCCTTAAATTCGAAAATTCCTTCAGATTCCTCGTGGGTTCTTGATTTAGGCTTCAAAAGTCGCAACTAGACTCATGAAATAATGAACATTTACTTCTTGAAAGCCGAGTCAAAAATCGAAAGTGGAGGGGAGAGGGAGACGCCGCTCAATTCGAAAATTCTATCACCAGCTCGCTAAATTTTTAATATCTTTTCTGGTAGGACCCCGAAACCCAAATGAGAGCCTAAAGTGGACAAATTTGATTTATTCTTTCAAAATTTCTTAACCCGAATTACCAAAATCCGAACTGGAGAAAAAACTCCAAAAAATGACGATTGTCAGTATAGGGGAAGGGGTACATTAAAGCCTTTAAAAATAGGGGGGAAACATAAATGCTTTGCTAATTTGAAAGTAAAAATAAATAAATAAATAAACCAAAATTAGGGTTTACTATAGCCTCCATTTTAATAATTAATTTACTTGGGTTTTTACGTCGACCAATTTTAATTCAGTTCCAAACTTCTAATGTTGGTTTGTGATCGATACAAGCTCTAATAAGCTTCTTCTCTCAATATCACACATGAAAATTTCAAAATAAAACCAAACATCCACGAGCCATTATTACATCTTTAATCCCTCGCCCTCCAAAATAAAAAGAAAACCTTCATTTCGATAGTTCGCCTCGGGGCAAAGTCATTTGACGATTTGAATCTTCTTCAACAGATTTGGATTTCTCTGATTATGAAAATGAATCAGTACCCTTTATAATTTTCAAATTTAAGTTTTGTAGCAACGGTCAGAGTGACATAAGAAAACTACGATAGCTTGAACTTGGTCGTACATACTCTTCAGTTTAGCAGTGTGCTAGATTTGTAAAAACTAATTAGTGCTCATCCATTTTGTTTTATGGAATCTTTTAAACTCGAATTGGATCTAGAATTTAGTGCATGTTTGAATTCAACGATCCTTAAAGTTCGTGGTATCGATGGTTTGTTCACTTCGGGATCTCATTTTAAATTCTGAGTTCCCACAAGTGTCGATCTTAAAGTTTGATCAGCTGATTCAAAGTCATCAGCTACCCTGAAAATTCCTTTTCTGACACTAATTTCGATTTTTCAAATGCTCATTTTGAGTATGAAATTTAAATTACGGATTACAAATCTAAGTTAGGTAAAAGCCGGTGATATATCTTCGAAATGCGCGACAAGAAACCCCCTCAAAGAAATGTTAACTTTTTCTACCTCAAATTTTTAATTTAGAGGCTCTTCCGAATTTGGAAGGACTGCTTATGACGGTTACTTGAAAGTAGATATTAGTTATGCTGAGTTTAGTTTTTACCACTCGGTTATTACCTTCTAGCTTTCATTAATTACGTGATCTCGAGGCGAAACAAAATTGTGGCGGGATGTAAATGGGATTTTATGCTATGCGCTATCAAACGAAAATACGAATTTTGGAATCCTGTGTGATCCCAGTCCTAACTTATGGGGCCCAAGCTTGGGCTTCAACGCAGAATCAAATGGAAACACTTATGGCAATGCAAAACTCAGTGTTGGGAAGCATCCTTTACATTCGGAATCTGGTTAACTTCAATCAGAAAATAAACATGGGCAGAACGTGTAGGGTATATAATCAAAAAACTAAAGTTCAAGTACGCAGGGCGTCTAAGGTAAAAGTAAAAAACATTCGGAAACAAAACAAGCGTTCCAAGCATAGGATATCAAATACAAAAACTAAAGTTTAAATACGCTGGGCACATGTCCAGGGTTACCAAGGAAAATGGAATTCAATGACAACTCCAAGAGAGTATAAAAGAAAAATAGGGCGCCCAACAACACGTTGGATAAAGAGATCCTCAACCTAATGGGTCTATGCTGGACTCGCATAGCATCCAACAGGAAAGCCTGGAAAAAGACGACGGAAACATATGCCCTGTGGTGTGCGGAGTAGGACTGTGGTTTATGTGTCGGTACCCGTAAGGGGTAACACAACATATACGAGTATATCACAAACCTATTCAATGATATAATAAAACAAATAATCACTTTTTTTCTCTTGGAAATGCAATCCTAATTAAGGTAGAAAAGGCGAGAGTTAGAAATTGAGGGGTACAAGTGAAATATCAGAACAATTGAAGATAACCTTATTCGGCAATGATACTCTGCTTTTCTTTTATATCGATGGTCTCATGGACACTTGTATTAATTAACATTTAGTTTGATATGTTCGTTGCAGATACCGTTGTAACCTGTGGCGTTTCCGTCTTTTAATTTTTCAATAGCTCTCATAACTTCACTCTCCGAGAATTCTGGTACGGGGTCTACTAGACACATGATCTCTGAATGCATAATTACATATGTATAAGAGTCTGAAATTCATTATTTAGAATACTTACGCATACACATTTCATAGTTTCCACCAACATAATAAACCTAATTTAAAAATATCGAGATGATCCACTAAATTCAGGAGGCGACTCTCTCATTTATCTTTCAGGATAGATAAATTGACAGTTTTAAGTGTTCATAATTGGCAAATTCAAAATTTACGCATCTTCACGGTTTTTTTTTTTGCTCAATAATTTTAAAATTCTTGACTTTTTTGTTTTCAGAGTCAAGGAATTTTTGATTCCCGCCCCCTCAATAAATTTGCCTCGGACCAGCTTCATACAGCGAGATGTACGAAAGTCGGCATTTTTATACAGTTTTTAACACTTTAATCAGAATATTTGTGGTCGACAGCCACACCAAAAAATTGGTTTTACCAGCCCTGGTTGTCAGTATTCTCACCCCGAACTCATCGTCATAATATGGTTACTGTTGTAAAAATAAAAACTTTCTCACTGAAATATTTCATTAATTTGGGATATGGAGTGAAATATAGAACGTTCTCGTGATGATAAACACACACAAACAAACATATATAAGAAAGTAGAATGATCAAAATCCACATCCTATCTTTTAACACAGGGAGCAAAAATCAGTCTCGTTTTATGAAGATTCCACCAGTTAGTTTGATTTCATTACTATTTTAATTTACAGACAATGTTGTAGAGAAATGATTTCATGATGGAAACACCCAACTTTAAATTTTTCGAAATTCAAAATATCCATTAATCACATGTATACTTCTTATGGGAGAGCGCAGCGGTGACGCTTACTACACGCACACACACTAACACATGTAAGGAGACTGAGTGATTAAAATTGATATTTCCTATCCTTTAACTGGGAGAATAAAGATTGGTCTTGTCTTATAAGGATTCCATCAGTTATATGTAGTTTGTTTTGATCACTGATTTAATTTGTAGTCAATATGACAAGACAAAATGATTTCAATAAGCATTTAATCTCAGGTAACTCCAAATTCTTCAAAATTCAAAATATCAAATCATCGCCTGTACCTTTCATATATAGGAGCAAACTATTTGATCATTAAAACTACCCAGGTTCTCGCAACTGATAAGAATACAAGTAATGCCAATTTATAAGATTGTTCAGTTAAAAAAAAAAAAACAGGTATTCGATAGTGTCCAATATGATGACAATATATTCTTAAGTCTCTCGACTAGCAGGTTGCTTCTCCCCTCTTTTCTCTCTCTGGTGTGCTTTTCATTTCTGAGAAGAATTTACACTTTGTAGAAATATCCTTCATCATCTGCTCTTCATAGCTCATTTTTGTTTCCTTTCTTTCCATAGTCCTTTCCTTCAACCATTCCTTGCAGCAGAGTAATAACAATATCACTGCAGGATGTCTTATTACCTATCATTTTAACCCTTCCCTTCCCAAGTACCTTATACCTTAGTTTTTGGAAAACTGTCGATAGTATATAGAATGCTTTTAATGGTTTCTCCAAATTTGATCAGTTATTAGAATTGTTGCATATTTTTCCAATAAATTGACCTATTGATGATTGTTAAACGTATTTCCTTCCACCTAGTCCTTTAATTAGTAGTTAATCCAATCATTAATTTTTGCTTCTGATTAACTGGTCATTACATAGGTATAGTTGTTTGTTTTTTTGTTCCATCGCACTTTCAGAATTTAGAACTTAGAAAACAATTCATTTTAAGGTAACAGACCACAGTGATCCCCGATTTATTTTAATTTAACATATAACAACCTAATGGTAGGTACATTAATGACTAAATTATAAATCAAATTCATCTGGAGAAAAGAGAGTACTGAAAATATTCGGTAGTTTGGAAAAATTAATTGATAGTATAGCGACAATTTCATTCTGTAAAAACTATATCGATAATGCAAATAGTTTTTCAGTGAAATTAGAGATGTGAAGGATAGTACTATATATTGTGCCAAACATTACATTGATTAGCAAATTAATTTAACATTAAAAACTTAATTTGAAATTTTTCACGAAATATTTCAATGAAAATTTAAGAAAATGTATTTCACAAAATTTAAAAACAATAAAAAATGGCCGTCCCTTCTATTTTTTGAAAACTCATTCTTAGTGTTGGGCACTATCAACAGTGTTTTATCGATAGTTTTGCTGAAAAAATATAGGAATTATCGAAAGCTTTGTTGAAAACCGAGGACGTACCAATAGGGGGTAGGGGGAAACTTACCCCTCTGTAGGAATTTTTCAATCAGCTATTGGAAAAATTTAACATTTCAGTCAGGCAGAGTTGGAAAAATCTAACAAGTTACAAGTTTTTTTTTTTGTTGTTTTACTTTGATTTTTGGGAATTTTGAGTTTTAGTTGATTTGGGCCCGATCTTCGTACGAAAAAGCTCTGGGTCACGTCCCTCGTAGAGACTATTTAAAACTATCTAATTTTGTTTAAAACTATGAAACTACAATATTTTGCTGAAAAATCTATTGAAATTATAATGATTTTGAAATAAATATTAGTAAACGATAGTTTTGCAGAGTAGGTAAAATTATCGCTACTATCGAATGATTTTTCGAAGCTCTCGAATATTGTCAATAGTTTTTTTTTTCCCCCTCGGATAAGATATATAATTTTTTAGTTATGTTAAATAACCATTATCTGTTAAATTAAAAATAATCGGGTGGTCTCTTACTTTAAATTGAACCATTATCTGATAGTAAGTTCTATTGTGCATTCTGAAAGCATAATGTATCAAAGGAACGACTGTATCTGTGTAAAAGCCAATTAACCCAGAAACACATTAATGATTGTATCAACTACCTACAAATTAAAGGACTGATGATGATAAGGTTATCAGTCTTACGACCGGTTTGATGCAGCTCTCTATTTCTCCCTATCTTGTACAAGTTCCTTCATTTCGTAATGACACTTCCATTTGACATCCTTGATTATCTGCTCAACATATTGAAATCTTTGCCGACCTACCCAATTTTTTCCTTCCACTCTTCCTTCTAGGAGCAGTGATAGTATTCCTGGATGCCTCAAATTATGCCCTATTATTTTATGTCTCCTCTTCAGACAATTCCAAATATCCATTTCACCTCCTACTCTTTTAAGTATTTCCTCATTTCTTACCTTATCTGTCCATTTGATGCTAAGTATCCACCTATAGCACCACATCTCAAAAGCTTCGATCCTTCTCTTCTCTGGTTTTCCTATGGTCCATGTTTCACATCCATACAAGGCTACACTCTAAGCGTAAGTTTTCAAGAACAATTTTTTGATTTTCAGATTTATTTTTGATTTGAAAAGATTACTTTTTTGATAAAATGCTAATTTGGCGTGGGCAATTCTACTGTTAATATCAATTTACTCCTTCCATCTTTTGTTCTTTTACTCCTTAAACAGCCACATTCGCTTACTTCCTGAGTCTTTTCCTGTCCAATATTTATATTTAAATTACCATGTTCACATCGATTACATACCATCACTTTAGTATTATTTTTATTTATTCTCATACGATATTCTATACTCAAATCTCCTCATTCTATTTAAAATGTTTTCCAAATCAATACTCCATTCAGCTAATAAGACAATATCATCTGCAAACCTGAGCATCGCCACACGCTATCTCCATGTATAGTGACACCTGCTTAAAACTTTTCTTCTACTTCTTTTATGGCCCACGCTATGTCTAGGTTGTAAGAAAATATACATCTATAACAGTCATATGTAAACCAATTTATCAAAAAATTGCAAAAATTCAAATGACGAAACTATTAAAAACATTTGATGCTAGCGATAGTTTACCAAGTAACTTTCTGATACTTGAATAACTGAATTTTCTGAAAGATAATTACCTAGTGATACCATTCATTGTGAAATACTATCGACTATAACTAACACTATACTTATTCTTATCACTTCTATATCATTCCACATATCAGTAATTTGCAACCAGTTACTAGGGTAGGTTGCACTCATTATTATCACTGTCATCGTTGAACATACCACTAACTTGCAACCGGTTACTACACAGGGTAGATTTTTGCACTTCAATTTTTCAACATAGTTTCTTTTGTAATGTTTTTAAGACTGCTACAAAAACGTGCCATATAGATGATGAACTCACAAATTCGATTGTTTCAACATGCTCCCAGATTATCAAAGCAGAACATAAATCAGTTGCACTTACCCGTCTCGATGATCGCTTAATCCTCTGTCGCTTCGGTGTGGCTGACTCGGAGTCGGTATAGACGAGATTTCTGATCGCTCCACTAAATCGAGGTTCAAATATCACGCTAGGTAAGGCCAGTCTGGTCAGTTTGGTATTGTACCATGACGGCATACCACCAATATAAACGTCCGAATTAGTAGCTAAATTTCCAAAATGAAATTCCTTTCCTTTGGATGTTCTGCTCTGGCTGGCATCGTCTACGGTCAGAGTGGTTTGGTTATCGTTTCTTCGTATCGATACTGTGTGCCATCGGCCATCGTTCAACTCGCGACCGATGGTGATGATCTGGGCACCTCCGCCTAAATTGTACCTCAATCTGAGGGCTCCTTCGACCAACTTGATTTCGAAGAAGTCGTAGGTACCCCCGTCGTCCGTATACAGCAACAATCCGTTCGGTTGTTCGGTTTTGAATTCGAACGCCAGCGAACCGTTTAGAGCGACGTTCCATTTTCGAAATTGGGCATACGAAGAGGAAGTACTCTCGAGCAGAAAGCAAACGGATCCGTGTACGAAGAAGTAGAACAGAAAAATAAACAGACTGGCCGTCATTGTGCGTTCTAGTTGAGAATGTGCATCGTTGACACCATCGTCGTCGGTTTCATCGTTTCACTATACAGAGCTTCGTCGGCGCGAAAAAAACAAATAATATGTATGATTTTTATCGAAACGAACACTTAAAACTATCATCGAAATCGAATACTACGTGCAGTTCGGATCGACGCATGTTTCGGGACCGAGTACAATCGCGGCGAGATTGCCGAAGATATCACAGTTGCGAATACACACAGCCGGTGAAAAAGTTGTATTAACGTAAAGGGAGAGTAAATTCGACCTCGAATGCGACGCATGCGCCCTAAACCACCGCAGCACTCGATTGAGGGAACGCGAACGAGTAAAAGAATCTTTTAACGATTCCTCGTTTTTCGTTCACAGCCATCGAACTTGTCACGTTGGAATTTCCATCGGATTACGGTGATTTTTGCGCAATAAAATCGGCCGCCCCGTTGAATTATTTACGGCGAGATGCGAAAAGGTCCTGCTCTGCTTCGGATGTGGTTACGTATATAAACTTATCGATAATTTTTCGATCGAGCAGCCCCAGACGGGAATATTTTATTCGAGTTGTAACATGTACACATATCCACGACACGTGTCCGGGGCAGGTAGAGACACTTCGTGTTGTGAATCGGGAAATCGAAACAGGTAAACGTATAGGGTAAGGTAGCCTAAATCGTACCACTTCTTCGTTTTTTCCAGTGATGTTGGACAAAACAGTTTTGAGTCATTTTGTCAGACATTTTATTTTTTCGTTATGTCACGAGTTTTGTCATGTTTGGAGTTCTGTCATTTTGTTGTTTCATGGTTTTGTTATGTTGTCATGACGAAATTATGTTGTCAAAATGCCAATACCTATCAATGTACAGGTATTTTTATATGTGTTAGCGACAAATTGTGAAATTCAGACATTTTATGCAAGTGACTAGGCATGTAATAAAATGCCTAGTCATTTCAGGCAACTTATAGAAACATTCACTATCGGCCCAGGAAATATTTAAAATGACTAGATACTGTAAATTATTATTATTATTATTATTATTATGATTATACTCCACCTCAACAGCCCAAAGGCCAAAAACGAGGGGAGTTATGATACATACAGAAGGACTATTGTTTCAAAAATACAAATACAAGAGAATAATTTAGAATATAAACTAAGAGAAGAGGGAAAAAAAAGAAAGAGAAATACAGTATGTTGTTGCAATAAAACAAATTACGAGGCGCGGTTTGTGGTGGTGATTAAGTGAGGATTTAAAAAAAGGGGTTAAAATATATATATATTTTTAAAAAAATGTATTTCAAAAGGAGGACAAGGAGGAGATTAACAGCAGATCAATAATTCAAAACAGTAAAGGCTGTAATATAAGTTCAGGAGATCTTAAAATTAGAAGTATATCAGACTTAAAAATAGCACGAGGCTTGAATATATCAACATTTGGATTAGAGGATGCTATTTTATTATAATATCTCATCGCAGTGCAGAGAGGTGTGTCCTCAATTTTCTTTATATAAAATGTGCCCCGTACTGATGTGTTCACTCGAGTTGGTACCCGGAAGGAAATTTTTGCAAGAAGTGTAGAATCAGAGATTTTACCATGTACAACGTCATAAAGATAAAGCAATGAGAATAAGATACGTCGATTTTTCAAGCTATCTATTTTAAAACCTGCAAGAAGTTCCTTGTAACTCAATTCATGTGGGTAGTACTGGAAAATACGCGTAAAAACTACTCTCAAAAACCGTCTTTGAATTGTTTCAACTTTATCTTTAAAACTCCTTGTTTGCCTCTGCCATATCAGCGATGAAAATTCTAAATGAGATCTAACAAATGCGTAATACAGAATTAAGTAAGTATCAATTGTTGTGAATAATTTTGTATTGCGGAGTATAAAGCCTAGCATTTTATTTGCTTTCTGAATCTGGAGCTTTAAGTGGGCATCAAAATTCAATTTACTGTCAAGGATTATTCCAAGGTCTCTGATTTGCTCGTGTCTCTGTAATGTTGTAGCGTCAATCCTATAAGAGAAATTGATAAAATTCCTTATCTTGGTAAAGGTAATACAAGAACATTTTACTGGATTTAAAGGTAAATTATTTCTATCGCACCACTGTATCACATTATTAATACTATTTTGGAGGTGTATACAGTCTTAAACCCATTAATTACCCTGATCAATTTTATATCATCCGCATACAAGGATATTAACACATTTGGTTCCAAGATAAGGGGGATATCATTGATAAAGATTGAAAATAAGAATGGTCCTAAGACAGACCCTTGTGGGACACCAGAGGGGCAGTCATGAATATGATTTAGTGGATACTGATATGCACGGTAATGGCTACTGTTTGACATTGTAGCCGTTACTGTTTAGTGTTGTAGCCGTTACAGAGGAAGCTGCAGGACATGATAATTTGCTGGAGCACCGTATATAACAAAGTCAGATTACTGAAGTGTCTGGCGCCATTATTTTGCACTAGTGGTTAATAAGCTTTTTCATCTTCGCATGTTGTTTCTGACTAGCAAGGCGAGTGTGCGTGTACCTTAGTTGCAATTCAGTTTTTTCATTAATTTTCGTGATAGTTTGCTCAGATACTTATGTAATGAATTCTGAGAATATTGGTAAGTAATTTTATGCATCAGTTATTGTATTCTTTGCTTCTGACAACATTAAAATGAACGGTGCTGGTAACATACTCGTACTCGCTTTGCCCGCACTTTCACTACTACGGATCGAGTATAAGCGTTCCTTTTATCCAAAATTACACTCTATTAGCGTACCTATATAATGTAGATAGATACCCGTGTTTTGTGATCTATGTCCCTGGATATTGTCGGAATTCACAAAAAGTCGCGGACTGTAAGTAGTTGCTGTTCGAGTGGAGGAATGACAAAGGTATCACTATCACGTGCTTTTTAAGAATGCGAGAAAGTGATCAGACTCGTTCTTATGCCACATTTGCCAGCAGTAGTGATTGAGGCGACTCTGAAGTGAATGAAGAGACCCCTCTCTTTTTCAGAATCGATATTTTTCAGGCAGGCCACGAACGCTCAGTTAATTTTGTATGGGCAACAGTTTTCGGGTCTATGTAAAATTATGAGACAATTGTTTCTTAGCAATGAATGCATATGAGGGGCAACCCCGATAAATAATTTGAATACGGTTGCCCTGTAGTTGCCTTGTAGAATAGGGTAACTGTTGCCGTTTTAGGGCAACTACAGGGTAACCACGCTGAAGGACCGCCCACTTCTAGAAGTTGCTTCATATTCTCCAGCAAACTTCACTGTTGCCCGTTGGTTGCCCATTGGTTGCCCTTTGGTTGCCCTTTGGTTGCTCTTGGTTGCTCATTGGTTGCCTTTCGGTTAAACAGTTTTTAATGTACAACTTTGTCCAGTATTTCCGAGATACGAGTGTTGCGTGAAAGATTGCTGAAATTGTATTTCATACGTTATTAAAAGTGAAAAAGCGAAGCAATTTGAAGTATAGTCAGATTCTACACCGTTGCCGTTCGAAGAGGTGAGTACAAGTACGACGTACATGCTAAACGTAATACGTTTTCCGTATATATTTCTGTGTACCTACGAAACGTGTAACAGCATAGCATTATAAGAGTGACAGGTATCAGAGGATTGTGCATTGCATTCTTAGGGTGCATTCTTAGGGTGCATTCATGCCGGACTGAATCAGAAAATCCCGCTGAGTTTTTTAGTCGTGGATCACACGGAATTTGCACCAGATATCGCATATTTGGCTTGATCAAATTGCAGTGCTTCGTTGCAGATATTCAAAAACGGCAGAAGCCATTAACGCAGTAGAGGTTAGAATCAAAAGTGACATTATTCGCCAGAAAATGTTTTCAGAAACTGAGAAAAACTGATGGGATTTACTGCGCGTGGCCTGGGGCGGTTTCTCCTACTAATATGGTAGGCAGGCAACTCACAAAACGTACGTGACGAACATTTTCATGTTCCGTTACCGTCAGGAACGCTCACTAACCCATTTCAAAAGAAAATTGGATAAAGTCATTTTTGATTCTCATCTCCTCAATTACTCAACAACGACACAACGAACCGTACGCTCATTACTCGTATTTTTGCAATGATATGGTGTAATCAATGCCCCTCTACCATCGCCTAGAATGCATATCTTGCTATTTCGCACACAATAATGTGTGAAAGAGGAGAGTTCGAAAGTTCAGAAACCATTCACATCTCAAAATCAATAATTTAGCCATAAGGTCTACTCCTTCAGAGCCGGTCACATATTATTCTTTATATTTCAAATGTCAATTCTATTCAATAATATGTAACTGTATAGCTGTATGCTGACGCAGCCATTCATTATCCTATTTTTAATAATGTATACGGGTCATTCTACCGAAACCTTGTTACTTTTGTCCCAGATAGATATCTGGCAATGTATAAACAATAGGGTCCTCTAATACTGTATAAACTCAGAGGATAAATTATTGTATCTTTTTTATTAATTTGAAGTATCGTGCCCCTACCCCTTTTGGAAATCTCATTTAAATGCTCAAAAATCCCTTCGACATAATTGTCCTTCGCCATGGATTGGACTTCAAAAATTTTTTTGTAAATATTATCTCTGCGTGTTTGGATAAACTGATGCGTGTGTACAGTTTTTGCGAGTACAGTGAACAAGTTGGTAATGCAGTACGTGTTTTAGACTCGATCAGAATCAATGCAGCCATATTTGAAAACGTGTCTCTCGCTTTTTTGTCCTTCACCGTGGTCAAATTTGAACCAGTCAGAAAACAGACACAGAGCAAATATTTCTGAAAAAGGATGCTGTGGGTGGAAGGAAAACTGAGTAATTATTAAGGTAAAAAAGTGAGAAAACATTTTTTCTAGTCCAGTTTAGTGTAGTGAAAATGCAGTCATCCACAGAAAAATATTTCAAACTAATCAGAAGTTGAATAAACCACAAAACGAGGAAAAACAACGAAAATCCGGATTTTTCCCAAACTTTCCGGACATTATTCAAAAATTCAGATATTTTTTGCCGAAGGTCGATCAATCCGGAGATTGACTAGAAAATCCGGAGCACCTGGCAGCACTGATACGAGTTCATTGATGTGCGTGTGGAAGAGTACGTGCGTATTCACAGTACACGGGCACGCGTGCGCGTAGGAACTTCTTTCTATAGCCAACAGTCCCTTCAACGTGGGCTGCCATTCTTTCAGCGTAGTGGTCTTATCATTTTGAGCCCCCTCTGTCTCCTCCCCTAGGAAGTATGCTATTGGTTTAACCTCATAAATACGTTCTATTATATGCATATAAATGATTTCGATGGAAAAACAAGTAGTAATGTTTTGTCTTTATTTTTTTTTAAAACAAAAAAAGCATGAATTATCAAGGTTTCGGTAGAATGACCCATATATAAGAGATAGGTACCTCATTTTCATTTCCTTTGAGGATTTTTATTGGATTACATCCTCATTCCCTTCTTTTACATAATATGTATATATTCAATCTTGTTTTCCAGTTAATATAGCCTTCGACTTTCACACTTTTATTCCATTTTTTCACCTGTGATATAAGTGAGTGTGTCTTCATGGGGGAGTAGTACTGAATTGAGAACATCCTGGGAACCATAGGGCAACAAGAGGGCAACTGAGAAGGCAACCATGGAGCAATAAGAAGGCAATCTGGAAGGGCAACCACTGGGCAACAAGAGAGCAATCCAGAAGGGCAACCACGGGGCAACCAGAGGGCAATCCAGAAGAGCAACCATGGGGCAACAAGAGGGCAACCAGAGGGCAATCCAAAAGGGCAACTGAGAGAGCAACCATGGGGCAACAAGAGGGCAATCCAGAAGGGCAACCGATAGGGCAACCATGGGGCAATCTGAAAAGTCAACTCAGATGGCAACTTGAGAGCAACATGTTGCCTTTTTACGCAATGGTAAAATGGTGCGTTCTGATTGGTCGGTGCTGGAGTGCTGGAGGGCAATTACAGGGCAACCAGTTGCCTTTTGCAGGGCAATAAGTCCGGGGCAATTTCAGGGCAACCAAATTCTTTATCGGGACACTACTCCAGAAAGAAGTGAATGGTTCCCGTACAATTCATAAATGCGTATAAAAGGACACGTGAATAGCTAGGTACCAAAATCAGCGATGGTTAACAAAGAATTCATGAATGCTTACAAAACGACACATGAATAGCGACGTATCCAGATCAGCAATGGTTAACAAAGAACTATGTAATCATTGCTGTGCTTTCGCTCAATCATTATATCACAATCTACACGGAGTCCCTAAGTTCTTCAGTAATGATTACAAAAAGTCTGTTTAATGATTCATGGGTTGCTGTGAAGCGTTTCATACTCAAACAGGAATAATTACTGTGTTGCTCTTTATCTGTTAACTAACGGAATATAACGGGTACGGACCCATACAGGAATGATCATTGTATTCCTCTCAGTCCGTTAATTAATGGAATATAATGGTTACAGATTTACCCAGAAACAGTTCTAACACTATTTTCTACCTCTTACTGCCTTATGTCGGGAATGGTAAATGTGTTTGAGTGTTGTCCCAGGATCTCATTAACCATTACCTTTTTTTTTGGAAACATTACTGGATTGTTCTTTCAGTGCATAAGCAGTCGATCTCAAACCTAAATTATTAATACTATTTTGGAGGTGTATACAGTCTTAAACCCATTAATTACCCTGATCATTTATATCGCTAGTATTACCATTTGTTCGTAAATACTTAAAATAAGGAAGTCAATTTGTGAAATCCTATTGACGCCAGTTTCTTGAGGGAGATGTTATGCATAACCCGATCGAAGGCTTTTGAGAATCTGTATATATTAATAACTGTTATTAGGCAATTTCATTTTCAGTGGGGCTATTTTACACATTTTCCTAGTTTTTTTTTTCCGCTGGGGTAAATGGACGAATATTATTGAAAGCTGTCAATAGTGGTATCATTGGAAGGTAAACCATGTGAGGAAAACATCCATTACAAAAATAATGACCTTGGGCTCGGGGGTCGGTAGTTATGACGTCTGAAAGTCGATTGATTCGGGGCTACTCTACACATGACTCAAAATGCACGCACAGTTGTGGTAGAATGTATGTATTCTGAACAGAAATGTTGAGAAAAGACTGAAAACAAACGAGAAGTATTAAATTACACGGAATTAAATATTAATTTGAACGGAATGTCGAAGTTCGAAAAAAAAAAAACCGGAAAATAGCAAATTTAAAAATGAAACTCCCTCAATGCCATGTGCACGGAATATTGATCTATTTAAACCAAAAAATTATACTCCTGAGAGGTAAAGGTGGAACAATAAATAATTTATTGTTAAATTTTCTCCTTGACTTACACTCTCGTTCACATGCAGTAGTGTTAGAAATGACCGAAACGAGAGATTATCTTTCTTGTCGTTTATACTGGTGAAAACTGGCAAGATACTTATTCTGTCGATCTTCGTCATACGTTCGCCGGTTAATTGAATACGTGTACATGCTTTTACAAGAATAAGAGAAGTGAAGAATGCACCTAACTGTTAGTTTAGTTGTCAGCAAGTACTAGTTCGGTCAGTGCCGGATTAACCCTATGGGCAAAATTGCCAACTGCCCAGGGCGGCAAAATTTTCAGAGGGCCAGAGGGCGCAAAATAAAACGTAGTACGACATCAAAACGCGCGTCTCTATTCTTTTTTGCAATAGTCAGAACGTCAACACATGGACTAAAGAATTGGGAGGAATATTACAATTTGAAAGACACAAGCGCAGCAGCTGAGTACTTTAGTACGGTAGTTCAATGTATTTTGCAAAATGCAGTGCCATTAAAAAAAGGTAGGAGGAACCGGATATATCCTGTATGGTTTTCAGCTCAAATCATTGCCAAAATTTAAAAAAAAAAAGCCCCAGCTCATAAGACATAAAAAAAATCGGAACTGTCACAACTCATTAACTAAGTATAAAGAGCTTCGAAAGGAGCTGAAAGTACTTTTAAAGCAAGCTTGGTTGCAATATAATACTAAAATGGAGGAGGGTGTAACAACAGAACCTAAAATATTTTGGCGGCATGTAAAACAGAGATGTAACAATAGGTTCAAGGCTCACACCTTTTTACATACAATAATAAATCTCATGATACACCACAAAATATCGCAATGGCATTCGCTGACTACTTTAGCAGTGTATATAAACCCAATAATAATGATGATTCTCTTATACTAGGGGGTTTAAACCTTAAACTTTCCAGTCCTTCCATTATCCAGGTAAAGAATTTCTTTTCAGAAGAGGTTGGACTGGCTCTGCAAAATTTCAAGAGTAGTAGCTCTTGTGGTCCTGATGGCGTCCCCCCATATGTTTTCAAGGCATGTTGGTCATATTTAGCAAAACCTTTCAAACATCTGTACAACTTAATACTTGAAAGTCAAGTTTTCCCCTCATCTTGGAAATTATCAAAGGTGATACCATTACCCAAAAAAGGAAATTCCAGCATTGTAAACTATTACAGACCAATCTCACTCATTCCATTACCTTCTAAAATATTTGAGACACTTCTTTATAAGTCCCTATATAAGCAAGTACACTTATTTTTCTCTGATTGTCAACATGGGTTTCTGAAGGGTCGGTCTGTACAAACATGTCTTTGGAAATTTACAAATGAAATAAACCAAATTTTTAATGGTAGACTGCAACTTGATGTGATTTATACGGATTTTGCTAAGGCTTTCGACACTGTTAACCAGAATATTCTACTACATAAGTTAAAAGGTATTGGGTTCTCCTTAAAATTAACAAATCTCTTCCAGTCTTATTTAGAGGATAGGCAGCAATTTGTTGAATACTACGAGTTTCAATCAAACAGTTATCCATGCCCCTCTGGGGTTCTGCAAGGGTCAGTTTTGGGCCCATTTTTGTTCTTAATTTTCATAAATGATATTTGCGACAGAATCTCCCACTCTAAAATGTTATTATACGCCGATGATTTGAAAATTTATAAAACTATAGATTCAATTCAAAATTGTGGGGAGTTTCAAAATGACCTGAACAAACTTGCGGAATGGAGTCAAAAAAACTTATTATCCTTTAATGTTAGTAAATGTGTAAAAATAACGTTTACTAAGAAAAAGAATACATATTTTAAATTATCTATACAAGATTTTGGAAAACAAATTAACCAACGTTCAAGAAGTCAGGGATTTGGGAATTTTACTGGATCAAAAGTTGAGCTTTTCAAAACATATAGAAGAAATCACATTACGTAGTAAAAAAATACAAGGTTTCATTATCAGAAACAGCAGAAATTATAAGAACCCACAAACAATCAAAATGCTTTATTTTTCTTTTGTCAGGTCAATTTTGGAATTTTCTTCCTTCATTTGGGAACCTGAAAGGATTGACCTTATTAATAAAATTGAGAGTATACAGCGTAAATTTTTAAAATATTTGTATTCAAAATTATTTTCTTACTATCCATTCGATGTAACATATCAGGAACTATTAATAGGGTTTGAAATAACAACACTGGAAAATAGACGGAAATTAGCTGGCATAGTTTTCTTGAGAGATATTTTGAATAGTAGAACATATGATAGCGATATATTGGCTTGCATACACATCAAAGTTCCAAATTTTAATAGTCGATTCAACGATTTATTTGCAATACCTAGATACAGCAATCACAATATACGTCTTATTCGTTCGTTAAAATTATTCAACACAATTGTCAGACTAAACCCTAACATAGATATTTTTCATATGAACAGACCAATGTTTATATATTCTGTCCAACAGGAGCTTTCCTGCCATACCTCCTAGCTGCAACTAACCGGTAGGTTTGTGTTATCCCCACTCTATGGACCAGTGCCATTGGCTTCCCTTCCATAAACGGTCACTGTCGTCATGTTTTCATAATATGTCTCCCCTCCCTCCCAAATGTTCCTTCTCCACCTTTATCCTGTGTTCCATCCACTATATATTTATTTTTATTTTGGCAAATTTATTTGTTTTGTTTACTTATTATTTTTTTTATCTTATCTTATTTTATTTTTGGTTTTCTTAGTTTGTTATGTTTTATTTTTGCTTCTTTTATGTATTTTTACTTTATTTTATTTTCCACCAAAATTTGTGGCAACTTATAATTTGCAAATAGTCTTAATTATAGTCCCCCTCTGTTATTGGCCACTGTGCTGTTGAGGGGGACTTAAATTTCTAATAAATAAATAAAGTCAGGGTACCGAAACTTCACTATGGTCTGATCTGTTAGCGCGAGGCGATATTGGAGGGGGCTGTTCGCTGTTAATCATAATCCAGCTCGTTCAAGTTTCATTATTGTAAGGTGTATTTTATTTATTTATTTTTAAGGGGGGAGGAAGATTTAAGAGCGATATTGATACCGTTTTCAGGAAAACGTATGGAAATTGGAAATTTATTAAGCGCAGCAAGATCGTTTATTGCTAAAAAGGAAAGAGGGAAGTCAACACTTGAGACGCAACTTTGGGAACACTATTCCGAACTTCTGAGAGGGCAAAAAAAGAAGAGACAAAACGGACTGTTTGGATCCAGTCGATAAGAAAATTCTGCATAAAGTAACCGAGGTTAACACGAATACCAGCATGGTGAAGGTTTGACGGATGTGGTATCGCCATACAGAGTCATAAGCTTTGGATAGGTTTATGGAGTGGAGGTAGTTATGGTTTGGCTATGCGTTACAGATACAGATTTCTAGGCTTGCAATAACATGAATTGTGGAGGGTTTTTCGGGAATCATAATTATTGCTCTGGAGCCAGGATGTTTGGGATTTTAGTGGTTTTTTTTTCTTTCTTTCTTCCTTCCTTTTATTTCTTTCTCCGCATTGAGTGTAAATATTATGAATTTCAGTCAAAAAGGCTGCAAGATGGAGGCAGGGTGTAAAGGAGGTCATAACATCCAATGTTGTTCAAAAAGTAGACACTCTACAAATTTTGGTAGCCAGTCGACAAAAAATGAAATACAAGGTTTTTTTTCAACAGTTTATATTCTGGTTGACATTTTTGTTGACTATAGTCAGCCAAAACGATTTGTTAGCTACGGCCCTGCTCGTCAATTTTAATTTTTTTTAAATTCAATTAGGAGAAATTTCACTCGAGCTAGGGTATCAGAGGCATAGAAATGTAAGACAAAATTGTGCATAGTCCTTAGCCTCCTTGTTCAAATCCCAAAAATGTCTTATCAAAGATATTGTTTTTTGTCTACTTTGTGTCCTGCTGCCTGATTTATTAAAGAAGACATTGTTTTACCTCCAATATCAATTTTAGAACTTTTTATAAACTAAGATTTTACGGCTCTTTTTTTGTCTTCCTAGTTTCCTTTTAGAATAATGGAAATAACACATAAAATAAGGTTTCTGTATTGCAGTGTATTGCCTTATAAACGTACGTACACTGCCTCAAAATATTCAATCGGTGTCGTCCTCTGGTTTCAGAAAAACCACTCTCAAGTTTTATTAATATACATGGAGTTACTGGACGAAATTATCTTGTTTAGTTATTTGCAATGGCCGAAAAAAGTCTACACGCTTCAAGCTGCCCATCAATAATATTCAAACATTTTCGAAGTACCTACTTAACGTCGATAACCAACATTCGTTGTACTCAGAGATTGACCAATTTCATTTTCCTAAATCCTTGTCGGGTGTAAACTTTCGCATTCGAGCTTTTCAATGTCGAAAAAATCGTTTACGAACGAACTCTTCAGCGGGGACGAATAATTTTGATGAAACAGAATAAATAAAGGTAGAGAAAACTGTTCCTGTTTTGAACCAGCATTTTAAAAATTTTTCCTTCAAGTGCAACGTGCATGATTGAGATTGGGTAGAGGGTAGAAGTACCTCATCGGATGGAAACTATGGGCAGCACATCTACAATAACAGTTTTCTTTCGTGTTAACAACCGCTTGACGTATGATTGCCATGTACCATGGGTAAATTTGCCTTTGGACTGTAGATTATATCTTTCTTATTTCCTTTTCTTTCGTTCTTTTCCTCTTTTATGATATAATAAAGCAGAAATCGCTCAAAAAAGTCGTTAAAATTGAGAATTTAACCGACTTTTGAGTTTTTATAGCATTCTTACTGGCGTAGGCGCTGCTCGAACTTTATGAATTTCTTCGATCGCATCAAATTTTTACAGTGAAATGTGTTTGCCAAGTGCAGTACCTACTATTATAAAAATTCAGCTACGAGTACTATGACATTTCCTCCCTCACAAGGATACTTGACGAAACGTTTACAATTTCGAAGCATAAAGTCAAGGTAAAATTGTATTACGTTAATTAAAATATACGTACATATCTATACACAAAAATTGTGTTAAGACTTGAAAATTGATGAGTTTGATAGGTATCAGATATTTTACGATAAAACATGATCGTTTACTACTAGCACTGATAGAACAGGGCATCGATACCAAAACAATTAAGATAATAAAAAACACATACAATGCGACAGCTCATTTAAAACTAGACAGACCTGGAGAATCGTTTAAAATTGGGAAAGGAGTAGCTCAAGGTGATCCTCTATCGGCCAACCTCTTCAATGCAATATTAGAAGGGGCATTTAGAAAATTAAATTGGGAGGACCAAGGACTTAATATAGATGGCAAGAGGCTAAATAATCTGAGATTTGCAGATGATATTGTACTGGTGGAAACTAAAAGGGAAGAAATAATACAAATGGTGAAAGAACTCACACGGGAATGTGAAGAGGTGGGGCTGAAACTAAACACTAGCAAAACAAAATATATGAGCAACAGAGTGAAAGAAAATCTCAAAATGGAAGGGATAGAGATAGAAAGGGTCAATGAATAATACACATACCTGGGAAGAATTATGTCGTTCAAACAAGGATAAAAGAAAGAGCTACAAGAAAGAAGAAAAAAAGCGTGGAGGGGTACTGGGCTCTGGGAAAAATCTTCAAGGGTAAAATGAAAGTGCCATCCAAAATCAGAATTCTGTAATCTTGCGTATATCCAGTCCTAACGTACGGGGCACAAACTTGGGCACTAACGAGGGAGCAAGCTAATAGCATACAAACGACCCAGCGGAAAATGGAAAGGAATAAGAACAAAAGGTAAAATTAGGAACAGTGTGATTAGGAAAGAAACAGGAACAAAGGATATACTCGTGACAATCAGGTTGCAAAAAATTAGGTATGCAGGACATATAGCAAGAATGGAGAATGATTCATGGACAAAAAGGGTAACTAATTGGACACCGTACGGTAATAAAAGGAGAAGAGGCAGGCCAGCAAAAAGATGGAGAGATGACATTGAGGAAAGGCTAGGAGTGCTATGGAAGAGGAGAGCGCAAAATCGCAGAATTTGGGAACGAATAGGGGAGACCTATGCTCGGGAATGGGCGTCCGGTACATAAATAGGCTATAAATGCAAATGTAAAAATGATAAATGTGAAATGCCGGAATAAAGGTACTATTATTATTATATTTTCAATAATTAAACCTACGCATAACTTTATACGTGGTGTCCATTATTTTTCACATTTTGGAAAACTGAGGGGCTACCCCTTGAATTTATTCCCTGAGGTAAATCTATCATCAAAATTTGAAATGATATTAACCCCTGCCGCCAACTGCTTGAAGTTTAATATACGGGATTTACACGAGCATTTTGCATCTATCTATCACGAAATTGTGGGAAAAAAGCACTTTAAGGAATCGGAATATAGTGTGAGATTATTCATTAGTTTTAAAGGGGATGAAATTTCGAACATTTTTAAGAAAAGAAACCGGTTCTAGGGTAAAAGTTGGTTTTTCGAGGAATTTTCAAAGTTCGAGTTTGCAAAAAATCTACTATTGATAAAATGAATTGTTTTACTTTTCAACCGGCTTGTCCTGTTATTAAGCTTGACCTATCTCAACGTATTTTTTACTCTAATTTCAGGAAAACTAAATTTTTGTCAAGAGTGTATTCTGACTTCAGTTAAGTTGCAAATTTTAGCTATGATGAGAAATTAATACAATAGACCGCCAGTTATAGGTATAGGTAGTAAGTGCATCGAGATACCTACATATTCAAAACCATTTGAACGGGAGTTTTGTCTAAATAGCGCATGTAATATCCCCACATACCCAATACATGTGGTTGGAAAATGATTTCATCTTGTAAATGTGTACCGTAGTAGTTCTGACCGAAAAGAAGTGTCAGAGGAAGTACATATCAGCGTATAAGTATTACTGTATTAATAAATTTCAGCCTTGAACTTTTAAACAGTGCACAATGTACTGACTAAAATGCATTTTGGAGAAAACTGAAAGTGGATAATATGGAGTGCTCAACTGGAGATCAAACATTGAAAACGTATCTTCTTTTTGCAACACGCTAAATATTATACCTATCCAGCCGCAGGTTTAAAATACCTAACTGACATAAAGATTTTTTGTTTTGTTTTAATGAATTGTCGATGTACAGCAGTAACCTGCGAAACATATGTCTCCATAAATGTACCAAATGTCGCAAAACGCCGTCCAAATAGACATCACAACGGACAGAAAAGAGAAAATTGTTCTACTTTTACCAAGTTTTATAGAGGTATTAAACATGTCTATGTGGCTTGCTAAGCTGGTGTTGATATACCTAATGCGTAACATGGAATATTGAGCGAACCGTAACACGGGGTGACTTTACAATCACGGGGTGACTTGGCACACGTAGGTTTTCATTACTCCTACAAATGCGAGGGAAAAGACAGAACATGTGACAACATAGATACGTGACTGCTTGTAATGTAGGATGTTGTAGCTATTGGCGTTTAGACACTCCTGTAGGTGCGCTAGTGTAGTGGACGAAAAGATTATCAGGGTATATTTACCACAGAAACATGTACACGTAAAATGAGCTCTTTTTTATGGAAAACTGAAGAGAATAAACTAAAGCGTCAGCCCTTATCATTTCCTTTCAGATGAGCCCCACTTCAGTTTTTTTGCAGAAGATTTTTGTCGCTGATCTTTTCGTCCAAATACACAGATCAGCGCGCTGCATTTCATTAGGCCGTTAGAGAACAACTCTTTAGCGTCCAAACACGAATTGTGTTTAAACAACTCGGTATGAAGATCACAATGACATTATAACGAGTGAAAATTGAAGGAAACTTATTTTTATGTTTGGTATCATTACACGTAGAATTTGATTGCAGTCGTGATAAAACTAAATTATCATGAATTAATCAGCATAGTGACGTAGTAATTGGAGAAAAACTGAGGGAAAAACATAGAGGGGGCAACTTAGCATACAACTGTTCATTTGTTCTTGTAGCCAGTAGGTCAGTTTCAGAGAATGAAGAAGAGCAAATCAAATGTTTATACATTTCAGAAATGCCGATGGCATACGTTTGTTTATTAAAATCACTTCCTTTCAAAAGAAATGTCTCATTTGATTTCTTTCTTATGATTTCTGGAACAAAGCAAAAGTACTACAGTTCTCATAATTGACATTCTTTTTCTTTTACATACATTAACAGTATACCTACATAATAATACATCAATTTGGTATTACTTGGCACTTTTAACAGACAACACTACAAATTAACAATCCCCCCCCCCCCGTTCATTCATGAACATAAATGCAATGTCACTCCATCGCAGTATCATTTGGCACACTTATTTCATAATTCTGTGTAAAACTTTGTAGGGCGGGAGGTGTCACAATCTCCTGGGGTTAGTATTCCACAATGTCCCATCAAAATTACAAAAGATATTCTGATTCGTTAACCCAGTTTTTACGGTCTGTAGAGTGCCCCAAACATGCAAGTACAGGAAAAAGTGAGCGAAGTCCTGTGTTACAGAATAGGGAGTAGATAGATGTATGTGTCCACCTCTCTTCATCTCTCATTTCTAGATGAATTTTATGTAGACGATCTACTAAACAAGAATATCCACTTCTTTTCAACTGCTCTGGCAACCAGTGGCGGATCTATGGAGAAGGTTTTGGAGGTTCAGGCACCCCCCTTCGGGCCGAAAAAGGAAAAAAAAACATTGCGAAAGCACATTATATAAAAATGTAGTGAACGTGTACGTTCATTTTGAAACGATTTAATCACATTATGAAACTTGTCTGCAGAAACTATTTAAAATGACATCCATCTTGGAAATGTCTACTAGATTGATCTTTTTTTTCCACGTGGATGTTAAATATGTAGTACTTGTAATTCTCTCGGTGTTAACAGAAAATGGTAAGTGAGAGCGAGTACTTTCAACATTTCTCAGCATGTCAAGCATACACTGTATAAATTTTCGACAGGTATTTTCGGACTTGAGCACACTTTCACTTTCACTTTCAAAAAATATCAAGCTAGATCACTTTCCGACTAGTACAACCAGAATAACAAACCGATAATTAAAAAACAAAACAAAAAAAAAAAACTACGTTTATTTCGACAAAGATTCCTGATCATTATTATACATTTTTTGTATTCCCATCATCATTCTTCAAACAGAACACTAGAATTCAAATTCTGAAAAAATAAAATGCATAATGCAATGATTTTAGAATTGCGAGCAAAAGGTAGTCAATGGCTGTTCACAGATCTCTAACTAATATGCCATCTTCCAGGATATTTCATGCGACTTGTAGGTTATACAGACTTTTTTTGATGACGTCAGGATAAGATTCTCAGTGTTACCGCGCGCCAGATTTTTTTGCTTACATGAACTGAACAGCCCACTTCTGATAGAAATTGTAATGTTAATTCGCGATTGTCATCAATTTCAGTTATATTAATGAATTCTATGAAACTTCAATATCAGTTTCATGTACTACATAATCATGTAGAAAAGGAGAAAAATGAAAACATAATAAAGCAGTAAGGAAGATGAAATTTCTATGCTTGAAGAGTTCTCATTTTCACCTCAATACGCAATGACCATACATTATGTTGAAAAAGGAGACATGAATCATCGAACAGTAGGCAAATGTACGAAACTTTTAAGATATTAAACGTTAAGATACACCGAATAGCAACAGAGTAATTTCCTTATCAATTCATACACGCGTACAGGGTCATTTTTAACTAGCGCATTCTTAATTCGACGCTGTTAAGCGTAAGGGAACCAACCGACATTTGTAAACAAAATAAGCTATTAGTATCATTGGAAAGAGCGTAAAAAGTAAAATTTTTCAAAATTGGGCCCCTGATTCAAAAAATGTGTACCCACGTTGAAAAAGCTTTTCAGTAAACGCTGTGTCATATATGTGTAGTTTCTACATAGCTCTTGAATTTTGAATCACGAGTTCTCAAAAAACAGATTTTGCTGGTTGGTTCCCTTACGCTTAACAGCGTCCAATTACGCTAGTTAAAAATGACCCTGTATGTCAAGCAGCAGCAAAAGATACTGTTACCATTACTGCATCACATCATCATGAAACTCTTGCTTTAAACAGGGCGGTCTCGAAATTTTACTGGATAAAATGGTTTGCTGCTTTGTGCGAGATTATAGCTATCATTTGAATGTGCAACTGTGCAATTTCAAACGGTTTCCCACAGACGTGAAAGGAAATATCAGTGGATGAAAAAAAGATAAATTTAATACTGTATGTAAATAATTTTCCTGGGTTCCAGTCTTGTACTTAGCAGTCTTTCGAAATACATTTTTCATAAATCTCAATGAATGAAACACAGGTTTTTCTTTTGAACTTATTATGCTGAAAAGGAGGTGGTCAAGGTAAGTAAGGTAGCAATATCGCAAGATGCTGGCCGGGTGCAATTTTACAGCTCTGAAACGCTATTGCTGAAACTGATGAAGATATTACTCGACTGCTGTTTGGTGTAATTTAATATTCGATAACTAAAAATATTCGTACATTTTGGTTTTCGTCTTTTTCTTAACATATTTATGGCCATTGAGTATTGAGATGAAAATGAGAACTCTTAAAGCATTGAAATTTCTTCTTCTATACTGCATTATCATATTTTCATTTTTGATTTTTTCTACACATGTATACACGAAATTGACATTGAAGTTTCGTAGAATTCACTAATATAATTGAAATTAATGACAATGACGAATTAACATCACAATTTCCATCAGAAGTGGACTGCGCTGTAAATAAAAAAACCTGGCGCATGGCAACACTGAAAATTTTTCCGTGACGTCAGCCTGAGAAAGGTCTATTGCAGGGCAGGTAGTGACAAGGTTTTATCTGCTCATGGAAAGATTACGGACTTCGAAATTTCATACGATTAGCACTAGAAAAAGCGGCGACTCAACCAACTTGTTACACTTATTTTCAGTTTTGCTATTTGCTCATCATTTTACATTACATCTGCAATGAACTCTATGGCTCCGACTGGCCAGCGTAGGAAGAAGACCAGACGATAAAATTCAGCAGAGAGATAATAGTTGTATGGCCTTTGAAAATCAGATAGATTTAGAGCCTGTAGCCGTCAGAAGGGTAGTCGCTAACCTCTGAAAGCCAAAGTCAATTTGAAAGTTCTTCTACAGCCAGAGCTCTAATGACTTAATCATTTTCATCGAAACAAGAGCATGAAGTCGACGCTAGTCCAGGAGAATTAGCTAAAAAAGAGGTGTTTAATGGAATTAATTGCAGCACAGCTGAAACTTGGTACGACTGTTCAGTACCCTCTTCGGAAAAGCTCCGTGATTCCCCCCCTCCCCTGGTGGGAGCATCACCCCTCGGAGTCCAAAAAGTGCCTCCGGAAACAGTTTTTGGCTTACCAAAATTAAAGAGCATAAAATTCTCTACAAAAATGATATCTAAGATCCCACACCAACCAAGGTAATCGGCGTTCAAGATCACACGAATATGTAAATATGGAGTAACCTACAACGCATGCGGTATACGAATGCTGAAATAATCGCGAAAACACATGACTGGATGCACAGAATGTTACATGGTCTAATTTCAATTTATTATCTTTATTATTATAAGAATTATTCATCTTCATCCGAATCTACATGTATACAATTTTCTGCGTTTAAACAACCTCCTCTACAAACGCGTGGCCACAAGAGAAACCACTTCACGGAACCACAAGCTCGTGATCCTGATGCGGAAAACTTAAGTTTGTGTAAACCCGCTCGAGACCCTTGGAAAATTGACCTTCGTTAGCCCTGTCTCAACCCGGTATGTTTCCCCTCCAGCAGCCAATCAGAGCCCCCCATTCGAGGGGAGTCATCAGGTTAGCCAATCACAGCGCTTCATTTACGTGTAGCCCTCTCACTACCCGAGCTATACACCGACGTTGAGACACCCGTGCTATACCCTTTATGTATGCCCTCTGTTTCCCCTTGCACGGATCCTATTTGTAGACCCGTCGTATAGCCCTTCCATATCCCCTTCATGAATCCCCTCCGTAAACCCGGGAAGATCCCCTCTTGTAATTCAGATACATATGGGAAGGGATGATGGGCTCTCAGCCAGTTTAAAAAAGTTTGAACATCCTTTCTATCATGCTGCACTCGTGATTCCCTCAATTCTTCATGCTGAGCACTCGTTTCTGGTTGACAGATTGTGAACTTTTCCAGACCTTGGCAAAGATGAAGCATATGACAGGGACACTAAGAATTCACTGCTGCAAAACGCTAGAGGTAACACCGCGTCAATGAGTCAGTCCGCCTGCACTCTTCATAATTCGCATGACTGTTTGTTCGATTCGCGTTTAGACGCTAAAGAGTCGCTCTCTAGCGGCCCAATGAAATGCGGCGCGCTGATTGGTGTATTTGGACGAAAAGATGATCAGGGACAAAAATGTTCTGCAAAAAAAAACTCAAGTTGAGCTCATCTGAAAGGAAATGATAAGGGCTGACACTTTAGTTCTCTTCAATACTGAAAATGCTAGAGCTCATTTCACCTGGACATGTTTTTGTGGTAAAAATACCCTGATCATTTTTTTGTCCAGTACACTAGCGCACCTACAGGAGTGTCCAAACGCCAATAATCATTTCGCTCCATATCTATTCGGGCTGGTCGAGGTGGTGGCGCTCTGTCATCGCCAACGTGTAGTAGTGATCACGTGAGAATATTCCACTAACATACGTTCTTAATTTTCAGAAAATATCACAAAAATGAGAAAGTTTAAAAAAAAAAAAATGAAGAGAACAATATTGATAGCGGTTGAAATTTCCTTTCAGATGAGTCCATTTTCATTTCAATCAGAGCAATTTTCTAAAATGATCACTTTTATAGCAGTTCATATTTTTCACACTATTGAAATTGTAGAGTGCGACTCTTTCGCAGTCCCAGTCTGAATTGTCTATCTTCAATCCGGTTTCTAAAACAAGCTGGTCCATCTAATATAGGGATTTAAAATTACGGCGTTCAACGCTTCTCGTATGTTAAGAGTGAGAATTCGGCATTCGTATACCGCGTACGTTGTAGGTTACTCCATATTTACATGCTCGTGTGATCTTGAACGCCAATTATCTTGGCTGATATGAGATTCACGAAAAAAACATAGACATCATTTGTTTTAGAGAATTTTGCGCTCTTTAATTTTGGTAAGTAATATTTTTATCTACAACTCAATTTTAAGCTAGATATAAGCCAAAGACTGTTTCCTCTGGGGGGGGGGAGAGGTGATGCTCACACCAGGGGAGGGGGGACTACGGGGCTTTTCCGAAGAGGGTACTAAACAATCGTACCAAGTTTCAGCTGTGCTGCAATCAATTCCATCAAAATGCTAATTCCCCTGGACTAGCTAAATACTGCCAACTCCGAGCCCCATACTTCGCCAGAATTAAATAGTGCACAACAATCCAATATCCGTTAAACAGCCTTGAATACCTCATACGTATGAAATAACTAACAAACGCTAGGAGGCCGAACTTACTTTCAAGTCAGACAAGTTCACTGGACTCCTCGTATTAATCTTGTTCATCAAATACGGTATTTTCTCATAATCCGGTAGATTCATCCAATTCAGGCGAGGAATGGGTATGGCAACAATTCCTAACGTCTCAATTGAGCGAATGAAAATCTTCATCTTACCTCGTATTCGTACGCCATCCAAACAAAATGCCGCGGGAGACAGAACTTTAATTCCGATTCTGCAAAGCAAAGCAGCCATTACTCATGGTTCCCACGCTGCCAAAAACGCATTAGTAGTAAAAGGACGAACGGGATCGAGTGGACTTACAAATAACTATCTTCAGGGATGTTCAATGTTTCCACCAGTTTCCCAGAAGTGCCTTCAATTTCTTCCGGATTTATGGCGAATGTTTGTCCAGACTTCCTTTTCACAATCAAATGATCTAAAACCGATAAACGCCGATTTGGAAAAGAGTCTCTTGTAGAATCAACTAGCAAATAGACCGCAGAATTCAACGAATTACCGATAAAATGTCCAAATTTAGTCCGCACACCGCTTATCACATACTGGCGACCGCCGAGTATTTGCTGCAAAGCTCCGACTAAAGGATAATCAACGCCTTCAGAAAGATAATCCAACGCTTTCTCCAATACATCAGCTGATGGGAGTGGTCCTGTATACGCACCCGGGTAAAACGACTTGACCAACTGATATAAATTTAGAATACATATGTAATCGAACGGATTATTCTTATCTGTAAAAATAATAAATACAACATTCGTACAAGCAAAATTAATCCAATGTCGCGACTTCAGCTTCTTTGCAAAAATAATAAGATTACACACTTATAGTCAAAAACTGTTCGATGAAGTCCTTTTGAAAACAATATTCGATCAATGCGGTAGGCCAACATCTCATGATGATCAGATCCGTTAATACTCTCATCATCGGCAAGTCAGGACTCTAATCATGCACACGAAATAAACAATCATCTTATTCGATCACTCAACACAGATGAAAGATCATGGTGAGTGAAACTTACCTTGAACTTTTCTAAATAAGATACAATTTTGGATTCGTATAAGTCCCAGAACTTGGGTTTGTGCGAACAGTTAGAACAACATGTCACGAACGACGATACGAATATTGGTGATAAACTATAAAAGTCACTCGTATTCTTGAGAACGTCATCGGTGTAATCGAGTAGTTCGGGACAGTAGTACGACTGAAACAGAAAGGAAACCACGATTAACTGCCGCAGTACCTATCTAGTTCAACAAACGGGAATCGCAAGATCTAGTTGACTGGGTATCTATTTTAGATCCTGGCATTTTTTCCAGTGGTGGAAACCGAAGCAACGGTGTAGAGAGACAAGTTTTTAATACATACAAAGAAAATTTATTCTATAAACAAGAGATAGAATATCCAATTATCGAATACGGGCTCCATTTCTCGACAAGGGTTATTTACCTGTTAATTTCAGCTACCCATTTTTCATTCTTTCAGCCATCCGATTGCCTGCTCGTGTGCTAATTTTTTGTCCGAATAACGGAATAGTTGACTGTCTATTCCTTCATCTTGCCTGTCTCTCTGCCTGACTGGATTTCAAGGTACATATGCCTCTGCAATTCTCCGAATGTCCGGAAATCTTTTGTACAGGAAGGAGCTAGTCAGTGATCGGATTGAGTACATGGGGCCGGCAAATGGAATCCCAGGCCGACGTATAAAACTTTAAGGCCAGTCGAACTTCCGTACAGTGGGCCCCATCCCCTATGTTGTAACAAGTTAGAACCATGAAGTCTTAATAAGTCTTTAAAGGTCTCAACGAGTCTTCGTGATATTTGACCCTGCTGTAACGCGTTCTAAATAGTCTTAGCAAGTTCGGGTACACGGTAAATCAACTATAACGTATCTTAATTAGTCTGAACGTCTGTTTTAATCTGCCTTAAGTAGTATGTAGTATTTTATGAAATTTAACAAGTTTTAAGGAGTCGCAACACTATTTCCACTTAAGACTTTAACATCTTACGGGTCTTCTTCAAGCTATTCATTTACTTCATGCCCTCCTATCACTCATCTAGACTCTCTGAATTATTCACTCATAGTTACACTTGTCGGGGTAGAATTGGCCAACAATCGTGACGTTCAACTTGATCAATTTTCATCAGATTCCGAGTTTCTCATTTTTAAAGATTCAGATTGGTGTTCAGGTTTTGCGAATCGTTCCATTTTTGATTAGGGTTCAGGTTCGGGTATAAATTCGAAATCCCTTCGCCCAAACTGAAACAGGAACCCCGAACTCGAACTTGATAAAGACTAACTTTCCAAGTTCGGGTTCAAGTAGCTCAGTTTATCAAGTTCGGCATACCTGGCCGAGAAGCGACCAGGAAGTGCAGTTCCCTACGTCTCTACATTACAATGATTTTGAAATGACCAACTAAAGTTAAAGGAAGAATTGAGACTGTTGCTAAAAATTTTCATTAGTACTGAATGGGGGGGAAGCAGTTTTTCGAACCCAGAAAAAGAGAAAAAATATAAAACATTCTCGGAGGATAACGTGGACATTAGATTTTTCAGGTAAAACAAGAGCACGCTAGTAAAGGGCTTCGAATCTCAAGTTTATTCAACATAAAATCACGGATCGGAAGTTCAGAAATTTTTGTTAAGGTGCGAGTTACCTTTCGGTGTGAAAACAGATTCCCCCGATTCAGACAGCCAGCTAACATCGGATTACCGGTTTCTGTTTCAGCTATCATGTAACAGCCATATGAGCTCCTAGTTTTTAGCTTCCCACAAATAACTCATTTTCAGCTTCCAGCTGCCAAATCATAAATATGATTGGTTACTTACATCCAGTCGACTCATCATCCACTGGATAGCTTTCAGAATCGGAAGACAAGTAATAACAGGCTGATGAGACCTAATAGGTAACTTGTCAACTATTAGTAAGGTAATTAAAAACGGCTCCCATTCCTAATACCGTTACGCCAACTTCTGAATAAGGATATGCCACTGCCTGATTTCCTATTCCTACTGGCGACGTCCGAACTCCTCATTCAGTTCTAATTTCGTTTATGGAAATTAAAAATAGAGAAAAGACTGAAACCATTGGATGGGTATAAATTGAAGGCTTGTGGCACCCCGAGATGCAACTCTAAATATTATCAGGCATCCCTGGTCACTCTAGTATCACAGTCATCAGTGCAAAAAATTAGAACATAAAAAATATTTCTGAATGTCCAACTTACCACTCGGTTAAAATTGCGGAGCAGAAAACCAATGTGTTTAAGATCAACATTCATTTTTATAACATAATCCACAGCATGCTTCATTAAATCGTGATCATAGAAAGCTGGGTCCCAATGAATGAATTTACAGAGCGATTGCCAAACGACGCTGTTTAAATCGTTGAAACTCAACGCGAAAACATCTCTATTTATAATCACCATCATTTCATGATACAGTTCGATTAGCTGTGGCGGTTTCTTTCTCAAATTGAATATCGCCATCACAATATTAACCGCTTCCTGAGGACTGAACTTCTCTTTTATACGAAGAGCAGCTTCGATCAAATACTCTGAAAAACAATACAGCTACATTCAGTTGATTGCCTTGAAATACTCGTATTGATGCACAGCTGCGTATTATAAACATACTCGTAGTTACTTCAAAATCAACTTACTCAAAGTTTCATCGGACGTACATTTCGAACGAAACGCGTAGGCTATAGCTTCGGCTACGGCTCTTGAATTTTGAAAACTGAGTTGGGAACGAACATTGGTTTCAAATACCACGGGAAGCGCAATTTTCAAACTCTCCATTAGCGGACTAGTAGGGCTGTCCACGAGAATATAGTTTAAAAATATAATCTGCGAAAGACCGAGTTGATTCACGCGTTTGGTGATCATTTGTAGTAAGTGTTGACATAATATGCTGTTCGGCGACACCCGTAAAAACAAAAGGACTTTTAGAATGTTTACGGTGTCATACATGTTCAGGAAACGGGCATTTTTCTTGATTTTTCGACACAGTAGTTCGATTTCATTAGTTCGACACAATGCTTGAGGAGACAGATTCGAGCTATACGAAAAAATAAACAAATATAAACACATTAGAATATTGAAAACAAGGAAGATAAGATACCGACGAACGTTGGTTACACACCGGCCGCTCTTTTGTAACTGGAATATTGATTGTAGTATGGGCGAATAGAGTTGAATGTCCAGGTCTGGATTTGCTCTCAGATATTCCAACACGTCTTCCGTACTTGTAAGTGAGCGTATCGCGGTCAAAGCTGCGTCCGAATTTGAAGACAAAACTGATTTCCGGTCACCACGAAACAAATTGTGTTTGTTTACAGCTAATTTATTTTGTTTAATTTCGGCACTCAAAACACTGGTATCTAGGAAATAATAATTGTATGTAAGAATTTGGACGGATAATGATCTTATAAAAGATAGTTCAGTTGACAATGTTTTTACCAGATTTATTATGTTGGCTGAACGAGCAAGCAGCAGAAAGCAGAACGCACGGTCGATTGTTCTGAAAAATGCTACCGCAGAATTTGAAGTACACGGGAGTAATTTTTCGTAGCATCGTATATTCAATCACCTGTACTGCAAAGCAAAATTGAAATCAGAATTAAACCAACGTTTCTCGAAATAGCAGCATATATGTTACAAGTTACTCCCATCACAACTAAAAATTATATACAATTAAGTTCGGTGTGTTTCCAAGTCTATTTCGAATGAGCAAACCACGATCGAGAACCGTTATAGATCGGACAATAGTAAGCAAACACTGGAAACCAATGAATACAGTTACAGCTACTAGCTATAACCAATGATCCTTACACTGGCTACTTATCAGCTGTATCGTTTCTTTCATCTTCTCAAAAATTATCTCAGTTCCGCAGTGGAAAATGTACCGGCTATTGACCATTAACTATGTTCTATATTGCAATCCTTGGTGGAGGTGTTATGCTAGTGCTTGTTGAGGCTACTCTGCCATCGGCATGAAATCCAGGATGTAGTCCTGAGCAAGCTAAACGATATTCCGTCAATACAAACTGTGGAGACCCACCCACGGAACATTTTTCTTGGCATTAAAAGCAGACTTCGGGCGCTTGAACTCTTCATGTTTGACCATGGAATACCAGTCGGGGTAAATCGATGAGACTATGAAGTTACTCCTCACAGTATGCTATGATGGTTTCACATTGTGGCAACTTAGTTCATTATGTTTAGTGAGCGGAGATGACGTGAACCAGAACTGGAAAGCTGTTGCTGACGTAGGTCATACTCCAGTAGTTTAGGATTTATTTACGAATAAAGAAACAAAAAGTAGAGCCGAATGCTGCAGTACCTGAGTCTAATAATAAGTCCGTGTATCAACAACGATGATTAAATCATACATACAGCCGACAGCACTCACCGGTAACATTGATCTTCCCGGTCAGAATTCAATACCAAAAACAACTACAAAAAATTATTCGATTTAGAATACAATCAGACAGGTTTTATTACCATTAAATGGAAAAATCATATACCTGAACCATTCGAAGAGCAATTACATTCCGGCGCATGTGATAACGAGTTCTGGAGTTGATCGGCTCAAACTGATGAGACGATTGGTTTGGAATTATCGTCAATAAGACTGTAAAATATGTAAAACTTTCAAGTTAAAGAAAAGCGTTACCGGATGACTTACGATGCACAGCTTCTTAATTTAAAATGCATTTATAGAAACACTTCAGCAAACGGCAAGCATTTTGTGCTAAGCAGTGAACATGTGCAATGTGAACTTGTTATGATAATGATGAAATCCGGAGATGATAACTGATAAGTGAAAAACGGTGATTGGTTGTTGCTGCTCATAGTGCTGTTCTTTATGACATAAAATAATAGCTGAAGCTGATAATGACTTGGACTAATTTTTGGCCACTCTTTTGCGTGGTGTTTTCGAAAAAATTCTAAAAATGTTCCCAAATTAGCTGTAAGTCTTCAAAGTTGAGTCTCTCCATTACGTGAAAACGTTATCAATTTTGTTTATCCGCTCTCCTGATGTCAACACTAGCGACTCTGGTGAGTGCTGGACAGGCCATCAGTGTCCTTTACAAACTAACATTACATTCAACCCTGTGCTTGATCAATTTAATTTATATCAAATTGCCACACTGTATGAAAGTTCTTATCTCATTGTGTTGTCCAAGTGTTATCAATAATTCATCCAAAAATTTATCATGTAAAACATTGAAACAAGAAACAACATTGAAAACTGATATTTTTAATATTCTTTGAAGAATAGCTGTACTTATTCCTTTCATATTTAAAAATATTAAATTCACGAAGATTATATTATTAGCAGACGCACACATGGATTGCAGGGAAGGGTAAGTCTCTTCGTTGTCCGCTGTATTATAATTTCGTTTTGATCTGAACCATGTTTCATATCTGCGGTACAAACAGAACTGCAGCTACGTTGGGATGGTACATTCGTAATACCGGCAAACGATATTTGAGGAGAGGCAATAACTATTATATACGTATATTCTAAATACAGTAGACGCCGCTTATTAGAACCACTTCGGGACCATAGCAAATTGGTTCCAATAGCCGAATGGTTCAATTACCCGAAGTACACAAAAAAAAGTTCGGTTTATACATGAAATTAGTGTACAGTACATTATTACACATTAGTACTCGCAAGTACACGTCAGGTAGGTTTAATAAATTTGTCGAGGGTCGACTGCGTTTTACATTCCTCTAAAATATTACAAATAAATTGCTCGTACTTAAAGTGTTGTTCGAACCCTTCTTCGTCAGCTCGTCTCTGAACTCCTCTCCTGAGCACAGCAAGTGCTGCGCAGTCATTTCTCGTGCTGTTGGCGGTTGCTCATCATCGGTGTCACTATCATGATCTTCCCCTTGTTGGACTGAATCCTGTTTATCGGTTGAGAACGTAGCAAGTGCTGCATCACAAATTTCCTCTTCAATGAGAGTTGCTGTAGTTTGAAGATTTGTATCGATGTTGATCCATTCGTCATATTCATTATCTGAGAGATCTGCTGGTTTTTCAGGGCTTGGTAATTCCTCTTCTTCTTCAGAATGAGTAAATCCACCATGCCGGAAACAGTTTCGTATTGTTACATCTGTCACTAGGTTCCAGGCGTCATTGGCAAAATGCAGAGCGTCCAGAACAGTAATTTTTAGAATTAAAAATACTGTACTGTACTGTTGGAAATTTATTCAGGTTTTAACCTCACGTGCACGTCAACGTGGTACAATTAAACGAAATGTTGGTTCTATTAAACGCTTGATTTTATGTGTAAAAGAATACATCCGTTCCGTTCCTACAGGTTTTGGTTCTAATAGGCGAATGGTTCAATTATCCGTGGTTCAAATATGTGGCGTCTACTGTAGTTAGGAAGAAGCATTTAACTTGATTAATATGTGTAAATGGCCTCATGACTGCGAACCTGGGTATAAATTTTAATTAGATAGCCAATTACACTTAGTTATTCTGACATATGCATTTTTACAACTCATGCATTGATGCTGTAAGTAAATTTCTTTGTTCTTTTCAGTAAAGTGTAGGAATTCTGGATGCTTGTTTTCCGCTGAAAGTACTCGAACTTGAAATCGCAATCATCTATTTTTTTCAGTTATTCTATCCTATCAAAATAAATTCATAGTTCATAATATTCTATAATCTTTGAGGTATAATGAGCTATTCAGCTTCTTGTCTTATTTCGCATCACATAATATGAGAATGTATAATCCTGTCCGTATTTACTGGCACCTACATTCGTGCAGATTGAAACCGTGTAATAATACTGTTTATGTTTAGCGCTTTAGTCAGACAAGATGTTAAAAAACTTCCAAGTGTACAAAATGTTGTTCCTGAACATCTGCGCCCTCCGCCATCCGGTTACATGAGATTTCTTCGGTTCATGAATTCGATTCATGCGCCGATGTTACCAATGGTATTAGCCCTGCTCGGAGGGCATGTATTTGTTATACGTTATATATGCAGTGATGAATTCAAAGAAGATTTCAACGACAGAGAAAGGCTTCCAATTTACGCAGTAAATTGAATTATCAATTTCAATTTTATTTTAGTTCGGTGGTAATGCTGATTATCTTAACACTTGATTATGAATTTAGGAAATTGGAGATGTAAAGAATTTTGCAAAAGGCACGTATCGGAAATGGTTCAATGTCATCACATTTAGAGGTTCAGGTAATACATCAGAATTTCTACTTTCTCAAAATAATATACCAAATCCGGTTTTGTTTGTACGCTGTGTTCTCTCCACATGAAATACGCTTTAAATTCCCCGAATGATTCCTGTTTTTCTATGTGACTGTAGAAAACTGAGATGAATGCTCAAACTGATGTAGCAGACTTGATGTACAGCTTAACAGTATCACGAACAAGTCCAAATGAAAATTTGCAATCGATGGATCCATCGACGTAATTTTAGGCGTTATTATATTCAGGTATCAGTCAATTTTATCCATATCGTGATACTTGAAATAAATAAAAAAGTTCCTTTATAAAACAACATGCAATTCAGTGACTATTATTATGATCACCAGTTTTGTCATTCAACCTAGTTTGTCTTATCAAAAGATTAATATTTTGTGTAATTAGTATATAGAAGTTGTACACATAATGTTATGCATTTTTATAAATAGAAAACGTTGAACGAACCTCAGAAATTTATTTATTTACAATACTTGAATTATCGAACCAAATTATTTTACACTGAAATATTACAAATCACAAGTATGAATTCTCACAGGAAGGTAATCAATCAATCTATTAAAAAAAAAAAAGATTATATACTTATACAAAGAGAACTTAGGATTACATTACAAAAAATAAATTAAGTTAATCCTTGGCGTCACCTATCCCATCAGCATTAATTGCGAACATAGCCTCAGCTTCAGGCAAGCATGGTGAATCATAAATCTTACAGATTCTAGTCTCCCCTCTTCCTTTACGCAAATACAACCTGAAAACATGACGTGCATTCATCAAACGATTATGCAGTGTTACAGAATAGTTTGAAGAAACTTCACACAGTGATAGCGTTTGACGAGTACATCGAACCGATTAGGAGAAAATGCAGCTCATCTCGGGTAATTGAAGGATTAAGGATATTTTATTCTCCGTCTTTTCATACACTAACGCAGATTTTGCTTTCATTATCTTTACATCAGGAGATGAAATTTTATTTCCCATCTAGTGAACTGATTAAGCACATAAATTTGAATTTCAACCCTCGTTTCGACGTTCCATGAGGTAAATATCAATTCAAAGAAAGAAAATAAGTAGAAGGGACTTCACCAGTAGGTATCTGGAAGGATAATTAAGATTATTCAAGTTGTGGATCGATTACTGAAAATAGCATAATTTAAGATGACAAAAATATCATCAGATTCGCAATACAGCGTGGGATCAGCACCGCCAAATCATCAATTTGAAATGAAATTATCTGTCATTTCCCATTAAATCCTTATTTTTTATATGAAAGTTCAAAAAATCGTGGGTTACTGCCCTCTATAGGGAGGAAATTGATTACTTCCCTTCCTCAGAAGAAGAATCATCACGGAAACCAGATGTAAACAATATTAATTTGATGTTGCTGAAAACATCTCTGTCTCAAATAAGATGCAACTTCATGAATAAACTTGATTTTCTTGTGACAAGATTTCATCTAAAATGAGATTATAATCCTGGATTGCTGACTACACGATCATGCCTGTCTACATTGCTATTTTGATAAGTAATATTTTGGCATATTTTGGGATTTTTAGGGAATATTTTAGCATACTTGACGAAAATAAAAGCAAAGTATAAGCACATATTTGACCCCTTTTCAGAGCATATTTTTAGAATCCTTATTCATATCTGTGGAAAACGTTGCTCTTTTCGACTTAAAGGTGATTCTAGGTGAACATATGAAATTTGTAAAGGTAACGTGATGCCTATCTCGAAAAACTGAAACAGCTCATGTTGTCGTCTCCCCTCTCCTCAAACCGAATAATGAAAAATTCGGCTACATGTTTTAAATCTCTTGCACCACTATTCATAAACTATTTGAAGCCAAAAGAAAAGCCATACCTGGTTGTGGATGCATGCGCCATTATATTTCCACCGACTGGTTTCTTAGGGTCAGCAGCAAACAATGCCGCCCCGTCAACCTGAGCAACTACTTGGTTGGTAATTACAACTGCTACTCCAAACTGAAATGACAAGTAGACGATATATGAATTGAAGAAGGATAGCGTCATCTTTAAAATGATATTCCGTATACTCAGTCAAATTACCTCATCGGCCAATCTCAAAAGCATGCGTAAGAATCTGGCTAAATGCATTTGCCGGGCAGACAATTCGCCTCGTCCAGAGTAATCTGTTCTATACAGTGCCATTGCACTATCCACGATCAATAAAGCGTATCTGAATATAATATAATATACACGTGTTATTTTTTTATTGAGCAAAAACTATCTGGTATCCCTAACTGAGGGGATTGTCAGAGCTCAGTGGAACCATTCTCCCTGGAAATTCAATTTTCCTCCTAGAAATCAAAGATATCCACTTTTACAACAAATTTTGTGTTCTCTGTCATGCAACAGGCTAGTTACAACCAGGCAACACCACGTGTAACATAGATTGCAGGCCAGCCAAACACGGGAACACTGCTCATGTAGCCAAAGGAACCCACAAATTGTTACTTAATCGAGCATCAAGTACCTAAAGGGACTCTTCACTTACCTCGATTCAGCCATCATGGCGGACGCTGTAACCAACAACTGCGTTTGATGATCCGTGTTGTAAGCTCGGGCATATGCAACGTTATCCAAAACATCATTCGGAGTCAACTTGTATCGTTCTGCTACCGCCAATAGCCGTTCAGGTCTAAAGGTACCTTCTGTATCGATGTACAAGCATTTTCCTTCACCTCCATTCATATCGATGGGCAACTATAAATTAATAACACACGAATCACTTAAATTGCGCGCGCGCACATGCACACACTACCCCTACCCTCCCCCAACTATTCTAATCTCAATTTTCCTCCTTTTTCTGTATCTTATTTTAATTTAACTTATTAAGATATTTATTATCACTTTTTTTCTTTACTCTTCTATTGTACTGACCTTTCAGGCAGTTAGGGGAGGACTATATAAATAAATAATAAGTAATCTCAAGTGAAGATGAAACGGAGGTACTAAAATAATCGAATACAAGACTTCGTACTTGGCAAGTAACGGCCAGCGTATGACAGATCTGAGTTTTTCCGGTTCGGAATTCACCAAATATCTCGGTTATGGACCCAGTTTCAATTCCTCCTCCAAGTAACCGGTCTAGTTCTTTAGAACCTGTGGTCAACTGTATGATTTCTGAACGTTTTTGGTGAAATTCTGTTGCTGTAGTAAAACCCATAGGAACAAGCTTCGATGCCTCCGCCTAGTTAAAATGTATTAAGACATATAGTTATAAATGTCGAACTGGTAAGCTAGAAGACTGATTCACAGTACAGACTTACAAGAAGCTTGTCTGCTTTGGCTTCACTGATCCCCTTTATCGTGATAAGTGTCTTCTTGGGAGCGAATGCAACAGCTTCGACGGTATGGTATCCGGCTTCTTCTAACTTCTTAATGTCAGATGCAGATATACCTTGCCCCTGTAAACATAATTTCAATTACTGAACTGAAAAATTACGATAGAGTGTATAAGCTCATGCAATCACTAGTCAAAAACACTTTCGTCGAATTGTCATCTCGGCTTCGAAGTAGCGTGTTCATTCCAAAATGAACAGTACCTCGGCAAAACATATTTACCTCTGATCTAAAGGGAATATAGTTTCGATAAGTTAAGTGCTTACTTCTAATTTTGACAGTGGCTGAGGGCCAAATTCCTCCATGTCATCTTGTGCGAGAGTCGCATTAACAGCAGAACCAGTAGCTGCCGCAGCAACAGCCATTGTTCAAATGTAATTCGTACCAAGGATGCTGAAGAAAATATTCAAATTAAAATTTTCAATGAAAATATGTGAAGAATAAATCAAAGTAATCGAATTTCGAAGAATGATACTGGAATGGTGGGGTGATATGTAGTACAATATATTACAGGTTGAATCTTCAGCTAGTTGCTCAGTCAAGTCAAAATTATCAGATGGAATTGGTTAGCGTATCACCATCGACTATCGTGTAAATTACCCATCATAATTACCAGAGCTAGAGTGAAATAGTAGATAAACTTTCACAGTATCTCAGTGTTATTCTTGGTAAGCTGGAAACTTGTATAAGCGGTAAACTAAATAATATTAGAGAAGATGGATAGCTACAGCACAAAAGTGAATCACAAATACAGTCACTAATTTTAAACGAATCGAGTTCCCGATAAATTTTTTGAGCAAATTCAGATTCAGTTTATCGCACAATATCCATTGCAGATTGCAGATTACCACCGAATTTCTGACTTCCGATTCCCGCCATAACAAAGGAGAAAAACTGCTTGTTGACTTTTGACGTGTGACCTAAGCAAATTTTAGGTTTCATCACTCCTCGCACTTAATGAATCAAGAAAAAGTACCTAAACTTATTCAAACTTTTAGTTCTTTTTCTTCTACACTATTCTGGATTTCGGAAATCCCTACTCCCTAGGCTGTGTCGGCTGTGTTCTTCGGTAAGTTGTGGTAGGTGCTAGGTGGAAAATGTTAAATCTGAAATCTGGTCACACTGAAACACAAAACAGGAAAGAAAAACCTGCGCTGTAGGCATTGCGCAGTGCCAGGTTCCTTGTTTTTGAAAAACAAATTTTTTGAAATGACCGTCGGCTGCTTTCCCCCTTGCCGTCCTACCTATTTCACCAGTCTGAGTATTTCGAATTTTCAAGGGCTAGTGCAGAAAGTTATGATAACGAAGTGCGTAATTTGTTGCGTTTATTGAATCAGAAAAAGGACGGTAATTCAGATATTTGTTAAAGCGGTTGAGCATTTCGTGCAGTATTCATCGCTGCTCCTTGTCGAGGTATCCAACTGTACTGTTGTGCATTTATAAATGCTTGTGAATTTTCATCATCGAAATTTTTCGTGTATAATTCAGAACAATGTCAGTGAGTAAGCTCATGAATGTGAAAGCTTTGTTGTTTGACATGGACAATACTGTCATTAATACCAGAGATGGAGACAATAAAACGTGCAACAAGGTACTATAACATTTATTTTATGTACTGTTAATACGTAATCGTTTATATTCGTCTATTTTGGTTATAATAACCGGGATACATATTTCGTATTACATCTCGTACAGCATCGTATATGACCGAGCTTTGCATTTACAATGTTATCATTTTTCTTTCACATTTGCCAACATAATTATTGCATTAAATGCGGTCCTAAAACATCTGTTCACGCGATTCGTGGAATTGGAATACAGCCAGATTTTCGAAATCAGATACTCCGAAAATAAAACTGAAGTTTATTTGCCTTTGTCAGTATTAATAGATCAGTAAATCCGTGATGTGTTGTATTTAAAATGAAAATTGTTTTTATTCTAGCTATAGAAAACTAATTTGTTGTACTTTTAATGACATTTCGTTCGTCGTTTTCGTTATGGCGCAAGTAATACCAGATTCGGTTAAAAAGTGTTTAGCTATCCTGAAAGGAGCTAAAAGCGATACCGAGAAATTCGCTGGACTCTTTATGGTAACGAAATTGGTTAAAAGTAAAGATTGTGACTCGTACAATAAGAAGTTGCTCTTTGAAGCTATCGGCTTCCCGTTCTTAAAACGTTTATTGCTCAGTCCCGATGTGCCCGCAGACTGCCCTCCACAGATCTACAAATCAGTGGCCATGTCCATTTTGTCCGCCTTTTGCCACGAAGAGGAGATCGCGACGCATCCGCAAATACTCTCCAACGTATCCGTATTTCTGGACATCGTTCAGCATGCTGACGCCGATGACTACGAAGATAACTTGATTGTCATTAACGAGGCGTACGAGTGTCTACAGAATATCGCAGTTTACAATGCCGGCCAAAAAGCGCTGTTCGAATGCGGCGCTGTGCTCAAAATGGCCGCTATCTACTCGCAGCAAAGCTTCCAAACCGATGAAGCGCTGAATGTGCTCGTCTCACTCGTCGGCAGATTCGGACCAGCCGCCTGGGGTAATGATATCAGAGCTTTCAATGCTTTGGTTAATGTCTTGTCATTGGACTTTGAAACTGATCATTCGGAGAGAAAGTTTAAGCTGGCCGATGTGTTGCACGCTCTGTTGTTCTACGGACCAAAGGAGCTGATCGTCGATAGTATTGCAAACGAGAGTTGGCCGAATAGTATATTGAAAGGTTTGTCCGACATTTTGATGAGCAAAATTGGTAAGAAACAGCGTGATCCGGCGTTGAAGCTGGCCGCCCAAATGCTTAGCACATTGGGTCCAGAATGGTCGCTACAAGATAACGACAAACCAAAGCAGTTTTTCTTGCTGTTGGTTCACTTGTCGGCGGTTGAAATTCGCATGCAATTGGAAGATCGCAACTTCACGCACATGCTAGAAAACGCCGGTCTGATTATCGCTTGCTTTACCACCCTCGAGATATGCGTTTCGTTCATCGCGTTAGATACTCTGGATCTGGAGCAGAAAGAAAAACAACAGATTTACACCGCGTTGAAGGGAGCTTTTTCCGGAGTCATCAGCACCTTAATCGACTTGTCGAAGAAGAACCAAACGTTGAGCTCGGAAAAAAAGCTCTTGGTTTTCGGCATGATTCGAGCGCTGGCTGCGTGGTTGGCTCAGGAAACGACGGCTATGCGAGAGTCCATCTACTCGCTACTACCATTTTTAGTGAAGATTGTCAATGAGTCGTTTTACAACTACCGGACGCGCTTCATTTCCGATAAGAACAAAGCGGCCAAGGGAGAGTCTGATGACTTGGAACAGGATTCGGATCCGTCCAGCGAAGTCGATTTGCTCCGATTACTCTTGCCGGCTCTGTGTCACCTGACTGTCGAGGACAAAGCCAGGCAGATATTGCTCAAAGAACACGAGGAAGAAGTGTTGCACGAGTGTCTTACCTTTCACTGGTCCATCGTGCATTATAAAAAACCGCCGGTGCCGAAGTCCGAACGTGGTAAAGCTAAAGGACCGGAGCCCGAGTTACCCGCTAAGCTGTTAGAGCAAATGAAAGACTCGAGAACAGCGATGGTCAGCTTGTGTAATATTTTCATGAATCTCACCGTGCTGGAGGCGAAGCTGGTCGAAGAGAACGTCGTGTTCAACTCGTTGACCAAGTTCATATTCAATAACCTGCCCGAGCTGAAGAACATACCCGATAATCTGGTCTTGCATGGTAACATGGCTGTGCTGGGCTTGCTGCTGCTGAAGCAGCAATCCAAACGTGTGAAGAAAGACGACTTCACCATCTGCAGGTACATCCAGTCGACTATTCGCTTTCTGTGGGACGCGTATAGCGTCGAAGAATCGAACGACGGCACTACGCTGGTGGTCGCGATGGCCTACAAGAAGAACTGGATGGAGTTGATGGAACTCTGGTTCCTCGGCATGCAGACATTGAGCTCCATTCTGCCGATGGTGCCGTGGATTTCTGAGTTCGCTGTCGAAAGCGGTTGGGTGCAAGGCGTACTCGAAATGTTGAAGCAAGTAAAAATAGGTTCGTTACCGGCTAACACGAAATGCGCGTACGAAGACTTTCTATGTCATCTGGTCGAGGCGAACAAGGACGTGATCAAGGTGATGAAGGAGCACAACGCGCTGACCATTTGTCGTAACCACAGACTGATGGAATTGGGCAAACGTTTGTTCGGGAATTAATTATCATTGCGTTCACCTGTACCTAACGTTTTGTTGAAGTCGCTCGTGTAAAGTCCATTATGAATGGCCGACGAGCTTACTCGTGAATTTGTATTTTTATACGCCTACCGAGAGTTTTTAACCAAATCTACATAACCGACCGTCGTTCGGGTGCGCATTTAATCGTTTCTCTTTCATTGTTGCTTTTCATTCGACATTTTATATTCATTAATCGAGATCGCATTTTCTAAGTAGAGTGTAGCTCTAACATAATAGTTTATACAACTTGATTCTGCATTTTTATGGAAGTAAGATGCGTAGAGTGAAATCGAAAAAGTAACCGTATGATGTTTGCTCCGGTATTTGTAAATACTTCGGCAATACTCTTTCTTTTTTCCCTGTCGTTCGTAAACGCGGATTAATAATACTGTGCAGTAATCACGACACTATTAATGCGTTAATAAATGCTGCTGTTGTATTTGGTGATGTTTTAGTTGAATTACTTTTTGAATGAGAGGTACAACATGGATTACGAAACGGCTGAAAACATGACCAGTTTATTTCTGCAAAACTTCAGGGAACTGCGGCTTGTTCCTGACGAAGGATTAGACGAGTGCCGTCTGTCGCTTTGGAAGAAGGCTCTGGGCCCTTCGTTTGATCATTTGTCAGGTGCGTCTTTTAAATTGTTCGGACGATCTTGAAATTCGATCCATCGTATGTTAAATTTCTCGTAATCGACTGTAGGTCGCCATTCGATTTCTTGTTGTATTCTAAACGTGAAATTAATTTGTTAGTAATCGAGAGCTTTTCAGCGTTACTGTTAACTGATGTACCGTCAACTGGGGTATCTTGGAACAGCCGTGTAACTTGGGACATACTGACAGGCTTGCACAGTATCCATGAATTTCAACCGTTCATTGCACATGCTCATAAGTACCTGGTGAGGTTCAGGGGTTAGCTGAAGTTGGCGAGTAAGGTGGCTCGTACGCATGTCTACTGATGTGTTCTGTTACTCGGCTGTTCCAAGATACCCCTTTTGACGGCATTTATTGGACATGTAACAAACCAGAATGTTTCTGAAGTATACAGAATTAATAGCTAAAAATTTTCTAGAACTGCCTTCCTATGTGTCAGGCTTATCAAATAATCATTTCTAATGATATAGTCCATGTTGCAAGTGCATATTTCATCTTTTTCTGGAATATTTTGACATTTAAAATATAGACATTTTTCTCAAGTTTTCAGCATAAATATAGATCCTTTTCTATGAGTTAATGAATATGACTTATTGGCACGACTGCCAACTACAGAGCAAGGGAATAATAACCTTTCACAAAACCTAGGCCAATGACTTTTTTTTTTCTGCTCGAATCGAACACCTTGGTTCCTGCTTCCTGGTGAATATACCTTTTTTTCTACTTGGATGAAAGCCCTACACGCGGGAGAGTATAATGGGTCACCATTTTGGCACACACCCTGCCCGTGGATGCCGAATCCGACTATGCGGAGCGTACCGCGTAGTCAATTCGGCATCGACGGGCGCGGTCTGAGCCAAAATGGCGGTCCATTACTTGGGTATGTAGGGCTTTGTTTGTGTGTGCCAACTCTAAGTTGCTGAAATTTTATTATTCGGTAATCTGAAACCATTGAAATGGGTGAATGATATGTTACTCCCTTCTTTCAGTATCGCATCAAGCGAATATTCAGTAGTACTTATTGATCAGCTGGACTGGCCCAAAATGCGCTCAGTAAAACTGACTACTTCCAGTTACGCCACGAATATTCCATGATGTGATTACCCTAGAATACCTGTTATATGATGATCATAGTGATGGATTTTTACGTTGAGAATATTTTGGTGTGGAGCGACATGTTACCAACACTGAAATGTTTTCAGTACGAATCTTCAGTAAAGATTTTGTTAATTGATTGACTGAATCTTAATTCGAACTATAAGATCGAGTCCACTGCTGAAATATTGTTCCTAAGCTGTAGCCTTGATTTTGTTTTTCTGCAGTTAGGATTTTTGATAAGCTTATAATTACCATATAAATTAATGATTTATCGAAATCAAATAGTACTCCGATAACTTATTTAATTTCACTACACAATTCTGATAAAACTATCAAGACTGCGCCATGATTTTATTTGTTGTTGACTATGAATGTTTTGATGTAAATAATGTCTGTTGGGTATTTAGGTCAGATTATGAGTTAGGATACTATTACATCCGTTACAAGCAATAAGCATAATTCATTTTCCAGGGACCCGATTGACAATGAAGCCGAATGTGAGCGCTTTTGTGAACATCACTCAGTAATCACACTACTGGTGAGCGATCACTTCACGCACACTATCTTAAAATGATTAGATGGTGAGCACTAACAAAGAAATGTGATCGGCCAAAAGTCTCAAAACTGAAGTGGTTTGTGACATGTTGCGTGAGCGCTCACCAAATTGTCAATCGAGGCGTGTTTGATTCTATTATTCTAAATGATATTGAATGTTCCTTCAGGTGTGAGAATGAGAATGTGATAGTATTTCAGCTAGTAGCATCCATATATCTTCGATAATAGGTTATTCACAGAAAAGTTGTGCTACCCCCGTTGCTATCAGAGATGTTGGTGTAGACAAATCGGCTGAGACGAATACATTTGTCTACGTGTAGACAATGTAATGTAGACAAATAGTGTAGATGTAAAGAGTAAACCAATGTAAACAAATGTCAAGAGAGTAAAATTAATGGTTTTAAATGTTCTAATACATCTTTCTATTAAAATTAAAATACAATTAATATCGGTCCATTATTTAATAGTCAAAGGCTAAGATGTCTCAATAAGGGAAAACAAAGTTCTGATTGTGATATAATTTCACCGGCATTAGTTCTCAGATCCTTAGCACCTATAAAACATGAATAATACATTGGCATACCTCCGTTACTGATTTAGGATGTGTTTCAAATTCAAAAATGAGTTTCGTTGGATGTGTTGAGTATGAAATTGGAATGTGAATGGTAGAATGATGAGTAATTAGCCTCCAGTTACCTTGTTAGAGTATGCCAGTACTCAAATTATATGCGATTCTGTTTATTTATTGAATACTGTCTGTCTTCTCTGCCGTTGACTGGAATACATTTTGTATCCTAAATAATATTGTGAAAGCTTCGAAGAACTAAATTTCAAGGCCACCATAGTATGGTATAAAAATCTAGGCTTTTACATTCTAGAATATACCTGTTGTTTGGTGAATGTTTGTTCAAACCTAGACACTGCGCTGCACAGTTGACGATTTAACCAGAAAAATGAATTCATAGATGTTTTTCTTTCTTAATGTTATTGTTTTCTTATGAGAAAATTGAGGAAAGTTAGGTATTGTCTTTCATGAGAAGTTTTGCATATTTGCCTGTAGTGACAGACAACCTGCTAGCATGAATTGTTGAGATGTAATATCTGACTTGATAGTTGAACTGTTTGGTAAATTGAGAACAACCTACAGTTTGTTCGATCGTTCGACATATTTCAATTTTTTTTTATTTGCGCAAACATAATAGAAGATATGTACCTACTTGAAAATAATGTAAACCCAAACAAATGTTGTTGAACTTGTTGATATCATAATTAGAAATAGTCTAATGTATCTAATTCAGAATTGGCGCTATGAGCAATTAGTAGGTATTCTTCATTATAAAAAATGTTACCGAGATAAACTAAAAGTGACCTAAATATTTTCCCATCATTTTACTCGAATATCTCTTAATGTTCACAGAATATTCAGTTTATTGAATGTAAATGATACCCATACGTTCGAAATTTATTGCAAATTTTTGTAGATAATGAGATCTATTTTAAATGTTGTTCAGAATTCGGTGATATTCTGCATCTAGGAACTTGAAAGAGCTACAGTTAGATGATGTTAAAATCTTTTTTGGAAGTGAATTGTAAATTTGCGTATAAATGCCGTATTTTTGATATTATACTGTTCGAATTTACCCATTAGGGAAATGACAGTCCATTTCTTATTTAGCAGACTCATGAATAGAGTGCCTCTGAATGAAATTACAGTATCACCTTAGTAGCCACAAAACCACCGCTCAGACAAACCTAGGTACTGATTTTGTTGAAATAGTTGAAAAGAAAATCAGTGGCATCGTAGTGCTTAATTTCTGAAGGTGGGGAGGGTTATCTGTAGTTTAAGATGCAGGTAGTGATAGGATCATGCTGAGCTATTTGAACCTAAAAATGTGGCAATTTTGAAACTGAAGTTGGATTGTGTCACCTAGCACATCGACTGTCTTGTACCCCCTCAATAATAGTGCATGTGATGCGGGAAAATTCTTGATAACTATTAGAATAGATGAACTGTATTATCTTTGGTCTTGAAAATTTCCATTTCTGATGGAATTTTTAATCTTCCACCAAGAATTTTTCTTTTTTACTTTTTTTTTTTTTTTTGAAAATGATGTGAAAACAATACGCTTGGATTCACCTTACAAAAAAAAAAAAAAAAAAAAAAGGAAGTAATTCTAAATTTCTATTATAATCATCGTATATTAGTACATGTGGTCAATTCTAACCTGTACCTGAGCTACATCATGTACCTTATAGTATTGCACCGTGTTGAGTAGTTGATACCTTTTAAAATGAGCACAGTAATTCTACCTTAATTAATGTGAAGTGCGTTTATGTTATGTTAACCAGTTGCTATATTGTTCGCAACCTAGAAGTCTTTAAAGTACTGTTAGAAATCATAATTATTTCTGTGTTAGTAAAACCTTTATTGTTTCATTTACATTATCGTAGATGATGTGTACAAAGAATGGCTGTTATTAAGGTATCGATATGTAAAAGCTTCGCCAGATGTTAAGTCATTTTTATGCGAACTGAAAAGCTTATATCGACTGGCCTTGATTACAAACGGATCTTCAGCGGCGCAGTGGGAGAAAATAAATGCTTGTGGTTTGGAACAATATTTTGACTGCATTGTAGTGTCAGGCGACACCCCGTGGAAGAAGCCGGACGTGGAGATATTCTATAAGGTTGGACTTTTTTATACTCACTATTCTAGGTAAGCTAGTGATATTGATGCCTAGAGCGTGCATAGCTGATAGCCCTCCAGATTTTGGAATCTTTGGAAAAACATGATTTTAGTTCTGAAAACCGGTTCAAGCTCGAAATGTAAAACAGTTGTAACGTTACTTGTTTCAGTCTTGGCATAGTATTGAATTTTATAATCACATTAAGTTGAATAATCCTTGAATTTTGCAGGCATGCGACGAACTGAATATGAAACCGGAACAATGTATGATGATCGGCGATCGAGTGGAAACTGATGTAGCCGGTGGTAAGGCAGCAAAACTGGCTGCCACCGTATGGATTAGTTTTGATTCCAGTTACCAAACGTTACCCAGCGAAGATAACTGTCCGGATTTTATCATAAACAATGTTCTGGAACTGAAACAGATTCTCGCTCAACTCACTGTGGAAAACTGGAGTAATATTAGTTGACAATTCATTAAGTTCTCGAATTCCCTATTTGACCGAAAATTACTTATTTTTTGTGTACAATTTTTTAAATTACACTGTGATATTTGGGGTGCTATTATACTAAGGTTATGAACTATGAATTCTAGACGTAGTGCAGGGATATATTATTTGCGGGGACGGAATATATGGGACGTTGAGCCCCAAAATGGACCTTCCAACTTTATTATCAAACCGTGAGAGATTATCTCGAAGGTTGAGTACTGTGTGGATTTGAATGAAGAACCGCATAGTAATGTTTTCTGAAAAATGACAAACTTGTTAAAATGGGAAGAACTGGTGTTATGTGGTCTCTCATATTTGTTTACTTTCGTGGATTGGTTCACTTCCGCGCCCAACGCCTCATATATGCCGAAGTTGACACTGGAGCCTGAAGTTTTCATTTTGATCGAAAACGAAGTTACCATCATCTGTTTTATTTTCGTTTTTATCCTAATTTTTAAGTGAAAAGTGTGTAAAGTTTTTATTAATTCATTGATGATGGTTCAAAAAACATGTCCGAGTAATAATTTCAACTCAAACCGTGCAAGTACCCAGTCATTCTAGTATTTTATCGTTTGCATATTTCCTGTTTTGAATCTCTTCGTTCTAAATTGACTCATGATAGTTCTTACTTTCGCAGTCGTGAAAGTTTATTTGTGTATGCGCAGTCTCCCTTAATTATTTCTCAAACTAAATTTTCTTGACCTATGAAATCATTAATTGAAGCTTTTTTTTTATCAGTCCCGAATATTCTTGATAATTCTTGCTCGGTTACAACTCCATAATGTAACTCGTGTTCTCTTAATCATATAAATCTTGTGCATGTCATTTTAAACTTGGCAAAAAATCAAGTATTCTGAGTCTTTTTTATACAAATTTTACACTACATGAATTTCTGTATTTCTGTTTTCAAACCGGTCTTTTCTAACTGTTAGCGAATGTATATTTCCTTTTCGGTACGTATTATAGCGTTTGTACCGAAGTTCGACCATTCCTACTTTCTTGTATCAAATTGAAAATCTGAAACTTTGCCGTCGGCTGATTCAAGAGTAAGATATCGAATTCAATCACATACTTTACTTGAATCTCAGGTTTACTTGTATTTTCCATTTATATTTGTAAACATTTTACATTTAATGAATTGTAATTAATTCCGAAAGGATTCAATACGAGAAATATTTCTTGTAGAGCTAGAATACAAATGGACCTCGTAAAAAGTGCCGAACGCAGATTGGGTCAGATTGAACCTTTGAGCCTGTTTGTGTTTTCTTAATGAACTAATGTACGAAATTCTACGTTCAAATCATTGGATTTCGTTTTCTCATGAGAAACATGTTCGGCACGTGAATCATTTTGTGCTGTATCTGCTTAAAGGACCCTTTTAATACCTGGTTAAGCAAATCATACATTTGTGCTAATTTTAACCGAAATCGTGGCGCTGCTTTGTAATGTTGAGGATAAAGCTTTTGTAACCACTGCACTGCTCCTGTAAACAGACGTGGTAGAACACTGAGGATCTACCCCTGGTTATCCAAACGCCTCGAGGGATTTCCGTCCTCAGATTAATGTAACTAGTATATTTCAGTACGATAGGTTCCGTAAGTTGGATCTCATTTTTCAAAGAAAAATTGTCACAACTCCAAAATTGTTACTTTGCTTTACCAACTTTATTTCTCTGACGAGAATGTAAGTTGTTAGCGTTTCTAGAGGATTTTCCTCGTCCCATAATGGAACGTTGCGCCGCGGTTGCTATTGTATGCTAGAATAATACCCAAAACCTATCCTCTGTATGAAAGAGTAATGATAAATTATGTTCTCCAATAGGATTTTGATAATTTTTGAGATTATTCTATTGTGAGTTGAAATAAAAAAAACCTTCAGTACACAAGAGTATAGTAACAGTAATTTAATGTACTCGTAGAGGAAGGAGATTTTGATAAGTCACTCTCAGGTAAAAGTGACTGATAAAAATAGAAATCGTAACCGCCATTAGCAAGTGGCAAGAATGAATTCGAGGTAGCTTCCCGATGCGCAAAATCCCACAAGCCGGGTAACTGAAGGGGAACAAGGGTAATCGGAGGGTAACAAATGGGTAACTTATCCGCCGCGGTTAACTAGAGGGTAACTAATTGCGTAGTTTCCCGCCAGTTACCCGGGGAACTAAAGGGGAACAAAGGTAATCTGAAAGTAACAAATGGGTAACTATCCCGCGGGTAACTGGGTAACTAGAGGAACTGATTGCGCATTGGGTTATAAGGAGGCTCCCAACAAATTTCGAATTGTGAGGTCTGCCATCTCATTAGGAACTTACTTTGGTTGCAGACATAAAGAAAAGATATTTTAAGAATACTTTTTAAAATACCTGCTAGATTTTCTGTCGAGTTGTCCAATGTTGAATTACAAACAGTTGGTGTCTAGATAAGAACCCATACTTTTTTTTATATAAAATCGAAAAACGAAGAATAAATAATGACTGACATTTCAATTATGATTGAGCTGTGTGGTGCAAAACATCAATATTTAGTCATTTCTCCTTTAATGAGGAATTTTGACTTACGTAAGTTAAAGGTTGTTAATGAAAGGAGAACTATCGCAGATCTGATGCATTAGGTCTAGTGGGATTTGAATTCAGTGGTATAGCTGGCTCAATAACTTTTCATGTAGGTACCTTGAAAAATAGTGATGCAAATAAAAATATAAAACCGCACAATTAGAAAATAAAAAATAATTCGTATCTTTACAAAAAAAAAGTTGACTGATGTGTAATAATACCCATGGAGAATCATTTCATTCTGGTAACATCATGCGAATATTCTGAATAATTATACGACGCCGCACAATAAATATAATATGGTGTGCCGAATTTATTGTCACGTGTAGTTGTCACAACTATTAATGTCCCTGTAAAATTTCAGTCAAGTCGTCCACGCGTACAGTACTTGTAATTTCATTGTAGTTTTATAATACATTCTCGTTATACTCTGAAAGGAAGTAATAAAAGCCATTCTTCTTGCCATTCAAACTATAATGCTAGAACTCCATGCAGCAGTCCTTATTTTTTTTAATAAATTGGTGAGTACTTAATCAGAATTTGTGACACTTAATAAAATAAAAGATGTTTGTTTGAATGATCGAGACGCCTAGAAAATCCTTAATTGTTAATCCTTGTTTCGTTATTTTAACCTTAATGTTATGGATCGCTTTTTGTGATTTTTTTTTGTACCTATGGAAATAATGTTACCTCTGCTCCTATGTATTTAAAGTGATTATAGGATATAATATTGAATGAACATATTGTTTATGCTTTTATGTATTACATTCTGGTATTCCTATTCGTTTTTTTTTTTTTTTTTAATAGACGCAGGAAGATGATCAATAGTGGGTAAATTTTATTTACATTCGGAGTTGGTATACATGTTGAATAATAATCTAAAACGTATAATCAAACATGGATTGAAAACTGAGAGTTTCAGCAGGCTTCAGATACTTCCAAATCGGATTCTGTATCACAACTACTGGCGACCTGTTGTACATTGCTTTCTACATCGGTGTTATTCTCACTTTCCTCGTCTATCTCGTGCACTTCCTCATTTGTAATGACTGAAGCTACATCGTCGTCATCATTATTTGTTTGGTTACTTTCTTCTCTTTTCTCTCGATCACTTGGCGAAGCATAAGAATTATCATCGCTGAAACTATCGCTGTACTCATTTTCCTCGTCTTGTTCGTGATTCTCATCGCTCATTTGACAAGTTGCGTGGCTCTCCCCTTCTTGGATTATCGCTGATGCTGGCGATGCTGAGTATGAAGTGATACCTTCGTCTAGATAAGTGGCATCTGTTTCATTTTTCGTATCATCGGATGTTACATCACCACCTAAGCCGTAATCTTCATCATCGAATTTATCATCTTTTGGGACGCCCAGACGTTCTTGTAATTTGGCAATTTCACTAAGCATTTTCCCCTATTAACATAATATAACGAGTTAATACTACATGCAGAACGCGAAATTTGTAGAAAAACATGATCTGAATGTTATACCGTGTGAAGACCATATTTATTGATTTGGACGTGGTGCTGAAATACACTTCTTAAAGCTTTGTTTGTGAAAATGTTCTTCTTGAGGATGTCATTGGTGATATCTTTCAGAAACTGAATGCATATAACATCGTTTGAACTCCTGAAAACATAACAGGAATTTATATGGTAGAGGTTAAGTACATACCAAGAAAATGTGTTTGTATAGGTCACCTACATATTAGGTACAAAACCTTTTTTATAAAAGAGGAAAATGTCTTGTATTGCACTACGTGCACACTCTGTACCTATATGGTTGGTAAGTATACATTTTATTATCCAATAAGAGCTGATATCTGCGTGTGTATGTAGGTATGTATAACAGGGTATCATACTTGTAATTTAGGGTCTGCGACGTGCTGGGAATTGATTTTAATAATTTCGTATCACTGATGGGTAGTTTCTTTGAGGACTGAAGTTTATTCGACGAATTTTGTGGAGTTGAACCTCTGCTGTCACTGCTTAATATACATTCGCCTTCGTTATATGCTGAATCTTCGCTGGATTCTTCCTGTAAGTACGCATGCGATTGCATTATACTAGACTTAATTGAATATACCCGATATATAGGTATAGGTAAGGTATCTACTTGTATGTACTATATGCATATATTGTGTGTGCAACTTGAATCGTAGGGGACAAAACTTACCGAATAGCTGTTTTCCATTGTTGAAAATGAAGATCGTTTTGGGTTTTTTCTTTCTGTCGTTTCGAATATAGTATTGCTTAAAATTGTATTCTGTTGATCATCTCCATTTGCCTGTCATAATAATTGGTTGTATTTTTTAGCATCTACATAGATTATCAACAACACTTTTCTTTCCTAATTATTTTGCGTTACATCTGTAGTAATTGATCCGCCATTTTGTTTGCAGAAAATTATTTCAAAAATCTGTCATTTCAAGAACTTAACTTTTTCTAAGTACATTTTTATTGAAGTTTTGAAGTTTACATTCCAGATATGCGCTAGAATCATATCGTTTAGCTAAAATTATTTATCAATTCTCATTCATACACTATACATATACCTATCTGTTGAAACACCAATTTTGCAAATTGCAAAATGGAAAAAATTCAAAGCATTATTCTACCAGTTGATTTTGCTATGTTTCTACGAGACATTTAAGCGTCCATTTTTACAGAAACCAAAAGTGCGACCAAAAGTTGAAAAAATGGAGTTCATCTAGAGCAATATATGGAAGAAAGTATCGTAGGTAGTTTAATTGCGAACAAAGTGGCGCACGTGTCCGTACTTATAACTATATATGGAGCCCTAACATCAAGCGAGTTTATCAATTTACTTGAGGTGCCTCAGATTTTTCTGAAATTTTCAGTACAACTTTCTTTTTCCGTGGAGGATGGTAAACTCGTAGACTGCGCAGCTTAGATTGAACATTGCTCTTTAGTATCGTGGGATTGAACGGTTTCTGTGGTACAGCAAATGATTTGTCGACATGCTTTAGTTCATCCTGGGCAAACGAATAAAGTTGGCTAATATGTAATAAAACTAAAAATTCAGTCGAAAATCTGAAGGGGAAATAGGAAAACTATATATTTTTCAACGTCTCTCTGTACCTATAATGAAAATCGCATAGCTTTCAAATCCAGTGCTTTTGTTTCTTATAAGTATGAAGCTCAAGAGATTATACGGGCAAGTTATACCAGGACCGTAAAACTACCCCGGGTCTCTATGTATTTAGAATTACAGAGGCGTTTCATATGCAACGACTAATTCAGACCCAGGACTATTGAAGAAAAAAAAAATGAAAACTTGTCGAAAACAGACATTCTATGACGCACCTTCACAGCAGAACAGCCCTTGGAATGATATTTGGGTTTTGCTTAAATTCATCAGTAATTTAGGGAAATAGAAAGCCTTCTCCTCCACGATGACGATAATGGCTGTGTAGGTCTCTCTGTACAGTCGCCCACGAAAATACCGAGACAGATTTATTCGTTGAAAAGACATTTCCTTTTCGATCGAATAACCACAACGATGTATTTACACACGATAGTAGGTACCTATACGTCATTTCTAAATTCTTTGAGCAAATAATAACTTGTCTACTACTACACTTTGGAAAGGGTTGAGTGAACAATACACGCACGTCTACTACGGAATTTTTAATGCACGCCACTTCAGAGTTGGAATGCGAGGTCTGTACAACCCGTCAAAAATGAACCTGAAATATTTAAGAAGTGGCTTGACCATTTTATATAAGCCGTGCGTGTTTGTAATAATCAAGAGGTTCAACCGTAAAATATTCATGAGACCTGTTCGAGTTAACGTCGATTTTTATTGACCTCGTTTTTCTTCGACACATGCTGTATGAATCGCAGAATGCTGCTGCGTAAAAGGTAAGCCAACAATTCGGGAAAACATCGGCTACCCACCTACACCTACTTGGTTTTTTTCCCCTTGTCACTTACCTTACAATGATGTTGATAGTAATACTGACAAATCACCGGTCCACGATTCGGTCTCCGTATCGAATCTTGTGCTTGCAGCTGTTTCACGTTTTCTTGATTCAAGATTTTTCTAGTGTAAAATGACATTTTCATGAAAGCCTTTTTAGTAAAATACTATGAGTAGCTCCAACAGATATGTGAAAACAGTTTAAAAGTTTATTCATGTTCCTCAATGCAGGAACTTGAAAGTTATGAAAAGTGCATACACTCGATGATTATCATCGATATGCACCTATAATTTATTAATTGTTTTATAAGCTGTTGCACACAAGCAAGATATAGTTGATGTCAACCCTAATGCATACTTATGTGTGATTGTTTAGAGGGTAAAAAATGTATTTTATCGAAAAGTTTATAGAATTAAGCCACTCCTCGTACTAGCGAACATGCAACAACAATAGCTTCCATCAATCAACTGTAATACCTAACTATAATAGCCTATGTACAGATTTCAAAACTAATAACATTGAAACGGAACAACAATTAAACATTTTTCCGTTCTATCTTTCCACGCATCAGTTTAAGAGCGGAGACTATACCTGCATATTTTAATCGCAATTTTTATAATTAGCTAGAAAGCCCGCTCTTTTTTGTTTCTTCAAAATATTTTATAGTGTTTTCAGGGCGTAATAATCGAAAAACATATATTTTCCTAGAATTAGGTCATTTCAGGAGGGCGATAATAACGTTTGAATATACCTACATGCTTCGAAAAGTAAAATAATAATCAATACAGCTGTCTCTGTTTCTGAACTATTGATTAAAATTCATGCTCCTCAATTAATATATACGTTAACTAAATATTAAAATGGGTTGGTAATTCTTATTCTGGTGCAATAGAAATGGGAGAGGGTCCTGGACTTAGATACGATGACTTATCAGATAGGACAGCTTTTTAGTGAGTTGTATGCGTGAGATGTAACTTTTTTTATTTTATTCTTTTTTAGTAAACCCTCTAAAACATCAACTTTCACACAAGTTTCATGCTGCTATGCTATGTAAAGTAATGATTGACGACTTATGAAACCAACAGAAAATTATTAGTTGTTGGTATTGCTTATATCTCTCAGAACTTGATAATGTAACCAATAAATCCATCGGCACGGAAAATTTCAAATTCTACCTAAAGTCATCTAAGTACATCATATGAGTTTGTAAGTTTCTTACTGGTGAAAAGCTGATGTCGGCCTGTTAAACCGCCACTGATTATTAACTTTCATCTGCAGTATCTTTGGCGGCGATGTATCCACGCACGGTTTCGCATGCAGTATTTTCCGATAATGATGGCACATGTTGAAATAAACCGTATGTTTATTTTCCATGTTCCGATATATCACTAAAATCGATTAATCTGGTTTTAACATTGTATAAAAATAAGGTGCTAAACGCAACTGTTAGCTCTGTTGAATTGAATGCAGTTCAATATCAACCTGCTTCCACATTCACACATTACGAGCGATTCGAAATTCACTCCTTACGAACCTGAATCCCCAATAGCCTGGGAAACATATTACATGAAATATTTCACTTACTCTCGCGAGCCTACGCCAACGAAATACATAACCACGGAAATGCAAAAGTGAAAACCTCGGGAAAACGACCAGCAGAGTGTAAAAGAACTAATAACATTAACAGGAGGGTGAAATATATAGCTTATAATACCTAACAAACACAACAGGTGTAACTATTGTCCATTCCCTCCACAAGGCCACCCTAACATTAGCATTTATTAATAAAAGTTACCATGGATACCTTCAATAAACAAAACAGATTTTAAAATTTGGAAGCGCGCTTTCTGATGTGTCATTCCATGGATTTTCTTTGGAATTAATTTCGAAAGTATTGGTTGAGAACAGTCGTGTGATCCTTTCACTTCCTTTACCTAATTAATAACTATACTAGTCAACTTTAGGGACTGATTTGAAGAATTTGAAAACTAATTCATTTCAGTAATAAATACGAAAGTTTATTGGAATAAAAATAATGAATACAAAAATAGTACAAAAAAAAAAGTCAACAAATAATATCATTTCAACATTGTAAATTATTACTGCTAATTGGATTATCACTATAAAAATATCAGGACTAAAATGTCACACCGAGTCCTAAACCTCTGGAATCAGCATGAGCTGTCATAGTGTCATTTACTTTTTGAATCACATTTATACTCGGATACACAGGCGCGGCTTCCTCAAACACGAAATCTTCATTCTTCAATATGGAACTATCGTTTAATGATAAATGGTGATTAGGATCTTCAGTTTGGAGATATGGCGTGAGGATGCGTACACGCGGAGCTTCGATACTATCACCAATATCCGCAGTCGAATTTCTCAATAGATATATTAGAGCTTGCGCGACATCCCGAACATCTCCACCGCCTGTCAGAAAGATAAGAATATCAGCAAAATTATTTACTTTGAAATATGTAATAGCTGAGTGACTGCAGAAATGGGTATAAAGTTCCTGAGTATTCTGCATTTATAGCCAAGTATACAAGTAAATAATGCATCAATCCAAGAGACAGTTCAGATGGATTTCAAGAACATAATCGAAAGATACATAAGGCACTGGCAGCATTACCTCCCTTCCCCTCAAGTCCATGATTCAGTTTTCATTTGCCTTTCCAACCAACAATTTGGCGGAAAAAAATATAAATTATTGTCCGCTTGTTGACTGAAACAAATACCTCGCACTAAGTTACCCGTTCCCCTATCATGGAAACGTAATCACGCCACAAGGCTGTCAAATTTAACGTCTTCACTACTGTTCAGTAACCGACTGTGCATAGTAGGTTCGACTGACAGGGGTCTCGTTGGCCGAGTGGATAACGCGCTGAATTCACTACATTTCAACCTAGGCTGGGTTTTCGGCCAGAAGAGAAGAGGGCTACAAGACAGCCCTAACAGCCTCCTCGATGTCTCTGAGGTAATGCTCGAAAGGGCCGCTTCCATAGCTCGGGTTGAGAGCAAAATTATAAAAGAGGTTCGACTGATGGTAGTTCACTTCCTTTCAAGATCCCTTCAGTTCTTCGGGTCAGGTAATCGCAATACAAGGCTGTAGACTGGGTTGTGTGATTCAAAATTGAAGGAGCGAAGCACTGATTACGAATTGAATTTTAATTTCAAAACTGTGCACTAAACAATGGGCATTACTATTTTTTGGCTTTCATTCATAGGTCAGTGCCGGTAGAAAAGGAAGCAATTAAAATACCAAATAACAAGCCGAAAAGACAGTCTATTAGTTTGTTCTAAGTTCATATGTTAGATCACTCTTTTTGAATCTTTCAGAACATTGTTGCTTTTTCGAGTTCCTGCCAACGGGACTGAGCAGTCAAGAGCGTCTCTTCAGCTTCGATGTCTTTGTTTGTGCCTGCCTGTCCTTTTCTTTTCTCTGTTGAAGGGGCAAGAATCAATCTAAAACGTTTTTCTGTTTTTCGATTCGGCTGTATAATACGGCATTTTTTCTTCAAATAAATACATCCAGCGACAATATTAGTCACATGTCTATAACAATGTCAATTACCAATTTTCATAATTTCTGTATTTTTTATAATTCTACCCTTACTTCTCCCTATTTTTTCGTTTCTTCGCTGTGTGTTTTGTTTTCAGTTTATTTTTCGCCATTTTCAGTTTCTGTTTGGTTATTCTGGCATTTTGGACCCAGACGAAGCATCTGAAAGGACAGAAATCATGGCCTCTATACAAGAAACCTGTCCTCTCTGCCTCCCAAGAAAAAAACCACAGGTCTTCAGCCAGACCAATAGACGAGTCAACCAGTGAGAAAGCCAACCGTCTATTAGTCCCTTCTTTCTCAGCTAGTCACCAACTAGGATCTCAGACAGTCAGCTTAGTCAGTCATTCAGCTAGCTGTCTTTTACCTCGCTCATATTTAAAACTAGCATCCTTCGCATGGGGGAAGACCTCCCAAATCTAATATGGAGAACTAGCCATTCAACCACACAGATAGGCAAATTGACAGTCACACTGACAGCAGGCGAGTAGAACAGGTGTCGTCGAAGCGAAGGTTGTCACGAGTTAGTCAGGGGTAAAGCTCTTCAGCTTTATTCTAATTACTGATGTAATTTGTATGGAAACCGAAAACTCGTGCCCTACAGAAGCCAAACTATTAGTAGGTTACAGTAAAATGTTAACATTTTATACTTGACAGAACAATACTGGTATTCGAATGAATGATTCATGTGTGAGCTTCATACAATAATCGCTAGTAGTCAATGCAATTTGTCATCAACAAACCTAACAGTAGTCTTCTACCGCAGACTTTCCTGCTTTCTAGAACAATAGCAGGCGTTAGAAGAGCTAGTGGACGTAGACTGCTTTTATCTTGTGTAACGTCCATTGCATTATTCATTATATAACCGGATGGAGTCAGGAACTGAGAACCCAATACTGATCCTAGACCGCTGAAAAATGAAACCAAGTTATTAAAATAAAAATAGGTATGATTTTAGAAAATAATGGGGTGGGACATATGGCGATGTACAAATGCCAAAGTAGTCCCTGAGATTCCGCACCCCGGCCTCGGAAACTACCCTTTCGAGTATCGCATCAGTGGCCGGAGGGAATGATTTTAGAAAATAAGAAAGAAGTGTGATGATTACCTGACCATAGTAACATAAATATCGTTAATATCTGCGACTGCAATATGAGAAGCCGACGAAACTGACCAGTTTCTAGCAGTATCTAGAATAGTAACACGTATTAATAGCAAGAATAAAGAAGAAATCAATGGGTTTAGTAATACAGTGGAACTAATTTGAAGTTTTTCGAGTATTTCACGAAATATCTGGGAGCCAAAATTTACCTGCAAACGCATTAACAGCAGATACTAAAGGTGACAGCGTTTCATTAACGCGTTTGAGATTTTCTAAAAGAAGCGGTCCACCCGAACCGTGACTAGGAACAATAATATCGTACTGCAAAAATGAGCCCTTCACAGTCGTACTTCTGACTGCTTTGTACTCGATGACTTCAGCGGTATCTTCTTCGTAGTGCCCAAAGTTAGCTTCGAATTGTTTTAAATCAGCTAGTAACATCGACTTGTTCGTGTAAAATTCTGAAATTTAAAAAAATTAGTTCACACAACATTAATGAAATTTGATTTTGAGGAATAATTTTCTACATTCCGCTCCATTGTATGAACAAATCGTACCAGAAAACATTTACATCAGCGAAAGATCAGAATGCTAGATGACATGCAGCAGTGTAAGATTCCGAAAAGAACCCCATAACCTTGCAGAATGACAGAAACGCTTCCATTACTCTTGGAAAAAAGCACAGATTTGATATTTACACAGAATTAACACCAGAAACCAAATACATGTCAGTGTAATTACCCATGGGATTAGAGGTAGCTAGAAAGGATAACGTATTAGCCAAGTTTAAATTTGTGATAACGGTATCCACTTGCGAGTTATCCAGTAACTCGAATAAATCTTGGTTATACGAACTATACGGCTGGTCGTCATCGTGGTATAAATAATATTTAGAGTCTTTAAACCCGTGTGTGACTGGAAATCCATTTCTGTAATTGTACAGCGATATAACAGACAAATCCCGAGGCGACATCAAATGTCTTAATATTACTTGCGTACGAACTTACCGAGCCATATATTCAGCCGGAGCTACCACCTGTTCCCAGGATAAAACGCCGTGTAATTGATGGGCCAAGAACATACCAGCAACGAAACCCGGGATTCCGGCAACACTTCCATTTCCGTGCCTGGTCACTCGAAAATCAATGGTATCCAAAACTTTGCGTTCCCGTTGATCATAAATCAGCATGTAACCACCACTGTCAAAATATTCCAAATGTCAGTACTGTATGAAGTAATTATTACTCGCCAGAATATCTTTCACCATTCTTTTTGAATGGTCAGAAGGTAGATGGGAGAAATTCATTTCATTTCGATCAAAACATGCGAAGAAATGAACATTAACACACGTAATGAGAAAATTAGTCAACTTGCAAATTATAATAAGTAATTCTACAGACCTTCCGATTCCGGTGAGATGAGGGTCAACCACCCCCATGCAGAAGGCAACAGCCACGGCTGCGTCCACTGAATTTCCTCCTCGCTGGAGAATTGCAACACCGATTTGAGAACACAGCTGACAGTCGCTGACCACACTTCCATGTCGCTGGATCTAAACAGATAAATTTCCATAAAACTAGAAGCATTCACAGTACACCAGGTAAGTTCTGATCAAACAATATAATACCTCTGAAGTACCGTAGTATAGCTGTACACCCAACGCGATAGTCACAGTCACCGAGAAACCAAAGAAAAATGCGACTATTAGTCTAAGAGTACCAGTATCGATTACATTGGCATACAGCGGAGTTGACTCGCTTCTGTCTTGGTCGACAGAATCATCTGCAACATTGGAAGCTCGTAAACATCATCACCATAGAAGAACGAGAAAGTGAGATGAGTTGGCTGCTCCGTGATACTTACGAGAACCATTTATAGGCACCTCTGAAACATCGCGCATGTTTTCGGTTCACACCGAAGGGCCTGGCACTGATTAGAATCTCATATCGAAGATACTCAAAGCAGAAACTCGAACTAGCGGTCGGAATCAGCTACTTAGAACATGAGATTCACAATTAACGATAAAATAATGAACATCTCTTGCTCTAGATTCCGATTTTGTCGTGTTTTCATAATATCAAAGTTATCATTCAAGATTCAAATCCATTCAAAGATTATCACTGATCAGTCAGTGAGCTATCAAAATACAAGAATTTTTTCATATAGGTACTTGAAAAGCACGTAGGAGCGCTAATGTGCATTTCCTAATGAAAGGTTGAGTCTGGATTCTGGCGTTCTGAGTTGAGTGATCACAAAGGTGATCACAGACGGAACTTGCGATTAAAAATTCAATATTAAGAGAAGGGTATTTCATTTTAGCATCTCAATTCTTATTCGAAAATGCATTTTTAACGGACTGGCAGATTTTTTTTTTTTTAAACTAGCACAAAATCTTGCAGAATTTGAAAACCCGAAAGCAGAATTCAGTTTTCACTTTTGGCAACACTTCGTTCGTAGCCATCTGATCCATGCCTTGGAGGTCGTGCATCGTGCGTTCATTCCTGTTCGTTCAGGTTCAGCACGGTTCAACACCTCTTGACCTCTGACCACTCTGATATGAAGCTGAAATCACGTGTCTGCTCTACAGCTCTAGACTGGTAACCGGTGTTCTTAAGATAGACCTTATGTATGAGATTGTTTTAGACATAAACATCATCAGAGGCTTGTTCTTTATTCTTTTAAGTTTTAATAAAAGTTCTTTATGAAATATCATGATCAGGGGTATAGTCAGTGGTCACTGGCTTAAGTTTAACTGATGGCTTTTAAAAGCTGCTGGTTGACTTGGCATATGGCTTGAAACTAATTTCTGGCTTCAAATACGGCGTAATGCTGTTTGGCTCATCGCTCAATATTTGCACAGGGGTTGACTTCAATCACACGTTATAAAGCTTGCAATTTCCCACCATTTTGATAACTGTTAAGATAAATTTGTAGAATCATTGTAAATTCAAAATTTTAAGTTCCGAGGAAACAATGGACTCAATGTACTACACACTGATTTTCGAGGGACTGATCCTGGTTCAGGAAGAGTAGACTTTTTATGAATTCATTTACAAATTATTTTTATTTACTTTTGGCATTAGCTGAATTGGATAGTTCAAGCCACAAAATCTAACTTATGGCTGACATATGGGCAGAAAGCAAACTCACAGAATTCGTCTGACTGGCTTTGGCTTCATGAATAACGACCAAAATTGTGACTTAAGATTTAGCTTAAACCATTAGTGGCTTTTGAGCTTAACATCCCTGTTCATGATCAGATGTTATCATGAAAATCATTATTCTTTTGATAATGATGATGTTCATCTCTCAGTCATTCTTTTTTAAAAATTAAAATTAAAGCAAACTGAAAAAGAAATTGCATACCTACATATTCTTAGAATCCTTACAGGTACCACAAATATTTTATAAATTCAATCCAGTTTCCCGAAAATATCCCCTGTACTAAGAAATTTACCTTGCAATTAGGCGGACCTGAACAATATTGATTCATTAAAACCCATCCGGTTATTTTATTATCGAGATTACAGAAGTCTTCCAGGGCTCTAAATCTTGTTAGACTCGGTGGATCATGACAAAAGATACCTACTTTTGGCTCCTTTTAAACAATATTATGTATATATGGGCGAATGGGTGATGGATTTAATACCTTTTAGAAGGGTAGATATAGTACTCTCTAATCAACTAAAATTCGAAAAAGGGGGAAAAACTGAAGACCCAAGGGTTAAAAAAAAGGTCCGCTTTGATACGGAGTTATCCATTTGAATTGCAAGTTGAAAGTTGTAATATTTTTCAAATTAGTTTTTCAATTTATTTCGTAAGTAATTATTTTTTCCCCGAAGTGTGAACTGCAGTTATTGCACTCTTGCCGTTCAACATATGGACGCTGTTCAACAAAAGGGAACCAACTAACATTTGTAAACAAAATGAGTTATTAGTATCGTTGGAAAGAGCGTAAAACGTAGAATTTTTCAAAATTGTGTCCCCGATTCAAAAATATGTGACTCACGTTGAAAAAAGCTTATCAGTAAACGCAATGCCAAATAGTTTCTACATGGCTCTTGAACTTCGAATCACGTGTTCTCAAAAAGCGGATTTTGCTAGTTGCGGTGCTCTCTTTTGCTGGACAGCGTCCATATCATCATCACAGGTTGCCCAACTCATGGAGATGAAAGAAATACTGATTATAACAATAAAAAATAAATAATGGCTTAGATCTTTTTACCATTTATTTCGCATAGGTACGTTATATTACTAATATTCAAAGAACTGCTTGCCAGTGTGTTTCTGATTAAGTTCTGCAATAATCTTGCACCAATGTGAAAAGTAAAGAATGTGGATGTAGATGGGCCGAAGATCTGTACCTCATGAAAAATATAAATTTCTAAATAAAACGTTAACCCTATTGTTTGTTGCAGATAAGTTCACCCCTGACAACAAATTATGTTGAATCAATAATAACAAAAACATTCCTCTACCATAAGTTCGGAATGAAATTATAATAAAACCGGTACAAAATGGTGACGTTAAATTCCGAATACGTTCAAAAATGCGAAAAGAAAAATAAATTTAAGTTCACTAACAAGACTCACCTATTTATGAATGCCAGGCGAATAAGTAAAATTGTAAGTATAACATTATTAATTTAACTTAAAACCGTAATAAAACAAAATCCAAAATAGGGGTTACAGTATGAAGCAGTGAAGTCGATTTTTCTACATGACGGACTATGTTAACCAACATCCCGAATGATATCGATTATCATAGTCCGTCACTTCAAAAAAGGATCGACTTCGCGACTTCTTGCATGCGACCCTTCAAGTCGAACTATAAGTTTTTGTTCATGACAGGGTGATCTTACAAAACTGAGTTATGTGACAGTTTTGTATTTGCACAATAACTCTCTGAATGCTGTCGATAATCTAGCCTGCATGGTAAATCTCACTCATTTGTACTTGGAATGGAATTCCATAGACTACATCGACAATTTGAATGATCTGCCAAACCTCAGAAATTTGTAAGCTAATCTTATACCTTTTTCGAATAATTATACATCAGTACTATCTAGTTTTAGAATTTGAATAATGGAAGCTAATACGTAGCATTAACTGCTTTAGCTATACTGATTTTTAAAAGTAGGCGTGTCTGTACTTGGCGATGGCTATAGCATCGAAGCAGAAAGGATTCGCGGAAGTTTCAAAAGATTGAATTTTTAGAAGGAGGTACCTATACCATGTCGTTGGTACAACTGGAAAATGTTTTCTATTTTCATTTCTAAAATGTTGAGGCGAGCCAAGGCTCTCTGGAAGCGTAGTAGAAAAGTACAGCAAATGAAAAGGTTTAGTGAGCTTAGCCCCCCCCCCCCCATCATCTGAAAACTAAGAAAATATTCGAGCAAAGGAATTATCAGCATTAATTTGATACTTTAGTCAGTCCCCTAATGGGCCCTCCCACTCCAGGGCAGCTATTTGCGTTTAGTGTCTGAATTTCGTTCAAAAGAAGTACCTACCTATATACTTATAGCCAACACGTAGGAAAGCAGACACGAACATAGGTACTGTACAACAGTACAATTTCCAGCTGTATACCACCATAATTACCTGTCTTTGCTAAATTACTGCCATTGACCTCATGTACACCATCTTTTCAGGTATTTAGGATACAACCGTATTGCAGTCTTGGGAGGTTTGAAAGGCATGCCAAATTTGAAAGTACTCCATTGCCAAAGACAAAAACTAACGCATAATGGAAGTCAAACATTTAATCTGGACACTCTGACCGAGTTATCAGTAAGTAGTATCAAATATCTTTAACAGGCACCCGATAGCCGTTCAGGAATTGTAGACATTACTCCTTAGCCTAGCCAGTGATGCTTCGAAAATGCTCTACACTGCCCTGGTGAAACGTTTTCCAATTAAAATTTTGTGGCGTATGTTAAAATAAGCTTCTTGAGGGTAGGAACAAAAAATAGCGCAAGTCGTGTCCATTGTGGTTAAATTTCAGGTAGAATTCGTCATAACAGTTGCCTTACCAAGTTGAGATTGATTTTTGCATCGACTTTGGTATAGAATTCTATCCGAATGTCGATGTCATAGTTACAGTAACTCCACTTTCGTATCGAATTCCACATCGAAATTCAACCGTAAAGATGAAAAAGAAACGGATTTTGAAAATGTCGACAAAGAATCGATTTTTTGTATCGATCTTGTTTCAAGGGTATGGGTAGATTCAGTGGCACCGATCCCAGAGACCCGTCCCCAGGCAGTGCGGAAGAATTTTTTAGGAAAGTCGTCTGAATTTAGGAGGGGTGATCAACATTTTGAAGCTGAATATGAACTTCGATGTTCTGTGAAATGGTATCCTATAAGTACCTATTGTTTCAAGTAGTTATTTATAGTAACAGAATGAAAAAAGTTCTCGTTGGGGGACAGACAGGCACCACCGGGTAGGTTCACTAACTGACAGCACACTGATATCATTGATTCCTATACTACACTAAATAATGACATGAATTTTATTACATTTAGCTCTCTTCTTTTTCCAGGGATCATTAATCGAGCTAAACATATCTGGAAACAACATTACATCGGTGGTAGAATTGAAAATCCTGAAAGAACTGATCTATCTGGACGTGTCGTGCAATTTGATTTCAAATTTGGTTCAATTTTGCGCTGTACTGAAAAGCTGCCAGAAAATGAGAAGTTTGCAAATCCGAGAAAACCCTTTGACTAAAAATTTAAAATACGAATGCGACATAATAGCTTCATCATCTAATTTGGGTAATTCTCAGGAGATTCTCGCACTTATATCTATGCTGAATAATATTGCAACTATACAGGCATTGTATACCTATGGGGCATACTGATTTTTAATATTCCCGTACCATAAATGTGTATTTTCAGATACTCTAAACGGCAAACCAGTGTCTTCAATAACCAGAGTTCTGTTACAAACACTAAAACGAATAAAAAGTCAACAAGAAAAACGAAAGAAAACTGAAAAACGCATCGGATTTAGCTCGGAGACTCGAAGTGAGTTTGAATTTATAATGAAAATATATTAACTTAATAGAATATCATTCAAGAGATACAACAACTGAATGCTTCAAGAATTGGGATACCCAAATTAGGAATTTACTGCTCTCAAGTGTCTTACAACTAGGTTTCTTTCCAAAAGACAAGTAGAATTTAGAAATCTTTGTTTAATTAAAGGTTCATTAGAAAACAGCATATTTGAAATGAGTGTTGGTTTATTTTGAAAATGCTGATAGCTACAATCATTGACTCCGGTTAATTTGTGCAAGTTACCCCTTAGGATTCGCATTTTAACCGCATCGGTTAACTGTCGATTATTTTTAACCAAGTTTTATAATACTGGTCCTAAAACATTATAGATGTGAAAATTAACTCTTCTGTCGAGTGTCATCATTCTAAATCTTTCAATACAACGTAGTCAATTTTGATGTAGAATTCGATACCAAAATTGACTTACCATCCGATGCGCAAAATCCCACCAGTTACCCGGGTAACTAAAGGGGAACAAGGGTAATCTGAGGGTAACAAATGGGTAACTTTTCCGCGGGTAACAGGGTAACTAGAGGGTAACTGATTGCGTATCGGGCATATCAACATCCCTTTTGGGATAGAATTCTACTAAAAGTCAATATAAAATTCAGTCTGTTTCAAGCCAGTGTTGCCGGCTCTCCTGACATTTCATTTGGTCTTCTAAAATTTTGAGCAGTTTCTTGAAAATCTCGGAAATAAATTCTTATACTATTTTCAAAAAGAACCACAAAAAACCGAATACTCCTATGCTTTTTAAAATGATTTTCCGTTGATTTCTCCTAAATGCTGGAGATAGTTTCCAAAATGTACCCCTGAAAATTTTGGCTGGTATTCTTAAAATTCTTAACTTTCAATATTGCATTACCTACTGAAATTAACTTACACTGGAAAAGAACAAGAATCCTTTTGATATGTTCTTGAAGAATCACAAAAATGTCTTTCAGCATTTCCAGAATGAAGCTCTTTTCAGTCTGGCCACTTCATCAATCGAATCAGCAATTATGGCACCTATGTTGGTTTTTTTAGTGTTGAATCGCCCATTAAAAATTGATATTCATAAGCGTAAATAGTCGACCTAGAGTGGGAAGAGGGATCACGGGAGAATTTTGACAAGTGTTAAACATTGAAAATTCTTTCGATCGCGCTATTTTTCAGTTTTATAGGTGGGGGAGGGGGGGGAGTTAACCTTCTCTGCTGGACGAGCTGAACCCGCGCAGAAGACAGCCAGTAATGAGCTCGCTCTCAGATATTCTAATTCAACTGGGAAGTTCAAATGAAATTATAATGAGCTATGTCTTCTTTCTAATCAAATGATTATACCTACAATATAATATTTATTTATTTATTTATTTATTTAGGTCCCTCCAACAGCCGAAGCCAATTATAGGAGGGACCGTTACAATAAGAATTATAAAAGAGAAATAAAAAAAAATGGAATGAAACTAATAGAAGTAAAAAATCATAAAAAATGAAAAAGTAAATAAAAGTAGAAGTAAAAAATAATAAAAAATGAAAAAGTAAATAAAATTAAAAGTAAATAATAGTAATAATAAACGAAGGAAAAACTGATAGTAATAATAATAATAAAACAATATAGTATGTATACTATAAATATAATAAATAATAAATGTGCCGCACGTCCGCTATCCCACAGCTCCCCATCCCTCCACTAACCGCTTAAACGCTGATCTAGGCATACTATACATGTCAGCGCAAGAAAAGACAGCTATCTCTGTTATGATATCTTTATCTTCCTTTCTGTTTCTTCCCTTTCTACAGCATAATAATGTTACATTGCAGGTTTTGTACACCAGTTGCCCCCAGAATTCCGAGAAATTGTCTCTCAATCTATGGTTCTCAGTAGAAGGCAATAAATGAAAGATCGAGCTGGAAAGATGAAAACTCAATAAATATGGTTATTTTTCAAAATAAATAACCATGGAAATCTATTAACTAAACACCGACTTCATTTAATGGAATTAAATAGAAACTAGGGATTCCGGCCACCGACTCCATCTCTATTCGGTGGCCGTCGAAGCAGTTCCGTATGATGCGCACAAGGTAACCAGGTACCCAACGCCTCCATGATACATACCCGTATACGGATTCTTTAATTATTTACATTTTCCAAAATTATAATTTTTTTACATTTATTTATTTATTTATTTATTTATTTTTTTTGAACAAATAAAATTTTTCAAAACATGTTCTTCCTGTCTTTTTCGGAGTTGCCCAAATTTTTTGAAGGTGCCCAACAAGTCTTTGGTAGTGCCCAATATGGGCGGTACTGCTTGTTAGGGTACACACAGCTACACATACTGGATTCAGGTTCCATTCCATCTACTCGGTTCGTGCTGTCGACCAGCCCTCTTTATATAGATACTTTGCTCGATACCTTTCCAACTGAAATTTCACAGTTGGTAGACCCTTCTCTTCCCTGAGACACCATTTGAGGAAGGGAACATTGTTCAGCAACAATTAGGTAGGTACATTCTTGTAATATTAGATCGTTTGTTCATCCATCCGGCTTCGGGAAATAAAAATTACCTGGAGGCATTTCGACAGACACTTCTTGTATTAAGTAACGGGCTGTGTACAACGAGGATTCTGTTATCAGCTTTTACAAGTACATCCCGAGTTTTCATAATTGGGTAATTCTCAGAAAAAAGGCATATTTCAGAAGGTAACTGGAACTTTTCTCAAAGACAAATAATGTGTATTCTGATTTCCTTTTTTTGCATAGAACAATGTATTCTGAGCATGTTCCAGTTATGAACATAAGATCCCCCCACCCCCTATCCCATAAAATCAATGAATGTGCTCACAAGTTCCATCGTAGTGGCTGCATGTAACTGATCTGCACGTTCGTGCATCTTCAGACCAGCAAAATGGCGCAAATGAATTAATTTTTCTATGAAAAAACAATATGAATTTCATTGAGAAAGGTGTAACAAAGAGAGCCTTGATACCAAGAATGATGATCAAATATGCATCACACGACCTCAAAATAAGGTCAAAATTTGTAAGTAACTTTTGGTTCCATCGTAGTGGCGATTTTTTGTTTTTTTGCACTGGCTCCCTGATTAAACCTTCCATGCTGCAAAGTAGCTGAATTGCTTCAGTCTTCTGTTACGAAGAACATTAGACTGTCAGATCTCGAATCACGTGTAGTATATCCATTCTGGGAGAAGTTCTCTATGAAAATAGCGTCGATTACCCTTTTTGATGTCCTTGGCAGTGGCTTATCAGTTCTCAACGATTGGCGGCACGATGACCTGGGGGAAAAGATTGAAATACTCCAATTGGTAAGTATTTCATCAAGTTTTAAATGTTGAAAATTACTCATAATCATTTTTCTAGCCTCAAATTTCAATTATCAACACGGTTTTCTATGGTAGTGGACTACTCTCCTTGTTTCTCTTGTAGTGGCAATGGTTAACCATTGATAACCATTGCCACTACGAAAGAATCAAGAAGGTAGTCCACTAGCATAGAAAAACTTATTGATAATTTATTGAAATTTGAGGCTAAAAAAATGATTATGAGTAATTTTCAAAATTTAAATCTTTTAAAATACTAACTTTTGACTATGTCGATCTTTTTTCTACAACCACTATAATAGAAATTCTTACGCCGTAGTTCATTTTTTGTAGCCCTTACGAAAGAAATTCTTATGTAGTGGACACAAAACTTTGGAAACCCCTTACTCCCTGTCCCCGTGGGAATGAATTGAGCCGAATGCTAGAAATCACATTGGGGGCACATACCGGGTGATGAACTAGAAGTCGCACCATAGGCAAACATGTAATGATGTGCAACGTGTACGTAATGCATGTAGCGGAGATTGTGTTATCGTGTCGGCGCCGTTGCGCCTTATCACATGTCGGCCCTATGGTGCGACTTCTCGTTCATCACCCTGTATAGGACTATAACGATCACCCGTAAAAAATAGGGGAAATTATCCTTCTGAAAACTTATACATGGGTTATTCTTCGAAAATGTTGATATTTCAATCCCCAGCAGCAGTTATATCTCGCAAGCTATTAACGATACGGCCATTTTTTTATTCCCCCCCCCCCCCCCGTTGATAGATATACGACTCACTTCTACTTTTTCAAGCCTTCAGAAGAAAATTTGATCCACTTTTAATGGGTCAAAATTGGACACTTAATATGCTCAAATCTCCGTCGGCATGGCTGTCCTTCGAACGGTTTTCATTATTATTTTTTGTAAATTTTTAAGCTGTATATTAGAACAAACTGACAACGTAGTGCTACTTTAAATGGATGAAGGAATCATAAGGTAACATTTAAATCGCATCTTCATAGGTGGGAGTCAGCATGGCCAGTTTTGAAAATTGTCCCTCGATTTTCTGTCCATCGGCATGGCTATTTTTCAACCAATCACAGAACAGGTGTTTCAATACTTTTTCGTCGCAATTAATGGTCAAATTGTATATTCTTTCAGAGCAATACGGTCCGCATATCAAATCCCGTTTTTTTTTTGTGACGAGACTCGTGCACACGCGTATTATTGTCTAAAATTAAAGCCGTGTTCGTTTAGACACAAAAATCGACACTTTTTAACACCGAGATGACGTCAATATACAAAAGTATTGGGGTTAGGTTAACTCGGTGTTAAAAGTGTCGATTTTTGTGTCTAAACGAACACGGCGTAAGAGTTGAAAAAAAAAGTGTCCTTCGGCATGGTCATCTTTATGCAACGATAAACGTTCATCATCCAAAAATAATTACGTCTAATTAATAGGCTAGTATGACTTTATCAACTCGCCATGTAATTTTTGGTTTTGAAATCTACTAACCGACGGCAGAACACTTTTTGTTTGCTATTGTCTTTTGATATGTACTTTTTCATGTGTCCTTCGGCATGGCATTCATTATTTTGATTGCTATACCAAAATATAAAATCCCCTCACTGTCGGCTCAATCTTGCCAATATGTTATACAGAACGCCTCTCAACGACTCCCATCAAAAAAAGCTCAAATATGCCTACTTTCCTCCATGAAAAAACATACCTGCAATATCAACACTTTTGAAAAATGACCCTTATGTAATAGGTAATGAAATATGTTTGTTTTTTTTTTTGGGGGGGGGGGAGGGATTACCAATTACTCCAAATTTTCACACCTTATTCAAGTAGGGGAGAGTGGTGTACCTTGGAACAGAGAGCAGTTGGCAACCCTACAGTGTTCAGCTATAAAAATTTCTAACGTATGTTGTGTCTTTAGGTACGTCAACATTGTAAAACCAAAAAGTAATGCCATAACGCAAGTATTATCAGATTAAAAAGAAATATATAGTTGAAGGTGTGAAAGTAAAAATTTGGCTTATCAGAAAAAATGAATTTCCACAGAAACAATGAATGTAAAATTTGTGAAAAAATAGTCAGCGTGTAGCCTATCATCTGTTACATACCCCGTGTGACGCATTTATTGTAATTTTAACGTATAACTGGAGTATCGAGAATATTCTCCAAAAAGTCGGGTATGTGTACCTTGGAACACAATGGGGTGTTGTACTTTGGAACAGCCGGCATGTTCTTTCCAGTTTGGTCCGTGAAACGCGTAAAAGCAAAATTTTTACGTACAAACTCACGCTCAACCATTTCGTTCCATTTTCCCGTCATTGAGGACAACCGCATTATGAAGAAAAATGACGTCATAAAATTGACTATATACTGTGTAGAAACCCGGTGTGGTATTATCAAATGTAAAGATGTGGAAACCTTCCCGTACCATGTGGAATAAATTTTTTGACGTGTTTTTAAATATTTCTACCCATTTTTTAATGTGTTCCAAGGTACGATACCACATGTTCCAAGGTACAATACCCGTTTGTACCTTGGAACATTTTTTATTTATTTTTTTAAAGAATTTTTTTCTCAGCTTCAGTGCTATCAAATGTCAACTTCTATAATATATCAAAATGTTCGTCTTACTCTCCTCTTTCAAATGAGATATTTTCTAAAACTCCAATGTGGTTTCTATTGTCAACACCGCTGAAAATGTGTTTCGCGTTCCTAGGTACACCACTCTCCCCTACAGATTTTTGACAAGAAAAAACATAAATTCTAAATCCTAACCATAATTCTGACCAAAAAGTATCCTGATGTCAATACTGAAAGTACAACTTCCGAATCGAAACTGCGTACTATCAATTTTATTAAAATACGAACAAATTCAAAGTGAAATAAATAACGTTAGACAAGAAATGTTAAAAATATTAGTGACAAAAAAATGAGTAAATATTCTAATTATTACCACAACCAATCCGAAAATAATTAAACAAATAAAAACCAATGGCGATTAAAAATCGGAAGTACAATACTTAATTATTTTTAAAGGATACCATAGGGGAGGGGGGGATTATCTACAGCACACGTGCCAATATCGAAATACAAATAAGTACATTGAACAATCGAATCACAGTTCCTAGCACGAATAATCAAAACTATCGAATATAATGTCTGGATAAACATGGCATACGCGAATGAAAAATATCTGGTTATTCTCATGGACATGATACATTGCACAGTGAACTAATCTAAGATTTCAAATAACGAGACTGAGAATATTAGAGAATATCGCCATCCAGGGCTGGGTGAACCAAACGCGTTCGGTTGCGTTCTGTTCAAATGAAATTAGTCGGTTCCTATTCCTGTTTCCCATTCCCTCCGGCCGGTGATGCGATACTCGAAAGGGTAGTTTTCGGGGCCAGGGGTGCGGTGTCATAGGGGCCAATTTGGCATGTATGCATCGCCATACGTCCCACCACACCATTCCTGTTTGCCATGATCAATGCGGAACCAAACGTGACCCTCATTGTCTTCGTTCTGCTTTCTCCTATTCATTCGGTTCAGCGATAATCGCGAGTCCTGTTCAGTTTTGCTAAGTACCATTATTCGTTCACCCGGTCCTATCATCATTTTAGAATGGCTTGAGAGACTTCGAAATTCGAACATGCCCCTTAGTTTCAACCCTCACTGGAAAGTGAAATTCGATCCGTGTCACTCGCGTGTTACCCTTGTAAAATTCAAAACTCGACGAACAAAGCGATACGACTGAATTCCGGATAACGAAATTCAACATTACCCTTTACATCCCTCATTAAATTAATCATTAGCTCGAACAATGTTTGGTAAGCTTCTCGTATGTGGATACGGCAACCAATGCAAATAAAATAAATTATATCACAGATAAATTCAATACTTTCGCGGAGTAATAACCCACTACGACAACAGTATATCAGTACATGACATAATACTTTGGTATTTAAGTACGCAAGTTAACGTTAAGTACTTAGCGAATGAAATACGTATAATAATTACAAAAATAGGAATGATTCGCACATTAATAAAGGGGGAAAAATAAATAAAAAATGACCTAACAACTTATAAATAAAAACGAGCAAATCAGAAACGAAAACAAAGTTGAAAATGAATATGGCTAACGTAAATCCGATTTACATTTAATACAACCTCGCGGAATGTTGAATTGCAACGATAAACCGAATGAAACTTACGCGCTACTTTTGATTATCAACACGCAACGGCGATTCTGAAAATGTCGCCTTTGCCGAAAAGAAAGAAAGCGAGAAAAGAAAGTACGGAGTAACAAAACCCGCACCGTACGTACACTCCAACAGTACGAAAACGCATTTCGTGTTTCTACGGAATAAACCTTTTATTCAACTCCGAATACCACTGATTTGGGATCCAGATACCACGAATCGTGAATTATGCTCAACACACACGAAATCTCAACATAGAGGTCGTCAACATTCTTGCCACAGCAACCCGAACACATGTCTTCGAAATACGAGATATATATCGCGACAACTTTTGTACACGTGAAATGCTCTAGTTCACGTACACTGCGGGCAAAGACCAACGAGAAAAAGAAAGAAAGAATGAAACCCTCGATAATCTGAATTACAAAACTGAAAGCTGGAACTAAAATTCAAGTTTGCTAGCTCTAGTGTCACAGCCATACAAAACTAAACGTCTTGAGCTCGAAGTGAGGAACACACGTCGCAGCTTCGCACATTGCTCGAATACTCCAGTATTCCGAATGCGCTTCACAGAGAACCCAGGAACGACGATCATTTGGCTTTCCGTAACGTAGGGCTCTCTGGAGGAGTCAGAGACGGAGTCACAATCATGGAACGTCTGGCTCCGCTTTTAGCCGACAGTTTCTTGAACGGTCGCGGAGATATACCGGCGCCGGTTACCTCCAGATCTACATTCTCTCCACCTGACCACACATTTGTGCTTGTCGATTCTACAACATAAAAGTACACATGTCAAAAATGATGATACGGTTTTCAGTCTTACGACCGGGTTGATGCAGCTCTCCATCATCATCGCGTGAAGAATAACACAGTGCTGGTATCAATTACCTGATCTTGTTGGCGGATACGAAACCGCCGATGGAGATCCCGGTGAGTACACCTGGGCGGCAAAATCCTCGAACGTTGAACTTGTTTTGTACTCGCGTACAATCGTCTCCAGAGAGCGAAAACGCTCCTCGTAACTGTAACAATGAAAAGGCCAACTAGTAACATCGTTGTTTCATTTTACAGTAAGCTAGAAATAAAAAACTCAATATGGAACCCCTCCCCGCTTATTTTTTTTTAGGTTGAAAATGAAGTCACATCTGTGCAAGACGAACAAGTATTATCTCCAAGTGGTTTGAGCACATTGAATAGGTTTGGTAACTTAGAAAATTATTGGAACAGGGAGCTTTCGCATAGTCACTTCTGTCAGATATGTCAACAGATCTCTGATTTAGTCCTAATTTAAGCCCTCAGAAAGAAAATTCGACACTTCGGCAACTGGGGATCGAAGCTTGAATTTGACTCTACTGGAAAATTCGAAAAAGTATCGAAATAAAGCTTTTTCCATTCAATTATATTTTATATATTTCATCTTCTTCTAAATCTGCCTTCGATTTGAGCACCAAAATCAAAATTTCACATGGTAGAGGGGGTAAAATCAAACAGGTTTAGAAGCTGTAGCAAGTTGTAAGGTGGGAGGAGGGGGTCGGGGTGCCCAGTTTCGGAAATTTCAATTAATTTCTGATCCATCAGCACTGATCTGAGACGGAAAATTCAGTATACAGTGTGAGTAATATACATGGGTCACTTGACACCAAAATCATTTTGACCTCCAAGCTGATTTACTATATATTATGTATATAGATCTATATGTAGAGATGCGCACGCATCCAAACCGACTCCGACCCTGTTTTTTTTCCTTCCCAAAAAAATGTTATGTGGAAACTGAGTCACGAACCCGCATAGTATTTTTTTGGTTTAACAATATTCGGGAAAATATAATACGGGTTCGTGACTCAGTTTCCACATAACATTTAAAAAAAAATAAATAAATTTAAAAAAACAAAAAACAGGGTCGGGGTCGATTTGGGATGCGTGCGCATTTCTACGTAGAAGGTCAGCCTAGAGGTCAAAATGATTTTGGCGTTGAGTACCCTTTTTTTTCATCTCAAAAAAAAAATGTTATGTGGAAACTGAGTCACGAACCCGTATAATATTTTCCCGCAACATTTTTTCCAGCATAATATTTTTTTGGTTTAACAGTATTCGGGAAAATATTATACGGGGAAATACTATGCGGGAAAATATTATACAGATTTGTAACTCAGTTTCCACGTAACATATTTTTTTGGAGAAAAAAAAAAGAGGTCGGGGTCGGTTTGGGATGCGTGCGCATCTCTACACATACATCTATATACATGATATACAGTAGAAGGTCAGCTTAGAGGTCAAAATGATTTTGGTGTCAAGTGACCCATATACTACTAGCATATCTAACAAAGCGAATTTTGAAAATTAATGACCCCCTCCCCAATTTGCTACGAATGTGCTAAAATAATCAACTGAAGCGAAAAATACTTCTTCGTTTATAACGTTACATTTTCATGGAGGGGGGGGGGGACTACTAATTCTATTGTATTCCAAAAAATAATCACTTCTTTTTATTAGAAATGTAATTTCTTATTTCTTGATGATTGATGAATGAGAGATTAGAGAAAGGGTATCTCACATTCGAAAGAACATATTTTTCCAAAAGCTTTACTGATTCATTAATCATTAAGTCTTTTCAATTCTTTTTTTTTTCGGAGTCTGAAATTATTTTTAGTATTTTAAACTAAAAAAATCACTTTCACTTTTTGGAAGAAAAATATTGAAAAATAGGCAGCATTGGCGCAAAATATGCGAAATATGCAAAATAAAGTGCTGCTCATTTGACTCAGAATTCTGTGATTTATGAAGATCTTTTGAAACTTCTGACACATACGCCATAGATGAAAACATGCATTCGCATAGAAATTGCAGCCCTGGTCATTACTAGAATTTTCCAATCCTAAATACTTTGTTCCCTCTTTCAAGGTATAATTTTTAAATTTTTAAATTATTATGATAGAAAATAAAGGACTTTAAATTACTGTTAAAACACCCTGCTAAAAGAATTTCATACTTGAGGCTGAGGAGGAAGATGGTAAAAGGGACTCAACTAGGAAAATCGATGAAAGAATTGAAGCTGGAGTGTTTCGGGTTGCTGACTTTGAATTTCCCAGTTGATATTTGATTCAATCCTAATCTGAGCCAACAAAAGCTCAAAAAAAAGAGGAGTAAATTTGACGCTATTAGGAAAATACAACGCAGTATCAAAATAGGGAGGTTTCCGGTTCGATAATTTCGAATATTTTATCAAATTCATCTGATTTTGATTTAAGGCCCACAATCAATATTTCACACTTGTGAGGGAATGAAATTGTACTGGTTTAAAATACTAAACAACGTAACAGAATGGGGTGTTTTCGGGTCCCTTCTTTTAAATATTTCAACAGATTTCTGGCCCACCTCTGACTTGAAAGGCTCAGAAGGAGCAAAAACAGCGTCTACTAGAAAACTCAAACTCACTATCGAAACAGGGGTTTTCAGCTCTATTATTTGAAATACTTTCGCAGATAAGATTTATTCAGTCTCGATCGGAGTGCTCCAAAATCGCAACGATCTTACTATTTTGAGGAGTAAACTGTACCGGACTTGAAACAACACATGAGAATATATGATTCCATAGGACGACGTCACTTCAAAAAAGGGCCTAACTCAGACACTGCAATCGTGAGAATAATGCGTTCAAAGAAAAATCGAATCAAGTATCGAAATGGAGGTTTACCAGGTCACCAAATATCTTAACACATTTGTCCTATCTCTTTTGAAATTCGAAATCCTAATTTAATTATACTCCTGGAATTTCAATTCTTCAGGATTCAAATTAGAAACGCGTCACATACACGAAGCCCCAAATTTCAGCACACTGTTATTTCCAAAACCAGATTAGTTTTTTCCAATTATAGGCTGTGAATTGGGCCCCAAGCGGGTCCGCAGCTACCGAGGGGGCCTCTTAGCTGCACAACCCCCCATCAGAGTTCCATCTCGGAAGAGATCCTGACCACAATCCCAATGCAAGAACAAAATAAAAAAATGAAAAAAAAACAGTAAAAATTTGAGCACTTAAAAAGTTTTTATAAAACATAATAATATATTTACATTTAACACTCAGGGTTTGGCAACAAAGGAAAGACTTTTGGAATTTGCTTTAGAAATAATAAATTTTGACATTTTTGGACTAGCGAAAACACGAAAATTAGGAGAGAAACTACGAAAAGAGAAAATGGAAACTACCTCTCTTGCTCCGGGGAAGGAGAACTCCGGGAAGACCCATCGAAAGATAGGAAAATGAACTGAATTTGGAAACAGGGGATCACCCTGTGGAGCTTAAACGTGGGCCCTAGTTTGTCTAGCTTCACGTAGGCTTGTGAGTCCTGATAGAAATTAGCCAACAGTCTTACAATTTTTTCCAAGTTTTTTCCCCCTCAATGCTATCCCCCACCAAAAATATTCCTAAATCTTCACTACACTTACGGTCACACATTGAAACCTTTTCCTACAAGTCACTACCAACAATACATACACCACCTTCACCCTGGTTGTTGAACCTTCCCCATGCAATTTTGAACTTACCAAATTCCCTAAATGACTGATTGACTGGCTGGCTGGACTGACTGACTGATTATGTCTTTACTTTGGCACACAACGGAAACAACGTTCCTTGTATCTGTTAGCCTTCGAGTACTACGCTCCACTAGTGCATCAGTTTGCAGACGCGTCTACAAACACGGGAGAGCATTTTCATGTCCTTCCGCTCCTCGGATTCCACCGACATGAGAATGTCGACAGACGCTTCGCTTTTTATTCTTTTTGGCAGACAGTCGTTGGCTTCTGAACACGTGCGCAAGGAGGGGGAGAGTGTGAAAGAGCGAGGGGAAGGCGGGGGAAAGTCTCATAACACATGAGCAAGGCGAGGGAAAGTGTGGAAAATCTAGGGGAAGGCGGGGGCAAGTTTCTAAATACATGAACAAAGTGGGGGAAAGTAAGTGAAAGCGAGGGGTAGGCGGGAGAAAGCTTCTGAACACTTGAGCAACGTGGGTGAGCGTGTGGAAGAGCGAGGGGATGGTAGTGGCAGGCCTCTCAGCACACGAGCAAAGTGGGAGAAAGTGTGGAAAAGCGAGTTGATGGCGTGGGCAGGCTTCTAAACGCATGAATAAAGTGAGGGCAAGCTTCTAAACACAAGAGCAAGATGGGGGCAAGTGTGGAAAAGCGAGTTGAAGGCTTATGAACATATGAGCAAGGTAGGGGAGGCGGGGGCAAGCTTCTAAACACATGAGCAAGGTGGAGGCAAGAATAAAAAAACGTGGGGAAGGCAGGTGCAGGATTCTGAACCCATGAGCAAGATGGAGGGAAGTGTGGAAAATCAAGGGGGAGGCGGGGGAATGCTTCTAAACACGTGAACAAGATGGGGAAAGTGAGGATAAGCGAAGGGTAGGCGGGGGAAAGCTTCTGAACACTTGAGTAACATGGAGGAGAGTGTGGAAGAATGACGGGAAGGCGGTGGTAGGCTTCTAAACACATGAGCAAGGTGGGGGAAGTGTAAAAAGTGAAGGAACGGTGAGGGCAGGCTTCAAAACACATGAGCATAATTGTAACGCTCCAAAGTAACGCTTTTTTCCGCCACGTGCCAAAGTAAAAACATAAAAATGTCAAAAAATTATAAAATTACAGAGAAAGATCAGTTACCTTCTCTTTCATTACTGATAAGATCTAAAGATAAACATGACCATGTTAGTCTATGGCTCATAAGACATAACGACACAGTGAAAAATATAAGATCTGCATGAGACTTACACTGTATCCAATATAAATATCACTAACAGTTACTTTCTCCTTCCCAACTGACAAGGTATTAAAACAATCTCACTTGTCATTTCCTAAATATAAAAACAGACATGAGACTTGTCTATATATTTTTGATAATACATACAAAGGAAAAATTCAAAAAATTGACAAGCTACCATCTCCTTCATCACTGATAAGACATGATGACAGATACGAGACTCATCGATAAGACATAAATAAAAAATATAAAGAATTACAGGGACATATCAGTCACCTTCTACTTCATTACTGAGATAAGACTTGAAGTCATACATGAGAGTGTCAGTCTATGGCTGATGAAAGACAAAATGACCGAGAAAAATATACGATAGACATGAAAAGTCTACCCGATATAAATCTGTCAACCACTTTCTCCTTCCCCACTGATATTACAACAGTCTCATTTTCTACTAATAAGACATGAAGACAAACATACAACTTGTCCATATATTGCTGATAAGACACAAAGGAAACAGTCCAGTCAATCAGTCAGTTAGTCCAGTCAGTAATTTTATAATAAATTATTATTATTTATTATTATTATTATTAACGCGGCGCGGGAAATGTCCCGCGTGACACGTTCCGCGTGAAAGAAACGTTTTTTCCGGTTTGTGTACCAAAGTAAAGGCATAAGAATGTCAAAAATATTGCGGGGAGATTACGGATGAGGGGGGGGGCAAAGGACAGGGCCAGATGACAAGGATGGGAGATGCCTATGCTCGCTCGTGGGCGCACTAACGTTCGTGTAAATATTTACGTAGTTAATGAAGCTTTGTCAAAAATGTGATGAAACATTCTTAAACTAGATATCGCCACTTGGAGATTCTGGTTTGTCTCGCATCCATTAAAAAAAATCATTACATTATACCTACGTTTCATACATTTTACTTTTTGTACCTGCATGGCCTTGTCACTTCGAAATATTTGGAAGTTTGCACTCACTAAACTTCATGATTTCCTCAGAAACAAAGGATTAGCTGATCTACTCTGCAGTTCCCCAGCCAAACCTACCATCATTTCTTTCAGTTTTACTTCAGCTGTCATTTTAGTCATTTCTGTCTGTCCCATCATTTCTAAAATTTCCGTACCCCACTTCCATAAATGCTTTGTTTGTCATTTCTCTCATTTTCTACAATATTAAATGACTTTCACGCCTTTTCGTCTTATTCCAGTCATAAGAGTACCGCTGTTCACATTCAAAGGTTACATTTTGCACAAATCTGTCCCCCTAACGAAGTAGAGGAATTCATGTCATAACTTATCAGAGGTTAATTCATTAACACGGCAGGTAGAATCATTTTCACTGAAATCGATTCCCCAGTTGAATTCCTTTGAATCCTTGAATACAGAATACGACAAATACAAATAAAACTCACTGCTGTTGATGAAAAGGTAACATACTCCTCTTCGCCCGAGAAGCACTGATGGCAATCATTCGAACTAGATTCGGCAATATACCGCACTCGACAATCGTTTCGTTGAGGCAAGGTCCGAAATAAGGAATCTATAATTAAATTCGCCATTGAAATACAAGGAGTCTAGAAAACGTGCGAACACACAGTAAGAATAAACGAAACCTTCACGAACCTCCGGCTTTTTCGATATCTGAAGGCGATACAGATTATGCGGTAACGGGTAAATAACAATAAGAATATCACAAAATTCGGTCGGTATGATTCCTCGGCGATAATCACGACTATGCTCTGACCATACAATATGCACTTCGTCATTTCCCAAGTGCCTCGTCTGAAGTAAATAATGATAATGCACAATGAATCCAAAAAAATGTTCACGTTTGTAAGTTCGCACTAGCTGACTTCATCATGCCTTACTTTATTGATCAATGCTTCCGGCGTGGACGATGACATTCTAGTGGATACGTGCAGAATCAGTTCGGAAAATGAAGTCGCATAATACGGAGCGGATACTCCGGTTGTTCTATTCCGCTGCAAGCCACCCATAAAGCCAGTATGGCTCTCCAGCTCCACCTGTAGAAAGAAATCGTTAATTTTCACTCGAGTTTGAGCTAAATTTAAAACGACTGAAACATAAAAGAAGAACAGTGTCGTTAGATCAGTACCTCCCAAGCCAGAGCAGCTATGAAGTCTTCGTACTTCTGACTGCCGCCAGTGTTTGATAGTATCGAAACTTTATCCTCTTGTCCATTGGCCACGTATATCACAGCAATTTTATGCGTCTCACGGCAAAACTAGAATTAAGAAATCAGGCAATTAGAAGGTTGATAGAGTTACCACTACTCAGTCTTAGCTATGGTACTGTTTTTTAAATAACGCCATTTTGTAACCCTCTTTAGTTTTATACTTCGCTTTCTTGTCCACAGGCAGTACCGAACAAAACATTTTGGTAAATACGCAACTTTACAATTATTACTATATTTAACACTGTTCTTCACAAAGCAGATCCTCTCTGAATACGAGGGCTGTCCAAGAAGTAATGGTAATTGCATTATGAGAGAAACTTACGTCGCCGAAAGTGGTAACAGTGCATTGCACCGTGTGTCATAAGCTGCTGGTTATCAACTCAAATACCCGAGTTTCATGGACATTGGTTCAGTGATTGCAGTAATACGTACGTTTGCGTAGTGTGAGTTTGATTGTTGCCTCCCAATTTAAAAGTGAAAAAAAAAGCTATCGATTTTGCGTGAGCTTGGGCAAAAAAGCTCAGGAAATGATATGTTTGAGACTGCCTATCTGCCTACAGTGACGAAGCTGTGATGGGGACTGAGTTCTACCCTTAGTATAACGCGTTCAAGGACGGCCGAGCACAGCACGAACGCAAATTGTCATCAATTCTTCTGATGTCATCATAAGAGAAGACCTGCGGATCATTGTCCCTGAGTTGGGCGACCCTCTAAATGTATCGAAGAGTACAGCTCCCGGCCGGGTATGTGCGTCCAAGACATCTTACTGCACCCAGACTATGTAAGGCCTCACTTCGCCAGACGTCACGCAGGTTTTGGCCGCAAAACAAATTTCAGTGGTTCCGCACCTACCTTATTCACCCGACTTCGCCCCGTGCGACTTTTGGTTGTTCCCAGAGATGCAAAAACCATTACGAGGACGGCACTGTTTAATGTTTCCATTCATTTTTGTTTCACTTGTAAATCGGAAGGCGACAAGCACTCACACTACGCAGACGGTAAAACCAGGGTTTGAAAGCCATAATATGCAGCTTAGGCCTTTTGGCTATTGCTTATGACCTTAAAAAATATAGCTACAGCTAGGCTTTCGGCTATCTTCTGATTTGTCTGAGGCTTTCGACTTTGGGTTGAAGTCAAAAGAATTCTATAGCTTTCGGCTATCGGCTTTCCAAAATTTTTCTATCAATCAATAATCATTATAAGAAAAAGGCCCAATCTACTAACATAAAGTCAGGAGAAAGGAACCTCGAATAAATGAGTTTTTGGTCCTTAGTTCATTAATTCAGAGAAACCTCCCAAAGCCCAAAAGCCGAATAAGAACCTGGAAAAATATGGCTCATGCTTACAGCTTTTGGCTTTTACAAAATTGGCCGAAGCTATCGGCGTTCGGCTTTATGAGGCTGTTCATCGACTTTCGACTTACAGCTATCGGCTATCGGCTGACTTTCAAACCCTGGGTACAACTGCAACTATTGATAGTGCTGCCAACCAAGCCTATTGAAAAATCGCAGAATCCTTCGTAAAAAATTTTGAGATTTCCCAAAAAATCTTGACAAAAATTTTCGCTTTTTCTATGTTGCCTAACAATAAAAAGTCTACTGACTCATTACCACGACATGATTCACGAAATTACCGCCTACCGGTAACCGACCAATTTGTTCTTTGCCCATGGATAATGAAAATTTGAAATGATAACGATTGATTACTTTTTACAGGGTACAGCCAGACATCACTCCAGCAGGATAGGCTACGCTGGAAAGCGGAAAGCCAGCTGGCAGCTGTACACTACGAGTACTGCATAAAACGTTGAGATGTGACCTATCACAGATGTATTTTACATTTCCATTGCTGTGCAAAATCTGAGTGCTTCTTGGGAAGCTAACATTGCCTAGGGAGCGCTGGTGTAACACACTAACACAAACTAAGTAACGCTCAACACATTGGAAACGTCTGGGGGATTATTTCAGCTTCCCTATACTCTCCTACATCAAAAATCGCGATTTTCAATTTCACGTAATTTCATTTAAAAAATGTTCATGGAGGTAATTCTTTTTAATACTGATAACTCATGCTATTGCTGAAACTATTTCAACCAACTTTCTTTCAAAAACGATTTTTATAACACGCCAGAAACGTTCAAAGATCACTCCTTTTACACGTTTTTCATATAGACGAGTTAAAATTATCCCCCAGTCGTAGAAGCAGGGCTACCAACATAGGCACTTTTAGTTCACTTTCAAATTACTCCCGTAAGGCGATAAATTTTCCATTTCCCAGTTTTGGAAGTGAAAAATTTGAAGAAGCAATGCATATTCACTCAGTTTTATGTTTCTTCTTGAAAACTCTTGAGATCTTGAGGACAACCTCAAAATTCCAAGATTTCAAGATCTATCTTGAGCTTGGTAGCAGTGCTACTAAGCCATGTTCATAAAACTTGTACAAGGCCGTACCGAGGAGGGTCACCTCCCTCCATCGGCCAAGAAAAAACACTGAAAAACAATGGGTTGAGATGGAGAGGAGAGTGAATCTGTGACTGAACCCCCCCCCCCCCACAAGAAAAAATTAATCTTAATTGCAACCTCCCCCTTACTTAAGTCCTGGGTGCGGCCCTGGACTTGGATACTTCGTAGCCAACATTATAGACCTTGTAGTTAATATAGACTGCGCTTAGTGATAAGAAGTACTTAGCATACAACATATTATGGAGAAAAAGCGGAGTTGCAACTCGGCTAAAAGGAATTTTATCATTATAATCTGTTTTCATCCCATTTTTCACGATTATTTTGTTTTAAAATAATCATAGACCTAAAGGAAAGAGGGGTCCGGTTGGCCGAACGGATAGCGCGCTGGTCTCGGAATCCGGAGGCCCCGGGTTCGAGCCCACGTAGCAACTCGCTACATTTTGACCTAGGCCGGATTTTCGGCCAGAAGAGAAGAGGGCTAAGACAGCCCTAACAGCCTCCCCGACGTCCCTGAGGTAATGCTCAAAAGGGCGAATTTCAGGGCTCGGGTTGAGAGTTACATTAGAAAAGAGACCTAAAAGAAAATAATAGTGAAAATAGGATAAATAACAAATGCTGTCGAATATGAAAAAAAAATCGATTAATCGATTTTAAAAAAAAATTAAAAATCGGCAAATCTTATAATCGCGATTATTTTAAATCGATTACAAAAGTTGAATCGATTAAAGAAATCGAGTTGATTAAAAAATTCCAATTTTTTAAATCGTCGATTAAAAAGATGTACCGGATTTTATAGTTCCGGCATGTATTTAGAAATGGATTTAACTTGATCGATCAATCAAGTTAAATCCAGTTTTATTCACTCCTTCGCCCCACTTCCCTTTATTACTGCAGACGAACGGTGACGAACCCAGACGAAGTTGAAGAAATGAAACGAATTCGATGCTTCATTTTTCTTTATTCTTTCGAGTAACTGAATGAACAGACTGTTTTGTGTGTAAGTAACTTTTGTGTTATGATTTTTTGCTTTTTGGTTTTTAAATAAATAACATACCGAAATAAGTTTTTGATTCCTCTAACTCATGCTTTGTGTTTTATACTTTTGATTGAATTAAATCGAGCCGATTTAAATGGGCCGAATCGATTCGTGTCTGATAAGTAATAACTAATACGTATTCTAACTATACAAGTCGAATCCAGTTGAATCGCGTCAAGTGGACTTGATGGAAATCGGTCGATTAATTGTGTCAAATTGAATCGATTAAAATCGGTCGATTAATCGCGTCGAGTTGAATCGATTAAAATCGATTGATTAATCGATTTAACATTGCCGATTTAAAAAATAATAATCGATTAATCGAGTTGAATCGGCAGCACTATAACAAACAGATTATAATGATAAAATTCCTTCTAGCAGAGTTGCTACTCCGCTTCTTCTCCATAATATGTATGCCAAGTACTTCTTATCATCAAGAGCAGTCTATATTAACTATAAGATCTATGGCTAACCTATAAGGTCTATGGCTAACAGCTCATAACACACAGTGTTACGCACTGTTACCACTTTCGGTGGAGTAAATTTCTCTCACAATTGTGTGGTGGGACGTATGGCGATGCACGCATGCCAAAGTGGCCCCTATTACACCGCACCCCCAGCACTGGAAACTACCCTACAATGCAATTACCATTATATTTTCGACAGCCTATGTATCAACTTCTCACCTAACAATTTTGAGATGGCAGTTCAAACCTTTACTGTTCCATTCAGATCGTTTTTTAATGACTATCATATTCTTGCCTAACCTAATTCACTCAAAAAGCAATTATACTAGAAAATTCCATAACGGGATCGTGCGGGTGCTATTAAGGCGAGAACCAAATAATTTTTCTTCTGCATTTTCAAGAGAAGCATTACTTCGAACGTGACACTGAAGAATCTTGCCCCCTTGCCCCGCCCCCCGTACTGCCCTTCACTTATAGAAAGAATCTGCTAATACGCATGCTCTTAACAAAAAGCATCAAACTGTACGCTGCATATCCCTCGGTGAAATTCAACGGCGTATTTCTGAACTTTCAAAACAGGCGGAGCACTTCAACAACCCCGCCAACTCCACCATTCTGAGGTTTAAACTACATTTTCTTTACCTGAGAATCTAGATTTCGTATTTCCCTCAAAACTTTTTCAGTCTTCTGCAGCAAGTAGAGGCGAGACCTCAAATCCCAGCCGAGGAAACCGAGTTGGGACAGCAATAACCGGGAGTACTGAAACGAAGACGGCACATCCTTATGCTTCGGTCGACATTCCAGCGGTCTGTAACAGAGACCATAATGATTACAACGTTCGCATGCACAATTCAACCTTCCTGGTCTGAGCTTTGGTTCTAGCCAGCCACTTACGGCGACAAATTGGCTGCGTGAGACAGATAATCGTTCTCCACGCATTTCTGGCTCAAAATCGTGCTTATCGTTTCTTGCTCCACCTCCGGATTCAAGGGTGAATTCACCGAGGGTACATTACGAGACGTTTCCGAATCTTCCAAGCATTCCGGGCTACTGTATCCGATATACTGCAGCAACTGAAACACCACAAGAAATGATCACGAAACGCCGATACGATCAAACTCGTAACTGCACTTATTGCGGCTTGGTAGCAAACAAGATCAAATCCTTAAGGCGGCTATACACTTAGCGTATTTCGTATTTCGTGACTTTTCACGAACTATTTCACGAAAAAAATGATGAGACGCGAACCAATCACTATACACTTCTCCCAATATCAGCTGTTTCGTGTTTCGTCTGTTCATCTCATCCTGTTCGCGAGAATCTGAAAATCTCGGCGCGAAAAGACGCGAAAATGAAAAAATATTCAATCTAGCTCCTCTCACCAGTGTAAAAATTTTTTTGAGAAAGTCGTAATGAAACGAAAATTTGAAAACCAACAAATTCATTTTCTGGAACATCCTGCCATCGGGTTGTTCTTCGGCTCCTCTCTCCCTCACAAATGCAGATAAGGGTGAATGAATGAGATTTCCGAGGTTTTGGCGACAGAGTAACTAATCCACAAAATTTGAAACAAATCTAAAGACCGCATAGTAATTATTATCGCGTTACGAAAGAGACTATTATTTTCAGATGTATGAACTTATATTGTATCTATCGATACTCTTAAATTGAAGCCTCCTCCGCCTCCCCTGATACCATAATTTTCCAGCTCCTAACCCCCTTTGTACTTTCATAACATTTGGCGTTAGATATGCTGCAGATTTCTCACCTGGGTTCCAGAATTCATTTTAATAGTTATTTTCCCTCTCTCCAAACCATTCAGGCTCCACGAAAGAGGGGCTAATTCCAGTTACTCTAATTTTCCTCAAGTTCCAAATTCTTTACGAGATTCTAAAGTAAATTTTTTGGACAGGATAGTCAACCAAGCTCTGAGACGCTGATTTCGAATATCGCCTCTGATTTTTATCCGACCCTTTCCAGAGCCCTGTCGTAATACGAATTAAGCTTCTCCGAAAACAAATTGCACGAAGTATCGAAACAGGGGTAATTTTGTATCGCTGATTTCGAATATCGCTTCTGATTTTTAATCTGGACCAAATTCAAGCGCCTGTGCTTATTTCAATTGAGAAATTTTTACGACGTTATTTTCTATGAGCAAAACTTTGATAAATAAAACTGCATTTTTACCCCATTCCGTGGCTTTAATTTAAAAGAGGGTGAATTCCGAGTCTATTATTGTTTGTCCTACGCTCTTGCTACCACATTGGTCGCACCAGGAGGGATAGGATTCAAAAATTACCCCTAAAGTCGAATACAGCGACCTCAGAAACCTGTAAACCAATTTTCGAATTTTCGAATTCTATTCTTTCGGCATTAAGTCACACGAAAAGGAAAATAAAAAAATATAAAAATAAAAATCTATGAAGTTGTTAATTCATTGATATCGCACCATGCTGCACCCCATAGAACGCGTTTTCATATTTCCATCTTTAAATTTTTTTTTCGTTTTCATTTTTGATATTCGAGAATTTTGAAAATTTCTCCATACGATAGGACATCAGGCACTTTTTTCGGCGAAACATGTCGCGAGACTGTCGAAGGGTGAAGCTTGTTCATCATTTCGAAGGAAGAGCCGTGTGAAGGCTGTTTTCTTCTCCTTTTCCTCAGAATTCTGTGATACGTGAAGATCTTTTGAAAATCCTGGAATATACGCCATAGCTCTTTCAAGTTACAATTTGCTGATTTTTAAATTTGTAAATTACCATGATTGAAAATAAATGACTTTAAATGACTTAAATGACCTTCCTTCAAAATAAATGACTTTAAATGACCGTTAGACACCCTGAAAATGTGTCACAGTTTTTGTTTTTGTTTTTATTTCTTTTTTACAATTTTTTTTTTCGTGTTCTTTAATTAATATCAAATGAAAAAACTGTAATACACTGTACTTTGTTCTCTCCTAATCTGGTTAGTTTTGCCGTAGGAGGAGCCATTAATATTGAATTAAAAAAAAAATAAATAAATATTTAGGTTTAAAAAATCACGAACAAAGATCACCGAACGATCATCAGATGTTCTTGGGATGAGTGATCTACATGATCGTAACTTTTTTCCGACGTTTAAAATGATCTAAAATCCGAGAGATCGCGAAATTGGACGACATGGTGATTCAAACATTAAAATGATTACAAGATGATTTCCTTTCTAGATTTTTTTCTTCAGAATAATCTTTTTACCTCAATCAATAACTTTTTTTCAATTTTTTAAATAATCTACCGACCATCACTGGATTCTTAATCTTGCCTATCCCTGAACGCAGCACAGAGGACGCAGCTCACACGAAGATCTCCACAGAATACGTCTTTCCTGCAGCTATACACCGGGCTCAGCTATTAACTTACATCATCCAGATTGTCGAGATCGGGGGCGGAATTCTCAGCGGTGGGCAGAATATGCGGCTGTCTGTGCCTGATCGTGTGCTGTAACGGCGAACTAGCGATGTACGATACGAACGCCGCATCCTCGGCCGGAGACTTCTTCTTGGCGTTCAGCAATAATATCCTCTCGTCTTCGTCTTCAACTACAGAACAGGTCAAACATTATCAATCCATTTAACACTTTCGGTTCCACGAACGGGGAAAATCTTTTGGAAACCAAATCTGTAGTGAGACTTGTTTAGTAGGCCTCCAAGAACACAAAACTTGTTAGAATGGATTTGTTTGAACTCCCAACTCCCTAGTGGATGGGACAATACATCCTACTGGGATTATTCGCAGGAATACTGGCATTTGGACATTCCTGTAGGTGAGCTAGTGTTGTGGACGAAAATTGATCAGTGTATTTTTACCATAAAAACATGTACAAGTAAAATGAGCTCTAGCATCTTCAATATTGTTTTTTATGGAAAATTTGAGAAAACTGAAGTGTCAGCCCTTATAATTTCCTTTCAGATGAGCCCAACTTCAATTTTTTTTTTGCACAACGTTTTTGCTGCTGATCATCTTTTCGTCCAAATACACCAATCAGCGCGCCGCATTTCATTAGACCGCTAGAGAGCGACTCTTCAGCGTCCAAACGCAAATACTGTCCTACTGGTAGTGAAAAACACGAAAGCACAAATACAGCGGCTGATAGCCACTCTGCGGCCCGCTACAGCGGAAAAGTAAAACCAGGATGTTATTCTGTATCTCAAATACTCCCAGTGGGACAGTTTAAACAGATTGTAACACTGTTAGCGATCCCAACAGGATTTTTTGAAAATCTTCGGGACATTTGGTTCAGCCAGAACTGAAAGGGTGAACACTTTTCATTCATTTCCAGCGAAAATCAAACCGGACTACTCACCCGCTGTGCGCTGCTCGGGCGTGCAAAACAAAATCGAAGCGTCCCAGCAAAACCGTCCGTTCAGCGATCGCAGCAGAATGCGAACTTGAGACGACGCGGTGACCAGGCCAGCGGTGATACCTCCGCCGGGTACCTCCAACGCCGGTAGTTCCAGCAGGGACAGTATCAGGTTGTTAGTGCTCACGAACATCTGGAAATTGGGCAGATATTGAACCAAAGTATCGAGGCTACAACAAAATGTTACCCAAATTTCGAGAAGTACTTTACCAGCAGATTCGGTAACGAGAAAATTTCCAAATTCAGTTGATCGTTGGTCAAACTCGGATTGTCGTCTTGTTCGGTGACGAGAGAGGATAATCGGGCAGCTCCAGGAATGATGGGGAACTGTCCCAAATTACTCAATAAATGGGCTGATACCTAAAACATAGAAATTTTCAGTCAGTACCTAATACGGGGATCAGCAAAATTGATCGCGAAGAATTCGCCGCGAGAAAATTGGTCGGTGGAAAATAGGCACCATATGAAAATTGGTCGTGATAAAATTGACCGTCTATGTTGAAATGATGTCCACAAGAGGTAGACATGAGCATAAGATAACGCATAAAGTGATCTCGGTGTTTCAAAATTACCCTCCAGATACCCACCTAAATAGGTGTTTGCCCTCCAGAAGCCCCACACAGATCGTTGAAAAAGACAATTCATTTTTCCATATAATGTTATTAGCACAGGTCTTGTGTGGGAACGTGTAGATATTTTGTTCAATTTTTGATCATTAACCCCTAATTAGAAAACTGTGTTACCAGACTGGGGCAAGAAATCAAAATTTTCACATAATGCAATATGGATGTCGCTCTATACATTTAAAATGCTACTGAATTTATTTCTGGTAACGATTTGCATCTAATTTGCAAATTGCGATGCATGTAAGGGAGTCAGGTTCAGAATTTTCACAAAATGCACGACGGATGTGTCAGGCACGTAGCCAAGCCATCTGCATAGGGGGTGTTGACTGTTTACCAGGGGGGGGGGCGAAGATGCGAATGCCTTCAAGGCACCTGAAAAACTGGATGTAAAATATATAAAAATTAGCAATTTTTCGCCTTTAAAACACGTTTTTGATACTTACATGGCTTTGGTGTGGCATGTAAACGAAAAAACGTTACTTTTTGAATGTTACTTTGGAGCGTCACGAAAAAAACAGCTGATCGAGAGCGCTCTCCCAAAACCGATTCAGTGGTTGACATTTCCATGGACATTTTTTTTCCAGCCATGCGGGTATACTTGAGTGAAAACCGTAACGCTCCCCCCACATAAATTCAGTGGTTGACATTTCCGTGGAAATTCATTTTTTTCTTCCAGCTATGTGCTCATTGATCTTGATCTTTGCTGCGCCCTGCGCGACTACAGTTGGACGCTGTTAAGCGTAAGGGAACCAACCGACATTTGTAAACAAAATGAGTTATTAGTATCGTTGGAAAGAGCGTAAAAAGTAGAATTTTCAAAATTGGCCTCCCGATTCAAAAATGTGTACTCACGTTGAAAAAAGCTTATCAGTAAACGCTATGTCATATAGTTTCTACACAGTTCTAGAACTTCGAATCACGTGTTCTCGAAAAACAGATTCTGCTGGTTGGTTCCCTTACGCTTGACAGCGTCCAGTTCTTCTTTTCTCATTTCCAGCTCAGTTAGGCTCGCAGTTCTTTTGCTCTTCATGGTGACAATTCAGTTCAGTGGTTGACATTTCCATTTTTTTCCAGCCATGGATATATTTGAGCAAAAACTGTAACGCTCCGCCGACACGAATTCAGTTCTACGCCCTGCACGACAACAGTCTACAGCCGTGTTGTTAATAGAAATTTCCGTGGAAAATTTTTTTTATTGGGGTACAAAAGCATATAAAATGTTACACTACACGAGGAAGTTGGGGATAATTATAATCAATTACTGAGAAGTCGATATTAAAATCGAGACATGAAAATGCTCTCCAGTGGTTGCAGATCCGTCTACGACATGTTATGAATTTATTATTAATTTTCCAAGTTGAAAACTGTGACACCACGCGTAGGAGAGCCAAGACCCAAAATGTTCCAAAAACTACAATATAGGTATCAAAAATGGAGTTTATAGGGCTGCTGGGTTAGGTTTTCACATTATTCTTACTTTTTTTTTTTTTTCAATTACAAGGGTTGTTCAAAAAGTAAGGTAACAAGGCCAATTAAAAAATTATAACGAATTAGAAAAATTTGTTTTAATAAAATAGGTTTAGGTGTATCCATGTATTACTTCTCGACATAATTTCTCAGTCGATCCAAGCATTTGTCCGACCGGTGAATTATTTTGTCAATACCACTGGCATACCACTTCGTCGCCATTGAATTGAACCAACTTGACACATCCTCGATCAGCTCATTGTCGTTGTCAAATCTTCTTCTGGACAAATACTGTTTCAGATGCAAAAAAAGATGAAAATCGCTGGATGTTGAATCGGGGGAGTGGGGCGGGTGTTCCGGAACTTCCCATCCGAATTCCTGCAGGAAAGTCTTCGGTACATTCGCAGGTGTTCTGCTTATTAAATATTTACTTCATAGAAACGGCCAATGCGGGACGGTGCTGTGGTAGTTTGAAATAGTGGAAACGAGCCATATACAAAATGAATATCGCGGTTTGTTGACGCGAGGAGTGATTTTCCTTTAAGATGATGCGACCCCTCACACTGCGAATGTAACGAAGAGTTGGCTGCAGGAATTCGGATGGGAAGTTTCGGAACACCCGCCTCACCCCCCGATTCAACACCTAACGATTTTCATTTTTTTTTTTTTTGCATCTGAAACAGTATTTGTCCAGAAGAAGATTCGACAACGACGATGAGCTGATCGAGGATGTGTTAAGTTGGTTTAGTTCAATGGCGGCGAAGTGGTATGCCAGTCGTATAGACAAACTAATTCACCGGTCGGACAAATGCTTGAATCGACTGAGAAATTATGTCGAGAAGTAGTACATGGATACACCTAAACCTATTTTATTAGAACAAATTTTTCTAATTCGTTGTAATTTTTTTTATTGGCCTTGTTACCTTACTTTTTGAACGACCCTCCCATTTATTTATTGAGATATTTTACATTTTATACTTACCTACTATACTGTTATTATTTATCATTAAGGGTCGTAATTGACAGAGTGCACTAATAAGGTTCACAATTTTCGAATTTCACAATTTCTCAGATTCATCAGTTACAGAATTCATGATTCTGGGAATTCACATAATCACTATTAGAAATCACAGACAACAAAGTTAAAATTTTTAGATTTCTTAATTTCCGCTGGCAGGGTTTACTATTCAAAGAATTCACCATCTGGAGGCTTTTAAGTCCACTGAGAAGCTAAAATCGTTGTTTCTTTCTAATAGATTTTCGATTTCAGCTCCAGATAAAAATTTCATTTTCCTCTTTCCTAAACAGTTTATAATTTTGGGCTTATGATCTTTTTAATAGTCAGTTTCCAATCATCATTACCGAGATTCAGTAACAATGTTTGACGTTACAATCATAATTACCTTAAAATTCTCTAGTTTATTTCGAAAAATTTTCGCTCTAGCAGTAATTTTAACTTCATTTTCATAAAACAGTTCTCTAATATCGGCGATTTAAAAAGAAAAACCACTCAATTTCTGACGTTTTCTTCCGTGAAAATCTTACTTTGCCCCCCCCCCTTGGGAAAATCCTGGCTACGCCACTGATTGAATTTAGTCTCAATTCATAATCAAAACTGGTGATTCAACGTACTGACAACCCATTGGAAAAAAAGTTTTAATACATCACATGAAAAAAGATGAACACTTTTGCAAGGATACAAATTTTTGAACTTTTGGAAGTAAAAAAAAATGTCTATTACTGTGGACTTATCAAGTTATCAGGATTTCTCAAACAGCCATTCAGGCATTTAGCCATCGATATTCAATGTGAACTGGATCGCGAGTCTACCACTGTGTTCGTGAATTATTGTAATAAGACACAAGAAAACGGCTCAGTGTGTCTGAAACTGCTGGATAGTCATGGACACTCGGGCCCTTTTCTTGTGACCCGTAACATATAAAGAACGACAAACACACGATTCGTCTATCTTTCAAAGCAAAATCAGTGTTGCCAAGTTTATAAACATTAAAATGTAGTGGAAAGAAAAGTTTTGAACAAAATTAGCGAGAAAAATATAAATAATTCGCTATTTTTACTCACGAAATTTTGCCCGGGAGGTGCTCAGCACCCCTATGGCTACGAGCTTGCGGATGTTGTTTCATGGGCGTTTTACAGATAGTTTCACCCAACTTCAGAACTGTGGGATGTAAAGGTAAGAAGAGGGGGTCGCGGATTAAATGTATCAGTAAATTTCACAGGTTTCGAAGGTCGCTCGACTCAATTTTGATAACAACTTGACTCAATTCTGAACACTGAATCATCCGGGTGGGAAATCAAGCTAAAATTTGGGGAATTCGAAAAATACAACATGGACATCATGTTGCGGGTTCTCAGGTTCATACTGCTCATAAACGGTCAATTTTCTAACGATCAATTCACCTAGGTGCCCAATTTATTTTAAAATTCATTTTACAGCACACTGGTTAGTAAAATCGCTTATATTTAACTCTTGTCGGACTCTACTCCCCCAGTATCGGCCCATTTCTGGGCAAATGCATCTACACATCCCTTCCATCTTTCTCTCGTGCTTCTCTTTCCAAAGTTGGTCGCCACTCCTAAACTATCTCGTCTCTCTATCTTGTTTGTGATCTTCCCCTGCTGCGTTTCCCTTCCCTTGGTACCCAGTTCAAAACTATCCTCCCCCATCTGTCCTCTTACCTAATTACATGTCCCGCATATTTTGATTTCAACTTTTTGATCGTGTATCCTAATGCCTTTTGGCCCTGATTTTTCCCTGATTTCCGTGTTTTTGATTTTATCCAGTTTTTTTTTTTTTTTTTTATTCCTGAAATACTTCTTTCCATTGCTCTTTGAAAGGATTGAATTTTTTCTACACTGGCTTTTGTTGCCGCTCATGTTTGACATCCGTATGTTAGTGAGGTGCCCAATTTACCGACGGTCAATTTTCTTGCGGTCAATTTGCCGCGAGTAATTTTCATGAACCCCCTAATACGATCGTATAAATCGATTATAACTAATACACGAAGATCATAACAATTCAACTGTAGGCTAGAGACAACTATCCAACTCACCATTTTTGCTGCGAGTTGCAACGAATGCCTCGTGCTATTCAGGTGCGTAGGTGCGGCGCTAATATCGGCGAACGAACGCGTCTCATACTCGTCTGGTTTCAGATTATCCAGTATGATGGTGGAGTTGAACTCCTTCAACAGTTCCGGATTAAAATGGCCTCCGACACTAGCGCACTTCTGACGACCACCGTTAGATATCTCCTCTAACACCTGAATCAAATCTGGTTATAATTTCATTAAGATCGACGAAACGATTTTTAAGACGAACGCAGTACGTACTCTGAACACAGAAAACAACAAGCAATCGAACTGATTATTTTCGGAGCGTATTTGCAACAAGACACTCGTGGGCACGCACATCGTCCATTCGGCCATACACAGTAACAAGGAAGTCAGCAACCGCTTTTTTCCATCTTCGATAGGCATCATGGAGCTTAAGGTGTTGGCCAACACCTGGAAATGAAAGTCGGTATGTACCAGGCTCGACTGATACGTCTCTAACGAAATCGATCAACAATACGCACTTCGATCGTTCTTGAGGGCAGCTCTGGATACCATTCCATTAGAATACTGGTGTAGTCGCAAATGAGAAGCAAAACATCGCAGGCAACTTGGGCAACCACTTCGTGATTAAACTGAAAAACCCCATCAACTGCATTTAGTTTACTTTCATCGACAAAGTAGCATAAACGTGCATCAAACTGTCAGTACACATGGAGAACGTTCTTTGCTGGGATCCGGAGATTGGAGCCCATTTTTCACGAGAACCGGAACTTTAAAAATATTATTTGTTGAAACCGAGCACGAAAAAACATTTGCTAAAGCCAGAGCCGATTTTTAGAACTAGTCTAGAGCTGGAGCAAAACCCGCAGTTTTAATGAAGCTGGAGCCATAAGAAATTTTTCGCCGAAGCTGAAGTCATAGCCCGATGACAATAATTAGTTTCCAGAGCCGGGGCTGAGACCGGACTGGAGTTAAATGCAGCAGAGGTGCTCTCCTGTTTCGGGATATCCCAACCGCGACGAGGAACCTCCTAGGTGCAGGAACCCCGTCATCAGTGGAATACAAAGACGCGATGATTCCTACGAGGAGGGAGATGAAGTCTCTCGGCGTGATGTTGAACGCCGAGGGAAACTGGCTGCCCCACCTGTGGTACATTCGTAAACAGTGCGAGAAAGTAGAGCCCGTGTTGACAAACCTGTGTCAACGAACCTTCGGACAACGAGGTACACGAGCTTCATCATCAAGCAGAAGTAAACAAGATTAAGAGAAGATGCGATATCCCACGCAGCCGGCTGTACCATAGCGTCAACACAGAAGAGGTAACCGAGATTAACGCAACAACTCCCCTGGACCAGCTGATCATCGAGAGATCAGTGAAATATCTGGTCAAGAGCGGGTTCAGGGTCGACGACTGGAGACACCTCCATCGTGCTGATACCTCCTCCAGAAAGTGCCAAAGTCAGATCCACCAGGCGATCGTCGACGAGTGGAACCATGGATGGTGAGTCAACACAACGGTGGCGCCGTGCCAGCGGTTGGAGCAACAACAAGAATTATAAATGGAGTTTTTCCTAGCTCAGGCGGTTTCGGGCCACGGATGCTTCGCATCATGTTTGCATACCCGAAACCGCCAGGACAGCGACCTGTGCCTTTGCGGTGACCTGGAGACACCTCGGCACGTGTTCCGAGAGTGTGCCCGGTGGGTTGACGAGAGGTCGGACGTCTGGACAAGACTGAGCTGTGAACACCTGCGCTATATGCGAGGCGTCGGGAAGAGCCTGTGGAGGCTCGGGAACCCAGTATATCCCACGGCCGAGGTCGAAGACCGGAAAAGGGTGGGGCAACCCGAAGAAACGGAAAGAGGCTGTTCCCCGCCGTCGCCGTCACAGCTGCAGCAGAAGATAAAGAGTACCGCTAACAAGGGCGGCGGGCTGCGAACCCAAGTAGGTAAGACCATAGTAAGTCGGGTCCTTAGTGAGACAAGGCACGAACGGGTCGCAGCCTCTAATATAGCTGTCGTCATCGCCGTCGTCAGTAATGAAGGAAGATACCAACACAACCTAAGTTAAGTTTAAACATAAGTTTGTGAGGCCCAGCTCCCCCATAAGGAGAGGTCCAGAACGGTCAAAAAGGCACTAAAAACGTACTGTAAGATTGTAAGGCCCGCCTCCCCTCAAGAGCAGGTCCGGTTTGTCAGAAACAAACAAAATGCCAGTTTTAATGTGAGAGGTTCCCTGGTGAAAGCCGGGCAAAACACGGGACCCCATGTAAACAAAAACGTTATTAAAATTCAAGTTCATGAGAATATTCGTATATTAAACGGAGCCACTCGGCAGTTTCAGGATTGACTGCCCCGTAGGGTAAAAAAAAGTTTCCGGAGCCGGAGCCCCTTAAAAAATTATTTACTAGAGTCAGAACTAATTTCAAGAATTTTAGCCAGAGCCGAAGTTGAATTCCAAATCGATTCGGAACCAGCTCGGAGCGTCTGCGGTTCTTTCTGATGGTGGCTCCGAGTCCCTGGTTCTTTAGAAACCCAATCAAGACATCAGAAATACATTTATTTTCCAATCGTACAACTCCCAGCTCATCGCATCGAGTATCCTGAACGTATACCAAATTTTACGAGTTTACAAGTATGCTGAACTTGGTTCCGAGAGAATGGTCAAAATTCTAAAACTTTTGAGTATGAAAGATGTTAAAAAGATTACCTTTAGGGCAAGTAATAAAGTATTGAAAGCTTCCTTAATATAGGCGTGTTTTGATCGCCTATGAAATTCTTGAATCAGGTAAATTCCTAGTCCGGAAAGAGCGATACATCTGGCAAGACCCGACGGTTCTTTTTTGGCCGCATGAAGAATGATCCTGAGAACCCTCATCTGTAACAAATAACAACATTTGAGTAATTTCTTAAAATTAGAATTAATTCCAAAAACGTTCATTTTCAAACACAACAAGAGCACGAAGGTATGAGCACTAATTATTGTTTAATAAATACGAATAATCAAGTTTTCTTTTTTTAGGAGAGAGCAAGTCTAGTGAGAGCCAAGATCAGCTTTCATGTTAACCTATTCGTGTTTGGACGCTAAAGAGTCGCTCTCTAGCGGCCTAATGAAACGTGCCGCGCTGATTGGCGTATTTGGACAAAAAGATGATCAGTGACAAAAATGTTCTGCAAAACAAAACTGAAGTTGGGCTCATCTAAAAGGAAATGATAAAGGCTGACACTTTAGTTCTCTTCAGTTTTCCATAAAAAACAATACTGACAATGCTAGAGCTCATTTTCCTTCTACATGTTTTTATAGTAAAAATACACTAATCACTTCTCGTCCACAACACTAGCGCACCAAAAGAAGGGTCCAAACGCCAATATGAAATAAAAATACCCAAAGTACGTAATTTTTTGTTAAAATTACAAAATTTTAAAGGTGCTCTGTTTTAAAGAAATTAATCCATAAGAATTAAAATGTGCTCATTCATGTTTACCTAAAATAAAACTGAAACCAGACAAAAAATGTTTAAACAGGTCAAATCTATTTTTTGATTGCGAATTTTTCAACAGGTGTAATAACGCAACAAAATTTCAGCCTGACCATGAAGTTATCAAAAAGTTATTCTATATTTTCAACAAATATCTCGAAGTCATGCAGTTGGGTGAAACTTGAAATGTTTATTCGTTTCCTAAAAAACTGGTGGAATGTGACTTGATCTTTTTCCACCAGAAAAATTATTCATTTACCTTCAATTCTTCGGCTATGTTCGGTATGCCTCTGAAACTGGGAAAATTCGAGACGACATTCGGGTAACTTAATAATGTTATGAGAACGGATGCTGCTTCAACTCTTGGAGTCTGTAAACAGAAAAAATTATGTTTAAATCACAAAAACGTTCATTTTCCCCTGTTTGTCCTTATTCTAATACTGAATCTCAAACCTTTCTTACAGAGCGGTTCATAAAATCTTCTGATTTATTAACTTAATACAATTTTACTAGGAAAAATTTCCTAAAGGCATATTTTCAGGGTTCCCCTTTGCAAGGACCTGGAACGAACCGAAACGGCACAGAAAGAGAATATGCGATTTAAAACAGAATTTAAATCAAGAAATTTTCGGCTTAAAACGAAACTAAAGCGGAAGAGTTTTGAAACTTCCGACCTGAACTGAAAAAATTTCGACTCGAAATTTTGACGCGCAACGAACACTAATCGAAATGAAATGAAATATCAAATTGCTATTCTTCTCATCAAAGGCTAAAGGTACATAAATTATTCAACCGGAATCGAAACAAAAAATTGAACAAGTTTTTTCTCTGAAAAGGAGGGGGAACATCCATTTTATTGCAATGAGCTAATTATTTGAGTACACGTAACGAGTACATTACAGAAATCAAGATGATAAAGTTACGGAAGTACTAAAGTGACTCCTTTCTGAACCCTCTTAAAAGTACGCTGGATAAATTGAAAATTTAAAATGGAAAACTGAAGTTTTCACTGGTATGATTTTGCATTTAACGATAAGTATATTTCGCCCACTGAGAGTGATTTTCCCCACACATCAAAGTAGAACTTTTTAGAAAAGGGGCGGCGAGAAGAATGGAAGGACTTCACATTTTGGCGACTACAAAATGTTCAATTTACACAATTGGAGAAATTCTAGAAAACCAACAAGCCAAAACTAAATATCTTCACTTTCTCAATACTGTAAACAGGATGTGAGATGCAGAAAATCAATTTTTTCTCAGGGCAAAACTTTCTTCCGAGAGGGGATAAAAGTTTAAGAATTCGCACGACTACGTCAGTTTACGAATTTGAGTAACTATTTTGCGTGATCACCTGAAAGTTTCTGTAAGTTAACAAGCAGAAAATGAAATAAGTTTTTTTCAGCTTAGCATCTGAACTCCCGATTTAGTCGATCGTGGGACATTCTGTAAATTTACAATTTTAGTTGCAAGGGAGGAGGGAATCTTCGAGAGTGAGGAGGGAGAATTTTAAATTATAGCAGCTAAAATACACCATTTTGTCAGCAGCAAAATGATTACATCGTAAAGCAATAAAACAGACAAAGTCAGTGGCGTAGCCAGACTTGGTACAATGGGGGGGGGGGGGGGTCGTTTCACTTTTACAACATTACAGGTGTAATACTAACTATTACCAGAATAAATTAATAATTTTTTTACATTTTCGGCTAATGCCAGCTGGACAAACTAAAAAGTGTACACTTTTGATAAGCAATGAAAAAGTCTTCTTCACGTTTAAGGACTCGATATTGCCAACAAAGGTCGATTTTATCAATTTCCCGTTGAAAGTTTTTCCAGTGGAGAGGAGAAGAGGGTGAAAAAGAAGGGAAGGATGAGATTTGTTGGGAGAGAAAGCGAAAGAGATCCATTTCTGACAGTCAATTTTTCCGACTAGAAAAATTCTGTGATTAACGAGGGTTCAATTTTTCAAACAGAGGACTCGTCCTCATCAACTGATACGTATATTTAGAAAGGCACTGTGAACTTAGAAAAACTATCATTACGGGAAGGAGGCGTCATTTTTTACAGCAGAGAAAGGGCAGGTTAAGAATTTCAATTTGGACAACCACGAAACGACATAGTAATCAGGATCATTCTGATAAATCAACAAGCAGAAGATAAAATCCATTTCTTCAATTTTACATCAAAGAATAAAGTTGCATAACATAATGAAAACAAAAACCACCAAATTTTCAAAATTTGAATTGTTCTGCCCAAAAATCTTTAAAATTTTTATATTTTCAATCGAATGGAACGAAAACGAAGCAGATCAGAATTGTATATTCAGATACAAAAAAAAAAACGACCCCCCTCACACCAATTAAAAAGGCAAAACTAGAAAAATGTGACAAAATATGAAAGATAGAAATCAAAACAGATTGAAAAACTGACATCGAAATCAGAAATTGGAAACGAATCCTGAAAACCGTGAAGAAAGTTCAAAGACCCAAATATTGAAAATCGGAAAAAAAATTGTTTAACACGATCTCTGGATCTGAAACCACAAAAAGATCACGATTTTTGATCTCAAATTTTAGATGATACGGAGATTGTGATCTAGAAAATCGGAACAACACCAAAGTAAGCGCAAATCGTAATCTAAAGATCTGAAAAATCAAGATCAGGGGCGTTGTAAGCCCTATCGCTGGGGGGAGGGGGGGAATAAATAAGTTAAAAAATGTCAACTCGGCAAAAAAATCTGCATAAGCAACAAAAAAAACGCGTTTCATGTCAAGATGCTAACTAAATGGCCAAAAACTGCCAACTCAGTATAAAAAAGTTGGGGAAAGAAAACTGAATGGTTTTTACATTTTGTCAACTGATGTTCAAAATGTCACCGAAACAGCAAAAACCGAGCTACAGCTACCGAAGCATGTCGACTTGATACAGAAATTTTTTAACAACTAAAAAAGAAAAGACAACGATTTTCTTGTTTTGCCAACTGAAGGTCCAAAATGCCGACTAAGTAGTCGAATTTATCGGAATGCCAACACCCAAAATTCGTGGTGAGTTTCACGGCCCCATCCTCTCACTACGACCTTGCTTATTAGTGAAGATCTCAAAAAGATTATTTGCTTCTTGATTATTATTTCAAGACAATAGGAGGACCGTGATCTAAAATCAAAATGATCACCATCCAAAAACATACGAGTAAAAAGATAATTGAAGGCGTGAAGTTCGAAACATCCCATGTGCCAACTTTTGCAAAAGAAGTTTTGTGAATGCAAACTCTGTTCTAAGAACTGCCGCCCACATCCCAAGTGTCCAGAGAGCCTCAAAGTACTTCTAATTTCAACCCAAGGATCGCAGCACGCACATGTGCCGGCGAGCGATCCATGCAAAACATCCTAACTCCGTTTGATGTTGCGATGGTACTTACGATGTTTTGCTTTGTTTTTCCCATGGACTTAGAATGTGCGCAACGTCAACCCTCATTTTCTCAGCTTAAGCATGATTGAGCCCTATAATTTGTACATAGACAGGTGTATGAAGCTTCAAAGTTCAGAGAATTGGTTGAGCACCCATTTCGCCAAACCCACCCCTTCACCTCAGCTGAAACAATTTTTTGCTTCTCCTGTACACTTTTGACATTGCTACATAGGATTTTTTGCACTTCACGCCTTCCAGTTGATTATTAATCTTGGGGATAGTTGTACAATCGTCGACCAGCCTAAATTCTGGATGTGATCGGAGTTTAAACAACCGAAATTAGTCAATTGACAAAATATGGATCTTAATCAAAAAGACCTAAGAACATCGTACAACTACCCCATAATATTCGTTATCCTCGGCCAGGTCCCCAAATAATCTAAAATTCTAAGAACAATACTACAAAAAACTTGGAGCAGATTGCAACATCATGATCTATTCTATCTCAATATTTTTTCTTCGAAATATTCTTTTGATTCGAATCCGTAATCTTTTTCAAATTTTCACCGATTTTTTTCAATACACGATCTTATTTATCCCCGGCTGAAAGTGAGTTTGCCTAAGTTCACTTATTTTGGGAGAATGGGGGAGTGGAAGGGGGCCTTTCGAGAAAGTGATAAGAGAAGAAATTCACATAAGGTACCGAAGGGTAATATGGCCACCTCATCAGATATCAGCACCCTATGGGATATTTTTAAAAACTGGCTGCACTGTTCGGAGGCAGTTACGTCGCTATCTACATTACGAAAGATTCGACCCTGATACAACTGTTTTTAACTGTTCTATGGAACTTTTTTCCAAATAGTGTGATAAGAGCTTTGGTGAAATTAGGAAAAGTAACGACTTCAAAGTGCCGGCATTCCACATCATTTTAGCGTAAATGTAAAAACTTTCAAGTCGTATGAAACGTTATTTTATGAGCTTTCCGATTATGTGCATCACCATAGGTCATTTGTTCATATTCGACGAGAAAAATTAAAATTAGTAAAAAAAGTCGCGAACCTGTCTTTTTGTTAAATGAGGAGTTATCTGTCAAAAGGGCGTCCGTTCAATGTATTTCTCATGGAACGGACGCCCTTTTGACAGATAACTCCTCAAATATGGTCATGGGGTTGACTGCATTTCAATCGTTCGAAAAATTGGAGAAAATGATGTGGTGAGTTATTTTGTAAGTACCATAGCTATTTTCCAGGGACGTACCGATAGAGGGAGAGCTTACCCCCTAGAAGAAATTTTTTATTCAGCAATTGGGAAAAATTACCATTTTAGTCAGCGAAGTTAGGAAATTTCGGTGAAGTTGGAAAAATCTAACAAGTCAAAAGCTTTTTTTTTCTGCTTTGATACTTGGGAATTTTGAGTTGAGAAGTTGGAAAAATCCAACAAGTCACAATTTTTTGTTTATTTTTTTGTTTTATTTTGATACATGGAAATTTTGAGTTGAATTAGTTCAGACTTTAACACCACCCCCTGGCCAGGAAAAACTCTTCAGTAAGTCCCTGCCATTTTCATATTTTTAGAAGTTTATAACAAAGTTCGACGTCATTTTCTAATTTTATTTTTGAATATTTAAAATGGGGGAAAAACAAAAAGAAAAAAAAATCAGAACTACATACATGTAGGAGGAATTATGATTTGTTTTTCAATTTTTGAGGAATAAAAAAATAACGACCAACTTATATCTATACTTGTTATATTTAATTTTTAACAGAAACTGAATGTGTTCTCTCCATAATTTATAAGTTTTTCAACGTTTAAGAAAGGTTATAAGCAATCAATTCTTGTTGTAAACTTTCTTACAGTTAAGTAAGTCAATTAAAATTCTTTCGTTTCGGGATTCAACTTCTTTTCTTTGTTCTTTAGAGTACGAGTGGTGTGGAGGGACGTATGGCGATGCACGCATGCCGAAGTGACCCCTATGACACCGCAACCCCGGTCACGGAGACTACCCTTTCGAGTATCGCATCAGTGACCGGAGGGACGCTTTGAGGCCGACCCGAGCCACCATTTCTCCTTCTCGCAACGGTGCGGGCGTCCTACCAGGGCCACCATGGGGTTCCCTACTGACCGAGGTCCGCACTCCCTGAGCGCTCGCCTGGAATTCAGGTCCCCTACGGCCGGACGCGCTGCTGCCTCTCTTCACTCACCCCTCACCTCCTCGTCTTGGTCCGTGTGTCGACGCAGGCAAGTGATGACGACGGGTGAGCCCTGCCGGTGGGTCCGCAACGCAGCTGCAGCAGCTCTCCTAGGATGGTACAGAGTTCTCCTCCTGTTCGATGGTGTGGGCCGGGCTCGGTAAATCGCCGGCCCTCCGTCTCGACCACTCCGTCTGCATCTTCTTCTTCACGATGGCCGAGACGAAGGCCGACACCCGGTTCCAACTGCTTCCGTTCTTCATCATCTCCGGAACCAGAGTTTTCTGCGCAAGACTGCTGATCACGCCGCCGTCGTCATCTTCTTATTCTTCGTATCTTCCGTCGTCGCCGGGATCGATCGCTGTTGTGGCCGTCCAGCACCTCGCCTGCTCCCAGGCCTCACACTCGAACAGGGCGTTCCAAGATGTGTCCTCCGCCCCTCGATCGCAGTGCGCACACGGGGCTCGGCGCTATCAAAGCACCCGTTGCCGCTCAGTACTTGGGTAAGGTGGAAGTTCAGCTCTCCGTGCGATCTTCCTACCCATCCGTCGAGGTCGCGTATCAACGCTCGGGTCCACTAGCCCTTGGTCGAATGGGCGAGCGCGTCCTTCCACTTCCGAAGCGCATCCTGCTGGATGACTCGCTTGACCCGAAGTGTTTAGTACGAGTCTAACTCAACTTATTCAAAACATTTTTCATCTTCACTGCCTGTAAGTCGCAAAGAAAAATTGGACTTCGTTTATTTCTCATGTAATCAGACTATGATAGACATTCTGAAATTTTCTAGCCCTTTAGTAACAAAGACAGCAAGTTTGTAAAATTTGAATTCTTTGTCCCACAAATGTACATAACGCACCAAATAAGTTAAGATATCGAAGAGAAATGAGTTAACGTATGGATTTTTACAATTTTTTAATGCTGAACAAATGGGGAAATACGTACGGCCATATTTCCAGAAAATTATTTTAATTTGGCCACCCAGACCTTTTTTTTTTGTCTCGGCCATAGATGACAGAGCATTTAGTTTCACACACAAGCAAGCAGATATTTTGAAAGTAGATAGACTCTACTACACATTCCAGGCTTAACTTCTTGAAGGAAGAAAAAAAAAAAGAGCGCTACAGAGAGATTCTTGCTTAGGGTGGCCGTATTACCCTTCGGTACCTTTCTCAGTTCAATGTGATACACGTAATTAGCTGTTCTGACTCAGCTGAACCCATTAAAGCTAATATTATACTTCATATTCATAATACATAATATGTACATTCGTTACATTGTTACTGGCACCAGGTGCCCTTCGCGTGCCGGGCAGTCGCGGCGACACAGCTCAGTAAGTGACGACAAAGTTTGATACAAGTAATCATGTGCAGGTTAATATAGGTCAGCGGAGCCGGATAAGTGGGCGGTGACTCCAAACATGATGTATTATTCATTGTTTTTTTTTTAGGAACTATGAAGCTGTGCCTCGTGTGCACACTCGGTGTTAATTTGGAGTTAATATCAAACGTGGATTCCAAACTAGGATCAAAAATCTGAATCCATAACTATTATGTACCTACATTTCACTTCGTAGTTTATACGTTGAAATTTCCCCAGCATTTCCGCGATTTCAACGTTGTTTTTAAAGATATCACCTCCACAGTTCCTATCTGGAGGCGAGAATGATGTTTTCCATCTGTGACATTGTGCTATCTAAGCCCCTCCTCCTATTCCTCGACATTGATCGGGAGGTTATTAGAATTATGAACTCAAAAGTCTATATAAACATTCATTTTCCGAAGAACTTTTAGGAGTGAAAGACGTGGAACCGCGGGTAGACATCATACGCCGTGTGTGGACTTACAACGGGTCAATATTTCTTCTAAAAGAAGCGTGAGATCGACAAGCAATCGAGTATCTCAGAGCACGCCCCTTTTGATAAATTTAACGAACTATCTATGAAGCCTTCCTTATCACCTCGTTCAAGTCGTACATCTGTATCTGAGGAATTCGTCGAGATATGTCGACGATATCAATTTCCGAGCAATTTTCAAATAGGATGATGGGATGATGTTTGAATCCACCCGTGTAAAACCGGGGGAGTGGGTTCGGGATAGGTCCCCAACCCCAACGCGACCAAAGAGTATTTCAGAATGCATGTTAGCGTATTAATTACAGGAATAAGATGATGGGATATTGGCTATAGCGACCACTAATTTCCCCCTTCCTTTTCACCACGACCCAAGACTGAGATCTTCCTACGCTAATGTTTAACTCTAATCGAGGTTGCGGCGGGAAGCTTTTATTTATTTATAGCGATGAGAGCTTTTTTCCTTTATATTTATTGCAGCACGTCTATGGTAGTGAACTGGGGGAGCTTCTTCCCCACCGCTGTCATTAGCCCATTTTAGAGCGTATTCGTCCTCATTGGCGGCTATTTTCCACCACTTTGGGCCCACTTCTTTTCTGAATTCGTCCCGCCCATGCGTCAGCGGCCTACCTTTATGCCTTTTCTCGTTGTACGGTACCCCAAGCCTCTACTTTTCTGGTCCACCTCCCTTCTTGTCTAAAAACATGACCTGCATACTTCCATTTTAGTTTTTTGATTTCCTTCCTTATTGCTTTTGTTCCCCTTCTTATCTTTTTGTTTTGAATCTTATCCTTTTGGGATGTTAACCTCACCTAGGTAGCGCTAGTATCGTGGTATGGTGACAATGGCGAGAACAACTGATAAGAACTTTTAAGGGGGATGATCTCGTGAAGTCATCCCACTTATGTACCTTATCACCTCGTTATTACTAGCAAGGATACCAACTTCGGAAACTCAGGTTAACATCCCATTTTCGTTAAGCCTAAAATACTTCTTTCCATTGCTTTTTGAGCGGTTTGTAATTTTCTTACATTAGATTTTGTTAAAGCCCAGAGACGAGCACCGACAGAGTGCAACTTCCCCATATTTTAGTTTTTAGGTCAATTCCTATCCTCCCTTTGAACATTTTCTTTGATGACCAAAAATTCTCCCACCCTTTTTGTACCCTTCTACTAAACTCGTTTTCCCTTTTATTTTTGAACCAAATTAATTGCCCCAAATATTCCACTTCCTCCACACCCTCGAGTTCTACCCCGCCTATTAAAAACTTTTTTCATTTTCTTTTTTGACGAAACTTCGGATTTTGTTCCATTTATAATTAGACCCGCTTCTCTACTCTTGGCAATAAATTCTTCTTCCATTTCCTTTAACTCTCTCGGTGAATTAGCAATTATTACTACGTCAACCGCGAATCTCAAGTTGCTCAAGTACTCACCATCGACCCTCAATTCCTTCCTCTCCCAATCTATTTTCCTAAATTCTTCTTCTAGTATACTAGTGAACAAATTAGGGGAGAGTGGATCTCCTTGTCTTACCCCCCTGCTAACACTAAATTCTTCTCCCATTCTATTCAGTCTTATATAAGCCTTGGAGTTTTTGAACATATTTTTTAGTATCCTTATTATTTTCGTGTTGATACCTTGGTAAAAAAGCCCCCCCCCCTCCAATAAATACTCGTGATTAACCGTGTCAAATGCTTTTTGGAAGTTGATGAAGAGACGATGCAGCTCCATATTATATTCGTTTGCTTTTTTCATTATTTGATTTATTATAAAAATTTGGTCTACTGTTGAGGTCTTCGAAAACCCGCCTGTTCCCTTTCTTGGTTACTATCTATTTGTGACGCGCCATTAGAAACCATACCTTCGGGTGAAAAAGTTGTTTTCAAGAAAAACGCCAAAACACGTTAAAAAATAGATTTTGATCAAAAATGACTTTTTGCCGGAAATGTGTTTTAGAGTACCTGAAGAACATTTTAGGCACCCATACTCGCTTATTTCGTTGTTTATTTGTTTGATTTTTATAATTTTTGTAAAAAAAATTTTTTTTGAATTTTTTGTATGATAGATTTTTTTTATAATCAACGTCATTTACATACATTTTTTAAATAATAAACTTTATTTGCATACATTTGTCAGTTTTATTTTAGCAAACCTGAAACCTACACCATTGAATTCCTCATAAAATTTTACTCGGGGGGGGGGGCTAATTTTCAATCATAATACCTTCGGAGGACTTGGTAATTTAAGCAATGTCCGAACGAAAAACTTTAAAGCTGTTTTTCTCGAAAAGTACTTTTTAGTAGTTTCCAACTTCAAAATGGCATATCTCTGAGAATTTTGCTCCGATTGAGCTACGGTTTGCGGCATTGGATTCTCCATACTTTTCTCTATTAGAATCAGTCAAAATTTCATTTTCGACCCTCTTCACCCGAAGGTATGGTTTCTCACGGCGCGTCACATTTGATTAAAAATTCTTTCTCTCATTATTTTCCCACATATTTTACTTACGTTGGAAGTTAGCCCTTTCTAAAGGCATAAATACACGAAATTTTGAAAAAACTTACAAATAATAAAGCAGCGGTAAATGACAAAACAACCAATGAACAGTTAAAATACGGAAGGGAAGGGAATTCGGTAAACTTTTTATCAAAATTTTTCAACAAAATACTGAATAATCAAAAAATTTCCAATAGATAGAAAGAATCAAATATTATTTTAATACATAAGAAGGGGGACATATATAGAACTGAAAATATCGATCGATCAGCTTAAGTTCTACCATTTCAAAAGTCTTTTCAAAATTAATAGAAAACAGAAGAAATATAATTTCCAATCAGCAACCACACGCGAACAGGCAGGATTCAGAAAATGATTTTCAATTTCTGACGGCCATCTTTTTACTGTCAACCTTCTCATTGAAAAAGCCGGTGAATTCCAGATCGAGCTCTACCTCGCCTTCGTAGATCATTGAATCACGACTTCACGATACGGGCGTTGGTAAATCAGGGCATTCCAACAGTATATATAAAAATAATTAGAAACATGTATTTAAATTTGAGGGCCAAAATAGTGACGGATGAATCCGGAGAATTTTTTAACATTCGGAGAGGAGTAAAACAGGGGGATCCACTTTCGCCACTATTGTTTTGTTCAGCTTTTGAAGAAATTTTCAGGGAACTAAATTGGGAAGAAAAGGGAACAAAAATGAACAGGGAGTACTTGAGTGACCTACGCCTTGCTGACGATATGGTGCCAATCGAAACAGTTTAGAAGAGTCAGCAGATATGATAAAAGAATTTCAGACGGTTAGTGCCAAAGCTGACTTAAAGATGACCATTTCCAAGACCAAAATCATGTCAGGTAATTCCAATCTTAAATACGTTGAAATAGAGAGGAATAAAATGGAGAGTGTGGAAGAAATAGAATACCTGGGTCAAATCATCTCGCTAAACAACAAAACAGAAAAAGAAATCAACAACAGAATAACTAATAGGCTGGAAAAAATTCTGGGCTCTACAATTTATTCTCAAAGAAAAATATACATTTAGGAACAGCTGCTTCATCCCAGCCATAACCTACGGAGCATAATCTTGAACCCTAAACAATAAAATAAAAAGGAAACTAACTACTACTCAAAATTCTATGATGCGTTCTCTAACGGGGTAACGGGAAAAAACCGTTGGAAAATTAAAATCTTCAAGACAAACTAAAAGGATTAATAAACTTCATCCATGATGCAAGGCGCAAAAAATGGGACTAGGCTGGTCACATCAGCAGAGTAAAATACGAGAAATGGGGTAGAAAATTTTAAACTGGATCCCAGATGGTAAACGGAAAAAAGGTAAACAAAGGGCGAAATCCGGGGAGACGAACTGGAAAGATTTCTGAAAACTAAATTATTTAGCAGGATAGCGCAAGACAGGGCTGAATGGGCTCGGTTAAGAGAAACCTTTGCCCAAGGGCTGGGCTTGGCATATTAAAGTTTAATAGATAAGTTGTCAATATTTATGTCAATAAAGGAATATAAAATACAGAAGTAGAAATTAGACTGATAGGCCTATAATTATCGATTACTCCTTCATCCCCTTTTTTAAATAATAAGATAATTTCTGCTACATTCCATTGGTGCAGTATCTCTTCTATTATTTTGCTAAAATCTATTCGCAGTGGGTTAGCTACTCTAATAACAAATACTTTAAGAAACTCATCGTAGCGAATATGAAATGTAATAATATGGAATGGGAGGACCCCCGGTAGAGCTCACCCCGCTATCACTACCTTCCAGCGTCACCACGCATACCAAGATGAGGAGGTGAGGAGTGAAGGAAGGAAGCGCGTCCGTCTGTGGTACATCCGAATTTCAGGTTTAGTGCTAGGTAAGCCTTGCCTTGGTCAGTAGGGTGTTCCATAGTGGCCCTGGCAGGACAGCGCGAATCCGAAGTGGAGAGGCGAAATAGAGGCTCGGGTCAGCCTCAATGCGTCCCTCTGGTCACTGATATGATACTCGAAAGCGCCGTTTCCAAGACCAGGGGTGCGGTATCTGGAGAGCCACTTTGACATGCGTTCAATTGCCATACGCTCCACCGAGTAAATAGAAACGTCAGAAGCCCACTAAAGGAGAAAACCGGTGGAAAAGGAATCTGAAATGTCTTCTGGATACCTCTTCACACTTTCGCAGTTTTCGAGTTATTTCAGCCGTTTCTGTATCATTTTGGCCGATTTCTACTCGTTTTACAGGCAGGCGGAAAATAGAAAAGTTGAAATTTTCATGAACGGCGTGCAAAATCCATTTTTCAAAACGCCACTAATCGCTATAGTTTGAAACGACTTGATTTACGATTTACATTGTTCAGAAAGGGTGAAAATATAGTCTCAAATTGCTCGCTATGTTTTAAAATCTTCTATTTCACAATATAATGAAAAGAAAACTTTAAATGCATCTTCTACAAAACGATGTTATTGTCTGTACGCTCTTCTTGCATCGTAGAACTCAAATGAGACGTACTCACTTCTGGAAGAAAACTTGACAAAAATTTATCGTTCTCAATGTTGCATATTACAGGTACTAAATAATGTTAAGTCGTTTTTAATGGGAGCATATTTCTTCTTATCCTGTCTCGGTTCGTGCATCTCTGTCATGAACGGAGCACCCTTTCAAACAATTAAAACTCGTAGCCATCATTAACGTTGCTGGAATTCTCCTGAAGCTCGCATCAGCTATTGAATTTTGTTAAAGTAACAATCTGGGTATTCCACTCTACTCCCAACAGAACTGTACTCGGAATTTGTTTTCCTCATTGAACTAAATTCCCCTCCAGACTTCACAAAAGATAACACACACCATCTGTTCGGGTTTTCAACTCTCTAGAGATACATACAATAACGTACACATCGATAGATTTCACAGCCAACAATATTGGTCATTTTAATTAATTTTCCGCTGAATCAAGATAAGCAATCAGGTCGAGAAATCGAATCACCTCGAGCCATAACACGTGTATCAGCAATACGCAAATGCCTAATCGTGAACAATGAAGTTTTTCACTTCAAACTCACCACAATCAGCCGTACAAGAAGTCAAGTTCAAAGAACTGTTAAATTGACAACTTACTTGTTTCAAATCTTCCCCCATCAATACAGTTTGCGCTGCGTGAATGAAGTCCGGAATGAGCAACGTATAACCCGGTAACTGTCTCGAGAAGAACTTCGGTCCGGTGTGCTTTATGATAGCGTAGACCACGCTCTAAACGAGCAAAATACCAAAATTACCATAATTTCTCGACTTCCAACGAGCCACACTCAAAGCCACAAACTTACTTTATCAGTCGAAGTCAACCCCGTATGGAGTACGTTGTAGAATTTAGAAATATGCAACCGTGAAAGACACGAATCTGGCACTGCTAATGTCGTCTGGCACAACAATCTGTACGCGGACACTTTCCCTTTGAAATACTCCGGGGGCAACTGCAAAGACTAAACAAAAAACGATATTTCACGGGTAATTCGAGTTGACCCGAAATTTATCGTTATTGTAAAGCACATAGAGGCAGAAAAAATACACAACAGTTCCGTTACCTCGAAACACCACGGAGTGAATATCGTTAATGGCGGTATTAGTTCCGGCACAGGCGGAGTTTTTTGATTGTCTTCGGGTACACCCAGGTTCGACTTCATCTACACGCGTGAACAGCGGACAACCGAATTAGCACGAGAAGATGCGTACCGCCAATACGCTCGTAAAGCGAAAACGAAAATATTCTAGGTCACCTTAATCATCGTGTTCGACAGCTCGATCAAGTACTGGAAGACCTGCGCGTGCAAATTCGCGTCTGTTATTTCGTTCACATTTCCCAATGCGCCCAGCATCCGCTTCCACAAAACTATAGCCACATCCGGTAACCAGCCTCTGATATTTCCGCCAGCAATCACCGATTTCTGATCGTCTTCTGAAGCTGAAATTCAAATCACTCGAACGTCGATATTACAACTCCAATCAATTCGTGCACTCGGAGAAAAGCCGCGAAGAAGCAGAAATTTGAATTTAGCTGATTAGATCGATTAATTGCGAAAACGAAGCACGTTCATGTGGCCCGGTCGCAGTTCGAATACAGATGACTGTCGACGAGAGAAAAAAGAGAGGCTGCGTTTTTTTACGCCAGGCTACTGAAGCGTGACTTCCGCTTTGGTGCGCATGCGTTAAGCAGCGAGTCGGTTTTATTGCATTTCCGCGACACGTTGAAACACGAACGAGAAGGTGCAAAAATGAGGTGGTCAAAATACTCTTTTACGTTAATCAAATGGCATTCTTACAGTTAAACCTGTCGGTTTACATTGTTTACGGAAATTCGCATAACTACATACGGTATCGTACCTATCATTAAATTTTCATGAGCCACTTCGATCTGAATGGGAGCATCTTTAATCGAATTGTTCTCCATACCGCTGGACGGTGCTGGTGAAGCGGACCTTGAATGGGTTTCCGAGCCGCATTCTTCTGTTAATTAACACGTTATGATAATGAGTAAATCGTAACCAACGTTTTGAAAGAAGAAACACAAAACGGAGAGGGACTTACGAGCGTGGCCCTTCAGCGAATCCAGAGACCTCCACTTCCTGTATTCTTTGGTTTTACGAGGTTTTCTGCTGTCGGTCGATAAGGATATGGTTTCGAAACTGGAATCCGACGGATCTACACAGAGGAATTAACGTGAGATGTTCCATGAAATGATAATTTCAACATTATTAGCGTTATTCGCAATTGAACTGGTCTGAACTTTGTTTAATTACCAGTTTCGGTGACGAAATCACTTTTCTTCATAACAGATTTCTTGGCAGATGGAATATTCGTATCACTCTTGCTGCGTCTTAGTAAAAACGAAACTACTCTTTTATGTTCACTTAGTCGTTCGTTCACTTCAACAGTTTCCGCTTCTGAACTTCCTGTAATACATACATGATCATTAATTTACAGATCGTCGGTTACCATGACCCAAAATCTAACATTAGATTTTCGAATTCACCCAGCGGTAACACATCAGCTATATTTGAGTTTTTTACAACACTACCCAAACTAGGTAAAATAAAGGAAAATTCTCTAGTACAACTAGGGCGCTTTCTTCCTTTGTCGCTATCCTCCATCCTCCCAACGAACATCACTGACATTTGCTTCATTCAGGTTGGACTTTCACGGCAGTTTGTTCCCCTTTTGTACACAGTACTGAACACTACGAGAGTAAAGAAAATCGAATCAAATCATTGTATCTTCGAATTCGTTTGGATTCTTTCAAGAGGAAGCGACGGCGGTGTTTAGTAAGCGAAGAAAATAGGTCAACAAAATAAAACGAGAAAGACGCAGGAGGGGCATGCGAATGCTGAAGAGAGAAAATTTTTGAAAACTAGTTAAATCGACTTTTGGAGCTCTATTGATATTTGTATGCCTTTTTAGCACATTTTTAACTGAACACGTTGATTCTTTTTTATTTATTTGAAGAAAAATTTCCCGGTGCAATGATATATATTACTTCAGAGCCGGTCACTTCTAAATTTGAAATCATGCTGAACGAAGGAGGTATCCACACATCGAATGTGAGAAAATACGTGATCAAGTGCATGGAGTCAAGGGCATGGTTGCACCTGAACAACGATCATACGTGTTGTTACTGGCTCTCTCGACCATAATCGCCACACCTTTTCTTAAAGTAAATTTTCGAGAACAGAAAAAAGGAGGAGAGATATCTTGGCTTTCAAACCTTTTTTTTTTTTTTCATTACAGGCGGAGCTCGGAGGCTATAGAGTCGACGGAAATCAAGAGACAAAAAAGAAAAATATATAAGGTGACAGACAGACAGTGAGATAAACTAACAAATCGACTAACACACCAAAAAGGAAGGAGGTTACGAACGAACAGACAGACCTACAAATGTAATGCCTAGCAGCTATAAACAGACATTTTTAAGGTTGGAATAGGAGAAAATGCGGTGTTCGTACACAAAAGGTCAGGGATGGGCAAGATCAATTAATTTTTAAATCAAAAGATAATAATGATCAAATAGATCAAAAATATAATTATCTAAGATCACCAAAAGATTATTAGCATTGCGATCCGAATGTTCGTCATCTTTTTCTCATTCTAAAATTATCTAAGGTCATAATCAATAAGATTACAAAAGTAGAATACAATCGTGATTCAAAGGCCAAAAAGATTTCACGATCTAAAATCTTTCGTTCTCAAAATGATCTTTTGGTCAGAATCTGTGATCTTCTTCAGTGATTTTAGTGTTCTGCGGATCATAATTTTGGATTACTAAATTAATGATCCCGTCCATCTCTAGTGCAAATATTTCCAAGAAATACTGTCAGAAGATGTATAAACTCAAGACTTTCCACCCTTATTTACATTATATGGAACGCACAGACAGAAAGCAGGTCCATAATGTCGGGGGGAGTTACCTTCGTCTGCTCCCCCTTGGAAAAGTAGTTACGCTCCTGGGCAGATAAATAAGGTGGATAGCGCGCTAGTCTTGGAATCCGGAGGTCCCGGGTTCGAGCCCACGTCCCAACTCGCTATATTTCGACCTACCTAGGCCGGTTTTTCGGCAAGCAGAAAAGAAGGCTAAGATAGCCCTAACAGCCTCCTCGACATCTCTGAGGTGGTAATGCTCGAAAGGGCGGACTCCAGGGCTCGGGTTGAGAGTAAAAATAGAAAAGAGATACACAAGGAAATTGACGAACAAACAAACGGACTGACAGATCAACGCAGAAAGCCATATCACATTGATGGGGAGATACATGAATACACAGATACACAGGTACAGACAAATCAGATACAGAGAAGTGGGGAGATCATGGCTCTCAGCGAACCTTCAAAATTCTGACCCATAGGAATTACACTGAATTAGTAATGATAATGGTAGTGAACCCTTGGATTTGTCATCCCTCGAAATTGTTCACCACCTAAATAATGAACTCTAGGGATGACTGGAACCCTAGAAACTGCGAACCCTGACAGTAATGATAACTGAAGACTCACACTCAAGATGGTCCTAAATCAAAATCAGAAATACGATTTTTCCAAGAAATAATGAACAAAAGTTTCTGTTCATTTGCACGCTAGACATAATTGTTCTCTTTAGATATTCTACTCTTCAATTTTCGTTAAACACGAAACTGATTCATTTGATGGCGACTGAACTTCAGAATTCTTAAACAGAGAAAACGATTTTTTGAACATCAGCTCCTCAACTACGTATCTTCCAAATAAACTCTAGAGAAACTGTAAGTCCTCAAAATTAAGCAGTTTAGTAATGACAATACTTAATTCTCTGAACAAGGAATGCCAGTGATAACAGTTTTGAACTTTCGAAATATTCTACCTTGTGAATTGTGCTGTAAATGCAAAGTCAGAAGTAAATCAAAATCTCGCACGCTGTATCCGATCTGGACAAAAATATGGTCAAATTATCAAGCATCGACTGTACGTACTAATAGTAGTATTTTCATTGTTTTTCTTAATTTCAGTTTCAGTGCTGATAGTAATCTTTCGACCGGTGCTGAAGCCCTTTTTACGTTTGGCTTTTTGCTCAGTTAGCCTATCCAGAGGTAAATCGGATAAATCTAGGTTATAAACTTGCTTGGCAAGCACTCTTGTCAACGTTTCCATCGTTTTCTGAAACAAAATACGTATATTTATTAAAATGAGAGGTACTATTTTTCTTGATTTAAAATGATGATAAGGTTATCAGTCTTACGACCGATTTGATGCAGCTCTCCATTTCTCTATATCTTGTGCAAGTTCTTTCATTTCGTAATAACACTTACGTTTGACATCTTTGATTATCTGCTGAACATACTGGAATCTTTGCCGACCTACCCAATTCTTTCCTTCCACTTTTCCTTCTAGCAGCAGTGATATTATTCCTGGGTGCCTCAAGTTATGCCCTATTAGTTTATCTCTCCTTTTCTTCAGACAATTCCAAATATCCTTTTTACTTCCTATTCTGTTAAGTACTTCCTCATTTCTTACCTTATCTGCCCACTTGACGTTGAGTATCCGCCTATAGCACCACATCTCAAAAGCTTCGACAGACTTCTCTGGTTTTTCTATGACCCAAGTTTCACATCTATCCAAGGCTACACTCCAAACGTAAGTTTTCAAGAACAATTTTTTGATTTCCAGATTTATTTTTGATTTGAAAAGATTATTTTTTCGATAAAATGCTAATTTGGCTTGCGCTATTCTACTACTAATATCCCTTTTACTCCTTCCATCTTTTGTTATTTTACTTCCCACATAGCAAAATTGGCTTACTTCTCAATCTTTTTCTGTCCAATATTTATATTTAAGCTATCCATTACCTGAGTTTTATTTTTATTTAGTCTCATACGATATTCTATACTCAAAATCTCCTCATTCTGTTTAAAATGTGTTCCAAATCAATACTTTTTTCAGCTAATAAGATAATATCATCTGCAAACCTGAGCATCTTTACTCACTCTCCATGTATAGTGACGCCTATTTCAAATTTTTCTTTTATTTTTTTTATGGCCCACTCTATGTTTTTCCTTTCTTCCAAACCTCTCAACGCTTTTTCGAATTCACCCCTTAAAATTGAGTCTCCCCTCTCTTCTTCCACATCTTCCTCCTTCTCCATTCTTATCTCTTCATCCCCACTATTACGCTATAGTCCTTTTTTTTAATCCATTCATTCTTCGCCTTTTTACACTCTCTCTTTAATTCATTCCTCAACTTTTGATAAGCCAATCTACCTTCCCTGTCATTTGCATTCTTATATTTTCTTCGTTCATCCATCTTTCTGAGGATTTCCTTCTTCATCCATGGTTTCTTTTCTTCCCTCTTAGTTTTACCTAGATTTTCTTCTGCTGACTTCAATATCCTCTCCTTTATTTAACCCCACTCTTCTTCCACACTGTTACTTTCCTGCGTTTCTTCATACTCTAATTTTAATACAACAGCCTCTCGATATTTCTCTCTGGTATTAAGATTTTCCAACTTTTTCAAATTCCATCTTCTTACCTCTCCTTTTCTACCAAGTTTCTTCAATTGAAGCCCACATTTCATTACTACCAAGTTACGATCAGTGTCAATATCGGCTCCCGGGTAAGTTTTATTAGTCTAATATTTAATTCCTAAAACGTTGTTTTGTAATCTTACTCACAAAACTGTATCGAACGCTCTCCTCTTGAAATACTAATATTAAACACAAAAAGAAGAAAATCTTCAAGTAACAACCTAATACTTACAGCCCATTCTCTGATCAACTCCTCCCACTGGGTTAACGAGCTAAGAACATCACAAAATCGATCCCATAACTCGGCCGAAATGACAACATTCAAATTTGCTTTTATCCAGGTCACTATCAGAGTCTGTAATGAAAAAGACAGCTTGTATTTCAATTTACTTCATTCAAACTGATTAGCTGAAAATGTCGGGTCTCTCGGCCAACGTTTCGTGTTACTTTCAGAAACATTCAGGTACTTCCCCATTCAATGTACAGCACGTATAAATATCTCACCAGCAATCACTGGGCTGGAAAGAATTCATATTTTACACGTGCTTTTCAAATACCGTTCATTAATACCAGCCGACCTCAATCGGTAATATTACCTGGAAAATAGCTTGCGCTAATCTTCCGCCTAATTTCTCATCTTTCTTCTTTGGTGGATTTGGTCCCAAGATTGTCGACGTTATCTTTAACAACGTCAGTAACAACTGTTCCCTGCGGAGGAATAAAAACTATCTCAAAATATATTACAAACAAGGGTGACAACATCGATGTAGAGCAAACTAACCAGGTTTTCATTTCCATATGTGTGTGCATCACCATGTATCTGTACATATTCAGAACCCTCTTACAGATATCAACTTGTTCCTCGAGCGAAACCACAGGCTCACCGCTAGTTTCCAGGAGGAATACGTTTGCGGCGTGTGTAATGAATAATTGTAACGTGTTCTGAAACATAACACGTATTTCTGTTATGTTTCGTCAACTATCACGTCAAGTAATTGTTTTGAGTTTGATACTGACTTGGAGGCCTGCTCGAATGAAAAAATTTTCACGGGTGATAGCACCCACGTAGGAATCATTACGTAATCTCAGCGGTTTACAACTGTTGACATCTTCTCCGTTCATCTGTTGCTGTAAAATTACAAAAACGAGTTACAGAAATCCACCTAGACTTCGAGTCAGTTACGAAATTTATGGTGAAATAATAAACCAACCTCTGGCCCTGGGTAGTCTTGGCGTTCAACAGGCTCGAGCATGAACGGTGGTAATTCGGCAACCTGATATACGGAACACACGAGTAAATCAACTTTGAGTAAGGCAAATATACAAGCCCTTTGGTTCACAAAATTATTACAGAGCTACTCTTGAAGAGAATTGAAAAATAAGCCTGAATCAGTTTTAATGAACCTGAAGGAGTTTTGATAGAGTATTAAGGAGTATTTTCAAAGTGTCTCAAATTTGAATGGATCTCAGTCACTCTCAGCGAGCCTGAATAGATTGGAATGAGTTTGGACAGTCACACCAAAGTTCTGTGAAGTCTTAAAAAACGATGAACGAGTCTTAATGATTCTAATTGGTCAAAAATATTGACCACTTCTACGAACTAAGTAACTAGACTGATTTATTGAATTGTCTACATTGAGCAACAAATGAGGAATTCAGTCAATTTAGTCATCAGTGTTGTCAACTTAATCCTACAATCCTGAAAGAGAATACTCGGGGAATATTACTTCCAGTATGAAAAGCTTTGAAGAATCTCAACGAACTTCAATGAGTCTTTTAACATAGTCTCGATATCTCAAGAATAATTAATGAATCTTGACCCCAATTTCATTAGTATTATCGTCAATTCAAATATCTTGGAGTAGTATCTTCCCTCCTTGTCAATGGAACCCTCGGGCACTTGTTGCGGAGACTCAAATATAAATAAATAAAAATATTCGAAAAGTCTCACATGCATTTGTATCCAATCTTTGTACACAGCTATAGTTCTGCGGATTGCCGGCGAACAAGAAAAAGGAAGCAAAAATGCCTGTCTGAATATTTCGAGAACGAAGTTGACATTTTCTCGGCTACCGAAGAGTACTTCTCGAACCACTCGGAATGATATGCAAAATATATCTTCCCTGAAAACGAAAATATCAGGTAACACATTGTATTCCAAGCTGATAATAATTTTAGAAGAGCTCTGATAACGGATCGAGATCAACTGAACAGTAAATGACTGCGGGAATAAATGAAATCTGTACATTTTACATTAAGAATGACTTCAAATGAGAATAAATCAACACCTTAGAACTGGACGCGTACTTTTAGATTTAGGATTGAAAAATATAATCCGTCCTAATCACACCAATAGACGATTTCAAATTTTTCAAAAATTTGTTATATTTGTATCTCGTTCAACTTCTGATTCCCACATGAAAATTCTAATCAATGTAATTACATTCATAGACGTCACTAAAAGAAATGAGAAGGAAATGAATCTTCAATTTTCAAATAAGCATCGTTTTACTAAAAATCTAATACTTCTACTTCTGATCCTGGAAACGGGACTAGCTCCCCGCTGGAATTATCTTGCCACCATTCAGATACAAATCTGGCGACATCCAAGATGACATTAGTAAATTTAGAATTTTGAACAGCATATTTACAAACTTCGCGCACCATAACTAATATTCCAGAGTAGGACGCCCAAGCGAAAGGATTCAACTTTCGAAAGTGTCTAAAAATATATTCTAAATGCACGATGTTAAAAACCAGTTCATCTAATAGACCTATGCATGATAGTGTACTGTCGAAACTGAAGTCAGACGGGGCCCACATGAGCTAAAATTTCAACAAAATGAAATACATACGGATTTTGAGACGTAGCTGACTCATCACTATCAACTGGTATCCTGACATTAGTGTTCGGAGAATGTTCACCACTACTCGGATGTGACGTCGATCTGCAAATGATAACTCGTTCGTTAATAAAACAGAAACATATTTTACCTCAATAGAAACAGTTTACTAGCAACAAACTCGTACTTACAATGACGGTTTTGGGAAACCTGACAGGGATGATGGCGCCGAAGTCTTATGCTTAATATCGTGGGCAAAATTCGCAACCCATTTAATGACTGATACTCTACAATTCAAATACTGATCAGTTCTCACAGAGTGACGTAGTTCTGGTAAATCTTCAAAACAACGAAAAGTTAAATTAGTTATATCAATTATTTCCAACCATGATGAAGGCAACAACTAACTATGGAAGGGGCAAAAATAGGGACATATAGCGAGGCCCGAGTCTGGATGCTGGAGTTGCTCAGAACTGCCACATTTTCTGATACCAGCGACGAAGTCAATTCTGAGTTTTGTTTTAAAGCCAGAGTTTAGCACAGAGCAAGAAGAAAGCTGGATCTACGGTTGGCCTATCAGCTCCGGGTGGATAGAGAAGACTGGCACGGATTGATGGACTGGTATCAATGCTCAAGGCTAGTAATGGAAAGATAGGAGCCGCACATAGGAGTCCGGAGCTAATTCGATTTTTCCTCTGTTGCCGACACTGGAGATCCAAAACTCGGACCTTCTCTTAACAATTCGAGAAAAAAGAAGATACAAACCTAACACTGGTTTGTATACATTTGTACTTTCCGAATGATTACGAAATATGACAGGTAGGTAAAATTTTTTGAATTTCTCGAACAGAAATGTGAAACATCGATGCCTCTTTTCATTACACAGATCTTTCCACCTGATTCGGGAAACCTGTTGAGTGATGCACGATAATTAGAAATCTAGTACAAACGACCATGCCTAATAAACTGACATTCCTGAGCCATTATTGCACATTTACCTGCGTAACCATAAATTCTAACAATGAATCGAGAAAAAACCTCATCGGATCTTCTTGTGGTTTCTCTCCGCTTGGAGGAGGATACACAGGATGTATGTCACCCGGAACAATCGGACCTATAAACCAATTCTTCATATAATTCACGAATCACAGCCTTGTGAAGAAACTACAGTATGTCTGAAAGAATGGACTCTTCCACCTGAGTAAGCGGACAGCTTATTTTGATAATATGTAGATGTTTTTTACTCTTGCTTCTCAAAAGACTGAGTAGTATACGTTAGAACAAATTACTTATCAGGATGGAATGAAAAGAAAATTATTTTCAATTTTGATGATGACGTTTTGGTATAAAAATAACACGTAAAATTATACGGACAAATATAAATACATAGTATTGCCCAAGAAGTCAAGAATTTCGAAGAGTAAATTACGCTTCGAGATTCATCATGATTTCTCATCTCCGCCATTTCAAAAAAAAAAACAAGCGCACATTCATCTACACGTTAAGGAAATGGCCTGCTTTCCCGATTAAAGAAAAAGCATGCACCTTGAGACATTATGTACCTTATAGAGAAGATTATTCAACTGAGTATCAATATTCATCACTTAGTCATCAATTTTCAAGCAAAATCCATAAACTTACAGATAACATTAAAATTGATCCTCGACGGCATACTCACTATCATTATAGAACGTCCCTACAGCAAGACCTCTAGAAAATACGTCCAGACCCTCATGGCCCTCAATTGGACTCAAAAATCCGGGTACAATGGTAGCAAATATTGCGTGGACGCCATCGGGAGCATTTTCTCCAAGGATTTGGTACCATATCACAAAAAATCTAGTCAACAAATAATTCCCGGCCATTAGAATACAAAATATTATTGCCGACAACTCCAAAAAACATTCGTGGTATGATGAGACAATTACATACTTTATAGCTTCTCGTCTCAATTTCCAAGAATTCCCTGGATGGAGAAGCTTGCTCAAAACACGAGTTATACTGTGGCATTGCCATCTATTTGCGATTAGCTCCGGACACAATATTAAGATCTTTTCCAGTACATACAGAACGTTGTCCAACTCTTCTTTGTGTGTCTTGTGAACTAGACAAAAAAATGAGGAATTTATGAGAATTTGTGAAATACACGGCATTCAAATCTATCGACAAAAACATCATTACAAAAATACGGTATAAATTACAACATAACACTTTTCAATTACTAGCAGAAGCATGAGCGGCAGCAATAAATTACCATTAGCTTCTCTATTGAATATAACACATGCAGCAAAAAATTAAGGTAGAGTTAAACACATAATGATAGTAACATAAGTTTACGCACACTCGATGAATTGAACGATGAAAAAATAGAGGAAAATTAGGAAATAACATCTTTTTCCTTTCGTTACAAACGAAGTTATAAAAAGAACATCATAAATCACGTTTAATTTAGTTAGGTAGTCTATGGGGTTTTGTATTCTTGAAACGTAAACACATGGTAATGAAGATTTACATGATCCTAGCAAAGCACTTTAATTCTTATGTGTTTGGAATGTTCAAGTAAACTCGAGTCTACCCGATGCGCTAACCAGCATACCGAACAGAAGAAAGACGTCGAATTTTATCGATTAATGTTTTTCTTCATAAACGTCGACAGATGGAAGCGAAATGCTTTCAAAAACCATTTAAAAGCTCTATATAAGTAAAGCACTCAGATCACGATCTCTGTTCTGCCAAATGCAGAAAGCTTTCACATTATTCGCACTACGGATAAACAAGACAACAGGTCTCGCGCTGGAGAAATATGTACAAAATGTTCTACTTCTTAGCAGAACGAAGACCAGACAGAAAGAAAAAAACATTTCTACAACCATTCTTACACAGTCCATATGTTTCGAAAAATGGATTCTATCTCAAATTAGACAGTCAGCTTTAAACACATATTCTATAGTCAACAGGTACTGCAATTTAGGATTATAAAGACAGTCAAAATACCGAGTTTTAATGAAGCTACATGAGTAAATATCAAATTCAAGCCCGTTATCAGTACATAATATTGAAGGACGTCCATAGTCAGGACTTTAGACAACAAAAACACGAACACGCTCTCACGGGCCATAAACTGCGCAAAGGTTCACAAGAAAACTTAGAAAGTCATATCAAAGCCAAAGTCAAAAAGCACCAGGAATTGAGAATTGCAGGGGTACAAGAATTAATTTCAATGAACGAAAAAATGAATGACAGCAAAACCATGCAGTTTGTGAACATTAAAAATAACTTACCAATATGAAAAGGCAATTCTGTAAAAAGAAACATTAATAACTATTGTGTCATTAAAACTAATCGACAAAGATGTACTACACGCAGTGACTCGGAATAAAGATGACTAACCTTTTTGCTTCAAATTTGTTTCCGCGATAACGAAATTATCGTAGAAAATGTGGTAAATGTTGCTGTAATTCAATTCAAAAAAATTCTTGGCTTCGTTTATATCAATATGTTCTGCAAAAATTATAACCAAATACGTGAGACAAATGAGATTAAATGCACGTCGACAATTCTCCGGTCTACTTGGCACGGAAACACTGCTTCACGACATTCACATTTCTACATACCCAGAACGTTTTTCAAGTGTTTATATTTTGTCACCGAATCTTTTTTGAGATCACTTATTTTCTGAGCTGATTTCTTGATATCTCCGTGAACTTTCTTGCTGAACATTATGTTCTGGAACACATCCAAATCAAATAAACAATATTTCAAATTTCCAGTAAACGTATTAATGAGGAAGCAATAACAATAATTACGTTTCCATGGGCACATGTCCAAGAGGAAAATGGACAGAATGACGAACACCGAAATTCGAGTTAAACCTCCCTTCTTCAAACACAAGGTTAAGACTTCAAAATTGGCCTACATTTCCGGTTAAAACATGTGAAGTGAATGACCCGAATTGGACGGTACATGAAACGAATTTGTTTGAATTCTCTCATTCTCATAGATACTACACTGGAATAGAACATTGAGCTACACATCTTTCAAGTAACAAGTCAGATTCTTCTCATCTACAGGAACATATGGTTAAATTTGGAAATTTATCTCAAACGCGTGAATCATTGAAGACCACACGGAATCAAATTATGTCAGATTGGAAAACGCTAACATGAGTAAGCTGGTTTTCAATAGTTTCACACAGTTCACCATATTCCATGTCCATATTACCATCTTCCCTTTCCTCAAAATCTTAGGAACGGATCTCGAAAGAACCGAGTTTATCAACTGATGTGCCAAAGATCTGGCGAATAAAGAGATGATTAATACTCACAAAACTCACGTCATGTTAAGATTCTTCTGTAATGTAGTATTTCTCAGAGTACAGATGGTTCATTATTCAGTTTTCAATGAAAAAGATGCATTTTCCTGGATAACCGTACGTCCGAACCTTACTATTGATAACTGTATACGTAAATTCTTCCAAAGCAAGATGAAAGAACTAAACAAAACACGAATGAAAATAAATGAATAATGATAATGATCAAAGCAACACTGGTTAAAAAATCGCATTTACTGGCTTAGTAGTTTCACTAATGGCAGCACTGACCTATAATATTTCACAGTGAAACGTTCCTAATATATCTGGAATTTAGTACCTTTCTTTCTGGCATATATTATTGATAGAGGAAAAGCGCCAAAAATGAATGATTTAACTTGCCCGATCTTACCCTAGCAGAGCTGGAAACGTTGACGTCATATCACGTTATGTAAATATTGATAAGGTGGGAGAAACTGATAAGTAACAAGCATTTTCCAACAGACGGTTCGAATGTTGAAATTTGTAGTTTCTTGTTGAGTATTCGGAAGGACACATCGACCGCGTTGTTTGGTTATACACTAGACGAATCGGGTGTCGAAGTTACTAAACTTTCACCTCGCGAATCTCTTCGAAGTGGTGTTTTCATCTTATCAGTAATCATCATGAAAAATAAAATGAAGTGCAATTAATTTGAATTTGTCTTCAATTTAAGTTGAATTTTTTCGAATTATTTTGGGAGGAAACTATTCCTCTGCTTCAGTGATAACTATGTTAGTTGCAATGACTGCAATGCTTGTGTCGGTGGCTGAACTGTCAAATGTATTGTCCGTATTAGCTGTATTAGTATGTTTCTGTGCAATGTTCCTACTCATCATGAGGTAAGAATTTCATTTCAGTTGGTATCTCGTAAATACATGTTTTGCCCTTGAGTGAGTAGTGACCGAATTCTCGTACAGTACAGGTTACGTGTATCATCTGCGATTATATCTTGGTCATATCTGCCGAAAGATTCTAGGTACTCGCCTACCTCGCGATAATCAAAAGTTGACTTGCAAATGGCAATATATGCTAATGGTTCTTCTTTAACCCCCTATTCTCTATACGGATTCATCTTCTACCTGTATTCAGTAATTAGCAATGCAGTTTCCAATTTCAGTATATTCTATGTTTCATTGCAAATGCAATAATCCTGCCAGACATTTACCACGACTCTCTCCAAGTTATTCGAGTAATTATTTGCGGAATGCATAAACAGTGATGAATTGGATCTTCTTCACTTTTTTTGTGCTAGTACCGCTGTAATGAAAACTGTTGCACAGCATTGATTATGCGCTGGAAGCAATTACCATTTTCCAATTTCCAGAATATTTTAGTTCATTACATCAGTTTTCTTGAATTTGCATTTGGGATGTGTAATTAAAAACTGGTAAAAGATTGGCTGACCTGCCATGTAACCTTATTTTGTATGAAGATCATACCTCAGTTATCTGTTGATATGATAAAATCTACTTTGCTCGGTGCTGCAATCAGCTGATGTACAAATTTTTTCCTGTTTCTCTCACCTAATTGAAATTAAAGAACTCAAGATAGGCTACAGCTACGTGTAATTGAACTGAGATATATTTAAATGGATTCCAGTTCTTATAGCCGTAGAGTATCTGTATCCGCACTAGCCAATATTAAAATTAAAAAAAAAATTAACCCCAAAATTGTTTTTGTCTGGTAGATTTTTTACTACTGAAGTTAATGTAGAAGATAATTAGTGCAATTAAATGTAATATCTAAAGTTGTTGATTCAGGAATCTCAACTTTCTATTTCTGGTCAGTGTAAAATATTCGAATATTATGGAGCTGCAAATATCGTATCGTTTACTGGACATACACCTGCTGTGTACGTCACATTAACGAATGCATTAATTACCTCTAGTCTCTCGTCCCACCATTTAACGATAAGTTTTGTCTTCACCTGGTGCCAAAACGTCGGAAAGAGATAAATTTTAATTTATATAAAATTTTTTATGGCATGTCTCTGATAAGTCATTTACGGGCCAGTATAATTAATCGATTATGTGAAACCGGCTAATGAACATTTGAGGAGTTATCTGTCAAAAGGGTCCCTGACGAATAGAATCCTATTCGTCAGGGGCCCTTTTGACAGATAACTCCTCATTTACCTCACACAATACAGATACGCAGTGGCGGATCTAGAAATGTTCCAAGGGAGGTGTTTTGAAAATAAAACTTTTTCCACCTCCGTCCCCTAAAAAACCGAGATGGATGTCATTTTAAATAGTTTCTGAAGACAAGTTTCATAATGTGATTAAATCGTTTCAAAATGAACATTATTGTAGACTGTAGTGCTGCAGATACTAAAAAACAGTAGAAAAACTCAAGCGGTTTTTTCTTTCTTCTTCGGCCCGAAGGGGGGTGTCCGAACCTCCAAAACATCCCCCATAGATCCGCCACTGCAGATACGTAAGAATTATGATCAAGATGCATGAAGTAAATATGAGGCGTGAGACCAAACCACTCTTGAAATGTACTACGCCTAATTTCTATCTGTATGAAATATTTGGGTGGAAGGCGGAACTGATGAGCTGGGAGAAATCTACTCATACTTGTAACTGCAAGCTCGTTGCACTAAATAAATAAATTTAAAAAAATAATAAAAAAAGTATCAGCCTACTATTAACCTGCCAAACTAATTGGTATCGAATCATAACACTACTGAACAACTATTTTGCACAATGCATTTCGACAGGTGATTCTGAGGTACTTTTTAACGCTGAACACGATACTGTGACCCATTTTTCTCTATCACGTCACAATTCGGGGTTCTAAACAACTGAAATTCGTTTCCATTTTGTTTTTGCATTGGAATAAGCGGTACCACTGACTGATATTATCAGTGTTATCAGACCACAATAACAGAAAACAAACAGACGGACGGAATACACACCACTACACACGACCGCAACATACAACAACACGAATCAGTATGACCACATTCAGTTCCTAAACCTCTTTTTGAACACATTTAGTTGAATTTTTTATAGTTTTTGATCAGAAAAACTAGACGTGATAGAGAAAAACGGCCGACGGCACTGTATTCAGCGTTGAAAAGTACTCAAGAATCACCTCCTTAAATGCGTTGTGCAAACAAAAAATTTCATTTTGTTCAGTAGTGTAATTTATACTTTTTGTGTTCTCTATGAAGATAACCTGTGAGGAGGGCGGGGTGAATTGAATAATCTATATGATCTGTTGGAGTACGGGCGCTGTTGTGATCTTAAGGTGATAGAATCATAATTAACTACTCAGAATGATGTACTGCATTGTAGAAGCAAGTATAAACGGTGTGATGCCGTTCCCAGTCAATGCCACTCATACTGTTATATTTAATTGAAAGTAGGAAAATATGCAGTTAAATCCACGTCACATTCGGCACGAGGAAGCGAATAAGGAAAAACATCAAACGTGACCATTCGTTTCAAATGATGAGAAAAAGTTCAACACGCCAGTTGGTGTTGATAAACAATGCTCTGAAAACAGCAGCACCAAAAGGAAGTTTATAAAAAAGGGGCAATAACCAAGAAAACCTGCTTCCTCTCTATCAATTTGCAAATGTTGTTGGCCGATGGTGCTGGCTCGTTACTAATTAACGATGCTACATAAAATCTGTTTCAGTGGTATCAACGTACATTACCTGTTACTGCAGCTGGTTGGACGACTTAAAAAGTACTGCACCAGGTTTTTCAGTTCCCTCGTATTCCTAACATTTCCATTTGTGAAACCTTGTCGTGCATGTTTATTGCATGTTAAACTAGCAGTATTGTGTTGTATACTTCCCGAATTTGAGATAGGAGCAGGCTTCGAAAGGTTTCGGAGTCCTAAAATCTAAAATTCAAATTGGAGGGACTTGAACCTTCCAACAAAACCAAATTATTCTGTGCTCTCCTAACGTCGTGTATAGGTTTGCTTATGACGCCCGAACTACGTGGACTTGGAAACTGGAACATTCAGAAGATATTTGTGAGGGGCCCCAGCGAAGACGTGACTGAAAATTATGTACATGATGTGACTTGCTATCAGGAAATCGACCTTGTAGTCGGGAAGAATAATGACTTTTTTCGGTATATGTGGCTTCATGTCCCACTACTAGAAATTTGCCCAGTTCAAAAGTCTTGACTGAGATTCCTCCGCGAGACCTGAGAGCACATTGTTTTGTTTCCCGCTGATCCCTTTCTTCCATATTCTGAAGGACTTTCATATACAGTGGAACTTCCATACAACGAACCTCCAAGGGGACAAAGAAAAACTTCGTTATATAGAAATACTTTTTATTTATTTATTACAGTTCATATGTATGTTCATGTACAGTACTGTAAGGTAGACTTTATGCATATTATATGCAAATAATCACGGGTATAATTAATTAGGTAGAATACACACGAGAAACTCAGAGCTTTTAATGAAAAGGAATGCCCACCCATACATATGTACAGTGCAGTTCTCGTTATCATTTTGGTCAATCGTTAAATTACCAGGAAGTATACTGTGCATGTTTTTAATGCGATTTAAGCTTCTAAACGGTGAAAAAAAGTTCGTTATATAGAAATTTTCTTTCGTAATAAAGAAACGTTGTTGAATGGAAATTCCAAGGGACCAGCCAAAACGTTCGTGATATAGAAAATTTCGTTGTATAGAAGTTCGTTATAGGGAAGTTCCACTGTACATAAATGGTGAAATCGGATCCCGAATGTATCATACACCCTTCACCACGCACTAGTACCGATCTAAAACGCTAATACATATAAACTATTAATGAGAATAATCCTCCCTATTTTTTTCTGAACTCGAAGTCGGGTCGATGAAAGGTAAACGAGGATTTAGTAGAAGGGTCTAGTTCCACTATGGGTGAAAAAATGTTCTTTCTCCTAAAAGAAGGACTCGAATGTACCACCAATTTCGGTACCTTAAATGAATAGATTGAGGAGCTCACTTCCAAAGTGACCGGACTGCAAAATTTTAGTTTTGAGAGAAACAAGCAAAACACTTTATAAGCAAAACAGTAAAGAACGTACCGGATTTTTTAAAGGTAGGATCAATAAGTTCAACCTTCAAGAAAAATTTGTCGTTTTTGTTTTTGCAAAGTATGCCTCTAGTGCGGCAAGACAGCGTGTTGAAAACTAAAACTCATGAAATTATAATTTTGCAGTTAGGTCACTTTGGAAGTGGGCTCCTCGTATCAAACAAAACATCGAAATCGGGATTTCCTAGATCACTGATTTCGAATTTAGCATCAGAATTTTGGCTCGGCTGATGCAATTTGGGCCCAACAGTTGAAATTTTGAACCCGAAATGAGCCATATTGACGGTTTAAAAACCTGAACAAGGTATCGAAACAAGTTTTCTCGGATCGCTGATTTCAAAAACCGGATCAGATTTTGGATTCAGTTCCGATTTGGGCCTGAAAATTCAAATTTTGAACTCAGAATGGGCATCACTGGCTTGGCTTGATAAGTATGTACAAAGGGGTTTTCTGGATCGCTGTTCTTGCAAATCGTGCCAGATTTTCAATCAGGTCGATTTCTGTTTAAAAATTCAAATTTTGTACCCAAAATGGATAAAGTCAACTTGGCTTTAAAAACTGTACTAAGTATCGAAACAGGCATTTTGGATGGTCTGTAATTTCGAATAGCACATCAGATTACTGATGCGGCCCAGATGTGAGTCCAAAAATACCAATGTTGGACTCAGTCTGAGCAAAATTGACTTGGCTTGGAAAATTGTACACGGGATACAGAGAGACATTTTTTGGATCGCTGATTTTGATTATAGTGTCCGATTTTTGTTCCTACTCCGATCTAGGCCTGGGACTGCAAATTTCAGACCCAAAATGAGCAGAATTAATTTTGCTGAAAAAATTGAATAAAATAATGAAATTAGAGGTTGTGGTGCCGTCGATTTCGAAAGTTTAAGCAGATTTTTGATTTGATCACTACTGCAGACCATGATTCGATTTGTCTCTTTTCAGGGCTAATTTGACTGTGCCAAAAAAATTGTACGAATTGTCGGAATAGTCGGTTTTTAGATCATTAATTTCAAAATTTAATCGGATTTTTTATTCTTCCTCCATTTAGGTATCCAAGTTTAACTATTTCAAATGGGCAGAACTTGGAAAATCGAACGAAGTATCGGAATACGAATTTTGGATTGCCGAGTTTAAAAACTCCATCAGATTTTGTATCCAATTCTGATTTCAATCTTAAAGATTTTTATTTTGTTCATTTTGAAAATCGAATGAAATTATTCGATTAGACCCTGATAAGGACTTTGAAATCCAAATTTAATTCTTTTAAATGGGCAAAATAAATGCGATTTGGTAAATGAAACAAATGGTCGCAGTCAGGGTTCTGTGGGATCGTTGAATTCAAAAGTTCATCAAAGTTTTTATCCGTCCCAAATCGTGCTCCCAGATGCAATTTTTGCCTTTTCTTTTTTGCCGTACAAAAACATAAAGAAAATCTCTTTTGTTTCCAAAATAAGAACTTCGATATTTTCTGTGAAGAAGGAGAACAAAAATCGTCTTATCTCACTTGGAAAATGAAACAAAATACTGTAATATGGTCATCTGTATTGTTGCTGTTTTCCTTTTCCCAAAGAGAGAAAAACAAAGTTTTCATTGTAAAATGAAAAAGATTAGATTTTTTTTTTGGTACTGACTGCAAATATTCCATCAGAGTTTTGATGCCGTCACGATTTAGGCTTATAAAGTCGAATTCCAGACCAACAATTGTCAAAATTGACTCGGTTTAAAAAATCGGGATTACTGATTACGAATTTTACGTTTATTGATTGAAAATAATCTGTACACACATTTTCACGACATCTCTTCTAAAATATAGTATTCCACTTTCTTAGATACTTCCGGATATTAAATTCTCTTAAGGTTTCAATTTTTTCCTATTTAAAACCCATGTAAAATTGTTCCTAGAGTTTTTGTCACGACGATTCGATTATTTGCGGAAATCGCAACTTTTCATTAATCTCACTCAATTTTCGTACATATGTTCATTGAAAATTCCGATATCGTGTCTAGTTCAATTTTATATTTTATCAAATTTCGAGAATTTTCAAAATTTTTGTCGGGGCACCTAAATCAGTTATCTAAAGGCGGACCATAATTTTCCATGAATTAGGATGAATTTTCTTATTCTAGTCGAAGACTTCAGTTATTTTTTGAGTTTAATTTTTGAATTATTTATCCAACTTTACATATAGGGTGCGCCAAAAGTCGCGTTACGCTGTCAATACATTCCAGTAAACTGGTAACGCAACTTTTTGCGCACCCTAGATGTTTTCAATAAATTTTGTCGTTACTTTTTGTTTATCTTGTAAAACGATAGTTTGTGGATGTATTTTCGTATACAAACTCATTGCAGGTTCATAATATCAAATTAAAATCAATTTTCAGTTTTTTTTTTCTTCAGGATTTTTATCATGGCACTGATTAATTATGACCACAATTTTTTATGCATCTGCCTGAAATTTTCTATTCGAGTTGGTTGAAGACTCCTGGCATCGAATGAAATCCAAATCCAATTTTCCAAATTGTCAAAATTTTTAATAAGAAGTTATGAATCATTTGGGACCAGCTAGGGCGTTTCTGTTTCGATGCACTGTTCAGTTTTTCATGCAAATCAATTTTGTCCATTTCAGGCAAAAATTTGCCTTTTTGAGCCCAATCCAGGATCGACTCGAAAGTCTGGTGTAATATCTATAATGGGGATCCAAAATATTCGTATTTCAACCCTAAGTTCAATTTTGACCGTTTTAGGTCCAAATCAGACTGAACCAAATCATGATCAGTACTTTTCTATTCTTGTTTGAAAATTTAAATTTAAAAGTCGGAATCTGTGATGATCACGTAACTCATTATTCATATGGGAGCAGTACGATGGCAGCTTCTGTGACTATGAATCAAGGTGCCCCTTATTTTACGACTTTTCTCAGGTTCCTGACTTTCGGGGTCTGGTTGACCGAGTGGATATCGCGTTGGTCTCGGAATCAGGCGGTCTCGGGGTTCGAGCCCGCGTGGCAACTCGCCAGATTTCGACCTAGGCCGGTTTTTCGGTCTGAAGGGAAGAGGGCTAGGACAGCCCTAACAGCCTCCCTGACGTCTCTGAAGTAATGCTCGAAAGGGCGGGTTCCAGGGCTCGGGTTGAGAGCAAATTAGAAAAGAAGGTCCCTGACTTTCGCTCGCTGATGGATGCCAAAACAAATAGAGAAGTTCTTCATTAAGATTTCAGATAGATCAAGTAAGGGGAGTACATGTCCCAAGCCTTTTGCCCTTCTTACAAAAAATAACATAACATTTTGGTAGAGTTTTTTCTTCTTTTCTTGGGGGGAGAGGGTGTTACTGTATTATGGTAACAATATTCGCAAACGAGTTTGAATATACTTTAAATATAAAATTATTGAACTCCATGACCTGAGTCGATGGTCCTAAAAGTTCTCCAAAATGTGGCCGACAAGTGAAATTCGACATAGGAAGCGATATATAGGATTTTCAGGTCGTTGACCGTGATGTTTGTTTTTCGGTCCAACTCCCTGGGATGCCACAAATGAGATTAAGGCCTATTACTTGTCATTTTCGGATATTATACTCGGCTTATAGATTTTCAAGGTCGCTGAATTCCATTTTAAGAGTAGTTCGTGCATCCAGTTTACCTAAATACCACCGGAGACTAGTTGAGATGAAATATTAGTATTTAAAAAAAAATAATTATATTCTATGTATTTGTTTTCAAGGTCACAACTTTTATTCGCCAGTAATTTTAGGATCTGATTCATTACATGCCACCAAACCAAAATGATAATCGTGTAAAAACTATTCTCGATATGGAATTCAGCGACCTCGAAACTCTATAAATCAAGTAATATTTAGAAAAATGACGATTAATAAGCTCAACCTTCTTTGGTAGTACCCCAAATGGTAAGGTTGAGAAACTCAACTTCAGAATCAAATTCAGCGACCTAAAGAATTTGTGAATCAATATTCTACCCCACATTTTGGAGCTCTGTCGAAGGGCAATCAACCTAGATTGTGGAGTTAAAATATTCAAATCACCATCCAAAATTAGCATACGAATGGTTGGAGCGTTATTATAGGCTTAGTAAAAAGACTGCAGTTTTCCTTGGGGGCAGGGATCTTGTGGTACTTGTTCTCCTCGTTCGATCGACCTGAAATTCTATTAGTGGGCTTCTTTATTTCTTGGCCTCCATCGGTGTACGAAAATCAAGGATATGAGAGAAATTGTAGAACAGGGCACAGTACTACAGATAGTACATCATATCGTATTTTGTTTCGTCTTTTTTGCTATCTCAATAAATTGTAAGTCGGCCTATAACTTCAAGTAAATGGGAGCCTAAACTCAGGCATTAGGGTTATTTTTATCTGTCGCTTCACAATAAAGTGATTATGCCGCATTTCTTCTTTAAAAAATAATGTGAAAGTTGGCATGTATTGCCAGGTGAAAGGGAGCTTAAACTCCAGGCTTTAAGGTCACTTTTTCATGTCGCTTTACAAGGAAGAGATTGGTACTTCGTTCCTTCTTAAAAAAAAAAAAAAGTGTTATTCCTTTTTAAACTCGGATTGTCAGCTTCGAAGTATCTTCGGATTTGACGGATTTGTAACCCTTGAGGTTAAATTATACCCAGTACAGGTCAGTGAATGTTGTTATATTCCTTAGTCCCTCGACCAGTAGGTTGCGTCTCTCCACTTTTTTTCTCGGATGCGCTATTCGTTTCATTTCTGAAACGGATTTACGCTTTGTATCCTTTATCAGGTATTTACTCTTCATAGTTCATTCTTTGCCTTCGTTTCCAGTTCTTTCCCTCAATCATTCCCTCTGGCAATAATAATAATATCCGTGGATGTCTTATATTATGACCTATCATTTTAACTCTCCTCAAATTTCTCTTTCCCCGCCTATTCGCCTCAATACTTCCTCATTCCTGATCTTTTCTGTCCATTTGATTTTCAACATTCTCCGATAACACCACATTTCAAAAGCTTCTATTTTTCTCTCTCTTGTGTTCCTGTTATCCAGGTTTCACACCCAAACAACGTTATACTTCAAATACACATTTGGAGAAATCCCAGTCTTACTTTTACTTTGCCCTTAATATGTCTCCTTTTTGAAAAAAGCTCTCTTAACTTATTCCATTGTACTCTCTATTTCTGTTTTACTTCTTCCATCTTACGGTATTAGGTTACATATGAGTATTTAGATTCCTTTACCTCCCTTATTATTTCTCCTCCTATTGCCATATTTATTGGATTTTGCTTCCATGTACTGACTACCATCCATTCTGTTTTATTTTTATTCATCTTCATTTTATATTTTATTTTCAGTTTTTCATTAAACTTTTTCAGTGTTTTCCTTAGTTCTTCTTTACTTTTTCTCACTATGGCAATGTCATATGCAAACTTCATCCTTTTCTAACACCGTTCCCCTTTATATTATCACGCCTGATTTCCTTTCATTCATTTCTTCAATTACTTTTTCCGTAAACAGGTTAAACAGTACTGATAGAAACGTAGCAAAGATTTTTTCTGGGGGTGGGGGCAAAATTATTTAATTCCCAACTGACTCAACTCAAAATTCCCAAGTATCAATTTTTTTATATTGACTATGAGGAAGGGGGGGGGGACTTGAAATGTTTTTTGATTTATTGGGTTTTCCCAACTTGTGATCTGTCTACTAAAATTTACCAATTCCGGCGGAAGTTTGAGGAGGCAACCTGCTCCCGTGCTCCCCCCTTACTTTCGTCCCTGAGTACTGGTAAAAAACAGCATCCTTGTCTCACACAGTCTTTTTCTGATAAAATACTCAAGTATAAAATTGTTTCTCTTGTATCTCTACTTTTTCTGAATCAAAATTAATCTTCCCCCACCCTTTTTCCCATTTAATTTTATGTTCTCTTATTTATTATCCTTGCTAGAATTTTTGATGCATGCAATAGTAAACGTATCATGCGGTAATCTTCACATTTGCTTGCTCCTGCTTTTGTAGGGATCATACTTGACCTGCTTTTCTGGAAATCTATTGACATTTTTCCTTTTTTACATTTGTATATGCGGCAAATTAATTTATGCTACTGCTTCTCCTGTATTCCTCGATAACTTCACTAGCATTGTCAACTCGTTCTGCTTTTCCTGCTTTAATTTCTTTCAGAGCTTCATCAAATTCCGATCTCAAAACAGAAAATTTCCTCTTATACGTGCTGTATTCTTATACAGTTTTTCAGCATATCTCACCCATCTTTTTATTTGTCTTTCTTAGAATCAAATAGTTTTCCTTTTTCATCTATTGAATTATTTGTTCTCTTTTTTCCTTTCTCCAAAAGATCGTTTTACTTTATTACATGCCTGATCTTGTTTTCTTGCTTTCATTTTGTTCTCAATTTCCTCACAATTCTGATTAATCCATTTTTCTTTTGCCCTCTTACATTCTCTCGTTATTTGATTTGTTTCTTAAAACCTTGTATGTGTTCTTACTTTCTCTGGCATTGGATTGTTTATTTATTTATTTATTTATTTATTTATTTTATTTACAAGCCGTTGTTCATACGATACAGTGACCTCGTCAGTGTGGGGGTCATGTCGCCGAACTCATCCACATTCGGGCATAGACATCCCCCGTCCTTCCCCGCCACCAACTATTCCTTCCAATTCTACACCGAACCGTCCCAACTGATTTTACCAATTCATCTCGCCATCTTGTCAGCAGTCTCCCCATCTTCCACTTCCACTATCTGGGTGACCACTCCTCAGCTGATTTCCCCATTTCTCACAGCCTTCAATTATGTGCCCGGCGTACTTCAGCTTTAATTTTTTGATTCTCCACTCGATACCTATGATTTTTTCGAACTGTATTTTGTCTTTGACCCTAATTTTCGTGATGCTTCATAACATCTTACAAAACATTGTTCTCGTCCTCTCATTCTGAGGTTTAGTTAGCGACCACGTTTGGGCTCCATAGGTGAGGGGGAGTACCACACACTGCTCCAGGATTTTAACTTTTGTTTTAATGGTTAAGTTCCCTTTAGGAAATGCCTTGTAAGCCCAGAAGTTTTTCCATGTCTTCGCCGTTCTCGCTCTCAGTTTCAATTTTCCCCTACCCTCCATAACGATCATTTGAGGTAATTGTACCCTTTGACAATTTCTATTTCCTCCTCCCTGACCTTGATTGCATTCCCCTTTATATTAGTCATTATTTTGGTCTTGGTGGTGTTCATTGTCAGTCCCACTTCCTCACTTGCTCTGCTAAGCTCCTCCGCCATGACCCTTGGCTCTTCCAGATCGTTACTCAACAGCTCTATATCGCCGGCAAAATGCAAATTGATTAGCCGCTGACCACTAATTTTCACCCCCTGCCCGTTTTCCACTTTAGTTTCCTAAAAATCTCCAGTACCGCATTAACAGATTCGAGGAGAGTGGGTTGCCTTGTTTTACCCCCTTTTTAATGCCAAAAGTCTCCCCCGCTCTGTCCAAACGCACACACGCAGTTGTTTTTTCGTATATACCCTTCAAGACCACCTTTATGTCTCTTCCCACTCCCTGTTTGACCAAGGCTTCCCACACTGCCCAGTGGTGTACCGAGTCGAATGTTTTGTTATAGTCAATGAACATGAGTCCTAAAGGCATATTAAATTCCCTAATTGTCTCTTGAGTGTGGTTTAATGCGAAAACTAGGCCAACTGTTCAACAGTTCAACATCCCCTCCGGAACCCTGCCTGCTCCCTTGGTTGGTTCCCATCCAAAATTCCATGTATTCTATTTTTTATTAGTTTTCCAAAAATTTTGCTTTGTTTACTTTCTTCTTTCTTCCACTAACTCATGTATCTCGCTTTTCATCCGTAGTCTTCTCTTTTTTATTATTCGAGGACCTTATTTCTCCCTTGCTGCCGTATTTATTGTTTCTTTTAGTGCTATCCACTCCCCTTCAATAGCATTGCCTTCCTGTGATTTACGAAGTTCCTTCATTATTTCTTTTTGATATTCTTCTCTTTTCTGTACCTATTTTGGTTTTTACTTTCTTCTTATTTCCCTCTACATCCGCTCCTGGGTATGTCTTATAATCCAATATTTGATTTTTATATCTTCTTCTCGTTATAATATAATCTGTTTGACATCTTTTTTCATCTCCTGGGCTTTTCCAAGTATATTTTCTTCTCTCGTGGTTTTCAAAAAGAGTGTTTCCAATAGTTAATATGTAATTTATCTCTTTCATTTCGCTCACCTAAACCATGCTCTCCGCATACCCCTTGTTCTTTTCTTCCTCCTACTCTGGCGTTCCAATCTCCCATCATACTGAAATTTTCTTTTCCTTTTACCATGCTTAATACGTCATCTGTGAATAAATGTATAAAAATGTAATTTGAAATGATACTAAGCCAAGAACGCGTTAGTATGACTACGTTTTTGGTTCTGAATTTGTAGTACTGTTCATTCTATATGGAAAATAAGTCATAAACCGCAACCCTTTCGGGGGGGGGAGAATACCCTGGGCCCGGACTTTCAGGGGGGCCCGGTATTTTTAAAAAGCCTGAATTTCGACGCTTGCGGCTACATCATACTGTACATCAAATCAGCAATCACTCCTTACACCATGAAAGAAACCTCTTATCCCATAGCTTATAATTTTTTCCTATGAATAAAATGAACTGGAATGAAAGGGGGCCCGTGGAAATTCTTCCAGGCGCTCTTTTTCTCTCTACGGGGCTGATAAACCCAGACTCGTAGCCAGCCAATTGCACTAGGGGGTGCTGACTGTTTACGGGGGGGGGGGGGGGCTTGAGGATACAAATAGTATATCATGTGAAGAGTTCTATAAGGCAGTGGTGTAGCCAGGGAGAAAGGGGTCGAATTACCCCAAGGCACCTGAAATTGAATTAAGAATGTGCAAAAATGAGCAATTTTTCGCCTTTAAAACACGTTTTTTCGAAAACCCACTCCCAATCCAAGCGTCCCAAATTAGTTAACCAGGTTTTTCTTCTAAATTTTAAAATGTTTCTGCGATATTAATTCTCTTTATCTTTCTTTCTTTCTCGTTTAGCGTAATGATGATGTTTTAAACGGTGGTATCTTTGCCTAGGGGGCTCAAGATACCTTTAGAGGGGGCTCAGCCCCCGCTTGCCCCTCATGGCTACGGGACTGTATAAACCGCTAGGTTACGTGCAAAAACCGTGTACCTAGTACCTACATTAATTTGAGTTTTTTATGTACTTCTACTTGGGGAAAGGGGGAGAGGGGCTAAAATTAGGTAGACTTTCCAGAATCTCATTTCTGTCACCTGCGGGGATTCCTTGAAGTCACACATTTCCAACGTCGCATACCTTTGTATGCATCAAGAACGAGGCACTTATGTCCGAGAGGTTTTGATCCCACGGGTACAAATCCGTCAAATGCAAAGATTCTTCGATATTGACGATCCAAGGTTGAAGGAACGGTGACCCAACGCTGTTCTTTTTTAAAAATTCGTGAGCATTATTTTCAAAATAAACTAGAAAGAACGAAGTTCCTTTCGTTTTTGAGCCATGTCTGAGCTTGGTTATAAGCATTCCAATTTGAACACGAGATTGCCGGTGGCGCCCGAACTGGGACACCGACCTGGCAGGTTATTTATACCTATCATGTATTCCGAACATTACGTAACTCTTATCCAGACTTTCAGGATTTGGAATTCATTTTATCGTTTCGGCATGATATAACCCGAGTTAGAACATAACCGCCAAAATGTTTGCAAACGTGTTAGCGAGTTTTGAACGGTATTCTAAATACTTTTTTTTTTTAATCGAAACAATGCCTATATATTTTGCTATAATTTGGAATGTTCAAGGCAATGTAGGATTGCACGAGCAGGACATGTATTTTTCAATCATGAGGAATCAGGTTATCTCAACTTTTCTTCTAATTCTAAGGTGCTTTACGATACTGTGACAGATATACTTAACCAGTTCAAGTTAAGTTTAAGCAGTGTTTTTTTCAGAAACATGACCGTCTTCTGGCTTCACGGAGAAGATTTCATGTTCTCAAGTTCAGTTCATCATGTTCAGCAGCGGATTCCACAAATGAAAATGATGAAGGTTCACATTCCATTTACATTTAAGTTACAAGAAAGTTCTACAGCTTCATACACAGGTAAGCAAAACGTTTTTCGCTCGCTCGATTTTTATAATTTCACCTTTCATAGAAATTACCGAACCGGACTCCATCTTGCAGTCCTATTTTGTGTTATAGCTTTCGCAGCTCGTTCGCTGCACGGGCAGATATATTCACCTGTGCATTTTAGTCGTGCAAACTTTTCTAAATCAGTATGCGATTATAAAAAACTTACATCGAACGAGGTAGAAAAAGAAATTGCAGGAAAAAAAAAGTGATCCCGTAAATATTTTCTAAACCGTGGCAGTGACTGCTCGCGACGTCACAAATATTCTAATGACCGGTTCGACATAATTCGACACTTGTATCGTTCTTATTTTTTCAAATGTTTTTATGTAATACACAACTCGTTCTGTAGTGTGTATTCAAAAGTCAAACAGGTTTTCGGAATTTCCGCAGACTCCTACGAAGTACATTTTAAAAAAAATCAAAAAAAAATCGAAGCTGACAAATAAATAAAATTTGTGTGGTAAAACTAAAACATTATATATGCCAAATTTATTAATTAATTTAGCAAGTTTATGTTCAAAGTTTTCCGGGTCGCGTAAATTAAATTGGAAATGTTTATCAAATTTGTAGGTCAATTTGTCAGTCGAACAGTAGAGGTTAATAAGAGGAATACAAGCAAGAGCTCCTGTGCCTGGCACCGGACGAGTACATTTGAATCTAAGAGCCATTTTTGTTTAGTAGCTCTTATCGAATTGACCGCAAAATGTTACGTATCGAGGATCAGGAATGATTTGTAAAGGTGCAAAACTGGTTTCGTGTGCTTTCCAAAACACTTTTTCTTCTGGTAAAGGATTTGTGGCTGTTCGGTGTGTATGTGTGTATAATTACTCCTTGATTCAGAAGTAATACGGAATAGGGTGCGATTACCTTGGTCGCCTATCTAGGCACCTACAATGTGAATTTTATATTAATGTAATGTGCAAGATGATTGGAAAATAAGTACCCAGTTATTTATACCCGAAGGCAGTATCTACAGACAGAAGTGGGCAGAATTGTGGAAAAAATATTCAAATCAGAAATGCGAATACTGCATGAGAGAAAGATCGCGAGGTATTTTCTCGCAGATCATTGATAATATAAGATTGGAGTCGCAAATCACAGATGAATTTGAAAAAAAAAAATAAGATCTGAATCCTCCAAATATCCAGATATTTGCCCTCTGTTATCCCGATGCGCAATCAGTTACCCTCTAGTTACCCGCGGGAAGGTTACCCATTTGCAACCCTCGGTTACCCTCAGATTACCCAGAAACCCATCAGTTCCCCTTGGTTCCCTTTCAGTTACCCAGGTAGCTGGCGGGATTTTGCGCATCCCGATATGCAATCAGTTACCCTCTAGTTACCCGCGGAAAAATTACCCACTTGTAACCCTCGTTACCCTCTTATATTACCTAGAAACCCGTCCGTTACCCTTGATTCCCTTAGTTACTCGGGTAACTGGCGGGATTTTGCGCATCGGGATTGGTACCAGTCTATGAGATCCTGAGAAGAGAACGCAGTCTCTTATTTAGTCATCGTTTCCAATCACTTTTAATTCTGATCAAATTACCAAGATGAATATAAAAAAGGACCTTAACTTCGAAAAAAATGAAAATGAATAAAAGGAAAAACGAAAATAAGGTTCGTATTCGATAATTATTCAAAGGTGATTTGAATCGCAGATATCGCTAATTCGACGGGAAATGATCGATAAAAAAAGTTTTCCTGGCCGATAATTGAATAAAAAAATTGAATCAAAAAACATTGATCGTACGAAAGGATTTTGATTTGTGATTTGTCGGTCATTGAATTCAAATCGTGCCCACTGTCGCTGCAAGTACGGAGTGCACATTTCCTTTTACTATCGTGCAGAATCAACCAACACCCATGTCCACCAGCGTAGAAAGGTCTTAGTCTTGGGAAGGTTTTACTTTAGCCCACATCCCGTCATCTTATTGTTGTAATTAAAGCGCTGAAATACAGTCAAATGCTCTTTTTGACAGCGTTGTGGGGGGGGGGGGGGTCTAACCACCCCCTTCCTCCTACTCCTATGCCGGTATCCAAGTCTGTATCTTAAATAATTGGTATTTAGTTTTTAATTTCTATAAATGTCTCTCCTTTCGGAGCAGAAGTGAGAAATAAGAAGCAGAATACGATACTAACTCAAAGATTGTATTTTTGAGCCTGATCTCAATGTCTCGAAACCTTCGTATTGCATTAATCTTGCTTTCTTATGATGAGTTGTCTTCAAAAATGGAGGTTTAATACTCAACCTACTTGTATACACCTTGGGCTGAGCTGGTAGTAAAACGGGGGGGGGGAGAATCTGATTGACTAGTTTTGCTTTTGGTTTACTGTGATGATGTGCTTGTCATACCCATCGTATTGAAACCGGTTATTGTATAGTATTTTGAAATTTCACTCAAAATACATTTTCGATCAAGTGTCTGTGTTACAATCTCATTATTTCACTCATCTGTATATTCTGTGGCCGAAAATTCCTTCTGTCACTCCTATCAGATTGTTGCCATGAAGCTTCATGAATACCAAGGTGCAATAAATGACCTCTATGGTGTTTAAAAAATATTTTTTCGTAATGTTTTGCTCTCATGAGTTAAATTTGTTCTATTTATATCTCCATCCAAAATAATTTTTTTTGAAATCTAAAGCTATTTAAAGACCGCTGAATGAGGGATGAAGTTCAACATAGAATTTCTCGTAAGAAAATCTGCACTTTAATTTTTAACAAGTCCTAAGAATCGAGTTTTTCCGTAAAAATTGTTTTGAGTCAGAAAATTGGTTCTTATTGACGTAACAATGAAATACACTCACAGAATTTTGAAAGAAACAATTCTGGAGGTAATTGCACTTAGTTTCGTTTTTAGAGAAAAATGAACCGAGGCATTACAACCCAGAGCAATAAAATAGAATATTAAAAAATCTATCTGGGTTTCGGATTTCACTAAATTCATTTATAAAGTTATTTCAGTCCTGTCTTCGATCTCAAAGGTTCAATTAGAGGTCGGAACCTAAAGATTTCAGATAATTCTTTTGATGATGTTGTACTTGTTTTCCTTTTAGTCTCTCGTCTAGTACATAGTTTGCGTCTCTCCACGTTTCTCTCTCCTGTGCTAATCTTTTCATTTCTGAGAAAGATTTACACTTATGTACATTATCTGCACTTCATAGCTCATTATTTGCCTTCTTTTCCAGTTCTTTCCCTCAGCCATTCCCTCTAGCAGTAATAACAATATCCACGGATGTCTTACATTATTATGACCTATCATTTTATTGTATTCCAAAATTTTCTTTCCCTCATTCCTCATCTTTTCTATATCTATGTATTTGATTTTCAACATTCTCCTATTACACCACATTTCAAAAGCTTCTATAATTTGTTTTCTTGTGTTCCCGTTGTCCAGTTCTCTCACCATACAATGTTATACTTCAAATATACATATATGAAGAATCCGTCTTACTTCAGGGTGTCTACCGGTCATATAAGTCATACAAAAGTACTAAAGTTGAGGCAGTGGTCATACAAGTCATATAAAAGTCATACCTATAAGTGCCTCTAATTATCTACAAATGTGGTAATTTTTCCTAAACAGTCGCTATATTTCTTATCAAAATGTAGCCAAATTGAAAATGTGTGTTCTTTTGCAACATTCTTTACAATAATTCGTTCGTTACTATTTAATTACGAAGTTTCGTTAAAGTTTTGTTTGCAGTTAGCATCTAAAATAATTTTTTTATGGAAATTCTGTTTCGGCGTAAAATGGTCCGAAAAAGGTCTTACAGAAGTCGTACAGAAGTCACACAAAAGTCATATAAAGGCCGTACTACTGGAAATTTCGTATTTGGTAGACACTCTGTCCTTCCAAATTAAAATTTTTCCTAAGTATGTTTCCGTCTTGGAAAAAAGCTCTCTTGACTTGCTCTATTCTGCTCTTAATTTCTGTTTTACTTCTTCCATCTTGCGTTATCAGAATACCTAAGTATTTAAACTCTTTTACCTGCTTTATTTTTTCACCTGCCATTTCCATATTTACTGGATTTTGTTTCCATCTATACTAACTACAATCGCTTTTGTTTTATTCTTATTCATCTTCATTTCATATTTTATCTTCAATTTTTCTTCCAATTTTTTCCATGTGTTTTTTAGTTGTTTTTTTTTTACTTCTTTTCCACTATTACAACGTCATCTGCAAACTTTTTCATTCTAATCGTCTCCTTTTGTATTTTCACTCCTAATCTCTTTTCATTCATCTCTTCAATTACTTTTTCTGTGAAAAGTTAAGCAATACTGGTGACAAACAACAACCCTTGTCTCACTCATTTTTGAATGCTTGCTTCTCTCACTTCATTCTCTATTTGTATTTGAGCCCTTAAGTTCCATACTACTCTTCTCTCTTTATACTTCTGTCCTATCTCCTTCAATATTTGAAACATTTTTGACCATTTGACATTATCAGAAGCTTTTTCTGAATCTATTCATGCTATATATGTATCCAAATCTTTTTTCAGTCTTTTTTCATTTAATAAAAGCCTCAAACATAAAATTGCTTCCCTAGCTCCTCTACCTTTCCTGAATCCCAAATGATATTGTCCCACCCGTTTTTCCATTTTATTTTGTATTCTCTTATTTACTATCCTTGCTAAAATCTTTGATGCATGCGAAAGTAAACTTATAGTATGATAATCTGAACATTTACTTGCTCCTGCTTTTTTGGGGATAATAATTACCCTGCTTTTTCTGAAAATGTGTTGGTATTTCTCTTTCCTCATATATTGTGGAAATTAATTTTTATAATTTTTTTAAAAACTACTTCTAGTGGATCGTTAATAAATCCCTAGCATCTTCGTCAACCCCTTCTTCTTTACCTGCTTTCATTTATCTCAGAGCTTTATCAAATTTTGATCTCAAAATAGGATCTCTTCTTTCTTCATCCTCCACACTATCTTCTCTTTTCATGCATTTACTTATATCTGCCCCATTCTTATACACTTGATGGTTTCTTTGAGTACATCAAAAATGGGGTTTCCGGAGTCAATAGGATAAATTTATTTTAATGTCTTCATGTTTTCAAGTAAGTCCAGTATCCTCCGATTGGACTGCAAATTATTCTTACAAAATTGGACTATTATTGCTTCGTTATGATGTAAATTGAAAATTTCCGATAGAAATGAATTTGTGTTTGTTCATAACATGTGCATATTGTCCACCGGCCAACTATAATGAATTGACCTAGTAAAAAATTAGTAGCCGAGAAGATTGTTCGGTTGAGCATAATATTTATTGTTTTATTATATTACATTCTGTCCTATTTAACAAATTTTTACATTCAACTTTCCCACTGTTCCTTGATCTGGCCTAGGGACGTAGTGAAGAGTTTTTTTTTTTTGGAGGGGCAAAAATTCTAAAATTCCCAACGAACTTAACTCAAAATTTTCAAGTATCCAAATTTATTTGTATTGGCTAAAAAAAACCTTTTGACTAGTTGGATTTTTCCAACTTTTGATCCATCTACTAATATTTCCCAACTCCGGCGGAGGCTTAGGGGAGCTACTCTCCCTGCACCCCCTTAGTTTCGTCCCTATTCTCACTGTGGTAGTTAACTTTTTTATTTGCTTGTTCGTTAGGTGTCCCCTGTGTTTTCGTACCTGATCTATCCTTGAAATTTGCCCCAAATGTCTTAAGTTTTCGTTGTTTACGTAGTGATAAAATGCAGTGGACGTTATGAGGTTCCATGGTTTCCTATAGATTTCAAATCAGACCTGCTCAGAAATTAGTTAACGGTGTACACTCGTATACTATACCGTTGATAAATAGGAAGAATCATCATTAGTCGTTAGCTTTCTCGATGTGCCAATGACTTCCTGAAACGTTGACTGATACAATTGGCTTTGTTCTTCCATCAAACACTCTCCGCCTTATGTTATGAACAATACTATTTCAACAGACGTGTATTCTTCTTATTTCAATGCTCAGTCGTATCGGTAATATTTTCCACGGTATTACTGTATAATATGTGCTGGCATTCTCTCTGTTCGTTGACAAATGGGTTGGTATAAAAAATGTTGTTAACATTGAATAATAATTTGTGTAAAACCTTATCGATTTCTGCAACATCTCAGTACTGTCCAGTTATTCACCGCCACAACCGTTTATTGTGTTTTTTCAACGGATGATTGGAACATGCATTTTTAATGACGAGTTTACGCTTCGTTAAGTGACCCTTTGCTGACAACACTGATGGACAGCAAAAGCGACTGTAGTAGCGAACAACTAGTCGTAAGAAATAGAATTTTATGCTCTAAAAAGGGGTCAAATATGCTTAAAATATGCTTCTATTTTTTAAAGAATATGCCGAAAAAGTGTTCGAACAATTCCGAGCATGCCTAAATATTCCCTGTCAGAATTTCTCTCTGATCACCGATGCGATACGAGAAAAGGTAGTTTCCGGGGCCAGGGGTGCGGTGTCTGGGGAGCTGATTTTCCCTTTCAGAATTAGCGGTTGGAAGCTCATTTTAATGAAAAAAGTTATCTTGAGTGAATGATAACAGTGCGGTAGCATGTAAACATTTTAAATTGGAAAATAATAGTATATTACACACCAAGAGTCAAAAGTGAGTGTCTACATGGCGAGGGAAAGTTTGCGAACGAGCGTAGCGAGTGAGCAGTTCCTGATTCATGTAAACTCACTTTTGGCTCTTGTTGTGGAAGATATTTTTTATACTACTTGATCAGAAGCGGCAATGTTTTTTGCTGACATGGTCTATATATATATATATATATTTAAATCTATTTATTTATTTAAATTATAGACGGGTGATTTTTGTGTGCGTAATTAATTAAAAAAATTTAATTTTCCCAGTTAATTACTACAAAGTACAGTATCTCAGTCGTGTCTTCAGTTTGTTCACGTGCACAAATATCATACACAGATAGTGGCCAGCAAAATCGTAGTGACGGTTAACAACAAACGGTAACAGCTGTACTACATCGTGAATATTTAAATGCGTTCTTAAGTCGCTGTTTTGTAATTTGCTCCGTTGTCGAGTGGTTAGAGACGATCGCTGCATTTCAGTCAAATGTTTCAATGGACGCGAGTTCCATTCCCCAGCCAGCAATTTTTTCATGTAAAAACGCTTTACATTGAGGGACGTTTACTTTACATGCAGGTTTCGTTAGCACTCGACGCATCAATGATAGGCGCTTCTTGTCGTCCGTGAAACACCAACATAAACATTGCCTTTCTGATCAAGTAGTATAAAAAAATTATAAATATTATTTTCCACGGTGTTGAATTTAAAAAAAAGAAAAAACTTTCAAAATATTGGAAAAATTAAAAAAATTAAAAATATTCCCTAAAATGGGCAAAACGATTAAAGTACGCCAAAAATGATCTAAAAATTGCCAAAATATTATGTCGAAATATGTCTGAATTATTATACCTTATTCAAATTAGAATTTCATGAATCGCAAAAATAACGTTGCTGTTCTTTGTAGGCAATGATCATAAAATTTTCGACTTCCTTGGATATAACTGACTAGTTGTACTAGTCATCTTCTGAATATCACGATTCATCTGAAAATCGTGCGGCCATTCTAAATATCCCGAATTGTGTGCGAATTTTCGGTGTTTTGCAAATGTATACTTAAGTTTTGACTCGTTGGCCGCTTTTTTTACTTATTAATTTGAATCATTTCCGATTTGAAGAACTATTATCAGTACGTATTTTCATAAGCAACGACGAGGAAGATCGGTGGTTACCAAAGTCTAGTCATCACGAATTGTCTAGGAATAGCGAGGTGGACATGTTGTATGTATCATCTATTCATCATGAAATCATCATTATAACTCTTTCCTCTTATTCGTTAAAAAAACTGCATAAGCATCTCATTTGGCAACCTGCGTCGCTGCACCTACCAAGAATGTAGGAGTGAGGGGTGAGTGAAGAGAAAGCGCGTCCGGCTGTGGTGCACCCAAATTCCAGGTTAGTACTGGGTGAGCGTTAACCTCGGTCAGTAGGGGGTGCCATGGTGTCCCTTACAGGACATCGAGCACGGGAAGCGGAACGCTGAAATGAGGGCTCGGGCCGGCGTCAAAGTGTCTTTCCGGCCACTGATGCAATACTCGAAAGGGTATTTTCCGGGGCCGGGGGTGCGGTGTCTCAGGGACCACGTTGGCATGCGTGTATCGCCATACGTCCCACCAGACATCTTGTTTGGCAAGTGAGTGAGTGAACCTCGTGTGAATTGCCTCACGAGCGATTTTCACACTCTTCAGTGATCATTCGCCCGGTCAAACTTGTAGCATAATAGAGTCTTCTCTTCCTGGTCAGTTGGTCATACTGGTATATGAGTAGAGTCGCGGGTTATCAGATGACCCATGTTGTTAGATGGCACACTGACATTTTCTCGAGATTCATTAACGCGACTTAAGTGGAACTTTGGTGGTAGTTTTGTCGCATTACTGCTCATTGTTGAATGTACTATTGGCAACAATGATTTTATTTAATTAATACAGTGGCGGAAATGGTACATATATTGCTTATCAGGATGGTAAAGCGAATGTTTACATTTCAAGTGCGAATGTTCCCGCTTGAAACGTAAATCGCTGACCATCCTGCTAAATAGTGAGCTATTTTTTTATGTAGGTACTCGGTAAGTTGCGATAATGAATGTAGGAGTTGCATTCTTTTGTGTTTTAGTACCTTATAAACGTAATGTCAGGGATGTTAAGCTGAATAATAGGGCTTAGCTTACAGCTTATAACTTACGGAAAAGATCGTTATAGCTTAGGCTTACAGCTTTCAGTTTAAAATTGAATGCTTACAACTTATTGCTTGTAGCTCGATCAGAGAAAATACGACTGAATACAGCTTATGGCTTAAAGCTTATAGCTTAATGATGAAAATTTTCAGACATTGGAGTAGTACGTATATTTAAAAAAAAATCGTAAGCTGAAAGTGAGCCGAAAGAATATAGCTTAAGCTTACGGCTTTCGACTCATCATGACACAGTTTACAACTTACAGCTTACTGCTCAGTGCCCAGAAATATAGCTGAATACGGCTTTCAGCTTGGAGCTTATTTCACATGTCTGCGTTATGATGTAAATCATCACCGTCTCGTCCTGCACACTAGCGCTCCTAGCGGGAGAGCCTAAAACAAATAACGTTAATCGATTGGCTATTCGCATTTGGACGCTAAAGAGTCGCTCTCTAGCGGCCTGATGAAATGCAGCGCGCTAATTCATGTATTTGGACGACAAGATGATCAGTGACGAAAATGTTCTGCAAAAAAACTGAAGTTGGGCTCATCTGAAGGGGAATGATAAGGGCTGACACTTTAGTTTTCTTCAGTTTTCTATTAAAAACAAAAAAAATTGAAAATGCTAGAGCTCATTTTACGTGTACATGTTTTTGTGGTAAAAATACCCTGATCATATTTTCATCTACTACATTAGCGCACCTACAGGAGTGTCCAAATGCCAGTTGTAAAAAAACTATAAAAGTAATGAAATCGTGGATTTACATGTTAAAAGTTTGTCCGCGACATGTCGCCGACTCGAATGTAAATCAACGTATACTGTTCAGTTTTGCAATTGCGGTCCAACAAATTAGTAAATAAAGTCTTTTTCGCTTGAAAAATTTTGTTTATAGTGTACTTTCCGAGTACCCGTCTTAAAAAAAAATGACTTTCGGTTGTCTTACTAACAGTTCTGTGACTTAGCGGGGGTACTAATTAAAAGTAGGTAATTATCAGATCTTTTAAAGAGAATTTGTTAATGAAACATATTTTTACCTTTCAAAAAAATACAACTCCATAAAGCATTTGAGTTTCCGTTTTACGAAAAATAAAAACAGATAGCATTTTTTGATTGCAGGTTTTTTTTTTTTTTTTTACCTATTCTAATGTTGGAAGATGTGACTACTGTGGCGAAAGATCAAATAATACGTTTTGTTCTTCCCATTTCTGGAAATACAACTATGAAAAAGCAGAACAGTTGACTTGGTTTTGAAATTATAAAAAAATTAATTTATATTAAGTGTTTTGAGTTACTAATAGTCATAATGTAATAATTCTTTTTTCGTGTGTTAACTAACATTACCTCTGTGTCAGCAAACAACTATCGGGTCGTTAATTGACACAAAAAAGTTATCCCTAAGAATAAATCGTTACTTCTGTTGCAATCAAGGTAAAATAATTGTTTTTTTTTATCTGCCATTCGCTGAGGATTTTTCTTTCAAATGAATTTAAGAATGTTGAAAAATAATTGATAGTTCGCTTTGCTAGTCAAAAAGAAAACTATTTTAGTGTGTCATCATACAACACGTGACCCTGTGCTTATCTCGGCTCTCGGGTATTCACTCAGAAATCATTACAAGCTAGTCATTATGTATTTTTTGGGAATCGAAAAAGTACTCTCAAATTGCAACTCAGAAATCGACGCATGACTGCATTTTTGGAGTATACTTTGATATTTCCGTTTCGTTTTTAAATTACGCGTGATAAAATTCGGAAACAGCTTGTCGCCAAACTTCTACTTTCGGTAGCAAGAGGGAGAAGTTCTTACGGGAATTTATAGATTTTTGAAATTCAGTCCCTGAGGGAGCCTCCACATATGAGGCTAAAAATTATTTCCTTTCTCATATGGGGGTTTTAAGGGTTGCTGAATTCCTCCTCCCTTCGACCGTTCAGGCTTCATGAGGCTAACTTCCGGTCTCTCAAATGTCCGAGTTCTTGACATCGATGACTGTGTTTTTGGGTCACTGAATTCATTTCAGAGATTCGTATCCCGCTGCCTCAACCATTGGGGCTCCACATGAGCTGATCTGTAATCCCTCCTATTACCCCAACATCCTTGTTATTTACGTCGATTAGTAACGTTTTTTGGATCACTGAATCCGGTTCAGAGGTTCTTTCTTCTCTCCCTTCTACTCTTGAGGTTCCTCGGAAACATATAGCCTGTTACCAGGCTTCATTATACCTTCATATGTCTATTCGCTCGCGTTATAACAGTACAACATTGTAAAGTTGTAAAAAAAAAAAAAAAAAAAAAAAAAAACTTATCGGAGAATTAAGTTTTTTGGGTTTGTAGGCAATTAATATCGACAGGGGTAAACATTTTCTAAATGTAAACTGACTTAAAGCGTGTTGAATTTATCACTGAAGGTAAACTATATTTTATTAGCATCATGTTAATTCAATTCAAAACGATTTTCCGGATTGTATTCTATCACCAGCGCGTATTCGTTGAAATTTATTGTAAGCCGCCATTTAATTACACAAGAATTAATTTTCTATCATTACGCGGTCGTAATTAACGTGCGCGTCCTAAGAATATTAGTGAATTACTAACTGACGTAAGTTATGCCGCTGTTTTATTCTCAAAATAAATAAAAAAAACGCATATTACTGATAATGATGGATTTTTCGAAAGTACAATCGTTATTTTCGGCTGAATCGTTTGCACGGAGAGAAAATGGAAAATTACCGAGCTATTGAGAGACGTTGTAAGTATACAAATTTGACGTTCGACTTGATGGTTGTATAATGGTCGATTCGAATGACGCTGCTGAGTTCTCTGAGGCGATCAGCTGTACGGAAATTTTCAAGAAGATGAGGGCTCTTGACAAGTATTGTACGGTGTTTCAGAAAAGGCAAAGTTGCACACTCGAGAACTAGCAAAACTACGAGTATACGTGCTTGATCACAACATCGAAGTTAAAGTTGACTTCGAGTCTCGAGAATTAGTAAAACTAGGCGTGCTTTGTAAAAGCATTAATAAACGCTGAAGTGCTCTGCCAGATAGCAAACAGCGATGAGAATCAGCGAACTGCATTAGTGAGAAAAAGTTGAACTTGAGTTCATGAATCAGCAAAACGGCGTGTACTTCGTAACAACATAGTAGTAAGATCAAACTGCACTCGAGTTGAGAGAATCATGTATGGGTGCTTTCGCGAGAATAGTCAAGAGGAAATCGGGGTCAGAAAACATCTAAAAAACAGAGGCGAAAGGTTCTGGTATTTTTCTCGGGAATTACAGGGTTGTGCTCGAAGACCCAAAATACGTTAGATTACGAGAAATCCGAGTCCGAGGGACCACTAAGCTGAACAGTATTGAAATCTATGCAGAAAAATTCAACCTGACATTTGTCAACGATGAAAAAGTAAACTATACTTGGAGAAAAAGTTCTCGAGTTTCGAGAATCCGCAAAGTTCTGTGTGTTTCGTTACAACATGAAAGTAAGATGAAGAATCAGCAACATTATGCCTGCTGTTGCGCTCTGTAGCAACATCGAACTCTATGAAGGATAGTTCAGCCACATAGCAGAGACGTCAGCGAGAATCAGCGAAGTATACCTGCTTGATTATTGCATCAGAGTAAGACAAACCTGCACTCGAGTGTCGAGAAACAGCAAAACTGTGAGTGTGTTTTGTTATAACAACATCGAAGTCTATGTAGAAATGTTCAATTAGATAGAACGACGGAAATGAATGAACTCCCTATTATACACCTGATTGGTCACAAAATTAATGTACGATGAAGTTGCACTCGAGTTGAGAGAATCAGCAAAACTATTTTGCCTTAGTCTCTGTGACAATATTGAAGTCTATACAGAAAAGCTCAACCAGACAGTTGGCAAGGATAAGAATTAGCAATCTGTACCAACTTGGTAAGAACACTGAAGGAGGACAAAGTTGCGCTCGAGTCTTGAGAATCACCAAAACTATGCATCCTTTGCGACAATCCAGTAATATTAAAGTATGTGCGGCAATGTCCAACCAAACAGCGAGAAGCTATAAGAATTAGGAAAACCATATGTGCTAGGTAACAAAATTGACAGAAGATGAAATTGTACTGCGGTCTCAAGAATCAGCAAAACTATACCTGTTTTGTAACGACATTAATATGGAACGGTGGCGCGCTAGTGTCGCATTACTGATCAGCATTTTCAATAATTTATTGAAGATTAAGGATAACAGATAAGAATGAGGAATTTTGCACATGTTTTGATAGAAGACCTAACTCCAATTAAAAGTTATGCTGGACCAATATCTGAATTACATAAAGTTAACGTAGGCAATTTGATTTTCCACAGTTTTTATGAAGTTGGTTGAACGTCCCTAAAAAATTTTTTTTAATGATGTCTGCATTGGTGATAACATATCTTAAAAGTTGGCCGTTCCTATATCATTTTAGTGGTCGGCTCTAATAACCGAGCCTGTTGCAATCGTTTTTTCATTTCTTTTTCAGTAGTACTGATTGATCTTGATTTTCATGAGAATGGCTGCGTTTCTAATGTATGAAGTCAATCAGATGATGAATTTCTTCCAACCATCTTCAGTATTGTTTCATGGAATTGATTGCAGAATGCGTTCATATTGTTGATAGAGTGATGGAGCTATGTGACTGCACTCTGCAGCTTCGTAGTTTGAATTGAGTTCAAATAGTAAACGCACATGGGAGTGAAGGGTTGATAACAACAGATCGATATCAGGTCGATAATTATTCATTAATTTTCATTGGGCATGTTGAGAATACTAGGAATGAAATGAGCTGAGGACCAAGTTTTTATTGGCATCATAACAAATCTATGTCAGGTTGACAATTATTTATTAATTTTTATATAAAACATAAAAGTATCAATTGTTCAAGACTGTCAAGAGTCAAGATGCTTGCCTTCATGCCAACCCTCCTCGAATAACTAGGGTATTTTTTCTTTCTTGAAAATGCTGATAATGCCATAAGGTTTAGTGTGATTTTCATTTCTATCCACCTATAACCTGTGAAAAACGTGCATATGGAAATGTTCACTAGAACGTCAGTATTGATATCCAGAACATATTTAGCACACTTTCATGTGTAGTGCATGTAGAAATATTGATGTTCTGTTTACTGTTAAATGTGTAGTATACATGTTTCCATAGACAAAATGAAGAACAGGCAATGAGTGGACAGTGGTGGATCCAGGGGGCATGGGTACACCCCCACCCACTTTGGCTGAATATTCTTAACGCAATAATAGGCGGGGAAAAGGAATAAAAATGATGAGTTGTACGCTTGTTACATACCACAAAGGTCACTAGTAAAAAAAATGAATGTTGATACAAATGTTGATAGTACGAGCAATGATCAAAAAGTAACCTCCACCTCCGCTACCTCTGAAAACCAAAAAAAGACAAGGGAAAAATTCCCTTAAAAATAGGACATATTTTTGAGGCTTCTGAGATAACACTGTAAAAATTTCAGGCGTGTTTGACGACCGAGGCAGGCAGGGCAGTACAAAAACGATGGAGCTACTGTTGAAACGTGTGTCAAGAATTGAAGTGCGCACAGTAATACGTTTTTTCACCACGCTCGGCGCATGGCTGCGGCGATCGTATTTTTGTCCGCTTACAAACGCGAAGGGGAACCCATGCACAACCATATCGTGACGAGGGATGAGACATGGGTCCACCAGTATACTCCTCCGAGCGGACTTGCCGAGGGCGGTGGAAAAACGTTTACTTTGTTACTGTGCGCACTTCAATTCTTGACACACGTTTCAACAGTAGCTCCATCGTTTTTGTACTGCCCTGCTTGCCTCGTTTCTCGTACGCACCTGAAATTTTCACAGTGTTGTCTCAGAAGCCTCCCGAACATGTCCTATTTTTCAATATTTTTTCCCTTGTCTTTTTTTTCTTTCTTTTTTTTTCTTCTGGTTTTCAGAGGTAGCGGGAGTTATTTTTTGATCATCCCTCGTATTTCACGGGAAACTAGTTCTTGAATTCATCACCAGGTAACGACTCGGTCACAAAAAGACCCTATATGTGCTTATGTGCTTTACAACAACATCGACATCTACCCAGAGAAGTTCAACTAACCACCAAGCAGCAATTCTTCTTCAGACGCCAGCCATATCTGATGCCGGACATTGGCAGTTGTGGTTTCTGATAAGGTTAGTCGGGGTAGTTTGCGTTGCATTCCCCACAGTTTTATTGCGTTAGAGTTTTCCTTCTCTGTGCCGAAAAGTATGCAGCCATGGTTCGCTTACTAGCCACATGTTTCACAACGTTGAGTAATCTGTCCACTATATGCACACACACAGTACCAATCTTTCTGCTCTGGTGGTAACACGCCCTGCGATTGTAATGTTTTGTTTGTGTGAACTGGTGGGGATTACAGGACACACTACGTTTCCACTTTGGTGGATGTTAGTGGGGGTATTCGAGTATCACTAGCTTTCCGGCGTTGGTGAGGCTCGAACCCGAGACGCAAGGATTGCCAAGCGGGCATGTTACCACTTGGCCACACAGCGACTCAGATAGCGTTTAGAATTAGCAAAACTATTTGTGCTTGATAGCAAAATCGAAATCGCGCTCGAGTCTGGAGAATCAGAAAACTATCTGTGCTTTATAAACATAAGAGAGACATAATTACACTCGAGTCTTGAGAATCAGCAAAACTTTGTGCTTCATAGCAACATCGAAGTAAATGCAGAAAAGTTCAACCCAACAGCAGATAGTGATTAGAATTAGCAAAATTAAACGTGCCTGGTATAATGAAATCGAGGTCACAAAGTTGCACTCAAGTCTTGAGTATCAACAAAACTATGAGTACTTTGTAACATCAGAAGGAGACGAAACTACCCTCGAGCCTCGAAAATCAGCAAAATTTATTCGTGCTTCCAATCAGACAGCGAGCAACAATGGCAGACTGTAAATATCTCTCATTTCGAATGTGTGGAGGTAGTCGCCGAAGGTGGCCGCCGTTTCGATATTATGTACATGCGTGGTGTATTTAAGTAATGTATAATATAAACTGTTCAATGGACTCCGGTTCGCTGACATTCCCTTTCATATGATTTCGTAAAATTTTGTATCAAAATGCAAACGAAACAGTTACGCGATGTAAACCGCCTCCAATCCGCCTCCGTGATTTATTGCTCAATTCAGAACCAGATGATGGTAGTACACGATTATTGTAACGTGTACATGCATTGTCTTTTTCAGTGGTTCGGAATTTGGGTGATTTTTAAGTATAGGTGTTGGATTTCCTCGTCCTTTTGGCTACATAATATGTTTGCTGAAAGAGTGAAATCGTCGCGTGGCTACCGGTAATTATTCAAACCGGTTTGGTGTTCTTCCTATCTGTATTACTGAATTAAGAAGGTACATAACTGTGAATGAAAAAGTTGAATGCATGAAATATGACTCAGTTGTTGATAACCGAATGGACTGACTGGAATGGAAACGTCTGGCAGAGTAACGGAATGCCATCAAAACGGTTGATTGGAGATGTTTTCCTTGCAGTCTGAACCCGAAGCAGATGAAAGTCGGCTGACGTGATTGTCGTAAGGACGGAATCCAATCCATGTCGGCTTATAAAACGTGAGACGAAGATAACAGGGACGTACGATGGGGGTAGGACAACCCCCCGTAGGAATTTTGCGTTCAGCAGTTGAGAAAATTTACCATTTCAGTCAGACGGAATTGGATGGAAAAATCCAACAGGTCAAAAGGTTTTTTTTCTTTGCTTTGATACTTAGTAATTTTGAGCTCAGTCAGTTAGAACTTTCACAGCCCCCCCCCCCAACCCCGGGAAAAACTTAGATACGTCCCTGGGAGGTAATGCCGGATTTGACTCGTAATACCCCAAAAAGTTCATTGAATTTGACTCTTATGCAAAAAGTAGGTTTTGAGTTTGGACGGGCAAATAGTGCATTAATTTCTAACGTCTTTAGTAAAATGTTCACGATAGATCCTCGTAGCCAGTCAGGGGCTTACCGAAGAAAGAGAGAGCCTCCTCTCCGAATTATGGATCTAATCGATCGTTAATTCACAATGTTGGATGGCAATGGACTTTTTGTCTGGAAGTATATCTATTTTTAAATTTTCTCAAATTTTTCAAGTCGGAAAAATTGGAATTTCCTTCTCTTCTCAAAACAGATCACTTCGTTTTATGTCTTGGGTCATATGAGATTCTGAATGTAATGTTGCAGTATTTGAATGTACCAGCCTCCAACAGCGAAAAAAAGTATTAAGCGATTGCTTTCCTGAAATCTGGAAAGTCGTGAGGTCAGATCTGTCTTCCTCTAGAACCTGGCAGATAGGCAGATAGCTATCGCGCTTGTGAGACAAAGAATAGACTGCCACTCTACCAGACTAACTAGCTAAACAGAGAAGAATGCTGTAGTTTGACCGATTGACCAAAGGCAGATGGTCAGACTAATGGACGGGCTGGTAGACAGCCCTCCCCTCCGCTGAAAAATCTGAAAATCAAGATTCAGGATCAGCTAAACGTCTAGTCTCATAATGCATGTCAGGCCATCACAGAGCTTAGAGTCGACAGCCAACATATCTCCGGCTTTCTAAAACAAAGTATTATCGTTATACCTACGTCTATTTGTCGGGTTCTTCGTCTACATTACCGGTCGTCGGCTCGTCCGACTGTTCCCTGTGGCTGTGGGGTACTGATGTGAGTAGACTGTCGGAAAGGAAGTTAGACCGTTTTGGGGACCAAGCCACCTAGTAATTTCCTATCATGTACTTTGCAGTTACGTGAACATTTTTCTCATTTGCTTAGTACTGATTGATGAGTTCTATTTCTGCAGAAAGCTGCGGCTACCCTGCATCAAAGCCACTGCAGCTCATTGGTCGGGAACCGTTCCGAGTGAGTGGTTCGAAATGTGGAGCGAAGTGTCCACACATGTTAATGTGAACACGTGTCGGTGCCAGGTTCAAATATCCAAATCCAGTTACGTGAGTCCGGGATGCCGGATGCGGGAAGGTTTGAAGGAAGGTATTACCTCCGGTGGAGTACCTGAATTTCTCATAATTCAATACAAAACAGGTGGTGTTCTCGAGTATTCTTTTAAAATCAAATTTTGAAATACGTAGCAAATTCCGAACCGAAATTTTATGCCAGCCCTGTGACTTGAAGTTTACTGATTGACTAGCCTTTTGAATTTTCTAGGGTGGAGTGACAGTATTCGGTATTCGGAGGGGCATTGCCTGGGGTCAAGGGTGTTCACCCTCGTTGGGTTTATCTTGTTCGTAACTAAGATGTTAGCTAATTGGTACTTAATTTTCATTCACCTGTGTCCAATAACTTAAAGTTTTCTGACCATGCAGGAGGCTCAACTTTGGTTTCCCTGTTAACCCATCGGGAGTATAAAGTTAGAAACCTTTACGACAAACGTCTACGTTTTGGAGAAAGTAATAATTTCAATATGTAGGTTCTTCGTGTCTGTTGAAATGAACTGCGAGGATTTATTAACCGCAGACTCGAAAGTGTAATTACCAATCGAATTCGAAGAGTTTATATACGTAAATGGAATGGGTTTAAATATTACATAAATCATATAAGTAAAATGGTTTGATCGCTTACTCCACTCTGGTTCCAATTATTTGTAACTCCGAAGATCGTGAAACAAAAGGTGCCAAGGAATTAAGAAAGAAAATCTTTTCGTTGTGAAATGAAAGCGGTGGTATTTTCAGTATCGCATGATTAATACAGTTTTGTATTCGTACCAACCAACTGCATCTAGAGGTTAAAGTTAATTAAAAATAAGAGGGGAAATACTTAGCTAATGTGCGAGAAAAGCTGATGTTTTTCAGTAAATCGGTACTTTGTGTCCTATTAATTAATTATTTATTTTCAATCAGTCAGTCATTTTTGGATAAGTAATTACTTCTAAATAATCGATTTCATAGATTATTCAATTGTATTCGATTAATTTATCACTTTCGATTAATCGTTTCCTTCTGATCTATTAATTGCTACCCATTCGTCGAGAATGAGTTCTGATAATGAAACTTACTTCTAGTTGTTTCATTTGTGTCAAAGAAATAATACAACTAAAGGGAATGTATCCTCCCTCCGCCATTTCCCTACTGAAGAAATCATATTAAATTGTAGTAATTATTAATAGAATATTACTCAAGTAACGCTGCTGTAGTGGACAAGAAGGAATCTTTATGCCTATTTTCCTTGGTGTTTCCTCTGCAACCCTTTGCACCTCGTACTTTTTCTCCTCTACTGTCTTGTAAACGAACAATAAATAGAACATAAACTGCAGTAATTAGAAAAACCGTCAAAAATATTTTACACATTCTGCGGTCGGAGAGATCGTGTGGAAGGTTGAGAACTTTAACCCCGCCCCTCTCCCCTCATTACTGATTTTGCCGTAATCCAGCAGAGTTCTATTTTCAGTGGTAGTGGATCATGTGCATTTCATTAGAGTACTTATCCGGTGGACAAAATCTAGTACAAAGCTCTTTTCCAGAATAGCCTAGGTCAAAATAAGTGACTTCAAAATACGATAAAAACTGCCCCGCCACTCTCTGTCGTATTTTATTTAGCAAAAACTATAAAATGTTCTTAAGTGGTATATCTAACTAATTTTTGAAAATTACTCTGAAAAATGGGTATTTCGAGGGCTACAAGGCATTGAAGTTGAAAACTCCTTGACTTAGGCCACTTTAGAAGAGTAAAATGTGTTCAATGATGCTAATTGTAGGTTTCTAACTGATGTAACGTACGATTTTCACCATAATAAGTTGTACTATATTACATATTGTTGCAATCTACTTCGATTTTTCTCTTTTTATTCTTTTTTAATGTTGTAAAAATTAACTTCTTTTTTTATTAAATTCACTGAAAATTTGAAATTTCTAGTCAGAAATCAGTTTCACATATCCGGCATCATGTCACTCTGGAAGACTTTAGACATAGGCCACTTTGGAAACCAACTACTGTTTTAATCACTGGTAACGCTGGGTAGAGAAGCCTGTCTTTTAGAGCTTCTATTTTGTACCGTAAGATGGCGCATCGAACTCACTTTTGACAAAAATTGACTTAGGCCATTTTGGAATTGAGCTCTTCAATAGATGAATAAATAGACAGATAAATAAAAATGAATACGTGAAGAAATATGAAAATAAAAAATTAGTGTCATTAGCTTTCTTTTTCTATGAAATATTTAAAACAGGTTACCTCTTCCCTTCGTCCCGCAGGTAAAATCCAACAACTGATTTTGAAAGAAAGAAAAAAACAGGTATAAAGCATGTAATACACCATCAAATTAGTTGTTATTTGATTGTAGAGGATGCAGTTTTTATGACAAACCTGAGTAAATCAGATAACATGTTTTTTTGAGAACTGTTTTTCTCCTTAATTTCTTACTTATTTGCTCATATTATTTGTATAAAGATGATTTGATCGCACCTGACTTCGTTTTAACCATGGAAAAAGGTAATTAAAAAGATGGTAATGAACTCGAAAATTAGAAAATTACCAGTGCTGAGTAATTTTAATTAGGTTATTCTTGGGTGTAAAACTTGTTCAGTTATTTTGGTTTCGAAATGTGTATCTGTGGATCTGCAGATCTACGATTATGAAAAATGTAAAACCTGTTACGGATGTGCGGGGGTATTTACCTCGATTCTTTCGTACTACTCACGTGAAGCAATTATTTGCCTTTTGCTATAGCGTGTGAGGTCAAGCCTTATCAGGATTATAGTTCTTTGAAATCCGCTGAGAAGATTGGCAGCATGCTCGAGTAATGGAGGAAAAGCGTAACATAATTTCTATTGAAATCAACAAGAAATTCATGAGCCATGATCCATGAGGGTTGATGAACTGCGCTGAAACAAAGACTGTCGTTATTGTTTGTTCACTGAATGAAAAGTCACGAATGTTCATTTTTCAGTTCTAATTGTTACCCTGGTAGAGAAGTGTCTAAATGTTGAAAAGTATTGGATTATTGGATTCTGAGAGCTCTGACAGTGTATTCACGAATAATGAGTATTGAAAAGAATTTACCATGATGCAAGACTTGATCAGCAGTGGTGACAACCCTTACTTTTTTTGGTTGTAGACCGCTCCCTCATTCTTCCTGATAAAATAGTCTGATCGCAAATAAATTTTAGACACTTGTGTTCTACAGTTGTTGGTTCCATATACCTGAACGATGGCGGTTGCGGTAACATTTTCTACGAAATATCTGTTCATTTTGTCTAAAAAATTTGACGTCATCGCTCAAGTATTATTGATTTGTTGGAGTAAACATGGCGTATGTCGACCTCAGTGAAGTCAACAACTTAATATCACCCGAGGTTTTTGATAAAGAAGAACGTAATCGTTGGTAGTGGGGCGTATGACGATGTACGTATGCCAAATTGGCCCCGGGACACCGCACCCCCTATTCTGGAAATGCCTCGAATAGGCCTGCGTCAGGATAGGGAGGATAGGAAGAACGTAATGCCAGAAAATCAATTTGAAAAAAATCGTCTATATTATAAAATTGGAAAAAGAAGATAGTTTCTTCGGATTATTCTTACTTGAAATAACTTATTAGACTTATAACTCTGAAGAGAAAAGTTCTGCGAATCAGAAAATGTGAGGAAAACGTATCTTCTTTTCCAGGAGGGTTGATTTCATCCCGTTCTTCAGGAAAAATGACGACTTTTCCTTATTTCCCAAGGAAAGGAAAGAAGCTCGCACCTCTTTCACGAAGAGAAAGAAACCCTCATTAATGAATAGAAACTTGAACATACTGTGAGCAAGAAGAACTGTAGTAATATTGATGAGGATAAAATAGCTCGAATTTCATGAAATTAAATCAAACGGGGTTCTCAGTTCTGGAAAAGTCAGGAAAAAATCAGGGATTTCAAGAAATATTTCTGGACAAGCATGATGCATGTAAAAGAGCTTCCGAAAGTGTACTTTCATGTGTTGTCCTTTGAATTGGTTGAAGCCAAAATAAAGCAAATTAATTGTTTTATGTTTTTATTCGTCGCAATATAGTTGCAAAAATCTTAATTTTGCGCGTATCTTTTGTTACACTCTGTAACTTTATTTGTTTAGCTTTTGGATCCCTCTGAAACGTGTTTGGTAAAGTTAGGGAAAAGTCAGGGAAGTTCATTTTAGAAATAAATAAATAAAACAGGACGCAGAGTTGGTTTAGGTTAGAAATTATGACCTTAGGCTATAGAAAAATGAACGTGCCTTATCACCTGTCTGCTGTTCGCCTCACATATGTAAGTTTGAGCTTGCTGAAAAGGTCTTGAAACAAATTTCGTATTCAGTGTTGGAGGACCACCCCTCCTTCTTCATCGATAAGGTTACTTCGATTAGTCCATATTTCCTTGGAAATTCGTATGAAAGTTTTTTAGCTTTTTGTAATCGCAATATGTAAATAAGAAAGAACTCGCTGTGTGCAAACTAAACGGATCTAAGATCTTCTGATTTTGCAATCTGAAAGCTGCGTGACGTGTAAGTTTGGAGTTACACTGATACTGTAATAATCTGATAACTATCTGAACAGCACCGTAATATTAATTATTAGCAGTTAGGAAAAAATGTAAATTGTATGAAAGTTGCTTCTCCGAAACGCCAATTTTTTTTCTACTTCGGAATTGGTGATGGAACCCTCACTTATCAATATCTCTCCGTCAAGTCACACTATTCGCTAATGAAAAACACTTCTTTCCAAATGAACGCATCAAGTGCATTTTCGTTTGGTCCGAATTGGGTGGATAGGACTCCAACGTATCTCTTTGTCGAATTGCGAAAAAAAAACATGTTATCATAGTATTCGATAAAATAGAGAGAAAAAATTGAAAAAGTACTTTAGCACTAAAATCATCAAAAAGCACTAAAAAAAATCACTAACTTTTCAAAATTGTTGAAAAATCACTAACTTTTCAAAATTGTTGAAAAAGCACTAAGGTTGGCAACGCTGTGAGAGAGGACTATCGCTTTAAAGACCATGACTTTCGTTTGGACCGTGAGGTCCTTGCATTTGATACCCGAGCTTTTAAGTTGAAAAAGGCTCAGGATGCACTTTTAGGCGATTACCAATCTCAGCGTCCAAGTTTCCGTTTTTCATTACCAAGCTTTCTAGGTAGTTGAATTACTCTATTTTTTTTACCGGCAAGCCTCCTGTGGAGATGATGACTCTGTGACTGCTGGGTTCGTGATAGCTCATTACCAGCAATTTGGTTTTTGAAGCATTCACTTCCATACCTAGGGTGCAGTATACATTGAGAACGTCTCCATCATTCTGTGGGCTTCATTTTCTGCGCTAGTCAGTAAGACCAGGTGATCAGCGTATTGCAACTCAGAACTCAGTTATAAATCTTCTGCGCACGCGTTTCTTAACCTTGAGTCGAGAGAGGTTATGCAGCCCATCGTCAAATCTGTATTTAATATTAGTTCCTCGGTCTAAGTACATGGTCCACAATTATAAGAAAGATAGTAATCATTATATTTATGTTGAAGAGAAAAGGGGGTTAGGACGCAGGTTGACGGACCCCATTAGTTATGCTGAATACATCTGTGAGGTCGCTGCCAGTTATTACTTTTGCTTCATTTCCCTGATGTGGGTTGGTTATAATATTGACTAGCTTTTCTGGGGGCAAGTATTTTCCATTGTACCTGCCTGTTCACCATATCGAATGTTTTCCTTAGTCTACAAAAATTGCGTAAAGGGAGGAGTGCTGCTCCCTTACTTTCTCCTGAAACTAAGGGTAAACATCATGTCTGTGGTGCTTCTGTTGGGACGGAAACCAGCTTGATTTTCGGGTAGAATTTTCTCAACTGCAGGTTGAAGTCAATCAGAAATCATTCTTGCCAGAATCTTCCTCGCGGTGCAGAAGAACGAAATCCCACTGTAGTTAGAGCAGTCAGATCTGTCACCTTTTATAAATGGTTGACAATTGAGGAACTTTTGAAATCTACCGGTGCCTGTTCTTGCCCCCAGATCTTCTTGAGTAACAGATGCAATTTTTTTCACTAATAGGCCGCCACCACATTTTATATTTCCATGGGTATGCTGTCTTGACCGAGGGCTTTGTTACTCTTCAGTTTACAGATGATTAGTCGAATTTCATTTATAGTGATGGCAGCAGCTCCACCCTTGTTAGGAACTGAGGTAGCTGGTTTATCGCCACCTGGTCAACATCTGAGGAAGTGTTGAGAAGCTCCTGGTCACATTTAGTGATATCCAAGTCCATAAGTCTAATTCTGAGAGTTTTCTTCAGCTTATATTTTCACGAATATTTTAGTTTAAATGAAATTTCTAGTTTGTAACTGTGAAGGTTGAGGCTGTTTTTATCAAAAATTGTAGGAAAGAGAATCGAAATAGAAATTTGTAGTTGTACTTTCTGAACGATTCAGAAGTATGGACTTATTACGTTTTGGAAGAACAGCTCTGTTACTAACTTTTTCACAAATTGTTGTAAATTTTTAAAAACTAACAGTTTTGCCTCGAAAAATCTGTAAAGTGCACCAGTGCTACACCAGCTGTTTGAAAGTCGCTACCTCTGCTAATAAATTTTAACGAGTATCCATGAGTCAACTGTTTCTTAACGAGTCTTGGAAAATCTCAGTCGGTCTTAGCTGAGACTGAAGGCGTCGTATGTGTTAATTTCATTGCTATTCATTAATATTCGTATTACAGCTGATGCGGATCCCAGAAGTGTCCGTATAAACTCGCAAACATATTTCCGCGATACATCAGTATTTTGTATTATAAATAATGCCAGGAGTACCCAACTTATTAAACATCTTGTTCCGCAAAGATTCGTTGTTTTGTACGGAAGAGGTACTTGAATTACCCAGGCAGAAGTGTAATGTAGAGAAATCACGTTACTTCGACCTCAGTGGTCCATTTACCGATTGCTAGAATGTGCTGTATCAGGTACTGAGAATCATCTATTTTATGATTTTAAATTTCACGGTATCGATGAAGCCTATACCTTCCATACAAGGAAGGCTTGTTGAGAACCCCTGATAACTTAATATGGAAATGTTTTGATGTTAAACGTGACTTCTCTATTGCATACATACTGTATAACGTGCGTGTGGTTCGTAAATAATGAAAGATGGGCAAATCGATGTCTCGAATCCGTGCATCAGATTTTAGTGACCGTACAGAGGAATGCCCAACACGGTACAAAAATAGTTGACTCGATTGGAGGATTCGCATTTCCCGTAAATTAGGAAATATCGAGACACTTCTAAAGTTAATAAGATACTCATATGTATAGTGTTCACTGTAGTAATCATTTTTTCTCGTAAATTAGCCTCGAAAATAGTTAAATCTTGCCGGTTCATTCCGTCCATCGTATCAGAAACTCTGGAGAGCAAAATGAAACGGAAAAGAAATGCCTGAATTTTGTTCACTCTAGGCTAAAATCGACTCGGAGAGCGATTGCAATAAAACGCGTTCTACTTGACAGATTGACATGCTTACTGTTCCCGGTGGGAACCTTACGCGGGCACGTGAAAATAATTGCGAAATCAGCGTCGCCCAAGTAGGAAGACGCAGACGCGGTGCGGCGCTGGTCCTCTCCTTAGAAATGATATTGAACCAGTTTCACGAAGTCAGTACCCGTTATTCGTACACGCGAAACTGGTCTTCGGTTAAGTACACGGTGAAAGTTGTTTGAATTTTACCTCTAGTTGCAATATGTGTACATATACACCCGTAGAAGCGCGCCAAATGGAATATCACGTCACGAGTGAGCGTTTTATGTGAAAAGAAAGAAAATTATTTAAAAAACAACCGTTGAAGTGCGTTAGAACAATGCGCAAATTAGATACGTTTATTGAGAAGACGCGTGGTCCAAAATTAAGCCACGGTAATGAGGATTGGTGTGTGGAGCAGTCGCAGCCTCAGTCATTAAATATAGGTAATCCTTGCAACTGGGAGGCGATCAGGTCTCGAGCAGATGATCTGTAATTGAAGATGTATGATTCTGCATTAAGGTGATTCGATTTTTCTGCATTTTAGGCCCTGAGAATCTCCACCAGTTTTAAATCACGTCAATGGGCCCAGATAAGCGACTTCTTTCTCGGTGATTGAGATGCACGCACGGAGTCTGACTGTGTCAGCTACAGTATTTCAAATTGGCTTGTCACGTTTTCCGGATGAACAGACGGATGAGTTTTGAAGGACTCTTTATTAAAAGCAGTAAAAGTTCTGCTGGAGCTGGTGACCTTTTTCGGAGAGAAACACCCCCTCCCGTATTAACAAACTGCTAGTTGAAACTTTCCTGATTCGTCAGTAATATCAAGCTCAAATGCTGTAATTATGATTAGTTATTGACTCGTGTAAGTAAATATTAGGGTGGTTCGTATTTTAGCGAAGTTGGAATGTTCTCGAAATTTCTATTGTTTGGTTTTCACTACCGTAACACGAGGTAATTTTGCAATTATAGGGTGACTTGGCACACATATGTTTTTATTATTCCTAGGAGGGTGAGGGAAGAAATAGAACGTATGGCAACACTGATGTGTTACTTGTGAGAGGATGTTGCAGCCATCGTGTTCAAGCAACTTCGTGTAATTCCGCTATTTCTAGGCAGCGTTATCACTTCTGTTGTAGAGCTTCAAAAGGTATAAAAATTACCCTATAGAAATAGTTGCAGATAATGAGTGAAAATCGAAGGAAACTATATGTGTGTGGTATCATTACGCGCAGAAGTTGATGACTGCCATGATAAAAGTAAACTATGGTGTATCATGAGAGTGACGTAGCAGTTGGTGAAGACCTGAAAAAACAGAGGGGTGAATTTGCACAGAATTGTTTGTTTGTTCTTCAAGCCAGCAAATGATTAATTCTGATGTTCTGTCTTATTGCTAGTGAATGAACAAGCACAAATCGGATATTTATGCACTTCAGAGATACCGAGGACATACGTTCGTGTATTACAGTTTCGGCCTTTTGGAGGACAGCTCTCGTTTGTTTTGTTTTTTTCTTGTGATTTTTGGAATAAAAGAAGAGTACAGTTCTCATTGTTACATTCGTAGGTTTTTGACATGTATCTTTATACATAGTCAATTTGAGGTTACTTGGCATTTTTAATAGACAACCTACATTTACAACTTTTTTCGTCATTCATTCATGAACAGGTGCAATGTCACCCCATCATGGTACCACTTAGCACACTTATTTCATAATTCTGTGGAATAATTCTTAGGATGGGGTGCCACAGTCTTTTTTAGGATGTATTTCGCAATGTCCCATCAAAATTACAAAAAATCCCAGTTCTCTGACCCAGAGCACATCAAACTCAAGTATAGAAAAAAGTGAGGAAAGTCACCCCGTGTTACGGTGTATAAAAATGTTTCATTATTTTCCCCACGGTTGCATAATATATTGTTAGATTGTTAGCGATTCTTGATCGATGGTTTGAGGGTTTGACCTCTTGAACGGTTCTTCTCTACTGCCGGCCAAAGAAGATCTCAAGCAAAATGGTGGAATCTTTTCTTTCCTTTGATTGCGAGTGTATAATATTCGGAATTAACTTTGTTTCTACTGAGATATTGCTTCGAATTGTACACATTTTGAACTTTTAAACTGATTGCGATTCGTTTGTCGATTTCTGTTAATCGCAGCAATGATTGCATTGTGTGGCAGTCATACCATAGACACTTCGACAGAATCGTTTTGAGCAAGTGAAGTTGAGAAATCGGAGACACGAATTTGAAAAATTAACATACTGAGTTGAGAAAAGTAGGACTACGGCCCTTGATCGTCGAAGAAGTTGATTCGATTACTCCCTGTTTGCTTGAAACTTCGATTAGATTTTCCATTTTCCCAGTCGAAAATTCATGTGAAAATTCTTTAGCTTTCTGCAGTGGCAATATGTAAATAAAAAATGACTCACTTGTATTCAAACGACACGGACTTAAGTTTCTTTCTGGTTTTGCATTTTGAAAGCTACGTGACGTGTAAGTTGGAATTATTTACACTAGGGCTCTATAGTTTCGCATTGGCAGGGCCGGGTCGACCATAACGACCAATCGTGCACTTACACGGGGTGCCACAGGACGCTCTACTTTGAGGGGCGCCAAAAATACCAAAAAATTTCTCTGAAAGAAGCGTTACTTACTGAAACTTTGGAAATTGCGGACAAAAATTTTCCAGAAATGAAAAAAAACGTCCGCGTTAAAAGGAGATACTCTTTCACTATGAATCACCTGATGAACCAATTCTTGAACCAAAACAAAAATTCAAGGTTGAATGTTATTTCCAAGTACTGGATTCTGCAATTGCATCTATTGAAGAAAGATTTGGTCAACTTAAAAGTCATAATGACTAATGACATGTTCAGTTTCTTATATGATATATAGCAAATAAGAAAGGTATTTCGAAAGAATTTCTATTGGAAGAACGTGTTAAATTAGAATCAGCGTTAACTGACTCAGATAGCGATTGTGATATTGGCGGAAAAGAATTGTTTGAAGAAAGGTGGCACTTCGAGCGGTCATTGACACTGAAAGTACCACTGCCGAGATCCGCCTCGAATACATGCGCCAAACGCAAGTTTCGCCCCTCCGGATCCTGTTAACATTACCTATGGCAGTTGGCTCAGGGAAACGTAGTTTCTCAAAATTAAAAATAATCAAGGATTATTTAAGGTCAACAATGTCACAAATGAAGTTAACAGGATTGGCCACAATATCAGTCGAAAGTGTGTTGGTTGAAAAAGTTAAATCGGAAACACTTGATAAGTTCTTTTGCGGAAATGAAAGCGCGAAGTATTAATTTTTTTTAAATGCCTAAGTTTGAATGAAGCGCTAAATTAATTATTGTTTTTTATAAACTGTACATATTTCTTATTTATAATTTTATTTCTTTGGTTTTCATACTTGATGGTTTACAATATCTATATTTCCTCTGATGTACATAGCCCTATGTCCAGGGCGTCTTTTTGAAGGTTCTAGCGTTTAGGGGCGCTTATTCTGAACTTTGCACGGGGCGCCAAAATAGCTTGGCCCGTCCTTGCACATAGGTATGCTAGGCCGCCATTTTGGTTCAGGTTTTGTTGTTTACCAACGCATTAAATGCACAGCGTCGCTCAATATCATTCGCTCTAAAAGTTTTCAAAAACCTGAACCAAAATGGCGGCCTAGCGTACCCGCGTGGAGCTACAGAGCCTTACTACGCTGATCTGTGATAATCTTATAACAATCTTGGCCACGCCGTAATATTAATTATTAGCAATTGGGAGAAAATGTAAATTACATAAATAATGCTTTTCCAAAACGCCGCCTATTTTTTTTTTTTTTTTTTTTTTTTTTTTTTCGGAATTGGTGATGTAACCCCAAGCTCATCAATATCGTTTCGTCAAATAGCGAAAATATAATTTTCTTTCTTTTTATCACAATATTTACTATTGAGAAAGCTTATTTCCACACAAAATTTGAAACTACAAATGCATTTTTGAGGCTACTTTGGAGAAAAAAATTCTACAGTTATTCGGTGTTGCCTGCAAGTTTACTAGGAAATGTATATATGTGACCTGGAATCATGAAATGTGCCTCTGGTATCAAAAATCATTTTCCACTTTCTTGACTATTCTTATAGAAAAAATCACGATATTTTAAATGAAACAAATCGCAGCTTCCTATCTTCATTAGTTTTTCCCCAAATTGCATTTAAAAATTACGTCAAAGTTTTAAAACATCGTGTGAAATGGGCCTATAAGAATGACAGAGAACAAGAATTCGAAACGCGGTTTTCATAACAACGTGTAAACGCACCACCACAAATGTACACGCTATGTACATCTGTGCGCACCACTACTACCATCCCGTCTTTACACTCGCTTATCTCAAAAACCGATTTTCGCCCAAGAGACACATTTCATGATTCCAGGTCACATATGTATTTTCTAGTCGAGAATTTAAGTCTTATTGAAAATCAAGCAGTAAAATGGAAAAAAGAAGCAGGTTGATCAAAATTTGAGAATCCCAAGTAATCAAAACCCCTTCTGTGTGTATGACTTTGAAGAAGACTCTTTCAGAAGGTTCAACATAAGAAACCGAGCAGTTTCCCTTCATAATCGAGGATTTTTGATCGATTTCATTCTAATACATTCCATTATGTTTGAAATCTTCATCTTTCCTGAAATACTGATACGTTTTCACCCACCTGCTGTGAATCCTAACCCTACCATTTCCAATTTCAGTTGAGACAATGCTATTAATTTGTTCTGATTCATTCCGACACTTGCAGATTTAATTTTAACGAACTTTTTCTCCATTTTGGAAATTAGTTCAAGATAACTACCCCGATATGACCTCATTTTGTATTGGTAAATCGAAATTAAGTTCATTCTCAGTTTGCTCTGATTTCTGTCAAAAATTTCAAAATTGTTTTAATCCTCCGTCCTCCTTTCCAGCAAGTAATTCGTAAGAATATCTTCGAGAATCTAGAATGGCGTGGCCAAAATTAATAGGTGGTGGTGTGGTGGGACGTATGGCGATGCACGCATGCCAAAGTGGCCCCTGTGACACCGCCCCCGACTCCGGAAACTACCCTTTCGAGTATCGCATCAGTGGCCGGAGGTGATATTAGTATCTTAGGAAAAGTGACGGGGAGGCGAAACTGAACACGACACGCTCATAGCACAGTTTGGAACCGTTAGGTCTAAACCACTTTTTTATTTTTGAAAATCCGAAATGATGTGGCCTGGATTATTAGGGAGTATTGATTTATTGGATGAAATGGAGGTACGGAGTCGAACTGGAAACGGTACGTTTGTGTTGCACCATTCAGAACAAAACGAAACTTTTTTTTGAAAATTCAAATTGGAGCTGGCAGGTTGTCGGAGGGGTATTAATATCTGAGAACATGTGAGACTGGGGGCTAAACTGAGTGCGGTATAATCGTAACACAATGTAAAACAATTCAGCATAAAAATTTCTCCAAAAATTCAAAACGATGGGGCTAGGATTCTTAGATGATTTATTAGTAATAAGAACAATGATAATAATAAAAGTTTTATTAGCCGAATACATACAGACATACATTTGCAAGTAGTCAAGCTAGGCCCATTTTTTTGAGCGAAAGCTTCCCGTAATCGTTCCCATTTAGTCTGTTCCCGAGTTATGCGATTGTAAAGTTTGTTTCAGAAAGATGTTGAAGTCATCAGCCCATCTAACCTTCCGTCGTCCTTTTTTCCTGTTGTGTTAAGCTAGGTTCCAGAAAGTTAATTTATTGGTCCATGTGTTGTCTACGTCTTGAGTAGTGAATGATGCCAATGTTTAGTTTTAATTTATTTTTTATTTTGTCTTGTTCTGTCTTTTTGTGGTAGTTTAGTATTGAGTGTTCTATGGAGTTCTGAGTAGTCCTTTGTCTTTTTTCTTCTTTTTAGTTAGGGACCATGTTTTTAAACTCGTATGGAAGGGTACGAATTATGCAGGAGTGTAATATTTTGCTTTTTAAGGAGTTTGAAATGAAATTTTTCAGGATATTTTGTTAGGGGCTAAAATTTTTTCCATGTTACAGTTATTCTTTGGTTAATTTCTTTCTCGGTTTTGTTGTCTAGAGTTATGAGTTGTTCTAGATAACTCGTTTATACGTATCGACATTTTATTGAGGGTGAGGGCAAAACTGAGTTCGGCACAATATTAGTACAGCTTCAAACAACTTAGCATGGATTAATTACAGTGTATCTATCAACTTCCCAAGTTCCCAAGATTCCCCAAAAGTTTCCCATTTCGAAAGGAATCTTCTGGTCCCCCAGAAGTCCTTAATTTTGATACAATCTTCTAAATATTTCAAAGGGAAGCATCTTTGTAAACTAAAACGTATGCATTCTCGTGTGGAAGTAATTGGAAGTCAATCACACAAAACTAAGAAAAAGTCCCCCTCATTCAGAAAATAAATCTCCATCTCCCAATAATTTTCAGATTTTGATTTTCGACTTCGGTAGACGTCGCGAATTATGTCCATAAATTAAAAATACCTGGCTAATTTAACGGAGTTCTGAAAGTCTTCTGCGTTGAGTCATACGCCTCTAAAAACACGAGGTGCTCGTTGACGAGCATAATTAAAATTGTTTCGACTGGAGACCAAAAGCAGTCTGTAAATTCCCGATAATTAAAATCAATAAAAATGTGGGCTATTTAAAGCGTCGTAGACTTGCTCGGTTTCAAGTTTCAATCGCGTGTAATTAACAAAAAATGATTAAGAACTTCTGTAGGAGGTGCCCATTAAAAGAACGGACGCGGACGCTCCCCGCTCGTCTCAGCATCGTCGTAATTTATTCTCTCAACCGTGAATCTCGCCTCCGATGGATCAATTAAATTTCCATACGTATTTCTCAATCGAAACGCGCGCTTAAATTTGTTATTAATGTAATTGCCTGTTTAATAAGTGAAAAAAGTATATAATGACCGCGCTGTTAACGCGGAACATAGAACACACGCACACATATACATATACGAGAAAACGATCATGTTGGATTTCAACTTTTTTTCCTTTTCATTTCTGTCACCGCAGAGAACTGATGAAGATTTTTAACTGTTTTTAGCTGTATCGATACTCTTGATCTAACTGAAAATGTAAAGTGTAGTAAACGGTTTTCGGATATCTCATGGAGAAAGAAAGTAATGGCCCGGATTTGTCGGTTTCACACATTTTTTACGCGTGTGTTTAGAGGGTGACTTAGATTCGGAAGACAAGCTGGAAGGATGGTAGAGTACGCGTCGAGAGAAATAGAAAACTACAGGTACCCGTGTACTCAAAATTGAAAAGACTATAAGACTCTGAAATTGGGGAAAAGCGAACTTTCTTTGAGAATATGATTGTGATTTTCGAGGGTGGTGGCGGACAGAACAGCGAAAATGCAACTAGTTGTTGCCTATCACCGATATGGAAGGGACTACATGGGTTTGAAAATTTGAGTCATTAAATTCGAGCGAAAGTTTTAGTGGCGTAAATTTAAGCCTTTGAGTGGCTTCTGCAAGACTAAAAATACGCTGTCATTAGTATTAAGATGTTTATTTCAATTTTTGAAGTACTATTCATCCTATTACATTTCATTCGATGAAATTCACTTGAAAATTCTAAAAATTTGGTATTTCTTTGAAATTTTGCAATTGTGTGTTTGTTTACAAAACAGCCTTATTTATTCCCGTAAGTGATAGGGTTTTCTTGAAAATCAATACTTAATCCTAAAATTGAAATTTTTGATAACTTTTTTTACATTTTTTCGAGTGTAGCAGTGGGCAGAATAGCTTGAAAATGGGACGAAAAATATTGCGCGAAAAAATTAATCCTCATTCTTTCTTCGTGCAACTCGATTGGTAAGTTTCTCTGTCCCCATCTTCTTATCGAGGTTCAATGATTTTTTTTTTCATTATGCATCATGTTGAAAATCATGTATGAGTTTTCTAAGATTCTTAAAGGGGCCACGATGGTGGTGGAAATTGACAATGAGCACTTGAATCATGAACGAAAAATTAAAATCGGTATTTCCTTTCACCAACTCCCATCATGTGAAAAATGCATACGTTTCACTTTTGAACCTAATTTGACTCATTCAATTTTCTGTGATAACTGAAACACATAGTAATTCGATCTCAAATAGGTGGAAGTAAGGGTTTTAATGAAAATGAGGAAATGCCTATATGCGTAACAGAATTTTTTAGGGAAGGAGGTAAACCTTCGACCATTTGTTCTAGTAGTACATGCCTCCAACTCGATAAAAGTTATCAATACCCATTATCAATAACATTTGAACCTCTGTCGTAGCATCTGTAGAAGCAATCATTGGTCACATCATCACGGGAATTTGTATGAAAACGAACGAGCCTGTGGATTCCGAATAATTAAAGAAATAAGGATGGTCCTGTTCCGGACACCCTACCTGAAAAGTTGAAGCGAATTAAGATTAAAATTTCTTATTTTTAAAATCCGTGTAACACGAAAATGTAAAGAGGTCAGCCTTGCTTGCAACTGTACATGGGGCAGTGATGTACCCGTGACTGACTTACTGATAATTTTAATTATTCTTTTACCATCTTGAAGGTCTGTCCGGGAAAAGTATCCGACTTTTACTTATAATTTGGAGTTCGGACTTGTTGAAGCCTTCGAGTAAACACCACTTTCAAAGTACTTCCATCACTGAGAATTTGAAATCCGCTGCCAGCATTTCTCCTATTTTTGGAAGCACTCTTGGAACGCATTTTTCTGTATAACCAGTAGCTCACTCGTCGCATTTTGTTTAATCTTCTCAGTGCCGGATTAAAGGACTTAGTTATCCTAGGCCAAAAATTCTTTGTCGCCCCTATGTTTCACGCCAGGGGAAAAAAAAGTTGTATTATTTTTGTGAAAAATTTGCAGCCCTCGAAAATTTGCCGTTGGAAGCCTCATGTTTACCCTATTCGGTGGCTTCAATTATAAGGGTGAATTTCGAGTCAACCGTTGCTTGTCCTACGCTCTTGCTACCTCATGGGTCATACCAGGAGGGACAGGATCCAAAAATTATTCCTAAAATCGAATGCAGCGACTTCGGAAACCTATAAACCAATTTTCGAATTTTATTCTTCCCTCCTCCTTCACGGTCGGCATTAAGTCACACGAAAAAAAGTTTATCATGTTGCTAATTGAATCGGTTAGAACTAAAAGGGGTTAAGTCCACTTTTGTCGTTTCTGCTTTTTTCACGGATTATGGGCTATTGAAGTATCGCAGATCTGCTGGTGGTCAAAATTTCGTGAAACAGCTGGGAAAGTGCTTTTTGGCAACATTTCTTTCATTTTTTTTTGTCATAAAATTTTCTCAAAAAATGAATTTTTCCCAGAAATTGTTTGAAAATAGTGTATTTTAGTGTAAAAAATAGAAATAAATAAAGAATTCCGCCCCCCCCTCTTTTTGCATTTTTATACCTGAAAAGTGCTATTTTCAAAAACGAAATCGCAATTTTCCAATACAGCTTCAGAACTTTTTTTCTTACGAGCAGGGATTTTGCTCGATTGGAATGGAACCAAGACTAAAGTGCCCCCTTTATGTCTGGCTACAAAAGGGGGTGGGGGTAATTTCGAGTCGTAAAACTACAAAGAAAAAATCGTTCAGAACCAAAAGGGGTTAAGTCCAAAAACTTTGAGCTCCCCCAGCTCCGGTCCATCAAAATTTAATTCGACGGGACCGGGCTTAAAAGTTGTCTCTTGTGGACCCTCTACCACCACTCTGAAGGACATATTCCACGATTTTCAAATTTTCGAATAAAACAGTTTTTTCCACTTCCTGAAAAGTGTGATTTTTTGGACATAACCCCATTTAGTTCCAACCAATTTAATTGACATCGCACCACACTGCACCCCATAGAACGCGTTTTCATTTCCATCATTAAATTTTTACACCCTCTCTGCCACAGCTTCATAAGCACACGGTAGTAAATAAAAAGTTTGTGGAGTGATTGACGATATTTGCTGCTCACGATGTCACAATGTTTGCAAAAATTTGACCCCCCCCCCCTTTGCATGTGTAATTTGTATTTTAAGGGTCTAGAAAACTGGAAAATCGGTTTGGAAAACCTGGAAAAGTCAGGGAAAATCATTTCCGAACAAGAATGGACACCCTGCGATATGACCAGTTACAATTATTCAACTGTGGAGTTAGAATATTCATGCCTTTTTAATTAAGCAAATTGAAAAGCTACCCTCAACAATACCTCGAAGCTCTAACCACTGCACTTACAGGTGACACAGAGAGCTCGATTCAACAGGACTCACTATCAAACATGATTAGTACAAAAAACGATTTACTAAATAAAAACAACCCCAGAACTTAAGATAGAGAGCAGTGCTGACAGTCTCTTCTTGATTCTTTGCTCGAATTTGTCCAAAACTCATTGTGCAAACCCCTTCATATTATTAATTCGCATAATCATTGTTTTCCATAATCACAAGAGGACCTCGCCAACTACAAAACTGAAAAGAAATAATCGTACTCATAAAGTGACAGTTGTGGCCGCATTAATTAATTTTCACCAGAAATGGGCAAGATTGTGACTGACAGACGCGCATCATATCATGCGCAAATACCCGACCAGGAGTGAGGCCTCGTGAGGAGGCTGACCAGTGTCAAAATAATATTTAAAATTCTTTCGTTCGTATAATTTTCTAGTTTTTTGGAGAGCTTTTATTGAATTTGGAGGGCTAAGTCCCCAAGCCTCCCCCCCTTTTTTTTGCGCTTGTGATTATTATAAAAATCACTTTTCTCATGATCACACCTGATAATGCCGAACTTTTGTTAGGGGAACAGGAACAAGTCTAATGATGTAAAAGTGATGTATTGTATAGAATCCAGGGCAAATGTACACCATCGGGTGTACAGTGCACTTGAAGTGTCCGCAGAATTTCGGCAGTTGAATTGACTTTCGGCGAATATTCGAGAGCGATTCGTGATTCGTTGTTGCGCTACCAGGTTCGCGTTTTGTATTTTTTTATTTCTTCATCATGGTCGGAAGACCGTATAAAAGACGTCAGAAGCCGGCAATTTTCGAACGTTGCCTCATTCTCGACATTAAGCAAGTTAATCGCGTTATTGATTACGTCATGTATGTACCTGTATGCAAAATGTGGCGCCTCTTGAAAACGAATAGCTGTGGATACTTTTTGTCAGCAAACGACGTCTTATCGGATGATGTTGATATTAGATCTACAATAGTGTTATTATACTCTGTCGATACGGTGCCGAATGATCGAATGATGTATCGACAAACGCAACTATGTAACAACGTGCTTTGATACGCGGTGATATGTCAGAATTACGTCATATCTTACTAGAATCAGGTATAGGTAACTTCTTACTCAGACTAGACTACTGCAGAGATGCTGGGCGTTTTGCGGATACAATGACGAGGCAAATAGCCTTGGAAAATTGCAGTTCGGGTTAATAAAATATTCGATGAATACTTTTTAGCTGATTTTTCAAGACAGCTGTTGTCTTGCCCCAACAGACTCTTCTCGACGTGTTATGAAACTAAAACCTGCTTTCGAATTCTGGAAACAAACGAAGACATGCCGAACGTGGTTACTCGGGAAATTCGCACACTAGGAGGGTTGCTGAAGAGATTTTCTTGGCAAAGAATCTTACATCTAAGTTGGATGCTATCACATGTGTCTAAGCGACATAAAAATCGAATAGCAAAGTTTCCTAAATAATGGAAATACAACCGTTGTCTCCCATACTTCGCTTGTGGGATTCTTATGATCTTCGAGATTTCGCTCATGACTGTGGTCAGTTATGTGCTGCGATTACCTATCCTTTGAATTAATATCATTCCTTTTTGATGAATTTGGGTTGCATTGGTCGTTTTCATTTGTATCTGGTTTTGATATTTAACCAAATTTGGTCGGTCTGAAGTCGTTTCCAATCGCGTTAATAATAATAATAATAATAACCTTTATTCTGGTAAATAACATAATTTGCTATACATATATTATCTATTTGCTTATTATTTAATTACTATTTAATTACCGGACGCCCATTCCTGAGCATAGGTCTCCCCTATCTTTTGCCATACATCTCTGTTTAAAGCTTCTCTTCTCCATAACGTCCCCAGTTTCCTTTCTATGTCTTGTCTCCATCTCGTTGTTGGTCTACCCCTGCTTCTTTTATTGCCGTATGGTGTCCACTCAGTTATTCTCTTTGCCCATGAATCTCTTTTCATTCTAGCCAAGTGTCCGGCATATCTGATTTTTAGCAAACCCACTGTCTGAAGAATGTCTTTTGTTCTTGTCCTACCCCTAATTTCCGTGTTCCTGACTCTGTCCTTCCTTTTTATTCTTAATAGGCTTCTCTCCATACTTCGCTGAGTTACCTGAAGACTGCTTGCTTTTTTGTCAGTGACCATGCTTGTGCTCCGTACGTGAGAATTGGCAGTACACACATGATTGTAAGATTTTTATTTTGGATGCCACTTTCATTTTCCCTTTGAAAATCTGCCCTAACGCCCAATAACCCCTCCATGCCTTTTTTCTTCTTTCCTGTAGTTCTTTGTTTAGCCCTTGTTTAAATGATATAATCCGTCCTAAGTATGTATATTCCTTTACCCTTTCAATTTCCATCCCATTCACTTTGAGGTTTTCTTTCGATCTATTACTCATGTATTTCGTTTTGGTTAAATTCATCTGGAGCCCCGATTCTTCACATGCTCTTGTGAGGTCTTTCACCATTTCTGTTACTTCCTCCCTCCTGGTTCCTATCAGCACAATGTCGTCCGCCAATCTCAAATTATTTAGTTTTTTATCGTCTATGTTCATCCCATGGTTTCCCCAGTTTAGTCTTCTAAATGTCCATTCCAATACTGCGTTAAACAGATTGGACGACATGGGATCCCCTTGTGCTACACCTTTTTTAATTTGGAATGTTTCACCCGATTTATCAAGTTTTACATGAGCAGTGGCATTCTCGTATATGTTTTTTATTATTTTCACTATTCTAGCATCGATTCGAATAGCACAGAACAAGAACGCGCGGTACACCTTTCAATCGCTTTTTGGTCCTTTGTGGTTAGTCTTTGGTACTTTTCTAAAGGTAATGGTAAAAATGAATTAACAGTGTCATCGTTTTACAAACGATTATTCGTCTTTTCTTGTCAAAATTGATTTAGGGTGCTTTGTTCAAGAAATCATCCTTAAAGTACCAAATTTTTCATAATTTCCATAATCGCAAACATACCATAACACATTTTAGATAATTCGGTAAAGAATACTCATTACTCATGTACATAAATAAATGCACCAGTGCTGATTAGTACAATAAATAGTATATTTCCGAAATTGTAAACAGAAAAATATGACTATTGAACAGTGCTAAATAACGAATAAGAAAATTTCGAAATAAATGATAAATTATTCATAAATGAAAAAGAGAAGAAGATAGGTAAAAAGATTACATGTATAAAAGGCAAACGAATTTAGTACATAGCTATTAAAAAGTTCAAAATTTTTCAGTTAAAACTCGAGAAGGCAAATGTTATAGTAATATTCAAAAACATAATTATTATCAAATAATAATTGTTATTGGCAGTACTCGAACCCAAGTTCCTTTTTACTTCATCCTCACAGCGGTACACTAAACAACTGCGCTGCGCTGTACTTGCTAATCCAAAAACGCGGCGTTAAAAATGTCAAGAACACTAATATTTCATGTATGCAAATCGAAACCGCACATAAACTTTATATCCACAAAATCTCGTAATCGTGAATCGAACAAAAAAGTGGTATTTACTTCTCCATTGGTGGAGTGTATAATGATGCACACGTGCCAGATTGGCTCCCCAGATATCGCATCTCTGGCTCAGGAAACTTCCCTTTCGGGTATCGCATGGGTGACCAGAGGGACGTTTTGAGGCTGGTCTAGGTCCCTATTTCATTTCTTCTGGCTTCGGATTCGCGCTGTCTTGCAAGGGTTACGAAAAAAATCTACTTGCTATATGATGATGATGAGGTTATCAGTCTTACGACCGGTTTAATGCAGCTCTCCATTTCCCCCGCGAGTTTTTTCATTTCCAAATAACTCCGACATTTGACATCCTCGATAATCTGTTGGACATACTGGAATCTTTGCCGACCTACCCAATTCTTTCCTTTCACTCGTTACCTTCTAGCTGCAGTGATATTCCTGCGTGCCTCAAGTTATGTCCTATTAATTTATCTCTCCTCCTTTTCAGACCGTTCCAAACATCCATTTTACCTCCTACTCTGTTCAGTACTTCCTCATTTGTAGTTCTTGAAAAGTAGAATTCGGTGAATTACTCAAACAAAGGAGAAATGGGCCCTACCAATTAATGCATACAGGGAAGAAAGGGGCCGTCTCCACCAATAAAATGAAACAAGGGGGAAATTGAAAATTTGGTTGTTAGCTCCTCTCTTCCCTGGACTCTTCATATAGTTCTAATTTTCTGGTGAAATGAACCAATGATATGTTTGTATATTTGTTGAGAGAACGATTTTTGAGTAGTTGGAAGACGATTTATGAGCATAATTGTTCAGAGTCGGTGCGAAAAACAGATTTGGGAAGAATCTCGAAAACATCGAACTGCCGAGATGCCTAGCAAACTAAAAAAAAAAAAAGAGCTGTTGATAAATACTAATTGAATAGATATTACGAATTTCGTATGGCAAAACCAAAAAATATCGTGGAAGAGATGTGAAAGATTTCAACGAAAACCTGTAAAATTTCAGTTGACAAGCAAAAGAAAAATCGAACTTTTGGTAAATATTGACTAAATAAATGTTACAAATTTCTTATGATAAGCTAAACAAGTTTTCCACCTGTCTAGTTTGTCAAGAATAATTTCACGAATAGGAGGAGGGGCCGGCCACATCCTTACACCTTCCTCCTCGGATCTACCCTGATTATTTTGAGTAATACTGAAGTGATCTGACTAAGAGCAACATTAGCCAATACTATGCTGGATAGCGATGCTAATAAATACATAGGTGGTGGGGGGGGGGGGGGTGTACTAGGGTTAGGTGCCGACTTGCTCCTTTAAAAATTCTTAAACTTCACAGATTTTATAGAAAATCTCAGTAAAATGTATACCTGCATATACAAACGGCCCACTCTGTCAATATGGAGTTATGACAGTGGGTATTAGTACATTAAATTCCGGTCAAAATGAGCCCAACCAGAATTCTGTAAGTGCTAAACTCAGCTTTCCACAGAGGTTTGTAAATTGTGTATTATAGAAAACTGAAGTTTTAAGGAAAACTCGTTTAAAGTTGTGGGACTAAATTTTTTTTGTTTGGGGGGGGGATGGTATTTTATGCACGTTTTTGTTCCGCAAATGAAAAATTTATGTTATTTTCTATGTAAAATGGTACAGAAAAAGGTTTCCTTCGACGCTGGAAACGCTGGAACAAATTCACGGAGGGGGGGAGGGGATACGACAATAAAGTGAGTTATTTTATAAAAATGAATGTAAAAAGTAACCGCTGTAAGAAAAATCGTTTGTTTCAACAAAAAATACTTGAAAGTCGAAAGCTGGAAGCCGTATTCAGCCAAAACGTTTATAAATAAGCCAAAAGTCAGTTTTTTGTAATCCCAAAAAAATATATGGCGACAGTCAAAAGACCCGCATGCTAAAAGCTATGTTAAACCACGTAAGTCCAAAAATGCACAAACGTCAGAATAACACAGAAAACTGAGTAGAAAATTTAGATGAGTGACTTCCGTAGTTTTTAATTTCGCCGCTAGGAGTAGTGAAGTGCGCTTTCGATTTACGAGCATTAAACATTTTTTTGAATTATTATATTATTATCGAGCCACGAAACTAGACTCTCGGGCTATGGGCTTGGAATTTAAATTCCTCGATTTTTTCTTACATTAGAAACTACATAAAACTCGTTTTTCATAAATGTGGGCTTACATGGTATTTGAATCGAGGCAACCATATATTTCCTCAATGTTAAAAGCTTAAGCCAAAAGCCGAAGCTGAATTTTTCAGCTGTAATACACTGGTTCACAAGCTACGGTTTTATGCAGAGGGGAGGGAGTATCGACAAAGTGGGCCCTTTCTCACTTTACGCGGTTTGTCCTGTAACTGGATAGAAAATGGCGGAATCGAAATCTCACGTATGGTATGTCATAGAACAAGGTTTACTGTACTCGAAACAGAAAACGTTATTTTCGGTAAATTTAGCCCCCCCCCCCATAAAAATGACTATATCTCGAAAACTGTGACCGACAGAGTGGGTCCTTTCAATACTACGAAAGTTCACAAATAGGGATAAGTCGAATTTTGAGAATTTTCAGTCGGGTGAGAATTCAATCCGCGTGAAGTTTCTTCGCACTTAACAATGTTGCTCTAACACTCTCTAAGTATACGAAATGGCAGCTTGGTTCGTGCCTATGAGAGCGCTACTAGCGCCACCTGGCTGACTTATTTGAGTAGTGTATCAGTGTGGTCATAAATGAAAATTATAACAATGTGGCGTGTCCTTTTTTGTAGAAGGCTCTTCGTTCTATTACTAAGTAGTCATTTTTGTTGAACCATTCAGTTTCTTTGTTATTTGAAACTTCCTTGGCTGTTTCTTTTTCTTAGTATTTATAGAAGGTCAAAGTTGACTTGGTATTGCTTCAGTTCGAATTCAGACGAATTCAAGAGAATGGCCCGAGTTGCTTCGGATGCTGGAGGAATTTCCTTAGTATCTAACTAAAAAGCTCATTATAAGGATCGAAGAAGTCTGCAGAATCTCACCTGTGGAAAATTAGCGAAAAATTGGCAGAAAGCCACGCGAAATTGCCGAAATGGGATCCGTTTACTGGATAGAAATCAGTGCCACACCAGCTAACCTTGCTGAGTCATTCTCTCGTGATTTATCTCGCTCCAAAACTTTTCTCGACGCACTTCACTTTCGTAACCCTAAACCCTTGACAACAAGCGTGGAAATACCATTCGGCAAAATATTTTTCGACACCAGACCGCGGGCGCAGCGAAGATTAATGAAATGTTAGGTTCTGGTAGGCCTGGCTGTGACCTAGCAATGGCGTACCAAGAAGGCTGTAACAACAGTCAACAGATTTGTCGGACAGTCAGACATTATTTGTTCTCCGTGAAACACGTACACCGAGCACACACAAATATACAATGAACGGCGACGACCACCATAAGTGGAAGAAAAACAGCAAACACGCTCGTCCCCAGGCCGTTGACTTCGACAATTTGAAAAGAATTTCAAAGTGCTGCGCAGATCCCAACCTTCCTACCTATATCGATGTTGATGCAAAATAATAACAAAATAATCTCGGAATAGACTGCTTACTCCGCCTTTTTAAAGTGATCGGCGCGTAAACTGAAGAGGTTCATGAGACTGGTTAGTAGAGATGGTTCTACGTCTCTTAGAACTAAATTACGCGACGAAGGTGAATGACCACTGATCTGTGAGATAAAATTTCTTTATTCAGATCATATTCTGTGTTATATTTTTTACACCGATACGACTTCTCAAATTCCTCAAGGCTGGTTCGGCCATCGAACGAGGTGAAAAAATTAAAATATAAAAAAATTAAATACAATTATAAGCTGCCTATAAATCATTGCACTAAAGTACTGGTTTTCGTTAAAAGATAATTGAGCCACATCCACCATATTTTAGGTGTCCAGTAGTAAAAAAAATTGTTACAATTAGGATGCAGCATAGAGGTGATACTGGTTTTGGTGTACGCGACTGCAAGAGCAGCTCCGCCACATCTCTACCATTTAACGAGCAGCAAGAAATAAACAGCGAAGTCAAACCCTTGGGGAAAACTGTAGAAGGAATGTTTATCGCGAAATGCAACTATATAGCCGCAAAGCTTGTCAGTTTTTCACGCGAGCTAGTAACTTTTTGAACTTGTACACGAAACATAATTAGCGAGTACATGATCTTCAACTATTACGCAGCTTCGAAAATGATTGTAGAAGAAATTTCGTAAACAAGATCGGATGGTCTTTGCCATCCATTGTGAGTTGCAACTCGGCTCAATACAGCATACCAAACTTTTGTTTCAACAACTACTGTGAGATATTCGGCCCAAGCGGGGGGAGCTCCTGAGTTTCACACTGATGGTCTGCTATAAGCGTGTCCAGATCGACCTACCGTGTGATTGACTGCCAACCGAACATTTCTTGTGGACCAAAAAAACTGAATGGAATAACAATGGAAGTTGAACTTTTTCAGCATAGGTTTTTGTTTTTCATTAAGTTCTTTGAGCTGCTGCCCACTCAACAGTCTATAAAGGTCCCGAACTATAACTCCTGCGGATTTATCTCCAACAGGCATGTGCTCTGCCAACTGAGCTACCCGGGCCAAATTGCTCTCAACCCGAGCCCTGGAATCCGCCCTTCCGAGCATTACTTCAGAGACGTCGGGGAGGCTGTTAGTGCTATCTTGGCCCTCTTCCCTTCTCACCGAAAAACCGGCCTAGTCGAAATCTGGCGAGTCGCTCCATGAGCTCGAACCCGGGTCTCCCGGATTCCGAGACCAACGTGCTTCGGCCAACCAGACTCAATCTCCAACAGGTTACAGGTAATCCAAAATTCAGAGTTTCCCGAAATCCAGAGAAATTTCAGGTATAAGGAATAAAATTTCGGCCGAAATTATTTCCTGTTTCATTTTGTTTTATTAGGTTCGGTTACAGTGTTTGCGTATTTATGCTGGAATAATAAATGTGAATTTAAAATACCTTTGCATTAATGAAAGTGCGGGTTTTTCAGAAATTGAACGAGAGAGAAAAGTGTTTAGTCCGGCCGCAGCGAGGGCATTTGAAATCAAAAAACGAGAGTGCGTAGAAAGCACGTGTATTGATCGACAGTAAAGCAGATCTGGCCGGGAGTTCTAAACATAAACTGTGACTACACTAAACGAATGTCTTACCTGACCGATCAAGGGAGAGAAAGGAGAGAACACACGGCCTGGCTAGGCTGCGGAGAAGCAAATCCATCTCGGGTCTTTCGACCTGTTGTGCCCTTGTGGGCTCCTCTTGTCGCAATCAATGAAACATTTTTTTAACTTGTTACATTCCAACATGTAATCGCCAGGCCGTGCCTGAAGGAGAGTTAATCATAAGAATAATGAGAAGTGGTTTTGAAAAAATCATATACTGGCAGTGCAGGAATGCAGGAGATAAAAGACGTTTGTTAGACGCTCGCATCGTGCTACGTAGAAAGTAGCCAGGCAGGATTATTTGTACAGAAATGAACATTTGAGAGAAGAGGGCCACCGTAAAAGCTTTACCGACGGAAGTGTAGAATCCGTGATGTCAACTTCAGCGACCAGAAGGGATGCCAGTTACTCGCTGGCACGTTTCCCTAAATCCATTATTAATCCGTCCGAATTTTCTTGTTTCCATAACCTCACCCTCTCCCTTCTGGATACGAAAGAGTGGAGTGAAAATGTGTCTTGAATGGTGACATCACCTCCTAAAAATTTGCCTTTTAGTTGAGTGCAAAATCTAATTTGTTTTGAAAAACTACGAGTTGCTCAGATTCAGGAGCTTGAAGTTTTGTAGTTGGCGTGTAAAATGTGAAGAATGAAATTTCCGTGTTTAAAGAAAACAAATTATGTACAGGTGTATTGTCCATGCTGATTTCAACTGACTAAGAGTAGGGATTGTCAAAAACGTGTATACTAAAGTCTGGCTAGCCCTCAAAAACCAAGGAGTGTCCCAAAATTTAATAAATTTAATCAAGGAAATGTACGAAGGACTATGTGCAAGAATGAAGACAGAAACGAAAGGCCCATATTTCCCTATCGAAAAAGGAGGCAAGCAGGGAGACCCGTTGTCCCCCATTCTTTTTAATAGTCTTACTTGAAAATATATTTAGAAACCTTGAATGGGAAAACAGGGGCATAAATATCAATGGAAAAAGATAAGCAAATCTACATGTCGCAGACGATATCGTCATCTTTGCCAGGGACGTACCGGTAGAGGAGAGGGGCAACTTAACCCCCCTCCCCTCGCCCGTAGGAATTTTTTACTCAGTAGTTGGGAAAATTTATTATTTTACTCAGGTGAGTTGAAAGATTTCTTTTTGTTTTGAAACCCAACAAGTCAAAAGGTTTTTCTTCTTTTGCGTCAATACTTGGGAATTTTGAGTTGTGAGTCAGTTGGAAAAATCCAACAGGTCAAAAGTTTTCTTTTTAAAGGTTGTTGTTGTTGTGGTTTTTTTTTTTGCATTGATACTTGGGAATTCTGAGCTGAGTTAGTTGGGACTTTCACAATGTTTACCCCCCACCCCCAGGAGAAACTCTTCGGTACGTCCCTGATCTTTGCTGATAATTTAAGAGGTCTTACCGAAATGTTGGAAGAGTTGAGTAAACAGAGTAAACTAGCAGGACTTTCCATCAATGTACAGAAAACAAAAATATTAACAAAAAAATTGACACAAACAACAAGACAATAACAGTAAATAACCAAAAACTCAGAATAATAAACGAATGTACTTACCTCGGCTAAAAAATAACCCTTAACAACGCTATAGAAAAAGAAATAGAGACGAGGATAACAAAAGCTTGGTCTAAGTATTGGTCACTCAAAAATCTTTTCAAATGTAACTATGCAAACTCCCACAAAAGCATGACTTTTAACTCGTGTGTTGTACCCGTCCTTACATATGGCTGCCAAACATAGCCATTAAGCGTCAAAACATTAAACAAAATAAAAATTACTCAAAATGCAATGGAGAGATCCATGCTAAACATAAGGAAAAAATATGAAATCAGTGTAAAAAGAATCAAAAGTAAACTTCGGCCAAACGTAGACGTAGTAAGGTTGATCAGACGCAGCAAATGGGGTTGGGCGGGCCACATCTCCCGATTGAAAGATGACCGATGGACCTACGTCACCACTTTTTGGCAACTGGAGGACAGAAAGAGGAAAAAGGGGAGGCAGGGACTGCGGTGAAAAGACGACATGAAACTAATTTCTATAGATTCAATGAACTACCAAAACTTAGGAGTCAACCGAAGGGAATGGGAGCAAGACTTTTGCCCTGTATGTGCCGAGGGGGACATGAGACTAACCTTGGGTAGAATATAATAAATTTATGTGTATTATCTTAATTTTAATTTAAGTTTCTCTGCAACTATTTTTTTCCTTATTCTGTCACTTTCCCCTCAATAAAAGTTATCTTGATCTTGAAATTCTGGTCCAGTTAAGAAACGTAATTTGCAACCTGCAATACACATCGATAATGGTCATTGTGAAGTAGGAGGGGAAGGACGAGTTCAAGAACACGTTATCAGCGCTGTGAAAAAATTATGTTTCTTAACTGGACCAGACTTTAAATAGAAATGGACCGGTTTGTAAGCAGAATACCAAAACTGAAGAAACCAGCGATAGTAGTTGATGTAAAACAGTGCTGCCAGATTGGGCGATTTGGAAACTGATTTTGCGACTAACAAAATTAGTTTGCGATTTGTCGCAAATTGAGCGATATGAATGAAACAGAATCGCAAATTGGGCGATATCTCCCAACTCCCTACCCCTGTTGGATTCACTTTGTGATTAAGCTCCTACTGGGCATCCGCTTGGAGCGCTAGTATTGAAAATAATATGTTATCAAGCTACTTGATCATATGGGAATACATAAAAATGCGTGAAGGCATTGTACTTGCCATTCTTATGCTATGAAATCGTTACAGAGCCCCCCCCCCTTCTCAAAAAAGAAGGTTTGCCAGTTGAGAACTAACCGACGAGCGGAATTTTGGTTTTGCACCACACGGGGAAAAGGTCTGGCGCCGGCCTTGTCAGTCAGTTTCAGTTCATTCCACGGAGTTAGTGTACCGAGGTTCAAATCTTCATCACTTGTTTTATCAGATGAGTCCTCAAATCTCTCAATAAAGGAGTCCTATTGAAAGCCACATGTTGCAAAACTGTTCTGTATTGTCGATGCCCGTCACGTAACTATTGCCAAAGGTCCCAGAATTTTTTACAAATGTTGGACACAATTTTTTCTCCAAAGCTTGGACTGTCTCCCCGATACATGGAAACTGCTTTGTGCATAGTCCACAGAGGTCGATAACTATCACACTTTAAATACACTCACGCACCATACAGTAGAAGAATACAAGTAACACTGTTGTATATATTGAGCAAAACATGGTATTTTTTTGCGCCCAAATTTCTCCCGGAAGTGTCTTACAAAGTTTCGGAAAAGTCCCGGAACTCCGAAACTGAATTCTGGTAGACATCCTGCATGACAAGGCTTTTAATGAGACTACTTTTTGAGCGAAAAATAGTTCGTTAAATGGAAATTCTTTTCGTTGTGTAGAACACATTTCCTTATGTAAATTTATGGAAGTTCGCTAACAAACGAGTCAGCAGAGGTGATTTTAACGATGAAACCCCTCACTGGGGCTCAAGGACCACTTCCAAAAGGGGCAGAGAATTTCTTACAGCATTTAACGACTGTAACTGCTCATCAGCTATCTCGAGTGGCCATTCAGTTTACCGGGTTGCAGATGTAAATGAGACACCAGACGTCTTGGATTTCTTTGTTGTGAAAGGCGTGTCGCCGAACTACATTGATGTGAGAAATCAAAGTGATCTCTCCTCCGACCGGTAGCCATGACTATCAGCTCAAGGATCTTGAAACGATTTCAGTTCCATTAACCACGAGGTGCGCCAACTGGAAACAGAAACAGAACACTCACACTTCGAGGTTACATTCGCCCGAATTTTCGGTGCTGGAGAATTTCATCTCTGACAAATTTTCTTATCACCAAACTTATTTGTGAATAGATCTTAATATTGTCGACTTGTTTACACTTCTGATTGAGTTATTCATAGGGCTCAAGGTTTTTTTTTAATAGCTTCTAGCGTATTCCTCGTAAAAGCTCTTCATATGTCAACTGATATCGAAGTTTCAAACAACCGCGATCTGGCTGGGGGGGGGGAATCCCCGGCCGGGCCCCTTGGACTGCGGGCCTGCTTAAAATATGACTTGTTCCATGAATGGGGGGGGGAATGAAAATGAAGGGCCCCAACCAGTATTACCCCTTTACAATTCCCTTGCCAGTCCGCGGGTGGTTTCAAACTAATCAGCATTATGTGGTACAGAATCCTAGTGCGTTGATCGGTTTCACGTACCCGCCGATGTCTAGAGGTTCATTTAAATCACGAAGTCATCGTATTTATTTGTCATTCAATTGTTTGGCTGGTAACCTCGTCAGCGTGTATTTCCTTCACGTAAGATGAGGTAAGGTTCAAATCGCAGGCTTAATTCTTCTCGATTTTTGCTCCCCCTTTCTGTCTATATGTTCGCCTTGACGGAAGCGATTTGTCCTTTATCGATTATATGTATTGTTTGCTTATAACTTCGTGTGCAGTTTGGAGCTATAAGTTGTACGTGGAAATAATATTCAATTTTATTGTTGTACTTTTGTCTGCTCGGCAGATAGACCCTCAATATGGATGTTTGTATTAGGTTTCGGGGTATAGCGAAATGTTTTTGTTCTTTTCGATCTGGAATATTAGTTCGTGCACTTGATGAACTTTCGAATTGGAATGAATTTGTTTCTATTTCAGCCATTAACATTCCGGTTATAGGTTGGACGATCACGTCGGTGTGTTTTCTCAATTCTCATCCCACTGTATAGCTATGGTGTCCGTGTGGCAGTCATGCGAACTTGTATATAATTTCTATAGGACGCTAAAATAATGGTTTTATAATTCGGCCCGCGTTCCGTTGTTTTTGTTCTTTTTTTGCTCATATATACCCACACCTTCGAATGTTATTAAATTTCCTGCTACCATCAATGAAGTCGCGATTAAAATATTCCAATAACTATCAATTCCAAACGTAATTCGCGGATATCGATTAGCGTTTGCCCAACGAAGGTCGCTAGCGTTCGGTTGGCGAGTGCCCTGCCATTTTTGACACGCGTGATTGATGAATATACATTTTTGATTTCGAATAATTAACTCCAGTTGTCGTGTCGCTCATGCATTAAGCACAGCGGCTCCTGCGAAGACGTGATTCGCTTTTTCAGATCACCCGATTCTCCTTTTCAAATGCTGATCCGGGGATCCGACACCGAAAGCTATCATTGTGAACGTGTTAAGGCAAATGAGGAATTTGCTCGGTTCGCAATTCCAAATAATGTAAGAGCGAGTTGACTCCATATGCTGTCAAAAGTGAGCGCGAAGCAAATGCACCGAATTGCGATGTTCGAGTTATTTTTTTATGTTAATCGTGAGGCAGGATTTGGGACAGAGACGAGTTTATAAATGAAATCTGTTTCTAAAAAGGTCCTGGAGTACATTTAAGATCTTTTCGGGAATGTTGATGATGATACATTCCTTAGTCTCGATTAGTATGTTGCGTCTCTCCCCCTTTTCTCTCCTGTGCTAATCTTTTCATTTCTGAGAAAAATCAAGGTGGCCATTAGGTCATTTGTTTCAATTTTAAGTCATTTTCTTTTGTTTGGAAATATTGTCATTGAGTCATCGTTTTCATTTTCCTCCTCCAAAACGTCAAACTCATATTGTATGGCTAAACTTTCATCGACTAGAAATTCTGGTCCCGTCTACATCAGTTCCTCTAAGTGCATCGGCATCAATGGTATCAGAGGCTTTTGTTTCCTTCAAGAAGTGTTGCAAATTGCTCCTGATACCCGCTCTTCTGCCATAATGCTGCTACAACCAAAACTGAAATCCTGTGGATACTGAAAGTAGTTGCAAGTAATTTCAGTTAGCGATCCTGTGGCGATATAACTTCTCCAATCCACGCCATGTTTTCCAACACTCGAGAAATAGAAACTATCAGTGGCGTAGCCAGGATTTTCCCAAGGGGGGAGGGGGAAGTAAGATTTTAAAGGGAGAAAGAGTCGAAAATTGAGATATTTTTTAAAAATCGCCGATATTAGAGGACTGCTTTATAAAAATGAAGGTAAAAAATTACTGCTCGAGCGAAAGTTCTTTGAAAAAACGTGTTTTAAAAGCGAAAATTGCTCATTTTTGCATATTTTACATTCAATTTCAGGTTCAGGTGCCTTGGGAGGGCATTCGCCCCCTTCGTCGCCCCCTTGGCTACGCCACTGGAAACCATGACTTTAAATAAAAGCTCGATACCTAATAGCAGAGACTTGTAGTCCGTATTTTAGGCGTTTAATTGAGAATGTCATTAAAAGTAATGCCTATTATTAAATAATGGAAAACAAATTACACCCATCCCCAAAAAACGGAATAACAGTTGACGAACAAGCCACATAGTTAGTCGAAACTGCAACCTGTGGAGGACAATAACTAACCTTCAATAATAATAGAACAAAAATTGAGATAAACAATAGAATAACCAGAGCATGAGCCAAGTATTGGTCGCTTAGCAATATCTTCAAAGGACCCTGCACGAACCACCAAAAAAGCATCATCTCTAGACTGTGCTACGGGTGCCAAGCCTGGACGCTGAAAAAAGAAAACCTAAACTTTTTATAAAACACCCGAAATTTTGAAAAAATCAATGCCGGGAATAAGACTGATGGATAAAATCAATCTAAATAAAATGTATAAAAAACTGCTTCTTATTGGAAATATCGAGACGTATGTAAGGTAACAGACATGGAATTGTGGAGAGCATGTTAGTTGAATGAAAGAACCTGTAGAACCACCTTTTGGCAACCCCCCCCCCACCTCCCATCTTAATAGAAAACCCGGCAGACAACCCAATAGATGGCGCGACGACTTCAAACAATTTCTAGGCGAATACAATTTTCAAAAAATAGCACAAGACCGGAAATGTGAAAGCGCCTTCTCTTTTTTCATTTTTGATTTCAACCCAAGCCCTGGAATCCGCCCTTTCGAGCATTACCTCAGAGTCGTCGGGGAGGCTGTTAAGTCTGTCTTTAGTCCTCTTTCCTTCTTGCCGAAAAACCCGAGACCTCCAGATTCCGAGACCAGCGCGCTATCCACTCGGCCAGTCAGACCCCTAGATGGGAGCGCCGTAGGAAACCCTTTGTTCAGTATGGGTTAGGGTAGCGAGGGCTATGCTCTGGCCTGAGAAAATTTAGCATTACTGATTTTAAGGAGGCATACGATCCTCAATAAAGGTATTTTGATTTTGAATAAGAAAAGGTTACGAATTTGTATTAGCTTTTGGTCTAAATATAAGAACAAGGTGATAGTTGCTAATTTAGAAGCAATTTTCCAAGGCTCTGCTGAAGCTAAAGTCATTCTTCTAGGATAAGACTCACTTGCCGTTGAAAAATTTGTTAATGTTGGGTTCAGATGGTCCCAATGTTAACAAATCAGTGTTTGGTTATTTCAACGAGAAAGCGAGAGTTATACGTTCTAAAAATTTATTGAACTTGGGGACTTGTAACATACACAGAGTCCACAGTGCCTTTTCAAAACGTTTTTATGAAATTGACCATGGAAGTGTAGAATTTGTTACAGCTTTGCATCATTTTATTCATACACACCCTGACGGAGAAGCAGATATCCGCAACATTTGACGGAAAAAAATGAAATTGCCACCTGTAAAAATACCCGAACATATTTCAGTTCGTTGGTTGACTTTGAGAGACTCAATAAAAATAATAATTGAGCAAAGTCCTGCATTTAGAGAATATTTTTTGGTTTTCCTACCAAAAGAGAAGCCGAAACTATTAAAAAGCAAATTTCATAAAGTTATTCATTCTTCTTCATTGAAGGAAACTCACAAAGCTGAATTAGAATAATTCCTATTTGCAGTTTTCCACTTATTCACCAATATGACTGAAAAGTTTCAATCTTCCCATGAGATACTAATCCACATTTTGCATTCAGAAATGCGTTCACTGTTTATAACATTTCTTAGTCGTGTTATGAAACCATCTAACATTTCGTTTGTGAAGTTTAACGAATCCATATTGGACTCTTACCTATTAAAGAAGTAATAATAATAAATAACCTTTATTGGGGTTTCACAACTGTGTGCTTAAAATATCTGATTTTTTTCTAGCTCGTGCCACCCTGGCCCATATTGAGCAGAGGTCTCTTGCAGACGCTCCCATTCTTTCCGGTGCCGCGCAATTTAGAAAAATTTTTCTGTGCTTATAACTCTGTTTAGATCGTTTCTCCACCTTGCGTGAGGTTTTCCTTGTTTTCGATGGAGGTATGGAAATAACCAAAATGTGATTCTATAGGTCCATGGGCCGTCCTTCAATCGAGTTACATGCCCACCCCATTTCCATTTTTGTCTTCTGACTAATTTAATCACGTTTCTTTTTAATTGTGCTTGTTCTTAACTTGTCTTTTAGTTTAATGTTTAACATGGAGCGTTTCATGGCTTTTGGGTAGTTCTTAAGTGATTTAGTAGTTTTTCTTTCAGTTTCCGTGTTTGGCACCCATATGTGAGGGTTGGAATTATACAGGCGTTGAACATTTTGCTTTTCTAGTGATTAGTAAAAGGACCTTTGAAAATAATTTTTAAGGACCAGTATTTTGCCGAGGCTTTTGTGATCCTGTTATTAATCTCGTTTCTCATTTTCCCTTTGAAACTAAATTGCTGTCCCAGATAAGTTGCTGTTTGGACAGAAGTACTTGTATCTAAAAAGGGGAAAACTGAACTATCTTCTACTAATGAAATAGAGAAGTTGGATTTTTTGTTATGTTGTCGAAAGAGCCATTTAGCTATGGCAGAATATTTAAATGCTTAAAATGCTCAAGTCAATCAGAAATTTCAGCTCCGAGATTTATCAGATTTCTAGAACCAAAAAACATTAAAAGTGATCCTAATTTTGCTTGAGATGTTGAAAACATTTCAGACTTACTGAATATTAGTGAAATAAATACAGTATTACGAGTATATGATGAATATATGCTATTAAAATGTGAGAACATTTTTGAAGAAGAAATGTCCAGCAGTAATTTTTGGACCAAAGTATTTATTTTGAAATATGAATCGGGGTTTGAAAAGTATCCTAATCTATTCATTATTTTTCAAATTTGTGCAGAATAAGTTTTTTTTTTTTCCGCTTCGAATATTGGAATTTTGAGTTAAGCGTGCTTCATGGAAAAGAATAATAACTAGAATTTTGTTCCGACAGTGTACGCAGTCCCACAAAAACTGGTACACAAGAAGCTAAAACTCTTGAAATTTTGGTCGTTTTAGGTCACTTTTTCAATTTCTTAAAGGAAAGGTTTGAGTGGCCACCGTGAATGATTTACGTTTTATCTTCATAGGTCATTCTTTGCATTCTCAATGCTCTAATGTTCCATGTTTTTATTTGTTTCAGGTGAGTGTCGATTTCTTAATATTATGTCCATGGTTGCGGAATGAACAGTATACTTGTAAGTACCTGAGAATATATAAGTATGTACCTTCTTGGAGTATTTCTTATGAAAATATTTCGTTGTGGGACGGGCTATTGCCCCCGTTTCCCTCCCCTTGTATGCCTGTCTAATCTGAAACAATTCAAACAAGTCAAAAATGTAGAAACAGCGCTCTGAGCAGGCCGGAAAGAGTCTCGAAGAATTTAGTGCGGTCTCGCAAAATTTAAAAGTGTCTTATTGAGTATTATAGAGCCTGAGCGAGGCTTACAGTATTTTAGTTAGAAAGTGGCTTATTTATGAGCGGATTCCAGTTAAATGGTCTGAGGGGCTAAATGTATTACCCTTTTCAAAAAGTCGATTTTAGTGTCCCATAGTAGATCTTCAATTTATTTTCAAAACTTTCTGAACTGCTAAATTGATCTTCTGGGGGTTGGTGCTCCCAGCGCCCTCATCCCGAATGTTCTATATTTAAATTGCTCCATTAGTAGAAATGTACAGAACTATTTGCTGGGTATTTAAAAAACTGTATTTTTAACGGTACTAGATCATTTTTATGTGTGGTGGGGGGCTTAGTCTCCAGCACCCCTGCAAAGCCTACCTATAGGCTTATCAAGTCTGGAAGTATGAGTGGGGCTGGTAGCCAAATGGATAGTGTACTAGATTTTCGACTAAATAGCGGCAGACTCGGATACCACGGCCAGGAGGCTTGGTCTGAAAATATTACAAAACTTGACTCAGTGGTAGAAGGATGGGAAGCTCAAGAATGGACTCTGTATCTGGGATACATACGAATCGATATGCTACATATGCTAGATGTGATCTGAAAATTATTCTTACTAATCAACTTCTTTATAACATCTTTAGTAAAAGGGTCAAAACTGAGACGTGTGTATACAAATTAATCGAAATATATATGTAAAGAGCTGGGTCACGTCGTTGCTCGGTAGTTTGATTTAAATCAGCCAATCAAAAGCCAGGAAACACGAACGTAGTAGGATAGTCACCTTGAAAGTTCAATGACATCTGTAGGAAAAGGGTTCAGGTAGTGACATGTATAAATTTGAAATGAGAAGGATGTGAAGAAGAATTCGATTACATCAGCGGCTTATAGTAAAATTCAACTCAATGTCTGAAAACACCATGGGCTTACTGAAGTAAGTTCAATGACCTGTAGGTGTCCTTGGACGCTTTTCTGACCTCGTTCCAGAATAAACAAAATCCTACTACTTGTATAAAACTAGTTTGCTTGCGATTTTCGTGTATCAGTTTTATGAGAAACTATAAGGCACGGATGGCCCTGATGAATCGATAAAAATGGTATTTGACAATTTTTTATGTTCCGCTTTTGCAGTATTCGAAAATACGAGTATTTTTAATAACTGAAATTACTGCGCTAGCTAGGTGAAACACGAATCCCGGAAATAAACTGCCTCTTGAAGGTTTATCGAAATTGGTGACGGTCCAAAACCAAACATTAGCGACAATATACTCGCAAAATTTTACGGTATGTGATTTTCACCAGTAATCCGCCATGAATAGATTGGATGACGATTTCTGATCAGAGCCCCAGGGTTGCCAATTTATGATTTCAGTGATGAAATTACGTTTCCTTACTTGCTAAAAACAATTTAACGATTTGAAATGGCACATCCAGGATTGCTGTAGGAGCTTCAACCACTCCACCGGGCTTACACCTGGCATTACAGTACTAAAAAAAAAAAAGATGAAGTTCCAGCAAGCTCGTGACATAGGCGGGGCTCCTTCAGTCGAAAAACTGCATTTTCTTATTCATATTGTTTACAGTTTAAAAAAATATTATTTTCTTTGATCGAGAATACCTGATTTATAGAGTGTCTTTGCCCTTATCTCCTCGAAAATACCTTAAACTTTCTCGACTCAACGTCCTGAGCCACGATTGCTTCCCCGCCTGAATTTAAAAAAATAGATTTACCACTCAAGATTTGCCGCTGGCTATTTTTTGTCGCTACAATTCATACCTGTTCCGCAGTTTTTTCAAAAGTGCATTGAATTTGTTGCACGAATATGGTTTGAAGGTACCGAAGTCAAGAAATTTGCATTTTTTGTAGTTCCAATTACATGTTTCCTTGCGGGCAAAATTCTGTAGTCAGTTAGAAGCGTTTTTATTTGTGCATCGTAAAAGTGATCAATTATAATGAAAAAAAGTTGTCCATAACCTTGTAGAATATGTTAATTTGTATTTCTATATTCGTCATATTCGTCAGCGTCGTCTTCTATTTTAGCCAAATTAATTGCAATTTTTTATCCGGATACTCGACCGAAAGAAGTGCAATATTGTTTCATAATTGTGAAAATAGCGTACTTGAGGTAATCAGCATTATATTTATAAGAATTTTTGGCCCCTTTTTTCATGTTGAAATTTGTTGTTCGACTCCATTCTCCAAATTTTCGGTTTGAAAAACTCATGCTACAGCTTGGCTGGAGATTCTGTCCGAACTGAACCCATGTTTCCTGTGTAGTTCAGGGTTGGTGTATGGAAACCGATTCTTCGAGTGGATTAGCTAAAAGCTAGTTCTGATGACGTGGAAGGAAGAGATTAAGGAAATAGTTGTATAATTTAATTTTTTGCTCGTAAACTGCTTGTTTTCAGTAAATCCAAGTAATTTTGGGGAAGACGAATTTATCTTAAAATCCCATCCTCTTTATGTATGCACTATTCCTTGTGCCTCTGGGCCTGCAGGACCTTTGAGGTTCAAATCGATGTAATTTTGTTTGTCAGTTTGTAGAGGGGAAAGGTCTCACTCCGTTACCATTGTATATGGTTCTCCTTACAACTGGATGCGATTGAAACGTATGGAATAGTTCATGTAGGGAATGTCATAATTTTCCGTTTTGATTGAAGCTATTCTTCCCGAACCGTTGAATATTTGAAAATGTTGGAGGAAAACGAATTTTTGAAGAATCTTCCAGTTATATGTATGCCCCGAAAATGTAACAGACCATCCTAGTTTACTACATTATCAGTATGCCTTCTGAAAGATCCAGAAGAACACCTACTTTCCTCCTTCAGACATGTCGATGGCAATCTGGCCTCTGGACTACAGGTTGTCTGAAAATAAGTTTTAAATATTTTATAAATGAATGTCCGATGACTCGAATGTATTGAAGAAAATTTCAGGTTTACTAGGAGGTGAGACAAGTCAAGCGAATCAAAAAGTATGATACTATAATGTGACTTGGCAATCATTGCCGATGATTTTCTGAAATTTAGGAACTTCATTGTAATTATTTTTCTTCATTCGTCAATGATTCATTTGAGTATTTAAGTCTGATGAACGGTATTATTATCTTTGAGAACCCATTTCTCTGTAATTCTTAAAAAATGGACTTGTGGTGTTTCGTGAGTCATGCAATATAATCCGAAAGGGGGGGGGGCGCAGTTTGTCTTGGGTTTGCGTATGAAGACGTGTTTTCTTCTTAGAAATTTCATAAATAATACTTTTTTAGTATTTCCATAACAGAAAGCCAGCCTAACATCCTGCCAGACTGTGAAAGAATAAGTTATCTCTCACATTCAGTTTTAAGACTTCCAAGACACATCGATACTCTGCTAAGACTACAGCGTGTTAATACTATCCCCAAGATTTGGTATTGCTACGTACTCGACTTTAAATTCATTTCGTTGTCAAGAAAATAATCCTTCGTTTAAATTTACTTATACTGATTGATAATATAATGCTGAACATCACGACAAAATTGTGTGTAACCAACTACGGAGAAAAAAAAAATGGAAAAATGGCTGAAATAAATCATGAAGGAAAAATTACAAGTACAGATTTACATAAGTAGTGCGTTTTTGTGGGATCAGTTCTCGGTTGTCACGTTACTAAAAATTGCGTACGCTTTGATAATTCGGAGGATGGCTATTGTTTCAATAGTAATGGACCAAGAGTGCCGCTGCAGTAGAAATTTTCTCGATAAGTTGACTAGGAAATTTTGGCGAAGCATTTTTCAAAGCTCCATGTTGCCAGCGGCACTTGTATGCGGTATAGGAATGAAACCAATGCAGAAAAATTGTGCTTTAATTGTGTTTTTTGTGCTTCCAATTGCAGAATTTGTGCTCCATTCCTTCTGAAGTTATAGCCAAAAAATAAATAAAAGTAGGTCAATGTGCTGCTGGCGACATTCAAAGGGAATTTCGAAATTAACTCCGATGGAAATGAACACCCGCTAAAATCAATCTGCTAAATTTGCGCTTTTTTGTGCCAACAATTTTAAGCCCCCCAGTTCCCCCTTCTCGCTCCCCCTTGATGGTGCACAACATTTGTCTCGCATTACCAAATCGAAAGTATGCAGAAAAGTTGTGCTCTAATTGTACTTCATGTTCTCACCAGCTCCACCATTTTTGCACGAACTGTCCCCAAGTTATGACCAAAAACTAAAAGTGGGTCAATGTGCCGCTGGCGACATGCAATGAAAATAATGAAATTAACTCCATTGAAACTGAACACGACTTAAAATGATTGTGCTGAAATCGTGCTTTTTTGTGCCAACAATATCGATCCCCCCAGCACCCCCTCCCCGGGACAAAATTTTCCTCGCATTACCAAGTCGAAAGTATGCAGAAAAATTGTGCTCCAGTTGTGCTTTATTTTCCCACCAGCCCCATCATTTTTGTACAAACTGCCCCCAAGTTATGACCAAAAAACCAAAAGTGGGGTCAATGTGCCGCTGGCAACGTGCAATATGAAATTAACTCCAATGAAACTGAACATAAATTAAAATGATTGTGCTGAAATTGTGCTTTTTTGTGCCAACAACTTCGAGCTCCCCCAGTTCCCCCTCCCTGCCCTACCTGATGGGGGCACAAAATTTTTCTTGCATTACCAAGTCGAAAGTATGCAGAAAAATTGTGCTCTAGCTGTGTTTCATTTTCCTACCAGCCTCACCATTTTTTCACAAGTCGCCCCCACGTTATGACCAAAAAACCGAAAGTGGGGGTCAGTGTGCCGCTGGCGACGTGCAATGTGAAATTAACTTCAATGAAACTGAACAAAACCTAAAATGATTGTGTTGAAATTGTGCTTTTTTGTGCCGACAATTTTGAAAGTTGTGCTTCGACCCCTTAGCTTACGCTGGGGGGGGGGGATTGAAAATTCTCGGTGGTATTATATTACCTGATGTTGAAAAATAGTGCGATGTAAGCGGAAGTGGCGTCAAGTAATTGTGCTTTGTCAGGCCAACAATTTCCGAATTTGTGCTTCAATCCCTGAGCGGGGGAGGGGGTCCATATTACTAGTATTGTGATATTACGTGATGTTGAAAATGGTTCGATGTAAGCGGAGATGGAGTGAAGTCATTGTGCACAAATTGTGCTTTGTCAAGCAAACAATTTCCGAATTTATGCTGCAACCCCGCCCCCCCGGCTTGGGGCAGATGGTGTTAAATATTGCCAGATACTGAAAAATGGTGCGATGTAAGTCGAAATGGTGTCAAACTATTGTGCTTCCTCAGGCGAACAATTTCTGAATTTGTGCTTCAAGCCCTAAACTGGGGAGGGGTCAATATTACCCCTATTGTGATATTACCCGATGACGGAAAATGGTGCGACGTAACCGGAAATGGCGTCAATTAATTGTGCTTCTTCAGGCGAACGATTTCCGAATTTGTGCTTAAAGCCCTAACTGGGGAGGGGGTCCATATTACCCCTATTGTGATATCACCCGATTAGTCGAGGTAGTTTATCGTTGCTTTCCTTACGGGTTTGTTGCGTTACAGTCTTCCTTATCTATGCCGAAGAGTATGTAGAACTAGCCATGTGTTTCACGACGTTTGAGTAAGCTGTTCACGACGTGTACACGCACAGTATCAATCTTTCTGATCTGGCGGTAACACGCCCTGCGATTGTAATACCTTGTTCGTGTGAACTGGCGGGAGTTACAGGACGCGCTATGTTTCCACCTCGACTGATACTGTAGTCGTGTGTTTGCTAGGATGTTTGGGAAATATCACTAGCTTTCCGCCGTTGGTGGGACTCGAACCCGAGACGCAAAGATTGCGGAGCAGGCACGTTACCACTTGGCCATACAGCGACTCAGAGTGCGTACACCGAAAGTCAAATCGCTCGTTTATAAATGTTCCACCTCAAGTATTGTTTGGCCTAAATACGAGTCTAATTCACTTGGTGATAAATATGCCACCGTATCCCGCCCACGCAAATCTCAACATTAAACAACTCGCCATCTTCGAATTTGCATTATTACATCTTCGAATGTATTTTACATAATTCTTCGTCATCTAATTTGTAGCTCATGGGAATCAAATAAGTTAAAAAATCGTAGATTGAATGGATAGTTGAATGAAAATCATCGAATGTCTGTTAATATTCATTTACGAGATTTTTAATTAGTGTATAAAACCTCTCCCAGTATTATTTAATTACATAACACCGCGAGGTATGTACTATGTACATATATGTAGCGAGCCGCGTTTAAGAAATTGATGCAGAAGCGAACCATCGCCTTCCGAATTTAGAGAAAGGCCGCTACTCGGGTGAAAGAAGCTGAAGAAAAATTCTGGGATGTGAAAGCTCAACAGATGAAACAGAAAGTCGGGTAATAATTTTTTAATATTCAAAGCACCACGTTGTGAAAAAAACGTTTCATGACAAAATAATAACTCCGGTTTTTCTGCATGTACAATTCCAATGCTTTACTTTCTTCGTACCGAAAATTAGTATGCAATGAGGAGTCGCCTGTGACCGCTGAATACACGCGTGCGCTGATAGTCTGAGCTGAATGTAGAAGATTCAAAACATTATTTTTGATGAAAAAACTCGAAAGAACTAGAAACATAATTTGAAGGTAAATATTACAAAATACGCGGTCCAGGTCAGTACACTGATGAATAATAAAAGCGAAAGGTGATCCAAAAGTCAACGTTCGAATTCTGATGATGGACACGCGCCGAATTGAACAGCCGCTACGTGGAACACGACCATTCTAAACAATATTATGGTTGGGGAAAAAAAGCTCGGGTATCAAGGTTTACACCGATGAACTTTCAGCAATTATACAGCCGTCACAACATTACGTCAGTTTTTTAAGATGAATGATCATAACAAGTGTAGTATTTATTTCATAACAAATTGTACTACACGAGAAAGTTATCTCTATCTTATGGTCAGTACTACGGGTCAGGAAAACCCAAACACATTATAAATACTGCTGAATGTCATGATAATAATATTCTCTCCATTACGGAAGATGACTAGCCAAAAGTGCAAAAGTACTTGATACGAATATGGTTCATTATACGATAGCGAAACCGTATATCAATCTCATATAGCCTGTCGAAGAGTTCATCCACGCGATACATCGCATTTTTATCGCACGAATTTTTCGTCATGAAAAATGGGTTCCAAGAACCGGCTCAATTTGTATTACATCGAGTCGCACGTCCATTTATCCATACACATTAATCTTCAGATGCTCACCCCGCGGTTCAACTCTGTGGTCTAACCCACTGTGCGTCTTCCGATCCATCAATGTTATTTTTAATTTCCAGTGAAAACTGAAAATGAGCTTGTTATCGCAGCTGACGCATCAGAAATGCGAATTTGTAAAACATTTTGTGTGAATTGGCTGATTGATGTGGTGGAACTGTAGTAATTGGTGCAGTATTGCAGCCGGGCGAGGTGTCGAGGGGGTCTAGACCTTTGCGACTTCGTCAAATTGTGATTTTTCTAATTTTAGCACTCTTCTGACGTCCCCTCACTCTCAGGTCAAGATCAGAACCCCTCCGAACACTAGGCTGGCTACGCCACTGAATTGATGGATAATGTGCTTTTAAATATAACCGTCACACATCTCTCAACTAAATGCATTATACAAATTACACAGAGAATGCATTGGCCTTGTTTAACATGAGGTGATGTGTTTCCCCTCCCCGTGTATATAGAGGAAAAGAGCACGGCTGGCAAGATGCTACCAACTTTTTGATCATTTGGGAGCACTTGCTACCGTAGCGACATAATGTTAAAATAGGTAGCAAAAATGGTAGCGCTACTAAGTTTGGCACACTTTGCTACCTGCTTTGCTACCAAGTTTGGTAGCTTTCACTTCCATTTCAAGTAGACGTTACGGGTAACGCGGCGAAAGGGAAACGCAGCTCACATAGTAGCACTTACTCCCTCCCGGAGATTCTCGCTTCCCGTTCTGCTACCACTATTTATGACGTCACAACTTGGTAGCATACGCTCCCTCTTAAATTTTCTGCTACTTACTTCGCTACCTTAATTGCGTCACTAAATGGTAGTATATACTTCTCTTTATACTTTCCTGCACCCTATTCTGCTACCTCGCTTTGCTACCCCCACCAAACCATTGCAAAGGGGATGTGGCAAAATCGTGTGAAATGAATAAACGTTTCAGGAAATATACAATTATATTAAATACAAAACAAGATCATGAATTACAGACAATGTTTAACAATAAATACATAATATACAGCGTAAAATTATGAGTATGGCAATTTTATGATGATATACGAGTACTTAAAAGGACAACAGAAAACATAAAAGCAATCGCAGTGCCGAAAAGTTTTACTAATACGAGTACAACATTATACTGCCTCGGAAAACATGAATAGCTCGTTGTATTGGTCTACATCTAAACAAAGATTAATGTTTTCAAGTCCTTTCAACTTGTTATTCCATCCCAATAGTTCAAGCACTCTACACCATGGATACTGGATCAGCCATTACGATTCTAGATACTGGCAAAACGTTCCCATCACTGAAGCATATATGAACATAAGAATAGTTTTACTTACATCAGTCTGAGTAATTACTGCGGAAAAACTTCAGCGGCAGAAAATAATCCAAAACGAAACGAAACACACAAAAATGAACCTAACCACAATGTAATGTGAAAGAACTAAATCTTGACATTAACGGAAACAGCACGTTGTCACAATGCACCGATTAGTACCTTATACATACTTAATTTTGTAGGCACAGGTCCATGCGATAAAATAAAGCAGCTGCTGAAGAACACGCGAAGAGAGGGGCATATGTCTAGACTTCAGCAGATAAGCAGATTCCAGGAGCTCATACTGACTACACATTTACATTAAAATTTGTAGCGTATTGTTCAAGTAGCATATGCTACCTTTTGACGTCATCCACTACCAATGTTACTCCCTATTTTTAGTGTCTGTGTGGATTTCTCTATTGTAGTAGTAAAAGGAAGCAAATGCAACCTAAAGAAGGAAGTAAGCGCTACCTCTGACTCGGCCTACTGCTTATTGGTGTCACTACTACATACAGACTTCTCAGTATTTAACTACACAGTAGTGGAAAGGAGCAAATGCTACCTTTTAAAATGGTAGTACACCCACATCTGCTACCTACTTTGCCAGCCGTGAGGGGCATTTCAGGACGATTTTTCGATGTTAGACGAGTAAAATATTGCAAGTTGCGTGTTATAATGTGACCTAATTGCACAGCTGATGCACAATTCTCATTCGGGGAAATCTCGGAAACTTGGGACCGATTTTCCTGCAATTCATTGATAAATTTATTCATGTAAGAAGTAGGGGGGCACGAACGCTGCATAAATAAGTAAAAATGCTTCGCATATTTACAACTGACCACGGTCTCCTACTAGATTCATTCTGCAATCGTATAAATGAGTGCAAACACTATCCTTATGTAAACATTTGTAAGTATGTTTGTATGTTTGCTAGTGGTTGGCACCTGAACCATAACATCTGGGGGGCTCAAATTTTCAGAATATACTCCTATGCGGCCAGAATAGGTCGTAGATTAAAAGTCATGTTCATATCCACCTGAAAAGGGGATACAGAATTTGACCTCCTGTGATCCCCTGATTTCTTTTCACTTGAATTTCTTGGTATTCTCCACCTACAGAAAGCATGTGCTGCTGTATGACAGTGTGAAGGGTTATTTCGACCTCTCCCTCCTCTTCAGTTTTCTATTTTCTGAGATGCAAAAATATGCGAAATATGCAAGATGAAGTGCTGCTCACTTGACTCAGAATTCTGTGATTCGTGAGGATCTTTTGAAACTTATACCTATGCGCCATAGATGAAAATATGCGTTCGCATAAAAATTGCAGCCCTGGTCATTATAACTGAATTTTCCAATTCTAAATTCTTTGTTTTCTCTTTCAAATTATAATTTGCTGATTCTTAAATTTTTGAATGACCATGACTGAAAATAAATGACTTAAATGACTGTTAGGCACTTTGATACAACATACTACATCCCTCCCCCAAAAAATCCACCAACGCCGATGAATGTAGGTCAACACTACTGAAAAAAATTACCCCCTCCCCCCACCAAAAAAAATTTCCTGCGACGCCTCTGGTTATTACCGACCTTTTAGATGGAAAAAATAATAATATTACTCGTTGTCGTCAAAAGTTCAATAGAACTTACGGTTTGCGAGGTGGCATTTTCCTCCCACTCCCCTTCCCGAATGGTCCGATTAGATTTATCTACGAACTCGATCTTCGGTTTATTTTCGTGAATAACGCATACAAATATCAGTTTCCTTACTCGATTACAACTCTTGCTATTGTCGGACTTAGCTCGGCGGATCAAAACAAGAAAAAGGAATGAATACTGTTACCATTGCGTAAGGCTACAAGTGAGCAAATTTTTCTCAATTTTTCGGAGAATTTCTGTGAGAATTTATTTTAGACAATCGATGGGAGAGAGGGTGTATCTCCGCCTTAAACTCCGTTCATTTCTTCTTTAACTCTTCCGCGATTGCAACGAAACCAGTTACTGTATTTTAAAGATCAGCTAAACTTCTCAAGAAGGCAGTCTGATTACTGACGTTGGCACTGAGCAAAAACTCCGTCACAAGGAAACGGATGTATGCAAATGAGCAGCGCGTATAAATTTTCAGCCCAGCTGCTTAAATTAAATGGCTTTACTAATCGACTGCATTTATAAACGGGAGGTACAGGAAGTGACGAATGCGTAAGTACGATACGCGTACTTACGTGATGGCTGCGAATTTCGAACTGGAATTTTAAATGAAAAGTTCGACCTCGACAGCAGTGACCCACTGGCGGTAGACGCACATTTTTCTCCAGCCACTTGGAATGGCTACAAATCGTGTCTCCGTGGTGTATACGGAGACGTGGGTGTATCGAAAGGAGAACACTGGGCCAGTGGTGAGCCTACAGCGAAATTATTTATGGGATTTTGTGCTCAAGGACACCGCCGCGACCGCAGCCAGTATGGAATGACCGATTTTGAAAACAAACTCCTCGGGCTGCCCGCATGCAATATAAGATGCATAAATTAGCGAGACGTACGCGCCATAAAGAGTATTATGCGAGTACAGAAAAATCTGCGCTGTTTTCCAAACAACTTACACAGAAAAATACAGACGGGAGGGCAGAGGTGAGTGGCCGGTGACGTCATCACCGGAATTTCTGCACAGTCGGGTAAACAGACGCGAATTACGTAACAGAACGACGTAGGACATAATTGGTTATGTCGTCTCGCGTCTGGCTCCTAGGAGCAGAGAGGTGCTCCATTTTCCGGACGCTGACGGAAAACGTGTTCGGACGTCCAGGGCGATGATCACGATCGGGCGCGAGCTGGTCCGTCAGTGACCGCTAATGTACGCACTGATTGACGTAACCGAAGTATCGAAATACCAATGTCAGAGGCTGGGAAAGTTCCATTTATAGTCTCACTTTGCATATATGACGTCAAATTTGGCAGCTTTTATTCGTCTTTCAAACACCTCCGTTTTGAAAATCGTATAATATGCGAATTAATGAACTGGAGTCGTGTCAAATATGCCTTTATTGGTGTACATGTTGCAGCGTCATGGCCTTTTATCGCGTGTTTTAGGCCAATTGTCGTGCCCGTTATCGATTCCCATTTAGGTGGCAATTTGAACTGGCAATAAATTTCGTTCCATCGATACAGGAATGGTGCGCGTCAGAAAGAGGGCGATGATGAGAGAATGAAAGTAAAAACCGGTTGAGATTGTTGAAAATACGACCATCAGTTGCAAGATCTCGGATCCATTTGTTGGTCGGAGTCCAGCGGGAAATTTCAATTTGGACTTTTTCAGGGTCAAGTACAGTGACCGCTAATTGAATCGCCACTCCTTCTTTTCTAATTTTCTCTCAACCCGAGCCTTGGAATCCGCCCTTTCGAGCATTACCTCAGAGACGTCGGGGGGGGGGGGGTTGTTAGGGCTGTTTTGGCCCTTTTCCTTTCTGGTCGAAAAACCGGCCTAGGTCGAAATCTGGCGAGTTGCTACGTGGGCTCTCGAACTCGAGACCTCCGGATTTCGAGGAAATTTCAATTTTGACTTTTTCAGGGTCAAGTACAATGACCGCTAATTGAATCGCCACTCCTTCTTTTCTAATTTGCTCTCAACCCGAGCCTTGGAATCCGCTCTATCGAGCATTACCTCAGAGACGTCGGGAGGGGGGGGCTGTTAGGGCTGTCTTGGCCCTTTTCCTTTCTGGTCGAAAAACTGGCCTAGGTCGAAATCTGGCGAGTTGCTACGTGGGCTCTCGAACCCAAGACCTCCGGATTTCGAGACCAACGCGCTATCCACTCGGACAAACCAGCCCCCCAGGCGGGCTTCTGTTCGACCAATTTCGGACATTTTTCTTTCTTTGCCGATAGGTTTCACATGTATTACTGACATACTTAATGCTGTGTTCTGTCAATAATGTAAACATTTGATGGTCCAGAAAGAATACTTCTATCCTGATCCTGCCCAAAAGTTCTTGCAATTTTGCGGTCTCAAAATCCAACTAATTTCTTCGTTTCAGATCGTCATAGAAGTTCGTGAAGTATCGATATTTCACTCCGGCCAAAAATCAGCGATGTATGAAAACCCAATTCTCGTATTTTGAGTGCGGTACGTAAGCTACAGTGCTAAAGCAACATTTTGGAAATTACATACATTCTCCTCCCCCCACTCATTGAATAAACGAATTCATTGTGAAGCACATTCTCATCTTCAACCACTCTCCGCTTTTACAGATAAGCCTGCCAACCCCGAGGATTTATCCCTAGATTTAAGAATATCCGGGCTCTATGAGGAAGTTCAAAAACTTTGGACAAATTTTTACAATTCTAAGGATTTTTTAAAGGATTTTTGAGGGTTTTTGTGAGAACATGTTAATGGAGTGTAAATATAAGCAAAACATAAAAAAAATAAGACCGACATATCAATCAGGAATCACGAATGTATTGTTATACAGTATATTGTATCCTACGAATTCAATGAAAAATTAAAAAGAATAAAGAAAGAGAGAAAAACTAAAATTGGAAAGGGAACGCTGTAAAAGGATGGTTGAGGGGTCCACTATGCAAGATTTTTTAAAAGGATTTTTCTAAAGCTTTCTTTTATTTATTACCCCAGGATTTTTCGTGATTTTTAGCAGGGCTACTTTGCCAATCGGAAGGGCTATAAACTTATATAAGAACTAACGTTTCCTCACTAACAGCTAACGGCTAACGTGGTCTCATTGGTTAGTTAAAGACTAGCTAAAGGCTACCACCGTCAATATGGGTATCATGTGAAGAGTGAAGTACCAAGGAGTGAAGTCTAGGAAATGCGTCTGTGAACTATAAGTCGGTAACCGTGACTACCCTGAGGACTGAGGGTGTGAGGCACCTGAGGCTAAGGCTACTGAGGGTTACAACTTACTACCTTACAACGTTGCAACTCGACAAGAGAAAGGATCTGATCGTTACTCTGGTAAGAGAACCTTCCTGATCATTTCATCATATATGACTGGCATTGATATGGTGTTCGAAAAAGAGTTTTGTTAAGGTGGCAATTGGCCCTTTTTTCTTGTTTTCTGTGATTTCAAAAAAAAATTAGCTGTTAGCAAATCAAATTTTAATGGCTAACGGCTTTGCTAATTGCTAACATGATTTCATTAACCGGCTAATGGCTAGCTAATTTTGGGCTAAAATCGATCGGCTAACGGTTAACAGCTAAAAGCCTCGGCTTAGCTAAGCAGCCCTGATTTTAGAGATTCTTTATGGTTTATTTTCGCTTTTAGGACATTTACACTTCCAAATTGGCAGGTCTGTGTATAACGATCAAAATAAAATCTAAAACGAATGCAGACACCTTCGGTACCTGTTATCTGATACCCATATCGTATTTCACGAAATTTTCACCACCGCCTCCATTGCTAAGTGTCTCACTTTTCAACTCACAGGGAAACTAATATCAAAAATGACATCGGTGTGTCAGAAAACCCTCGAAATGACTCGTCGATTTTGAAATTTTGTATTCAGAATCCTGAAATTCTCTTACGTTTTCACTTTCCAAATAATTTTCAGTCTCAACGTTTTTATATGTGAATACGGTAGAATTTTAATGGAAAGTGAAAAAAAGTAAGACATGGGAGACATGTACAAATATTTCAAAATTTTATAATATTAAAAAAAAAGTTTGAATTTGGAGGTTAGTGACACTGCAAGAGTTTTTGGAAGAGGCAATGTAGAAAAGGCTGCTGGAACGGAACAAAAATTTTCAATTCGGAGGTCGAACAGGGCTGATAATTTACCTTTGAGGATAAAAATTAGGCGTGAAAAATTTCGTTGGAAAATACTAAAATTTTTCGAGGCCCGACGATAGTGACGTTTCAAATTGAGCTTCACATGTAATTACCATACAGTTATTTCTATCTGAATATTTATATAAGTGAGCAACATTAGCTTTATTTAAATCTTGAGGTGGGGAAGGGGGTGGCTAAATTCGTTTTTAATATCATGATGCCTGTAATCCGTACCCTAATATTGACACGGTGATGAAGTAGCATATGAAGAGCTGGATATCAAAACGCAGTTTTCTCAAAAACTAGATTTTTCAAGGAGCCATGTTTCCAGATCAGGACAAACTGCGTTTTGCAGCAGCACGATCTCTTAAACGGTTTTTCTGACGTAGAAAGTGTACGAGTGGAAAGAGACCACTAGTGGAATCGGATTTATTGTGGAATTTTTCTATGGGACTACCTGCTTTTAGAGAAATCACAATTTTGGACAAACTGCGTTTTGCTTCCCAGCTCCCCGTATAACAGCTTCAACCACATCATTCAATTTTTTGTTGGACCGCTTATTTCATTTTTTATGTTGTTCCGAGCGTAACCCCTGCCCCTGTCGCACCACAGGTGGTCTCAACCCAAATATTAGGTGGAACTAAAACGAGTAAAAAAGTTTTAAATTTTGTCCATTTATAAATTTCTTGGCCGTTTTCGTCCCACCTTAGTATAAAAGTGTCTCCTTTTGACCATCAGATATTTGTTTAAATTTTTGACAAAATAAAGCTTTAACGCGAAACACCTTTTTTCACAGTCGGAACTGAAAACATAACCGCAAAACATGGATTCTGCGATCTTGAAAACCTATCTACTATCTCAAAGGAAAGCCAATGATGGTGGTTCAGCCTCTCTAGTGGCACTTTAAGGGGTTAGAATCAAAAACAAACATCAAAAATAGATTCAGCGACTCAGAAACCTGTAAATCTAATCTAGTGTCAAGAAAAACGATCAAAAATATTTGGACTTATTTTAAAACCCACCTGGTCAGTCCCATCCCCATGGAAGCCATCTACTCGAAGCGCTTCAATCCAAATTTAGGGCCGAAAAGCATTAAATCACCTACCCAAATTTGTATCCGGCGTATAGCGTCTTTACGAACTGAGAAAAATACAGTTGAGTGAAAAAATTCAGAATTCAGTGTATTTCTCATGAAAAGGGGAGGGCGCTTACGGTACGCTCTGATCCAACTAAGCTGAAAAATTCTGGGAATTTTTCTTCATTTTATTGGAACTAATCTGGAGGGGGGGGGGGTGTCGTGTCTCAACATTTCGAGAAAAAAAAGTTCACTATGAGTAAATAATAAGGACCGCCTGAGTATATACCTAAAAAAAAGTGAAATTTGATTTGTAATGATTTCAAGTAAAGGTAGTTAATGGTAACGTTTTAAGATTTGTAATTTTTCGAAAGGGGGGCGCTGGTATATGTTTTTATAATCGGTATTTTCCGCGCATGTGAATAACCGAGTGTCGACCGGTAAACAATTAAAACCCTGATTGTGAAAACAACCATAGTCAGTTTTGATTTTCTGACTTACTTGACAGACTGAGCTGTATCCGCAGCCATTATGCAAGAACACTGCTGCTCATTTTTGCAAGTTATCATCCGGTAATGAAAAAAGGTAGGCAGTTCATCCATCTGAGCAGTGGATATAGCTCAGTCTGTCATTTAAGATTTAAACAAAATCAAAACTGAGACTATGAATGTTTTCACAATTAGGCTTCCAATTGGTGTTTTAGTGAGGGCCTGCCTTTGGTTGCCATGATAGTCAAGTGTAAATGATAGCGAGGACCATAGGTAACATGTCTTTCTGGGGCGGAGGGGGAGGAAGTGTAGACAGTTAAAATTCGGACTAAAATATACATTAAAAATATCATTTGAGATTTTGGGAGGAAAAGAAGAAAAAAGTTATCACTTTTACAATTTTGCCAACTGGCTAGTGGCTACTTACTGTCTGCTAGGTGTCGACTTTTCGAGCAACACTGGAATTGAGATACCTCTCCTATACCCTTCCGTTGCTGCGCTCCTAATTTCAGATCCATCATCACCATTGGTGCTGTCGCATTAAAACGGGTGAACCGGGACCTTGACTCATATTGGTTCTTGAGTAGATGGCGATAGTGCCGAGCTCTATGTGCACTCATTGTGATGGAGGGGCGGAAAACAACCACTGGCACACCGTGTTAGAGCACCTGGTAAGAACCGAGTGTGGACATCCGCCATGTTGAGTCCAACTGCGCGCGTCGATGCCGAATTGACTACCCGGTTCGCTCCGCTAGCTCCGCATAGTCGGATTCGGCATCGACGGGCGCGGTTGGACTCAAGATGGCGGATGTCCATACTCGGTTGTGCTCTAACCGTGTTCGAGTGTGAGGCCTGGGAGCAGGAGAGGCGTGGGTACGGTCATAGCGACCGATCCCTGTGGCAACACGAGCGATAGCGACGGCGTGATCGACCGTCTCGCACAGGACACCTTAGTTCCCGAAATTCTGACAAGTGGAAACGGATGGAATCGGGTATTGGCCTTTGTCACGACCGTCATGAAGAAGATGCAGACAGAGTGGTCAAGGAAGAGGAACGACGAACAAAGCTCGGCCCACACTGGACACAACGACGTGCCATCCTAGAGCTGCTGCAGCTGCTGCGGACCCCCGACAGGGTTCACTCCGCCATCACCGCCTTCCTGCGCCGTCGCACGTACCAGACGAGGAGGTAGGGGTGAAGGAAGAAAGCGCGTCCGACTGTGGTGCACTCGAATATCAGGTTAATGCTGGTTGAGCGTTGTCTCGGTCAGTAGGGTGTCCAATAAGGGCCAGTGTTCCCACCCCTACGGAATTGCCCGTAAAAGTACGGATTTATTTGAAAATACGGACATTTATACAATTTGTACGGATTTCTCTGTAAAACCGGGTTTTTAATGGGTCTTTTCGATGTTTCGTCTAATTATTTTCACGACGTATGTTGTCGAAGTGCCAGCACTGCTAGCAGTTTTGCCAATGCGGAATCCGCTTGTAAATGTCCTAGGAAAAGACCCTAATGCGTGCGAGCTTTAGATCCTTTTCTGTGGACCTTACCAAACAGAAATACCTCAAACTCCTGTATCGATGAAGAAAGCAGCCTTCTAATGCCACCCGACAGACCTGAAGCCCGAAACCAAAAAAACAAAATTAAAACGCTAAATAAGTAGATGAAAAAAATCATTCTTCTGCTAGAAAATTAGCGAAAATCATGGTAGGGCTACTGTACTTTCATAGAGAAAAATCATGTAATCTTTACTCCTTCGTGCCCCAGTAGACGGCCTGTGAGTGCAATTTGCACAATGGCTGCAAAACTAAGATTGTGTGCAACTATAAATATACTTTTTTTTTGGTTCGATTTTTTAATGAGCACTATGATTTAAAAAAAAATAGAAATAGAAATTCCTAACTTGAAAAATGTCTGCAGTCATATCCTGGAGACAAAAATTATTCAAAAACATTGATACATTATTATAGATACTCGTACTAAAAAAGTCAATGGTGAAATTAGGTTACGATATAAATGTCAGCATCTGCCAGAAAATCCAAATTGGAGGCAAGGGTTAAATTTAATTCTTAAGTCAAAACCATGGTACAAAAGTTAAACTGGAAGTTAACGTACAAATCTAAGTTAGAATAGGAGCTGACAACCATGTCAGGAGTTTCAACTCAGTCTGAGTAAAACATAGATGTATAATTTGTATAAAAAGTTGAAGTCAGAGATGAATTCAAAGTGCAAGTTACTGAACAGAAAATGCAAGTTGGAATCAGAGTGAAAATGGAAATGAATTGCAGTGGAAGTAGAAATCAGAGACATGAACTAAGAAGTTGGCGTGGACATGGAATATGGAGCCGAAGAAGGTAAGATTGGGTAAGGTGTAGAACTTGAAATGAAAGTAGATGTCGAAGGAAGAGAGGGAGACCCAAATAAATTGGAGAGTCGTAGATGAACTGAGAAGTCAGAGTCTAGCAAGAAATAAAATTTGGAGTAGGAAGTCCAAGTAGAGTCGGTTAGAAGTATGTGAAGTTTTGATTTGAGTAGGATTCTGAATCGCCAAAGGCCCACAGCCTGACCCTTTTTGAAGTGCCGAGATTAATGTCTGGTCAAAATTTGAATTAAAGTTCAGGGTGTGATAGGTATCTGGATCGGCCGCACTGTTTTTCATGTTTCTCTTAATTTTCTTTCTCGCTCCGATATCGGCATCACTGTCGATATCGGACCATGCCGATGTCGGACCGAGATCAAGATGGCCGACTGGCCTCTACCTATTGGTTTTTCCTGCAGGTAGTGGTCAGTTGAGTCTCGTACATCGGAGCAAGGCGATGGCTCAACAACCGCGTTACGGAAAATTCGGAAAATTAGAAAATGGTTTTGGTATTAGTGAAAACTCTATTAACGTAAGATTAAATTCGGAGAACGGTGCGGTTATGAATATTTCGGTTTCATTCATATTAATTCGGTGGCTGAAAATGTACTAATTTTGTTCAAAGAAGGTGACAACACGCGGTAATAAAAAATGGGTATGTTGAACTGTTGCTTATTTCCTCGATAGAGATGATTATCTAATTACAGGGTACATACTCATAAAGTTCGACCATTAGCCATTTTTGAGGGCATGCAGGCTTTATTCAAACCTATTCAAAGCCAATGGTCGAACTTCGCCAGAAAATAAGGCATATGTGCTGGAACGTGATCCTCCACCATCATCTCGAAGCGTCATTATTATCATCCATAATCAGGGGCTCGTGGTTATGTCAGCCTTTTCCCTCTAGGTACAGTGGCTGAGTGGAAATTCGGTGTTGAAAATTAAAGAAAATCGGTAGGTAGCGGATGTGTACGACTTTGATTTGGTAAATACGAGCCAGGAGGAAATATGTAACGTTTAATTTACGAAATCTGTCACAAGGGTGAACGGAAGGATGTGTTTTACTGAAGCTGAAGTCAGCAGTTGAAGTTGGAGTGGAGTTCAGTCAAGAGACAAAAATATATGTGGATGAAGAATGTAGTAGTCAATGAATTAAAAAATTTGAAGTGTATTTTAAGAGAATGCCTTCTGGCATATTTTCACAATTTATGAAATTATTTGTAAGTGCTATTGGTGGATTACAGAACCTTTCTTTTTTAACTCTGTAAAGATCGAATCCTATCATAATGGAAGTGAAGGAGCTTATTCTCAGCTATGAATTAAGTAACTTATTACGGATATTCATCATAAATTTTATAATGTCTCAGAGGCCTTCCTTCTTAATTGTAACTGCGAATAAATTGATATAGATAGGTATAACTTAACCGAGTAAATTATAAAAATTGATTGAACACAATGAATTAGTTTAAGATGCCATCATAATGATTAATATACAACTTTGAAGTTTCAAGTGGTGTAATTGTTATAGAAATAATTCCAGTTTTATGAAAACCTTGACACAGGTTTCAAAACAGTCAACATAGCCCCCTTTTTTCTTACATTACTATATTACTCATGAAAAAGCTGGAACACATCTCCCCTCCCAACCTTAAGAAGTCTTGAAAATTATGTTGGCTAAATTCGTAGTTAGCCTGGTTAAAGTGGTTACTAATCCATTTTTGTGAAGTATTATTACTGCTGTGTGATTTAATCACAATTCGGAATATTGCAATATATGTCTAGGGATCGATGGATCCGGAGGGGCCATGCAGAAAACGGTCAACCAAGTATGAAATTAATGCTCAAAGTATTTTCTATGGAAGTACTATAAGGTGAAATAACTCATTAATTGGAATACTAGCGCGCAGTTCATGTTTTTGCGTTGTGTCTTGTGTGGTCTCAGAATTTGATACGCACTCACATGGAAAAAAAAAAAAAACACTTTAAAAAATACAGATTTTCGAAGGTTCTCACGGATTTTTTCACTTATCAGATGGGAACACTGATAAGGGCCCTGGCAGGACAGCACGAATCCGAAGCGGAGAGATGAAATGGGGACCTGAGCCAGCCTCAAGACCTCTCTAGTCACTGATGTGATACTCGAAAGGGTAGTTTCCGGGGCCTGGGATGCAGTGTGTGGGAAGCCAATGTGGCATGCGTGCATCGCCACAGACCAATAGATTGGTTCTCGAGTTACATTTTCTCTGGAGACTACTTGTCACTGGCACTTTCATGTCTTTACTTTGGCTTTTCGGACTTCGAATATGGGATTGAAAACGAACAACTTATCTATTCTGCACTTCGACACCTCGAACTGGTTGTAACCGCTTATAATTTTTTTTTTTTTTTAACCAAAACTGTTGCTATTTGGTATTAGCGAAATTGGAATGTTTCATTGCTGCGGTACGTCCCTGATGTTGTTGAACGTACCCGCAATTTTGTACAATGTAGAGCTACTTCTCTACCCAGATGTCAGATGTTTTTCTTATAGTCACACTCTGGTGAGTAATTTTAAGAACCGATACATTCAGCCGTTTTTTTGTGCCTTCTCGACGCCTAAAAAACATTGAAAAATTCATTTTCATGGGAAAAACGAATCTAACTTCTCTTTTGTCGAAACACTTGGCATATTCAGCAGATGGGCGATTCGCTTCGACGCTGTGTTCATTCGTCTTTGTGTGCGAATTATATCTTCAAAAAAATTATCATAAATGATGATCTACCTATGCTCGATTTATCGAAAAACGCTGTTTGGTTAACAAATTAGCAGCAGTGTTTTTCAAGGATACTTGTTACAATAGGTTTCTTTTTTTGGTCTATACGTTATTTGATTTTAATATTTTTCAAGGATTTTTAATATTGTTTCGGACGAGCGTGACGTTGATATATGAACGATGGATGTGTAAACATCGAAGATCAATCGATCGCTGTTATTAGAGAGAAAAAAAATTATCATTCGCGTCCTCTTTGTTCTGGTATTTAAGTACGAATATAAATAATGTTTCTGCTCGTCGTGTGTTACCGATTCGGATGTGAAGTGTAACGTACTCGGTAATTATGTTTTCTGAAAGTCGTTCTGGTACACTGATCTGGAGAAGTAACCATTGAGGTTCATATTGCGTTGCATGAGAAGTAGATTAGTTCATTTCAATGATGCAGTTGGGAAAAGGTTTCAAGGTTTCAGGAGTGATTGCTGTTTTTATGAATTCTTCTGGTGACTAAAAATATTCAGAACCCTTGCAGTTTCTTACAGTAACCTTACACTGGGGTTGCTCAGAGACGTTAGTGTAGTTTAAGTAGACTCTTTGATGAAGTACCACTTTTCCCACAGTTGAAGTTTTGGAAAATACAAACTTAATCATGAACAAGCGGTCCTGTATCAAAGAATTATTGACACGGATATTTTCAATTAGCCTTGTGCGTCACGGTTCGACCGACCGACACGAAGATGCCGACCGACACCGAGAACGGACGACGGTCACCGAGAATGTTGTTACAATGACGTCATCACAGCATCTGTTAAGCGTCAACTGAATACGTGGAACATGTTTGGTAGCCATAAGACATATCCATGTACCGATGTATCTGCATACAGTGTAGATACCCTTCCCATTTTAAATGCATTCGCAATTGCACAAAAGTCGGTAACCCTCAATTTTGAATGAGCTGAATCAATGACGCTGCCATATAGTGAGGGAAAAACTCCAGCATTTTCTTTCAAATGTTTTTAACACTTTTCGTATGTTTTTTTGTTTCAGGTGAGCTCGACTGGACTTTAATATCATTTATACCGTTTAAAGCGTGTGAGTACTTTTGCCATTTCAATTCGGTAAATTAAGGCTTTCATCAAATACGTCAGCGTGAGCTGGTAAAATGAGATAAGTTTTTGTCTTTTTGTCCTCAGTTTGTCATCCGAAATGTTGCCCAACAGGTAGGATGGATGTGCAGGTTGTGACGTTCTCTCCCCCGCTTGTGAGATTATACCTAAAAGCGGGTAAATTCACAGACTGGAAAACTTGAAGAGACCGAAATTCTACTATTATTTTGTTGTTTGTCGCCGGCTAAAATTTTTGTCAGTATTTGTTGTCTACATCTCCCCTCCCAAAATCAAGTTTTTCAGGCCGACCTCGCTCGCAGTTTACAAATTAGAGCATCTACGGATTCTGCCATCGATAAATTCATGATTTTTGTTTTTGTTTTTTTGTCATTTTCGTGTGAAAACTGGGCTTCTGTTGAGTCGGTCTCAAAGCTACAGGACTTGCCAGACCATCGAAAACCAGCCAGTTAGCTGCTGTGACTCAACCCTTCACCTCCCTGTACCACCGCTCATAAAAATAATAAGCAACTCCGATGGGAGCGAGCATTAATAAAACAGATACGTGCTGCATAGGAGTGGAACGAAAAAAAAAACCTAGTAGAAAAAATTTTTAAGCTTTTCTCTTCGGAAGGCTCCGTGAACTATTTTGTTCACTTATCCAGTATTTTTAGCCTGCCAATGGGGCTTAAAGTTTGAGGAAATAGTACATTATAAGAAAAATTTGACTACCTACGAATTTTGATTATATACTAATAGATTCGTGACCTCTTCCTCCTCCCCCTCCCCCAAAACTATGAATGTATTCGACTTGGATTCGTAGGCTTGGCTTAGGTTCATGTATTGTACCATACTCATTAAGTTGTTTTATATAGGAAATCAGGCTCACATAATTTGTAGTTATGAGCGAATTTTTTTGAATATAGCCTCCTGTGGACTAAGATTGAGTGTAACTTATTCATAACGGGGAAGGAAATCAGGGCGAATCGGTTGATGAATAATAAGTCAAATTTAGTTTGAGGGGAAGTTTAATTTTCAAATTCTGTAGCAATTGCCCAAACTTTAGCCCCTAGTAGCTAGCTAAAACAATTGACCAAATGCGAAAAGTCGTTATACTTGTTATTTTCTCGCCAGATTGAACTTTTTAAGGGGCCTTAGCTTGTGCAAAACATTGGGTTTTCGTTCTACCTTGACGTGCTCTAAGAACCAGTAACAGTTTAGCTAATTTTCAAACCGAAATTCAAAAGGTAAATTGCCATGTACCCAGTTCCACCCGTTTAATCATTTTGGACGGGGATGAGGATTTGAGCGCAAACGAAATAAATGAATGCATTTAAATGCTCCAACGAAGTACAAATGATTGTAATAATTCTAGAGTAAATTGTGAAATGAGAGAGGTCAGCAACGTGAATTTCCGGTAGAGTATTATTTGCATCTCCCTGAAAACTGTGGAGAAATGAAGAATTATCAGCAAGTTGTAGAAAGACATCTTGAGAAATTTCAGAGACGAGATTCACAAGGTTTTTATGGATTTTTTTGTTCTTGTTGACTCGAAATTTCATTTCTGTACCCTCTTGAAGAAAAACCTTCCGAGTCACTGAAACAAGAAGAAGGGATTCAAACTATATGTACTTACGGGCGGTTTCTATTACTAGACAAGAAAAAGATCAATTATTGTACAAATTCGAAATCCTGTGTATAAATGAGCAAAATGTAAGGAAAAGATTCGTCAGTTGGTAAGATTGAGGACGAGTTGTTTTTCTTCACTTCCTTTCCAAGTATACTTACTTGTCAATCAAAATTCGGTTCCATTTACGAAATAGCCATTACCGGAATGATTCTACAAATTGATCTTACTTTTCTTGGGGAAGCGCTATAGGCGGGACCGAGGCCGATTAATTAATTTTTTAGTTGCATTCGGTCGCGACCAAGACCGAGACCGAATGAGTCGAAAACTAGAGAAACTGAGACCGAGAGTGGCCGACCGATTAAAAACGGAGGACTGAAACCGGGAGCGAGTGACCGAATAAATCTTCGAAATTGTCATCCCTAGCTAAGGCTAATTAAGGTGCCGCGAATGCGCCGCCATTGTTCAGCTGGTTCTTTATAAATATGAATACTAATTTTTTAGCGAAATAGTGTACCTGTGTCAAAATTTTGCCCATTTCACCGGCGAAGCATGACGGGTTTCAGAAATGTGGAACCAATAATGTGAAAATCGTTGGCCATAAGAAGGCTAACTAATTATTTTCGCAATTCGTGTGTTTTTCATCCCGATAGCGCGACGTCGTATTTATTTATTCCCAATTCGTTGAATTATTTTCAAACCGATTGCGTATTTTAAATTAGCTGGCGTAAATAAATATATCCCGTTCGTGACTAGTTTTCGAGATTTAGGTTGAAAATATGCAATTAAAAAGTGTATCCACTATTGGCGAAACCTCGTGTGTATTGGACAGTTGTGACCATGAAATTTCTCTTTATTTAATGTCTCACGTTTTTTATATTTGACATTATGATGTACTTGGGTATTCGTTTCATTTGGCACTGAAAATGCCGAAAATCAGCTGCAGGGAATTCAGACTTTATAAAATGAGGTGGCGAGTGATTACACTGTATATATAGCGTGCCTCATTTCATCTTCATATTTATGTGACATGTGAAGTATTTCTGTTACTGCTCGTAAAATTGAATTCTTTCGATCACACCAACTTGCGAAAATTTCCACTATTCTACGGCCTCTTATATTCGCGCAGTTGTAAGGGGTCCGAAATTTTCTCGATATTAGAGACCCTGTGTTTCTACTATTTTAAGAACTTTAGAATTCGTTCAGTCTCATCTAAAAGCTGTGAAATATCGATCTACTCACTTTTTTTAAATGTCTGATGTCTAACTGAGATTTTTAGACGATTTTTTCACGCTCATTCTCAAGCCAGATTGAGTTTTTATCTGCTGACAGTTTTTGTTTAGAAATAGCCTCTGAACGTTCCAAAAAATCTGTATTTTGGTGTTCTCCAGTTTTGCATTTATACCACTTACAAATCTTCTGGAAATGGAATTTAAATCAGGAAATACAAATACGAGTCTTGCCACTTGCTCACATGGCTTACGAATACCCACAGAGTCAGTCTGACACTTTTGACCATGCAAAAAAATGGTGTTCCTAAATAATGATGTTCTTGCGCTGATTCTGAATTTCACCTTAAAATACTGGATTCAATTTTTTTTATTCTGAAAGTATGGCCATTAAATAGCTAGCAAATCCAAAATTTAAACTTCGCATCCTCAAAAACAGAATAGTGAGGTTTTATTTTAGAAAATGAAAATGTTTTAAATTCTTTTTTTTTTAAAGAAGTATTCATTTCTTTTTTTTTTATATTATTTCCGATACGAGTTCCATTTCTTTGTTTTCAATCTTAATTTTGGGGGGGGTTGGTGGCTGTTGATATTATTTTGGATTTATTAAAATTTATTGTAAGACCTGCCTCCCTTCCTTGTTTGTTTAGATCGTTTATCATTTCCTCGAGCTCGCCTGTTGATTCTGTTATTAATGCGATATCGTCCGCAAATCTTAAATTTGAAATTTTCGCACCGTTCATCGTTAGTCCCTTTTCCTCCCAGTTTAATTTTTTAAAGACTTCTTCTAAGGCCGCGATAAATAGGAGGGGGGATAGGGGGTCGCCCTGCCTTACTCCTCTTTTTATATTGAAGTATTCCCCAATTGTATCTGTTATAATTCGGCTTTGTGAATCTGAGTATATTTCTTCAACTACATTTATTAATTGTTTTGGAGCCCCTTGAGATTTAAGCGTTTGTAGGATATATCGATGTTCTAGCGAATCAAAAGCCTTGTTGTAATCTATAAATGCTATATGTATGTCTTGGCCATATTCTTGTGATTTTTCTAATATTTGGTTTAAGGTATGAAGATGGTCCAGGGTTGAGTATTTTTTTCTAAATCCGGCTTGATTTGGAGGTTGGAAGGGTTCCAGAAAGTTTCTTAGCCTCATTTCTATTAATTTTGTAAAGATTTTGGAGATCGTAGGAGATAGGCTGATAGGTCTGTAATTTCCAATTTGATGGCGATCGCCCTTTTTAAAAAGGAGGATGACATCCCCTAGTTTCCAGTTTTTGGGTACTTTACCCGTTAGCAAGATTTTATTGAAGAGCGATGTTAGTACTTTTATCATTTCCTCCCCGCCGTATATTATGTGTTCATTTTGGATACCGTCGTTGCCTGGTGTTTTATTTTTTTTCAGATTTTTTACAACGTATTCTGTTTCAGACAATAGAAAGGGTGGTTCATTTAAATAATATATTTGGGACAAACAATCTCTCTCGAAAATAAAATGGAGAAATAAATAAATAGAAGAGCTACTTTGGCATGGAAAAAATTTTGGTCCCTAAAAAACATTTTTAAAGGAAAATTCAAAAATACATACAAAAGCGAGATATTCAACATGTGTGTAGCTCCAGTCCTAACGTACGGCTCACCCACCTGGGCCCTGAACAAAAAACTGGAAAAAATCATACAAACCACTCAAAATTCAATGATGAGATCCATTCTAAAAATTAAAAGAAAAGACCGCATAAGTATCAAAAATATAACTAAAAAACTGCCAGAAATGAAAAACTGTTTACAGACAATTAGAAATTTAAAATGGTCGTGGGCGGGTCATGTAGCGAGAACACATACAAATAAATGGACGTACAGAGCAACATTTTGGTCCCTATGCGACAAAAGCCGCAAATGTGGCAAACAGAGAACTAGGTGGAGGGATGAAGTCGACAAATTCCTGCGAAACAAACTGTTTCACCGCACTGCCCAAGACAGAAGGGAATGGGAAAGGCTGAGGGGCACCTTCGCCTATTATGGGCCGGGGGTACATTCAGTACAGGCAAAAAGACAAACAATATATTAAAATGTATTAAAATAACCAAATACTGTAAAACAAATGTACCACTAAATAAAAGGTTTTGATTGATTGATTCATTTCTTTAAATTCAAAAGCCATTTGTCGGAAACGGCTAGCAAGGTATATGGAGTGGGGCACTGGAGATTTCGCTGCAGGATGACAAACCATTTACCTGAAGAAAGGATTATCTTTCAAAATTAAGCTGTCGCTAAATTTGAGTTCCTTGGTATTTGAGCTCCAACAAAATTGTTTCAGTAGTTCAGTTTTAAGCCTAAGCACGATTTGTTCTTCTCATCTCTTTGAAACTGTTCGAAATTTCTAGCTTTGTTTCAGTGGAGGTATTTTTGTGTAGATGCGTGTCTGTATATTGTTTTTTTACATAAGTTCTACATATTCAGCATTAACGCTCAGGAGCCATTCGAAATATTTGGAAAAATTTTGACAGTCATCTTGACAGAAACTAAGAGATTGAATTTCGAAAGTTCTTGAAATAAGTAAGGGATGCCCCTAGTACCTATAATTGGCATGAATGCTATTTATTTTGCTTCTTTATTTGCGAGGGTATAGGTGTTCATGGATTTGAAAATTTCCCCTGGAAAACGGTATACTTTTTTCCTTTGAATCTTCATTTGCTTATTTTTAGCCAAATTACTATACAAAAATCTTAACCACCATTTCGGGGGGAAATATTTTAGAAATTTCTTGAATAATTGTGTGTACTCTACTACTTTAGTCTAAACTTAAAAATTTCAATATGAATCGTTTATTTCAGGAATATAAACTGCCATCGATTTGATTTTCGTTGTTAATAGTTAGTTTCTGATAGTAACATGGAGAATAAAAGGAATCACTTTCTACTTTTATGAGCTTGTAAAACAAAATGTTGGCAGAAAGCAACGAATGAAGGATGCGCAATTTTAGAAACTTAAACGAGTTACAGGTTTAAGGGACCATACGCGAACGGAAAAGAGACTTCAGCGACCAAATATAAAAAAATTACACATAAATATGTACTTGGAAAAATTGATTTGTTCTTGCTTTTTTGGGAGGAGAGGGGGGGGAGATTTGCCTTACTATATTTTACCGAAATAAGTGCATATCGTTGTCAGTGTAGCATATCTTTGTGCGTATTCTACTTGAGCGATCCAAAATGCATAATTGAGCTGTATTTTGGCGAGATAAATGTCTGAAAAATAATTTTTTACGTGAACGAAGAGGTTTTTAGAGTTGGGACTGACATATGATAAAAGTTGAAGCAGATAACGACTGGAGAGAGTAGTAACCTCACTGCCATTTAGTCGACCTGTTGGAAAAAAATTGGAAAATACCGTTCAAGTTCGAAAAACCAAGTTAGCGCAAAAAAGAGCCATTTCTACCTTTTTTTAAAAGTCAAATTAATCAAAAAACATAAAAACAAAAGCAAAAAACAACCGTTTTAATTGAGATATTTATTTGCTCTTCCCTCAATGCGATTTGCTTCTGAGTCTAAAACGTGCAGTATTACACCATCGGGAAGAAAATTTTCATATTTCTGAATTACTTCCCTTGAAAAATTTTATTTTCCGAAAAGTATAGTTTCTCAAATCGCCTCACAACTTGACAGTGTCTGTATTCTTCAATCTTCCCACTTTATTAGTCTATAGTGCAAGTAAAATAATTTCCGTGTTTCAGTTTAAAATAGTTATATTTTGAAATATATATATTTCGTTTCCACGTAATAGATCTATGCTAGTTAGCAGAGACTAGATCTGTAGGCAAAAACCTTTTTGGTCTATTGAGGTTTCTGAACGAATCAGGAAATTCTGAAATCGTTGAGCTAACTGGAATACAGCCTTTTCTGGACTATTTTCTCTTAAAAGTGGCATTTTCGTCTAAAATTGATATTTTTAGAGACTTTTTGGGACTATTTTGGGTAGAAATCTAATTCTCGAGACTATTTTGTCAATTTTCAATATTTTGGGGAAAAAATTCTAAATTTTTGATTTTTTGCGAAGAAAATTTTTTTAAAATTTATTTCACCCGATCAAAATTGAAAAATCGTAACAACCTTATTACTTGTTGCAATGAAGTATTTTGATTCAGTATTGTTACGTTGTGCCTAGTTTAGAAGGAAAAGAAATTTAAAAATTAGGTCCAGTTTTCCAATACTTTTAATTTGATACTCGTGAAGCCATAGGGACTTTTTGGGACTATTTTACTTTTTTAAGACTATTTCTCTTTTATGGCAGGGTATCTAGCAGTAATTTAAGTCATTTAACGTTATTATTTTCTATCATGGTCATTTGGAAATTTAAAAATCAGCAAATTATACCTTGAAAGAGTGAATAAAGAATTTAGAATTGGAAAATTCTATTATAGTGACCAGGGCCGCAATTTTTATCCATGGCATAGGTATATTCTAGAAGTTTCAAGTTCTTCAAGAATCACAGAATTCTGAGTCGAATGAGCAGCATTTCATTTTGCATATTTCGCATATTTTGGCATTTACCTTGTGCATTCATAGCTATATGGGGGAAAAGGTCATCTAGAAGTCATTTATTTTCAAAATTCGATTTTGTTTGACACCTTGTATCGGGACCTTCTATGGACTATTTAGATCTTCTTAGAGACGTTTAATACGATTAATTTTTGAGATTTTAGTTCCTAAAAATCCAGACCTTGCTAATTAGCTATGTAATACATAGTGAGATTCCTATCAACCAAGCGGCCAACCTTCTAACAGTTACAGTCAAATCTCTATAACTCGAAGTTCAAGGGAAACCTAAATTTCTTTGAGTTATAGAGGCTGTCGACTAGAAGAAGTTCGAATTAAAGAGGCTTGGATGGTAAAAATTCGAGTTATAGAGGTTTCTATTTTTTTTTTTTTTTTTTTTTAATTATAAAAAGCTTCCAAAATTTAGATAAGAGGCTCATAATGCATCAAAATTCGAGTTAAAGACGTGCCCCCCCCCGAAGAAAACAAAAACTTTGAGTTATAGAGGCTCTGTATTCGGCGTGTACACATAGAAATAATTTTGCGTAGGCTTCTTGTGGGGATGTGAAAGGAAATGAAGAAATATTCGAGTTGTGCAGGTTTTCGAGTAGAAGAAGTACGACTGATCAAGGGTCGAATGTGTTTTACTGTTTTTTCTTCTTCTCTCAAAATTTAACTCTAGGTTACATTACAGGATGTGACTAGCTTTCTCTAAGTGACCTAAGTCAGAAAAAGTGATTCGTCAAAAAAAAAAGGAAAAAACTGTGTAACTCCCAAAATAATAGCGTATTCAAAAAGGTAAAAGTTTAAAAATGGTTTTCAGGGGTCTGAGAATACTGAAAAAGCATTCATGAAGAGTTTGTATTTCATGTGTAATAAGCCATAACTTCGTGACTTAGCTCACTTTGGAAGAACAAATTGGACTCGGAAATGCTGTAATGTGGTTTCTCTTGTATTTGAAATCAGATTTTCAACGTTGTAAGTCCCAGTATTGCTATCTGTTGAAAACCATTTTGAACCTTTTTTTTTTTTGTCATTCGTAATGGTGTTAAAATGAAACAAAATTTTCCGGATGAAATCCTTGTAATAGTATATTACACACCAAGAGTCAAAAGTGAGTGTTTACATGGTGAGGGAAAGTTTGCGAACGAGCGTAGCGAGTGAGCAATTCCCGAGTCATGTAGACTCACTTTTGGCTCTTGTTGTGGAAGATATTTTTAATACTACTTGATCAGAAGCGGCAATGTTTTTCGCTGACATGGTCTGTATTTTTTTTTTAAATCTATTTATTTATTTAAATTATAGACAAGCGATCCTTGGTGTGCGTAATTAATTCAAAAATTTAATTTGCTCAGTTAATTAATACAAAGTACAGTATCACAATCTTGTCTTCAGTTTGTTCACGTGCACAAACAGCATACACAGGTAGTGGCCAGCAAAAACGTAATTCGCTGCGTGGCCGAGTGGTTAGAGACAATTGCTGCATTTCAATCAGATGTTTTAATGGACGCGGGTTCGATTCCCCGATACAAAATTACTGGCCAGCAGTTTTTTCATGTAAAAACGCTTTACATTGCGGGACATTTACTGTACATGCAGGTTTCGTTAGCACTCGATGCATGAATGATAGACGCTTCTTGTCATCCGGAAAACACCAACGTACATTGCCTTTCTGATCAAGTAGTATTAAAAAACCTTTATTTTCGACATCGGAGGTTGGATTTGCAGCTATATTGTGGATCGCGTGGAGTTGAACAGGTTAGGCCATTTTGGAAGCCAAACGTACCTCGACTTCGGTCACTTTGGAAGCAAGTCACTTTTTTAATCGCTGGTAACACTGCAATAAAAGTAGGTTGGAAGATGCCCAAACGTGCCTTTGATAGCTTCCATTTCGTACCACCAGATGGCGCGTCAAACTCACTTTTTACAAAAATTGGCTTAGGTCACTTTGGAAACGAGCTCTTCAAGTCGGCAAAAGATAATGAACAAAATAAATATTGGATATGCTCCATATGGAGGAGAAAATGTGTTCGGATTTCCTATACAAAGCACAATTTCACTTTTGTCTTGTGTATTTAATGTGATTTTATATTTTATGAGTGAGTTGAGAGGGAGTATACCAGGGGGTGGTGTGGTAGGACGTATGGGGATGTACGCGTGACAATGTGGCCCCTGAGACACCACACCCCCGGCCCCGGAAACTACCCTTTCGAGTATCGCATCAGTGGGTATACCAGGGGGTGTACCGTAATACAGGGGCCCTTTTTGAAATGCTTCACGCCACCTCCCATAAACGGGAGCGCGTCCCTGTTTCTTGATCGCTCGATTTGCACGAAGAGTAAAAATTGAAAGAATCCACGTTGTATGATTTCGTTCCACACATTCGTCCGCAAGTCTTCAAGTCATCTCTGGCTGTCTGCAAATCTTCATTCGGCTTCCCATGTACGCGACAGCATCTCCCTTCCGCGACAGAAACTCCTCTCCTGACTTAATTCGTTTTCTTGCAACTTGTCACGTAATAGGGCGCACCTTCTAGGCGTTCTCATTATTTGGACGCTTCTAGGCGTGCCTGGAAATCATATAAAAAATGTTTATTGGTCGCAATTCATCGCTAGGTAGCATCACAGCAGCGTGTGTCTGTCTGAAGGCTCGTGTGTCGCACCGTGCCCTCGATATGTACCGATGAACGATAAAAAGAAGCCAGAAAGAAGCGTGCCTGTAAATGGTAGCTGGTTTGAGCTTGTACGACTAAAAATTTAACGCATAATTACGCCTAACCGACGTTAAAATTTGAAGAAGAAAAAAAGGTCGTTATTCTAGCTGTGAAGTACACATGTGTAGTATTAAAAAACGTTTGTATATCGTTGCATGTAAGAGAATTTTCGACGTCTTCGTAATTACGTTAATTTATTCGTTAATTTCAAACAGTAGGTCACTAATGTAGAAGACACAATTTTGCGCGCAGGCGGTACACCGTACTTACTCGAAACGGAAAGAGGAAAAAACGGACAAAATTGATACTTGCTCGCGTATATTAGGGCTCTATTATAGTCGTTATGTAATCAGAATTATTCGTCTGAGAAATTTCTCGACGAAAGATTACCGGGTACGCCCGCCAATGTCGGGCGACTCGAATAGCTGTCGCGAAATTTTGAAATTCTGCCGCGATAAAATCTGAAATTATGGCGCAGAATTGAAAAGGAAATTATGTTCGTTAGTTATTAACAGTTCGGTGGAGTAAAGATATCGCGTAGAAAAGTCGTAAAAACATCGCCGGGATTTGTGTTGCAATTAATCGTCGACCTTGGATCACAAAGCTGAAAATTTCAGCCGTCAGGCTGGTATTGCCCTGTATCGTCGCACTTAACCAAATGAGCAGGAGCGGCTGTTAAATATTTGATTTTTTATTAAAGTTGATACGAGATGGATGCCAGTAGAGCTGATTGACTCGCCACGTGTACTGATTGAAATATTGATTGGTTTCTGACAGTGTTGCCGATTTTTTTTTCAGCGGATGCGTTCTTAGTGGAAAAAGATGCTGATTGGGTGTCAGAAAGTCAGAAAAAGGTGCTACATTTCGGATGTTAGAAAAAAATTTCATTTTACCTAGTCTATATCAAATTGTGATTCTGAAAATGAAAAAAATGCGTCAAAATATTATTCATGATTCATCATGTTTTGAACGGAGCGAAAATAGAAGGTAAAACCTACTGAAGGATGATAAAAAAAGAAGCTAATAATTCGTAGTCACACTCTGATTTTTAAAACATCAAATTCTTTAGAAATAAAATTAACTAATAAAATGTTATATTTTTTTTCAAGAAAAGAAGTTTAAATACACTCATTTTAAGAAAAATTCAAGTTTTACTTATTGAATGTTGTATGTATGCTTATGAGAATTTTTCAATGATGTAGGGTAAAATTCCGTAGTTTTACAAAATAAGTGAATTTTGAAAACATCAAGTCAGGATTACTTATCTCAATATCAAAAATTTGAAAAATGTTGTATTATCACATTTTATTAATAAATCATTGCAAGTGGGCAAAAAAAAAAAAAAAATAATAAAAGCAATTCTGAGAAAATTAAAGAATCAGCACTACGCCTACAGAACATATAGTACAATGACTGTATCGAGCATCATATCAAATGAATAGAATTTTCGAAAATTAAAAATTATAAAATCAGCACTGGGCTTTATGAAAATGTAATTTCATTTGTGCCCCAATATGGCGGCCTAGTTTACGTAGGTACGCAGTAACTACAGTATCATAGCTAGACTACCTCATTCCTGATTTCCTACTTCTACTACCTTCTATTTTGGTTTATAACATTACAAAGTAAATTTTTTTCACGGATGTTAAAATTTGAAATTCGATGTGGAAAAAAATCTGACTGGATGCTAACAGGAGACGCCAGATTCCAGATTGAAATTTTTGGAAGCTAGATGAAGTGAAGGATGCTAAATCTAGCATCCAAGATGCCAACTTGGCAACTCCGGCTTTCTGACTTCTGTACCGCCAATCTCAAATTCGAACGAAGGGTACGCTGTAGGTGGTGGAAATTATAAACTGGGGTACTGATAACGTAGCTAAGTATTGAGGTTTTGTCAATTTCTTGATTTTTTCTGCTCGTTTCATGAATTTAATGAATTAGAATTGCGTTCGTGTTGTAAAATTTACCTAATAAATCATGGCCGGTACAGATTTCACCTGAAGCAGGGTGAAATACTGTGTCTAACACGTTAGAGGAACATTGACATGCACTGCTTGGTTTCATTTATCCTATCCATTTTTCGTTGTAAAATTTCAAATTTCACATAATATCGAACATATGAAAGCAAAATCTTGGCAAAACACATCCATATCTATACTAAATGTATTACTAATAAGTTACATACAAACCCCGGGTATCCGAACTAATTGGGGAATTTGGTGCTTCGGATAGTCAAAAATTCGGATAATACGGACTTTTATTCCAATCTGTTATAAATAAGGGCAAGAAGAACGAATGCGCTGTATTATGAATAAAAATAATGACCACATAGATGACTACCGCATCATGTAACACAGAAATGATTAGAAAAATGACGTAAAAAAAGGTACAGTAAATACTTTGACTGTAAAAAAAAAAAAAAAATGAAAAATTGAAAAGAATTCGTTTTTTCCAAAACTAGTCCCGTGATTTTTTGCAACATTTGTGACTCGTTTTCTGGCTGCACTGTCTCTCCATTTCCTCAACATCATGACGTCCGCAAACGAGAGTCGGATAACACGGTCAATGTTCGGATAATCGGGAGAGGTTCTGGTGGCTTCGGATAATACGGTACTTCGGATAATCGGGGTTCGGATAACAGGGGTTCCACTGTATTCATCTTTTCGTCCAGCGATTACAGCGTTTCTAGCAGAATTCGAATATGCGAATTGAAAAATGAAACTGAAAGTGCTCGGATTTGGGAGTCAAGATAACTTCAGCTCTCGATGTATCATTACTGGCTGGCCTATGAAAAATTCTGAAATCGTATCACGCCGCTCTTATACAGAGATTCATCCCATTTTCGAGGATTTCTCTTTAATCGCTGTATGTTGAAAACAGGGTATGGAGTCAGAGCCGCAGTTAGAGTGCCACTAGATTTCTCAAGGACCTCAAATTCCTCAAGAACAGAGCCAGAGTCAGCGCTGGAACTTTGAAAAGACAAAATTTGCTATGGGCAGCAGTGTAGAGTGGAAGTTGATGATAGGTCCATCAAATTTCTCGAGGTTAGAGCTGGAGCCAGAGCCGAGGCATTGAAAAAGTAGATGGTTCCACAGCCCTGTTTGAAGATGAACCTATTCTGGGCTGGTATTATGGAAAATGCTATCAAGCAAATGTACCAGTTCAGTAAGTTTTCCCTATGAATGATTCCCTTATATGGTTTTCCTGTATGATTCTTCGATGATAGAGGGGCGTATGGCGATGCACGCATGCCAAATTGGCGTCGGGACACCGCACCCCCTGTTCCGGAAACGCCCCAAATAGGCCTGCGTCAGAATAGGGGGGATCCTGTTTGATTCTTGTATTTAGTATACGTAGTTTCCCTGTTCAGGATGTCTGCTGGTCATAAAAATCATAAAAGTCATAAAAAAGTCATGAATTTTTCTCAGTGGTCATGAAAATTGAAAAAGTCATGAAAAAGTCATGAACTTCAACTGACGGTCATGGATTTTTGCAAAATTACATAATAATGAAATTACAACATGGGAAAAGAAATGGAGTTACATTAGTTAATGCTGTCCCAGCGCTGCCTATATACTTATTTTAGTTAACGTTACAGAGAATTTACAAATTTCGACTAAAAATTGAATTTTAAAAACAAAATGATGAACCTCGTTTGACCAATAAAAAAAGGTCATGAAAATGTCATGAATTTCAGAACTATTGATTCAGTAGACACCCTGATGAGTCTCCTGTATCATCCCCTATATGGTTCCATGTCTGATTTTCTTATATGAATTTCTTGTATAATGTCCCATTTGTTTTCCTGACATTATTCCTTTACTTGATTTCCCTATACAACTTTCTTATATGTGTACTGTTTCTTGTATGAATTCTATGCATGCTGTTTCTATTTTATTTCCCTACATTATTAGATGATAACCCTGTATCATCTCCATGTATGATTTCCTTCTATGTTCTATGAGTTTCCTTTGTAGTTCCTTTCGTATAATTGCCCTATTTAATGTATCTGCATTATTTCCCTGTACACATAATTCCCCTCTGTCATCCCTCTGGTTTTCTCCATGTAATTTTCTTACATAAATTTTCTGTATAATATCCTATTTTTTGTCTTTACATGATTTCCTTGTTTGATTTCCCTGTCTGATTTCCTATGCAAATGTCCTATATGGATTCTCTGCATGCTATTCTTATGTTATTTCCCTACAGATGTTTGCCCTATATGATCTCCATGTATGATTTCCTTCTATAATCCCATTATAAAAGTTTCCTCTGCAGTTCCGTTGTATGATTTCCCTATTTTGTATTTCTGCATTATCTACCTATACACATAATTCCTTTCTACCATCCTGAATTTTTTCCAATGTTATTTTATTGTCCTTACATAATTTCCTTGTTTGATGTCCCTGTCTGATTTCCATGTACAAATGTTCTGTATGGATTTTTTGCACAATATTTATATTTCTATGTTTATTTCTCTACACGATTAGATGATTACCCTGTATCATCTGCATGTATGATTTCCTTTTGCAATCCCGTTATGTGAGTTTCCTCTACAGTTCTCTTACACGATTTCCCTATTCAACATTTCCGTATTATTTCCCTGTACACATAACCCCCCTCTACCCTCTACCATCCTCCTGTATGTTTTCCCTGTATGATTTTTTTACATGAATCTTCTGTATAATATCCTTTTTGTTGTCTTTACATGATTCCCTTATTTGTTTTCCCCCGCACAACTTTCCTATACAATACTCCTATATGGATCCACTGCATAATATTCTTATGTTCTTTTCCTACATAAGATTATTATCTTGCATCATCTCCATAGATGATTTCTTTCTGCAACCCGTTGTACGAGTTGATTTTCTTTGCAGTTTCTTTGTATATGAGTCTTTTTATACGATTTTCCCGTTCAATATTTCTATATTATTTTTTACCTGGACGTATAATTAGCCCATTATATGATTTCCTATCGCGATTCTCTTGTACTATTTCCCTATTTAATATTTCTATATTCTTTCTTACATGTACGGTTACAGTATATCATAGCTCTATGTGTCCTAATCCCTGGCTTCTTGTGTAGTTGCCCTGTATGTATTCCTCTACGATTCCATTGTATGATTTTCCTATATGACTTTCATGCACGATTTCCCTACACAACTTTCCTATACCGTTTTCCTATGTATAATTTACCCGTACCATGGTTCTTAGTATTTTTTAGAGTCTCAGGCAAAGAGAAAGAAAGGTGAAGGCCAGATTCTTAGAATAATATCGATGATGGAGGGGCGTATAGCGATGCACGCTTGCCTGATTGGCCCCGGGATACTGCACCCCCTATCCCGGATACGCCCCGAATGGGCCTGCGTCAGAATTGGGAGGGATCGCTTTGAGGTAACTCCTGCTACCCCCATTTCTCCTGTCGCCTCTTCACGGCGGCGAATCAACATAGAGAATTAGTTAAAATGTCTGCAAATACTCGGAAGAACAACAAAAGTTTCATATCCGATTAAAATAACCGAAAAAAAGAAGAATCAACAGGAAATACTAAAACTGTAAAAATGATAACAATATCCGAAGTGGCAGAAATAACAGGAAAGACAGGAACGATAAAATCAGAAAATATGAGAACAACTAACAGACTCGTTTGCGCTTTGAAGAAATTTATGTTTCGACAAAATCAATTTTTGGAGAAAGACACGTTTAAAATGAAGAAACTCGAATACCTGTGTGAGATTTTCCTTTTATAGCCTGTTCCTTTCAATTCACCTAAAATTTATATTTTTAGATACAATGAGCTTATTAACAGGAAAGGATTACTATAAGCACTCTGTAAACAGGGAATCTAATAGGAAAGAATCACTAAGCAAGTTCATCATAACACAGCTGAACTATATCAGTAATCGCTCAATTGTAATAAGTGTCGGCTCAGGAAACAACTCGGAAATTCAGTGACCACGATACAGAATGGTCGGTTTTGTTTTCTTCCTTCGCGACATCAATAGTGTGAAGTGCTGTTTATGCTTCCTTCACAAACTTCCTTAATAATTCATTCTTTGTTTGCCAACTTGGTGTGCTTTTCTTCGAAGTGGGTGACACGCACAGAAGTGATGAAAAATACAGAAGCAAGGGCAGTAATATTTATGTAGCGAGCGTAATGGTGCTGTACCTTTCAAGACATCGTGAACGAAGTCGTGCCGAAGCAACTTCGTGGGGGCAGCGAAGAAAATTTTTAAGATTGAGGAATGAAAAATGGAAAAAAAGGAGAAACCTCTTCTTGGAATGTTACCAGCGGATGCCCAGGATCTTCTGTCCTCTCAGAACAATTTCGCCTACTCACAAAAATTCCCCCTTCATTGCTGTTAAATCCCTGGCCTTGAGTTGAATGCTGTCGAGTGCTAAGTAAATAATGATGAACCTTGTGTAGAAACTGCTTGTAGAATTTCGTATTATTTTATGGGAAGAAGTAAGAAGGAAGAGAATTTCTTACTGGAGAAGTCCAAGTCGTTATCTCTGTTACATTTATATCCATCTACTTGTCCGTTTACATACAGTAAAATGATCTGTCCATCCATTCATAAATCCATATATTCATTCATTAATCTACTCACCCGTTTGTTCGTTTGTCTGTGGGTAATTAAAATTAAAAAAAAAAAAAAAAACGGCAACGGCGTATTTTAGTTAACAACGCATGTCTTGAATGCTAAATATGTTAGAGACTTATTTTTTAATGGTTTCATAAAGCAGTTATTAGTTTCACCTTTTCAAAATTAGATATACGTGTTCCGTCTCCCAACTGCCCAATAATTCCATTAGAGAGGCTAAAAGTTCCCATCTTCGTCGCTGTTATTACTTACGTTCTCGAATCTCAATTTTGTCGTACTATTTTTAGCAAGATTCTTGAAAAAAAGAAGAAAAAGTACTGTATTAGAGTACATGCGGGTAAAGGTTAATACAAATAATGGTGACTGGACGAGCGCCTTATGGCCTCCATAGAAGTTCAAAATGTCCGAACATGAAAACTAAAAAAGTGGGAGTAATTTTAAAGAGTATTTTTGAAGGGTATGAAGGAGAGAATCACTTACTGCGGAAAAATAATTAGGTCTCAAGGACAGTTTTTATGAAAAATTTGAAAAATATAAACTTTTTTTTTGAACAAAGTCGATTTGTGAACACCCAGTTGATAATTTGTTTTTCAGTAGTTACAGTAACTATGTCTTCTATTATTAACAAATAGTTCCACCAATCTATCTACTAGCAATGTTGAGAAAAACATTTTCCATATATTTACGCTTTCAACTGTGTAAGCAGGCAATCATATCTACATATTGTTCAAATAAGTTTCCTATGTACTCGATTGAAGGGGGGATCACATACTTGAGACACCTTGTATGAATAAAATCTGTAAAAATTACCCGTCTTTCCATTTTCTATGTCCATTGCTGTTACTCTTCACTTCTCAAAGAAAAAAAAGAGGGGGAAAAAGTCGAAAGCATTTAGTTGTAAAGTATTTTAACATCGAGGTACTGAAAATATTTTTTGTAGCTGTAAATGTCAGTGTTGTTAGACAAAACGATTTTTTGTCCTTTAGTCAGAGGAGCATTTCATCTTGTTTCGTTATATCATAAGTTTTGTTATCTCTAGAGTTTGTCATTTTGTTTTTTCATAGTTTTGTTATGTCTTGACAAAATTATTTCATCATTTTGTCTTCCGTTCTGTCATGTCACTTAGCATAGTCTACCAGTCTACCGTCAATGTCGCTTAGCATAATCTGTTATCAATTATTATGTCGGGTAGCATAGTTTATCATTTAATCGCTGACGAAATGTCATAACATAATTTTTTCGTCATTTTATTTTGTCATAGAATTCATTCTTTTTTTTAATTTCTTAATGTCGTTGACGAAACGGTCCTGACTAAAAATGATGTAAGATTTTGTTATTATGACAATTTGCTCCCCTCGACACTGATGCGATGCCCGAAAGGGTGGTTTCCGGTGCGGGGGGTACGGCGTCTCAGGGGCCACTTTGACATGCGTGTATCGCCATACGTCCCATCACACCATATGACAATTTGAAAATTCAATTGTCATATCGTCATTTTATTCATTAGTAGTTCAAAAATTTTTGACCACGACGAAGGAAATTCCTACGCTATGGACTCTGAATCATGTAAACCATATATAATTTTCTTGTGGTGGCATCTAAAGAAGTTTGATCAAAAAATTAACTTCGAAATTGGAATTAGTGATCGTAAAACCCTAGAAATCAACATATTTTTTTAGCCAATTCTCTCCCCATTTTAGCATTCCCTCTAGGAGCCATGAACCCAGATCGTGGAGTCAACCAGTTTTATATTTGAAGCTTATCCGAACTCCTATCCAAAACTTGGGTCCGAATATCACTGGCGGAACTAGACATTTTGATCGAGTGTGCCAGTTTTCAAACATATAATACCGGCTTTTTCAAATTGTTGTAGAATTGTCAGTGCTTACCCCCCCAGTTTTTGAAAGTGAGAATTATGTATAAAATATGCTTATGTCATAAACATAGGACAAGTTTTTTTTTGTTTTTTTTGTTTTTTTTTTGTTGTTTTTTTTGTAAAATGAACAGGTTTGCCAGTGCACAGTGTGCAAACCGCGAATATTTCTAGTGTTATTTATTTTGGCATCCATCTTCATGCAGTTCCAAAGAATCTGAGAAAAGTAACAAGATAAGGGACACCCTAAGGTATATGTGATTGTCTATTAAGAAGAATGAGCGTGGGGTGAATTAAAAAATTAAAATAACAAAAATTAAAAATGCTGTATTATAGATTGTGGAAACCGATTGATTCAAACTGAATTTCACGGGACAGTCCTACTACTTGGCTATCAGAGAATATCAAATCGGTTCTGTCGGGCTTCTTAATCAGTCGTACTCAGTTGATGAACATTTTTTTAAAAATTTATTTCACGGCAAGCTCCCGTTACCTTTTGTACGGTCATATGTTAATGATTTTCAAACGAAAAAATTGAAAAGGAACATTTTTCTTAATTTCATATTGAAATATTCCATTTTTCTTGACAATTACTGTTTGCCTGTACATATGTTTGCTGTCTGCCTGTCCACCTGTGCCTGTGTCGGTGTGCCTTTTTGTTTGCTTGTCTGTCTGTCGTGCTTCTTTCGAAATCTCTACTTCGAAACTGATTGTGAAAATTTCGACGCCGACGAAATGAAATAAAATTGCCGGTTCGGTATCCTGTAACTCAGACATAATCAGAGCAAAACACAACAAATATACGAAAACATGCGAAAAGCTGGACGACCTGATATGGCATCTCTGTCAAAACGATGAACCTAATTCGCCTCTTTTAACGGTATCTACTCGTGTACATCTTTTCGCTCGAATAAAAATGACAGCAAAATAAATAATATATATTCGGTCGTGGACTCCTAGCCCTGGTGCTAGCCTAAGTAATGAGTAAGACCGTCGCTTGTTTACAAAACTTTTTTTTTATTGCCCATTAAATTACTAAATCGCTCGTTATGTAACGGCAACTGGTTTTTCCTCAAAATGAGCCAGGTACTGTACGTGACATAGACAGTGATTATTAATGAACTACAAAGAGGTAATTATCTAGACATACTGCCGTAGTACGTGGAAGGACTTGTGTGCCGGCTCAGTATCCGAAGCGCCGGTCAAATTTACGGGTAAATTATGCGAGTCCTCCAGCGATGACTGTTATATTCAGGGGAGAGGGGTCGTTCGTATTCGTGGATGCGATGTATTTATTCCTAATTAGAGCTGGCGCATAGCGCGCACACGCTGTGTAATGTCTACAAAACATAACTGTTTTGAGCCATGAACTGGGCCCCAATGCTGAATGGTTACGTGTGCAATTTACCAAAAGAGGAAAAAATCTCAATCGCAGTAACGCGCGTTAGAAAAGCTGATTTTTGAAATTGAACCAATACGTTATCAACTGGGCCCGGATTTTTAAGCACTAGAAACACAGAAGAAGGTTATATGAAAAGTCTTTCATAAGTCCTAAATCAGGGACGTACCGAAGAGTTTTTCCGGCGGGGGGGGGGCATTGTGAAAGTCCCAACTGACTCAACTCAAACTTTTCCCAAGTATCAAAGCGAAAGAAGAAAAAACTTTTCATTTGTTGGATTTTTCCAACTCGCCTGACTGAAATGGTAAATTTTCGTAAGGGCTGAGTGAAAGATTCCTGCAGAAGGAGGGAGGAGGATGGGTGAGCTGCCCCATTACCCCCTATCGGTACGTCCCTGACCTAAATAGTCCATAAGAATTCCCTGGAAAAGTGAAATAGTTTCAAAAAAAAGTAATATAATCCCGAAAAGTCCTTATTTACGGCTTCATGGATATCAAATTAAAGATCTTAGAAAACTGAACCTAGTTTTTATTTTTGTATTCCTCCAAAACTATGTACAACTTTACAACTTTGAATCTAAATACTTTATTCAAAGTGGCCACTTGACAATTTTTTCAATCTAAAATCATTTTCGTTCATTTTTGTGAAAATATGGTCATTTAGTCATCTTTTTCATTTTCCTTCTCCAATACATCAAACTAATATTGTGGTTAAACTTTCAAACTCTCAACTGGAAATTCATGTCTCATCTGCATCAGTTCTTCTAATCAGTGTCAATGGTATCAGATGCTTTGTTTGCTTCAAGAAGTGTTGAAATTGCTCCTGATGTCCAGTTCTTCTGTCGTAATGATGCTGCAACCAAAGCTGAAATTCCATGGATACTGATGTTGTTGCGAGTAATCTCAGTTTGCGATCCTGTGACGGTATAATCTCACTATTCAGCGCCATGTTTCCAAAACTCAAGTAATAGAAACCATGCCTTTAAATAAAACAGAAGCTCGATACTTAATAACAGAAGCTTATGGTCCATATTTTTATAGCCGTTTAATTGAGGATGGCATTAAAAGTAATGCCTATTATTCTCTTCTGCATGATGAAACATCTTATATCGCTCATAAGAAAGAGTTAAAAATTTGTATTAGATTTGGGTCTGAAAGTAACATTTAAAAACAATTTTCCTAGGCTCTGCTGAAGCTAAAATCATTTTCCAATCCAGTTTGTCGACTATGGATAAGACTCATTTGCCGCAAAATTTGTCAATGTTGAGCTCAGATGGTCCGAATGTTAACAAATCAGTGTTCAGTTTATTCAATGAGACAGCGAAAGTTATACTTCTAAAAGTTTGTAGGGACAACATGCATAAAGTTCATGATGCCTTTTCAAAATGTCTTAATGAATTTGGCCATGAAACTGCAAAATTTATTATTATAGTTTGGCGTTATTCTCTTCATGAATACCCTAACCGAGAAGCAGATTTCCGTATCATTCAAGAAAAACTGAAATTGCTACTTGTAAAAATATTAAAACACATTTCAGTTCGTTGGTTGGTTTTGAGAAACTCAGTAAGAATAATACTTGAGCAGTCCTGCAATTAGAGAATACGTTTTGGTTTTCCTACCAAAAGAGAAGCCGAAACTATTAACTAGCAGATCGTATAAACTCAGTTGAAGAGAATTTACGAAGCTGAATTCGAATTCCTGTTTGCAGCTTCCCAATTATTCAGCAATATGACTGAAAGGTTTCAATTTCCCAATGAAATATTAATGAAATACATTTACTGTGTGTAACACTTCTTAATCGCGTTATGAAACCATCTAAATTTTCTTTTGTGAAGTGTGACAAATCCAAAGTGGAACTCTTACCTGTTAGAGAATTAGTTGTATGTACCTAAAAATGTAAAAACTGAACTTTCTAATGTTCATGAAAGAGAGACCATCTAACTTTTCCTTTTGTGAAGTTTAACACATCTAAAGTGGAACTCTTACCTGTTAAAGAATTAGTTGTTCCTAAAAAAGGTGAAAGCTGAACTTTTTACTGTTAATGAGAGAGAAGTTGTATTTTTCGTTGTTGTCAAAAAATCTTATTTTTAGCTGTGGCAGAATATTTACGAGTATACTTGAAATACTGAAGTCAATCAGAAATTTCAGCTCTGAGATTTTTGAGATTTCGTGAAACCAAAAAACGTTAAATAATGTGATCCTAGTTTTGCTCAAGATGTTGAAAATATTTCAAACTTGCTAAATATTAGTGAAATAAATAATACAGTATTACCTATAATATATGATGAATATATGCTATTGAAATGTGAGAACATTTTTGAAGAAGAAATGACTGGCAGTAATTTTTGGACCAAAGTATTTCTTTTGAAATATAAATCGGGGTTTGAAAAGTATCCTAATTTGTACATTATTTTTCAATTTTGTGCATAATAAGTTTTTTTTTTTTCGCTTCGAATATTTGAATTTTGAGTTGAGCGTGTTTTATAAAAAAGAATAATAACTAGAATTTCGTTCCGTCAATGTAGGCAGCCCCACAAAAACTGGTACACAAGAGGCTGAAACTCTTGAAATGTTTTAGGTCACTTTCTCAATTTTTTAAAGGAAAAGTTTGAGTGGCCACCGTGAAAAATTTACACCTTGTCTTCATAGCTCATTTTTTGCCTTCTCAGTGTTTTAATGTTCCATGTTTTTATTTGTTTCAGGTGAGTGTCGATTTCTTGATAATATTATGCCCACGGTTGCGGAATGAACAATGTATTCGTAAGTACCTAAGAATATATGAGTACCTTCTTGGAGTATTTCTTATGAAAATATTTCGTTGTGGGACGGGCCATTGTCCCCTTTTCCCTCCCCTTGTATGCCCGTCTGATCTGAAACAGTTCAAACCAGTCAAGAATGTAGAAATGCCTGACTGCGCTCTGAGCAAGCCGGAAAGAGTCTCGAAGAATTTATTGCGGTCTCGCAAAATTTAAAAGTGTCTTATTGAGTATTATAGAGTCTGAGAAAAGCTTACAGTATTCTAGTTTCAAAGTAGCTTGCAGTATTATAAATGATGAATGTGTGCTATTAAAATGTGAAAACATTATTGAAGAAGTAATTCTTGGACTAAAGTATTTCTTTTGAAACATGATTCAGGGTTTGAAAAGTGTCCTAATTTGTACATTATTTTTTAAATTTGCGCGTAATGTTTCTTTTTTCCTCTTCGAATATTTGAATTTGAAGTTGAGCATGCTTCATGGAAAAGAATGATAACTAGAATTTTGTTCCGACTGTGTACGCAGTCCTACAGAAATTGGTAAACAAGAAGCTAAAACTCTTGAAATTTTAAGTCACTTTCTTGCGAATTTTGGTATTTTTTTCAATTTTTTAAAGGAAAAATTTGGGTGGTGGCCACCCTGTTTATTGCCACAAATAATAAGGTTGTTATGATTTTTCAAATAAGCCTGTCATCTAATGTTTGCAAAGTATTTATGAAAATAATAAAAAATAGAATTTACACGATTTTAGATAAACAGCAAGCAGACGAGCAGGCGGGATTTAGGAAAAATTTCAGCACGATCGATCAAATACAAACGCTCAGTCAACTTTTGGAAAAGACGAGAGAATTTCAACTGAATCTGGCCATAATGTTTGTTGATTTTAACAAAGCTTTTGATTCACTATTTCATGATAAAATCTGGGAAACCTTAGCAGTACAGGGAGTACCAGAAAGTGTAATCAAAATGCTAAACAACCTATATGCTAATTCTTTTGCTCAAATCAAATTAGACAAAGAAGGAGAACCTTTCCAAGTGAAGAGAGGCATTAAACAGGGTAATCCGCTTTCACCAAATATTTTCAATGCTGTCCTAGAGCAAGTTTTTCGTAAGATCAACTGGAAAAATAAGGGGATTAAAATCAAAATGAGAGGGCCAAAATTTATTCAACTTCAAATACTTGAATAATCTCAGGTTTGCGGATGATATCGCCGTCATTGCTAAAAGTGGTAAGGAACTGATAGCGATGGCAGAAGACTTCAGGAGGGAGAGTGAAAAAATTGGTCTAATTATAAATCAATCCAAAACTAAAATCATGACAAATATAAAAAACTTGGAAGAAATCAAAATTGAGGACAAAATTATCGAAATGGTGCCAGAATATCAGTACTTAGGACAAACTTTCTCGTTCTACAATAAAACGGAAAAAGAACTAAAAATTCGAAGGGCAAATGCCTGGAAAGTATTTTGGTTACAACAAAAAATTTTGAAAAGCAATATGAAATTAAACACTAAGGTCAGAGTCCTTGAAAGTACGGTTCTTCCAGTCTTGACATATGGAGCTCAGACATGGGCTACAACCAAAAAGCAAATGCAAAAGATTCAGGTTACCCAAAACACTATGTTGAGGAGTATTCTAAAAATTAAACAAAAAGACCATGTTCGGATTCAAAGTATAAAAGAAAAAACAAAAATGAGAAGTGTTTGCAAAGTTCTGAAAAAACTCAAACTCAAATATGCAGGACACATTATGCGGGAATCCGGGTCAAAATGGAGCAAAATTCTGACTTCCTGGATTCCACATGAGGGTAAACGGGAAAAGGGGAGGCCAGTCACGAGATGGGGTGATGAAATAAAGGAAAATTTTGGTCCATCCTGGCCCACCATAGCGGGGGACAGGGAAAGGTGGAAGAACCTGACAGAGGCTTATAAATAAATAAATGATTTTTCAATTTTTTTTTCTTCTTCAAGTGAAATGGATTTTTTTAAATTTCTTCTTAAAATATTGAAAATTGAAATATTTTTTCGTAAAAAATTGAAAATCGAAAAAATAGTTTCGAAAATTGAATTTTTACCCGAAATAGTCTCAAAAGGTCTCTAAAAGCATCAATTTTAGGCAAAATTATCATTTTAAAGGGAAAATAGTCCGAAAAAAGGCCGTATCAAAGTTAGCTCATCGGCTTCAGAATTTCTTAATTCGTCCAGAAAACCTCAATAGGCCGGACAGGCTAGGCTAGAAAAAAGAGAGTTTTGCTTAAAAATCCGGATTTACGATTAATCAGTTATTGGTAATTAATTGGTCGTGTGTGATTAATTGATCATATTCGATTCATTGGTTTCTTCTTGTCTATTGTCTCTTATTCATCGGGAATTTACCACTGATGATAGAACTTACAATTGGTTCTTTAATACAAAAATAGTCATACAGTTGATGTTAGCGTATCCTTCTCCTTTCCTCTCATTAATATTCTGAACAGAGCATATTATACTGGGAACTCACAATGCTCATCAAAAATCTTCCCTCCCCCTTCAAATTTCTATACGAAAAGTGCGGTTAGGTGAAGTGAACATTATCCATCCATTAGCAAAGCTGTAGACCCTCGGTAGAGATAGCCCATCCGTTAGATATTCCGTTTCAGAATGAAACTGAGACATATGAGTTTTCCCGTGTCCATTTTCAAAATAATTTTATACCTTTTGCAAGTGGGACAAAATAATTAAAACCAAAATATTTTTTGAAAAATCCCTCTCCTCATCATCCTTCCCTAAGAAAATTTGGTTTCCACCGAAAAAGTTGTGTCCCAATGACCTCTTTTTCTAAAAAAAAAACAGCCCCTCCCGTGAACACACTCCCGAGAAAGAACAAAATTATTTCCGAAAATCCTCGATAAAATGTAGGTTAAAAAAGTGTCTACCGGTCTTCTAAGTCATCTAAAGTCATCTGCTTTGAAAAGAGGTCATCTAAGTCATCGAAAGTCATATTTTCTCGCTGTAAGTCGTCTAAAACATTTTTATTCTATTAAATAGTTGAGGGGAAAAAAGCCAAAATGGCTTAGGTTTATTGTACATACAAACATCAGCTCATGAGTAAATAGTCAGCGAGTGAAATGTGACTGACATTCGTAGGCAATTTTTGCGTTTACTTACGCTCGACAGACTTCATTTCCAGTAAATGCGGTTTGGCTCAAAAATAACTAAAAATGAAAAATAAAGAAAAATAGACGTGATATTGTAAATGTAACGTAAAGTAGGGAAGTAGCAGAAAAATAAGTGATTGGAGCGAGCAACATTTTTTTTGAGACTACTAAAAAATTGAATAGAGGTCATCTAAAGTCATATTTTTTAACTTATCAGTTCTAGTTGACACCCTGGTAAACAAAACATGAACATGAGAAACATGATAGAAATTAAGTTTTATTATTCAAAATATATAATAAAAAATCGGTAAATACAGAACTGGGACTCTCTCTCTATGGTGTGGTGGGACGTATGGCGATGCACGCATACCGAAGTGCCCCCTGAGACCCCGCACCTTCGGCCCCGGAAACTACCCTTTCGAGTATCGCATCAGTGGCTGGAGGGAACCCTCTCACTGTGCACGGGATTTTAAGTTGCCATCGATTATAAGTCGCACCCTACATTTGAGGAAAGAGTTTGAGATTATTTTTTTCTTCGTTCATAAGTCTCGGGGAGAAAAGACAATGCACAGGAAACAATGAATTGGAATTCCAAAAAAGCGACATCTATTGGTATTTGTGAAGTCTGGTCCAGTTGAGAAACAATTTTTCCACGCTTCCCCTCCAACTTCACAATGCCCACTATCGATGTGTATTGCGGGTTGCAAATTTGTTTCTAATTGGACCAGACTTTAGGTATTAGGCATTTCATCTTTAAGAATTTTCTCCATCTTCAGGTAGGGAATCATCATTCTCTCCTCATCGCTGGAAAAGTTCTGTTCCTTCTAGACAATATCGTCCTCTGAATCGTTCAACACGTTACTGAGGGAACACTTTTTGAATGAATTAAGAACGATTCCTATATCGGCTTTCTTCCGCGTGCTTGAAACCCATGCAAATAGTAGGGAGTCATTTTTCCTCGAGTATAAGTTGCACCCTAGATTTTTGATATAAAAAATGTGGACAAAAGTGCGACCTATATTCGAAGGAATACGGTATGCATGCAAAACATAAACAAATAATGTTATATTTTTCATTATAAACACCAAAAAGAAGTTGTAACGCCGATAATCGAAAAAACAACCTTATTTTTGGGTTGGAAAGACGATTATTATTTTTCTTTTACTGGATATTTTTACGATATTATCTCGCCTTCCTCACGCATAGGACTATAATCTGTGAAAGTTTCAAAGAAATACGTGTTACCGTTTTCGCAAGCAGCAACAAAATGAAATGTTTGGACGCGTTTCCCCAAGAATGCACTTTTCAGTATAACGCTGTTTTCCATCCACTACCTCAGTTGAATGTGTCATTTTCCTGGTAAAACATCGTGGCCAGTATGATAAAATGAACGAGAAAAGTGATGTAGAATACATTTGTAGTCGGGTCCCTTTTCTAGGACGTCTTCTATGTTGTTTATGGTGTTATTCCGGGGAGCTGTCGACAGGACACTACCCCTCGTTGGTGTCCGCTTGATGTACCGTCTCTTCACGAACTCGATCTGGACCGAACGCAGACGTGAAAGTAAGCGGACTGTATCTCCGTACCCGCCCGCTCGTATCGTCGCTTCACGGGATCGATTTCGTCTGAATGCGAGCGTAGTAATCGGACCGTTGTTCCCCTTCTTACCCGCCCGCATGTATCGTCGCTTCACGGGCTCGGAAAATTTCGAAAGAAATTCGCGAAAATCTTGACTGCCTCGTACTGAATCGATCTAATCAAAAACTGTACAGTTCCTATACTAACAGTCCTCTACCCTCGTATAAATTTCATCACTAGTGATTCATTCCTACTCGAGTTACTTTTTTCCTGAAACGTGAAAAAAGTGTACTCCGACCTCGATTCCCGGCCCTGGTGCCGAAACCGATTGCTGATTTTAAAAATCAGCTAAAAAGATTTCGAATATACTCCGTGGCTGTGTGCGAGTCAACGCTCCAGTTTCGCCGCATTAAATTTTATGTTACCTTGTCCGTTGAACCTGGACGTGCGTTTAGAACATTGCGTTCGTCTCGTCTCGTGTACTACGTTCTTGTTCGATCATGTTTTTCCTCATGTTTTAACCTCTCTCTCTCTTTCGAGTTTCCGGAGAGCTTTTCTGACCTATAAACTGAAATCGTGTCATTTTTTATGCGAACGTCTACGAGTGTACATATCAAAATGAACGCGCGACCCGGTCATTGATACGTAGACTGGATTACTCGACTAGCTGTGGCGGTGCAATGTGGTGGGAACAAGTGAACGCCATAAAAAATGCGCTTACGAAGTGACAAAATGACAATAACGCAATGTAGGCCCGCCATGGATTCATGTCACATCTCGTTACTCTTCGTAGAGTTGCATACACGGATACCATTGACCGCGTGTGCTCGTGAGAATCACGCACGCTCGAGTTTCTGGAAAAGATCAAACCAGTTGTGCACGACGCAATTTCTCAAAGACAGTGCAAACTGTCTGGATTCTGTAGGCCGCAGTGGTTTTCAGCTCATTAGTCGCTACCCATAATTGCAAACGTGTCGTTGAGTACCCTAGATCGTCAACTTTTTGGAATCCCTACATGTGACGGATTTGTAACCCTCTGAATCCAATTGTCTCCCTACATAGATGCTCCGCCCTGATGCCTAGAAAAGTACGTTCTGTTAAAAATGAGTAACTTCGAGGAATCCTCGCAGTTGACAGATATGAGATCCTATTAGGTCATTCATCCGACCCCACTCCCCCCCCCACAAGTAGTAGTCTAAAAAAAAGTTGAAATTATTGTAAGTACAGTGGTACACGGTTCCTGCACGGTGTAGCGGTTGATGACGTATTTTATCCAAAATGCAGGTACTGCAGATTAGTACTGAAAATTTTTTCATCCCGACTCGTTCTTGGCTTAGAGTATATGCCAGGGGTGCAACTTGCGGTCACTTTTTCAGATGTTGGTTACTAAAAGTCACTTCTTCTGTAAAAAGTCACTAAACGTTACTTTTTTCGTATTTTCACGCTCAAAATGAAGTAAACTCATTACTAAAAAAATAAAAATGGAAGTTCTGTGTTTGTGACGAGCCGCGAGCGTGAGCAGACTGCAGGCAGGAGACAGCAGATCGGTTTCTGCAAATCCATACAGTGCACAACGCGTTTTCAAAAGGCTTACATGTGTTAGGGATCAACATACCTGATTTTCTAATGATGATGCCCAGTTTCATCTATCATTTTCCTAAACGTCGACAGCATTTTGGAAGTATTCAATCTCCAACAGTTGCAGCCCTCCTCGGCCAGAAACTTCTCTCCCACAACGGCCATAATCTTCTACCAGAGCTTCAATGCCCACCCCATGGTCTTTTACTTCCGCAGTATCCCCCCTCCCTGCGAACCCTTTCCGTCTGCACATCCGGGTAGGCCCTCTCCCTTGGACTTCCTGCTCCAACGGCTTTAATTTCTCTCCCTAGTCCCTCTTTCACCCAGGACTTCCTCCTCCACCAGGACCTCTTCCTCACCATTACCCCCACCACCCAGGACCTTTATCCCCCTTCTGAGGCCACCCCCATGAATCTCTTCCCCATTCTGGAGCTCCCTCCACCATGAACCACCTCCTAGTGGTAGGCTACCCTTGGAGAAATGAGCAATTAGTGGGGAAGGGTAGGCAATCCGCAGGTGGCGGACCCTCCCGAAGGTAGGGGCTACCCCTGGAGAAATGAGCAATTTAGAGGCAGGGTAGGCAACCCACAGTGGTTTTTTTCGGAGTTTGTGGTGGTGGCGGATTTTACTTTTTTAGTATACAGACAGATATGTCTTATTATGTCAGTTATGTTTTTAAATTTGGAGATATTTTATGTTTTTGTTTTTTTTTTTCCCCTAAATTTATTTATTTTACATACATATTACATATACAATATATTGTGCTGACCTGGGGACCACTTTTGCTTCTTAAGCTTATCGGTGCTCCGCAGGTCGTTACAATTTTTTATAGTCTTACGATAATTTTTTAATTTTGCACATTAAAATATACGTAATTTATTAATTTAATTATTAAATATAAATTTTGAAAATTTTAAAGTAATAATAAAAGTTTTATATAATATACATATTATTAAATTTATTCATTAGGATAGGTTATTTTTATATTAATACAGGGAAAAGTTTTTAGGTTTTATTATTAATAAATTTATTTGGTCGGAATAGAAAAATTTTGTTTTTGCGGCTGTAGCTATTGTACCTAGTTATTATACTTCTCTTTATTATTCATAATTTCATTGACATAATTGACGGTTTTTTGTGTGCTTTCTTTTTCTTCGAACCAGTTTTGATTGGTTTCTTTTATGTTGTATTTGGCCCTTATAAGTTTGAAAGTAGAACATTTTAAGAATGTGTGGTCAGATGTATCTGTTTCGTCGCTTTTACAATTTATACAAGTGTCTATATCTGTTATTTTGTATTTTTTGAGATATTCCCCGAAATTCCCATGCCCCGTTAGAAACTGAGTTAGATAGAAATTTAGTATTAGCGCTTTGTTTTGAAGTATTTCCTTTATAGTTGGTATTAGTGCAGCTGTTCTTCTTCCAGTTTTTTCATGTTGGTATTCCTCCTGCCATAGATTATTATATTTGTTGTTTATTTCTTTTATGTTTTCCTTTTTTTGTTTTTCATCCATTTGAGACCATTTTATCGTTTTGATTTCGTTCACTTTTTGTAATTGTAGGTCTCATAGGTGGTATTCCAGCTATGACATTAGATGTAATGTAGGATACTGTTTGTTCTATATGCTGCTATAATACCCAGTAGAATTTTCCTTTGTTCTTTTCTTATCTTTTTTTTTGGTATTTTTTTGTTTTTTATGCTCAGTTTTGGGTAATAAATTGTGCTACCATATTCTATAATGGATCTGAAAAGTACCGAGTATAAAATTTTCCTATCTGCATATTTCATGCCAAAAGTTTTTTTGTATAATGCTGTTATTCTGCAGTAGTATTTTTTAGTTTTCTTTATTATGTTTCCTGGTGATTAGGATGCTGTTTGTTTTTAGAGGGTTTATTTGTAAGCCCAGATGCTTTAACGTGTTGTTTATTGTTTTAATTGCGGAATTTATGGGTTTGACATCATCTAAATTTTGAATACCAGCTATTAATAAGAGATCATCTGCATAACTGAGGAGTTCCATTTCTCCATTAAGATCACATGGATTATGTACTTTTGCCATTGCAATATTAAAAATAGTTGGTGATAGAGTTGATCCTTGTGGTACTCCTGCTTTTAGTAGTTGTTGATGTATTACTTTTTTGTCTTTGTAGAATCTTATTTCCCTATCTTGTAAGAAGTTTTTGATCAAGTTTAAGATGTTTGTCGGGATGTTGTTCTCTTTAAGGCATTTCAGTATGGAGGAGACCATTTTATTGCGTCAAAAGCACCGCTTATATCAAAGCTAATTAGTAGAGTCATTTTCACGTGGTTTTGGTTTGTTTCTATTTTTTTAATGCATGTGTTTACTGCCTTTTCGGTGGATTTCTTTTTTATATAGCCGAATTGGTTTTTATGTATAATTTTGTTAGTTTTGACTTATTCCTCTAGTTTTAATCGTATTATTTTCTCGTACATTTTCCCTAAATTTGGTAGGAGGGCTATTGGTCTATACGAGTTTGGTTGGGTTGGATCCTTTCCTGGTTTGTTTAGTAGTCTTAGTTTGCACATTTTCCAGAAAGGTGGAAAGTATTCAAGTTCAAGGTATTTATTATAAATTATTAGTAAGTTATGTTAGGACAGATTATGTCCTTGAAATTAGGAAAGTAGCTGATCTGCCTCTTTTTAGTACATAGAGAGATATGTCTTTTTATGTCTTATTATGTCAGTAATGTCTTAAAACTTGGAGATTTTTATTTTAGAACAGATTATGTCCGTGAAAGTAACTGATCTGCCCCTGCTATTTTTCTGATTTCCAAGTAGGCAATCCGCAGTGCGTTTTTTTTCTCTTCCGTAGGTGGTGGCGGTGGCGGCGGATTTTACTTTCTTAGTATAGAGAGAGATAGAGTGATAATACGGGTAATGTGGATATCATTTCGCTATTAGGAAACCGTTGAGAGGCCTGGGAGTTTCCTTTTTAGGATTTTGGAGGATTTTTCTCTGTTTCGTCTAGTCGATTCTTCATATAAGACTTTCAATAGAAAATTGATAGATTTTATTCTTAGTTAGGAAAATTACTTCATTTTCTGATTTTTAGGGAACTTTAGTTTTTGTAACAAATGTTACTAACTTACGTAAATTTATCTAGTTGTAATTTGAGTCGTATAATAAGTACCTACATTTCAAAAATATTTGAAAAATTCAGTTGGAAACCTATGCTGAATTTTTCGTAATGAAACCGCTCGTAATTTCGTATACTTTTAGACTATGTTATATGTTAGTGATGCTCGTCTCATTATACTCGGTAAAATCCTTTCAACTAGAATATACTCGCATAAATTTCATATTAAATTTCGAAGCCTGAGTAAAACAGGTTAATAGTATTTAATGGATTTGCAAAAAATGCAGGTATCAAATATGATAAAGAGAAACTTCAGGTATTTCGTCAGATTTTGAAAATTTTCTAAGGAAAAACACGTTACAAATACGAAATTTTTTTCAGTAACGATTACGTCTAACAAAAGCTCGAAGCCGCATTTATTGCATCTATGGGGGAAATAATGGAAAATAACAATGAATGAGCTCTGAAAACATTTTTCAATCATTTTTTGTTGGACCGGAAAAATTTTGAAAATGTTAAGTTGAGTTACGTAGTAAGCAATTTGTGAGACAATTGTAAACGAGACGTGAATCCGAAAAACATATTCGGAATACTTGGAAAAAAGATTGAAAACCGAGAAACAGAAAAAGTTATATAGACTACAAAAATAAGCGTAAAAAATTACTATTACATATTATTAGTTTTTTAAGTCTAATTTCAAAAATTCCCCATGTACATAATTTTGAATTGAAGAAATAAGGTGAGATAATTTACTGCAGCGTTGTCCACTTCAGCACAACTTTACTTGAGTAAGGTATTCATAATATGCATTAAAATTTGATATTACGTTCCATTTAGGAGGAGGGAAGTACGTAGGGAGAGCGAGGGGAAAATACGTACAAATCAGTTGTATAGAAAACATTAGAAGTACATTCCATTATCAGCTGTGATTTACGAAGAATTGGAAACAATTAATCTAACCCAATCGATTAACCAAAAATAATCAATCGATCAGAATTAATAATTGAAGAATTGAAAAAATAATTACTTGTAAAAATCGTTCGACCGAACGGTGGAAGTGTTGATTGATGTAAGTGCCAAAAACTTTTTTTAGGAAGCCAAAAAAGTGTTCACAGAATCATGTACATATATTACAAGAAGCATCGAGGAGAAATATTACAACAAAGACCACGAATTTATCAAGCAACAAGCGAATCGGAATCAAATTTTGTAGCCTGCTGTTTAATATAGAGAAGATTTTCATCCTGAGGATGTATATAGATTGTTTTTAGGTTTTTTGATCATTCTGTGGCAATGCCGAAGTGCGCAGCTATGAGGAACTCATGTACTTCCAATGTTCTCAAAACTAGATGCCCATTAACAAGTGTTGATAGTATTGGTGATAATCTTGGTGCCTATTCAAATTATAAACTTTCTTTGAATCGAAATAAAATTTCTTCTGTGTCTTTGGGTGATTCTCTGAAAAGCGTCATTTTTCATGTCACAGACCTGGTGTAACTGTGGAACTGACTATATAAAATTATTATTTTAATAATGTGTTGGAATGCACTCTCCTTTAACTGTTCATTCATATTTGAAACCTCCAACATCACCCCAAGTCCCCAAAATTTACAATGAAGTACAAGATCTTCGCGTTTTTTCCATCGGGCTGGATGTCACACGGTTCATTTTTCATCGTGTCCCCCCAAAAAGAGCCGCATAATTGTACTCCTTAATTATTTTAAATAATTAGAATTGATAAGCAGAGTTCGAACAACAAGTTCTGAGGTTTCATATTGATGCTGAGTGTCCCATGAGGCCGGCTGTCTTTGTCACACAACTTTTTCCCATCGGTCTGGCCCTTTTTCTGTCTGCTTCCGTGACTGCACTGATGTTGCTTCGGATATTCACTGTGGGTCCGATGACTTCATTCTGACAACATGAACACTATCTTCATGTGAAATTGTGAAACTAAAGTTAATGAAGTACATTTCACAGCACAAATCCATCAAAATCTTGAAATTCTCAGTTTTTGTGTTCCATCGGTCTGGATTATCATATCTTATCAGATATACTGGAATCATGATCTGAAACGAGGCAAATAATACTCGTAAGATACTCATTTCAACATAAAATATTTGAAATTGCTTAAAATTTATTCATCGGCCGTTAATATTGAAATTTGAATAAAATTCCTATGGGTCTGGTTATTCCAAGTTTTCCATCGGTCTGGAAGACATAATATTTCCACACAAAAACGATCGGTAAACGGCCCTACCTTCATTCTAATCCCTTAAATGGCACACATCGGCGAAATTCGCCGATGACGCGTTTTCACGCACATCATGCGTGTATGAACGGTGGTATATACACAAATGCGAGGGCGCTTAACTGGTTTGTCCCTTGCAAGTTACAAATGCAACAAGATGTAACCTTAAATTTAATTGTACCATGTTTGGACGTTTTGGAGTGGTGGAGGGGGGAATTCGAGTATTTTTCAGAAGCTAAATTTTTTAAACGTGTTTTTATCTCTGTAATTGTTTGTATAGTATATTTTGTTTTTGATGTTTATGCCAATGAGCCTTGCTTTTTTATGGAAAAAAATATCGCCCCTCTTTGGAGTTCCACAGGGGGCTTACTCCAAAACGAATTCATAGCTATGTTGAAATATTTACCAAATTTCTTATTATTTGACTACTGAACAATCTAAGTTACAACTATGAATCTGTTGTTACTCGTATTATTATTACAGTTCAGTTCCTTTTCTAGGTATAATGTCCATGAAAATGACTGCAATTTCAAACTGAAACTCGAGAGGTTGTTGTATGCTCATAACCTTTATTTTTCATGAATATCAGTTTAAGAAAACGGAAAAATATGTATACTTTTCTTTTTTCTGGATACTTACTCGTGTTAAATGTAATTATTCTTGTGCTTATCTCCAAGTTTGATTGGGCGAGGTCAATGGAATTGTACGATTATGACTAACTTCTCAGGTACCGAGAACGTGATGCCCCCCTCCCCTTGGAGTATGAATTGGGCTAAACTGCATTTTTGGCCTCAGGGACACCTCAGCAATGGATTCCCCCTTCAAAAAAAAAAAAAACGGAAAAATGACTTTCCAAAAATTATTTTTCACTACTTGAAAGTTGACGCTTTTTGGAGAATCACCCTTTCAGTGTATGAAAAATTAGAATTTCCTAAAATGCCCCCTGAATTGTTTGAAATTGATTGGAGAGTAGCTTCCTGTTGATATAGTGATAAGTAATAGAACTGCGCGACTGGAGTCTGCAGCTTTGCAATTTGAAGGTGTTGTCGACCCTCTTGACGGCTTCGAGGAACGAAGTTACTTGTTTGTTTTGTACAAAATTGAACTACAGAGAAATAATTTTACGAATTCTCTCGAATTTCATTATCACTTGATTGTGTACATACTACATAGGTTATTTATGCATATTATATTACCCCTCAAACAGCACCGATTAGAGACTAGTTTATTTATTCCAGCAATTATGCGAGGTCGCACGTATTCGCCGTTTGCTGTTGCATTTTTAAAACCGAAGCTGTGTAGTCGAATCCGTATTTCTCTTCTCCGGTATTTATTTCGGTACTTTAACGATCCGACGAAAATTAAATGATATTTTTAGTTTAATTGACCTCTCGCATTCAGTTAAATACCTATACTCGACCTTTGAGTGCGACCGACGACGGCTAAAACGATTCAAGCCGCGAGACCTGGTGAATTGCGCACACGTAATTGATATTAAATTTTTAAATATTTGAGTACACCAATTAGGTAGTTCTATTATGAGTTTATTAAAAACAAAAAACTGACCTTTCTCTTAATGCGTTTTCATTTTTCGTGCGTACTAAATACGCGTATCTGTAACGTTGAACGGTAGATTAGTTGACCTTCGCTAATGCTGTGCCGATCGCAGTAACAGTTATCTCGAAATTGACCTGCAGTGAAGTGCATCCGAGTATTGATGTTCGTACTCGATGTGCCTCCTAATGTACTGTTTTTGCCACTACCGTGGCTATTTGAGCTCGTGGGAAGGATCGATATGCTTTTCATATTATGTCGATCGAACGAAAAAATATGTAGCCCGGTGAATATATTTCGTCGGCTAGTTGAAAAAAAAAACAACAGCATCTGATCCAGCAGGAAGGTCATTAAGTTTGCGAACCATTGTATATGTGTATTTTGTCGATGCTAATTGCACAACCCGTTGACCCATTAACTGTGTGTGACCTAATGGGGTCATTTACACGACGCTAGTATAATATAATTCAAAACTCGGCGAGTTGTACTCTCCGAGTCTTTCGTTATCTCGCCACCGATCGGCGGTGTTCGAGAAAATTCTTCGGAAACGTATCTCAAGTTGTGCACGTTATCAACGTGACCAGGGGATTATTTATCTCGTTCTATCTTGTATTGCTGGCAGATAAGTGTGTGCATGGTTATGGGTGGAGGAGAGAGAAATGACAAGTAACTTCGCTACTCAAAGAGAAAATGTGGATAAAGGTGTATGAAAGGGACTTCCGAGATTTTGGGGGAAGAGTGACTAATGCACAAAATCTGGAAAAAAAAATCTAAAGACCTCATAATAATTGTTATCGTGTTACGAAAGAGTCCACTGTTTTCAAATTTATGAACTTATATTGTATCCAGAGGCGAAACTTGACTTTCAGTTTGGGGGGATGGAGAAGGAAAATTTGCCGACAAATATTTTTTGAAAATAAAAAATTTGCCGACAAATATTTTTTGGAATCTAAATTTGCCGAATAAACATTTCAAAAATTTGAAAATTTGCCGATTTTTCAATCAAAATATTTTTTAACTGAAAAAATAAATAAATAAATGAATAAATAAAATAAAACAGAAGCAAAATATGAGCCCGGGGACTATTTTTTGAGAACGTCCTTGTACTCTCAAAAAAAAAAGTCTGCCATTATTCTACTCTTTATTTTTCTTCCTTCCTTCGTTCCTCTTTGTACCTTATTTTTGAAGCAGCTTTTTTATAGTGAGCCCCTTAAGACATTCTCCTTCCTCCGCCCTTTGTGCAAACATACACCATCCGAGAGGTTTCTTGGATTCATAAGACATTTTCAAGCTTCATTAAAACATTACACCTTAGAAAATGAAAAATTCAAATGAACAATTTCAAAATTTGCCGACTGTCAAATTATTGGGTCTTTTTCACCCCCGCCCCCATAGTTTTGTCCCTGCGAATGCAGATTGGAACCTTATCCTCCAAGCACTCACAGTTGCGCACATGAGCATACCCTAGTCAGGGAGGGTAAGCTGGAAGGATGTTTTATGAATACTTGACAGGAACGTACAACTTCCTTTACACACAATAAGGTGATTGTTATTTACTCTTGATGATTTTTTTTTCTCTTCTAAATTGGTTCCAATGAAATCGATCAAAAAAAAAAATCATACAAAATTTTAGGTTGATTGGATTTAGGGGAATCCGTGCCACAACACAAGCTCCCTTTCGTTCTTATGGGAAAAACACATGGATTTTGACTCTTGTTCCAGACTAAATTTCCCTCCTATATTCACCAGGACCAAAGCACGTAAATTAGATAATAGAACATTTGCTATCGGATTCACCTTGTGACATTGGAAAATATGTCTTTTGCTTTAATTTTTTAGACAGCCCCGTAGCCATGGGGAGCAAGCGGGGGCTGAGTCCCCTCCAAAGGTATCTTGAGCCCCCCCTAGGCAGAGATACCACCATTTAAAAAATCATCATTACGCCAGGCCCCTAGCCAGAATGATCCTAGGGGGTACTGAGCATCCCTTAACGCTTGCCAGAGCCTCCCCTGGCAAAATTTCGTGAATAAAAATAACGAATTCCTTCTGTTTTTCTCGCTAATTTTGTCCAAAACTTTTCGTTCCACTACATTTTAATGTTCATAAACTTGTCAACACTGATTTTGCTTTGATAGATAGAAGAATCGTTTGTTTGTCGTTCTTTATATGTGACGTGTCACAAGAGAAGGGCCCGAGTGTTCATCCAACTATAATAAAAATTAGATTAATTAATATTAATATTAAATTTAATCCTAATAGGATTGGTTTCGGAGAATTTTTAATTAAATAAAAAGGATTATTAATTTTCATAATTTGAATTAATTAAATAGTTTCAGACACACCGGCCTTTTTCTTGTGTCACATTACAATATTTACATACACAGCGGTAGGCTCGCGATCCAGTTCACATTGAATGTCGATAGCTAAATGTCTGAATGGCTGTTTGAGAACTGATAACTTGATAAGTCCACAGAAATAGTTTTTTTTTTACTTCCAAAAGTTCGAAAATTTGATCTTTCAAGGGTTAATTTTTTTTCACGTGATTTATTCAATTTTTTTTCAGTGGATGGTCGGTAAGTTGAATCACCAGTTTTGATTATGAATTTTGTGACCAAATTCAATTAGTGGCGTAGCCAGGCTTTTCCGGGGGGAGGGGGGCAAAGTAAGATTTTCTAGGGCGACAAAGTCGAAAATTGAAGTATTTTTTTAAATCGCCCTTGAGGTTTTTAGGGACTCGGAACACGACTTATTTGTCATCAATCTACATACTCCATGTTTAAAATGCTAATTACAGTAACATGCTAATTATTTTGGCGACGAAACTGATTACTCACCGATACAGTTACTTAGTTTTGATTAGGCCGGAAGCCTTTAATTCAGGCAGTTCGTTTGCAAGGTCAAAGATCAATTCAAGCTGGGAAAAAGTCCGAATCGAATCTATATATCGTAGAAGGGTAAGCAAAGACATATAGATGACAAAGGTCAACTGTCAGTCTTGTTGGACCATTCCTTCAATTCTCGTAATTCCAGTGACGTGAAAAATGTCACCGAGGATAATTTAACCATTCGTTTCCATTAAATGCTTAGCGATTTCGTTCAGAATCGAAATACGACTCCGCAATACTGTGGAATGTGCATGTGAGATAACCGGGAGTTGCTTTTAAGAGCAACTGCATAAACTTTCGTCATTTCCCTCTATTTTGAATAGACAAGTATGCAGAACAGGGCCACTGACATTTATCACTATAGTACGTGAAAGTGGTAAGAATAAAACTCATTTTCAGCAGTTGTTGCGAAACGGGTAGACATCACAAAGGTCGTTATTGGAAATAAAATGAATGCGTTCTATGCGGGGTACGTGTATTTTACAAACATTTTTTTGAAAATTCCAAAATTCATGGTAAAATGTTGTTCGACTTCACCGAAGGATAAATTGTGTTTTACGATGTAATTTATTTAAAAAAATTATAATTCGATCAACTTCGATGATCGTTAACATCGTATGTGTGGATGTCTGAGTTTTTTGTCAATTTTCTGATTTGAAAAAACTGAAAAACCTTTTCGAGCAGAAATACTTGAAAGCCCATGTTGATGACTGGACACCTAAATTGAAAAGTCATATAGATAGTTCTTGAGAACTGCAGCGTGCAAATATACTACATGCCCTGTAGGCAAAAGCACATTGGGGGCGTAGGGAGGCTTGCCTCTCCAACTCTCTCAATCTTCCCATAAGACTGAAAAATTATGAGAGTGAAAGAATGTTTAGCCTTATTTTGATACATGTGAGCCCCCATGAGCTCCCCTCCATTTCAGGTCGACTTTTTGCATTTATGCATCTATGCGAAGAGATGAGTTGACGAGCGTATAATATTTTATTTTCCATCGAAATTAAATGCGTTTAGTTAGCTTAATTGTATTCTCATTACGCACTATAGATACGCATTTTTTCTAATTACGATGTCGAAGGCTAAATAGTATCTGTACAGATTTGTGTTGAAGACAAAGATCAAGGTCACCGAAATCTAAAAAAGGAAATACTTGATTAGGTTTTAAGCCTAGTAACTACTTGCCAAGTAAATGTATTGAGAAATGATAATTGAATGATAGGCTGGTAATAGTAATTAAACACTGAGTGAAATAAATCGAATGGACACGATTTACGAGTCGGGTTTCCTAACCTACTCTTGACGAATGATTTTTAATCATAAGCAGACGATGATGAACACTGGCAATGGTGGTATCGATAGCTCGATAAGCATATTATTACTCGCGTAGGGGAACGAGAGTTATCGTATCATTCGATAAATTGATCACATCGTCGATCGTCGACTATGAGACGATAATCGTTGATATCATGTTCCTGAAATCGAGTCTTGGAAATACACAGACATAAAGTCCTGCATTTCCCTTCGGCCACTGATGTCCCTCGGGCCACTGATGCGATACTAGAAAGGGTAGTTTCGGGGGCCGGAGGTACGGTTTTATAGGCGTCACTTTGGCGTACGTGCATCGCCATACGTCACACCAAGGTTCTGCGTTGACCTCAGAACTTGTTGCTCGCAGTGTAATCAGAGGGATAAAAATACTCGACTGTAGATTCATTTACTCCCTTCCTGCACACATATGTGTATTTACATATCATAGAATCATTGAAAATGTGCCCTGAACATTTTTGTGGCCCGATTTTGGCTCCTAAGACTGAGTTTCTGGTTACGCCGACTGCTGCTCGATAGAGGTATTATAAAACGGGGCTACTTTGTAACCAGAGTTGGAAAACTAGCTGGAAGCTGAACATTTTAAGCTGAAAGCTGGAGAATTTTTTCGGTAAAAAGCCAAAGGTCAAAAGTTGAAAAAATTTTTGATGGGAAGCCAAAAACTAACAGCTTTATTTATTCAACTTTTCCTTTCATTTTTCACCCATTCCCTTCCCAATTCCCTTTTTTCTCTGTTTAAGTCTTAAACCGACATGAGGTCCTATTCTCAGCAAACTAATTGATAATGCTTCAATTTTGTTTTGATAAGTCAAAAGTTATACGTTTGAATCCAAAAATTGAGACATTTTGATTCTGGAAAGCTAGAAGTCGAAAGCTAAAAAAATATTTCTTGTGAAAAGCAAAAAGCAAAAAGTTTTCTGTGTTAAAATTGAAAGCTAAAGTCAGAAGTGAAAGCTCTACTTACGGCTTTCCAACTCTGTTTGCAACTACGGGTAACTTTGTGATAAAGTTGCCGCGCAGCCTATAACGTGTTAGCCAGCGAACAGGACTAACATGCTCTCTGTAGGGTGAATCAGTAACCAAGATATATCCGCGGGTGAATAGAACAGTGGTACACTTCTATACAAATTAAATTATGGAAATGGGAAATGAGTGATAACGGCTTTCTGGAGAATAGGTTCCAAATTTCGATTACACAGCGAAAACGAAATATTCTTGTGACTTCAAAATATGAAATTCTTGTAGCCAAATGGGTGTCACGAAGTTGCCCCACCCAGTGGGGTAAGATTGTGACGGACAAAAACCTGCCTACAGCCTTTCCTTTCAATATTCGCATTTTTATTTGCTGAAGAATCTATTCGCGAGGGTCTATGCTTTCATTTCATGTACTTGAAGGCTACTTTCCTTAATACACGTATAAAATAATTGCACTTTCAAGGAAAAGTTCTTACAAAGTAGCCCATCCGATCAAATGCTCCTCATGACCATAAATTACCACTAAAATGTGAGATTATGCTGTCCATATTAGGGTGAATCGCCAATTTTTTTTTCGAGCTTTTGAACTCGCTCCCGCTGAATAGTTAGTTGCCTTTATACTCGTATATTTTTAAAATTTTCGGATTTCACTTGAGATATTTGACCTTGAAAAATACAACACAAGCAAGTTCAAGTTTATTTCAAAAATCAAAAAACCGTAAGAATGAATTTAAAAAATATTTTTTGATTCAATTACAGTAAATTAATTGAAAAATCTTTCTTAGAATCAAATTGACCAACATTTTTTCGATGTTTTAAGGTAATATAGAATAGATAATATTCTGTTTATAGGGTGTGCCAATTCACTTTTTTGTTTCTATGTGCCAGTTCACTTTCCAAAACAGTAAACTGGCACATAGAAACAAAAAACTGAATTGGCTTACCCTACAAACAGAATATCACCGAGTTCACTCACACTCCAACATAGATACTAGTATAGATAAAACCGCTTCGTCTTTTTTCGCTCCTGAGACAGCTGGCTGACTAACCGAATTTTCCTGCAGATGCTTAAATATGACACGGGAAACTTTTCAAGAACATTTTTATACTGCATCGAAATCAAAATTACCAAGAGGGGAGGATGGGAAACTTTAGATGGCCATTCGGTAAGGGAAAGCAGTGAATCAGCCTCAAATTTAGTTTTTGGTAAACACAGCTTGCGTATTTTCTTTCCTGCAGATGATGATTTTGAGATTTTGTCGATAGCAAATTCTCGTGGAATGCGTTGGATTTTCAGCGGTAATTCTTGAATGTATCTGACGATGGCCAATAAATGATTCGCTCCATCTGAGCACCTCTGGTGTATCCATTTTTAAGAAAACACTCGATAGCACACTACACCAGTGATTTGACTATGCTATCATTCATAAGAAGTCAACAAAAGAAAGTAGATGTGGTTGAACGTTTGGCGATGCAAGCATGCCAAAGTGGCCCCTGAGATACCGCACCCCCAGTCCCGGAAACTACCCTTTCAAGTATCGCATCAGTGGCCAGAGGGACGCTTTGAGGCCGGCCCGAGCCCCCATTTCGCCTTCTGCTTCCGGTGCGCGCTGTCCTGCGAGGGCCACCATAAGGTCCCCTACTGACCGAGGTTAACGCTCCCAGCACTAACCTGGAATTTTCGGGTTCCTCACAGCCGGACGCGCTTCCTCTTCACTCACCCCTCACCTCTTCGTCTTGGTACATGTGGCGATGCAGGAAGGTGGTGATAACAAAACAAAGTAATATGAGGGATTACTTTGAGGCTAACGATTAGCAACAGTGGGGGACATATGTCAACTGGGAGAAAATACGTCAACAGACTAGATAAATCTACGAGTTAAGGTAAGGCAGCCTAATATGGACCACCGGCTTATCTCATCTGTTTATGGCACTACCTACTGGCAAAAAGTCTAAGCTGTTGTCCTCGATGTACCATCTCGATACACGTTGAAAATTCAAAATTGGAAGCCCCCCCCCCAAAAAAAACAACAACAAAAAACAAGGAAAACGATTTTGATTCTTTCAACATTTTTTATTGCCATGCACGTTTTGTAATAATTTTGGAAGAAAAGGATTGAAAATTTTTTCCGGTGTTCTTTGTGGTCTAAAAAAATACGATTAGAATTTATATAAAGTTTTTCAACTGAAGGGTCAGAACTGGCATGAAGTCATTTTAAAATTGCTTTTTTGGTCTGTCAGTGTGAACCACCTATGATAATATGGAAATGAGCTCAGAAATTAAGTCAATTTTTACAGATGGCAAAAAGACGGAAATTATGGACCGGAAAAAATTGCAATCGGCTGTTCTCAGCGTTAAAAAAAAAGCTGGATGTGTAAAAGCCTCCTAACTACATTCCGTTCCTTTGGCGATTCTCGAGCGATTTGTTACGTGCTCAACATGTTTGAATCTTTGGATTCATTTAACTTTTTTTCACATATCGAAACGTTTTTTTAATGGTCTACATGAGGAGCCCAAATTTTTGATTTTCTATTATCATGACATTTATTGAAAAAAAACAACAAAAAACAAGCAGCTACTCTACTCGAAAAGGGTCGGCTGTGCTTACTACTCACAATTCAAAGCTTCAAATTGCGAAGCTGCAGACTGCAGTCGCGCAACAATGATCAACAATCAAGGTCAAAGCTATTTTCTCTGAAGGAACTGCTGCCTAGAAAACTCTTAATTTCATCTCCTTGGCTCCCTGGTTCTATACACATTGAACGGATTGAACACAGGAACTGAACTGTAATTCCAATCAGTGAACACTGCCGAAATACACGCAACTGAAAATGACGCGCTACTGAACTGAACTGTGAACTGAATTCAGAAGAAGAGAAGAAAAAATAGTGATTGCAATATTGTTTTGGAATATCTTCTTGATGAGTGATGCAAGGATACTTTGGTTACCATTCAAGGCCATTAGCAACACTTTCAGGCTCATAGAAACCAACTTATAACCAAAAACAAAATATGATCCATATTAAGCTACCTTACCTTAATCAAACTAAGAATTCTTTTGAGCATTGAATGGATGTGATAAAACTACATTTTGTAATTCGGTTTGTAACCAGATTCATCAAATAAAGTAGTAAACATAGGATTTTAATGTCATAAGAGTCTATACAGTTGGCAAAAAGTATCAAACAAAATTCTGTCTTTATGAGGCACACATACCTTCTACTATACATGGCAAAATTTCAAGGGCAAATCCCTTGAGTAAGATTTTTGAATTTCTCAAAAATATTTTACACTTTTTTTTTTATCAACAAAAACAACATTTTCCGGGGGCTAGTTTTGAAACTCGAAAAATTTTCTAACGTATGTATGACGATCCACCCTAGTCCATACCGTTGCGAAGAAAATGAACTAATATAAATAGCGAGCATCAGAGGTGGGCAAATACTGAGAAAAAAAGTTCGAGTTTAATTTCGATTCCAGGCTTGGATCAATAGTATTGAAACGGAGAGAGGAAGTGCAGGGTACTATTTGCCCACTCCCCCCCCCCAAAAAAAAAAAATAGGGAATTGAAAAAGTATTCAGGAAGTTGCTAAAAAGATGCTTTGGAAGATTCCAGGGACAAGTCGACGCGTCGTAAAATAAATTTAAAAAAATTTAAAATAAAAAATAATAATAAAATACATGAGATTAGATCTTTTCAAGATTCTTTGTTTGTTACCTTTACTTTTAAAAAACACTTTTTCCCCCTTATTGACTTGAATTCTTCCTCTCCCCCTTCCCCTTCCCCCTAGGAAGCCTTTCAACATCACTAACAAAGATAAAATGCTCAATCTTCGAATTCAGGATTCCAAAAAAATTACTTACGGAAGAGTGAATCGTGATTCCGTTCTGATTCTCTTTCGATTCCAATTTCAACAGATTAGATAGTGTTGCCAGTTGTGGAAAAAAATGTTTAAATGCTAACACTTCAACATTGAAAAGGACAAACCCGGAATCGAGTACAGAATTCAGATTCTGTAACGATTTACAAAGTCCTTTGGAATCTGATTCTCACGATTCTTCTCTAGCCAAAATGATATCCTTTACCTCCGCCGATTCCGAGAAAGAATCGAGCCTTGCCTAACTCGAACCAGAACGATATCCTCTACCTCCTTCCTGAGAGCTGGATGGGAGCGGAGATAGATTCGAAGAGGATTTAGTTACAGAATTCACTTTACATCTTGCCCTTCTTCATAATATTGCAGAATTGGCGATTAAATAGAATCTCCCGAGGAACTTGAAGTAGTCTTGAGGATTTGACGCTCCTCGAGCCTCCTCTGACTTTGCTATTGGTGCCGGGTCTGCCCTGGAATCAGATACGGAAATGTTGTTTGACCCAAATCATGAATCGCATGTGGTGTTATGGTTGATCAAGATGCCGCGAGTATGGTGCCATCGACCAGCTAATTGAAAGATAGTTTACTATTAATGTTTTAGTACTCGATAGTTTCTAATTCAGTCTATAGGAGGGGTATGCAACATAATTGATCACCGATCCAATGCATCTTGAAGAAATTCATGCTGAGACAATGCAAGGTGGCTGTACTCTATGCAGTTTCAAATTACAGCATTATTCAATCTATTAATCACGTTCACGAGTGTATGACACTGCGTAGAAAAAAGGGAAACACGTCTGTATGCTAATTTGGCCAAAATTTACACGCCGTCAACGTGTATCTGTAATTCATTCAGAACAATAAAGATTAGGTGGTCAACTTCACCTTCTGTATCATTCGCTGTTTCAAACGAAACAAGCTTGTTTCTGACTTCCGTATTCCTAGTCCCAATCCATCGTCTTATTTCAGACCACGTATTTTATGTTCTCGCCTTCGCTGTTGTCTATAAAGAAAATTATAATGACCAACCACCAGCTGAAACTTTCACTTAATTATTTGTTTGATGCACGAGCGCGAAAGAGCCTCGGCGCTCTGTCGTTACTGAATCATCGACGTGTAATAAAATTTGGAAACTTTCGAGTGTAGTTTGCATAATGTTTCGCTATTAGCTAAAATTAGATGTACATGGATTTCTAATTAACTGCAAAGGAACTGATGAATGGCGTGATCTTTCGTTGAGGGCGCCCCTCCTCATCAAAAGAATTCGTTTGCTCGCAAAATAAGTACTGGTTGTCATTTTTGAGAAAGATTTTCTGTCAGAATTTTGTTGCAGTTGGCGAAATTTGGAAAACGAAAACTTTTTCCCCACGTACGGTTGCTGGAATCTCTAACATTTTCGTAGGCAAACTGCCATAACCTCTTGTGGCATAGCGAAATGAAATCATTTTCCCAGCTAAAACTTATCAGTTTATGGCTAAAGTCGGCACATCGAGTAACAGGGCATTTGGCTAAACCAGACGGGCGACATAAACTTTTTTCTGTAGAATAATAGCGCTTCTTCCCCTCTTAAGAGTCAACTGATGAAGAATAGGATTTGCATGACCAAGATATTCGAAGAGAACAAATATTTGAAGAATATTGCCATCCATATTGTAGTACATTAACCAAACATGGACTGTGCTTCACAACCCCCTGAACGTCAAATATCTGTGTACAAAAAAATTCTTATTACAAAACTTGTAGATCTCTCAAAAATGATATTACGCTCTGTCACCAAAAGTTCGATAGAATTTATTCTCACGAGAAATTTTCGTTAAACAGAAGGGATTTTGCTCACTTTGAGTACTCCTGTCTCTCAACCTAATGAAACGATTGGGCTCATTTTCAAACTCGAACCACATTAGGGTTATAAAAGCTTACAATACGAATTCCTGTTTGTTACGTTAATTACGGCCAAACTCTCTGGAAAAAATTGCCCGGCACTCCCCTCTGGTCTGATCGAGCCAATCCTCGATTTCGATCTTTGTTTTGTCATCGAGGATAACATATCAGAATTCTAGTTGTCTACCGGAATTGCAACTCTTCATTATTTTCAGTTGTAAGTCCGATCAGTCAGATAAATAAATAAGAAATTAATGAATAAAACCAAATAGTAAAATAAAAATAAAACTATATTTCGTTTGTCTAAAAAGAAAAAAAATTCTAAAGAATGAAAAAAAAAATTGAAAAAATTAACATTGCGACCATAACATAAAAGCTACTTTTCGTTTGTCTGCAAATCTTGAGGGTAAAAAGTAAACAAAAATCGGTATTTTTCCCACTTTCATAGTCAGATTTTTCTGACTCAAACGACTTTTCGCCAACTTTTCCCAGCTGGCCAACTCGACTGGAGTGCCTCTTCTAGCGGTTACGTCTGTCCTATCTCCAGAAAATTCCCTCCAATATTTCGGCGACCTCATCTATGTACATTTTTGTATAAATTGTCCCGCCTGGCTACTCTCTGCCTAGCACGATGCGAGCTTCTTAAAAACGTTTTTTGTTCTCTGCATACCTGCAGTTCCCGTACGAGACCTTTTCGAAACCACACTCTTCTTCTTTCTCATTGTCCTTTTCCTCCCTCGATTGGTTAGGCATGACATCCGTTTAATTAAGTTACAGTTTATATGTTTCAGCTAAAACCCTACACACGGGAGAGTATAATGGTCACCGTTTTGGTGCACGCCGTGCCCGTGGCCGAATCCGACTATGCGGAGTGTACCGCGTAGTCAATTCGGCATCGACCGGCGCGGTGTGAGCCAAAATGACGGCCCATTATACTTGGGAATTTAGAGCTCTGTTTTAGCTTGTGATGCCCGATTAATCGATTTTCACTAAAAGAAATTGATTAATAATCGGATTTGATACAACCCGCAAAATAATCGGTTAATCGATTTTTTTATCATTGCGTTTTTGAATGTTCTCTTATTATTGGTGGGGGGGGGGGGTGACTGAGAATACACAATCACAGTCTTCAGATAGTGCTCGAACCTAGAGTAACAGTACTAGGCATGGTTCTAGTATCTCTAGGAATACCAGAGCGTGGTGCGCTACTAGCGCTAAGGTGACTTGAGTGAGAACTAAAATTAGGTTTCGCGGAAAATCGTTTGAGTCTGCCATTGTATTTCAGAACATGTTTAAGTAGTAAAGTACCTATGTATAAGTTGACTTATTTCGTCCTTTATTTTATATTTTCAATTTTTTTGTTACAACAACATACCAAAATAATCGATTTTTTTCTTACAAAAAATTGACCCAATTTTTTCGTCATAGTGGAAAAATTGGATAATCGATTTTTGAGCATCACTATAAGACTTTGACTATTGATCGTTCAATATACGCGCCTGCTCTATACTTTCACTTATGTTTTTTCCTTTTTTTTAATGCCCTTGCTGCGGTCCGGACTAGACACTTTTCATACGGATACTAAAAAACCCCACGAGTGTATTGAGAGGCTATTCACCTATCCTAGATCGTAACAATATTCTATGAATAATCATACATCAGAGTCCCTCTGGCCTCCCCTTGTTCGTCCTAACCTTCGGGGGGTGTTGAGGAAATGTTGACTTTCGAATTCTGGATTTGGTCTCTCAGCGTAATTGTTTTCACATCGTTCGACAGCAAGAGAGTTAGCTGGTGGAGGTTTTGTGATTAATAGACACAGAGACAAAAAGCAAGTGACATATCTGGTACAGGAAGTTGGAGAAACAAACACAGCTCAAGGGGCACTGCACTGGTGTCGCTTGGATCGTGGGTCCTTGCTCTCCAACTTATGCTAGTGTACAGAACGCAGACAAATGACTCTAACCCTGAACATATTTTTTTGAATGCGATGCGGGGTAAATGAGGATCTTCGAATAGCGAGGCCTAGTTCCTACTCCAGTGAAGAAATTTCCTTTCCTTCAAAAGAGAGCTACAATGTAACTGGATTTGTATTGAGAAAACTTTCGAAACAGAGTCTTATTCTGGATCATTTTTCCAAGTATATTGTCAGATTTTCTACTCGGCCTCGGGCTTCGAAATCCTGCAATGTGCAAAACTTTATTTGACTAAGAATCGAACAAAGCATCGCAATCGGGATTTTGGGTCACAAACTTCAAATACTGTATCTGATTTTTGATTCGACCTTGATTAGGGCTTCAGAATCTAAATTTCTGATTATAAATGGGTAAAATTGATTTGACTTCGGAATACAAACAAAATAATGATGCAGGGGTTTTCGGGTCGGTGGTTGAAATTATCCGTTTAGATTTTCGATCTGGTTTCAAGTTTCTAAAACAGACTTTTGACCTCGATCCGATTTGAGCTATCTCCTAAATACGAAATTTCACACTTGAGAGAGGTAATTCGGCTTGGAAAATCAAAATATCGAAATTGGTGTCTTGTAAGTCGCTTTCTTCAAGTATCATTAGATTTTGCATCAAATCTTGTTTAAGACTCGAAATCTAAATTTCCCTCTTGAAATCAAGATTTTGGAGCCCAGCCCGAGGACGAATGAATAAATCTGAAAAGAATTTCGAAATGAGCGATTCAAGAAAAAAACAACTGCTTTGAAAGTTGACTTATTATACTCTCATTTTAGAGTTTTGGTTTGCCGAGTGGATAGCGCGTTGGTCTCAGAATCCGGAGGTTTCGGGTTCAAGCCCACGTAGCAACTTGCCTGAATTTTCGACCTAAGCCGGGTTTTCGGCCAGAAGGGAAGAGGGCTAAGACAGCTCTAACAGCCTCCCCGACGTATCTGAAGTAATGCCCGAAAGGGCGGATTCCAGGACTCGGGTGCAGAGCAAATTAGAAAAAGAGTAATACCCTCTCATTTTAAAAGCGAAAACTGTGGTACTTTCTTGCCCTCCTTTTGGGACGGACATTTTTTAATGAGAAAAGAATGCGATATTGCTGCTTGAATGTCCTTGAATGGTTCAGCTGACTTTAACGTGCATCTGGAAATGTGGACTATGCTTCAGACAGAGAAAGACATTTGATGACGCGAAAATTGCCTTCTTCATCTATTCTATTGATCCCTTCTGTTTCTGGTGGATTCAGTGCATACATTTTTGTTGGTGTCCACAGTTGGTATGATAGAAAAGGTCAAGCCACCCGTTCAGTCGTCTTCCTTTGATTTTCTAAGAAGTTACTCTTTAGAAAATTGAAGAGAAACTCTTCTCCAGCACGCTTAGTTTCAGAAGTGAGCAAAACTTGAGTTGACTCATTTCAGAAATGATTCGAAATGAGTTGAATTTTAACTTTTTATGTTACTTATTCATAACTAATTCACTCATTTATAACTCATCAGCTCATTTGTAACTTATGCAACTCATTTCAAATATCTCCATTATCAACTTTGTTTTTAAAACATAAACAGGAAACCAAGCGTTTTGATTACAGTCAGAACAGTGGCGTAGACAAGAGAGGGGCGATTAGGGGGATGAATCTCCCCCCCCCCTTTGAGATAGGAATTCTGTATATGCTGAGTATCATAGTAAATGCGCGAAATTAAATTTAAATTCAGATGCATAATTGAATTTGAAAAACACAACATACTGATACGTCAATGTAAAAACGTACAGTTTGTATTAGGTGTATCCCCAAAAATTTTGCTGACAACACCCCCCCCCCCCCCGTTGGAAAAATCCTGGCTACACCATTGTGTCAGAATGCCAAAATCCAGCCAGAAAATGTCTGTAATTATGCATTTATAACTAATAATTTGGTATGTTCATAAAAGTAACACATGAACTCATTTAGTAGGTAAGTGACATGGTAACTCACCAACTCATTTCGAATTTTTCAATTGTGATCTTTGTTTTTAAAACACAAGAAGAAAACCAAATATTTACTTGCCATCGGAATACCAAAAGCTAAAATCCAGATAGAAAATTTCGGTAACTATGTATTTATAGCTACTAATTTGGGATGTTGATAAAGTAGCCCATCAACTCATTTAGTGGTAACATGGTGACTCACTAACTCATTTGTAAACTTATTTAATTCACTGATAAATTGCAAACTCATCAAATCATTAGGCTTAACTTACCGCATAAATGGGTTGGCTCTAAATTGATTAGAAACTATTGTACGTTCAAAAGAGTTGATTTATTTTGAAATGAATTTTGCTCATCTCTGATTAGGCTTTATTTCGAGAAGACTTTGCGTTTTTTGCCGGAGAAGATCATGAACCGGGTTCCCGAAACTCATTGTCAAAATAAAGAATCATTGATAGGGAAAGAAGTTCAGTTTTATTCTTTTGGGAAGAAGTGTTGCTGACACGAAGGGGTCAGAAACTAAAAATCTATTAGGTTTGAAGAGCTCTTTTTCAAAGTGGCCTAAGTTATCTGTAAGTATTAAATCGTTTTTAAAATGTTGTTAGTCACTTCGAAAAGGTGAGAAATTTCCTGTTGCTAAGGTGGACAATATCGAATCTTCATATATTTACGTCCTTGAAACGACAACAGAAAATACTTTACACACCGGAACAAGTGGTCAGTAAAGCTAACTCAACTTTGTAATGACCGAAGCCATTATTGGCCATTATTTTGAAAAAGGACTCGGTTTTCATATTTTCGTATTGGTAGTAGAGGGAGAGAATATTGAACATGGTCGTACACACAGCTAAAATAATTCACAAAATAGTATCGTAATACCTTCACTCAGTGGCGTAGCCAAGGGGGCAGGGTGGTTTGAACCCTCCTTCGCGACTTCATCAAATAATGGTTTTCCTCCTAGTAAAGCAGAGGAGATTAATTTTATACTAACTATAGAGGTTATAGATAAACTTTTTTTAAAAATTAAAAATCACTTTCAAGATGATATTAAATTCATCAAAAAATACGTAGATGATAGCTTTATTTATATCAAACAAAGTAAAATAAATGACTTAATAGAATTTGTCAACTCTTTTAATAGTAGATTGAAGTTCACTATAGAAATAGAATCAGATAATGAAATTAGTTTCTTAGATTTGCTAATCATTAGAAATAATCATGAGTTCAAAACTGATTATTTTGTTAAACCCACAGCTAGTGGACGCCTACTTAATTTTTATTCTTTTCACCCTTCCTCTCAAAAACTTAATACCTTGAATAATATTGTTTATAGAATTCTTACTTTATCCCACAAGGAATTTCATAGGAAACAAATAAATTTTATGATTGACTTAGCTGAACGTAACGACTGTAAATATATTAACATTCTGAAAGCTATCAAATATTCTTATGAAAATAACGGAAAACATAATGATAATAATTTTAACAATGATAACAGCATAGACAATAAAAAATTTTATGGGTTGACATACTTAGGGAGTTTAAGTTATAAAATCAAAAATAAGTTGAGGAATGTTTGTGACAATTTATCAGTTGGTTTTAGAAGTAATAGTAATTTTTATAAAAAAAATTTTACCGAACTAAAAGACAGAACTGAAAATGACAAAGAGACAAACTCTCTGGTTTAATTTATAAAGTAATTTGTGAAAACTGTGAGGTGGTTTATATTGGTGAAACCAAACAGTTTTTAAAAAAACAGATGAGACAACACGAACTTGATATTATAAATATTAAAAATGTAACCGGATTATCTGAGCATGCTCTTACTGTCAATCATACTTTTAATTTTAAACAATGTGAGATTTTACACTCCAACTGTATGCAGTACAAAAAACGCAAATTTATAGGAAAATGTTGTATTCATATATCGCCTTATAATATTAATATTTACACCGATTCAGATAAGATTAAACCGTTTCACTGTATTTTAAATTCAATTGGTTAACTCCCCCACCTCCTTACTGTTTTACTGTATTTTAAATTCAGTTGGTGAACGTTACCCCCCCCCCCCCATCTTTGTATTATGTTTCGTGTAACTAGCATTTAGACCATGGATTTCAGTGTTGCTTAGTTTGTACGAGTTTGTGTTACCTGATGATGACAGTGATGTCGAAACGTCGTTTGTGTTAATAAATTAGTAAATTGATTTTTGGAGTGATTTGCCGCTATAGTTAATTATGGTTTTCTTCATTAAAGCACCCTCTCTAATATCCCCTCTCCCTATGTTTATAATCAGACCCCTCCCCCCCTCAATAGACTGGCTACTGGCTACGCTATTGCCTACCCTAATTTCGTTAAAAATGGACATTCATATGAATCGTTTCATGTTTTCGATGAAGTCACCTACTGAATCTTCAAACTTACTTCAAGTATAATCGTGTTCAGGATCTTCAAACATTTTTGATTATCACATAGTGAAAATCGGATTCCTAGGGTGACCTCTAATAATTAACCAACAAGAAAAAAACTTTACCATCAGTTTTGATGTTTTGAAAAACAGCACGTAGTTCACTTTGTCGAAGAGCTCCTCATTTTTAGTATGTAGTTGATCTGTGATCCAATCAGAATTTTGTTTTGCTTTCTTTCTTCCTTTCTTTTTCTTCCTATCTAAATTTATACTTTTCAACGAACTTTCCCAGTTTCATTGTTCGTATGTTGTAGTGCAATCGTAGATAAGTGTAGCATCAATTTAGTCGATTGTTTTCTTCGGTTCTTCGTAATTTCGTTTTTCTTTCATGTCGGCCACTTCAGAAAATAATGTCAAATACCGCTGAATTGTAATACGTGGACGACTGAATAGACCCTAATGATGTTTATCATCTCACACATCTCTGGTTTCACAAAATTAGCGCCAAAAATTCGGCGTGGCAATTTAATTTTACGCTGTTTTACAAGATGACATCCTGTTAACATATATACCGTTCAGCGAAATTGTTTTTCTCTTAATAATACTTGAGAAGCAGCCTCGATTTTTTCGAAATCGGAAATCCTGTCTTCGTTTGATCATAAAGATTTCGTATACATCGTTTTAATTGATATTTTGTGCGTGAGACTTCTTAAAAAACCGCTCGCATTTGTCGGCAAGGTTTCGTACATCGGATATCCAAATATTGTTTTATCGATCGGTGTAACAGCGTGATCAAAGAGCATAATATGCCGAATCGAGTGAAAGGTCAAAGCCCTTGTCACGATACATCAGGTGTCACACGTAACGAGGTCAATATTTCAACAGCTGATCGTATCCGTCACTCGGTATTCGGATCATTGACGGAAGTGCGTCTAGTTTGTTGGGACGGGGACTCGATCCTTTCCAGAAAAAAATGGCATTTCCTCTTTATATAAACTCTGGTATATAATATTTGACAGAGATGGTGATTGAAAATGAGTTACATATTTGTATCAATGCATTCTAAAATACAATAGATAAAGACGCAGGCTGTTGTTCCATTGGGAATCTCTTCCGATAATAAACACACACACACACACACACAAATACGAATATTTCGAATTGTGATACGATTATGTTCCTAGAAGGCAAGATTAATGTATTTGAATATCAGATCGTACTCGTGTACTTCCTGATCATTTGATATTGGGATTGTTACGTCATCGTAGATCGATTAGTCACGGTGTGCGATGTTTTCAAATAGTATAAACTGCGTTACATGTATGGAATTAATCAGCTGATGTACATGTAAAATCTGAGTTCTTTAAGTAATATCTGGTGTCGACTATCCCGCAATCCATAGGCTATTGTGTTAACAAGTTCATGAGGCAAATGAAGGAAATACCGAATGTGTCTACTTAGGTATTTGGCTCGCCCTGCTAAGAATTACATCTAAACTATGTACAAAATTATACCTATATCCTTTTTTAACAATAATAATAATTGAGCAAATTATATTGAAATACGTAAATGAATGAAACAGTAATGATACATGTTGATAAATAATGTTCTTCAGAAAGCATAAACAAATGAACAAAAGTATTCCGGGGACTTCGAAAGCACCCAGTAGTGTCTGTATCATATTTTTGGAGAGTATACGCCCATAGAGAGAGAGATAATCTAATCCCGTAACCTTTGACCTAACTCTTCATTTTATTCTATTTTTGACCCCCACCCTCCTATCAATCCCATAAACTATCCTATCCTCGAATACATTATACCAACAAACTAAAATAAACGGCAAACATCAAAAAGAAACAATTCTGAGCCCGCCTTGGAGATGGGAAACATGCGTGAAAGCAGTGTTGAAGTACAAGGGGCGTTCAAAAAGTAAAGGTAACAAGGGCTATTGTGAAATAACTATAAATCGTATACATTTTATAACATTTGAAGAGATACAACCTTAAACTCTTTCTCAACATAGTTACCTTCCCGATTGAGGCGTTTATCTCATCGGTTTACTTATAGATGCTTTCCCTGTAGAAATCGTTGTCCAACGAATCAAACCAATTTAGAACTGTTTCTTGCAGCTCGATCGTCGTTTTTAAAACGAGTTCCACCCTGGTATTTTTCTAAATACATGTCGGAGGTACCATGTTGGTAGGTTGGGTATGGCAAAAGGCAGGGGGGTACCGAAGAGCTTTTCTTGGGAGGGGAGGGTGGGGTGAAAGTCCTTATTGATTAAACTTAAAATTCCCAAGTATCGAAGCGAAAAAGAAAAAAAAGAAGCTTTTGACATGTTGGATTTTCCGAACTGTACCGAAATTTCCCAACTTCGGCTGACTAAAATGCTAACTACTGAGTAAACATTTTCCTACAGGGGGAAGCTCCCTCTCTCCCCCTATCGGTAGGTCCCTGGGCAAAACATGCCACTTGAACGACTTCAACAAAGCAGTTGTCATTGAAGTGTTGCCAATTTAGCATAATTCGAAGTCCATTTAGCACCGTGATTTTCTGATCTAGCATCAGCATAATTGCTAGCATAATCCATTTCAATCTTGACATAATTTTCCAAAGTTGAGCATAATTTTTTTTTATAATCCGCAGTCAGCACTCCATACCACAAACGGTTGAACTTCGAACCACCAATTACTTGGTATGAACTGTAGTCTGTACCCGTAGTCCATACAATGACCCCTTTTCACCATTCATCACTATCATCAATCAGTGTCACACAAAATGCCGAGGAAACAAGACCTAAAGTCATACTTATGAAAGTCTTCTTTTCGGTGCTTGCGGATATAGATACAGTTTGAGGAATATTAACATGCACGAATTGATGAATTCTATGAAAAATCAACTTGAAGAGTGTGCGAAAGTATACGAAACTAAGGTCCTTTTTGATTTAAAAAAAAAAAAAATTTAATGCCTACCTTTTTTTCAAAGATAGTCTACAGAAGTTATTTTAGTGCTGAGAAAATGAACCTCGAGGATGACAGAAACCACTGTAGCTGAATCTTTTTCTTGAACTACAGAGCTTATGGGCATGGTTTGGTAGCCAAAAAAAAATTTAGCATAATTTTTTGGTACAATTTTTTCACATTTTGGCATAATTTAGCACAATTTTTCGCCTACAAAATCCGCAGAAAAAACCGTATCGATCTTGAAAACAGTTTGATTGCAACTTAGACTAGCAAAGAATGAAGAAAACTTTTGGCATAATGAATTTAGCATTTTGTGTGTGTGGGGGGGGGAGAGGGGAGGGTTCTAACATAATCTAGCACAGATTTTACTTCAATCTAGCATAGAGACATTTTCTTATTGGCAACACTGTTTGAGAGATGTGCGGTTGTGCGTTGTCTTGCAACCATCACGAGTTAACAGTCAGAGTCTGCAGTCTAATTCTTTTGTGTAAAATGTAAACGGTTCCGCTGGTCGCAGTGTGCATGTGAGTTTATTGTCACATCTTATGGAAGAAAATCAACCAAAACCAAAAGAATTCCACGAGCATCCCAGAATATGCATGCCATCATTTTGTTTGCAGTACAGGAAACTGTCTATACGAATACTAAAATGGAGGGAATGTGTGTTGTTCTAACGTTGAAAGAACGGAGAATCGTGCTATGTTGCCAGATTTACAATCCGCCCACTGGTTTTAACACTACAAGCCTCGTTACCTTACTTTTTGAACGCCCATCTTGATTCGTTGGATGGCAAATTCCATAGGGAAGGCGTATGAATGCTAAAATGGAGGGAAAATGTGTTGCTCCAATGTTTAAAGAACGTACAATCGTGCTATGTTGCCAGATTTATGATCCCGCCCACTAGTTTTAGCGCAGCAAGCCTTGTTACCTTAATTTTTGAACGCTTGGTTTGATTCGTTTTGGACGGCGAATTCTATAGGAAAGGCATCTACTAGTAAGCCGATGGCATAAATGCCTCAATTGGGACTATGTTGAGAAGTAGTTTAAGGTTCTATCTTTTCAAATTTTGTAGAATAAAATCTTTATAATTTATAATTATTTCCATAATAGCCCCTACTTTTGAACCCCCCTCATATTTCATAAGTTAATGGGAAAGGTGAGAGATTCCATGTCTCTTATCATATTGTCCAGTCCCAACATGATCGTTAATCAGTGACGTAGCGTTGGGGGGGGCACAGGGGACACGTGCTCTCCCAATATTTTTACATCAAGTTATAATAAAGGAATATCCTTTTTTATCTATCTCGGTAATTATTCAAGCTAAATTTTCTCTAGTGGATTGGGCCCCCACTGTCATGTTGAGCACGCTACGTCTCTGTCGTTAATGATCAAAATGGATTGAAAACGAAAAAATTCCTCCAAATCTTCCCGAAGTTGAACAAAACTGGCCAAAATTGTTCAGAATAGGCCAAAAACAAACAAACCAAACATTATCAAAACTTAGCAAAATCAACATACGACAACGGAAAATTATCGAAAATAATAGAACTGACTTGGAAGTTCAAGAGTAAGCTGAACCATAAGTTTACGGACGACGTTGATATAAAGATTGAAAGAATCAAAATTTACCAGGAAAGCCCGAAAATAACCTGAATCGAACATGGCCAATAACGACTTAAAATGACCAAATCAGACCAGGAACAATCAGAGTCGATCAAACAGACCAAATAAGAAGACTAAAAACAACCTGAACCCAATGTCAGCCCCTCCTTCTCAATTTTCTTCAGGCGCCATATCCAATGCCGGACGTTGGCGGTCACGATTTCTGACCTGCGACTCTCCTAGGCAGGTTAGTCGGGGTAGATGGCCGTTTCTTTCCCCGCTGTTCTGCGTTATGGTTTTTCTTCTCTGTGCCGGAGAGTGTCCGTACTAGCCACGTGTTTCACGACATTGAGCAAGCTGCCCATGACTTGCACACGCATAGTACCAATCTTTCTGATCTGGTGGTAACACGCCCTGCGATTGTAATTTCTTGTTCATGTGAACTGGTGGGGGTTACAGGACGCGTTATGTTTCCACCTCAATTGATGCTGTAATTTCTGTGTTCACTAGGATTTCAGTGGGGGTATTCGATCGAACTTTAGACGCAAGGATTGCGAAGCGGGCACGTTACCCCTTGCCCGCACAGTGACCCCCCACCCTTATTAAGCTACTGGTTTTTTAATCAATAACTGTAACTGTTGCACTCATTATTCCCAGATGTAAATAACACTGTTTGTAATTAATACGTTTTCTAATGTTTATTTTCTATTTTTGTTCCCAGGTAAGTGTTGCTAAACTGTACGGACAAGTTGCTTAATAATGGTGATGTTTTAACCACACGTATCCGAATTTGAGTGCACAACTGAAACTCGACTTCACGTTCTTGGTGAGTTATTAAATAAAAGAGAAAGAGTCCAACCGCTGCGTGGAAGGACATTGTTACATGGATACAAGGGCGCAACCAAGGAGGGGGCTAGGAGGCTATAGCCCTCTGAAATTCTTCAACATTTTTTCAAAATCAATTTTGAAACGAAAAAAAATTGATGCCGATGGCCTAATGCGGTTATGTTGTGAGCTCATGAAAATAGGTTGGTACCAGATCAAGCTTTCACCCCTGCCTAAGTTTTTTTTTTTTTTTTTTTTAATAAATTCTAGCCCCCACCAAAAAAAGTTCTGCTTACGCCCCTGCATGGATAGGTACGTATTCCAAGCGATCGTGTTGACGTGCATACCCTCATTCCAATGTCTTCTTCAGTCGTTCATTCTTGGCGTCACTCGATAGAATGAATGACCACATAAAGAGGAATACTCAACTACATCACGATGGTAACGTTTTTCTGCGGAATTTTTCTCTTTTGCATAGCGAGCCGTTAGTCATATCCATGTCAAAACCGGCAGAAAGTAATTTAAGCTGATAACGATGAGAAAGAAATAAATCACGAAATTGTGAATAAGAATAAGGGGAAGTAACTTGCGCCGATTCCTTCCCCAGAAGGTAGCCGTCGGGGGGAAGTAAGGCTGTAAACCCCCGAGGGATAAGTAATCATTCAAAAGTTCTCGGTTTAAATTCTGAGAAATTTCAATTTTCGGCAAAATATGAAAAGCTAAAACCTAACACGTTCGGCTTACATATTCTAACTTAAAACTGCAGGGGAATAGCAAACGAGAAACGGGTGGTAGAACTCGAGAGAGGCCTCACTGGTTAATTGGGACATGAAGGGGCCAGGGTTGTACTGAAGAGTTTTTTATGGGGTAGGAGAGGGAGGGGGCAAAAACTGTGAGAGTACCAACTGACTCAACTCAGGATTTTCAAGTATCGAAAGAAAAAACTTTTGACCTGTTGGATTTTTACAACTGACTCAATTCAAAATTCCCAAGTATCAAAGCAAAAGAAGAAAAACCTTTCGCCATTTTGGATTTTCCCAACTCGCCTGACTGAAATGGTAAATTTTCCCAACTGCTGAGTGAAAAATTCTTACAGGGTGGGTTAGTTGCGCCCCGCTCCTCTATCGGAACGTCCCTGGATGGGGCTTTGCGAACGCGCCGTATGGGGGGAGGACTGACTTTATGTAAATCAGGTAATTTTGTAAAACTTTTTTTTTGCAATACAAAAGGCTAGATAGGGATAGGACGTTTAATAAAAACAGAAGTATGGCCTCTAGTCCACGAAATTAAAGCAGTGAACGAAAAAACAGCGGCCTTGAAGCAGGCTCTGGGGCAGGATACAAAACCTGCCATTATTCAGTGTTATGCACCCGCACCTCCGAGACAGACGAAGAGGAGAAAAATGACTTCTACAAGGCGCTGCAAAAAACTGTAGATATCGAAAACGAATTTTTTACTATGATTATGGGAGACTATAACGCAAAAGTGGAGGAAGGTTCTACTGGTGAATCCTGTGTGGGGAGGTACGCTCTGGGTACCAGGAATCAGGAAAGTGTGTGATTGATAGATTTTGCAGAAAGCAACAATCTAGAAATTATCAACACCTTCTTTAAGAAAAGAAAGGCGAGGAACTGGACCTGGACGGCCCCAAATGGAAGAGCTCTGAATGAGATTAATCATAATAGTGAAGGACTACAGTGTAATTGCAAGGTTTGAGGTGTCGTTTATAAGATGAGATTGGCGCATGAGTTCTCGTAAAACGAGTTGAGAGATTGGCAAGAAAGGAATGCGCCGGCTCAGCTTTAAGACAGTTACAGTCAATTAGTAAAGATAATTGAGGATACTCTATGGAGTTTTGGAAAAGCAAAAGACAAGGAAAATACTGATGATAAACTATCGGAGGGAACAAAAAACCGTACCTGTAAAATGAAAGCACTGCGCAGGGTGGGAAAATAGATCCCCATACAAAAGATCCAACTATTCGAAGTGCACAAGGTCATAAGGAAAGGAATTAGGAATTTCTGTAGGAAATTTGAGTACAGGAAAGTACAAGTGATTATCGAAAGTACATGGTCATCTTAGAAGCTGAAAAGTGAATGATGCACGGTAAACAAGTAACCGTGGGGCTGAAGAAAGAAGCAAAAGCTACACCCAGAGGCGACATCCTGAAAGAAGCTACGAAATTCTACGAAGTGTTTTACAATATCCCACCGGATGCATCAAGGAGGTACGCAAATAAGTATGGCCACACACTGGAGGATGAATCAAGTAATTCCGAGTCAAAGGAAAAAAGTAGAGATAATTCTCCTATGTGAAAAATGTGATAAAAATCAGCTGAATAACTATAGACCGATCAGCCTCTCCTCCTACATAAACAAAGTATTCATGAAAGTATTAAAAAATAGAATCTACTCCCAGCTGGATAGTGTCCAGCCTGTCGAGCAGGCAGGTTTTAGAAAGGTATATGCCACGACCGATCACATACATACACTCAATCTGCTCTCAACCAACTGATAAAAAACTCAAAAGAATATCAGGTGGAACTGTATTTATAGACTTGAACAAAGCATCTGATACTGTGGACTACGAGTACCTGTCTGACGCCTTAAATGACCAAGACGGAAATGCAAAAATAATAGACCATTTCACGATGACGTCATGAAGAGGGCTGTTGCTCAGCTGAGGGTCCAGCTTGTTTTATTTGCATTCATTTTACATGTAAAACTCCATAAGCGAACATTCGATCATCTTTGCGAGTCCATAAGTATGAAACAGAACATTTCTTCCGGACGCTTATTTATGATGTAAAATCATTTAGTTTTGATTTAAATCATCTTTCAATATTAAAAAATGTTTTTTCTTTCATATTTATGGACTCGCAAAGAAGAAAGAATGTTCGCTTATGGAGTTTTACTTGTAAAATGAATGTAAACAAGAAAAGCTGGACCCTGCGGGCTGTGAATTGCTGCGAATGCTGGAGCAGCTGCGCAACAGTCCTCCTCATGACATCGCCTATGAAAAAGTCTATTATGGTACTGAAGGAACTATACCGCACGGGTGTGGGTATGTCAAATTGGATATGGCTTGTTCTACCTTTAGGCTACATAGGAGGTAAGAGAGTAAAGCAGGGAGACTCCCCTATCACCAAAAAATCTTTTTAATGCAGTTTTGGAACAAGTATTTCGGGAACTTGACTGGGCAGAAAAGGTAATCAAAATTGATGGGCAAAATCTTAACCATTTGAGATTCGCAGATGATATCGTTTTAGTAAGTGGTGACAAGGGGGAAGCTCAAGAGATGCCCGACAATATGGTGGACTCTTTTTCCATTTTTCTCTCAACCCGAGCCCCGGAATCCGCCCTTTCGAGCATTACCTCAGAGACTTCGGAGAGGCTGTTAGGGCTGTCTTGTCCCTCTTCTCTTTTGGCCGAAAAAACCGGTCTAGGTCGAAATGTAGCGAGTTGCTACGTGGGCTCGAACCCGGGACCTCCAGATTCCGAGACCAGCGCGCTATCCACTCAGCCAACCAGACCCCTCAACAATATGGTGGAAGAAAGCAGGAGAGACGGACTCGAGATAAATATATCTAAAACTAAGGTAATAAGCAACTCTACCGGAGGCCAAGTCAGGGTGGGAGATGAAGTTGTGGGAACAGTTGTTGAATTCACGTATCTGGGCCAAATCATGTCATTTGAAGAAAAATGAGTAAAGAGGTAGAAAAGAGGATTAGCCAGGCATGGAAAGGTTATTGGACCTTGAAGTCGATTTTTAAGAGCAATCTGAAAACCTTACGAAGATTAAAATGCTGGAAGCATACGTCCTGCCTATACTAACGTATGGGGCCCAGGCGTGGTCCCTCACACAGGCTCAGATCATGAGACTGGTGGCCACGTAAAGAGGAATGGAGAGGCGCATTCTACGTTTGAAGAGAAAAGACAAAATTAGAGCTACGTAGATCAAAGCGAAAACTAAATGCAAGCATGCAAGGACATAGTCTACATCATTAAAAAGTCGAAAATGAAATATATGAGCCACCTAGCCAGAATGGACGAGGAGCAGTGGTGCAGGAAGGTCACGTTCTAGGTCCCTTACGATCACAAAAGGAGGAGGGGCCGACCAGCCACAAGCTGGAGGGGAAAATCACCGGCAGGGTAGGGACTCCTTGGTGCAGGGCTGCTCAAGATCGACAAACGTGGAGGAGAATCGGGGAGGCCTATGCCCGTGAAATGGGAGCTCAGTATGGGACACAGCTCGGTGAATATAAGTACCTACATAATATATAAAACTTTGGCACTTGAATTATAAGTAGATTTACAAAGAAATTGGGTGCGGTAATCCATCTCCCTAAGGTTCTGTTATTAGTATTATTATTATTATTATTATTATTATATATTACTATTATTATTATTATAACTTAATCTGATTGCACGCTCGTTCCTTCTATAATTATTTAATTGCAGCCGCACAGCAAAAGTAATTAACTTGCAATTTGTTGGTTATTGCATCGCTCGAGAAATGTGTCGTAGGCATTTGCTTCCCGCATTTCCAAAAGAAAAGAAATTCTACATAATTATAATTGAGGAGCGATTTTCCAAAACGGACTCTGTCCACTTTTGCATTTTTTACTGGAGGTGATAAAAACTTGGCACACGGAGTTCTGTGATTTAAAAATCTTGGGTGATGGACTGGTTGCCTAGTAGAACACTTACTGGAACACCGCTCGTTTAAACATTTCGTTTTTGTTGCGCCATCATGTATGTCACAAAGTTGGGTACCTGGACGGAGGCCGTTTTGGAATGATTTTTTATGCTGAATTTGTAAGCAAAATGTTAAGTGATTGTTTAAAAATCATTCCAAAACGGCCTGTATCTTTCTGAAAAGTGCCTCGAACATAATGGAATACTGTAAAATTGATTATTCAGCAAAATCAAAGTAAGAATCCACTAAATTGACGTTTTATGAAGTATCAAAAAATTTATTCATCAGTAAAATTTAAATTATATGTTTAAAAAAGTATCAAAGTACAGGCAAAAATAAAAGAAATTACTCGAGATGTCATTTCTTCGAGGTCACTTCAGGCTTTTCAACATTTTGTCTGTTAACGGATGCCTTCTTTGCTACTGGTGTTTCAGTGAGTTCAGGTTCTACAGCAACTTTCGGTTTTGCAACAGCTTTTCGTTGTGACGTTGGTTTTTCCGAAGGGTTTTGGGCAGTACGTTTTTTAGGAGAATCCTTGGGGTTAACGAGTTTGGTTTTCTTAGATGATGATGGTTTTAAATCGATAGCGTGTGTCAGATGGTCTTTCTTCGCAGATGGTTTATTCAATTCAATATGGTGAAAGTTTTTCTTCGGTTCCGTTAAATCTATCAGTCCAATTAATTTGAGTACGTCCTTTTTTTTTCTGTTGAAACGGATGTTTGTGATGGCAATAGTTTCGATTTTCTGGCTACCAACTTTGGAATGTTTGGTTTCATATGGAGGTGCGGGAGTATAATTTAAAAAACTGTCGTAGAAACGGTGATTATGACTTTCAGCTGATTCGTTTGGGGGCAATACTCGAATATTTTTCATAAAATAAGTCTTTCTACTTCGTTTTCTCTCTCCACCAGACCACGTGGCCAAATTGAATCCAAAACGTAGTTCATGTTTAATTCATAGTTCAGTACTGCTAATTAAGTATAATATAGTATTCATGTTAGCTGGAGAAAACAAGTATCGTGAACTTCCAAGGTTTTTATGCTCGGGTGTGTAGCGCGTAATTGTTTTATACATAGAAGTTGGATGTATTATTATTTATTAGTAATTATCAACGAGGAACGTTACAGAAAAGCGCACAAAACTTTGAATTTGCATATTCGTATCAACAGTATATAAATCATGAAAACACTGATGTCCCTGAAACACAATTTTGTATGCTAATGTAGTCTTGAATCATAATTACATATGTCGATCGATGACTCATAATCGTGTACGCTTATCCGTATATTGATCATTGATAATTTGTAGATGAAATGAATGTCCATAATTTTCTTTTTCCCGGAGATTTAGTTGTATTATTCAAACGATCGAATGGTTTTTCGCAGAGCTAAAGCCTTTCATGATTCTCCGTAAAAACTCGTGTTCTTCGAAACACGAGTAGTAAATGTACGAAATTTCCGTTCCGATGTTTCATTTCATAATTTCGTTGAAACTATAAAATTTTAATTGAATCAGTTTTGAGAGTGACTTCTTAATGTGCCTTATTCATCTTATATAATGTTCAACTATGTGTATGTACGTGTGCAACTGTCTAGTGCCGAAGTCATGGGAGTGTGACAGTACGATCGTACTCCCAAGGAATTACCAGGGACCCAAAAAAATAGAACATGAATTATCTCAATTTGAGATACAGCAATTGTAACTTAGAGTCCTATCACCGGGAAACGATGCTCCAACAAACTGACCCAGGATCCCAAAAATTGAGTATGTTGTTCCTGGAACAGACCGAGTGCAGTGGCTTAAGCCGCCATAATACCCTGTCAAAATGTCTCAAGATTTCGCTAATAGTACGGCCCCACTCAAATTCAATCAGCATCGTTCTGATGTTGGAAAATGGAAAATACGATGAATTGCTGTGCTTCTGACGAGAGCTTCTTTTCACTTTCACACGTGGTAACAGAGAGCGTGGTTCTCCCGAGTCGATGAGAACTGTGCTTCATGAGTAGTCCCTACGCAACGGTCACGTGGAACTGGTTCAAAGCATATACGCAGTCAATCAGCTGCAGGAGAGATAGATGAAAGAACCGTAACCTGGCACACTCTGCGAAGGTCACGAAAATACATCTTGAAAGAAATCTCAGATCAGGAAGGAAACTTGCGTACGCACATCGCGACAGATCTTATGGCATGACAACAAGAACAGCTGTAGCACCTCAACGCATATACGAGTTTTCAAAACCAGTTGTAGCTAAAACTGTTATCTTGATCAAGTGACCTAGAGCTAAACCATGTAGTCTGAGGCAGTGCACGATAAACGCCGAATACTTGTTTGACTAACAATTTTCTAAAACTTGATGCAGATTGGGCTGAAACAATACGTACAATGATGATCTCACTCGTATATTGAGTTTGAAGACTGTATATAATTTCTGCCATCGCGTATTCACTAACTTCTTTACATTCAGTATTTTATTAACATGTTGCCGACAAGCTTGTACACTAAGTGGTATCACTTGGTGGAGCGCATGGCGATGACGGGATGCCAAAGTGGCTCCCCAGACACCGCACCCCTGGCACCGGAAACTGCCCTTTCGAGTATCGCATCAGTGACCGCAACGCATTGAGGCTGACTCGGGTCTCCATTTCACCCCTCTGCTTCGGATTCGTGCTGTCCTGCCAGGGCCACTATGGGACCCCCTACTGATCGAAGCAACGCTCACCCAGCATTAACCTGAAATTCAAGTGCACCACAGACGGACGCGTTACCTTCCTTCAGCCTTCACTCCTCGTCTTGGTACGTATGACGACACAGGAAGGTGGTGACTGAGGGTCCGCAGCAGCTGTAGCTGCTCTAGGATGGTGCAGGTTATTGTGTCTGGTGTGGGCCGAGCTTTGTCCGTCAGCCCTCTGCCTAGACCACTTTGTCTGCATCTTCTTCTTCATGATGGTCAAGACAAAGGCCGACATCCGGTTCCTTCCGCTTCCACTCTTCAACATTTCCCGAACCAAGATGTCCGGTGCGAAACGGCTGATTACGCCGTCGCTATCGTTCATGTTGCTGCCGGGATCGATCGCTGTTGCCATTTCGCGTCTCTCCTGCTCCCAGGCCTCACACTCACACAGGGTGTAACCTCAGTGGTATCAGACGTAATCATAAATAGGGTGGGGAGGTTTTTGGGGCTTCAGCTTCCTCCAAATGTGTTAAAAGTTCTCCCGAAAATTTTAAAGTTACGTATAGAGGGTAAAGCTACGCCTATACAAATTCAGCGAACTAAGCGAACTAAAATATGTTGAGCCCAACCCCCGCTCTTGGAAAGCATCTCAGGTAGGTCTGGAAAAAAAATTCAAGGTTAACGACTCAAAACTGCGTGACATTGTGATACTAATCACAACTCAGAAATCCAATTCAGAGAATTGTATGTCATCAGCTTCTCTCTCCCTCGTCAGTTTGGAATATTTCAAGAGGGGGATATGCATACACAATTCGGAATTTGTGGCAGAAAATTGCACGAAATGTGCGCAAAATTGTGACTCCACATACGATCTTAAAATCCAGTTGGAAGACTGGCGTCTGTCTCCAATTCAGATAAATACCATTTTTGATTATTATCTTAGTAGGGGATGAGACTGAAATTCGAGATTAACGACTTGAAACTACGCTACGGATCCTGAAATCCAGTTTGGATGACTGCTTATTATCAGCCCATCCCCTGCCACAACATTTTGGTATATCTCGTGAGAGAACAGAAGTGTTCATAGAAATGGTTCTCAGATTCATAAAATAGCATCAAATTATGATTACAAAATAGCGCCAAATTATGACACCGCTTAGGACTCGAGACCCAAACTTGGAGGAGTGCCTTTCAGCTACGTTTTCTTTTTCCTTCTTCTCTCCCTCCTTACTGAATCTTAGAATGTTTCTAGGGGTGTAGAAGCACGAATAGTGAGTACAATTTGGGAGGTTGTTGTAAGCTCGTCTTCTTCCCAGTTTTATCAGTGGATTGGTAAAATTTGAGAATAACGGCACAAAACGGTATCGTAATATTAAAAAAAAAAATCAGAATACTGATATTTAACTTCGGAGGGGAGGAAACCTCATAGTCTTCCTCTCTGCTTTTCTCTTGAACCTAACCAACAATTTAAAATAAGCCTAACCCAATCTGAGGACAACTTGTGTTGAATTTCTTGATTCTGCAATCACATGTGTACTTAAAACATAGCCACTCTTATTCGGCCACTCTCTAGATTTATGTACGAGTACATTGATTTTACAAGGAAGAAGGGTACTAAACTTAAGGTTGATGCTGCAAATTCTCAACCATGACATCATTGACGACCCTCAAAATTCCATTTCGAGGCTGGCATGTCTTTTGCTCCCCTCCCCCAAACACCCACTCGGAATATCGTGAAAACAGGAGCGCTTAAAATCCAAAGTTGAAAATCGATAACACAAGATTGCAAAAAATAAGCACAAAATTACAATTTCATTTACAATCCTGAAACCTAATTTAGGGGATAGCATATTTCCAGGCATCCACCCCCTTCTCACAATTTTTTGTGTATCTTGGAACGACGTGGACACGGAATTCGAGATTAGCGTCACAAACTTTCACAAAATTAGCTCAGAGTAATGGCATTCACTGTCGACCCTGAAGTCGTAGGTGTGGTTTAGCATGGTTTCACCCTGTACCCCCCCTTCCACAACTGTGATAATTGTGAAATATTTTTGGCGAAACACCTTAAATTCGACGTTGTGGAAGACCTCCTCCAGTAGGCAACTAAGAAGATTTTGGCATAGAGGGTCTCCCTATTTTACACTTCTTTTGATTTCGAAGTATTGTCCCATTTTATCCAGACGTACCCTCCCCTTTGAATTTCTCTATATTTTGACATTTTCATGTCTACTTTGGCGCACAAATGGGGAAAACGTTACATTTGAGGAGGAACGAAAAGGAATAACGAAAAGGAGTAACGAAAAGGAATTATGATTTCCATGGAAATTTATTTTTATTCCAGCCATGGGTATAACACAAAGAGGAAAATTTCATATTATTCTTATCACCTTCCTCGGAACAGCTTCCAGAGAGTTTCCCATGGTGCCGGGCGCGAAATCAAATCAAAAACTCTTTGAAAGTCAATCAGCAGTATATTCAAGGTTTGATTAAATTATTTTCAGGCTCATTTATCATATTCGCAGAAAATTTTTTCATGCCGTGATAATTCAATTATGCCTTGAATTTATTATTTCAGCCGTGCAATTTTCTTGATGTGATGTGATTTTCCGATAATGACGGAATTTTATAAAATTTGTGTGCAAAATATTCTTTATACGTGCTGAAATCTTTTTTTTACTGTGAGTTAGTCTTCTTCCTGATGGGCGATTAAATGGTACCCTAAAATAAAAATTGCATACGTTGGTTGTATTTGCTTCATCTTCTCCTCCTATGTAAGTCGAGTTTAGGTGATGAAATGTTTGCTGACCGATCCTTGCGTAAATTCTGTGTTAAACATTAGAACCGAGAGAGGGCCGCCTTAAAATTATTTGAAATTTCTGAAAACGAAAAAACTTAGAAGGACTGCCAGGTCGAGATTTGAACATTTTCAAAAGAGACCCCCTCATGGGTATCATGTTTCGATGTTAGGTCGTTAAGTTTGTATTCGGTATTATTTTATTATTTTGACGCAACTTGAAAATTGAACTGTGTACACGAGTGAAGTAGTGCAGAACGGAAAAACCAGACGCCGATTCACCTTACCGATCGTCACGTGATGAAATATTGAGAAATTGCGATTTTATGGCGACCAGAGCCCCGCTGATTATATCTGTCACTCGTATAATCACTTAGCGTCTACCAAATTTCTGAAAATTGGACTTAATGCGCGGGTTACTCGACAGCAGACGATATTTATGATAGTGTAATTATTTGTTTTTATTTTTAAAATTGCGTCGTCATAAATCACAACTAATTTTTACGTCGCTTGTATTCATTGTCGGCGCGGCACGACTCGCAGAAATTATGGCGATAATTTTTCACGGAACGGGGGTGTAATCGTTAATTTTGAAGGTTATAATTGATAATCGTGTTCGCTGCCTGAAAATGTTCCATCAGCCTCGTATGTGTTTTGACTGAAAATTCTTCATCCTTATCCGCTGTAATGCGTGTCCGTACATCAGCCGTCCGCGTGTGTCATAGACGGTCACGTAATTACTCGGATTAAGTATCGAATGATCGTTTTCAATCTCTAATCAGTCATACTCGCAAAACGGTACATGTGTCGATTCGGGAAATAGTGAGGGCGATATTTGAAAATTCTTGATATCGATATTTCTCATTTTAGTATCGATATTGGTTCGATATCTCTAAATTTTAATATTTCGATATTTTATCGGTACTTTGCCATTAATATTGCTTTTTAATAATGGCAGTATTTAAAAATTTATACAATCGATGTTTTTATTTAGATATCGATATTGGTTCGATATTTTTGAATATTGATATTTTGTATTTTATCCATGTTTTGAATACTATGCCATTACTGTTGCTCTTTAGTGATGGCGATATTTGGAGATGTTTGATTTCTTATTTTAATATCGATATTAGTTCTGAATATACATATTCCCCACAACCATTACTGCATCTGCAGAAACACTCGGTATGAATGCTGTATCGCAGCATCTTTTGTGGGTGGCAAAGCGCATGGCTGGCTTTCGTCCTTGAAGCTGATTTCATAAAGTACCTGTAGTTGTGAACAAAATTGAATAAAATATGTACATTAGAACTGCCTCGATATTTTATCGATGTTTTATCACCATTATTGCTTTTTAATAATGGTAAAATTGAAAAAAATTTAATATCAACAATATCGATATTTCCTATTTTACTTTCAATATAAATTCGATATTTTTGAATATTGATATTTCGTATTTTATGGATATTTTGCCATCACTATTGTTCTTTAGTGATGGTGATATATAAAAACTGTTTATATCAATAATATCAATATTTCTCATTTTAGTATCGATATTGTACCATCATTATTACTTTTTGTAATGGTAACACTAAAAAAATTTTTAATATCGATAGTATCGATATTTCCTATTTTAAAATCGATATTGATTTGATATTTTTGATTATTAATATTTTTTATTTTATTGATATTTTGCCATTACTATTACACTTCAGTGATGGTGATATTTGAAAATTTTTGATATCGATAATATCAATATTTCTCATTTTAGTATCGATATTGTACCATCATTATTGCTTATTGTAATGGTAATATAAAAAAATTTTAATATTGATAGTATCGATATTTCCTATTTTAAAATCGATATTGATTTGATATTTTGTATTTTATTGATATTTGCTGTTACTATTACACTTTAGCGATGGTGATATTTGAAAATTTTTGACATCGATAATATCGATATTTCTTATCTTATTTCAATATTTTTGAATATCTATATTTTGTTATCACTATACAGAAACCAAATATCGCCATTTTTTCTTCATGATGGCACGCACACAGCCATATAGTCTGATTAGAGAAATTTCCGATTTCTATTTTTGTTGTTGTAGCGCTAGGTGCTTTTGAGGATTATGTGCCACATAATTTGCGGGATTCAGCGGTAGGATGTCAGGGTAGTTGCTGGAGGAACCCGGACTAGATGTGGGAGGACTGAAAATATAGGAGGTCGGGTAGCGAAATGGAAGTTTTAGTTAGTTCTGAAGAGGATCGGAAGTCAGGCAGAAGAGGAGTATGTAAGACACAGTAACTGGGTATTCAGAATGGAAGAAAGAACAGGTGGGAGCTTTAGGCTCGACAGAAGAAAAAAGTGGGTCAATCTGCTATGACCTACTCTGAAGCAAGCGAGGATAGATTTAATTCTGCCGGAAGAAGATGAATTAGGCAGGAGAGCCAGCGCTGATGGTTTTATAGGAAGAAGCTTCGAGGGTATAAGGATCATTTTTCCTGCCACTGTGTAAGGATCATATCCCGGAGATGCATTTTATCTTACAGTGAGAGTGATTAGAAGAGATCAGCTGTTGGGAAGAGAGTTCCTTGCAGTAGCATAAATATTTAAACCCGGATGAACTTACTTGAAAATGTCGAGCGTCAGTTTGTTTTCGTAGCTACACATTTTTAAATTTTTTATTTATTTTTTATTAGCACAACCAGTGCGGTGATGATTCAGTAACACCTCTCGTCTCGCACTATCCTTTCGTTTGATAACAAAAGCCTTGATAAGGTGAGGAAGTTTGATATACGGCAGAAAAGGTAAGTTCATGGAGTATCCGCTGCTGAGGAATTAAAAAAAAAAGTGTCAAGATTTACTGTGCGAATACTCTGGAGAAACTCATGTTCTTGACTGGTATGAGCGTTGTCAAACTTGGGGAGAAGGTAAGAAATTTGCAGACGGGCAAGCTCTTTTTCAGAAGAAACATGACTTCCCGTCTTTCTCTGAGCAAGGTAACGCATTTGTGAGGCATTCTATGAAAACGTACCGTATGTCGGAAAAGCGAATTTCGACCTACTGCACGAAACGTATTTTCAAATCGGAAATTCAGTTTTTCGAATTTGAACGGAAACTGCTTTTGGACAGACGTGGCGGCGAGTTGTTAATTTAATTCGATATTGAAGTGTAAGCTACTTCAGTTCTATTCTGACCTAATTTTCATGTATTTTTCTGTTTTACAACTTTAAATGCATTTTTCTCAAAATTAAGATTTCACACCTCACACTTGAGTTGCTTCCATTTCAGTCTGTATCGAAGTGAGAGACTTAATTTTAATTCTGAAATGCAGGTACATTTATGCTTCATCGGAGTCCACCAAAAACTCAAAAACAAGTTCTTCGACATATGTTACCTTTTCATATAGCGCCTCACATTTATTGGAAAATTCAGGTGGGACAGATGGTCCATTTGCACATTAGCAGTGTTACCAGTATGCCTCATACAACTATTAAACTAGACAACTAGAGTAAATGAATCCTTGTAATACGAAGCGCTAGGAAGCGCCAGAGCACTTGGCTGAAAAGAGCGCCTGAAAAAATTTAATACAATAAAGTATCTTGCAGGTTGTAAAAGTTACCTAAGTTGTGAAAAAATTATCTCCTGATTTTTTGACAATACAATCGTGGAAATCTTTTTTTCCCCCTAATATCCCACAGTCCTGTACAGTTAATTTTTTTTTCCTTCTTTAAGCGAAGCCATTGGGTTTTTTTTCGGTTAAATTAAAAGATCTTTTATAGTGCTTGTCTGTTGGAATATTATTGCAAATGGTTTTTGCTCCTCGACCCTGAAATTTTTCCGGTTTGCAAATTCAACCCCATCCCCGCCCTCTCCTGAGAAACCGCTTCTATAGATTCGTGTATACTTACTACTATGATAATTTACTTGAAATGAATTATAACTCTGAAAAATGTGTCAACTGCATTACTGTTTATTTTTATTAGATAACTTTGTTGCTTTTTAAATTGATACTGCTGCAAGCTGCTTTTTCAGTCTTTGAAAATTTTATTCGTATCACGTTGTACATTTTATTTTTACAATTTTCTCAGACCATATAATTAATTTTATTCTTTTTTATAATACTACTTTTCTTACTTGAACAATTTAAATGAAGTTGGACGACCGAATTAAGCGTCAATGTCTTGTTCTCATTTTTTTGTTTTATTTTAAAGTTATACATAAATGAGCGGAAATCGGTTACGTGGGAAAAAGTTTTTTATTAAGAGAGTTGTGTATTTTCAAACATCGAACTGAAGAAATCTGTTGACCGCCAAAAAATTGTTCAGTTTCTTCAATTTACTATTCCTCGTGTGGAATAATAAATTTACTTGATTGTCCTCGTATTATTCTCAATTTCTTTCTCCCTCTTGTGAACGATGTGATCTGGAATCAATAGTGTCAAATGTACATGTAAATGCCAGCGCTGTATTTAGATGGAATGTGCCTGAGGGAAATAATTATAAAGTGCTGTTTCCCCAGCCTTCAAAAAATATATTTTTCATTCTTTCTTCCTGTTTCTCTTTTCTCTGTTTTTATTTTCTCTCGTACGTATTTTATCCTGAATTCCCAAATGTCTTTTTCCAGCAGAGTGCCCTAGAATTTTTCTCTCTTTACCCATCGTATGTATTCAAGTCTTCGAAGATTCTTTTAAAGATTAAGACTTGAATACTCGTTTCAGACTCTTCCAGACTTGTCTTGGTTTTTCAAGACGTCTTTAAGATCTGCTAAGACTCGTTAAAGTCTTTTTCAAATCTATTTAAGATGCTTTAGGATTTTCTATTGCAAGTCAAAGCTTACTGAGGATTTTTACAACTGGCTTGAGACATTTTGAGATTTTTTAAAAGTCTTCCATGTTTCTTCTAGATTCCTTAAGATTCTGCCCGACTTTCTTAAAACTCTATAGGATTCTTCACGACGTCTTTAACTTACTTAAAACTATACGCGCTGACTCTAATTAGTTTGAGGCCTTCGCCTTTAAAACCTGGTTGCGACTTTATAAAATTATTCCAATTTGCATACAACTGGTTATGACTCGTTCGGGTTATAAGATTCTTCAGTACTCTTTTAGACTTCAGGACTCTTTCACACTTATTTAGGACTTTTCGAGATTCTTCAAAACTCTTTTAACCCTATTTAAAGCTTTTCAAAATACGTTTCAGACGTATCTGAATTTTTTTATCGTTACTAAAGTATCATTTATTTTATGAAGTCGAATTCTTTGCCCAAAGACATTACTTCAGTGAGTTAATAAAAGGTGATACTTTATTTACAAGAAATATTATATTTCACTGATGATTCACTGAAAAATTAATTTGATGCTCCGGACTTTGTTGAAGACTTTCCAAGGCTCGTCTAAGATTCTTCAGTATCTTGTTATTTACTTTTTAGTACTCTTCCAGCCATTTTTGTCCTATTTTTAAAGCTTCCTGACTTGTTCCAGAATTGTTAAGATTCTTCAAGTTTCGTTCGATTACGCATTTCAAAATAATAAAACGTATCAAATTTGTTTGGGTTTGTTCGAATCTTGTTCAAGACTTCTCAAAACTAGTGCCGTATTTAAGGGAATTTCTTCATTTTTTCTTTTCGTTTTTTTAATTCTGTTTTTCTGTCTGCATTTATTTGTCTCTTCTTTCCTTTCTGTTTGCTTTCCTTCTCATTTCTATGTCTTGATTCATATTCGTATTGTTAGTTCATTTTTTTAGGCACTTCTCTTCAGTTAAGCTTATTCGGAACAGTGTTTTCAAATTTTTAACCCTCGTGTAAATCGTACACTATGAATAGAATTATCTCAAAGTAACTGAGTGATAGAAATGCTAAGTAGTCCAAAGACACTTTTGTCGAATTGCTGAGGGTTTCAGAACGTACTGCTTGTCAGTGACGCCTTCAGAATTCAGTTTATTGTGTTGTGAGCATTTTTAATAATTATAATAATATGAATATGAATATGAATTTATTTACTTCCCCTACCAACAGCCGCGAAGGCCAATTACAGGCAGGGGGGAAAACAAAAGCACAGTACAGTTACAAGGAACTACAATAGAACAAATTTTTGAATCCACACACCACATCGTCTTAAAACACACGCCCGCACATGCCAGCATTCTATTCAACCCAGGAATAGCCCCATTCCATTGAACACCCGCCTTCACCTCCAACACAATCACAATCCCTCACACTCACACAATCTGTCACGTCATGCGGTGCTCCCTCTGTCCTCTCCCTGCCCTTTCAGGTGATCTAGTCTAAGCAAACTGTTCATCGGCGAATGGATTTGAAAATTCCCCGAAGTCGGGACCTGGAGTCAGGATCTAGAAGGTCGACGGTGGAATTCATCTCGAGCAGATCATTAGCCTGTCATAGCCTCCATGCCTTTAAATAACAGCTTATACTAATACTCATGATATTTTTTCATAAACGAAGTCCTCTAGATTTTACTGGACTTCATAATGTTGACTACCTCCCTCTCCCACCTCTAAAGTAAAATGGCAGTCGTCATACTGCCCACTGAATGTTGATTAGCCCAGGTACCCTGAACACCTAAGAAACATTGACAACAACGGCCGCAAGATGGCGTATTGGGCATCTGATGAATTATGCCCATGCTATCCGATTAAATTATACTCTCCGTTATACAGTCTTGTTGACTTCGAAAGGATGCAGTGGGTGCTAAACTGTTCTATAAGGTCCACTTAGCTCCCCCAGAAAATGTCGAAAGTACGTTAAAAATTATCTGGGACAGGATAGCCCTCTTAGTCCCTCTCTCCCTCCAATCTTACCACCAAAGTCCGCTTATGTGCAATCTATGATGATTCAGAGTTCGGAAAATCATCTTTGTTTAATTTTTGCTGGAAGTTGATATTAAAGCCTGTGAAAAATTTGGCTAAATCTGAGTATAAATACTCTTGGAAATCGTATGCTACAAATATATTATAGTCGCTGTGTCGCCAAGTGGTTATGTGCCCTCTTCACAATCCTTACGTCTCGGCTTCGGACCCCACTAACGCAGGAAAGCAAGTGATATTCGAATACCCCCACTAACATCCTAGCGAACGCAGCGACTACAGTATCAATCGAGATGGAAACATAGCACGTCCTGCAACTCCGCCAGTTCGAACGAATAAGGCATTACAATCGCAAGGCGTGTTACCACCAGATCAGAAAGATTGGTACTGCGCGTGTGCACTTCGCGGATAGCTTACTCAACGTTGTCAAATCTGCGGCTAGTAAGCGAACTGCGGTTGCTCACTCTTCGACCCAGAGAAGCAAAACTGAAACACAACAAACTATGGGGAAAGTACTGGCAAACTACCCTGACTAACCCTACCCAAGAAAGCCGCGAGTCAGAAATCGCGATCACCAACATCTGACGTCCTGAAGAAATGCTGCCAATTTAAATAATGTACCAAGAAATTGAAAAAATGTTTAATGACAAAGTATGCTTCTGAATCTGTAGCTCTTGAAAGCAAGACCTCGCGTATCTTTATACATAAGCTGTCGCTAAGTAACTGAGACTAAAATTCGTACGGCTCACCAACGCTACCTATCGGCGTTTCAATGCAGTAGGAGAATAATTTAGTTCATTGGGTATTGATTGAGACCACGTCGAGCTCATTTGATTGAAAACTCGCTGTTCAAGACCAATTTGAAAGAAACCATATGCGTTGACCCCTCCTGGTTTTTTAAAGATTTTTTTAAGTAAGGAAAAAAGCATACAATTGCAAAAATGTTTATTAATCATCATCTTCATAAAGCGCCATTCATGGCTATACAGGCATCCATTTGTTCTTGCCATTTACCAAACATTTTCGCGTATTCCGCCGCCGATAACGAGGAGGAAAACATCTGCGCCGCGGTAATGACTTCTAAAAAAAATCACAATCCACTCCCCCCCCCTCGTTAGTCCTGACCTCGCCCCATGCGACTTTTGGTGTTTTCCTCAACTGAAGACAGCCTTATGCAATCGTCAATTCAACACGAATCAAGAAGTCATCACCATGGCGCAGATGTTTTTCTCCTCGTTACCGGCGACGGAATACGCGAAAACGTTTGATAAATGGCAAGAATGAATGGACGCCTGTACAGCCATGAATGGCGCTTGTTTTGAAAAAGATATTAGTGTACTTAATGAAGATGATGAAAAATAAAAAAATTTTGTAATCGTATGTTTTTCTTTCCTTCTTTAAAAAAATCTTTAATGAACCTGGAGGAGTCAACGCATATGGTTTCTTTCAAATTGGTCTAGAACAGCGAGTTTTCAATCAAATGAGCTCGGCATTGTCTCAATCGATAGCTAGTGAACCAAATTATACCCCTACTGCGTTGAAACGCCGATAGGTAGCATTGGTGGGCCGTACGAATTTTAGTCTCAGTTACTTAGCGACAGCCTATGTACTTTGATTCTGTTTCGATAAATTAACGAAAAATCAATGGTGTAAATTGCGAAGCCACCATTTATAAGACATATTGAAAACTCGAGACTGATTGAATGTTTTGCCGAATGGTTTCACATGCATGCTCCTAGGACACCCTGGAGCCTTCTCTATCTATACAGTCCAAGTCGAAGGGGTCAAGGCCTACGGCTAATCGAATTGACATGAAATGTCCCTTTTCGACTCAGTCGATGATCTAAAGAAGAATCTGAATGCTATGCCCCTGATCGTCACTTCGGTGTATAATACGCTGTCGAAATAATCACCAAATCAGTGTGATCGGTACAAACATCAGTGTAAGCAGATGGAGAAAGAAAAGAAGTGAAATTTCGGTTATTAATCAGTGAGGGATCATTTCACTTTCATCTCTTACGAATGCGAAATTAAGTATTTGCACGTAATCGCATAGATACACAGGTTGTGTATAGACAGCCATAAAAATGTAATAAATTCTCATAGTTTGCCGGTATTCGCTCGGACTGACTTTCATTTTTACTTAGAAAGTATAACGTGTAAGAATATGGCACGAAATGCTTTTATACCTCGCATTCTCAAATTACCGGTAAAATGTTCGATTATTGAACATGCAGTATTGTCAGCTCCTTATCGAGTGACATTACTGTCGTAATGTGTCCCTTAGTATCGGGCTGGCGACCCTTTGGACCCTCAGTGAATTAGTTCCTGTGCCTCCCACAACGGAAATAATTTTTCTTTTGAATGTGTAGTTTTTAGTGTTACGTGTGTCCTCCTGTCCTGTTTTATTTCCATGTGTTTTCACCCACAATTGTAACTCAAACCTTATACTCCCAATTTTTATGATTATGGCTGTTATGCAAGCACATAGTGTTCATGAACTGGAGACTTTATGGTGTGATAGTATTTTTGCTGTCTGCTCAAACGAATGCAATAAATCGAATTCAAATTTAGAGGCCTCGAGAATTGTTATTGAATTGGGAATGTAAATATAAACGTTTACCAAAAGTACAGTGGAGCATCAGTATCGCAGAATGCTATATTTAATGAAATAAAAAATGATAATGCGAAAATACGTTCGGATCCGTAGATAAGTACAAACAACTTACAATAAGGTCACAAGAAAAAAATCATTACGTAGGTATTACATGTTATAGATTAGAGAGATTGGAGTTATGCAGTAGGATGCTTCACGGTTTTTTTTCGGAATTTTATGTATTTTTGTTAATGTAAGAACACACCAGCCAGAACTTTTTTAATCAAGAATTCTTGAGGGGTTCTTAAACGGGGTTTATCATGGGATTTCTAAAGAGGAAGTTTGTACATTTTAAGGGTGTCAAGTATCGAACCAAAAAAGTATCGATTAGTATCGATAGGATGTTCAAAAGTATGAATGAGTATCGATACTATCGATACCTTCACCTTTCCAGGCTGAGTGCTAAAACAGAACTAGTAATTCAAAGTCAACAAATAAAAATAAAAATAAAAACTGAAGAATCAAAGTCAACTACTATCTATTTTTTACTGCATAAAATTAAATTTTTTGGTTCAAAACCGTTAGGTAAAATGGTAAGAATTATAAACTAAAAACTAAAATACACGAAGGAACTAACGAGAACAAATCGAAAATTTTTTTAAATATGAAGATTTAAATTTTTGGTTTAAAATCACCAGGTAAGGCTAAAAATACTGAAAACTAAAATAATGGAACACTTAAAAGAATCAACGAAGAAAATATCACCGATTCAACTTAAATTTACAAAATCGTCGTAGCATTAAAAAAATTATTATAGTATCGATACTCCAGTCAAATTATCGATATTATCGATACTATCGCACTTTTTTGATCCCACTAGTACGTTTGCTTTAGAAAACCCTAAAAATAGAGAGTTTTGGAGAGAGAAAAAAATCATTCGACTAAAGAAAATTGTTCTCTAGTTCACTATACTGTAACAAAAAAATACCTATCCAGAATTTGATGAAAAAAATTTTCTAAAGGTTATTTAACGGTGATTTATTTTTGAGTGTGAACTATCTTCTTTACAGCTCAAAGAATATGGTAAAATATATTAAAATCCGTGGTTTTCCGACATGTTACATCCATTCTTGATATTTGTTTGATCGTAACACCCACCCAGCTGGCTCCACCAGGTGTCACAACCTTAAAATTAGGATTTGATACTTTAAATAAGGTACCGATGCCCTATAAGACCCACTAAAGTGTTTTTGGAAAAGAACTCGCCACAGAATTGATATTTTGAAAAACATTTTTCAGGGGATGGACCTTCAAAGGTTTATTTTTAAAATGACCATGATGTTTTCATTTTTTTTTTACCCAAGAGGGGCTGGAGGGAACCGGTCCAAAGAGAAGTAATTTCAGGCCTTATTAGGAACGGTTATTCCTAGTAAGATCCACTTTTCCTTTTTCCTTTTTTTGTTTTTTGTTGTTGGCTTTTTGCTTGTTTTGCGGACTTAGTTGTATCAAAATGCGAGAAAACGTAAAGATCGGTTATGAAAGAAAAAATAAAATCCACGTCCCTCGAAACTTTCACACATTATTATCTCGGTAAATATGCATTTTAGAGAAAAGTTGTATAGAATCTTCTTTATAGGAAATTTAACCGGGAACATTTTATGTTATATGCATTTCGGTCCTGAAGTTGGTATGTTCCGAGATATTCGCGATTTTTAGTAAATTCTCAGTATTACACATAACTCTAAGGTCAAAGCGGTACGGGTTAATAACCTCAGATTGAGCTCAAATTTTTTGTGGCGAGTTTTTAGGTCCATTGGAACAAATTTCTGTGCGACCCTAATCAATTTGCGGAAACTTGTAAAATAAGGGACATCCTAATAATACGTAATAAATTTAATGATGAGGTGAAGAACATTATTGTACCAGTAAGGCCTTCTTTGAGTACTCTGGTCGGCCTCTTCTTCTCTTCTGGCCTAGTGCACAAATATTACGAAAACAATTTTCAACGTGGGAAGCCCATCGGGAGTCAGTCTGGTCGGAAACATGAAATTTTTTTAAAACACAGATCAAATAAGAACCACTCAAATGGATATTTTGGATTACTGAATTCGAAAATTAAATCAGATTTTCCAGCCGACTCGCATTCGGGACCAAAATTTTCAATGTGTTGAAATATGGGGAAATTTTCAAAATTTTTGAAAATCAAAAAAATTGAGATAACCACCCATTCTTTATCAGTTTTTCTCGCTGAGTTCAAAGTCGTTGTCCATATCTACGGCTGACCCTCCATTTTGTAAGTACAATCAAAAATGTGGTAACACAAGGGGGGGGGGGATATACTAGGTCAAACATTGAGTGAGAATCAATTTTGACGATGGATTTGTATTAGTCACGAAAAGTTGAACAATTTTCACCAGGTCCAATACAATGTTGAATGGGCAGGTATGAAGTACATTGCGACGTGCAGGAGTCTGCCGTTGGAACGTTCTTTTTTGGCGGACCAAATATTTTATCCCCTAAAGTATTCTGGGTGGCCACTTTTCTGGAAATCCTGGCAGTCAGGGAATTCTGTGAGACCTGGAAAAGTCGGGGGATTTTGGAGAAAATTTTACGATGTGAAAGTATTGTACAAGTTTCTCTGTTAGACTTCATTCAACTTTTTTTGTTTTTTTAAATAATAACACTACCCAACAGCCAAAAAACCGCAAGAACGAGAGTAGCCGATTCTAGAAGTATTTTTCACGCTGAATTCAATGCCGCTTTTTGTTTTTCTTAAGTAGCTCTCCTTTTCTCGTAAATTCATTCTGAATTATTTCCCGTAATTTCCCTCTTGTGTTAGAAATATTAGTGAATGTGGCCACACTGCATGTATCACAAAACAAACTCGCCAACACAGTGATGCGTGTGAACGTGTTTTGACGTTTTGATATCGGAACGATCTAAACAGTTTCAACTGATTCTTAAGATTTTATCATTAACTATGAAGTGATGGAACAACAATTTTGAGGAAGGCGATCTCTTCAGTGAAAAAATAACGCTTTTTCATTCCGGTATTACAGTTTATTGGTTCTTTTACGAAATGTAAGTGAACTAGATAAATGTGTTCCGACAATAAATTTGATGAATATGATGTATTCAATACCCGAGTATTCATGATAATCACAACGCTCGTTGTTGAATTGGAATAATACTTACGGAACACAGAGGGACAGAGAACAACACGGAAGTTTTCTATTCAGTACCGTCGAAGACGAAGCTTATCGGTAATATCAGTTCAATACATACAACATCAGTGTCGCCACATAAAATAGAACAATTTCTCATAATACACTATTAAATTTCCCAGCAAACGTAAAAAATGATTAGCTAACTCAGCATTTTTAATATCATATTTGAATTCAGCGTGAAAAATACATTAAGAATCATCTATTTTCCTTCATGCGGTTTCCAAAAAATCTCAGTTTGTTGTGTAGTGTAATTTGTTTATTACGAAAAATTTGGAAAACTGACTGGAAAAGTCAGGGAATTTTATCCTCGGAAAAAAATGAACACTGGTATTTCTGGAAAATAACTCGCCTCAGAATTGGTATTCTGAAAAACTTTTTTGGATGAAACTTCAATGTTTTCTTTAAGAAATGACAATTTTATTCTTGTGTTTTACCCAAGGGAAGCTGAGAGGAAGCGTTCCAAATAAAAAATAATTAAATAATTTTCGGTCTTTTTAGGAACAGCTATTCCTAATAAGGCGCACTTTTTTTTTTTTTTGTGTGTTTGTGAACTTCTTCAGGTGCCATATCGGATGCCGGACGTTGGCGGTTGCGGTATCTGACGCTCAAGTCGGAGTAGTTTGCCGTTGAACCCCAGGGTTTTATTTCGTTAGTTTTCCTTCTCTTTGCCGAAGAGTGTGCAGTCGCAGTTCGTTTACTAGCTACGTGTTTCATAACGTAGAGTAAGTTATCTTCAACGTGGCATACGCACAATACCAATATTTCTGATCTGGTGGTGATATGCCCAGTGATTGTAATGCCTTGTTCGTATGAACTGACGGGGGTTACAGGACGCGCTATACTTTCCATCTCGATTGATACTGCAGTCGCTATGTTCGCTAGGATGTTAGTGGGGGTATTCGAATATAATTTGCTTTCCAGCGTTGGTGGAGTCCGAACCCCAGACGTAAGGATTGCGAAGCGGGTACGTTATCGCTCGGCCACACAAAGTTGTATCAAAATGCGAGAAAACACCGAAAAAAATGGAAAATTCAATATATATTTTGTCAATTTGTACAAAATTAGTTTACTTACTTAAATTTTTGGCAATTTTTGATTGAAAACATGTCTATGTCCTTCTCGTTACACACTCATACAAGGGAATATGTTTTTCGAAAGCATTACGGCTGTATAATGTATCACTTTATTTTGGGCTGCTCTTTTTCTCCTGCGCCCTATTGCTCGTCCTTAGTGAAAAAACGTCGTTAAAAATCAAATTTACGATGGTGGGTCTCATTAGGGAACTAGGAGAATCACGTTTTCAAAGTATTCTCATGGCGTTGAGTAAACCTAATAGAAAAATTGAATATGCCTTATTGTAGCTAATTGCAGCAGAATAATACCATATTAATACATTTTTGAAAAAGTTACTTACATTTCGCTTTTTTTTTTTTTTTTTTTTTTTTTTTAACATGGAAAATTTATTAGCGTTTGAAAATCACTACATTTCACTGTTTTTGACTTCCGCTTGTGACCAATGCACTCGAATATGATAACATTCGAGTAGCAGTGTTGCCAGACATCCCCTACGTCATTCTATCGTGGCAGTTTCTCGACATCGGGCCTAAACGACGAGATGGGGGGGGGGGGCTTATAGATAGGAATTCTACTTCATCTGAATGATCTGATGCTGTAAAATGATTTCATTTGATTCATTTATCCGTTCCTTTGATTCTCTCGTCTACCTACTGTCAGAGGCGTCATAAGGAAAGGTGGCATCTATCTCACCACTTTGGGATAGGTTGTCACACTTGTTGCTCGGGCCCCATTGTGAAACATTTTATTTCGATTATTTATGGTATTTTTTTCATTCTTCTGGGATAACATGTCTCGAACTTAAGTTCGAAAATCAAATCGGAAGTCCTCTGAAGTACAACGTTTAAAAATCGTAAATGTCTCCGAAAATGACTTTGATTTGTAATTAATTTTGACTTACTTTACTTACTTTATCACATATTCGTAAAAATTCGTAAATTTCGCCAAGAACTGACTTTAAATTGCTTTTAAGGATTTTTTTGGGTGGGGGCGGGGGTATTTTGTTAGTAGTGTTGACCTACATTCATCGGTGTCGGTGGATTTTTCGATTGGGGGGGGGGGTAATTTTTTGATAATATTATTTTTTACAACTACGAGTATAGATATAATCGACGTTTGATTTTTATTTATTTATTTATTTCTTGTGGGGGGAGGAGTATTACCTGTCTACCCCCTCCCCCAGCGACGCCCATACCTACTGTTAATTCGTTTTCGTTTGATAATTCATTCATATTGGAAAATGAATAATATCTTTTTATTTTTTTATTTTTAATTGAATACTTAGTGAAATAGAAGTACATAGGCTGTCGCTATGTAACTGAAACTAAAATTTGTACGGCCCACCAACGCTATCTATCGGTGTTTCAATGCAGTAGGGGAATAATTTGGTTCATTAGCTATCAATTGAGACCACGCCGAGCTCATTTGATTGAAAACTCGCTGTTCTAGACTAATTTGAAAGAAACCATATGCGTTGACCCCTCCAGGTTTTTTAAAGATTTTTTTTAAAGAAGGAAAAGAAAAAGCATACGATTACAAATTTTTTTATAAATCATCATCTTCATTAAGTACACGAATATCTTTTTCAAAATAAGCGCCATTCATGGCTATACAGGCGTCCATTCATTCTTGCCATTTATTGAAGGTTTTCGCGTATTCTGCCGCCGGTAACGAGGAGAAAAACATCTGCGCCACGGTGATAACTTCTTGATTCGTGTTGAATTGACGACCGCGTAAGGCTGCCTTCAGTTGAGGAAATAACCAAAAGTTGCAGATGGTGAGGTCAGGACTATACGGGGGTGGGGGTGAATTGTGATTTTTTTAGAAGTCATTACCGCGTTGCAGATGTTTTCTCGTCGTTATCGGCGGCGGAATACGCGAAAACCTTCGATAAATGGCAAGAATGAATGGATGCCTGAATAGCCATGAAAGGCGCTTATTTTGAAAAAGATATTCGTGTACTTAATGAAGATGATGATTAATAAAAAGTTTTGCAATTGTATGCTTTTTTTCCTTCTTAAAAAAAAAATCTTTGAAAAACCTGGAGGGGTCAACGCATATGGTTTCTTTCAAATTGGTCTGGAACAGCGAGTTTTAAATCAAATGAGCTCGGCGTGGTCTCAATCGATGGCTAATGAACCAAATTATACCCTTACTGCGTTGAAACGCCGATAGGTAGCGCTGGTGGGCCGTACGAATTTTAGTCTCAGTTTCTTAGCGACAACCTATGTTCATAAAATTTGGAATGTAAACAGTCCAATAATCTAACGTGAGAAATGCGATGCCTTAGATTTGACTGATCCTCTACATCATGCTATTCGCTCTCATTCATTCAGTCAGTCTAGAAGCCATTTGTTCATTCAGTCCATATGCACATGAAAATCGTAGTTCCACTCACAGCCACACTCACAGCTAGTGTTTCGTCATCCAATGAATCAATTCATTTCTGAATAATGATCGGATTAATTCATTAATTCAAGTGAATCGCTCAACTGAATTAATTCAAGATCGAATGACCCATCTCTAGTGGGCCTTACTTGTGCACCGGGACATAGGGCATCAATCTTAGTTATTTTTCCTGAGTAGCAGTATAATGGTGTGGTGGGACATATGGCGGTGCACGCATGCCAAAATGGCCACTGAGACACCGCACCCCCAGCACCAGAAACTACCCTTTCGGGCATCGCATCAGCGCCGAGAGGGAGTAGCAGTATAATATGATGCCTCGAAAATGTAAGAAGAACCGAGAACACGCTTTATTGCCTGTTTTCGGTATTGAAGGGGCCAACATTTGTTGTAGAATTTCTTATCATTTCTTTATGCTTCCAATTTGCCCATGTTTTGAGATGGGCGGTGGATAGTGTGAACGTTATTTGTACGATTTTTGCTGTACTGCTAATTATAGCTCTCTAAAACATTATAGAAATCAAATTTTTGAAACGAGATATTAATGATAATTCTCAGCTTCCAAACTTTGATGTCATAATGTCTCCATTCAAGAGAGTAGATCATGCAAAACTTCTTGTTTACCTGGTTCGGTACTATCTACTGATGCTGTATTGCAGTCGATTCGGTGGACTATCTATATTAAAATCTTGGGGAGAATATTCCGGGGTATTTTAACATCGAAATCGGAATGTCCGGTTTATAGTACTCATATAGTGGTTATTTTTGTTGCAGGCGTGAAATGCACTGTGTCCAGTCAAGTACCATACCGTCTTCAAGCATTTTGGGGCGTCTCAATCAGAGAGCTCCATTTATTCCTATGGCGTCCGTGGTCGTACATCAGCTCGGCGCTGCAACAAGATAACCTGCTCTCCGGTCACTACCAGCACAAAGGGCACTCATCATCGTATCCTTTCGTCATTAGTTATTTCATATATATAGTTATACTCGAGCGTATTTAGTTTCATTTGTATAAATTGATATTTATTTCAGTGCTCCACTTTTCCCATACAATTTAATTGCGTCAAGGGCGTCGCACGGATGTTGCGTTATTTCACCTTCGCTCTTCGAAAACGTTAATGAGCGAGATTTTCACCAAATATCCATCGCATAGCGTCGGTATTTTTTTTCTCCTTTCAATTACGTTTTCCGTCGTCTGTATCGAATGTGTAGCAAATACCAATTTTTTTTTTTAGAAAATTGATTGTGTACAAGGACGCGTGAGGAGCCCGCGTGCCAATATTCATTGACTGTGTGTCACTCGGATTTCGGCATCGCTAATTATTCGACGACTGCAGTTGTATTTACAATTCTCCTTTCTTCTTCCAAGCGAGCCTGTATTTTGAATGGTAGACTTCTGAAAAATGCAAATTACGCAGATTAAATTTGTGATAGCTTGAGATGACGTACGCACACTAAATATGATGGGGAAGGGAATTCCAGAAAAATGGCAATTCAATTTCCCTGGAATTCTGAGGGAGATATGTAACTGAATGAGAAAAAAATATCTGCACGGCATGTACAACTCACGAGAAAGTAACAGAAGGTAACAGCATTCTTTTTAAATGTCCGTCAGGTGTTGGACGTCATATAGAAGTGCGGCAGCAACATTAAGTCATGTACATATTATTTAGTTCTTTGTATCTTCCTATCTTGAGCGAGTTCCTTCTTTTCCAAATAACTCTGACATTTGACATCCTCGATAATTTGTTGAACATACTGGAATCTTTGTCGACCCCACCCAATTCCTTCCTTTTATCCTTCCTTCTAGCAGCAGCGATGTTGTTCCTGGATGCCTCAAATTATGCCCTATTAGTTTATCCCTTTCTTTCAAACAGTTTCAAATATCCATTTTACCTTTTACTCTGTTAAGTACTTTCTCATTTCTTACCGTATCCGTCCAGTTGACGCCTGTAGCACCACATCTCAAGAGTTTCGATTCGTCTCTGGTTTTCCTATATGGTCCAAGTTTCACATCCGTACAAGGCTACACTCCAAACATAAGTTTCCAAATTAACTTTTTGATTTTTAGATTTATTTTTGATTTGAAAAGATTACTTTTTCGACAAAATTCGAATTTGGCTTGTGCTGTTCTACTGCTAGTATCCCTTTTATTCCTTCCATTTATTTCCCCGTGCAACCCTGTCGAGAGGGGGGAGAAAGGGGGGAATACCCCGGGCCCGGACTTCCAGGGGGGCCCGATATTTTTAAAAAGCCCGAATTTCAACGCGTACGGCTACATTATAGTGTACATCAAATCAGGAATCACTCCTTAAACCATGAAAGAAACCTCTTATCCTTTAGCTTATAATTTTTTCCCATCTGACAAAAGAAAAAAATGAACTGGAAGGAGGGGGGCCCGTGGAAATTCCCCCAGGCCCTCTTTTTTCCTCTACGGGGCTGTCCCCGTGCAAAGTTTTATAACACATTTACTGATCGTGGAACTTTTTTCGGGTTTGTTCTGCATTTCTTTTCCCGTGATGAGTGCTATAATGCTGACGTGCTTTCTTTTTTTCTCGTGCCGATGAATGCATGCCGAATTCTAACGCCAAATTTTCAATTTCTTGGAGACGTATATTACTGACAGGGTTACGTAAACAATCACATCTCGAAAAATTAATCACGATTTGTTATAGTTTCAATCAAATGCAGACATACAGTTTCTGAGATAATTTTAAAGAAAGTGACAATATTTCATACCGACTTCAAAATCTGCTTACTCGATTTCCCTCCCTTAACCCTCTTAGACACGTAGCCGACTCAGAGAGAACTGGCGGATAATTCTGTATACCTGTGATATAAAATATTTCTTGAATGTCATTTCCGACCATACTGCCTACCTGCCTCCGCAACCTTTTCAGTCCCAGCGGGACAAAATGTCCAAAAATGTTCAAAAAATCCTGTTAGGATCATTAACAGTGTTTAGGTGCGCTTAAACTGTCCCACTGGGAGTGTTAGAGATGCTGAACAACATCCCGGCCTTATTTCTCCGCGACAGCGCACCGCAGAGTGGCTATCAGCCGCTGTATTATGGGTTCGTGTTTTTCAATACCAGTGGGACAATATCCCATCGAATAATTCCACTGGGACTTATTGTCTCATCCACTAGGAGGAGGGTTGGGGGTTCAGAAACAATCTATTCTAACGAGTTTTGTGTTCTTGGGAGCCTACTGAAGAAGTTTCACTAAAGATTTGGCTCCAAAAAAATCTCCACTTTTTTGGGGACCGAAAGGGTTAACCTTGATAGGAACTTGGCAGAAACCTAAAAAATGTATTTCTTAAATTACTACCAGGCTTTTTTGAAAGAAGGAAGATTCATCTGACTGACTGAGCGAACTCAGTCCCTAGTTTACCATCATTAAAGAAATTATTCGTTCAAAGTTGCTACTATGTCAGATAGCTCAGTTTTAATTGATGGAAACCCAATGGAAAACTGAGCCTCGTATCTATTAGTTTTTTAAGATTGTAAAATGTAGTTTACGTTTTTTCTCTGATGGTAAAGGTGAACTCTACACTGTAAAATAACTGGTATGAATCTGGATTTTCCATTTATCTTTTAATTTAGTAGGAAAATTTGATTAAAAAAAAAAACCGGGGTTTGAAGCATAAAAACCGATAATTCCTCCTGTCAGTTTCAACCAAAATTTTGAACCACAAACTTGTTTTCTTGTAATTTTAAACGTACGAGTATTTTTAATAATTATCACTTTTATGGAAGTACACAGCAGAATACCACCTATCAGTAGTAAAAAATCTGATGTACTTGGTTTCTGGCACTTGTCACAGGTATACAGAATTCTCTGCCAGTTCTCTCTGAGTCGGTTACGTGTCTGAGAGGGTTAAAATAACTTCGGTATTTTAAACTAAAAGATACAGTGGAAATGTTTTTCCAAAACGCATTAAGTGTTAAGTGCATTTTTTGTCCTACTTTTCTTCGAAATCGCTGATGGAACCCCCAACTCATCCACGTACTTCTATCGGACGGCAAAAAATTGTTTTCTTTCACATTATTATAATATTTACTTGAGGAAAAAATCATTTTCAAAAAGCAGTTAGTCCATCTGTTATCGATACATTCCCTACAAGAAGAATGGGGTAGCAGGAGCTACTCCAAAGCGATCCCCCCCTATTCTGACGTAGGCTCATTCGGGGCGTTTCCGAAATTGGGGGTGTGGTGTCCCGGGGCCAATTTGGCCTGCGTCTTTATCATTGATCTATGCATTCCAATTGTAATACGCAGTAAGTCCATTCGCCTTGTATTCCCACTTCAAAAACACTGTAAATATATTTTACGACTACGCAGGCTTATTTTAGTTAGGTGCCGTGTCCGATGCCCGGCGTTGGCGGTCGTGGTTTCTGATGCGTTGCTCTCCTACGCAGGTTAATCAGGGTAGTTTGCCGTGCATTAGAGTTTCCCTTGTGTGTGCCGAAAAGTGTGCTGCCGAAGTTCGCTTACTAGCCACGGCTGTCCATGACTTGCCCACGCACGATACCAATCTTTCTGATCTGGTGGTAACACGTCCTGCGATTGTAATTCCTTGTTCGTGTGAACTGGTAGGGTTACTGGACGTGTTTTATTTTCTTTGTTTTCACTTCGATCGTTACAGCAGTCGCTGTGTTCGCTAGGATGTTAGTGCGGGGGGGGGGGGGGGTATTTTAATATAAACAGATTTCCGGCGTTGGTAGGATTCGAACCCATGGTGCAAGGATTGCGACGTTCAGGTCCACCTTTTTCAGTCATACTCAAGATTGTGATATCTGAGTATGTGTGTGTATGTGGGGGGGGGGGGGGTAGAATTTTTTTCGTAGCCAGAGTATGAGCATTTTTGAAGAATGTGAAAAGTCAAAAAAAAAAAAAAAACAAGTCAGTAGTCGATGTTTGCATGTTGCAGGGAGTATAGAGTTACAGATTTCAAAATTCAAGTTTACAAAAAATTAGTGTATTTACTGAGAAATTCTGCCAGCTCCATCTTCTTTTAAGAATCAGAAAGATATTTTCCCCTTTCTATCCTCATTACACCATATTTTGAATACGTGGCAGTGCGGGGAGTAAGGTCCCACTTCGTCGATCCTAGTTTTAAGATACGGCAATTTTTGTGAATTGAGGTCAAAACTGTCAAAATCGAAATTCTTGACGATTTCGGTAGAATAAACCTCCCAGGGACGTTGCGCTGGGGGCAACTCCCCCCCCCCCCTCTGTAGGAATTTTTTACTCAGTTATTGGGAAAATTTGCTATTTCAGTCAGGTGAAGTCGAAAAAATCCAACGCAAATCGGATGTTTTTTTTTGCGCTTTGATACTTGGGAATTGAGTTTAAATTTGGGAAATTCCAACAAATAAAAGTTTTTTTTAGCTTTGATATTTGGGAATTTTGAATTGAGTCAGTTGGAAAAATCCAAGTCACAAAATATTTTCAATTTTCTTTTTTGCTTTGATACGGAATTTCGAGTTGAGTCAGTTGGGACCTTTACACTTTTTGCTCCCTCTCCCAGGAAAAACTCTTGGGTACGTCCTTGAAATCCCCCCTCCTTTTTCGAATGGTGTTATCTAGTGTTTCTATGTCAACTTTCGTTCGTGCCTTACAGACGAAAACGTGAACCCACCTCCTCTCTGTTTTGCGCCACCCAACTGACTTTTGTTGTCGCTAGAAATTAAACGCTTTCATTTTGTATTAGTGAAAAGGTCCCACTTCGTTGATGAAATTCTTTAAATCATTTCTGACAAAATGAGACCTCCTGGAGTTCTCTAGCTTTATTTGCCTCGGAGATATGCCACTTTAAATTCGTAATTTTTGGTTTTTTGAATCTTTTTTGAATTGCATTTTTCTCAAAATCAGGTTCTTTGAAATTTCAACTTTAAACAGACATATCTCGGTGAATTTCGGAGCTAAAGAGCTCCGCAAGGTCTCATTTTCTGAGATATTTCATCTGGTATGTGCCAGTACTTATAACTTCATATTGACAAAAGGAGACCTGATTTCCTACACTGCCACGTTAAGAACTTCTGAACAACATAGAACCCATTATTGTATGTTGACATTCACCAGCGCTCTACTTACCAAGTCATCGTGCCCCACGCTCTGTCTTCCGTGAAAAGAAAATTGACAATAGTTTTTCTACCTGTGATTATATTTAGGAAAACACCCTAAAACTGATAATTTTTTGGTTCTTTTTTAGAGTCGTGTTCGAATGAATTCTTCCCGTACCATCCAATATCCTGCCAAGATAGAAAAAACATCTTAATGTTGATTGGTTTTAGACTTTTTGGTAGCATTGTTAGCTGCTTAACTTGTTTTAAAAAGTTTTATCACATTTTTTGATATCTAGCATCACTATCAATGCTTTAATTTATTTTCTCAGAAAAATGATATTTTCTCATTGCCATTTGTGTAGCTAATTCTCATTTTTTATTTCTCCAATTTTCTACGAGTGGGCGAGCCCGGGGCCAGCATATCATCATCTTTTCTGAAAAAACTCTCGTAGCATGCTGAGAAATGAGATTATTCTGCATGCTAAGCATTATTTAAATTTCTTTTGCTCTCATACTCCTGTCGGCATAAACTTATGAAAATACTGAAATGAACTCAAAAATCGAATTTTAACTGGAGGTTTTTTGAATTGCTGATTTCAAATATCGCATCGAATCTCGCTCCGGTTTCTATTTGGAACTTTGAATTCAGATTTTATATTGAAAACTACGTTGTATCCCCCCCCCCCCCCCCCATATTAACGTTGAACATTTTTTTCGCACCACTTGTTAGAAAGTTTTTGTCACCGGGAACTGAAATCAGTGAAAAAATTCGAAATTTTCTTCTCTCGTTCCCGGACTGCCAGGAGGATGACAAAATGGAATGAATTTACAAAATTAAACGGACTCGAAATTGAACGGAACTGTCGAAAGAATGGTTTTATGAGTCACTAATTTGAAGTATTACATCAGAGTTTACATCCGGCGCCACTTAAGGCAGGAAAATCTATTTTGATATTAATCGAAAATAGACTTTTCATTCATTTCTAATGAATCTTATTTCACATGACAGTTTTTTGGACGTACTTCAGCTGTCACATTTATCGCAGTTTCAAAATGTTTTACACTTTTAAATTTTTTCAGAGTTTTTTTCAAGAATTGTTGTTGATTACATTTCTAGAAGTTGATCAAAACTTTCTACAAATCTTACCACTTTTTCGTATGCGAATTGTTCGAAAACTCGATTCGAAATCAGCGACCCGAATAAAACCTAATTTGATAATTGGCTCAAGTTTTTTAATTGGGCCATTTCGAGGTCTGTGTCAGGTGAAATAAAACGAAGTATCAACATTTTATTTTTCGACTTTCTCTCTTATACAGTGGCGAATGTATCTGATGTTCTCTTTTGAGTTCGCAGTTCCCAATAAAAATGAAATTTTAGGCGATTTCAGCATTTTCCAGTGCCAATGGATAAGAAATTCAGGAAGAACTTTTTTTTTAGACAAACTAAAGTTATTTTATTTTATAAATCTAAATTGAAAAAAATCGACATCAACACGCATTTGTGTGGTTTTTGTTATGAAATATGGAACAAAATTAAAACGAGAACTTCTTCCCTCTATTCATCTTTCGTCTTAGGTACAAGAAAGTATTGATACTTGAAATTCTTCTTCCGTTTTGGTTTGTTACTGTCAACTCAAACTTTTAAGATAAAACGAGACGTAGTATTTTTTTCGTCTTTGCTTATTTAACTTGCAATGGCCTAAAATTTCGGAGAGAACTTTTTTCTACTGGACGAGGAGATTTTAAAGTACCAAATTTGTACGAAAAAGTGAATTTTTTGTCATGTAAGAGAAGGTGCTTCTGAAACAAAATTTAGTGGAATAATCCTGAGGGAAAAAGGTGTGAAAACTTTCTTTTAACTTCTCAACAATCTGGAATGTAATTGCAAGTTGAATTGTTTTTCGTTATAAACTGAAACGAGTGAAGAATTTCAAATGAAAATTTCTCTGGTCCTCTTTTGTTTGTTAATGAATATAGTCAAAACAAAGGAATTAAAATAATTCTGTTCGTTCGGGCTTGTTACATTTTGGAAAAAATTTGAACTGGATAGCAAATATGTGATCCTGGATAGTAAAATAAGTATAAATTCACGTTTTTTTGAGAGAGAGAGAACACTATGTTTAACATGCGGTTTGTAAGGGTAGTGTAAACGCAGCTTCACATTTCACATTCCGGACTACCTATTACTATCTAGAGCTGCGGAAAAATTAGGGTGCGTTCACACTAACCTGACAGCATATTTTGAGTGCGGTGTTCTCGGAAAAACGTAAACACGCGCTAAGGGGGGGTTTATCATTTGACGTCAATGTAATTGTTTTTGCCTTGATTATGGGGGAAATGAATACCAAAATAGTCCTCTTCTTGATCAACCATGTTCGAAGTATATGACACCATTGATGATACATAATATTCTCGCTAAAAGTAAAACTTCAAAAGAACAAAATCCCAACTAAATAAATAGATTTGCGTTGCTTTCAAACTATCTTATTTACACAAACTATCTGTTAATCCAATTTTAATAATTCAATTTTGGAAACTTAAATTACGGTTTGATACCGAGTCAAATATATGCATCTATTATGTTACTCCCAAACTCCCAAAGAAGCCTCTGTTTCGTTGTCTCCCTTCCGAATTTCTTAGTAAGGTTAATTTTATACCCGTCTAGAGTCATTTTCAAGTCATTATGCGGCGGAAGGAAAGACTTCGAAGTTCAGTTTCACCATTCCATTACATCTTTGATTTGCCAACTGTGAATTTTATCCAACTTGGAGCCGCCCTCCATGCCTCCTCTGGCCACGGTCCCCATTCCGATTGTGTTTGTATACATTTATATTGAACGAACAATGTAAATATTTCTAACATTCTAACATACAGGTTCCAGCGTAGATCTGGCTGAGCATGTCGAAGACGAAACCTGTATTGGTCATAGCACGTGGCTAGATATTTATTCGTAATCTAGTCGGCATATTTTAAAAAATAAGACTTCTTTCCGAATTCTTTTCGATATCCAGCTGCGTTTTGATGATTAGGAGTTAGTAATTTTCCACGTTTGTGAAACAGGAAGGCGTTGCCTAATATGTGAAACTTCATTACAAATTTTCTATATTTCTTATTGCAAATAATTTGATAAATGGCTTATTTTTCGGCGATTACCGGTAAATTACTTGGGTTTAGAGTTATTAAACAAACCCACATTTTAATTGTATTTTTGTATATTTTCACTCGACATGGTGTAGAAGCCTTTTTTTTTCCCGATACAGTGCGTGCAAGGTGTTTCCGAATCGAAAAAACGCTGAAAAGCTTGAATAATTAATGTTCGAATTTTAAGGTCTTAGCGTTTATAGGACTGCAATTTTAACCGATTTTATGTTACATACTTGAATAATTGCGCGTAATTGTGTCTGAAACTTATTATCAGTAATTATTTTTACAGAGACTGCACCCCGGGTGGTTTGATTAAAGGAAAAAAAAAGAATAGTGCAGAAATCTGAAAAAAAAAACTTTCGGCTTGTAGCAGTTCTTTTAAAATGAACCCGGTATTTGGCAAATTAGCTATTAGCCATTACAAAATTTTTTCATGCGGGTTTAAATTGTTGGCGTGTGTATTTAGTTGTCTATACCGAAACCGTATTTGGAATGGTTGAGCGCCTGATTTCGTTGGTACTCTGCAACTGTTCATACAGGCCGTGGAGTCCAGGAGTCTGTAATATGGAATACAGAACGAGCTCTGGCTCTTCTTGATTCAGTTGCTTTTGGTTTGGTATTGGAGATCATCGCCACTCTGTACTCCTTGACAACTACGAAGTACTTAAGCCAGCGAGGTAACCGCAGTGACAGTTTCCTTCAAATGTTACGAGTTCGGAATGTGAACTTGAACTCTCGGTGTAGATGTAGAAGTTCCGCATGAATCAAATTTGAGTACCCTTGAACTTTAGAGGGCACTTGGTTTTGAAACGAAATATTTCATGCGATCCCCTCATTATCGTCTCATGGTCTCATGATGGACTCAGGACTTGGATTAGAGAATTTGTACCTACATAAGTAACATGATTTATGTATGCTACTAAAGTGGAGAGAAAACTACTGTGGGAAATTTCGGGCTCTTATTAATCATTCCAGTATAGTGTCCCTGTCCTAGCCTACACGAACAATAGATTTTTTTATTTATTTAGTTTTATTAGAACGGCTGTGAGGCATTCGCCGATAAACAATAGATATGGAGTATTTTTTGTATTGTAATTTGGGCGTATATTTTTGTCATATGGCGAGTTGCCGAAGGTATTTGCGAAACTTGGCGTGTATTCTTGCATTTGGAAAAAGAGGAGAATGAACTTGTTTACTCGTTTCCCCAAAAAACATGTTCTCAAATTATTTTTACTGTTTTAATGAGCGGAAGTGTGGTATAGTTTTTACATGGAAGTATCGTAACGGATTCTATTGATGTAATTGGCAACTTGTAAAATCATGGTTCCAGCCAAGTGGACTGAATTTCAATTAATTCTGACTCTCGACTCCCGTAGAATCGTTAGCGCTATTAATGTAGAACGGTGAAAACATTTCTTTGAAGTGAATGCGACTTTTCTACTATAACTTCATTTAAGCATTCAGAACTAGTAGAATTAATTATATTCCGCTCACAAGGGGAGTGTAAGGATTCGGTGAGAAGAAAATTACATTTACTTCAGTTGGATTTTTTTTTTCACATGAATCAAAGAGTTGCTAAAAATTTTAGAAATTTCATTATCAGTAGTAAAATGCTTATTTAATAAATTAGAAGCTATGAATTCCCCTTCCCTCCTAAGAAAAAAAGTTGGTGAAAAATAATTGATTGATAAAAGGTAATCAAGGAACCGAAAATAAATTATTACTAGAAAGTAGTCGATTAATCAGCTGTAGGGTAGTGAATCCGCGTTAAAAATTTTGCTTTTAATCAATTATTTATGGATTTTATTGGTTGGTAAAAGAATAAAGATCACCCGGAAATATTTGAATAATTAAACATTATCAGTTGAATGAAAAAGTGAACATACTCGTAGTTAGAAATAATCACTTTATTAAAAAAGAAAAACGTAGTTTTAGATGACCTCTTTACTTAATTCTACGCGCTTGTCATAAATCACTGGTTGTGACCCATAGATATCCAACCAGCCACCTCAGATATACTGAGAAAAGCTTACTTCAAATGAACGTGTTAAGCAAAAACCGACCACGCGACATTTGTGACCGTACCCGAAGAAAGGATACACACGGGTAAAAAACCAATTTTGAGCTTTTGACGGTTTCAGATTAATGTAATAATTTATCAATAAAATATGAATATGTAATACTTGGATGCGAAAAAATTGTGCCTTTGCTGCGAAATGCCTTTAAAAGAAACTGCTAGTTAAAAAAGTCCCTATCATCACCTCTCTTCTGCGAGGCGCCCTTTCAGTTCTCTGATTTCCCGGAGCGCCCTAAAAAGCCAGTCCGTGTGTGTCGTCGGCTCAGTATCATTATATTGAAAGAAATTGCAAATCCTTTTGTGGTTCCTTGTAGGACTTATCCGGTGCCGAATTGAAGATTTTAACGCCTTGAGACCCAAGCTTAACTGAACACCACCTCTCCCCCCTCCCCCTCCCTAGGCAGTAAAACTAAATGTCAGGACTAAAGTAATATGTTATGTATACATATTTAAAAAAAAAAAAAAAAATGGGTTTTAATGATTTTATTGGTTATGGTATTTAGTGGTATTTTTTTGGGATTTATAATTTTCGTAGGGGAGGGGGAGGTGTAATATATTTTCATAGTCGCTATTTTCCGTGTATTATGGGTAACCGGTTGGCGATAAGCAAAAATTTGGTTTTTATTGCTATATTTTTTTCATTTGGTGAAGGTCCCGTGGGTACATCCCGAAATTCGGCCCTGGACATGACCTCTTTTCTGCCTGACTTTCTTCCACATAATGGTATCAAGTTACGAATAATCAGAATAGTTTCTATAAAGGACTCCGCTTATATATTTTTCTCCAGTCTTCCCTTATATCATTTATTATTCGTGGGCTCAGTATCATATTGAATAAATTTCAAATCCCCTTGTGGTTACTTTAGGGTTTACCTGGCGCCGCATTGAGAATTTTTAGGTCTCGGGACTCAAGCTTAATCGAGCGCCTTCTACTTTCAGGTAGAAAAAAAACTAAATGTCGGGGTTAGGGCTCAAATAATGTGTGACCTGTCATGAAAAAACCTCCCTTGATTAAAAAAAAATTGAAAAATACGCTATGAAATCTGATTTGTAATATTTTTATTAATAATGTTATTTGATGGTAATTTTTCGGGATTTGTAATTGGAGGGGAGGGGGGTTGTACATGTTTTCATAGTCGGCGTTTTTCGTGCATATGGGTAACCGACTGACGATGGGCAAAAGTTGGTTTTTATTTCTAAGTATATATTGGCGGCAAATTGTGAAATCCGTCATTTAGTGAAATGCCGAGGCATTATATTAATTGTCGGATACGCAGTGAGTGTGAAAACCGTCAATTTATAAAAGGACTCACAAAAGGCGAGTCATTTTATGAAGTGACAACCCACTTCGGCAATACAAGGTGTCTCTTTTGCAATGACTCTTCCTCCCTTCGCCTGCCTACCTCGACACTCTTACTTTTGAAGAGGCCGAGTTACGGTCAAATTATGAAAAGTTTTCTATCTTTGAAATCTTTTATTTTCGTCCCACGACTGGAGATAGACAGAAAAATGGTTCCAGTAGGTAATAGTAGAGGGCAGTTGCGGTAACAATAGAAAAAAAAATGGTCGAATCGGTTCAACAGGGTGTTCATAAAATCAGTTTTAGTGCAAATTATATCAGAAAATTTTCACGTTCTTTCAATTTCTCATGAAACTTGCCCTCTTAAGCTACTGTTTTTTCATTTGTAATAATAGATTGTACATTAAAATTCCCATAAAAATGTCGTTAGCAACTTTTTCGTATTTGGATTAGGACTGCTCAAATTATCCATTTTATTTTTTTAATACAACCAATTTACTGACTCGTGAACCTCTTATTTCATTTTATGTTTTTACTTTAATTTTAAATTGTCCATTTTACTGAAATTTTGTAATTATACAGTTCGCCGGACACCCGTTCGTCATTTTATATAATACCTAGTCATTTTAAATATTTTCTAGCCCGTTAGTGAATGTTTTTATCATTTGCCTAAAGTAACTAGGAATTTTATTACATGCCTAGTCCCTGCATAAAATGTCTGAATTTCACAATTTGCTGCTAACATGTATTTTGTGCTTTTTAATTTGGTGAGTGCTCCCTGAATATACCCCTAAATCGAGCCCTGGAACTCTTTTCTGCCTGAATTTCTTCCACATGTATTGTTATCAACTTAAAAATAATTGATGAATTGAAGATAATCAATTAGTTGAAATCGATCGCTTTATTAAAAAGAAAAAAAAAAAAATTTTAAACTGTATTTTTTGGATGTCCTCTTCCTTTGGTTCTTTGCGCACCCAACAGCCACCTAAGATAGAAAAGTTTGCTTTAAATTAGGCTATAAGGACTCCTTTGATATACCTTATTACCTTCCTCAGGTCTTCCTTTACTTACCCGGCACCGGAGTCCAAGCATAGTCGAACGCCTCCCTGTTAGAAAAAAACTAAACTTTAGAACTAAAATAATACGTGTATATATTTGAAAAAAGAACGAAATTTGATTTTAAATGATTTATTTAAGTTTTTGAGATTTCTAATTTCGACGGAGGATGTGTTTTCACAGTCAACATTTTTCGTGCATATGGGTAACCGATCGACGATGGGCCAAACATTTGGTTTTCATGACTATTTCTTTTCATTTTGGTGAGGGTCCTGTGGAAACACCCCGAAATCTGGCCCTGAACTTGACCTCTTTTTTGCCGGAATTCCTTCCACATATTAGTATCAAGTTATTCGCTCTATATTAGCTCTCGTAGTTCTGATCGTTATTTTTCCCGAGTATTTTACAAAAGTTCGGTTCGTTTTTTGTTTTATATCACTAAATTACCTGTAAATTTTCCGTTACACAAGTTTTCAGTTGCGTCACTCAGATCTTGTGCTGGATTACGATGCTAATGATATTTCGACTTTGATTGTTTTTTTAGGAATTCATTTTGTTCGGTACATCATGATCGTCTGGTTTGGTTTCGGTTTTGAATTCCACGCGTTTAGTCGTATTTGGAAATTAAGTACCTTTTCTCTCGTAGAATTTTTCAAAATTGGGCCTCCGCATTTCTCTAAAATATCTTCTTCCTTAGTATTTTGTTAAAAATCTTTGTTCGGTGGTACGATACCCTCTGGTAGACATCTCGTTATAATGCCGTCTGGGCTAGAGGCTTTGCTACGTTTTAGGTGGTTCCGGTGTATGGTGAGGTGCATATCTATGCGGGAGTCCACTGCGACCCATGTTTCTCATCCGGCGCCGAATACAGTTTTTTGTAGAATTTAGTAGTTGTTTCAGTAATATCAGATATTCCAGCATCGGCACACATTCTCAAAGCTCGACTAGTGCGAAAGGCGCCAATGGCGATACGTAAATCCCCATTTTGAACAGCGTCAAGAAGCTTTAAGTATGAGGGTTAAAATAAACGAAGAAAAAATAAAAGGAGTGGAAAGCGTAATATATTTGGGTTAAAAAATTTCATGCAACAAAACTCAAGAGGAATAAGTTTAACGTAGAATAACCCTTGCTCTGAATAAATTCTGTTCACTAAAATTCATTTTGAAAGGTTCCTTTCCACTCCGATCAAAAAGCGAAATTTTCAATGCGTGTGTCCTCCCTACTTGAACATATGGCTCCAAAACTTGGACTTTGTCCAAAAAATTAGAATTCGATGGAACGATCAATTTTAAATATCAAGAAAAAAGACCACATCAGGATTTCAATTATCAAATTTAAATTAGAAAACAATAAATGTGCTGTACAGCTGATGAAAAAAAAATGGAGTTGGGGTGGCCACGTAGCAAGACTGCAGGACAACCGTTGGACGTACAAATTGACTTTTTGGTACGATACGGGAACAAGAAGGCAAGGTAAACAGAGGATCAGATGGAGGGACGGCTTCGGTAGGCTGCTGGGACGTAGTGCCTTTCAGAGGGTCGCCCAGGACCCCAATCAGTGGAGGAAGCTGGGAGCGGCTTTTGCCCGATTCTAGGGCAACCGGTGCGCACTGTAGTATGTATTCGTAAAAAATGAAACTTGATTGATTGATTGATGAGTATATTGGAGCATATTTCTGAATTCGTCTGCTATCTCAGATCCGACTAATAACTGACCCCTGCCCCAGCCCTAATCAGTCTTTAGCTGTAGCATTTAGTCGGAAGAAACGGGGCCATTCAGGAACACGCCAGTTTATTTTCGGTTTTGTCCAATCTTATCACGCAGCTGATGCGATTCTATTTTTATTTCACCATGCAACTGTTTTATAAATTGACTTTCGCCCTGATAACCCTATATTCACGTCTATTCATTTATTATTGTTTCTGAATGCAAGCTGATGTAACTGTTTCATCAGCCTGGTAGAAAGGTCCTTCGTTTAATTACTTTCGGAGCAAATTACCTAGATCCGAGAGGGAAAAAAAACAATCTTCTTCCTTTTCTTATCGCCTTATATTGTGTAGGTATTTTATTTGAAAAAAAAAATTCCGAAAATGGATTATTATTTGCATCATCCTATGAGATTCTCTGACGTAGACCGCGTCACACCGAAGTCGACGCAGTCTGCTCGTACCTCGTATCAACATTTGCCGGACCTTTAATTCCGAGAGTTGTTGGTAAAGTCTAGAGTGTAATGTACCTAGGTGCCTATATTTGAATTGTTATGTATCGAATATCACTTTTTACCGCCGATTAAACTCCGACCGGTTAATTACCGTTGACCTATAAACGTGCTACTAATTAGCTACTACGTTGCATTTCTCGTAAAACAGCAGCCAGTCATTCTTAATATTATCATGTCTCCGTTACATAATATATAATCCTTTTACTATTTTATATCGTATAGGTAGAAAAATTACCTACTGCATTCGAAGCTCATCTCTTTGTTTTTCGTCTACACATGCTGCAAAAGAAGAAAAGAAATGCCGTAGGTGAAAGACTAGCTATTGTACCTGCTCATTTTTATCGAACACGGTTTTGTGTGTTACGTGTTCGTATATTTTTCGAGCAACTGTGTGACAGAGTGACACATACTCGTAAAAGTGATTTACGGATGCAGATCTACATTTTTTGAACGCGGCCATAATTCGTTGTGTAATCAATCGACGGTCGTAATTGGCTTGCATTCATTAAAATATCTACTATAAATACTCTTTTTGCGGTTAACATTCAACGTTGTAATTAGCACCGTCATCCGATGGTTTCTGTACGCAGTATTTAAGTAAACGCGCGTATCATCGACTGCTGTGGTACCAGCTTTTGCCAGGACGACTTCGCCAGGGCCGCAGCGCGCAGCCGTCAGCCCTACAATCATTTCCATTTTCGGTATTTCTTTTTCTTTCTAGAATCTTCTTCCAACGTTACAAAGAAACAGTTTCATTGTAATCAGCAGGAGGGGGGCAAGTTGTCCGCTGGTTATTTCTTGGTTCCACTCGTCTAAACTGTTATCGAGAGGACGGTGAAAGCGAGACCAGATACAGCGTAACAAGGCAACGGTGACAGATCCAGGGAGCAATCTTGAGAGGGGAAATTTCGAATGTAATAATTGTAAAATAGCTAAATAGGTAACTGTGTATACGAGTATGAAGACTAAAATGAAAATACTGATTATCAGTTTACTTACAACTTACTGCGTCCTGGTTTCTTTACGAGATTATCCGTTTACTTACAACTGCGTCCTGGTTTCTTCAGGAGATTCAAAGTTCGGAAAATAATTCTTCGGAAAAATATCGTCTTCGTAAAATGCTTCGTAAACTGTGGACTGACATACGTTCGTACCGCAAAAATATTCAGTCACACAGAAGGAGAAATAGCTTTCAACTGAGTGTCTGACAGTTCATCATAATTTTCCATAGCAATTTAAATTGAGGACCGCATTATTACGTTATCATGTCATATCAACCGATGGCCGAATATTTTTTTTTTAATAACAGGTTTTCTCTCAATTATTATACTCACTATCAGTGTATGACGTCATCAGGGCCGGATTTAACATGCTTGCGTCTTTAGATAGAATAAAAATTAGCGCCCCCCTCCCAAGGGTAGGCTACTTCTGGAGAAATGAATGACGTCATAAGGACCTGAGATCTCAGAGTCCAAGGTAGCTGGTCTGCCCTATTTGTTAAGACTTGTCATTATATGTTTTTTTTATGTCTTATTATGTCAGTATTGTCATTATATGTCTTATTATGTCGGTTATGTCCTAAAACTTGGAGATCTTTTATGTTAGAACAGATTATGTCCATGAAAGTAGCTGATCTGCCCCTGCAATTTTTCTAATTTTTAGGTAGGCAACCCGCAGTGCGGTTTTTTAGGTAGGGTGGCGGAGGGGAGAGGAGTTTTGGTTTTTAATATATAGAGAGCTATGTCATTTTATATCTTTTGACTTGAGATCTTGGAGATGATGGGTAATTATGTCTTTTTATGTTTTATTATGTCAGTTATGTCTTAAAACTTGATCTTCTATGTCAGAACAGATATATCCTTGAAAGTAGTTGATCTGCCCCTGCAATTTTCCAAGGGCTCTCCTCCCTCTTCAGGAGCTTCTTTTCCACAACCGCTACCCCTGGAAAATTGAGTAATTAAGAGGCCGGGTAAGCAACCTGCAGCGACTTGTGATCTTGAAGATTATGGGTAATTATGTCGTTTTATATCTTTTTATGTCGGTTATGTCTTAAAACTTGGAGATCTTTTATGTTAGAATAGATTATGTCGTTGAAAGTAACTGATCTGCCCCTGCAATTTTTCGGAATTTTAGATAGGCAACCCGCAGTGCGTTTTTTCCCCCGGAGGCGGCGGCGGTGGCGGCGGATTTTACTTTTTTAGTATATAGAGAGATTTGCTATCTATCCCCCTTCCCGCCTTGGGACTTGGATTCTCCTCTCTCGATGGTAATTCGAAATACTTTGCGGAATCTAGACGGTTGTTTGTATTTTTTGAAATCACATTGTCCGGCCACATGCGGGATGTACCGAAGGTCATGGGATTTCTTTCGGTTGGGGGAGGGGATTAATCTCTGATAAGTCAAAGTACGTTATCCTTGCCAGCGAGACCGCTGTCACGTTTGAAAAAGTCGATTTTGTGGAATTTTTTTGGAATGGAGAGGAGGGGAAGGTTCATCTCTGTGTGTACGCGAATTCAGTCAGAGTACGTTGTCCTTGCTATATCGAAACAGCAATTACGTTTGGAAAAGACGATTTGCATTCGCTCGTTATCAGCATTATAGGTAATCGTCCGAGGAATAAAATTATATTCCTATAATTGTTTTGATAACCTCTGATTTCCAAAATAAACGGAAGATTTTGTCGAACACAACACGAGCTATGTATTGGGCGATTGATGATTGTAATTATAGTAACATAACATAACAAACATGCGACGATTTTCCTTAACCAATTTGTCAACAGGGAGAAAGAAAGCCACGCAGAGAAAACAGTGGAAATGATTCTGCCAGAAGGCTGCCTAGATCTCGGAACACCCCCGCGGTTGTACTACCCGTTAGTCATTTTGCTCATCAGGGATATTCCTCCCGTGCACCCTGACGAAACAGTAAGTTTTCATTTTCTTATTATATATATATATATATTGATATTATTTTTTTGTTGGGGGGGGGGGGTTGGTGACAGACACTTTAATATTACTATCGCGGATTTGATGCGAAGATAAATTTTCATTGATAAGTTTAGCAAAGGCGGAGCTATTTCGTGATGATTGATAAGTTTAGCCAAGGCGGAGCTATTTCGTGGTGTTGGTGAAAATTTCATATTTTGCTGAAATTTGAATATAGAGAGTGAACGCGGGTGGGTAATTCTACCAAAACCTTGATTAATCCCCCCCCCCCCTCCTCCCATGGAAATCATGTATACGCATATAACAGAACATATATTTCTGAGGTTGAACCAACAACACACTTTCTAGGGGAGGAGATAGAGGGGACTCAAAATGATCTAGGACCACGCTGAAGGAATGGCAGCCCACGTTGAAGGAATTGTGAGCCATAGAAAGAAGTTCCTACGCGCACCCGCGCCCGTGTACTGTGAATACGCACCTACTCTTCCACCCGCACATCAGCACACTCGTATCAACGCTCCCAGGTGTCCAGATTTTCCAGTGAATCTCCGGATTTTTCATCCTTAGACAAAAATGTCCAAATTTTTGAATAATGTCCGGAAATTTTAGGAAAAATCCGGATTCTTGTTGTTTTTTCTCGTTTTGTGGGTTTATTCTACTTCTGATTAGTTTGAAATATTTTTCTGTGGCTGACTGCATTCTGACTGCTCTAAACTGGACTGGACAAGGTCTTTTCTCGTTTTTTTACCTTAATAATTATTCAGTTTTCCTTTCACCCAAAGCATCCTTTTTCAGAAACCAAGGTCGAAAACAAATCCACTAAAATTAGATTCGAATCAGAATCCACGAAGTAAGTAGCCAATAATGGGCACCTTCAGCAATTTTTTCCCGTAAATATTATTTTTTAATTTTATTGGATCAACTTGCGAACGTGAGACAAAAATTACAGAATGAAGGATACAATTCTCCATAAGTTTGCCTTTGAATAGGAGGAAAGAGCTAAAAATTAGTGTTCAAAATTGGTCTTAACGACTACCATAATTTGGGCTAATAATGGGCACTGAAAATCCAGTAATGGGCACCCAATAATGAACACAAAGATAAATGATGAAAAATGTATTTTTAATGAGTGGACTTGAAATGAACTACACTTTATATGAATCTGAAAAATTTTATATTAATTTTTCTTGAAAATTATAGCTGAAAACATGAGACCCGGAAAAAAATTCGATTATCAATTTTCGTTTTTCTGCACTAAATTTTTTATTGGTTTGCGGGATGATATTTTTTCGATGAATTTGATTTGTGAGTTGAACTGTACAACATAATATATATTGTTTCTGGCCAGAAAGCGCTAAGAACATCGGAGATAATCGAGGATTCCATATTAGGGGGGTCCATATTATGTAACCTTACCTTATTAGAAACACATGCAAGCTCTGTAAGTGCCAACTGTGAAAGCAATAACGTCCTGATAAGACCAAAACAATGATTATTAGCAGCCCCGTAGAGAGAAAAAGAGGGCCTGGGGGACATTTCCACGGGCCCCCTTCCTTCCAGTTAATTTTTTCTTCTGTCAGATGAGAAAAAATTATAAGCTACGGGATAAGAGGTTTTTTTCATGGTGTAAGGAGTGATTGCTGATTTGATGTACAGTATATGTAGCCGTAAGCGTTGAAAGTCAGGTCTTTTAAAAATATCGGGCCCTCCTGAAAGTCCGGGCCCGGCGGGGTATTTCCCCCTTTCCCCCTCCCTCTCGACAGGGTTGATTATTAGAAACGTGCCCATTACTGGAGTTTGCATAGTATTTGACTGTTTCTAATAATGGGCATACACAGACCATTACTGGACATATGACAAATTTTGATAACCCCATAATGGACACTTGTACATGAAGGCATCCATTACATTTACCCATGAATCCAGCATCGCATATCAAAGCATAACTTCAATAAAGTGCACTGCTACTCACCGCATAATAAAATCTGCATTAGCACTCAATTTATCGAGACTAGAAATTTCTTTCGTTCCTCATTTATTTTTTAACGGTTGCGGTAATCTTTGATTGCAGTCATCCTTTTTTTCAAAAAAAAAAAAAAAATTATTATTACGAGAACAGTCTTAACATTTTAGGGTTTTAGGGAGTCAATGAAGACAACTATGTTGAAAAGATGAACTGGCATAATCAGTGTTGCCAAGAAATCTTAAAATAAACAACTGAAATCTAAATTGTCCATTATAGGTGAGGTGCCCATTATTGGCTAGGTTACCTAATAACTTTTTTTTTGATTTGAATATGATTTGAGAATGATTCACGTTTGCTGTGATTCGAATCGGATTCGAATAAATGGAGTAGATTTGTGGATTCGAATACACGAACTGACCGGTTTTCGCATCCAAATCAACTTTTCCAGGGTCATCTTCCATTTCTTTCGGACCCGTCATTGTAATTAATTCAAAATTCAATTAAAAGTTGAAAATAATCATATTTTTCCAGCGCGTTTTTGGTTATTTTCTGTTTCGCCCCTCTCCCCCCGAAAATTATGGGCTGTCAGCGTGAGATTCACAAAGAGACAAAAAAAGTACAAGTCCGACAAATCTCCTAAAAAGATTCGAATAAATTTCACGAATCCATAACGTTTATTAGATCGAATTATTGATATGAATCCACTCCTAATTTCTCAGCTCCCATTCAGATTCAATATAATGGAGGAAAATGCTCCTGGGCCATCGATTTATGCATGGTTTCAAAATGAAAATAAAATAGTAAAAGAATTTTCAGTTTCCCGAACGTATAGAGACTTAATTTGATCTATAGTAATTTGTTGTGTGAGAGATGTGAGTAATTTTTAATAGGGCATTTCCTTTTACTGTTAATTTAATTTTTGATGCATTATTTGGTAAAACTGATAATAAAATTGAATTCTGCGTGAAATTTCCTATAAAAAACATTAATCTCCTTTTATTTTTAATAGTTTTATCATTATTTTTTTAGTAAATTGAACTTTAAATGTATTTTTTTATCATTACTTTTTTCAATAGTTGTAATGTATTTTTTTCCACTTATGTAACTCGAGGCAATTAATTGTTTTATAATAATTGGTAAAACTGAAGATGAATTAATAATTGGTAAAACTGACCATGGATTATCATTCTACATTCAATTCTATTCCAGAAAATCTGAAAAAAAGATTATCTATTTTTTCACCTTAAGGTCCCTTCCCTTTGGACATCACCTTTGTGTCCGGATTTTTCCGGATTTCTCTTTCCACACTGTTCTCCAGATTTTGGCAAAATAAATCTGGCAGCACTGACTCGTATTCATAAATTTCTGGTCTTTCGTGGAACTAGACTTAAGTAAATTCTTTCATAGTGATATCGGATTCCTTCATCGTGGCTTTCATAATTCCTGTTGCCACGGTGATGGAAATGGGAAAAAATCTTTACAAAATTGATAACGGTTCACTGGATCCCTCGATTTTGACCATAGGTATTTTAAAAAGTGATGAAACGATAAAGCGTGATCTGATGTACGTACCCATATATTTAATTGAGATTATCAAAAATTTGAGTCACTTGCGGCACTCACCACAATACACCACGTTTAAGGAATTTCTGTTGGTAAAATCTCTTGTTTTCAGTACTTTTCTTAAATTAAGCGGCAATCCATCCAGAATTCGCAAAAAGTCATAATGTGTGGTGGGACGTATGGCGATGCACGCATGCCAAAGTGGCCCCTATGACACCGCACCCCCGGCCACAGGAACTACCCTTTCGAGCATCGCGTCAGTGACCGGAGGGACGCCTTGGGGCCGGGCCCGAGCCCCCATTTCTACGTGCTGGAACGGTGCGCGCGTCCTACCAGGGCCACCATGGGGTTCCCTACAGACCGAGGTCCGCACTCCCAGAGCGCTCGCCTGGAAATTTCAGGTCCCCCACGGCCGGACGCGCTGCCTCTCTTCACTCACCCCTCACCTCCTCGTCTTGGTCCGTGTGTCGACGCAGGCAGGTGGTGGCGACGGGTGAGCCCTGCCGGTGGGTCCGCAGTGCAGCTGCAGCAGCTCTTCTCTAGGATGGTACAGAGTTCACCTCCTGATCGATGGTGTGGGCCGAGCTTGATGAATCGCCGGCCCTCTGTCTCGCCCACTCCGTCTCCATCTTCTTCTTCATGATGGCCGAGACAAAGGCCGACACCCGGTTCCAGCTGCTTCCGTTCTTCATCATTTCCGGAACCAGGGTGTCCGGCGCGAGACGGCTGATCACGCCGACGTCGTCGTCCTCCTCTTCATCGTCGCCGCCGGGATCGATCGCTGTTGTGGCCGTCCCGCGCCTCTCCTGCTCCCAGGCCTCACACTCGAACAGGGTGTGCCAAGGTGTGTCCTCCGCCCCTCGATCACAGTGCGCGCACACGGGGCTCGGCGCTATCGACATCCGATATAGGTACGTGCCGAAACACCCGTGGCCGCTCAGTACTTGGGTAAGGTGGAAGTTAAGCGCTCCGTGCGTTCTTCCTACCCATCTGTCGAGGTCGCGTATCAGCGCTCGGGTCCACTCGCCCTTGGTCGAATGGGCGAGCGCGTCCTTCCACTTCCGAAGCGTGTCCTGCTGGATGACTCGCTTGACCCGAAGTGCCTCTCGTTTCGTCTTCGCTTTCTTCTTCGCACCGTATACCGCCGCAATTTCGCCGACCTTGAGTTCGATCGGCGGTATACGCGCTAACACGCCTACTGCATCCGAAGAAACAGTGCGGTACGCACTGACACACCTCATCGCGGCTTTTCGCTGGATCTTCTCCATCTCCGCTCTCCTGTATGGTATCTCGATGGCGTCGGCGAATACTGGCGCCCCGTATAGGAGGACCGACATGATGACGTTGACGTACATCATACGTCGCTGCTCTCTCGGCCCCCCTAGGTTCGACATCAGACGGGACAGCTGGCCGGCTACTCGATCCGCCTTCTCAGCTGCCCGTCGGAAGTGCTCTCGGAAATGCAACTTCCCGTCGAACCACAGCCCCAGGTACTTCAGGGCTGTACAGAGCCCAATCTCCACACCTGTACTTGCGTCGCGTCGTGAACAGAACCGCTTCTGTCTTCTGAATCGCTAAGCACAGCCCCGCCGACTCGATCCAGTGGGTCAGCATCTCCAACGCCTGGTTCACTCGTCGCGTGACCTCTGCTGTTGTCTCCGCCTGGCACACCACAACAGATCAACTTTACGCCTGGTGGTAGTGCCAGCCTCAGCATCCCATTGAAGGCGACGTTCCACAGGGTAGGTCCGAGTACTGATCCCTGAGGAACGCCGCAGGTCATCTCCCGTGTGATTGGTCCGGCCGCCGACTCCATCTCTATCCGGCGACCGGAGAAGTAGCTCCTGATGATGCGCACGAGGTAACCAGGTACCCGCGCCAACTCCAACGCCTCCATGATACGCGTATACGGAATGGAGTTGAACGCGTTCTTGATGTCGAGGCTGACCGCCGCGCAGAACTGCCGCTCGCGGATCGCCTTCTTCGCCAGACTCTTCAACTTCAGCGCGGCGTCCGCAGTCGAGCGTCCAGTTCTGAATCCGTACTGACTGCTCGAGATCGTCTTCCGCCTTTGAAAATGCTCCTCCAGCCTATCCACGATGGTACGCTCAAACACCTTGCCGACGGTGTCGAGCAGGCAAATAGGCCGGTACGAGGACGGCTGGCCATCTGGCTTTCCTGGCTTCTTGATCAGTGCCAGCCGCGCCGTCTTCCATCTGCTAGGGAATGTCCCCTCTTGCAACGCACGATTGAATACGTTGGTCAGGAGGGACGGGTCTGCTCGGTGGACTACTTCCCAGACGACGTTGGGAATCATGTCCGGACCAGGCGCCTTCCTCCTCTTTGTCCTGATCCGGTCGATCGCGCTGTCCACTTCTCCTACACTAAGCAGAGGGATATCCTCTCGCACTTCGGCAGAGACTGCCGTTAGCGGGGGGCGCTGGGGGAACAGTTCTTGAACTACCTGTTGCAGCACCCCCGGCTCCATACGGCTCGTCAATGACGGCCCTCCGGCTTTCCGCATGACTACCTTGTACGGCTTGCCGAAGGGGTCGTCATCTGCTTCCTGACGCAACTCCTCCCAAGCTGCCTTCTTGCTTTGGCGTATGGCGAGCTTGAGAGTACGACGAGCCTGCTGGTATTGCTGCGAGACTGCTGTGGCCGCTTCGTCGTTTCTTCTTGTGCGTTGGTACCGACGACGAAGTCGGTTGCACTCCTTCCGCAGCTTGGCGATGTCCTCGGTCCACCAGTAGACGGGTTGTCTCTTGCGCGGTGGACCGACTCGGGGCATTGCGCTATCGCAGGCCGCGACCACTGTCTGAATGGCGTTCGCGGCCACGGCCTCCGCGCTTTTCTCTTCTTCTGTTTCTCCTTCTGCTCGACACTCTCCCGTTCCCCAGGTGAGAGCCAGGAAGCTCGCCTCCAGTCGATCTGCATCGAGCTTCCTGATCGCCCATCGTCCCAGCTTCTTTGGAGCAGTGACCTCCTCGGTTCCTCGGTCCAGCTTGAAGGTAATATAAAGTCATATGTGCACACCACCTGACTGATAAAAATATTTCAGGTCGGCTAGTCTACATTCAAAAATATTGTGTCTGTTTTCTGATGGGTTCAAATTTGACCTCGGTGAAGGAAGAATAAGCAAGAGACTGGTTTTCAAATATGGCTGCACTGATTCTGATCGAGTCTGAAACGCGTACTGCATTGCTAACTTGTTCACTGTACTCACAAAAACTATACGCGCGTATCAGTTTATCCAACACGCAGCGATAATATTGAAAAAAAATTTTGTAATCCAGTCCACTGTGAGGGACAGCCACGATGAAGGAATTTTTGAGCTTTCAAATGGAATTTCTACAATAGTGGTGGAGGGCACGATACTTCAAATTAATAAAAAACGTACAATAAGTTATTCTCTGAGCCTATACAGTAATATAGGACCCTATTGTTTATACATTGCCAGATATATCTAGCTGGGACAAAAGTAACAAGGTTCCGGTAGAATGACCTGGGTTCAAATGTTGACCTATATGACCCAGTAAATTCACATGATAAGCAGTGCTGAAAGTACAAAATGAGCAATTTTTGTGAAATGAAAGTCGTCGCCCCTCTTTCATACGAGAACCCAATTGATGAAGAGTGGACACTGCATAACCGAGATATTCGAAACGAATATAGTTTCCCAGAGTTGTTGTCCGTATTGGAATATTTCAGTGAGCAAGTATTAACTGGGCCTTACATCTTCATATCAAAAATATTATCAATCGTTGATCGTATAAGAAATCGCGATACTCAGATTTTTAGATATCGAAAAAATGATGCCACTATTCGTATAATGTTTAGTTTGAGAAGACTTAATTGGGATTTGTGAAAAGAAATTCTTCAAATAAAACCTATTTAACTCGCTTTGAAGAACCCAAGTTCCTACCAATTATGCTCATCTGTGAATTCTGACCACTTTAGGGTTGTATAAATACTTTCAGTTTGCTAGGTTAATTTCTCTAAAAAAACACGTGTTGGCTCCTCACTTCCCCCGTCTGATTGGGCTTGTCTTCGAACTCGACCTTCAGTTTATCCCAGGTAAAATGTCTAAATTACAGCTTCGTAATTCAACCACAGCTCTCAGTATCGTCGGACATCCTTCCGAATCAAGCAAAAAATGAAAAATAATAATAAAACCTCCTGTGATACTCCAGGTGTCTTTAAGGCGTGACTTTCTTTAACGGGTTAAGTAGGCAACTCATCCTGGAAATATGGAGATATATTCACCGTTACTTACATTTGAAGGGGCAAATGGGCTTCTGAAGTAATTGTGTATGATATTAATCGCAGGGTAACCACTAGGTCATTTTTTTTTAATTTTATTTTAAGTCGGTCATTTTTAATCGTTTTCCCCTTAAATTAGTAATTTAAGTCATTTGTAGGGAAGTTTCTCCTTCAAGTGGAAATTCTGCTGATTATAAAGAAAATTATTTTTGTCCTTTATTTTATGCTCCCGCTGTGCAATGTAAATAAAATTGAAATTCAATTTTCCGGCAGATTGCAGTAAACACTTCCAACGCTGCTTTAGCGTTAGCTGGGAGGAGGGGGGTTGAAAATATATGATGTCGTGTAGTGTGTAATGAGGGAAGCACAAAAAATAAGGAAAAATTACAAATGGTCTCTAATTTGGTCATTTTTTGGTCATTTTTCGTACTTAGTAAGCTCATTTTCCGTTTTTTCTTCTGAAATTTCAAATAGTCACCGTGTTAATGGAATATTTTTTCTTCCCAATTGCCAAGAGATAGACTATAGCCGCAGATTTGGTAATAGTCGGAGACAGTTTAGCAGCCTGAAGAAAAATTATCAGAATTGGATCCTCAGCCTATTCATGAAATCGGTTTTGGTAAAAACTGTGTACGTACGAATGTTTTCATATTTTTTCAGTTTCCCTTAAACGTTATCCTTTGGACCCGATGATTTTTGAGTGGCAAAGATAGTTTCCTCCCTCATACCCTTCAAAAATACTTCTTGGCCTCACTTTCTATTTTAGTTCTAGGATTAAGAATTTTGATCAACGAAATGCCTTATTTCAACAATGATGCATCGTGGAAGAATTTTTAATTTTAATCGAATTCGCCGCCATTGGAGTCCAAGCAAATTTAATAAAACGTAATATTAGCCCTAATTTCAACAATTGAACTTCAGCGGTCAAATTAAGTAGTATAACTTCAAAAGCACTCGTTTAAAAGGTCTGGTCAATAATTTCCTGTTCCGCAGTAGTAATACGAGTATGATTTCCTTATTAGTAATGAAAATAAAGATGAAGAGGGATATATGTACCTTTCCAGGGCCAATGGAAACTTTGAAAATGACTCATATTCCAAGAATACGTAATTAAAAAATACAAGAAATATTTCACTCGTTCTGTTCCCAGTCTACTATAATTTTCACAGAACTGCTAGTATTTCTCTACAATAGCTCCCTACGTATGATCCCTCTAAGGCGGTTGTCTATAGTTTGCCATAATTTGCCTGCAAAATTGATATAATTTAAGACACAGCGTTATGGGAGGGGGAAAATAGTTCAATCAAAAGATATAAAATAGGTGTCAGGTGAAAAGAAATTACGAGGACTTCAACTTGGTTCCTCTGTGAAACTCGATATTTTTTGAGAAAATAGCGTTTTCTGTGTTTTCTTCAGAAGAGCCAGTGTTAAACTGCCAAGCGCGTCAAATGTCAGGCGGGCAGGTAAGCAGAGGGAAAAGCCTTATACGTATCCAGCTTCTCATTTTCATGGTTAATGATTCAGGGACTTTCACTGTTTTTTAAGTATATGTAACCTGGAATCATGAAATGTGTCTCTGGTATTAAAAAATCATTCCCCCTTTTTTGAAATTCTTATAGAAAAAATCACGCTCTTTCAAGTGAAACAGATTCGCAGCTAACTATTTTCATTAGTTTTTCCACAAATTGCATTTAAAAGATACGTCAAAAGTTTAAAAACAACCCTTTACACGGCGGCATGTGAAACGGGCCTATGGGAATGACAGAGAACAAGAGTACAAGATGCGGTTGTCATTGCAACGCGTAAACGCACCACCACTGATGTACATGCTATGTACATCTGTGCGCCCCACTACCATAATCCCATTTTTACATTCGTTTATCTCGAAACCTGTTTTCGCACAAGAGGTACATTTCATGATTCCAAGTCACATATATATATTTTTAAAGCCTTCGATGTTCGGCACTGCATAGATCAAAGTTTTTGAACTCGAAAACTAAAATAGATAGAAAATGAGGCCAAGGAGTATATTTTTGAAAGGTGTGAAAATGGATATCGTTTACCACTAGAAAATTGCTTGGTTTGGAGGGTAATTTTTATTAAAACATTAAAAAAAAATATGAAAATTTTTGTAAGTAGTTTTCACCATAATCGATTTTGTGGACTCTTTGAGGATTTCATTCTGATGATTTTTCATCGGTGACTGTCAGTAGTATCTTTAGTTTTCCCCCAAAAAATGTCACCAGGTCATCTATTCGAAATGCTGGTAAAGAATGTTTTGTCAATACTGTACATAATTTATTCGCATATCTTGATATTTGCTCCTTCAAAAAGAACACTAGGCAAATATATTTACATGCTTTCAGAATGATTTGCTTGAATACCCGGTTGAAGGAATGTCAAGTACTAGAGAGGCTCAGTGTAAGGTCAACTTTTCTGTGTGCACAAAAAGTTCCTTTTACTTCTCTTCCTCCGATGTTTATTTTTTGGAATGTTACATAAAGAATAACGTTTCTGGTTTTATTGACTTCGATTGTCTCCTAAATTTGTGTTGACCTTCAACAAATCAAAATAAGAAAGTTCATTATTTGATTTCCTTTTTTGTCTTGGATTCTGATTGATGAGAACAAAAAACAAAGTCTTGCCTTCGAATTTTTCTACAAAAATGATTTCTGTTTCTGAATTTTCCGAAGAGCATTGTTGGTTAGGACCAAAAGTGTTAGGAGAATATTCTCTACTTATGATCAGTAATACGATACTGGAATCTAAAATGGTTCAACATTTTCGACTTTGCGTCACTAGAGACTAGTAAGTCAGAAATCCTTGGGTCTGTAAGCCGCAAGTCTTTCAGGTCAGAACCAGAAAGCATTTTCTCCCTCGCCATTCAAGCTATAATCCATTTCCAGGTGAATGCTAAATCAAAAGATTTTGGTGACAAGCAGGGACGAAAATGGGGGCACGGGGACAGCTAGCCCACCAAGCTTCCGCCGGAGTTGGGAAATTTTAGTAGATGGATCAAAAGTTGGGAAAATCCAACAAACCAAAAGTTGTTTTTTTTGAGCCAGTACAACCAAATTTTGATACTTGGATGTTTTGAGTTGAGTTAGTTGGGAATTTAACAATTTTTGCCCCTCCAGAAAAAACTCTTCGCTACGTCCCTAGTGATAAGATTACTAGTGCTCCATTTGATCTGCGTAGAATCACAAAAAGGGCTTGAACATAGCGTTGGGGTATGTGTTCGAGAAGTTTTCGTATAATTGGGGGCCAGTTTAGTCCCCGCTCCATCAACTCTTCATTCTCTTGCTAAGAAAGGATGGAAACTTCGCGTTATCGTCTATTTTGCGTGCACAGCAATTATTATATTTCCGTGAACTATCTGTTGTATGTGATGTAGCACTAATGACACTGTAAGCTAGCGGAGAACAATACTTACTATGTAACTTACTAACATGATACTTCGTATTGTTTTGTTTCAGGTGGCCTTAGTAAATGTAGTTCATATAAAAGATAGTGTTTGTACGTTACCGACTAGTATTCTTGCTCAGTATTTAAAACAGGCTAATGGACAGTTATCGTCGCTTAAGGTATGTATCTTACTGTGCATTATAAAAAGACCCGCTTCATCTTAATAGATGCCCTCAAACGAAAGAGGAACTTAATTTTAGAAGATAACCATTGGTGCCACGAGGACTCTTCAAAAAATAATGCCAATACTGACACTAGGGAAATATGTGATGTGGTGGTTGGTAATACTGCATAATATCATGCAGCCCAATTCTTTTAGTAATTTTAACAGATAGGAAGAACTTCTCTCTTTTGGCTGAGTTCTTATCCCGATGCGCGAAATCCCGTCAGTTACGGGGTAACTAAAGGAGAACCAAGGTAACTGATGGGTTTCTGGATAATTTGAGAGTAATCTGAGAGTAACCGAAAGTTGCAAATAGGTAACTTTTACTTTCCTATGCAATTCTTCAAAATTTGTTAGGGAATTTTCTCGAAGAATACTAATGAACTTTCTTGGAAAACATTGGAAATTTTTTCTAAAAATTTTCGATGAGATCCTTCAAAAATTACATATCGGAGTTGTTTTCTGAAAATTTCCGATACAATTTCTTTAAAATTATCCGAAGACTTTCGAGGAAATTCTTTGGGAAATACTGAATTTTTTCCTGAGTATTGCCGATGAAATTCTCCTGAAATCATCACATTTTTTCTCCCAGATTTCTGATCAATTACTTAGTTTTGTTCGAAGATTTCTGATGAAATTCTTCGGAGATTTAGAAAATTTTTCCTGAAGATTCTTGATAAAATTAATCAAAAGGCATCGGAGTTTTCCCCGAACATTTCTCATGAAATTCTTGACGAGACCGCTCGCCTGGTAAAACAACGTGCACCTGGTTTCGCGGAAAAGTAGTTTTCCTATGGTGGAAGGAAAACCGACTAACCCTGTATACTATGTGTATCTTAAGCCCCCCCCCCTACCCTTTCGAGTATCGCGTCAGTAACCGGAGGAACAACAGCAGATAGCTGGCTATGGGCCTGATTACATGTAAAGTTCTCAATACTGTCACGTTTTTGATTCACCAGAGAAACTTCTCATGTTTTCACCGTAGGTGCGCATCTGCACGTAGGGTTAAGAAACATTTTTCTGAACTATGTGGTTCAATTATTAGTCCACGGGAATTAGCATTTTTGATGGAATTAATTTCAGCACAGCTGAAACTTAGTACGATTGTTTAGTACCCCCTTCGGAAAAGTCCCGTAATACCCCCCTCCGCCGGTGTGAGCATCACCCCTCAGAGTCCAAAAAGTGCCCCGAAACAGTTTTTGGCTTGTATCTAGCTTAAAATCGAGTTATAGGTAAAACTATTCATTACCAAAATTAAAGAGCGTAAAATTATCTACAAAAATGATATCCATGTTTTTTTGTCGTGAATCCCATACTAACCAAGATAATTGGTGTTCAAGACCACACAAGCATGTAAATATAAAGTAATCTACAGCATACGCGGTATACGAACGCCGAACTCGTCGCTCTAACATGCGAGAAGCGTTGAACGCTGTAATTTTAAATCCCTTCGGACTGAGAGCGCGAAAGAGTCGCGCTCTGCAATAAATTTCAATATCGTGAAAAAGATGAACTGCTATAAAAGTAATAATTTTAGAAAATTGCTGTGATTGAAATGAAACTGGACTCATCTGAAAGGAAATTTCAACCTCTATCAATTTGGTCCCCTTCATTTTTTTTTGAAAAACTCTTTCATTTTTGAGATATTTCCTGAAAATCAAATGATCACTACTACAAGTTGGCGATGACACACTACGCCACCACCTGGACCAGCCCGAATACTAGGTGGACCAGCTTGTTTTAGAAACCGGATTGAAGATAGACAATAGAAATGGAGCGACATGACTATTGGCGTTTGGACACTCCTGTAGGTGCGCTAGTGTAGTGGACGAAAATATGATCAGGGTATGTTTACCATGAAAACATGTACAGGTGAAATGAGTTCTAGCATTTTCAGTATTGAGGAGAACTAGTGTCAGCCCTTATCATTTCTTTTCAGATGAGCCCAACTTGAGACTTTTTTTGCAGAACATTTTTGTCCCTGATCATCTTTTCGTCCAAATACACCAATCAGCGCGCCGCATTTCATTAGGTCGCTAGAGAGCGACTCTTTAGCGTCCAAACGCGAATCGAACAAACACTCATGCGAATTATGAAGAGTGCAGGCGTACTGACTCATCGACGCGGTGTTACCTCTAGCGTTTTGCAGCAGTGAATTCTTAGTGTCCCTGTCATATGCTTCATCTTTGCCAAGGTCTGGAAAAGTTCACAAACTGTCAACCAGAAACGAGTGCTCAACATTTTTTTTTAGATTAGATTAGAAATGTATTTATTGAGCCCCTTCACGACAGCCCAGTGGGCCAATAACAGTGACGGGGTTTATAAAATAACTATTTACAATCTTACAATAATCTAAGAGAAAGAAAAATAAACTTAAATAAAAATGAAAATAAACTTAAATAAAAAGAAAAATAAACTTAAATTAAAAAATAAATAAAAAGAAAAAAAGAAAAAAGAAAAAAAAACAAAAAAAGAAAACCATAGTACAGATTAAGACAAACAATAAGAACAATGAGTCAGCGGTGCGAGGGAGGAAGGGAGCGGGGCGGAGCAGGAGGGTTGCGCATCCATTCATTTCCTCTTGATTTATTTTGTTTTATTCTTGTTTTATTCTTGTGCGAGGATTTGAAGTACTTGTGTTCTAAAGTATTCTTTTTTTGTTGCGAGTATGTCGATTTCCGGGTTTACTATTTCAAGCTTATTGTATTCAAGCATGTCTCTATTTAGCGGAGCATTCCAGAACTGAAACGTTCGGCCGCTATGGGGAGTAAACAACTGTTTTTTTCTACACTTTTTTCCAGGGATATAGATATTAACTCGTTGCAATAGAAAGAAGAGTCAACTTTTCCATGAATCAAATCATGTAACCAGAGTAAGGCGGTATATTTTCTTCTGTCCTCTAAAGTTGTGAGTCCGTAACCTCGGATTAGCTCATAAAGAATTGAGGGAATCACGAGTGCAGCATGATAGAAAGGATGTTCAAACTATTTTAAACTGGCTGAGAACCCATCATCCCTTGCCATATATACCTGAATTACAAGAGGGGATCTACCCTGGTTTACGGAGGGGATTTGTGAAGGGAATATGGAAGGGCTATACAACGGGTCTATAAAGGGAATCCATGTAAGGGGAAACCGAGGGGCTATACGACGAGACTACAAAGGGCATACATAAAGGGTATACAGAGGGGCTATACGACAGTTTACAAAGGGGATACTTAGAGGCATACAGAGGCTACGGTGGGTCTACAAAGGGCATACATAAAGGGTATAGCACGGGTGTCTCAATGCCGGTGTATAGCTCGGGTAGTGAGTGGGCTACACGTAAATGAAGCGCTGTGATTGGCTATCCTCATGACTCCCTTCGAATGAAGCACTCTGATTGGCTGAGGGGAAACATACCGGGTTGAGACAGGGCTAACGAGGATCAATTTTCCAAGGGTCTCGAGCGGGTTTACACGAACTTAAGTTTTCTGCATCGGGATCACGAGCTTGTGGTTGCTGTAAAGTGGGTATCTCTTGTAGCCACGCGTTAGCAGAGGAGGTTGTTTAAACGCAGAAAATTGTATGCATGTAGATTCGGATGAAGATGAATTCTTATATAATAATAAAGATAATAAATTGAAATTATATCATGGAACATTCTATGCATCCAGTCATGTGTTTTCGCAATTATTTCAGCGTTTGTATACCGGGTGCGTTGTAGGTTACTCCATATTTACATGCTCGTGTGATCTTGAACGCCAATTATCTTGGTTGGTATAGGATTCGCGGGAAAAAACATAGATATCATTTTTAAGAGAATTTTACGCTCTTTAATTTTGGTAAGGAATATTTTGACCTATAACTCAATTTCAAGCTAGATATAAGCCAAAAACTGTTTCCGGGGGCACTTTTTGGACTTTATGGGGTGATGCTCACACCGGGGGAGGGGGGAGATTACGGGGCTTTTCCGAAGAGGGTACCCGCTGAACATTCCACCACTAAAACGGGAAAATAGTTGCGGCACCCACCACTCGAAAACTGTGGTAACGCTGTGGAAGTCTCCACTAAAAACACATGTAAAAATAGTGGCTGCGCAGAGTTACGGACTGCCTGTGCGTAGATCTCACCACAGCAGTGTAAATTTACGTAGGGGCGAAGTAGCTGCAGCTCCACTACTTCTCCACTTCGCTCGAGGGGCTTTTTAGGGACTTTGCGTATTCGTTGCGTAGTTGCGTCACCACAGCGCTGCAACAATACTGCGTATACGTTTTTCCACTGGGTTGCGAATATCATTCCACTCACCGGCCACACATGCCTTCTGGGGCTTCTGGGATACAGAAACACTATTTTCTCTAAGAGAACCTTCATAATCATACTGAATTAAGGCAATTTATTACAAATTGGACAAGAAACGCAGAAAAATAAAAATTCAATAGCATATGACTACTGTATCTACATGTTATTATCATTCACATATACAATTATTACTTGTATAGTTATTACTATTATTATCAGCATCATTTTTGAACATAATATTATTTTTTACAATTTCCTTTGAGCAATTCTCACAACTCCTTTTGGCTTCGTGCTCCTGGAATCTTTCTCTCGTGCTATGCGAATTCCGAATCCACTCCAGGACAATATGTTTGCCTTGAGCTGAAGACGGTTTCGCTACAGCATAATCTGGAATGATGAAATACAAAGTTAGAAATCCCTGTTGGAAATTACTATATAATGACACATTATACCTATTTGAAAAGGAAATAGAAAAATTAAGTGGGGCAATGTTGGACTGTCAGCAGTTAGAAAATATGGGGAAAGACTGGTAGAAAGGAGGAGAGGCAACTATCTATACTACTTTGGTTCCACAAAAGGTTACATATTAACAAAAATATCGAAAATAATGTTGTGGAAATTAAAATATCTGAAAGAATATGCCCAATGAAACTGAAAATAGATGAGAATACAAAAATTCTAATCTTGCAAGTGGATGCACCTACAGCCGAAGCAGAGAAGGTAGATGTAGATAAATTTTATGACAAGCAGGAGGGAACAATTCAAAAAGAGAAGGAATACAGTAGGAGGGGAGGCAAACTCAAAACACTGCGGCCCATTTGGTCTGGGGGAGAGAAACGACAGGGGGGAAAGATTAGTAGAAATGGCCCAAAAATTAAACTTGCGTACTGCAAACACTTTTTACAAGAAAAAAGTCAAAAGGAAATGGACATGGATATTGCCAGACGGGAAAACTAAAATGAGAATGACCACTTACTAATAAATGACAATGGAAAAGCTACATGTAGGCGTATGCCCGAAAATGGGCGGAGGGGGTGGCCCCAGAGAGCCACAGCATTCACTCACAAACGCTGAATATATGACCTAAAAGTAAATTGCGTTTCAAGTCTGCGGTTCCCACCATACCAAAAATAGGACAATCGTTGGTGCAAACTAAAATCAGCTGAAAAATGACACTAACCTAGTGCAGAATCAACTGCAGATCAAACTGATAACTAAAAATTATTTCAAAGTAACCTGAAAATGAATAACTATAAATTCTGTTGCAGCATCATCGGCATCAAGTGAAGGGCACAGGGAAAAAGGTTCAATGTCACAATTTTGTGTTTTAGAGAAAAATCATTTTAAAGTTTGACACTCACCTTTATTTCCCTGTGCTATACTTTTTTCTCCGGCTATTTTCAACCTTTTAAATAGAGTTTTTTCGGCGAATGAGTGCTTAGGATGATTCTACACCTCATCCTGAATCCAGCGATGCCCATATCTTCATTTTCAAAAAAATGTGACATTGAACCTTTTCCCCTGTACCCTTCAAGTCTGATGGTACCCACCATACCAAAAATAGCATAATAATCGTTGGAGCAAATTAAAATAAGCTGAAATGTAACACTAACTTATTGCAGAATCAATTGCAAATCAAGCTGAAAAGAAAAATATTATCCTGAGGTAACTTAAAAATAAACTAAGTTCTGGTAGAGCATCATCGGCCCAAAGTCTGGTACCCACTCTATCCCAAGCAGAAAAGTAAAATTACAGTAACCTAAATATAAACCAAATTCCAGTGATGCTCTTGGAGCTCGGCTGAAAAAATAAATGAATCCTTCGATAGATGAGCGAATATACTATTCATAATTCGTTAGTTTGAGAAGGTTCAAGAGAGACCAGCACTTATATCGCAAAATGACGTGTGATCTTGAAATTCATAACACCAACTCTGCTTTTAACTGATCGATCGCCATCGCAGGCGGCGTTTCTGTATTTGACATCTCGTCAGGCTTTTCTTCATCACTGTCGAAAAGCTCGAAAGTGTGCCCTTGTCTTCTTCTACTTAGTTACTGCATACGTGAAAATTCCTATACCTCATGTTGACTCATCGTCACGATGCAGGGGGGAAAATTCTTAAAAATAAACGACGCCGGTACTCTTACCAAAACAGAATCCGTCATCTTCAATTTCACTAATATCAGGCACCTTATCAGAGAGCTGTTCTGAGACATGAGCATAATTTATATACAATTGTCACTGGTCTTGGATAATTCAGCATCTGGATGACGCACCAAAAAACTCGTTGATGGTGTACAGGAAGTTTCTCCTTGATACGTATCAGTAGAGTGACTAGAACTTGTTATTAAAGTGGCCATTGTGAATCTCTCTATGAGTAGCCTATCAAGTAAGATAAATTTTGAATATTGTCAATATATTCTATGCGATCGCACGCGAAATAAATGCTAAGCATGTACTTACTTCCTTCTGTAAGGCTGATTTTGATGCTAATAAAATTCTGATTTCTTTACAAAACCCACGCCTGGGATGAAATAATTTCTCTTTCGTTGTTCATTATCTCCTTCCATTGCGACAATGGATTACGTACTCACTATATTCAACATTAATTTGATCTTCTGAACTATACCACAATACAGAATAAAACACTGCACTTTTGAATAACTGACAACTGCTAAACACTGATAGTGATAGGTAACTGGTAATTCAAACAAAACGGTTTTCTTCCGCTTTCAATTTCGAGGACCGCGCATGCGTGGCGAAGGTACCGCAATGTAGCTGCGAATTAGTGGAGTTTCAATTACGCAGGATCTACGCAGCGTAGCTGCATGTTAGGGGTGCGAGAAATAGTGGCCTTGCAACTATTCTGCAGCTACGCGAATTTACGCAAGGTTGCTGCACCTTAGAGGTGCGAATGATTGTGGAGCTGCAACTACATTGCAGCTACACGACACGTATATTTACTTATGTATTTATGAGTGTACTAGTGAAGTGTGGAGCTGCCCCTACGCAGCCACAAGTTTGCAGCACCCAAAATGTTCAACGGGGTACTAAACAATCGTACCAAGTTTGAGCTGTGCTGCAATTAATTCCATCAAACACCTTTATTTTTTTTTTTAGCTAATTCTCCTAAGATACATATACTGTTGTGAAAGTTCAGCACGTATATATTTTTGTATTTTTCTTGTTCTAGCAACTGTACCTGGCCACGGGCAACTCGATGAATTACGACGATAACGAAGCGCCGAAGGAGAAACTGGTTGTCGAGAATAACTTGGTGTGCGAGCAGCAGTTATGCGTAGTCTGTCAGTATTTTCCGCTGTCCAGAGCGCTGCTGCCGTGCAGACATACCTGCATATGCGCTTCCTGCTTCGCCAAACTGGAGAACTGCCCCATGTGTCGGAGTCCGATCAAGAGCTACTTTTGTGTTAGAGGCGAAGAGTACCTGTCCGATTGCAGCAACGAAAAATCCGTTCCTTCTAAACCACAAAGATTCTCGCAGTGGGTGCAAGATAGTATTACAGACTTTCTGGGATTCCATCGGTAGACACGTGTGTAGTTGAAAATTGTGATGTCTTTACGCAGTTCGTAGATTTTTGTTGTAATCAATGGATTAGCGCGTACATTTCAGAAATCAAATCTAGTTTGCGATTCTCAAGCTGTTGGCTTGCGGTGACCCGGTGTGAAACCTTAACTCGTTTGAAAACCCCCCCGAAGATGGTCCGTACTGTAAGTGTGCTATATTAGGTGCAATATTTTGAAGCGATAAAATTTCGAGGCGAATGATCTGGTATATAATTGTGGAGGAATCTGAAAAGCGTTTTAGTTACCGCATTACTTTGTGATGGAAACGAATTTCTCAAATCAAAATGTTTTCGGCGTCAATTTCACATTTTTAGAATGTTTTGATATTTGCTCGATCTTCTTTGTACTACAGAAGTGTACACCACACTGTTACGTCGAGTTTGTTTTTGAAACCTTTGTCCCTATCTGTAATATCGATGCGATAATAAATTTTAGCATGTAAGTTTATACAGCGATGCGTGATAAATCAAGCGAGAGAAACTATATAGTATATTTGTTAGATTGTGTATTTCATGCCGCAAAATCGTGTAAATTCGATGTAGTTAATTTTGTAAACTTCTTCGCAAATAGTTCGTAATTATGTTTAACGCAGTATTCTATTTTTTTAATACAGTTTACCATATGAATAGATATCCGGTTCGTCGAATTCTTTTCACTCGATATAAAGTAATGCGCATCCCGAGCATCCATCTTTGAATACTTCGCTTTCGGAAGTTTCATGTTGTCGTAATTTAATCACATGTGTATAGATTTTTGTGTTGAACCGGTACTAATTTAGTTATTTTATTATTATTTCGCTTTAACGTTACGATACTTTTATAGTTATTCATTAGTTTTATTTTCAAAAAATTCATCTGTACCGTGTAAGTTCGGAAGTTGCATTTATTCATTCATATACAAAATTCAGCCAATGTTAGCTTCACTTACTATCATCGGTGCGCTTCGATTGTGTAAGTTTGAATGTGGAAATTCGAAGATACATTCTATTTGGTAGTAACATGGATACGCTTTACGAGAACAAGTTCGAACCTCGCTCTAAATTTCGTATTACATTTCTTCGTGACCATTTTTCATTTTCGCATCATGACTACATCACATTCCTGTAATTCTTTTTCTTTTCTTCCCTACGCACCGAGAATCAATCGTTCATGAAAAAGCGTCTTATTTTTTTGTACAATCTTGTTTTTCGTCAAGAGCACTTATACATTTATTTTTATCTCCTCACTTTCAGTATTTATTTTTTAATGATTATCGTAAACGTGTTCTCATTTCGTTGTTTGTTTTGTAAATTTATGATTAGCGATCGATTTACAGAGACTAAATTTTATAATTCGTTATTCGATTTGCTTTTTTCTTGTTGAAACCTGGTGGCGAATTTAGCTCAAATTTTCAATTTTTTCGAAAGCCGGTGGCAATGATAACAATTCTGGGCAGAAGAGGCAACAGCTCTCTCTCCCCTTGGAAAAGTTTTACAAAAAACACGACTGCTTTCATATTGAATATAAAAAATAAAAATAAAGAGGCGCGTCTTGAGAAATTTCTGAAACAGGAACTTTTTTTAAATCAGTATGTAAAGAAATGGTAAAATTTCTCTCTATATACTAAAAAAGTAAAATCCGCCACCGCCGGCTCCGGGGAAAAAAACGCACTGCGGGTTGCCTATCTAAAAATCCGAAAATTGCAGGGGCAGATCCGCTACTTTCAAGGACATAATCTGTTCTAATATAAAAAATCTCCAAGTTTTAAGACATAAAATGACATAATAACCCATAATCTTCAAGATCACAAGTCGCTGCAGGTTGCCTACCCGGCCCCTTAATTACTCAATTTTTAGGGGTAGCCTACCCGCAGGAGGGGGTTCATGGTTGTGGAGGAAGCTCCTGAAGGGGGAGGAGAGCCCCTGGAAAATTGCAGGGGCAGATCAACTACTTTCAAGGGCATAATCTGTTCTAACATAAAAGATCTCCAAGTTTTAAGACATAAAATGACATAATTACCCATAATCTTCAAGATCACAAGTCGTTGCAGGTTGCCTACCCAGCCCCTTAATTGCTCAATTTTCCAGGGGTAGCCTACCCTCAAGAGGGGGTTCATGGTTGAGAAGGGAGCTCCTGAAGGGGGAGGAGGGCCCCTGTGGGGGCGTGGGCTGTGGACGAAGATGAAAGCCCTGGGTGGGGCAGGAGTAAGAGAAGGGTATTGAAGAAATTGTATTCCCTGGTCCTATACAAGACGTTGAATGAAATACACCCCATCTTCATTTTTGACTGCGAAGTCAGATCAAGGTGCGACAGAGTAGAATATCAGTTTGGTAATGTCTGGTTTCCTATTAGTGGAAAAATTTTTCATCCGGCTCCATTTGAGAGGGAAAGGGACCAAATCTGCAATTGCGCTGAAGTCGAGTTCGACGTTGAATTGTGCAGAATTTCAAATCTGAGGCATTTATGCTTAGGTGATTGAGGCTAAAAATTGTAAAATATCGTCCACAGAAATAACCTTATTCACGCGGCATTTCGTTCTGTTTTGGCTGCACAACTCGACGGTTGTGAATACATGCGCCTAGCAGTTCTACAAATGCAACCTATGAAATAAACACGTGCTATTAGGATTGCGTTTTCCAATATCAAAGGTGTATTCTGGTAACTAATGGTCCACGAAGTAAGACGACGCAGTTTCATTTCAATCCAACTTATCGCACAAACAGTAATTTGTACCTCATCAAGTTGACTGAAGGTAGATTAGTGAATTTCCTTTGCCAGGAAGCAATGAAGTATACAATCAGACGTGAAAAAATAATCAGGTAATGGAAAAATTGCAGGGGTTGCATATGGTTACTGGTTTAGAAATTCCCGAGAGTATGCTAACAATCATTTAGCGCACTTTGTTGCTCGATACATGCATCACCTCTTTTCTAATCGTTTTGCTCTCAACCCGAGAACCGGAATCCGCTCTGTCGAGCATTACCTCAAAGACGTCGGGGAGGCTTTAGAGCTGATTATTTAGCCTTCTTCTCTTCTTGCTGAAAAATCGGCGTAGCGGGTCGCTACGTGGACTGAAACCCGAGCTCAGAATTCCGAGACCAACATGCTATCTCCTCGGCCAACCAGACCCCTTACATGTATCCCCCGCGGAAGAAGTTAACCTCCCTGTTGGGTCTATGACCCGGCAATAATCGGGAAAGTTTAACCGCACAAGTACCATGACCGATTCACGAGAGAATCATAACAGCCCAACTGCCCATGGTTCGCCGCATGTCGATCATTGTTTAACGCTCCAAGCACGTGAGCCGGAATGCCGCCGCACCGTTGCCGAGAAACACAAAATTGAAAACTTTTTACTGTTAGCACCTTCGACACGTTGCATATGCCACACATCGCACATAATTCCAACCCATTGTACCTTCTATTTTTCTGGGGCGAACCGACAGTTCGCGAATAATTTTAGAACGGAGGCAGTTAGACAACCCGTTTCGCTGTAGCTGCCGCCAATCCAAAGATTTTTGCATTTATTAGTTCGCCCCAGAGAAATTGGCGAATTCGAAAACGTCAATTAGCGTATGAGAAATAGCATATTTAATTCTTCGAAGGCGTCACAATTTTATTTCAAATTTTCCAATGTTCTGGTAGTGCCTTCAGCATATCAAATATGCAACTCAACATACACGAATGGACGTTTTCGAAATGGCAAATTTCTCTGGGGGGAACTAATAAAAAGCGAAAATCTCCGCACTGGGGATAGCTAGAGGAAAACGGTTTGAAATTTTGAGAGCAAATTGATCTCCTCTTTCGAAAGTGTCAACCCGTTTCGCTGTAGCTGCCGCCGATCCAAAGATTTTTGCATTTTATTAGTTCGCCCCAGAGAAATTAGCGAATTCGAAAACATCAATTGACGTACGTGAAATAGCATATTTAATTCTTCAAAGGCGTCACAATTTTATTTAAATGTTCTGGTAGTGCCTTCAGCACGTCAAATATGCAACTCAACATACACGAATGGACGTTTTCGAAATGGCGAATTTCTCTGGGGGGAACTAATAAAATGCGAAAATCTCCGCACTGGGGATAGCTAGAGGAAAACGGTTTGAAATTTTGAGAGCAAGTTGATCTCCTCTTTCGAAAGTGTCAACCCGTTTCGCTGTAGCTGCCGCCAATCGAAAGATTTTTGCATTTTATTAGTTCGCCCCAGAGAAATTAGCGAATTCGAAAACGTCAATTGGCGTATGAGAAATAGCATATTTAATTCTTCGAAGGCGTCACAATTTTATTTCAAATTTTCCAAGGTTCTGGTAGTGCCTTCAGCAAGTCAAATATGCAATTCAACATACACGAATGGACGTTTTCGAAATGGCGAATTTCTCTGGGGGGAACTAATAAAACGCGAAAATCTCCGCACTGGGGATAGCTAGAGGAAAAGGGTTTGAAATTTTGAGAGCAAATTGATCTCCTCTTTCGAAAGTGTCAACCCGTTTCGCTGTAGCTGCCGCCAATCGAAAGATTTTTGCATTTTATTAGTTCGCCCCAGAGAAATTAGCGAATTCGAAAACGTCAATTGGCGTATGAGAAATAGCATATTTAATTCTTCGAAGGCGTCACAATTTTATTTCAAATTTTCCAAGGTTCTGGTAGTGCCTTCAGCATATCAAATATGCAACTCAACATACACGAATGGACGTTTTCGAAATGGCGAATTTCTCTGGGGGGAACTAATAAAACGCGAAAATCTCCGCACTGGGGATAGCTAGAGGAAAAGGGTTTGAAATTTTGAGAGCAAATTGATCTCCTCTTTCGAAAGTGTCAACCCGTTTCGCTGTAGCTGCCGCCGATCCAAAGATTTTTGCATTTTATTAGTTCGCCCCAGAGAAATTAGCGAATTCGAAAACATCAATTGACGTACGTGAAATAGCATATTTAATTCTTCACAGGCGTCACAATTTTATTTAAATGTTCTGGTAGTGCCTTCAGCACGTCAAATATGCAACTCAACATACACGAATGGACGTTTTCGAAATGGCGAATTTCTCTGGGGGGAACTAATAAAATGCGAAAATCTCCGCACTGGGGATAGCTAGAGGAAAACGGTTTGAAATTTTGAGAGCAAGTTGATCTCCTCTTTCGAAAGTGTCAACCCGTTTCGCTGTAGCTGCCGCCAATCGAAAGATTTTTGCATTTTATTAGTTCGCCCCAGAGAAATTAGCGAATTCGAAAACGTCAATTGGCGTATGAGAAATAGCATATTTAATTCTTCGAAGGCGTCACAATTTTATTTCAAATTTTCCAAGGTTCTGGTAGTGCCTTCAGCAAGTCAAATATGCAATTCAACATACACGAATGGACTTTTCGAAATGGCGAATTTCTCTGGGGGGAACTAATAAAACGCGAAAATCTCCGCACTGGGATAGCTAGAGGAAAAGGTTTGAAATTTTGAGAGCAAATTGATCTCCTCTTTCGAAAGTGTCAACCCGTTTCGCTGTAGCTCCGCCAATCAAAATTTTTTTTTAAAAATTTTTAAAATTTTCCCCCAAAAAAATTTTTAAAGGGGAATTTCGAAACGTCAATTGCGTATAGAAATAGCTTTTTTAAAATTTCTTCGAAGGCGTCACAATTTTTTTTAATTTTTTTCCCAAATTTTTCCCGGTACCCCCTTTTAAAAAAACCCCAAAATGCAACTCAACATACACGGGGGGAAAATTTTTTCGAAATGGCAAATTTTTTTTGGGGGGGGAATTTTTAAAATAAAAGCAAAACCCCCGGGGCACGGGGGATAGCTAGAGGAAAAGGGAAAAAAATTTTTTTGGAAAAAAAATTTTAAATCCCCCCCTTTAAAAAAGGGGTGTAAACCCCCTTTTCCTGTACTGCCCCCCCCAAAAAATTAAAATTTTTTTTCCCCCAAAAATTTTTAAAATTTCCCCCAAGAAAAATTTTTAACCGAACGAAAATTTTTTCAATTTGGAGTTACCGTAAATATTTTTTTTTAAAACCAAGGGACTTTTAATTTTAAAAATTTTTCCGGGGGAAAATCCTTTCCCCGCAGGGGTAAAAAAAAAAACTTTTTAAAAATTTTAAAAAAATTTTGGACGTTTTCAAAAGGCAATTTCCCTTTTGGGGAACAAAAAAATTCCCCCGAAAATTTTCTCCGCTAATTTGGGGAAAAAAGGGGGAAAACTTTTAAATTTTAAAAGGCAAATTTATTTTTTTCCCCAAAGCGGAAACCCTTCCCCGAAAATTGCCCCAAACAAAAATTTTGGCTTTTAAAGGCGCCCCGGGGAAAATTAAATTCGAAAACCCCCAAATTGGGGGGATGAAGAAAAACTTTTTAAATTTTAAAAAGGCGCAAATTTTTTTCTTTTTTCCCCAAAAAAGGTTTGGTAGTGGCCCCCAAATTTTTTTAAAAATTTAAAATTCCCGGGGCGCGGGGGGTTTTCCCGGGGGGGCTTTCCCGGGGGGGGCCCCCCGGGGGGAAAAGGCGAGGGTTTTTGGGGGGTTGATTTTTCCCTTCTTTCGGGGGCCCCCTTGTGGGGCGGTGCCCCGGGGGCCCCGGGGGGCCCCCTTTTTTGGTTCGCCCCGGGAAAAGGCGGGGCGCCCTTGGGCGTTTGGGGGTTTTTTTCCCGGGGGGCGGGGGGGGCCCAAAATTTGGTTTCTTTTTCCCCCAAAGGGCGGGCCCGCCTTGGCTTCCCCTCCGGGGGGGTTTTGGGGGCCCTTTTTCCCCCCTGGGGGGGGCTTTCCGCGTTTTTGGGCCGGGGGCGGGGGTTTTGGGGGGGCTTGCCCCCTTTTCGGGGCCCCCCCGCGTCCGCCGCCTCTTTTTGGGCTTTTTTGCCCGGGGTTTGGCGTTCGGGGCGGCGTTGGGTGCTTTTTTCCCTTTGGGGAAAGGGGCCCCCCTTTTTTTTTCCTTTTTTCCCCAGGTTGGGGGGGGTATTTTCCTTTCGGCCCCCCGGCCCCGGGGCCCCGTTGGTCGTTCGTTTCCCGGGGGGTTTTTCGGGGGGTCCCGGGGGCCTGGGGGGTTTGCTGGGGGGGGTTTTGGTTTTGCCCTTTTTGGGGGGGTTTTTCCCCTTTTTTCGCGGCCCGGGGGGGCCTCGGTTTTTTGGTTTTAATTTTTGGCCCCCTTTGGGGGGGTTCGCCGCTTGGCGTTGGGGTTTTTCCGGGGCCCCTTTTTTACCCCCCGGGGGTTTTCCCGGGTGCCCCCCTTTCCTTGCTTCCCCTTTTTTCCGGGCGTTTTCGTGGGGCCCTTTTTCCGGGGGCCCTTCGGGGCCCGCCGGGGGTGGCCCCTAAGGGGGTTTTGGTTTTTGGGGCGGCTCCCTTTTCGGGGGGGCCCGTTTCCCCTGTGCGGCGCCTGGGGGTTTTTGGCTTTTGGGGGGCCCGGGGGGGGGAACGCTTTCCGGGGGGGCGGGTCCCCTTTTTCCGGGCGTCCCTTTTTTCTTTTCCCCGGTTCGGGCCCGCTTTCGCCTCGGGCCCCCGGGGGGGTTTTTGGGGGTTTGGCTTTCCGGGGGGCTTTGGGCCCTTTCGCGCCGGGGTGTGGGGGGGGGTTTGGTTTTGGGGCCTTTTTTCCCCTCTTTTCGGGGTCCCCCGGGGTTTCGGCCCCCGGGGCCAAAAAGGGATTTTGCTTTTTTTCCGCCCGGGCGTTTCGGGGGCGGCGTTGGTGCCCTTTTTACCTTGGGGTTGGCCCCCTTTTTTTCCCTTTTTCCGGGCCGGGGCCCCTTTCCGGGCTTCCTCCGGGTTTTTTTCGTTGGGGGGTTTCTTGGGGGGTTCCGTTCCCGCCGGGGGTTTGGGGGGTTTTTTGTTTTGGGCTTGCCCCTTTCGGGTTCCCCGTTGGGCGTGCGGCCGCCAACGGTTTTGGCCTTTGGTTGGGGCCCCGGGGGGGCCTTGGGGTTCCCCGGGGGGCGGGGGGGGGTTTTCCCAAAAGGCGTTTTTTTTGGGTTCGGGGCCGCCGCGCCCCATCCGGGGTTTTTCGGGGCTTTTCCTTTTGGGGGGGGGGGAAAAACGCCCGCCCTCTGGGGCCGGGGGTTTTTGGGGGAAAATTTTTCGGGTTTGGCCCCCTCTTCGGGCCCCTTTTTGGTGGGGGGCCCCCCGGTTTTTGCGTTTGGGCCCCGGGGGGGCCGCTTTCAGGCGGGGGCTTTTCCGGGGCGCCCCCCGCGGTATGGTTTTTCGCCTTCGGCCCCCCGGGTTTTTGGGGTGGGTTTCCGGGGGCGCGTCCCGCCTGGGGTCCCCGGGGGGGTTTTGGGGTTTTGGGCTTGGACCCTTCCCCCGTAAAAACCCCTTTTTGGGCGTGCCCCGGCCCCGGGGGGGGTTTTGCTTTAAATTAGTTTGGGCCAAAAAAATTTGGGGAAATTCCCCCCCCAAATTCGTTGGTTCCCCCTTTTTCTTCGAACGGCGCCTTTTTTTCCCTTTCGGGGCCTTCCCCGGGGGCCCCTTTGCCTCCTCCGGGGCGTTTTTAAAAAGGGTTTTCCCCGGGGGGTGGGCTTTCCCGGGGGCCCCCGCCTTGGGGTGGTGGGGAAAACCCGGGGGTTTTTGGGGGCCCCGGGGGTTCTCCCCCCTTTCGAATTTTTGCCCCCGGGGGTTTTCGTTGGCCCCTGCCCCCCAAAAAAGTTTTTGGGGTTTTTGGGTTTCGGCCCCGGTTCTTTCGGGGGGTTTTGGGGGGTTGGTGCCTTCGGGCGCCTTTTTTCCTTTTCCCCCAAGGGTTCCGGGGGGTGCCCTTCCCGGCGCCCCCTTGCCCTCCCCCGGGGTTGGGGGGTTTTTGGGGGAAAAATTTTTCCTCGGGGGCGTTTGGGGGCCCCCGGCCTGGGGGGTGTTTTTGGGGCCCGGGTTTGGGAATTTTGGGGAAAAAAAGGGTTTTCTCCTCAAAAAGGGGCCCCCGTTTCGTTCTGGCGCCGCCTCCCGGAATTTGGGGGAAAAAACCCTTTTTTCCCCTTTGTTTTTTTTTGGGGCCCCCGGGTTTGCGGGGGCCGCCCCGGGGGGGTTGGCCTTTTTTTTCCCGGGCCCTTTTTCCGTTCTGGGGCCTTCGGCCCCCGGGGCCCCAGAGAAATTAGCGAATTTGAAAACGTCAATTGGCGTATGAGAAATAGCATATTTAATTCTTCGAAGGCGTCACAATTTTATTTCAATGTTCTGGTAGTGCCTTCAGCACGTCAAATATGCAACTCAACATACACGAATGGACGTTTTCGAAATGGCGAATTTCCTTGGGGGGGACTAATAAAACGCGAAAATCTCCGCACTGGGGATAGCTAGAGGAAAACGGTTTCAAATTTTGAGAGCAAATTGATCGCCTCTTTCGAAAGTGTCAACCCGTTTCGCTGTAGCTGCCGCCAATCGAAAGATTTTTGCATTTTATTAGTTCGCCCCAGAGAAATTAGCGAATTCGAAAACGTCAATTGGCGTATGAGAAATAGCATATTTAATTCTTCGAAGGCGTCACAATTTTATTTCAAATTTTCCAATGTTCTGGTAGTGCCTTCAGCACGTCAAATATGCAACTCAACATACACGAATGGACGTTTTCGAAATGGCGAATTTCTCTGGGGGAAATAATAAAATGCGAAAATCTCCGCACTGGGGATAGCTAGAGGAAAACGGTTTGAAATTTTGAGAGCAAATTGATCTCCTCTTTCGAAAGTGTCAACCCGTTTCGCTGTAGCTGCCGCCGATCCAAAGATTTTTGCATTTTATTAGTTCGCCCCAGAGAAATTAGCGAATTCGAAAACATCAATTGACGTACGTGGAATAGCATATTTAATTCTTCAAAGGCGTCACAATTTTATTTAAATGTTCTGGTAGTGCCTTCAGCACGTCAAATATGCAACTCAACATACACGAATGGACGTTTTCGAAATGGCGAATTTCTCTGGGGGGACTAATAAAATGCGAAAATCTCCGCACGGGGATAGCTAGAGGAAAACGTTTGAAATTTTGAGAGCAATTGATCTACTCTTTCGAAAGTGTCAACCCGTTTCGCTGTAGCTGCCGCCAATCCAAAGATTTTTGCATTTTATTAGTTCGCCCCAGAGAAATTAGCGAATTCGAAAACGTCAATTGGCGTATGAGAATAGCATATTTAATTCTCGAAGCGTCACAATTTTATTTCAAATTTTCCAAGGTTCTGTAGTGCCTTCAGCAGTCAAATATGCAATTCAACATACACGAATGGACGTTTTCGAAATGGCGAATTTCTCTGGGGAACTAATAAATGCGAAAATCTCCGCACTGGGGATAGCTAGGGGAAAACGGTTTGAAATCTTGCGAGCAAATTGATCTCCTCTTTCGAAAGTGTCAACCCGTTTCGCTGTAGCTGCCGCCAATCCACAGATTTTTGCATTTTATTAGTTCGCCCCAGAGAAATTAGCGAATTCGAAAACGTCGATTGGTGTATGAGAAATAGCAATTTAATTCTTCGAAGGCGTCACAAATTTTTATTTCAAATTTTTCAAGGCTGGTAGTGCCTTCAGCAAGTCAAATATGCAATTCAACATACACGAATGGACGTTTTCGAAATGGCGAATTTCTCTGGGGGGAACTAATAAAGCGAAAATCTCCGCACTGGGGATAGCTAGAGGAAAAGGGTTTGAAATTTTGAGAGCAAATTGACTCCTCTTTCGAAAGTGTCAACCCGTTTCGCTGTAGCTGCCGCCAATCGAAAGATTTTTGCATTAATTAGTTCGCCCCAGAGAAATTAGCGAATTCGAAAACGTCAATTGGCGTATGAGAAATAGCATATTTAATTCTTCGAAGGCGTCACAATTTTATTTCAAATTTTCCAAGGTTCTGGTAGTGCCTTCAGCAAGTCAAATATGCAATTCAACATACACGAATGGACGTTTTCGAAATGGCGAATTTCTCTGGGGAACTAATAAAACGCGAAAATCTCCGCACTGGGGATAGCTAGAGAAAAGGGTTTGAAATTTTGAGAGCAAATTGATCTCCTCTTTCGAAAGTGTCAACCCGTTTCGCTGTAGCTGCCGCCAATCGAAAGATTTTTGCATTTTATTAGTTGCCCCATGAGAAATTAGCGAATTCGAAAACGTCAATTGGCGTATGAGAAATAGCATATTTAATTCTTCGAAGGCGTCACAATTTTATTTCAAATTTTCCAAGGTTCTGGTAGTGCCTTCAGCAAGTCAAATATGCAATTCAACATACACGAATGGACGTTTTCGAAATGGCGAATTTCTCTGGGGGAACTAATAAAACGCGAAAATCTCCGCACTGGGATAGCTAGAGGAAAAGGTTTGAAATTTGAGAGCAAATTGATCTCCTCTTTCGAAAGTGTCAACCCGTTTCGCTGTAGCTGCCGCCAATCGAAAGATTTTTGCATTTTATTAGTTCGCCCAGAGAATTAGCGAATTCGAAAACGTCAATTGGCGTATGAGAAATAGCATATTTAATTCTTCGAAGGCGTCACAATTTTATTTCAACTTTTCAAGGTTCTGGTAGTGCCTTCAGCAATCAAATATGCAATCAACATACACGAATGGACGTTTTCGAAATGGCGAATTTCTCTGGGGGAACTAATAAAACGCGAAAATCTCCGCACTGGGATAGCTAGAGAAAAGGGTTTGAAATTTTGAGAGCAAATTGATCTCCTCTTTCGAAAGTGTCAACCGTTTCGCTGTAGCTGCCGCCATCAAAGATTTTTGCATTTTATAGTTCGCCCCAGAGAAATTAGCGAATTCGAAAACTCAATTGGCGTAGGAAATAGCATATTTAATTCTTCAAGGCGTCACAATTTTATTTAAAAGTTCTGGTAGTGCCTTCAGCAGTCAAATATGCAATCAACATACACGAATGGACGTTTTCGAAATGGCGAATTTCTCTGGGGGAACTAATAAAAGCGAAAATCTCCGCACTGGGGATAGCTAGAGGAAAAGGTTTGAAATTTTGAGAGCAATTGATCTCCTCTTTCGAAAGTGTCAACCCGTTTCGCTGTAGCTGCCGCCAATCGAAAGATTTTTGCATTTTATTAGTTCGCCCCAGAGAAATTAGCGATTCGAAACGTCAATTGGCGTATGAGAAATAGCATATTTAATTCTTCGAAGGCGTCACAATTTTATTTCAAATTTTCCAAGTCTGGTAGTGCCTTCAGCAAGTCAAATATGCAATTCAACATACACGAATGGACGTTTTCGAAATGGCGAATTTCTCTGGGGGAACTAATAAAACGCGAAAATCTCCGCACTGGGGATAGCTAGAGGAAAAGGTTTGAAATTTTGAGAGCAAATTGATCTCCTCTTTCGAAAGTGTCAACCCGTTTCGCTGTAGCTGCCGCCAATCGAAAGATTTTGCATTTTATTAGTTCGCCCAGAGAAATTAGCGAATTCGAAAACGTCAATTGGCGTATGAGAAATAGCAATTTAATTCTTCGAAGGCGTCACAATTTTATTTCAAATTTTCAAGGTCTGGTAGTGCCTTCAGCAAGTCAAATATGCAATTCAACATACACGAATGGACGTTTTCGAAATGGCGAATTTCTCTGGGGGAACTAATAAAACGCGAAAATCTCCGCACTGGGATAGCTAGAGGAAAAGGTTTGAAATTTTGAGAGCAAATTGATCTCCTCTTTCGAAAGTGTCAACCCGTTTCGCTGTAGCTGCCGCCAATCGAAAGATTTTTGCATTTTATTAGTTCGCCCCAGAGAAATTAGCGAATTCGAAAACGTCAATTGGCGTATGAGAAATAGCATATTTAATTCTTCGAAGGCGTCACAATTTTATTTCAAATTTTCCAAGGTTCTGGTAGTGCCTTCAGCAAGTCAAATATGCAATTCAACATACACGAATGGACGTTTTCGAAATGGCGAATTTCTCTGGGGGGAACTAATAAAACGCGAAAATCTCCGCACTGGGGATAGCTAGAGGAAAAGGGTTTGAAATTTTGAGAGCAAATTGATCTCCTCTTTCGAAAGTGTCAACCCGTTTCGCTGTAGCTGCCGCCAATCGAAAGATTTTTGCATTTTATTAGTTGGCCCCATAGAAATTAGCGAATTCGAAAACGTCAATTGGCGTATGAGAAATAGCATATTTAATTCTTCGAAGGCGTCACAATTTTATTTCAAATTTTCCAAGGTTCTGGTAGTGCCTTCAGCAAGTCAAATATGCAATTCAACATACACGAATGGACGTTTTCGAAATGGCGAATTTCTCTGGGGGGAACTAATAAAACGCGAAAATCTCCGCACTGGGGATAGCTAGAGGAAAAGGGTTTGAAATTTTGAGAGCAAATTGATCTCCTCTTTCGAAAGTGTCAACCCGTTTCGCTGTAGCTGCCGCCAATCGAAAGATTTTTGCATTTTATTAGTTGGCCCCAGAGAAATTAGCGAATTCGAAAACGTCAATTGGCGTATGAGAAATAGCATATTTAATTCTTCGAAGGCGTCACAATTTTATTTCAAATTTTCCAAGGTTCTGGTAGTGCCTTCAGCAAGTCAAATATGCAATTCAACATACACGAATGGACGTTTTCGAAATGGCGAATTTCTCTGGGGGAACTAATAAAACGCGAAAATCTCCGCACTGGGGATAGCTAGAGGAAAAGGGTTTGAATTTTGAGAGCAAATTGATCTCCTCTTTCGAAAGTGTCAACCCGTTTCGCTGTAGCTGCCGCCAATCGAAAGATTTTTGCATTTTATTATTTCGCCCCAGGAAATTAGCGAATTCGAAAACGTCAATTGGCGTATGAGAAATAGCATATTTAAATCTTCGAAGGCGTCACAATTTTATTTCAAATTTCCAAGGTTCTGGTAGTGCTTCAGCATATCAAATATGCAACTCAACATACACGAATGACGTTTTCGAAATGGCGAATTTCTCTGGGGGAACTAATAAAACGCGAAAATCTCCGCACTGGGATAGCTAGAGGAAAAGGGTTGAAATTTTGAGAGCAAATTGATCTCCTCTTTCGAAAGTGTCAACCCGTTTCGCTGTAGCTGCCGCCGATCCAAAGATTTTTGCATTTTATTAGTTCGCCCCAGAGAAATTAGCGAATTCGAAAACATCAATTGACGTACGTGAAATAGCATATTTAATTCTTCACAGGCGTCACAATTTTATTTAAATGTTCTGTAGTGCCTTCAGCACGTCAAATATGCAACTCAACATACACGAATGGACGTTTCGAAATGGCGAATTTCTCTGGGGGAACTAATAAAATGCGAAAATCTCCGCACTGGGGATAGCTAGAGGAAAACGGTTTGAAATTTTGAGAGCAAGTTGATCTCCTCTTTCGAAAGTGTCAACCCGTTTCGCTGTAGCTGCCGCCAATCGAAAGATTTTTGCATTTTATTAGTTCGCCCCAGAGAAATTAGCGAATTCGAAAACGTCAATTGGCGTATGGAAATAGCATATTTTAATTCTTCGAAGCGTCACAATTTTATTTCAAATTTTCCAAGTTCTGGTAGTGCCTTCAGCAAGTCAAATATGCAATTCAACATACACGAATGGACGTTTTCGAAATGGCGAATTTCTCTGGGGGAACTAATAAAACGCGAAAATCTCCGCACTGGGGATAGCTAGAGGAAAAGGGTTTGAAATTTTGAGAGCAAATTGATCTCCTCTTTCGAAAGTGTCAACCCGTTTCGCTGTAGCTGCCGCCAATCGAAAGATTTTTGCATTTTATTAGTTCGCCCCGAGAAATTAGCGAATTCGAAAACGTCAATTGGCGTATGAGAAATAGCATATTTAATTCTTCGAAGGCGTCACAATTTTATTTCAAATTTTCCAAGGTTCTGGTAGTGCCTTCAGCAAGTCAAATATGCAATTCAACATACACGAATGGACGTTTTCGAAATGGCGAATTTCTCTGGGGGGAACTAATAAAACGCGAAAATCTCCGCACTGGGGATAGCTAGAGGAAAAGGGTTTGAAATTTTGAGAGCAAATTGATCTCCTCTTTCGAAAGTGTCAACCCGTTTCGCTGTAGCTGCCGCCAATCGAAAGATTTTTGCATTTTATTAGTTGGCCCCATAGAAATTAGCGAATTCGAAAACGTCAATTGGCGTATGAGAAATAGCATATTTAATTCTTCGAAGGCGTCACAATTTTATTTCAAATTTTCCAAGGTTCTGGTAGTGCCTTCAGCAAGTCAAATATGCAATTCAACATACACGAATGGACGTTTTCGAAATGGCGAATTTCTCTGGGGGAACAATAAAACGCGAACTCTCCGCACTGTGGATAGCTAGAGGAAAAGGGTTTGAAATTTTGAGAGCAAATTGATCTCCTCTTTCGAAAGTGTCAACCCGTTTCGCTGTAGCTGCCGCCAATCGAAAGATTTTTGCATTTATTAGTTGGCCCCAGAGAAATTAGCGAATTCGAAAACGTCAATTGGCGTATGAGAAATAGCATATTTAATTCTTCGAAGGCGTCACAATTTTATTTCAAATTTTCCAAGGTTCTGGTAGTGCCTTCAGCAAGTCAAATATGCAATTCAACATACACGAATGGACGTTTTCGAAATGGCGAATTTCTCTGGGGGGAACTAATAAAACGCGAAAATCTCCGCACTGGGGATAGCTAGAGGAAAAGGGTTTGAAATTTTGAGAGCAAATTGATCTCCTCTTTCGAAAGTGTCAACCCGTTTCGCTGTAGCTGCCGCCAATCGAAAGATTTTTGCATTTTATTAGTTCGCCCCAGAGAAATTAGCGAATTCGAAAACGTCAATTGGCGTATGAGAAATAGCACATTTAATTCTTCGAAGGCGTCACAATTTTATTTCAAATTTTCCAAGGGTCTGGTAGTGCCTTCAGCAAGTCAAATATGCAATTCAACATACACGAATGGACGTTTTCGAAATGGCGAATTTCTCTGGGGGGAACTAATAAAACGCGAAAATCTCCGCACTGGGGATAGCTAGAGGAAAAGGGTTTGAAATTTTGAGAGCAAATTGATCTCCTCTTTCGAAAGTGTCAACCCGTTTCGCTGTAGCTGCCGCCAATCGAAAGATTTTTGCATTTTATTAGTTCGCCCCAGAGAAATTAGCGAATTCGAAAACGTCAATTGGCGTATGAGAAATAGCACATTTAATTCTTCGAAGGCGTCACAATTTTATTTCAAATTTTCCAAGGGTCTGGTAGTGCCTTCAGCAAGTCAAATATGCAATTCAACATACACGAATGGACGTTTTCGAAATGGCGAATTTCTCTGGGGGGACTATAAAACGCGAAAATCTCCGGACTGGGGATACTAGAGGAAAACGGTTTGAAATTTTGAGAGCAAATTGATCTCCTCTTTCGAAAGTGTCAACCCGTTTCGCTGTAGCTGCCGCCAATCGAAAGATTTTTGCATTTTATTAGTTCGCCCCAGAGAAATTAGCGAATTCGAAAACATCAATTGACGTACGTGAAATAGCATATTTAATTCTTCAAAGGCGTCACAATTTTATTTAAATGTTCTGGTAGTGCCTTCAGCACGTCAAATATGCAACTCAACATACACGAATGGACGTTTTCGAAATGGCGAATTTCCTTGGGGGGGACTAATAAAACGCGAAAATCTCCGCACTGGGGATAGCTAGAGGAAAACGGTTTCAAATTTTGAGAGCAAATTGATCGCCTCTTTCGAAAGTGTCAACCCGTTTCGCTGTAGCTGCCGCCAATCGAAAGATTTTTGCATTTTATTAGTTCGCCCCAGAGAAATTAGCGAATTCGAAAACGTCGATTGGTGTGTGAGAAATAGCATATTTAATTCTTCGAAGGCGTCACAATTTTATTTCAAATTTCTCAATGTTCTGGTTGTGCCTTCAGCACGTCAAATATGCAACTCAACATACACAAATCGACGTTTTCGAAATGCCGAATTTCTCTGGGGGGAACTAATAAAACGCGAAAATCTCCGCACTGGGGATAGCTAGAGGAAAACGGTTTGAAATTTTGAGAGCAAGTTGATCTCCTCTTTCGAAAGTGTCAACCCGTTTCGCTGTAGCTGCCGCCAATCGAAAGATTTTTGCATTTTATTAGTTCGCCCCAGAGAAATTAGCGAATTCGAAAACGTCAATTGGCGTATGAGAAATAGCATATTTAATTCTTCGAAGGCGTCACAATTTTATTTCAAATTTTCCAATGTTCGGGTAGTGCCTTCAGCACGTCAAATATGCAACTCAACATACACGAATGGACGTTTTCGAAATGGCGAATTTCTCTGGGGGGAACTAATAAAATGCGAAAATCTCCGCACTGGGGATAGCTAGAGGAAAACGGTTTGAAATTTTGAGAGCAAATTGATCTCCTCTTTCGAAAGTGTCAACCCGTTTCGCTGTAGCTGCCGCCGATCCAAAGATTTTTGCATTTTATTAGTTCGCCCCAGAGAAATTAGCGAATTCGAAAACATCAATTGACGTACGTGAAATAGCATATTTAATTCTTCAAAGGCGTCACAATTTTATTTAAATGTTCTGGTAGTGCCTTCAGCACGTCAAATATGCAACTCAACATACACGAATGGACGTTTTCGAAATGGCGAATTTCTCTGGGGGGAACTAATAAAATGCGAAAATCTCCGCACTGGGGATAGCTAGAGGAAAACGGTTTGAAATTTTGAGAGCAAGTTGATCTCCTCTTTCGAAAGTGTCAACCCGTTTCGCTGTAGCTGCCGCCAATCGAAAGATTTTTGCATTTTATTAGTTCGCCCCAGAGAAATTAGCGAATTCGAAAACGTCAATTGGCGTATGAGAAATAGCATATTTAATTCTTCGAAGGCGTCACAATTTTATTTCAAATTTTCCAATGTTCTGGTAGTGCCTTCAGCATGTCAAATATGCAACCCAACATACACGAATGGACGTTTTCGAAATGGCGAATTTCTCTGGGGGGAACTAATAAAACGCGAAAATCTCCGCACTGGGGATAGCTAGAGGAAAACGGTTTGAAATTTTGAGAGCAAATTGATCTCCTCTTTCGAAAGTGTCAACCCGTTTCGCTGTAGCTGCCGCCAATCCTAAGAATTTGACAATTTATTAGTTCGCCCCAGAGAAATTAGCGAATTTGAAAACGTCAATTGGCGTATGAGAAATAGCATATTTAATTCTTCGAAGGCGTCACAATTTTATTTCAAATTTTCCAATGTTCTGGTAGTGCCTTCAGCATGTCAAATATGCAACCCAACATACACGAATGGACGTTTTCGAAATGGCGAATTTCCTTGGGGGGGACTAATAAAACGCGAAAATCTCCGCACTGGGGATAGCTAGAGGAAAACGGTTTCAAATTTTGAGAGCAAATTGATCGCCTCTTTCGAAAGTGTCAACCCGTTTCGCTGTAGCTGCCGCCAATCGAAAGATTTTTGCATTTTATTAGTTCGCCCCAGAGAAATTAGCGATTTCGAAAATGTCAGTGAATATTCTGGTAATGCCTTCAGCACGTCGAATATGCAACTCAACATACACCTATTGACGTTTTCCTGAAACGTAGCCCCTTTATCGCCGCAGGGGCAGGATGAAATACGGTGGGTCTGTGCTAACTTTAGCCCCCCCCCCCTCCATTCGTTCCACTTTCACCGAATTTATGCAGAACATTACCACAGTCACACCAAATTTAATCCTCCCCTCCCAGCTATAAAGGTGGTACATTTCGGTACATTTCGGGTACATTTCATTCGAACCAAATTTGACGAAATCAGCTAAGTTCGGAGCTCTAATTCATTTCAGCCGCCTTATACTTTTTGTATTACATGGTAAGGGACGGGGTATATTTTATATAATTGACGGTACATACATTTCAGTACATTTCGGATACATTTCATGCTGCACAAATTTGGTGAAATTGGAATAAATGTGGGGGCTAACGTACCACAACGCCACTAAATAAAATCCTCCCCCCCCCCGCGGCTATAAAGGAGGTTTATTTCTGATAATTGGTGGTACATTTCGGGTATATTTCATTCAAACCAAATTTGACGAAATCAGACAAATTGGGGGGGGGGGAGTCTCCCATTACCCTGGCCCCACCAAAGGACTTTTGTTCCCCCTTCGCAAGGGGAGGAGGTACATTTTGTAATAATAGCGGTACATTTCGGTACATTTCGGGTACATTTCCCCTACCCCAAAATCGTGTCTAAAATCAAATTTGGGGGGGAGGCCAGGTTAATGGACCCCCGAAAATTCTTTCGCCCCAAAAAAGACCATGTATACCTTAGTATAGAGAAATGTTCAGAATTCGAAAAAATTAAAAATTTAGAATTAAAGTTTGTCAAATTAAATTTTTAGTATTCGATTCTCATCACTGGGACAGGTCACTAAACTTGCATAACATCAAAGTATTAGGTAAAACCTCCTGGTCACTAACCAGCTTTTGTAATTACTTCGAACGTTTGAATGCATCGAATCATACCGTCGGATATAATAGTCAATGATCATCAAACGAAAAGTACATCGGAATCTATTTATTAAGAAAAGTTAAAAAAAAAAAAAAGAAGCTGATAAACATTGCACATCCATAAACAAGTGTAAAATACAGAATTCAAATTCGTGAATGAAAAGATAAAACTAGAATTGCAATTCGAAGATCTCAGAATGTATACGAATGCTGATTACGGACTATAAACCACAACGGGAGTAACTTTCAGACATACTTCAGGTGAATCAATAAAACGCAATAATCTTACAATACCTTAAGCATAGTCTATGATATGAAGAATATTCTCCATTAACCTATTTCTGATTTTTATCTGATCCGTTTATGAATTGTGATAACATTGTCGAGATTCTTGCGATGAAAATACGAAACGCAAAATTTAAAAAACAGTTATGCTAATTAACGACAAAGAATAAACGAAAGTTATTAATAAAATAGACTAAAAAGTACATAAATTTCTGTATTAATTCGGACCCAAAAAATACATACGTAAAAAAGTAAAAAAAAACTGTACAAAATATAATAAATTATGAAATTATTTAAAAAAGTGAATTTGTTAGAGTCTACGATCGTGCATCGATACCGTAACACTTAGGAAAGAAGCGCTGGTAACTTAGTGCAGTAAACGTAACTTTAGGCCACGAAAAAGAAAAAAATAAAGGTAGAAAGTTGAAAAAAAAAATGATTGCAGCAATATTTAACGTACAAGTGCCTTTCCTTTTTTTTTTTTGTTGGGCAGTTAACATGTTTGTTGAATCACTTTCATTTTTCAATAATTGACGAATTAAATAAACACGATTCTCCGCTGTATGAAATACTAGCAGAAACTGATAGAAACTACGTAAAAATTTGGAACTGTAAAGTTCCCTTAATTTTTCACACCATTCCACGTGATCGTTACAGTATAATAAATAAAGAACTCTTCAGCCGCGAGAACTGAAGTATTCCTTCGATATCCTCATTGCTTAAAGCCAAACTTCCTGTATAGTGAAAATTGGCACAGCATTCCTGCTCCCCTGCAATTCCACTAACCCAAGTTCCTACACCGTATTACTTTCGGATTTGTAGCACAATAACTTAATCGTGTTTACACAAAGATATATAGGCGCCAGAAATGACTACACAATAATACTTTTGTAACATAAATGCCCGTTGTTCAGAGGGTTGCCGTTAATTCATGCAATCAGTTTGAAACTGAGTAAGACAACGATAATCTCGAATTATAATACGCGTCAACATCTACAAACATTTTAAAACAATATTTGGATTTTTCGATATCACGAAGGGTAAGTTTCACGTTCATTTCTTTGGTAACTCGTGTAGTTGCAGTATACGCTGCGGTAACTTCGTGGGAACTAACTTAAGCTTGCGTAATTGGTCGGTTCGAACATTAAGATAAAAATAACATAGTTTTGATCATTTGGTTTGATTTTGCGTGTTCGTAACAGTTCTCTGTGCAAGCACAAAATAAAAGTAGTAAAATTTACACGGCACATGCGTGTAAATACATATAGCTTGAGGTGATAAACGAAGTAATAAAGAACGATTTAAAAATTCATACGTTATGAGAGGTGCGCAAGAAAAGAGTCTTGGGAGAAATGAAAACGAACACATCTGCTCTCGACATGGTAAATCGAGAATGGTTTTCAATTTGCATTACGATTCGATCAGAACGTGCCAACGTGAGAGCTGATCTCCTTTATACTGTTTCATTTCCTCCCAATGAGCTAATTCTTCTTCGCCGGAGCAAGTTCGACCCAACGTGAACCACCCGATCAGTTCTTTCCTTTTGATCGACTTTTTATTATACACCATCACCATGAGAGTGACGTCGCAAAGTTGAAATAACGCCACCTGTAAAAATATTCAAACGAATGAGTACGTTCCCAATACAAACAAGTAATGCAATATCAGCGCAAACCTTTTTTTGCAGTCGAGTTCCTAGATTTCGTTTTTCCAAATTTTGAGTGATTAGAATGTACCCCTCCATGGTACCGAATCTATTACCTGGCCAACTGAACGAAGTACTAGGATTTTCTGAGTCGCTGAGTTCGAAAACTCGATCCGATTTTTGGTAAGAATTTACCTTTTACTTCAGAAAAAAAAAAGAGATGCCACCCCCCCCCCCCTCTAAAAAAAAGCAAATTTGTTTGAACTACAGAGCTGTACCTACAAATAAATAGCGCGCAGGGAAAATACGGGCGATTTACTAGCGGCGCAGTTTCCGGCAGCACTCAAGTGACGCAAGTGCGAGGGGAAGTAAGAGACGAGGAGAAGCTAGGAAGATTAAGCCAGATTAGTGATGTCAATATCGACGAATTTTTCATATCGACATTGTCGATAATTTCATTGCTAATATCGATATTTTATCGATATGTCGATGTTTTCTTCATTGGTTCAAAACAGCCGCAGGAGCGCTATTGTAGTGTAATAATTCTGCCATCTAAAGAATGGGATCTTTAGAACAACAAATGTGCGCATGTGAGACTGATGATGACACTCTACTCGCAAGCACAAGTGTAGCTAAAGTAACCATTCCGATCATTCAAAATTTCATGATAGATTTAAATTGGAAATCGATCATTTCAGAAAATTAGATCAATCACAAAATTGGGGAAAATAAATCAATTTTTTGATCACTTGATCGCCGATCTTTTAATTAATTAATTTAATAAAAACAGAAAAACGGATTAAAACAATAAAATATTAAAAAATTTCACAATGGAATCGAAAACTTAATTTTTAAATGCCGATTAATTGAAAATGATCGATCAAAGATCGAAAACCGATCATGAGGTATTTGAATAATCGATCAAAAATAACCAAAAGTCACGATGAGGCCAAAAATTCGATTTTTAAATGCCGATTAAGTGAAAATGCTCGATTAAAGATCGAAAATTGATTACTAAGTACTTGAATGATCGATGAAAAATGACCAAACGTCACAATGGAACCGAGAAATCGATTTTTAAATGCCTATTAATTGAAAATGATCGATCAAAGATCGAAACTCGATCATGAGGTATTTGAAAGATGGATCAGAAGTGACCAAAATGTCATAATCGGGCCGAACAATCAATTTTTGAGTGCCGATTAATCGAAAATGATTGATGATCGATTTTTGGTTGGAATGGTTAGCTAAGGTACCTAGAAACACCCGAGTACTGACATCCGCCATTTGAGTCGCACGGTGCCCGACGATGACAATTCATTACGCGGAATATGTGCATTGCCTCGGCTCCCCACCCACGCCGATGGACTTGAAATATATGACTTTTGTTTGTGCTACGTTTGTATTGGTTTGCGCTGAAAACCCCGTCGTTTGGGCTGTCCCCCTTCCTGAGATATTTTTTTAAAACTTCTTTTTTTGGGAGGGGGGGGGGCTCTAGGAACGGGAGCACCCCCACTTTCACTTAGGGGATCGAAAATGGTGCCAATCGTTTGCGCTAAAAATTACGTCGTTTGTGCTGCTCCCCTCCCCAAGATGTTGAGGTTCATTTTCTTTTGGGATGGGGGGGGGCTGAATATACGGGAGCACCCTCACTAGGCTGATGGGGTTGCAAGTGGTGGCATTCGTTTGTGCTACGTTTGTGCTACCCCCTTCCCAAGGTGTTACGGTGGATGGGGGGGGGGAAGAATTTTTTTTTTTCTAAAGGCGGGAAAATGTTTATTTAAATGAATGTGGAAATTTAAGATCTTTTGATTTTGACAAAAATAAAATCGCTTGCTCAGTCACCTCAAAATTAAGCATAATTTTTTCGTGGTCGTTAAAAATTTTTTAAATTATTATTACAGCCTTGTACAGCATTGATATACATAGATATTCTATTTCTATAATATTTAATCCTATATCTGTAGGTTACATACTACATATAACATGCTGGGCCCATATTTTGGGCAAAGGCCTCCTTCACCCTCCCTGGCAATTTCCTCGTAAAAAAAGTTCGTTATTTCGTCTCTCCACCTCGTCCGCTGCCTACCCGGCTTTCGTCCTTCCCTAAGAAACCAGTATTGGATTTTATACGACCAGCGGTCGTCTTTTACTCTGGCGACATGACCCGCACATTCCCATTTTGATCTCTTCGCTGCTTAATTGAGGTCTAGATTATTTAAACATTTTTCTTTTATCTTCGAGATTCTGATTTTGTCTCTTATCCTAACCTCTAGCGTTTATCTTTCCATTGAATTTTGAGTCGTTCTAATCTGGTTTTCTTCTTTTTTAGTGAGGGGTTTGACTGTCATAGATAATCGTTGGAACAATAGTATTATTAAAAATTTTACTTTTCAATTTATTTCGATAGGGGCCTTTCATTATTTCTTTCAATTTCCAGAATTTTTTCCAGCCTGAAGCTATTCTACGATTTATTTCCTTGCTTATCTGATTCTCAAGAGATATAATTTGGCCCATCAGGTATACAAATTCAGATATGTTTTCTCTAGGATTTTTCCCTCTAATATTATCTGTTGTTCTTGATCGCTGGTCATTATTTTGTTTTTTCAAGGTTCATTTGTAATCCCGCTCCATCGAAAATGGTGTCAATCGTTTGCGCTAAAAATTACGTCGTTTGTGCTGCTCCCCTCCCCAAGATGTTGAGATTCTTTTTTTTTGGGGGGGGGGGCTGAATATACGGGAGCACCCCCACTATGCTGATGGGGTTGCAAGTGGTGGCATTCGTTTGTGCTACGTTTGTGCTGAAAACCACGTCGTTTGTGCTTCCCCCTTCCCAAGGTGTTACGGTGGATAGGGGGGGGGGACGAAAGAATGTTTTTTAAAGGCGGGAAAATGTTTATTTAAATGAATGTGGAAATTTAGGATCTTTTGATTTTGACATAAATAAAATCGCTTGCTCAGTCACCTCAAAATTAAGCATAATTTTTTCGTGGTCGTTGAAAATAAATTTTGATAAAATTTTGCTAAAAATTCATGATAGTACTACCAGTTGCATTACGGCTCGGAACATTTTTATGGAATTGAAGTTGCTTATCCATTGGCCTGAACAGTAAATTAAGCAAATATTTTGATCCCTTTCAATTCTGTCCCAAATTTTCAATTTTATTCCAAATTGTAATAATACTTCTTTGAACTGTTTTACAGAGTAAAGAAATCTCGATTTACAACCGTTTCTAATAATATGTATTTTAATGCAGTTTGGCACAAGTCGAATTTTGGGTCTAAAGAAATCGGAATTCATCAATAAGATGAATGGACTAAAATGGTCAGCGTCTGATACACATAAAAATGCGGCTAATGATTGAATGGAGTGTAGTGATTCACAGCCAAGTCATTTACCAACGATGAATCTTCTATGCATTATGAAGCATAAAGATAAAAACAACAAGCTTATGAGGACCCTATCATTGCTCTTTCCATACTGAAAGAACCCGACCTTTACTGTAGAATAATTGGAGACTTTGGCTATGACTGATTCTTCCTACGAGTATTTTCTTCACTGTTGCTTTGAACTTAACAGAAGGCATAGATAAAGCTACTGGAATGGAAATCCCCAGTGAGGTCACCAAAAATTATTTAAAACGACAAGCTGGATCTGATAACGATGATATGCAGGATGATTTCATAGATGATTTTGATGCGTTGTTTAGATACCTCAAACACCATCCGAGGCGATCTAATAATTTTCATCAACTCCCTGATTTGGTAAAGAAATGTTATGACTTTTGTAAATATTCACTATATGCTACTGCCTCCGCCTTTCCTCCTTCCGTTTAATTACAAAACCTTACGTTCATTACTGCCAAAATTATAATTTGCTGACAGATTAATAGATATAATGTACGTAAGGTAAACATTAACTTGAGAGGAACACCCGCTGGGGTATCAGCCTCATTCACGCTCACACCTCAAAATTAGAAATACGAATAATTATTCTCATAGAATAGGAATTTGTATAAAGTAGTAATTTATAAAAAAAAGTCTGTTATTTTCTAGCGTTCAGCCCATTTTTCAAATGAATGTTGAATGTAGCAAGGACTGTATAGTCCATCCACAGTATTTTGGTGAATGGCACTGGTTGACAGAATGGCTGTGTCGTCGGCGAATGTAGCTATGGTTGAGGCACTGATCGGCAGGGCAGCTATGAACTGAAGGAAGAGAGTCAGGCCAAGGACACTGCCTTTCGGTACCTCAGTCCCCCAGTCCTTACAAATATGCAGGTTACTATTTCTCAAAGAAAAAAATTATTTTCATCAACGAAAGTAAAGGGAGAATTTTTTTCAATTTAGTGTGTCGCGGCAAAAAGGGCACATATCGACTATGTGCCCTTTTTGAGGCGACTTCAGATTCGGAATCAATGGACTTTTTATAGTCTGATACAATTTACCCCACCTTCCCAACTCGGTTTGTTATCAACAGAGATGCTTGAGAATAATGTGAAAAAAACATGGAAAAAACGGTCGTGTCATGATTATCGTTAGTCGTGCTCCTTTTCGAGTTGTGCACCGCGTTTTTGTGCTATTATTGAGTAAAAAATAGAATCAGGTATCCGGGCAACTGATTAATGATTTACCGAAAGTGGGAAAAAAAAGTCGCTACAAAAAGGGCACATAACTTATTTGTACCGAATACAACGTAGAATAAAAAGTCGCCAAAGAAAGGACACATATCTCACCAAATACAAACAGGAAAATATAAATGAAGGAGGCATTGTTTCATTACAACGTCATAATTTTTCAGAAGGTGAAGTGTGAAGTTTCGAATCAAAACAACAATAAGTATTTTACGCCAACATAGTGGTAACACTGAATGTACCCAACTTCAAAGCTGTTTTTCTGAAAACGTCGTTTCGTTGCATGTGCCCTTTTTGCCGCGACACACTCAATTTCCCTGACAAAAGGTTGGTGAGATTAGTTGATCACACTGCCACACGAATACATGGACTGCTTTGTCATTGGGAGAGATTAGATAATTAGCTAACGATCAGTCACTGGGGTTCATCAATTAATTTTAACCAGTCAATCAGGTCAGTTAAGCCAGTATTTGGTCGCGGCCGGTCAAGTCTGCAGGTCAGTCAAGTCACAGCCTTTGCGTTTGCCTTTCGGTTTTTCTTTTCTACAACTATTTTTACTTTATTGTATAGATGGGAGGAGGACACCGCAGAAATATCATCCAATACGGCTCCTCGTATACCTTAAGAACAATTTATTTGTGCAGTAAGAATTTAAAGATAGAACAAGAAACGTAATTAATGATAATAGAAGGAAAGAATTTTTTTTTTTTAAATATTATAAAAACAAAAAAATGAGAGATGAGAAGTAACGGGGAACGGCGGTATCCAGAGAAGGGAGAAGAGGGGATGGGCACTTTATGAAGAAATGAGGTAGCCCACTAAGGGGGGAGGCCAAAGTTCGGGATACACCAACACTAGGCATAAGAAACCAGAGAAACCAATAAACCAAGACATGGCCTAGAGAGGGCAAACACTTCAAAGGGTTTATTTGATATTACGATTAAATTCTAGGCGTTTGGAATAGAACATGTCGATATAAAATTATAAATTATGGGGTTTTGGATTTCATTATGCAGTCTAAGCATGATATGTGACTTCCCTGAAGCAACGCACTAGGCAAGAAAGGGAATTCGGCCATCGCTACAAAGGCGAGAATATTGGGTTATGGTAACTAGTTTGCCTCCTATCGAAAGAGATACCCCCCCCCCCCTATAGTTATACCTCCTACTTAGCTAAAAATCAGACACGTGAGTCAAAAGAGCGCACCATACTGTTCGAAAAATGAAAACAAAATAAATGTTCCCATCGTACCTGGTACATGAATAGCTCCTTGAATAAAGGATTAGGTTGTGCTCGTCTGACTGAAGTTTTACTGTGTGCAATCTCTTGACCGGTACTGCTCATCAATACTAATTTAACGTACGTGTCTGGTGCTTTAGTAGCAGTCACAGGTCTGAAATTCAAAAATTTCATAAACATATTAATTATTATAGTACTTGCCACCGACAACTGCCGACGGGTACTTACTAGGTGTTTCAAAAATGGAAAGCTACAATTACCTAAAAAATGAAACCCGAGATTACCTGAAATTACTTCCTTTAACAATTTCAACTGAAAGTCGGCCTGTAATTCCATTATAAGACAATCCAACGAGTAATTCTGGTACGCCGCCGTGTTGCATCAGTTGCACCGATCCAGTGCTATCACTTTGGCATAGACTGAGCACCTCACAAGCCACAGCATTGATCTACAAAATAATTATTTTATTTATTTATAAGCCTTATAATTACAACGAAAAGTGATTCACAGTTAATTAGTGTACATTTTTAGGCACTAAGTGGGGCTGAGGTCTGCCCCGGTCTTGCTTATCCTTATCTGTACTGAGCAATGTGACTATAGTGACTGTGCTTGAGCATTTTCTGAACGCAGTTCCTCCATATAGGAATATTTACGTGGAGTATGTTATACATATCGCACATTCACAGGCACAGCAAAGACATTCTTGCACCCCTGCACAGTATTTTGCCTATTTGCACCATTGAAGTAAAATGGCAAATGCGAGTTTTGATTCTTTACCCTTCATTTACCTTTTCTTTTTTCAAAGAAAGTGTTGACAGTTTTTAAATTGTCAGTTTTTCTTCACTTTCATTCTATTTCCCATAAGGATCCATATAGTCCTATCTTATATTCTTCGTTACATCGTTTCCTAATTTGACTGTGAAAGTCTCCCATTACAATTACCAAGTTTTTTGTATTTATTTTTCGATCATTGAGAGCATCTGAAAGGTCTTCCTAGAATTTGTCACATTTTTTTTCTTTCGAGGCTACTTTAAGGTGCATATATTTGAATCAGAATTAAAACAGAGAGTACTGTAGTCAACGTACAGTTAGGACTTCCATTGGTGGAGCGTATGGTGATAATAATAATAATAATGTATTTTCCTCCAACAGCCTTTCGGCCAATTACAGGAGGAGCAAGGCAGAGATACAATAAATTTATATGATGAATGAAACAAAAATAACACAAAATAAAAGAAGTACCTAATAGGGAAGTAAAGTAATTAAAATATTTTAAAAGTATATCGAAAATAAAAACATAAAAAAAAAGAGAGAAGGAAAAAAAAAGTGCACGCAGGGTTACAACTTGCCCCCCCCCCCTCCTCCAGTAAGGAGCCCGGAGCACCCGTCTGGTTATTTTAAAATTTAAAATTTGGAGCCGCTATGATTTTGGTTATTGTATTTTTGAAATTATTACGTTTTAAGGAAAATATATCGACGTGGGGATTTTTAGATACTATGTTATTATTCAGTTGTGCCGGCCTATTCATAGCGGACTCCCTGTGTCCATTTGTGTGGGCAGTTATTGTTTCGAATAGATCTTTTGATCGCGCTTGGAACGAGGGTACCCGAAAGCAGATTTGTCGCAGTAGATTTTCATCGCATATTTTACTATGAACAATGTCATATAGCAGTAATCGGGAGAGAGATCGCAGTCCGCAGCTGATTTTATTTGTCTGAAAATTTTAATGTCGTCTGCATAGAGTAGAATTTCTGAATCGCGGAGGACCGTTGCGGCAGAGTTAATGAATATCAAGAATAATAAGGGCCCCAAAATGGATCCTTGTGGTACCCCCGAGGTACAGTCAAAGTATGTAGACTCGGCTCCTCTGAACGAGATAAACTGTTTCCTATTTCCCAAATACGAGTTGAAAAAGCTTACCAAATTTGTCGAAAAGCCAAGCTCTTGCATTCTTGTTATAAGTATATAAGATCAATAAGGTCTCATTGAATTAAAGCGACAGAGGATGAATGAATTTATTCATAATTAATTCAAAAACAATGTCGCTTCGAAATTGCGAGAACATGAACGAAGGTAGATGCTATCAAGGTAAGCTAAAAACTAACAGTGAAATATGATAAGCGGTAGGATAATCATGATGTGAGAACGAGGAAGCGATTAGACGGGAATGAACGGGAAAATAGGAGAGAAGGAGTAACGGGATTACGAATGGTTCTTACAAGTATACGATGGTGTACTTTATCAAAGGCTTTACTGAAATCTGTATATATAACGTCTAATTGTGTTCTTTGATCGAGGGCTCTCAGGACGTATTGAGTAAATTGAATTAAGTTGGTCTGGACAGATCTGCCTTCCATAAAACCATGTTGAGAAAAAACCAAGTAGTTTTTTATCTTTGGATAAAGCTTATTATAAACCACAGTTTCAAATATTTTAGCTGAGGCAGGTATAAGGGATATGGGCCAGTAATTAGTCAAGTCTTTCCTGTTGTCATTTTTAGGCACTGGTATTACTTTAGATATTTTCCATGTTTCAGGGAATTGCGAGTTTAGAAGGGAGATATTGAAAATATGTGTCAACGGCGGAGCCAAGAGATCTTTACAAGCCTTAAAAATGTATGATGGGATACCGTCTGGTCCGCTTGATAGTTTAGGTTTCAGCACGTATGCCAAATTGGCTCTCCAGACACCACACCTCTAGCCCCGGAAACTACCCTTTCGAGTATCGCATGATTTAGTTACTAAGGTACTCAGTCAATTAGGTAATTAAGTATTTGTACAAACCGTTGTCTTCGCTTTTGGTTCCAGGGGTACCCAAATGTTCGACTGTAACTGTAAATTGATGTTGGAGAAACTGACGATGCACTCGCCGATGAGTCGCTGACGTCTCATCCTTTCACAACCGTACACACGAAACCTAACACTCATGTTGTTTACGTCTTCTGCAAAATAAAAGAGATTTATTATGATGTATCATATCTGATAAAATCGTGTTGCATGTTAACGAGAATACAGTATTTTGTAGTTTTGTAAGCATAAACAGTGACGTAGCTAGGGGAGCGAAGGGGACGAACCATTCATGAACAATTCCATCTATTAATATTAAAATAGATGCTCTTCCTAATCAATTAAATAATTTTATTATTAAATTAAATAAAACAGGAATAATATATGGACAATGTTCAGAAATTTGTGGAATTAATCATAGATTTCAAACTGAATCTATTTTAATTAAAAATTTTATTAATTGAATTAAAAATTTTTTTGATAACTTAAATAAAGTATTAATTTTTTAAATTAAAAATCCAAGGCACCTAAAATTGAATTAAAATATGCAAAAATGAGCAATTTTTTGCCTTTAAAACACGTTTTTTCGAAAAATTTTTGCTCGAGCAGTCATTTTACTTTCATTTTTCATAAAATAATCCTCTAATATCGGCAATTCTAAAGAAATACCTCATTCCCACTAAATGAGAACCAGCATGCATATAGGGCAGGCAGATCAGTAGAGTCATCACTGCACTCACTTGTTACAGCAATCGAGTGAGGGATGACTAGCGGAGATTATGTCCTGGCAACAATCATGGATATACAGGGAGCGTTTGACGCGACCTCTCATGAATCCATAGAAACAGCCCTGAGGGAAAGGGAAGCGAAGGAAAGCTTAATAAACTGGATTGTATCTATGCTAAAAGGCAGGGAGATCCGGATAACATACCAACAAGAACGGATCCATGCACCTACCATTAGGGGCTGCCCACAAGGGGGAGTACTCTCTCCCCTACTGTGGAGCCTGATGGTGGACAGCTTGCTGGAGAAGTTAAATGGGCAAAAATGATGATTTGGCTGTGGTGGTAACCGGCAAATTTCCGGGAACCATCGCGGAGATAACGCAGTGGGGACTCCGATGTGTGGAAAAATTGTGTGTGAAAAAGGGGTTATCAATAAACCCGGACCAAACGGAGATCACTCTTTTCACTCGTAAAAGGAAAGGCAAGGAGTAGATCAAGGTGCAATACAAGGGAAGACCGTTAGCCCTCACAGGAAAGGTGAAGTACTTAGGAGTATATCTTGACGAAAAACTCTCCTGGAGGGATCACGTTTCAGATAAAATAAGAAAAGGGATTGAGGCTCTTTGGGCTTGCCGCACCAATGTCGGCTGGGCCTAGGGACTCTCTCCCAAAATGATGCACTGGATATACAGAATCACATATGCGGCCATTGTGTGGTGGGGCCGGGTCCACCTGGCCAACGTCAGGGAGGAACTAGACCACCTGCAAAGACTCGCGTGCGTGATGACAACGGGGGCAATGAGTACGGTGCCGCCAAAGGCACTAGAAAGGCTCCTGAACTTGCCACCACTTCACACTGCTATAGAAGCAGCGGCGATAATGGGGGCTTATCGTCTGGGTCGGCCCATAAGACAGGCCACGGAAGGATATGGGAGATGGCCAGGACGATAGACAAATGCTTTGGGATGCCAAAGGATAGAATTGCGATGGAACATTTCTTTGACAAACCATACCGTGCGCTGATACCCACACGGGAGGCTTGGGAAAAGAAATTGCTAAGCATTCTCGGAAAAGAGGAGAATGTGTGGTTTGCAGATGCCTCTAAGTATGACCAAAGTGTAGGAATCGGAATCACGAATGCAAAAGGCGCTGACAACTGTTCAGTGGCACTGGGCGAGGGCGTCACTATCCTCCAAGCGGAGATAATGGCGATCACGGTGGCCATTGAGAGAAGCCAGCAGAAGGGTCTTGTTAATAAGCAGATCTATATCTGTACAGACAGTCAATCAGCTATCAAAGTACTATCGTCACGCCAAACTACATCCCTGGTAGTGGCGGAGTGTGTTAACAAACCATACACCCTTGCTCAGGAGAACCGGGTCACCGTACTATAGACACCGGGACACTGCGGCATAAAAGAGAACATGATCGCTGGCAAGCTAGCGAAGGAGGGCACCAAAAAGGAACTGGCAACGCCCAGGCCGTGTCTTCCTGTAGCATACAGCGTCATAAAATCCAAAGTAAAGGCCTGAATAAGCAAGCAGACGGAAATGCACTGGCGGTTGGCCAGTGGCATGAACGTCAGTAAAACACTGATAGGGAACGCCCCCAGTAAATATGCCAAGTTCCTATTAGGGCTTGACAGGAAACATGCAAGGCTCATGGTCGGACTACTAACCGCGGTCATGGGGCCACAAAACACATGCGGTATAAAACAGGAGTGGCCAAACGCGGCTCCTGTAGGTACTGTGGAGAAGAGGAAGAAACCTCGATCCATATCATATGTCGGTGCCCAGCAATAGCCGGGACAAGACGCGAAGCATTGGGGCTAGAATATCTAGCACCCAGTGAAGTCAAAGGGATAGAGCTAAGTAAAATTCTCACTTTGGCTATAAAAGTGAGGCTACTGAGCTGATCCTTAACAGCAACTTAAGGAATAGTGCAATGGACTGCAAAGTCTGAGCGCTCGGTGCATGTAGCGTCACCTCACACACAAATGAATGAATGAAGAAATACCTCAATATTCGACTTTTTCTACCTTGAAAATCTTTTTTCACCCCCCCCCCTTGGGAAAATCCTGTCTTCGCCACTGAGCATAAATCAACAATTTCGTTTCGTTTTCTTCGAAGTTTTCGAAGTTTATCTAATATTAAGCAGAGAAAATCGAAGGTGACACTAGTAGGTACTGTCAAAGCCTTTGAGCAATGTGATTATTAACATCATCCTAGGTACAGTCAGAGACGAAAACGCGATCACTTTCATTCCTCAGAAGGCCCGAATTGATATTAATATAATCTAAACGAGTTTTCACAGAGTCTGACTCTTTTTTCTAATTTGCTCTCAGCCCGAGCCCAGCAATCCACCCTTTCGAGCATTACTTCAGTCGGGGAGGCTCTTGGGGCTGTCTTAGCTCTCTTCCCTTCTGACCGAAAGCAGGCTAGGTCAAAATCTAGCGAGCTGCTACGTGGGCTCGAACCCGGGACCTCCGAATTCCAAGACCAACGCGCTGTTCACTCGGCTAACCAAACCCCCTACACAGAGTATGACTGAGGTTTCACTGAGTCATAAACAGTCTTAATGGAGATTTGTTGATAAGCCTGATGAATTCTAACAAAGCCTAATCAATTTCAGCGAGTCTGGGCAAGAAAGAGATTCGGCTATCTGCATGAGCCTCAATGAAGAGTCTGGATGATACTCAAGAGTCTAAATCATTTTTAATTCAGATTGGGAAAGAGATCGTTTACAATGGAGTTGGCCGTGCGACCCGGTTGGCAACCGGCGTTGGCGGGGTCCGGGCCTGTCAGTGCGAAATATGCGACCGGAATGACTAGTGTGAGTGAATCTCAGGCACTAGGCACAATCACTGCTACTGGGGTTAAAAGTCGTCGCAGAACAAGACCACTGAAGATCGGCACACGTAATAAGCGGGGGCTGAAAAAAGCAGCCAAACTCGCAATCGTGAAAAAAGAAACCGAGCAGCTGGACATAGTAGCGACTATCAGAGACTCATTGGAAAGGAAGCGGACATTTCAACACCGCTAATGGAAACAGTGTGTGCTTCTCGGGAAGTGACGACATGCACCGCCGCGGCGTAGCCTTTATCACAGCAAAAAGATGAACGGACTCAATCATCAGCTACGACACGATTAATGAACGCATAATGAGGCGGAGAATAAGAGCTAAGTCAATGAACCTGTGTCTCATACAAGTCTACGCACCAACCGCAGATTCCGAGGAAGATGACATAGAGAACTTTTACAGCGAATTAAGCCAAATCCTAGGAAATGTATCCTCCAGATAAATCCCCATACTCTTGGGAGATTCCAATGCCAAAATAGCCAGACCCGCCCACGACGCAGATTTGAACCACGTAACAGGCAGATGGGGTATCAGCGAGAGGAACGAGAGAGGTGACAGATTAATAGACTTTTGCCTAGACAAAGGGACTGTTAGTAGCCAGCACGAACTTCCGACATCATCCAAGGAGATTGTACACCTGGAGGTCTCCAGGAGAGATATATCGAAACCAAATAGATTACTTGGTGGTGAGCAACCGCTGGAAAACATCGATATGGGATGTTAAAACGTACCCAGGAAAAGACTGCGGTAGCGACCACCAGCTACTAGTAGCAGAAATAGCTCCAAGAGATTGAAAATAGATGATACTCACTGAAGAACCCTGTATACAAAATCGCAATCAAGGAACACCTGGAAAAACTCGCTGCCCAAGGAAAAATCCCGGACCTGAATGTCGAGGAAACATGGCTCAGAATGAAAAAGAGCCTAGAAACAGCGGCAAGGAAGGTACCAAAACCAGCCGAAACGAGAAAGAAATGGATCGCGGATGATACGTGCAGGACAATCGAGGAGCGGAAAGCCCTGAAGGGAGAATTGCAGGATGAAAAGAAGAGGAAGCTGTACGAATAGAATAGCAAGGAAGTCAGAAAAAAATCCCGAGAAGACAGAAACAGGTATGTAGACGGGATCTGTGAAGAAATCGAGAAACATCAGCTCCAAAACGAGACCAAAGACATGTTTAGGAAAATCAAAAGGATCACACGGACTTTTGAAGCGAAAGCTCTACCTCGAAAAGATCGCGACGGAAAATGCCAACAAGCTCAAAGGAAGTCAAAACGAGATGGCGCGAATACTGTGAGAACCTGATGGCGGACGAAACTGGAAATGTTGGACAGAGAGACGGAGGGCTAAGTGGCGAAGCGGAGCCAGATATCCTACTGTTGGAGGTCGAAGCACAGCAGTCAAAAATCTGAAAAAGGGTAAATCAGCAGGTGCAGATGCTGTTAGCAGCTTCGGAGGAAAGCATCAAATTCCTTCACCTCATATGCAATAAAATTTGGAAAGAGCCGAAATGGCCGAAGGACTGGACTGTTTCAGTATACATACATCCCTCTCCACAAACAAGGAGCAAAATCGGACTGCTCAAACTACAGAACAATTTCGCTAATATCACACGCGAGCAAAGTTCTACTCAACATCCTGCACGGACGGATTAAGGCGTACATCCTCCCACAAATACCGCCAGAACAGACTGGTTTTGTCCCTGGCAGAGGCACGAGAGAGCAAATTCTCAATATCCGCCAAACGATAGAAAAACCTAGGGAGTTCAATGTATTTAGGCTTCATCGACTACGAAAAAGCGTTCGATAATGTCAACTGGCGGATACTCTGGAGTTGTTTCGGAAAACTAGGAGTACCAAAGCACCTAACTGCTCTGCTTAAGAGCCTGTACGAATACAACTCTGCTTAAGTGAGAATAGAAGGAGAACTCACGCCGCACTTTAAAACCGCCGAAGGGGTACGACAGGGATGCATACTCAACCCGATCCTTTCAACGCCAATGGAGAGTGGGTTATCAGAGAAGTCCTAGATGGATGGGAAGGAGGAGTATCGCTAGGAGGGCAACGAATATCCGACCTTGGATATGCAGGCGATACCACTCTGCTAGCCACAATGATAGAAGAACTGAGGGAACTACTAAAGAGAGTAGAGGCAGCTAGTGCCGCGGCGGGCCTGAGAATAAATGAGTCCAAAAATAAAATTATGATCGTCGACCACACGAATGACAACCAACCAGGGATCACACATGTGGATGGATTAGAAGTAGAGCAAGACTTCACATATTCGGGCTCCATGGTGTCCAACAGAGGCGGCTCAGAAGGAGAAATAAGAAGAAAAAAGCGGCAATCGCAAAAATAGCAGTAGGGAAGCTCAATCGAATCCGGAAAGTCATGATGTCACAAAAAACACCAAGCTGAAAATAATCATATCCCTAATTTTTTCCAATCTGTTTGCATGCCGCAGGGTGCGGGACAGTGAAAGACGCTGACATACAGCGAACTGAGGCTTTCGAGATACACCGCTATAGACGTATTCTGAGAATCCCATGGACCAAGAAAAGAACAAATGCGTCGATACGCGAAGAACTTAGCGTGAAAGACAGCACAGTCATCAGAAGACGCATTCTCAGCTACTTTGGTCACGTAATCAGAAGGGACAATCTGGAGAAACTGACTATGCAGGGACGAATAGACGGGATTAGGTCGTGCGGCAAGTCACTCGCACGATATATAGATTTAATACGGAAAATCACTGGCAAGACGACGGAATCATGTACTAGGACAGCGGAGGACAGAGACAACTGAAGGAGCCAGGTCGACTCGGTTACCTGATCACGATGCCCGAAATCGGGCGAACGAAGAACTCCGGGTTGATCTGACCTCACGTTTGAAAAAATGATGGTATGATTATCTGTTTACAGTTAGTATCGTTCATCTCGCTATTTGTATGTGTATGAAATTGCATACGCAATTCCCCGTAAATACGCTATTCAACTCAACAATGCTTATGAAATTGCATACTCAATTCCCCGTAAATACGTAGGACGTGAAATGATAGGGAACGGGACGATGGCGATGCTTGAAACCGGGTGCATTCGACGACAAGACGGTCCCCTCCCACATAACCGGGGTCGGAGCAAACAGAAGGCCGTAAATAAAAAAACGCTGTCGCAGCAGCGACAGCAGTACCGACTTTTCAAATTTAGTATCTTACATAAAAAAAATCCTGAAAAATAAAAGAAAAACTCCAAATCAGCAAAATAATAATATTAGTAATAATAATAATAATAATAATAATAATAATAATAATAATAGAAAAAAGGAGGCGATGACTAGGAAAAATGAAAGCTGTATGCAAAAAATTCAACAGAATAGAAACAGAAGAAAAAACCGAAAAAAATAACGAAGAGGAACTTTTAACCATAAAAACAACCATAACAGAGATCTCGAAAAATAAAACAAAAACTCAACAAAACAGCAAAAATGGGATAACGTTAAAGGAAAACAAGCGACGCACTTCAAAACAAACACAAATAGTTCAAATACACACAGCACAAATTTAGACGCGTGGTAGTTCAAATGCAGGCAACACGAATTTACATGGACAGAGTTCAAATAAAAGAACTGATACCAGTAACTGCTTATCTTGCTATCAATAGCAGTACCGACGACTAACAACTATTGTTGGGAATGAATCTGAATAAACGCATTATATCGAAAGGTCGATATCTCGACATTTTCGACACGTAGAAAAATTGACCACATTTTTAACACTAAATCGCAATTTTCTACCCCGGTTATCTCCCTCCCCTTTGGGGTGCTGCGAAAAATGATAATAACTAAAAATATGTAAAATGAAATTTTCTTCAAATGAGTTCCAGTATATTTTTTCGTCCCCAAGCTGAGATGATGAGAAATAATCGAAAGAAATGTTTGACCCTCTCCCCCACAGCCCCCTTTCGGCGAATCCTCACCAAAATTTCACATGCACAACTTCAAGTGCTGTTCTATAACATATCTGATTTTCATAAAATTCGATCCTACACTCTTCGAGCTATTCCAGTTTCAAAATTTTGTACATATACCTATATATATATATATATATATATATATATATATATATATATATATATATATATATATATATATATAAAGGATACCTGAAATTGAATGAATGATATTTTCGAACTCCTCACACCTCAAAACGTAAAGAAAATTCACTCTGACCTCAAACCCCCACCCTATGAACAAAAACAATACCTCCTTTCGAATTCTTCGAAAAGTCGGTAAAAATCATCGGAGTCCGAATGAATTCTAAAAAGTCTTACGCTTCGTTGTTATCACTATACCAAGTTTTCATCTACATATACAGTACAGGGTTAGTCAGTTTAAAACGCAGCATAGGAAAATCCCGTTCGCTGCGTGTTAATGTGACTAGACCGACGCGGTTCGTACACTCGTATTATGATAAGCCAGTGCAATGACGGAACTGCTTAGTCAGTTTAAAACGCAGCATGAAAAATCTTGTAATTTACAAGTGAAGCGTACTCGGGGCGTCTCTTTATTTTTTTAAAACAATGAATTAGTGACGCGTATTCGATGCGTTTCTTATTCAATAATCTTCGGGGAAAATCTCCGATGATTTTCGAAGAATTTCATCGACAATCTTTGGGAAAATTTTCCAATGATTTTTAAGGAATTTCACTGAAAATTTTCGGAAACACATTCCAGTAATTTTCGATACAACTGACCCTCAGGAAAAATATTCTCCGAAGAGATTCATCGAAAATCTTCAGGAGTAATTTTCGATGATCTTTAAGGAATTTCAATAGAAATTTTTCTGAAAAAATTCAAATAATGTCCAAAGAATCTCATTCGAAATCTGTAGAGAAATTCGGGAAAAATCCCGGATGATTTTCAAAAAAAGTTCATTAGAAATGGAAAGAAAAATCCGAAAACTTCCGAAGAATTTTATCGGAAATCTTTTGAGAAAATTTCCAATATTTTCCAACAAAAAACTACTTCTGGAAAATCTCCCGACAACTTTGGAAGTATTTCATAGGAAATAATTCGGTGGAGGGGGGGGGAGGGAACTCCGTCAGTTTTTGAACAATTCAATAAAAAATCTCCCGCAGAATTTCATCAGAAATCTGTTGAAAAAATTTCCAATATTTTCCAACAAAAAATTATTTCGAGAAAATTTCCCGACAACATTGGAAGTATTTCATAGGAAATATTAGGAGGCGGGGGAGGGGAACTCCGTCAGTTTTTGAAAAATTTAATGAAAAATCTTCAGGAAGATCTTCGAGAAATTTCATCCAAAACTTCGGGGAAAATCTCTTAATGATTTTTGAAAAATTTGATAATTTCCCAAAAATTGCATTGGAAATTTTCTAATCAAAGAATTTCTTGGCCAATTTTCGAAAAGATTCCAATGATTGTTGAAAAACATCTCCGATGATTTTAGGAGAAGTTTTTCCGAAACTTTAGAAAAAATCTGCAATTATTTCAAAGGATTTAATTGGAAATTACTGAGAAGTGTCTATGCATACTTCGCAAGTTGTACATACTTCCTTTATTGTTTTGTACATGTTTTTAAAATAATAATAAGATTTTATCATATTTATTAAGTGTTTTGAGCCTATATGGCCATAAGAAGTATGCATTTTTGTTTTGTTAATAAAATACCTTTTTCTTCACTCAGGATAATGTTCTCTTTGTTTTTTATTTTCCTGTATAGGATGCCGTTTTTTATATTACAGTTTTTTGTTATTTTTATTTGTTTTTGGCTATCTTTAATTTCGTCTAGGTGTAATACATTAACTATTCGTAATATTTTGTTTTCATTTTCGAATTGCGAACTCTCAAAGACTGGATTTCTGGAAAGACAGTCTGCTTCAGCGTTCATTTTACCGGGTTTGTATATTACTTCGAAGTCAAATTGGAGTAAATAATTAGATAAATCTCCAAGTTCTTCATCAGTGCGTGATTTTAAATTTAAACTTTGTAGAGGTTTGTGGTCAGTGTATATCGTAAATTTTTTTCCTAATAACCAAAATTTCCAGAATTTAATTGCTTCACGAATAGCGTATCTTTCAATATAAATCGCTTTTTTCTTCTTTTGTGCTTCATTAAGCTTTTTCGAGAAATATGCCACTGGTTTCTCTTCACCATTGGGTTGAGGTTGCTTAAGTACAGCCCCGATTCCCTCCTGGCTTGCATCCGTGTAAATGTGTATGGGTAAGTTTTTATCAAAGATCGCAAGTATCGGAGTGGACACTACATATTCCTTGATCCGTTCAAACGCTTGTTGGCACTGACATGACCAGTTGAACTCTACGTTTTTACGTAACAAATGATGGAATGGTTCTAGTGTCTTTGCGGCATTGGGGATGTACTTATGGTAGAAGTTAATTTTCCCAAGGAATTGGCGCACATTCTTTCTATTTTGTGGCGTAGGGAATTTTTTTATAGGCATTAAATTGTCTTTTAGAGGCTTTACTGACCCTTTCTCGACGACGTGACCCAGGTAATTTACGAAATGATTAGCGAAAGTGCACTTGACAAATTTTAGACGGAAGCCTTCTTTTTGAATGACTTGTAAGAGAGCCTTAAGATGGGCCATGTGTTCGTCAAAAGTTTTGGAAAATACCAAAGTATCGTCAATATGGTTACTGCAAAATTCAATTAAATTGTTCCGTCAGATTATGCCAGATAGTATTTTTTGAAATATTGCTGGCGAATTTCTCAGACCAAATGGTAGAACTGCTCATTGCCAGTGTCCATGCTGGGTCACGAACCCGGTTTTGTATCTATCGGTTTTTTGTATTGGAATAGTCCAAAACGCGCTATTGATATCTAGTACTGAAAACCAATTACCCCCTTCGTGTTTTCACCATAATATCCTCAATTAAGGGGAAAGGTTGGCTTTCAGGTATTAGAAGGTTGTTCAATTTACGAAAATCGATACATAGGCGGTTTTTTCTTTTTTGTCTCCTTTGCCGGTTTTCTTAAATGCTAAAGTTATTGGGGAAGCAAAGGGGGAGCATGATTCTTCGATCAGATTGTGTTTCAAAAGTTTACTTATTTGTTGTTCAATTTCTTTTTGATCAGGGAAGGAGCACTTATATAGGATCTTTTTTCTATGTACTTGTTTTTGATAAGGTCAATGTGCGCCTCGTATTCCTTCACCTTGCCGATATCAAACTGATTTTTAGCGAACACAGTATCATATTTTTCTAGTAAGTTAAACATTTTATTCTGCTTATTTTTATCAAGGTGTTTCGTTTTAAGTTCGAAATTTTCTCTTTTATAGTTTTCTATATTTCTTTCTTTTGGAGTGTTTTTCTCAGGTATGTTCTGGTGTATTTCTTTATTATGGTCCTGGGACAGCCGGAATTCCATAATTGTATCTAGGCCGATCAAAACATCGTACCCGAAATCTTTCTTATCTACAATGAAGACTTTTTTTTGTTTTTCAATATTTATAATTTTAATTTTTAAGAAAGCTGTTCCCTTAATTTTTCCTCTCTCTCCGCTCATCGTCTTGAAGGTTAAAGTTTTTGGTGAACTTATGTGACTAAATCAGCAAAATCGTGCACTCGGTGCTATTACAATAATTGCTCTAACAGATATATATGATTTAACAATATTCGGGTACTCCGATAAGACACATACAATCAACGTGCAAGCTTCAACGGGATGAAGACTACATGTTCCAAGAAGAGGCAGTCAGACGAATTCTTACATATATGTACATATAAGTTCATTCATGACCTTCTCGTTTCACTTTCAAGCCCTCATCTCGTCTCTCCATAACACTAAACACCACCACATCTATTCTGGAGAAAGGCGAGTTTGTAAGATTATAGATACCTGGCGTAACACGATTGAACAAGAAACTTTCCATGTACTGCGGATTATCCCCGTGCCGTATTTTGCTCTTTTGTTTTTGTTTTTTGCCCGGCAGTAAAACAACGTGTATCTGAAAGAACAAAAGAACAGATAATAAAATGTACCTTTCGAGCTTTGTTGCACGAAATGAACTCTCGCGAGTTAATACAAATAGTTTACAGGCAGGTTATAAAAATGAGGATAGTAAATACTTGAGTGTACGGCGGCCGTCCTCGATCTGTGGCCGGAACATCCCGTGCCTGTAGCACGTGTATGGTCATTTTTTTCACAGGGGCGTCGTACGCGAATGCAACCTCAAGCAAACCGCATTTTCCTATGATTCCGCTCATTGAATCACTGAAAGCGCTGTGTATATCCGAATAACGGTCCTCCTGTGGAATACAAATAAACACGTCAAATACCGCGCTATTTTCTAGAGTAGCGTTCAAAACCATGACATGTTCCCACCAATGGGTAACACTGAGGTTTCGTAAAAGGGCTTTAGCAGGGGTTGTAGTACATGGGAGGGCTAAAACTTGGCATATGCAAGGTCCCAGACATATGCCTAACCCTTTTAAGCGAGAAATAGGTACCCTACTCTCTGCGGCTTCCGTAAGCCTATGGCTGTTATCCACCGGTGGGTACCTAGCGATTTTATAATGCGGGATCGCATTCTATTCGTGAAGAGAAACAATTTTTATTGCGAGAAACTATATTGACCCGTTAAAATAGATGGCAAGAACGATAAACTGGCAACGGTAGAAGACTGAGTGTAAGCGATAAAAATGCAAGAATGCACATTATGTACTGAATGTTAGTAATGAAGGCATGAACGACAGTATATACGTGTAGAACGTATGAAAATCAATCAGTGGCCTATGCTGAAGAAGCCGATGCTCGAAGAGGAACGTCCTAGCCCCGGCACTTCTGGAGGTCGAGTTTTCTACGTCAGTTCCACTGCTAGCAGAGAGTCCATCACTCACGGAATCATAGCTGACCACCAGCAGGATACGTGGAGCACGTTCTCTGACTTTCAACACCATCGATACGGGGATGGATCAACGTGCACGTGTCCCAATTTCGTCAAAGCCGTCCAATGTAAACATCATACTTTAAATATGCAAAGCTCTGCCTGAAACTGGCGAATGTGCCTGCAGAGGCGCGAATAGGAAAAGAGGGCGACCGGCGAAAGCTTTGAAAGCACTTATTCAGTAACCGATTATTCATACTATAGTCATTAATAAATTCTGATGAGAGTACGTCTGTTTAAAGCGAAATTTTATGAGAATCAATTTTAATTCTCTTTGTTTTCTAGACTAATGCAATATTTTACGAGATGATGCGAGATAAAAGGGAAAAAACGCGAGTTCTCCACACAAGGCGCCGTGGAACGTGCCGGCCTACATCAACTGGGAATCGCGGTGTTGCCTTTCTACGTTCACAGCTTGTTACTATAGAAGGCAGTGATAATGCTTAAAAGTGAAAACGATGTGTTTCTACAGCTATGGGTGTACTTGAGCGAAAACTGCAACACTCTCGCAGCACGGTCAATGCTCCACCCGACATTCTTTCAGCCATGTGCTTATTGATCTTGATCTTAGCTGCGCGACTGCAGCAGCGCTCAGTGGATCGAGATCGGCATTCCTGTGTTGACTGAAAGCGTAGAACATGTTCAGTAACTATAAGGGTCATCCTACCAAAACCTTGATAATTGATGTGTTTTTTTAAAAAACATTATTACTTTTTTTAATAGAAATTATTTACATATATGCATATAATAGAACATATTTATGAGGTTGAACTAACATCATACTTCCTAGGGGAGGAGATAGAGGGGGCTCAAAATGATTAGGACCACGCTGAAAGAATGACAGCCCACGTTAAAGGAATGGTTGTCCATAGAAAGAAGTTCCTACGCGCACGCGCGCCTGTGTACTGTGAATACGCACATACTCTTCCATCCGCACATCAACGCACTCATACCAGTACTGCCAGGTTTCCGGATTTTCCAGTACGAGTAAATCTCCGGATTTTTCAACCTTAGGCAAAAAACGTCCGAATTTCTGAATAATGACCGGAAATTTTGGGGGGAAATCCAGAATTTCGTTGTTTTTTCTCGTTTTGTGAGTTTATTCAACTTCTGATTAGATTGAAATATTTTTCTATGGCTGACTGCATTTTTACTGCACTAAACTGGACTAGAACAAATGTTTTCTCGTTTTGTTACCTCACAATAATTATTACTCAGTTTTCCTTTCACATAAAGCATCCTTTTTCAGAAACCAAATTTAAAAACCAATCCACTAAAATTAGATTCGAATCAGAATCCACGAATAACTATTTTTTTTATTTACATATTTTTTTTATTCGAATATGATTCGAGAATGATTCACGTTTGCTGTGATTTACAACGGATTCGAATAAATGGAGTGGATTTGTGGATTCGAATACACGAACTGACCGGTTCTGGCAGCCAAATAAACTTTTCCAGGGTCGTCTTCCATTTCTTTCGGATCCGCCATTGTAATTAATTCAAAATTCAAATAAAAGTTGAAAATAATCATCTTCTTCCAGCGCGGTTTTGGTTATTCCCTCCCCCCCCCCCCCGGAAAAAATTATGGGCTTTCAGTGTGAGCTTCACAAAGAGACAAAAAAAAGTACAAATCCGACGAATCTACTAAAAAGATTCGAATAAATTTCACGAATCCATAGCGTTTATTAGATCGAATTATTGATACGAATCCATTCCTAATTTCTCAGCTCCCATTCAAATTCAATATATAATGGAGAAAAATGGTCCTAGGTCATCGATTTATGCATGGTTCCAAAATGAAAATAAAATAGTAAAAGAACTTTCAGTTTCCCAAATGTGGAGATTCAATTTGATCTATAGTAATTTGTTGTGAGAGATATGTGAGTGATTTTTGATAGGACATTTCCTTTCTCTGTTAGTTTAATTTTGGGTGCATTATACTACCAAAATAAAACTGAGTTCTGCATGAAATTTCCTATAAAAACATTATCTCTTTTTATTACTAATAGTTTTATCATTATTTTCTAGTACATTGAACTTTAAATGCACTTTTTTTCATCATTTCTTTTTTTAATAGTTGTAATGTACCATTTTTTTCAACTTATAAAACTCGGGGCAATTAATTTTTCTAGAATAATTGGTAAAACTGAACACAGATTATCATTCTGTACTTAATTCTATGCCAGAAAAGCAGAAAAAAGATTTTTCATTTTTTCACCCTAAGGTTACTTCCCTTTGAAACATCACTTTTGTGTCCGGATTTTTCCGGATTTCTCTTCGTGGACTGTTCTCCAGATTTTGGCAAAATAAATCTGGCGGCACTGACTCGTATTCACAAATTTCCGGTCTCTCGTGGAACCAGACTTCAGAAAATTCTTTCATAGCGGTATCGGATTCCTTCATCGTGGCTTTCATATAATTCCTGTTGCCACGGCGATGGAAATGGGAAAAAATATTCACAAAATTGATAAAGGTTCACTGGATCCCTCGATTTTGACCATAGGTATTTTAAAAAGGGATGAAACGATAAAGTGTGATCAGGTGTACGCACCTATATATTTAATTGCGATTATCAAAAATTTGAGTCGCTTGCGGCACTCATCACAATGCGCCACGTTTAAGGACTTTCTGTCTGGTAAAATCTCTTGTTTCCAGCACTTTCCTTAAATTAAGCGGCAATCCATTCAGAATTCGCAAAAAATCATATGTGCACACCACCTGACTGATAAAAATACTTTAGGTTGGCTATTATAAGTTCAAAAATATTTGCTCTGTGTCTGTTTTCCGATTGGTTCAAATTTGACCACGGTGAAGGACAAAAAAGCGAGGGACACGTTTTCAAATATGGCTACACTGATTCTGATCGAGTCTGAAACATGTACTGTATTGCCAACTTATTCACTGTACTCACAAAAACTGTACACACGCATCAGTTTATCCAAATATGCAGCGATAATATTTACAAAATATTTTTTAAGTCCAACCCATGGTGAGGGACAGCCACGATGAAGGAATTTTTGAACATTTAAATGCAATTTCCGCAATAGGGGTGGGAGCAAGATACTTCAAATTCATAAAAAAGATACAATAAGTTATCCTCTGAGCCTATATAGTAATAGAGGGCCCTATATTGTTTATACATTACCAGATCTAGCTGGGACAAAAGTAACAAGGTTTCGATAGAATGGCCCATAAGACATATTCATTAGGGTGGCCATTATTTTCAAAATGGAGTTTGGGGGTGCAAGACCCCTTCATTCCGTTTATTTTTATTTATAAACAAACCAAAAAAAATTGAAGTCGAGAAAAAAAATATTAACCCGTGCCGCAACTCGATTTTACTGAGATTTACCTTCCATGAAAAAATTTTTTAATTACAATTTTCGCTATTAATGTATTAATTGAGCACTAAAAATTATTTTTTACTCGATTTAGTGTGAAACATCGTTTTCGGGTGCTTCCTTAGTCGATAGTAGGTTCAGGAGTCCGTACAGAATGTACGCGAATAAATATATTCGTCCAAAACAATGTACAAACTGGAGAAGGCAATCCTCGCCAATTTTATTATTTTAAGAAGCATAAGTGCCTAGGGTCCCTCTTTCTTCCTGTTCTGTGGAAATGCTGAGGATGCTGATGGGAGGCGCGTGGCTTAGCGCTCACTAGTCTTCCTGGGGATGGGTCTGCGTTCTCCGGGGTCTTCTGCCTATAGTGGGTTCACGGGGGGGGGGGGCTGCTAGTCTTCACATAAAGAATGTAAAAAATATTGTATTGCAATCTTGTGTTTTATATCAATCGCTAAAAAATGTACACATTTCATTTTACCGGCCAATTTTTTGGATTGAGACTGTTAAAATGACTTCTAGTAACGCGTTTTACCAATAGAGCGCGCCAGTTGATTTTCCATTTGGTTATAAAACTGGTGGTACGATTTCGGAGGCGTACGATTTAGGCTACCTTATCCTACGAATTTATTTATTTATTTACTGGTTGAATTGCCCGCGACTTTGTCGCTGGTTCACAGTAATTTTGTTTAAAATCGTAACATTTTTTTTTCAATAGTAATTGGTCTGCGTAAACGCTCAGACCATATTCTACTTTAAAAAGAAAAGAAATTTCATACATGGGCGGAAGGATAAAAGTACGAGTAAGGATTACCAGAATTTTCACTATTTGTATCAGATATCATTTACAAGATCTCTCTGTCAAAATTGACCCTATTTATTCGAAATTTTATATTATGTCCAGTTTTGAAGTTAACGACTGTTAAATTTTGGGTCATCCATTTACGATGTGCATAAAGGTTAGCTGAATGACAGGCACTTTTTTAAGGGAGGGGGGGGGGAATTACGAACATCAAACCTAGAACTCAATTTTGCTTCAATCAGAAATACGCTGTCAAATATTAAGAAAATTTAAAGACAAGATGGCGTCATCTTTTACTTTTAAAAATTTTGCTTCTCTTATCTTCTATCTACTAGTAATAGGTAAGTGCTGGATCGCCCTTTTTTTTTCCTTTGTTTTTTTAATAATTCCAAATATTTAAGATGCATTGGAAAGGTAGTATCTGGCCTGGCAACAACATATTATAGGGATAGGAAGTGAGAAGGAGAGAGTGTGGGGGAGAGTTTTGTATTTAGTAGATTGGAAACTTCAACCCTCTCTTCAGTGAGCAGTAAGTGTCCGATATAGTCCGAAATGCGTTTTCGATTCAATCATTAAAAAATTTCCCATCCTCCACTAATTGTATCAGCTTTTCTTTTCAAACGTTTGGATGCCCCATGATCAAAAAGATGGAAAAAAAAAAAAAACTGTTATAGGAAAATAAAGTTACTATACGTTTTCAAGTAAATTTGCTTAGGGGACCACACGGTTACTCTCTTTTCAGGAATTGCAACATTTTCAACGCTCCTCCACTCTCTGAAAAATGGTAGCCTCCAACAGCGTTAATAATTTGTACTCTCCTATTTCAACTGGTGACTTGATGTTGTCCATAGCATCTGGGTCAGTAGTTCAGGGAACGTACGGAATGAAAAAATGAAATTTGAGACATGAGTTGATTATTGAAAGTAGCTTTTATATCCGACACTCTCCTCGAGCTACTTTAACAGGGGCTAACACCAAATGCTAGTTATTTTTCGAGATGCGTAATAACTCATTTATAGAGATTCAACTTTACTGGACTTGATTATAGGACTGATTTTTGTATCTAACCCACCGAATGCTACAATAGGGAGTTACATTCAAACCTTTCAATGTCTTAAAAATCTAGCCTCCCTCCTCTTTTGGGGAAACACTCGGATTCTAAGGAATCTAACCAGTTAGGCTGGTAGACAGACAGTCAGCCAGATGTAGGAGTCTGGTTGGCCGAGTGGATCCTGCATAGAAAATAATTTTTTTTTTTTTTTTTTTTTACAGTAGTAAATAACGACCATCCTAATATTCATGTACCAATGTATCTGCATACTATGAAGTGTAGATATTCGTCATCGGTTTACTGGTGATTTTTGTTTTTGGGGTTTGCTCTTAGTTTCGGACTTCTGACACAATTGGCAGTAGTGTCGACACGTTTAAAGCATTGATATTTAGTTTTAAAATGCCTAAAACACTTTTCAAAAGGTGTTATAAGCAAGACAGTTTTTTGTTGTGAATATCACAATCAACTCCAACCAAAAGTTACCATAAACCCCTCGAATTGACCAAAAACCACAAAAATTATGCAAAACTGGCGAAGAGTCCGAAATTAACAACCAGAAGTGATGAACGCCTAAAAAGGAGGGGGAGGGGGAGGGCAGCTTAAAACTGTTGAAAAGCGTAAACTATAGTAGCCTGTCCAAAACTGACAGAACAGTCCAAACTGGAGCTCAAAATTGAAAAACAATCCAAGATTGAAGAACAACCTAAACGTGACTAACAGTGAGAAAAGTATAAGTGTGGGTGAACGGGTCGAGAAATTCTGTTGGGCGAGAATCTGATCAAATTAGACCAAACATGAATAAATCTAGACATGAATTACTAAAACGAGAAAATGACAAAAATGTGACCTAGATGGAAAAAAAAAAAAAGTCTTCATAATATGTGACCTGAAATCATAAAATGTGCCTTTGGTGTCAAAAAATCATTATTCACTTTATTGACAATTATTATAGAAAAAATCACGCTCTTCCGAATGAAACAAATCTCAGCCTCCTATCTTCATCAGTTTTTCCACAAATTGCATTTGAAAATTACGTCAAAAGTTTAAAAACATCCGTATACATGGCGTTGTGTGAAACGGGCCAACGAGAATGATAGAGAACAAGAATTCGAAACGCGGTTGTTATAGCAACGCGTAAACGCACCACCACAGATGTACACGCTATGTCCCATCTTTACACTCGTTTATCTCGAAAACCTGTGTTCGCACGAGAGGCACATTTCATGATTCCAGGTCACATATATGACCAAACCTGACCAAATCCAACCAAAAACAATCATCAACCGCACAAAAATTTGAACATAAATTATTAAAGCGAATTTTGATACTTAGCCCACCATTCCAGGTCGGCTATATTTATGGTGGATTTACATTCGAGTAGGCAACTTCAGGCCAACATGTTTTGTCGGATGCTGTTGTGACAACACAATACAGCTACACAATGTCGGCGACATCCTCCTCAAACCGGCGCTCATCGGATTGGGGAAACGTTGTCCACGACATGTCTGTGATAAGTCAGCGACAAAGTTGAAAAGGGATGTAAATCCGTAGTTGTCGCCGACATTTGAAAGTTTGTTCGTGACATGTCGCCGACTCGAATGTGAATCCACCATTATTCTAAAAAAAAATCTTTTCTATCGTCGATTTTGATACAGATATGTCTATTGACTGGCCCACATCCTATTTTGACCTCTATTTAATTCGATTGGATGGGCTGGACTGTGAATTTATTCAGGCTACCCCCACGGTGCTCGCATCTCGGGCTTGGGGACGTTTTTCTGGAGTTCTGCTCTACCGATTGTTTCTTTTCCTGGTTATTTCTGTCTTATTTTCCCCACCTTTTATCCTATTATTTTCTAATGAGTTCCGATTTTCTTTGGTCTTCTTTTTTTCATAACCCCCTATTTAGCCCTTAGATTATAGTCAACAAAATCCAAATGCCTGCTTCGGGAAGGCATTCGGTATACCGTTGTTCACTTTCGTACTCACGTCTAAATCCTCTCTCGCTTTCGCTAGCGGCATTTGCTCCTCTTGCAGAGAAAATGTCCTAGCATAACGAGCGACTTCTCGCTGTCTCAAAGCATTCGCGTCATCTTCGTGATTGCCCGCCGTCGTCGTAGAATCGCTGGACGAGCTGCAGCTGCCGCGATTGCGAATTAGAAATTTGGCTTTCTCGGATATGCTATCTAATTCGCGTTCGTTTTTTATATGCGAATCTGAAAATGTTTACGATCGAGTAAAATTTACGGCGGAAAAGGTGAGACGCAGTAACGACTAGATAACGACGCGATAAAACCCGAGGGTTAAAAAGCTGTAACTTCGTTTATTTTGCAATAATTAAAGGCTTAGAACGATTTAATTTCGAGCTGCGAAAACCAAAATAACGGAGCTACCTATAACTTTGAAATTCGGAGCGCCATTTCGAAGGTCTACACGAGAGCGTAATCGTACGTATTAAAATTTCATACGACGGTTGGCAAGTCGGCATTTTCGTTTTTGTGATTACACCTTTTTTCGACTGAACGTGAAAAGGAGCAGATACATATAGCAGGTACAAAACGGAAATGAATGGCGGACATAACACAAACTATTGATTGGAAGTGGGAAAGTTGATTACGCGCTGCCATTTTATTTATTTTTTTGTTAAAGTCATCGGTAAGGTCATTTTATGGTCTAATACGCTGTCGCCAAGTGCGATTCGGGTTTAATAGCTTTTTCCTGAGCTAAAGTAGCCCTTCGAATTGGCAAACCGCGAACAAAATGGCCGCCAGGAAACATATAGCTAATAGGTTTCACGTGTTCGTACACGTCAATTCGGAAATCAGTTAGAAGCCGAAAGCCGATACTATTGATTTCTGATGAAATCAAGTCACCTATTTCGAATACTCTTCGACATATTCGATTCGTTAGTCGAACGAAAAACGTAAACATGCGGAGGGCTACTTACGGACACTTATTCGAAAAGGTGGTTCTTCAAAAGTGGTTTTCGGCAATTGCGTTATTTGTAGTTGTTCCCAGTTGAATTTACTGCTGTGGGTTGGGTACGAGGCACTTTTCGCTGAAACAAAACGCAACTTGTATTAAAATTGATAATAATGAGCAGATATCGGAATATAGAGGAAAAAGTGAGGCACTAAGCCAATCAACATGTATAGGCGATACATCCACCTCTTATACTACTGCAATCGTTTGTGACCCTGACCTTGCACTCCGAGAACAAATATATTCCTTTGGCACAAGTGTTTAGCTGAGCTCTTCAGTTTCAGACGTGACACATCACGAAAAAGTATAGTGAGAGTACAGGAGAAGTTATAACATTAATTTTTTCTTCTCGGAAATTATACGAGCCCCCATCTCCAGGAATACTCCCCAACCTCCGCCGAAATTAAGAAATTTTATGAGATGGATCAAGTTGGAAAAACCCAACAAGTCATTAAAAGTGTCTTTTTTTTGCCAATACAGACAAACAAATTTTGATACTTAGGGATTTTGAGTTGAGTCAGTGGGAATTTAACCATTTTTGCCTCCCCCCCCCATCCCGAAAAAACTCTTCGCTACGTCCCTGAGTTCGACACCATGCCTTATACATATATTTCATCTCTCGTAGATAAACTGCCATTAACTGGTGCTGTGTTGACCCCCTTTTTAGCTTCACTTCACATGAAAAATGTTTCTTAGCACTAAAAATGTGTGTCTCATTAAACGGTGTGGATTACAAAAGTTCATGAAGTAATGAAATATTGTCATGCAGGGGATTTTTAAGCCTATTGAATTCAATTAGATGTTATGTTGACTATAATTTCTACCCAAAATACATATAAGTTTAGTTCACTCTACTTCATCGCTGAACACAGTGCTCATTCAGACCTTTGAAAAAATATGGTAAATCGATACCTCTTTACATAATTTCAATCAATTTACAAATCCCAAGTTAATATCAATCAGCTATATCAAGATGTATCTGAGGGAGAAGTTTCACTCCTTGTTCCCTTTCTTAGCAAAGCGCTTGTCCTTTCAAAATTTTTTTAATCCATTACCTATTGGCTATCTGTTTTACCTTTTACCTACATCGAAAATACCAAAATATTCAAATTTAGAGCGTTTTACCGACTTTTTGAAGAAAAAGGGAGGTATTTTCAGCTAGATTCAGCTAGTTTTCCTAATTACCCATTTTTGATTAAATTAATACCTACCTTTTCAGAGTACTAGTGAATATCTGTCCCATCAGGCTATACATATGGCATAGTCAATCCGGCGTTCTTAGATACCTATTTTCTTTCGTTAACTAATTCTCATATAAAGTATCTTGATCGTACATTTTTTCGCACAGCCATTAGGAATCATATTCAGCTTCCTGATGACTCAGTGGCTTGTAATGTTCAATCTAATGGCATAAATTCACATGATAGCAAGTCAAATATCCGCATTTTAACCATTTCGTCAGTTTTTTCAGCTATTTTCTACGAGTTTAGCAAATTTTAATAAAAAACAATCTATACTGAGTGCCTTTAGAAGATGCCTTTCTCAGCTGAAGCAGGTAGTATACATCATGTTTCACCTACATATTCTTTCCATTCATCAGTGAGTATTCTGACCTTTTTAAATGCGCAGACTCTTCAACTGAACATATGTCATTATCAAAATAATAGTTGACATTCCATCTAGAACAATTTTTCTGATATAGGTTGTCAGTTTTTAACCAAATTTAACAAATTTTTGAAGAAATTAACATACTGCTGCTGTCTTTTATTGGTAATACCCCTCAAAACATTCTCCTTATCTTTCTCTCCTAGTTGCTTATTTCCCATAATTTCAACACTGATAGCCAGTTCACCCCACTGTTTTACATACTATTTGTCTACTTCTTTCAAATTTTTTAATCCTTTTATTAATATTATTCCGCTAAATTGGTGCAAATATTTTACCTATTATTTGACCAGATTAATACCTGCCTTTCCAGATTATTCGCCAATTTCCCATGTTTCCATCAGCAGATTGAACAACAACGTTAAGTAATACTCAATTTTATCCCCTTCTTCATCTACTGCCACTTGATTATGATATAAGACTTTCTCACGAGTGTCTCAGAAGACAATCTCCTCATCTGAAACATGCCTTGTCTACTTATTTTTCCATCTATCAACTGACTCTCTTCACTGATGGATGAATGTAGAGATTTTACTCTTTGTTTTTTTTTTTTTTTTTTTTTTTTTTTTAGCAAATGCCTATAATACCTTTCAAATTTTTTCAATCAAATATTATTCCGATTAATTGTCTGTTTTTTACATACATCAAATTGCTAAATATTCAAAAATAGTGCTCCTTTTACATATTTTACTCAGCTTGGGAATTCTGATAAAAGTTTTTTATACATTAACCCCTAACCCCATATTCCTTATACATTAGTTTACAGATGATGATATCTATTCCCTTTCTGTCTGGAACCATTAAATCCCAATGTTCGAGATTTATACTCTGAACAGCATCTACCTTTCACTTTTACTGTCAACCTGAGCTCTGGAATCCACCCTTTCGAGTATTACCTCCCGTTACTCAGCCATCTCATTGGCGAAATATTTGATAGGTTTAGTACCTTATTTGAGAGAGATAAAGTCTCCTGAATGTGAATATGATCGTGACTGTTAACGGTCTGACTCTCTCATTTCAACTATTTTTCCACTGGATATTGCTCTACTAGCTATAATTATGCAGTCCAGTCACTCTCCTCCTCAATTCATGCAGGAAGAAAATCAAAACTTAACAATTTTCGCAGGAAATATAGAATTACTAGGTAATATAGTCTCCTTACTCCATGAGTCAGTAAAGCAACAGAAATTAACTTGATTATCATCAACAATAGATTCGGAAACCAACACATTTCATAATATGCTTTTTCTACTTTCTTCGCTGGGATAAATATACAGTCTCTTACTCCTATATGTTGACACAGTCTGTTCATGTATTCAAATGCCATTTTCCTCCCATTTTCTCGGTTTTGACTATTTTTCATATAGACAATGTCTTCATTGGCTACAACTATGTTCTAAACACTCATTTTGACCCTTTTATCATTCTCACACTATCACGAGAAGCGATAACTTATTCGGAATTTCATATTTTTCATCCATTTTCCTTCATTTTCTCGTTTAGATACCTATACCTTCAAGCCAGCTGTCTCTCAGAGATTTAAACTCCAAAAACATCCTCCTTTTTAGCAGTACCTACATATCAACGATGCCTTCATATCATTAGTCTCGAGGATTTACAGACTTCTCACTCGATGAAAACCCGTTATTTGGAGGTAATTACCTACTCCATTAGCACCATACTCTCTACCTAGAAGCGAATTTGGATCACACTTTGGTTGAAATTCCACCTATGATTTTCAGAAATTCCAAGGTTTTACAAAAATTATTTCATTAAATATTCGTTAGGCTCAGTAGCTTACCTGGGAGAGATAGAGTCTCCGACGATGGCTCTAGCGCATCTATTGTCGAAGCTCTCCTCTCGTTTGAGTCAGGCATTCGTCAATTTGCAGAAATTTCATAAATTATTATTATTAATTTAGGTTTTTAATGATTGGTTGTATTCAAAATTTAACTGCAAGACGCAGAGAGGTACAACACTGAACAGTCGTTCAACGAGGTGCTCGCTTGTCTCAGCTCAGTGGATGGTTATGGAATTGGATTGGAAAAAGTAATTCAGGTTTGATATGTTGGTTGTATTTGAAATTTAATTGGGAGAGATAGAGGACTTCGATGAAGACGCTAGCCCATCTTCTCTCAGGTTTGACACTCCTCTTGACTTCCATCATTTTCACACTATCATGAAAAGCGATAATTTATTCGAAAAATTTCATATTTTTAGTCATTTTCCTTCATTTTCCTCATTTTAGTTATGTTTTCAATGTCAACTGACTCTACTATCGACTCGAATCAATGTAAATATTTTAATTTATTACTCTTTGTTCCGACAAATGAGCGATAATTTTCCTGAAATATGCATTTATTCATATTCTTATAATTATTGTCCAGTAAGAACAAACAAATGTGAAAGGTTGGTCAGGATATGATAATTATTAGGGTCCTGTTAGCTTCTAATAGAACGACAAAAATAGCTGCTCATCCACATTCTTTTTCATGGTATACATATAGGCCGTTGGAATCAATTGTTGAGCAAATTTCAAAAACGTCTGTATTATGTATGTATGTATCTCATTCTTTTAGGTTTTATCATTATAAACTCGAAGTCTAAGTATTCAGTCATCTAAACTCATCTCATCTCCCGGATATCAGGCTATTATAGGTCAATATGGAAGGAAAATGGATCTTCATGTATCAAGTTCTGTAGATTCCTTCCTATTGCTCATCTCGCCTGTCTCCATTAAATCCACTTGTCTGAGATATAAACTCTAACAACGCCTTCCTTTTCACTTTTGCTCACAACCGCAAGCTCTGGAATGTACCCTTTCAAGCACTGCCCCCGACAGAGGTCAGGGAGACTGTTTGGACTATCTTAGCTCTCAATTTTAATAGCTCTCTGTTTATCCACCTCCTACTTTGACTTTGGGATACTCTATAAGCTGGCTAGAATAATCGAGGACACTCTGTATACATGCTCAAAATTCATGTTCAAACATACATGCTCATTTGCTTGAGATTTAAGACTTTAAATAACGAGAATTTTAGGTACGTTTTTGAGGTGAAATAGCATTGAAGCAACCTTAAACGTACTTGGAGCAGAATCAGTATCTTGGAAGACTAGCGAGTATTTTGTATTTTATGTAAAAAAGCCACTGACAATGGGAATGAAAGCCTAAATCAAACGGTACTTTTGCTGCATACCAACGATGTCCACATACCTACCATTATAGTCTTGAGGATTTACAGATATTTGATGAAAACCCGTTATTCGGAGGTAATTACAGAGGATTTTTCTAATTGAATATAAAACATGACTCTGATTCAAAAATTCCAAGATTTTACAAAAATTATTTCATTTTTTGATATTCATTAGGTTCAATATCTTAATTGGGAGTCTCATCTCCCAGGTTGAGGGCTAACTCCTTATACTCGAGAGTAATTTGGATAAAATACAAATATTTCATGTAAATATCTCTAATTTAATTAATATTAATTAGGGCGAGATGGAGAGTATAGGCAAAGGAGCTGACGCTTTCTTCGCTAAAACTCTCAGCTCCCAGGCTAAAAGATATCTCCTTGTACTCAATGTCCACCGCATTCATCTGATATTTGATAGCACCAACTCAAAAGTAATTCGGGTATCATTTCCTCTGGCATTTGATAATCTCCTACTCAAAAGTAATTCGGATAAAATACAAGTAGGTATCTCTCTCTCTCATTTAATTAAGTAATATTAATTAGGGCGAGATGGGTAGTATAGACAAAGAAGCTGACGCGTTCTCCATCAAAACTTCCAACTCCCAGGCAGAAGGCTATCTCCTTATACTCGAGAGTAATTCGGGTAAATGCTCACCACATTCATCTGTTGTTCAATATCCCCTCTACTCAATGGTAATTCGGTTAAAATACAAATATTTTGTGTAAGTATCTCCCACTTTATCGTTAAAACATCCTAATCTCAGATTTGAATCTAAAGTGCATAATCTATGGCTTTAATGTCAGCACTTTTTCGTTAAAATCCTCTAATCATAGGCTGGCTGGATAAAATAATTAAATATTAATATTTCATATTTAATATTCGATGACGTTGAAAGATTCAGCGAATACATGCACATACACACATGTCTCACCGCATACGAGTTCCGCCGTACCGTAAAATAAAATCCGAAAACGCGAAGAAAAATAAGTAATTTAACCACCACCACTATTAAAAACCATCTCGCCGTGAATATAATACTCAAACAACTTAGATCTCATTTAGAAATCACCTCCTTAATCACCTACCCCGTTAACATCATACAAACATCAACACGCGCGAAATTTTAAATATTCAATTAAAAATATTCAACGAAAATATCTCCCGCTTTAAATTCCCACACTTTAAATCGCAAGCATCATGCTTCAAATTCCAACCGAAATACATAAACATATTCCCTTAATTACCTAGTACCGAACTGCATACGCGAGCTCGATGCGTCGTGACGTCATATAGCGCTTAGCATAGTCTGTTGTGGTGGCCCCGTATCGGCTATATTACCCTTCTCACTACTTTGTCCCCTCCTAATCTGGTTAGTTTTTGCCGTAAGAGGGGACAAATCAAAATCAAAATACCTTTATTAAAGACAGTTTTACCTATGTTACCTACCAAGCTTAAGTGTTTCTTATTCCGTTAATCTCCTCGGCCCGTATAGAGCAAAGGTTTCCTGCGGTCACTCCCATTCCGATCGAACTGATGCTATTCTTTGAAAATTTTTCGTATGTAAGAAATTGTTTATGTCGTCCACCCACCTTGTTACTTGACGTCCTTATTTTCCTTTTGTGATAAGAGACGAGCCAAAAAGTTGATCTGTACGTCCGTCTATCATCCTTTAATCTTGCTACATAACCCGCCCATTTCCATTTTTGTTGCCTGATGAATCGAACTACGTCCATATTTTCAAGTTTGTGTTTTATTCTCGCTATTTGAATGCAGTCTCTTCTTTTATAGTTCAAAATTGACCTTTCTAGCGAATTTTGAGTTACTTTTATTCTGTTGATGATTTTGGAGGGCAGAGACCATGTTTGACAACCGTAAGTTAAATTTGAATAGTGCAATGGACATTAAAGTCTGAGCACTCGGTGTAACCACCACCTCTCCCATAACAAGTTAAATTTGGGACTACGCACATATTGAAAACTAGACTTTTATGAAAATTTCCATAGGGACCTTTGAATATCTTTTTTAATGCCCAGTATTTGGACCCCCACCCCCATTCTTCAATTAGTAGTGGGAACATTGCAATACTCTATACTTTGTCCCCTCCTAATCTGGTCAGTTTTGGCCGTAGGAGGAGACAGTAATATTAAAAAAAAAATTTTTGTTTTAAATTTTACTTTAAATTTTTTGTTTCCCTTTTTAAATATTTCTAAACGTCCTTTAAAAAAAAAAAGGGGGGGGGAAAAACAAACAAAAAACCAAATCTTTTTAGAGGGGCCCCAATTTTAAATTAACAGCTATTGTTTTTTTTTTCGTTATTTGGCAAATAAGCAAACCGGGTTTTTCCGGGTTTAAAAGGTCATTTTTTGAAAATTTTGATGTAATTTTTTGCACCCAAAACCCCAAATTTTTGTAACAAAAAAAAATTTTTTTACTCGTTAAATTTTTTTCTAATAACCCCATTCTTTAAAAAAAAAATCAAATTTAAAATTTTGGTTTGTTTAAATCTCCTTTAATAATTCCCCCCAAAATAAAAAAACCCAAATTTTAAAGATTTTTTGTTGAGGTTGAAGACCTTTTCCCAACCAAAAGTAGGGAAAGGCCCTGTTAATAAGAAAAGCAGGGAAAAAAACCCCAAGGGAATAAAAAATTTTTCCATTATTTAAACTAAAAAAATTTAAAGGGCCAAATTTAAAATCCAAGAAAAGCCACCCATAAAAAATTTGGTTTTGTTATTTTTCCCCCCTTTCGGTCGTTTAAAACCTTTAAATAATATAAATTTTTTTGAATCCGAAACGGTATAAAAAAATAATTTAAAAAAAAATTTTTGGGCTTTCATTATTTTTAATTCAAAAAAAAAAATTTTTTTTCCCTAAAGGTAATTTTCTATTTTATTTTTAAAAGCGAATTTTCCTTTTTAAATTTTCTTAAAACCCTTTAAAAATTTTTATTGTTTCTGCCGAGAGACTTTTTTTTTTTCTAAAATTTATTAAACCCTTTTTCCTTTTTTTCCATTTTTGGGATGGGGGGGAGGAAAAAAATTTTTTTCAACACCCGGGGAGGGCCAAAACAGAGAAATTTCCCCCAAAAGCGTTTTCGAAGCCTTGATTTGTTTCAAAAAGGGTATATGATTTTCCCAAAAAAAACAATTCCCCTATATTTTAATTTTGAAAATTTTAAAAAAAAAAAAAACGGGAAGGTTTTTGAAAAAGGGGTTTTTTCGGTTACCAAGGGGCCCCCGGGGGAAAAAGGGGAAAAAAAAAAAAAAAAAAAATTTTTTTTAAAAAAAACCCAAAATTTTAAAAAAAAACCCTTTTTTTGGGTTTTTTTTTTGGGAAAAAATTTTTTTTAAAAAAAAAAAAAGGGGGAAAAAAAAAAAAAAAAAAAGGGGGGAAAAAAATTTTGGGGGGGGCCCCCCCCCCCCCCCTTTTTTTTTTTTTTTTTAAAAAAAAAAAAAAAAAAAAAAATTTTTCCCCCCCAATTTTTTTTTTCCCCCCCCCCCCCCCCCCCCCCCCCCCCCCCCCCCCCCCCCCCCCCCCCCCCCCCCCCCCCCCCCCCCCCCCCCCAAAAAAAAAAAAAAAAAAAAAAAAAACCCCCCCCCCCCCCCCTTTCCCCCCTTAAAAAAAAAAAAGTATTAAATTTTTTCCCCCCCCCCCCCCCCCCCCCCCCCCCCCCCCCCCCCCCCCCGGGGGGAACCCCGCCCCTAAAATTTTTTTCCCTTTAAAATTTTTTGTAAAAAAAATGGGTTCCTAAAAAAATTTAAAAATTTTTTTTTTTTTTTGGGGGGTTTTAAAAAAGGCCCGGGAAAACCCTTTTTTTTTCCCCCCCCCCCCCTTTTTTTCCCTTTTTGGGAAAATTTGGGGAAAAAATTTTAAAAATTTTTTTGGGGGTTTAAAAGGGGGGAAAACTTAAAAAAAACCCAAAAATTTTTTAAAAAAAAAAAAAGGGGTTTTTTTTTTTTTTTTTTAAAAAATCAAAATAAAAAAAAAAAAAAAACCCCCCCCCAAAAAAAAAAAAAAAAAAAAAAAAAAAAAAAAAAAAAATTTTTTTTTTTTTTTTTGGGGTTTTTAAAAAAAATTTTTTAAAAATTTTTTTTAAAAAAAAGGGTTTTGAAAAAAAAAGGGAAAAAAAAAAAATTTTTGGGGTTTTTTTTAAAAAATTTAAAAAAAAAAAAGGTTTTAAAAAAAAAAAAACCCCCCCCCAAAAAAAATTTTTTTTTTTCCCCCCCCGGAAAAAAAAAAAGGGGGGGGGGCCCAAAAAAAAAAAAAAAACTTTGGGGTTTTTTTTTTTTTCCCCCCCCCAAAAAAAAAAAAAAAAAAATTTTTTTAAATTGTTTTTAGGGGTTTTTTTTTTGGGGGGGGGCCCCTTTTTTTTTGGGGGGAAAAAAAAAAAAAGCCCCCCCCCAAAAGGGAAAAAAAAAAAAGGGTTTAAAATTAAAAAAAGGGGGCCTTTTTAAATAGGTTTTTTTTTTTAACAAAAAAAAAGGGGGTTTTAAAACTTTTTTTTTAAAAATTTTAACATCCCTTTTTTTTCAGGGGGGGTTTAAGGGGATTAAAACCCCCCCTTTTGGGAAAAATTTTTTAAATTACCTTAAAGGTTTTTTCTTTTTTTAAAAATTTTAAAAGGTTTCCCAAAAAAACTTTTTTCCATTAAAAAAAAATTTAGGGGAAAAAACCCTTTTTTTTCAACTCATACCCAAATTTTTTTTTGATTTTTTTTTTTAAAAAAATTTTTCAAATTCAAAGGGGAAAAAAATTGTTTTTTTTTCCTTTTTTTTTTTTAAAAACTTTTTCCTCCCAAAAACCCCAAATTTTTTTTTAAAAAAATTTTTTTTTTTAAATATTTTTAAAAAAATTTTTTTGGGGTTTTTTGGGACCTGGTTTGGGGGGGGTTTTTGGCGACCCAAAAAACCAAAAAAATTTTAAAAAAACCCCAAAAAAAAGGGGCCCCAAAAGGGAAAAAATTTTTCCCCAAAACCCCAAAACAAAAAGGGAAAAAAATTTTTTTTAAAGGTTTTTAAAATTTAAAAAAAAAAAGAAAAAAAGGGGGAAAAAAAGAAAAAAAAAACCCCGGGCCCAATTTTAAACCCCCAAATTTTTTAAAACCCCAAAAACCCCCTTTTTAAACAATTTGAAAAAAAGGGTTAAAAAAAAAAAAAAAAGGGGGGTCCTTTTGGGGCCCCGGGGTTTTTTTTTTTCGAAACCCCCCAAACTGGTACCAAACCAAAAATTTTGGAAAGGGGGGAAAAAAAAACTTTTCTTTTAAAAAAAAAAATTTTTTTTAACAAAATTTTGGGGTTTTTTTGGCCCCAATTTTTTTAATAAAGAGGGGAAAAAAAGGCCCTTTAAAAAAAAAATTTTTTTTTTTAAAGGAAAAAATTTAAAAGGCCCAAAAATTTTTAAAAAAAAAAAAATTGGGTTTTTTGGGGGTTTTTCAAAAAAAAATTTAAAAAAATTGGGGCCCCTTTTTTAAAAATTTTTTAAAAAAAACGGTTTTTTTTGTAAATTTTTTTTTTTCCCGGAAAGGGAAAGGGGAAGGGGCCCCTTTTTAAAAAAAAAAAACAAAAAAACCATGGTCTTTTTTTACAAATTTTTTTTAAAAGGGGGGGCCAAATTTTTTTTAAAAAAATTAAAAAAGAATGTTTAACCCCACCCCAAAAATTTAAAAAAAAAAAAAAAAGTTGTATTTTCCCCCGTTTTTTTTCAACCGGGAAAAAAAGGGTTTTTGGGGGGGGAAAAATTTTAAAAAGACCCAAAATTAGAAAAAAAAAAATTTTTACTTAAATTTAAAACGAAATTTTTTTTCGTTTTAATAAATTTTAAAAATTTTTTTAAAATTTTTAAAAAAAATTTTTTGGGTTTAAATTTCAAAATTTAATTTAAACGAAATTTTAAAAATTATATTTTTTTTATTAATTAAATTTAAAAATATTTTTTTAAAATTTTTTAAAAGGTTTTTAAAAAATTTTTTTAAAAATTTTTTTTAAATTTTATTTTTTTAAAAGGGGGTAATTTTACTTTATTTTTTATGGGTAACTTTAATTACACCCTTCCCCGGGCATTTGGGCCCGTAATTTTAATACCCCGGCTTATGTTTTAATTTTAAAATTTAAACGGTCTATTTTTTTACAAAATTTTTCCAAAAAGTCTTTTAAGATTTTTTGGGGGGGGGGAAGGACCCCCCCCCCCCTTTTTTTTAAATTAACTTTTTGCAATTTTTTTAATTTTGTTGGGAAATTGGTTATTTTTGCCCTTTGACCAAAAAAAGAAATTGTTGACCTTGGCCCTTAAAAACCCATTCCCTTTTCCCGGTTCCCCGGGAAAGTTCCTTGTTACCCCCCGGTTCCGGACTACTCATATCAAGATAGCCCAAAATGCCACGATGCATTGGGAAATCTTGAAAAAGCCCGGTCCAATTGTAATCTTATCTGAAATTTACAAGACTTCCCAAGTAAATTGTAGACAAAATGGATGTTCACGATATTTCCCGGTCTTTAAGTGCATGCTTGTTGGTTTTCATAGTTGACGTTATTTCCCGGCCATTAACGTCATTATCAGATTTACATCATGTACCGTAACATATATACTGATTATCAATCATTTCAACTATCAATTTTTGAAAGACCCAAGCTGACGAGTGAAAACCAAGAGTGAAGTCGAAAAATCCCATGAAACCATTGGAAAATCTGCACCGGAGTGAGTAAAACTTCAAACTGAGGTGGAAACCTCCATATTGAGACGAGAAAACCCAAGTTGCTATGACATCATCAAAAAAGCCTCAAGTTAAAATGAAAAAAAAAAAATTAAAAAATAGCCAAACCTCAAACTAAGATTGGGGAACCCCATAATATTATTTAAAAATCCTTATCTAAGAAGGATAACTCCAAAGTAAGGAGGAAGAAATTTTAATTGAAACTGGAAATATGTAAAATGAAGTAGGAAAAATCAATAACATCATCGAAAAATATCAAACTAAAATCGGAAACCCTCATGTTCAGGTGGGAAATTACATAACATTGTCGAAAAAATCCTCAAGCTGAGGTGAGAGAAACTTACAACATTGCTGGAAGACCGATACTGAGCTTAGAAAGCCCGTAACATCATCAAAAAATTCCCATCCACAGGAAAAGCTCTCAAACTGAGGTGGACAAGGTTTAAGTTCAGATTGGAAAGTACGAAGAATAAGGTGGAAAAAAACACTGCATCGTCGGATACACTTCAGGTTGATGTGCAGAAACTCATTATACTATCGGAAAACTCAAACTAAAATCGGAAAATCCGTAACATCATTGAAAACACTTTAGTTGAGGTGAGAAAAACCTGTTACATTATCGGAAAACTCGAATTAAGATCGGAAAACCCATAACATCATCGAACATGCTTCAACTGAGGTGAGGAAAAACCTATTACATTTTCGAAAAACTCGAATTGAGATCGGAAAACCTATAAGATTATCGGGAAATTCCTTACGTGAAAAGAAACCCCTAAATCTAAGAGGGAAAACACGGAAAAAACATAAAATATCACAAAAAAATCTCTGATTTGAGATGAGGAAATCCATAAGAATATTGAAAAACTTGAACTAAGGTCGGAAAAACTCATAACATTACCGGAACTCCTCCTCTCCTACTTGAAGGGAAGAACTCCAAATTAAGATAGAAAGCCCCAAGCTGAGACTGGGAACACATGACGAGATGAGGGAAACCCATAATATCATCAGAAAAGCCCAAGATGAGTTCGGAAGTCCCATGCTGAAGTACAGAAACGTCGAAACATTATCGGAAACCTGAAGTTAAAATGATAAATACCCATTACATTATCAGAAAACTCATAACTGAGGTCGAGAAGCCCCATAACATTATCAAAAAATCCCCAAGAAGAAACCACTAGGGAACACCCAGGGTTGGGTAAGTTCGAAAAATTTCAAGTTAATGTTGGGAAACTCCAATATGGAAAGAAGAAAAGTTGTAACATATATTTGGAAACTTTTGGGAAACTTGGGGGGTCGGATAGACATTCTATATTCTGTTCAAATTATTTTTTAATTTTTGATTTTTTTAAATGACCACAAAATTTTCCTTGAATCTTGCTAAATTTCCGTATTTGAAGATTCACGATACTGGGTTGGGTTTTCTTTTCAGTTTTGCTACTGTAGTCGTCGGTGATGCTCAGTGGGAGAGACAGTGGTAGGGTAAGGTATAAGGTGGCTTGACATTCTACGAAAATATTACCTCTTATGATTGAATTCAACAAATAATTGTCTTTCGGACTTTTAAGGAACTATAAGAATGGAGGAGTCATAGACAGCGAGGGACTTGTTTCAAAATGAGAGACTTTTAGAGAACTTGAAGGACTAGACGATATCATCTGCCAGTCTCTAAATGCAATTAAGTTCAATCACTCTAGTAAAAAACTGGCTTTGACAGCAGTTCTAAATTCGTTCACCTGGAAAAGGGCACCGAGAATGTCAATCACATCACCCACATTTTTCTCACAAGACCCTCCTTGAAGTCTACGTCAAAAATTTCGAATATTTTTAAATCAGCCTTTAATCACGCCCACTCACGGGCTGAGTTTTTCTCGTACCATAATTTCACCTCTGCTAATTAGAGTCGAATAAATGTCGCACTATCTCTTCTTTAAATAACTTCATCAGTCTGCTGTGCCTGCATTTCTCAGGAAAAAAATTATACCCCCATTTCAAAGTTAAAATTGTTTGAAATCAAGTTCTTCGAAAAAAAAAGAGGGACATTGCCTCGCAGAAAAGCGAGAATTTATAATTTCAATCCGAGTACATTGCAATTTCGCGTGTTTTCAGTGTTGGTTGAAAAATTTTGAAGCCGCGGCTACTCCCGTAGCGAGGTGGATAAGAAATGTAATTTTTCCTTACTTATGTTTTCATCGATACGAATAACTAGACTTTTATCGCAGCGGAGTTGTCAAATTTTCTATTTTTAAACACCATCGCAGGGAATTTTATACTCGCATTACAAACAAAAATAAAGCTTTAATGGCTCATTTTGAAAAGGTGACAACACGCGAAACGCAACTTTATACAATTTTCACATACATCGGAATGAAAAGTGATAACGTCTGGGCCAGAGACTTGACTAGTTCAGAATTATAAAACGAAGTTTCGTACGTATAAAGGATTCAAATGCAGGATAACGGCAGCCAGTTGGGAGTGGATATAATGGAAGAGCGATGGGAACAATTGCCCTGATCGGATTAAAAAACTGAGGATTGAAAACGCTATAAAGAAAGTTGACCAACGAGAGAATACATCGGATTAGAACAATATTCAATAAGCAACAGGTCAGTGAAAGTCGCAGTGTGACCAAATTGTAACCTGCCTGCTTTGCAATCCTTGTGTCTCGGGTTCGAGTCCCACCAACGCCGGGAAGATAGTGACGACCCCCCCCCCCATTAATATCCTAGCGAACACAGCTACTTCAGTGTCAATCCAGGAGGAAACACAGCACATCCTGTAACCCCCGCCAGATCAGAAAAACAATACATAGCAATCGCAGCCTCTAACTACCCAAGCGGGGCATCTCACGGAGGCTCCGCAATATACGTCAAGAAGGGCTTGCAGCATGGTCTTGTGTCCGCTTTCTGTACTCCCTCCATCCAAGCCACCTGCGTCTCTGCTAGGTTTTATTGTTATACCAATATCCAGATCGCCGCAGTCTACAGCCCTGCCAGGTATAAAGTTGTCGAAGCTGAGTAGGTACCTTTCTTATTCCAAGCTATGGGTCCCCGCTAGATCATTGGTGGCAACTTCAATGCCAACCACACTTTGTAGGGCCCGAGGCTGGTGTCCCCTAAGAAGCTATGCATTCCACCGCCGTATCCACAGAAGAACCCATGCATTGGCCAACTGATCTCTCCAAGCTGCCTGATTGCATTGACTTCTTTATCCTGCAGGGCATTACAGCTTCAAATGTGGATATAGTCAATCTTCGTGATCTCTCTTCGGATCATTCGCCGATCCTCTTCACTCTTAGCAGCCAGATTATCAGATGGAGCACTCTTACTGGGCTCACAAACAGGCTCACAGACTGGGACCTCTTTCGAAAGCGGATTCATGATCACGTGAACTTACAGGCTCCCCTGAAGACGTCACGCCAAATCGATCAGGCAATCAAGAATCTGCAGCTTGCGCTCACAGAGGTAGCCAAAGCTTCTACTCCTCCTCTCAGCCCTAAGGCAGTGGCTGTCTGTTATCCAAAGGAACTCAAGCAGGCTGTCCATGATCGCCGAGCTGCCCGGCACCACTGGCAGCTGTCCAGAGATCCTGCAGACAAGGCTGTGTTTAATCTACTGTCCAAGCGGGCCACAGCTTTGACTGCAGCCCATAATTCTCGATCCTTCGAAGGATTCCTACTCTCCCTTGACACCACGGAGAAGGCTGGCTAGGGCCAAGAAGAACACACCAGGATTCAGCTCTCCGCTTCGCAGCCCTACAGGCATGTAGGTCTGCAGGGATCCTGATTAGGCTGAACTGTTCGCGGAGCATCTCACCAACATCTTCAAGCCCAACGACATTCCTACTGATCTTCCGGCACTCACTCGCCTGGAAGGGCCCCACTCCTCTCCTCGGGGAAGGTCCCCCCAATTCCCAACCCATTTTTCCTCTCCAAACCCGGGGGCCCCCGGCAATTTTTTTGTTTTAAAACCTTTTTCCCACTCTTCACCCCCCTAAGCCAAATTTTTTTCCCCCCAACCAAAAAAAAACCCCCCCAAAAGGGTCCTTTTCCCTCCCCGGATTTTAACCCGAGAAGCTTTGTCGCCGCTTTGTGGACCCATCCAAAACCCCCGAACAATTTTGGTTCCAAAACCCTTCCCCTTGGGAAATTGCACTTTCCCAAACCTGGGGAAGAAAGCAAATGAAGCCGAGGGGCCGGCAACCTTTTATGGGGGGGCCCCAGGGGTCCCAAACGGGCCTATCCTCCCCTCCACGGGTTTGGGGTCCCAAAGGCTCTTTGAAACTCATGACCCGCCCCTTTTCCTTTAAACTGGGGGGGCCCAAAATTCCCGCCTTTTTGTTCCCGGGAACCCCCAAACCCTCCCAAAGTGGAAAATTGGTGAACAGTTTCTCCCGTTCCGAACCGTTTTAACCAACCCCAGGGGGGGCCGATCTTTCTCAGCGGGCCCCTGGAAAAAAGGGTCTTTCTGTAAAAGGGTTTCTCCTCAGGGCACATACCCCTCTAATTGCCGATCAACTCCACGCCGTTATTGGATCCTTTTGGGCTCCTCACTTGGGGGCCACCCCAAACCGTGTTTTTTCCGCTCTATTTTTTTTCTTCGCCTTTACAAGTACCAAGAAGCGATCCCCCAAAAGTTCTTCGCCGATTTAACCTATAGCCCTTGATTTGCGGGGGACACAACTTCAGGGTGGGCTCCGAAAAAATCTCAGGGGGGGGGTGGACCCAAGGAAAAGCCCAATATAAAAATCGATTTGATTTCCTCCTCGGTAACCTTAAAAAAACCCTAATGTACCCCAACAAACCCCTTCCCCCGGGTTTTCCTCCCCGGCCCAAAAAAATTTTTGTGTATTTTAGACATTTTTAGTCAAAAAGGGCAAGCTGGTTTTTCCCCCCCCAATATTTTTTCGGGGTTTCTTTTCTTCCCCTCCCGGGACAAGAACCTTGGAAGGGGACTCTCTCAACGTTTTTTTGGGAAAAAATTTGGGGGAACCCCCAGGCTTTTTGGGTTTTTCGCACCAAGAAAAATTTTTTCCCAAACTCCAAAAATTTCACAAATTTGGCCCCCTATTTGAAAAATTGCTAATTTTTTTTAAAACATCGGGGTTTTGAGTACCAATTTTTCCCGAATTTTTTTAGTTTTTTGGAAAAAACCCAACGCCAAAAAATTTTTTCGCTCTTTTCTCGGTTTTTTTTCAAGGTTACTTTTAAACTCCGTCAAAAGTTAAAACTCCTGATTTCCCAAAAATTATCAAAACCTTAAAAAAAATTTTTGATTTGGAAATTTTTGGGTTTCAAAAACCGGTTTCCAAAGTTTTCCCAAAATTTCGGTTTTCCTTTTTTAAAGAAAATTTTGTTTTTTGGGAAAAAACCAATTTTTCAAGGGGTCTCACCAAAAATTTTTAAAACAAAATTTCCATGTTTTTAAAGATTTTTAACATTTTTTTGAAAAATTTCCAAAAATTTTGAAGAATTCATGGAAATTCGGGGAAAAACCTTTTTTTTTCCTAAATTTTAGGAAAAATTTCGATAATTCGAAGAATTTCTCGATATCTTGAAAAATCTCTGGTTTTTGCAATTTTTGTAAATTTGGGAAAAAATTTCCAAATTCCAAAATTTTCAAATCTTTAGAATAAATTTTAGGTTTTTGAAAAAATAAAAAATTAAAAAAATTTGATTTTTTGGGGAAATTTTTTGAAAAATCGGGGGAAAACACCAAGGTTTTAAAATTACAAAAACTTGGGAAAAAAATTGTTATTTCCAAGGAAAATTCCTTGGGAAAAATTTCGGAAAATTTTCCGATTTTCAAAAATTATTTAAAATTTTCGAAAAATTTAATAAATTTAATTTTCAATGTTTTTCGGGAAATTAAAAAATTTCGGATTTTTAGGGGAAAATTTTTAAAAAACCCAAAAATTCCAAAAAAATTTTCCAAGAGATTTTTGAAATTTTTCAAAAAATTTCCCAGAATTTTTGAAAATTTCTGAAATATTTTGGCCAAAAAATTTCAAAATTTTGGTTTTTCTAAAAATTTTTTTGGGAAAATTTCAAGGGGAAAAATTTCGGAATATTTCCGAAAATTTTATGTTAAATTTTTTAAAAAATTTCGGGAAAATTTTTAAGATTTTTAGAAATTTTTTGGAAAAAATTTTTTAAAATTTTGAGAATCCCGAATTTTTTTAAAATAAATTTTTCCAATTTGTTTTTTCCGAAAAAAAAATTATCAAAAAAATTTTTCCCCCCCCCAAATTTCCCTGAAATTTAAAAAATTTTGAAAAATTTTTAAAATTGAAACCTCGAAAACAAAAATTTTTTAAAATTTTTTAAACAAATTTCGAAAATTGTTTTCCAAAAATTTCCATGAAAAAATTCGGAAAAATTTTTCGGGTTTTCAAAATTTTCCGGACTTTTTTAAAATTTTTTTTTAAAATTTTTTTTTTTTTTTGTTAAATTTTTTTTTTTTTTTTTTTTTTTTGTTTTTTTTTTTTTTTTTTTTTTTTTTTTTAAAATATCTTGAAATTCTTTGGGGAATTAAAATTTTTTCAAAATTTCGAAAAATTCCTTGAAACTTGAAAATTTTAATTTAGAAAATTTTCAAAATTTTCTTTATTTTTCCAAAAAATTTTTGATAAAATTTTTAAAAAATTGGAAAATTTGGGAATATTTTTCCAAAATTTTCAAAATTCCCCAAAAAAAAATTTATTGTAAATTTTCCCCGAAAAAACGAAAAAATTTTTTTAAAAATGACTTTTTTCCCCCAATATTTCCCCATCCGAAAAATTTTCCGAGGTTTCCGGGTTATCCAATTTTTTAGAAGATTTTCGGGAAAACCACTCCCATCGGGAAAAATTCCCCCCTTATTTCAAATTTTAAAAATTTTCCCGGGAAAATTTTTTTCTGAAAAAAATGCTTGGCTTTCCCAAAAAAAAATTTTTTTTTAAAAATTTTTTTTTTGATGGACTTTGGAAAATTATTCCAAGGTTTTTAAAATTTCCAAAAAGCTCCCCCTTTAAAAAAAAAAATTTTAAAAGCAAAAATCTTTTTAAAAACACCCGGAACTTTTCCCCATTTCGGGAAAACTCCAAAACCCTTTTTTTCTAAAAACGAAAAACCAAAAACTTGGAAAACTCACAAGTGAAAATACAAAAAAAAAAAAATTTTAAAAGGGAAAAATCCCTTTTAAAAAATCTTTAAAGACTTCGTACTTTAAATAAAGAGGGGGGGGGCCAACAAAAAAAAAAAAAAAAAAAAAAAAAAAAAAAAAAAATTTCCCATGAAATTCTTGTCGAAGAGACCGCTCGCCTGGCGAAACAATTGAGTCATACTTCGTTCAGTGTAACGGAGTTTCCCTATGGCGGAAGGAAAGCCGACTAACCCTATACATGTCTTTTGACCTCCTGACCTTATTCTCACTCTAACTGTACTCTTCTGTCACATCTCTCTGATCGTAAGTCCTACTGAGTATATGCTCGTTGATCACAATGTTCTATTAGTATTTAAGCTACTTTGTTAACTTGTAATTCTTAGTCATCCGCGATCGGCTGCAATCCGTCGGGCCCTTCCCGTCAAATTCATTGTCATAATATTAAGTAAATGCCCTCGGGCAATCTTTAATAAGGTAACATTGAAAAAAAAATGCAATCGCAGGGCGTGTTACCACCAGATCACAAAGACTGGTACTGTGCGTGTGCACGTCGTGGACAGCTCACTCAACGTTGTGAAACACGTAGCCAGTACGCGAACTGCGGCTGCACACTCTTCGGCACAGAGAAGGAAAACTCTAAAACGCAATAAAATCGTGGGTAAAGCACCGGCAAACTACCCCGACTAACTTGCGTAGGAGAGTCGCGCATCGGAAACCGCGTATGGCGCCTGAAGAAGTAGTTCAGTAATTAGCCTAAAACAATCTTGCCATAAGCAGTCAGCAAGACTGCAGATAAGTATCGTTAGGATCCTTAAACAAGTCTGGAATAGTCTTATAGAGTCTTAAATGAGCATTCGTGAGGCTTCAAATAAAGAGAGGGGGCACACAATTATTAAATTCTTATTCATTCTGAAGTGCTCCTCCCAAGATTTCTTCCTGGATCCACAGCTGTAGCTAGCTCGAACCCATTCGACCCTCACGACCACCTCCAACTGAAACTCTGTTCGATCATGCAAGGAGAAATTTCCATTTCCATGATCAGAAAATGCTACCCGATTGTACAACAAAACGTGTTTCCCATGTGTGAGCAGCAGACCTATTATCCCACGGAAAAAGAAAAAGTAACAGAGAAAAACGATCTTCACACACGAGATGCTCCGGATGTATTTTACTTTCGAATGAGAACGTTTTTGATATGATTTCGGGTGACAATGAAAGAGAACGAACTGGATGTGACATTATATTCATTTCGATATCGTATCATGTCCGATGGAATTTTCCTTGACCCTTCAAACGCGTATCCGATACAAAATACACATCCACCGACATTTTTCCAGAACATTACCACCTTCTACAACAGTGACCACTCGACAACAAATTTTCGAAAAGGTACGATTTTCTAACGAATATCGGTACGGAACTATATCTCAATATTTACCTAGTTTGAGGGCCACTGTGAACTAGAGTATTTCACTTTTACAAGCATCATCATTTTTCACAGATAAGGCACATGGATAGAAGAAGGTGTAGGCTAATGGCTGCAGTCATTTTCCTATCGGCACATAATCCGTTCTTCCCCCGGCTCAACCATCAGGTAGTTTTTGCACGAACAGTTTCAATTACGTCTCGTATGTATTGAAGAATGTCTTGCACACACGTTACACTTGTTGCTAGGGTGACAGCTAATAATTCACGAGTGGAAGAACAGAAGAACGAGGAGGAAAAATAAGACAGCGATAAGACAAACAGAGAAGCAAATAGCGATATATAGCCTTGCTTTTCACATACAATCAATAACCTTCTATCGTATAACGTTTCAAGTTCGGAAATTCTTCAATAATAAATGTACGTTTTCTAATTGCACACGCACGGAAAATGCTCGGAAGCTCGATGAACATACACAACTTTTCGACCTGTTTAAATCAATTTCTCCTCGAAAAGCAAGAAATTATTCAAACAATTTCTGGCCGACTAATATGTTTATGAAATTTATTTTCCAGTCGCGTGTTCGAAAGCCTGACGTGACTCGGGGCATTTTCAGAACAAGGTGCTAAAACGACAATCCATTTAGTGTTGAGTACTGGGCCTATAAGATATACTCTTTCGTAAATTAGTTAGATTTCACGATAGCGGAGATCTTAATGTTTCGTAACCTCAGTCAGACCGCCGTTGTTACAAAGCTGCAGAAGTTCGTATTGTGCGTATGTTTGGCAATCAAATTGAGAGACTCGCCTAAGAGCTAAAAAACCTTAAGGTGGAGTACTCGTTTGTGGCCACTACAAGAAATTTTCCAACTTCGCGTTCATTCTATCGGGCGTCTCTTTTGCAATGGCCCCCTCCCCGTGGTAAGTAGGCAACCTAGCTCGACAATATGTAGACATGTTTGCGTGCTCTTTTTTTGAAGGGGCTGAGTTATGGTCAAATTTTGAAAAGTTTTCTACCGTTGATTTTTTTTCCCCTTCTCATGACTGCAGATAGACAGAAAATGGTACCAGTAGCTAACAGTAGAGGGCAGTTGTGGTAATCACAGAAAATTCTAACGTTAGGTCCACAAGACAGTGGTGTCGATTGATCATACACCTAACATATTACTAAGTACTGACTAACGTACAATAAGTGACCCACATTAGAGGTGAGCACACTTACTCAAAGTTCTGCAAATGAGATGCACAGATACAGAGCACGAGCGCACGAAGCCACACAAAAATCACACTGACCATACAGTAGTTCTGTAGCCTCCGCAATCGAGGCGGAAACGAAGATGGTGCCTATATGTGAGTGGGTTCTGCCTATCGCTACATCATATCCCTATTGTTCACACCCTCGAGGAAGTAATACCATTCCTTCGACAGGCCGAGTTCGCAGCTTCGAGGTATCGGTCATTGCCAAGGAGTACCTAAAATACGGATACTACCAAAAATAGGTTCTTACATGCCAAAAAAAATTGAATAAGAATGACAAAACTGTTAATAGTTTTTCATAAGAAAAGTGAGAGCCGATAAGCCACGTGTTAATTATTATCTAGTCCGATTCAAAATTTGCTCATATTGCTGTCACGGGGGAGGGGAAAGGCAACAGAGATGCAGGCAACTAAGAATGGATGTCCGTAAAGTAAAAGCGGCCATATCGAGCTACAAGATCTCAGAACGTGACACGGTGAGTTCCTGAGTTTCTTGTGACATGCTACACGCATTCGGTAATGTGAATAAAATTGCATACCCAATTAGCCGTAAATACGTTTTCGTATAACGCCGCCTAATGGTTTCAAATTATTAATGCGGATTACAAAAAATAATCGATTAGCCGATTTAAATGTTTCAAAATAATCGTACGCGATCCCCAAAACTGAAATTTTTAAATAAATTAGACCTGTTTAGCCAAACTTTTTCCACTTAATGTGACAATACACTGGGTGACAATCGAATGTAGGTTTTGCGCTTGTTTTTCGCATGTAATCGAAACATTTCTATCGCTATCCGTCAAAGAATTTTGAAAATTGTTATAGATTATACTAAAGCTTTTGACACGGTAAAACACCTCCTTCCTAAAGCAAGGTTACTCTAATTGTTATATCAAGCTAATACAAGAAATGTACCAAGATGTTGGTTTATATTTGCACGAATGTGGAAGGAAGAAAATTCGATATATTAAGAGGAGTCAGACAGAGTGACCCTCCGTCACCAACGCTATTCAGCATAGCCTTACAGGAAATTTACAGGAATCTTGCACGGGAAGACAAGGGAATAGATATAAATGGGAAAAAACTGTGTAATCTAAGGTTCGCGGATGATGGGGTTTTAATAGCGGCCTCGAAAAATGAACTGGAGAAAATACTCAGTGAGCTAAATGAGGAAGTGAACGAGGCGGCCTTGAGATAAACATGGAAAAAACCAATTTTATTACGAATATAGACCACGAGAGTGGGATAAAACTAGGAAGAATACCAGTACATAAGTCAAGGATGTCATTTGCTGGCAATTTTATACTTGAGACTTTTATTAGAGAAAAAACTGAAAAAAGGTTTGGACACATTCGTAGATTTAGAAAAAGCTTTTGATAATGTCAAATGTTCAATAATATTTCAAATAGGGAAGGAGCTAGAAGTTAAGTATAAAGAAAGAAGAGTAAGATGAAATTTACAAATAAATAAGGATCAAGGGGCTCACATATAAATGAAGGATGAAATGGGAGACGCTAAAATTCAAAAAGAAGTGAGACAAGGTTGCTGTTTGTCACCACTACTGTTTAACCTCTTACAGAAAAAGTAATATGAAGACATGAATGAAAGGAAATCAGGCATGAAAATACAAGGGGAGACAGTTGAAATGGTGTACAGACGACCAAGGCCTGAGTTTTAGGCGTTAAAAACTCAAAAAAGGCCGCATCAGAAGTCTCTAACAGAAACTAAATATTCCATAAAATTATAAAGTCTCCGCAAAAGTGAAATGGTCTCAAAAAAAAGCAAAATAGTCCCGAAAAGCCCCAGTATAACTATGGCTTTATGTGTATCAAATTAAAGGTTTTGGAAAACTGAACCCAACTTTTATACTTCTATTCTTCTCAAAATATGTACAACGTAACAATTGAAGATACGGTTTCCAAACTGCTCTTAGTCCAAGAAAAATCGAAATGCGGTTTTCAGCGCTACCTAGTGGCCAATGCGAGCACTACAAAAGTAACTTTATAGAATCTCGATACCTCGTTCAATGGTCGAATTCCGCGCATTCAAAGAGCAGCGCTGGTGGAGGCCGCGTTTTGTTGTTTTCTTGTATTACCTCCAGTGCCAAACTGCCCTTTGTCCACGATTTTCGACCACTTTTCCTTCAATAATTGTAGATAGGCTGCATTCTCATTTTTGTGCGTCTTTGGTAGTATGACATAGGATTCAGGCTACTCGCTTGTACCATTTACAGAAGTCTTAAATGAACTGGTACAGTGTAGCAGTTTTTATCGATTTTCCCAAAAAAATATATTTTGGACTAAGGGCAGTTTGGAAACCGTATCTTCAATTTTGAATCTGTGACGATTGGTTGACCTGTGTGACGTCAGATCCAGAGTGACGTCACACAGGACACGCAAACCTTGCTTTTTCGTCTACTTGTAAATAATGTTTTTTAGCTTTCTTTTTCGTTTGGGCTTGGTTTTCTTTATGAAAATGTATGTATCACAATTCGGTGATGGTAATTAAATATGGTAAGGCGAGATTAAAGAAGTTGCATTTCTTTATGTTTTAACGAACGAATATGACAGAATCAAAATTATTTATTACAACAAATAACAAAGTAGTTATGATTTTTCAATTCTGTTTTCTAAGTGAAATGGATTTAAAAAAATTTATTCAAAAAAGTTGAAAATTAAAATTTTTTTCAAAAAGTTAAAAATTGACAAAATAGACTCAAAAATTAGATTTCTACCCGAAGGAGTCCTAAAAAGTCTCCAAAAACATTAATTTTATGCAAAAATGTTATTTTTAAGGGAAAATAGTCCAAAAAAAATCCGTAGAAAAGTTAGCTCTTGGTTTCAGAATTTGTGATGCGGTCTGTGAAAACATGGCCTATGTCGGAAAAGGTAATTTTGCGCTACAGCAAAATTAAGGGGGGGGGGGAGTCGAAAAAACTCGATTTCCAGATTTTAACGAAAAAGCATTCTAGAAACGTTTGGTAACAATGTATAATGTGAATTCTACCTCCATGATGCGTTGTTTCATGTAGAAGAGACGAACAAAGTAAAAGTGAGCTGTGGCATAACCTAAGTCGGTCTGTTGTTTCGTTCTTATTAAAAATGGTTTTACTATCAAGACTATCGATACTATCGATAACTATCAATATTACTGTCGATAACTATCGGTAGTCATATCTATCGATAATTAAGGGAAAGTGCCACTTGTTGACCTAGGTATCAAATGTTGGCCACTTTTTCTAATACCTCTACAATGCGTTATGAAGAGCGCGCTGGTGCCGCGAACTGTATCAACATAAAATATACATCCTATACTTCCGTTTGGTGAGATTTTTCTGTGAAACCATGTTGCTTATTGCGCGTTATCATTTTTTGAAAGAAGGTGATTGAAAAGTTGATGAAATTTTGCTGTTGTTGAAAAGTGAAAAATTTTCAAAACGAAAATGGTAAGTAATTTCAGCTATATATTTGAGTGACTTTTGATTTATGTAGTTAGGTATACAGTCTCAGCACATGTTGCAATTAAAATTGTTCTCAAAACCTTATTTGGAATGATTGGGCGGAAGCTTTGAAGGCGTGGAATTTTAGTAGTTTGAAATTAGTGTAATTTTCTTCAGATTTGAAATTCTGTTGTTTTTGTTGGCGAGACTGTCATTATTTATTATGCAGAACATTATTCTGTAAATGAATCGCGGGATTTTCAGATTGCGAAAATGGCCAAGATTTGGTATGGCCAACATTTGGCACACCTTTTTTACTAATTTTTCCGTGCTTGCAGGAAAGAAGAAAAAATAATAAAAGACATCCAATATTAATCCGAAATCTTACATAAGAAGACAATAATTCCTCTTTAATGTGCATGCTAGTAACTCAGTCGTACGTAAATGTACTTAAGTAAGTATCTTTGATCGGCTGAATGAATCGCGAATGATTGTTCCAGAGAACCAGTGAGCCTGGCTATTTTACCTGTATTCGTTTATGATCGATATAATTTGCTTAATTTTGTTACTGTAACGTTATGAAAAATAATAAGTAAAACTTCAACTTATACTTGAGAAATAAAAAATATAATATTGATAAATGAATTTATAGAAATTTCTTCTTGCGTGCCAGTTATTGGCCAGTCAACATTGTGCCAATTGTTGACCTGGTCAATACTGGCATATTTATTTCATTTTTCTAGGGGTTATAAATCATGTATCGTTTTCACAAAAAGTAATGCAATTCGAAGATTAGGAGTTAATAGTATGAATATTAAGACATGCACATCGCAGAATCGGAAAAACTTGAATGGTCAAAATTTAACACGAGTGCCAATTTTTGGTTTTTGAGACCTTTTTTAAACCTCTATATTGATAAGGGGTACGATGCGATCTACAAACTTTTTCTCAATATTTGTAGTAGAAGAATGATATTTTCTACTGCTACTAAAATATTCAATTTTCGGCATTAAAGAAAGAGTGAAACTGACTTTTGAAAAAACCCGGTCAATAATTGGCACATTCCCTCATCGATTCACAATCTGAAAAATTCACTTGCAGACATCTCCACCTTCAAATTGTAATAACTCAACAACCAACATATGGATGCTGTATAGACTTTTCGGGATTGCTTCATCTGTCTTTTGGAAATATCATATCCAACATTTAGCTGAATCGATTGGGTATAAGCTGTGAAATCGATTTTTTATTGTATTGCCCGAGTCATAAACTTCAAATATGTTTTTCTCGAAATGACAATTTTGTCCCTGCGAACATCAACTGCTTGTATTGGGCCATCTATTGAGGCTAGAAACTCGCGCCTGGTCTTAAAATGTTGCTGAAAGTCTTCTCTACACATTTCCGACAAAAAGCCTCCCTCCCAAAAAAAAAAAACACGCAGACCCCATCACATTTCTTGATTCTTTCAGAAAACCGTAGCAGACCAAATAGAGTAGGCTAGGGAAAAAAATGTTTTTGCTTGAAAATCCGACCATGCAGTTGACATTATAATATTAGAAAGAAGTAAAAAGAACTAAAGAAGACGTTGACAAAATTGGATGAAAAGGTGAAAACAGATTATAAAATGAAGCTAAATAAGAACAAACTAAAGGTGATGGTAGTTAGTAGATGGAAAGAAAATCCAATAAATGTGAAAATAGGAGGTGAAAAAATAAAGCACCTAAAGGAATTTAAATAGTCTGCTAACGCAAAATGGTAGAAATGAAACAGAAATAAAGTGTAGAATGGAATAAACTAAGAGAGATTTGTTTTCAAAAAGGAGACATATGTATTTAGGGCAAGTATAGATTTGGAAGTCAGATTGAGATTCCTTCGAACGTATATTTGGAATATTGTATGGATATGAGATCTGGACATTAAGAACACGAGAAAGAAGAAGAATACAAGCTTTTGAAATGTGGTGTCACCGGAGAATGTTGACAATCAAATAGATGGAAAAGATCCGAAATGAGGAAGTATTGCGGTGAATAGGGAGGAAAAGAAAAATTCGGAATATAATAGTAAGGAGAAGAGTTAAATGATAGGTCATAATATAAGATATCTAAGCATATTGTTGGGTCATATCATAACTGCTCATATAGCCACTCTTAGCTCCACCGATGGCATACTAATCCTGGGTGACTTCAACGTTGCGTCTTTCACGCCTGATTGCGCTTCGAGTTGTAGTAAGGCAGAGACTCTTTATGACTTCATGGACGTTAACAATTTGATCTCCAGTAACGGAATGAAAAACACATATGGAAAAACGCTAGATCTTGTAATGTCTGACAGGCCTGGTATAGATGTGACTAAAACAAATTCCCTTGTCGACAGTGAGGACCCATATCATCCCCCGCTGGAGATAAATATCCCTTTGCGGAAATCTGCTCATACAAATACAACCAAAAGCAAAACATTGCAGCCTAGGCGACTTTATCATAAGGCAAACTTTTGGAAGATATATGACCTGGTCCAAAAAAGAACTGGAGTGACTTGTACGATCTGAAAGACCCGGATGAAGCGGCAGAGTATTTACATGGCTTTATGAATAGGGTAATGGAAGAAACCGTTCCCAGGTCTAGGGCTGCCGATAGCAGGGTCAAAGCGAGATACCCACCCTGGTATACGAAGGATATAATATCCAATATAAGGGCGAAAGAGAGGTTACGGCGAAAAATTAAAAAGAAGAAGAAAAATCGGAAGAACTCAGGAAACCTGGAAAATGAAGCCAAATTTAAAGAGCTGCGTGCAACTGTAAAAAAGCAAATAAAGGAAGCGCATGATGAGTATGAAAATATGCTAGAGCGGGGTCTAATACAAAATCCTGAGTGATTTTGGCGACATATGAAAGATAAAAGGGGGGCAACTTCAGACTCGGATGTGAAAGAGTATGAGGGTCAGACATGTACCGAGCCAAAGGATATCGCGAATAGATTCGCCGATTATTTTTCATCAGTGTATGTCTCGAGTAATTTAACGGCACCACTAAGTAAGAACAAGCAAAACAGCGTAGGGACGATCCGATTACACCATATCACCAAAAATGATGTCGAACTCGCTATCAAAAAGATGAAAGCTAAGAAGTCATTGGGCCCAGACGGAATACCTACATATGTTTACAAGGGACTTCGGGAATTACTCTCTGTCCCCCTAGCCTGTATTTACAACCTGTCCTTACAGTCTGGGAAATTTCCTAAATGTTGGGCTGTGTCCAAAATAGCACCAATTCCCAAGAGAGAGAACACCATGGATATCACAAATCATAGACCAATTGCACTTATCCCAGTACCTGCAAAAATTTTTGAGTCAATATTACAAAGCCAAATATACGTTCAGGTGGACAGCCAAATAATAAACGCACAGCATGGATTCCGTCGGGGCAGAGGAGTACAAACAAACCTGGCCTCTTTCGCTCAATGCCTGTCGGAGCATATTGATAGAGGGGTGTAGGTCGATACAATCTACACAGACTTCCGGAAAGCGTTCGACAAGGTAAATCACTCCCTTCTGATAACAAAAATGACGGAAATGGGATTTAATGCACAAGCCATACGTTTCATGCAGTCATACCTGACGGGCAGAACCCAATACGTTGGGTACAAAGATGCAGAGTCGTATTCTTTCCCATGCCCATCAGGGGTTCCTCAACGGTCAAATCTGGGTCCACTGCTATTTGTGATTTTCATTAATGACATAGAGAAAAGTGTCAGGCACTCGAATGTCCTGCTGTACGCGGATGACATGAAGATTTACCGTAGTATAGAACGTAAGGAAGAGTGTTATCAACTACAAAACGATCTAAACTCAATAGCAGAATGGAGTGAGGAAAATCATTTACCCTTCAATGTAGAAAAATGTGAAAAAATAACATACACTCGAAATACAGTAAGAACAATAAGTCACACCTACATGATAAACAATATGCGGCTAAGGGAGATTGCAACAGTTAGGGATCTGGGCGTATTTCTGGATAGCAATGTAACTTTTAAATATCATACAGCGCAACTCATTAAGCAGGCAAGAAGGAGGGTAGGATTTATCATCAAAAATTCCAAAAACCTCAAACAAATTCAAACCCTAAGGGTCCTTTATTTTACTTTGGTACACTCGTTACTGGAATTTGGGGTGTTAGTGTGGTACCCTTCGTCTACATATAACGCTTTCCGGAATTCTGGAATCAATACAGAAAAGATTCCTCAAATTTCTCTTTTACAAGACTTTTGAATACTACCCGTCCCGTATGGGATATGAGGAACTGTTGCAGGGCTTCGAAATGCATTCATTGGAGGCAAGGCGTAGGACAGTTTCCTTATTATTCCTCTACGACCTGATGCGGTGCAGAGTTGTGGAGCCAGAACTACTCTCAAAAATCAATCTATGGGTACCTATGGCTAACAGCCGGTTCATGCAAACGTTCCGCACCCCATCCAAACGTACGGATATCCTGGGAAACAGTGTCTTATCCAGAGCATTGGATCAATATAATAGACTGTGTTTGAGCTGTCCGGACCTTGACATATTTTACCAGTCCAGGAATAATTTCCGTAAGACCATCCTGCAGGCTAAAGATTAGGAAATGAGCAAAAGGTAAGAAGAAAAATGAAATAAAGAATACGAATGAATGGATGAACAAACGAACGAACGAACGAACGAATGAATGGATGAATGGATGGATGAATGAATGAATGAATGAATGAATGAATGAATGAATGAATTATGAATGAATGAATGAATGAATTATGAATGAATGATAGGAAACAAATTATTAAGTATTTAATCTTAAGTGAAATTATTTTGTAAAGGTGGTGTCGGCAGTAATTGGTCTACGGACTGTTGTCGGCACCACCTCAAAAAATAAACAAATTTAAAATAAAATAAATAAATAAAATAATATAAGACATCTAATGAATTGGTATTACTGTTAGAGTGAATAGCTGAGGGAAACAACTGGAAAGGCAAAGAATGAGCTATGAAAAGCAGAGAATGAAGGATACAAAGTGGAAATCCTTCTCAGAAAGGAAAATATTAGCACAAGAGAGAGAAAAGTGCAGAGATGCAACCGACTAGTCGAGATTCTAAGGAATACAGCATCATCAACACGGAAGGTACTTTCTTTACATTTAGGCAATCTAGTAATCCTAACTACAACTGGACTCATGAGACAATTGCGTAATACTAGATTCATTAGAAAAGGTACCATAAGCTCGGGCTTTAACGTACATTTCCCGGCGTAATTTGGCGAACCATTCGATCGCAATTTCATTCGACGCTTCAAACTAAGCTATTAGAAAATCCTTTAAAGTAATAAACACGGGACTGTTTGCGATTCAGAAGGCACAATCGAAAACGTTAGTTCAACCTTGAAGAACTGCTCCCAGCGGCGGCGATTTTAATTTTAGTGCCGCCGAAATTTAATAAACGTATACGGCGTGCGAGGTGCGAGGCGAGATAATTTCATATTCGCTCGAACATCTACAAGAGGATTTTGCGACTTCGTCTGAAGCCGTATACCTACAGTTTAGACGTCACTCTTCGGAGTTTCAAAATATTCTACCAAGTTTGAAAGACGAGTTCACCTTTTCATTCGAACGTATAAATACTCTCTTCTTTTTTGCGCAGCTTTCAAAAAATTCCAGAAAAACTTCGGTAAGCTCGTTACTCTCCCGGCATCATCTCTTCTTCAATTTTCGACCACTTTGCCGTATTAAGTCGGCGACGTATTTTCTCTGCCTGGTTACTCGACGTCGCTGCGCTGCCATGTCTTCCCAGTTATTATTACGCTCGACAAGGTTTCACGTAAAATAGTAGAAAGAAAAATTACCCTGCCTTTATCAAATTTTCTTCGTTCAAACGAAAAAGGGCCAAAGACTAAACTAAATCAAAGATCCGAAATAAATTGACGGCGCAATGGTTTATTAGCCCCAATCGACGTACCAAAAGTCTTCAGTGATCTCGATGGAGTATTTTCCCTTGAAGAGCTGAACGTACCACCGAAATCAGTTTTCATAAAAACCTTGAGAACAATCAACGGTACGGAAAAAATGAATAGCCAAATAGTTCCTCGTTGGATTTTATATAAAAAGTCTTTTATTTTTTCGTAGTTTGAGTATTTTAGGTTTCAATTCCTCTATGGATCAATACGGGTGAGGGTTAGGGCCAAAACAACCAGGAATATAAATACCTCAACTCAGAAAACCCTAATTTTGACATATTTGACGCAAACACGTGTAAATTTAAATACTTCACATTCAGCCCCTTGTGGACCAAAGGATCACAGTTTTTCTGATGCCCGGTTTTTGTTCCAGTCCGCGCCTGAATTGTTGAGTTAAAATGGACTTCGATATCAGTTTTACCAAATGAATACGACACAAATGTATCTTTGATATCGACTTCAGAACCTGAGTCACATTCTCCAGACAAAAAGCTGAGCTCAATGAATCGCTGATATCAACAAAGTCCTAAAATAAATCGATTTTTTTCCGGTTCGTTTTTACAATCAAGAAAGGCTGGTATCTTACAGTAATGCAAACGTACGACTCAGGCACCGATACAATTTAGGAAACAAGAAGCACACCGGGTGGAAAACAATTTGCTGATGAAAACGGAGGAAAAATATGGCGAATGAAGAAACAATGCAAACATCTCGAATTTACCTCTACGGAAGAGTAACAAACACCAAAGGCAAAACAATAAAGCGTTTCCACGGAAAATAATCGTTTTATTCCGGCATTCCGGAGTTTAAAGCTGCAACTGTTTCATTTCTCACAAAGAAAATAGAATTTGTAATTACAAAACGAGGTAACGTGGCGGCTCTTACTCGCAGATTGAATTGTCGCGATATTAAAAATGATATAAAAAAGATTTTATCGCGCTGGTGCTCGTTTCAATTCTCGGTTACAACCGCAAAAGGGAGCCTAATTTTACGACCAGTATAACCAGTTATACGACGCCGTTCTAAATCTAGAAATTATTTCTAATCTCGGCTATGAAGACTCGCAGGAAGCAGATACGAGAATATTTCCAACATTCTAACAATCTATATCGGAGGTAACCCTTTTCTACATCGAGTTATAAGGACGATTCTGTGGTGTTTTTACGTTATATGTCCACATCACTTAGTCACCCTGCGTTGAAGGCGTAGAAAAACTGTAGAAAACTTGATTAGTGAGACAGCCCTCGATGAAACATGAAATTATGTACGTCCCAGAACTTCATAAGTGAAAGCACAGAAAGTATCTTTATCCGGACAGGGTGTTTACTAAATACGAATTTTCTAAAAGTATTGCGGTGAAGAACGCTCCCGAACATTCGAGATAAGCGAAGAAAGATCGACACGTTTCGAGCAGCAGAATCGAACTTCGATAACGAAAGCAATAAGGAGTTTCACCGATAACGCCGGGATATATAAAGGCCGCTGGCCGACGCCATATAGTCTAGTTTTATATGCGATAAACTGTGCGTTTTTAAAGAGATCTAGCTACTGTTTTCGTGCGTTTGTATTAGTGTGACATTAAAAGTTCTTAGTACGTGTTTTCGTGAGTTTTTCGGTGCGAATCTCGTTACAGTATGAATTTTGTATGACTTTTGCACGACCTTTTTTCGAAACGTTTTCATGCCTAAACAGAATTTCTACAAGAATCAAAGAATAAATTTAAAAAAATTCTAACTGCAAACAAAAACTTCGAAGAAGCTTAAATAATAGCGAGCGAATTATTGTAAGGAATTTTGCGAAGAACACAATTTTTCGACTGAATTTCAATTTGGCCATATTTTGATAAGAAATATGTATTGTGGTTGTTCAGGAAGAATTAACAAATCTGTAAGTGATTAGAAGCAATTGTACAAATACGACTTTTGTGTGACCGGTAAACACCCTGTTTTAATTCGTAAGGTTAAGGCAACTTTCGATTATTTCGTTTAACGTCAAGCAGTGGCACCGGGATTGCGGAAAGGGAACTTGCACTCATCTATACTCACAATACTCAACAAATAAAATGGTAAGAATGAGAGTTTGCTAACACAAAACGGTATACGAGCAATCAAATTAGCTGGGTATCTACCATTTACATTTTGATATTCGTCACTCGTCCCCTCTCAAATTTTTCCTTTGAAAGTAAGAATGAACGTGGCCATTGAGTTCTATTCTCAACTATACGAGGATAAAAATAAGGAGCAAAAAAGTGAACTAACTTCTGGTGCACGAGATTGAAGCAATAATAAAATAAAAACTACAAGAAAGAAAAAGCATCAAGGACGGACAAAATCACCAATGAACACATAATCTACGGGGGGAGGGGGAGGCACTTTGACCAGATACTTCACCTATTTCTTAAATCTGATTAAAAATCATAACTAGAATAGTCATATAGGTGAATCATTCAGGAAACCACGTAGGAAACAAACGGAAGAATCATATAGGAGAAACATATAAGAAAGTCAGAGAAAAGTTCGACATGATAATCGTAGAGGAAAATCATGAACAAAAACCATAACATATAGGTAAGGTGCAGTGGGGTAATTGCAAAATCAGCTGTTGGAGGCTAAGAAACATAATATTCGACCACGCCATCTATTGGTACATTAAGGCACATCTATTACTTATATTATATTCACCCAACCTGAACGATATCCGTGCGCTCGTTTTATTCTGTGGAAATGTTTTCATCATCACATGTCGAAATCACTCCTAAGTGAAGTGGAGGTAGTTGTATTTCAAAACGGCTGAAAATGTATCCAGTGAAATTTTTTTGAAAAGATATTTATCTGTTAGTTATCACAAAAGATTCAAGTTTAAGGTAAGACCATTGATTTTGAGAAATTCTAAATATATTGGCGGAAATATGTGTTTTTGCATTTACCCCAAGGAAAAGTCATGCTGGGACAATTGCAAAATTGAAAATACATATGTATAATTTTGCATTTACCCCAACAATTTTTTTAAATGTTTCTTAGGTGTAAAATGGTCAGAAAATACCAAAAACCGAATACTGCACCACCAAAATACAATCAGGAGCATATGTAATAGGCATTAAAGACCTTAAAAGAAGGCCATCCTTCAATTAAGGAGACTTTAAATTCGAAATTTCTTTCACTCCACTGAAAAATTTCTTCTCAAGTAGATAACTCCTAGAAATTTTGACCGAACAAAGCTTATGAATAGATCAAAAGTTAGTAAATTTCATGCAGAATACCGTAAGATGATCAAAACTGCAAAAAAATAAGGCCTCGCAAAAATAATGTACGGTTTTGCACATGGGGTAAATGCAAAAACGTGATTGAAAAGGTTTAGAGTTCCATTTTCCCAAAAAGTTGTAAATTTATTGGTACAAAATTTTCCCCACTAAAAGAGAACCCTTCAAAGTATGTGTGACAGCAGAAATTTGATGTTGATTGGTGCCATAAAGCGGTTACAGTGAGTCGGCAAAGTGTCACCAATCAAAAGTCGTTTGCAATTACCCCACTGCACCGTATATATGTTACGCCGAATTCATCAAATTGACGATTTCATAAAATTGGCAGATATTTTGCTGATTTTATAAAATCAGTAGCGCAAGAGCAGTTGTTGCCAAATTTATAATATCAGCAACATTTTTTGCTGAGTTTATAAAATAAGCGAATGTTTGCCGATTTTACAAAATCAGTATTAAATGATTGTTGCTGATGAGTGTACCTGACGGATGAGGTCAGAATTTTCACGTGCTCACTAGAAAGAAAAATCTATGATAAGATAAAATGAAGACGAGTACTACTCATAATTCGAATAATGTCACTGATTTATTAAATCATGACTTCTCTACTGATAAAATGAGACATAAACTCCATCTGTACCTTCGAAAATGCTCTTCAATATTTGTTTGCAAACAGTGACAGTGAAGTTATTGCTCGTGACTCTGATTTTGAGTTTGACCTAATGGATCAACATAAATGGACTTGTGAAAAAGAGGCGAAAGCTGTGTGAATTTTGAAAGATGTTGAAGGCGTAAAGTGCTGGCAGTTCCAGAGCAGACTGTACAATCGCGTGCAAACTATTCTCTCAAATCAATCAGAATAATACGTCCACTTTTTGCCCCAACAGTATTTCCTTTTTTGCCTGTGGGTGGTTCATTTTCAGCCCCATAAATTTAACTTTCTTCAGTTATTGACTGGTTAAGACTTATTAGTTTTTGAGAGCACTCAAAGAAAGCTCATTCTTTTTATCACTCAAAAATGTAAAAGCAATCGAGAAATAATAATTACATCGTAAGCAATCTACTTTTTTTTCTTCTTCAAATTGCAAGACCATTTTTTCATAGAAAAAAATGTAGTTTTACGCTACCCCCTCCCCCCTTAATTCTAAATGAAAATAGGTCAGATTATTTATCACAACCACAGAAAAAGGATTTCCTTACACATTGTCGTTCAAAATTCCTTTTTGAAACTCTTTCTACAGAAAGCTGGACTATGTTGACTTATTACCCTGAGAATTGAGTGTTCATGTTTTGCACCAAGTGACCCTATATATCTGCCGATTTTATAAATTTGGTAAAAATGTATTCACTTGTTTCATAAAATCAGCAGAACCTGCCGATTTTATGAAATTGTCAATTTGAAGAATTCGGCATAACATATATAACACTACACAACAATATTGAGATTTCTAAAAAAAAATATGACTCGAGAATATATGATTCTACATTATATGTATCTTCAACGAGGAATTCAAAGCAGATGTTAATTTATTGATTATAATTCATTTTTTTAATCTATTTCATATTTTAAAAGCACTAATCAAACAACATTGTTGATTGTTGTTCAGTATTGTAATCAGTATCAGTATAGCTAGCTATTCCCGGGCGACAAAAAAGAATGAAAAGTGAAAAATTTGATAAGATTTTAATTTTGAATATGGAAAACGAGAAGTTCTCGAGAAAAATGGTTAATGCAGTCGTATTCAGCATTCAAAATATAGCTAAAATTATACACGTAATCTCATCCCATTGCTTTTACGCTGTTGTATAGTGTAATAGGCCAATCATACGAGAGAATTTTGTGGGAAGTTTATAAGACCATAATGGTGAGCGAAGAAAACTACATAAGAAAATTATTTACAGAAATCATATGAAAAATCAAATAGGCAGCGATGTACGCAGGGAGGCTGAGGGGACTGCTCCTCCCACCTCATTACGTTCCATGTCTCTATAAAAGTGTAAGGAATAGTGCAAAAATATACTCAACATGGTGAGAAAACGTTAATGATAAGAATTTCTGCTAGACCAGTATCTTTAATGATAATTCAAGTTTATGCCAACAGGGAGTCATAGTGAAGAAGAAGTAGGAAAAATTTATGAACAAATTCAAGTATCAAGTAAGGTGAAAGGAAGAGAAAATTTAATTATAATAGGAAATTGGAGCGCCAGAGTAGGTGAAAGAAAAGAATATGGGGTATACGGAGAGCATGGTTTAGGAGAGCGATATGAAAAGGGGGCAAAACGCACAGAATTTTGTGAAGAATATAAATTAATTATTGGAAACACCCTGTTCAAAAATCATGAGAGAAGAAAATACACTTAGAAAAGCTAGATGAAAGAAGATATCACGTAGATTATATTACAATGAGAAGAAGATATAAAAATCAAATATGGGATTTTAGGAAAAATAGTGATCACAATTTAGTAGTAATGAAATATAGGTTTAAATTTAAAAAGATGAATGAGAAGAAAGTGGAAATAAAATGGAAAGTGGAGTTACTGAAAGAGGTGAAAAGAAAAGAGAAAGATATGAAAAAGAAATAACAATCATTATGGGTCAGTATTTTATTATTAAAAACAGCATACCTTGAAGCTATACAAAAAGAAAAGCCAATTTCTTCTTATTAAAGGCCGAATAAAAAAAAAAAAAAATTGAATAAGAATGTTGAAACCCTTTGTAATTTCTCATAAAAGAGAAGGGGCCGATAAGGCATACGTTAATATTATTCAATCCGACTCAAAATATTTGCTCATATTGGTTCCAAGAAGGGGTCGGCGAGGGGGAAATAGAGGCACGGATAAATCAGAATGAAAGTCCGATACGTAAAAGCGATCGTATCGAACTACAAGATTTAACGTAACACGATGAGTCCCTGAGTTATTAGTCACATGCTACATGCATTTGGTGATGTTAATAAAATTGCATACCCAGTTAGCCGTAAATACGTCTTCCTAACATTACAAGGCTGCACAGTGGTTTCAAATTATTGATGCGGAAAAATGGGTTGACCAATTTTTTAAAAGTTCCAAAATAACCGTACCAATTTTTCTGAGCAAAACATCGGTCAATCAGTTATTGATCGATTACTATAAAATTCCCGAAGAATGAAAATCATTTTCTAATTTTTAGTAATTTTATATTGTCTTGACAAAAACATTGTATTTCAGAAGCAATAAGATTCAAATTAACACGAATTTCATATAGATCAAATATTTATCGTCAAGCAAGGACGAAAAAAGGGTAGTCGGGGTCAGCTTGCTCTAAGCCTTCGTCGGAGGTGGGAAATATTAGTACACGGATCAAAAGCTGGAAAAGTTGGAAAAATCCAACAAGTCAGAAAGTTGTATTTTTTTTTTTTTAGCCAACAGAAACAAATTTTGATACTTGGGAATTTTGAGTTGAGTCAGAGTTGGGAATTTAGCAATTTTTTCCCCTCCAGAAAAATCTCTTCGCTACATCCCTGACCGTCAAGAGTATGAGTTGTAATTTATTTTGAAGTAAAAATGTCTGCAATTATTATAAAAACAAAAAATAATACGTATCGAATATTAACGTTGAAAAAGTTGGATGAAAAGTTAAAAATAAAATATAGATGAATAAGTGTAAAATAAAAGTGATGGTAGCCAGGAGATGGGAACAAAATCTAATGAAAAACAAAGGAGAAAATAGTATATTACACACCAAGAGTCAAAAGTGCGTGTTTACATGGCGAGGGGAAGTTTGCGAACGAGTGTAGCGAGTGAGCAGTTCCCAAGTCATGTAAACTCAATTTTGGCTATTGTTGTGGAAGATATTTTTTATACTACTTGATCAGAAGCGGCAATGTTTTTCGCGGACATAGCCTGTAATTTTTTTTTTTTAATCTATTTATTTATTTATTTAAATTATAGACAGGTGATTTTTTGTGTGCGTAATTAATTCAAGCAGTATCACAGTCTTGTCTTCAGTTTGTTCACGTGCACAAACAGCATACACAGGTAGTGGCCAGAAAAAACGTAACGATGGTTAACAATGAACGGTAACAGCTGTACTACGTCGTGAATGTTTAAATGCGTTCTTAAGTAGCTATTTTGTAATTCGCTCCGTGATCGCTGCATTTCAGTCAAATGTTTCAACGGACGCGGGTTCGATTCCCTAATACAAAATTACTGGCCAGCAATTTTTTTCATGTAAAAACGCTTTACATTGCGGGACCTTTACTTTACATGCAGGTTTCGTTAGCACTCGATGCATGAATGATAGGCGCTTCTTGTCGTCCGTAAAACAAGAACGTAAACATTGCCTTTCTGATCAAGTATTATAAAAAATAATTCAAATACTTAGGTCATCTCTGATAACGCAGGATGGAAAGAGTAAAACAGAAATAAAGAGTAGAATAGAGCAAGCTAAGAGAGACTTTTTCCAAAATGGGGACATATTTTTGGTACTAAATAGATTTGGAAGACTGAGATTTATTCGAACGTACATTTGGAGTATAGCATTGCATAGATGTGAGACCTGGACAATAGGAACATGAAAAAGGATAGAAGCTTTGGAAAGGTGGTGTTATCGCAGAATATTGAAAATCAAATGGACAGAAAAGATTAGGAATGAGAAAGTATTGAGGCAAATAAGAGGTAAAAGGGAAATTTGGAATATAGTCGTGAAGAGAAGAGTTAAATGATAGATCATAATACGAGACACCTAAGGATGTTGTTAGGTCATAATATAAGACATCTAGGGATATTGTTATTATTGCTAGAGGAAATGGTTGAGGGAAAGAACTGGAAAGGAAGGCAAAGAATGAGCTAGGAAGAGCAGATAAAAAAATACAAAGTGCAAACCCTTCTTAGAGATGAAAAGATTAGCGCAGGAGAGAAAAAAGTAGAGAGACGCAACCTACTGGTCGAGAAACTGAGAAATATAACATCCTCCACACTATCGTCTCTTTCTACACATTCACTTATACCTGTTCCATTTTACAGAGTTTTTCAACATATTTCACCAATCTTTTTATTTTATCTCTTTTATAGTCTAAGAGTCATCTTTTTTTCATCCGTTAAATTATTTGTTCTCTTTATTCTTGCTACAAGATATCTTTTTACTTCATTACATGCCCGATCAAGTTTTTCTGCTTTCATTTTTGTACCTCAACTTACACACAATTGTGATTAATCCATTTTTCTGTTGCCTTCTTACTTTGTCTCTTTATTTGAATTCCTAACGCCTCATATTTGTCCTTACTTTTTCGATCATTGGCTTATTTATACTTTCTTCTTTCTTCCATCAACTCTAATTTTTCACTTTTTATACTTCCTTTCTACTATTTGAGTACCTATTTATTTCCTTGCTGCCAGATTTATTGCTTTCTTTAGTGTGTCTCCACTCCCATTCTACATATATAATTTCCTTTTTTCGATTTACAAAATTCTATCGTTACTTCGTTTTGCTCTTCCAATAACTTCGAATTCCATTTTGTTTTTACTTTCTTTTAAAATTTAAACCTATAATTCATTACTACTAAATGTGATCACTATATAGACGGCACAGTCCGCGAAGCAGACATGAAAATCTCTCCCGTGGTTGCAGACTCGTCTGCAGGATGATGCATTAGCAGAGCGTAGTGCTCGCAGGCTGGTACAAGGAACGTGACGCTCGCAAGGGAATACAGGCTGATGCAGTTTCTCTAGATACTGAAAATTTGGTATTTCTCTGTGCCTTTAGTTTTTCTTTAAGCTCCCTCACCATGCCGAGGTAGCACACACAGAGGGGAAATTTTGTATAAAGAACTGCATCGGAAAATACTGTGGGAAATTATTTAGGGGAACCATACTGGGCAGTAGGTGAGAAAATGATACGAGGAAATCTTTTAGCAGGTAGAGAGATCGTACAGGAAAATTAGCAAGATTCCCGGCATTCAAAAGAGATGTATTCTGCGGCGCGTACAATAATTCTAAGTTACTCTCTACGAAATTGACCTCATACGTCCAGAAAAACGATGTTGATTGCAGTTGAAAAATATTCGGTGATAGTGAAACAGTAGAACGGATATCCAAAAGTGGTCTCTGGCTCGTAATCCTGTTCTCTTCGTCTCCTTATATTATTCCTCCACACTCGCCCGTCTAATCTCGTGCAATATTGATTTTTCTTTTGAAGCTAAATAAATGGAATATCGGTTTCTTTCCAGAGACATTTCAACTCAAGTAGGGCGGATATCTTACAGAACCGTGAGGAAAAATCAGACCCTACAACTATTTTCTTCTCGCTAAAACGGCGACGAGAGACTTACTAAAACTCTAGTCATAATGAATACATCTTCATCTCACAACAACCTACGGTACGTGTTCGGTAGCCTGTGCTATCGTGTGCACTTGCACAGAGGTACACAATCGGACCGAACGTTCTCGGAAAATCGTGTCGCCGGAGCCTGAAAAATCATTCATGTTCGTAACGTTCTTGTTCATGAAACGGCGACGAGTTTCTCAATAAAAAGGCCAGCGAATGAGCGAGAGCCTGATGGGTCGAACGTCGCCGCATTACGGTAGGAGGTCCACGGTTTCCTCTCCTCGCTCTCCGCCTTTCCACGCTCGGAAAATAGGTCAAAATGCGGCAGGCCCCGCCGAATTCCAAATTTACGTGTCGCATTTTCGTTTCATCTCTCTCGTACAGCCGGCGATATCACGGCGGATTTTCGATGAAATAATACGCGTATACGTCTTGGCAGATAGACGCTAGCCGAGTTCGCCTCCTCGACTTTGTTTCAGCCACTTGAGATGACTTTTCGGCCGCGCCGAAATTTCGACGGTAAATATTGTCGACATCGGTAGTCACTTTTTTTGCAGGGCGGCTAAAAACAAACAAGCGAGCTCGCCTGCTCGTGTTTACTATAAATTACTTCCATCGAATCTTTGGCCACGTTTCGAGAATGCAGAAGGTGATGCGATGTTATTACTACATCGTCTCGTTCATTACGAAACAGTTTCTCTAGGGCCATTAAAAAATCATTCAAAATGAAGTATGTACTTTCGGTTCGGCGGCTTCGGTATTCGACTTTCAAGCCTGCGCCTCATCCGCAAAGATATACACGCCGTCTTACACGAATAATTTACATAATTTAATTCGTCGCTCGCCTCTTCAAACGTTTTCGATGATAATGAAATTGATATAGACACGAGTCTTAACAACGTGTAATGAACGGATCGTGAAAATTGTTATGGGGTTTCGTTATAACGATTTCACAGTTGCCTTATACAGTAGGCCGAAGTGAAAAGGACAAAATTGTTTGAATTTTTTCGCCGAGTAGGGCGATCATCCCTCCTCTATGGGAGCTACCTTGGCTGCCGAGGGGGTTTAAAGAAGAACTGAAGGCACATCATGTGGGATGCAATTAGCTTATCTAAAATAAGAAGGAAGGGCGAAAAAATAACCAAAAAGGCGAATGGGAACCTTTTTTACTATTTTGGACAATCCAAAGGTCATATAGAGGGGAGGGTTTCTATATTTATAAAAAATGGGGCCTCCTCGGCTTGTGTTTACCTTGTCGTGGTGAGGAGGCTTAAGTGAACGCGAGCTCAAAACATCGAGCATAAAAGAACACGGATAAAGGAGCAGGGGAGAGAGTGAATAGTAGAGTAGCTCTCTCAACTCAAGTGGTTAAAACCTGTATCCGGCTCCCCCGAATGACGAAGCGCTCACAACTAAAAACACTCAGGAGATGGAAAACTCCGAAAGATAAACCCTTCAGAAGGCAACGGGAAACCACTGAAGTATTTTCCCAAATTTCATTAATGGCTAGAAACAACTTAAATATGGCCCTTAGTCCGGGGCACCCCTTAAATGGGGAGAGGGCGCTTACAATACCCCCGCTGGCTGATAAGGATCGGTACGTGGAATGTGCGAAGCTTGTATCAAGCAGGAAAAATCCAAAACGTCAAAGCCGAGCGCAAAAGAATGAGTATTGACATACTCGGGATGAGCGAGGTAAGATGGCCTGCAAGCGGTACAACAAGGATGGAAAAATCGACGTTGTACTACTCCGGTTCAATTTAATTTAATTTACAGCGTATATTTGTTGATTATTCTACAAAAAACTATTTATATTTTACAATATTATAGGTATGTACCAAACTCGCCGTCAACCGGCCCAACGCTGGGCATACGCCTCACCGATCCTTTTCCATTTATTTCTATCGTATGTTTCCCTTCCCCGTGCTATTCCTACCCTCCTCGTAATTTCATCCCTCCATCTCCTGAGTGGTCTTCCCGTCCTTCTCTGTCCCTCGTACATTTGCCATTCCATAACCCTCCTTGACCATCTTTCGGCATCTCCTCTCATCACATGTCCCGCGTACTTGAATTTCAATTTTTTGATTTTATATCCGACATCTACCACGCCCGTCCTTCTTCTGATTATCACATTCCTAACTTTATCTTTTCTTTTTAGATTCAAGATACTCCGCTCCATTGCTCTTTGTGTGGAACTAATTCTTTCCAGTTGTGTATCTGTGAGTGCCCAGGTCTGTGCGCCGTAGGTTAGCACCGGCGTTACACACATGCTGAGGGCTTTTGTTTTGGCTTCCATGTTCCCATTTCTTTTGAAAATCCACCCTAAAGCCCAGAAACTTCTCCATGCTTTTGATCTTCTAATTTGAATTTCTTTCTCCAGACCCTTTTGAAACGAAATATTTTGTCCTAGATATGAATATTCCTCAATTCTCTCTATCCTATTTATTCCGATCGTAAGCTGCGTTTCTGATCCGTTACTCATATATTTCGTTTTGCTTACATTTGTTCTTAGCCCTATCTTTTCGCACTCCTCCGACAGTTCCGTTGCCATTCTCCCTAATTCTTCATTGTTCGTGTGTATTAAAACAACGTCGTCAGCAAATTTTAGGTTGTTCAGCTTTTTCCCATTAATTGGCATCCCATAGCTTTCCCATTCCATTTTTTTGAACACGCTTTCTAGTGTACATGTAAATAAATTCGGTGAGAACGGGTCCCCTGTTTTACCCCCCTCCCTATCTCAAACATTTTCCCTTTCCCTTCCACTTTTATGTAAGCTTAGGAGTTGTGATACGCATTTGTAGAATTTTTATTATTTTAGTGTCACAGCCCGCTTGAATTAATGTCGTCCATATGCTTTCGTGGTCGATGGAGTCGAATGCCTTCTGAAAATCAATAAAGAGGAGGTGTAATTTTAGGTTATATTCTTTTGCCTTCTCCATTATTTGGTTGATTGTGTATATATGATCTATTGTGGAGAACCCCTTCCTAAACCCCGCCTGTCCTTCGTCAATGTACCTATCTATTTGATTATATGCCCTATTTTTTTAGTATAGCCATGAACCCTTTAGCGATGCCTGGTGAGAGACTGATAGGTCTATAGTTGTCAATTAGAGTTCTGTCCCCTTTCTTGTGCAATAGGATAATTTCTGAGATTTTCCATTGTTGTGGGATTGTCTCGGTCTCTACTATTTTATTAAAAATCTGTGTCAGTGGCTGTGCGAGGCTTTCCGAGAACATCTTAAGTATATTGTTACCTATTCTGTCTGGTCCCGGGGTCTTTTCTGCTTTTAAGTGAGATAACCAGTTGTGGGTTTCTTGCACCATTATGTGTTGGAGGGGCGTGGATGAGGGTGGAGGTATGGTTGCTTCAATTTGTGTTTGGGTGTTTCGTTTGGAGTAGAGTTGTCTGTAGAAGTTTGTAGCGATCTCTAACACTTTCCTCCTGCCGTGTCTTATCTTTCCAGTCTTATCCTTCAGCTTATTCATTATCTCGTAACCCCTCGAGAGTACTTTTCTGACTTTCCTTATTGACCCTGATTCCTCCATAATTTCCTTTGTTACCCTATTGTCAAATTCATATACGTCCCTTCTCACCTCTTTCTTTATGCATTTCTGGATTTCTGCTAATTCAATTTTTTGTGATGCAGTCAATAGCGGTAATTTCTTGAGTTTTTCTCTTTTTGTAATGAGTGCCTTGGTGTTGGGGGATAGTTTATCATCCGTCTGCGCTGTTGTTTTTTCCTTACCAAATTTCTTTATAGCTGCCTTTATTACTCCTTCTATCGTGTTGTATAGCCCTTGCGTTCCTTTACATTCTATTTCTGTCAGTCTCTCTGTCACTTGTTCTGTTATGAAGTCGTTTGCCGTTTGCATGTTGTATAAGGGGATTATAGTTTTCAGCGCCTTTCTATTATTCTTTTTGTTGTTCATAAAAAATGCCCGTGTTGGGAATTTCAGCTTACATCTTATTATTCGGTGATCTGAGGAAAAAGGGAATCTAGATATGGGTGATACATCCATCACTATGGATAAATCGTTAGTCAATAGATGATCAATAGCGTTTTTTGTGCGCCTGTCTGGAGAAATTCATGTCCATATTCGATTTTGTCTTTTGCAAAAATAGGTATCCGCAATTTTTAGCCCTCCGCTTGACGCTAATGCCATCGTTCTAATTCCATTATCGTTGGACTCACCTTTCGCAAATGCACCTGTACAGTCGCTATATGAGCCCATTGTTCCAATTTTACTATTAAAATCACCCATTATTATTGTATAATATTCTCGTTCCGCTATCATAGTTTCCCTTAGCATGTCGTAAAACTGATCTTTCACTGTGTCTGATGCGTCTTGAATAGGCGCGTACACCTGGATTATTGTCATTCTTATTTTACTGCTAAATTTTATCTTTAGTATTCCTATTCTCTCATTTACTGCTTTTATTTCGTAGATTCTATCATATATGCTTCCCCCCTTATATAAAACCCTATACCCCTATATCCTTTCGTTTCCCCGAAATAATAAAAGTAGTTCCCATTTTTCCTTCTAATAAGAGCTTCCCCCTCCTTTCTTACTTCTGCCAAACCAACTACATCCCAGTGTATCCATTGCAGTGCGCTTTCGAATTCCGTTAACCTTTCTCTTCACCTACTAAACCTCTACAGTTAAAATGAAGTAAATCTAGTTTACAGTTTCTTATCTTACTCTTCTTTACCTTCCCTCTTGTATTCTCGGTGGAAATTGCAGTCTCTGCACCCCACGGTGACTGCTGTCCGACTTGGGGCGGGTGCCGGCGAGTTTGGTTTACATATTATTTTGATATAGAGCGCGAAAAGGTTGTGCCAGCTTCCACCAAACGATCTCCTCCCTTCTGTTGACTTCCTTTTGCCGTGTTACGTGTCGTTCTTTGGAAGTGGTTTTCCAACGTTGGCTGTCCCTTTCTCGCTGACCTTCCTTTATTTGGATCCTCATTAAGCTTACTTTTCGGCCGTTGTGTGTCTCGTTTATGTGTGGGCGGAGATTGTGCCTGGTCCTTGTTTTCGACTTTTTCTTATGATGCTGGAGGTTCATATGCGTTCGACTGTGCCTGTGATTCTGCCTCCTCGTCTACGGCATCTTGGTGGTCCGGTAATTGTTCTTCCTTCGCCACCCATTTAGGTGGACTGTTCTCGCTTCCCTTTACGTAGACTTTTCCACGTCGCATACAGCCTTTTCTTCCTGACCAAAAATTTGTCTTTCCTCAGTAAGAACGAATTCAGCTTGGTTAAGTGCTCATCTACAAAGATGTTATCGCCGGATTCTGCGGTTCTTAATTTCATCCTCTTGCTGCTTTTTATGAGTCTGCTTTTCAGGTCCAGGTTGTTTAAACGTACTATAATGCTCGGAGTTGTTTCGTATCGGCTTGGCGGTAATGGATGTATGGCGCAAATATCGCCATTTTCTACTTCGCAATTTAGTTCTCTCGCTAGATTAACGAAGTTGTCCCGTAGTATTTTTGGCCCTTCTTCATTGTATTCGTTCTCGTCGTATGGTAGCCCTCTTATTATGGCGTCGAACTTTTTACTATATTGCTCGAGGTCTGCAATTCTTTGTTCTAGCTTGTCGTTTTTCTCTCTGAGCATATTGACTTCAGTTTTTAGCACATTTACTTCCTCTTTCATTCCCGATAGTTTCGTATTATTATCTTTCACGATTTCACGTATCGAGTTCAGCTCACCTGATAACCATGCTTTCATTTCTTCGTCCAGTACCATCTTGTAGATTTCCGTAGTGTAGTTAATATACGAATCACTAGTTGCGACTGATTAGACACGTTCGAACAAAATCATTTCAACGCACAATCAACGTGTTCACACTATGCGTGCTTACGCCAAACTACTCCGGTTCAAACGACAGCAGAAACAGAAACGGTGTGGCGATACTGATCAGAAACAAAATCGTTGGATCGGTTATGCAGTTTATACCATACTCAGATAGGGTTATGCTTCTACAGATGAAGACGAATTATCGTACGCTCAACTTAATCCAGGTATATGCACCAACGGCAGATAAAGAAGAAGACGAACTAGAGGAATTCTACAACCAAATCCTCGAGATTCTCAAAATCACCAAAAGCGGAGAAATAAACGTGATCATGGGAGACTGGAATGCCAAAGTAGGCGAACAAGTCCATGATGACGTTGTGGGGTATTTTGGACTGGGATCACGGAACGAACGTGGAGAAAGACTGATAGAGTTCTGCACGGAGCGTGAACTCTTCGTTACCAATACCTTTTTCCAACTACCAAAACGTAGACGATACACTTGGAAGTCACCCAATCAAACAACCAGGAACCAGATCGACTACATTCTGCTGCCTAAAAGCTTCAGAAAAGACGTCAAATCAGCAAAAACGTACCCGGGTGCGGACGTGGGGTCCGACCACAACCCAGTAGTAATCGAAATGAAATTGAAATTCAGGAAGAAGATCAAACCAAAATCAGCGAAAAGAATCGATATCCGAAAAATAACAAAGAACCCAGATATGCGGAGAAAAGTGGCCAAAGAAATGGCGAAGGTTCTGAGACATCAAGATGAAGATATGAACGTAACGCAGTCATGGGAGAAATGGAAAAAGGCACAAAGGGAAATGCAGGAAAAGGTCATAGGCACAACTGTAATGAAGAAACGGAAACCGTGGATGACGGATGAAATACTGCAATTAATGGAGCAACGCAGGTTGAATAAACGAAAAACACGAGAGTATAATAGGCTCCACAAACTAATACGACGCGAAATTCGGAGCACAAAAGAGGAATGGCTGAACGAAAAATGCGAAGAAATCGAGAAAATGCAGGAACGTCACGACACCTTTAACATGCATAAAATGATTAAAGAAATGACCGGTAGCAGAAGATCACAAGCGCCGGGAGCGCTCAAAGACAGTGCAGGGAACATCCTACTCGATACCAAAGAAAAGTTGGCCAGATGGAAAGAGTACGTCGAGAAGTTATTCGAAGATGACAGATCTGAAATGCCTGAACAAGAGCCGGTAGTCAGCGGAAAGAAAATAGATATCAAAGAAGTAGTTCAAGCAATCCAGAATCTGAAGAACGGAAAAGCGATTGGTCCAGACGAACTTCACGGAGAAGTTCTCAAAACGTTGATGAACGACGAAGACACGCTAGGGTCTTTGACCAAATTCTTCAACAAAATATACGACACAGGAGTCTTACCGCTAGACTGGCTCAAATCTACCTTTGTAACACTTCCGAAAAGGCTCAACTCGAGCGACTGTAACGACTACAGAACCATTAGTCTGATGTCTCACATCCTGAAGACATTTCTGAAAATTATACACCTAAGAATCTACAAGAAATGCGAAGAAAACTCGGGTGGTCAACAGTTTGGATTCAAAAATGGCTTCGGTACCCGAGAAGCAATCTGCGCACTAAACGTGACGGCGCAGAGATGCAGAGACGTCAACAAGAAGCTGTACCTATGTTTCATTGACTACAAGAATGCGTTCGACTGCGTACGGCACGAAAAGCTGATGGAAATCCTGAAGAAAATCGGCATATCCGATAAAGAAAGAAGAATCATCGCACATCTATACTGGTATCAGAAAGCTGTAGTCAGGTGCGAAGGAGAAACAACAAAGGAGATAGAAATAAAGAAAGGAGTGAGGCAGGGGTGCGTTCTATCCCCAGCACTCTTCAACGTATACTCGGAAACCATCTTCAACGAAGCCCTCACGAGTGAGGACGGAGCGGAGATAGGTGATAAGCATATCTCAAATATTCGCTACGCAGACGACATAGTGCTGATCTCAGACAGCTTGGGTGGACTACAAAATATGCTACTGCGAGTGGCAGATGTCAGTCACGCGTATGGATTGGAAATCAACGCAACAAAGACCAAATGGATGATCGTACATAAAAAGAAGGATGCGCAAATGATCGAGAACGACCGCATTCGAGTAAACAACGAAGAAATTGAGAGAGTAGACAAATTCCTGTACTTACGTAGGTATATGGTTCCAAGAAGAAACAGATCAATCCATAGAGATCAAGACAAGAATTGGAAAAGCAAAGACCACGTTCTTGAAAATGAAAAATATTCTCACGAGGAAAGACCTGGACTTGAGCCTGCGAGTGAGATTGGTCTGGTGTTACGTCATGCCCGTGCTGCTGTATGGCATGGAAAGCTGGGTGCTGTCACGCGAATTGTAGAAACGCATTGAGGCGGCAGAGATGTACATCTATCGTCGCCTCTTAAAGATATCCTGGAAAGATAAAGTCACCAATGAAGAAGTATTGAGACGTATGTCCAAAAAACGAGAACTATTAAACATCATCAAAGCCCGCAAACTGCAATATCACGGACACGTCCATAGAAACGAAAAGTATACGGTTTTCCAGAATATACTGCGAGGAGGAATAAAGGGCAAAAGAAGCGTAGGAAGGAGAAAGAAAACTGTCATGGGAGGCGGATTTGAGAAGATGGTTCAAATGTTCCTCGACAGACTTGTTCCGTAACGCTGCGAATAAGGTTGTAATAGCCATGATGATCGCCAAACTTCGGTCGGAGACGGCGTCATGAAGAAGAAGAAAAAATGGGGAGACACGTTGATTATGGTTAAAGGAATCTCAGAGAGAATTGCGATCATGAAACATCCCACGGGGGTGGAAGAATACTCTCTGTAGCATGGCAAAATGAAAGGCTAGTTTTTCGAATTAAAAGTCTTGAGCTAGGACATCGGTATCCAAAGGAACGATAGTTTTCATGTATCGCGGTATAGTAGGTAGCTGGACATTTTCGACATTTATTTAGGGTGTGAACTGCATGGTGACATTCTTGGAGTGAAAATGATTTCTTGATACGCGTTAGAACATAGACGTATTGTGGATAGATCTTTAGCCTGTATAGGCGAGTCGGATGTAACGGCGATTGAGAGGCCAGTACCTACATGCTTAAGTCTGATCAATCACCGAGAATCTCCGTACAGAGCTATATCAAAATCGTATTCAAAATCCAGCATGAACCAGCAATTCCAATTCATGTCACCACAAAGGTAGGCCAGCTTAAAATTCTCCTCGGTGATAAATAAGACGCTCGCTTTGTCGAGGAGGCATTAACCACATGGTCGAGCACGATCTTACGTGGAATCGCCATCCACAGGCCTTCTCTTGAAAGGAATGGTTGTGCTGGGAACTATGTTTTTCGTGGCTTCGCCAATCAAAAGTCGACGTTTCTTTCTGTCTCTCGGACCGTTACGACCATATGCAGTACAGAGTACGAGGGGTGAAATGATAAATGAGAAGACGTTGTTGGCGGAGTTATACAGATAACGAAGCGACGCTGCAAGTTGAAATTTTAACGCGGTTTATAGGCACTAAAACTTGCAGTTCCAAAAGTTAGTAGCCCTGCGTACTGAAAATGCGATAATGTGCAATTTTTCATAAGATTACAGCAAACTTTATATATTTCAGCGTTTGTGAGTGAATGCAGAGGCTCTCTGGGGCCACTCCACCTCCGCCCATTTTCGGGCATACACCTCCACGTAGATTTTCCATTTTCGTTTATCCTGCGCTAATCTTTGCCATCAGGGCCACAGTTCTCTGACGAGTTCATCTCTCAATCTGGCTACTAGTCTACCTATCTTTCAGCGGTATCCAGTTGAGTACTTTATCTCCCCATCTATTGTTATTCGCCCTCGCCAGATGCCCCGCATATCTCCACTTTAATTTTTTGACATTATACCCTACATCCCCGCCTCTCACCATTTTGTATAATTTTACATTTCAGGTTTTGTCTACCCATCGCAGTCCTAGCAGTTTTCTCACCGTAGATCTGAACGTAATTTTTAGCTTCATCATTTGCTTTCTTGTAAGGGACCAAATCTGCGCTCCATATGTGAGGACTAGTACCATTGAGCTATTTAGTATTTTTATTTTGAGGGCGGTGTTGAAATTTCCACAAAAATAGATTTTAGTCCCTAAAAGTTGTTCCACCCCTTTTTGATACGTCTTATAATTTCTTTGTTACCTCTTTCTTCAAAACTGATAATCGGTCCCAGATATTTGATTTGTTTTACCTCTTCTATCCGTTGCCCCTCGATTATCAGATTTTTCCTTTCCCCTCTTCCGATTATTTTTGATTTGTTACCAGTCAGCTTGAGACCAGTTTTCTTCTGCCATTTTCTTCAACTCCTTACTATTTTCTGCAGATAAGATAATATCGTCTGCGTACCTTAGATTACTTAGAAATTCTCCATTCATTTCTAGTCCCCTTCTTTCCAACTTCAGATTTCGAAATACTCTTCCAGAATGCAGTTGAAGAGGTATGGCGAGAAGGGATCCCCAGGTCGGACCCCCCTCCTAATTTTGAATTCCCATATTTTGCTTTTAAGGCTGACTCTTGCACTCGAATTCGTATAGCAATTCAGTATGCCTTCAATAAACCCTCTTTAAATTCCCTGATTCTCCAGGGCTTTTAACATATACTATTTTATGATCCACTGAATCAAATGCCTTATGAAAGTCGATGCAAAGCATTTTAATTTCCATATCATATTCATTTGTTTTTTCAGTCATTTGGTTCATAACGAAAATATGGTCTACAGTTGAGAAGCCTTTTTTGAACCCCGCTTGTTCATTCCCCTGATTTGAATCCAATTGGTTATATATTCGTCTTTTTAAAACGGCCATAAATACTTTATAGCTTATTGCCTGTAATTTTCAATTAGTTCCTTCCCCCTTTTTTGTATGATAATATTATTTCGGCCAAGTTCCACTGTTTTGGACATATTTTCGTAGATGGAAGTTTATTAAATATTTTAGTCAACTGTGGTACTATCTGATCGCCAAACCCCTTCAGCATTTCATTCGTAATTCCTGCTGGTCCTGGGGCTTTGTCATTTTTCAGTCTGTTTAGTACGTATTCCCTTCATTATCTCCGGGATTCCTTCCTCCTTCCACCCTCCAGTTTTTGCTATTTTTGATATCTTGTTTCGCTGGCGGTACAAGTCCTCGTAGAAACTCGTTGCTACCTTAACAATTTTTTCTTAATTTTAAGTCACTTTTCCTGGCTGATCTTTTAGCTTCAGCATAACCACTTTCCCGCCACCGAATTCCCGCCTGACTGTTTTAGTGGACCAGCTTTCTTCCAAAATATCTTGAAATTTTTCATCATATTTTGTAATATCGTCTCTAACTTTTTTATTCACCAATTTTTGTATTTCAGTTACCTCAATCTTGTCCAGTGGTGTTTTATTTTTCCAAAGGGTATTCTTCCTGTGAATCAAATCGAGAGTCTGTTTTGAGAGCTTATCCCCCATTTTTTCTTTAGCCCTCTTCACTCCAAAATCTTAAACCGTGTTTTTTAAAGCTTGGATCATCCTGTCGTAGAAATTTTCCTCCAATTTCGTTTCCTCGATCACTGATTTTAGTTTCTGGCATGCTTCCTCTTTCTTTCTGAATGAGTATCTACACTGCACGAAGATACATTGGTACATGGCTACGTCTTACAGCAATTAATCGGCTGCAGTTGCAGTCGTCTAGCAAAGATCATGCATGATCAATGAGCACACGGCTAGAAGGAAAAATAATTTCCATGGAAACGTGAACCACTAAACTGAATTTTGACCACGAAGAGCTGAATCATACTGATTGGCTTCACGCAATACGCAAAACTGAACTGAACTGTAAACTGAACTGGAATCAAGTTCAGTGTCGGTTGGAAATAGGATGGAAGCAGACCTGGCGATCGCCGGAAAACAAAACAATGAAAGAGATCGACCACTTATAGAATACGATTTAAAAATGATTAGAAGTCAAAGAAAAAAAAAAAATTTCAACAAGTTTGGTTTTTCATCGAACCGTAGGATGGCTACAGCTGAAGCAGACCTCGCCCTCGGCTCTGATGAACCTAGGGATATCATGAGATCGGATACAGGGAGTAAATGGGTTATACCGGTACATAAGTGGGACGAGGCGAATGAAGGACTAAGGAAGAATTTGGAGGTGGTGGAAAACAACTCCTGCGTCGGGCTGCAAGAAGAATATGATTGGATAGGGAAATCCATCAAAAGGGGGTGGTAAGGCAGCTCGGTGTAATGAGGGTGAAGTACTACCGACGATAAAATCAGTGCGAAAACGAAAGCTCTTTAAGAAAGAGCAGATCGGACTGTGTGAGCACAGAAATTAATCACGAAACGAATCAGAAATTATATTAGAAAATACGATCAAGAATTAATTGCAGAAATGTATGAAGAAAGTGACTCAAGCAGGAGGGTGTGTACAGCTCTCCAAAATGGGCAAAATGTCCTTCCGGTAATTAAAACCAAGGATACGAAAATGAAGTTATTTGGAAGAGAAGAAATAGTCAGGGAGGATACTAAATTTTATAAAGAGCTGTATTCGTGCAAAGAGATTGAGACAGACATTAGCACTAAAGAGGGAGGAACGGGAGTGAGACAGGGAGATAGACTGGAGGAGGAAAGGATGCCAGATATGCTACAAGACGAGGTAGGGAAAGCTCTTGTCACAGCAAAAAGGGGAAAGATAGGGAGACCTGATAAAATAGAAAATGAGATGTTGAAGATTTTGGCTACAGTTCTTGCACCTTCATGGTCAGGTTGTTCACCAGATTTGTTAAAACAGCATTTAGTCCAAGGAAATTGCATCAGAAATAATACTGTTACATAAAAAAGGGGATAAGAGTGATCTGTATAGTTATAGACCGATTAGCCTCTCCTCGAACATGTGCAAAAATTTTTGGGACAGTAAAAAATGGATGATATGGAATTTTACATGGGAACCAAACGAAGGAAGCCGGCACGGTTCAAGACAGGATGTTCGCAACCGCTGACCACATTTTCGCATTAAACCAAATTCTAGACAAAACTAGGGGCCTTTAGGACTCATGTTTATCGACGATAGCAAAGCATTCGACTCGGTACACCACTGGGTAGTGTGGAAAACTTTGTCAGACAGGGAGTAGGAAGAGGCATAGTAAGAATCTTGAAGGGTATGTACGAAAAAAAAACAACAACTGCGTATGTGCGTTTGGACAGAGCAGGGGAGACTTTTGGCATTGAAACGGGGTAAAAGAGGGGGACCCACTCTCCCCGAACCGGTTTAATGCAGTACTGGAGGAGATTCCTTGGAAACTAAATTGGGAAAACAGGGCACTGTGGTTGAGAATTCAATTCTAGGTAGCCAAAATTCTGAAACTCAGTTGATACGGGGTTTTGACGGCGTTGAAACCATTATTCATGGTTTCAGAACTGAAATCTCAAAGGGAGCTTCAAGGGGAAGAGCAAAACTCAAATTTTTAAACAATACAGATTGGGGCATCAAAATACATGAAATAAAAGAAGTGATGTTCCTCTTCCACGGCTTTACATATCTTCGAATGGATTTAGCCCGGGTCAGGGAGAGAGGCTCTCACTTTTAAAATACATATTTTTTTTTTAAAATTATTATTAGCCTATTTACAAACGTTAATGTTCAGCCTAATTCTGGGCGTAGGCCTCCTTCAACCGAGCCCATTCGACCCGGTCCTGCGCTACCCTGCTATATTGCTTATTTCCCTCCAGGAAACTCACGATGTGTTGTCTTCCCAACTCGCCTTCTGCCTTCCAGGACGCCTCTTAGCCTCTGGATCCCAGGACAAAAGAGCATATCCTTACCTATCGTCGTTAACTCTCGTAATGTGGCCGGTCCAGTTCAAGTTTTCTAGATTCGCAGACGACATTTGATATAGTTCCTATTTTTTTCTTCAGGATAGAGTTTCTAATTTTCTGTTTTTTTTTGTAATCCCAGCGTTGAGCGAATCATTGCATTCTGCGTTGAATTTAGTTTGCTTCTCAGTCTATTACTTAGAGTCCATGTTTGTGCATTGTACGTTAAAACTGGAAGGATGCATTTGTTAAATACCGAAGCTTTAAGGTGGTTGTTTTTGTAGGGCTTTTTGAATATGTAACTCACGGACCAGTACTTATTCCACGCTGCTGATATTCTCCTATTAATTTCGTTTTCCTTACTGATTCCAAAGAAATCAACAGGCCTAAACATGTAATTTCATCTAATTTTTCAATTGTTTTATCCCCAATTTCGATATCTAAAGGTTGATGGTTATTTAATACGATTTTAGTTTTAGAAATGTTCATAATCAAACTCGCTTTTTGCCCCACTCTTTCGAGTTCTTCCATCATCTCTTTTAGCTCCTGGGTACTACTAGCAATAAGTACAATGTCGTCTGCAAACCTGAGATTGCTTAATTTCTTACCGTTTATATTAATTCCTTTTTCTTCTCAGTTTAGCCTACGAAAAATCTCTTCCAAAGCGCAACAAAAAATTATTGGGGAAAGTGGGTCTCCTTGTTTTATCTCTTTTCAACATTGAAGTACGGACCTTCAATATCGGTTATAATACGAGCAACCAAATTCTTATACAGTTCGATTATAAGTTCGACCAAAGCGAGGGGGGTTCCTTGATTTATGAGTGCCTGTTGCATGAACTGGTGTACTAGAGTTTAAATTACATATAAATGAATACAAATAGCTTATATGCTATCACAACCTTAGAACTAGAGTAGTCTGTCCTCAGTCAGTCAGTGTCAACCCTGTTCAGTTGTCATTTGTCGCCTTCGATTCCACGATCTTTCCCTATTAGTTTTCGTTTTTTCCCCTCCCTCGACTTGGGCATACACACCCAAGACGGGAAGCTCGCTCCAAGTAGTGGGAGTCGCCTCCAGAGTCAGATGGTTACCACGGGACTTCCGCCTCTAGTTCCTTGTCGCTTTTTTGAACTGGTTGGAGCCAGCGAGTCCAATATCAGGTTCCGAGGTGTTGTATTATAGAAAATTTTCGACATTTCCCTTTTTCGAGATTTCTGAAATAGATACCAGGATGGGGAGTGAATCACTGTTTCCACTTGGATTCAAAATAGTCGGCTCATCAGCAGAGGCCAATAAACCCGTGCCATGATATCAGATGTCAGTTACCAGAGGCGAAACCTATGAAGTGCATCTACCGAGGCTAAGAAAGGGGGGTTTTTCATTCCCCGGAGTATAGTCAATAGTACGGATGCTAATTCATTTCATCCCTCTGAATTTTTTCAATATCCCCGCCCCTGCCAGTACCGTAAAAATAAGATTTTTTTTTGTTTGTGGCTGGTATTTAAACTAGCCATGTTAATTGAACTTTTGGGTCCGTTGCGAGGACAAAAAGTGAAATCGATGTATTAACTCGGGGGAGGGGGGAGCTGCCAAATTCGGCCGCCATTAGTTTCAGAATATTTATGTACAATTAATTAATTAAATTCACGTCGTATTTTCCTTCGAAGTAAATAATGCTCGCTCGACACGCACCCTCAAATATGTAAAAAATATGCCCGTTTTCACGTGCTTTTCAATTTACAGCCGCTACTGGCGATCACTCCAACGCTTGTGCTTTTCTATATTTTATCACCACGTGGGGGATCATGCAGGAAATATTACATAAATATGTCGTAACGCAGGAAAAAACGTCAGAACGTTGTACAGGGTGTTTCACGAACTGTGCCCCCCCCCCCGCCTTCTTAAGTCGCGAAATCGGATCATTACGAAATAAAAACGGATCTTTAAGTGACAAGTTTTAGTTTCTTTTGGGGAAATAATTTTTTCTCATCCAACAGGTGAGCTTGAATGTGCTACCAACTTCGGAATCTTAAATGGAAAGGTACCGAAAAATATCGAAATCGCGGGGTTCCATGGGTCGCTGGTTTTGAATATTGTATCAGGGCTCCGAATCGGATCACAAAATTACAAATGTTGATCTGAAATTGGAAAGATTAAAAAGGTTTCAAAATTTTGAAATAGGGGTTCATTGGGTTGCTGTTTTCGAATATCATATCAAATTCTTGATCTGGCCCCGATCAGGCATAAAAACCCAAATTTCGGATCCAAACAGGGGTTAAAATTAAATTGGTTTGAAGAATTGAACAAAGTATCGAGGTAGGGTTTTTGGATCGATTTGAAATGTTGCAGGTTTCCAATCCGGCACCGATATTTTTTTAATTTACAAGCCTTTGTTCGTACGATACAGTGACCCCTTCAGTGTGGGGGAGTCATGTCACCGAACGCACCCATATTTGGGCATAGGCAACCACCATCCTTCTCCAACACCCGCCATCCCTTCCAATTCTACACCAAACTATCCCAAATGATTTTACCAATTCATCTCGCCATCTTGTTGACGGTCTCCCCCTCGTCCACTTCCACTATCTGGGTGATCACTTCTCAGCTAATTTCCCCACTTCTCTCAGCCCCGAACTATGTGCCCGTCGTACTTCAATGTTCCCATCCGATATCTATCGTCTCCATGGTGTTCGCGATTTTTTCGAGCTGTATTTTATCTGTGACCCTCATGTTCATGATACTTCGTAGCGTCTTATAAAACGTTACTCTCATGCTCTCGTTCTGAGCTTTTGTTAGCGACCACGTTTGGTCTCCATAAGTGAGGCTGGGTACCACAAATTGCTCCAGGATTTTAACTTTTGTTTTAATGGGCAAGTTCCCTTTAAGAAATGCCATGAGAGCCCAGAGGTCGTTCCATGCTTTCGCCGTTCTCGCCTTTAGCTTCAATTTTCCCCTACCCACCATAACGACCATAAGGTAATTGTACTCTCTGACCATTTCTATCTCCTCTCCCCTGACCTTAATTCCATCCCTCTTTATATTAGTCATTATTTTAGTCTTGGAGGTGTTCATTATCAGTCCCATTTCCTCATTTGCTGTCTACTAAGCTCCTCCGCCATGAACCTTAGCTCTTCCAGATCGTTACTCAACAGCATTATATCTTCGGTAAAATGTAAACTGTTCAGCCGCTGACCAATAATTTTCAATTCCCTGCACAGCGGTTCCTCAGAAAATCTAGCTGGCCAGAAGTCGAAAAATGAACTACGATAAATTGATAAACAACTAGGCAGATATTGTTCTACAACCCTCAAAGTAATTGCTTTCATCTACACCAGCTGCCTTGGCTCCAGTCTTCTAGGTATCAAACGTCATCAAGTGGGCGGAGTTAGTCATGAGCCGATTTTGCAGTTTCATGCACATGTTTTAACCCATGCCTTACTGTTGTGATACTGTGTGGTTTAATATGATGAATGTGTTTTTCTAATGTACTTTTCATGGTAAATCAGAATTTAGTTTTGTTCTTTGGTTTAAATGCGTTACAACGTGAGAATTAGATGTTTGAAATAAGTACGTACATTTATGTTATCTAATGTTCACAACTTTTAGCTCCACAGAAATTTCTGGGCATTTCTGGGCAAAATGTTTTGCTCTCAGTTATTCTTCGGGATGTGTGCTTTTAGGAACTTGACATAAGTTTTGCTACTTCTCGCCACTTTGTGAGAAAATGCTATAGAAGTGTTACTGGTTTCCACGTTGAATTTTCCGAATTTTCAGTTTAGCTCCCACCCCCTTGAACCCCCGTTTGGGTTTATGGCCAAAAAAATGTCAGGAACGTATTCAGGAGATTTGAAAACATACATTTCGATATGTTACACGGTAGTTTTCTGAATTTTCAGTTTTGTCCCCTCTCCCTGAACCCCCTCTTGGGTGTCGACTGAAAATTTCATGAAGAATAAATTCAGCGCGTTCGAAGAACCCCGAATGCCAAGTTTCAGATTTTTGACCAGCTAGTTTTTCTGAGGAACCACTGTGGACCAATGAGGCACATGTTAATATTATCCAGTCCGACTCAGAATTTGTTCATATAGCTTTTACAGGGGGTTGGGGGGGGCAATATAGAGGTGCAGGCAAATAAGAATGGATGTCCGTAAAGTAAAAGCGGCCATATCGCGCTACAAGACCACAGAACATGACACGATGAGTTCCTAAGTTTCTTGTCACATGCTACATGCATTCGGTACTGTGAATAAAATTGCATACCTGATTAGCCGTAAATACGTTTTCGTAGCGTAATGACGCCGCCAGTGGTTTCAAATTATGGGTGGAAACAAATCGATTTATATGTTCCAAAATAGTCGTACGTGATTCCAAAACAGAAATTTTCAAATAAATTAGACCTGTTTAGCCAAACTTTTTCTACTTAATGTAACAATACATTGGGTGACAATCGAATGTATTTTTGTCGAATAAAATGTCGCGTACTATAGTACTCCAAGTATGACAATTTTGGCTAACCAGATCAACATTTATTGAGAAATATCAATTTTTAGGACTATACAAACTGAATTATGTATTTCCTAATGGGAAATTTAATATTAAGCTTCAAGCACTTGGAGCACTGAAATTTTTTTTCGAATTCTCAAATGAAGTTTTGCGCATGTTTTTCGCACGTAATCGAAACATTTCTATCACTACCCGTCAAAAAAATTTGAAATTTTTTCTCTTTACCCTATTGTACAGATTGAACTCTCTTCCCATCCTAGGCGGCTTTGGGACAAAAAACGGAAATCTTTTGACACAATATTTGATTTTTAGACTTTTGAGATCAGCAAATTCGAGTTTGCCATTGTTCTTTTAATATGATCCTACGGGTGGCATCCACGGAAGCTGGGAACTATATTTTCGTGATTTTTGACACGCTGCTTGGTTTATATGCACTAGCATTTATTTGAACATTTCAATTTTCAGAATATACGAGTATAAGCTGAATTGTATATTTCCTAATGAGAAATCCTATACTAAACTTCAAGCTCCTGGACGTTTTTTTTTCTTCCTAATTTGCTCTCAACCCGAGCCCTGGAATTCGCCCTCTCGAGAATTACTTCAGAGACGTCGAGGAGGCTGTTAGGGCTGCGTTAGCCCTCTTCCCTTCTGGCCGAAAAACAGACCTAGGTCGAAATCTGGCGAGTTGCTAAATGGGCTCGAACCAGGGACCTCCGGATTCCGAGACCAATGCGCTATCCACTCGGCCAACCAGACCCCAAGCTCCTGGGCGCTGAAAGATTTTCAAATTCTAAAATAAAAATCTTATTATCACTGTCCGTCAGGAAAATTAAAAATTTTATCGCTTTACCTTACTCTTAATCGTGCCCCCCTCTGCAAAAATCACAAGAAACTTCATTTTTTTGACACGGCATTAGATTTTTATAAGTTTTTGAGATCGCTGAATTTGATCCTGTCATTTTTTAAATATAATTCTGGAATGACACACTCGGAGGTTGGGACTAAATTTTCGTCATTTTTGATACGTTACTTGATTTATGTGCAACATCGGGAATTAAATTTTGAAATTATATACGTAATAAGAATTGTGTAATTTCTAATTCGGAAATTCAGTGCTAAGCATTGAGCCCCTGGGCGCAGGAAAGTTCTCGAATTTTAAAATGAAATTCCGCGCGTGTTTTTCGCGTACACTGGAAATATTTCTACTACAATCCCTTAGGGAAATTCAACTTTCTTGTTTTGTTTTATTATAGATCGTGCCCCCTTCCCGAGTGACTTTACAAAATGGACAAGAAGCTTCATTTTTTCGACACTGCATTAGATTTTCAGGTTTTTAAGATCGCTGAATTTGATTCTGTCATTTGTTTCATATAATTTTCCGGGGTGACATTCTCGGAGGCTGGGACTAAATTTTCGTCATTTTTGACACATACAGCTTCATTTATCTGCATCAGCATTCATTTAGAAATTCCATTTTTGGGCTAATATAAGCCGAATTATTCATTTTCTAATGGGAAACCCTATGTTAAACTATTGATCGCTGAGGTGCTGAAAAATTCTCCAATTTGAAAATGGAATTTTACGCATGTATTTCGCATACACTGGAAACACTTCTATCCCTATCCGTCTAAGAAATTCTTCGATTTTTCTACATAACTCTTTTGTAGATCGTGCCTTTTTCCCGAGTGGTTCCAAAAAGACAAGAAACTTCATATTTTTGAATGGCATTCCGAATTTTAGGTTTTTGAGATCACCAAATTCGATTTTGTCATTATTATTTTATCACTCCAGGATAGCACCCACAGGAGCTGAGACTAAATTTTTGTCATTCTTCAACATGCTCGTTGATTTAAGAACTTGTCTGGTCGTTTTTTGTTTGTTTATATTATTATTATTAACGAGACATTTAATGCCTAATGGCTATGGTCCCGGAATGGAATTACAATAGTTACAGACGGTTCTAGTTTTGAGATGAAGCAATTTTCGATAAGTTCAAAATTACTAATTTTTCGATTTCGATGTGTCGTTAAAACGTGAATCTTAGTCTACCAAATGGTGTGGAACTCGACCGGGTAACGTCGGTGATTCTCGACTTATAAAGTCTGGAAGACAATTTAAAAATGAGTCCATAGGCCCATCTTGTCGGCTTCCCAAAATTATGTCTGGCCAGTAGCCCAGAACTAAGGTAGTCTTTCAATGGTTGGTAATGACATACAGAAATACAAGCTGATTGAGTTTATATTTTCGGATTCCAACATGCAAACGATAAAAATTTCCTGGGGTGAATTGAATTCAAAGTTAAATAATCAGGTAGTGCAATGACGGGAACGAGAAATCCGAACAAATGTACAGTCCAGATATTGCAGAGTATTTTCTCTTCAAATGATAACGACTTGATAGTAGTTTCTAGATTCTTCTAGCATATCTTCTTGCAAAAAGTAACAAAGAGTCATTTTGTCGAATGTCTACACAGGACTGGTGAACGGAAAGAATACCACAAGAATCATGCAAGGACAATGAGACAGTTATTGTGAACCAACTGACACTTCTAGTGTTCGTAAATGAAAAATTTCAGTGACTTTTCAGCTTCCAAACATTCAAACATATTTTAGTCAGAACTTTAGTTTCTGTGCTCAAAATTGAACAGCTCCGCGAGTTTTTAGCCTTCAAAGCTGAACGCGAGCATGAATGATCTTTATTTTCACACAGTTCGTCTCCTGATACCGACAAAATGTTGTTTTTTTTTCTCGTGTTTATACACATACATGTTTTAGACAGAAGCAGGCGTGCAACCAGTACGATAGATGTAACTGGAGTCGCTTGCAACTAAGTTCATCGAGTAACAAGAAAATCTGAAATGACCTCATTTGTAAATGGGCATTGAATTATCTTCATTATCTGTGCTACACACCGCACAGGCGTCAACTAACTTAGTTGAGCTACGTGAACACGTGAACTTTGATACAGTGGGACCAAATATCAAAATTTTAAATCATAGCAGTTACTTGCTATTGACCATTTTCTGGCTCTACAATTCCTCGTGAACTTTCAACCCATGCAACCACTCCAGCAAACAAAGCTCCGTATGTCCCCGTGCTTATGTGATAAAGATCAACAAAATAATCTTACTTTTTGAGTATACGTTGAACTGTACTACCATTCTGCAGACGGTAACACCTGTTGCTAAATTTCATGTGACCATTTTAAAGACTGACGGCGACTGTTCCAAAACGATCTGAAACACCAAGACGAGTCTTTTACATTAACACAAAAACCCGAAATCACTGGTACTTTGCGTAAGCGCGACGTGCAATTTTACGCTAAATTTTATTTGATGGGACAACGCAGCAGCACTCGCGAGGATATTCGTAGCGCGACGAGCAACGGTACAGAATGCTCGTTTGTAGACACGGTTGTACTATCGGTGGCGAAAGATACACGGAAATTGGGGATGTATCAGTGTTGCCAGGGTTGCGAACATTTCGTCTCTTCGCTGTAGTAGCCACCCAGCGAACGTGTTTTTCAATGAGACTGAAATTTGGGTCAACGATGAATAGGGTGAGCGGTAAATGTAATTGCCTAATATTATACTCGTATTTCTACATTCATTGGATCAGTAACAGTGGATGTTTTCAGTTAACACCTTATGAATGAGGAACTCAGTCGAGAGCAGAAGCTTGAAGCTTCACAATACTATATCAGCATCAGGAATCAACTTTCTTCAAAAATTAAAATTTATTCATTTGTTTCTCTTTTTCAACTCTGAAACTCCCTTATTTGCTTTCGATATATTACGAGTCATAAGCCTCTCTTTGTGTGTTACCTTGGCGTGGTGAGGGGATTTAGAGAAGAATTAAAGGCACAAAGGAGAAGGAAGATTCTGACAGATACAGCCTGATGAAAGCAAGGGGAAACTATAACAGTATTCTACCCTGGAGATGTGTCTTCACTACCACAATTTGATGGCAACTCACGAAGTAAATAATAATTCCGGACGTAGAAAGTCTCCCATTCGGACGTCCGAGCGGAGACTACCTGATAATGATAAAGTTATCAGTCTAACGACTGGTTTGATGCAGCCCTGCATTTCTCCCTATCTTGCGCGAGTTCTTTCATTTCGTAATAACACATTTGACATCCTCCGTTATCTGTTGAACATACTGTAATCTTTGCCGACTTACCCAATTCTTTCCTTCCACTCTTCTTCCTTCTAGCAGCAGTGATATTGTTCCTGGACGCCTCAAGTTCGGCCTTATCAGTTTATCTCTCCTTCTACTTCAGACAATTACAAGTATCCATTTTACCTCCTACTCTGTTAAGTACTTCCTCATTTCTTACTTTATCCGTCCATTTGATGCTAAGTATCCGCCTATAGCACCACATCTCAAAAGCTTCGACCCTTCTCTTGTTTTCCTATGCTCCAGGTTTAGCATCCGTACAAGGCTACATTCTAAACATAATAAGTTTTCAAAAATAATTTTTTGATTTTTAGATTCAGGGTGTCCATTCTAGTTCAGAAATGATTTTCCCCGACTTTTCCCGGTTTTCCAGGCCAGTTTGTCCAGTTTTCCAGACCCTTCAAATACGAACTACACATGCAAAGGCGGAGGGGGGGGGGTACAATTTTTTCGAACATCGTGAGCGGCGAATATCGTCAATCACTCCACAAACTTTTTTTTTGAATTAACTATCGTGTGCTTATTATGGAGCTGTGACACAGGGGGTGTAAAAATTTAATGATGGAAATGAAAACGCGCTCTATGGGGTGCAGCGTGGTGCGACGTCAATCAACGACTTCATAGATTTATTTGGTGTGACTTAATGCCGACCGTGAAAGGGGGGGGGGTGAAAGAATAAAATTCGAAAAATTGGTTTATAGGTTTTCGAGGTCACTGCACTCGATTTTAGGGATAATTTTTGGATCCTGACCCTCCTGTTGTGACCAATGAGGTAGCAAGAGCGTAGGACAAGCAACGGTTGACTCGGAATTCACCCTTTCTAATTAAAGTCAATGAATAGGGTCTCTTTCTCTAATTTGCTCTCCACCCGAGTCCTGGAATCCGCTCTTTCAAGAATTACTTCAGAGACGTCGGGAAGGCTGTTAGAGCTGTCTTAGCCCTCTTCCTTTCTGGCTGAAAAACCGGCCTAGGTCGAAAATTCTGGCTAGTCGCTACGTGGGCTTGAACCCGGGATCTCCGGGATTCTGGGACCAACGCGCTATCCACGCGGCCAATCAGACAAATACAGTTTTATTTATTCAAAGTGTTGCTAATAGAAAATAACGCCGTAAAAATTTCTCAACTGAAAAAGCACAAGAGCTTAAATTTGGTCCAGATTAAAAATCGGAAACGATATTCGAAATCAGCGACACAAAACCACCCATATTTCGATACTTCGCGCAATTTTTCGCCGGAGAAGCTGAATTCGTACTACGACAGTGCTCTGGAAGGGGTTAGATAGAAATCTGAGGCGATATTCGAAATCAGCGACTCAGGACTTGGTTCACTATCCTGTCCAAAAAAGTGACTTTCAAATCTCGTACAGAATTTGGAACCTGAGGAAAACTAGAGTAACCGGAATTAGCCCCTCCCTCGTGGAGCCCGAATGGTTTAGGGGAAGGGAAAATAACTATTAAAATTAATTCTGGAATCTAGGTGAAAAAGTTGCAGCATATCTAACGACAAATGCTAAGAAAGTAAAAAGATGGTTAGGATCTAGATAATTATGGCACCAGGGGAGGCGGAAGAGGCTTCAATTTAAGAGTGTTGATAGATATATAAGGTTATAAATTTGAAAACAGTGGACTCTTTCGTAACGCTGTAATAATTATTATGCGGTCTTTAGATTTTTTTTCAAATTTTGTGGATTAGTTACTCTTTCCCCAAAATCTCGGAAGTCCCTTTTAATCACCCTTATCTACATCTGCGAAGGAGAAGGGAGCCGAAGCAAAACCCGATGGCAGGATGTTCCAGGAGGTGAATTCACTGGTTTTCAAATTTTCGTTTCATTACGACTTTCTCAAAAAAATCTTACACTGGGGAGAGGAACTAGACTGAATATTTTTTTCATTTTCGCATCTTTTCGCGCCGATTTTCAGATTTTCGCGAACAGGATGAGATGAAAACACGAAACACGAAACAGCTGATATTGGGAGAAGTGCTTATGGATTGGTTCGCGTTTAGTCATATTTTTCGTGAAATGGTTCGTGAAGTCACATACGAAATACGAACACGTTAAGTGTATAGCCGCCTTAATAGAAAGATGTAGACGCGAAACGAATACCACAAAAACGATTTCATCACACCAACACACCCTGTACTACTGCGATAGGAGACGGGGGCGGTTGTATTACCCACATCTTTCTCCTGTGAAAGAAAAAAGACAAGAAAATTGCCTGAGCGAAGCGAAAGAAAAATTTTTTAAAATAAGAAATAGGTTAAAATCTGTTTGAAATACTACAGAATTTCGCAGTCGAATTTTTTTACAAAGTTCCCTGACTTTTAGGGGAAAATTGCTGAAAATTCCAAAATTCTCTGACTTTTCCTTAACTTTTTCAGACGGACAAAATTCCCTGACTTTTCCAGATTTTCCAGGTTTTCCAAAGAATGGACACCCTGAGATTTATTTTTCATTTGAAAAGATTACTTTTTCGATAAAATACTAATTTGGTTTGTGCTATTCTACTATTAATATCCCTTTTACTCCTTCCATCATTTGTTATTTTACTCCCTAAATTGCAAAATTCGCTCACTTTCTCAATTTTTCCCTGCCCAATATTTATTACTTTAGTTTTATTTTTACTTATTCTCATACAATATTCTATACTCAAAATCTCTTCCATTCCACTTAAAATTTTTTCGAAATCAATACTCTTTTTAGCTAATAAGACAATATCATCTGCAAACCTGAGCATTAGAATGTCCCTTATTTTTCAAGTTTTTGCCAGTCGATTGAGTGCGCACTGAAATTTGTTCCAATGGACCTAGAAACTCGCTATAAAAAAATCTAAGCTCAATTTGAGGTCATTAACCCGTGGCACTTTGACCTTGAAGTTATGTGTAATACTTAGATTTTACAAAAAACCGCGAATATCTCGGAGTATATCAACGTCAGGACCGAAATGCATATAACATAAAATGTTCCTTGTTAAATTTTCTGTTAAGCAAATTCTATACAACTTTTCTCTAGCACGCATATGTACCGAGATAATTGTAAAAATGTGTGAAAGTTTCGAGGAACGAGGCTTTTGTTATTTATTCTTTCATAACCGATTTTTATCGCAGTTATCTAAAAAATATATATTCACTTTAGAACCAAAATGCAAATAACATAAAATGTTCATTGCTAAATTTTCTGTAAAAAGGTCCAATACAGTTTTTCTTTAGAAAACAAGTTGATCAAAATAATCGCAAAAATGCTTGGAATTTTCGAAAAACATAGGTTTTTTTTTCATTATTTTACAGCTGAAATATCTAATAATGTCGGGTAATGCACACTACAACATAACTTCAGTCGCTGTCTACTGGGGCAAGTTTTAGTTGTCACTTTTTGTTCCATCCTAACCAACAATCATTATGGGTCAGTATTTTATTATTAAAAACGGCATACCTTGAAGCTATGCAAAAAGACCATGACGATTTCCTCTTATTAAGGGTCGAGATGAAAAGAGAAAAGAAGAAAAAAACTGAATAAGAATGTTAAAACCCTTTGTAGTTTCTCATAAGAAGAGCAGAGGCCGATGAGGCATACGTTAATATTATCCAATCCGACTCAAAATATTTGTTCAAATTAATTCCACAAAGGGGTGGGCTAGGGGGCAATAGAGGCACAAATAAGTACGAATGAAAGTCCGTTACGTAAAAGCAATCGTATCAAACGACAAGACTTAACATAACACAATGAGTCCCTAAATTCCTAGTCACATGCTATATGCATTCGGTGATGTGAATAAAATTGCATACCCAGTTAGCCGTAAATACGTTTTCGTATATACGTATATCTACAAAAATGGACACTATTCAGCTAAGGGAAAACCAACATTTGTATTTTGTGAACAAAATGAGTTATTAATATCGTTGGAAAGAGCGTAAAAAGTAGAATTTTTCAAAATTGGGCCCCCGATTCAAAAATGTGTACTCACGTTGAAGAAAGCTTATCAGTAGAGCTAGTTTTTTTTGGCATTGTAGAGGGAGGTTTTTGGAATTGAAGTTGAGAAATTAGGCACTTTTGGCTAAATAAAAAAAAATAGAAAAAAATTGGATCGACGTGATCCTTTTTCTTACTACCAATGCTTTTGCCACAAACCAAGCACGAAATGGTTGAACCATCGGTCATTAACACCTCGGATTTTTCATTATATGGTCGTACCCACTGACGTAAAGACGAACTACGAGTAGTTTTCAATTTTGGCATAATTTCGAGTATTAAAACGTGGTCAATAAATAAACAGCAAGCGTTATGTAGCACATATAAGAACGACTGAATGATTTTCGAGTGTCGCACATAGACTTGCATATCTACGTACGCCTCACCCTTCACACAACCGATCATGCAGAAACACGTGCACAGCTAGGCCTAGCGTATATTTCGATTATTCACTTTCGTCTTCGTTCAATATTGCTCATTGTACAGGTTAGAAAATGAAAACACCTAAAGAATTGGTCTACAATTCTACATACGCTTTTTCGAGATAAAATCTATCTGTTTTATCGCGAAATATTCAAATTTTAACGTTTTTATGGCATTTTATTCAGTTTTTGGAAATTTACTCTATTTTTGGCATTTATTTCATTTTTGGAAATTTTTGGAAAAATAAAATTTTTTTCTGGGGGTCTTTGATGTCTGAAACATACTCATCTTTGATCAGATCTCATCTGCCCCAATTAGAACAAAATTGACAATTTCCAAGGAATGCGAGCTCTACTTATCAGTAAACGCTATGCCATATAGTTTCTACATGGCTCTTGAACTTCGAATCACGTGTTCTCAAAAAACAGATTCTGCTGGTTGGTTCTCTTACGCTGAATAGCGTCCATATAAAAGTGTAAGTTTGTCTGTTTGTTTGTTCGAAGTTGGCGGGTGAACCATAAGAGCTGGGAAGGTTCATACTTTCTGGATGTGTTCGTATGAACTCGGAATAGGTTTTAGGTTATAAGAAATTTCGGTACCATAATTAGGAGGGGGGGGGGGCACAAAATTTTACCCTCTAATTTTTTTTTCACTTTGAACTTTTTGGAATTGTCTTAAATTGAACTTCTTCACATTATGTTAAAATTTCCTGCCTGTAACTGTCTCCCTTCAGAAATTATTAGGGTGTTGAAAATCTGAAATTTCCAAAAAGAGCTCAAAATGTCTCATTATTACATCTACATTCGATTTAATGCGACCATAACATACTTGGATATTGTTTCGTACTCATTCATGTACCACACGGCCCGTTTTCACAACCACTTATCACCTCCAAAAATTTCAAAATTTCAGTTCTGAAAACTGTGTTCAGCATCTTTTATAATTATCATATTGAATTTTTGAAAACACGAAAATTTTCCTCCGAATAACACAAATATGAAGCAGCAAAGGGCAAATAGATCAGGGTCCTCCAACTGAACGCAATGAGAGTTGAAGCTATTTGCATTCGCAAATTTCCGTAAATATCAGTAGCGTTTCTTAGGGGACCATTTCAAGGAAGAACCGGCCAATGGCTACATAGCGATTTGTCTTCAACACAAGCACACGCGCGCGCGCGCACACACACACACACACACACACAGTTAGAGAACAGAAACAACAAAGGATATTTTAGTACCTATGTATAATAGGTAAATGCGCCTATTCTTCAACTTTTTTTTTCCATACAGAAAGAGATCTTGCGTTATGAGGCGAACCAGTCGAAGAAATATCTCTTTTCGTTGGTAGGCCATTAGCCAAGACCTCTCTCCGTTCTGACCAGTAGTTCGTGTTCCTGAGCAAGAATAATGTCAGAAGAAATTTGAAAAGTCGATGGTTAGACCCAGACCTGCTATAGTCGGCTTAATACGACCTATTACACAAGTGTATACGTTTGTTGATTAGTGTATCATTCTATGTGTACATGCAATATTATATATTTCATAAGTTACAGTTGATGGGAAGTCTAATTCATCGTGGGAATTTTTAATGCGAAGGGAGATCCTTGCCATGTTGCCACATATCACTAACGCTTTCCTTTGTTTCAAACCGTGCTGTTTCATCAGGACAACATGTTAATTCCTTGAAAATAAGAGCTTAGTACTCGTAGTTTTTTTATTGGCGTTCGGCTACTGGAGCCTCAGAGTGCTCTAGTTTTTATTCTCATGCATGAGTAGAGTCTATCCATACAGGGTCTATGCGACTGCATCATTTGATTTACACGTGCCGTGCCAATTACATAGTTTGTCCAAATCCCAAAAATGAAAACTGTGGGAACCCCTGTAAAAAAGATGAAAATGACAGTTAAACAGCCACGATCAGAACTCAGTATACTGAAGAAACACTTCAAAAATTTTTAGCACGTTGACTTTCTACCCTCAAAATGTCTAAAGTAGAACCTAATACTGCAGCATAGGGAGTGGGCAACATTTGAACAAAGCCACTTTTAGAAAACCAAAAAATTATGTATAAATTTTAAAAAATACATTTAATTTTGTTCATTATAATAGGTTTCTACTACTGTTTTTTCATTTTAATCTATTGTTTTATAAATGAATGATTTTTTCACTTCTTGATAATTTTGTTACTATTAACTAGTGGTTCCTTTATGGTATTACCTGCTGTTTGTTCATTTCATTACCTATTGGTTTTACGTTTTTTAATAATTTTTTGCTAAGGGATAATTTTATCATTAGCGACTTGTGGATAATTCTATTTTCAGATACAAAATGAGTAGGCGAACATGTTTCTTTTCTTCCCTTTCCTTTTATTTTGTTAGCTCTACTGAACTGAAATGATTTGGTTTAAAACAAGCATCAGTAAATAAATAATTTATGTGAGGTGTACCTACACACTTCGAACGAATGATTTTTCCAGATCAGCTACATGGACAGTTGAATTTCTTTCAGCACGAGTGAAAACATTTCAAGCGAATAATTTCTCAAAATCGGCCACCTCGAAAGTTAAATTTCTTTCAGCACGGGTGAACATATTTCAAGCAAATAATTTTTCAAGATCGGCCATAATATGGACAGTCGAGTTTTTTTCAACACGAGTAATTATAATTCTTTTGGTAACAGTGAACATTGAGGAAGCCCCAAGTACGAGTATGAAGTCTATTTCGAGCAAAGAAGAATTGGGTAAGCTAAAAATATTACAATATGAAGTGTCTGTAGAGAACTGCTTAACTAATGGATCTTCGTAAGGCGGTTACGGCCACACAATCTCCCTTTATACACGAAACGCGTATAGGTGTACGTGAGAGTGTTGAGGAGAGGGGGGATAGGTCCAAAATACCGACTCCGTGTCATATTTTGACTGATGTTTCAAATGCTCATTCACTTACTGTTACAAACGCTTTTCATCCAAGCAAAAAAATCTAAAAAAAATTTCCGAATTAACAATTATTTTGTTTTGCCAACTAATGATCCAAAAGACTAACTGAATGATTACATTTCAAATTTTCCCAAAAATATCAAGTTTCATCGCTTTTCATCAATTTTCACTCGAGTTATGACGTAACATACCATTCTCTTTCTCTTACCAGGAAACGTCGAGAGAAGTTTACCCTCCCCCTTCCGGCATCTGATACAAGACCAATAGCTACTAATAATTTGAAAAATCAGCTAAAAAGTCAACAGGCAATGATCTTGTTTTGCCGACTGATGGTCCAAAATACCGACTAAATTGTTGCAGAATTTGTCGTAAAATGCCAACTCCGCAAATTCGTGTTGGGGCAAGAGCCCAAACTTGAAACATATACCATTCATTTGTGATACGTTTGTGCAGGTTTGTGTTAGTTTGTGCTGAAAACCCGGTGGATTGTGCTGCCTCCTTTCCTGAGGTATCCGGGAAAACTTTTGGAGACTGTAGAAATGGGAGCGGCCCACTAGGCTGATGGCGTTACAAGTGGTGTCATTCGTTTGTGCTACGTTTATGCTCTTCCCCCTCCCGAAATGTTGAGGTGCAATGGGTAGGAAAATTGTTCATTTCAGGTTTTTGAAAAGGGGTTTAGACAAAGGTTTGAGAAGGGAAAAGTGGATGCAATCATTTGTGCTTCGTTTGTGCTGGTTTGCCCTGCCAACCATAACTTCCTAGCTCACCTCCCCATCGCAAGAGGGGTCTTTATCATAATATAACATACTCGAAATGGTAGTTTTCGGGGTCAGGGTTGCGGTGTCTCAGGGGCCACTCTGATATGCGTGCATCGCCATACGTCCCATCACACCACATCAGATTTGCCTGAAAATGAAGGAGTAGGCAAAACATGTGTAGGAAATAAGAGAATGTGGTTATCGGCGCAACTGCTATTATCACAAAAACATTTTAATCGAAGGAACGTGGAAATCAAGTGATTTTGACCAAAATTAAATCGTTTGCTCAGTTACGTTAAAATTGATCTTTTTTTTTACATTTTTGCATACTTTCGATTCTACAACACCCCCCCCCCGCTCGAAAAAATGAAGCAATGATTGAAAATAGGTTACACATTGACATCGAAGGACCGTGGTAAAATTTTTCAAACGTTTTTCGTCGAAATTTTGTTTTATCATCCTTGATGGAATTTTTTAAAGAAGAAAAGCAATTCTTTTACTAGACACGTTTGTTCTACTTTTTTATTGTTAAGCGAAAAATTTTTATTCAACGATAATTTCTGATACCTGTTTCAGCATAATACAATTAGTAGAATTTTTTAATTATTTTATAATTTATTTTTTTTACATTTTTACATACTTTTTATTCTACATAAATAATATGTTAATCCCTGGAACCAATTTTAGTTTTAATCAAATTTTGATCTACGCCTGCCTAAGTGCAGTTTCTTATTTGATTTTGTTCTGATTTTTGTTCTATTTTATTTGTAATATTTCTTATTTATTGTTATTTTAGTGTTGGTCCTTCCTTCACCATTGTTTCTTATTATTTAATTTAAAAAATAAGAAAATGATGCTGACATTAAAAGGCTTTATGATTAAAGGGAAGGGGGGAAGACGGGGGCATAGCTGTCTGCAAACAAGAATTCAGACGATGTAGCGCCACTTGAGTCAAAGGCGAAATCAATCAATCAATACTTAATGGAGTATCTAAGCATAATTATAGAGTGGGAGGGGCGAGACCGCTTTACTTTTCTAGAATCATTTCATACCTATGTATAACATATACTTCAATAGATGGGTGGGGTAGCACAAACGATTGACACCATTCTCAGTCGCCTCGGTGAAAATGGAGAGGGACCCCGTTTCCACAGCCCGCCAAAAGTTTTCCCGAGTATCTCAGGAAGGGGAGCAGCACCACAAGCGACGAGGTTTTCAGCACGACCAACACAAACACAGTACAAACGATTGACACCATTTTCGATCCCCTCGGTGAAAGGGGGTCTCCCGTTTCTACAGCTAACGCCCCCCCCCCCCCGCAGAAAAAGAAGTTGTTTTCAAATATGTCGAGAAGGAGGGCAGCACAAGCGATGGAGTTTTCAGCACAAACCAGCACAAAAAATGGCATATATTTCAAGTCTATCGGGGCGGCACCTGTTGGGGGAGAGGTTGGTGACATCTCTCTTCTTCGCTATGCTCCAGGCTCTGCTGGATAACCTAACACGATATGGTGCGAGATTCTCTAGTATCTATAAGCCATGCTGTAATCATAGGCATAGGAAGGCACAAAGAATTTTTTGGAAGGGGGGAGGGCAATCGAACCTGTTGTGAGTTAAACGAGCAAAAAATGGTTGGTATCTCTGTTTTCATGGGCCCTTTGGTATACCTATAACTGCGGGTGCGAGAGGGTCAGAGTGGAAACAGCTTTGACAAGTGATCACTTGCTATTGTCATTTTAAATAGGGCTTTTTGCTGTCGGGTTTGTTTACATGATTTCTTATCTCCCCACGGGATTATCAGTAATTTCGTAGCGCATTTGAATGTGTTGAAATTACTGTCTTACCGTGACTGAACATTGAAATTACTTAGTGTCCATATTGGAGTGTGAGTGAACTTGGTAAATTCTATATGAAGGGTGTACCAGTTCACAATTTCTTCCTTCTGTGGTCCAGAGCGCTTTCGGCTGCTATGCCTTCTTCAGTGGGAAGAAATTGTGAATTGGCACACCCTACACATAGAACTGAAATTACTGTTTGAAATGAAGAAAATTATGTCGTGGAATATGTTTGTAATTGATGGGGGACCTCCCTCGTGGAGGTTTTCCTACAGATATGTATGAATGTGAATTAAGCTCGTTTTCTGGAGAGAAAGTACCTGCTGGTTATTAATTCAAGTTGTCAATATTCGCACCTCTTTGGAAATGCTTTCAACAAACTTTCGCATTTCGATAGCTACCGTCAAGTTGACTTGAATCTGATTTCAAGGCGGAAAGCCATGTCTTCCTATGTTTTAATAACAACTTATGCTTCACCAAACCTGGATACAACTTTCACCAAACCAAAAAACAATTCATCAGGATGCGTATTGCTTCTCGAGTCACAGTATTGACACAAGGGCGCATTTTTTCATAAAAAACTAAAGTCCAAGTCAATGTCAAAAGAGATGAGTACATACTAAAAAAATGAAAATTGTAATAAAATGCGGGAAAGGAACCATTATAGTTCCTTATTTAAGAAATCATGTGAGCAAATGGGACAGTGAGAAGCCCTATACTCGGAAGACCTAGCCCCCCCCCCCCGATGCAACGCATATATAATTGTAGTGAACAACATTCGCTAACCCTTAATGTGTTCTGGTGTGAGATTCTCTACCAAAGCGGGGCCAGATCACTTACTCAAGCGCCATGGAATTTGTCTCCGGTATTTTTAATGTCCAAAACAACTCCACAATGAAAACCAACGATATGCTCATTAATCTAACATGACTTCGAGCCAAACTCTTAATTAAACAAACATTGCAGTGGTATTAGATCACTGGCCCGAACTCCACTGAATCAACTTTGTAATTTTCGACGCATGAAACATGAGAGAAAATTGAATTTTTTTACTTCGTCCACATCGAACATCACACAGGACGGCAAGACTAAAACACCTAGCAAGACTGATCAAGGCACCACTATTCAGCTAGAGAAATTGAATATATGAAGTTTAAAATTCCATACAGTCCGTGATGGACGCAAATGAGGGCGGGAATTGGGAATTTAGCTCCTCTTCAATTTACTAAAAGCGCCCCCTGCAAAAAACAAAAGAACTGAATAATGTTACGAGCGAAAGAATTTTTAGAAATATTTAAATATGTCAGCCCACCGTCCTATTCTAAGTAGGCTGTTTACGTTTCTGTATTCAATATACTCGTATTTTCGTTATAAATTAATACACAGTCGATCGATTTGTCTTTCAGGTAAGTGACTGATATTTCCCATGATCCCGCTTCGTTAAATGGCTATTGGAGTATGATGAATTTGAAATGAGCAAATATTTTTCATGCGTGGGTGGCAGCGAGCTCTTCTAGTTCGCTTGTTGACATACTGCAGGAAAAGAAACGTAGGTGTACGTATTTTTCTGATAGAACTAGAGAAACACTGAATGTCGAGCCCATACGACATTTCGTGGTTGCAGTAAAAGGCAAACTTAGATACTGCAACTAGGTAGATAGATTTACAATCCTGATGTCACTGAAAGAGCTGCTAAATAGTTTATACTTCAGTCAGTTCTAAAGAATGTTCAGAATAATCAGTGTATCATTCTAAAGTATACCCGGCCCCTGAAGGGAAGGGGTTCATCTTCACAGCAGACAGGGAATAGCCATATTTTTTCACGTCCTCGCATTCTATTGACGAACAAAATGTATTCTAGTCTAAATTCTTTTGAAAGCGGTCACACAGAGCTCACACTTACAAAAAATCCAGAGGGGGGAGTTATTTGAAATAATAATTTATGACACTGCATTTCAACAAAGGTCTTATAACTGCAACAATATTTTAAATGTTATTTCTGTATGTATTATGAAATCATAGGACAGAAGAAACGCCTAATTTCCATAAAGCTGGTGCCATCTTGAGGATGCTTGACGAGGGCTATTTTTCTGACTGATATACCGAAAAGTCTATCTCGTACCCAACAAGGATTTCTTTGACCCCCTCAATAATACTGGTATTTTACCTTAAAAACTGAGAACTATTATCAATACTTACGAAGAACAGTTTGGACAAAAGTTATTTTATATTGAGTTTCCAATAAATAAAAAGTGATGAAAATTTTTAGCTGATTTATATATATATATATTAAAAAAAAAAAGCTAATGGGTTTGTCACCGACACCTCAAATGGAGGTCGGAGTAACATTTTCTTGACGTTTTATGACAAAAGGAAGCGAATGGCACTAATTTTGAATTTTCATATTTCCTTACTTCTAGAAATTGTATCTGTGGCGACTCGGCTTGCCGATCGTTCTCGCCGAAGCGAGGGATGTATAGACCTTTCGAAATTACACAAAATCTTTCTTTTCGCGCTGAACCTGTTTCAGCTACCTTTCTGGGCTTCTTTCTCGCGATCCGTCTCCTGCACCCCTCGCTTAGAGGATTAAGAGCGTGACCTGCCTTTTGTTCACTCTCGCTCTCTCTCCCTAATGATCATTCGAATCGGCGAAATGTAAATTCTGTGTATAGTCAGTCGTTGTATAGAAGTGAATAAATAATCTTTGGGCTAGATGGTCGTGTGTTTTCATTAGCCCTCGTGCTAAACTGGTGACCTGCGACGATGATTTTCGAACTAATTTGCCGCGATTTTTCTCGTCATCCCGCTTAACAATCTCGCGTCTCATAATGCCTGACGAAAATAACAGTGTAAATAGTGGTGCGATGCCGTCATCTCTTGCCGCGATCGCAAAACTCGAACTTCCGCGTTTTTCCACGCGAAATGTTAAACTCTGGTTCGGTCAGGTGGAGGCTCGATTCGAAACGCACAGCATCCGATCAGAGCGGACGAAATATAGTTACGTGGTCGGTGCTCTCGAGACTGAGATTGTCGAATATGCCTCAGATTTAATAATGTCTCCTCCAACTAAGGAGCCTTACACTCAGCTGAAAAATCGTCTGGTGAAGGAATTCGAGGAAACGGAGGTACAAAAAACGAGGAAACTCATAGAAGGCTGCGAACTAGGGGACCGAAAGCCCTCTACCCTACTCCGAGAGATGCGCGATCTCGCGGGTGGCCGTGTATCGGACGCATTTCTAGCGAATATCTTCCTTCAACGACTGCCGCAGAACGTAATATCGATCCTTACAGCGGTAGGCACGGAGGACCTAACAAAAGCCGCAGCCATCGCTGACCAAATCGTCGATGCCACTCGCCCTCAAATCGCCGCGACAACAGTGTCCACGCCACTATCCTCAGCTAACGCGACATCCGCCGACTCTACCATTAATGCAATGCAGAGACAAATCAGCGAGTTGACAGAAACTGTGAGTCGTCTGTCAAAAAAGCTCGACGACCCCCGCTCCAGATCCCGCTCTCGCTCTAGGGGAAACTCATCGCAGTATCGCCCTCGATCCAACAGCCGAACGAAGAGTACTCACGACCACTGCTGGTACCATTTCAAATTTGGTTCGAACGCCAAGCGCTGCTTGACTCCCTGTAAGTACGCTGAGAGAAAACAAACTGATGAGCAGGGAAACGAATAAATGCGTCGGTAGACGCCGCTACCGGCGCAGTTCCTTGCACACGGCACCTGTTTGTGTACGATCCAAGTACGGGCTACCGATTCCTCGTCGACACAGGTGCGGACGTCTCTGTAATTCCGCCAACGAGAGGTGATCGGCAGCATCCCGAAACTACCAGACTGTTCGCCGCCAACGGGACCAAGATTCCAACATATGGAAACCGAACACTGTCACTCGACTTAGGCCTCCATCGTGATTTTCGTCATAAATTTATAATCGCTGACGTGGAGCATCCTATCATCGGAGCCGATTTTCTTTCTACTTACAGTCTCCTTCCCGACCTACAGCGTCGCCGCTTAATCGACACTCTAACTTCGCTTCATCTAAAGGGTAAGATCCACACAGTTGCGCTTACACAGGTAACCATTTCTACTGTTGATCGTAACTCCCAATTTTCCAAGCTTGTCGCAAATTTTTCCGATTTAACGTGTCCCACGAAACGCCGTGAATGTAGGGTGCGGCACAATACAACCCATTTAATAGAGACCACTGGTCAGCCGGTAGTCGCCCGAGCTCGTCGCCTACCACCCAATAAACTGAAGGCAGCAAAGGCGGCATTTCAAGATCTCCTCAACCGTGGCGATATACGCCCATCCAACAGCCCTTGGGCATCGCCCATACACGTAGTCCCAAAGTCCGGTACTGATCGTTGGAGAATCTGCGGCGATTACCGCGCCCTAAACGCAATCACGCGTCCCGATAGGTATCCAGTCCCTAATATCTTAGATTTTAACGAACATTTGGCCGGATCCCGTATATACACGACCTTAGATATCGAGAGGGCGTACCATCAGGTGCCAGTTGCGCCTGAAGACGTACCCAAGACCGCTGTTATTACGCCTTTTGGCTTATTTGAATACCTAGTCACTCCTTTCGGGTTACGCAACGCGGCCCAAACATTCCAACGATTCATCGACAACATCCTAAGAGGCCTCGATTTTGCTTATGCCTACTTAGACGACATTTTGGTGGCATCTCAGACCCCTGAAGAACACGAGGCACATGTCCGAGCCGTTCTTGAACGCCTCCATAATGCGGGGTTAGTTCTGAATGTTGACAAGTGCGTGTACGCGTGCGAGGAAGTCACATTCCTCGGCCATCGTGTAAATTCAACAGGAATTCTTCCGGACCCTTCCCGAGCTTCCGCTGTGGCTGAGTTTCCTCGCCCAGTAGACGTTCGAGGCTTGAGGCGATTTTGTGTTATGGTCAACTTCTATCGTCGACACCTGAAAGACTCAGCCAGTATCCAGCAGCGACTACAGGCTCTCATAAAAACTAACAAAAAGAACGACTGTACCCCCCTAGACTGGACAGATGACGCTGTCGCCGCTTTTGAAACCTTCAAGACAGCACTTGCGAACGCAGCAATATTGGCTCACCTAGATGACTCTCTCCTGTGGTCACTCTCAACTGATGCTTCTGACCACGCTTTGGGCGCTGTATTGCACCAACTACGGGGCGAAACCCTCGAGCCACTTGCCTTTTTCTCACGCAAGCTGAAACCTGCCGAGACTAAGTACTCAGTATATGATCGTGAACTACTGGCAATCTATACTGCAGTAAAGTACTTTCGGCAGCAACTTGAAGGTCGAACTTTTTCCGTATATACCGACCATCGCCCACTCACATATGCGTTTCAAAAGCCTGCAGACAGTGCGTCGCCCAGAACCCAGCGACACCTTAATTACATCGCCCAGTTCTCCACAGACATCCGGTATATAGAAGGTCCTAGCAACACTGTCGGCGATACGCTTTCACGCGTAGCAGCAATCACGACCCCAGCTGCTGTCACAGTTGAAGAAATAGCTACTGCGCAGCAGTCTGACAGTGAACTTACTGCAATCGTTTCTGGCGAGTTGCAAACCTCCCTTCAGTTACAACCAATTCCGGTACCTGGCACACCTCACACCCTTCTGTGCGAGGTTGCCGATAGCAAACAACGTCCCTTTATCCCAACAAAACTTCGCGAACACGTCTTCCATAGTATTCATGGATTGTCACACCCAGGGCCAAGGGCAACAGTCAAACTTATCGCTGACTTTGTATGGCCTGGCCTCCGTAAAGACTGCGCCCGCTGGGCACGTGCGTGTTCATCCTGCCAGCGAGCCAAGGTATCACGGCACACATGTTCACCCCTTGGCAATTTCGCAGAGTCCGACCGTTTCGATCACGTTCACATTGATATCGTTGGTCCTTTACCGCCCTCTCGCGGTTACCGATTCCTAATAACTATGATCGATAGAGCAGCACGCTGGCCCGAAGCCGTACCAACAAACGACATTTCTGCCGAGTCAATTTCGAAGGCATTTTTGCATACATGGGTATCGCGTTTCGGTTGCCCAGTCACGATCATCTCGGACAGGGGACGCCAGTTTGAGTCTGATCTGTTCGCTCGGCTGGCTAAACTCTTGGGTGTTAACCACCTGAAAACCACGGCGTACCACCCCCAGGCCAATGGCCGTATCGAGCGCTGGATGTGGCGACTCGGCTTGCCGATCGTTCTCGCCGAAGCGAGGGATGTATAGACCTTTCGAAATTACACAAAATCTTTCTTTTCGCGCTGAACCTGTTTCAGCTACCTTTCTGGGCTTCTTTCTCGCGATCCGTCTCCTGCACCCCTCGCTTAGAGGATTAAGAGCGTGACCTGCCTTTTGTTCACTCTCGCTCTCTCTCCCTAATGATCATTCGAATCGGCGAAATGTAAATTCTGTGTATAGTCAGTCGTTGTATAGAAGTGAATAAATAATCTTTGGGCTAGATGGTCGCGTGTTTTCATTAGCCCTCGTGCTAAAGTATCATACGAACCTACTACTTCTATGGTACGCAGTAACTCGAGCAGAAATTAATCATTGGAGATGAAATTTATACGAGAGGAAGAGGACTACTACCTACTATAAGAACTGCATAGGTTTTGATTGAGATTGGTCCAGTAGTTGTCAAGATTTTCGCGAATTTTCTCCAAGATTTTCCGAGCCCGTGAAGTGACGATACATGCGCGGTACAAAAAGCAACTATAGTCCGGTTACCGTCGTGTCTGCGGTCGGTCGAAATTGAGTCCGTGAAGGGACGACACATCAAGCGGGCAACAAGAGGGGTCGCGTCGTATCGACACGTTCCGAGAAGTATATTGTAACCAACACAGATGTCCTACAAAAGGGATCCAAATATTCACGTATTTTCGATCTCTTTTCTCCGACATTTTATTGTATTTTGGTCACGATGCTTCACCAAGAAAATGTTGAAACATGTGATGGTCATGTTACAGGTAGATTGGTGTTCCTATTTGCCAAGATGAATCAATGATACGATTGGAGAATAAAAAGAGTTTAAATTATGTCGTTTTCCAGTTGAGGTCGGTTGGCTTTCACTTAGGGGTCATTTCGGCATAAGTACGACAAATCAACCCTGAAATTCTTAAAACACCTTGGAATGTTTTTCTTTTTCGGTAAAAATACGTTTACGGGAAGGAGAAATTTGTTTTTGGTAGGAAGGGGGCGGTATTAAAATAAAACAGTTTTAGACAAAAATCAGTTTTTTAAAAAGTTTTTTGTGAGTAAGTTTTTCAAAATTCAATATCCATTCACCGAAAATGAGCTTTGAACTTTCAGCCGTGATGCGGGTAATGTGATACCCTTTGTTACATGTGTTTATTTTCGTAGAGAGGAGCTGATTATTTAAAAAAAAATTGTTTGAAGTTTTTCTTTCTTTTTGTTTTTTTTTTCTCTATTTGTAAAGGGTGCAAGATTATTTTGGAAGTTTGACTGCTCTGTGTTGACATGGGAAAGCAGTGGCATAGCTGAGGGGAGAGGGAGTCGAGGAGATCTGGACGACTTCCCTCTTGCGACTTTGTCAAATAAAGGTTTTTCCAATTTTAGCACCCCTCTAACACTGCCTCTCCTTTTGGTTAAGACTAGACCCCCTCAAACACTAGGCTGGTTACGCTATTGTGGGAAAGCTTGTACGACCAAATTTTGTCTTGGAACGGAATATTCATTTATATGTTACTTATTTAATGTTTAATGTGTAGGGCAACAGCAAGCAGAGAGTTGCTGCCCTACATATCTTGATATCTAAACGTAATGATACAGATACAAGCATCGAAATGATATTTTTACGTTTTTGTACCGCTCTAATTGGCCTTGAGAAGGTGTATGGGGAATTTTGAAATCTCATTAATGGTCTGGAATGGCGTTCGTGGCGATTCAGAAACAGCTTGATCAATTTTGTACAGGGCAGCGATAGGTTAAATGAATGCTCGTTTACAATTTTCAGCGTCTTAAGGTATGGGGATGCGTCGGCCTCGAATTTATCCACACACCTTTTCGGGTTATCTACCTAACCAAGGGCGGATAATCCCAAATCTTACTAAAAGCACAAACCTTAGTCCTTACTACAACTAATGATGATTATGAAAAACTGGTAGGAAAAGTATCAGTACATAAGTAGTGTGGCTATCAAGTTTTGGGAATTTTGTTGTAACTTGCAAACAAACAGTACTGAGAAGTTGGTAGACATGTCTGAAAAAAGGGGACTTTTCTTTAGCGATAGTATAAATTTTAAGTCAATAGCGCATTTAGTTTACATTTTATGTGTTTTTTAAGAGGGACTTTTTTTTTTAGTAATATCGCGAACATGAGCAATTCGAATCATGAACAACGTGTTGTGATAAAATGTTGGGGGAAATCTGGGGGGAAACCAGCGAAAATCTTCCAAAAACAGCAGGTAGCGCACTCGAACGACTGTACGTCGAAAACACTTGTATTTGAATGTGGAACGCACTTCAAGGAGGAGCGTGTTTCGGTGGATGACGATCCGCATGAAGGAGAACCGGTTTCCTCGGGTATTGACTCGAACCTCGAACGTCTGCGCGCGCTGGTAACAGCTGATCGTTGGTTAAGTATTCGTGCGTTGTCTGAAGAGCTGAACATCAACAAGGAAGCGGCGCGGCAAATGTTACACAAAAAAGGCCTGAACTCGCCAAAAATGGCTGGATCGTACATCACGGTAATACTCCCGCTCATTCGCCACTCGGTATTTGCGAATTTCTGACCCCCCCAAAAAAGCATCCCATTGTTACCGCACCCACCCTACAGTCAAAATTTAGCTTCATGTGACTGCTTTCTATTCCCTAAAATTAAAACACACCTGAAAGGAACGCATTACGGCGGTGTGGAGGAGGGCAAGAAAATTGTGACGTCAGTACTCAACGGGTTTACTTCGGAAAATTATGCTAGGTGCTTCCAGGGATGAGCGCGGCATTAGAGCCGAAGCCTAGAGTTGGGGAGGAGGGACTATTGTGAGGGCAGATAATAGAATTTCCATCATAAATAAAGTTGTTTGGGTTTTATTGAAAAATTCCCAGAACTTACTTGCCACACTTTATTACGGATCCTGACCGTGCTTTTTTAACGCTGGAAAAGTCACTGGTGTTTAAAGAACAACAGCGAACAATCCTTTTTAGCTTTCTTCTTTACAGAATTGCTTTTCTTCCTCTTCACTGACCAAAAAAGCCAAAAACGCCTTGTTTTTTTTTTGTATAAAATAATTTACCACCGAACGTAGGTACCTGATTCACTAAAAATTATTTTCCCCATTTCTCAATGTTTTTGGATCAGAATTAGATGTTTTCAGGTCATCCGTCCTTTTCGTTATCCGCCCTACCTTCAGCCCCAATTAGGGCTGATATTCGGGAATCTATTATACATTTTACTATCCGGATCGAAAAATATGAAATGTTTTAGTGTGTTAGTAAATATAATGAGCTTGAGATTGAAATCCGTCAAGGGATCAAGATTTAACACCGAGTGTCAAATGTTGTTTTTTTGGACCTTTTTTGAAATCCCTGAGTCAACATTGGCTGAACTTTGAAAAAGTTCAACTGAGAAAAGTAGACGGTTGAAATTTATTATTAATTGCGATTTCGGAGTTCAATACAGATATGGGAGCAGCCGGGGCACTTTGAAAAAAAAAGTAGATTAACATTTGGCACTTTACCTTATTTGTTACTCGTTATTACTGCAGTAATTTAATACGCTCTGCTTAAAATTGGAATGGAAGGAAGGGGAAAAGTGTATTAACATCAACTGTATTATTTTCTCATGCTAATGAAAAAATTCGAAGTAAGTTCTATCATCGATCATGATTTTCGGCGAATGAGAAAACTAGATGAATTAAGAGCAACCGATTAATCGAATATAACCAATCAATCACTCATAACCAATTACTTCACAATGTCATAAGAACAGAAGTCATCTCAACTGTTATGGGAATTACCTCCCTGCCATCATAGTTTTCATCTCTAGGGGTAGGTCATCCCCCCACATCACCATCTTTCAACGTCTGGATACATTCTTATTAGTAGCCACGAACTTTCCAATTCCGACATCATCTGCCAGTGACAAGTTATGCACTTCATTATTTTACTCCATATTAATTCAGGGATGTACCGAAGGAGATTCAGTAAGATTTTCGCAGGTAGTTGACACACAAAATGAAAACGTTTTGACCTTCACGAACCCTCTTCTTACTTGACGATCATTAACATTTCTGTCAGTATCACAAAATTAACATTTTTTGTTGGAGAAATTTGTATCCTCCGTCCGTCCTCCCAAATAAAGTCACTTTAGGACGCCCTGACTTACATGTTTTGTCTCTCAGGCCTTGGGATTCTTCAATCTTTCAGGTGAAAGAAAAATAGTTACAAATTAAAAACAAGATTGGTATTTTCACTAATTTCATTTTAATGATCACCTTTCGAGCTCTTGTAGAGTCATTTAAAGTTCGTCATTGGAAAATGTTTACCTTTAGACTCTACTCCCGTTGACCTTCGAATGTCAGCATGCATTATCACATTTTCTATTTAGACATAATAACGAGCCCACAGCGTAACATCACATAACTCGAAAAAAGGTTCGTTATCGAGGCAATTTTAATTTTTGCCGGGACCCATTCGGTTCTTCGGGTACAAAACCGAAGTTAGTTCATTTTCAGTTCACGAGTACACGTGCAGTTAGTTCAAGTATAAGTGTGGGACCTTCATTCATAGTTGACCGATACGCGTCCATTGCAAGAAGACAGGAAGACAGCACGGCAGCTCAAATTTTTAATGGGGAATACTTGGCTCTGAACATTTTTGCGAGGGAATTCGCTAATATGATATTTTTCGTGGGGCGTAAAACGAGGTCGTTACGTATACGCAGGCTCATATTTGGTGCACTTCGTATGCGAACAAAATACATACCGTCGATATAAATGTTACCAATATTTCCGATTGTATACAGAAATCGCGACTTATCGTACTTACGTTCCCACGAAATCTCTGGATGCTACGCTTCGGAGATTTTACTGGAAGCCATTTCCGAAGGGTAGAGCGCAGAACTTAGCAGAGAAATTGTAATCCTACATGACAGATCTGACTGAGAACTCGTTATTATATTCCTTCTGTGTTATCTCGAGTTAGGCCCGAAAAATGGGAAACTTTCTGGGGAGTATTTCAAGTATGTATGGAGCAGAGAAGCCGAGTCAAGCTGGCGAATGATGAGCATCGCGTTAAATCACAGAACCCTTAAGCTACAGAAAAATGGGCGAATCAATCGAACAATTCATTCAATGCTGGAAATCTTGCATCGATTGAATACGAGAGATATAGCCGTAGGTATTCGGTTCGTGACAGTGAATGATCGTTGATAAATTTCCAATTTCATTTAAAATTCAACGAAAAAAACAAAACAAGAAAAAACAAAGCCTAATGGAACCAATAATTTGCGGAAGACAATAACATATTATAAGCTATAAAATTGAAATTTGGAAAGGCTAAGGCCGTCGGCGCCATCGTTATGGTATTAAGGCTCGATTCTATCTCTGGAAAACAGACACAGGGCAGACGTGCAAAACGTGGTCTTTGGGAGATGATTTTCAAATTTCAGAAGTATACTACCCGGTAAAATTAGATTAAAAAGGGGGCAATAGAGAAACAAATGTGTACCAAGGATTTTTTTTGGTTGAATACTATGATATTGACCATATTGTTATTATTATGATTCCTTCTCTGTGTGTGCTACCTTGGCGTGGTGAGGAGGCTTAAAGAAAAAACTAAAAGCACACAGGAGAAGGAAATGCCTGGTGGGACGAATTGGCGATGCACGCATGCCAAAGTAGCCCCTGAGATACCGCACCCCCGTCCCCGGAAACTAACCTTTCGAGTATCGCATCGGTGATCAGAGGGACATAGAAGGAAAACTTCGACAGATAAACTCTGATACTCCGGACGTAAAAAGGCTCCTATTCGGATGTCCAGGTGGAGACTACCGAATGAGGAACTATCAGAATTGAGAATAGGGACATGGAATGTAAGGACACTGAACTTTTCCGGGACTTTGGAAGACACTTTCGGGAAAAATTTGGGTACAAAAAATACGATGTTCTGCTCAATATACACAACAGTGTCTGTATTCTTCTACTGTAAAGTGCGTGCGTGTATTTGAAGGGTGATAGTTATCGATCTGGACTGTGCACAAAACAGTCTCCATGTATCGGGAAAACAGTCCAAGCTTTGGGGGAAAATGGTGCCCAATATTTGCAGAAAGATCCCGGGACCTTTGGCAATAGTCAAGTAAATTCTGGGAATTTTCCGGATTTCCAGAACTTACTTTTAGCTTCCGGAACTTTTCCAGGGTTTCCGGAACTCCCGGGACCGGTAGACACCCTGAACATAGTGAGAGAATATAAAAGTAAGAATTTCTTCTAAACCAGTATCTTCATGATAGTTAAAGTTTATATGCCAACAGGAAGTTATAGTGGAAAAGAAGTAAAAAAAATTTAAGGAGAAATTAATGAACTAGTAAGCAAAAGGTAAAAAGAAAAGAAAATTTAATTATAATGGGAGACTGGAACGCCAGAGTAGGTAGAAGAAAAGAACACGGGGTATGTAGAGAGCATGGTTTACGAGCGCGATATAAAAAAGGGATGAGGCTCGTAGAATTTTGTGAAGAATACATATAAATTGATTATCAGAAAAACTCAATTTAAAAATCATGAGAGAAGAAAATACACTTGGAGAAGCCCAGGAGATAAAAAAATATATCAAATAGATCATTATCATAACGAGAAGAAGATACAAAAATCAAATACTGGATTGTAAAATATACCAAGGAGCGGATGTAGATAGTGACCACAATTTAGTAGCAATGAAATGTAGGTTTAAATTTAAAAAGATGAATGAGAAGAAAGTAAAAACAAAATGGAATTTAGAGTTATTGAAAGAGGTAAAGAAAAGAGAAGAACGTAAAAAAGAAATAAAAAAAGTACTTTGTAAATCACAGGAAAGAAATTATATTGAAAGGGAGTGGATAGCACTAAAGGAAGCAATAAATCTGGCAGAAATGAAGAAATTATGTACTCAGATAATAGAAAGGAGAAAACCATGGATGGAAAATGAGATACTAGAGTTAATGGAAGAAAGAAGAAAGTATACACAAGCCAACGATAGAGAAAGTAGGGACAAATATCCTTCCCTCGGTGTTCTAGCCTCTTTTGGCGAATCCCAGGACGTTCCACCCCTTTTGGACGAACGATTTTAAAGTCAAAATTCAAAATTGTAACGGCGATAGAATCAGGGACAGACTATCTATCCTAAGGGTGGCAGTGGAAGTCTCAAATTGGTTACTGTCTTTTTCACAGAAGTTATAGCACTGCCCGATCGTCTCGATCCGTCTTGCCATCAAACAAGCATACTGTAGCTATGGGAACATGGTGCATCCAGCCCAAAGGTGCGGTGAATTTAGCGCATACGTCTGGCCATCAACAGATGTCTTGCATCTGCTGTAATAGATTCCGGAGGTAAAATAGCCCCCAATTTGGACCTTCGAGAGGGGGCTGAATCAGTTTTCAAGATATGCAAACATGTGGAGTGAGCACAGGAGCCTGGGATGTCCTGACTATGTTAAATCAAGATAAAGTACAGTGGCCTGAAATACGAGCTGCCATTATTGATAGAGAACTAGGTAGATATAACCTGGACTTTGCTGCACTCAGTGAAACTCGATATCATGGAACTGGGAAGCTCCGAGAGAAGAACTACAACTTTTATTAGCCAGGAAAAAGATCTGGGAAAAGAATGAATGGTGTAGCCATTGCACGCTCTTGTAATCCAAGCTAAGGAACTCTGACCCCCTCCACCTGTATCGTTTATTACATACGGTGGCTCGTTGTATGGCACCCAGAGGCTCCGTGTTGTTCGGTGATCAGCGGCGTCAGCACTCCAACCAAATAGCCATTGCAGTTAGAAACTCAATCACCAAAAGCCTCGTGGAGCTTCCGAGCTTCCTGAACTAAGATCAGACAGAATCATCAAGTTAAGAATACAAATTGGAAGGCCTTCCTCACAATCACCAGTGTTCATACGCCAACCATGCAGTCACCCGACAATGTCACTGAATTCTATAACGACCTCGGAAATATCCTCGATAAAGTGAAGAAGGACGATCGAGTTATATTACTCGGTATTTCAACGCTAGAGTTGGAAGCGACCACAGAGGATTAGGAAAAGTATTCGGACCTCATCCACACGAAAAGTTACCTCAAATGGCCAACAACTATTGGATTGTGTATTGCCCATGGATTAGCAATCCCAACGCCTACTTTCAGTTAATGGAATACCACAACGCTATCAGGATCCACCCTCGATCCAAACATAGACATACGACTGACTATGCTGGAGTAGGCCAGAGACACATTAAAGAAGTCCTTAGCACCCAAGTGAAACGAGGGGCCAACCGCGACACTGATCACTCCTTATTAGTCAGTGAAGTGAGCCTATCCCTATACAAAAAGAAGAGATCAACTAGGCCAGAAGCACCGAAGTGCTTAGATGTTAGTAAGCTTAAGACGAAAGATATGAAAATCAGTTATCAAGAATCTCTGAACAGCAAACTTTTAGACATTTCCACTATGCCTGATAGAATTGACGACATTTGGGGGGGGGGGGAATTAAAGCCTGCGTGTATAATGCTGGAAAAGAGGTGCTTGGGACTGCCAAGAATAAGAATCTAGACTGATTCCATGATGATGAGGATATTATTGAGCCGAAGCTTGCTTAAGTTAAGAAATGCCATATCAATGCCATCAAGAATCCTAAGGACGAATTTCTCAAGAGCAATCTCAAGGCAGTAAGAAATTACCTCCAAAAAGTCACCAGACAACTAAAGAACTCATGGTTGTTGAAAAAAGCACAGGAACTGCAAAGGTACTATAGTCAGCAAGACTACCGTAGCTCCTATCAGGCAGTAAAGGAGCTATATGCCCCCCCCTCCCATAAACCTGATGTACCTGTATAAAGGGTAGCAACGGAAACCTATTAAAAGAGAGGAATGAAATCGAAAAGAGGAGGATAGAACACTTCTATAACAGTATCCTGTTTCGAACAGTTTGATAGTCCATATACCATTGAAGAGCTCAAGATAGCGCCTAAAACCAAGCCCAATGGAAAGACCCCGGGATTCAAAATCAGCTCAAAATATTTTACTCCAGTAGTATAGAAAGTGTAAAAAAAAAGTTTTTCTCCCGATGTAAGCTGGTCACTATTCTAAAAAAAATGCTAGCTTCAAAATCTTTTAAAAAAATTACATTAAACTTTGACAGTGTTGCTACTGTGTCCTTGACTTCCCATTAAAGGATTTTAGGAAATCTAAACATGTTGCTGACGGATCTGCAATCACGGGAGAGCATTTTCATGTCTCGATTTCCGTGTGATTTAGCTCTTCATGGTCACAATTCAGTTCGACTTGATCCCACCCTAATAAAAATAAATTTCCATGAAAATTTCTATGGAATACTGAAGACGGCTAGAAGAAACAAACATTTCCATGGAAATGTGGGCCGCTGAACTGAATTGTGAACTGACTTGTGACCATGAAGAGCTAAATCATATACGGACTGGCTTCACGCAATACGCACCACTGAACTGCATTCAGGGTGTCTACAGAAATTGAAAAGTAAAAATGAAGTACGTTTTCAGGACCCTTTGCAGGACTGTAGCCGGCATATTTTCCATCTTTTCCTCGACTGTGCAAATCTTTTATTTTTGTTTCTGATTTTTTTATCCCCTGTACCCTTCCCTTCTTTAGATCCCCGATCCCCCCTCCTTATTTCAACACTCTTCAGGACTTTCAGGACTTTTCAGCACCTTAGACAGACTGGAACTGTGAACTGAACTGGAAATGAGAAGAGAAGAAAAAACAAGTAACCTCGTTTCTCGAGGAGGGTCGGTAAAAAAGCACGCATTTTGACTCTCGACAAGAAATAATGGGGAAAAAAATCCATGGCAGAATTAATAAATGATTCACCCTGATTGTACACTTAGAAGTGGAAATTTCTATTAAATACTGAAGATGGCTGGAAGAAATAAAAATTTCCATGGAAATTTGAACCACTGAACTAAATTCTGACCATGAAGAGCTAAATCAAGCGGACAGAAGTATAACGCTCAAACAGTCTTCAGCCGTGTTGTTAATAAAAATTTTCCACGGAAATTTTTTAAATTAGGGTACGATCAGGAGAAGTAACGCCAAGGTAGTAACGTTTTTTTTTAGTTTTTTTTTTTTTTTTCGTTTATGTACCAAAGCAAAGACATGAAAATGTCAAAAATTGAAATATAAATAAAATTTCATTTTGATTCTTCTAATGAATTTCTACAAGGTTCAAAAATAGATTTGAAAAACATCAAAATAGGCATTTTTTTGGGCTTTTGAGATTATTTACGGGGACCTTGAGGGGGTACAATAAAACACCCGAATTTGAAATTAGCGATGAACAAAGTACATACAGAAAAGCTGAGCCCAATGCAGCCGCGATCAATAAAATCAAAATTTGTTGTACTGGTCGATTATATCTGCCGTTCTTCTGTGCAAATTTGCAGTATCAGTTCCAAAACTGAGGTTTGTCCAATGTAAGGCCGTAGATTAAAGGACGGTAAAAGAAGAGATTATATAAATAATTATTGATTATAAATCCGCGACCTTGGAACTTGAATACGAGATTTCTGAAGTTTATTTTTCATTTTGCGTCTGTAAAGTCGTGTTCGGTTCATGAAGAGTTTTCTAGAACATCCATCCGTTGATTACATGTTAAATTTCAAGGCCAGGGGAGTTCGGGCTAATATTATTAAAAATAGTGAAAATCAGGCGACGTTATATGTTATGGAGAAACTTGAGGGAGCGTTAGTTCAAAATTCGAAAATTCACAAAATAAGGGATACTTTAATATTCATGTTATCACCAGAGGCAGACTGGAATCTAAGAAGCTAGTGGGAAAATGCGATTTCTTTAGCTCCACTTCACTTTCATTACCCCTCTATCATGGCCCATTTCCCTCCTCCCTCCCTTCCAGCTATTCTAACCGACTCAAAACTTTCAAATGAGCCAGCTCAAAATCTACGAATTGGAGCGATCCACTGGGAAGTTTCCCGGTAACGTAAATGACCAAGTCGCGCCTTGTATGTCTTTAAAGTTATTTTCACTAGAAAATTTCAGCAGAGGACTGTTGCTACAGACATTTGCTTTGGCCTTTTAAAAGTTCATAATTTATCGATTGGAAAGTAAAATGTTTTCGAAATGTTACTCAGTCACAGTAAATCTTAATCGCGATCTCCAAGTTTGGCTTGCAGCTTAGTTCCCATCTCGTAGAGAGAACACTCCTCAACTGCTCCTGAGCGAACAAAGTCATTCAAAACATAACCTCTGCCACAACATAGAACACTGTACAACGGTGGAAACCAGCGTCGCGTCATTTCGCATCCCCACTCTCATAAAAGGGCAAAACTCGAGTAATTTTCACACGAACTCGCACATTTCGACTAAATTACTACCCCGAATAGTTGGCGCTAAAATATTATACGTGTTTCGAGGTTTCACCCTTCGCTTTCCACTTTCCCATGTATCTCTCTGCCAGCCACGAAAAGCCCTGATTGCGTACAAGTTTCATTAATAATACAGCCGTCAGACTGTTCTCGTTTTGGAATTATTAAAAAAACAGTACCCGTGTGCTGCGAACATTCTAGCAGCTTTTCCATTCTAAAACCGCGGATGCTGCGCAATAGCCGAGTCCGCAGAATCCGATATTCATTGATCACGTCGAGAGCGCCAGCGTCTCTCACCCAACTAGCTGGGTGGCTGGGTCTTCCATGAATCCAACTCGAATATGCTACCTGCTACACTCGACGCGAATTCCCGACTACTTTTTACATACCTCCGTCGTGACCTGCGAGTTTCACCGGATATCGTCTGTCAACCCAGATATGATTTCAAACCGAAGAAAAACGTTTCCAAAGGCAGGTCGTATTCTAGAATTCACCGTCGTATCGACACGAACATGGTCGGCGTGCGGTAACCTGAACACGCAGATGTCTTTCGATCGGATACCGTCACAAAAAACATTCTGAACGCGGTACGTAGTAACAAAATTGAAGTAAAATATCAATGCCGTAAAAATGGTGTAATTGTGTCTTCTAGCGAACGAGCATTCGTTGATGTCTGGCTCTGTATCTTTTAACCGAGGAAGTGGTTAGGAAGAGTTCCTAGTTTGAATAATATGTGTCCTATTCTCAACAGCAAAATATTTATTCTGGCAATAACATCGGAGGATAGTTATGATCAAGATTAAGAATTCTGATGAAAGTTCAGACACACGTTCTACTGACTGTTAGTATCGAAACTTCGTAAACAGTGCAATTTTACTAGAACACTGGGGCACTGCACCAAGGATGATCGGAAGAACCGAACAGGGACCGGTCATTTTCACTGAACTGAACGCCTCACAGCGCCATGTATTCCGATAGTTGCAGTAACAGTTCCCAAGAAACAGAACGGAAACGAAAACCAATCGCTCAGATTTTCCATCACTGTGTTCTAACTTGACTAACGTTGCCTTTCTAACATGAGATACCTATATGCGTTCTCTAATGTTAATAAAACTGCATAACCTACTGCGGTAAAGTATCACTATTAGCCTGTTACCGTTTAGCGAGTGCTCTAACCAAACCCCTTCCTGTTATCTCGCAGGAGGACAAGATTCGTAAGAATCACTGATAACTCTACCAAGTTCCTTTATTTCCTAACCAATCTTCTCTTGTTTTGATTGTGAATAACTGCTGTATTTGTTCTAAAAACAGTAAGAAAAATGGTAAATTAAGATTCTTCTGTTTCCCAAAAGTAATGTACAGCACAGTAAGACGTACTAACTTTAGACAGAACAACAAAGCGATTGTTTAGTTTTTCGCATACCCCATATCCATCCTTCAGTAAAACATTTTTTGGACTCTAAACTGTTGAACGCTTTCAGTTCTTCTTTGGTGTAGATCGATGTTTTCGTGATGAGAAAGTCATGAATATATCGACACTAGTTCTAGCCAGAATTTTCCCTAAATCTCCCAACAGAATTATCGAATTTGAGATTTTATCTTTCTTATCTTGAACGAAGGTATATGGATTAATGTAAAATTAATAACAGAAATTTTTTGTAAATATCTACAGTAGAAATCAGGGCAGGTCATTTGCAAACCAGCTGCGTATGGGTAATCTCTAAATAACCTGAAAATTCACTAGCCTGATTTTAAAATTTTCAACCTTCTTATTTCAATTTTTTCTGGCGGAATACATGGTAGATATGTAAGTAAACACATACACAAAGTTAGTCCTACAAGAAACGTCCTACATGAGGGGGGGGGGGGGACTTTTTGTATACTACGATGGATTTCCATCGTCGTGTCAGAAAAAGACAGGACATTACAATATATTTTAATGTTCCAGGGTTACCAGAATGAAGATCAACAAGTGATACAAATGAGGTCCAAGGATTTCATTATTATTAATAAGGTCATCAGCGTTAGAAAGTGCAAGGAAAACAACGTTATTCCACTGTAGTATTATCTCTTCCATCGTAGTATTCCTCAAAATACAGTTTGATACTACCATGGGGAAAAGACACGTAAGCTACGATAGAAAATTTTAGCATTTTTCTAATTCGGAAGAGAACAAAACTGGTCAACATGTAGAAATGGAGTACAGAAGCATCAAAAACAGAAGTTGAAATCAATTTTTTTGGACTTCAACCTCCTGGCGTATTTTTGTATACTACCATAGAATGGGGAAAAAATTAGAATGCTGTTTTCTGACAGAAGTTTGACAAAAAGTCTACTTTAAATTTAAAAATTGGGAAAATTTCATGATTGAGTCATAATACGTAGATAGTGGATAATCAGTTGTCATTTTTTGTATTCAATAATATACCATGTTCCCTTTGTAGGATGATTTAAATTTTGTGGTACTACGATGGAAAAAATCTATTTCATGACTTTGGCGCCACTGGTAGACATACGTTTCAATTCTAAATTTTGGTCTCCCTCATAAACTAACTTCAACATCGCTTTTGGTCATGTGAACCATAAGTATGATATATTTTTTGTTGATAACACGTTGCTACGGCCAACTTTACTTCGAAAACTGAGTTCGTTTCAGGACACTACGATGGAACCTTTCCTCTATTTGAGTATTTTTCTCAAATCCGGTGAGGTGCGGGCGACTAGGTCATTGATGTGTAGGGGGTAAAGAAGATTTATCACTACCAATTCGAGAGGAAAAAATTACGCTAGCGTTCTTAATTATAGAGAAAGCAAGTGGTTACTGCAATTTTCTGGTTATTCAGAGATCCACCCGTATGATGAGACATAGATGTTAATACTGAACAATACAAAATTAATTTTTAAATCTCCCTATAAAAAATAAAAATTTAATTTCAAAAAGAAAAAAAAATGTATCTTAATTAATGAATGCGACTGAATTATCAGTAATTATCAGTGATCCTGTCCTCCAGCGAGATAACAGGAAGGGGTTGTTTGGTTACAGCATCCGCTAAACGGTAACAGGCAAGAGACTGGGTAGGCAACCCGTAACAATCTCCCCGTCTCACCCGTGCCGGAATTCACTTCATAAGAAAGTAATGGGAAATTAAATTTTTGTTGTAAAAGGGCTCTTGTGTTTCGTTTTTTTTTATGGTAGCTAATTGAATATTTTACGTCGTACAAATAATAAAAAAATATGTTGAGAGCATCAATTATGAATAAAAATATAAAAAACTGCATTCCCGTAAGCGGCCTGGTATGATTTGCACTGCAATGACGTCATTTTCGTATTTGCGCCTTACACGTCCGGCCAACCTTCTATGGTATAATAATCTTGGGTAACAGGCGTGCAACCTTGATCACTGCTAGAGCACCTAGAAAAACACGAGAACTGACATCCACCATTTTGAGTCGTTTGGTACTCGACGATTCACAATTCACTGCATGGAACGTTCCGCGTATCAAATTTTGAATTTCGGGCACCATGCGACTCAAAATGACGGATATCAGTACTCGAGTGTTTCTAGGTGCTTTATCACCGCTGGCGATAGTCCCCCCCCTCGCGACACGTTCGCATGTTATCGAAAAAAGTTAAGATAGAAATAATGGCGGATATCAATACTCGGGTGTTTCTAGGTGCTCTATCCCTGCTGGCGACAGTTTGCATGTCCTCCGGCAACACGTTCGCATGTTATTGAAAAATGTAAAGATGAAAATGGCGATGTAGAATGCCCGTGGGTAGAGCTCTAGAAGAACTGGAACGAAACTCGAACTCCCAAACGGGTACCTATCACTATTCCCAAGATAACTGATATTACAGTAGCACCAAAAGTGGAACCTAGGAGGAGCCTGGTTCTTTATTTGGTTTAGGTTAGCTCCAGATGACTGCTGACATTCCCAGACAGGCCTTCACGAATTCAACATCCTGATTGGCTAGTCGTATTCCCTCTTACGAGACTCAGCGAATGTCATTTGAATACCGCTGTTTGTTCTAATAGCGCAGAAACCAGTACTGCATTGACGATGCGGCTGATAGCGTTCCCGGTTTGTATCTTCCTGAACGTGATGCTGTTCGGTATGTGTGGCTACATGTACCTGTTGTGGCTGCAGTACTGGCATCGCTTATGGGCTCAAAAGCAGCAGGAACCGGAGTACGAAATGAGCGACTTCCGCAGAAACGAGATGATCGTCGAGTACTACGACGAATCCTCCATGCCAGCCACCGTCGGTCCCAAAGCGCTGGCAAAGACCGACAAAGAGAAGCACTCACCGCTCGTGTACTTTCACAAGGATATGTACCCCGGAAAAGTAGCTGACGTAAGGTATCATCATCATTTTGACGCTTTCATTAGACTCTCGGAAAGCCTTTAGAGTATTTATATTCAAACGCGTTGAAGTATTATCTCTGGGGGAGGGGGCTGAAGCCCAAGCTATGAATATTACCATATTGTGCGTTCACTTTTCTGCATAAAGAAGGGAGGGAGGGAATCATTCCAGGCAAACCTGAATAACTGTCAACAAGCAAAAAAAGGAACCCAAAAAATACAGTATTTTAGAATAGATTATTTCGCTTGTTCTGAAAAATTTTTCTCTGCGCAAGGTTTCCGAATCGAAGGGAGTTTCCAGTTTCAAAACGCGTTAAGTAGAATTAATGCATTCATTGAAATGTGGCGATTAAGTCGAACAAAGGTTCAGATTTAAAGAACTTCAGGAAGTACTAACTACCATGCTTAAGGACATAATACGACAACTCAAGCCTGAGACAATAACAAGCAGCTAGTAGTCAGGTATGCCCATCAAATGACCTTGAATTCTCAAATTATGAGGACCATATACAAGTCATCAGCATAAAACATGGATTCGTATCTCAAATCTTTGAATTCTTATTACAAAAAATAATCATGATCACCAAGATCATGAAATGATCTGAATGATTCAAATTCTAAATTCTAAAATATGATTCAAGTTAATCAAAGATCAAATTATATACTATATTGGCAAAATATGATTCAAGATTAAAATCGTTGAAATTATCATCAATTTTTTAAAATGTTTGTCATGATTCCGTGATTTGTTATTCTTAGTAAAATGTGAGACCAGAGATTAGACCTTGCGTGCAAACTAGTAAATTTACGCATGCGGAGTAAACAGAAAAGTAAATTTTACTAGGAAGACGTAAACAAGAACTTAACGTTTTATCTTTTAGAACTTCTTCGACATACACAGTTTGGAAAATCTTAGATTCTCGACAAATTAGCAAAAACAGTGTTATCACAAAAATATATTTGTTTTTTCCAAAAGATTCTTTTTTTCCGCAAGATCCTATCAGTCTTCAAAAGCAAACATACTTCAAAGGCACAACCAACTCAAGTCTTAACAAGGGTAGTCTTAAAGAATCCTATTGAATGAGTTCCAACGGACTTTGAAAAAATATCGACCAATCTTAATCGAGTCTTAGAGAGTTTCAACGAATCAGGGACGAATATGGGGGGGGGGTCACAGCGGACAGCTCCCCCAAGCTTCCGCCGAAGTTGGGAAATTTAAGTAGCTGGATCAAAAGTTGAGAATACTAACAACTTTTGATGCTTAGGAACTTTGACTTGCGTCAGTTGGGAATTTAACAATTTTTGCCCCTCCAGAAAAAACTCTTCGCTACGTCCCTGCAACGAATCTTAATCGAGTCATCGAGTCCCAACTAATCGTAGTGAAGTCTCAATACTTTGCAGCGTGCTTTTGACAGAGACGAAACTTGACTTTCACAGTTGGGGAGGGGGGTGAAGAAGAAAAATTTGCCGACAAATATTTTTTGAAAACTAAAAATTCGCCGACACAATTTGTAAAAAAAAAAATTGAAAATTTATCGATTTTTCAATGAAAATACGAACAAACGAACAAACAAACAAACGTTCTTAAAAATGTAAAATTCAAATGAACAGTTTCAAAATTTGCTGACTGTCAAATTATTCGAGGGTGTCAACACCCGCCTCCCCCGCATAGTTTCGCCTTTGTCTTTCGAACAAGTTAAATCAACTTTTCACGAACCCTAATGAGTCTCAACGAATCTTAACAGAGAGCATTAGAGAATACTAAAGAGTTTTCATTATACTAATAAAATTGTCATGAAGAGTCTTAGGAAGTCTTTTCTAGTTTTAACGAATTTTAGCAAAGTCTAGATACGTTTTAGGGGGGCCTCAAAGGAATTTTACAAAATATTAAGAATCTCTAAAGTGTGTCCCGAGTCTTAGGTGGTATCTATAAATGAGTTTCAACATGGTCTTGAAAAGTTGTAACACAGTCTAGAAAAGTTTTCACTGAGTCTTACCAAAACTTTAACGAGTCTCACTCAAGTCTTAAGGAAGATAATGGGTCTTAGCGAACCTTTACAGTGTGTTCGTAGAGTTTTAAGGAGACTCAACGAATGTTAGCATAAGAAAATTCGTACAGAGGGGTTGCCCCCTCCCCTCACCGGTACGTCCCTGCTTAATATGTTACTCTTCAAATGACGCCTAACCGCAGTTTCTTCACCGATCTTCCATATTTCGGGCAAAGCCCTCTTCTATGTTTTTCCATGCCTTGATGTTCTTTGCGGCCCTCGTCCGTAGCACTCCTATTTCATTTTCCATTTCCTGTCGCCATCTTCCTAGTGGTTGGCCTTCCTCTTTCACGCGTGTGACCGTAGGGCACCCATTCTGACACCAGTTCATACCACCTATCGTTCCCCATTCGGGACAGCTTGATTTTCTGATTACCTTGTGTTACGTCTTTAAAGCTAATTGTAGTGGAATGTTAATACCTATTTTGAGTCTGCTTTCGATGAGTTTAAACAAGTCCTCATGAATCTTAACGAATCTCAACAGAATATTAGAATGTTTTTGAGTTTTAACTAATCCTAATGATATCAGGATGCGTTCCGAAACAGTCCTGAAGAGTCTTAATAAGATTCTTCGAGTCCTAATGAATTTCAGCGAAGTCTTAATGAGTTTCCAAAAGACTTTACAAAGTTTTAAGAATATGTCAGACGTATCCAAAAAGTCTTGACTAGTCTTAATAAAGTTTGAATGAGTTTTAATCAGGTCTTAAAAAAATGTCAACTTAGTCTTACCGAAGTCTTAACAAGGCTCAACGAATCTTAGCGAATCTTTATACAGTCTACGAAGGTATAAGGTGTTTCGACAAATTTCAGCAGAGTCTTAATACATTTTAATGACAACTCGTCGCATTTTACCGTAGCCTTAAACACTTTAACTTAACCAGTCTTAACCGGTACTGAGGAGTTTAGACTAATCTCTATCAAATCTTCATGTGTTTTAAGATAGCCTTGAAGAGTCTTTATGAGTTTTAACGACACTGCAACTAGTCATAATTGATCCTAACTAGTCTTTATAAGAGCTTCATACATTTCAACGTAACTCTGAAGATTTCTGAAAATTGAAAAGTTTTAAGGAACCTTAATGGGTTTTACAGAGTATTCTTTAGGTTTTAATAACTTTTTACAAAGTGTTCAGAAAGTATTAAGAAGTCCCAACAAATATCAGAAACCTGAACGAGTCTTAAATAATCAATGAATCATAACAAGTCGCGCAAAGAGTTAATGAATCGTAATGGAGTCCCACTGAGTTTTACAACATAGTTTGAAAAATTCTCGCAGGTTTTGAGTTTTCATGGGTTTCAGCACAGTCTTTCAGAATTTTAATAAATCTAGAATCTTAACGAGCATGGAGCCGCTACTAGTTCCAATACCTAGCACAGTAAATGGAAAGTTTTTTCAAGGAGGGGCCGGGAAAATTGGATAAAAATTTTGTAGGTAAAACAATAGTGAATCCACAATGAATTTCGCACAACTTTGACCACACGAGCAAAACAAAAGTCCTAGAATAAAAATTTTGCCCAACTTTCAAACTAACTCGCAAGAAAAAAACAAAGTCTTGAGTAAAATTTTAGAAAGTAAGCAAAGCCGGTTTCACGTCAAAATTCTGTCCAAATTTCGACTTCTTGACAACAAAAAAAAAAAAAAAAAAAAAAAAAAAAAGAATAAGTCTCGGATTTAAAATATTAGTTGACGAGTTCTCCCCTTATTTAGGGGTCTGGTTGGCCGAGTGGATAGCGCGTTGGTCTCGGAATCCGGAGGTCCCGGGTTTGAGCCCACGTAGCAACTCGCCAGATTTCGACCTAGGCCGGTTTTTCGGCCAGAAGGGAAGAGGGCTAAGATAGCCGTAACAGCCTCTCCGATGTCTCTGAGGTAATGCTCGAAAGGCCGGATTCCGGGGCTCGGGTTGAGAGCAAGTTAGAAAAGAAGTCTCCCCTTATTTACATCATTGCCATATTTTTCCAACAAAATACAGGGTGTCCGAGTTTCAGTTGCTAAGCGGGGAGGAATGAATAGTACTTGAATAGACAAAGCAAAAGTGTTATTATCACCTTTTGCCTAATCACAAAATTGAGGGTGCCGCATCTTTGTAAAAATCAAAAAATTCACTAATTTTGACCTATTACAAAAATCACGAGTAATGATGTTGCCCAGTCTACAATGATGCCATGGTACAGCACTCACTTAGAGTAACAAAACAAGTTATTACGATATCCGGCCTGCTCTGAAAATTTAAGCAGGTAAAATGGCATCCAAAATTCAGAAATGTCTAATTTTTACAAAATTGTGCAAAAAGCCTACTTTTACTGAACCCCAACATGAATAACCAAAGGCCGGCGTACAGTTCTCATTATCAAAACTGGTAGCCCTGATTCAGATGAACAAAAAATCATATCACTATCTCCTTCCAGTTTTTAGAATTTAAAAAGTTATGTCGCGTTGAAGTTCATGAAGCTTCTGAAATGATCGAAAAATGAACCTTATGATCAAAGAAGAAAAAGAAAAAAAATAAAAATAACAAACGCTTCTAATTTATTGTAACTTTCAATAGTCGTTATGCCTGAATGAATGACTGGCGTTACATGAAGACTCCATCTGTTGAACTAGTTGTCTAACCACCATAAAATAGGCACTGGAATACAAATTTTTGTTTCTGCCTACGAATTTAGGGAAACTTACTTTTGAGCGGAGCCTAGAAACCAAATAGCCTTCCCCCTAACAGTTTAATTTTTAGGGCGAGTTAAATTTTCTGTTTTTTTTTGAAATTTGAAAGTACTTCAACGCGTCTTAACTTTTTAAATTCTGAAAACTGGAAGGAGATAGTGGTATGATTTTTTGTTCATCTGAATCAGGGCTACCAGTTTTGATAATGAGAACTGTACGCCGGCCTTTGGTTATTCATGTTGGGATTCAGTAAAAGTAGGCTTTTTGCACAATTTTGTAAAAAATAGACATTTCTGAATTTTGGATGCCATTTACCTGCCTAAATTTTCAGAGCAGGCCGGATATCGTAATAACTTGTTTTGTTACTCTAAGTGAGTGCTGTACCATGGCATCATTGTAGACTGGGCAACATCATTACTCGTGATTTTTGTAATAGGTCAAAATTAGTGAATTTTTTGATTTTTACAAAGATGCGGCGCCTTCAATTCTGTGATTAGGCAAAAGGTGATAATAACACTTTTGCTTTGTCTATTCAAGTAATATTCATTCCTCCCCGCTTAGCAACCGAAACTCAGACACCCTGTGTACGAGTTTGTGCGGCAAGATTTTCCGGATCTTCAACAAACCTATGCAGAATAAAGCTTATTTTTGGAAGCTAATCGAGAGGGCTACGGTCTTGCACCTAACTGAAACTCCAGGAAGCAATACACGAGTCCAAGCACGATGCCTGAAAACGTGTATTCTACATTTCAGATTAAACATGTTCAAAACGAAGACCATGGCTCGGCTGCGACAAGCTATGACCAGCGAGAGTAACAACATGAACCCACAGTTGGACAACCAGTACGGAGTCGAGCCCAAGGAGTTCAAACAAAATCACGAAAACCTGCTTTGCGATCTATACTCCAGAATGAAAGTAGTGAAAACACTTAGGCGGTCTGAAGTCTCCGAACCTATGAATAAGGCCATTCCACAGAGAGACCTATTCTCAAACACGACATCATTTAATAACTGCGCAATTGTAACCAGCGCCGGGTCATTGTATCACTCAAATTTAGGAAAATTTATCGGTAAGTTTTCTCCTTACTGCGCTGCCCTTGACGAGAACCCGTTACCGTTCTCATATTTCGGCTTTCAGACAGCAACGACTTAGTTTTGCGATTCAACAACGCTCCTGTCACAGGCTACGAAAATGATGTGGGGACCAAAACCACGATACGTATTTTAAATTCGCAGATCTTATCGAAACCAGAGTTTCATTTCCTCAATTCGAGTTTATATCATAACGTGGATTTACTAGTCTGGGATCCGTCTAATTACACTTCCACATTGCAACAGGTAAGAGGCAACAGAAGTACAAAATAGATTTAAATGAGATAACTCGGTTTCAAAAAAGCATAATAGCATGTACAAGCAAATTTATAAAATTTAGCCTTCGTAATTACACCCAGCTGCATGACCCTAATATTTGAAACATCGAAAGTAGCTAGATAATTTAATCCAGCTTTGTTTCCCCAGTGGATCGCCAACCCAGAACATAATTTCTTGGAACCATATATGCAGTACAGAAATAAGTATCCGGACAGTAATTTTCATATACTAGATCCGTCGGTGTTATGGCTCCTGTGGGACTTCATACAAGGTCATACAACAACAAGAATCAAACTAAATCCGCCATCCTCCGGATTTTTAGGTAACTAGAACGGGTTCATTAATATTATTAAAAATAATTCATACCTGCGCATCATCCAGTCTGTACAACTTCATTATCACCGATATGATCTTCCCGTTGCCTTTTTCAAGTCTGCAATTAGGTTCAGTGGGTTACATTCACCAATGCCAGAAAAGATTAAGACAAATGACTGTATTCAATCAAGTTCTTAAATGGTGGTGATCCCAACTTTGAGGATACTTTTACATCCGTAGGAGAAATTTGAAAAAAAAACAAAAACTTTCTCTGATAGACGAATACTTGGTGCCACATAATACGACTTCTAGTTTTAAAAAAGTGAACATGTAATGGAAATTAATGTTTTATCCTTCCCCAAAAAGTGAGAACCACCACCGTAGAACTTTTCTTCACGGTGAATTTACACCGAAACAATAAGACTGAAAAAAGCACGAAGAGTTGACATTCTTAATCCCACAACTTCCAAACTGTCAGTAACATTCAAATATTCTAAATCCACCACATTAGTATTACTAGACACATTCGAACTAGCAGTAGATTACTCACAAAACGTTTCAGAGTATCCGGCAAAATCAGTCTCGATGTAAATTCACCATCGTAAATATTTCCTTCCCAAGCCGATAAACTTGATTAGAAATATCAACGACGGTGGCTGAATGACCATTTTGGCCTCTTCGTTTTGAAGCCCATGCACAAACGGTCATTCTACCCAATCGATACAAAACAAACATAAGTTCGTTCTTCTACGCTTGTATCGGTCGAATTCACTTTCCTTTATTGAAGGAAAAACCCATAACAAACACTGGTATCAACAACCACTGATACTTTATTCAGAATATAATAAGAATTTGCGTTCATATAACGAAATAAAAAGCATTACACATTAAATCAATTTCTCCAGGGATAGCTCTCCTGCTTCCATATTGCTCAACTGTTAATGTTGTGGAATACGTACCAACCCGACGTACGACGCAACGCTGTCACTACTACTCTCAGAAATTGGATCCACTGTGCACGTACGGCGTCTGGCATCCTCTAGCCGCCGAAAAGCTGATCTCTTTAGCGATGAACGCGGCTCCTGATCACACCGTCTTCTACGACGGATACATATCAATTCCCGGTTACAACAAGCTGTCCTGCTGACAAACACATCATTCGTACAAACGCGTTAGAGATGAGACACCAACTTTGTTCAATTCTGCTTTTTCATTTATTAACCATCCAAAATGTACAAATATCATAACAGAAAGGTTTTACCGAAAATTTAAATTTCGTTAGAGAATGACATCTTAGACCAGTATGGTCTAAGAATGACATGAAGAAAACTCAAGTCAGTATTGATTGCATTTGCGTACCATTTTTACCATTTTTCGAGGTTGTAACGCTAGTACAAAATATGTAACTTATTGGTATTTTACTAATAGGTAGTCAATAAAGAAATTATGACATTTGTTTTGTACTAAACAAGATAAAATTTTTGGATTGGAGTAAGAAAATGAGTACTGGAATTGAGAATGAAAGTTTACTACTTCGAAATCTAATTATATCGGTTAATTAGCTTGTATCTTTAAGGCTTGGTAGGTTAAAAATTTCACCAGTCTGGAAACCAAATTTTTACTCCCCATCAAGACCGACATTTAGCCACTGACTGTATTTTAAACAACTCGAAAGATGTTTACAATTCACCGTTTATCAATTATGAACGTACCCGCCCGATGGGCAAAATAACTGTCGATCGACACTTCGACAGCCGGCAATTGCCGACAAATCGACAAAAATGCAGTAATTTTGCGGAATTAATGAGAAAACGCATTTCGTCAACGGCGACGGTGTTCGACATCACTTTTTTGACGGTGACAGACAGTACTCGACCAGGATCGACAGAACGGAGACACCCGAACATATCCGATAGGTTCACAACGATGAAGGAAGATCTGAGATAATGTAAATTTCAAAAATCTCGTTAGTCTTATCTCTTAACTCTTATTGCATCATTCGATTCGTGTGTCTGACAGTTCTTGGCTAGTTTTTAACAAGTTAGAGTTTTCGCTGATAATTTGAATTTTGAATAAGTGCATTGTTATTGTTAATTTGGATCTTCAATAGTGGCCCTGCAGTTCTAACTTTTTGGGAAAAGCAGTATACAAGTAAGTGTGGTAAGTTAAGGTCGCGTCGGTGATGTTAGCGCTTACGTCTAACTGGTTCAATGTGTATAGTGGTAGTCCATCAGTAACCGGCATTTTGGCCACTTAGTGTCGGCGTTTCAAAGTTGATGTTTGATGGTTTCAGAAAGCGATTGTGTCGTGTGTTTCTCTGCTTTGGCGTATTGAATGGTGTAATTTATAGGTAAGTTATGTCATTTCTATGTCATCTAATGTAATATTCAGTTACTAATTATTCCAGGAGCAGATCAACGTGGTGGGGGAAGATTGCGAAAATTCTCTCTAGGCTGGCCCACCCCTGTTTAAAAGATTTCTGCTTGGCCATTCGGACCCCGTATTTCAAAATTTATGTGTGTGCGCGCGGGACTGTTGGAGGTTTTTGATTTTTGAGTAAATCCAGTCCGCAACGAGAGCATTATCAGAGAACTAGGGCGAGTAGAAATAGAGCATGCATCTACCAAAAGTAAAGAACAGATCTTATAAGACGAGTGCTAAAATATATAAACTGTGCCTGACCATACAACGCTTCAGCAGGTGTGTAGGTCAAAACAGGGAAATTAGTCCAGTCCTTAAGAATGTTCTGCCGGAGATGCCTCCTAGTAAGTCAACACTACCTATGCTACTTTAATACAACATTTGATAGGATAAATTTGTTTAGTATCTTATGCAAGTACAAAGTATGTATTTGTGAGAATGTAAGAAATCTTCCAGAAGATTTCCTTCTGGAAGATGTACCCCTCATGTATATTCATGTAGAGTACAATAATCTCATTGAAATTTTGTTCGTTTTCTCGATAAGTTTTATTTCTTTTTACAGTTAATATTGCTTGCCTGGTCACCGACACATCCCAGTCTTTTTCTCCCATCATGACTCCCCCCCCCCATCACGGCCCTCCTTCTTCACCTCAACCACCACACACAGGCCAGAATTTACATCTCAGGTCTCTATCTAGGAGGTTTCAAGTAGTAAGTGGCCCTGGATTGGGACTACTGATGGGAAGACAGTTGTTGTCTGGTAGAGGACTGTAAGGGGTTGCCATGGTGGAGAGAGCGAGAGCGAGAGTGGTGATGGAGCGGTGATGGAGCGATTATAGTGGGAGAGAAGCCGGCTGTGGTTCTGTAGCGGGTTGTAATTTTGAAGGGGTCTGTGGTGAGAGCGAGTGATTGTGTTAGGGAGCTGTTGTGTGGAAGGGATCGGGAGGAGTGAACTGTGGTTGAGGAGAAGATCCGTGCAGGAGAGGCTTAAGTGAGTTCTCGATGTGATGACGGGTAATTTCGGGGAAATTCTCCTTTAAAAAACTGGCGGTAGCCTGAGACCTTTAATACTTCCCCCCCAATTGGTCGGACCGAGAACTGTATATCTAAGATTATTATTAACCCATCGTTTTCTTCTGACAGCTGTACCCATATAACGTATGGCGATGCACGCATGCCAAATTGGCCCCGGGACACAGCACTCCCTATCCCGGAAACGCCCCGAATGGGCCTGCGTCAGAATAGGGTAGAATCTAATAATTTCATTAAGATTACTTTGTCTTCTCCAGCTGATATTTATTTATTTTTACAGGTAATATTGCTCACGTGGCCATCGACGCTACCGATAGACTTGGAAATCATGATGGTCAACTGACTACTTTGGAATCATTATAAGACTTGAAATTTTCCTCAACTTTTTGTTTATTTTATTATTTTACAGCCATTGACATACAACCGAATTTTGCGTATTTGTTACAAATTTAATGCGTCCATCTTCGGGCATAGGCCTTCCCTACTCGTTTCCACCGGTCCCTGCCTCTCCCGTCCCTCCCCCAGGCAAGCTAGTCTGTTCCGGACCTTGACATTCGTCTAGTTGTGTGTATATTCCGGTTTTCAGTACCTAGTTTGCCAAAAATCTTTCCAATATTTGAAGTTAGACTTATGTGTCTATAATTGTTTATATCGTTTGTATCCCCCTTTTTGAAAATAAAATTATTTCGGGAAAGCTCCATTGGGATGGAGTTGTTTCTTTTTCTAAAATCAAATTGAAAATTTTTGTCAGAGTTGGTGTTAATTCTTCTGCAAAATTTTGAGTTCATAATTCCCCATCTTATCTGGACCCATTGCTTTAGTAGGATTTAATTTCCTCAAGATGGACAAGATTTCATTTTCTAGAAATGTGGTACTATTTCTTTATTATTCATTTCCATGAGAATATCTACTACTTGTTCTTTTTGGTCTTTGCTATATAGTTCCGCATAGAATCTTTTCCCTGTCAAAAACAAATTTAGCTTCTCTGTTTTTAATTTTTGGGATGATAGCTTGGTCCTGAAAAACTTTGCGTTTCGCTTTCTTCACTAAACCTGATTGTTTTATAACTTCGTACATTGTGTTTATATCGCGTGTGTGAGTATCCTTTTTAATTGCCTTTTTAACAGTTTTCCTCAGTTCAGTTAATTCTGTCTTTTCCTTTAAATCTTTGTTTAATTTTGTAGCCCAACAAATTTCTTCAACCGCATAATGATATGATTTTGTTTTTTCTGATATTTTGTTTGTTATGGAGCCTTCAACTTTTTTTTTTTTGCTAAATTTTTCAAAAACCATTTTAACTGTTTTTTCAATTTTGTCATATAAGACCTGCATCGAACAGGAATCATTCCAGTTAACCTTTTGCAGCTCCCTTCCCATATACCTTTGTGCTTCCTCAACTTTCCTATTGAGAATCATGCTTTTACTAGGTTTATTTGTTTTAATATAGTTCTTGATTTTTGTTCTTCTTGGTATCCCAATTTTCATTCGTAATAGCCTATGGCCTGAGGGAAATTCAAACTGGTCACATCGAGACACGTCTGACACTATTTTCAAGTCGCTTACTATCAATTTCGTTTCTGGTAGTGCCGTGTAGTGCTAGCCATGTCCATTTCTTATTTTTCTCTTCTCGAAGAAGAGTAAAAGCTACTTTCAATGAATTATTTTCTGTTAAAGTTCAACGTACATTGACCATTCCTGTTTAGAGTTTCTCCTGTACAAAATTTACCAATAGTACTATAACATTCGGGGTCTACTTGTTTGCCTAGCTTGGTATTGAAGTCTCCCATAATTACATTGTAGTAATTCCTTCTCCGCGTCAAAAGTAAGTATTTTGTAGCACTTTATAAAAGTTTTCAGTTTCTTTTATATCTGCCTGTGGGGGCGTAGATTTGAATTATCAAAAGATTTGTATTTTTTTTTTCGATATTTAATTTTAGCAAACTTATCCTATCTGAGATACCTTTGATTTGAGTAATTTTTTTAACCCAATTTTTATTTAGTACATAGAAACCAGTTCCTCTGAACCCTTGGTATGACCGGAGTAAAAGAAGTAGTGACCGTTCTTCTTTTTCAGAAATTTTCCCCCCAGGATCCGTGTTTCCGAAAGTCCAATGATGTCAAACTGTAATTTTTTTATATTTCTTTCAAATTCAAAGATACGATCACTACCGGCTAAACCTTGGGTATTAGGTACATGTAAAAATGTTTGATTTGTTTTTCGGCTTACCTTTATAAACGCGCGACTTGCCTGTGGGAGTTTTTCCATTTGAGGGGTGGCGCCCGATGGAGACGAGTAGGGGATACGCGAAAGTTCAGCCCCGCAGTTGCCGCAATCCGTATTGGGGCTCTAGTATACTGAAAATGTCTAAAATTTCATATTTGTTATTTTCTGGATATTTGTATTATTTTTAATATACATTGATTGAAAGAACTCTTACTTATTTTTCATTTTGTATGTATTAGAGTAAGCAATTTTAAAGGAGACGCTTCTCAGCAGATTGAATCATGTTTAAGTTATTCATAAGCACAAGTAGCTTGTCGGAGCTGAGGGAGGGCTGAAGCCCCCAGCAAAATTCAAAATGAGAAGCATAAAAAAAAAATTTAGTACTTTACCACACCTTTTTTTGTGAGTTTTAGGGGAATTTTCAGAAGACTGGAAGGACTTTTACGAGAGGTAATATCGATATCTTCCCAGCAGAACATTGTCAGTGACACAAATCAATGTCCGAGAAAAGGAATCTAAAATCTATTTGAATTTAGGTACTTTTCCTAGGACGCCTCTATATGTTGGTTACTATATTCTGCTGCAATATCAATATACAGCAACGTATGATAAGAAGGAGGACGTCAAAATGTTGCCTAGAATTTTTAGAGTTGGATTCGGCAGTGCCTATTCTAAACAATTCTTAGAAGTACCCGAAGTAAGAATATATTATATGAAAGTTAAGGAAGTGAAGGATTACAACACGTGCAAAGTTTGCAGAAGGAGGTGGTAGCCGAGAGAAGCAAAAGCACCTTCACTTCATTAATGTGTTGCGTACACTCGTTTTTCAATCGTTGATCAGAAAGTGATTGTGCTGAGAGTCCAATTGTTGTAAATGTAGAATGCTCTAGTGTTGATACAGTGTGGTTAGTAGGATCATTACTGTACTAGTCCGGAAAGTATAACTCAATTCTTGCAATTATTTTTCGCGAAACAGTGATACTGAATTTGAAACGATAATCACTCACTTTCCCTTATGAAATACAGTGTAGGAAGACCAACTTTCCGATCAACGATTTTAGAAAATAATTTATAACAACTATTAGTGGCAAAGATTACGGAAGTGTGCGTGTAGGAAGAATGGACTGAGGGTTTCGTCCGCTAGAAAGAAAAGTAAGACTATTTTTTCAAGATTTCCATAAGACTCTCCCAAGACTTCTTCAAGACTGTAGCACTCTTCCAGACTCACTTAAGACTATTTCAGGGCTGACTCGATTCCTTGAAACGCTTTGACACAGTTCATTCAGATTCACTAAGACTTTTCTAAGACTCCTGTAGACTTATTTACAACTCTTCAAATCCCATCTGGATGTGATCTAGACTCTTCCAAACTGTTTATAATACACCAACGCTCTTTCCGGCTTATTTGAGACTATCTGTAATCTGCAATGTTTTCTGGACTCGTTAAGACTCCTCCAGGCTTCACTGAGAATAAATCCTTGCCGTCTTGTTAGAATTGTTCAAAACATGTTAAGTTTTATCTAAGACTTCTCCAAACTTGTTTCGGACTATTCCAGGCTTAATTGAGACTTTAAGACTCCATTCAAACTCGCTCTTTCAAGACTATGTAAGACCTATTTCAGACTTTATTACACTTGGTTAAGTGTCTTGAAGACTCATCAAGATGCATGCTGTACTTTCCAAACTACTGACAAATTTACATTTTTGTATAAATCTTTAAATTGTCTTGCCTAGTTACTTCCTACGCGGCACGATACCAGCGTCTAACAAACATCTTTTGTCTCCTGCATTTCTGTACCTACATCCGGTACGTGACCTTTTTAATAACACATTCTTCTTCTTCTTCTTCTTCTCTCGACTCACTCTCCTTTTTCATCCTGGATCGGCCAGACAGGACATCAGTTTTGTACAGTCATATTCCAGTTACAGTTGAGTTACAGTTTACGTTTAGCCGCACGGAGATCGGCTTTTATTGTCGATCAATACATATGCTTTCTCTACACTCTCACGTCTTTTGAATTCGAATTTCATCGCTGTGATCCAGACTTAACACTTCTCTCTCTTTCTCTCGTGAAAACCCCAAGAAACCCGTAACTCCAAAATAATTCCAGATTTGTTCAGCTAAAGATTGTCCTTGGATCTTCCTGCATTCGCTGGACTGTTTCAGGCTTAATTCAGACGTTTTAAGACAATGAAAGATTCTTCGGCACCTCTTTAGAACTTGCAGCAACTCCTTCCAGAATTTTTCATACCGGTCTAAGGCACCTGAAGCTTCTTCTAGATATGTCTAAAGAGTAAAAAAGTATCTTCAACAAGTATGAAAAAGTCTCGAAAAAATCTGAGAAAGACTTGAAGAAGTCTTGAAGTACTTCAACATATCTTTAATGGAGTTTCAAATAAGCCATGAAAAAACCTGAGATAGTCCTGAAGAAGTCTTGAAGTACCTCAACGTATCTACAATGAGTTTTGAGTAAGTCTGAAATATGTCTGAAAAATTCTTTGAAAACTTCGAAAAAATAACGAATTTTGTGCATGGAAGAAAGTGTTGATTTTCACGTTATTCAGTTTTGCGGAGAGCCCTAAAGAATTTCGAACCTATCCGAGTGAGTCACAGAAAGTCTGGATCAAATCCAAAAGATTCTTCAACAGGTCTACTAAAGTCTTAAAAGAGTCTTAGCGAGTTTCTAAGATGCTTCAGAGTCTTATAGAGGATTAAATAAATCTTGAAGAATCTCACAGAGCAACCCTCTCCCCTCGAATGTTTAGTTTTGTATAAATCGTCCTGCCTGGTTAGGTTCTGCGTAGCATGATGAGAACGTCTTAGGAACTTCTTTCGTCGCTTGCATTCCTGTACTTCCTCCTCCCGGCCACTGATGCGATACCCGAGGGTAGTTTCCAGTGCAGGGAGTGCGGAGTCATAGGGGCCACTTTGGCATGCGTGCATCACCATGCGTCCCACCACACCATTCCTCTACTTTCTCTGCGTGATCTTTTCAAAACGTTTTTATTCTTCTTACTAGCTGTTATTTTTTCTCCCTCGATCGGCCAGGTAGGACATCAGTTACAGTTTACGTTTTCGCAACACTCTCCGCTAGATTTACTTTTGCTTTTTGGTCGACTAATACACGCGCTTTTTCTATGCACTCTTTTGTTTCTTTGACTTTGCATGCCTTCGCCCTGTTCCGGAATAAACACCTCACACGTATGAATTCCGAAAAACTCGCAAGTATATCACAATTTACAACTGCTAAAACTTCTCTAGAAAACTACCATTTTCTATTTTATAATCACTCAAACACAGCACAACTGCCGCATAGAATAAAGGCTGCATTTACCACTACTCAAACGATCTTTTAAAATCGTCGAGTATCATTTCCGAACCACTCAAACATGCCAGAACTACCTCTTAGAATAACACCAGGCGCCTTGATTTCTGACAATGTATCCAAATGTGTATGATTATTCTGACGACGGCAAGATGTATTTCGACGCCCTCTCAACAATATTTTCCAAGAGCACTGAAACATAACGGTAACTTACCACCAGCTTATTTAGTTATAAGCAGTAAATAACATGCGGCCCGATTTCCTATTAAGTATCGCCTCCACTTGCAGTTGATTCAAGCTCGTAACTGTGAAAGGAAGTGATTCTGCATCGACAGTCGAGTCTAAACATAGTAGATTGCAAGCTTCTATTAACCTAGAAATACAAAACACACATCAGAGAAACAAATATACGAGTATCAATTTCAGAAAACTAGCGAAATCTTTGAATACTCGATTATTACTTATTATTGGTTATTTCTAGATCTATTTTTCCTACTTCTCCTATAATAAAATAAACTATACCGGTTCCAAATAGTCTATGAAAAAATTTTACGTTACGACTCATAATTTACCTGAGTTTCGCCGAAGGGCACCCTTAATTCGAAAGATTGAAAAGGAAAACAAACAAGATACTCTATTTTTGTCCCTAAAACATGAATACGACTTACGGTTTAAAATAAGCCTCCGGCTTGGAGGTAAACTGAGCGAACAGCGGTAATATATTACGCACAACATCGAACTGTATTTGTTGAGCACCGCCTTCACTAAACATATTAACGAGGATGACGTCATCGATTATTAGCTAGAAAGGACAACAAAGAAAAAATTAGATAGATGCCGTCGAATAACTGGTACATTATTTCAACTATGCGAAGCTGTAAAAAAAAAAAGAGGAGGAACGGTAGTAATCGATTTAATCGACCGAAAAGGTATCAGATCTTTTTCCATAGCACAATAGATCTTTCTGTTTAGTACACCCATAAACCATTTATGTGATCACTGAACCAATATAAAATTGGAGAAGATGAATTTTGCAGTTAGCATTGACGCGAAACAGAGAAAAAAATTACCCGAAATCAGAGAGATGAACAGGCTCACAGAACAAGAAGTTCTTATCCATTTCTCTGACATAGAAATTAGCGTACTTTTTGGAGCTTGGCTCTTTCTTACAAACTCATCAAAATTTGAGAGCTTAAGCTCCCTTTATAATTTTGGAGCCCAGCTTTTCGAAGAAACGAGTTGACCTCTCAAATTACTAGCTGCCAGGCTATCGTAACAAATAGCTCTCGAACATCTTTACTCGAGATCTAACATTTGCTTTAAGAGCTGAATACGATAAAGTAATTCAAATTCCCGTTTACAAAATTCTGACAATGACATGTATATCTCAACTCTTTTGGTTCCAAGTCGTTTTATAAAGTTAGAGCATGAAACCACCCACAGCAATTTTTGCTTCTTCGTTTTGCTTTGGCTGAAATCCAGCCCCTCCCAGGTCCAAAATCAGAACTCTGTCTCTTGACTTCGGCCTCAAGTTATCGTCGTTCTTTGGTCAACTCAAACGCTCACGTTTAGTAGGTCACTGGTCACGATATGATTAGAATTCAATGACCAATTTGGGTCATCATACCTTACACAATTGATCAGCTATGTATCTCCAACTAACGGTAAACATTTCGGGGGCTAATACATTCCGCAGTTGATGAAGTTTACTGGATAGTATCTGGAACATAGCGCATCCACTGATTGTTAATCCAAGATCAGTATCAGGATCCATTGGAGGCATTATATTCCATCTGAAAAATAATAAATTTTTGTGTTTCCACAATATCAATCGAATACGAAAGTTAAGAGATGAATGCACAAAACCTCTGCAGAAAGAGGGACTCAAAATCAAGTCAAGGCTATTGGTAGCCGTTTCCCTCTCCTTACGCGACTTAGGGTCTCGAAGTCCTTCGAATGGGGAAATATGGACTTTTCTTTCTCTTTGTAATTTTTTTCGATTCTCCTTACAAGTCAGTGAATTTAAGCATAACAGAGATTATTCCAGATGTCTTTGAATTTGGAAACAATAACACGTTCAAAATTTTCATTTTCACACAAACCAGTCAGCGACAATCTTAAAACAATCTAAATGCAAATGATCCAAGATACTAGTAAAAGAGCTGATCGATAATGAATTCAAGTTCAAATTCACTCTTGATTTTCGACAAAATCGAAAATACTTCCAAAAGTCGAAAATAAATGGCGAAGTTTGCCCAGACGGGTTGCTTGAATCATTATAAAAAAAGAAAGTCAAACAAATCTCTCTGAAGTATCGGTCTCTCTCTTCTTTGTTTCCTAAAACTGGCACTTGCTCTTCTATAATTTCAGTTACGTAAGCTAAAATAAAAATAACCTAAACTTCTCACATTCGTCTCGAATTTTATGAATTATGTGATACTCTACAGTTTTGAGGATTATTGCTCACCTGTCTTTTCTGTACGAACGACTTCTAGCGCTGATTTCCAACATGACGGAAGAACAAATTTCTTTGGTCAGTTCGTCGGAGAAGTGATTTATCAAAGCTAGTATATCACTGAATACTGAAATATTATCCGTGTTGTCTTCTATATTCGCTTGGTTCTTGAAATGATGCAACATGAGGAAATGCTGTTCAACACAGATTATCACATGTGGTTCAAATACATCTGTTCTACCAACACAAGTTCTCCAAGTTCGAATAGCATAAGTCCACTGGGCAGGGGTAGTTTTCAAGTGATAACTGACAATTTAAAAAAAAACATAGTTTCGATGGTGGTATTTTGCAGTGATTATTCTGTGCAGCACTTATGCTATGTTTGAGAAATTTGAAATGGAAATTAGCAATTTTAAAGGACAGTTCGGGCAACTCTCAGTTGTAATATTCGGATTTCCCAGACTGGCGGCGCGCTAGCATCGGAACACATTTTACATCTGACAGTTTCACAAACTACATATGTACTTAGAACAACCACTGCCACTGGGCATCCTAAGTTTATTACATAAGAAAATTTAGTTTTAGTAGGTACTTTACTAAATGTAAAATTAGTAAAACCATTATGACACTGGTAAATCTCACACCAGTAGTTTCATCTGAATTAGTTCTTCATACGACCTCATTACCAACAGTTGAACATATGATTGACTAAACATGTTGTAAGATCATACATCAGTCACTCACAAGAATGAATAATTTCCCAACTCACCGTATCGGTTCCCCATTCCAGGAGCACTGTACTAACATAATGGACAGTGTTCAATATCGCCGGCAGATCTGAAGTCAACACGTCAATGAAATCGTCACGTTTAAGCTGTACCAATCTTAGACGGAATTCATCGATTAAGTCAAGTTGGAAATCAAGGAACTGCAATCTGAAATACATCTTTGCTTTTTCTTCAAGGATTTACAATTGGAACTCGAAGATGACCTCAAGACCGTTTTGGGGAAAATCTAAATTTAGCTCTGGCTCCAGCTAAAATAATACAAAGACCCTGAGCCGGTCTCAGTTTTCAGGTCCTGGCTTCAGATCCGATAGAATGATAGGTTTTTCCAGGCTTCAACTCCGGGCAATAATTTTTAGCAAGTTCAAAAAATTCTTGACGGTTTCAGCTTCAGCTGTAACTTGAAAAGTCAAGGGAAAAGAGCAAAGGAAAGACAGGATCTCGACAGGCCAGAGCCTACGTCAAAGCCAAAAACTGGCTCACTCCGACTATGGCTACAGTAAAATTTTGAACTTGGCTCTAGCTACAGCGAATTATTTTTTCGGACTCTGATCTCCGGCTCTAGGTCTTTGGTTTGAAATCAATTCCAGAAACTGAAAATGGTAGTTTCAATACCTGTGCCCGGGCTGCGGCAACGAAGAATAACGATCCGTGATCGAGGACAAAAGTATAATGAATTTATCACCACACTCTGTAACCTTACATTTCTCATCTTCCTTAATGACTGTCCAAGCAGTGTCATCGTTGAGCATGTCATCCATTCGTTTCTCGGCACCTGAAAACATATGTATAGAGTTCACTCACAAGCAACTAAAAAAAAAAAGTAGACCGGAATGATGAAATTTACGTTTCAAGAAAAAATAAACGAATTTACTGCGTACATTTGCGCTCCATGTTAATCCATTTAATGAATATCTGAGCCTGGGTGAGAACTGATAACACCGAAGGACAATATGACGGATATCCATAATTGGTAGTCAGCTCTCGGTAGAATCCTAGCGTCTCATCTAAGGTATGAGTAAACAGATTATCATCATACTGAAGGTGCATTAAATCAGTGTGCAGTTTTTCAGTTACCGTTTTCATCAATCCGCTCGTGAATTCAACCTGCAATTTAAGAAATACAATATTTAACGAAATCTTCATGCCAGGGCAGTGGGAATTTTATACAAATATAATGAAGAAATTAATTTAGTACACACGATAAGGGTGAAGTTTTGAACCAAATTTTTTTTTGATCCTCTTTCATCTCTGGTTGAAGAGACAGAAATAGAAACGACATGCAAGCTAAGAATCGCAATACTCTTTGCTCTTACCTTTACCGAATCGGTAAATCTTTTATACACCGGTTGCATCCATTCAATCAAAAATAACTCGTGATCTCGAATCCATGTAAGTATTTGCGAAAACATCCATTCCGGTTTATCAGGGCGGTTGGTTTGTCGGTTACTGCAGAAATGATACAGAAAGCGTTTTCGAAGTGGCTCCAATAACAAAAATACAGGAAGAGATAGGGGAGGAAAATCAGCCACCAGTGATGATGTAATGACTGGTTTCACACGCATTTCCTCTCTATTTCAGAATTAAGGAATGTATCTAATTTTTACAACCCACATAAGAACCTATTCAATGATTTACAGAACATGATGAAAGGATACGGTAGTTCAACTTGGAGAAGTAATTTCGTTAGCTCTTGAAATTTCGGCTTTAAATCATCCGATGGATAACCAGGAAGTGATTTGTTTCGGCTTATAAACGGCCAGTTCATTTGTTTCAATAACTGTTCGTATTCCCTGCAAAACAGAAAAAGTTCAAGTGATTTAAATCCTACAATTTTCAAATATTCTATCAAAAATTTGGTTTTCATGTACGCGGATGAATTTTTATGAATAACATATGTAGTAGTAATGTATTACGAACACAGTCAGTTTGCTCTTCAACAGCTTATGCCAATACTGAATCACTTTTTTCAGGTAGTTCAATAAATTCGAGCACTGAGAGCTGAATATCTGATGTAATAACGAACATAATGATAGGTACAAAGAAATACACTGGCTCCAGTTGTTTTCGAAATACCATTTCTTGATTTCCGAGCTGTAATAAAACATCAAGGTATAAAGCTGTTCAAAATGCCTGATAGTAAAGTGAATTTCAAGATTAAAAAATACTAACGCAGTGCTTTCGGTGAATTTCACCGATTTCAAGTAGCTTAAGCATTTGCTATACTCCCGTTTCTGAGCAGCAAATAAGGTCAGTTTTTCAAACGCATTCTCCACCTCACCAGTTTCATAAACCTGCAGAAAGTCGTCCAGTTCCTTCGTGAAATTGTTGATACTGGTGCGAAGATCATCGACTTCGGTGACTGTTTCGGTGATTTTGGCTGGAACTTCATTGCAAATAGCCTGCAACTATAATGTAATATAAGCATTTGCAGGAGGATCTTCAGTCTCTCAAGATAAGAAGGTCTAAAGAAAAACAAACTTTGGATTCGATTTCGCTTTTCTCGTAGTTGAGCAGATTACGAAGTTCCCCGCATTTCGATAACTGTTCACAATCATCTCCGATGAATTCGTTGATCCGCTGGTATACATTCTCGAAATTAACCTCTGTAACACACGAAGCCATTCGATGCACTCGACAATTTCGAGTACAAAAGTACTTACAATACTGAAGTTGATTATCCTAAGTTTGGATCCGTGAATGTGAAATTCCGAAGTTCAGAACTCAGAACTAATCGTAAAATCGTAATTGAACTAATGTACGGTTATACACAACTGTACATGTTCCCATATTTTACGTATTTACGTTCCTTATCACAGAAAACGGTACTGTGCAAACAACAACAACAATGCTGGAACCGTTTACACTAGTTTACACTGTGGGATTGTTATCAGCAGCAAATGTTGGCAGCATTTCCTAGCAGCAAAAGCTTAGACCATCTAGTCTAAGAGCAAAAGTACTTGTTTACACTGTGGGATTGTTATCAACACATTTCTGGCAGATTCCGCGCGAGTATGCACTATGCAGTGCTGGTAGAAACTATATTATAGCGTTTAGCGTTTACTGATAAAGCTTTTTTCAACAAAGGCACTCAGCATTCAGAAGGTATATCGACCAAAGTATTGATGAACATTGGAAATATGGCGTGAATTTATGGAACAGTAAAATTATAATGAAAATACTAATTAAAAATAACACAACAATAACTTCTGAGCACTTCAGAACAACGATCGGCTTATCGTGTTATCATTCACTGATACTCAAGGTTCTTATAACTAGAGAAAGTTAGCTCATTCGGGTAGGCAACCCGCAACAGTTCTTCCCGTCTCACCTGCGTCAAAATTCACTTCATGATCATGAGATAGTAATGAGAAAATTGAATTTCTTTTCGTTCAGGGCTTTTTTATTTTTTTAAACGGTAGCCAATTGAATGTTGTATGTGGCCTGTGTGATTGGCATATCAGCGATGTCATTGACGTCGTTGCCCCTTGCTAAATGTGAGCTAACCTCTTGTTATAACTTAAAAGAATCTTGGTTATATGTACTCTATTCGCAAAATAGAAAGGGCGTACTCGGTGTATTACAGAAAATAAACAAGTAACATCGCTACTCAAGGAGCGTCGCACTTTATTCTTAACAAATGCAGACTGGCACTATGGTACAGTTTTGCTTATTCTCGCGTAAAAAATTCTGATACACGTTTGATTCCAATACCATATTCTTTTCAGTATTTTTGTAACGCTATGATAACTGTCTTTCACTGCCGATCTCAGGTTTACTCTTCTCTTTGAAAAGTTACTAACAAGAAAAAACAATAATAAAACATTTATTTTATCTTCCTATCTCTATTTCTATTCTTCACATTCGTAACTTCATAAAAATCGCTGCCAGTTTTCTTTCTGTTCATCTTCCGCAGCAGAGCTCGTTTTTGTTTCGCATTCAACGAAGTCATGTAAGCTTGTTCTCTCATCTCCTGTTTCGCCTTCTTCTTCTGAAGCTTTTCTTCTTCTTCATCTGAATCTGTGGAATCACCTTCCGTCTCCTCACTCTTGTCCATCGGTTCGACTCTATGTTCTGTGCTTTCCGCATCAGCTGGTTTCTCTTCAACAGCATCTCGCTCGTACTCAGGCTCATCCGGGAAGAACGTCGATAAGACGATTTTTCCAAAGTCTTGTTTCACTTCTAACTTCCCACCTTCAGACTTCTCTTCGCCGTCAGCCTGACTCCGAGATTTAGGCACCTCGAATCCAACCGGAGCCGTATAATACGGTAACTTGCCCCGTTGCCAGTCGTTCAGAATCATTCTAGCTATCACAGTCACGTCAGGCTCTCCGCCTTTCAACAGTTTGCCTGTCTTCATTCCCAACTTGGCCAGAAAATCGTTCGCGTCTTCCCACTCGAAGATCTGATAGGTGCGAGCTAAATGTTCTCTCTTGACCCGCTCCATCACAGCCGGAATGTACTGCTCCGGATCCGGCACCATTTCCACTCGTACCACCCCTTTTAACACCTTCTCGACATCGGATTCCGAGTTCGACGCGTCGTACACCACTCCCGGACAGTCGATCAAGAAAATGCGCCGCATCAGCGTGATATACTGCCACACTTTCGTTTCGCCGGCGATCGGAGCCACTTTGCAGACCTTTTTCGAACGCAGCGAGTTTATGACAGAGCTCTTGCCCACGTTCGGGTAGCCGATAAAGCCGACACTAATCTGCTTCCGCTCGGAATGCAATTTTGAAAACTGTCTTAGCAGATTAATGAGTGCGCCTTTGCCAAATGGATGTGTGAGTGACGCGTGAAACGCTACGGTCGGGTATTCCGAGCTCAATACAGCCACCCATCTCTGGGTCACCCAAACAGGTACTAAATCGACTTTGTTCAACACAAAAATCAAGTGTTTGTGCGGCTTCTCCGTTTTCAGAAACTTCTCGATGTACGGACAACGAGTTCCCATCGGATCCCTCGCATCAAGCACCATCATGACGACATCTGAAGAGTCAATTACCTTGTACAGTTCGTTCCAAATTCGTTTACTCTGACCAGCCCCCATAATCCAATCGCGAACTGCTTCTTTGACGCCTGTATCTTCTCTCCACAAATCGTAATCTTTGTCGTCAGTGTACTTTTCGTTATCATCATTCACTACTTCCATAAACTGCGTTTCGTCTTTCGCCATCAAATTCGGTCGTTTGCGAGTTTTCTTGCTACCAAAAGTCTTCTCGAAGCTTTCAGTATCTAGAATATGCACGCGGTGGTTTTTCGGTTTTTCGTTCAGCAGTGTAATAGGTAAGTTGGTTGGTTTCATAACGATGTCGTACGGATTTTTCATCACTTTACCGAGCTCTTCTTGGAACTTTTGTAACGCATCTTGACCGATGACTCGAGTGTTGTTGAACCACTTGCGGTTAGGTTCGACCCGCGCTACTGAACCAGAGGGTAACCAACCTTGATACGGAGCGGGCAAAATTATTTTACCTTTGCGATCACGTTTAGCTTTGAAATTTTTGTACATTTGAAGCCTCCGAATGGTGCCTTTGGTTCGGGGCTTTGATACGCCTTTGAGGTCTTCGACCTTGCGATCCAAATTCATGCTGTGGCAGGAGCCCTGTTTCCTTTTCTTCTCTTTAGCCATTCTCTGTAAAACCAGTAATTTTGTAATTTTCGTAATACACGATGACATAAATAAGTAGTGTGTACGCTCTTTCAGCTCTTATGAGCTCCGCATGGGCAGATAACTGATAACCGCATACCATGTTAGAAAAATAACGAAAAGAATTGCTTGCTTACCTTTATTTGATACAGTTCGCAATTAAGAATCACAAAAAACAAAATCCAGTCCCGATTCACGTTGAATGCAGTTGAATGCACGTTGAATGTGGTATCATTACGGCACCATGATAATTGTGATAACGATTTTGTTTACCTTATTTTAGGGCTCTACACGAACACAGATAGCAACTTCCGCCATTTTCTTTCCAGTTTGTTCCGTGGTGCCGTGGGATTGAACTAGAAAGGAAATGGCGACGGCAGAAGCGCTAGTGTCCACTGACTTGTAAACCTTGGTCCAGTGTTCAGAGAAACAGGAGAAACATAATTTTTTCACGGCGTTGATGTTGATAACGTGTTCCTGGAGTGGTGTTAAGCAGGGATGACAAACGAAACGAAACGAAATAACGAAACAACGAAATAACGATTGTTTTTGTCTATAATATTGAAATGAAATAACGAAACGAAAAAAAAAAGTTTCGTTTGCCATCCCTAGTTTTCTGATTTGTGATTTTTAGGATCGGCTACTAGTAGCCGAGCCTATTGCAACCACTTTCTAGGGTCGGGTACTAGTAGCCGAGCCTACTGTAATCGAAATTTCATTTCTTTTCCTGGGTGAGTTGAGTCAGGGGGAGTTCAGTAAATAGCAGGAATGGCAAACAAACGAAACGAAATTACGAAATAACGATTGATTTTTGTCAAAAATATTGAAACGAAATAACAAAACGGAAAAAAACGGTTTCGTTTGCCATCCCTGGTATTAAGGTATCATTGAAACGTTTTCGCGATGTTACGGATAACATCCCGTTTCAAATACATGCTATGTTATCTGTAACATTGCTAAAACGTTTCAATAATACTGCCCCTGAACTCATCCTTTCCCCTCTAACTTCAAAATACCCATATGAGGACGTATCTGTAAAAAAGGGCGTTTGTTCAAGGTATTTCTCATGTCAGTGTATTGCAGCTAAAAATTTAGCTTCGGCTTTCAGCTTAAACTTTTGAACTTGAAAAATACGGATTTGGCTTTCTCCTTTTGGCTTTTAAGAAAAATTCGGCTGGCTTTTGGCTTTTCTCTTATTAGTAAAAATTCGGCTGAATTTGGCTTTCAGCTTTTAGCTGGCTGCAATACACTGCTGAAATTTGCCGCCAACTGACACCGTGACACCTGAGCTGATGTCTTAAGGTTTAAGGAGGGAAAATACAGTTCTCAAAAATTTCACACACAGACACAAGGAAAATTGATGAGAGTTCACGAATTTATAGGTTTTTGAGAAGCCAAAAGAAAGCTGGAAAAATTTGGCTTCTTGCGGCTTTTGGCTTGTGAAGGTACAAATGAAGCTAGCTTTCAGCTTTTCTCTTATCAGTAAAAATTCGGCTGAATTTCGCTTTTGGCTGTCAGCTTTTAGCTGGCTGCAATACACTGGTATTTCTTATGGAACGGACGCCCTTTTTATAGATATGTCCTCATATATCAATGTGTATTGCGGGTAGCCAGTTATGTTTCTTAACTGGACCTAGGATGTATTGGATCTTGGATGAAACATTCGGACTACAGTCTGTCCCAAATAAGAATGCCGAAAACAGTTGAGATCATTCACACTTTGCTGCGGATCTCAAAATCGATTTTTCCGTAACAAGCCTGGGTATGTCAGATCGCATTAGGTACATTTCTTGAAACAGAAGTATCAAAAAAAATCTACAGGAAATAACGGCAATTACTGTTTGTTTTAATTTGGAGAGTATCTAATATCTATGCTCCAGTTTGTAGTATTGTGTGAATAACTACCTTTTCCTTTCACCATATGCCACTGTACTCACAACTGTTTTCGGCATTCTTATTTGGGACAGACTATATGTAGAGCTACTATAATTTCATACAAGTATGATAATACGCCATTTTGTGTTCGTAAGCGCCGGTCGATGCCAAATTGACTATGAGGAGCGTACCGTGTAGTCAACTTGGCATCGACGAGCGCTTATGGTACTGAAAAATTGCACTCCTCATTGGTTCATCACTCGCAGTTTACACAGTCTGAATTTGTTTCTTTCGCCTGCTTCTCACAAACTAGAATACACGTATTTTTGGCCATTGCAATTACTCTTACTGCACCTACCTACTTACAAGGTTAATACTCTAAATTACATACATCATTAAATCATTGTGAAAATGAGCAAATAAATTGTAGTCTATCGTAACAACCGTAAAAAAAGGTCTGTCTTACCGAAAAAAGAAGAAGAAAAATCCACTTCATTATAAGCTAACGTTAATCCATCTCACCAAACGACGTTAAATCCGAGATGAATCATTCGAAAGCTTATACATACGTATGTTGAAACGATATACAAAACAAGTACATAATGACTGAGCTTTTTTTTTGCCTTAATACCTCGAGACGAACAATTTAGAAAGAGCGTAATCATATAGTCTCGAGTTTTTCAAAAAGGGAAAACTACAATCTACGCTACTACTACTTGCACTGCAATTAATCTTCCATTTCTACAACATTGATCAAACAAAACCAAATTTAATAATGATGAGAGTAGATATAAGTTGAGTAGGTATATTTTCGCACGAATCTGGTAATTAGTTACCCAGTTGAGCCCTACCGTGGTATTATTTTTGTTCATAGTACTAGGACACGTGAGAGAGACAGCCCTAGATTTTGGTTTTAATAAGCAAAATTTTACTTTTCAAAAGTCTTCGGAGTATGGTGGTAACTTGTAGAATCTTCCGATAAATAGAACGTATTGCATGATAACATAATACTTCAAGTATGTTATCTGTCGTTATTTATAACATATGATTTCCCGAATTAGCCATCAGTGTATCCGGCATTTTTTTATAAGTTGCTACTTTGAAAATGTGTGGTGTATCACCGACTTCAGGGAACCAAAGGAGAGAAAATTTCTTCCAGACCCGTTTCTATGCATCCCTATCTACCAATCACAACATTTTTTCTACCCCCCCCCCCAAGGTACCACAAAAATATGTATTCTTTAACATCATCCAGCAGCGGTCGGACTCTTTCTTTTTGTAATTTTTCTATAACTTTTTACACCTTTCATTGGCCTGAGTTACCGAATCAGGATACCGCCTGTGAAAGTTCCAAGGTCCTAAAAATCGGTTTCGATGATGGCTCGGCTGTAAATTCAAAATTATGACACCTAGGAGGAAGCACTGGTTCAAAATTTTCATGAAATACAATATGAGAGTCTTTTTAGTTTTCAAGAGTCTCTGAACTCATCTCTGATGACTATTTGCTCCTAATTTACGAACTATGGGACCTGGGCAGAAGACGGGCTAGTGCTCAGAATTTTCATAAAGTGTAACATGGATGTTCTTTTAGGGATTTTAAGGGTCATTGAACTCATTTATGGTGATGATTTGACTCTAGCTTGTACACTGTGGCACCTTGGAGAGAGTAAGGGCTCAAATTTTTCATAAAATACAATATGGATGTCATTTCATAGGTTATTAGTGTTTCCAAATTGGATTTTAATATCACAGGGTGGCCATTTTCTGGAAAATCTGGGAAAGTCGGGGAATTTTGTCCATCTGGAAAAGTCAGGAAATTTTGGAATTTTCAGCATTTTTCACTTAAAAGTCAGGGAATTTTGTAAGAAAATCGACTGCGAAATACTGTAGTATTTCGTTTCGCGTCTATATCTTTCTATCAAGGCGGCTATACTTAACGTATTTCGTATTTCGTAAGTTTTCACGAACCATTTCACGAAAAATATGACGAAACGCGAACCAATCCCTATACATTTCTCCCAATATCAGCTGCTTCATGTTTCGTGTCTTCATCTCATCCTGTGAATTCACCTTCTGGAACATCCTGCCATCGTTTTTTTTTCCGGTTCTCCTCTCGTTCGCAAATGTAGATGAGGATGAATGAAAGGAACTTCCAAGATTTTGGGGGAAGGGTAACTAATCCACAAAATTTGAAAAAAATATAAAGACCGCATACTAGTTATTATCGCGTTATAAAAGAGTCCATTGTTCTCAAATATATGACCTTATATTATATCTGTCGATACTCTTAAATTGAAGCCTCTACCGCCTCCCCTGGTGCCATAATTTTCCAGATCCTAACCACGTTTTTACTTTCATAGCATTTGTTGTTAGATATGCTGTAGCCTTTTCACCAGGGTTCCAGAATTCATTTTAATAGTTATTTTCCCTTCCCCAACACTATTCAGATTTCACAAGGGAGGAGCTAATATCGGTTACTCTAGTTTTCCTCAAGTTCCAAATTCTTTACGAGATTCTAAAGTCAATTTTTTGACAGGATAGCTAACGAAACTTTGAGTCACTGATTTCGAATATGGCCTCAAATTTTTACCATGACTAAACGCGAACCAATCCATAGGTATACACTACTCCTGATATCAGCTGTTTCGTGTTTCGTGTTCTCATCTCATCCTGTCCGCGAGAGTCTGAAAATCGGCGCAAAAAGACGCGAAAATGAAAAATATTCTGTCTAGTTCCTCTCCCCAGTGTAAAAGAATTTTTGAGAAAGTCGTAATGAAACGAAAATTTGAAAACCAATGAATTCACCTTCTGGAACATCCTGCCATCGAGTTTTTCTTCGGCTCCCTTCTCCTTCGCAAATGTAGATGAGGGTGAATGAAAGGGACTTCCGAGATTCTGGGCGAAGAGTAAAAACAATACACAAAATTTGAAAAAAATCTAAAGACCGCATAATAATTACTATCGCGTTGCGAAACAGTCCATTGTATTCAAATATACGACCTTACTAGGGGGCTTCGAGGCCCAACCCCCGCCGTCGCTCGTTTTGCTCATGCCGACTTGCAGTATCCTTCATAATCTAGCGCCATAGGCACGTACCTATGTTGCCCATATGTAAATACGGCCCTGAACGTCATAGTAACATAAGTGTATCTTACCCTACATAAAAAAATTTCTATGAAAATTATATGAAAACAACACGGCGCTATACCATTCAAGAACTCTCTCCTCCACCAAGGAACCCCCCCCCTGGGGTGGGCTAGCCTCTACCAATCCCTACCACAGATGTCCTTCTTCCATTACAGTCACTTTCCCCCACCATGCTCCTCCTCGATCACCGCGACGCCCTTCCTCACCATGGCCGTCCTCCCTCTCCAGGAGCTACCTTTCCACCGAGAAGCCCCCCGGGGTAGGGTACCTCTGGTGAAACGGGTATAAGGGTGGCCACCAGGAATTTATCTCCACGGAGGGGAAGGAGGAGGTGGCTTTTACTGTCTAGTGTATAGAGAGCCCTCTTTCACCACAACTCCTCCTCGTCCTTCACCGCGACCTTCCTCCCTCAAGCTCCCTCCTCCACCATGAACCCCCTCCCAAGGAGAAATGAGTAATTAAGGGGCAGGGTAGGCAGCCTGCAGTGTTTTTTTTACGGCAGAGGCGGTGGCGGATTTTACTAAGCTTCCTCCTCCATCATGAATCCCCTCCCAAGGGTAGGCTGCCCCTGGAGAAATGAGCAATTAAGGGGCAGGGTAGGTAACCCGCAGTAAGTTTTTTTTCTCTTGGAGGCGAGGACGGCGGTGGCGGCGGCTGCGAATTTTAATTTTTTAGTATGAAGCAAAGAGATATATCTATCGATACTCTTAAACTGAAGTCTCTTCCGCCTCCCCCCCCCCGGTGCCATAATTTTCCAGATCCTAAACACCTTTTTACTTTCATAGCATTTGTCGTTAGATATGCTGCAGCTTTTTCATCTAGGTTCCAGAATTAATTTTAGTTATTTTCCCTCCCCCTAAACCACTCAGGCTCCACGAGGGAGAGGCTAATTCCGGTTACTCTAGTTTTCCTCGGGTTCCAAATTCTTTACGAGATTCTAAATTCAATTTTTTGGACAGGATATTGTGTCATGTCGTCCCTCCATCTTGCTGGTTGCCCTCCTATTTTTCTTCAATAGTTTATGGGTTGCCATATCGTGGTCTTGTATGTCCATCTATCGTCTTTTAATCGTGCAACGTGCCCTGCCCACCTCCATTTTTGTCTTCTAATGTATGTTACTATGTTTGTATTGTATTTAAATTTTTGTTTTATCGTAGAAATTTTAATACGATCTTTTTTCTTTAGGTTTAACATAGACCTTTCCATATTGTTCTGTGTGATTCTTATTTTTTCTAAATTGTTTTTGGTCAGTGTCCATTGTCCATGTTTGGCAACCATACGTCAATGTAGGGACGACACACATATTAAACTGAGCAAATGCGAAAAAATTACATTCAGAAGAATACTAAAAAGAATCGAGCATGACTATCATATAGATGGAGCCACGTTACGGGAAGTTGACAGGGTGAGGGATTTGGGGGTGATTCTAGATGCAAAACTTACGTATAAGGACCACCTATCTAACATCGCATTGAAATCAAACAAAATGGTGGGTTTTATAATCAGGAGTGGACGAAATTATATTGATGTTGATACGCTCAAAGTACTATATTTCTCACTTGTGAGATCCCATTTAGAATTTGCATAATTAGTCTGGAACTCAACAACGCAAAAGGGAGTGAAATTGATAGAGAAAATCCAGAACCGTTTTCTGAAATACTTATACTTCAAACTATTCTCTTACTACCCTACTGATGTAAGCCACACAGAATTAAGAACAGGTTTCGGGGTCATCGGCCTAGAAAAACGCAGACTAATAACCTCCCAATTACTGCTATATGACATTGTTCATAGTAAAATATGCGATGAAAATCTACTGCGACAAATCTGCTTTCGGGTACCCTCGTTCCAAGCACGATCAAAAGATCTATTCGAAACAATAACTGCCCACACAAATGGACACAGGGAGTCCCGCTATGAATAGGGCGGCACGTCTGTATAATAACATAGTATCTAAAAATCCCCACGTCGATATATTTTTCTTAAAACGTGATAATTTCAAAAATATAATAACCAAAATCATAGCGGCTCCAAATTTTAAATTTTAAAATAACCAGACGCGTGCTCCGAGCTCCTTACAGGAGGGAGGGGGGGGGGCAAGTGGTAACCCTGCGTGCACTTTTTTTCTTCTCTCTTTTTTTTATGTTTTTATTTTCGATATACTTTTAAAATATTTTAATTACTTTACTTTCCTATTACTTATTATTTGTATTATTTTTGTTTCATTTATCATATAAATTTATTGTATCTCTGCCTTGCTCCTCCTGTAATTGGCCGAAAGGCTGTTGGAGGAAAATACATTATTATTATTATTATTATTATTATTAAAAACTGGGCTTTTATGATAGTTATTAAAAGGACCCTTGAGTATGTTCTTTAGAGACCAGAACATCGACCAGGCTTTTGATATTCTTGTATTTATTTCTTTTTTCATTTTGTTCTCAAAAGATATTTGTTGTCCCAAATATGTGGCTTCCCTCACTATTTCGAATTTCGCGGTTTTTGTTTTGATATTGCCAGCCATCCCCTTATTGGTTAATATTTTTGTTTTAGTTTTGTTTATTTTTAATTTAGAAGGTTTTCCCTGTTCATCTAACTCATCTATCATTTCTATTAATTCTTTTTCTCTGTTCGCTAAGAGTGTGATATCGTCGGCGAATCTGAAATCTGACAATTTTTCTCCATTTATAATCAACCCCTTTTCTTCCCATTTTAGTTTTCTAATAATTTCCTGTAACGCACTATTGAAGAGAATTGATGATAAAGGATCTCCCAGTTTTACGCCTCTTTTAATTTCAAAATACTGTTCTTCAACGTCCGTAATTATTCTCCCTTTCAGCCCTGTATACATTTCTTCTATTATATCTATGAGACATTTTGGGACCCCTTGGTTGTTCAAAGTTTTGATCATAAATTGATGGTCTATAGAGTCAAAGGCTTTTGTATAGTTTATGGATGTATAAATATGTACATTCTTACGTAGTGGACATTTAGTTCCATGGTAGTGGTTAAAAATATTAACATTGTCACTACGAAAGAAAACCAAAGATGATCCACTACGTAAGAAAAATAGTAGATAAATTGAATTTAAGACTTCAAGTATTCTTTTATGAGCAGTTTTTAATATTTCAATGTCAATATACGTAATAATTTAGGTATAATCCTTCTTTTTTTCCAGGATTTAGCAGCATTCCAGCAAGATGTGATAAGCCACTACGAAATACCTCAAAAATTGTAAATAAGCGCGTTATGAGATATTTTTATTGAACAACTAGATGGTAACACTGAGATCCAAGATCTGAGATGCGCATGGTATCCTTACTGCAGCACCACAGCGTTGCAGCCAGTTGGCAGCATTCGAGATTCAATCTGTGGGGCAGAGAGCGCTACTGAAAAATAGCCACTACGATGGAACCTCAAATGCAGAACCTCCCTTTTACCTCATCTTGAGGGCGCGTGATATAATCTGAGTTGCTGTTTTTGCTGTCTACATGTATTCTCCCTCATACTAGTGAATTTCCACTTTGTTTTCCCCGATGAAAACATTTCATTACATCATTTCAACAAACTTGAAATTTGAAAATGTGAGCCATAACAGCCACTACAATGGAATATTCTGAGGGTTTATTTGATTTTGTGGTGTATCTAGGGAGGGGGCAGGTATGCCAATGTCAGGAAAGGTTGAGGAGATAAAATACTCTATACATTCACTAAAAAACGATTGAAATTTTGAATATGTAGTCTCAAAAAGTTTGATGAACTGAAATATGTCCCAATTCTGAGAATTACCCCTCTATCGAATGAAATTGCTACATTTTCATCGCGCAAATCCGAATGAATGTCTGTTCGAGTATAACGAGCACTATATATAATTTTTTTTAAATTATTACATTTCAAGGACAGAGAATTCTTTCGCTTCCTGTCCGTCTCAATCGATAACTGCGTTTTTCGCGTCATAATTACTGAAATTATGTTCTAGTCTTTGACAGATATTGTCAACCTCTTTGGGAATCTTGGCGTCGTACGCATTTCTCTGTTTCCGCACTATTCACCGGAGCACGTCATCGATACCATTTAACAGAAAATACCGCTAAACCGGTGCGAAGTATAAAAGTAATTCACTATACACGATGACGTCGAAACCGATTATCTTAAGTACAGGGTGCTCAGTGAATTTCCCATTTTTAAATATCTTCGGAACAAAGAGACGGATCAATGCGCTGCAAAAGAGGTTCACCGGTTGGTAAGGTCCAGCAATGTCGTCAAACATCCCTCCTCCTCCGCCTTCTAACGAAGGAGGCTGGGTGTATCCCTAACTTTGGAATCTTAAATAGAAACACATCGAACATAGAGGTATTTTAGGTCGCTCATATCGCATCAGATTTTCGATCCAACTCCGATTTGGGCTCTAAATTCGACTTTTTATCCTTCTGAAGAGCCAAGTTGATTTTGCTGAAAAAATTGAACAAGGTATTGGAATATGGCTCTTCACACGTGGTGGGGCCCACTTAAACAGGCACCAATTTTGTAACAATGAACTCTTAACGCAAGCTATATCTTTGACAGGTGCAATAGACTCGTACAGTGACTACAGTACCAATCGAGGTAGAAATATAGCACACCCTGTAACCCCCACCAGCCTTTTAAATGACTCTATTGAATAAATTTGTGAGGGCTGTAACCAGAGATGGGTATTAAGATCACAAACTAAATGATCTCAGATTAGATCAAGATCACCAACAGGAAATGGATCTAAGATCAGATCACATTCTAAATGATCTGATCTTTTCCAGAAAGACCAGATCACAGATCAGATCTCCAAGCAAAAAAGGTCTGATCTATAATAAGTTTTTTAGGTGAAAATATCAGATCATAGATCAAAATATAATTCTCTTTCTTCTAATTCATAATCATAATCGATATTGTACCGTACGTTTTTTAGGGGTTTATAACGTCACAAACTCAAAATTCACAAAGAAATAACAAGGGCAGACCTAAAACTTGATACTTTCTAGGACTAATTTGATTTTTCAAAACAATCTCAGAAAAAGAATCTGATGATCTGATCTGGTATTTTCTAAAAAAAATTATCTGAAAAAAGATCAAATATCAGGCAAACGCAAATGATCTGAGATCATCAGATCAAAGATCAAAATTTTATGTGATCTGTGATCTAAGATCATTATTGATCTAGATCTTGCCCATCTCTGGCTGTAACTAACTTCGGTGTCCCGTTTTTTACCACTTCATTTGTAATACCATCGTTCCATGGGGCCTTATTTGGTTTCAGCATTTGAATTATTGAACTTATTTCGCAGGGAAGGAAAGGGGGGAGATCAGAATCGAAACCCGAGTTTTGGGATATGTTTTGGTGATTTTGATTTTGGGCAAAGCTATAAAGATTTTCGTAAAATTTTGACGCTATTTGGTTGATGCCACCTCGGTCATAAAGTTTTCTCACATTCCTGATCTAACACGTAAGTGCCAAATTTTAGTTTATTTATTTTTTCATATTTTTATCCAAAGCATATTTCATTAGTGCCTCTCTCATTTTATTTCGTTTCTCCCTTTGAGTAGCTCTAATAGCCTTGGAAACCACGTTGAGCTCTACCTTGTCAGTTATATCTATATTATATGTTTTCTTCTTCAGAAGCTTCCGCCTGGGTTCGTATATAAGTTCTTTAGATAGATTTGAAGGGTAAAGAATCAAAACTCACATTTGCTATTTTACTTGAAGAGCGCAAATAGGCAAAATACTGTACACGGGGCAGGATTATCTTTGCTGCGCCTGTGAACTTAGAGTATGTTATACACCGCACATTCGCAGGCGCAGCAAAGATATTTCTGCACCCGTGTACAGTATTTTGCCTATTTGCGCCCTTGAAGTAAAATGGCAAATGTGAGTTTTGATTCTTTACCCTTCGTTTGTTCTACTGTGAGGGGAGATGGGGGAGGGGGTCCTTCCCCGAATGTCGATCCCGTTTCATCCATAGCGGCTTACACACAGTAGCACAGTCTTGTAGTATTTCTCTATATTGCTAGAGTTCGACCCAAGCCATCGTTCCAGAGAAGCATCCACAGGTGGTTCCAATACTCGTAGTTTTGCCAAGGTATTTTAATAGACAGGCGGGTTTCTTACTTCCCTTGAGCTTATTTTTCGGTTAATATTTCTGAAATTTTTGGGGGCTTTATCGAAATGGAAATTGAAAACTGCGTAAACAGGCCAGTGGTCTGTTATAAATACGAATTTTCTGTCGATTTCAAAGTCTTTGATATCCGTTTCGTATATTTGAACCAAGATGAAGTCTATCTGTGACTTAAACTCTTGGTTGGGCTGAGTCATGTCCACATATTTCCTTCTCTTAAAAAAAAATCCGTTCATGATTTTCAAATTTATCTCGTAACAATAATCAATTAGACCCCCTTTCGTTTCTTTTTCCAAAATTGTAACGTCCGATTATTTTATACACCTCGCCAATGTGATGACCTATTCGGCTGTCAAAGTCGCCTAATTATCAATTTATCGTGCTTTTTGTTTTTTTCTGAATTTATGGTGTCCGATATTTTTTTATTTTATTTACAGTGTATGATGATACTTACAAACTTGACAATGCTTAACATAATTATATTTCTACATTAATGTATCCATCAATGTAACCAGATTCATTTTTACCCGCCCCATTGTTGGGCATACGCCTCACCGATTTACTTCCACTAAGGTTTCCCTACCTCATATTGTACCTAACCTCCTTGTTAATTCGTCCCTCCATCTTAGTTTTGGCCTTCCCCTCCGTCTCGAACCCTCATATGTTTGCCATTCTGTAAGTCTCTTTGTCCACCAGTTATCTTCCTCGCTTAAAACATGATCCGCGTATTTGAATTTTAACTTTTTAATTTTGTTAGTCCCGTCCTCTTCCTAGTAGTTGCGTCTCTAGCTTCATCTATCCTTTGTATACGCGAAATATTACATTCCATGACTCTCTGCATGGGTAGATCTAAGTTTCTCCAATTGGGTCTTTGCGAGAGTCCATGTCTGTGCCTCATACGTCAGCACCAGAATTATGCACATGTTAAAAATTTTTGCTTTGGCTTGTATGCTCATGTTACCCTTGAATACCTTCCCTAGGGCCCAAAATCTTCTTCATGCTTTCTCCCATCTGATTTGGAATTCGTTATCTAGACCTCTCTGAAACGAGACATTCTGTCCTAGGTAGGTGTAGTTTGGACTTTTACAATTTTAATTGTGCCAATCTCGAGGTGGGTATCGTCAGTGTTGCTCATATATTTTGTTTTGTTGATGTTCCCCTGTAGCACTATTTTGTCACATTCCTTGAATAATTCGTCTGCCATTTCCCCCAGTTCCTCATTATTTACGTGTATCAACCCCACATCATCGGCGAATTTCAAGTTACTATTTAGTTTCTTCCCATTTATCGTCACCCCATAGTTGTCCCAGTCTATTCTCTTGAACACTCTTTCCAGTGCGCATGTAAAAAGATTCTGCGAGAAGGGGTCACCCTGCTTGACCCCCTCCATATCTTGAACGCTTCCTCTTTCCCCTCCATTATTATGTAGGCTTTGGAATTTAGATACATTTTCACCACAATTCTTATGATTTTCCTATCGCATCCGACCTGTTCTAGTGCCTCCCCATACGTAGCGGTGCGCAGCAACTGAGTCGAATGCTTTCCGAAAGTTAATTAACAGGAGGTGTATTTCTAGGTTGTACTCGTTCGCTTTTTCTATCACTTGGCCTAACGTGTATATATTTATGATCAACCGTGGAGAGCTGCTTCCTAAAGCCCGCCTGTGTTTTGTCAAGATACCACTCCAGTTGATTATATGACCTATTCTTGAGTATCGTCATAAATCATTTACTAATGCATGTAGTAAGACTCATAGGGCTAAAGTTATCTATTAATGTTTTGTCCCCTTTCGTATGTACTAAAATAATCTCTGTCATTTCCCATTGTTTGGGAATTATTTCGCTTTCTACAATTTTGTGAAGGACTTGGGTCAGTGGTCCCGTGATACTTTTGGAAAGTCATACTAGTATTTCTTTCCCTATGCGGTCTGGACTCGGGAATTTGTCAGTTTTTAAACGAGACAGCATGGACGTGGTGTTTGATAATAGATTGTAAAACTCCTCGGCCTCTGTGTTTTCTGACGCCGCTGTAGGGGCGTATATTTGAATTGCTGTTATTAAAATTTTCTCAATTTGTAATTTCAGGATTGCTATCTTGTCTGAGATACCTTTTGTTTCTTTTACGCTGCTTTTCAATTTCAGTTTAATCACAAATCTCACTCCCTTATACCCTAAGTCGTTCTCTGTATGAAAGGATGTGAAATTTTTGTGGGTGTGAAAAAGCTTTGATAAACCTAAAATACCAAATTTTGATTTTTCGAGTGCTTTTTCCAGAGCTGATCTATTGCTTTCTCCCAAAAAGACAATTTAGGTAACCTAAGGATATAAGTACCAAATATCGCCCAGATCCCTAATATCACCCACCTCATTATTTCGTCCGTTTATGACACGATCTGGCAGATGATTATGGTACTATGTGTATTTTGTGGTTCTTTCATGCTGTAGAAAACATCGCTTTATTGAACAAAATCTATCGTGTGAAGTCGGAAAATTTTGCATGTCTACTGCAAACGAGTAATTATTTTCAAATTACACCGCGGGAAAAATTTAATGAATGCATTTATCGGTTCAGAACATTCCATACTATCGGGTTCAGGTAGAGTAAGGGGTAGGAATATGGACATAGTTCTGTTTTTCAGCTGTAGCGCAAAGAGTAATAAACGAAATTGAGTTGTTTTGTTTTTTTTTAATGAATATGTTCAGGCAACATATGGTATTCACCCATGGGGATCAGTCTTCATTTTCACAAAAAGACTTTTGTCTATTTTAGTTTTTTCAGTTAGACTTTTTCAGGTGGTAATATGGACCATGGTGGTAAAATGGACACCCTCGAAAAATCAGTTTTAGAGTGATCAAAAAAGGCATTTTTCAGGGTCAAATAGTGAAATGAGTTACGATCGACAATATAGCGTAGATGAGAGACGAAGAATTTTAATATTTCCTCGTGCAAAAAAATTCACATAGTAGGTTTCTCCTATTTCCCCACCGACGCAGAGTGCGTGTACCCAGTCTCCCGATTAGACGTTCGATGGGGCATTAGTTTAACACATGGCATCCTAAAAGAAGTAAAATGTAGCCTCTTATCATCAGAATTACTTGAAGAGGAAGATATTCGAGCATGTCCATATTACTACCACCTACCTTTATTTTCCAGGATAAATTTGATCCTTTATATTGTTGAAATCGGAACGTATGTTTACGTACACACTCGTATGTTTACGCACACACTCGTATGTTTACGTACACACTCGTATGTTGAAGTTTCTATGTAACAAAGTGTTTAAAGTTTTAGTATGTGAGTTTAATATATGTATATTCAGTTACGAATTATTAATTTCATTAGGTTATGGGCCCAGACGTTTCGTCTCGCGTTTAATATGCTCTGTAAGTCAGTAAAGTAGTCAGTTTTTCGTTTCGAGTCGTTATTTTGATGTGGAGTGTTGCTCAAGTTCATGGATAAGATGGAACTGGCGAAACATATCAAACCACTCGCTGGTGAAGCAGACTGGCCTGTGTGGAAGCGGAAAATCAGAGATCTACTTGATTACCATGAAGGAGCTGTAGATGCGATTGATGGCAAGTTATCAAAACCTGATCCACTCGGAGAAATAAACGCTACGAAAGAAGAGAAGAAAGAGCACAAAGCAGCTTGTGACCTGTATCGTAAGGCCAATAGTTATGCCAAGTCTATGATCACAAGTACTGTTTCAGATTCAGTCTACCAAAAGATTATGGATAAGACTACCACTCAGGAAGCCTGGGAAGCTTTGAAAAGTCATTTCGAAGCTACTTCACAGGATCAGCTTTTCAAGGTATGTGCAGATTTTTTCGCCTTCAGTTGGACATTGAGTGATGAGGTTTCAACCCATGTTGCGAAGCTTCGAACTCTATGGAATGATTTGAATAATGGATTAAAAGCAAAGAACCAGAATCCCTTACCAGACCTAATTTTGGTCTGTAAGGTGATCCATATTCTTCCTAGCAACTTCGAGAACTTTAAATCCAGTTGGATGTTACTTTCAAAAGATGAAACGAGAACATTCGATGAGTTATGTTCGCAGCTCATAGTTTATGAAAGAACTCGCAACTCAAATCAGCAAAGTAGTAGTAGCAGTACAGATCAAGAAGCTCTTCTTACTAGATTGAATCAGAAGAAGAATAGTAGTTCTGCTAAACCAAAAAATCACTCAAGTTCAGAGTCCAAACCGAGTAATAATTGTAAGTAATTACTGTCACAAAGCTGGTCATTGGGTTCCTCAGTGTAGAAAGTAGATTGCTGATGGACGCCCAGCTAGAGATTCAGCTAGTAGTGCTAAGAGTAGTGCTCAGAGCAATTCAGTAGAAACTCTTGCTCTTGTATCGATTCATAATTCAGTTTTAGCTGCTAAACCGAATGTAGAGGATTGGTGGATTGATAACGGCGCTACTAAGCATGTCACAAACCGTTCCGATTGGTTTAGTTCATTCAGTAAGTTTGAAAGCTCGCATAGCATCAAAGCAGCCGGTAACGAGCGATTGGATGCAGTTGGTAGCGGTATCATCGAGATCGTCTCATCAGTTAATGGTCAGCGTCGGCATTTACAGCTTAAAGATGTTTGGCTTGTCCCTATAGAATCTCTAGACATTTATTTTCACCATTGGCAGCGCATGATAAACAGCAAAATAGCAAGTTTGAATCTACTGTCACCTCCTGTACGTTTTCTGTGAATGGTGCTGCTGTAATCAAAGGTGTTCGAGAGAAGAATGGAACGTTGTACAAGGCAGAGATTCAGACTGTTAGTTCAAATAACAGTTCCACAGTCAACATCGCGGAATCGAGTGATCTGCTTCAGCTTTATCACGAGAGATGGGGTCACCAAGATAAACGTCATGTCAAAGAAAAGCTTGAACGAGAATTAGAGATTAAAATCAAGCTAGAGAATAAGATTTGTGAACCCTGCGTTTATGGTAAAGCTCATCGTTTACTGTTTGGTACTAGAAGAAAAGTTTCAAAACTAGGAGAGCTCATTTCTACCGATGTTTGTGGTCCTTTTTATGAGTCATTTCAGAAGAAGCGTTATTTGGTTGTATTCAAGGACTGTTACACTAAATACAGATATGCTTTTGTCATCAAAGAGAAGTCAGATGTCAAAGGAGTTTTAGAACAAATGCTTACTCATGCAGAAAAACAAGGACACAACATCAAAGAGCTGCTCAGTGATAATGGTGGTGAATTCGACAATTCAGAGGTTTGTGATATTTTGCAAACAAGGGGTATCACTCAGAGATTAACGGCTCCCTACACACCAGAGCAGAACGGTAGCAGTGAACGAGAAAACAGAACGATTGTCGAGATGGCTAGAACTTTCATGCACTTGAATTCAGAGATACAGTTTCCACAAGCAATTTGGGCTGAGTTTGTCACCACAGCAGTCTACATTCTGAACAGAACAGGAAAATCATCAGAAAATGGTGTCAGTCCATACGAGCTATGGTTTGGTAAGAAACCAAGAATCAGTCATCTGCGTATCATCAGTTCAGCTTGCTATGTCCATGTTCCAAAGCAACAGCGTCGCAAAATGGACAGAAAGGCTCAAAAAGGTTACCTTGTTGGTTACAATGCAGAAGAGCGTTATCGAGTATACATTCCAGAGAAAAACAAGGTCGTGTTGTCCCGAGACATTCAGTTTCAAGAAACACTTCGTGATTGTGCAGAAAAAGTAAAGGTACCTTTTTATAGTCCACCTGCAAAATATGAAGATGAAGAAGCAGAAAAACCAGAAACTGAACCAGCCTCAGATTCCTCAGATTTAGAATCAGAAAAATCAAAATCATCAGAAAATAGTCGAACTTTGCGCAATAGAGATTTTATTCACGCGTCAAAGTACTACACGATGATTTTGTGTGTGTGCTGACTACTGAGGAAGAGCCACAGAGTTACGAAGAAGCGCTCCAGCGACCAGATAGCGCATCCTGGCAAACAGCAATGGATAGTGAAATGTCTTCTTTGAAAGAAAATCACACATTTGAGTTAGCTGATCTGCCTCCAAGTGCCAAGGCAATACCTTGTAAATGGGTTTTCAAGTTGAAACTAAATCCAGATGGTTCTGTTTCAAGGTATAAAGCTCGGGTTGTTGCAAAAGGGTATGATCAAAGAAAAGGCATAGACTACAGTAAAACGTTCAGCCCAGTCGCCAAGCTACAGACTATCAGATTAATGCTCGGCGTTGTAGCAATAGAGAGGATGCATCTAGTCCAGTTTGATGTGTCAACTGCATTTCTCTATGGCGAGCTTGATGAAACCATTTTTATGAGGCAGCTGGAAGGATATGATGATGGGTAAGGCAGAGTTTGGAGACTTGCAAGAAGTCTGTATGGGCTCAAGCAATCGCCGAGATGTTGGAATAGGCGAATTGGCAGGTTCTTGGAATCACTAATGTTCAAAGTCAGTGATGAAGAGGCATGTATGTTTATCCGAGAAGAGAATGGAGTTAAGATTATCCTAGTATTGTATGTTGATGATGGTCTTATCGCCTCCACCAGCCATGCAGAATTAGAAACGTTTTTAAGTCAACTCAGAGCAGAATTCAAGATCATGTCAGAAGAAGCAAAGTATTTTCTAGGACTAGAGATTGAGAAGCAGTCAAATGGTGATATTAAAGTGTGCCAGAAGTCCTATGCACAGAAGATACTCGAAAAGTTCAATTTTGTGGGGCGTAAGCCAGTTAAAACACCTATATTGAGCTCTGTGCCAGGGAAAGCATCAGAAAAAGAAAACACGTACCTGTACAGACAGGCTGTAGGATCATTGATGTACTTAATGTTGGGCTCGAGACCTGATTTAGCTTATGCAGTTGGTTTCCTATCCAGATCACTTGAAAATCCGACCTCAGATGACATCGGCAGACTAAAAAGAGTGTTCAGGTACATTGCTGGTACCATCAACATCGGGTTGTTGTATCACCATAATGCAGAGAAAGGTATTCTCACCTGTTATTCAGATGCAGATTTTGGTGGGTGTATCCAGACAGGCAGATCAACATCAGGAGTTTTAGTAACTTATGCAGGAGCAGCCGTCTCTTGGTTAAGTCAACGCCAAGGTTCAGTTACTGACTCCACTACAGAAGCTGAAATAGTTGCAGCAAGTGAAGCCGCAAAGGAAATAATTTGGCTTAGTCGTCTTCTGAGTCAAATGAGCGAGCTGTTGGAAGTGCCGATTTTGCAGATTGATAATGCAGCAGCTGTGAGGTTAGCCGAAAATCCAGAGAATCATAGAAGAACAAAACATATCCAAAGGAAACACTTCTTTGTCCGAGAGAAAGTGTCAGAGGAAAGCCTAGCAGTCGAACAAGTGTCATTAGAGAACCAAGTGGCTGATGTGATGACCAAACCAATAGCAGCGCCCCGTTTTCAAATTTTGTGTAATAAAATGGGTCTTTTATAAAGCGCTCCTCTTAGTGCCTTAGTATTAATTCTTGTTGTAGAGTTTAATAGTTTATTAATTTTTTTTTAAGGTTTATTTTTACCTTTAAACAAGGGAAAGTGTTGAAATCGGAACGTATGTTTACGTACACACTCGTATGTTTACGCACACACTCGTATGTTTACGTACACACTCGTATGTTGAAGTTTCTATGTAACAAAGTGTTTAAAGTTTTAGTATGTGAGTTTAATATATATTCAGTTACGAATTATTAATTTCATTATATATCACAATGATAATTCGGCGTAATAAAATAACTAAATAGCGCTCATTATTCAGAAACGTGTGTTCTACGCGCCTATATGCTTACTTTTGGCAAAATATTCATCTGAATTTTTTTATTAACCGAAATCTATGCAGCGAAAATCACACTGCCCGTTTCTTGAAATCAGGAAAACACTGATAAGACGAAAACAAAATTCTAAAAATAAAAAATTAGCTAGAATTCCCGTTTTCTCTCTTGGCCAGTGTTGACTGTTTCACACTGATTTCAGACCTTCAGTTTTGTTATCAGGCCTGTTATCACACCCTGTCCATTTTTCTACCCCAGGCCATATTCCTACCCTTTACTCTAAGTTTTTCCCGCAATTTTCATAAGAAGTTGCATTTTTGAAATTTTCTCTGAAAAGTGCCCTAATATCGCCCCCTTCAAAATTACGTTAACCGAATTTTTTTGCAGTATAATGTCGAGTACTGTGAAAAACCGTCGGACTTGGAACAAACAATGCATGGATTATGCAGTAGCAAGTGTTCCGAAGATAGAAATGGGTCTTTTAAAAGCATCTAATACATATACCGTGTACCGAAGTCTACATTGAAAGATTATGTCCAACGTGTCAGTAAAAACATGCATTTTGATACCCCACGTGGGAATTCTCAAATTTGCCCCCCTCCCGCACAAGCCCCTTTTTGGTTTCTGGGAAAATGACCGTGCAAAAGAACTCGGGAAGTCAAAAAACAAGATTTCGATACCTCGCTCAATAATTTTGAAAAAGTACCACTTTTGCCCCCCCCCCCCCGTTGACGCTCCTTTTCATTTTTGCGAGAAAATGTTCTCAGAATTGTATTCCGAGGGTTCGGAGTCCATCTCCTTCCTCCACTGGGAATATTTTTATGAATTCCGCGCTTTTTTTGGAATCTAGTGTGCAATTTGTATTTTTTCAACCTCCCTCCATCCCCCTTACGGCGGAAAAAACTTGAAAAATAATTAATCCGACGAAGAAAACGCCAAGGAATGGAATGGCGCAAACGGGAAAGCTGTATTTTCAAATCCGTGGCTTCGGCACGACTTCAAAGTTGCGATATCCATACAGGTTGTAGGTGGGCGATATTAGAATACCATTTTTTTCGAACTTCGATTTTGGATCTTTTGAGAAAAAGTTTAATAACTTTTTGAATTTGAGACCTCAAAATTGAGGAGTTTGTACCTACGGGTTCCCTCTACCTTCTCGATGAAAAAGTTCGGTTTATTTCAACTTTAAGGGTGACTTTTTGGGGTTTGAAAAAAGTGGGCGATATTTGGTACCCTTACCCTTATAGTAATTTCGTAATTTCTGTTGCGTCTCTGAGGTTTCGGTTTTTTTGTTGTTTTGGGGTTATGAATGGGTGAGGTTATTTTAGTCGTTTGCTCCCGCGCTGACCAAGCTTGCTGGGACAACGTACAAGCTTCAGTATGATATGTAATTCCTAATAGTTTCGGTTGATTTCTCCTTCTCAGAACAAGAAGCTGGCATTCACGAATCAAAAAATGACCACTGGCGCAGGAATTTTCTAAACCTCTGATGAGATAACCTTAGTAATAGTCATTTTACATATGGATACATGTTGTGTCTAAGTTTCAGCTAGGTAGCGCTAGTAGCATAAGAAATACATAATAGCGAGTGAAACTTATTACATTTTGTCCCACCTTTATTTTCACACTTTGCTCGATGTTTCCATTTAGGATTCCGAAGTTAGGAGCACGCCCCAGCTACTCTCATTAGAAGGGAAAAATTTTTCACTACAAAAGATACTAGACCTCACTAAACGGAGAACCTCTTCATATGCGTATTGATCCGACTTTTTGTTCCGAATACATATTCAAAAGAGAGACATTCACTGGACACCCGGTATTTCCTGATTAACTACCGAAGAACTACTGGAAAGTGCATACGAACTGTTTAGAGAAAAAGTACAAAGTTCACATATCATTGCACGCGGTTAATTGTACGTGTCCCTAATTCGTGCACATGTATCGAAAATTAAACGGTCTGCATAAGCCTTCAGTGTATTAATAATCTACATGCTAAAGATGCCGTGAATATGGCAACCGCGATGGGACACGAATTAAATAAAAAATTATACCTTTTTACGATATCCGAATAGTCATTAATACGCGGAATATTGGTCAGTGTTTACTTATTTGTTTAGTTGACAGTGAAATATATGTCATCTAATTTGTTTGACTCGCAAGTAGAACACTGAATGAGAACCGCACCTATCGTTAACATGCGAACTGGTTTCAACTCACTTTCGACGATTTTATTTTCCGTGTCGTGTTTTACCGACCATTTTACGCCTTGTTCTGTTCGATGTTAGTTCGAGGAAATTATACATGAAGTCCTGTGGGACCGGTAATGGCGACTTCTATTTTCCTAGGCAGCGTTAGAGCTAGTGTTGGGCACTATCGATAGTCAATAGTTGTTACAAAATAAGACTATCGCTATATTATCGAACGATATTTTGTAATAGTTTCTTTTCTCCGGAGATGAAAGATGATTCGCAATTCAATCATAGATGTACTATACTGTATAGTTAACCAATTCGTCACCGACGCGGTACTCGAAAGACTAAATTCCGGGGCCAGGGGTGCGATATCTGGGGAGCCATTAGTAGGTAGCATCTTTCCACTTTTTTCTCTCCTACGTTAATCTTTTCACTTCTGAAAAAGATTTAGACTTTGTATCCTCCATTATCTTCTCTTCACAGCGTATTCTTTGCCTTCCTTTCCAGTCCTTTCCCTCAACCATTCCCTCTAGCAGTAATAACAATATCCCTAGATGTCTTATATTATGACCCTTTGGCAGGCGTGCATCACAGAGAATGCTCCACCAAACCTGATGACCAATTTATTCTATAGAAATTTTCAGGCCCAACACCCTCGCAGGTACCACAGTTCTAATATTACAGCAAAACAAATGACAAAATCAAATGGTATCTCGATTTGAGGAGTTGTGCTAATGTAAGTTGTAAAAGTGACAGTAAGAATTTACTGTGAACTAGTGGTAACGTGCCCGCCAGCGCAGGAAAGCTACTGATATTCGACTACCCCTACTAACAACCTGGAGAACAGTATCAATCGAGGTGGAAAGATAGCGCCCCCTAAAAATCCACCAATTCGACTGAACAAAGCATAACAATCGCAGTGCGTGTTACTACCGTACCGGAAATATTGGTACTGTGCGTGTGTACGTCGTGAACAGCTTACTCAACGTCGTGAAACACGTGACTAGAAAGCGAACTATGGCTGCACACTCTTCGGCCCAGAGAAAGAAAACTCTAACGCAACAAGCCGTGGGAAAAGCAATGACAAACTACCCCGACTAACCCTGCCTCAGGAAAGTGACGCGTGAGAAAGAGTGGTCGCCTGTGTACGGCAACGGATTGCAATCCTGATACTAGAAAACACAGGAAAATAAAAATCTGAAAGTGTGGTGCCGAAGGATACGGGAGGGGGAAAGAAACATTTCAGGAGTTGGTGGATGAGGATGTAGAGAAACGGGCTCGGAGTTATTTACACCCCTACTGTTTGCGGAAGTTGGCGAAACTGAAACCAAAACGAAAATTGTATGTTTTCTTCTATAAGGCCGGTGTTAATCTACGGCACAATAAAGGGTCATGCTGAACCCCCTATTCATAGCATTTTGAGAACAATTACGGAAAAATTATAAGAGACATTTTTTGTGCAAAATTCAGCAAGAAACAAGTTTTATTTAAAAAATTTTATCCTATGATTGATATGTTCCGAGATTCTCGGAAAAAACTGATTTTCGAGGCACTCTCAGTCCTCTGAGAGGCTTGGCGACGCTCGGAGTCGGGTGTACTTTTGGTACGTTAATCAGTACCATGAGCCAGCTTTTTGTGCTAAAATTCACTTCTCCGAGAATTCTTTCTTCCATTATTCCTGAATGTACTGGTCTCAAAAACGGCTCCATGATATGGTCGTTTCACGACCCCCTTCCCCGAAAAATGATGTCATGTAAGGAACAGAACGAGGAAACTGAAATCATACTTCCTACAGGAGAGTCAAACAATTTTTTTCGTATGATATACAGGGTGATGAACGAGAAGTCGCACCATAGGGCCAACTTATGATATATATTAAAGTATCCTTTATTTTGCAACTTCCTCAGATTCTTCGGGACTGTAGAAAATAAAGGTAGTAAGAAATTGGAAAGGCCCTCCCTGCAAATTTCAGCTTGATCGGACAAGGGAGACACGTGTCACAAGTTCCCTCTTTTATGGAATATAAGCAGGCATTTTGACTGTTCAACGCCCCCGCCCCCCCCCCAGTCTAGAAATAATACTAATTATCAGGGCCCGGAATTTTAGGTACTAATAACGCAAAAACGGCCGTATCAAAAGTTTCTGACAAGACCTAAATAGTCGATAAAGTTCCTATAAAAGTGAAATAGTCTCAAAAATGTAGAATAGTCCCAAAAAGTGCCTACAAAACTATGGCTTTTTTAATATCAAATTGAAGGTCCTAGAAAACTGAACCTAACTTTTATATTTCTATTCCTCCCAAACTATGTACGACGCAACAATTTTAAAATAAAATACTCTATTGCAACAAATAATGTTGCGATTTTTCAAAAATTGTTTTTCACGTGAAATGAATTAAAAATTTTTTTTCTCGATAAATTTAAAATTAGTTTTTTTTTTCTTCAAGATATTGATACTTGACAAAATAGTCTTGAAAATTGGATTTCTACCCAAAATAGTCCCATAAAAGTCTCTAAAAACATCAATTTTAGGTAAAAATGTCATTTTTAGAGGGAAATAGTCCAAAACAGGCTGTATCAAAGTTAGCTCATTGGTTTCAGGATTTCCCAGTTCATTCAGAAAACCTCAGGAGACCGAACAGAGTAAACTAGAAAAAAAGGTTTTTATTTAAAAATCCGGACGCTGCTAATAATATTTGGACACAAGTTTTGGATAGAAGTTTTTAGAAAAATCTGGCAAAAATGTTAGGTTAAGTATAAAACAATCTTAAACATGTCTAAAGAAGTTTTAAAAGAGTCTAGGCGAGTCTTAAATATGTTTTAAAAAGTATTATAGTCTTAACTAAGTTTTAGAAAATCCTACAGAATATTGAACAAGTCTATAGAAGAAACTGAAAAAGTCTCAACCAAATTTGGAATAATTTGCACGAACCTGGAAATCTTGAGGTATCTTAGATTTTCAAAATAAAGTAAACGTAAAACCGTTATCTTGTTCCAATCATATCAAAAATATGAATGTGAGCCTGACTGAGTGCTTAACAGAAATTTTTAGGGAAAATAAAAAATCTCTGTCGTTTTAAGTAAACGGAAAAATTAGACAAGAATCGACTTGGAAAGGAAATGTGTTTAAATTTTTCATCAATTTTCAAACAGCTTAAAAATGAGCTCGTGGAACATGAAAAAAAAAATTTTGGGAGTTTTTATAGGTTATTAGTAGAAAACCCAATGGTCCAAGGAAAAATTGGCCAACGGTTTTGGAATCGACATGAAAATTAAGTCTGGAAAAGTTGATTCGTTTTTCAGGGCATAAAAAAAAACGAAATCGGTTACACCGTGCCATCAATCATTAACCATTTTTTTGAGGATCACCTCTCTCTCCCGTACAACTGTATGCCGAGAATTTTGTTTTTAATGTGACCTATACTTGGCCTACCAAAAAATGGGAGCGTGCTACCTTGCTGATTCATAAAGATGTGCTCAGATTATAGAAACAAGTAAGAAAAGTCGCCTCGTGTTTCGGCACATACAAAAGTGTACACATCTTTTCGAATCCAAACTGTACACAAAAGTGAAATTTTCTAACTAGAAGAATTTCAGTTGACAGCTAGCCAAGAAGGAAGAAAGAAATGTCTGATTTTTCTTCATTTTGGCCATCAACAGGGTATAGTGAGGATCTATCACCACCATTTTACATTATTTATTCAACAGTTTAAAGAAGTAAGAAATATTTTCGCATAACACTGTTAGTATTATTAAATTATTAATGAAAAGTAAAAGTGCACTCAGCAATTTGCATGACGTGTATTCGGTTATTCTCGAGTCCGAAAGTTAATATGGGAAGAAGACCAGAATATTTGGAACCCGTTGTCCACTTGTGTTGGCCGAGATTGGTAACTTTCATTATACGACTCATTTTCTCGACATTCTTTCCAAGTCTGTATTTTTTTCTGGTGTAGGTAGATATACCTAATTGGTTTATTAAATCTTATATGTAGAAACGTGAATGGAAAAATGGAAGAGTTAGGAAGAGAAAAAGACCATTATTGAGACCTACCGATTGTCTCGTGGATATTCATCAAGCGCGTGGAATCTAAAAATATAGGGGACTGCGTCGTTCCTATCCTGAAAGAGAAGAAATTCCCTACTGTGGAGAAACTACTATTGCCTTTTTAGGGGGAGAGAGTGGAAATCTTTTCGTGAATGAGAACTTGCGTGAGAGCCCTTGATGCTGATTAATAATCAGACGAGAATTTATTATTAAATTTTGCTTCACAGAGAGAATATTTTCTTCTGGTGACAGAAATGGATCTCTGAAAAAGAGCAGCCAGGCGGTCAAAGCTGGAAAGACTCCGAAATAAAACTATCAGAGAGACAATGAAGGTACAGAATACAATGGTGGACGACATTGAAACCGGCCAGTTGATATGGTATAGGCTTGTCCGAAGAATGCCGGAAGAACGACTGCCAAGGAAGATCATCAAATGGTTTCCCGATGGACAAAGGAAGAGAGGACGTTCCAGGAAGAGCTGTACCCCTGGGGTAGCAGAGGAAATGCAGTTGCGGAACATATCGGGGGGTCTGTGGATAGACCGAGGAAAATGGAAGATGGTCATCGAACGGCAACATTCGCTGCAAATCGACTGCACGAGGAGGAGGGGCACACCGCCTTTGTTCCGGTCCGGTTAATACCGAATTCTAACGTATCCAAACTATTTTCGAAAACAGTTTATAGTTTCTAATCAAGTTCGAACGCAGCGAGATCAACCGATTGATGTGGAGTACTTCACGCATTCGTTGAACAACTCAAATAAAATTGGTCATTGGAAAGCAGAAAGGAAAAATACAGTCGGATGGTATGCGACAATAGTCACGCGTGATTTTAATTCTAGTATGTCGCCATTGATGCTGCAACAATGATCGATTTTACGTCTGCTTAGCCGGTCAATGGGTAGGCACGCGACACCATTGTGGTCGAAAATCAACACAATAACTCTGGTAAATTGAAAATAGCGTCGAGAATCGCGCCTCCAGCGAGAAGCGACAATAAGACAAATAAATGAACGCGCGAATTCGATTCTCCGAGAAATGTGAAAAAGTAACCGGGATCAAAAAGAAAAGATGTTTCCGACCGGAGAGATGGAATTTGCTCCAGCAAGCGCCAGATTGCACAATCGAAAATTTGAAAATAGAAAACGATTCAGTGGCCTAGTAAGCAGTGACCTTCCGGAATACTACATTCTTAGCTAGATATTGTATTTGTATAATAAATCGGATGGTTTTAATATTCTAAATGAAAATAAGCCTATGCGTTCTTTTCCTCGTCTTCCATCACATCTCGTAAAGCAACTTTTAATGGACACCCATGCGTGTTCCACTTATTAACGGAATTTTTTTTTACCGCCCGTCAATTAATCTTGCTCTATCACCTCGTTGAAAACGTAAGCTTCTGCCTGAGAAGAACCATAACGAGGGGCAACATTTTCGTATTTCTACTCTCAATATGTCACTCTTTGGCTCTGGAGAATCAACTCAGTTACCGTTTGATGGATTAATAAAAAGAACTTTATCTGATTGACGTGAATGAAGCGAAAGAGCGAAGAGCCGCTCGCAATGACTGAACGTCCACATTATAATTAGGGTGAAAATACCGACTATCAGCTTTATGAAAAAATTTTCCAGCTAAGGAGAAAATAACTCACCTTCAACTAGTTTTAAGTACATTTTACCGATTAACGTCGAAATAAGTGCTACCATGGCATGGTGGGAGGGAGGCTTAAAGAAAAGGTAAAAGCTGATAGGAGAAGGAAAACCCGACAAATTAAATCCTGATGAAAGCGAGGGGAAACTACACCATAGTATTCTTCCCTGGAGATGCATTTCCACCCCAAAATTATGATAGCAAATCAATCAATCAAACCTTTATTGAGGACGATACAGTTTACAATGTTATCTAGCCTTCAAGCTTGCACCTTCGAAGAGCACTCCTACTATTCTGAGTATGCTCTCGGCCCGTAGCAGGCAAAGCAGCCTATTCTCGCCGTATCCCTTCCCTTTCAATGGCTACAGCGAATCGCTGTCCCTCTTCCTTTGCACATTCAATATTCATACCTACATTTTTCTCTGAAAGTACGAGTAAAATTGCTGTATACTCCGGTCCGAAGCCGGAAGTCGGGAAGTCGAATTTTGAGGGGCGTACCTGGGCCTAAAGCTGTCAGTCGATAGTAAATCAGTTCACCGTTAAACAGGTTCTAAACTTACGGTCGACTTCTGAATAGAGATTAAGTTATAAATAAATATAGCAGACAGTTGAAATCTTTATCTCACTGACACTTTATAATTTTGTTTAAGTGTACTCGGGTTATTTTCTTACATTGCATAGCGTGAACTTGAATGAATATGAGAGAGCGCAATGGCCAGCGTGTTGCGTTCGTCGACTCAGTGACTGGCTGCTAGAATTTGTCGAGAGTCGAGGCCAAGGACGTCTAAATGTGAAACCGCAGTCTGGCGACGAATGGTCTGACGGATGCCGATTTACTATACAAATTAATTTTTGTGTCATGCCTGTTAAATTATTCAATTTCAAGCCCCGCTTCTCGCAAACAAATACCTCAGGTTTTGAAATCTTTGATAAATTCGTGTCCAGATTCAGCGATTTTCAAAATCTGCATATCGATATCCAGATTGTATTTAGTAGATACCTAATGTATGTTCTGGGGCACTTAGCTTTTTCACTAGCGCAACCTATTTTTTCAACATTTCTAACTATCCTCAAAAAAGATTCAATTACATTTCTACACCCATTTTCAAGTAAAAATTGAAACATTTCATCGTATTTGTCGTCACTTCAAGTTTTAAAGGATTCTCATTTTGTATCAAATTTTTATCATTTTTTACTCTTTTTTATAAAATTTATCTCAAAATCCTCAAAACGCAAAATTCCTAGCGCAGTTGAAGATTTCTTAACTTTTGGTCCATATTTCATTTTTTAATACCTCAAAAAACTGTCAAGATTTCATAGCAAATATTTACCAACTTTTTAATCAAAATCAATTAATTTTCTCTTAATTTTTAATCAAGTCAAGTTACAAAAATTCATATAAAGTATGTTCTGACGCAGTTGAAGATTTCTCAGTTTTTCCACATCTTTTCATCACTTTTAAAGATCCCAAAAGTTCATTAAAAGTTGACAAAGTATATTTACTAATTTTTAAAGCAAAATCAAACCATTTTCTCATTATTTTTTGTGGAGTCAAGTCATAAAATTTTCAAATGTTTGTATCAATTTTCCATTAATTTCCAACATTTTTTCAAGTTTTCTTCAGGGAGATTTTTCATTCTAGCGCACTGGTAGCACAACCGAAGATTTCCCTTGACGCATCGGTAGCACAGCCAAGAAAATTCTGGCGCAGTCTTAGATTTTTCAATTTTTAGGTCATATTTTAGTCAAATTTTATCTTTTTTTTAAAACCCTAGTAATACCTCAAATTCCTAATGCAGTCTCAGATTTCTCATTTTCTCCTCAACTAAATCATCAAAAAGTCATCACACGTCAAGAATTTTATTAAAAATTTATTTTATGTAAATGGAGGTCTATAGAGATTCTTTGGTTGATAAAGATGAATTTCATTTTGAAAATATTATTTCATCTAATGAAATGAAATTAAAAATTGTATACCATATTTTAAAGATCCTGTTGCTAGAACAAGAACTAAATATGAAACTCTAATGGATCCTTTATCAGATAAAATGAAGATGTATCTATGAATCATCCGTACTCTATACCTCGAAAGGAGTACTTCCGCGAGAATGGAATTCGTACACGCTCTCTCTGATTGTAGTTTTTTGTCCAAATAATGAATAAATTACCAACGAGGGAGGATAATTTAGAATCAGATATCGACTCAGAAGAGGAGGCTGAAAACAATAAATAATTTTTTAATTTCTTATATTCAACATCAGATTTTAAATCATTTTCTAGTATATTTAAATCTTTTATTTCTCTTTCAATAATTCTTGATAAAGCACTTGGATGAGTAATAATATTTATCATAAATTTAGTATATTTTTTTCTTTTATCTCCAAGTAAATATTTCATTTTATCTGATAAAGGATCCATTAGAGTTTTATATTTCGATCTTGTTCTAGCAACAGGATCTTTAAAATATGGTATACAATTTTTATGTAATTTCATTTCATTAGATGAAATAATATTTTCAAAATGAAATTCATCTTTATCAACCAAAAAGAATCCCTATAGACCTCCATTTACATAAAATAAATTTTTAATATAATTTTTGACGTGTGATGACTTTTTGATGATCTAGTTGAGGAAAAATGAGAAATCTGAGACTGCATTAGGAATTTGAGGTATTACTAGGGTTTTAAAAAATGATAAAATTTGACTAAAATATGACCTAAAAATTGAAAAATCTAGGACTGCGCCAGAATTTTCTTGGCTGTGCTACCGATGCGTCAAGGGAAATCTTCGGTTGTGCTACCAGTGCGCTAGAATGAAAAATCTCCTTGAAGAAAACTTGAAAAAATTTTGGAAAATAATGGAAAATTGATACAAACATTTGAAAATTTTATGACTTGACTTCACAAAAAATAATGAGAAAATGGTTTCTAGGAATTTTGAGTTTTGAGGATTTTGAGATAAATTTTATAAAAAAGAGTAAAAAATGATAAAAATTTGATACAAAATGAGAATCCTTTAAAACTTGAAGTGACGACAAATACGATGAAATGTTTCAATTTTTACTTGAAAATGGGTGTAGAAATGTAATTAAATCTTTTTTGAGGATAGTTAGAAATGTTGAAAAAATGGGTTGAGCTAGTGAAAAAGCTAAGTACGCCAGAACATACATTAGGTATCTACTGTATTTTACAAGCATTTTGCCCCTATTCTCCTTTGATGTTTCCGTTAAGAACTTGAAGTGATTTTAACATCAAAAATGATTTCGCAACATTTACATATAACCTATATCCCATACCTATATTGTATTTTGTGACGGAGCCTCAACGTCTGGTGCCAAATTTTCGTATCGGAAAACTAACTTGATGCCAGAAATGAACTCAGCGACTCCAGAAACCCAAAAATGATATCCGGGGTGCTTGGCTGATCAGAAACAACCAGGTTCACTCAGGGGCAACGAACAAATGTTGCGCGTGAGTTCTCCTAAAGGCGCTCACTTCCATGCGATATGTATGGACAATTCAAGCATACATGGGTAACTGGTGAACACCGCATGGTCAGCACACTGCATCGGGTTAAGTAACGCTCTCGAAGGGAAGTCTGCGGACGCTCAGCGACGGACGTAACCCTCTACACGTATAGAGGGGGAACCCACCAAGTGTGGCTGCAAAATAAGCCTCTTAGGACAAATGTGATCGCGAACAAGAGCGGCAATGTGGAATGGTGGTAGCTGACGACGCCCATGGGAATGACCGATCAGATAGGGAAATGCACTGGGGGGGGGGATTTGTTGCGGGCGGTCGGCGGGTCTCGCGCCCGTCTGTCTGCTCATCGTAGCTCGCGTTTCTACGGTGGCTGGGAACCTTACTTCGCCGAAAAACACACTGCGACAAGGCGAGTGGTTACCGCCTTTCAAATAAATAACCTATTCCGTCGGGGGCTGGACCTGAGATACCAGTTTAGGGGAGACGCATCGATAAATCGCGAAGGTTCGTGGGTGGCCTTCTCAGAAATCCACAACCAGGTGATTCCTCTCGTGAATATGAATACTCGAAACCACAGCGCCTCGGATACTAAGGCACAGTGGTTCAGAATTCAGTTCTTAGGTGCCAAAATTCTGAAACTCGATTGGTAAGAGTTTTTTGAGGGCACCGAGATAATTTTTCAGGGTTTTAGAACTAAAATCTCAAAGGGGACTTCAGGGGGGAGGGCTACAACTCAAATGTTTTAACAATACCGAGGGTATTCAAATATGCTTTCGACCCCCCCCCCCCCAACATGATTCTGAAGTCATTTTGTTCGACATGTGAAAACGGGTTTCATGAGGGAGGAACTAAACGCCAAAATTCTCAACATTATCAAGTGGAGTGTAAGAATGTATATTGTATATTTTCGACCTCCCTCCTAAACACAATTCTGAAGGTGTTCTGTTTGAAATTGAAGGAAGCTTCAAAGGGCACTATAAACACATGAGTACGTGTGGCTTCACTAATTCCGATTATATCTCATTTTAATCTTTTCATCTCTTTCTTTAAGTTTTCTAATTTGCCTACCTCATTCATTCAGTGTCCTTATATTCCATGTCCCTATTCTCAATTCTGATAGCGCTAGGTAGTTTCCGCCCAAACATCAGAATGGGATATTTTTCACGTCCCGAATTATTATTTACTTCGTGATTTGCCATCATCTGTAAATCTCAAGTTTGAGACTCTGGTCCCATTTATTTTCCCAATCAAGTTTCCTAAATATTTCCTCCAATTCCAGATTAAAAAGTATGGGTGAAAGCGGGTCGTCCTGTCAGACTCCTTTACCGATTTCAAAATAATTTCCATTTTTGTCGGTAAAGATTCTGCTTTTTGGTCCCGAATACATTTCTTTTATTAGCTCTGCGAGTTGGAGGGGTACTCTCTGATTCTTTAGTGATTCCAAAATAAAGCAGTGATCTAAGAAATAGAATTCTTCATTGTAGCCAATAACATGCAATGCTTATGTTTAAACCGTATTCCAAGGATTTTTATATAATCGTATAAAGATGGTCGGATGTAGAGGAATTTTTCCTATAAAGTCCGCTTGATATTCTTTAATATCAAACCTAATGGAGGAGCTCCCCACTTTTTTAATTTTACTCTCAACCCGAGCTCTGGAACCAGCCCGTTCGAACATTACTTGAGAGATGTCGAGGCTGTTAGGGCTGTATGAGCCCTCTTCTCGTCTTGTCGAAAAACCGGCCTAAGTCGAAATGTAGCGAGTTGCTACGTAGGCTCGAATCCGGAACCTCCGGATTCTGAGACCAACGCGCTATCCACTCGGCTAACCAGACCCCTCAACGGGGGAGCTGGAAGAAATGGTACACGAACTCAACAAAATTAGAAAAAACAACAGGAACAATAAACACCGATATAACACATTCTCGCCGTCCAAAGCACCGGGCCCAGATCGAATCTATCCAGTCTGTCTACAGACCGGACTAGAGACCATAATGGGAACGTTCATTGGGGTGGTGTGGTGGGACGTATGGCGATGCACGCATGCCAAAGTGGCCCCTGACGTTCATTAGGGTCCTCAGGGCATCATTAGCCCTAGGGCACATTCCAAAATCATGGAGGGGTGTGAGAGTGGTGTTTTTGCCAAAACCAGGCAGAGACCCCTGCAAGGCCCAATCCTACAGGCCGATAAGTCTCTCATCATTCATACTAAATACCTTGGAAAGGCTGATAGACAGGCACCTAAGAGAGGTTACCCTGAAAAGGTTCCCCATGAATGAGAGAACCAGCATGCATATAGGGCAGACAAATCAGTAGAGTCATCACTGCACCTACTTGTTACAGCAATTGAGAGAGGGATGACTGGCGGAGATTATGTCCCGGCAACATTCATGGATATACAGGGAGCGTTTGATGAGACCTCTCATGAATCAATAGAAACAGCCTTGAGGGAAAGGGAAGTGAAGGAAAGCTTAATAAAACTGAGATCACTCTTTTCACCCATAAAAGGAAAGGCAAGGAGTTGATCAAAGTGCAATACAAAGGAAGACCGTTAGCCCTCACAGGGAAGGTGAAGTACTTAGGAGTATATCTTGATGAAAAACTCTCCTGGAGGGATCACGTCTCAGATAAAATAAGAAAAGGGATTGAGGCTCTTTGGGCTAGCCGCACCTATGTCGGCCGGACCTGGGGACTCTCCCAAAATGATGCACTGGATATATACCTGTGTAATACGTTCCAGAATCACATATGCGGCCATTGTGTGGTGGGGCCGGATCCACTTGGTCAACGTCAGAGAGGAACTTGACCACCTGCAAAGGCTCGCGTGCGTGATGATAACGGGGGCAATGAGTACGATGCCGACAAAGGCACTGGAAAGGTTCCTGAACTAGCCACCACTTTACACTGCTATAGAAGCAGCGGCGATAATGGCGGCTTATCATCTGGGTCGGCCCATAAGACAGGCCACGGAAGGATATGGGAGATGGCCAGGACGATAGACAAATGCTTTGGGATGCCAAAGGATAGAATTGCGATGGAACATTTATTTGACAAGCCATACCGTGCGCTAATACCCACACGGGAGGCTTGGGAAAAGAGGTGGCCAAGCATTCTAGGAAAAGAGGAGAATGTGTGGTTTGCAGATGCCTCTAAGTATGACCAAATTGTAGGAATCGGAATCACGAATGCAAAAGGCGCTGACAACTGTTCAGTGGCACTGGGCGAGAGCGTCACTATCCTCCAAGCAGAGATAATGGCGATCACAGTGGGCATTGAAAGAAGCCAGCAGAAGGGCCTTGTTAATAAGCAGATCTATAATCTGTACAGACAGTCAATCGGCTATCAAAGTACTATCGTCACAGCAAACTACATCCCTGGCAGTGGCGGAGTGTGTTAACAAACTATACACCCTTGCCCAGGAGAACCGGGTCACCGTACTATGGACACCGGGACACTGCGGCATAAAAGGGAACGTGATCGCTGGCAAGATAGCGAAGGAGGGCACAAAAAAGGAACTGGCAACGCCCAGGCCGTATCTTCCTGTAGCATACAGCGTCATAAAATCCAAAGTAAAGGCCTGGATAAGTAAGCAGACGGAAATGCACTGGCGGTCAGCCAGTGGCATGAACGTCAGCAAAACACTGATAGGGGACATCCCCAGTAAGTATACCGAGTTCCTATTAGGGTTTGACAGGAAACATGGTTGGACTACTAACCGGTCATGGGGCCACAAAACACATGCGGTATAAAATAGGAGTGGTAAGAAGCGGCTCCTGTAGGTACTGTGGAGAAGAGGAAGAAACCTCGATCCATATCATATGTCGGTGCCCAGCAATAGCCGGGACAAGACGCGAAGCATTGGGGCTAGAATACTCAGCACCCAGTGAAGTCAAAGGGATAGAGCTAAGTAAAATTCTCACTTTGGCTATAAAAGTGAGGCTACTGAGCTGATCCTTAACAGCAACTTGAGGAATAGTGCAATGGACTGCACCACGTCACACACAAATGTAATAAATACCGATAAATCAAAATCATAACAACCTCAACGAACCCAACAAAAATCATGACAGAAAACGAAAACCTTGAAGTAGTCCTAGAAACAGTATATTTAGGCCAACTAATTTCACTAGAAAGTAGAACCGAAAAAGAGATTAAATGTAGGATCACACTGGGATTGGAAGAAGTGCAGGACACTAAAACACATCTTCGAAGAAAAATTCAAAAACACGCAAAAAGGCAAAATCTTCAATACATATGTGCGTAGCACCGGTTTTGACGTATGACTCCCCCATTTGGTCCCTACCTTTCAGACAAATGAAGAAAATTTAAACAACACAGAACTCCGTGATGAGATCGATTCTAGGCTTAAAAATCGGAGACCAAGTCGGTATAAAAAACATTTGGAAAAAATTACCCAACATCAAAAACTGTGCAAACCTGTAAAACAAGGGACACCCTACTGCCCACTTTTCGGTACAGAGAAGGAAAACTCTAACGCAACAAACCGTGGGGAAGGCAACGGCAAACTACCCCGAGACTTTTTTTTTTTTTTTTTTTCAAAATTTGATAAGGCCAGCGCACCAAGGAAGGCTAGGCCTATAGGTAACTTTTTTTTTTTTCTCAGTATATTCTATTTATATGTCTAATCCGATGTATTCTTTTCAGCAGGGACCAGCCCCGGCAGGAACAGCCGCAGTGCGGACAACAAGTTGTCCACCACAACAGTCCCACCAAGGCCCCGGCACCCACTCTTATACTCACTGTTAGGGTACATTATTTTGTTATCCATGGCTAGTATTGGCCCACCCTCAGCTGTTGGTCTTCAACGCAACATTATCAGAGGGGTGGACTCCCCCAGCTCCACACCACGACATATGGTGTTTTCTTGTCTTCTTTCATTGGTGTCCTTTAAGAGTTTCCATAAGATATGGGTCGTGAGTTATTTTTATTATTATTGTTATTATTATTTTTCCATCAATGTAGACTACTGGTCCCAGCACTTGTTTCAGTGGCCTCATCTGCCCACAGCCGCTTCACACAGTCACGGATGTAAGCCCTGCAACTAGGCCTCAAGAGGTCCAGCTGCGCAGGTCGACCATCGGCAAACAGCGGACACTCCGTGAAGATATGTTCCTCAGTCTGCAGACCGCCACATCCGCATCTGTCAGACACACGTCTCTTCATTCTGAAGAGATATGCCTTGAAGCAGCCATGACCAGTCAGTCCCTGAGCTAGGTAAAAGTCCACCCCATTGACTCCCTTCGTACTTACTGTGGGAAGTAGTTTTTTGGTCCACTGGCCAGTGGGTGTATTATCATACCATGTTAGCCAGATTTTGACGCATGATTTTCCCAACCTTCTCCTCACAACAGAGGCAGGGCTGGGGGTAGTTCATGCCTGTTACAATTTTGTGGAAGGGGTATGGTTTTGCGCCACGAATATGTCACAGCCGATTTTTCTATTGCCAAACAGAGGGGGAGGATACCAGAAATATTACAGGCAGTTAGATATAGCACAGTTCTATACAACCGGCCGCACGCAATCACCATTTTCCTGTGCATACTGTCTATTTTGTTGTGATTTGCCTCAATTCGGTGGGCGAATACTGGACTCCCATAGGACATAATGGCATTAACAGTGCCCTCGATCATAGTCTTACGGGATTTGTTGTCGTATCCATAAGTATTATGGAATACGGACAGCAGTCGCCGAAACAGAGATTCCGATTTCTCACACATTTTATTGATGTGTGTGTCCCACCTAAGTTCGTTGTCAACAAACAACCCAAGGTATTTTATAACATTCTTACTGTCCAAAACGGGCCCATTACTTAATTTTATTGCGTGTGGTTTTGGGGTGATCTTATTTTTAATGTTCCCAAAGATGATTACCTCTGTTTTTTCCTTATTACAAGTGAGACCAGCAGCCAGGAGTGTCTCATCTATCCTGTCCAGAGCTTCAGAAATGGCCTTTTCAAGTCCGTCACGAGAGTTGCCGCGCACCAACATGATTGTATCATCCGCATAACACGTAAGATGACGACCAGTGGTGTGCAGCCCCTCCAGGACAAAGTTGTAGCCAATATTCCAGAGCACCGGACCAAGTACTGACCCCTGTGGGCAGCCTTGAATCAGAAAAGTACTGGCATTACCACTACATATTTCTCTGTTGGATGTGTAATTTTGAATGATCGTGATGAGGTATTCAGGAAATTGGAATCTCTTCAACTCCCCAATCAGGTGCCCCCAACTTAAGTTGTCGAAGGCCCCAGATATGTCAATTGCAACTGCTGCCGTATACCATGATAGGTGTCTGTTGATGCGTACCTGGTCCAGGAAGCTATGCACTGCATCAACTGTGCTACATTTTTGACGGAAGCCAAATTGTCTTGTAGACAGAATATTATTACCCCGAGACTAACCCTGCCCAGGAAAGTGGTGCGTCAGAAACCGCGACCGCCAACGCCCGGTATCGGATACGGCACCTGAAGAAGATTTACCGCACTAGTAACCTCGTAATTCAGCTTTTCCCGAATCCCATCCAAATCCTCGACTTCAACGAATTCGGACCATTTGGTCGTATATGGCATATCGCTTCATCAGCAAACCAACCACGTACCAAGAACGTCGGCACGCATCGCGATGATAGGTTTCCGTGAAACTGCATTAACTCGGCACCAATTCCGAAAAGGAAAAAGAAATAATACCAACAGAAGTTGATCGTCATTCTGCACCGGTGCGAGGAGAGCGTGCATTACCGAAAAAGTTGTCCATCACTGATGATGGGCTGGAAGGCGCGGAAACTTTCATCTAATTTTTTCGCCTCCTCTAAATTATGGACAAACATCGTTCACGGAAAGCAACAGGCCAGCGGCTCGCATTGCAGACATTAAAAAATTCAATTAACCGCGGGGAAAAAAAAAACACGTTAATCGCATCGGTAGTTGGACGTATGCGTGTATATAGGAAATACAACAGCAACAGGTTTGAAATGACCCGTATTAGCGCAAAGTAAGAGGAAATAGCAGCACAGTGAAACGGGTAGGGGGGACGGGGGTATCAGCGAAGAGAGAAGTCAGCGCACAGAAAAATGAGAAAGAAGAGGGAAGGCGCCGACGAGGAACTCCAGAAGACCAGTTTTGTTTTACTCTCTGGAAGGAGGAGGAACTGGAACTTCCTAACCTCGAATCAATGACATGTGCTTTTTTATTCCGTACACCGAATATTATGCTCGAGGACGTGCGTTCTGATACGTGACAACTTGCGGGCCGCGTGCTGCACTTCTCTGCTCCGACGTGTGTTTTTCTTTCGCCCCTCAAAATGAGTTCATCTGAACGAAACGTGCGTCGCGAAAAATTTTGCTAAACATGTTTGCTCGTGTCGTATAGAAAAAATAAAATTTGTGAAATGCTAATATCGGAAACGAATTTACGGGACGTCTAGCATATTCGAAAATATGTTCCGGTTGGGAACGAGAATCTCCTGCCGGTGTCTATGGTTCGTGGTGTTCGCGGCGGCGGCGTTCGGCTCGCGCTTGGGCGACGCGTTTTTCGAAAAAGGCTTTTTCGCCAGCGGCAACACTTTGTGGGACGAGCTGTACCAGAAATGCGGCAATCGGGTGTCCTTCTACTGCGTGCAGGACAGGCTGATGAACTACATCAACGATACGCTGGACTCGGACGTGCGCATCACCGACGGCATCAATTTCGTCAAAACCAGCCACCGGTTCGACCGTATGATAGACGCCGATTCGCTGTTTCAATTCGGCAATGGTAGCCGCCACCGGACGAGGACCCAAAGGGCGTTGAAGACCTTCACCGCTATCGACGACAACGGCATCGGCAACGCCACCGAGCCGACCGAACCGTTGAAGGACCAGGAGGAGGTGGAGTTCGGCAGCTTCGTCAGGACGGTCGAGAAGATAGAAAACGATTTGGAGGCGACGGAGAGACAGGAGAGCTCGAGCGAACCTCCGACTTTGAATGCGACTAAAGTGAGCGAGGAGGAAGAAGAGGCTCGCAGCGACAACTTGGTCATCAGGAGTTTGAGTAAGGTCACCGATATGTTGTACGATAAGACGTCCAACTATTTGGCCAGCCACGATTTAAGGCTGGATTTGCCGCAGACCTTTTTCGGCGGCTCCAGAATGGTGGTCTCGCCGAGAGGGTTCGACGAAGACGGCGGCATAATACTCAAGTTGAATTTCAACCCGGCTGAGACGCCGAGAAGTGGTAGCTTCGCTAAGTATTTTCGTAAGTTTTCTTTTAAACCACCTACATATTTACTAGAAACCCATCTTGATTAGCCTTAAGTTATTAGCAGGTGTGAAATTTGAGCTGGGAAAAATAGCGTAAATTTTTCCCGCACGTTTAGGGCATAGCAAATTTATACATAGGGCAAATTCTCAGGAATTTGGGCGAGCGATCTGGTGACGTATGATTACGTTCAGAGAAACTTATTCATCTCCGCTTACCCATTACAACGATGGTTTTTACTATGTAGATAGTTATATTCGTGGCTTCAAGGGGCCAGGCCTGTCTCCAATGATCCTTCTTTCTCCAAAATTAGTCCGGTCCTCCGAGTATTTACAGTCTAAAAATGCAATAAACATGCGTGGAAACTGTTTCCACCCTGACCCTCTCATCCATGGGTATAGATATACCAGGATGTCTGCAGAAATCGAAAAGTAAAAATGAAGTACTTTTTCAGTACCCTTGGCAGGACTGTAGCCGACATTTTTTCCATATTTTCCCTGAGTGGGCGAATCTTCTTTTTTTTTGTTTCCAATAAATTGTTTTATCCCATTTACCCCTCTCTTCCTTTTGCTCCCCCATCTCTCCCTTCTTGTGAATATAGAGCCTGCGCTGTACTTTTCAATGACCAATGACAGGAACCGCAAAATATTTATTTTTCAGTATTTCTAACAAAAATTAAGGACTTTTCAATTTTTTTTTTTTAATTTCAGCACTTTTAAGGACTTTTAGGACCTACTTTCAAAATTCAGGACTTGAAGGACTTTTCAGCACCTGTAGACACTCTGTTTTCCCAACGACCAGTAAAATAATAGGGGGGGGGGAGTAAACACATTTTTACTTGCTAGGCTCATAACAGTGTTTATCCCCCCTCCCCCGCTCATTGGTCCATGCTAAGAAACGTAGATAGCGCAAGAGAGAAGTTTTGCTCAAGACTGAATTGACTCCTATTTCACCGACTGATTTGAAACTTGAACTGGTGAATTTGCTTGGGCAGTTCCTCGTCCAAACACGGATACACGGGGCGGAAATGAAGGCCATTACCCTTCCCGGCGAGAAAAATTGAAATTAAAACGCTTTAGAATGGCAAAGTTCTACCTAGTCGCAAATGAACCGATTATTAGAGTCTTAAAAAATTCAAGGGGTTCTAAATTTAATAGACAGGCTCGAAAGTCGTAAACGAGTCTTCAAGAGTTCTAGTAAGTTTTCAACAAGTCTAGAAGCATCGCATAGAGTCTGAAACAAGCTTGCAAGCCTTAAATGAGTCTTCAAAAGTTTTACAGAGACTCGAGGAATCTTAAGGGAGCTCGAAAGAATCGTTAACAAGTCTAGCAGGGGCCTGAAGAGTCTTATACGAGTCTTGAACAGTCTTAGCGAATATCAAAAAAGTTTGAAAGTAGACTCTAAAGGACGTTCACTTGTTTCAAGCTAGAACTGAAGAATTTTTATCGGTCATGGCCCAATCCTACAGAGTTCTAATGAAGTCAGGAAGAGTTGTAACCAGTCTAGACAAATCTTGTAGTTATTGAGTTCCAAACGAGCGTCAAAGGCTCATACAAATCTGAAAGCCTTAAATGAGTTTATGGACACAGTCAGAGAATTTTCGATAAGGAATTTCTTACAATGTTTCAACTAGTGTCTGGGAAGTCCTAATGAGTTTGAATCAGGATTGGTATTTTACATGTAAAATGATCTGTTCTACATTTTACGGAAAATTGATGTAAAATGGCGAAAAAACAACATGATTGATAAATAATAACTTAATAACTGATATGATAAAAAATGGGAATGAAAAATTAAAAAAGTTACTAGCAAGCTATCTAAACGCTTCCTTTTCGAAAAGAAATATTTATGAACACAAGTATTGAAGTCTTATGGGAGTCTTGGAAAGCTATAAGAGTTCTAAGAATTCTTGACCTTTTCTTGGACCACCACAATGAAGGCTAGAAGAGTTATAGAGAGTCACAACTGAGTTTTGAACAGTTTTCGCGAGTCTTAAAGTAATAGCTTTGGAAGAGTCTTAAGGAGTCTAGAACAAGACTGCGACAGACTAAAAGATTCTTACATGAGTACTGCAAATTGAAGTTTTAAAAATTATTCGCCTTCCTCTTTCAGGGAAAAACTTGTTCCAAACTCCGAGTATTTTTCTACAAGCCCAAGCTTATGAACATGCGGATGGGCATTGTAAAACATATCTTTCAAGTGCTTATGAAATGCCTCTGCGCCGTTTGTTGTTCGGACGTGCTCATCATCTGGACATACAGCCCATGTAGGTGGTGGAAATCGAGCTTCGTTGTCGGTGTACGTACTTCGAACATACTCAGAAAATTCCCGTAATGCTATTCGACGAGGTCGTTCTCTGATTAAATCATCGACAGCACTGTTGACCTCATCAGGTGGTAAAAGGGGAAGACCGAAAAACTATTTTAACCACTTACCAATTTCTGATTTTGGATCACTGTATTCACTTTTCAGTCCCAATGCTTGAATTTTGCGGAATAACGCTTGTCCCCAGTGGAAACGACAACCCGTGATCCGACAATTTGGGAATACTTCGCGCACAGCTGGAGAAATAGTCTCACATACATATCTTGCCGTCTTATCTGTCTTCAATTCTTCCTGTTCATACATAACGAGAACATCATGTTCATCTTTGGTGGAAAAGCGCAAAATTAGCCTCACTCGCTGTAGTGTAAAAGCGCAAAATGAGCCGCTCTCGCTTGAGTCAAAAAGCTTTGCGCTTTTCACCTTCACTACTTTCAGCTTTGCGCATTTCGAAAACACCGGCCATACCGTATACTGATACTCACACGGAAGGCATGGGAAAAGAGGTGGCCAAGCATTCTCGGAAAAAAGGAGCATGTGTGGTGTGAAGATGCCTCAGAGAATGACCAAGGTGCAGGAATTATAATCACGAATGCAAAAGGCGCTGACAATTATTCAATGGCACTGGGTGAGGACTGCATTATCCTCCACGCAGAGGTAATGGCGATCACGGTGGCCGTTAATAGGAGCCAGCAGAAGGGCCTTGTTAATAAGCAGATCTTGATCTGTGCAGACAGCCAAGAAGCTATTAAAGCACTATCGGCACACCAAACTACATCCTTGATGGTGGTGGACTGCCTTGCTCAGAAGAACCGTGTCACCATACTGTGGATACCGGGACACTGCAGCATAAAAGGGAATATGATTGCAGATAAGTTAGCGAAGGAAGGCTTAAAAAAGGAACTGGTAACGTCAGGCCGTGTCTTTCTGTAGTGTGTACAGCGTCCTAAAATCCAAGATGAGGGCTTTTTAAGGAAGCAGATGGAAAGGCACTGGTAAATCACCAGTGGTGCGAAAGTCAGCAAAACACTGATAGGGGACACCCCGGTAAGTACGTCGAGTTCCTACTAGGGTTCGATAGAAACATGCTAGGCTCATCACTGGTCTTGAAGTCACAAAACACATGTAGTATAAAATAGAAGTGACGAAACGCAGGTCCTGCAGGCACCATGGAAACGAGGAGGAAACCACAATTTATATCATATCATCGCCCAGGAAAAGCCGAGATAAAATGCGAAGAATTGGGATTGGAGTATCCTGCACCCAACAAAGTCAAAGGGATAGACCTCAGTAAAATTTTCAATTTGGCTGTAAAAGTGAGGCTACTGAGCTGATCCTCAACAGCAACCTGAGGAAAAGTGCAGTGGACTACAAGGTTTGAGTATTCGGTGCATATAGCAACACCTCACACAAAGATATTAAGATATAAGCAGAAACTCATATTGCTTTGTACATCAAAAACTACTTGGCCTGTGCAGTTGCCCCAATAGGCGGGAGTACGTGAAAGGTGTCATCGTCTTTTGTGAAGGCACCGGCGAGAAGCGAAGGAGTTATAATGCAACCGTCATGCTCGAAGGCATAAAATAAGTTATTTCAAACATTCCAAGTCGCGATATCAGAAAATCACCGTCAAATAGTGGAGGATTCTGTTAAGTTCTCGGGAGATCTTGAACTAATCTTTCAATTTGTCCTAGGCTATGCAACTCATACAAGATTCTTACTCAATAAGTTCAGGCGGTATAAATTCCTTTGGAAACAGAATATTCCTCTTTGATGTTAGGGCGGTAGTTATTTTGCCATTGATAATTGTAGTAGAGAAGTACCCATGTTGTAAACTTTAAATTCCAAGTAGATCGTTGCGATACACGTTCATTTACTTTTTTCATTCTGTAAATTTCTGAGAGTAAATCGGTACATTCACTTACCGGCTAAGCAATTAGAACGACTGCCACGTGCAGAAGATGTTGATCTAGTACACGACCTGGAGGCTGCATGCTTCCGCCCTTGAACTTGACCGGTTCCGGTGACCACGAAATCGAAGTTCGCAACTGCGGATGGCTGAACTCGTAGAACTCGATCGTGACCTGTACATAACGTGTCTGTTAAAGTAATTACTTGCTAACGATTGATAGATCGCATTCAGTGAAACCCGAGCTTTGGGCTAAGAAGAATGTACATTTTCGAGTTTCGAACGAAATGCAATCGAAGTTCTAAAATCAATATGTGCATAGAATTCTTCTGAAGAATTGACTTTTACGGAAACAGAATTTATCTGTTTGAATTTGAACAGTTTTTCGATTCCAGTCATGTGAGTAACATAACCTCATCCCGGTGCGCAAGCAGTTACCCTCTAGTTACCCTCAGATTATCCAGAAACCCGTCAGTTACCCTTGGTTCCTCTTTAGTTACCCGGGTAACTAGCCGGATACGGCGCAATCAGTTACCCTCTAGTTACCCGCGCAGAAAAGTTACCCTTTTGTTACCCTCAGATTACCCAGAAACCCGTCAGTTACCCTTGATTCCCCTTTAGTTACCCGGGTAACTGGTGGGATTTTGCGCATCGAAATCAACCTAATTGTGTCCACTGGTATGGACGGCACATTTTGGTACAAGCATTTCCGGAGACGTCACGTGGTACTCATATAAGACGTCCATGGGTCGACAGTGGCTTCGGAAGATTCTTTGGGTATAAAAATCTAAAGTCTGAGTCGACAAATTAAAAGAAGAGGAAAAAAGAAAAGTTCTCGTCTCTGAAAGCAGAGTTAATAGTTAACAAGCGAAAAATCGTGCAAATTTCTTCTCTGAAATTTCTAAAATATTATTGCTGAATACGTAGCTCTTTGCTTTTTCTTCTCTTCCTTTCTTTTCTCCTATGGGGGTAGGGGTAAATGATACTTCGCACTCCTCGTTCCATCATTGGCACTGGACGAGTATCTTGAGTAGAAAACCTAACTTGCCGATGTCGACATTTTTCTCTCATACCCAGAATAGACGTAGTTTTAACTATTAATAAACTCCGAAATTGTGGCAGGTAAGGTTCCTAAGCACTATGGGCGTCATATTTTAATGACAGAAAATTTCTGCTGTGGAAAAGGATGTCGACACTTGTACATAGTGCATAAGGTTACACGAGAATTTTGAAAATAACAAACGAACATCGGACTTTTATAGGAGGTACAAAATAAATACAAATAAAGTCTCGTAGTCTTAGTTGCTATTTCTGTGACTATAGATAGATTTTCATTTTCATTTCGAAGAATGCTTCACGTTAAAGCTGGGCAGATGTGCCAAATGTGGCCACAGGAACTTATCTCCTGACTTCAAGAGTGAATTTTTAATCCAGTAGTGCTCGAACAGGGAGTAGAGGTTAAAATAATTAAGTTCTTGCAGGCCGTACATGCAAACTCAAAGGCATATATCGAATTGGATAAAGAGGGAATACCCTTTGAAGTTCAGAGAGGTGTCAGGCCAGAGAACCCCATCACTCAATCTTTTCAATAGCCTCTTGGAAGACATATTCAAAAAAACAACATGGATAAAATTTGGAATAAGCACAGATTGGCAAAATTTAATGAACTTACGCTTTATGAATGGTGTAGAACTAGTGGGCAAAAATGGGAAAGAACTCAAATGTGTGAATAACTTCTTTTAAGCTGAGCCAAGAAGTAGACCTGAGAGCAAACTTACAAAAAAACAAAATACATGAACAGTAACGAAAATACGAATTTAAAATTAGAGGGTCAGTTCGTAGAGAAAACTCAAGAATACCAGTATCTGGGGCAGACAATATCCCTCGAAGATACGTAAAATGGATAAAGAAATTAGGAAAAGAATTAATAAAGCTTAGCATAGTTTTTGATCGTCGAAATATGTTTACAAATCAAAAAAAAGTATCTATCAAAGCGAAAATCAAACCTCTGAACCCATCACTCTTCTGTATTTATCCTACGCTGCGCAGACATGGTCGCTAACGCAAAAGCAATCCAAGAAATTACAAAGTACCCAGAGAGAAGTGGAAAGGTCAATTTCGAACATAAAACTTGAAGACAAAATTTACAACCAACCAATTCGCAAGAAATTAGAAAGCAAGAATATTACTTGTTCGATAAAGAAAAGCAAAGTCAAATTCGCAGTTGTGTGTGTGTTGCCATCAAGTGCAGAAGAATGGAGTAAGAAACTGCTTGAGTGGGTACCTTATAACTATGAAAGGAAAATAGGTCGACCTGGCAGTTAAAAGGATGGGGAGGCTTTGGACAAAAACTCCTCTGAACCAGTGGAAGCTAGTTGGGGAGGCTTATGCCTGGCAGTGGGCGACTTGAGTTGGGGGTTGGCACACCTGTACAGACAAATTACTATAAAGAAAACTCAATGTAATACCACTAGGTTTCATAGGTAATAATAAAGCTATAAAATACTAAATCATTTGGCAACATTGTTTGTATTTTATTCAAATCTGCGAACCTCGTAGATGTAAATAATTACCAATTTTTAAGCAACTGGTAATTAAAAAATGAATAAACATTTCGAAAAGTGTATATCACTAAATTAGCTATATATTCAGCTTAATGTGGCTAATGTAGCCAACTGAGTTTCCATTATAAGTATGTATAGGGCAGATATGCCTAACGAGGCCATTTTCGATTATAATATGGCTTTTCGTGGTCCTAACGCGGTTACTGCAAGTATTCATTTTAATTTTTACCTTGGTATAAAGTTTTTCAGCGACTTTTACGAAATTTTGCAATTCGTTAAAACATATACTTAGTTGTTCAGGTGAAGTAGATGAAATCACATGAAAAAAGAGTATACTACATATAAATCTTTAAAATTTTCGAAGTGGCAAGGAATGGCTTCAGAAAAAGTCGAATGTGGCAATCCTGGTGGTTACATCTGGAAAAGTAGTAAATGAAAGTCTGATAATAAGATTTCAAATAGCGCATACGATGATTTTTAAAACCAAAATTTATTTAATAGTACGTCTCTTTAGTTGCCTAAATCAAAAATTATAACACTAAGACCCATGTGCTTAAAATTTTAAATTACGTTTAGTCCCATATGGATCGTATCTCATCTGTTCCGTAGAACACGTAGATACAATTTATTCTAAAGATTAAAAAATATTTTCAAGTTTAACTTAGGCTTATTTCTTTATATAATTTTGGAATCATCGTCTTCCGGACGTTCGGCGCCCCGGGCAAGCGCCCGGTACGCTCGCGCCTTAAAAGCCGACCCTGTAGAATACCGGTTTATAAAAAGGTCCAGCCGCTTATGAGAATTCAATAGTATAGGACCTTCTTGAACACTAATACTTAATTCCAGTTTGTTATTTGTGAGTTTTCAGTTATTAATAGTAACTGATCTTGATATTTAAACTAGTTGTAGTGTAATTTGCAATTTGATTAAAAAATATATTATACAACATACAGTTGTGAAGGTCTCGGAGAACTATCCCCACAGGTCAAATTCAAATTTCAACTCTATTTTTCTCACAGGGAAAATACTCGTGAATATTTTCCATAGTGAATATTCTCGAGCATTTTCTGAGAATTTTCTATAATAAGAAATTTTTTGATACTTCCCAACCCTGACCTTCTCCGAGATCTTCAAAAAATTATTTTTCAACCAGAATCCAATGTTTTCTCATGAAAAATGTTTTCGCCTTTATCTGGGATTGTCTTGCTCGAGTCTGGAAAAAAGTCTGGCAACACTCGTGGTGACAGAATAAAACTTTTTTGCCAGACAGGCATGTTATATGTACTTCAGAATCTCTTTGAAGTGCTGCTTTGTGCATTATCAACTTTTGTAGGTCTTAATATTCTTCAAAAAACTACACCTAAAGACTAATCTCAATCTACCGAGTTCACGTACTCCGGCTCCGTCTTCAATCTGTCTACGTTCGTGATCGAGTTATAAAAAAATTATTCGAAAAGAAACGAAAAATAAAACAAGAGAAACTAATAAATAAGGTATTACCTACGTATTCGGACGAATTCAATTTAATCAAAATTAAAATGGCAGACGATGTTCATTAGTAGACCTACTTTCACTGAAATAGGACTTGGTTCATAAATGCCTAGAAATATTTTGGTTCCTTTCCAAACGTGGATTCGTAGATCCAGTTGATCTACATATCTGTATTATTCGTTTCCGAGTAATTTAATGAGAGGAAAAGTGGTTTATTTTAATATTTTTTAATCCTCGGATGAATTCGATTAGGCTTGTGTAGAATTTTTCCAAAACCGGATACAAAAGTGTATTTCAAACGGGTCATCAATCACCCTCATCATTTTGAACGTGCAGAAACTGTAATCAACCCCAAGTATCTCTCTGTTCCTGAGGGTAACTCGAAGTCTAGGGGAATGACACTTCCAACCTTCTTGTTTTAGTAAACCAGCAAAAAATCTTTTCATTTAGAATCTCGTGTCTGAATTTGACCAAGGAGAGCAAACACCATTTTTTTCGATTGTAATGCCCCAGTTGATCCTCTCCCCCACAGTTATAAGCCTAACTGCAATGAGTCCAGATTTGACTGCAACATTTTCAACCCTTAAATCTCTTAATTCGCGACCATCTTAAATGCCAGTTTGTGAAATTGCAACATAACTTTCATTTTCTGGCAATAATTTCGGCCGCAACTTGTCAGCGCGGCGGCGGTTATGCTTTGATGATAACGATATATAATATTTTTTTACAACCGGTTTCGTTATAATTTTGATGTTTACGGATTTAACCTTCATCTTTCGTTCGAGTTTCGTGCACAATGGCTGTATTTAGGGCATTAATTAACTTAACGGGATATAGGCTTACGAAGATCCGAAAAATGGCTTAAGTACGCCGGAATCCTTAAATATGAAGCAAATCTTGACAAGAATATATTTTTGATTTCCCATTATCATTTATGGCTGGAGTGTGGACGAGTCGATTCACTCGATGGTAGTTTTATTTCCAGAATGGAGTAAGTCCGGCTTACATTGATACTCGACAATTATACTCAGAGAATCATGATTCCCATTTGTATTTTAGTGCGGGGTTCACTGTCCCAATTTAGATTGCAATTTTAAGACTTGGCCCGACAAACTTATACTTTTCTCGTGCGTCTCAACATACACTGAATGATAAAACTGAAACTATCGTTTTATTAAATTTTGCTTTTCACTACCAAAAACGCCTTTTAGAATGCTCGACAGCGAGTGATAAATATCGACTAGACGTTATAATTTTTATAAAAGTTACTGTGTTGAATTCTTCACGACACTTTCTCCCAAGTCCAGAAGCATTAAATCCACAGCGTCGCTCCTTTTTCGGCGGTTGCCTCTGAAAATTTCATGTTCCCGCCTGTGACATTTATAACGAGGCCATGCACGAATCTATAAAAATATTATTTGACTGGCGCTGATCAAGTGTGTAACTTCTCTCAATTTGATGCGAATCTCGGGTACAGAATGAAAAACATTATTGCGTTAAATTATTTTTATATACGCGGTTATTCGATGAAAGTGGTAAAATAAAACTCATACTTTTTCGTCGGGCATAGACACAGGCTCACGATATGTTGGACCAAAGCATAAAATCTAATTTTTATTAGCGCTGGGATAACAAAACAAGTGAAAACAGTGAAAAGCAAAGTACTTCAGCCTGTTCTAAAGGATTCGAAATTCTTCCTCACTATCGACCACCCAAATTATTCCTTTAGGAATTTTACCATAAAAAGTTTTAAGCAATCATAAAGAGCCTTAAACGAGTTGAAGCAGCTCGTTCGAATAAATCTCGATAAGTCCTAACGGGGTTAGAATCTCTCTTGTAGTGTAAGCATACCAGGTCCGGTTCCAGAATTTTTTGATGAGGGTCTTTGTATGGTATTGACTTACACAAAGTGATTGAAAAGCACTAATTTGTTAGCAAACGGGGATTATTTTAAAATTTTTAGGAGAATTTTTGCAAGGGACTTCTGTTTTGATTATTAAATTTTATTGACAAATCTTAAATTATACAGTATCCTCTAAGCACATCTGTAGCTATAATCGGGGTCATAGCCCTCGGGCAGTAAATACCTCGTTAAAGTTAAAAAAAAAAGAACGGGCACAAGGACGAGGATTATTTCCTGAATCCTGCCTTGAAACTGGTCTTGCATCATGATCCAGACTGGCTTCAAGATTTTTTAAAGACTCATCAGACTTTTGTTCAGAAAATGGAAAAACATTCCGGAGAAACGTTTTATACGTACTTTTCCCGTAAATAAAACTAGGTTGTTTCTATCGCTGGGGGGGGGGGTGGCGGGGACGTAGCTGAGAGTCAAGATCTAGTATCCAAGATCTAGGATTCCACTAGCCAGGTCCATAGTCAGCGTCGAGGCAGACAAAAACAAAGAAACAAAAACAACCTTTATTCGGGTATAACAAAGTTGTTGCGGCCCTGTGATCAACCTCACCAAGCGCAACCCTAGATTTCTGCCCTCATTCGCGGGCAAAGGCCTCCCCAGTTGCTTCCCAACTTGTACGATTTTGGGCTGCTCTGCTCCAAAGGATCGCTACTTTCCTTACTATGTCATCCTTCCATGTCAGTGATCCGGTTACTCCAGTTATCTCCAAAGTTTCGGGCGATGTGGCTTGGGTATTTTATTTGCTCTTTTTGTTTTTCCCCAAGTATATCACGATTCTCGATTTCGCCTTCTACCTGATTCTTTATTAGCTTCTCAGCATACTATTTTGAGTGGACTCCAGTTTCCTATTTGGGAACCGTATAGCAGGATTGGATATACGCATACTTTCAACATTCTCAGTTTGGACTGAATTTTAAAATTTCCTTTAAAAATTGGTCTAAGAGCCTAATAACCTTGCCAGGCCCTATCTCTCCTAACCTTCAATTCCTTTTTCATTTTGTCGCTGAACGAAATAATTTGGCTCTTGTTTTCTTCGAGTCCAACTTACCAACGTGAATTTTCAAAAACCTCATAGAATTACTTTGGCAACGTCGTCATTCTTCCATAGCATGGCGCTAATTAGAGCAAGTACCTTAGTTCCTATTATCGTCCCCTAAAATATAGGGGCACAGATCTCGTATGCAGACAGCGATAGTAGAGGAATGTATAATCTGTGAGGGTGATTTTCGTGCTGATCGTAGTGGAGAGACGTGATCGAGTTGCACAGGATGCTATAAGCGAGTACACAAGAAATGCTCTACATCAAATGCCTTAAGCAAGCCGTGTTCATCGCTCATTTGCTAAAGATTGAATAAAGAATTTCGAATTATAACATTTCCTTACATATTCTGCGTGGTTTGTAAGAAGACGGAATTAGGCACACATTTTTCAATCTTAGAAAATTCCCTCTTTTCAGTTTTAAACCATTTGGGTGGGCTGTAGGAGGGCAAATATAATTGATGGACGGTAACAGGGCTCCTGACCATACCCCAGTCCCTCATATTGTAATTAATGAATTACACTTTTCAAACTGGTTAGCGTAGGCCTTCATTAACTTCATTGGTGCCGTCAGTTACCAACTTTTATAAGATACCATTTCCCAATGCATTTTTAACTTTTGTTATTATCTGTGTCTCTTGTTTCCGACTTTTTTTTTTTTCACAACTGGTACTTTCTGCCTGTGTGCCAGTCTGCTTTTCTCCAGTGTCACGATTCCCTTTTGCTTATCACTCGACCTTGTACCTACATTTTCTTCTATTCATTGTTGCTCATTGCAACGCCACATAGTATATGCTCACAGACAGTGAAATCCTGCGATGAATTGAAGTATTTATCTTCTTGATCGCCGTGTTCGCTTAATGGCGAAAATACACCTCGGCTAATAATGAAAAGAGAAATACTTGTACTTTTATTTGTATTTGTTTCTTCACTGCCGGAAGCTATGCCCATATGAAATATGACATACTGCGTTGAATTCAATATCGTGTTATAGGAGGACAATAACATAGTTTGCATTTGGAACACTGTTTCAAAAACAATGTTTTCATTAGGTCTTCTCGTATTAAACTTGATTACCAAGTGTAAATACATAGTAGGTATCTAGTTTCTACTGCAGCGCTGCACGCTGCAGATCTGCCGGTGTTCCTTGTTATTATATTTTGGATATTTTTTCCCCTTTTAATTTATTAATTATTTTACCATGTTCTAACAAAAGTGATTATTGAGGTTAGGGCAGTCTTTTTACCTTTCGATTTGTCTGGCTCATTTTGGATACCTAGATCTTGACTGCTCAAGAGCAATCATAATTATTTTTTGTACTTATCCACCGTTTTTATAGTCAACCCTGATATTGTGATAATGAAATAATCATTAACCAAATTAACACTCAAGGAACAATGACCATTATTTTTAACTGTTTCTATCTAACACGAGCATTACAATATTTTATCATGTTATGGGTACCTGCTAATCATCACTAAATCGTAAAAGCCGAAATACCTGTTGATATTATTTGATTAAAATGAAGCTCCCGTAATGGTTCCTGAAGGCTGTGCATTAAGGTGTCCCTTATTTTACAAGTTTTCGCCAATCGATTGAGTGCGCGCTAAAATTTGTTCCAATGGACCTAGAAACTCGTCATAAAAAATTTGAGGCCATTAACCCGCAAAGTTATGTGTAATACTAAGATTTCACAAAACAACACGAATATCTCGGAACATATCAACTTCAGGATCAAAATGCATATAACATAAAATGTAACTTGTTAAATTTTATATAAAAAGGTTAATATACAACTTCTCTCCAGAAAACATATTTATCGAGATAATCGCAAAAATGCGTGAAATTTTCGAGAAACATAGGTTTTTTTAAAATTCTTTTACAGCTGAAATATCCATTAATGTTGGTTAATGCACACTACAATATAACCTCAGTCCCCCAGTTTGCCTCCCCCCCCCACTTGGCTACGCCCATGACAGTTTGTTGGGTACCTACTATAGAGTAGAACTCGGAGTATATATGTATATCAACAACAGTCCACAATTTGCGCATAAGATAAAACATTGTGCTGTTAAGGAACAGTCACGTGTGTTCTCAAAATTCAGGGTAATTTTATCGTTGATATACATCATCTCAAGTCCGCCATACCAAGTCTTCAACAGGATCTGAGAATGCTCAAGACTCAATAAAAACAGTTTGTTAACCCTAGATCGCAAAGTTGGCTTTTCCTCAATCATTGAATTTGGAATTAGTTATGGCTCATGGATACCGAGTTAAGGTTCCAATTTTAAGCTTTTCCGCAAACTTTTATCACTAGGTTCAGACCAACAGTCCTACCCCTAGCAAATACAAGCTTTTAACTGTCGCAAACACTTCTACATGTGTCCATCTTCTCCCCTTGAACGATGAGATGGAAAAAAACACGTGCAGAAGTGGTTACGTTGCTCGTGCAAGTAAGAAAACATATGTATTTGAAAAGCGTCAGTTTTCGCAACTAGAGAAAAGTTGTATAGGATCTTTTTTATAGGAAATTTAACAAAGAACATTTTACGTTGTATGCATTTTGGCCCTGAAGTTTATATGTAGATATTCGCGGTTTTTTGTAAAATCTATTATTACACATAACTTCAAGGTCAATGCACCACGGGTTAATGATCTCAATTTGAGCTCAAATTTTTTATGGCCAGTTTCTAGGTTCATTGGAACAAATTCCAATGCGCACTCGATCGACTGGCGGAAATTTGTAAAATAAAGGACACCCTACTGTGCATAGTTGATTTATAAGTCCTTATTTGCTGCGGTTAGGTGAACTTTTCAGTGTTAACGCTTGAAGAGTAGAATACAGGTATCCACTGTCAAGTGTCAACAGTGAGAAGGGCCAAACTTTGAACTAGTGGCATCGGAACGAGAGGTACAGGGATACATTTTGCCCTCTCAAAAACTTCTGGGCGATTATAAAGTATTCATGTACTCTCAAGAAATTTAGAAAATTCAAAAGCTATTCAACGGGTTGTTGAAAAATCGCCATGAATAGCTTTGAGAGATTTCAGAGATAAGATTTACAAGATTTTTTGCTAGTTAATTACAATTTTTAAAGACTAGAATCTTTTTTTCTTTTTTTTTATTGCTTTTGATCTAAATTTTTCAACTTTTGTACCCCCCTAAATGAAATCTTCTCGACACCACTTCCTTGAATAGGTTGCGAGGAAACTTTTGGCATTTTTTAAAACTCATTTTGGGCAGAAAATGGGCAAGAATCAGTCATATTTCAATACCTCTGCAATCTCCCTGTCAATAGGACCCTCGGGCTCCTGTTTGGGGGGAGGGGTACTGAAATACAAATAAATAAATATTTTGAATGTTAGCCAGTGTAAACTCGAACACCAAGGGAGCATGACCTGTTTGGCTTTCCTGGGATCCAGAATTGACTAGATCCAGAATACAAAAAATGCCAGTCAGATCAAATTAAAACACTGATATAAGACTCATTATGACAATAAGAGTTATTAAGATTGACTAAAACTCGTTAAGGCTCTTCTCAGCACCGTGGAAACTTTATAATCATTCACGAGGTCTAAGAGCGTTAGAAGCTCTGTCGTCACGGGGGGAAGAGGAAGATCGAAAATTCCGACTCGGTGCAAAAATTCTCTTTGAAAGGAAAAAGTGAAATAAAAGAAAACTCAACATTCTAACATTTTGCCGATTTGTTTTCAAAATTTCAACTATATGGGCTGAAACCGAACAAGAAGTTTCCGAAAAATGCCGACTCTATGTTAAAAAAATTGCACATTTGACCAGAATAGATAAAGAAAAGGTTAGCCGTTTTTACATTTCGCCAATTGATAATGGTATCATAGTTTTCACTTAAGCAAAAACAAAAACCAACTGAATAACGCAACAATTTATTTCACCCCCCAAAGGGTCTTGATTTTTATATTTGAACGACTAATGATCCAACTATCGAATTGAATGGTTGGATTTGCCCGAACAACATCGACTTCGACGATTCATCGTGGGGAAGGGGTCACAACCCTTTCCTCGCTTCACCTCTGATTAGTTTCATGTTAAGACATTTCAAGATTACCTATATACTATGAAAACCCATTATCTCATTAAGAATTTTGTAATAAAATTCTTATATTAATTCATTTTGAGAGACATTGAAAAATTTGTAATGACTGATTAAGGTTGATTCTAAAGAGGATGTCTCTCTTGAAAAACACTTTGAAGAATTGGCAAATGCAGCAAACTCGATACCTAGTTGACAAAATTAGACACTCAGTATAGGAAAAACTAAAAAAATTTGACTTTTTGGCTGGTCAGTTTTAAAAATTCCCAGATTGGCTGCGTTAGATCCCTAGTTGGTAAAACCAGCCTCTTACTCATCAAAAAAAGTCACTTTGGTGAGTTCCTATCTCTAAAATTTCTTGTTTCGTAATACCGAACTTGTCAAGACTCGCAGAGACTCCAAAAGGATTACTCAAAGCTCATTAAGGATGATGAAATGCATTAAGACTTCTGAAGAGTGTCAAAATTCGTGTAAGGGTCATTTTTCAAAAATGTTGATATTTCACATATGTTTTTTCACGGAGGAAAGTAGAAAACGGATTAAAACTCTTTAAACTGTCTACGATTTTGTTTAAACTCATTAAGACCTAGTAATAAAATGAGACTTAAAACTTCAGAACTCATTACGACTGAAAAAGGCTCTCTGTTAAGATTTCGAAGATATGTTACGACCTAAGTTATGACTTCGTCAGGAAGATTATTTTAAAAATCATTGAGATTATAGAAACTGAAAAGACTATTTAAGGCTATGTCTTAAACTCTTACCACTCATAATTACTCAGTCAGGATTCATGCAGGCTCCGTCCAAACTAGTATAGTTCTCGCTAAAACGTAGCACGTAGTTCTCAAGTTCTCTGGGGGGGGGTGGAATAAGGATCGGGGACGGGAAAGAGGCCCCTTCCACTGGAATATGTTAGATAGAATCTGATAGCTATCCGGAAAGTTAACACATTATGCTTACATATTCGATGATAGTGAGGCATATGGCGATGCACGCATGCCAAATTGGCTCCAGGACACCGCACCCCCATCCTGGAAATGCCTCAAATGGGCCTGCGTCAGGATAGGGGGGATCGCTTTGAGGTAACTCCTGGTACCCCCAGTTCCCCTTTCGCCTCTTCACGGCGGCGAATCCACGGCATCTTATTCTTCTTCTACTTCGCTGTCGAGTTGCGCCGAATCGGCTTCTTCGTCGGTTGCTGACAGCAGCGACATCGTTATCGTCGTTGTCGATGTTGGTGGGATGGCGAGTGCCGGCATTGGGTGCTAGGTCCGCTGCCTTTGTCTCTGCCACTCCAGTTCCATCTTGGGGCCCAACGTCTTCTTGACAAAGGCAGCTGCCTGATCCCTTTCCCGCTCTGCTCTTCAGCATTGTCGAGACCAGGTTCTCCGGTGTAAGCGGCTTAACGCCCGCGTTTCGAAAGGTGGCCACCGCTTCTTCCCTCTCTTGGTCGAATGCAGCACACTCGAACAGGGTGTGCCAGATATCATCATCTCGCCCTCCTACAGCGCAGTAGGAGCACCGCGGGCTCTCTGCTATGCCCGTCCGGTGATGGTACTTGCTGAACACTCCATGGCCGCTCATCACCTGCGTGAGGTAGAAGTTCAGCTGGCCATGGCGTCTGCTCAACCATGTGTTGAGGTCGCGTACTAGCAAACGGGTCCACTCTCCTTTGGTACTGCGGGAGAGCGTTTCTTCCCAAATGCAGAGCGTGGATTGCCTAATATCCCGCGTGACCCATAGCGCCGCACTGCTCTTCGGTGGCATCTTCCGCGTCGCGCTGATACCCTCTACCACTCATCCGCTAGTAACTCCACTAGCGGTATCCTGCTACACGCAAACTGCCCCTGTGGAGACAGTGCGGTAGGTACTAGGTACTAACACACCTCAGTGCAGCCTTCCGTTGGACCCTTACCAGATCGGTTCTTCTGTACTCCCTAGCACCGATGGCGTCGGACCAGATGACATTCGCCAGCAGTTATGCTGACATAATTACACCCAATTTTAACCACTTAACGTTAAACCATATGTTATAATAGATCAATAGGTACTTACCACCTATTTAACTATTTAGGAATGTTGAATAGCCCATATGTTACCAATGTGATATATGTACATTCTGATCTCTATACAGCCCTCGTTTCAAATGACTGACAGAATCAAGAAAACACATCAAAATACTTATCAGTGGATGAATCAACGACACATTAGAAAGCGTTATCTCCATTTCCTCATTCAGTATCTATAATTGTGCAGCATCAGCTGGAGAGTCGGAGTCCAAATTAGGCATAGTCGATTAGAACATCGGTTATCTGGTTAATGAAATCAGGTGTCGGCATTATATTCGTTTTTACGAGATGATAAATCGTAATTTAATGGTAATCAATGAGCAAATATCGGTAGCGAACATTGTCTTCTCTTTCGTTGTTTCGTTGGTACTCGAAGCACGGCGGGCAAAACCACGATGAATGTACGAGTAATAATAAATACACCTGCCTACTCGCATGTGTGTCGATGCGAATGACCTAATTGCGATGAGATTACTGTTATAACGTCAATCATCGCAGGATTAATGTATTCTGTCTTTGCGATATTTAATCTGGCTTATAAAAACATTTTTATTTTCCTATTATTCATCCGAATTAGTTGAACAATTATAAAAAGACAAACAATCAAGAGAATTTGCGTTTTTTCCCCTTCAAAATGTCATCTTGAACGTTAACCCCTTCATTTAATGTGAAAACAACCAAGGACGCTAGTTGACATGTTTTCTCGCCAAACGATGGGTCTATTTTCCGGGATATTTTTGAGAAAGATTGCCGGTAGATTCTGTGTTAGTGTGTTCAATTATGGGGACTGTAACAGTATGTAGGCTGCATTCCTGTGTTACATAAACGATTAAATTGTTCTCTTCGTCTTTTTCTACTACTAGAAATGAAGAAGAAATCCGGACACAGACGATAAACATTTGAAATGTAAACCTACCCGGTACTGGAAGAACACAGACAACCTACTATACCAAGTACCTACTTCTATTAGAGTAATTCACCATTTATATATCGTGTGTAAATACCACTGAAGGCATGTATACTTCGGAACAGTTGACCTCAGTGGCTTAAAAAAACATACAGAACGCGTACCTTTCCTTCATTTTCTTCTCATTGTGATGCTAACTTTTAAAACTGTAAGTCAGATTCTTTCCCTCTTTCATCCAACCAGTCATCTTTAACCGATTTATGACCTACGAGGCGGCTGCGTGCGTTGGCTCGTGGATGCAGAATGCCGAGATGAGCAAGTTGTCCTCATCCATTATCACGTCTCACGTACGTCATGCCTGATTGCATTCAACAGTCACCTAATTTCAATGATGGCAACGATGAATTGAACTCTGTATAGTAACTATTAAAGAGGAAGGAGGTTTTGGTTGATCATTTTAATTGTCAGGAATGAAGAAGAAAGAACGGCTGTACAGTTCGAATGTCATGAGCGTAATCACAAAGGGCGACCTCGATGCAATCGGAGAAAACGCATGATGTTTGTTGTAAACTTTTGAAGAACTTGTGGAAATGGATATTTTAAAGCCAGCGGTTTTTCTAGCTTGTGGCCCTTGTAGATTTGTGTGAAAGATCCGGACTGCCGTAAAAACAGCAATAGAAAATATTTGTTGTACCATTTTCTGGGTTGTAGAATGCTGTCAATGAATGAGAGAGAAAACCGAGAACAAAACTGAGCCTAAATTCTAATTTCCCATTATTTCTTCAATACCAGGGACCGCGGAAGTGGGGTGCAGGAGGGCCAAGTGCCCCCCGTTTTATCACTTGGTGAAAACTTCTGTGTTGATAGATTATGATTGGACGACTGAGCAAAATAAGACAACTTGCAGTCCGCGCGGACATCATTCCTAAATTAATAATAATTGCAACCCACGAATAATTAAATAACTGACTGCACAAAATACATATGTAACTTAGTAGTCGCAGAAGCATCAAACAGTAGACGTCTAGACGAGTTCAAACGGGAACCAAGAGGGAAGATTCCCCGTAAAAATACACGCGGTACGGCCGGTACACACTTCCCATTGAACTAATATGGAACTAACTATGCTTGCAATGCCCCGAGACCGAGTTTCCCCAAAACCAAGGTGTCTACGAGAATGGAAAACTATAAATTCCTGACTTTTTCCAAACTTTTTTCTTTCTCTTCTTTAAACTTTTACAGTATAGACAGTATACATGTATTTTTATACTACTAGATGCTCTGGTTAAAATGAACTGAAATTTGAAGTTGATTTTCGGGTGAAAGCATTAGGAAGGTGTTCACAGATATACATATAAACAAACAAAGCGATGAACTAAGTTATGAATTATATTTTTTCAAGTGTTTCATTCTGTACAACTTTACCAATGAGATGAAAATTTCCAAACTTCTTAAAAATATTGTTGAATTTCCTGACTATTTACAAACTTCCTGACCTACTTTTCAAATTCCCGATTTTATCCAAACCTGTAGACACCTTGAAAACGCGAAAGTCAGATTGGTGACACAGCTGCAGCTGTGTCACTATCTCCTAGGGATAGTCTCTGTCAGAAATTCATTTCAGTGTTAGATTGGTATACAAAAATAACGAGTTAGAAAGGAGATTCATGAGGCCTGGAATGAATCGCCTCGCTCAGCTTGAATCTCTTCTTGCCCATGAGGAAGATTTATCGGCAAGTGACATCCAAACCAAATTAGGCGTGCATGCAATCGATTTTGACATTGACTGCTATACCTCAAGTGAAGACTATTCGGGAGTATACAAAAGAACTAGCCAATCCACCCAAAACATCAAGGGTAATGATTGATCAGTGGAAAGGTTAGTGATTTTGCATACCGTACCAACTACATCTACGTCATGTGAACGGTCTCTGTGTGCCCTCCGTCGCATCTGAACGTACCTTCGACTGCCAATGAATCAAAGAAGACTAAACCATCTGGCAATACTGCACGTGCACAGGGAAGAGATACTTGCATTAGATTTAAATGAAATCCTTGAAGGATTCGTTTCAAAAACGCCTGAAAGGCGTAAAGTCTTTGGAATCTAGTAACTTAATCTTACTGCAGTGTACTTTGCAATGTAATATCAAAGCAGGCACTCTGAGTGAGTGAGTGAGTGAGTGAGTGAGAGAGAGAGAGAGAGAGAGAGAGAGAGAGAGAGAGAGAGAGAGAACAGAGACAGACAGACAGACAAACAGACAAAGAGACAGACAGACAGAGACACGAGGGGAGAAGGAGAGAAAGGAGAGGGAAAGGAGGGGGTTTGGGGGAGCTGATGGGTGGTAAGGGTGGGAACACAAGATATGACTGTATATCAGAATAAAAGCCACGGTAGGTACTGGTGTGAAGAGAGAACATCAGGTGGGTTATAGAAAGACAGGTAACTGGGGCAATGCTTTTCTGCGGAATTCTGTATTTCTTGGACAGAAGATATCAATTTCTGGAGACTGTAGTGCTAATTCATTATACAGATAAAAAATTGAGTTCAGTCCACTAGAACGATAACTTTCGGTTCGAGCGGTAATAACATGAAACAGCTCTCTTGTCCTGTTTGGTGGAATGGATATTCAAGGGGATCGAGTACTTCTTCAATCGAGTTGTAAATAATTTCGATCCGGCCAAAAGACGGAAATAGAGAAAACGGTGGAAATCTTAAAAGCGATTTACGACGTGGTTTCTGAAGCTAGTCGGGGAAGACGTTCATGTCCAAAGGGAGCCCCAACACCTTCACTCGGCTCGTAAATGATTTCAATCCGGCCAAAAGTGGGCATGACAAAAAAATAAGGGAAACTTGGGAACGATTTAAAACGTGGCTTCCGGAGCTAGCGGGGACGAGGGTAGTGTTCAACGAGGGTGCGTACCCCTTCAATTGACTTGTAAATCATTTCGAACCAGCCTGAAGAGAGAAAAAGAAAAAATGTAGGGAGCTTGTAAGCAATTCACGACGTGGTTTTTGAAGCCAACGAAGGGCAAGGGGTAGCATTGAAGGGGAGTGCAGACCCTTCAATCGAGTTATAAATAATTTCGAACCGGCCCAAAAAGGGAAAAAGACAAAAATACCAAAAACTGGTAAGCGACTTACAAAACGTGGTTTTTGGAGCTACCCGAGAGACGCGTCGTGGTGGAACTGGAATTTGACGATTTAAAATGGAAGTTTTCAACAATATCTTCTTCTTCAAGGGACGTCGATGGTCGCGGTTCTGACGCGCAACTCTCCTGGACAAGTTAGTCGGGGTAGTTTGCCGTTGCTTTCCCCATAATTTTGTTAGTGTTCCTTCTCTGTGCCGACGAGTGTGCATCCGCAGTTCGTTGAGTAAGCTGTCACAGTACCAATCTTTCTGATCTGGTGGTAGCACGCCCTGCGACTGTAATGCCTTGTTCGTGTGAGCTAGTAGGGCTTACAAGACGCTCTATGTTTTCACCTCGATTGATACTCTAGTCACCGTGTTTGCTAGGATGTTAGTGGAGGTATCGGATATCACTAACTTTCCGGCGTTGGTGGGACTCAAACCCGAGATGCAAGGATTACAAAGCGGGCACGTTACCAGTTGGTCACGTAGCGGCCGTCGGACTCATATAATTTCTGCCAAGACCCTTGAAACAAGTGTCAACACAATCAATCCGTCAGGACTTTCTGGTCGAATCCGACACTCGACTTCGATGCAAAAGTCGAGTCATCGTACCGACATCGATTTTCGAATAGAATTCTACATTGAATCGATGCATCATTCAATCCAAAAGTCGATGTTTACGCGGCAACTCGACTGACCGATTGCTTGTATATAGTCCATGATAGTTTACAGAGCCCTAGCCAGACTGGTAGTGGGTTAGTATCAAGCGCACTCAAGGAAATGATGCTTATCAGTGTTAGGATAGTAGTAATGGTGGATTTACATTCGAGTCGGTGACATGTCGCGAACAAACTTTTAAATAATGTCGGCGACAACTACGGATTTACATTCCTTTCCAACTTCCTTATCACAGGCATGCCACGGACAACTTTCCCCGAATCGACAAATGTCGGTTTAAGGAGAATGTCACCCGACTTGAGTGTAAATCCACCATGAACAACGCTGTACTTTTGAATGTTGGAACGCGCATTTTCATTTCGTCGCCAATGCATCCGAGATTCATTTTCAAGGTGGTAAATTTAAACAAAAGTCGTTATGGCTTATAAACGTTGGAGTAAGACTTAGTACAAGTTTTTTTTTTTGCAAAAATGAATTCCAAGTGGTTGAGAGCCGTTTGAAAATCCCGATTTTTACATTGTAATGAATGCCGAGTATCTCACTAATCAATTGATAACTGATAAGACTGTCAAAAACATCCCCTAGATGTCAGCAACTCCGCTACTGAGTCTTGGGACGTCCGAATTACGGTATGGCCCAAATTGTAACGGATATAACGTCAGGTAGAAGCGAGATATCAAGATGAAATTTTGTACAGTTATTTAGAAAAGGTGGAAGAATTTGAAAATACGTTCTTTGTGAAAAGGGCGTGTAGATTTGTACGCCCTTTCTACAAATGAGTTTATAGGTCTGTACGCTTTTTCTTTTTATAGATGAGTAGTCAATTGTAATGGGCGTAGCGCCACATAGGAACGACATATTGAGCAATTATCTTGGAAACAGTATGAATAATTGAAAAATGCAGTCCCCATGAAAAGTGTGTACAGGCTTACACGCCCTTTTCACCAAGAACTTGTTAAATTACCCTTCATTTCGACCAGATTTAGGATACATGAGAGGTCTCGAGCGTTCGTAAGTCTCCATAAGTAGGGAATTCGGTTCTTTGATCGGGGGAACGGATGATAACGTGTTAACGCGGCACGCCATAGTTATTTTGCGAGAAAAAAAAACTGGTTTAATCACAATTGAGGCATTACACCTCCGATATTAAACCCGTGATTAGGATACAAAGGGAAGACGGTGCGTGGATACGAGACGTCTTCGGCCAGAGAAAACATTTAAAGTGTTCGCTCTAATTCGTGAGAGAGAAGCAGAGTCAAGGTTAGAATCATGTTATGGTCGCCGAGAACATACGTCAGGTTAAAGACATTTGCTTTCTTTACCAGTGGGCCAACGGCTTCCTACTTCTCCAGCCGATTCTCCCGGCAGTCTCATCAAGGTTACACTATTTCCTCTTCTCGCCGATTCGACTGGACGCGGCCCGGCCGCCGTCCATCACCCACTCATTTACAGTTTACGATTTCTTTTACTTCTCTCGCAGAAATGGTAAAGAGGGGTCGGCGGAGGGGGGAAAGGGTCGAGCATTAATTAAAATTGGCGAAAAGTTGTCATTTTCTCGCAGCTGGCTTCATTACGAATTCTTCTCGTTAACGCGATGGATTAAAGAGTAAAAAAGTGACTTCTGATTTGGAGTAACGGTTTGAAAACTGGACTCGATTTAATTGCCGTATTCCGGTTGAGGTAATCCGTGCGCGATTTATGAATTTAAATACGACATGAGCATGGCCTGTTTGCATTTCGTCTGTTTAGTCTCGCGCATCGACTATGTAGTATGTACTAACAAACGTCGAGTGGTATAGTTTTTCTTGAAATGTTTATTCTGACAGAGGCCAGCGAAGTTAGAAGCCAAACTTTAGGCACAGGTCCCGGTAATTATGAATCATGGAGATAATTGGATAGATTGGGCCGGACTTCAGCGTCGGTACTTGTACACGGAAATTGAGACCTTTCATTTCAGAGGTGACAAATATCTCATCGTTCAAGAGGTGAAGATGAACACACGTAGAAATTTCTTTGTAGGGTGTGCCAATTCACTTTTCCTTCTGTTGTATTCCAGAGCGCTTTCGGCTGTTATGCCATCATCAGTGGAGTACCCTAAATGAGACTTGTCTCTTGTGGTCCTGTAGTTATAGTCGAGGGTAGTACCGTACGGTGAGCCTGTTTAGTCTTGCGTTCCTATTGGTTATCTGCGAATATGCAGTCTGTCCAATCAGTGGTTATTGTTATTGGTAGTGTGCTCTGATTGGTTGTCTGTGGTTGTGCAGTCTGTCCAATCCGTGGGTGTTATGTTATTAGTTGGAATAAGTTCTCACTTTGGAAATTAGTTGTTGTATTTATTAGGTTGTTTTGTTTTGTTTTTGCCTTTATTATTTCTAGTTGTTCTTTAAATTTTATTTTTCTTGTGTTGTTTTCTGTGTGTAGGATTTTGTACTTTTCTGTCAATTTGTCATTGTTGTGTCCCTGGTCATTGCAGTGTTTTCCAAACAGTGATTTGTCATCATAAACAACAACATAAAGTTCACAATGGAAAAAGGCAACAAGACCATCAACTACCTCGATCTTACAATACAAATAAAAGACAACAAGATACAGTACAGTATCTACAGAAAACCCACCCACACTGACGCAATAATACCTAAAGACTCATTTCACCATCAAAAACACAAAATGGCAGCACTACACAACTACTGCCACAGAGCAGTCAACATACAAAACGACAACAACCTTAGAATAACAGAAATTAACAAAATTAAACAAATAGCAATTAACAACAAATACCAACCAAAAACAGTAGACAGAATAATTAACAAACTAACACAACCAAAAAACACAGACACCGAACCAATAACCACAAAAACAGACAAATACGCAGGAGCAATACCATTCACAGGAACACATATAAACATATAAGACTAGAACGGAATAGCCTTTAAATCATGCTTCTAAGATTGCAGTGCGAACACTGAATCAATAAAAAGCTACAGTTCCGAGGGTGTAGACCACAACATGTCGTAGCTCGGATAACAAGTGTTACTCCGACCTACTATATATCCCGTGCACTGCACGAATCTATCTGCGAGTATCATCGCAACCAAAATTTCGGCGTGACGGAATCGTACACACATACATACAAAATACAAAAAATCTTCAACCAATACAACATAAAACTCGGAATCAAAAACAGACCACCTCTGATCAAACAAATAAGCAATGACAAAACAGAAGCAAAGGACAGAAACAACAGCTGCGGAGTATACAGACTGGACTGCGAACACTGTGACATGACCTACATTGGAGAAACAGGCAGAAAATTCACAACCAGAATCAAAGAACACGAAAAATCACAGAAGCTAAATGATGACAAATCACTGTTTGGAAAACACTGCAATGACCAGGGACACAACAATGACAAATTGACAGAAAAGTACAAAATCCTACACACACAGAAAACAACACAAGAAAAAGAAAATTAAAAGAACAACTACAAATAATAAAGGCAAAAACAAAACAAAACAACCTAATAAATACAACAACTAATTTCCAAAGTGAGAACTTATTCCAACTAATAACATAACACCCACGGATTGGACAGACTGCACAACCACAGACAACCAATCAGAGCACACTACCAATAACAATAACCACTGATTGGACAGACTGCATACTCACAGATAACCAATAGGAACGCAAGACTAAACAGGCTCACCATACGGTACTACCCTCGACTATAACTACAGGACCACAAGAGACAAGTCTCATTTAGGGTGCTCCACTGATGATGGCATAACAGCCGAAAGCGCTCTGGAATACAAGCAGAAGGAAAAGTGAATTGGCACACCCTACAAAAGGAATATAACCAAGTTCACTCACACTCCAAAATGGACACTAAAAACACGTAGAAATGTTTGCGATTGTTAAAAGCTTGTATTTGCAAGAGGTAGGACTGTTGGTCTGACCCTAAGGATTGAAAAATTTGCGGAAGAGCCTAAAATTGAAACATTAACTAGATATATCCATGAGCCATAACTAATTCTAAATTCGATGATTGAAGAAAACCAAACTTTGCGACCTAGGGTTAACAAACTACTTTTATTGAGTCTTGAGCATTCTAAGATTCCGTTGAAGACTTGGTACGGTGGACTTGAGATGATGTATATCAACAATAGGAAACAGCGATCTGCCCATAGGAAATGACCCTCAATTCTGAGAACACGTGACTGTTCCTTGTCAGCAATGTTAGATCTTATGCGCAAATTGTTGACTATTGTTAATATACCTGTATACATTATTCGAGGTCTACTGTAGGTACCCAACAAACTGTCATGGGCGTAGCCAGGTGGGGGAGGGGACAAAATGGGGCGCTTGCCTGAGTAGACAGAGACTGAAGTTATATTGTAGTGTGCGTTCTTCTTCTTCTTGTTACGCCGGCTCCGATGTACGGAGATTGGCGATCCATATGACCATCGTTAGCCTTGACACTGCTGCTCTGAAGATTTCCGCCGGAGATCGTCCCAACCAGCGGTGCATATCACTCATCATGAGTTCTGTCGTCTTCCTGGCGATCGCATTCCGCGGAATCTTTCCTTCCAGCACGAGTCTCAGTAGTTCGTATCTATCGCCTCTCATGACGTGGCCTAGATAGCCCAATTTGCGTTCCTTCACGATGGTTAGTAGAACCTTTTCATTTCTGCCGATTCGTTGCAATACCTCCGTATTCGTGATTTTCGGCGTCCAGGATATCCTGAGTAGTAGTCTGTATATGGTTACCCGACATTAATAGATATTTCAGCCGTAAAATAATTTAAAAACCTAGGTATGTTTTTCGAAAATTCCACGCATTTTTGCGATTATTTCGATAAATATGCTTTCTAAAGAAAAGTTGTGCAGAATATTTTTTATAGAAAATTTAACAAAGAACAGTTCATGTTATTTGCATTTTGATTTTAAAGTGAATATTTTTTTTAGATAACTGCGATTTAGCTAGTAAAGATCGATTATGAAAGAAAAAATAACAAAAACCACGTTCCTCGAAACTTTCACACATTTTTGCAATTATCTCGGTAAATATGCGTTCTAGAGAAAAGTTGTATAATAATCTTTTTTATAAGAAATTTAACAAGGACCCTGTTATTCACATGCATGTTGGTCCTGAAGTTGATATGTTCCGAGATATTCGCGGTTTCTTGTAAAATCTCAGTATTACACGTAATTTCAAGGTCAAAGCGCCACGGGTTAATGAGCTCAAATTTTTATGGCGAGTTTCTAGGTCCATTGGAACAAATTTCAGTGCGCACCTAATCGACTCGCGAAAACTACTTGTAAAATAAGGGACACCCTATTGTACATCCCTGTCGCAAAAGATTAGGCCAGGGTAATCATTATGAAGTTTGATACCTTTTTCTTTTTTTCTCCTTCTTTTTTCATAATTTCAACCCTTGTCGTAACTAACCCGTGTCATAATTAAACTGGACTTGTAGTTGAGGAGAGGAGCGCTGGACAGCCTCGAGCCGGAATGTCTCTGATGAGTAGGGCTAGGAAGAATATGCTCAAAAAATGTAAAATATGCGTATAAAATTTGTCGCATTACTGGTAAAAATATGCTAAAAATATTCTCCAAAAACCAGAAATATGCTTTTGCAATATGGGTATCAAATCAGAAATTTTTTAAAGCTCTTTCTTTCCTCTAAGAACTTATTTTTCTAAAAGATTTTCTGCTGATTCATTAATCATTAAGTTTTTTCTTTTTCTTTTTTTTTTTGATTCGGGAATTATTTTTTGTATTTTTGAGTAAAAAATTAGAAAGAAAAAAATATTGAAAAAGAAGCAGAATTGGTGCAAAATCTGCGGTAAATGCAAAAATAGGCGAAATATGCAAAATGAAGCACTGCTCATTTGACTCAGAAGATCTTTTGAAACATCCCTGGTGGTGACGGAGTGTGTTGAAAAATTATACACGCTCAGGAGAATCGTGTCACCATACTATGGATACCGGGACACTCCGGGATAAAAGGGAACATGATCGCTGGCAAGCTAGCGAAGGGGGGCATAAAAAAAAAGGAACTGGCAACACCCAGGCCGTGTCTTCCTAACAGCATACAGCGTCATAAAATCCAAAGTCAAGGCTTGGATAAGTAAGCAGACGGAAATGCACTGGCGGTTGGCCAGTGACATGAAAGTTAGCAAAACACTGATAGGGGACGCCCCCAGTAAGTATGTCAAGTTCCTATTAGGGCTTGACAGGAAACATGTAAGGCTCATGGTCGGACTACTAACTGGTCATGAGGCCACAAAACACATGTGGTATAAAACAGTAGTGGTGAAAAGCGGCTCCGTAGATACTGTGGAGAAGGGGAAGAAATTCGATCCATATCATATGTCGGTGCCCAGCAATAGCCGGGACAAGACGCGAAGCATTGAGGCTAGAATATCCAGCACCCAGGGAAGTCAAAGGGATAGAGCTCGGTATAATTCTCACTTTGGCTATAAAAGTGAGGCTACTGAGCTGATACTTAACAGCAACCTGAGGAATAGTGCAATGGACTACAAAGTCTGAGCACTCGACGCATACAGTGTCACCTCACACAAATGGATGGATTAACTATTGAAGGGGTTTTGAGGTGATGAGTCTAAGCAATATACGAAAATTATTAGCTATGTTATTTTTGTGGGACATTATTAATGGAAGAGTCAAAGATAGTGAACTTTTAGGTAATATAAATTTCTGAACCCCAACGTTCAGTAGCAAAGACAATGCTCTTTTTGCTGCCCCAAAGAGATGTAACTCCGGCCCCTACGGCATACTCTGTCTTTACAATGAGGTATCTAGAGCAAATACAAAGGTGTATATTTGCTTTATAAATCGTAAAACATTTAGTAACGTCATTCAGAAACATTTATCGGCCTCTGAGCCAGCTTGGTTTCAATGACTTCCTCCCTCTCTTCCTTTCCCTACACTGTAAAGCTCCTTTCCGTTGTTATTTTCTTCTTCCTTTACATATTCAATCTGCTTCCAGTATTTTTAAGGTACGCCTCCCTTCAGCCTTCCAGTCGGATTATTTCCCATCATTTTCCTAATTCTTCAATTAATAGTGGAAAAATTGCAATACACTGGGCTTTGTCCCCTCCTAATCTAGTCAGTTTCAGCAGTAGGAGGGGACAGTAATATTAAATAAATAAATGATTTATGAATGTGATGCGGGTAAGAGAAAGAGTATCCCACATGCAAAAGAACATATTTTTCCAAATGCTTTTCTGCTGATTTATTATTCATTAATTCTTTTAAATTAAAAAAATGTTTCTTTTGAGTCGGGAACTGAAGGGTAAAGAATCAAAATTCACATTTGCCATTTTATTTCAAGGGCGCAAATAGGCAAAATACTGTATACGGGTGCAGGAATATCTTTGCTGCGCCTGTGAATGTGCGATATGTACAAATATAACATATTCCACGTTCAGAGGCATTGCAAAATTCCTGCACCCGTGTACAGTATTTGGCCTATTTGCGCCCTTGAAGTAAAATGGCAAATGTGAGTTTTGATTCTTTACCCTCCAAGAAACTAGAAAAACCACTTTTTTGGGGGGGGGGAAATGCTAAAAAATAAGCAGAACTGGGGCAAAATATGCAGTAAATGCCAAAATATGCGACATATACAAAATGAAGTACTGCTCATTTGACTCAGATTCGTGAAGATTTTTTGAAACTTCTCGAATATACGCCATAGATAAAAATGACAGCCCTGGTCATTATAATAGAATTTTCCGATTCTAAATTCTTTGTTCTTCTCTCTCTCTCTCTCTCTCTCTCTCTCAAGGTATAATTTGCTGATTTTCAAGTTTTTAGATGACCATGATTGAAAATAAATGACTTAAATGACCTTCTTTCAAAATAAATGACTTTAGATGACTTAAATTACTGTTAGACACCCTGATAATTCTTCCTCTATATCCTCCAATAACAGGGTAGCCACTTCCTAAAAAACAGGGAAAAGTCAAGGAATTTTGTCAGTCTAGAAAAGTCAGGGAATTGCTATAATTTTGATCAAAATCAAGAAACTTTTTGAAAATAATGAGAATTAGAGAATATATACCTATTTTTTAAAATAATAAATGTCAGCGTAAAGCATAATGGCATTTCTTTTACGAAGAAAAATGTTGGGGAAGATTTTGAGAATTGGTCTGAAAAACCGAGAAAAGTCAGGGAAAATCATTCTAAAACAAAGTGGCTACCCTGAATAAAGAAAGTATTTAATTGCTTTACATTCTGACTTCCTTAGGTACCTACGTCACTGTGGACAAGTAAATTCCTTTGTCTCCCAACAGGATGTATTTCTGTCACAGAAGATGGACCAAGGCCAACACATTATGAAGTTCGATTGTGTTTTTTTAACGTGGTTCAGTTGTTTTTTTCTTCCTTCATAATTTGAACCTGTGTTATAGGACTGAGATATTGGCTGAGGAAGGAGTGCTGGACAGCTGAGTTATTTTCCATACTCTGTTACCATGTTGGAAGGTGTTGCGGAAGGATTATTTGCAATACTCCTTGCGCCTTCGTATCTTCTCTTGAATGATCATTTAGTGCTGGAGTGCCCCTAATGATATAGTATTGCAAGTAATCTTTCCTCAACATCCTCAAGGAGACAACTCGATTCTTACTCAGCCTGAATCCGTAGATACACCACTGTGGACAAGTAAAATCCTCTTTCCTCCAATAAGTATTACAGAATATGGGGCCAAAGCTAGAAAAAAATTCGAATCTCAAGGCTTGGTCGTAAATCTTAAAGTAATCTTGGTAGGTATCATAAAACTATATTCCGATCGGACCTAAAATTCCAGAACCTAGTACCCATTTCATCGAACTCATCATCGACTGAACGTATCAAAAAAACAGAATAAAAGTAGTAAACACAACTGTATGTTCACTTCACTACACACGCATTCGAAAATGAAACCGCGTCCTACTTTTCTTCGACGCTGTGTTCACTTTCTTACATCTATTATTGAAAATTTAATTCGATTCTTAGATATAATATTCTTTTTGTGCCGTTACAGTGGGCTTCCACGTCCACCGTACGATTCCAATCATCAAACGTGAGTGAGTATAGACAGTATCAGAATTTGGTATACAGTCCTTCAGCCATCTTCGCTCTTTTGTGAACTTTCATTCGTCAAATAATGAACTTGCCTGGCATTGTTTCAAGTTCGCCTCGTGGTGTCGGCATTATAATCGTACACAGACAGACAACGGGGGACATCCAGATTCATCGCTGCAACGGTGACGAGGGTCACTGTCAAACTCTCTGGTCTCCACTCGCCTCAGGCTCGTTTTCGAGCTCCATAGGCATAGCACAGTCATTCTTGCGTTTTCGGCTTGCTAAATTTAATTGCCACATTCTAATTGCAATTTTAAAGTCGGGGAGTATCTTCCGGGGGGTAAATGTTAAGCGAATCCCCCTTCAACATTAGAATCTACCAGCCTGAAGCTCTCCGCTCGTACGACTCGATTTTCAGAATAATTTTCATAATTTATCGTACTGCATAGGTACTCTGCAGTCACATTAGAGTAACGATGGTTTTTACGACCATGCTGAACACTAACCCACTGACCGTTGCTGGCGGACATCATTCTCCTGAAATTAATTATTCCATTCGGTTAGTTAGAATATGATTTTTTCTCTAATTAAAATCGCATGTAAGGAATGAATTTTAATTACCGACGATGTTCATACGCTAATAATTTTTCATATTGAGGTAACTGAGCTGAATAGGCAAGATGGCCGTTAACGATCAATATGGATAGCGTTGTGTGTGTATTGAAAACATTCGAACAAGGAAATTCGAGCTTAAACGGTCGATTCAAGTTTTATCGGTAGTTGCAATATGCATAGATGTATTTTAGTGGGTCGTCAAGTTCAAAAAGTATCACATTTATTGGTTGGCTTATAGAACCACCAGCGTTTCCACTCTTTCCAACTGAGTCGTCATAGTTGCCTCTTCCCGCCTAAACGACGAGTTTCTAGTCTCAACTAGCACTTTGACGTAGATGCACAGGAAATGAATGAATTAAATTTACGAGCTGATGCGAGTACTAAACAAACTGAAATCAAATTATTACTGCGATTGCCTGAAATAGACGGGAAGCACTCTAGATGGAGAGAAATGAATTGTTGGTTGTGTTTTATTACAGTGATATCACAGGTACGATATAGTGAAACGCAAACTAATTAGGCACATAATCGAACAAAATGTCTCGATTTGAAAAGTTCGTTGCTTTCGAATATCTGTTCAAATAAGGTAGGTTCAAATTTTTGAAGAAAAGTAACTCGCGACAGTGAAGATTAAATTGTCTATTGGGAAGGGTCAATGGCAGACACGGATTTGTGGAAAACTTTTTTTCAGAATTTTGTGCCCATTTAATGAGGTGCAAATGGAATCTTCATTCAGAAGTCCCTTCCCCAAGGGGAAAAACACGAGTGAGGCAATGGGTGGAATTACCTTTTTTTGGAGAGATCGGACATCAAAAATGCTTCGTGAATATTCAAGTCTTACCGAGTTTCAAAAAAGCCTCCAAATATCTTTTAGTTTCAAAGAGTTCTACAACATATGCGTAAGAGTCTCGAAGTGTGAGTCTTCAAGTGCGGTAGCGAGTTTTAGATTAGTATAAAAGAGTTTTCTAGAGTTTGTAAACATCTTTTAGAACTTTTACCCGAGTCCTGAAGTTTTTTTTTTTTCATTATTAGCCTTTATTTGAGTGACAAATTACGTGAGTACATTTCTTTTACAGTCGATTATTCTCTTCAGTAATCATAATTTTGTAATACGGCGGATAGGATAGCCTTTTCCCTCAATCAAGCCCTCATTCTGAGGCGAAGGCCTCCTACAGTCTGTCCCACTCCCTTCTGTCTGCTGCTATTCGGTGGAAAAACTTATGTTTTAGGAAAGTATCAATTTCATCGGTCCACCTTGCACATTGCTTCCCCGGCTTTCTTTCAAATTGCTTTAAGTACCAGAATGTGAATTTGTAGGCCTATCTCGAGTCTCTCATTCTAGCCACATGTCCAGATTATTTCCATTTTAGTCTTCTTATAGTTCTGACTAACTCGGTGCTAAATTTTAATTTTTTTTTAATATTTTTTTTTAGGACCAAAATTGATTTACCGATTGCGTTTTGTGTTTTTCTAATTTTGGTTTCGTCTTTTTTAGTTACAGTCCAAATTTGAGACCCATACATCAGTGGCGGCACTATACACAGGTTAAATATCTGACTTCTGTGCAAGTTTGAGATTGGGGTATTTTTTCCATGCCATTGCGATTCTCCTGTCTATTTCTTTTTGTGTTTTATTTACAAGAAAAAACAAAACAAAAAAAAAAACTATTTTGCCGAGGTAAAATATTTTATTTACTGTTTTTAATTTTTGATTATCTATGAAATGACCCTTGTTTGTTTCTTGGGTAAGAATTTTTGTTTTCTCTAAATTCATTTAAAGTCCTGCTTTTCTTCCGACTTTATATATGTAGTTCTCTCAATATTTCTTGAATTTCATCTAATTTGGGTGAGATTAGCATAATATCGTCAGCAAACAGGAGACACTCTGTAGAATCACCGTTTATATTTAATACCTCCCCTTCCCAGTTCATACTGTTGAAAAATACCTTCTAATGCCATGGAAAAGAGGGTCGGAGATAAAGATTCTCTTGCTTTACTCCTTCCATAACGCAAAGTATTCTCCTGTTTGATTGAGTTTTAGTTTTGAACTTACCCCAAAATTAAGTTATTGACTATAGACGTGCGGGGATGGTCTGTTAAGCTCAGTTTTCGTAGTGATTTAATCAAATAGGTATGATCTAGTAAGTCGAAAGCCTTCGAATAGTCGATAAATGCAAAGTGAACCGGAAACCGATACGCTTGATTTTTCCAGGATCATGTTTACCGTATGTAAGTAGTCCAGAGTAGAGTAGCCCTTCTTAAAGCCTGCTTGATTCCTTGAATGTGGGTCTGTTGCATTTTTTATTCTAATTTCTATCAGTTTGGCAAATATTTTCGACAATACGGGTCTCAAGGATATAGGTATATAGTTATTAATTTTATGGCGATCAGCTGCCTTATAAATTAAAATTAGAGTCTTGAAAGGTTTTAAAAGGTTTCGAAGGCTCACAGAAAGTCGTGAACGTCGTGAACAATTCCTGAAGAGTCGTAATCATCTTCTGAAGAATCGTAATCAAGTACTGAACAGTCTTGATCAAGTCTTGAAGAATTCTGATTATACCTGGAAAAGCTCAAAAAATCTGTAGAAAGTTTGGTAAACTCATAAAAAGTCTTAAATGAGTCTTGAGTAGTCTTCGCAAATTTAAAAAATTTAAGAGGAGCCTTTTAAGAAGCATCTACTTGTTTGAAACTAGCATGGAAGAATGTTTTATTAGTCATGACCCAGTCTTGAAAACTTTTAATGAGAAGTTTGGAATAGTTGTAAAAAGTTCTTGAACTGTTAATGAGTTTGAAACAAGAATCTTGAGTAAGCATCTCAGTTTCAAGGCGTTTTAAAGTCTTATAGTCACAAAAAGTTGTAAGAGTTTTGAAAGGTACATACTGTGAGTCACAAAAATATTCGGACATGCAGTTTTTTTTCGCAATATTGAAAGAAGAATGGGCGGAAAAATCCAAAAAAGTTGTATGTGGCAGGAGGTAGAGTAGGGAGTCTTGGAGCACCAATTTTTTTTTGGAGAAGTACCAAAAATTATGCACAGAAAAAGAAAAACACGAAATATCTAGCCAAATTAATATTCGGACACCGTGTATTTTCATAGAATCTAACTTACTAATTTTCCTGAGAGATCCGAAATTCCTTCATATCACAAGTATTTATAACTAAGCTTACAGAATACGAATTTAACCAACATCTCATAGCTCCTGTATGTATTAGGAAGGTCGTAACTATTTTGTTTCTTGGATTGCATGCTAATTAAGGGCGAACGAGAATTTTCTTGTTAAAATTTTTTCAACCATCCTAACTTGCACTAGTCGTACGATTCACAGTACCTAACTCAAATCGCAATGCTTCATATCAGTATCATTCAATCATCAAGAATTCTAGATCATCAGGAATACGTCAGTCGGATTCTTAGAAAATACACGATGTCGATTAAGGTATATTCGTGTTTTCTTTCGTGCTCTTTGGTATTCTCTAAAACATTGGTGCACTAAGACTCTACTCTACTCGCACATAAAATTTTTGATTTTCCCCATTCTCCTTTCACTATTGCGAAAAAAACTGCATGTCCGAATATTTTTGTGACTCACAGTATATCATGTTTGGAAGAGCCATAATCAAGCCTGCAAGAGCTATGAGTCAAATACGAATTTTGAACAGGAAACGCGTTACAAAAAAAAAAAAAAAAAACAATCTCGGAGAGTTTGAAAGATTCTTACCAAGAGGAGCAATTCTGGGGGTTTGGAGTGGATTTGGTTCAAAAATAAAATATGGAGAGCGTTGTCACCTGAAGAAAATCGGCCATAACGGTAATTTTGAAGAGTATTTCGACCCAAAAATCTAAATTTAAAAATGGCTATTTGAATACAAAAAATTCATTGTTCCGCCCCAAAAATGAAATAAGCAATCGTCACCGTTAATTCTTACATGAGTACTGAAGATTGTAGAGTCTTTGCTAGTCTGAAGAATTGCTCCCCCTCTTTCCTCGCGGAAATGGATGGTATTATGATGAATATGAGAAATCCGCCCAACTAAGAATTCAGTGAGCTGAAAAAGTTTTCTGCACATTGACTTAGAAGACATTTTTAACTTCCAGGTCAACAAAAAAATATTCAATAGACTAAGTCATTAAAAACTCGAAGTATTTCTCTTCTATTTACTTAATTACCATTGTAAATGCAAAAGAATGAACCAAGTTTTCACGGAGTGGGTAAATGTGTAATTCTGGCACATTTTGAATTGCTACTCCCCTGATTCCTCCCTGGATCCACCACTGTTTCCTCCTATTTATAAGTAGTTTCATTTCAGAAAGATGATTTCAGTTGTTAGCTCATTACCATAGCTGTCAGCATGTGCCTAGTTTTGGAGTGACTACTATCATTATTACTGGACATTTGAATGCTCCAGATCTGATACTGGTGGTAAAATACTCAAACTTAGACGAAGCTATACGCTATTTTGAATCCTATCGTGTCCATTAATATCAAAATCAGAAACGCCAAGTATTCTACGAAGCCGATTTCTTGCATCAACGGACACCGCAGGATTTCAAATGGCGTATGGCTACACTTGGATTAGAGTGCTTTAGCGATGGCGGTGGTGGTTGGAGATGCTGGGCATCATGAATCATGAACTGCTTCTGTCGATAGGTAGATCTACTGAACGTACAATGGGATCACCTTCAATATTAGGGGTCGTGTTTATGAAGTTGTTTCCTGCCATCCAAATTCAACGCATGATTCAGTGGCGTGTAGCCATCACACCTTTAGTTATACCGCAATTTAGTCCACTTTTTGTTTCAATGATTTTCACTATTCACTCTCATTGTTCTAGCTGATTTCTGTGGATTAACTGTTGGTCTAGTCCCAACTTTTCATATGGGGAGGGAGGATTTTTATGCTATATCGTCAGTGTTTCGAGAATGTCAGTATAACTCTTGTAGTCATCCACATGGTCGATTATGAATTAAGAAGTGAAACAAGCTCTGAGATACTAATTCAGAACCAGAAAGGTCTCTGTTTAAAGTTATGTGTTTATCTATCTGGAAACCAATTGGAATAGAGGAAATAATTTCCCCCCTAAATGTAACACTCAATTTTCTTTTTTCGAAAATGTTTGAAACCTACAACTTTTCAACTATCGAAACTTCAGTAACGAGCTCCAATAATTTTACGACTACGTAGCACACTTTTTGTTGTAAAATGCAGACAAGATTGGATAGTAGAGGTTGCTCAGGATTTTATGTGCTTAGTTGGGAACAACCTTTGAGCATCCAATAACACTGATGCCTTCCTAGCTATAGCTGCATGGCAGGTTGGCCTGCTACAGATTATAAGGCCTAGTAAAATACAGTCGCCAGAAGGTCGAATGTTTCGTGTCAGTCTCATATCAATTACTTGCCCATCTAATAAGTAGAGCTTCTTCTATGTAAGCGAAAATAGGGGTGGTGCTTGGACGGTCTAGTTCTCCAAATCCGCTAAAAGATCCCCAAAAGGACTGAAAAATTATGCGAGCAAAGTCAGAATTATTTTGATACTTATCAGCGGCCATGAGTCCCACCCTCAATCACGGTTGGCTGTTCGCGCGTATGTTCCTCTTATGGACTCAAGTGACTCCTCGTCATTAAAAAAATCATTTTCCATTATAATCAGCGAAATCTGTTCTATTAGCGTCAATCGGAAGTTCTTCCTGGAAGGGAGAACGGGAATGTGAGAATGTTGCAATCGTGGTGGATCTAAAACATTTCACCCAAATTTCAAATTCTTCCTCGACAAAGCTGACAAGCCAACAAAGAAGGAAATATCTGCGTCGAAAATGTTCGCTGATAATCTCTAAATTTTTACTTTTCTTCCTGGCTCTGAAATGGGGATACACCCCTTTACGCCAGTCATCCATTTTGTATCGAGTAATATTTCTAACGAACGTTTATTTTAAGTTTATTTACTTTCATTGAAAATAGTAATAAGTACCGAATATTTCGGGTTTCTTACGAGCCACAGGTATTTCAGAAATTTTAGCAGTGAAGTAAAGTAACTATATTCTTTGTAAATCAACTCTCGTAAGTGTTTTATGGTCAGAAAACTAGAGTTCATTTCTTAGCATTTCCATCTTTGCCTCTACTGCGTTCAATTCTTACTACCTATTATCCCGTATTAGAGATGTCTACTTATTATATTCTGTGATATTCATGATGCCAAGAAGTACATAGCAAGCCCATAGGCAGCGAGAATCGCTTTCAGTACCCCGAAGGTTAAAAACATAAATATTGATTTAACGAAGAGTGTAAGAGTCTCGGCGAGGTGTTAATGCTGCTTTCTTTTAAAGGAATTCTATGAGAAAAATATGTTCGATGTTTCGGAATGTAATTTGAACTCTGTTTAACACGACGTCACGTTAATCCTAATAGCGGGACATTATCCCCATTCTAAAGAAAAAGAAGAAGAAAAAAACCACTACAAGTTGTCCTTGTCAGTTACAGACACCATTTTTCAAATTCAGTTGAAAGTAAGGTGTTTTGTGACAATATATGTACATTTTAAAAGTAATTCCGTTAAACCTTGGTATTTCAGAAAAATGTTTCGAGAAAAGATTGGTATCTAATTTTCACAAAAAAGTGTTAAATTATTCTTTCAAAACTACGATTTTTAGCAAACTTTCAAATTGGTTACAGAATATAAGAATTTAATCATCATTTTTTCCCCGTCTTTGGTAGAGCTTCCAGATAAATGATCCATGTATTCTCATCACACTGCCTATTGGTTAATTTTGGCCAGATTGGGTCTTTCGTTGTCGTTCTGGCTCTTCTTGGTTAGATTTGGTGCTTTTCAGTCCATTCTGGTTATTTCCGATAATATTTTGTTTATGTTGCTTCTGATCAGTTTGGATCAGCGTTCATTCTGGCTCCTTTTTATCACTTTATGGTCAGACTTAGTCGGATTTAATCATCCTTGATCCGTTCTTGCTCTATTTGATATTTGTTGGCTCTAGTTGATCTTTTGGTATGGCAAGGATCAAGTTATAATTTTTAGGTCAGTTTTAATCAGATTTCTGGTAATATTTAGTGAAGTTTGGTCGTTTCTTGTAATTTTCTGTTGTTTTGTGGGTTTGATTAAGTTAGTTGTCGGTTCTGATCATTTTTTTTTTTTTTTTAAATCAGAGTTGATCAGATTTGGTTCGACTTAGTTCGTGAGAAGGATCACATCATTTCAGGCTAATTCTAGATCAGATTTTTGGGACTAAGTAACGAGGAGAGGTAGCAAATTTGAATACGCCATTAGCAAAATCAAATGGGATATTATAGGATTAACAGAAGTACGAAAAATAGGAGAAAATTTATGCAAATGAGCTAACGGAGACTATTTTTATGCTTTGGGGAGACAAAGGGGTACAGGCGTTGGGGGTTCTATATTAAAAAATAAATATTTCCTAACATCAACAGAATAAAATCGATGAACGAGATAATTACTATTCTAAAACTAAAAATTGATAAAAACACGAATTTGCTAATAATACAAGTGTATGCACCCACTCAAGGGTCCGAGGAAATCGAACAGAAAATATTCTACGAAGCACTCCAAGACATTTTAATGAAAAAAACAAGAATTCTACAGCATAATTCTGGGCGACTGGAATGCGAAAGTGGGGTTAAGCGGCACCTATTCTAAAAATTGGGGTCCGTTCAGATTGACGCTCAGCAACCAAAACAAAGAAAACTAAAAGATTTCGCAGTTGCAAATAATTTGAAAATCTCGGGTTCTTTCTTCCAAAAAATAAAAAATAAACGGTGCGCATGGAAATCACCGGACCGAAAACATAAAAATACAATCGACCACATTTTAGCGAACGATATGTGAACAGTCAATGACGTATCAGTACTATCAAAATTTTAGTTTAACTCGGACCACAAGACAGGCAGATATACCATGAAACTCCTAAAAAGAGTCAAGATTATAACTGCAGCAGGGTGGTTTCCGCCGACCATTTAATCATATCCAAAACAAAAAAATTGAAATAGAAGATTACCTAAAAAAAATTAACGTAATTGAAACCATAATTGTGAAAACAACCATAGTTTTCGTTTTCTGACTTAAAAGGTAGGCTGAGCTGTATCCATCTCTCAGATGGATGGACTACTATATTTTCATTTTCCGATGATGACTTGACAAAATAATCTGCAATATTTTTGCATAATGGCTGCGGATATAGCTTAATCTGTCACTTAATTCACAAAATCAAAACTGGCTATGGTAGTTTTCACAATTAGGGTTTCAATTGTATACAACACGGATTTGGGGGTTCAGGAGAAATACAACCTCTTCGAAAAAACCGTCTGGAAAACTTTACGAAAATATGGCAAAAAAGCAGGACAAAATTACATTCAACGACAAGATCTCAGCAGAAACCAAAATTCTAATAAACAAAAATGGAAACAATAAAACAGAAACATTCAAAAAATTATGTAGATGAAATAAAGCTCGGGGAAGTTAACAAGTTAATAAAAAAGGAAGTTAGGAAAGGCCTGCTAAATTATAACAAAAAAATTATAGGCGAATCACTACTAGACTCTGGGTTAAAAAAAAAAAAAAAAAGTAGAATCTGGTATTAGCTATAAAAAACAACAAAGGAGAAATAGTTTATGAAAAAATGTATATACTAGAGGTGGCCACCAAATTCTACAAAGAACTCTATAAAGAAGAGGGAAAGGGGGAGCTCACAGGGGGAAAAGAGTTGCCCATTACCTCAAATGGCGATTCCATGCCACCCAACCTGTAGTCAGAAATAAATATGACTCGGGCAAAACTTGAGGCAGAAAAAGCCCTGGACCAGACAAAATAAGCTACGCAACTTTGAAGGAATAGTCGGAGGTATTGACCGGATTTTTAGCTAAATTATTCAACGAAATTCTGGACACAGAATGCATAGAAACCTAGTGGGGAAAATCCGAGATAATATTATTTTACAAAAAAGGAGCAGGGAAAAATTGAAAATTACAGAACAGTCAACTTAACGTCCAACATCAGCAAAAGTTTCATAATAGTACTAAAAAACCGCATGTCCAACCAACTGGACTTAAGTCAAACGAGAAAGCAAGCAGGATTTCGCAAAAAGTTTTCCACAAGTGATCATATCTTAACAGACAACCAATTGATGGAAAGAGTAACAGAATATCAGATAAAATTGCGATGCATCTCTTATTTATTGACTTCGACACAGAATATCACATTACCTCTGGAAAGTACTGGCTAATCAAGGAATAAAGTTGAAGCTAATCAAAATATTACAACCATTGTTCAAAGATTCGAAAGCCTATATAAAAATGGACAGGATGGGGCCGCTATTCCAAGTACAGAGAGGGGTAAAACAGGGTTATCCTTCATAGCCCAATCTCTATTAATAGTGTACTAGAGAAAGTATTTAGAAACACAAGCTAGGAAAACGAAGGTGGCGTTAATATAAACGGACAAGTCCTCAACTAACTTAGTTTTATGGATGATGTATTGATTTGGAAATCTACAAAACTAAAAATGATGGGAACGGAACTCTTAAAAAGGAGCTAAGAAGCGGGACTTATTGCAAACTTAAACAAAACAAAATACATAAGAAATGGAAAAAAAAAATTGGTAATTCTGGACGAAAAAATTGAAAAAATTAACGAACATGAATATCTTGGCCAAATCATTTCATTCTAAAATAAAATGCCAAGAAATAGCAAAAGGCATATGTAAAGCTTGGAAAAACTTTTGGCCATTCAGATTTATTTATAAGTCTAAACAACTTTCGTTGTATACAAAAATTAAGGTCCTAGAGATGTGTACCCTTCCCTCCCTATACTATGGAGCTCAGATGAGGGCCCTAACTGACAGCCTAACAAACAAACTTAAAAGCACACAATACAGCATGGGAGGGTCAAATTTAAACATTAAGCTCCGGGGCAGAATACATTTTGGAAAAATTCGACGTAAAACGAGATGCCGGAACATTGCATATATAGTCAAGGGAATAAAATTTCAATTTGCAGGACACAAGGTAAGAGCAAGCTCATTCAAATGGTGTCAGAAAATGCCGTGGACTGGAATCCTTTAGCCCATAAACGAAAGAGGGGGTGACCAAAATATAGATGGGAAGACGAGATAGCGAAGATGATAAAAGTACACTATGGACAGGAACGGCTAAAAGTCAAAAGGCATGGCAAAAGGTTGGGGAGGCTTATGCCCAGCAATTAGATGATTTGAGTCGGGTAGACTATTACATAAAACTATACATATATCCTTATACGTATCTCAGATACTGTTACATTCACTCTACTGCGCTCAATAAAATCTGCTTATTATTGCTGCTTATTATTATTGTATCAATCCAATTAGGTCACTTGTGATTATACGTGTATTTGTCGTTTTCTATAATATTTTATTGAGGTGGTTTTCGCCCACAGTAATGCATTTTTGGTTAGTTGATCAGCGATGGTTATAGGTATTTGGTCTTTTTTTGGTCATTTTGGATCTTCTTCGGTCATACTAAGTCGTTTCCTAATTTTGTTTAGGTTAGATTTAGTAGGCGCGGAAAAGATTTGATAATTGCAGGCCGAATTTATTCAGATTTTTGGTCATGTAAGGTCGAATTAGGTCAATCTATCAGATTCGGTCATTTTTAGTTCAGTTTCGTTTTTTCTTTTGATTGGTTAATTTCGTTCAGATTTGATAATTTTTGGTTTTCTTTGGTCAGGTTTGGTCAGTTCGGTCAATTTTGGTCATTTTTAAATGATATTTCGTCCGAGGCGGTTTTTGTTCATGTTTGGTTCCGTTTTTTCGTTCATTCATTCATTATTTTCTTTTTTTTTCTTCTACTTCTTCTTCCCGTACTCCTTTTCTATCTATATTGATCAGTATTGGACAGATTCGGGCGTTTTCGTAAGTAGGTACTATTTCATAGACGCCAGAATTGCGAGGACAAAAGACATTTTACCCCATCCCTATAGTCCTTTGAAAATCAATTTTGGAGGAATTTTTAAGGGAAAAATAACCACTGTAGCTTACTAATTTGCCATTCGGTCCATTGACAAATCATTATTGTCTTTACGATGAAACTTTGCCCCTGCCAAATCATTTTCATTGTCCGGCACATGAATAATGTTTAGCTCAGGTTGTTCCTGGTTAGTTTCGTTTTCTGATGAATTCTGGTCGCTGTGTGACTAAGTGGTAACGTGCCCGCTACGCAGTCCTTGCATCTTGGCAGGGACGTACCAAAGAGTTTTTCCTGGGGGGAGGGGGGGGCAAAAATTGCGGAAGTCCCAACTGACTCAACTCAAAATTCCCAAATATCAAAACAAGACAAGAAAACACTTTTGACTTGTTGGATTTTTCCAACTTCTCAACTCAAAATTCACAAGTGTATCAAAGTGAAAACAAAAAAAAAGAAAAAGACTTGTTGAATTTTTCCAACTCCGTCTAAATGAAATGGTAAATTTTCCCAACTGCTGAGTGAAAAATTCCTACAGGGGGGACTTCCCCCTCCCTCTTATCGGTATTTCGCTACATCTCGGGTTCGAATCTCAGCGATGCCGGAAAGCCAGTGATATTCGAATACCCCCCCCTCAATATCCTAGCAAATACACAACACAGCGTCTATTATATCAATGTAGGTGGGAAAATAACGGGTCTTGTAACCCCCACTAGTTCAGACGAACAAGGCATTACAATCGCACGGCATGTTACCACCAGATCAGAAAGATCGTGAACAAGTTACTCAACTTCGTGAAACAGGTGGCTCTTTAGCACAGGGAAGGAAAACTCTAACGTAATAAAACCGTGGGGAAAGAACGGCAAACTGCCCCGACTAACCTGTCCAAAAGAGTCGCGCATCCAGGACCGTGACTGCCAACGTCCGGCATCGGATACGGCGCCTGAGGAGATGAATTCTGATCTATTTTGAACTATTTTAGTCAGATTAATATAGTCTTGTTTTTGGTTTGATTTCGGTTGTTATAGGTCACCTTCGATCAATACGGTCATATTTGATCAGAATTGATCATGTTTTTGATTATTTTTGGCCATTCGTGTTGGTACTGTTTGGCAGCTTTGGTCATTGTTTACCATTATTTTTGATCATATTTGGTCACAGCCGGATCTCTTGAAAAACCTACGGCACTAGAGTGCTCAGCTTAAATTGAGTAAAAGAAAAGAAGAAAGCAGAGACCTGGAAAGAGAAAAAGAAATCGGCACCGTAATAACATTCTCGGGATTGGTTGGCCATTCCTGGTGTCCGTCAGCATTCTTGGCATCAGTCGGTCGAAATGTGACGCACAAAATTCATTGAGGGCCAGGCAAGTAGACGTATCCGTGTCAGAAACTGTTCAGTTTCTTCGAGAAAGAGAAATGGATTAATCCTTCAGAGGGGAAGGGGGTGCTTTTTAATAAGTCACCTTTGGACCCGGGACGCATTCATCTAAATCAAGCTCTGCGTTTCGAAAGAAGTTTTGGAGTATAGGGTAAAGTCACCAATAGTTGACACCCTTGCAAAAATATGCCATTTTTGGAATAGTGCAGTGGCGTATCCAGGGGGGTTGGGTCGTAACCCCCCCCCCTCCCCCCCAAAAAAAAAGTTCAGGAAAATTGAAAATTTTGATAGGGTATAGAGCACAATGTGTGAAAATATTGACATTATAATTTTTTGAAGACATTTTAACCCCCCCCCTCGGAATTGAAGTTTGGATACGCCTCTGGAATAGTGAGATGCATGGTTGGCAAAACCAATGAGCAAAGATAGTCTCTTGCCATTCTACTTAAAAGTACAATACCAATAAGTGATAAGATCGAGCAACGTATGATGGTAGAGAAAACCAATAAATTCTCGTACTGTAATTTTATCAGTTTCCTTTGTAAAATATTAAGGCGACGTGATTTTGATGTTTCAAGCTTACTTTCAAATCTTTTTGCGCGGAAGTTTTTGAAAATGGTTTTATTGCGTTAGTTAACATATAATGTAGCCACCTCTGAGACTTATTACTCATTTTTAAATATTTTTGGATGATCGAAGGTAATGTCAATTAATGGTTATTGAATTTTGATGAGTCCAGTTGTTGACAAACTCATCATATGGATGTTTTTGATCGAATAGAGATGAAATACATTCGTAGTTGCAGGTGAAAATGCATAAAGTTTCTCGCTCGCAATGGACAAACAAGTTACTTCACCAAAAAAAAAAAAAAAAAAAAAAGTTTTGTCGCTTTGTCGCGCAGAACTAAATTGTCCGTAGATTCGATCCTGTATCATCAGCAAGTTCATCACAATTTGAAAATATGTTTATCTTTAAGCTCAGTGAAGAAGAAAGCTCTTTACTACGTTAAATATTACAAAAATAAGTTAAACACTACCAAAATACGTCATTTAGGGCGATAATAAAGCTTTTTCAAGTGTCAACAGTAGGGGTGTCACCTATTGGAGCTTTGAACACACTGACAATTTTTTTTTTAAATTTTTGTATTAAAGAAATGTATTTACACTTATGCTATTCTATTGTACTGCGTCCGGCCTAACATTGAAAAATACTGCAACTGGAAAAACTTGAAATTTATTGCCCCTACAGCTCAAAAATATAAAAATGTTTTTCTTAAAGTGTCAACTATTCGTAACTTTACCCTGATATATACGGACAAATTACACCTTGCGAATGTACAAGTACAACCGTAGATGCGTGTGTATTCCCTCTGCATAATAATTATAAAACAGTTGAAAAACATACGAAAATTCTCACATCGGGTTCACAAAAAATGTATTGGACACTAACACTTCCGAAATAATACAATAAGTTACGTATTATGGCCTTGTTTTCAGTTCGTGAATACAATGTTTGGTTACACCAAAACTTCCTATAGCGGTTTTTCATTCTAGAATCCCATTCACAGATCTGCTTTTGTTCGGCCTCGGTTTCAGGTAACTCGCTATTTAATTAAGAGTTATGTTGCGGTCAGGGTAATTTGGAAGACGGAGGTATACAACAGTTTATGTTCGTAGAACAATGTTTGCCGACTGTGTAACAACTCATTACTGCTACAGTCATTTCACGAGACCCACCAAAAGTCGAGCAGATATTCGATATACCAACACTTCTAGCTTCTGGGTGACTGGTTCGTTCTTGAACATCTTTAATTAACTTTTTACTAACGGGTAATCGGCCGCGTGTTTGGTATGCAGCCTAAAAATTAGGAAGCACGAATACGCCAGAAGCACTGGAAACTTTATTCGCATCTCCATCTCTTGGTCTGTTTCGTTATCGCGGAACCAGGTCAGCCAGTTGGATTGGACTCGTTTGATATCAAAAACCCAAACTTCGATTGATTAGGGCGGTTCAGAAAATTACGAAACAAACTGACAAAACTAACATAGCAGCCGAAATTTGTTTTGATAAACATTTGAACGGTCAACTGGGTCCAATGGCAGAAAAATGTAATATTCATCTTTCAAGTGCACAAAAGTTCCATGTACAAGGCTATTCTCCCCCTTTTTTCCAAAAACGAGGAGGTGAGGGTCAACACATGACATAAAAAGATTTAGTGGCATACCTCATTCCTCGTTTATGTTTATAGGGATTGGTCTTTCTCTTGAACTATTCGGAAAAATATGCGAGAAGATAAGGGTGTCCCACAGAATTGCATGGCGGTTTATATAGATCCAGAATTTGAACATTTTAGAACTGGAAATACTATAGAGGTGAGCATTCTATCAAGAAAAAACACCCAATGATTAAGTTTGATAAAAAGATTAAATTCGATTAAGTGTATAATCAACTGATTTAAATTTACTGACAACTAAATCCTTTCTACATCAACTAAATTTGCCAAAATCTATTATGATAGAAAGCGATGAAGGAGGACCAAATTCCGACTAAGACTGACTGAAAAATACCTAAAAAAGATCGAAAATAATCCATTACTAATCAAAACTGACCTAAATTTATTAAAATTTGGTTAAAAGCTATCTTAAAAAATGTTATCGGGAGGGGGGGGGGCACTAAATGTGACCAAACATCTGACTAAAATTGACCTGGCATGATCTGATATATGTATATTCTCCCATTATCTAGAGCTGATTAGAAAATTAAATATGATCACAAACGAACCACGGATTACCAAATATGACCTAATTTGACTAAAAAAGACTTAAGATGCCCAGACGTGACCCAGTCTGAACTTAATTGAGTGAAACTGGCCAAAATTCATCAAAACGGTTAAAAACCACTTAACCAAGATACTGCCTACAACGAGAAAAAACGACTAACCTGGACTAAAAATAAACAACAACGACGTAATACGATTGAAAATGTCTCAAAATCTAACTGAAATTGGCCTGAGATTAAAATGGCCCGACTCTTACCACACAAAGACCAATTATAAATCTGCCTACAAGCATATAGAATAAAAAACGGACCGAGGATGATCAAGTTCAACCAACTCTGACTAAAAAAGACCACTTCCAAATCTAACCTTAATAAATTGATCGAAATCGACTAAACTGCATCAAAATGGCCAAATACCACAAAATTCAATATAAGTATCATCTCGACTGAGAAAAAACAAAGAAATGACCAAAAATGAACTGATCCGCTAAATGTGACAACAAATCGCACTAAAATTGGCCTAACATCAAAATAACCTGATCCCTACCACACCAAGATTGACTTAATCTAACCAAAACCAAATATGACTGAAACGGAGACTAGGAATGAGCAAATTCGACCAACTCTTTCAAAATAATAATAATAAAAATTGGAAATGGTAAGGTACGGCACCTGCGCGTAAAAAATTCAATACAGGTACGGTGCCTACGAATAAAACATTCAATGCAGGTATGGTACATAAGAATTTGGTTCACTATCAGCAGTATTTCATTTTTCACCCTTCCACTGACGATATTTAAAGGAAAATCGAGGAAATATGGAATGTAGCCCCCCCCCCCCGTTTCAGTCAGTCAGGATTGTGATGATTTGCAGGCTATGGCTGACGCGTAAGAAGATGTGAAGGGTAAAGAATCAAAATTCACATTTGCCATATTACTTCAAGGCGCAAATAGGCAAAATACTGTACACGGGTGCAGGAATATCTTTGCTGCGCCTGTGAATGTGCGATATGTATAACATACTCCACGTTCACAGGCGCAGCAAAGATATTCCTGCACCCGTGTAAAGTATTTTGCCTATTTGCGCCCTTGAAGTAAATGTGAGTTTTGATTCTTTATAATACCCTTCATGTGAAGAAACGAACTTTGAGCGCTTGCGAGAAGTACAATATTATATTATCTAGCTATCACATTCAGTATTGCTTCTCTGGCTGCAACTCACTTACTTGCAGACCATGAATGATTTTGAAGTAAGCATACGCACTCGTTCAGCAATTCCTGCGAATACCCGAAGTCAATGAAAGCCAGCCTCCGCCACAAAGTGCACCACAAAGCAGTAACAGCAGAGATGAAACATTGTCGACACTGCCAGCAAATGAAAGCCAGGGTGTTAATGAAGCAGGACGCTTTCAGTTCACTTTTAAGAAAAAAATTAGAGAGAGGAATCGCCCAAAACGTGCTTCAAAGCAGCTCTTCTTCAATAAAACAAAGGCGGATGGAGACATAAAACGTAAAATGGCCAAGGATGAATCAGCCGCAAAAAGAAGAAAAAAGCTGAGTCCAGTGATGATGATAATGACGGTAAACCAAGTTGCCTGGTTTGCTACGCAAGAATTACTAATGCGAGTAGATCAACTGTAACCTTCACAAAATGATGTTCAAAAGTCCACAAAACATGTTTGAAAGAAGATGGTTGCCCTCGATGCGATGAATTTAGTGACGATTAAGATATCTCATAGTTATATTCGATTCCAACGAGTTAGCTTTTGATGTTATGCATTTCCCAATTAATAAAATTTTTGAGACCTACACACTGTACCTGCATATTGAACGTTTTATTCATAGGTACCATACCTGCATTGAATTTTTTACGCGTAATTACCGTATCTGCATATAATCAGTTCGATTAGAAATAACCTAATCCAAACTTAATTGATCCGAACAGATCAAAATGCATCAAAATAACCGAAAACCATTAAAACAAAAAACTACCTAGGACGAACAAATTTGATAAAAACAACAAAGAAAATAGGTTCCATTTTTCGGCACTCAAAAAATAAATGAATGCACGCAAAAAAAATACAGATGAATACGAGAATTTTATTAAAACGAACACGAAAAGAAAACGTGCACGAGAAAAAATCTTATTCAACAAAATAATATGATTATAAAACTGGAATAAAAAAACACGACATTTTTTGCAACGCAAAATAATGTAAATAAACAATAAAAGATTTATCGAGCTCAAACTAATTTACAAAAAAAAATAAATAAATAAATAAAATTGTTTGTATTAGCAAAGGTAGCCGTTGGTACTGTCACACGCCTTTGTCGTATCTGTAAGCCCAAGGTGTGCTTGCATACCCCTTGCTTCATAGAAGGGAGGCATGAACAACTCCAAGCACTGGCAGTATCCAGTCTACTAACTCGTAGCAGCAGCACCAGATAGTGCTTACCATTCAACAGAATGGATGCCGCTGTGGCACATTCCCAAATCTCTGTTGTATGTATCATCGTTATTACTGCCACTAATGTAAGAGAATACTACGGCTTCCTCCTTACCATTTAACCCTCCCCCCCCCCGACCACCTCCACAACCATCAGCACCAATACCACTTCCATAACTCAGTGCTCTCCTCCTCGCTTACTAGAATACTACGGCTTCCTCCTTTCCATTTAACCCCGCCCCCTCCCTCCCCTCCCACCACCACAACCATCACGACGATGACCACCACTACCACCAGCACCAATACCACTTCCATAACTCGGTGCTCTCCTCCTCGCTGTCTGTCTATCTGACTGACTTTCTGCCTATCCTATCCTGTCCCGTAATCAGTAATTGAACCTGGCTAGCTGTTTGCCCAGAATCCTCGAGTTTTTTCCAATAGAGAAGCAACAGTGGGGGAGGGGGCAATTTCTCTCAATTAAATTGTAAAATGCATCACGAGGAGCATTAATGGAGCACCTAGCATTCAGCAGGTTCAAACGAGATGTTTGATTTCCCACACCAGTGACGGATCTAGAAATTTTCAAAGGGGGTGTTTTAAAAATAAAACTTTTTCCACCTCCGCCCCCTAAAAAACCGAGATTGATTCTTGATATATTTTGAAGTCCACACAGAACTACAGCACTGCAGGTGTACACGTTCACTACATTTTTATATAATGTACTTTCGCAATGTTCTTTTTTTTCATCGACCCAAAGGGGGGTGTCCGAACTCCTCCCCCCCCCCAATAGATTCGCCACTGACATTTACAGGACTTGATTTACCATTAGGAAGACACGGGAACTCATAGATTCATCGCGCCCAAATATTACATTTCTTGTTGAATTCTGTCATACATATCGTGTGTGAATCATCGCGTGAATCGAATATATCAGAAGCTTTTGTTTTCAGTTTATTTTGTGTTCATTTCTGTCACGTGCAAAAATTTTCTAATTGCGTGCTTTTATATTTACCCACACAAAAATATCGAATAAAAAATTAATTCGACTCAGTGCGACCAAAAATCTGCCTAAAATTGGCCTAACATTACACGGACCTGATCCTTCCCATACTAGGACCAACAAAATCTGACCAAAACCAAAAATATATGAACGATAAAGGACCAAGTATAATGACATCTGGTCCCAGCCGACCAATGCTGATCAAGATATAACCGACCAAAAATGACGTTAATTAAAAGTGGCCAACATTTATCAAAATGACCAAAACCGACCTGAACAAAATGCTGTCGAAAATAACGAGAATCGACCACAAAAGACCAAATCCTACAAAAAACTATCAATAACAATAAAAAATGACTAAATCTGGCAAAAACTACACAACAGGTTGAAGAATAAAATTAATTTTTACCAAATATTATCAATCCTGATAAAACGATCAAATTCGGTCAAAAGCGATCAAATTCAACTAAAACTGACAGAAAATTAAAATGATCTGATCCGTCGCAAAGATAGACTAACTCTGACTAAAACAACCAAGTATAGCCGACCATCAGACCAAAAACAAAACAAAAGAACAGTAGATTTGTTAGAAATTTGAATTCCATCAGGAACAACCAAATTTAACCAACTGAAAGTAATTTTACTGAAATCGATCGGCAAGGACCAAAAACCTAAACCAAAGATAGTTAATAAGTGGGTAGAAAGAAGTACTTATCCCTGAAAATCGCCAAAAATGACTACATCGACCAAATGTGACTATAGTTGACCTAAAATTACTAAATCCATCCAAGCACGGCCAAATTTGACGCAATTCGACCGGAACAACTAAATTTGACCAATACTGACCAACAAGAATCACGCATGACGAAAACTACCAAAAACAAATCCAACTAAAATCCATTTTTCTCTTCCTGTTTACCTTTATTTCGTATTTTCTTCTCTCTTCTTCCTTTTATTCGTGTTCCCCTTTCTCACATCGTTTTGCCAAGCGTATCTTTCTATCTCAGCGCCAAGGCTGATAGCCACTTGGTCATTCGTGTAAATCTGGATCCATTGAGACTACATCAGGAATTTTAACTGAATAACAGAGAGGGAAAACCAAAAGGAAAGTGCCCTCTGATCTCGAATTAAATAACAATACTGACTGACTACCTAATTTATTCAGGTAGTTGCTTTGATAACAAAACAGCTATCCAGTCTCGAAGTCACATCACTGAAGATATGAAGGTAAAGAATGGCAGGAGAGCAGCAAAACAACTGTTCAGTTTCAACCTATATTAGGTCAGTAAGGCAATTCTTGAAGCCTCCGAGTGTAAATTGAGTGTTCATGTCAGAGAGCTTATTCGGTTATGATGCTAGAAATGACAAAATTCCAATAAGTAGGCCTAGCCATTTTTTTACGATCACTAAGACTACTATCGGCGCGTAATCCATCAGGGCAATTGTCGTATTCGAGCAAGTGGAGCACCATTATTTGTAAAACCGACTACTAAATACGTCGGCCCTTATGAATAATTCACGATAAAGGAAACGTGAAATAGTCGTTTATATTATTTTATTATGAAAATATGGAAGCTTCGTCCATTGAAAACCAGCGGAAAATGTTCTTCGATAAGCCGTATACGCAGCTGATACGTCAAATAAATTGTTTTTTTATGTTCAGCGTCATAGACATTGTCGGTGCACACGTGACTGATAATATAGTCATTAAAGGAGCTATAAAAGCGTGCAAGCGTTTACAAGGAGATGAGACTTCCTGTTCATACAGCATGTAACTAGACAGCATTCCATATGCAACATGATACTAATTTTCATGACTTTTTTTGCGTTAACCGATCAATTGTTCTAATTCAACATTGGGAAGGAGGTAACACAGGCAGATAAATTTAGTCACCTATATTTCTTGCGAATATTTGCAACCCAATTACTGAGGGTACCTTTTGACTTCGGAATGCGTGAAAGCCACCAGACACCAAAGTGTAATAATTACATTTGAAATGAAGATATTTTTAAGGTTTTCGAATCAAAGGCTATTCTGTTTACTCAAAAGGCATTCGGACCGCTCACCTATATAGGATTAACGCGTCTCCATTACGGATTTCAAGTTTCGACGAATTTGCGTGAATTAGGTGAAGAATCCTGTTTACCGAATACAAATACCAATAAGCGATGGAAGCAGGTATGACAAATAGATGCTCGCAGTATTAGTCACGACTAATCGGAAAGTAAAACCATTTCTAAACATCGAGTAAAATGCTAAGCAGCTTACTCGACGTCCGAATATCTACATAAATACAAATAAATAATGCATCTTCGCTTATGTTGTCGCCATTTCCTATTCAGGCATTCGCAAGATTCGAATCGTGCGTAATAAATGATCAAACAAGTCGTGCTGCATCTGGCAAAATAAAATGTTCAAAGCACACGCATGTGTATACTCGCACTTACATTGAGACTGGAGACTTGTTCTATTGGCATGAATAGATAAATAATGAAAGATTACGAAGACGAGTTCTCGTCACAACTGTTCCCATTTGTGGGTGTAAATTTTGTAGCGCATTTTTGAGTTTGAAAAATTGAAACGTTCTCCGCGTACATGCTCTGTCAATGAAGTCTGTCAACTACAAGTCTGAAGAAATATGCAATTCGATAATGAGATGGACATAGGCAAGACCATGTTTAAAGTGACTCATTCCCGCATCATGGACTCACTATCCCCAAATCTTTTTAACTGCGTTTTGGAGCAAATATTCAGGGAAATGGAATGGGAAAACAAATAAGGTATAAAAGTTAGGGGCAAAAATTTAAACAACCTAAGGTTTAAACCCTAACTTCTATCTAACACAAATCCTAACAGGTAACGGAAACTTTTGCGAATATTTAAAAAAGTACAAAATAACAGAACAAGACACCTGTATAAACTGCAAAAAAAAAAAAAAAATACAATAGACACCCCAGACCACACCTTCTTGGACTGCCCCGTTTTCAAGGAAACCAGGAAAAAGTACAAAATAGAAAAAATAAGTAAAAATTGGTTTGAAAATCGTAACAGCACACTAAAACAACCATGGAATATGTCAACGAAGTTATGAAAAAGAAAAAAAATATAATAATAGTTGAATTATACTTAGTCTAATCGTAGTAATAAGGCAGAACGCTATGTATATGGTAATTGTGAATGGCATGGAGAACACCGACAAGCGGTAAGCAAAAAGTGGTTCTCCACGTCATACAGTAGGCATAACTAATGTCAATTTATTTAATTGTTAAATAAAAATAAAAATAAAATTTCAAGTGACATTGCGCCAGTGGCAGAGCTAGCTTTTTTTAGGAGGAGCCAGGGTGGCAGGAGAAATCGATGAAAAAAAAAGTTTAGCTCTAAAAATTCATATTAAAGTCATGAAATGAGACCCGTGAAATTCTAAAATATAATTAATTTTTTCACTATAGTCTTTGTTTATAATGCACGTATTGAGATTCGAGTACTAAAAAGTTGGTCAACTTTTTTACTTTTTAGCCAAATATTTGAATTTTGGGAAATTTTTTGGAGAGGCCAAAAATTTCTTTGAGGGGTCCGTGGCCTCTCTGGGACCCCCCTTACTTCCGCTACTGCCTTGCGCTGCTAGCAAAAAATTTCAGTGTAATTGTGGGAATGGTACGGGAATTAAAGAGTGAGGAACACGGCCTAGTCATGAATTTATCGAAATCTAAATTTGTGTCTAGCAGGGAGAGATCCAATGAATTTTGGCTAGAGGGGCAAAAATATCTCGAGTACAAGAATACACATATCTGTGCCAAACAACGAAATTCGAAAATAATATGGAGGGAGTTACTAAAGAGAGGATTGCTAATGCATGGAACGCCTTTTGGGCACACAAATCTATCTTGAAAAATAAAATTAAAGCCTAAAAATGAAAGTACTCGAGAGCTGTGTGGTTCCAGTTCTCATCATGGGTCCTAAAAGCATGGGCACTAACCCAGAGGCAAATCCAGCGTCTAAAAAACAGATACAATTCAATGCTGAGGAGCATTTTCGGCATTCGTTTAAAAGATAAGATTGACATAAAATTATCATGGAAAATACAAGGGCAAAAAGTATAGGATACAAAATTAAAAAATCGAAATACGCTGGCCATTTGGCAAGGGGCGACTCAGAGAAATGGAGTTATCGCTGCACCACGTGGGACCTGAAATATCAGAAGGGGAAAAGAGGCCGCCCAGAGTGACACGGTGGATGAACGAGATTATAGGATGCCTAAGCCCTTGCTGGACACAGGCAGCGAGGGAACGCGAAAGATGGAGGAAGGTGACAGAAACCTATGCCCAACGGTGGGCCGATTAGGTGGCGGCTCACACCACAAACTTGGTGTTATGGTGTAATATAACCCCCTAAATATAAGTCTGTGCCAAATAACTTCTAATCAAGGTTGTGATAAAAAATAAAATAAAATAAGAATTTCTGCATCATATATAATTTTTCATCTACTAGGGGAAAGATTCAAGAAGACTAGTTCTAAACAGAACCTCTCCAGAACCTCCTGAAGTCCCCTGTCAGAGAATTTAATTTTTAATCACATCGCCTCTCTCTCTTTTTGGAAAAGCGAGTATATGTTGAGTCATAAGCTCTAAATACATAGCATGTCACTAACTCCGCATTTGTATCCCAAGGTAGCCCCGTAGTATGACCACTCTCCTAAGTCAGCTCGGTATCCAGGGGAGCGCGATTGCGCTTTTTACCTCCAAATTTCAATAAACAAGCAAAAAATCTCTTCGGTTTGATTTTTTCTCTTGAATTTGAAAAAGAATATCGTCTAGTAAATAAACCGCCAGATCGAGGGAAGGGATGCCGACATTTGCCCATCTCTTCCGACGCTGCAGGCCTACCCCAAGGAGATAAATTTCAGGCAGCGGCAGTTCCAGCTCCTGCGAGCACTTGGCCAGATCGAAACTTTGGACACACCATCCCATGTTTTGTAAACCTTCTTGCAAACTCTATTTCTTTTTCAGTTAATCAAGTTGGAAACAGTTCTTAACCCGAGGTAAAATTTGAACACGCAATCAAAAAATTTAGATTGTAATGAAATTCACAAAAATATTAAGAGAAGGACATACTAACTTAGTTTTAGATTATGATAAATATTTTTACAATCAATTGTGGATTCACAGATGGGACAAAAAACAGCCAATGCCCAAGGAAGGTCAATCGTAAAGGGGCTTTTAAAAAGAATAGGAGAAAAATTAGAAAAACGAAAAAACGAAAAATAAATTTAAAAAAGGAAAAATGTATAAAGAAAGAGTCAAAAAATAGAAGAATAGAGCTGCCTAAATCAGGAAGTAATTTTAATGTGTTGTGCATTTTCTCCAAGAAGTTCAATCAAAAAGGGGTCGGAGCTCATAAAAAACCAAAGAGTAACTAAAAATATTGAAAGCGAAATAATGAAAATAAAAGAAAGAATGATAAAGGAAAAGAAAAAATAAACGAAAAAATGGAACCCCTACATTAGAAACTGGTTTTAAAGTCTTGAATACATATTAAAAAAGTTCGAGAGTAGGTACTGGAAACACCTAAACACTTCTGGAAGAATCTTGATTAGTCTTAATGAATTTCTTAAACGGGTCTCAATCAGTTCTTGAGAAATGCAAGACTTGAATAAAAGCCTCACAGTTTTGAAGAATCATAAAAGAGTCTCAACGGGTCCAAGAGAGCAGTGGTTTAAATAAAAAGTATTTTTGGAAGAGGTACGTGGAAATTTTGAAGGTAAAACACAGTATCGGATTTGAAATTTCATCCAAATTTTGATTTGATACGCAAAGAGGGATGAAAACAAATGTATCGGATCTAAAATATTCGTAAACGAACTTCAAAATTTCACTAATTCAGTTTACAAGCTTTAAAATATTGCATTTTTTCCTAGCTCTGTGAATACATCCCAATATTCCCCTTCATTTACGTTTCTGTTAAAGAGTCGAATAAATTTGAAAACAGTTTCATTGGTGGAGCGTATGACGATGCACGCATGCCAAAGTGGCTCCCCAGACACCGCACTCCTGGCCCCAGAAACTACCCTTTCAAGCATCACATCAGTCCTTTTCCGGCTCTCCGCTTCGTCGCACTGTCCTGAATTTGAAAACAGTAATTGTAAGGAATGTTAAAAAATTTGAAAGCGTTGTAAAAATTCTTTAGAAAGTGCAGACAGGCCTTACAGTATTTTGAATATGCCAAGCAGAATCTTGAAAAGTCAAAAAAATATGAACGCGTGTTGAAGTACCTCAAAGAATTTCAAAAAATTCTGTACGAGTTTTAAAGAGCCTCAAACATATTTGGACGGGCTCAGAATTTCTCAGAATTACAAATGACAGTCCTGGCAAGTTTAAAAGCCTTTAAGAATTATTGTAAAGATGAGAGACAAGTGTTACGGAAATCTAAACTAATCTGAACGAGTTCTTAAGTTCTTATGTGTCTGAATGAGTCTGGAAGGGGTACCAAAATAATGTTAACTTGGTGGAGCGTATGGTGATGCACGCTAGCCAATGTGGCTGCCTAGACACCGCACCCCTAGCCCCGGAAACTATCCTTTCAAGTATCGTATCAGTGACCAGAATGATCAAAATAATGTTAGTAAGCGTTGAAGAAATCTTGAAGAGCGTTAAGTATAGTTTTAAAAAGTAAGAGACGAGTGTGAACAACTATTAAGTCTAAAACAAGTCTAGATGATGACCAAAGAATCTTAAACAAGACTAAAAGACAGCTGAAGAGTCTCAATCTATCCTAAAACTGTCATAAAAAAGTCTGGATAAGTTTGTAAGGAAGTAGAAATAAGTCGAAAGTACTAAAAAATCGTTCATCGATTTGAAAGGGCCTTAAAGTCGTCTCAGATCTCAAAGAGTCTTCAACATGTCTAAATAGGTCTTGAAGAGTAGAATTAAGGAAACCTGCAAGAGTTTTAATGGAGTCTTGAAAAGGCTTAGCTAACCTTACACGCGTCTAGAAAAGTTCGAAGAACATTAAAAAGAAAAGACTTATAAGAGTTGTAATGAACTTCAAACAAATTCAGAAGATTTTTCAACGAGTTTCAAAGAGTTTCAACATGGTTTGAAGTTTTGAATAGCGTAGGATGTACGTGAGTAGTAAAAGGCAAGAATACCCTCAGACAGCCAGTTAAAATGAGGCATTGGCAGAAGTGAGGAAGAAAGAAGAACGAAAGAAGGATAAGGAGAAAAATACTGCGAAAGGAAGTAAAAAATGATTGTTATAAGAATTACATTTTTTGTACAATAATGACAACGGAAAAAAAAAGAAAGAAAAAAAAAAAAAAGTCTGCAGATAGAAAAAACTTTACCGTAGCCGATGCGTGTTGAAAAAGCTGATTTTTTTAAATATAAGTCAATTTATTATTTCTAATTAATTGATTATTCAATTATTTTTATGCAATCGATCATTTAATTATTCCTGATCAATAGTTTATGGCTATGCAGTCATTTCTATTCAATTGATGATCTGACTATTTTTATTAAATTTGTTATTTGATTGATCAATTTCAGTTGATTTAATTTGTTGATCGTACCATTAATTATTGATTATTTTCAACTACCTAATTAATTTCAATTATTTTTGGTAATTGATTACTTGCGACTGATACTTTTGATAAATCAATTGTTTCCAGTTCATTTATCGATCATTTTTCTACTGACGGAGAACTTCTTAAGAATTCCTTGCTTCATGGGGGGGGGGGAGAGGGAGGAGGACCTAATACAACTTATCTAGTGCGAACAAAACACAATAAATTGTACTAAATATGAATTTATTAATTCCTTCTTGACCTCCGATTCAAGATATTTTGTTCATAAATAAATAAATGTATAACTGTATAAATACCACTCTCCCCCTCTCACAATCAAGTCAAGACTAATAGCCGATTACAAAATATTTAGCTAATATATATAAAAGTGTTCGTTTGGTTAGCGGGTGATTCATAAGAGCTGAGGAGTTCATACTTTCAGAATGTGTTTGTATGAACTCTGACAAGGTTTTAGACTAAAAGAAATTTCGGTACCCTCATTAGGAGAGATGCCACAGAGAATTTTGCCATCTCTGGACCCCCTAATTATTTTTTGACTTAGACTTTTCGGAATTGTGAATATTTTACATAGAACTTTTTCACATTATGTTATGATTTGGTGGCTGTAATTATCACCCTTCAAAAATTATTAGGGGGCTGAAAATCTGAAATTTCCAAAACGAGTTTAAAGTACCTTATTATTATTATTATTATTAACATTTATGTACTACACAGCCCATTTTCAGCCCCCGTATCCCTGAAATTTCAGTTTCTGGAAACTATGCTCAGCATTTATTCTAGTCACCCAATTAAATTTTTAAAAACATTAACATCTTCGTCTGAACAACACAACCATGAAACAATAAACTGCACATGAATCAGCAAACTCCAAATGAATGCAATGCAAGTTTGAAGAAGGGGTGCTCAAGAGAACTAGAAACCCATGCCCCCACTTGCCACTTTGTCAAATAGAGTTTTTCTAATTTTAACATCCTCTCCCTCGACCAAAACCCCCTGAACACTAGGCTGGCAACCCTACTGCGCACACATAGAACAGAAATCAGTTGTTATTGTTTGACTGAACATAAAAATGTGTCATGTGTTATATATGTATCAAAGATAAAAATTCGAAATAACTACAGCTAAAAATATCGTTCATTGTCACGAGTACACGCATTATTATTAACCAAACTTCCAATTTGGTGAACAAGTTTACCTACCCATTCTAGAGGAACATGTATCTACCCGGCATTGAGTAGGTATCTGTACCTGCGGTTACAACACGGAATACTCGCGTAAAATAACACGTAGCCAGTCTTAAATCTTGAAATCAAACGTGAGGAAAATTGAATGAGCACCAAATAATTCGTTTGATTAGTAATAACTTACGAGTGCTGCGTTACAGAGCTAGATACCAGTGTTCCTCCATCAAACTCAGTTTATCTAACTCACTTCAGCCAACTCACTTTAGCCTACAGTCTAGATAAGCCGCGAAGCGGGTCAGCCAGTATGTATAAATATAAAAATTGTAGCAGCAACATTGTTTTTCATGATCCAGAAAGAAATCGTTTATACTTCAGAATACACAGATTTGTGTGTCTCATTAGTGGCTTAGCGAAGCGAATGGGGGGGGGGTCACTTGGTGGAGCGTATGGCGATGCATTCATGTCAAAGTGGCTCCCCAGACACCGCATCCCTTGCTCCAGAAACTACCTTTTGGAGCATCGCATCAATGACCAGAGGGACCCATTGAGGCTGGCCTGAGCCCCCCTTTTGCCTTTCCGGGGGGGATGATTTTTTCAACTGAAGTTTATCTAATTCCGCTAACTGTTCGGTGTCTTTTTCAATGATTTGAGATCTTGCACTTCTCTGAACGAATTTTCCCAGTTGAAACGATATTTTCCTAGCTTCCGAAGACTGACTAACTTGATGAGTTCAGAGGCTGTCCCTGAGTCACACAAGTTGACCTATAGTGAACGCAATGCTATACATTGGTATACAATCAGGCTGTTCGGTGAGAAACACCCCATAGAGACTGTCATCGCCACAGATGGCAATGTAAAGTTGAGACACCCACTGCTTTTAGTAATTCCAATGCAGCTGTTTACAGCTCCACCGGTATCAAGCTGTCAACTGATATTCACACCTTGTTTATCAAACGTTACATTAATAGTTCCCTTTTAAATTATCATTGAACTTTCTTTTTCTAGTGTACGATTCTAATATCGTTCTTCTCTTTGTCTGTTTCAGATAAAATGTTCAAGAAAAAGCTGCTCACCAGTTTTCTAGCCTTATTGCTAATTATTAAATTAATTAAGATCAAATTAATGTACGTGTTACCATTGCTTATTGGCGTGAACACAGCCAAAAAGTTACTGCTGAAAACCTTATTATTTTTATTTCCGCCGCTGGTGCATCTATTTAAATTATGTACATATTATCACGCGCACGCGGCCAAGTTACACTTTCACCATCATAAGGTGAGTAAAGTAAGTCACAATTCTGCGAGATCTATCCAACTTGAGTCAGCGGCTATATACTAAAGCTTTGTGTTTCTTTCGCAGATTAAGCACCACCATCATCATATCAAAGTTCCTGTGCCAGTACCAGTGCCAGTTCCGTCGCACAAGCCTCATCTGCATTACGATAGTCACGGGGCGCACGACGAGTACGATAGCCCGGTCGTACTAGACCACGAGCCTCCGCCCTACGAGGGCCCGTCCTACGGCAACCCGGAGTACTACACTCGTAACGACATGACCAACCAGCATGGCGACGAGCTGTCCAGCTGGGGACTGAAAGACTTCTTCGCCAGCACCGAGTCACCGGGAGTGCTGTCCGCTCAAGCTCAGGCCTACAGTCCGTACGCCGAGCAGAACTACAACAAAGTGCTGCAAGCAGCCGCCTCCAAACCTTACGTTAGCACCGTGAAGAAAAACAAAGTACGTACACCGTCTATGGCACCCACCAGGGGGTACACTTCCGGCAGCTGCTGGAAACTTTTAGAGTGCGCGGGTGGGAGGTCGAGCGAGTTGGTAATTTGCAATGAATAAGCATACAAGCTAAAAAAAAACATCAGATCAATAATGGAGCCCAGAGCAGTGAAAATAAGGTATGTGGGTATCTCCGGAAGATTTTCGCCGGGTAATTTTCAAAACAGGTAGGCACCTCTGCCGCCCATTTACATATCCGCATCTGGCGATCTAGCAGTGCTCTTGTGGATCTTCTTTTCCGATACGATGTCGGAGATGAAAGGAAGGAGCGAGTGTTGCCGAATCGAAGTACATCAGTTTTATGGAAACGATCACCTTGATTACAGAACAAGGTTTACCTGATTACCGTAAATATTGTCGCGGGAAATACTTCTTCATTATTTAAATCACGGTGCTCGTTTTTCTCCCCTCCATTTTCGCTCATCATCGTCGCTGGTAACATAATTACCTAATTATTACTCAATCCGACGACGGCAAACAGCTTATATCATCTGTTATTGGTGACACAGTTTTCAAAGCTATATTAATCATTCGATTTGACAATTCAAATTGGTCTAGTTCTGAGAGAGGGTATCGTCAGTGATGTTCGCCTGAATCGCGGAAGATGTCAGAGTTGCGATCGTGATGAGTTCATCTCTTAGAATTTTGAGGCTAACTGGCCGACTGTACGTTAGCAGCACGTGCTAGGAAAATAGTTGTTTGAGGGATTATAGTGAGGTTCACCAACAGGCAAAGACCGTAAAATGTTCGTTGAAATGTGGGTGATGTGTTGAGCTGGTAGACAAAAGGGAGTGTAACCAGCGGGAGACAGCTTCCTTGAAAAGTATCTGGCCCTCTCACCTCAGAAAATTGAAAAAGCAAGAACTTTGTACTTACATCAACACGGAAAACGACTACATTACATAAGTCGCTGTATGGCCAAGTGGTAACGGGTACCCGCTTCGCAATCCTTGCGTCTAGGGTTCGAGTCTCACCAATGCCGTAAAGCTAAGGATATTCGAATGCTCTCACTAACACCCTAGCGAACACAACGACTACAGTATCAATCGAGCTGGAAACATAGCGTGTCCTGTAACCCCCGCTAGTTAACAAGAATAAGGCAATATAATCCCGAGGCGTGTTACCTCCAGATCAGAAAGATTGGTACTGTACGCGTGCACGTCGTCGGCAGCTTACTCAAGATTGTGAAACACGTGGCTAGTAAGTGAACTGTGGCTGCACAATTTTCGGCACAGAGAACAAAAACTCTAACATAACCGAGGGGAAGACAACGGCAAACTATCTCGACTAACAAGAAGAAGAACACTAACAAAGAAACATTCGATATTTTGGAGAAAAATTAAAGGGAAAAAATGCTATATTTGTGTTATTGGTGTCAAAGAAAGACAATACCTAAGATGCAAAACTCTGACACTAATTAACTTGAAGGAAGCAAATACAGATACAGCATAGAGACTCAAGGTTTTAGGAGGTATGTTTATATCAAACGCAGCCTGCTACAATTTCCATGATTGAGAAGTTTCAAATAATGAAGCTTTACATGTAATTAACACGGTAGTTCGATTATCTAAATATTTATAAAGGAGCAACATTATCTTTATTTACATATTGGGCGCGGTTGTCACTAAATTCGTTTTTTGTGTCATTTTTATGACAACCTACTCTAATGTTACCACGGGGGTCTATGACTTGTTCGAATTCGAGTAGCATGTAATAGCCTCAAACACTATTCAGTTTTTTGAGCAGCTCATTTCATTTTTCATATTGTTTTGAGCGTTATCCCCCTCTCCCCAGTAATACCACAAGGGATCATCCCTCAAATATTATGATGAAACGAAAATGGCAAGAAAAGCTTTCAATTTTGGTCGTTTAAAAATATTTAGGTCAAGGCCACCTATGGTGCTACAGCGGCAGGGATTACGCTCAAAATAACATCAAAAATGTGATTAAAATTGTCGTATGTAACTTCACCCCGCAGTTTATTAGAGGAAAGTCTAATACTTCTGATGTTGGATGGACAGTGAAGAAGCTTAAACTTGGATATGCGGAGCACCTGGCCAGAAGTCACGGAAATAAATTGTATAAAATTTTGGAGTCTTGGTATCCTAGAGATCATGGTAGGGAGAGGGGAAGCCAACCCATGAGGTGGAGGAACGAGATTGTTCGAAGATTCGGGATTTCATGGCAGAGACTGCTAAGAACAGAGGGACTTGGAGACAAGCGGTAGCGGCCTATACCCGTGACTGAGTGGATCCGACGGTGTGACGACCCCCCACCAGGGCCGTCCGTTTTTGGCAAAAATTATTATACGTACATGTATATGTTATTTTCTGCCGGGTCAAGGCAACAAATAATAAATGTAACTTCACCAATTTTAGAAGGTCGTAACCCCCAGTGGTAATAATAGGGTAGGGGTTACTCTTAAAATAATATTCAAACGAATTTAGGAACCCAACCATTCGTCCTTTCTCTAAGAATATAAATAAACCTAATTTGGCTCATTTATAAAATATTTAGTTGACAATAGTTACATAATAATCGACTACTAAATAGATTACATCAATCTAAACTCAATTTGAAACTTCACTCATATTGGGCCATGGAAAAATTTCAACATTTATCAACGAAAATTTGGACACTTCATCTTTATTCCAAAATGCAACTTTTTTTTAGCCCAATTCGATCTCTAAACTCAATTTTTTGATGGTTTTCATTCCATTCTAGTGAGTAACTCTACTTTTGATTTACAATTCACCACGCAGATATTACGATTCCGGGTTTCATTAGAAAAACTGGCCCAAACAGATTTTCTTGTCCCCCTCCCCCACCCCTGAAAAACCTACACCTCGTCCAACAAGGCCCATGTCAATGTATCGTAATCAGGGTGTCCACTTTTTCCCGAGGATAAAATTCCCTGACTTTTCCCTGACCTTTACAGCATTTTTCAGATTTTTCCATGGCTGTTTCTTTTGATTTCGCATCCTTTTCTTGACTTTTCTTTTGCAGCACATCTTTATAAAGGGCATTTGCATTGCGCGCAGCATGAATAAGACTTTTTATCGCAGTAATGTTCGACACCCCACCATTATATGTACATTAGTGCATCATACACTTATCGCTGACCCACAAGACATTCTTGAGAAAAATTTTACGTCTCATTATTCACAGAAAACACCCTCGTTCAGTAAAAGCGTTTCCATGTGAAAGAAGCGATACCGTTTTGAGGAAATTAATCACAGGTGTAAACTCAATTTCATTAGGAACGGCACTCAACCAAAAATCATCAAGTCTTGGTCCCGAGAAATTCTACATTTTTTGTTCAAATCAGGGTCTCTTCCAAATTCCAATCAAGTTATTTGCCAGTAGACATTATTATTCAAATCATTTAAAAACAAAAAGTTAAATTGAGTCTGACAGAGAAAATTGTACAATACTTTCACATCATAAAACTTTCTTCAAATTTTCCTGACTTTTCCCTGACTTCCAGGATTTCTAGAAAAGTGGCCACCCTGGTAATAAGAAGGACTACTTTTAAGAGCATCGGATCCAGAATAAATTTTGTTTAAGATTTTTCTTGATACAGGCGATAGGAAGCGTGTTATGACCGGAAAACTAGATTTTGGAAGCTTCTAATCAGAGATGTTTGATTACACGTAGACAATACTTGTCTACATTTTGGTGTAAAGAAATGTAGACAATGTATAGAAAGTAGACAAAAGTAGATAAATGTAAACAATTCCGAAAATGATTTTAAAAAAAGCTAATATACCTACATGTGATCAGTTAATCACAAAATAAATCCAAATTTAATCTCTTCGACTTATTGAATTCACAATATCACAATTAAGAGATTGTAGATTTTAATTTAAATGATATTAAAACTTTATTTTATTTTATTATTATTATCGAGCCATGGAGCTACATTCTTGGGCTATGGGCTCGGAAAAAGTTATTGTCTGTATGTCGCTGAGGTATCCAGCAGTGGAAAGGTAGGTGAGGGTGTTGTTTATGTGCTTGCAGGAGTTGGAGAGGGCCAAAATTCGACTATGAGGAACGTGGTGAGAGTTACGAAGGCAGGCGAGGGAGGCATGAGAAGAGGTGGTCCACGATGAGAGGGTCTTCATCTTCACAGTGTGGGCAGTTAAGAGGATAAAGGTTAGTGAGACGATGCGTATGTGTGAGGTGTGTAACCAATCGTTAGGCGGGTGATGATAACTTCCTCGCGGAGGGAGGAATGTTGGGACGTTGACCAGGGGACAGGTGTAAGCTTGATTTGAGCGAGCTTGTTGTGCTGAAAGGCTCGATGCCACCACTCTTTAAACCACTTACGCAAAATGGTCTGGAGAATGGCGGAAGTGAGATCTGTTGAGATAGGGAGGTGACGAGTGATATACGGGAACTGTGTAGCTTGCTGTGCTGCTTGATTAACTACCTCACTTCTTGGGACGCCAATATGGCTTGGGATCCAGATGAGTGAAATACTCTTGGTGGTAAAAGAAATGAGATGGAGAATGAGACGGATGCGTTGGACGAGAGCGTGCGTTGAAAGGCGACCAGAAATAAACCTTAAAGAGGAAAGTGAATCTGAGAGGACCAGATAGTGGGTGGGGGTGGGTGGGTCTTCGAGCGAGGAGATCGTGACTAAGTACTGTAGGATAGCATGGAGTTCGGCTGTGTAGATGGAAGCTATGTTCTTAAGTCGGAAGGAGCGTAGTAGACTATCTATGGAGTAGGCGTAAGCGGTGCGTCGGTTGTACGAGTACTTTGAACCATCAGTGAAGCTAGGATACGGTCAGGAAAGTAGTCCAGAATTTCTTGCAAATGTGTCCGATAAACTTGGAGGGGTGTAGATTTTTTATGGAATTCTGTGAGTTCGAAATTGCATGGAGGATGGTTCAGCAATGAGGGTGGGGGTGATGTATGGATTGTTGGTAGTGAATTGTAGGAAAAGGTATGGAATAGTGTCCCTTCAAAGTGTGAACGTAAGGGACCGGGGTGTAGTTTGAAGAGTTACAGAGATACTCATAGATAGGAAGATTAGGGTTGTGTGCTATCGTAATGAGAGTGAGTTGTACTCGGCGGTAAGAGAGAGAGGAGGAATTTCAGCATCGGCGCACATACTCAAAGCTGGGCTAATGCGAAAGGCGCCAATGGCGATACGTAAACCCGCATTTTAAACAGCGTCAAGAAGTTTTAAGTATGAGGGAGGGGCAAGTCCACGTACGGGTGATCCGTAATCCATGATAGATCGAATCGGAGTCTGGTATAACTGATTTAAAACTATTAATTTTACTTTGTTGACATTTATGTACACTTTACATTTATCTACACTATTTGTCTACATTACATTGTCTACATGTAGACAAATGTAAGGGAGACCCGGTCCAAGTGTCACATTTTATATTCGGAATTTTCTTACAGCCGAACTAATTAACTTCAAATTTTTATTTTTTTTTATCCAGGGAAAGCTACAACTTTGATTTTTTTAAAAACCTCAAGTACTATACTAAATGTGTAATGAAATTTTTTGGGAAAACAGATTTTTTGTGACATTTCGACCCAGCCCTCACAGGTTATTTAAATGGAAAAAGTTGAAAAACTGAAAAACGTTTATAACATAATGGTGTATAATAATTAAAACGAGATGTTATATTTTCTAAAATAGAATAGTAATATAGGTATAGGCACGACCAGGAATTACCTGTGGGAGGGGCTGAGTTGGAGAAACGGGGGGGGGGTAAGTTTTATACGTAAAAATAAAATACTTGATTTGTAATTTTTGGTTTGACGAAGGTTTGATAAAAAATGCTCAGTTTTTGTTCTTTTTTGGGGGACCCTCCCCCCCCCCTTGCGCCTACGAATATAGAGGTGAAAAACGAACATTTCATTTATTCCGAGCATATTATACATCGAAACTGGTATCGCTTTAGTCACCTCGGGAAGAATCAGCACAAATATCACAAATCCAACCTCCGTGAACAGATATATGAATAAAGTATTCCAAGAGTGACATTTCGACCCGCAAAATTTGTGGCATTTCACCCCAACCAAATTGAAACGATTTTGTCAATAAACTATACAAATAGTAACGCTTTGTTGCAAAATTGATTAAAATACATATGCGCATTTGATTCCCAACACTTCAAGACGCAAATTAAGCTACTTACTGAATTTTTTATAGATCAATGGATTGATGTAGAAGAAACATTCAAAATATTTGAAATTTTACTTTTACTAAATTGTTATCACGTAAACACTTCGAGCACGGATATCACATAATACAGTCCTCTAATGCACTTTGATGTCGTAACAAAATTTCATCGCCGTATTTTTTACTACAGTTTACTTCAATCATCACCAGACATCGTTAATTTCTGACTGAGATACAAACTTTGTGACATCTCATCCCTGTGGCATTTGGACCCGGTTTTCCATATTTGTCTACACCAACATTCCTGCGGGATGCCGAGCCGGTTACAAGCCGTGATTCGGGCCTGTGGCGGCAACACTCGTTACTCGTATCAACATTTAGTAAACCTTGTCTTACATTTGTTTCTATGCGATTTTTTGCAACATTACGGATTTTTTTTTGTCTGTATCGAGTACGTCTAAATGCCTCCACAACACACGCGTGAAAAAAGAAATGTTCTAAAAATATTATATCTGAATTTCCAGTCATTTTCTGATTGCCTTTTGCTGATATAAGGAGAATCATGATTTTGTGGGCGGTGGATAGACTTTTGTCCGGCTATGTATACATCACCTATAACAGTTCCACAATTCTTTCTAATCATTCTTATTTCAATATTTGAATGAATTAGCCGAACCGGCATATTTGTGACTAGCTCCCCTCGGCACTGATGCGATGCCCGAAAGGGTAGTTTCCGGTGCTCGGGGTGCGGTGTCTCAGGGGTCACTTTGGCATGCGTGCATCACCATACGTCCCACCACACCATATTTATGACTAGGGCTGCGGCCCACCAGGAAATCTCCCGGTGTCTCGGTGGGCATGTCCAACCCTGTCCGAGAACTTCTTAAGATCTTCGTTCGGTATTTCCTATATTTCCTTCGTTTTGCCCATTTGCTGGACGTTTAACATCGTTCTTGTCCCATGTTACCCTCCTCAGACTTGAACGTGCCTTCCTGGAGTAGTCACGTTGCAGGGGTATTCAGAGAGGGAGTCTAAAAATGGAGAACAGTGAATTTAGGCAAACCCGGAATAACTTTCACTGGAAAACACTGTCCCGACTCATGGTGAGAAATTTAATTACAGTGCTGCTTTTGGTACTCTTAGTTCGTCTTCGAGATGGGAGCATCTTCAGGTCGGGCCGAATCTTCCTGTCTGTCAAAGTGTGTCTGCCAACGCTTTTTCATTTAATTCGCCTGGCTAGTGGTGTATTCTGAGATGATTGAATGCCAAAAGCATGCCAGTGCTTTCAGTGCTTCGTAATAGAAACTTCCGAGTGATTAATCGAGTATATTTTGATTACAGGTGTCGAACAGCGCTTGGAAGACGAAGTCCGGGAACCACGGCGGCGTTAAGAACACGCATTTAGTTCCTTTCGACCCATTTTACACTCCGATATTGCAGAAAATAGACAGCATATTCACGCAGCTCGGTTTCAACGAAGAAGGCTGCCGAGAGAGACTCATCTGCAGCATGTATAAGAATCCAGTTAGATTCAGTCCACACAGCAATTTATTATCCACCGAATTGAGCAGGTACGTTCACACCGATTGACGTCGAAAAAACGTTTAAGTCGCATCGTCGCCCCCAAACGCTCGCCCGAGATCTCGGTGCTCGCATTGGCACGATGCGATGCGAGGCTTCGAAGATGCACCTCCATCGCAGCGACTGTCCAGTCGATCTGGTTATGTAAATAAATAGTCGAAGTCGAAATTTTACACGAAATTTCACTCTTACTGGAACGCTCGACTCGAGAAACCGATCGCTGCAGCCGGAGAAATTGGCCACGAGATGACCTTGATACGTTTGGGAAAACGAAAATACTAACAACGTTTTGGGAATGACAAGTTCTACATTCGATTTCACGTGTGTGTAGAGTCCGTGTAGCCGTGCGACGCTTACCAAAAAATTTATAGCGACGTGTTTAGGAAGCGAATTAGTTTTTTTCTTCTTTCTTTCTTTCTTTATAAGCAGAGAGATGATTTGTGGCCACAGGGGAACCTACTAAAGGAAACCGGAAACAATTTCACGAACATTATATCTGAAGTTGCATCCGACTTACGAGTTTCGTAAAATGTGGATGGACTAGATATGATTGTGACTATATCCCCTGAGGCTAGGATAACTCATCCGCACGCAGTGTTACCACTTAGCACTATTTTGTTTCATCTCACGGTCGCCCGGTTCGCCTCTCGGTCTCCCGGGTGCCGAAACCCGGACGGCGGTTCAACGCTCGATCGTTTTCCGTCCAAATTCTTGACCGTTGATAACATTTTTTAAATTAAGAGATCGAACCGGAGAAAGTGAAAAATCACGTACCGGCGAACGATAATTGAATCATTGAACGCGCCATTGTTTTACGACCTAATGCTCAGTGAATAGGCGAGGCGTGCTGGCAATATTAATAGACTGCTTTTTGATTTCGGTTTAATTAATTCGTCTTTGTCGCCACCATTTTCACGAGGCCAGGGCTTACATATTGTATTCGGGGGCAGTTTGTGAAAAGAGAAGCCGGGTCTTTGTTGCAATTCGCAGGCGAATTTTCGAAAAGGCCTGCAAAGAGCTTTCACAGATGGAAACGATCTGGCTTGAGGTCGGACACGGTAACGAGCAGAAATGTCTACGGTTGTTTGAAAGGAGCTAACGAGCGTGAGAATCGGACAATTTCGAGAGGACATGCGAGTACACCAATCATATTAGCTTCATACGCGGGAGAAAGTCATCGTGATTATCGGTTAGTAATAAGCATAATGGTATGCTGACTCGAAGGCGGCATCACTTATCAAACAATACTCGTTTAGGAGCATTTCCGAGGTCAGCAATGATAATTTTGCGGATGAGTCTTGCAGTTATGATTGCTGACCAGTCTGCAGAAGTTCTGAATTACAAAAAGCTGTGAAGGAATAAAAGGAGCGATTGTAAAAAATTCGAAATGGAAACAGTGCAAGAAATTATCCAGAACTCCTGGTTTAACAAAAAATTTAAAAAGGAACTTTGTTACGACAAACAACCGACAGTAGTGTCCATTTCGAAGTCTGAGTGAACTCGGTAATATTCCACTTGTAGGGTGTGCCAATTCACTTTTTCTTCTTCTGTAGTCCAGAGCGCTTTCGGCTGTTATGCCATCATCAGCGGAGTACCCTAAATGAGACTTGTCTCTTGTAGTCCAACGACAAACTATCATTGGACGTAACAAACATGTTCGGGAACATACCAAAACAAGAACTAACAACAACAACTACAACAACCAGTGGCGTAGCCAAAAGGGGGCGAAGGGGGCGAATGCCTCCCCCAAAGCACCTGAAATTGAATGTAAAATATGCTAAAATGTGCAAGTTTTTGCCTTTAAAACACGTTTTTTCGAAAAATTTTTGCTCGAGCAGTAATATTATTTTCATTTTTCATAAAATAGTCCTCTAATATCGGCAACTTTTAAAAAATACCTCAATTTTTCCTCTCTTGAAAATCTTACATCGCCGCCCCCCCCCCTTGGGTAAATACTAGCTACGCCACTGACAACAACAACACAGAAGGAACTGCATACACAAACAGCACAAAAGAAATCATTTACCAACTGATGATGGCATAGCAGCCGAAAACGCTCTGGACTACAGAAACAGAAAACGTGAATTGGCACACCCTACAAATGGAACTGACAGAAGGGCTCCAAAATTACGGCGCATTAGTAACACGTAGGGATGATATCCTGAGCGAGGCCACAAATTTCCACAAATAACTTTACAGCCTTCCACCTGAGGAAACAGAAAAGCATCGTCTACCATCTTCAGCGGAACACAAGCCCCCAAAATCTAAGGATCCGTTCGTGCCGCTGCTGTCCCGAGAAGTACGAGTAGAATCCATCCTTAAAAATCTGAAAATTGGCAAAGCTCCAGGCCCCGACAAGATCGAAAACAGAGCATTGAAAGAATTCGCAGGCATATAAGCAAAGCCACCGACCCAGCTATTCAGCAGAATATTGCTAGAGGAAAAGATCCCATCCCATTGAAAAACGAGCGAGATCATTCTGCTGCATAAAAAAGGGAACAAAACCCTATTAGACAATTTTCGCCCCATCAGCCTCGCCTCCAGCCTCTGAAAAACAGGATCTACCTACAGTTAGATAATGTCCAGCTGGTCGAGCAAGCGGGCTTCGAAAGGACTTTGCGACAACAGACCATATCCACACGCTGAACCAACTGATCAAGAAAGCGAACGCATATCAATTTAAATTTCATTTTTGTAGATTTCTGCAAAGCTTTTGACACGGTAAGTCGCAGGCACTTATGGGACGCTCTAAGATCCCACGGAGTAAACCAAAAAATTGTAAGAATTCTAGAAGAGTTTTATTGCGATACTTAAAGCGTATGTGAAGATGAACAAACCGGGATCCGTCTTCAAGATACATAGGGGTGTGAAGCAAGGCGACCCCCTGTTCCCGAACTTATTCAATGCACTCCTGGAACACATCTTCAGAAAACTAAACTGATAGGAATGGGTATACAAATCGATGGGCAAAATTTAAATCACTTAAGATTTGCGGATATTATGCTGATAAGCGGGGACAGGGGAGAGCTGCAGACGAACCTCGACGGGCTGGTGGCAGAAAACGGGGAAGCAGGGCTCAAAATAATAAATACTACAAAAACCAAGGGTATGTGTGATGTCGAAGGGGACAAAATTAAAATGGCAGGGGTAGAATTGGATATGGTTGATGAATTCACATACTTGGGGCAAATTATTTCCTTTAAAGATAAGATGGGCAAAGAGATAAAAAAGAGAATAAGCCAAGCGTGGAAGGGATTCTGGGTCTTGCGAACGGTGTTGAAAGGAAAGTTGAGTACGGCTTCTAAGATCCGAATGCTCGAATTATGCATCCTACTAATCATGACGTACGGAGCTCAGGCATGGCCGCTCACTGAGGCCCAATCCAGAAAGCGAGTGGTCGTGCTGGGGTGAATGGAAAGAAGCATCATGGGAATCAAGAGAAAAGACAAGATCAGAGCGAAAGTAATCAGGGAAAAAACAAAATGTAGAGGGATCATACCCTTGATCAAAAAACTGAAATTCCAATATGCAGGCCACTTAGCGAGGGTGGAGGTTGAGAGATGGTGCAGGAAAGCGACGTTCTGGGTTCCGTAGGGCCATAGGGGAAGAAGAGGCAGACTAGCAACGAGCTGGAAGGACGATATTATCAAGAGAATAAGTACACCTTGGTGTAGAGCGGCACAGGACAGACAAGTGTGACGTAACATAGGGAAGGCCTATGCCCGCGATACGGGGGCTCGGCATGTGGGATAGAAAGTATTTATTTACATCCACATATTAATAAAGGCTCATTATTGTTATATGCTGACCTGAAGGCGGCATCACTTATCAAACAACACTCGTTTACGAGCATTTCCGGGGTCAACAATGATAATTTTGCGGATGAGTCCTGCAATTATGATTGCTGACCAGTCTACCAAAGTTCTGAGTAAATAATCGAGGAAAAAAGTCAATCGAAGTTAGTCCATTAAAATAAAATAAGACCGAGAAGTCCTTATTTGACTACAGCCTTCCGCATCCTCAACCGCCGAACCGTCCAAATACATTTTGGGACCAGGAATAGACAAAGTCAGTTTTAATACGATTCGAATCACGGCTCTCAAATCATGTACTCAAAATGATTGTGGAGCCACTACTGCACAAAATGCACCACATGAACAATTCCGTATGGTGTTCAACTCAAAATCACAATATCAGTAACCGCGAACTAAAAGTTTTGCCGTTCGTTACAGAACCCCCCACAAAAAAAAAGTTCTGTCATTAGAGAACTGACTGATGAGAAAATTTTTGACACTGCACTACATGGGGATGAGGTCTGGCGCCAGCCCTGATCCGAACAATAGAGTAGCCAGCCTGATGTTCGAGGGTGTGTGTCTGATCTTCACCAAAGGAGGAGAGGGTGTCAGGGGGTGCTAAAATTAGAGAAACACTGTTTGACGGAGTCGTAATAGGATCTAGACCCCCTGGACCCGCTTGGTACGTCACCAGATTCGAATCATGAACCATGCACGAATCATTATTCTGATTTATGATTCGATAGATCGCGAATAATGAATAGAAAGTTCGAAGCAGGTATAAAAGGAAATCGGAATATGTAAATTACATTAATTTAACTAAAACCTTTTATTTTTGAACGTATTCTTTACGCCGTGGTTGAATATGACGGTGCAATTTGAACTGTCCTTCAAGAACTTAAGTGTATTTCAGTGCTGACTTTTTTTCCCTTTTCTTTTTTGTTCTTAACTTGTTTTTATCTACCTATTCCAAAACAAAAGTAGTATTTGAAAAAAAATCATGTTTCAACTTTTTTTCTACAACTTTTAAGCTGTTGAGCAGAAGTTTAAAAAAAAGTTAATTTTAGTAATTTTCTTCAACTTTTTAAAGAATTAAAAATACAGAACAGTTTTGATATTTTTTGATTTTATTGATATTATATTTTTTGTACTATCGTTATTATTCATATTTTTCAATCAAATTTGATATTTTGTTGTAAAAAAATCGAGGGAAATCGTTTAAAACCAAAACTTATTATTTAAAAAAAAATTAATTCAATATTTTACTACGGGTTCAAAACACTGTTTCTGTTTTTACGCGTTTTAACCACGCTTGTTCTACATGCGAGTGTTTTTTTCAATAGATAAATTTAAAAAAAAAGAAAAAAGCGTTCCAAAAATTTTAATTTTTTTTTCTGTTTCGAACAGTTTATCTATTTTAAGGGAAACAGTTTCAACGAAAAAAATACATGTTTAAAATATATTTCTTTTCAGCTCTCAAGCTGTTGAGGATGAAAAAAAAGGGTCAACTGTAATTTATTTTCAACTTTTTGAAAAATTTGGTGATTTTTTAACTTTACTGATATTATTTATAACCTTTTTACATACCTATAAATCACAGTACAATAAAACTACATTTCTGGAAATTTTTTCGCGAAATATGTCGTATAGCTGCGTTTACTGATAATGACGCAGGAGGAGAATAAGCAACAAAAATTTCGGAAAAAATAGCCAAGTTATAAAACTGCAAAAGTTATGCGTTTTTGGATTCACTGTAGCAACTTACTGTTCACTAGAAGTGAGGAAATGGTATCTAAAACCATACCGAGATTGTTATAGAATTTTAAAACAATACAAAAGACTGTTATTTATATTCTTGAGTTTGTTCGCCTTCCCCCCCCCCCACACCCAAATTTCATTTTTTTCAATTGGTTTAGTCGGTTTTAGTTCTAGTTTCATTCACAGATTCCATGTTCCTTCATTCGTTTTCTTCAGTTTAGTCCGTTGCTTCGGTATTTTTTTTCTTCATGTTTTTACCAAAATATTGCGACATTTTGACGTTCCTCATGTTTCATTCTTTTGATGTTTTTTAATTTAACAGTTATTTTTCTCTTTTTGTTTATTTTACCAATCCTTAAAAAATGGTCTAGGTTTTGTTCAAAAACAGAATGTACGATTTCGATCGGCTTTGTTTCCTTCGATTAAAAAAGAAAAATGTTTTGACCTTCAGAAAGAGCGATTAAAAATTCACGAATTCAACAGTTTTTAAATTTGATTTTACTTTCCAGTCCTAAGAAAATTTCATTGTTAACGAAAAATGTCGACATTTCTGAAGATTTGTGAACTGCTGCGCCAATTTTGACAACTGTGAGTCGAGTTCATTAAATTTACCAGTTCTAGGACATGTTTGAGAAGAAGCCCGTCTTTTCCCATAGGTATGTCTCTGTGTAGAAATGATATAAGTACCCACATGTCACTGAATCTCAATCACTACTAGACCGATGATTTATTGATAACAATGCTAATATAATAACAGGTTTCGTAAATACCAATAAGCATGTCCGGACAAAAAGAAATACTCTAAAGCAATAATTTCATTAGGTCTCCTTTCCAGGACATTGGCAAATTGAAATGCGTCAATATCACGATACGAAGCCAAGACAACGGGAATTATAGTTTTATTTCATAATGAGTTGAATTACGAATCAACGATATACTCTCTATTGAAAAATCGATGGGAATTACGGACACAAATCAAATCGGCAAAATCGATCTGACTTACGGATCACCAACCACCAAAATAATTTGCGGATCGTAATGCGAATCATAGTCGTTTGTCTGAAACAAAAGTCGATTTATATGGTCTCAAGGTCATCACATTTGATACTGAAAATATAAGCTTCAACAGCTTCGTTGATAGCCCATAGGATGGAGTCAAAAACAAAACATAAATGAACAAAATCCTTTGTTTTTCTATGTCCCACAAAATAGATATTTTTGAACATGTTAGAACCTTTTTACTGCCTAACGCTCAGCTGAAACGAACTGTGAAATAAAATCTTATCATTTTTCTATCTTAAGATTGCAGTACTTTGGCGCAGTGGTTCTAAAATTTTGTGTGCCATTTCGTCACGCACTACTTTTTGAATTGACTTATTTTTTGCGGTCCATTTGAGTTCTCTTCATGCATTATAAATAATACGAATATATGTCCCACTATGGCTAGGTTTCCTGTGGGAAGGAGAGCGGGGAGATGGAAAAAGAATACAAATAACAATATTTGCAAGTGAAAATTGTTTGGCTTTCAGCAAATTCAGGTAAAATACACTCATAAGACGTAAGAAGCCGTCCATCTACTTGGTAATCAAAATTCAGCACAATTTAGACCACTCACCCACCGTAATTAACTGTAATAATTTCACTGACACCCCCTCTTTGCATTACGTAACCATTTGTACTCGCTGTATTGTTTACCTCTATGATATAAAAAAGAAAATGAACAAACAAAGCTAAAGACAAAAATAAAAAACCCGAATCTATTCATTCTGAAAGCTTTAGTTTGCCTCAAAGGGATTTTTCAACCAATCATATAACAACTGTATCAAGGCAATATCATCTTCGTATTCATCAGCTGGTTTTGAGGATTAATTGCCTTCCTCATTCTGAATCGCAGCAGCTTGACGCTGGCTCTTTGACGGTAGCAAAAACGTTGTCCTTAACGACGGTCAGCTATTCCTGCAGTCAGTTTATTCCTCTATTCGGGTACACTACATGGCCTTTATGTACATACTTTACTGTGCAGCCAAGCCGACTTTTGCATGGTTTGGTGTAACCTACAATTTTCACAAATGCGGCTGCTCAACTGACTTCGTACTGAGAAACAAAATAAGTCATATAGAAGAAACATACAGAAAAACAGACCGAAAACAAATTGGGACACTCCTATGGTATTTCCGAACTGATGATTGTACCTAGCGATAAAGCTAAATTTCGTTTGCCTAAAAGTACATTCTTTGTTGAAAATGAATGATAATCCTGCTATCGAGAATTGATTTCGTGATCATTCACTAGATCCACCTCCCTTTGCTTTAAAGTGTATTCAAATGCCAGAACCTGATCTCCTTAGTTGATTGCATAACATATGGACGGCTTCTGAGTCCATCGGGGGAGGGGGACTTCAGTTCTTAAAACAGATACTTCTCAAAAAGTCCAACTTTCACGGATACACACACGCACACGTTGTTCTCACAAGGTGCGGGACGTAATGTCAGCATAAGTATAAACACGTTAGGAGTAAAAATTCTGTAGAGGTGTACATCTGCCTGCATTTGTGATCCACCTGTTGCCCTTATACGAAAAACGTATAGGAACATTTTTGTAGTAAAAAGGATGCTTTTTACTTTTACTTCCAGCACATTTTCTGTAGGAGGCATACGGACGGAGTCATGAGCGAAAACCCCATGTTCAACAACTTTCATGAGATCGAGCGCACCCACAATCACAGTGAACTTCTGATACGTTATACTGTGGGGAGTGCCTTTAACATGCATACCAAGTTTTAAAACATTTATGGATTAATGCACAATTCAAATCTACTTTACCTGGACTATGAGAGAGAAAATCAAAAAATTTCATTCAACTGGTATTTTGGTAGAGAATGGCAGGACAACTCAGATCTCATCAAATACAAGAACATGACCGCGTTAATGCATGTAAATTCAATTTTATTCCGTCGTTACATTATTGTACTTTCATTTCCACTACAGACCTATTAAGCTATTAGCCGCTAGGCTGTCGCTTATGCTCTTGCGGCTCGGCCGCGAAAAGTCCGACGAAAATGGAAGTTTTAATCGAGAGCGAAATGCGAATCGTTAGCTCGCTAATTATTGTAATTGGTAACACTGGTTATCAGATAACGTAATAACTTACACGAAATATGATAGAAGTTTATCTGGAAGAACATCTAGCGCCGCAGAATGATGCTAGCCTACTTTTAGAAACTGCATCCATGTACGCCGCATGACCACGATAACCTGTTTAAGTATTTCAGCGTGACCAGACATAACATTTTTTTACCACTTCCTCATTTTTTCCCTTTTTTCTTTTACACTTGCATGCTCGAGGTTTAGTCGAAATTAAACGACTAGTTTTCACCTAAGAAAATATTAATTGTAGCGAATGCGCGTGGTCCAGCTATAACCCGTGATGGATATGCTCAAATCGAGGTCTACAGACTACCTCAGTGGCGAAGCCAGCCCAGTATTTGAAAGGAGTCTAGTCTGCAAAGGGGGAAAGCTGTTAGAGAGAGTGCTAAAATTGGAAAAACACTATACTCGACAAAATCGCAAAGAGGGGTCCAAACCCTCTCGCCTCCCCCGGCTACATCACTAAACTACCTGGAGCATTTTATTTTTGTGTTTGCAATACGAGCGGCAAATTTCACGTATAATTTGTTTGAATTATGTTACAGAGACCCGGCAGAGCTGGAAAGGCCATCGCAGTCGAACGCAGCGGCCGTGCGATTCTACAGATATGTGGAGGCAGCCAGAGACGGCCAATCGCAGAAAGATTGTCTTTCTTTATACCCAGACTGCGTCGTGAAAACAGAATAGGTACTTGCATTTCGTGTTTATGGTTTCTCAGAACAAGTTTCGCGAATTGCTGGTTGAAGGTTGACACGCACGGTGACATTCCTTCAAATGAAGATTAATGATCCGGGCTCATGAAACGCCGTCGCTTCGGAATGAGCGCACAAACACAGTATAATATGGTAATTGAACTCGCCGGTACCGGGGACGTGGAATAATCGCCCATAAATGCGAGTTGTCCCAGGTCAGAGTACTGGATGTGCCCAACCGCCATATCAGTCGTTCAATTTCGTTACTGTTAAAAATGTGCTGATATACTTCGGTCTTCGATATCGAGGAATCAGGGGTTTTTCAAACGGCGAGACCGTAGCGAAGGCATGTTCTTGGGGGACAGAGACTTCAAAATGCTAACCAGATGCTAACCCAGTTTCTTCAAATTTAGTCCACTAAAAAAGACATCAATCTGCGATTTAAAAAAATCCGAAGCCGATTTTCGGCAGAATGTTCAAGTCACCGTCCTGATAAAAGGATAGAAAGTCTCCTGCCGTCCGATCCGAGCTTTCGATACCACAGGGAATGAAGTACCCAAAATCTGTCTTCTGGGTCAGAGCCCAGTTGAATTAGGTGAAGAAAATACTGAACGGAAACCAAATTCCCAGATAAATTTTTCAACGAACCTCTGAATAATAGAATAAGTCCTTGCTTGTCCGACGCTTGCATGTCCCCTAATTGTGACACAAGGCCAGTGGCGGACTGAACATGCTGGCCCCTCGGGAAAACACTGAAAACGATCCTCTAGTTTTCTAAAATTACTTTTCATTTCACGATTTCATCGTGGAAACTTTTTACAAAGGTAGATCAATAAGTTAGTAAGGAACTTTACGCTCTCTCTCTTTCGGCGAGAAATGAAGATAGAAACTCAATTTTGGTCTCAAAAGAAAGAAAATTTAATTCTGTTGATGCACCACACCTCCTCTTGGGTGATACCTTGCCGTGGTGAGGAGGCTTATATAATGTGAGCTTTATTTAGACTTTTACATGAAAGGTACTTACAATGAATTACAATCGCTTAATAAGTTAATTGTGCCCAGCGCCAGCGACCTCTTATCCGAGTGTTCCTTCCCCGTGCAATCCCACTGTAACTATTTCGTCCCACCATCTGGTAGAGAGTCTGCCTTTCCTGCGTCTGTATTCCCGAGGTGTCCATTCCAGCAAGCACCTCTTCCACCTGTCCTCCTGAGATCGTATTACGTGCCCTGCGTATTTCATTTTGAGTCTTTTTACCACGTATCTTATATCTTTTGTATTTACTAAGGATCTTATCCTGATGTTTCTAATTTTGTCCCTTTGCCTTATTCCTAACATGTTCCGTTCCACTGCCAGTTGTACTCGGTGTAGTTTATTTGTTTGTGCAACAAGAGCCAAAGTCTGGGCTCCGTAGGTTAGAATCGGGTATGTGCAACCTTCTAAAGTTTTCGCTTTTATTGGCAAGGGGATTTGGTTTTTGTAAATTGTTTTTAGCGCCCAATAACCCCTCCACGCTTGTGACATTCTTCTGTTTAATTCTCTATCTCTTGACCCAAGTACACCACTTCGTTAACCCTTTTGATTGCTTCCTCTTTGATCCTGATGTTTGCCATCTCCTCATTTGACAAAATTGTGGTTTTCTTAAAGTTTAGTTCCAGTCTGCTTTCCTGGTTGTTTCGAGGCATTTCTTCCAACTGTCTTAAATTTTGAGATACTAGCGCCACATCATCTACGAAGCGTAGGTTGTTTAGTCATACTCCGCTTCTATTCTAATTCCTTTTTCCTTCCACCCCATTAGTAGTATAGAAAGGTACGATCCTGGCTCGAGTTCACATTTCTGTAAATTTATTGTTGAAAACATTTTTCTGAGTGAATTCTGTTCTCTCTAGATCGAGTTCACATTTCTGTAAATTTATTGTTGAAAACATTTTTCTGAGTGAGTTCTGTTCTCTCTGAATCGAGCTCACATTTCTGAGCATTCACTGTTGAAAACATTTTTCTGTGTAAGTTCTGTACAATCCTAGACCGAGTTCATATTTCTGTGTAAGTATTGTTCTCTCTGAATCGAGTTCACATTTTTGTACATTCACTGTTGAAAACACTTTTCTGTACATTCGCTGTTGAAAACACATTTGTGTAAGTTCTGTTCTCTGTAACCAAGTTCACATTTTTGTGTTGGTGTTAAAAGAATTGATATTGTAATATAAAGTGGTCGAGTTTCCATTTTTTTATCAGACCACTTTTTTTTTTCTAACTTGGATTTCAAGTGATTTTGGTTTGAAATCTTAATACTAAAAAAAATCGAAAATTGATAACCTAGTTTAAAAAAAAAATAATAAAAAAAATAAATAAAAAAAAATAATAAAAAAAATTTAAAAAAAAATCGAAAATTGATAACCTAGTTTAAAAAAAAAAAAAAATATTATATATTATAAAATGGAAATGATTGAAAGTAAAAGCAATAACTTTAATTTTGATGACTCTACACACTGTGTATCTAAAAAGATACCATCAGTGAAAGTGATTAATCAAGAACCTGTAGGCCTCTGGATGTCTAATGAAAATTTGATGTCTTGTGAGTGGAGAAAAAATTGCAACGAGTCATGTTCAGGTGCCAGCTGTGTAGAACATTTTGTAAATACAAAACCGCACACAATTGAGACTCGAGATGGATCAATTCAAGGTAGGATTATTGATAAAAATCGTATTTTAATCATTAGACGCCAACTTAAACTTATCAGACTTTCTCGAAATGATTACTCTTTTGCTGGTTATTGGGTAAAAGGAGATACAGACTATATTTCAGCACGTAAGTATCTCTTAGTGTTTCTAGATGAAAAGAATCATCCACTACATAAAGAACCAATCCAACTTACAGCTAGAGGTGTATTTCAGGTAGAATTTGATAAGAATTTATTAAAGTTTAGAAAAGAATTTAAAACAGTTTATAGTAAAACACGAGGTGTAATGTCAGATTTATGGTATTCTATGCTTGTGTTCTGTCCTACTTTTGTATCAAACGTAGTAGGTTCTTTAAAAAAGAGTAGAGCATGTTGTATTGAAAATTATATTGTTCCAACAGAATCTAATTTGAACTCTTTATGTGTAGGTAGAGATAAAGAAGTCTCAAAAATTGTTGAAGCTATGTTTAATGATTCTGAAAAATGGAAAGCTGAAAATAGTAAACCTTTCATAACCACATTAGTTCAAGAAAATGAATAATATTAAAGTTGTTATAATGTATTTTTATATGATTTTTCATATAAAAATAATACTTATTTGACTGTCTTTTTTTTCTTTTTCTTTTTTCTCATTTTTTTAAACACCTGTTCGATAATATTCCAACAGAAAATTATAATACACATCCAGTTGAATTTATTTTCTGAATTGTTCTCTGAATTGTTTTCTGATTGCATACCTATTTATAAGAATATTTTTTTTTTTTTTTTTTTTTTCACTGTAGTTCGACCTCCAAGCACCCAGCGACGCGTGTGCACCCGCGCCATCGGAGTACGTCAGAGATCTAGTACAGCGGTTTTTTTTTTATTTATTTTGCATTGAATGTTACTACCTAATCAGCGCTGATTACAGAGACTTAGTAACTCGACATCGTCGACCCCGAGATAACACTTTTGATTTGCCGCCGTGACGCTGTTCAGTCACGGTTACAGTTTGTTATCCCGAGGGGAACTAGCCTAGGTGAGGTGTACGGACCTTTCCCCTCTTTAGCACTTCCGTCTAATATGGGGAGGAAGCCTAATGTACAGCTCCTAGCTCCGATAGAGTGTTATTTAAAATTTGTATATATACTTACGAAGCCCGTAACCAACATTACATATGAGTTTGAAAATGCAAACATAGCACTCTCATATTTATGAATAAATTATCATCGCCGTATAGATTCGATTCATGTATAATTTTTTTCAATGCCATGATGGTGTTATCATTTAATTGATTGCGCTAACCTTGTTAATTATTTGGTTGTTTTCGTGCATAAATTAGCGTGTAATGAAGAAATACGATAAATAAAAAATTGAATTACGTTAAAAGAATAATAGTAGTATTATATATAATAAAATGGAAACGATAAATAAAAAATATGCACCGAGAATGTGTATAGAGTGTAATAAAAAAATTACATACAAAAATTATGCTAGACATGTCAGATCTAAGCATGGAAGGACAACAACAACAGCAAAAGATTTAAGAAATGATTTGCGAAATTGTGGAGTGAAAGGTGTATCTAAGTTGAAAAAATCTGAATTATTGGAAATTAGAGACAAGATACAGAGACAGAGTTCGAATTTTGAGAGAGAGATTCTGAATAAATTAACGAAAAAAGAACTCATTAAAAAAGTTGGAGAAAGAAACAAAAATTTAACTAGAGCTAAAATAATTGAAAAATTCTTACAATCTCAAAATGTAAAGTATCTCCAAGAATTTAATTTTGATGATGATAGTTTTGATGAGCCTATAGTTCGTCCTAGTGTGAGAAAGATAGATGGGTGTTGGAAAAATATGGTAAATCAATTCTCTATAGTATACGAACCTGCAAAATATGATTTAAGAATTTATTTAGACAAAATTACAGAACTTCTTGGTAGAATGCTTAAAAGTGAGATGAAAAAGAAAAAGGCAATAAACATAGGATTAATAGCAGTTGTAAACTATATAGAAATAGATCACACAACTGGAGATAAAATAGGTGATAAAGAGGCATATTTTCGATCAAAGCATCATATTATAGTAGATTCGAATGCAATTGAAAGTGCATTAATCTCAGCAAAAAATGAAGTTATAAAAAAGTATGAGAGTTATACTGCTCAAAATACTAAATATAAATTTGATCAAGTTATTGAAATAAATATTCAATCTGATAAAAATGACCCTTTACGTGGTGGGACTTATATTCAATTACCCAAATTTATTCAATCAAAAAAGTGTTGTATTAATGTGAAAAATATTCAAAATAGAAATTTTAAGTGTCTCAAGCAAGAAGATCTTAGATGCTTTGAATATGCGTTGGAAAGTATTTTGAATTCAGTTACAATTAATACAGATCGAGTTTCAAATTATGATATCACGAAATATGAAGAACTGAAAATGGAATATCCAGTTAATTTAATTCCAGAAAATATTAAAAAATATGAAAAATTTCTAGGTATATCTATCAATATTTATAAGTATGAGGAAGATGAAGAGGGTATTGGTCAATTTTCTTTAATTTATAAACCAATTAGTAGTGAAAACCATGTAAATTTACTACAGTATAAGGATCATATTGTTGGGATAAAAAACTTGAGTGCTCTATTAAAAGGAAAAATACATAAATATACACATCATGTAGAAATTTGTATGAAATGCCATAAAAGATTTAAAGATAAATTAAAATATGAGGAACATTTAAAAAATTGTATAAATGATGAGCAAAATATAGAAATGCCAAATGAAGAGAAGAAATTTCGAAAATATTGCACAAATGGGGCAGAACAATATCATCCATACACAGTGACGTTGGATTTTGAATGTCTATTGGAAAAAATGCAAAAAGAAACTAAATCAACAAAATATCTCCAGAAACATATTGCTAACAGTTTTTGTTTCTATTCTGACCAACAAGGAACACAGCTGGTTAGAGACTCGAATGTACAAAACTTGATGAATCAATTCAATTCTTGGTTAATAGAACATGCTCGCGCATACAACAAGATAAGAAGAATTAATAAGCCAATGATTTGGAGACAAGATGAAGATATCAAATTCAAAGAAACTTCTCACTGTCATTTATGTAACAAGATTCTTGCAGAAAATGAAAAAGTTAGAGATCATGATCATTATACAGGAAATTTTCGTGGGGTAGCCTGTAGAGAGTGCAACTTGCATTTAAGAATGCCAAGATTCATTCCAATTTTGATTCATAATTTAAAATACGATTCCAAAATATTTTTACAATGGTTGTTAAAATTATTTAGTGGGAACGAGAGGGAGCCTTCTGAGAAACATGATGTGAAAATTATTGCAGAAAATTGTGAAAATTATAAAACATTTTCCAAAAAGGTGGTGATAGATCATTGTGAAGTAAAACGAGATTCCACTTATTGCTGCACTTGTAAAAGAAAATATTGGGACAAAATATTTAAAAAATGTTCCTCTTGTCAAGGAGAAAAACTGAAAATAAGTAGGAAAGGAGATAAAATACCTATAGAAATGGAATTTAGATTTATTGACACATTAAATTTTGTGGGAATTAGTTTAGATCAAGCAGTAAAAAATCTAGCAGAAGTGAATGACTGTTTTTGTGCTAGGTGTAAAAAAGTACAGAAAATTAGGAAAGGACAATTTTTACCAATAAATGAGAATGGCATTTTAAAATATGCAGCAAAATGTGAAATTTGTGATTCTGAATTGACAAAACCGATTAATTATAATAAATTTCAAAATATATTGAGAGAATTTAAAAAAGAAGACCTACATTTGGTTTTACAGAAGGGGATTTATCCTTATGACTGGGTTAGTACTTATGATAAATTCTCTGAGCAATTACCATTAGATAAAAAGGCGTGGTATTCGATGTTAAATAATAAACATATATCTGATGACGATTTATCAAAAGCAAAAAAAGTTTACAAATATTTTGGATGTAAAAATTTTGGAGATTATCATGATTTATACTTGAAACTAGATACAATTCTCACAAAAGATATTTTTGATAATTTTAGGGAAATGTGTTATAAACATTATGGACTAGATCCTGTATATTATATTTCAGCACCACATTTATCAGATAGTGCTTCTTTAAAATTCACGAAACAATCGCTTGAGCTAATTACTGATCAAGAAAATTATGAAATTTATGAGAAAGGAATAAGAGGAGGGATTTCCAACATTCCTCATAGACACGCTCTTGCTAATAATTGTTACTTTTACGATGAGAAAGAAAGAAAAACGATAAAATTAAGCAAAGAAAAAGCCAAAGAGAAAGGAATTTGGGATAGTAAAAAGCATATCAGTTATATTCTATATTTAGATTGTAATAATTTATATGGGTGGGCTCTGAGTCAACCATTACCAACAGGTGAATTCTTGAACTATAATTTGCTAGCCCATCAAATCAATGAAGCAAAAAATTCCGAAGCAAAGAAATCTTTAGAAAGCAAATTTGAAAAATTGACTTATAAACCATCAGACTTTACTCAAGATGTAATTCTTGCTCTAGATGACAATGGTGAGTATGGATATACTTTTATAGCTGATCTTGAGATTCCTACAGAATTACACGAAAAATTTAAAGATTATCCCATGCTTCCAGAACAATATGTACCTAGAGAATCAGAATTGTCAGATTTTCAAAAAATTTTGATTGAACAAAAAATAGGTAATAAACCAAAAATGAGTAAATTAATAAGTACGCTACACCCAAAACATAATTATCTCATTGATTACAGAATGTTGAAAGAATGCTTGAAACAAGGTATAGTTTTAAAGAGTATAAATAATTACATAAGATTCAAACAAAAAGCTTGGATGAAACCATATATTGATAAGAATACAAGCTTAAGACAAAAAGCAAAAAATGATCATGAGAAAGATCTCTATAAATTACTCAATAATAGTGTCTATGGGAAACAAATGGAGAACGTTAGAAAAAGATGTACAGTACAAATAGTGACTACTTTAGACTCATTTCTTAAACAGAATGAGTTTGAAACAAGAGTTGTTCTTGATGAAGAAACTGTTTTACTTCACATTCAAAATAAGAAAGTAAAGTTGAATAAACCAATATTTGGGGGGTTTGTTGTTCTGGAGTTGTCAAAATTATTAATGTTCCAGTTCTACTACAATGTTTTAAAAACGAAATATGGAGACAAAATAAGATTATTAGGAACTGATACAGATTCTTTGATTGTTTATATAGAATGTGATGATGTTTATGAGGACATAAAAGAGAATCTAGATTATTACGACACTTCAGATTATTTAATGGATTGGATGCCTCAAGTAAACAAAAAAGTTCCAGGATTATTCAAGGATGAATACTTAGGAATCCCAATAAGAGAGTGGGTAGGACTAAGATCAAAAATGTACTCCTTCAGAAACGACACATCGAAAGAGAAAAAAGTGTGTAAGGGAATTAAAAGATTGAATATAGAAAGAATGAAATTTGAAATGTACAAAAACTGTTTGTTCAATAGCAAGCAAACTAAGGAAATTGTGCATGGAATTGTTTCCAAAAAGCTGAAATTGTATACTATATCAATCAATAAAATTGCACTATCTCCTTATGATGATAAAAGATACTTAATTGATGAAATGAATACACTTCCATATGGCTATAAAAAATATTGTATAATAAATGAAACGAACTAAAATAAAGAATAAGACTGAAGTTTTAAACTTTGATAATAGTGTTCCAACTTGTAGATTGAAGGAAGTGTTTCCTAATATAATGAGATGTTGTATATGTGGTCCTAGTGGGTCTGGGAAAACGAATGTTTTATTGACTATATTAGTGGATAGACCATTACCTGATAATGTATATTTATGTTCAAATACTTCTAATCAACCAAAGTATGAAAAGTTTCGCCAAATATTGCAAAACGAGAAACTTAAAAACAAAAAATTTCATACAGTATCACTCGAGGATTTACCAGACCCTAATAAAATAGAAAAAGGATCAGTAGTAATCTTTGATGATATCTACACAGAAAACCATGATAAAATAGGTAAATATTATTCATGGAGTCGTCATAATGATATTTCATGCTACTATTTATCCCAAACATATTCAAAAATTCCAAAACAACAGATTAGAGATAATTTTAATTACTTAATTCTTTTTGAACAAGATCTTACCAATCTGACACATATTTATAACGAATATGCTAGGACCATAACATTTAATCAGTTCAAATCAATATGTAATGATTGCTGGCAAAAACCGTATGACTTTGTAGTTATAGATAAAGAATGTGATCAGAAAAATGGTAGGTTCAAATACAAATTTGAGGAAAATTTTATATTATAAATGAGAAAGCTAACAGATTATAATTCAAATGATATTGATTTTGTTGTAAAACAACGTGCACTTCTACAAAAAAATATTGAATGTGCAAAGTTAGGTCAAGTGAATAGAAAACTAGAAATGGAAGAAAACTATAAACCAATCATTGATACAATAAAAGACCTTAAGCCTGTAATACAACAACCAGTATTACCTATGATTGCTGACAAGCCAAGAGAAATTACCTATGAACGGTCAGAGGAAACACCAGGATTTGATATGTCTCAAAGTCTTGCATGTAGATATTTGTCTTACTATACTAATAAAAAAATACCTACTGATTCAACTTTTGGTATTAGATACGAAAATAAAGATTATTATATAGGAAATGCACGACTCATGGAAGTTCATCATTATGCTGATAATAATCGTGCTGATATTAAGCTAAGTAATGACACTACCCTTTATCCAGGAACACAAGGACTATGGGAATTACTAACTATGCAAAAACCTGAAAATTATACTGATGAAGACCTGAAAAATTATCAAAAAATTATTCTCAGTACAGAATCTTATCGTTCTGAGAATGGACAAATTAAAAGTAGTCGTGGGTATAAATATTTAAATTTCATCCAACCTATGTTGATTGAGAAGGAACTCATACTTTCACATCGTGGCTCTGGCCTCAAGAAAATTTATACCAATCAGACTGATTATAAATACTGGAACGATCCTAAAGAATTAATTGATCGATTTACAATACTGAAAGGTATGTGGGAAGCAGGTAATCATAATCCACAAATATTCAATGAAATGACCAACATTCGGGAGGAACTGATAGAAGCCAAAAAAAATTTAAAAACCTTATAATAAATGTTTACTAGAAAAAATCATCATTATTTGTATGAATCAGTTGAAAAAATTCAGAATAACACGGGGAAAATCTTAGAGTCTGTTCTGAAAATTGTCATAAAAGATGTTGGCGAAATTTCAGATATGATAATACAATGTATAAAAAATGTCATTAATAATGAAAATTATACTGTTGGTATAATAGAGTATGCTAATGGTGTGAAAGAGTACATAAACAATATAAAGGATAACACAAGCAGTATTTTACCACAACTGAAAAAGATTACTGAACATGATCAATCAGCTGTAACTGAACTGAAAAATATTACGCGGCAGGTAGTTGGATTGGCTACCACCTGCGAGAATTCACTTTTCAATATTACCCAATTAGGAGCAATTTTAACAGAATTGAAAAATATATCAAAAACAAATCAAAATATTCAGAAAATATTGGAGGAAAATGTTCAAGAAATATTGGAGGAAAATTTACCACAAACAACTGAAAATATTCAGAAAATATTGGAGAAAAATTCACAAAAAACTGGAAATATTCAGAAAATATTGCAGGAAAATTTACCACAAACAAATGAAAATGTTCAAAAAATATTAGAGGAAAAGACAGAAATGTTCAAAATGTAGGTTATCATGAAGGTCAATAGAAAATGTCAAGTAATATAAAAAATGCAGTCATTAGTTGAACTTGAAGCCAAAGAACTTCATAAACCTGTGATAAAAAAATTTCAGAAAAGAAAAATTATCACAAATGAAATCAATGAAATCTGGGCAGGTGATTTATTAATTATGTCCCAGTATTCAAAAGAAAATAGGGGTTATAAGTATATGTTAGTAGTTATTGACACCTTCTCAAAAGTACTCAGGATAAAACCCCTCAAGGAAAAAACAGGGAAAGAGGTTTCTCAAGCTTTTGAGAAAATTATTGAAGAAAGCGAATATGGTCCACCTAAAAAATTACATGTCGACAAAGGTACAGAATTTGTAAATTCAGTTTTTAAAAAATTAATGGGAAAATATAATATTCATATGTATCACACAGAGAATGAGGAAAAATCAGCAATTGGTGAGAGAGTAAACAGAACCATTAATGGGATGTTGAGAATAATTTTTGAGATTCATAAGAATCATAAATGGGTTCCATTTATACCAGAGATATTGCACGAATATAATAATGTGAGGGTACATAGAACAATAGGAATGCGTCCTTGTGATGTGAATAAAACAAATGAACAAGAAATTTTTCATAGAATGTATTCTTCAAGTTTCTCCAGGCGACCAAAATTCAAGGAAGGAGATCGTGTGAGAATACCCAAAAAGAAAGAAACTTTTGAGAACAAGTATAAGAACAACTGGACAAGAGAAATATTTGTAGTTGACAAAGTATTCCACACAAACCCTCCCGTCTATTCTATTAAAGATTTGAAGGGTGAAGAAATTTTAGGTAAATTTTATCGCCAGGAACTTCAAAAAACAGTTTTCTAAAATTTTCTACTATAAATATGAGTAAAAACTGTGGATTATCTAAAAGAGGTGGTGATATTGTGGATACAATTGGTAAATATGTACCATTTCCACTTCACTGGCCCGGATATAAAGCTCTTGGTCCTGGTTCGAATACAGACCTCGATATTCAAAAAGGTGTAAAACTGAAAAATAAATTAGATGAAATAGCTATGGATCATGATGTAGATTATGCAAATACAGATGATCCTAATGAACGTGATTATGCTGATAACAGATTCACATGGCGAGCCTGGGAGCGTGTCAAAGATCCTAATGCTAAATTAGATGAAAAAATTCCAGCATATGTAGCAGTAAATTTAATGAAATTAAAACAGAAGTTAGGTTTAGGAATTTATAAAAAATTTTATAATATAAATAATATGAGTAAAAACTGTGGATTAGGACAACATTTGCGATTACCTAATGAAATATTACCTAAAAAAGGTGAAGGATTTTATATTGATCGAAAAACAACCACTAATAATCAGAAAAAAGAAGGCAAAGGATTTCATATTGATCGAAAAACAACAACCAATGATCTCCCAGAAATAATGAATTATTTGAATAATTTATATGTTAACAAACAGGAAAAAAAAGGTAAAGGATTTTATATTTATCGGGAAACCGCAATCAATGATCAAAAAAAAAAAGGTGAGGGTATCAAAGTAAGTAGATACATTAAATATCCTATCAATCCAGATAATGAACAAGTTGACAAAATTAATATTGGTGTTGAGAAAGGGGTACCTGTTGTACTAAATTTAGGATACGAAAATTTAATCAGAACTAAAAATAGCACACAGAACGAAACATATTTACCTCTAACAAAAGCACAAGTGAATCAAATTGAGACAGCAAAAACCAAGGAAAAAGGTTTAAAGCTAAAACTGAACAAAACACAACTGAAGCAGGTTAAAAATGGTGGATTCTTCCCACCAGCTATCCTAGCAGGATTGGCTGCTATTGCAGCAGCTAAACCTGCTGTAGAAGTAGGTACTAAAATAGTAGAAACTGTAGGTAATTTAATATCAACCGCCAAGCAAGCAATTGATAATAAGAAAGCCAATGACGAGTTAGTAGAAGAGAGAAAACGTCGTAATGAAAAGTTGGAGTACAAGTCTGGTGAAGGCATAGGACAATATCTACAAATACCTAACGAAGTTCTAAAGAAAAAGAGCGTTAAAAAAATAAAAAATGGCGTTAAAAAAATAAAAAATGGCGTTAATGGTAGTATTCAAAAAGACTGTTTAGGTGTTGAGAAAAATAAAAGAGGCGTTAAAAAAATAAAAAATGGCGTTAAAAAAATAAAAAATGGCGTTAAAAAAAAATGCGATGGCGTTAAAAAAAGAAAAATTGGGGGTGACATGATCACTCAACAAGTAATTAAAAAAATCTTAGATAATGAAAAAAAAAAAAAATAACCATCAAGAATGACGCATTAACTAATTTTGAAATAGAAGCATATGCTGAAAAATTGCAAATACCTCATTTCAGAGGAGTTTTTATGCTTGATGAGCTACACCAAAAATCAAAAAATATGAATGTGGAATTGTAAATTTAGACACTTCAGACCACTCTGGAACTCATTGGACTGCTTACTGTAAGAATGATTCACAAGTTGATTTTTATGAACCGTTTGGTAACATTCCACCACCAGAATTAGTGAAATATTTTGGACAGTCTAGAATTACTTATAATTATACGCAGGATCAAAAACTTGATGAAACAAATTGTGGTAGACGGTGCATAGAATATTTATTAAAAATTAAAAAAAAAATACTATAAATGAAATATATAAATGGTTCTTACAGTATGCTTATGAGCGGTACAGATTCTGTTCTTTATCATGATTTTAGTGGAGTTGATGACATTATTAGACTCAACCCTAATAAAGAATGGGAAATTGGGTTAGAATCTTTCCACACATCTTATCGTTTTTTCAATATAACTGTAACTAAAAACAATTCACTTACTTTTTATAAGGAGGTGAACGAATTACCTACAACTATAGTACTTGATCCTGGTATTTATGAAGTAGCTGATATTATTAAATGTATACATGAAAGTAAACATGCTAGGGCTGCTAATATAACCTTGAAAATAAATAAATACGCTCATACCATAATAATGGGGAGTCCATCACATATAATAGATTTAAGAGATGTGACTTCTGTTGGTAATATATTGGGTTTTACTAAGCAAATTATACCAGCTGGAAAAGAAGTTGAATCTGATAGCCACGTTAAAATTTTTCCTATTGAAAGCATTAAGGGGATATGTAATGAATGTAATAACGGTAATGAAAAAATACTTTTTTATTTTCCTATATCATCACTACCCGGAGAAAAAATAATCTATACACCAAATGAAACTCAATATTATAGAGTGAGAAATAAAGAAATAAGCGAGATTGTATTAAACCTTTATGATCAGAATGGCAATCCACTTGAAAATAATGGTGAAACATATTGGGCATTTTTAATCATACGTGAAGTACGATAATTAAAAAAAAAAAAAAAAAATACTATAAATGAATGGTTACGAAAGTTTTGAATTAATAGAATTCTCCACTGCTAATAATATTGATATAAATAAAAAAGATGAGGAAATTATAATTGAAATAAATACTCCTAATATTTGTACTTTACCTTGGAAAAGCGAGGTAGTTATAGCTGGTCGTCTGATAGTACGTGATAAAGACAAAAAAATTGCGAGTTTCGATCGTAGTACAGTACAAGTAATTAATAATGGGTTTCTCCATATTTTTAGGCAAATTATTTATAGAATTTCTGATGTTCAGGTAGATATATTGGAGTATCCAGGTGTAGCCAGCACCATTAATGGTCTCGTTTCACTGTCCAAAACCACCAAGTATTCTAATGCAGGATGGAATCTAAATAATGATTACATGAATGTTGATGCGAATGGTTACTTCAAAGTTGCATTACCTTTCGATATGTTTCTAGGTTTTGGAACTTATAAAGAAATTCTCTTTAATGTTAGTCAATCCTTGATACTAGCAAGAGAACAACATGGTGTTACAAATATGCTACAAGTTGACCCAAATTTAAAAGATTATACTGTGGAATTGAATCTGAAGTATATAACTTGGAGAATGCCAGTGGTGAAGCTTTCATTACAACTTGAAAAAGAAGTTTTACCATTGTTAAATAAAGACATACCAATTCGTATGAATTTTGAGCATTGGCAATGTTTAAAGAAACCTGCTGGTAGTGTATCAGGAAAAGAATTTAGGTGGTCAATTCCTACAGATATTACATCACAATATGCTTTTGTAGTTTTCCAAAATAAAAGGAACAATGATCTCTTTGCTGATAAAAGTAAATTTGATCATTGTAATCCTTATGATGTACGTTTCAATGTCAATGGTTATGAATATCCTCGTCAGCAAATGCGATTAAATTTTAATGAAAAGGATTCAGGAGCTTTATATACATATTTTAAAAATTACAATGGAAAAGACGATGTTTTAATTGATCTTGTGCAATTTGAAAAAGAATATACTATCTTTTGCTTTGATCTTACAGGACAACCTGACGCTCTACAAACAGATGTAGCCAATGTACAAATTATATTCTCATGGCGTGATGATTTTCCTAATACAGCTGAAATATTTGTTCTTTTGAAACAACCTGTTTGTTATGAATACAAACCTATATCTAGAGCGGTTAGACCTGCTCCTAAAAACTAAAAAAAAAAAAAAAAAAAAAAAATATTCTTATAAATAGGTATGCAATCAGAAAACAATTCAGAGAACAATTCAGAAAATAAATTCAACTGGATGTGTATTATAATTTTCTGTTGGAATATTATCGAACAGGTGTTTAAAAAAATGAGAAAAAAGAAAAAGAAAAAAAAGACAGTCAAATAAGTATTATTTTTATATGAAAAATCATATAAAAATACATTATAACAACTTTAATATTATTCATTTTCTTGAACTAATGTGGTTATGAAAGGTTTACTATTTTCAGCTTTCCATTTTTCAGAATCATTAAACATAGCTTCAACAATTTTTGAGACTTCTTTATCTCTACCTACACATAAAGAGTTCAAATTAGATTCTGTTGGAACAATATAATTTTCAATACAACATGCTCTACTCTTTTTTAAAGAACCTACTACGTTTGATACAAAAGTAGGACAGAACACAAGCATAGAATACCATAAATCTGACATTACACCTCGTGTTTTACTATAAACTGTTTTAAATTCTTTTCTAAACTTTAATAAATTCTTATCAAATTCTACCTGAAATACACCTCTAGCTGTAAGTTGGATTGGTTCTTTATGTAGTGGATGATTCTTTTCATCTAGAAACACTAAGAGATACTTACGTGCTGAAATATAGTCTGTATCTCCTTTTACCCAATAACCAGCAAAAGAGTAATCATTTCGAGAAAGTCTGATAAGTTTAAGTTGGCGTCTAATGATTAAAATACGATTTTTATCAATAATCCTACCTTGAATTGATCCATCTCGAGTCTCAATTGTGTGCGGTTTTGTATTTACAAAATGTTCTACACAGCTGGCACCTGAACATGACTCGTTGCAATTTTTTCTCCACTCACAAGACATCAAATTTTCATTAGACATCCAGAGGCCTACAGGTTCTTGATTAATCACTTTCACTGATGGTATCTTTTTAGATACACAGTGTGTAGAGTCATCAAAATTAAAGTTATTGCTTTTACTTTCAATCATTTCCATTTTATAATATATAATATTTTTTTTTTTTTTTTTAAACTAGGTTATCAATTTTCGATTTTTTTTAAAATTTTTTTTATTATTTTTTTTTATTTATTTTTTTTATTATTTTTTTTTTAAACTAGGTTATCAATTTTCGATTTTTTTTAGTATTAAGATTTCAAACCAAAATCACTTGAAATCCAAGTTAGAAAAAAAAAAGTGGTCTGATAAAAAATGGAAACTCGACCACTTTATATTACAATATCAATTCTTTTAACACCAACACAAAAATATGAACTTGGTTACAGAGAACAGAACTTACACAAAAGTGTTTTCAACAGCGAATGTACAAAAATGTGACTTCAACAGCGAATGCCCAGAAAAGTGTTTTCAACAGTGAATGTACAAAAATGTGAACTCGATTCAGAGAGAACAATACTTACACAGAAATATGAACTCGGTCTAGGATTGTACAGAACTTACACAGAAAAATGTTTTCAAACAGTGAATGCTCAGAAATGTGAACTCGAGCCAGAGAGAACAGAATTCACTCAGAAAAATGTTTTCAACAATAAATTTACAGAAATGTGAACTCGATCTAGAGAGAACAGAATTCACTCAGAAAAATGTTTTCAACAATAAATTTCCCAGAAAATCTCTTCTATCATGCTGTTGAATAGATTTGGTGACAGAGGGTCGCCTTGTTGTACCCCTTTTGTTATTGCAAATTTTGATCCTACTTTGTCTAATTTAATTTTAGCTGTTGCTCCCTTGCACATTTCTTCTAAAATCGTTATAAATTCTTGAGGAACTCCTTGCTGCCTGAGTGTCTTCCCCGTAAATAGCTTTGCTTTACTATATCGAATGCTTTTTGAAAGTCTCCGAAGTTCTTCGGTAAGAAGGCAAAGGATGATCTGTGTCACCTTATTCGACATTTTATTATTATCATTTCAAATGGCCTCCTTTTGGGTGATACCTTACCGCGATGAGGAGGCTTAAGCATACAAAATTTAAAAAAGACTCTCCATGAGGTTATATACCGTTAAAATCGCGACCAAAAGCACCTAGGAGAAGGCAAACTTCGACAGTAATGAAAAACTACAACAGTATCTCTTTCCAGGAAATGTAGTTTTTCCAAATATTAATTACTGATGATGGCGTTCCAACTGGTATATAATTTTTACGGACGTAAAAAGCTCCTTATTCGGATGTCCGGTAGGGAGCTACTTGGGGGAGCATCATCAGAATTTTTTTTTTTAAAGCGCAATTAAAATAGGAATTTGGAATGTGCGAAGCTTGAATGGAGTTGGAAGATTAGAGAATCTTAAAAGAGAAATGAAGAAGCTTAACCGAGGAATAGTTGGAATAAGTGAAGTAAGGTGGAAGGAAGAGAATTATTTTTGGTTGAGAGACTTTAAAATAATGAATACGAAGGGAATAAAAGGGCAAGCAGGCGTTGGAATTGTTACGAATAAACAAATGGGCAATGCAGTTATTATATTATAAACAACAGAGTGAAAGGTTAATCTTGATATGTAATACCAAACCGGTTATGCCGACTAATACTCATGAGGATGAAAGGATTGAGGAGGTATATGAAGAATTAGAAGGACTTATAAATAATGTTAGAGGCAAAGAGAATCTTATTATTATGGGTGATTGGAATGCTAGAGTTGGTGAAGGAAAAGAAGGTAACGAAGTCGGGGATTTTGGATTAGAAATGAGAAATAAAAGAGGAGAGCGGTTGATAGAGTTTTGTGCGAAGTATAACTTAGTTGTAGAAAATACGCAATTTAAAAATCATTATAGAAGAAGGTATACATGAAAGAGTCCAAGTAACGAAGGTAGATATCAAATTGATTATATTATTACAAAATAACTGTTTTGGGAATCAAACATTAAATTGTAAAACTTATCCGGAAACCGATATTAACAGTGATCATAACTTAGTAGTAGTGACATGTAAGCTTAAATTGAAGAAACTTGGTAGAAAAGAAGAGGTAAAAAAATGGAATTTGAAAAAAGTTGGAAAATATTAATATATTAGAGGGAAATGTCAAGAGGATAGTGTATTAGAATTAGAGGTTGAAAAAGACAGAAAATTAACAGTGTGGAGGAAAAATTGGGTAAAATAAAGGAGAAGGAATATTAAAGTCAGCAGAAGAGAATCTAGAGAGAAGAAAAGAAACATGGATGAAGGAGAAACTCCTCAGAAAGATGGATGAACGAAGGAAATATAAGAACGCAAACGATAGGGAAGGAAGGCATATTAGCTTATCAAAGGTGAGGAATGAATAAAGAGAGAAACTGTAAAAAGGCAAAGGAGGAATAGATGAAAGAAAAAAGTGATAAGATAGAAGAATTTATGAATAAGGGACAAATAGACCTGGCTTATAGAAAAGTAAAAATGGAGTTTGGAGAAAGAAAAAAGAAAACAAGTAGTACAAAAAATATGGAGGGAGAGCTTATTTGCACAGCTGGAGGAAAAGTGAAAAGGTGGGTAGAGGGAGGAAGATGTGGAAGAAGATGAGAGGGGAGACTTAATTTAAGAGGAGAATTTGACAAAGCATTGAGAGATTTAAAGAAAGGGAAAGCTCCAGGAGTGGATGAGATACCAGCTGAATTATTACAGAACTAAGGAGAACATGTACTTGATAGATAGTACAAATTAGTATGTTGTGTTTATGATAAAGGGTGAATGCCAGAGGACTTTTACAAAGAGTGCTATTGTAATTATAACAAAAAAAAAGTAGAAGCAGATAAGTGTGAAAATTATCGAACAATTAGTCTTCTTTCGCATGTGCCAAAAATATTAACTAGGATAATAATTTATAGGACAATTGAGAATAGAATAGATCCAAAACTAGGAAATGATCAGTTTGGATTTATAAAAAGTAGAGGTACTAGGAAAGACGTGTTCGCGTTGAGATAAATTATAGATGAGAGACTCATAAAGGGGTAGAATACATTATTATGGCATTTGTTAATATTAAAAAAGCTTTTGATAATGTTAAATGGGATAAAATGTTTGATATTCTAAAAAATATAGAAATAAAATTTAATGAAAGACGAGTTATTTTAAACTCATATAAAGGACATAAAGCCACATTAAGAATAGATGAAGAGAAAGGGGAGACTAATATAGAAAATGGTCTAAGGCAGGTTGGCTCCTTATCTCCAGTATAATTCAATCTGTACGTATGGAGTGGGCCGTAAAAGAAATAAAATAAAAATTTGAAGCAGGTGTCACTATACATGGAAAGCGAGTAAAGATGCTCAGGTTTGCAGATGATATTGTCTTATTAGCTGAAAATAGTATTGATTTGGAAAACATTTGAAATGGAATGGAGAAGATTTTGAGTATAGAATATCATATGAGAATAAATAAAAATAAAGTAATGGTATGTAATCGTTGTGAACACGGCAGCTTAAATATGAATATCGGACAGGAAAAGATTGAGGAAGTAAGTGCCTGGGGAGTATGCAACTCCACACAAATAAGAGAATCTGCAGAAAAGGAAAATTGTCAGCGATGCTCGTACTCCTTCACGACAATGCGCGTCTGCACACGGCTACCCTATCAACATCGATGGTGAAGACTTTTCACTGGGGAATGAATCCGCACCCAGCATACTCCCCAGACTTCAGTCCCTGCGATTATCAAATTTTCGGTAGCCTAAAGATATTCCTGCAGTGAAAACTTATCCCAACGGATGATGAGGTGATGGCAGCAGTCAAAGAATGGATGAAACAAGCTGCATGGAATTTCTGGAAAGAATGTTTGGAAAAACTACCTGAATGTTGGCAAAAATGTATCGATAGGGATGGTGATTATGTGGTGCATTAATAGAATTAAATGCTCTTTCTCGTGAGACCAAAACTGAGTTTCTATCTTCATTTCTTGCCGAGAAAGACAGCGTAAAGATCCTTACTCATTGATGGTGTGCCTTTGTACAATTACATCAGGATGTCTACCAAATAAAAATATCTGAAATTCTCGACTTTTTCATGACTTTTCCTTGGATCACAACCTGAAATTACCACAAAATCACACAAACAGCAGGCTCGTATATCTGCCATGTCAAGTACTCGTTGTTGCTTGTTCCGGATCATTTTCGAAGATAAATATAATCAATAGTTAGGCAGGCTGAGTTGTTACCTACGCTCTATTTTTATTTATTTATTTTTTATTTTTTCGTCTTTCTAGAAGAATTTGGAGAGAATTAATGATTTTTGGTAAAAAGCAAATTAAAAATATACAATTGAATTCATGACGTTCATGACCACTGACTTCAATATCCATAACTTTTTCATTCATGACGTTCATGACTTTCATGACTATAGTAGACACCCTGTTACATGACACTTTGATTCTTTTCATGTATAAAATGGCCACAGGCCGGCCTCTCGGGAAATGTCTGGATTTTCGAACTCCAGTCCGCTGCTGCGCAAAACTCCCCCTCCCATAAATCAGTTTTGTAACATTTTTCTAAAAAAAAAAAAACCTTAAGGACGTCCTTTTTTAGCGATAATATGTTCTACTTGAAGTTGGTGACAAAATTATACCACATCTTAGGTATATTTTCTTCATTCGTAACTCCAAAACGGGAAGGGGGCTCAACTAGTTACTGAAGTGTATACATACACAGGTGAACACAGGCCTTGCGGCACAGAACGTAGAATTTTTTGACATTTTTCGCAAATTTTAACAAACAGAAAGATACAAATCATTTTCGGACCAATTTCCACACATCATCCTCATCAAGAGAGGACAGATTTCAAATAAAATGATCCATGAATCACAAATCAAAATACTTGCTAGACAAATATCTATGATTCGAATCATTTATTCAACAATCCGACGAACTAGTATTTACTAGATTATTTTCTGTGATTTAAGGCAAAGTAGGGTAGGATGACGCAGGTGTCGGTTTGCCATATTAATAGCGCTATAAAATAAAAGTAACAGAGTAAATTTGTAGCGTTTCTATACCAGACCTTGTGTACAAATTTCCTTAGTCGCTGACCTGTTCGTTCTTTTTCTATGATTGTTTCCGGTGATTTTTATTTAAGAATAAGTGCTTGAAAATGTTCGGTCGTTTTGAAATGATTTTGCGAAATTGTGATTAATTTTTCACGATTTTCAATATATTACGTGAGTCATATGGTATTTTCCCTCCTCTTTTAGAATATTTCATCAGTTTTACCAGTAAACTGAGCTATTATACTTTTTTTTGTCCTCAAAGTTACATACTATGGCAATTTCTAAGGGCGGGTAAGATGGCCAAAGTGTGAGTAGGTCAAGATACCGCTCTACGTATAATGAATGATAAATTTCGATTATTAATGATTTCACGAAAATTTTTCAGATAGTTATTTTAGATTATGGGGTTGAATTACGTCAGAAAGATCACCAGAGGTTCTTGGGCAGAAACACGACAGAATATGTGAGAGAGAAAAAAAATAAAACCATAACATAATATGTGAAGTCAGTCGACTCGGAAAGAACCCATAATAGCTTAAAAGTTACATTTCATACGTTTTATGCTCAAATAAAAAAAAATCGTATGAGTTTGCATATTTTCATTACAGTTTTATTGAACATGTAATTACCATAAGACATTTTACCCGACCAAAAAAAGCATCTTACCCACCCTATCGGGCAAGTTGGCCGAAAAGGGGGTCCGGGAAAATAATTGTACCTTTATGTGTGGGGGTAAAACTAAAAAACCTCTTAATAGAAGTTGTAGATACAGGATTAGAATATCAGTAGCCAGATTAATTTCAGCCTCATTGGATGTACTGTCAAGAAACGATGACCATTCTTCGAGATGTGTGTCGTCTTATCCTACCTTACCTTATGTGTGATTCGAATCATCACTGAAAAATTCACTGTTGAATATAAATCTTTTTTTTTTTTTTTTTAACCTTGTTTACATTTTGTTTGCAACAGAACAAATACCACTGAAGGATCGAAAAGAATCGTATGTTTACTCCTTTTTATTTATAAAATTCATCATCTTCGCTTTTCCACACTAGACAGAAATAAGTATGGATGATATAGAAATGAAAAATTCATAACTAAAGAAAGAAGAGAAGAAGCATCTTATTTTTAATATGCATTTAAATGATTTTTTTTTTTAAATTGATTTATTGATTTTTTTTTATAAAATAGATGTTTGTGATCTGTCATTTGATTCATATATTATTTTCAATGATCTGTGAGAGAAGTATTATAGGATTGTTGCTCGTTGCAGTATTTGTATATGATGTGATTCGACTCTTTTTTTTATGGTTTGGCCCACTCTTGTCCTTGTCTACTAATCCCCGGAATTTTTTCATCACCTTTTCCCTCTTTCCATAGATACAATACTATGAAATCCGGGCTTTTCAGTATTATCAATGTTCTTTCCATTACCACTTCTCACACCTGTCATTGGCACAAACCATCGAATCTAGATATAAGCTCAAAATTTTAACGAAACTCGATTCACAGACGCCATGGTAGTTTTGAGCGGGAATGGTGTTTGTTTGGGTGTGCTTGCCTATGTATTTGTTTATGAAAAAAAGGTTGTATGTGTGCTTGTGTGAGAATGTGTGCTTGTGGGTATACCTGGGTGTAAGTGAAAGTGTATGCTTGTATGTTCCTCGTCAGTAGTAAATAGTTTTCTTTTTCTTCCTTTTTTTCTCTTTTTTCCTTGTTTTTTGTTTGTTTTATTTTTGGGTTTTTAAATTATGTATTATTATTATTACCTTACATAACGTTGTGGCTCCCCTGCCAAGAACCTGGGGATTACCTGTCGGCAGGGAAGGGTAAAATGTATAAAATGAATAAAAATAAATAGATCAATTTTGATCAATCGTCGATTTTGACTTTCAAAAGCCTAGTTTTGCAACTGGAATGGTAATTTTTACAGTTTCACCATCTCAACATTTCAAGTTATCTTCTAGCTTATGCTAGAAATCTTAGTGTTAATTTAAATCAGAATTTATCTTTCAAGCCCCAGTGCGTGAAAAAAATTTGAAATTTTTTATGGAACTACATTCGCTTTCTATGGATGAGCTTTAAGATAACTTGAGATGTCAATGTGAAAGAAATACAACAATTTTTTGAAATTCTGATTTTGGAAGCTGGAGAATCCAATGTAATGTTCTAATTCAGCAACTACGCAACTATTATTCCAATAGTTTTTCTATTTTCAGGCAAACGTATATTATCTTCTCTTCCTCTGAAGACTCGTTTCAGTACATTAATATTCTGAGTAGCTCTTATGAAGGCTTGAAAAAGTGTCCGAGTGAATTTTTAAATTGTTCAAATGAATTTCAAAAGAAGCCCGAAATCTAAGAGCAGCTGAGTGGACACTATAGGATCTTAGTAGAATCTTAAAGAATTTCAAATGAATTTGAAAAAGTCACAACGTCCAGATAGAAAGTTGTTCGGTGAAAGGTGAGGAGAGGGTGTAAGTAAAAATGTTTCATGTAAAATTTTGCTGTTTTGACAAGAGAGCGAAGTGGGCGATTTTTTCATTTTCATCCATCTGCACCAGAAAAACCATTCATTTTCAATGGTTTTTTTCCCTCAAATTTTACAACAAAAAAAAAAATAGAAAGGTGAAATATTCTTTGCTTCATTCTGCATAACTGAATACTCAGCCAGAAATCCTTGTACAAAGAATGGAAAACTAACTAATTGTTACGAAGAAGAAATATTTTAGTAAGTGCTACCAACAAAATACGTAATTTACACTACGAAATTTGGATCAAAGGAAAATACTGCCAAAAAAGAACCAATAGAATTTTGATAGTTACATTTTTATTTATGCAGTGTCATTCATTATGATAATTAGATACCAAAAAACCATCACTACAAAATTACAAACAATAAAAAGAAAAAGTTATTCTACTGATTCTAATATGGTAGACTTTTCAAAATTATCAGGCAAGGGTAAAATACATTTGATCTATTCTTACATCATGTTATAATGGAAGTACATATAATGTAGACCATTACAAATCATACTTTGACAACTTAATTTTTGAATGTGTTCATTTCGGAGTTGGAAAAATTGAGCTATATTGGTAGTTCACTTTGAACTTCTTTTGAGACTAAATTAATCTATACGCAGATCGTTCCAAAGCATAAGAAGACTGACGTGACTTTTCATGTCTTGAAACGCTGTATGATTTCATAATTATATTTTTTATTTTTTTTTAAATAAAATTATTGCTATTATTATTATAGGCTAGTTTTTCCGCTAGACATTCCATTTTGGAAATGCGATTAAATATCACTCCTCTAATTAATGTCTTGTTTCTGTTCAATACTGGATACCGCTTAGAAAAAAAAATTAATATTTTTGATTTCTGCGTAAAACCGCCATTTAATCATTGGGAAATTTACGATTTTGACAAATTAACCACTGACGAGCTTGATTAACCCACGAGACGTTGCTCACGGATTTTGTACAACTAGCCCGAAGTGTTTTGAGCTGAGACAGTACTCATAATTCAGTTGATAATCTGTATTCCCCCCGAGAAGGGGAGAGGCAAAAGACATGATAATTATAGGCTGACAAGCCAAAAAAAGGTTTTTGTCACTGAAAACTCTCAGAAGGCACCTTAATCCGTATTTTATTCCTAATACGGAAACAATCGTATTCAGTTTTAATTTTCCAGAGTGGAAAAGTATAGCACCCTTGGGATTTTGTCATGAGTTTTTCTGTGCCCTTCATCCCCCAGGATCGGTACCGCCGTCAAAATTTGGGAAAGAATCGTCAACATATTTGTGTATACGAAAGGTTAATCGTTATTCTGGTTATATTTTCTCCTTTTTCTAATTTCAGATTTACCATTCCTGAGCATTACCTTGCGTAGCAGTTCGCCATTTCTATGACGGAAATGGAAGGAACAATCCATATACGAATATCTGAAGACACAACTTTCAAGAAATTATGTAAATAATTACAATTGAATATCGAACACAGCGTTTAAATGAACACTCCAAGATCCGAACACCTTCTCGTTTCACATAGGTATCGGCTTGGTTGAAACTGTTGCTGAAATTCGAGCGATTTCCACCTGATACTGCATTTTCACCTGTTACTCACACAGTTTTAACGTTAGAATCATTATTGAAACTTTCTCACTATTGGAGAAATATTTCACTTTCTCGTCAAGGAGATAGGAACGTTCAGAAACCCTTGAACAGTTAGAAAACTCTCCCATTATTCCGAGGAGAGACCTGAGTAGGATATCCAGGTTCTATTATATTTTCGATGTTATAAACAGCAATATTTATATTTTGTTTATAGCAAAATCATCGTGATTAATATTGTAGGCAAAAATATACACTAGGTAATCGTAAAACTTTCATGCGTATTCTTGTGATCAGTCTGAGATTGCTCAAGAATATATTGATGTCTCGTAACTTTCATTTTGTTGTAAGTATTTTTTCGTTTAGGTCCAACTGTATGTATATGTATATGTGATTATTCGTACCCATTCGTGTAACTTTCTTAAATAATTATCGTTCATATGACATGTACAGAAAGATATGTATGTACATAATTTACATAAAGTCACCATCATCAGTATTAGTATTAGAGTATTTCTTTGTAGATTGTACTAGAATTGCAAGTTTATGTAAAAAGAAGTTCAAACGAAGGCCAAGCTGGAAATGAATGTGGCTGGCTTATTCGTAAGATTTATTTATTTACGCGAAATTTATGTATTTATAAAGTATCTGAACTGATGGGTTAGTTGGTTTGATCCTCTGATCAGTTGATAGCAAAGCAAATTATTTGTAACTGAGTTTCAAACTATTCTGAAGATAAGTCGAATTCTTTTGCTATCAATATGATCTAGGTACGTAACATAGAAATAATCAATTATTATCACTGTGAGAATTGATTTTCTTAATATGTAGCATTTCAACGAAGCACTATACCTACAAGTTCTTAAAATTCTGCACCCAGTAAAGTATGACACCTACATTTTTATTTTTTGTTGTTTTAGTGAGGTACCTATCTTACTTTTTTTTAACCTGAATACAAAAAAAGGAAACCAATGTGTAGAAATATTATTCAAGCTAATTCATCAACTCCTTAAATTAGCTTTCAAAACCATCGATATCATCATTATTATTATTTTTTCGTATTAAATTGTAGATGTTATCTTTAACATTACCTTCTGGTTCATGCGTTACAGATGGAATTCAGTAACGTTTCTAGAACATTCTTGCTCTGAATTTTCATTTCTAGTCCTTCCAACGGCACCAAAATAATCATCCAAAATTTGAAATTCAGGTTTTTATTTTATTTCAAAATAGGTGTTAGTCAGCAGAATTTGTTGCCTGCATTTTTTTTTTTTAACTTCGACTTTAGTTGCATTAGGTATATTTAATAATTTATGTGAGTACTCCTTTATTATTTCATTTATTTATTTATTTGTAAATAGACAGTTGCGAACCTATTGTATTATATGTTTTTGTACAAAGCAATAAGAATCTATGTGTTATTTATTTTTGTATTTATTTTATTTTTGCGAATAAATATTTAACCATTGTTTTCCTTTTTCGTTTACTTTTTAAGTTAACATCGATTTTACACTTATGACAGCAATAGCCGCACTTAATGGTGAATAGTAGGTACGCGGCCAATTCCCCTGGTCTGTAAAGGCTGTGACCTGCAGATTTGAATACTTCTCATGTATGAGATGTCATTGTCAACCCTCTTCAGTAAGGCGAACGCAAGAACGTTTGATGAATTTACGTTTGAGAATATGAAGGTGGACGTTATCAATAGTTCTGATTATTACAAAATGACTGTCGCTAATGTGAATAATTTTATTACTTCCCTTTCCTAAAACTAAAAGAAGGGAACTGTTAAAGCTTTGAAACTAACAGAAAAGACTGCACAGCTGGTCTTCCACTAAAAAAAAAATTGTTAGGTACTTGTCTATTGTTTTTCAGCAATTATCGATGACTATGAATAGTCCTAAATTTTGATTCTAAGCAGACTTTTCCCCCTTTATTTTGTTTATCGCATGGACCAGAATTATTAGGGAAAATTGGAAGTGAAAATGTTTTCTTTCTTTGCTTGTTAATCAACCTTTGATACAAATTTCAAAGACTATTATTACATATTTCTGCACATCTTGTTATTCTTATTTCTTTCTTTCAATTTTTTGTGGAATTAGCTGCTACATCAATAGAAATGAGACACAAAATCGTTGAATGCACGTGTTCCAACTCCTGCCTCCAATTTTACAGAAATAAAAACCGTATTATGCAATTACAGGAACATAGGAAGCAGCCAGATCTTCATTATTTTCTACAGATTAGTAATTACCTGTCTAGATTGTGCAGTCACATCGGACTGGAATTTCACTGAAGACAAAGTATAAAATATACATGGCACAATTATTCTTCATAAGAGTATGCGATTTTACAATTTTTCATTAAAAATAATAAATACTTAAATAAGTAAGTGAATAAGTAAATATAGACTGTATGATATGCTGAAGAGTGTGAATGAGAATAACAAATGCCGTGAATACCAGAACAGTTACATTATTCAGTCTTGTGGTATTTTTTAATCATGTTCCATCTCTTTTGACCATAATTTAGCTTTATTTTAGTCAGTTTTGGATCTGTCATAGCCCGTTTTGGTCGTTGTCTTTTTTTAAAATTATTTTTTTGTTTTCATCATCTATGACTCATATTTCGTTCTTCTAGGTTAATTTCTTATTTATATGGTCTTATTTCATTTTTTTCAAATCGTTGTTGACAGCGGTGCCGGAACTAAATTCTGAGTTGGTGAGGGAACTTTTATTTTTTTGTCAGTTTAATCTTAGGGCTGTTGCTATTAAAGGATGGAGGAGAGGTTTCGCGGATTAATCTATTTCTCTGGAAAAATGCAATTTTTGCTAGAAACCATTCAACATCCAAGAAATTTTCTTCCTAGTCACTCAACTTGAAACCCCTTTCAATGACAAAGCTTGGACCCTGCCAGGAGGAAAATAGTATAGTTTCCAGATAAAAAAGAAGTCTATTTTTTCACGTAGAGAAACGTAATACATAGTACACCTAATAAATTTTTTACATTTTCATTGTATTTAAGAACGAATTACCTATAGAGAAACATACTGTACTTATGCAAATAAAAAACTAAGTCTTCTAGGAATAATTTTTTAGTTATTCAGTAGAACGAATTCTTTCATCACTTTATGAAGGTACGGAGTCAATTTTATTGTTAGCTCATTCGAGAGAATATCCGAGACCTCAAAACGCCCTTAGCTGAACTATGGTCTTTCATCGATAGTTTGGAAGGAGGGTGAAGGATCTTTAGTTTGTTCCAAGCGTCCAGGTGGATTCTTCTCACTCTGCTGAGGAGAAGACTCTCAAGATTCCGTTTAAGGGTAAGTGTGTAGGCCTCTTCAAAGATCCGTTTAGATTCTTGATCAGAACGCTGAGTTTTGAAATGTTGAGTAATACCACCGTTTTGCATTTGTTGTCAGTTGCGGATTTTAGAGAACTCTTGCAAGCTAGCCACAAGAACTGAACATTTTTCATGCTGGATATTAAGAAAAACATTTCTCTAAATGAATTGACTTTCTTAAAAGTAGGTAACCAATTAAATCTAGTTTTTAAACATATTGTGCGTCTGTAGTCATTTTTGCTACCTGCTTTCTTTAAAATAATGTTGAAAGCCAAAAAAGTAAAAAGCACCAGTTCGCAACAGTCAGTCACCAATTTTCAACATGTACATCAGGTACCAGTTTGGAACGTCAAACCCTATGGCCAGAGTACGTTTGAAAGTCTAGTATGTTTGTAAATTTCGGTCGTTCTTCAAATTTAAGCCATGCCAACCTTTTAAAAAGAATATTTTCTTCAAAATAAGTAGCAAAAGTCAGAAAAAGTGGAAAAGTGGAGAACTCTACCTTGTTTGAAATGGTCAGTCATTAGTCCGAAACGTGTGAAGGCACTACAGAATCAGAAAGATACATAAAACAGAATATACTAATAAATATTATTCATAATGCAGTAAAGAATAAGTGCATTACAGTCCCATCAAGGGATACAAGAAAACTCAATTGTGGTTTCCAGTCATTAAACTGATAAATGAATCCCTTTTACTCAACACATACAAAAATATTGCGTTTTCCTCCACAGCATGTACACTATATGGAAGGTAATTTTCCTCCACTAAATTAATCTCAAGTAACACGTCAAAAATTTGAAGTGCAATAAAAATATTTCCTTCACTATTGGAGGAAGAACGCGACTATACAGTCAGTCAGCGCGTTCTGTCGATTGTTGATTCGAGTACAATGATATTGATATCATCTATGATAAAAAGAGTCGTACGCAAATTTTTGTATTATTTGTTGAATAAAATGTTGTACTGGACTCGCGGAGGCAGTGATGATTCCTCCGCTAGTCTAGTAAATAAATACATATTACCAGTCACTTGTTGCGAATTGGTGTTAGGCTACTTTTTCAAAGGCCTACCGTTAGAAGTCTCTCCTACTCGTGTTGCAAACTGGTCCTTCCTTATTTGAAACGTACCAAAAGTCACAACACCTCATTTCAGTGAAAGTATTTAATTAAATAATATTGATAAAAAAGACATGGACTAGTAGTAGAGTACTTATGTATGTTCTGGCGCAGTGAACAATTTCTCACTTTTTCATTCAATTTTCACGACTTTCAACAATCCTAAAAATTCCTTAAGTTTTCAGATTGAGATTCTTCCCATTTTCATAAGAAAAAGTCGTAATTTTCTCCTAATTTTTGTGAGCCCCATTCTTGTAATTTTCAATTTTTTGTATCAAATTTTTATAAGTTTTCTATATTTTCACTATTTTTCTACCTTCTATATAGATGATGATTTCCATTCTATCATACTTCACTTTTTTCATTAGTGCAACCGTTATTTTAACATTTCTGATTTATCCTGAAAAACTGAAGTACTCATGTTATGTTCTGGCGCAGTTGAAGATTTTTCATTTTTTCCTCGTCTTTTTATCACTTGTAAAGATCCTAAAATTTCATTAAAAGTTAACAAAGAATATTTACTTACCAATTCTTAAAGCAAAATCAAACCATTTTCTCATAATTTTTCATCAAGTCAAGTCACAAAATTTTTAAATTATTGTATCAATTTCTCATTAATTATTCATTTTTCCCCCCTAACTTTTACCTAAATTCCAGATTCTTCATTTTTAAAGTTGGATTTATGAAAAAAGAAAACACTTCTCTATTTCTTAAAAGAAACTTGGTACAATAGGCTTATTGTAGATTCAACCACTAGTTGAACGTATTTAAAATCATGGAAATCATACGTCAGTCTCATGACCTTGTTTACGAAAAAAAAGTCAACAAAAATAGGAAATAAATAGAGTACATTTTCTTACCTAACATTCAACTACTCGTTGAACGCATAAGACACCATTAGTTAGAGAGAAAAGAATTTTTTCCTATGTTTGAAAGAAGAAAAAGATATGACGTAGGTATTTTTTCTGTGTATAAGCCTATGGTTCAACTACTCGTTGAACGTACATACTCGTATACAATTTTCATAAGCCTATCATTCAACTACTCGTTGAACGTATATACTTGTATATTTTCAAAGGCGATTGTTCTTTACTTATTATTTTCAAAGACGCACAAACATTCCCACTCGAAAGTCTCGGTATAATTCTCGTGTTGTTTTTGTAAGCTTAAATCGTGTTTCCCCACTATGAGCAATTCCTATCGTACCCTCTGTCAACTAGACTAATGAACTCGTTCAACTATACCTTAGAAATAATTAGGTCTCCGTTCAACTACTCGTTGAACATCAAGAACACATGTAATCGAAATGATAACTAAATGATAACTGTGGATAATGAATAGCGAAGGTCGTTGATGATCGAAATGGAAATGCTTCTTCAAGACTATGCAACAACACAGCGAGTCCTGAGGTGTGATTCTGTTCCTCGGTTTTTATAACAGATTTCTGTCAGTTTTGTGCAGTATTCTGACAACCAGTTGGAAGTCCACTCGCAGTCTGATATCATAATCACAGGGAATATAATCTTATTTTATAATTTCAACCCGGCTTCAGACATGCGAGTTCACCGCCATGTATTTGAATGTAAAAAAACGCCAGCTCATATATTTTGTCTTGAAATTGAGGAACTATTATTTTAGTTTTCAAAGGCAATACTACCTATACTTCTCTCCATTCATTTCAGATTTGTTATCAAGAAACATGCCACTGAATTATCTATAGGCGTATATCCTACTTACCAATGGAAGCTGCCAAGTTTTCGTTTCTTCAAAAATGTAGATGAGTAGTGTGGTAGTAACGTATTTGTTTTCGGTACCACTATATAATTTTTGATTTGCAGTTCTCTCACATTAAGTGGAATAATTCACAAAATGAAACACGAACTATATACAATAATAAAAATTCACAAAAAAGAAACACGAACTATTCATTTTTGCAGGTGAATACGCAGCCATTATTAAACAAAGGTATTATAGTTCATTCACAATATATGGACAGTAATTGAGTTGTATATCTGACAGTTTCTGTAAAGAACCAGCCAGTAAGATATCAAAACTGCCAAATATCCCCACCACATTCATATAATTGTTTATTGTTCCAAATTGAAGTGATAAGTGATATCAGGAAGTAATGCAGCCGCAGCCTACAGCACGCAGCAAGAGAAACTGATAAGGGAAGTAGAATTGTGGGCTGACAGGAAGAAAAGAACCTCAGGGCAAAAAAAAATTTTTGTGATAACAACTGTTTGGACTAATTTTTGGCCGCTCTTTCGCGTGGTGTTGTCGAAAAAATTCTAAAAAATTTTCCTAAACGGCTGTAAGTTCAAAGTTCAGTGTCTCTGTAACGTCAAAACGTTATCAATTTTGTTTATCCGCTCTCCTGTAAAATTTACATTTTTGCGCTCAAGTCCCTTTCTTCCTGTCAGCCCACAGATATTCTTCCGCTGATAGGATAGAAATAGAATGATAAGCCTAGCAACTGCACCTTTTAGCTTTAAGTCAAGATCAGTCATAGCTGTTGAAGAAAGATGTAAATAGTATCTTTAGTTTTTACTGAATTACTAATGAAAAGCGAATCCGACTCTGTCGCGGTTGGCGTTTTGTCATTCTTGAATTCTGAACATCTGACCTTCTGAACCTCATCCATTTTTACTCGTTTGTTTTGTGTTGATCACACTTTGCCGCAAAGGAATTAACCTTTAGCTTTTAGCCATTAGCTGTTTGAATTTTAGCCCTTATGCGTTAGTTATGAGCTAGCTATTCACTGGCTTCGCACTTCAACTTTTGCTGTATCCTGTATCCCTTAGCCGTATCAGTCAAGGTCATTAATTTTCGGGTCAAACTTTAGCCTTTCCCAATTGCTTATCGCCTTTGTCCGCGGATTATCATTGATAAACGCATTTTCTCCCGTATGCCATCTACTTAAAAAGAGTAGTTGTCCCACTCAATTTCATCTGGCAGTAGAGATTCAAAACAGAAATTATTGTACACCAACGCTCATGGGAAATTAAAACGGAATGTTTCGTTTGATCTACTTGCTTGAAAGCAACAATATAACCTCTTTACTAAAAAAAAAAAGGCAATAGGGAGAGTGGTACACAGTGAGGCGGATAAATTTATTTTGACTCGAACTTTCTATGTAACTACCCGCCCAGTTTTTCTTATAGGTAAGTTTATTAGTAGAAAGAGAAGTTTTATCTGCATCTAAAGCTATTTTTTGTGAATTTGTATTTTCCCCCCAATATTCCAAAAAAAAAGAAATGACAAAACCGCCTCACTGTGCACTACCCCCTGGTACAGACTGAGACAATTTTTGTTTTTTTAAAATTTAAAACGACTATAAATCATTTAGAAAGCTTCCGGAAACATTTATTAGGTATGTTATTATACACATTTTAGAATTTTGGATTTGCTTTCTTCTTTTTAATTTAGCAAGCCAAAGTTTGATGAAGAATATCAAACAGTTTGGCAGCTGCTCGAAACTTTTTACCATCTTGAATCAGAGCGGCAACAGCTTCGTGTCACAGTACTATCTGGAATGAGGCCAATTTTTCTCTGAGTTTTCTCGCGAACCATCTGAAAAAAGTTCAAAATATTGCAAATAAGTGTCTCACTGTATACTTATATAGCATTCTGTTCAGGTGATAACAATAAGTTGAAAAAATTACGTGTCAGCACATGAAAGTAAAAGCTTCGTTTTATTTTTAAGCTCGCCGTTACTAAATCTTTTATCGTATTTCTTCCTTCTGAAAAAAATTTATGAAAATTCACCAAATCTAAATTTTGATTTTAAAAAATTACGAACTATAATTTTTTCCAACTCCCAGTCGACCAGGAACATTTCTATTTGGCTCATTATTTCCGACATTTTCCACTTTTCAGTAAATAACTTCAGAATTAGGTACAACATACTACACAGAAAGAAGAAAAGAAAATCACTGGTTATTTGCTTTTCTTGAAAAAGAGCTGGATTTCTCAGAATGTTAAGAATAAGTTCATAGGAGGAGATATGTCCCTTCTCCCTCGCTCCGGCATTCGTCCGGCTCTCTCAGTGAAGCTTCGGGGGGAGGGGGGTGGATTAAGATCAAGACCAGTTCATAAATGGGTTTAGTGCACTTGGTCAAGGGATATTCGGACTTCCCAAGATTTAACAGCAAAATAGATGACATCTGGGGCATGTTTCTGGCAATCTTATCAATTGCTGGATTACTGAGATGCCAGGATGAACTGGATGAAACAAATCATTTGCACCACGGTTTTCAATTTATACGCTTCAAACATCACGTATGACGTGATGCAATATATTGTATGTCATTTAGATACACAAACCCTTTTAAACAATTGCGAAAATATCAGTTATTATGCATTTTCAGAGGCAAGAAAAGTTAACGGATGTATCCAGCACTGTCAACTAATGGGTTAAGAATATTGAATGCATAAGGTTCTGCGGGTTGCTGACTTGAAAGTGTAGGTGTATCATATCATACAATATTAGGTTTTGTGGATTACTGATCTGAAAATGAAGGCGTATCATATTGCACAATAACATAAGGCATACTTAATGCAATTTACTCAAAAGGTCTTTTTTTTTTTTTTTTTGCTTAATATTTAGGAATTTTGAGTTGAGTCATCGGTTTTAAAAAATCCAAGAAGTCAATCAGAAGTTTTTTGTTTTTGCTTTTTGATGCTTCGATACTTCGGTACTTTCCTGCGGAGTAGATCCGGAAAGGGTACTGAGACCTTCGTACAAAAAATTTGGTGTATAGAACGATTTTCGGTTAATAGTACTCGAGAATTTTGAAGAAAAAGTAATTCGTTTGGTGTAGGACTTTTAGTATATTAGTGTGGACACTACCCTTAACAACTTACCCCCCGACAGGAATCACCCCGCCGTTACCACATTCCTGCGTCACCACACATACTAAGACGAGGAGGTTAAGGGTGAAGGGAGGAAGAGCGTCCGGCTGTGATGCACTCAAATTCCACGTTAATGCTGGGTCCAGTGATGCCTCCGGCCAGTAGGATGTCCCATAGTGGTCCTGGTAGGACAGCGCGAATCTGAAGTGGAGAGGCGAAATGGGGGCTCGGACTACCTTAATGAGTCCCTCTGATCACTGATGCGATACTTAAAAGGGTTGTTTCCGGGGCCAGGGGTGCGGTGGCTGAAGAGCCACTTTGGCATGCGTGCGTCGCCATAAAACAAAAACTACCAAAACTACCCTGAACAATTTTCAGCCAATCCTCGTTTGTTACCCCTATTTTCTTCAAAACCTCTGTTTTAGGTCTAATTTGCCTGAAAAATGGTGGGCTCTTATTCTTGCATGTTCTTTGCTTTTTGGGGCGTGCGGAAAGTGATACTACTACCTCAGCGTCAATACAAGTGGCGGGAAGCCATTGCCACGTCGTCCCTCTGGCTGCTTCGCCGCTGACTGGGGGCCTTCGAGAAGTTCTCCTCAGCCCCTTTTACCCCTGTCAAATTTCGAGGAAAATATCCGATCACGTTTTTCTGAGAAAGTTGACCCGTATATATCAATGTATCGTCTCGGATCGACAATGAAAGTTCGTATTGAACCAATTTCATCGCACGAAAGTAAATTCCGAAGCATCGGCGCGCCGCAAAGGTTGAAGAGAAACAATGTCACTGTCGATTAATCGACCTAAACGTGGCATCGAGATCTGAATATCTAAGTACACGTATCGGTCTACTCATTTGTAGCCGATCGACGTCCAGAAATTAATATGCGAAGACGAATCCTGGATAACCTGATGTACCCATAGTAGCTGGGACTCAGCACCCTTCTCAGCTTCGTCTCTGTTAATGAGTCTAAGCGTCAATGGAAAGTGTCGTCGAATAGGCGAATCCGTGGTAGGGGAACTTCGCACCGCAAGTTCGTTTGAAGACTTATAAATTTATTTATTATTGTTCGGCCTCGTTCATTCTTATCGGTTTGGCGGAGTGGCCAGAACATTCGAAATAGGTTCATCTTCTGTTGATCAAGTCTTCAATCATGGAACGTGTTTTGGTGCTCGGCTGTTGCGCTCTTTTGGCGCTTGGTACACCGGCGTCTGCCGATGTAAGTATACATTCGTTAATACTGATATTTTCGTATTGTGGTGAAGCATTTACGCGTTCTAAATCGTGAATTGGGCCAATTTGTAGGAAGAAGGGGGTGAGAACTAGGTAGTACGATTCGGGGAATAAGAACTCAAATTTGAATGTATGGAGTAACGTCCATTTTGGTTTTTAGTGCGCGATTGCATTGCGTTCAAGAACACTTCCGCGATAAGTGTTGCAAATTCTCTTGAGATTTGGGGGAAGCTGAAATTTTGAGCAATTTTATGAACGTCTCCTCAAATATTAATGAATAATTACAAAACCTTCTAAGAAACTTGTTTGTAATAAAATTTCCTGAAAAACTTTTTTTCTTTTCCCCCCAATTTTCAACCCATTTTTTTGGAATTCTTGAAATTATTTCCCAGGGTGTCTACCAAATTCGAATATTCTATAAGTATGACCATTATATGACTTTTGTGTGATTTTTGTATGACTTTTGTGGGAATTTCGTATGATCTTTCTTCGGAACATTTTCATACTTAACAGAATTTCCACGAGGGAAAAAAAAAATTCGAAAACATGTTAATTGCAATTAAAAACTGCAGAAACCTAAAAATAACGAACGAATTATTGCAAAGAACACAATTTTTCGATTAAATTTCAATTTGGCCATATCTTGATGAGAAATATTGCAGGTGTTCAGGAAGAACTACCAAATTTGTAAGTAATTAGAGGCAAGTGTATGACTTTTGTATGATTGTATGACCACTGCCTCAACTGTATGACTTCTGTATAATATGTATGATTTGTATGACGGGTAGACCACACCGTGTTTCCAAAATTTTTTCATAAATTTCAAAAAATCTTTTTGATTTTCCTGCAACGTTTCCCATTCTATCCTGTTTTCGACAATTCTTCTGAAATTCCCCACCCCCAAAATGCTTTTAATCTGTCTTCCCATCTTTCTAGTTGGCCCCTTTCTTTCTTGTGTGGTGGGATAGGAACCAAAAGGTTGTCTTGTAAGTCCATCTGTCGTCTGTTAGCCTAGCTACATGGCCTGCCATCTCCATTTCTGTCTTTTAATGTAATGTGTTATGTTCGTATTGTGTTTTAGTTTTTGTTTTAGAAACGTTGTTTTGACGTGGTCCCTCTGTTTAGTAATTAATTAGTCACGAAGCAAAATGCATGACTGTTGATTTATATGTAATGCACGTTTTCTCATTAGTGAGAAAAAATTTCTGCCTCAATAAATCGGTCGATTATTCGCAAAATAACACCATATTGAAAATCATACGAAAAAGTTTTGGAACTTTTTCTAGTCACGCTAGCACAATCAAAATATCACAGAAAATTGGGAACTAGGTTAAATATCATGAAATTTTGAACATTATGTCAGGACACCGTGTTACCCCACACTGGTGATGTCGGTTTTCACCTACAATGCTGCCAACATGGCTTTTTTGAAGCTGCGACATATTACCTCTCCCGACATATTACCCACCCGTACCTTATGTGATTTATTACGAAAATGTAATATTCCAGTTCGATCAAAATCCTCCCCTCCCCTTCTCCCAAGAAATATGCTGATCGATAATTATCAAACGGGTGGACCAATTGATATTACCATTCAAGGGTTATAAGTATATTACTCTAAAACGGCAACAGAAAATACTTACTATGGGTACGTACTTTAAATATTTGCCAACAAAGTTAAGGAATCTGAAAATAAATAAATAAGTAATACTCACTATGCCTTAGCTATTTGTTCATAAAGTTAAGGAATTTGAAGGAAAAAAAAAAACATACTTACTTAAATAATTTAGAAAAAAACCATCATACCTTTCAATCAGACGCCTCAACGCAAGAAATGGTCCGGACAATTTTTTCGAAATTACAAATTATGGGAATCGAGATCATGCTGGATACAGTGGCGTCGATTTTTTCGATTTTTTTTTTTTGGTTGCTAGATACTTTTTTAATTCTCAGTTATCTTTACTGACCCTGTGGAATAGAATTTCAACATACGTAGAATTAGAAATTACGGTATTATTAATCTGGGTCTTCCATGTTTCAAAAATGTTTGAAATTTCGTCGTGACACCGCCTGCCGCCTGGTTTTTTTTTCTGGTTACCGGTGGGTAACTACAGAATTTTTCAAATTATTTTAATAATGGGAACTCGTGCTCTTGGGGTTTTGAAGTTGAAAAGGAATCTATCTAAGGATTTTCCACAAAATAAATCATCACCCAAGAAGATCTTTATTGAGGATGATTAGGCTATTACCCTAATATATCTTAAAAGCAGAACAAGTTCTGAACAGTTTTACGTAGGAAAATCCAGCCTACATTTCAGATTAAGGTTTTGGAGAATTTTCAAAATCGAGGTACGAAAAGCCTCAATTTTTGAAAATTACATTCAGCATACAAATTTTATAAGTTGTATCTGAAGATGAACTATTTATATTAGATTGTATATTTATGCACTGATTTCAAATCCGTACTTTATTTAGTCTTTACTAATCTCATTTTACCTACTATTTCCTCGGGATTGGCCCACGAAATAAAAATTTATCAACACGCGGTTTTGTGCAAAAAGAAAGTAGATTTGCATTGGAATTTCAAGGTCAAAATCATAACTGGTGCATAAAACTAATCTAGAAACACACTGCTGAGTTTTGAAATTTTTTATTATTCAATAGACAAAGGGAAAAGTATTCACATTAAAACATTACGGTGAAATTTCGGAATTTAAAGTAGTACTAATTCAGATTCAGCGAAAAAAATCAAGTTAAAAAAGTTAATTTGCCTTCGAAAATAAGTTTTTCTTTCTGATAAACTACAATCTTTTCAAAATTGAGTATTCTTTACAGCCTGTCTCAGTTTCAAAGATTTTCTAAAAAAAATCAGTCTCGAACTCGGAAATAACATTTTTATTTTCGAGAATGCCCAGAATTTCATCTAATTTTAACACGTGTTAGTGATAATCGGTCTAATTTCTTTGATGAAGGCGTTTTTGGGTTTGAAACACTTTATGAAGAATCCTCATACAAATGCTATGATAAAAGGACAAAATTCAAGGCCCAGCGGCACAGGCTGATATTATTCAAGAAATTTGAAAAACTTTGATGTTGCCTATATGAAGGAAACATCTTAGTGGGGGTCTCGATAAAAATCCGAAAAATTTTAAAATAAGGACCACCCTAACTGTATATAAATGTAGGTATATTTGGATATCACTTCTTTTGGATTTTTTTCTCTCGTTTCCCCTCCTACATTTTTTTTCTTCAGGAATAGAAATAGACCCTTGAAAAACTCAGCCAAATCGGATAATATTAACCCGTGCCGACTAGAAAACGACGTTCGAAAAACACATGTCCGAGCGCGTCCGTACGCGACGCGTTTGTCAGTGCTTTGTGCTCCGCGTAACACATGGACGAACCAACGGGCGCGATTCTGAATCACTAAACTTGTAATTTCTCGCCACCGGAACATTCGATTACGTTCAAGATTAACAGCCATTGATTCCAAGATGTCTCTCTTCATCTTCATCCGCATAAATTTTATTGATATTCGATAAATTGTTTTTCTGGCTTACGGCTTTTAAAATTAATACTTATTAGTCTGTGGGTTCGAGAGGACAAGTGTACGGTTACCTTACTTTCTCTTTTGTATTCTATGTATTTTTAAGTATCTTTTTTCCAAATTTAAACTTTTCAATACAAAAAAGTTTTAGAAAATAATGTGTATGAAAAAAGAAGAATCAAGATGTCCCGGCATTCAGTCGTCCAGCCATAATATTTCATTACTATGTCAGAATCTCTCACCTACGATTTCCGAACTCCTATTAGAGACAGTTGAAATTTTCACTAAATGCTTCAAAATAAGGAGAGCCTAAAACAATATAGCTAAGCCCATTTTTCAAGGATCATCTAATGAAAATTACAATTTCAGAATACCTATCAGTTACATCTCCCCCTAAAAATTTAAAAGAATTCGAAAACTTCAGCAAGTTATTGATTAAAAATAATTTCTTGGGATATTTCAGAGGTGAGATTTACGAGAGTTCGCATGTCTGTTCGCTCCTTCACAGGAAAGAATCTTTTGCTTTTTGATCACGAAAAAAAAACAATTTTCCGATGCTAAAAAGCAATAAAATTAAATGTACTCCTTCTATTTTTAGCCAATCCAGAAACTATAGACAAATACGAGTTTGAATATGTTCACTGTCATTCGTGAAAATGTCGTTGCCCCATATATAAAACCTTTTGAAAAACTTATTTACCACTACCCAGATATTAAACTAGAAAAGCTCAGTAAATAAGAGTGAAGTAATTATCAACCCCATCCATAGAAAAATTTTTAACCCAGCTATATTTTTACCTCAGTGGCGTAAGCCAGACTTGGTATGAAGAGGGGGGAAAAACCATTCCCAACATTACAGGTCTAATACTTACTATTACCAGAATAAAAAATAATTTTTTCACATTTTCAACTAAAGCCAAGGGGCAGACCCCCCCCCGGCTACGCCCCTGTTTTACTACCTTGTTCTTCTAATATTTTCCATGTAACACTTTATTCTTTTAATACTTAATACTGGTATTATTTACCTAGTATGTGTGGTGGGACGTATGGCGATGCACGCATGCCAAAGTGGCCCCTATGACACCGCACCCCCGGCCACAGGAACTACCCTTTCGAGCATCGCGTCAGTGACCGGAGGGACGCCTTGGGGCCGGGCCCGAGCCCCCATTTCTACGTGCCGGAACGGTGCGCGCGTCCTACCAGGGCCACCATGGGGTTCCCTACTGACCGAGGTCCGCACTCCCAGAGCGCTCGCCTGGAAATTTCAGGTCCCCCACGGCCGGACGCGCTGCCTCTCTTCACTCACCCCTCACCTCCTCGTCTTGGTCCGTGTGTCGACGCAGGCAGGTGGTGGCGACGGGTGAGCCCTGCCGGTGGGTCCGCAGTGCAGCTGCAGCAGCTCTTCTCTAGGATGGTACAGAGTTCACCTCCTGATCGATGGTGTGGGCCGAGCTTGATGAATCGCCGGCCCTCTGTCTCGACCACTCCGTCTCCATCTTCTTCTTCATGATGGCCGAGACAAAGGCCGACACCCGGTTCCAGCTGCTTCCGTTCTTCATCATTTCCGGAACCAGGGTGTCCGGCGCGAGACGGCTGATCACGCCGACGTCGTCGTCCTCCTCTTCATCGTCGCCGCCGGGATCGATCGCTGTTGTGGCCGTCCCGCGCCTCTCCTGCTCCCAGGCCTCACACTCGAACAGGGTGTGCCAAGGTGTGTCCTCCGCCCCTCGATCACAGTGCGCGCACACGGGGCTCGGCGCTATCGACATCCGATATAGGTACGTGCCGAAACACCCGTGGCCGCTCAGTACTTGGGTAAGGTGGAAGTTAAGCGCTCCGTGCGTTCTTCCTACCCATCTGTCGAGGTCGCGTATCAGCGCTCGGGTCCACTCGCCCTTGGTCGAATGGGCGAGCGCGTCCTTCCACTTCCGAAGCGTGTCCTTCTGGATGACTCGCTTGACCCGAAGTGCCTCCCGTTTCGTCTTCGCTTTCTTCTTCGCACCGTATACCGCCGCAATTTCGCCGACCTTGAGTTCGATCGGCGGTATACGCGCTAACACGCCTACTGCCTCCGAAGAAACAGTGCGGTACGCACTGACACACCTTATCGCGGCTTTTCGCTGGATCTTCTCCATCTCCGCTCTCCTGTATGGTATCTCGATGGCGTCGGCGAATACTGGCGCCCCGTATAGGAGGACCGACATGATGACGTTGACGTACATCATACGTCGCTGCTCTCTCGGCCCCCCTAGGTTCGACATCAGACGGGACAGCTGGCCGGCTACTCGATCCGCCTTCTCAGCTGCCCGTCGGAAGTGCTCTCGGAAATGCAACTTCCCGTCGAACCACAGCCCCAGGTACTTCAGGGCTGTACAGAGCCCAATCTCCACACCTTTCAGGACAAAGGTGGGTGGGCTGTACTTGCGTCGCGTCGTAAACAGAACAGCTTCTGTCTTCTGAACCGCTAAGCACAGCCCCGCCGACTCGATCCAGTGGGTCAGCATCTCCAACGCCTGGTTCACTCGTCGCGTGACCTCTGCTGTTGTCTCCGCCTGGCACACCACCAGCGTGTCGTCGGCGTAACAGATCAACTTTACGCCTGGTGGTAGTGCCAGCCTCAGCATCCCATTGAAGGCGACGTTCCACAAGGGTAGGTCCGAGTACTGATCCCTGAGGAACGCCGCAGGTCATCTCCCGTGTGATTGGTCCGGCCGCCGACTCCATCTCTATCCGGCGACCGGAGAAGTAGTTACCTAGTATTTCGTTTTTTTACTAGGAACGTGTTTTTATTTAAGTAATCTCTTATTATTCATTCTTTGTATCAATATATACGATACCCTTATTATCATTACACCCATATTTGAAACTTATTGAAGATTTGTAACTGTTAAGTGGCCGTATTTTGACGTATTCCTGTACTTAGAATTTTGAATGCCCGAAAACACTAAGCCGGGTCATTCATTAACGAACCAAAATTTCGTCACTGTTTAACGAACGCATTGGCATTGCGTATGAATGAATGAGCGAATAACAAATAAAATAACAATGGTAACAAGAAACAAATTGTTGATTTGGAAGGACAAATGAATGAAAGTTGACAAGAAATAACGATTTTAGTGTTCCAATGTCGCTCGCGTAAGTTCATCGCTGCGTTACGCGGTGCGCCAGGCGATGACAACCGCGACGCTAACGGGTGCGTTCGGACATGTGTTTTTTGAACTTCAAGCTCATGTCGGCACGAGTTAAGATTATCTGATTTGGTTGAAATTTTCAAGGGTTTATTTTTACACCCAAGAGAAAAATTTAGTGGACGGAGAAAAAAATTTGAACATTATATGAATAAGAGGCACCCTAATGTATCAGTAGATGCGGAGTCCGAAGGGAGCTTGGGGAAGGGAGTCCCGTAAGAAGGAAAACTCGGACTCCTCAAAACTTCCAGAGCATCCGTCTCAGTAAAATGAGCAAATGTACCAGACCTGTTTAAATATTCCAAAATGAATGGCCCAAAATCTGAAGCTGAAACCCGTACTCACTGGAGACGACTTCTCAAAATTTTAAATGTTACGAGAATTTCCAAAGAGTAGGGCAGTTGCATCCAAGGACCTATTTAACAAACAAGCGAGTCATGGCTGGCATCTGGCGGATTTTTTTAATACCAAGCGACCAAGAATTATGACTGATAAGGAAAATAATGCTCAGAATTGACAAATGAAGTTGAAGCAGGATTTCAGGCTGGATCCTTATTTTTTAAGGTCTATCCCACTTTGAATTCTACAGATGCTACAATAACTGTCTTTCATAACTCCACTTTCGATCCGTTCACTCTTCTACATTTAAATCGAAACATCGCAAAGCAAAACATGAAGGCCATTAGAAAGGCGAAAAGAGCACCAGCCTCGGATACTGCCTTTTAAAAACGGATTTGGTAACTGAAGTTCCAAAGTTTGGAGCAAGCAAAATGGAAAGAATAACATTTCTGGGGTTGAAATAAAGAAAAAATATCTTTCACAAGCATATTTTTCATTGCGATTTTTGATGGAAATTTGAAATTTTATCATCAGGTAATTTTTAAAACTTATGATACTAATGATTATAAGCTCTGAAAACTAGTAGACTATGAAAAAATTATTTCAGTAAAAAGCCAAGTTCAGATCAGACAGAAGCACGAAAATACGTTCAGTAGCACTATTTTCATTTCTGGACCAAGAAATTAAAAATTTTCATTTCATGTGCTAACCCCCAGATTGCAAGCTTGTGGAAAAACGGGAAGCAATCCTAATCTTCTGTTAACATTTCCCGTATATCTTAGTTTCACCCCAGAAAATCACTTTTCAAACCTATTCTGCGACTGAAACCAAAAGTAAAGAAAAACTTTTTTTCATTATCTACCCTAATGAGTGAAAGGTATAAGCTTCGACCATGAACAGAGAAATTTGGGGGAAAAGCTGTATTCGAGGAATTTCAAAATACTGAATATGGTCAATCACTCACAAAATTTTGAAGTATCGTTTCTATCCCAAATTGTAATATTTTTTGAACTAAGTCTTTTTTACTTCCATTTTCTTTTCAGTATTGTTTCAAGGTTAAGAAGAAAGGAAAGTTCTCGCTTCAATTTTGTTATCAAATTGATATCAGCAAACAGAAGGACAAAAAAAAAAGTTTAAATTTTCCTGCTTTTAATTAGCAACGTCGCAATTGAATGAAACAAGAACCTACTTTTAAATGCATATATAGTAAATTTTGTTTGACTAAAAAAGAAAAGGTCTGTATTTGAACTTTTTCTCATTTACAGTCAAAAAATAAGCCTTTGCTTTAGTTGATTGCCCATAATTGAAAAGCTGAGGGAAGATCTTTTTTAATGTAGTTGTACAACTTCCTCAAGATTTGCTTTGCATATTGTCCCAAATCCACACTAACCGTCAAAAAACGGTCTTTCCTTTCTCCTCCATTGGTAGATTTAACCTGAGGCAGCCGGTCATTTGCCAACCGAGCCTCCTTCAAAAAAAAAAACCTTTATGCCCCTCTCGGAAAACAAAAAGAAAATGCCCTAAATTCAAAGGGCTGGATTGAAGTTCTGATTTTTGAGAGTAAATGGGGAGGGGGATAGAAGTCAGGTACATTAGTCATCTGGTACATGTTTGCACTCCTCCCCCCGGTTGGTCGGCTTGAGCAAAAATAATTCTACTGCATCCTTATCTAAGTATTATTTAAAATTCCCAAGGTCTCATTTCAAACATACCTTAATCACATTGAACGCTGACTGCCGTTTTCCTGAAGACTGCCTGCCGCTCAGTGGACGCCCAAACCAGCAGAAAAAACTAAAGATTTCTTGTGTTGCAGGAAAATGCTCGGTTCACGGACGGAAACGTGGGCACCGCTGTGGATCTTCTGCAGAGTATTTACCATGAATGTCTTCAAGAAGGATCGTTCTCTTGCGTCAAACCGAAAATCTTGGCGTTCTTGAGTTCATCCGTTTCCAAGGACAAAATCAGACTGACCAGAGATCTGACCATCGTCAGCACTGAGTCATTATCACCTCCGGAATCGACTACAGTTTTAAACGAGGTAACTATTTGCTTGCCTGTAAATACATTGATAGAAAATCATTGTTTGCTTTTTCACCAAAAAAGAAATTTAGTTTACGTATTCCTTCATTTTTCTCATTGCGTAAGAGAGAAAGAGAGAAAAATCTGATAAAATGGTTCACCATCCCTAGATCATCTACTACAGAGACAAATTGATCACCAGAGAACCCGAAAAGCTCAAATGTCAGCAGAACTTTTATAAGTTGTTTTCCGAAGTTACCACCCGATTTACGAAAAATTGGTCACAGAGCCTCTGCATACAAAAATGCTATAAAGGAGACGTGTGGCATAAAAGGGTCTTCATTCTCAACCAGTTAAAACGCAGTGTCATAATAAAGAGGGCGGAGCCTACATAATTTTGCCACGAGTCTCACATGAGTCAAAACTTTGTGTCCAAAAATGGTTTCTCTAAACGAGACATTTCGTCAGTCTTGGTAACCAGGAGGAATGAAGAAATACTGTGCGCTATAAATATTCAAAACGGACACGTCCAGCTTTTATTCTCTTCAGACCGAAACGTTAGGAGTCAAAATAACGTTCCCGGTCCAAATGCGAAACTCTTCCCCGCTATAGTTTCACATCTTTTCAGATTTCCAAAATATCCGAACTAGACGGCGAGAAAAAAGAGCAGCTGAGATTGCTGGCGCTCGACAAACTCGACGAATTTCTGTACAACCACGAGCTTCGCATTCGCATACCGAAGGAAATCATCTCCGGAGACCTGCCAGCTTTCGTTCCGAAAATCCTGACAAAGAACCTACCAGAAGAGATCAAAATCCCGTTAGCCGATGGCACCGACCAAGTGGCCGGACGCAGTAAGTCCAAAGGTAAATTTATCCCCCGCTACTCCCGTCCTTTCTCAATCTGTTCATCTATTCTCCAATAATCGTTTGCAGGTAAAAAATTCCTAAGACGAGTCGTGATGCCGTTCTTGATCGGGCTGAAGTTCAAGGCGACCACGCTCATTCCGCTGGCTTTCGCGTTGATCGCGTTGAAGACGTGGAAAGCCCTGACTCTGGCACTGCTGTCGGTCGTCCTCTCGGGAGCCATGGTGATCTTCAAGTTCACCAAACCGAAAGTGAACTACGAAGTGATCCACTACCCGCAACCAGTTCCTGTCTACGAGCCGCATCCGCACGTCCACGAGTACCACGCGCATGATTACGCGCACACTCATGCTCACGCTCACGGCCGCCAACTCACCGCTCAAGAATTGGCCTATAGTGGGCAGCTGTGATTCGGAGCGAGTCTGGACACCTGAGCACGTGGGCAGCCGTTAGTCGTTCCACAACTTTCATGTTATTTGTACGCAGTTCGATATTTATTTTTAGTATTTATTTGCGTTGTAATGTTGGTAATACATACGTTTCTGTTGAACCGAATTGTACTCTTTTCTGCTGAATGCTCGGATGTGGAACGAGGTAACACTGATAACTCTTCTTACTGATACCAAGAGCATGCAAATTCCTAGAAAAAAAAATTGATTCGGATTACAGATACAAGCACTGCGGTGGGAAGTGATACAAAAATATAAGTATTTTTCTCACAAATCACTGAAAATGTGAATCAAATTACGAATAAATAAGATCACTTTGAAAACAAAATTGGAAACCTTTAAATACAGATCAGAAATCAAGATGCTTTCGTTTTTTTTTTTTTTGTTAATTATGAATCTTTCATATCTGTCTGTCCTGTATGCATCTTTCCGTGTCCCATGTCACAAAGGTCGTGTGATTATAACCACCCTAGGGGGCCCATGAAAAAATCCACGCCAAATTAACAGAAATTCAGATAGAGATGTAAGACTGAGTGGAACTTCATCACATTTACCTGCAGAACCTGATCAGGAAAAGAAAATCCTGAAAAAACAAGATTTAGAAGGTATGAATTTTTACAGCCGTTTGGAGGTCAGGTCACCAGTATGAATACACACATTTTTTCAAATGTATTTATCGGTTGTTGTGAGGTCTTCTTTTTATACATATCTCAACGAAATCTTTCACATGTCACAGTTGTTGGGAGTTCTTTTCTCTGCCACGTTGTCAGACGGTAAAAGACTTCTCATCAACTGTGAAGTATGAATTATAAAACCGTACACATCCATGCACTACATCGCATTTTTTCACACCTTACACACATTGGGAGGTCATATACTGACACACTCATCTGCAATACATTTCTTACGTTACAATTGATGAGAGGTCTTTCGAGTACACATTCACAGCAGGGAAATGTTTCATACTGAGTGGGCGTTGAGAAGTTTGTTGAGAGACAATGGTTGATGAGAGGTCTTTTCTCTACATGCACTGCCTTGAAAATAGTCTCATACTGAGTATGCGTTCGGAGGTCTTTTAGAAGTACACTGTGTTACAACAATATCTATTTATTTTCCTAGTAAGTCAAAGTGAGGTCTCTTATAAATAGACACACCGCGACACTACGTAATGATAACTTATTTTCCAACTAGTTGCATTCGCTGGAAGATTTATTGCAGACACATTATATTGTGATATTGGCAGCGTATCCAATTCTTCTTTCGTCAATGAAAGACTTTATACTAGGGACTTCTTGAGGGTCAACTGTTACCAAAAGCACAATCACTAGTGCTGAAGGAAAGTCAACTGTTGATATGGCCTACCTTGAAAAATCTTTCGTTTGAAATGTTTAGGTACATTTCCAGTGGCGTGGATTCCAGACAAGCAAGGTAAGCGATGCTTACTCTGAAAATTCCCGAGAAAATGAGTTTTCATGTACAATATCAACTTCAGTTTATAACTAATAAAATAATGAAACATTGGGCAAAACAGCGACTGTATTGACGCTTAAGACGCTTGCGTTTGAGTAGGTATCATAAATCCCATGAAGTATACTCGCGTTGCAATCGCATACATGTATTCGTAGGCCAGTGAGGTGTCGATTGGATCTAACGCTTCTTTTATACTACATGTAAATTATAGATTGCCCGCTCTGTAATAACCAACACACAACCCTGTCGAGAGGGAGGAGAAAGGGGGAAATACCCCGGGCCCGGACTTTCAGGAGGGCCCGATATTTTTAAAAATCTGAATTCCAACGCTTACGGCTACATCATACTGTACATCAAATCAGAAATTACTCCTTGTATCATGAAAGAAACCTCTTATCCCGTAGCTTATAATTTCTTCCCATTTGACGAAAGAAAAAAAATGAACTGGAAGGAAGGGGGGCGTAGAAATTCCCCCAGGTCCTCTTTTTCTCTCTAAGGAGCTGCCAACACAAAAACACACTAGCGTATTCAACGCGACGAAACCTATGTGTTTGGTTGCGTTCTGGAAGCGCTTCTTAGAGCGCTTCAGGCTCGGCTTGGCTAAACACGAACTTCAAAGTTGACAGTGAAACGTGATTATGTTCGTCTGCTAGTCAACGCGTTATGTTTGAATCCTTGAATGCTCCGTGCTTTTTGCCCACAACACGCGTATTCGAGATCTTACTGAAAACAGACACAGCTCCTTCATATCAGTTTCTGAATTGTTGTCAGTGTCATGAGTGGAGAACTACACTCCCTCTTCTGATGAGCTGTCAAAGAGAATTTTACTCGTATTATTATGGGTGATTGGAATGCTAGAGTGGGTGAAGGAAAAGATGGTAATATTGCCGGGGATTTTTGATTAGGAATGAGAAATGAAAGAGGAGAGCGTTTGATACAGTTTTGTACGAAGTACAGTTACAGGAAATATACTAAATTTAAAAATCATTATAGAAGAAGGTATGTTCATGGAACATGGAAGAGCCCAAGTAACGAAGATAGACATCAAATGGATTATATCATTACAAAACAACGTTTTAGGAATCAAATATTAGACTGTAAAACTTATCCGGGAGCCGATATTGATAGTGATCATAACTTGATAGTGATGAAATGTAGGCTTAAACTGAAGAAACTTGGAAGAAAAGAAGAGGCAAAAAAAAAATGGAATTTGAAAAAGTTGGAAAATATTAATATTAGAGGGAAATGTCAAGAGGATAGTGTATTAGAATTAGAGATTAAAAAAATACACGGAATTAACAGTGTGGAGAAAGAGTGGGGTAAAATAAAGGTAGGAATATTAAAGTGAGCGGAATGAAATCTAGATAAAACTAAGAAAGAAAAGAAACCATGAATGAAGGAGGAAATCCTCAGAAAGATGGATGAACGAAGAAAATATAAGAATGCAAACGAAAGGGAAGGTAGATTAGCTTATCAAAGGTTATAAGGAATGAAATAAAGAGAGAGTGTAAAAAGGCAAAGGAGGAATGGATGAAAGAAAAAAGTGATAAGATAGAAGAGTTAATGAATAAAGGACAAATAGACTTGGCCTATGGAAAAGTAAAAATGGAATTTGGAGAAAAAAGAAAAAAAGCAAGTAATATAACAAAAAAGGAGGGAGGGCCTATTTATACAGCTGAAGGAAACGTGAAAAGGTGGGTAGAGTGCATTGAGGGATTTAAAGAAAGGGAAAGCTCCAGGAGCGGATGAGATACCAGGTGAATTTTTATAACACTTATAAGAAATCGTACAAATTAGTATGTTATATTTATGATAAAGAGGAAACGCCTGGGGACTTTAAAAAGAGTGCTATTGTAACGATACCAAAAAAAGCAGAAGCAGAGAGGTGTAAAAATTATCGAACAATTAGTCTTCTTTCACATGCGTCAAAAATATTAACTAGAATAATTTACAGGAGAATTGAGAATCGAATAGATGCAGAATTAGGAGATGATCAGCTTGGATTTAGAAAAGTAGATGTACTAGGGAAGCAGTGTTAACTTTGAGATTAATTGTAGGTGGAAGACTCAAAAAAGGGCAGGATACATATGGCATTCACTGATATTGAAAAGGCTTTTGACAATGTTAAATGGGATAAAATGTTTGATATTCTAAAAAAGATAGAAATAAAATTTAAAGAAAGACAAGTTATTTTAAACTTATATAAAAGACAGAAAGCCACATTAAGAATAGAAGGAGAAAAAGGAGAGGCTAATATAGAAACAGATGTAAGGCAGGGATGCTCCTTATCTCCAGTATTATTTAATTTGTACATAGAGTGGGACATAAGAGAAGTAAACGAAAAATTTGAAGCATAAATTATGTCATTATACATGGAGAGCGAGTAAAGATGCTCAGGTTTGCAGATGATATTGTCTTATTAGCTGAAAATAGTATTGATTTGGAAAACATTTGAAATGGAATGGAGGAGATTTTGAGAGTAGATTATCGTATGAGAATAAATAAAAATAAAACCAAAGTAAATCGTTCTCAGCCTTGGACCATTTACACGCCATGAATCAAACTATAGAAAAAAGTTTAGAATACAAAATTGAACTATATATTACACTAATTGATTATAACAAAGCTTTCGATTTCCTAAAGCACCATTTCATGTTCTCAGCATTGGGAAACCAAGGTATTCCCCAACATTTCATACAGTTAATAAAAGAAATGTACAAAGGGCTAAAAGCAAAGATAATAGCAGACGTCGAGAGAAAATACTTTGATATACACAAAGGAGTCAAGCAAGGGGACCCATCATCTCTAATCTTATCCAATACTGCTCTTGAAGAAATGTTCAGGAAAATAAATTAGGAAGGAAATGGGATAAATGTTAAAGGGAAATGCATGTCAAACTTGAGGTTTGCAGACGATATACGAGGAATGACCTATAAGTAAGGTACAAAAAATTCTATAAAATCGAGTAATTTATTGGCAGAAAAATAAAATACATCACGTTAAACTAGACTCAAATACGCTACTTTCTGACATAATCTCCACCATTTTCAATCCATTTCTCTTACCGATTTTTGAGCTTGAAAATACTCTCTTTAAAAAATTTTACACACTGAACTTTGAAAAATGTCTCGACTTCTGCTTTTTCTTCCTCGTTTTCAAACTTTATCCATGTTGTTTGAGTGGTAATCCGATAGTACAAGGTCAGAACTGTGTGGAGGGTGGCCCATTACCCCCATCCCGCTCCGTTTTTGTTTATGGTGAGGAGTCAGTGGTTTAGGTACCTAGCGTGCGCAAACTTTTCGAAATTGTAGATCTCCCTGCACAATTTGGCGAACAACTGACTTGATAAATTCGCTGCTTTTGCAATTTCACGAATTTTCAAACTCCGATCGGCGTAAACGAGCTCATCACTGCGACAAATCGCCTGCTTGTTGACCTCGGTGCTTCGTCACCCTCTTCGAGGATTACGTGTCTGCCAAACTTACGACACCGGGATCGAATTTTGTACACCATACTGGTACTTATTTTCGAGAAATGGCATTCCCACATACATCGCTTTAATTCTATTTTTTTTTTTTGTGCGCAGTAAAAACAAATTTTTCGCGTATTTTGAGAGGCGTGTACCCTTCAGTCAAGACTATCGTGTTCGTTCAATTTTTGAAACCACACTATCGCAGACAACGAACCACTCTTATCGGCAGATGTCAGCCAAGTCTCCCCTGCTTCACCATGCGAAATTTCAAGTTTCTAACTCACGCTGTTCGTCGTATAGAAAAATGTGTACCTTACTTATGGGTCATCCCTTGTATCCTTTTTTATCAACACAAAAGAAGAACTGATAAAAATGATAAACGAAATAAAAGAATTCGAAAATGAAACAGGATTGACAATGAATATAGAAAAAACGAAAATTTTTACCAACTCAGAAGACTTGAAACAAATTGTAACAAAGGACAACCTAAAAATAGAAGTAGTGAAAGAAGCAACATAGTACCTTGGACAATCAATATCTTTTGATAATCGCACGGAGAAAGAAATAAACGCAAGAATTACAAAGGCATGGTCAAAGTACTGGTCTCTTAAAAATATTTTTAAAGGCTTCTTCACCTCCTCGCAAAAGAGTGAAATTTTCAATCCAACTCTAATATATGGATGCCAAACATGGTCACAAAATCAAAAACTTTCGAATAAAATCAAAACTACACAGAACGCAATAGAACGATCCATTTTGGGTATAAAAAGAAAGGATCACACAAAACTAGAATTTATCAAAAAGAAATTGAGAAATAATCAAGATGGAGTGAGAACAATAAGGGGGCTAAAATGGGGATGGGCAGGGCACATTTCAAGATTAAAAGACGAAAGATGGACATATTCTACTACCTTTTGGCAACCTTTCGAACATAAAAGAAACCGTGGACACCAAAAAAACAAGATGGGCGGATGATATAAATAGATTCCTTGATAGTCAAAATTTTCAACGAATAGCTATCCATAGACAAGAATGGGAGCGCCTACAGGAACCCTTTGCTCTTTATGGACCGGGAGGGGCGTAAGACCTATAATCATAGATAACATGTAAACATATGTTATAAAAAACGGTTCCCAATAAAGGATATTAAATTGAATTAAATGGTACGCAATCGATGTGAACATGATAGCTTAAATATAAATATTGGACAGGAAAATATTGAGGATGTAAGCGAATTTTGCTATTTAGGGAGTAAAATAACAAAGGATGGAAGGAGTAAAGGGGTATAAGTAGTAGAATAGCACACGCCAAATTAGCACTTTATCGAAAAAGTAATCTTTTCAAATCAAAAATAAATCTGGAAATCAAAAAATCGTTTTTGAGAACTTATGTTTTGAGTGTAGCCTTGTATGGATGTGAATCTTTGATCATAGGAAAACCAGAGAATAGAAGGATTGAAGCTTTTGATATGTGGTGCTATAGGCGGATACTTAGCATCAAATAGATGGATAAGGTAAGACATGAGGAAGTAATTAACAGAATAGGAGGTAACTAGGGGGCTTCGCCCCCTGGCCACTTCGCGCCTCGTCCGACCACCACAGTCCTCAGTGTTTGGTCTAAAACTTTTGTTCCTGAGTTGAGGTTGGCTTTGGACTACTTTTGTGTCAATCTTCTACCATGAACCCGCTTCCATCGTTTCTTCATCACGAGTCTCCTCCTCCACCACGACCCCCTCGTTCACCACGGTCGCTCTCCGCCTCCACCATCACACTTCAACAGTCGCAGCCCTCCTCAGACACGAACTCCTCCCCCACAACGGCCATAATCTAACAGAGGCTTCAATGCCCACCCCATGGTCTCTTACCTCCACTGTATTCCCCTGCGAACCCTTCCCTCTCCCTTGGACTTCCTACTCACCTCTACAATCATCGACCACCACAACCAGCCTCCACCACCTGGGCCTTAATCTCTTCACATTACCCTCTCCCTCGTTTCATGGCTTTCTCCGTCCACAGCTTCTCCCACACATGGCACCCTCCGTTCATTCCTCCGATCATCACCCAGTCCTCCACCTAGTCTCTCCCCAACCCCCGATCACCCTCTTCCCCCGAGTGCCCTCCCCCATTAGGACCACGTCCGCCCGACCCCCCACACCATATGGCCTTTATTTCTGTTCACGTACCACGCCTCCACCAAGACCTCTTCACCCATCACTACGCCCTCCCCCATTGCGGCCTTAATCCCTCGCTGCAGCCTTCCCTTTCCACTGCTCCTTCTCTGCGGCCCCCTCGTACCAACTCCCTCAACCTCGAAGATCTCCTGATCCTCCACTCATGTCATATCAGCCGACCACCATGGCCGAATATTTTTATTTAATAACAGGTTTTCTCTCAATTATACTCACTATCAGTGTATGACGTCATCAGGGCAGGATTTAACATGCTCGCGCCTCTACACAGAATAAAAATTAATGTATCCCTGGAGAAATTAGCAGTTAAGGGGCAGAGTAGGCAACCCGCAGTGGGTTTTTCTCCCAGAGGCGGTGGAGGTAGCGGATTTTACAGCTCCCTCCCCCACCATAAACCCCCTCCCAAGGGTAGGCTAACCCTGGAGAAATAAGCAATCAAGGGGCAGGGTAGGCAACCCGCAGTGGTTTTTCTCCCGGAGGCGGTGGAGGCGGTAGCGGCTTCCTCCACCATGAACCCCCTCCCAAAGGTAGGCTGCCCCTGGAGAAATAAGTAATTAAGGGGCAGGGTAGGCAAGCCGCGGTGGGTTTTTTTCTCCCGGAGGCACCGTGTAGCCGCCGTCTATGATTTTGGGAAAATTCTCAGTGAACAGATCTAATGAGATGCTGATGACGTCATAAGGACCTAAGATCTCAGAGTCCAAGGTAGCTGGTCTGCCCTATTCATGAACTCTATATCTGCCTTTATACATATCTAAGTTAGACTATGTGTTATACCTTGCGACTTGAGATCTTGGAGATTATGGGTAATTATGTCATTCTATGTCTTATTACGTTGGTTATGTCTTAAAACTTGGAGATCTTTTATGTTAGAACAGATTATGTCCTTGAAAGTAGCTGATCATCTACCCCTGCAATTTTTTCTGATTTTTAGGTAGGCAACCCGCAGTGCGTTTTTTTCTCCCGGAGGCGGCGGTGGTGGCGGATTTTACTTTTTTAGTATACTAGGGGGCTTCGCGACCCAACCCCCCGCCGTCAATCGCTTCGCTCGTGCCGGCCTTACTCGGCGCTTCGCGCCTCGTCCATCCGCCACAGTCCTCAGTGTTTGGTCAGAAACTTTTGTTCCTGAGTTGAGGGTTGCTTTGTGCCTCTTTTGCTCCCCCTCTATCAGCGGTCCTCAATCTTCCACCATGAACCCCCCCCCCTTTCTTCATCACGAGCCTCCTCCTCCTCCTCCTCCTCCTCCACCACCACCACGACCCCTTCACCTCCACGGTCACACCTCAACAGTCGCAGCCCTCCTCAGCCACAAACTTCTCCCCCACAATGGCCATAGTCCTCCACCTAGTCTCCCCCGATCACCCACTTCCACCCCAAGTGCCCTTAATTAGGACCACGTCCTTCGACCACTCCACATCACTATGGCCTTCATTTCTGTTCACGTACCACACCTTCACCAAGACCTCCTCACCCATCACTACGACCTCCCCAATGGCGGCCTTAGTCCCTCTCTTCAGCCTTCCCCTTCCGCGGCTCCATCTCCTCGCTCAACCACCACAAAGATCCCCTGGTCCTCCAACCAGGAGCTTCCACGACCATGACCACCTCTGCCCCACGAGAACCCTTCCCTTTAAGACTACCTGCCCGGGACCAGAAACTTCCGCACCATGACCTTCATTTGCCTTCCCGACCGCCTCTCTCACCAAGGACTTCCTCCTCCACCAGGACCTCTTACTCACCATTACCCCCACACCACCCAGGGGCTTTATCCCTTTCCTGAGGCCACGCCGCCCATGGATCTCCTTCCCATTCTGGAGCTCCCTCCACCATGAACCATCTCCTAGGAGTAGGCTATCCATGGAGAAATGAGCAATTAGTGAGGCAAGGTAGGCGGTCCGCGGTCTCTACTCCCTCCCAATGGCGGTCTTAGTCCCTCTCGTTCCCTTCCGCGGCTCTATCACCCTTTGGCCTCCTTGCTCAACCACCTCAAAGATCCTCTAGTCCTCCAACCGGAAGCTTCCACCACCATGATCACCCCTCCCGCTCAAGACCCCCTCCACGGGACCAGAACCTTCCGCACCATGGCCTTCATTCGCCTTCCCGGCCGCCTCTCTCACTAAGAACTTCCTCCTCCACCAGGACCCTTTCCTCACTATTACCCCCTCCCCACTCGGGGTCTTTACGCTCCTCTACAGTCACCGCCACCATCGTGGTTTTCCTCCCCTTTAGGAGCTGCCTCCTCTACCATAAGTACCTCTTACACCCCCGGGCCTTTATCTACCAAAATTTTACTGCCCCTCTAGGATCCTCACCCACCACAACCTCCTCTTTCCTCAATGGCCACCCTCTCCTACTAAGGATTTCTTCCTCCACAAGGACCTCTCACCCACCACTACCCCCTGTGCTTCATCTCCTTTCAGAGCCCCTGTCCTCACTATGGCCCTCCAACCCCCTTGAAGATCCCTGACCATCCACCCAGGAGCTCTCACAACCATGACCACTCCTCCCCCGAGAGCCCTTCCCCCTTAAGACCCTACCTTGCCACCAGCCACTCCCGCATAACGGCCATTTCTCTCCGAGGTCCCCTCTCTCACCAAGGACTTTCTCCTCCACCAGGTCCTCTTACTCCCGCCCCACCCAGGGACTTCATCTTCATCCACAGTCCACGCCCTCACAGGGGCCTTCTTCCCCCTTTAGGAGCTGCCTTCTCAACCATGAACCCCCTCCTGAGGGTCGGCTACCCCTGGAAAATTGAGCAATCAAGGGGTAGGGTAGGCAACCTGCAGCGACTTGTGATCTTGAAAATTATGGGTAATTATGTCATTTTATGTCTTTCTATGTCGGTTATGTCTTACAACTTGGAGATCTTTTATGTCAGAACAGATTATGTCCTTAAAAGTAGCTGATCTGCCCCTGCAATTTTTCTGGTTCTTAGGTAGGCAACCCGCAGTGCGTTTTTTTCCCTCCCGGAGGCAGTGGCGGTGGCGGATTTTACTTTTTTCGTATCTTTTATGTTAGAACAGATTATGTCCTTAAAAGTAGCTGATCTGCCCCTGCAATTTTTCTGGTTCTTGAGATAGAGAGATGTCTTTTTTTTTATGTCTTATTATGTCGGTTACGTATGTCTTAAAACTTGGAGATCTTTTATATTAGAACAGATTATGTCCTTGAAAGTAGCTGATCTGCCCCTGCAATTTTTCGGATTTTTAGATAGGCAACCCGCAGTGCGTTTTTTCCCCGGTGGCGGCGGCGGCGGTGGCGGCGGATTTTACTTTTTTAGTATAAGAGAGATAGAGAGATAGGAGGTAAAATAAATACTTGGAATTATCTGAAGAGAAGGAGAGATAAACTAATATGGCATAGTTTGAGGCACCCAGGAATAATATCATTGCTGCTAGAAGGAAGAGTGGAAGGAAAGGCAGAGAGTCCAGTATGTTCAGCAGATAATCAAGGATGTCAAATGTAAGTGTTACTGCGAAATGAAAGAACTGGCACAAGATATGGAGACATGGAGAGCTGCATCAAACTGGTCGTAAGACTGATAACCTCGTCATCATCGTCTGGATTCATATTTCAGTTATTATTTAGTCTTTGCTCGAAGATGTGTTAATAAATCCGTACTGAAACTGTTCGGAAGCGTCGCCTCGCATTTTTCGCGTATTGCCCGAAAAGAGAAAATCATGAGCCATTTTATGCCCCAACACTCCCTAAGGTTGCTTCTTTTGGAGAACTAGGTCGTGGAAAAAGGAACCCGGGTGGGCAAAAGGAAAGATACAAAAATCAAATGAAGGTACAATTCAAGATAGCAAATCTAACATCTAGCAAGCAACTCAGAGTCAATGATCGGAAAACCTAGCGAAAGAGGATTAATGATTACAAAGGAAACGAATGTCACACGCACTAAACCGACCGAAGCTACAAGTGGAAGGAAGATCACACATAAGTTTGGACTAATCTCACATAGAGTACACATGCGTTGAGAAGTCAGACAAGCTATACTCGGAATCGACTGGCTAGAGAAGAAGAAAGAAGTCAACGGATTGGCCGACTGGAGAAATGACGGGATGTATATCTCTCCTCTAGCGGCAGCCATGCCCTCTGCCGCCCTCGTGAACCACTTCTGCATTCTTTGTCGTAGGTAATTATTTTCGGCGGAAACCACAGCCATCCATACAATTTCTACCAGGAGAAATTCTTGTACTCGAGGATGCACTACGAAGTCTTCGAGTCATCCGACTTGCCTCAATATTGACCACACGCCCGCATTTCTATCCTGTTACCGAATTCGAAGTCGCTTTCGGTTGCCGATGCTCAGTCGCTTACATCCTCATTGTTTTCTTCGCGATTATCGTTTTCACTAATTACGTTTGGAATATCGATACCGTGCTCGATTGGCCGACCCCCGACACCCTGTCTCACTTGCAGCAAACAGTTACTCACGATTCTAGCACAACTTTTGTCCCAGTTCCTCTGGTTTTTTTCTCTTCTTTTTCTGTCTTTCTTTGCAACCCGCGTCCTTACCATCATACTAATCAATCGTTAATTAGAATTCCGCGGTGCATTAACCGGGCCAGTACCGTCTGAAACGTGTTAGTATTTACGGATACGAAAACCGAGACGACCCTGACCATGTACTCTGCGAATGGCGGGCGTGCAGAGAAAATGCGGCACGTACGATGCGACCAAACGAAATACAAAAGTTTGAAAAGTGTCCAACATTCGGCGCCGAGTAGGGATAAGATCGATATAAAATTATACGTTGTCGGTGTGACAGGATCATTCGCTAGTTGATCGTCTTCCTCGTAAAATTACACACTATCTCAGCCGCAACCATGTACGCCGTCGCGGGTTTAGTTTTGTTGTCCGTTGGAGTGATCGTCGCCCAGCCGATTAGTGAATCGAGCAACGTCGAAGCCAAGGAGTCGATATGGAAAGGCACGCCGATGGACACTCTGGTGCAGGAGTTCCGCCAAGAGTGTCTGCTGCAGTCGGATAGCAGCGCCTGTGTCAAAGTCAAAGTGCTCAACTTGGTCGATGAAGTGTTGGGAAAGGATTCGTTCAAAGTAAGTATATTATACTCCTTTGTTCAAACCTGGCTGGTTTCGATTTCACGGAAGGGTCGAGGGTCACTGGTTTTTAAAAGTAATCAAGTTAATGGCTTCACCCACGTATGCTGAGAAATTGGAGTTTGGTGACCGAATTTCTACTGCTGCCACTGTGTGGCTCCACAGCGGGAAAGTTTGGGTTAAAGTCGGTCAAATGCAAAGAAAATCACGGGAAACTGGGTTTCTTGGAATTTGGTGGTGGATTCGCATGTAAACTCAGTTGGTGCGGTGTGAGTGGCGAAATGTGGAAACTACATTCGGGGATATTGTGTTTAGTGATAACGCAGTCCCCAAGGTTTTATCAGTATCATGATCCTCGAATCGTCATCCTGCACTGGCACTTCTATAGGAAGGTTTACATGTGAACTGTTGTACGCGATGGTGTGGGAGAAATCTCAGTCGTACTGCCATGTACAGCATTCAGTGTAACCCTCTGGTCACTGATACGATACTCGATAGGGTAGTTTCCGGGGGCAGGGGTGCGGTGTCTGGGGAGCCAATTTAGCATTCATTGTAAAGTCTTACGGATCAAGTGATTCGACTGGAGCAATTTCAAGGTTCCGATACAAGACAAATAGATCCGCAGATCAACCAACGATAAGGATTTATATAGTTAACACACAGGTACAACTGATCCGACATTCTGTTTGCAAAAAAAAAAAAAATCATTTTTATAGTTTCATAGGAAATTGATTAATTTTTCCAACGTTTGATTATATTTTTGCTTCTATGTGATAATTAACACTAAACATTATAAAAATAATGTAATTCAACTACTAAAACAATATTTAATATTCCCTCATATTCTGTGACTTCAAATTGGTGTATTTATGGAAAATTACGAAAATTAATTATCAGAATTGATAAGTAATGATTTTCATGCGGTACTAGACTAAGGGTGGAGCACAGAATCCAAATTATGAGCCAAAGTTTTAAAATAATAAGTCATTTTCGAGATATGGTTGATTCTTAAAATTGTTTTTTGTAAACAAAATGGCGGATCGATTGTACATATAAGCAACTATAGAGCCTTACTGTCAAGTTTCCTTACTCTTTTTCCCCACTTTTACTGTGCGTTATATGGGAGCTAGTCACATTTTTTGATTTTACTCGAGAAATATTTCTTTCTATGAACAAATGAAGGAAAATAAACTTACCAGCGTAGGATTTCACTTCTAAAAGTGGAAATCGCTGTGGTTCTTGTATTATCACAGTTTTACCATTTCAGAAATACGCAATCTGCAAGTAAAATTTTGGGAAAATTCATACAAATTGAAAAATGGTAATTTTCAATGAAATTTGTGCAAATAAAGTCATTTCTTCGAAATATATCAAATTCTACTTCAAAATCAGAAAGCTGTAATGGCAGAGTGCAGATTTCAGAAATCATAAATGCTGATAACACAAGACTATTGCAATTTTTTCATTTATTGAATACACATCGGAATTACAGTTTTACGATGAATAAAATAAGTCATTTCGATTTTCTTGTAAAAATTAATATTTTTCGAATGAAACCGAAAAATATGACCAACTCCCGTATCGCTGCGAAAAGTAAAAAATAACTTGACAGTGGCGCTATTTGACAGAATAAATTAGCTCAACATTTTTCAAAATATGAAGCTCTACTTGGTATGTATACCTATTTTGTTTCAATGTTACCACAACAGCCATTTTGGGTTCTAACCGTGTTTTTTCCTTTCTTTTGCCGTAAATTTTGAAACACTCGAAGCTGTAGCTGGCGAATGGAATGACTCGCTCATGACATGATTAGATTGATAAGGAAACAATTCCTTCTTATATATGCAATATTTTTGTGCTACAACTTCGAGCTTTCACCCGGCTAAATTGGTTGTAATATTTAAAAAATCTTTTAATTTATCTATCTCGAAACGCTGTGGACAGAGACGAAGTGATCCACTTGGTAATCCGCCACCGAGTGACCTGGACCATCAAACTGATAAGAAATAGACAATATTTTCTCTTATGCAACTACTTTGTGCTAGAACTTTGGAGGACCCAGGAATCCTATTTGAAATTAATTAAAAAAAAAAAACTGAGCTTTCACCCGACTAAATACGTCGCAATAATTAAAAAATTTAGAAATTCATCGATCTTGATGCAACGTAATGAACACTGGCGAAGAGGTCCACTCGACAGCCAGTCACTCTGCGACCGGGATCATCAAATATTTGTAAGTCATTCAAAAATTAATACGAACAACAGCGTTCCAGGGACTGCATTCTTCAATAGTTCGGAGGAAGAAATTTACATCCATCTACACCTGAGGGTATTGAATGTCTTGAAAACGATATATGGTGTCCAATAGTAGATTTCATGTCCCAGTCCAAAAAGGCTTCTGTGAGTCCCCCGAGTGCTAAGAAACTAAGAGAACGAGCCGAGTCGGTCAAGTCTGGTTTTTTTCTTCTGTTTTGAACATACTGGATTCCAGAAAAACAGTCGGACTCTTTTCTATGAGGCCGCAACAGAACAGTCCGTCATCCCTCACAACCTATAAAAATAAGACCCTCTAGGGCACCTGCTAACTGGGCTGTACTTTGAATCCACCACTACTGCTGTCTTCCCTAGTCGCTTTAGGATCTGCAGCAAATAACTGGAGCTGTTGGAATGCGAAATTCGATTGCCTTGTAAGACGTAGATTGGTCTTGAAAGTCTGCTATCGTACAATTCGAAATGATACTATAATCGATGAAAATATGTGTATTTGTTTTTCAAACGGACGATATCATTATCTGATGGTAGGAAAGTGGAAGTCTGAACGTAAGAAATCATCATTTTCAGTAAAAAACTGTCAGGGAAATTAGCCAGCAAATACCAAAAGGGGTTGCAAAAGTTGGTCTTTCCGGTTGTCTGTATGGTCTTACTATCCACCCTGTCCTTATGCGGTGGAGTATTTATTCAAAGCGGTATTAGTTATCTGTAATTCTTTAGTATTTCCACTGCACAAATGTAAATCTAGTCAAACGAGAGTACTTTTATGTTGTACTTACACGCTGAAATGCTTCGGAGTTCCAGCCTGGAAATGGGATGCCGTTATATGGCGAGGCAAGGAAGCGATTTTTACCAAGGAAATTCTTCCAGCCATGGCACCAAGTCTAATATTTCACTGGAAAAAAATATAAAATGAAATGGATTTTAATCACACATTTTATAATACGAATATAGAAAGACCAATGATCGTAATTAAAATCATTATTTTCAAAATTGATGAACTTTTTGCAAATAGTGGTGACGATCTTTACTTTTCACGAGGAGGGTGTGAGACATTTTTAATGTTATTATCTCTCACGATTTTTTTGTCAAGCCAAAAAAATTTACTGTCACTGAATTTCGATGCGGAAGTTCGACGGGGGTACAAATGATATTTTATACCCCGTTATCTTCTCACCATTGTTTTCGATATCGTTTTTTAAATTCTTTGCACCCATAACTAGGAATTTTTTATTACTTATAGAGAAAATCGTATTCAGTAACAACTTTTCTCGGAGGGCGTTGCTCCCATTAAATTTTTCCTAGGGGCACTTATTCTCTATGTCTCCAGGATCGCCTCCACTGCTTGTAAAATCATTAATATTAGAAACTGGTGATGATTTTGATGAAATTCGGTGAAAATGCCACTCGAAATCAGCAAATATTGCATTACACTGAGAAAAATGGTGACAAAAATTACTGGAAATTCTAATAAGTCTCTGACGTTTAGCAATTTACGTACTCTTCAACTACAAGATTGTGATTTCATCAGTTTCTGGTAAAAAGAAGGGCTCTATGAACCTTTTTGGAGGGGGGGGGGCGAGGCCGACATTTTTTTACAAGCGAACAGAAAAGTGTACACGGGTTTATGTTCAATAATGTATCGCGAGTGTACGTGGCTGCTCGGGTTTTGGATCTCGGGTGTCTCGGGTAACTTAGCGAGAATGAACTGGGGCCATTACATAAAAATCCCATTCCCAATACAAGAGTCCCAAATTAGTAAGCCAAATTTTTGTTCAAAATTTTAAAATGTTTCTGTGATATTAATTCTCTTCATCCCTTCTTTCTTTCTCGTTCAGCGTAATGATGATTTTTTTAAATGGTGGTATGTTTGCCTAGGGGGCTCAAGATATCTTTAGAGAGAGAGCTCAGCCCCAGCTTACCCCCATGGCTACGGGGCTAAATCTATTATTAAAGAATGTATGGATTACGAAACATTAAGACGTACGAGAATTTCTGGTAATTTTGCCGCCCTTTCATCTCACCGTAGAATTATGCTCAAGTAATTTCACCAGGGTATTTTCGGAAGGGAAGGACTTAGGACACCAGCATCGTTGTAATGACAACCCAGGTAGCCGCATATGACCGAGACCTTATATACAAGATCACATTTGATTTATGAGCCAGTAAAAAAAGTCTTTTTTAATTTACAAAACCTTAGATCTAGCCAAAATTGAACAAACGATTTCAAACACGCAATTTGCCACCAGAAAGTACAATGAATATTGGACACCGGCATACTAAAATGTGTACGAAAGGAAAAAAGTGTCTTCGCTTCTTGAATTTTGTCATTTTGCCTGCTTCAGACAACCCTTCTTGATCAGAAGTAAAACGCAACAAGCAGTTCAGGCTTGGCTGGTTTCAAAAAGAGATGAGGAATCAGGCAATTTCAGATTTCGATTTTGACAAATTATTGTAAATTCCCGAAATCAAAAAAAAATTTAATTCAATTAGAAAAAAAAATGAAAGATTTGGGGGAGGGTCCTTCAATTTGTTCTAGGGAGCAACATTCGTTGTGGAGATAGGATTTCCCCTTTGTCCCCTCTCTACATTGTCTGAAAATCAGTCTAATAGACACATTCAGACGGGGGAGGAGAGCAATAACAAGAAATTGTTCCATTTGCAAACTTCGATGTTAGCTGTCCTGAAGAGATCAGGATATTTTAGTTTCTGCTTGTCGACTGACGGAGGCAACTTTCAAAGGGATTATAATTTTCGCATGCAGAAAATATAAATTTTCTCCTGTGGATGAATTTTGAAATTGACAAGAAAAAAAAAAGGAAAGAAAGAAAAAAACAGAAAAACTCAAATATTTTTCTTAAATTTTTATCATTAAAGGACCTAATTATTTCTTTCAGTTTTTCTTTTTTTCTTTTTTGGAACAAATTGTCATATTTTGCAAATTTTTCAAGCAACTAAAAAACATTTCATGCTTGTTGAAACAGCATTAATATTGAGAACAAGAGGTATACAGATGGAATTTTTCATACGAAACTCGATGATGACTAAAATTTCTGTTATAACGCCTGTTGAGATATTAAAGAACTACAGACAAGACACTGGACCTGTTCCTGTGAGAAATTTTTCATTTTTTTTTCTCCGAATCTGGATTATTCTCGAGTAAAATTTTTCTCAAAGAAAAATAATCAAATTTTGAAGAAAAAGTAGGTGTTATTAGTCAAGTAATCATAGTAAAGTCTTCCCCAGAAATTATCAAAAATGAAAGGGAACAGTTACAAATCAACAGCACTAATAGCTTGAATCCTGGAAATTGAAATAAACAAAAAAATGTAACCACATTTTTATAGATTTTTTTGACTTTGAACAGTTTTAAGTACAACACAAATCAATGGGTCTTAGTACAAAGCGTTGCTCCACGTAAAAAAGTAAACATCATACCCACTTTACCGGTTTCAAAAAAAAAGTAATTAAAATGAATTTGCCAAATAACAAATAGTTGGAAGGGACTCCACTTCTTTTCGGTATTTCTATGCACAACGCTCAGATTTTTGCTGTTGATAAACTTGAAATTTTATGATTGACTCAATTCAATTCCTCCCCCAAAACAGCTGCTTCGAACTCTTGAATCCCTCTCTTCCATTAATAATCTACCTAAGCCTATACTACCTCTGCTGTACAGTAACCAGTTACTATATAAAATTTCACTTCACAAAACCACGAATTCCTATAATTTCAGGTTGCCGACGGCGTCTCAATAGTTCCTAACGAAAACGATGCGAAAGAAAAAGTATCTGGCCGAAGCTCCAGTGCCAGTTTCCTGGATCAACTGGAAAGCTACATCAAGAGTCACGATTTGATAGTGAAAGCTCCGGTCGGCATCTTGCAAGGAGCTAGCTTCAAACTTTCGCCTAGAAATTTGGACGACAACGAACTGAACATGAGTGTGCAGCTGCCTTCTGAGGAAGAGAGCAACGCGTTCGAAGACAGAGGTATGACCATGTACAATATTAAAAAAAAAAACTCAGTCGTTTGGGCTCGAATTCCACGATGAGGTTTACAGCAGTAATCAAAAAATCGTGGCCGAACAGCTGACTGGTAGCTGATTTAGTATCAGCCATCTTTGGAACATCAATCACTGCATGCGTCATGTGATTCCGTGTCCATCATTTTGGGCTGGTTGCCATCGGGCGTGCGTTAATTGCATATTTAGCCGCACGATCGAAATGGAAACTTTTTGAAGTAGGTAAAGTCACGTTCACTCGTCGAGAGATCGGGTGAAACTACGAGAAACTATAATAAGCTCTGCCCAAATTTATGAAGTCATTGAACAGTAAATTCTCGAATCAGGCTGGAGCTGTTACAAGTTACATCCCCATGGAAATCCGGAATTTTAAACGCTCGTGCATTTTCCATCGTTGTGAAACACTAAAATGCAACTAAGTTTTCTCCTTTCACCCCGCTTTCATAGTGGTATCGTACCCTCTAGATATTGGAACCGTATCCTCGTAACTCTTACAATTATTTTATGTGTCCGCAGGTCGCAAAAGCAGACTAAGAAAAATCCTGGTACCAATTCTCGTATTCGTGCTACTGAAGGCCATGACCTTAATTCCTCTCGCCATAGGAGTACTCGGTCTGAAGGCTTGGAATGCTCTGCAACTGTCGTTCATCTCCTTCTTGGTCTCCATTTCTTTGGCCATCTTCCAGCTGTGCAAGAAAGTAGCCTCTGACTCCGGATCGCCGATCGCAGCCCACATTCCTTTCGAAACTAGTCACTACGCGGCCGCCAGAAACTTCATCGTTTCGCCGGAACAAAGTGCGGCAGTCGCGGACAACAGGGTCGATGTGAATGCCCAAAATATGGCGTACAGAGGATATGCCGCAGCTTCGTCGTAGCTTGTAGCGCGGTTGTAGGTTATAAGGAAATAAAAAATCAAAAACTTTCACACGTTCAGCTTTGAGGACATGTTAACGATAAGCTTATTTATACCGCAGTCGTTGAACATTTTTGTTATTTATTGGAGATGTAAATTTTGTACAATAGAACTTACCAGATATGAATAAATTGAATCTTGACTGTGTACCTATTTATCAAATTATTCGGTGCGAGTAGTCATGCGGTTGAAAAGAAACTGTGTATCTTTAACAAAATGATGCTGATACTCGCTATGGTATTAGCGAAAACCAGGGATCTCATGTGGTTTCACACAGAGATCAGAATTCAGTACTTCAGGAGTTCAGTATCGTTCTTATAGGGCGTTACAAAAATAAGTTATTTAGCTTAGTATAAGGGCAAAGCCTTCTCTATGTATGCTACCTCGGCGTAGTGAGAGGGCTTAAAAAGAATTCTGAGGACACCTAGGAAGAGGATAACTCCGACAGATAAACCCTGATAAAAGCAAGGGGAAACTATATCAACATTCTTCCCTCGAGATGTGTCTCCACCACCAAATTATAATGGCAACTCACAAAGTTAATAACTCTACACAACAGCCAAGAAACCTCAAGAACAGAGTAGCCGATGTTAGAAGTATTTTTCACGCTAAATACAATGCCGTTCTTTGTTTTTCTTAATTATCTCTCATTTTCACATAAATTCATTCTTAATATTGCCTGTTATTTCCCTTTCTTGTTTGAAATATTAAGGAATGTGGCTACACTGCATGCACTAAGAAACGTAAACTCACCAATGCAGTTAAGTGTGTGAACGTACGATTCGATATCGAAGATTAAAGGAGCTTATCAGTAATGCGACATAAAATAAGACAATTATTTCTCAAAATACACTATTTCTTTCCCAGTAAACGTAAAAAGGGATTAGCTCATTGGGCATTTAAATATAAGGCTTCAAGAAATCAAATAAAGAAAGAATGTAGCAAGGCAAAAGAAAATGGACTAATCAGAATTGTAAGAAAATTGAAGAGCAAATGAAAGATCAGGCTTATAACAAAGTAAAACGATATTTTGGAGCAAGAAGAAAAAAATCAAACAACAGCCTCCCCGATATCTCTGAGGTACCGCTCGAAAGAGCGGCTTCCAGGGCTCGGGTTGAGAGCAAAATTAAAAAAGAGAACGGATGAAAAAGGAAAATTATTAAACTTTAAAAAAGACAAAGTAAGAAGGTGGACGAGATGTATTGAAAAACCGTATAAGAATGGAGCAGGTATAAGTAAATGTATAGAAAGAGAAGATGGTGTGGAGGGTGAAGAACAGGAGATCCTACTTTGAGATTAGAATTTGACAAAGCTCTCAAAGAAATGAAATCAGGTAAAGCAGAAGGAGTTGATAAAACTGCTAATGAGTTATTGAAGAACGCAGGAGAAGTAATTTAAAAAAAATTTAATGAATTAATTTGTCAGAGCGTATGAGGAAGAAGAAATACCATTATGATCCCTAAAAAAGCAGGAGCAGGTGTGAAGATTATCGTACTATAAGTACTTTCGCATGCATCAAAGATTCTAGCAAGGATAATAAATAAGATAACAAAAGTGACTGATACTCTTTGGGCTTGCCATACCTTTGTCGGAAGGACCAGGGAACTCTCTCCCAAAATGATGCACTGTATATATATCGAAGTAATACGTCCCAGAATCACATAGGTGGCAGTTGTGTAGTGGGGCCGGGTCTACCTGGCCAAAGTCAGAGAGGAACTGGACCATCTGCAAAGTCTAGCGTGTGTGATAACAACGAGGGCAATAAGAACGGTACCGACGAAAGAACTTGAAAGATTCCTAAGCCTGTCACCACTTCATACTGCCGTAGAAACAGCAGCAATAATGGGGGCTTATCATCCAGGCAAACCAAACCTCTGGGCCCAAAAAACAGGCCACGGTAGGATGTGGGAGATGGTGGCGATGGACCAATATTTTGGGAGGCCGAGGGACAGAATCGCGGCGGAAGACTTCTTTGACAAGCCATACGGTGCAGTGATACCCACATGGGAGGCAGGGGAAAAGAGGTGAACAAGCATTCTAAGAAAAGAGGAGCATGTCTGGTTTGAAGATGCCTCAAAGAATGACCAAGGTGCGGGAATCGGAATCACGAATGCAAAAGATGCTGAAAACAATTCATTGGCACTGTAATTCTTTAAGCAGAAGTAATGGGGAAAACGGTGGCCATTGATAGAAGCCAGCAGAAGGGCCTTGTTAATAAGAAGTATCTCTACAGACAGTCAAACGGCTATTAAGGCACTATCGGCCCACCAAACTACATCCTTGGTGGTGGCGGACTGCTATCACAAATTATACATTCTTGCTCCGGGGAGAGCCGTGTCACCATATACTATTGACACCGGGACACTGCGGCATAAAAGGGAACATGATCGTGGAAAGTTAGCGAAGGAGAGCATTAAAAATGGTAACGCCTAGGCCGTGTTTTCCCGTGGCATACAGCGTCATGAAATTCAAGGTGAAGGCTTGGATAAAGAAGTAGATTAAAATGCACTGGTGGATGGCCAGCGGCATAAGAGTCAACAAAACACTGATGAGGACATCCTTGGTAAGTACGCCGAATTCCTATTAGGGCTCGACAGAAAACATGCTAAAATGGTTAGACTACTAACTGGTCATGGAGCCACAAAACACGTGTGGTACAAACTAGGAGTGGCGAAAATTAGCTCCTGTACGCCTTGTGGAGAAGAGAGGAGGTAGCCTCGATTTACATCATTTGTCAGTACCCAGCAACAGCCAGGACAAGACGCTAAGCATTAGGATTGGAGTATTCAGCATCCAATGAAGTTAAAGGGATAGAACTTAGTAAAATTCTCACTTTGGCTGTAAAAGTGAGGCAATTGAGCTGATCCTTACCAGTAACCTGAGGAAAAGTGCAATGGACTAAAAGGTTTGAGCATTTGGCACATACAGCGACACTTCACACAAATATAGAGAAATAAGAGAATATAAAATAAAAAATGGAACAAAGGATGGGAGAAGGTCAGTTTGAATTCTGAAAAGGTAGGGAAACTAGGAAAGCAATTTTATGTTTGAGGCGTTTTCAGAAAAAATGCTTAAAATAGGTTTGGATACATTGTGTAGCATTTGCAGATTTCGAAAAAGCTGTTGATAACGTTAAATGGTCAAAAATATTTCAAGTATTGAAGGAGATAGAAGTTAAGAATAACGATAGAAGAGTGATATGGAACGTATATAAGGATCAAAGGGATAATACAAATAGAGGATGAAGTGCCAGAAACGAAAATTCAAAAAGGAGTGAGATAGGGTTGCTGTTTGTCACCAGTACTGTTTAACCTATTTATAGAAGATGTAGTTGAAGAAAGTAAATCAGGTGTGAAAAAACAAAGGGAGACGGCTAGAATGATAAGTTTTGCAGATGACACTGCAATAGAGTAAAGAAATAAAGAAGAACCAGAGAAAACGTTGAAAAATTAGATGAAAAGTTGAAAATAAAAAATGTAAAATGAAGATGAATAAGAATAAAACGAAAGTGATAGAAGTCGGCAGATGGGAACAAAATCGAATAAATATGGCAATAGGAGGTGAAAAAAAGTAAGGAAGGTAAAGGAATTTAAATACTTAGGCCGTCTGACAACGCAAGATGGAAGAATTTTAGTGTCCATGTTGGAGTGTGAGTGAACTTGGTAAATTCTGTATGTAGGCTCTGGGCTACAGAAGGAAGCTGGAAGAAGTAATACAGAAATAAAGAACAGGATAGAACAAGCTGAAAAAACTTTTTTATTTCAAAAAGGAGACTTATTCAGGACAAAGATAGATTTGGAAGTAAGACCGAGATTTCTTCGAACATATTTTTGGAGTACAGCCTTGTATGGACATGAGATCTGGGCAATAGGAACACAAGAAAGAAAAAGGACAAACGCTTTTGAAATGTGGTGTTATTGGTTACGTTGAAAATCGAGTGGATTGAATTGATCAGGGATATATAGAATGAGCCCACTGAATGTACTGAGTGAGGCTTGGTGCCACGAGTTCATCTAGAACAGATCTTGGCCAACATTTCTCAATGAATTTTAAAAGCTGTTGACTAAAACTGCTTTCGAATCTATAATATATTAGATCAAAATCGATCGACAGAACAAGCAGGATCTCGTAAATAATTTGCAACAATAGACCATATTCAGACGTGGATGTAAATTATTGAAAAAACAAATAAATATGGATCAGAGGTTGTCTTAGCATTCACTGACTTCAATAAGGCCTTCGACTCTACCTACCACCATAGTGTTTGGAAAGCACTTGCATCGCAAGGCGTCCCAGAAAATATTATATAATAATGATAGAAAATTTGTGTCGTAAGAGGGCATTTACCTCGCTGGATAAGAAAGGGGAATTGTTTAGAGTGGATAGATGGGTAAAACAAGGTGACCACTTGTCACCTAATATTTTTAATGCGGTACTCGAAGGATTGTTCAGAGAAGTAAAGTGGGAGATATACGGCCTATTAATGGATGGACATCAAATAACTCAGATTCGCGGATGACACTGTACTAATTGGTAAAAATATTGAGTAAAATTTAACTCTGAAAAATCCAAAATTATGAAAAATGAGGGAAAAGACGCAAATCGCCCATCCAGCGAAGCGAAACTAGAGATAGTTGATGACTACAAGTACCTAGGATAGATAGTATTATTCAGAAATAGAAATCGAAAAGAAACTAAGGTTCGTAAAACCAACTCTTGGAAAGCTGTCTAGCCCTCGAAACACATTTTTAAAAGTAAAATGGAAATTCAAACGCAGGCTAAAATCCTATATAGTTGTGTGCTACCAGTGGCATCATACGAGGCTCAAACATGGCCAACAACCAAAATACAGTAAAATGATGCGAAATTCTATATTCCGGAGCATTTAAAAAATTAAAATAAAAGACAAAATTAGACTTAAGAACATAAGAAACCAAATTAATGTTACCGATATGGAATATACCATTAGAAAACTGAAATGGAAGTACATGGGCCACCTGATAAGAGAAAATAATTTAAAGTGGCACAATATCACGATCTTTTAGACCCCGTACGGCCACAAACGCTCAAAAGAGAGACTAATACTGCACTGGTGAGACGAAACGATTTCAAAACTTTGAAGGGAAGACGGGTGCGATCAGCGAGAAACCGCGACGTATGGTGAGAGACAATGGAAATGTATGCCCTAAAATGGGCGGGGTAGCTGGTGGTGGCTCACCTACCCAAAATTGTAAATAAATAAAAGAAAATAAATAATTGTATGGATGTGAGACCTGGACAATAGGAACACAGAAAAGAAAATAGAAGCTTTCGAAATATGATGTTATCGGAGAATATGCTGGAAATTAAACGGATAGAAGAGATCAGGAATGAGGAAGTATTGGGGCGAATAAAATGAAAAAGCGAAATTTGGAATATAATAAATTGTAAAGAGAAGAGTTAAAATGACTGTTCATAATAAGTATAAGACATTCAGGGATGTTATTATTGTTAGAGGGAACGGTTGCGTAAAGAACTGGAAAGGAACGCAAAGAATGAGCTATGAAGAACAGGTAATGAAGGACACAGAGTGTAAATCCTTCTCAGAAATGAAAAGATTAGCACAGGAGAGAGAAAAGTGGAGAACCGACTCAGAACAGAACAGCAGATGATTCTGTCTGTATATGTGTCACTTCAAGGTAATTTCCGACCATATTGCCTACCTGGCTTCTTCACCTTAATAGGAACTTAGCAGAACGCTAAAAAATGTACTGCTCCAATTCTTACTAAGCTTTTTCGAAGGAAGAGGAATTTATCTGACTGACTGAATGAACTCAGTACCTGGTTTGCCAGTATTATGAAAATTATTCGTGCAAAGTAGCCTCGATGTCAGGTAGGTCAGGTTAAAATTGGAGAAAATGCAATGGAAAATTGAAGCCTCGTAGGTTACTTTTTCAAAATAGTTGTCTAATGTAATTGACGTTTTTTCTATGGTTGTGAAGGTGAATTCTACAGCGTAAAACAGCTGGTATGAATTTGGATTTTCATTTACCTCTTCATTTAGTTGGAAAGTATGATTAAAAGATAGAGATTCCGAAGCATATATAACCGAAAATTCTGCCTGTCAATTACGATTAAATTTTGAACTAGAAATTTAATTTCCTAAAATTTTAAACGTATTTCTAAGCAATTGTCATTTTTATGGAAGTACGCAACAGAATACAACCACCTATCAGTAGTCGTAAATCTAATTACTTAGTTTCTGATATTTGAAATGCATTAGGAGTCGTCTGAGATGTATTGACTGACAATTGACCTTACTTCACTTGATCATTTATAAAGAATTTTTGAGATACCTGAAGAAAAATCTGACAAAGGCATGTGAAAATAGAATGTTTGAGCTATCTGTTGGCATATCGGAAATGTTGAAAAAGTTCAATTTTGACCCCTAAGTTTGTGGCGTGATTCGCCGCCGGTAACTTATTTATAGGAATTTCAATCAGACGACCATGAGCAGAACCCAATTTTAGTATTGCAGAAATCTGAAGAGATTAGAAATTCCCACTACATAAAGACGCCAAAATCTTACAGCAGAATTTTCTAATTGATCCAATTTTTCACATCCAGCCTATTTCCCCTTTAGTAACCCACAAAGATTACAGATGGGGAGTAAATTTCAGTAGAAAACCAGGCCAATAGTATTCCGCATTATGAGAGTAAGACGGACTTATTAATAAGCATCAGTAATCGTGGCAGTGCAGGGAATAAGGTCCCACCTTGTCGATCCTAGTTTCTGAGATACGGCAATTTTTGTGAATCAGTTCAAAACTGTCGAAATCGGGATTCACGACTTCGGTAGAATAAACCCTCCTCTTTCAATTGGCATTATCCGTTTCTCTGCCTGTCTTCGTTCGTTCATTATAAATGAAAACGTGAACCAATTTCCTCTCTTTTTTGCCCCCCCCCCTCTGGTCAGTTTTGTTTTCACTGGAAATTAAACTCTTTCATTTGACTTTTTCATGTCTTTACTTTGGCACACAAACCGAGAAAACTTTGCTTTTACACGTGACATTTGAGGAGGAATGAAATAATAATTTCCATGGAAATTTATTTTGACATTTTCTTGTCTTTATTTTGGCACATTTCAGTCATGGGTATAACACAAACGGGAAGAACGTTACATTTGAGGAGGTACGAAAAGGAATTACCATTTCCATGGAAATTCATTTTGACATTTTTATGTGTTTACTTTGGCACACAACGGGAAAAAAGTGTTCCTTTGGAGCGTAACTAATAATAATATTAATAATAAATAATAATAATAAAACTACTGACTGACTGACTAACTCAACACTTCATTCGCCTGCGAGTACCATACTCCTTGAATCAGCCTGTATTCTCTTGCGAGCATCACGCTCCTTGTACCAGCCTGCGAGCACTACGCTCTGCTAGTGCATCATCTTGCAGGCAAGTCTGCAACCACGGGAGAGCATTTTCATGTCTTCTTCGCGGACTGCGCCGACATGAGAATGTCGCCATCCAGCGAATGTAGCGTCCAAAAAATGAGCGCGTCAAAAAAATATGGAGCACAACGTGTTCTGTGGAGCATAGCAGACGACGACATCCTCATGTCGGCGCAATCTGCGAAGCAGACATGAAAATGGTCTCCCGTGGTTACAGACTCGTTTGCAAGATGATGCACTAGCAGAGCGTAGTGCTTGCAGGCTGGTACAAGGAACGTGATGCTCGCAAGGGAATACAGGCTGATACAAGGAGTGTGGTACTCGCAGGTGAATGAAGCGTTGAGTCAATCAGTCAGTCCAGTCATTTCATAAATTTAATAGTTTCTGATATTCTTTCATAACCCGATTTTGAAGGCTCTGACTCCCCCCTCCCTTCCTCAGAAATGGCCGAGTAAATAGCGCGTTGGTCTCAGAATCTGGAAGTCCCGGGTTCGAACCCATGTAGCAACTCGCCAGAATTTTCGACCTAGGCCGGTTTTTCGGCCAGAAGGGAAGAGAGCTAAGACAGCCCTAACAGCTTCCTCGACGTCTCTGAAGTCATACTCGAAAGGGTGGATTCCAGGACTTGGGTGGAGAGCACATTAGAAAGAGAGAGAGGGGGGCTACCCTTACCGATTTTTCGGAAAGAAATCTTTGTTTACGAAAATTGTTTTGTGAGTATTAGTTTATGAAAAGGCCTCAATATCAAATGGACTTTTACTTATTACTAATTGACTATACTAAAGCATTATTTTATTTGATCAGTTATCAATACCTATTGAAAGTGTTAAGTAAACAAGGGGTGCCTCAAACATGTACATGAACCTGAAAGCAAGAATAGAAACCGATGTGATCGGGAGATACATCGGCGTAAAGAGAGGAGTGAAACAAGGAGACCCCTATCACCGTTGCCCTTCAACTGCAGTAGCGTAGCCAAGGAGGGATTAAAGAGATGAATCCCCTTCCTCTTGAGATGAGAATTTTTATATGCTGGCAGTATCACAACAGTAAATCTGCGAAATGAAATTCAAATTCATATGCGTAATTGAAGTTGAAAAGCACAACTTACTATGATACAGTTCATATTAGGGGTACCTATCTACCCCCCCCCATCTGCCCGATAAGTTTGCGAATTCTGGATTTTCTTTAAAGCCAGAATACATATTACGCAGGGACAGACTGAACGACTAAACACTGTCTAGGCGGCTAAATGCAGAAAATCTTATATAAAAAAATTTCTGACCCCCCTTCCCCCTTGGAGAAATCCTGGCTACGCCACTGTTCAGCTGTTTGCTAGAAGGAGTGTTTAGATCATCATTAGATTGGGAAAGGAGGGGAATAAAGATAAACGGGGAATAACTAAATAATTCAGATTCGCGGACGATGTAATTGTTATTACAAGTAACGAAATACACTTGAGGGAAATGAGGAAGGATTTTAAAGAAAGAGTGAGGGAAACGGGACTGGAAATAAACCTAGAAAAAACAATACTACTTACAAGCAACCCGCAAAAGGCAACTGGAAATAGGAATCAATAATTATAGAAGAATAGAGGACACGGTATATCTGGGCCAGGTTATAAGCGTGGAAAATAAGACAGAGGAAGAAATCAAAAGAAGGATAAGCCTGGCCTAGAAGAAATACTGGCGTATAAAGTATATTTTTGAAGGTCCATGTACAAACAGTGTCAAAAGCTCAATATTTAATAGCTATGTTGTACCAACGCTCGTCTATGGATCGCAAACGTGGTCACCAATAGTAGATCAGGAAAACAACATCAGAACTACTCAAAACAGAACGAATATAAGACTCAAAGATAAAATAGACCTTAAAAGTATTAAACAAAAATTAAAATACTATGGAGATCCAGTAAGAATTACACGGCGATCAAAGTGGGACTAGGCAGGTCATGTTGTTGTCAGAAGAACAGATATGATATTGTAGATGGACGTATAAAATGACCTTCTGGCAACCACTTAGGAAACGTAGAAAAGGGAGACAAAAACCAGATGAACAGACGATAATATAGATAGGTTCTTACAATACAGATAGTTTCACAGAGTAGTATGGGACAGGATGTGGTATAATAGGCCGAGGGAGGCCTTCGCCCAGAAACAGGGCCTAGTGGGTTGAGTTTGGTAGAGTTATAAAACTACCGAATAACACACTGATAAACCTTAAAGTCAGCCCTCTAAATGTATACCTAGTTATGTAGAGCTATAATAAAAAATACTTTATATCACAGGTATACGAATCACCCACCAGTTCTCTCTGAGTCGCCTACGTGTGTGAGGGCTAAGAAATATAACAACAACAATAAAGAAGTAGGTAAACAAAAAACGAACGATTAAACCTTTAGTTCGCTGTTACTGAAAGGATTGTAACTTTGAGTTGAAAGCTCCGGCCCTGGTGTATATGGTAGGCAGTGGTTTCTAGTTCCATTTAAAATGATAACCTCAAAATGTCGAATAAGGTGACACACATCGTCCTTTTGCCTTCGTACCGAATAACTTCGGCACGGGTACGAAAATTACAAATTAATGGTGTTACGACTTGCACCCCAGAGTGGCACCTCATGATCCGTACCAACTCGAATTTCTGATCAGACGCCAGAAACGAGATGAATCTTCTTCAATCGCATCGCATCTCCTCTTCCTTGTATCCCAGTCTACCCCTTCGATAGCTGTCGCAGTACTCGCGCGACACTAATGCACGCCATCGTCTACTTTTGCGATCGCCTACACGTTTCGGAATTCGTTTAAGGCAGCCACCGACGCCGACGTGATCGACATTCGCGGCACGCGATTCAGAAATTAGCCCATCAACAGGATACAAAAAGATCTTCGACATCCGACACCATATCAAATACCCAAGCCGAATACTAATCGCTCGAAGTGTCCCAGACTTTCCAAACGTTCTATTTGCGGCATCGAACGAACGCAAATCAAACATCGCATATGGTTCCATTTATGCTACGAATGTCATCACGTTCGGTTTCGTTTTGTTTTTAAATTCATAACCGATCATCGGTGCCCGGTGTAAGAAGGAAAAGCATATAAAATATATCAACCCGTTCGTTTCCCTTACCATTGAAGCGTCAACTGTGCGCGCGGTTAGCTTTGGGTCGCCAAATGGTTCGTCAGTAAAAGTTGGACGCCGACGAAGATCACGCTAAACATGAGCCGATTTGCACGAGTTTTTTTAGTACTATCTGTAATTAATATAAGTTTATCGGAAAACGCGGATCACATTAACGACATCGATGACAGCGGCAGACAGTCCAAGTCGGACGAAGTCCTGTGGCACGTCCTAGACAACTGCATCAACAGCGATGTCCAATCCGTTTCTACCTGCTTGAAATTACAGGTAAGAGTCGGTTATGTTTGTAACTTTTTATCTTTACTATACGGTACAGAACTTGGATAAGTGACCCTGGCTAGGCAGAGCTTTCTCAAAATTTCATGAAGGGGGCCCTTGGTGTATTATGACACATGGTGAAAAATGACATGACGTATCGATCTTCCGTTCTATTAGTCCTATCTACCAGGAATTCGTACTAATGATGTATCAACATATGCAATAATGATTCGAATATTCTATCTCGGAGAAATCGATTTCATTTTCATTATCAGGAAAAAATTTGTTTTCAAAAAGCAAAAGTTTGCGCTGAAAATTGTGGTTTTTTCGAATTTGAGCCTGCTATTTTTGGGATAAGTAAATGACATCATATTATATAACTGTGTAGCTCTACTGAAGCCGGAACGAGTGGTACTATGGATTCTAAAAGATAATCGAGTTATAAATAAAATATATAAGCTCTAGTGTGTGGTAATGCATGTTGTAAAGTGACATATACACCATATAGAATTCATGCGAAGAACAGTGGCTGTAATAAATTTGTATATCCTGTCTAAGATAACATCACGTGGATAGAAAGGAGTCGGGTCATATCAAAAGTTATACCCCTTAGGTTAGGCACCACCTCACATCAAAATTGCTTTCATCATTTCACGTAAATATAGCTAAAACATTTGACAATATTTGGTAAATAAAGCTTTAAAATTTTCGGATTGTTTTCGTGGTACATTTTCATCTTGTGTCACATTACAAGGCTGCGTCATTTTACAACATGAATGTTGTAATGTGGCACACTTGCAATTCTAAGCTCCATAATTATATGCTTTTCTAGTTTCAATATATGGTCATTCTGAAGAGAATTTTATGCTCTATCTTCTGGTTTTTGTTTCGAAGCCAACGGATCACAATTGAACACGCTACAGCAAAACGAAAATTTTTTGTCATTTTACACCAAGCACCTCTATCCTCTATCGCGAAAATTTCCAGCGAGTAAATAGCACCCAGAGACTTATCCAACAATTAAGTCAGTCATAGCTAAGAGACTGATTCTTGGTACCAAAACGCAAAGGCGCCTGATTGAAGAATAACATTCAAAGTTTTCGGTTTTTAATGAATTCTCTTCTAATCGTAAATTTGCCCCAAAACCGGTACAGCCTAGTAAGTACATTTTCCGAAAAATGTCACGTGTCATGAAATAATACTTAGCGATGGGTGAGTATTCGCGACCCCCACTTCGCCGTCAATGCCTGAACACTCTTGTTTGGCATTTGCTCGACTCTCTTGCGGATTAAGGGTAGGGGAAGCTTCCTCGCGTGAAGATTTGGTCAAAAGATATAAAAAGTGTTTCCCTGCGATTCCACACGCATTCAAGTTCTACTGCCAAAGCTTATTTAAAGAATCTTTCCACCATGGCGGTGCTTCTCATGTATCCACGATTATTTGAGACTCTCGAAAACTGAATTAAAAAGATGCGGTTACTGTGGAAAGGTGATGTTACAAATTCAGAATTGGAAAATGAAAATTTAGTGGGCTGTGGGTCCCAGACAGGACCGGTGAGAACTTTTTTGGGGGTGTGGGAGAAAGGGAGAGGTGTACGCCGCAAATAATTTACAGAAAGGCCGACTGTTGTGCGTCGTCAGTCCATGCCATAGAGACTGCTCACAGGGTGGCCACCTTCCTGGAAAAACTGGAAATCGGGAAAAGTCAGAGAATCTTTTCAGTCGGAAAAAAGGCATGGAAAAGTCATAGAAAAGTTGAAGTATTCTGGTTGTTGGTACCTATGCTTAGTTCTATATAAGATTTTTATTAATTGCCTGTTAATAGAAAATTTCGGTGCTAGAAATTGAGAAAAAAACTGAGCGACAACACTCATTAATGAACTTCCAACCAGTAGGCTTACTTATTGAGAAAAAATTGGGAAGTGGATCTGGAAAAATCAGGGAAAAGTCAGGGAAATTCATAACAAAAGGAAAGTGGCCAGCTTAAGTATGTGAAATGTTTCTCTGTCGCAACTTATGTCCACGAAGCTTATGTCCAATTCGATATACGAAAATATCGACTAAATCGAACTGAATGCACACACTCGTTATCCGGAACAAAAACCAAGAGAATGAGCTCGATCAAAGGGCTCAAAATTGTGTAAGTCTCTGTAGAAATTAATCAACCGGTGTTGCTGTTGTTCATACTAAGAACTGAGCTAAGTTTTGAGTATCCCGTTCAAAATTCATCTACATCTGAATCAGTCTACACCAGGGGTCGTATCATAAGCTCAAGTGAAGATCAGCCCTCAGATGATGCGCTAAATTCGAGATGGCGTGAAATTCTAGGCTATGGCCTTTCGGGTGGTCCAAAATTCCGCTACTTTTCAAATGTTTCGCTCTGAGTAGTTAAGCCTGTTTCTTTTGGCATAAAAATTCGTCAGTCAAAATTTTCTTGAAATCGTAAATTTTGAGGGGTTTTGCCAGTGGGGGAAGAGTCTTCTATACGAAAATCTGGAATTTTACTTTGAAGCTTCCAAACAATCGAGATTGGTTAAGGAACTTCATTTGGCCAAAATATCGTTACAAATCCTTTTCATTACACTAAAACTTGAGAAATTTAGCAATTTCAAAACACCTACTTACAATATACTTGAAGCAATGTTGAATAATTCTGAAATTTCCTCGTCCCTACCCCTTATGAACCCTTACTGGTAGGGGTTACAGTCAAATTGACCACGAATTCAGCGACTCCAAAACACCCATTTTCAATATACTCGGAGCAATGGTGAATAATTTTGACGTTTTCTCGTTCCTTTCTCCTGTAAAACCTTATTAATAGGCGTTACAGTCAAAATAACCTCAAAAAAGCGAATTAAACGACTTCAAAAACCCCAGCTTCGTTTTGACGTTCTCTCGTCCTTTCCTCTTATGAATCCTTATTAGTCAGACTTACAATTAAAATAACCTCAAAAACGAATTCGGCGACTTCGGAAACTCCATCGTCGATATAATTGAGGTACCAGGAGTAGTTTTTAGGTCCTGCCCCTCAGTGAAGCCTTCAAAATGGAGGTTTCAGCTATCAAATTTCATAAATTGCTTTTACGCTTCTGAAATCAGTGTAAACAATGGTTTTCATGCTTTTATTCGGTGCATTCACCATCCACTCCATCCACTCAGTGGGTGAATGGTTGGGTAGAAAATCTTATTGAGCAATGTCTCGTCGGCTAGTTGTGGGGTATAGTGGTAGATTGGAGACTGGACTGATGACTGGCCTCAAAATTATAACCAAGTAAATAACTGTTTTGGACGGGTTTTAATAGTTTCACTTCTAAGAGAAAGTCGAAATCGGTGCCCTCATGGTACTGACTGAAAAAAAAAAAAAACTTTGATAACTTTGATATGAACCACTCTGTCGGTGCAAAACTTGAGCTAGAAGTAGGGGCACTTTTTTGGCATAATCCTAATAAATATACACAGAACTTTGATACTATTTTTTTTGTACAAATTCCTAATCGAGGACGAAGATGTATTGAATATGCGCTGCACCCCAATGAATGTACTCGTATTACAAGAATCAACTCTCTTGTTAGATGATGATATTTTCAACTCTTTATTGATCATACATGTTCCTTGGAAAGTTAATCAGACAGTAGAATGCCTCAAAGGAAGTTGTACCAGCTACTTGGACAAGCAAACCATTTGGGCCATACCAAATTTGGGTGAAAATCAAAAACAGTTTACGAATGGCCAAGTCCTACCGAGTCACAAGCGAACCCACTAATCTTAAAGAATTTCAAGAAATCCTAACTAAAAGTAAAGGACTCACAAAACGTAAACGAACCTTTACAAGTCGTAACGAATTTTAAGCAAGTCTCGAAGAGTTTTGCACAGTTTTGCACAGTTTTACACAAGTTTTCCTCAGTCCTTAAAGAGTTTTGAAAAAAGTTTTAATGAATCTTGCAGAATCTTAAGAAGTCGTGATCAAGTCTAGAGAAGCTCGAAAGAAACCGCAGTAAGTCTGAAAGAGTCATAAAATGTATTAAACTAGTCATGAACCGTCTTACCGAATATTAAAAAAATCTTGAAAGGGCCTTTTAATGAGCGTCTGCTATTTGTTTCAAACTATAGCAATGAAGAAGTTTTATTATTTATGAGTCATTCGTGGAACTTTAGTGCATGCAACTCTCATGCAGTTTTTCACTCCTAAGTACACTTTCAAAAAAATCTGAAGTATTTGAACAAAAAAGAATAATTGAGGTATTCTACCATTTAGTCGTTCAGCCGTAACATCCCACTATTGTTTCAGGACCTCTCGCTTCCAATTAAAAAAGGTCGTAACTTCTACTACATGCGCTGAAAAAAAGGGAGCCTAAATGAATACACCTTAAGCCTGTTGTTTTTGGAATTACTTGACAAATGTTACAACAGGCATGTATCATTTGTATCACCTTCACCTGAAAATTCAATAGAATTCAAAATCTGCTCAGCAAGTTGATAAAGAAGCACTTCTTAAGAGATTTCAGAGACAAGATGTACAAGTTTTTTATTTGCCTTCTAGACCCACCCTTTCCCTCGAAAAAAGACTTCCTGGCTGCTGAAAATGAACGTAATAATTTTACTTTTAACTACTATGACAACCCTAGCCACAACTAGTCTTCAGCAAATCCGTCAGCCAGTCAGTTTTAAACAAGAGTCTTAAAGTCTTGCATAATTCTAAGAGAGCCTCAAATTATCGTTTCTGTTTCAAGTAGTCTTATATTCAAAGAAGAATCATGGAAAGCTATAGGATTCTAGAAAGTTTTGACCCTATCTTGACAAAGCGAAATGTAGCCTGGAAGTGTTGGAAAGTCAAATACGAGTTTTGAATACTATTAGTGAGTCTTAAATCAATAAGTTTGGAAAAACCTTAAAATGTACGTATAAAACAAGCATACGGCTTGGGGTGACAGGCCCCCAATCCTTTCACCCTCCCCCAAAAAACTGAAAAATTATACATATTTATCAGCCCAACATGAGCTCCCCCTCACTCCAGGTCGGCTATTTGCGCTTTTGAGAATAAGTCCGGTAGACTCTAAAAGACTTTTGCATGATGATTGAAGATAATTAATAAGTCTTATCTAGTCCTCGAAAGTTACTTTCCCACTTCTTATTTGATAGAAGAAATTAGCTGGTTGTGATGAAATCTACCAATTAAGAATTCAATAATAAGTTGAAAAAATTTGACTCACACTGAGTTGAAGACATTTTTATTTTCAATGTCAACGAGGGAATCAGCGGTACAATTCCCTCAAAGCTCCTAGCATTTCTCCCTTATATTATGTATACCGATTAGTTTGAACTGTTTTCAAATTAAGACGACGATATTAGAGGAAGTACCGAGATGCGTTTTTCGAAAGGAAGTGACAGAAAGAGGTAATGATGGTAGTAGCAAGATTTCAGCTGAGAAGGTAAAACACGCTTTGTGCTTACTCGACCTTGTCAACTGCATTCAAATTTATCAACAACTGATTGGTGCTCCTTTCATGTTTGCCAACTAATCAGACTCGCAAAAAAGAAAGCTCACCCGCTTCTTCAAATATATCAAATTAGAGAGATCTTGCGAATTGACGAAAGAATCCGAGGGAGCTTTCTCTATCCGCTTTCACTTTCCATATATTTTTGACCAGGAATAGACGGAATTTAAAATTCTGAAATCTTCAAAATTCGGATTTCGAATCTTCATTTTAAATCTTTTTTCTACTCTGAAATTTGATTTCCAACCTTTTTGGAGAAGGATTTTATTATTTCAAATTTAAATCCGTTTTTGTAAGACTTTGTCCATTTTCAGTATTATAAAATCCTATGGCGAACAAAACCTTGAAATTCAATTTCAAAATTAATTTTAAAAAGGAGTTTGGATTGCGATCGTCAAATTGTTTTCAATATAAAAATTTATCAATTTTTAGGATTTTAAAATCCAAAATTCTGAAATTTTGAGTCTTGAAATTGTAAATCTTTTATCTGGAAAGATTTTGGATTTTGTCTGTGATCAAATTCTGAAAATGTTTGGTCCTCGCATATTCGGAAGATAGGGGCTGCAAATAGAGGCTGCAATATATTACCCTTGATTTGCTCGGCGATTGGAAAAGCTAGAGAGGTACCTTAAAAGAAATTATAATCTGCCTTTAACTTTCCACAAAATGTTGCAAAAGGTTCTCCAGAGGGCAATCCTAGTATTTTGGCAAGAATTATTGCGGAATTAAGTGGATTTCTCAATCCACTTCATAGATCAGCCATGAGTACCACGTTTGTGTTATTGACTGCTTAGTCTTATCGTCCTATCAAATATTGTCTGAAACAATTAATGAGAAATCAGAACTCCACGCTCCAATGAGGTAAAAATCCAATATTGCGTTTCCTTACCATAATGAATGCCAGTGGTGTAGCCAAGGAGAGGGAGATCGAGTGCGACTTTGTTAGAGGTTTTCCGAATTTTTTTAGCACCCCTTCTATGGTCAAGACTAGACCTCCTCGAACACTAAACTGGTTACGCTACTGGTGGGTGCTACTTCTGTGCGTCAGGATGTTCTTCTCATAAGCGGACTTCAGTTGTAAGGTCGAGGCTAAGAGACCTATCCCGTCTAATTTAATTTTAGCCCCTCTAATAATGGATTTTCAAAGCGTTTGCAAAATTTCTGGGGGATGAGTCATCCCTCTAGGGGGAGAAGATGTAGTCCTCTCAGCTCATCTATAAAATCGTCCTAAGTTCAAATAGTTCATGGCTTAGACCCTAGAACCTCCGGCAAGCTAACCGACAGCTCGAATTCAGAGGGCCTTTTGGACGCGACGATAAAAGATCGAAGTATAGTCACATCCTCCAGGATGCGGGGGGGGGGGGAAATGAGACACGGTCTTTCTATATCATTTGCCTCCTCCCGAACTTTCCAATCCGCCACCTTTTGTCTTCTCATGTGCAACCTGAAGAATCGTATCACGAAGATGCATTTGTGAAACCATCATCAACAGTAATTTTTCGAATTTTCAGGTGTTGCGTCATTTCGACTATGACGTTAGTCGCATCGCCAGTCCCCGTTCGCTGTCCGACAACGATGTCGCCAAAATCGATCGCATGGTTGTGAAGCGATTCCAACGTTACATAAAGAGCCGGGAATTCCAAGTGCAGTTACCAGAATTCATTTTCCAAGGAGCGACTCTGGTGTTCAGCCCGAAAAAAAGCCTAACCGACTTCGACGTGGTATTTCCAAAAGCCCCGGAAAACGAGGATCGTTCAATGTCAGCAGGTAACATCACAAATCAATTCGAGATTTCGGTATCCCGGGTATGACGAGCAGAGGCTGACTAAAGTCCTCCCACAAGATTCTAAACCTCGATAGAATTAAACTTTCATCCGAAATCCTCCTTTTGGAAAAGTGAACATTTTGGAGCTTGAGCTCGTCGTTCCTCTCCCTCGAGAACGTTCTGTTTCTGCCTTTTAACCCAATCATAAAATTAATGAAAATAAAGGAGGAGATTGTATCAAAGATTTTTACGGAATATTGTTGATATTGACCGTCTTAATTACCACAAAAAACCCTCGAGCCCTAATGGCTCGATGAGTTTCTCGTGGGATGGGGGTTTTCAATCACTTCTAAAGTTTTTTTTCAGAAACACAAAAACTATGGAATTTAGGAAAAAATTCTTAAAACTAAAATAGTTTCTGATGAGATCCTGAATAGGGAAGGTTCCATTCAAATTTTCCCCAGCTGTCCTAGAAATCTTGAAAACAGGGGTGCAATGTAACCCTTTTCTGTGCCAACACTTTAAGCAGACCTTATGGGGGGAGGGGGAAACGTGTTAATTTCAACGTTTTTGTGGTCCTGCAAACTTCAACAAACAAAAATGATGCCAAGAACTCCCGGAGATGCTCGTTTATATTTCTATCTACCCATCACTGGAATTTTTTCCTCCTTCTCCCTACTCCCTATCAATAGATGATTTCATCTAGAGGGGGGTTTTTCAATTCACTTTCAATTTTGTTCATAGTAGCCGGTTCTAAATTGAAAAACAAAGTTTGGGCGGGACCCGAAACCCTCTCCTCCCGTAAATTCGCCACTGTCAGTCGTGGGAGAGTTATTTCACGTTCCAATACTTTCTAAGTAAGAAAAAGGCTCAAGAGTGTTGGACCTGAAAACCCCCTCCCCCATAGATCCACCACTGTGTAAGTACTACACACTAAAATTCGTTTTTTCAAATTTTGTAGCATCAAAACTGACTTTTAATTACAACTTTTCAAAACTTTCATTAATTTAAATCATCGAATCCATATACCTACCGGCTACGGATGCTTTAATGTCACAGAATGCGATTTCGGGGATTTCGGTGAGACACCAGAGAGGGGACTGGCCTCTGAAAGTTCACAAATTTCAGTATGGGTATCATTTCATAGGTTTTCAAGATTGTTGAACTCATATCTGAAGTCAGATTTACTCTGAAATGAAAATTGTGGCACCCAAGGGGGCACACAAATAAAAATGATAGTCATGGTCGTATGGATATCATTATGTATAAGTTTTCAAAGTCCACGAACTTATTTCTGATGTCTATTTTACTCGAAAATTTAAATTTCGACACCCAAAGAAAGTTAGCATAGTAATAAAGATGATTGTAATAGCGCTGCAGATCTTAGAAAGTTATGTACTCCATTCTAACGTCAGTTTTACCCATAAATGAAGATTATGGTACTTATAGGTAAAGGACACAGAAATGAGGATAATAATAATAAGGGCAATATGGATATGATTGTGCTGTATTTTAAGATAGCTGAACTCGTTTCTGCTGTCAATTCCTTATTAAAATGAAAATAGTGGTATCTGGGAGACTGGGACTGAGCAGCAAAAATGTCACTGTCTACGATATGGATATCATTTCGCATATTTTTAAGCTTAGTCCGTATTTGATATTCAGGGCATCTACCGAGGTCAAGGACAAGAAATCGGGTAACGTGAGAACATCTTTCAGTTTCGTATGGTCGATTCTCCAAGAGCCTTTCATAAGAAAATTCATAAGTTTTCTATCCTGACGCAGGTTCTCCCTATTCTGAATTTCAGGGTAGGAAGTACGGTGTCCCGGGGCCAATTTGACGTACGTGCACCGCCATACGCCCCACCAACATCCAGCTTTTCTTTTATTTAGAAAAAAATACTTTCCTTTCCCTTTCTCGAGTGATTTTCATAAGAAAATTCATAAGATTTCTTTTACTCGTATTTAATAAACATTTTCCGAGAGACTTTCTATTCGGAAAAGGGGATGGGCAGAGGACACTTTTTTTTTTAATAAAGAACTTTTGAGGAACTCAGGGGACTTGGGAAACCGATAGCCACCCTGTATTACTTATACTACATTAAGAACGATTTAAACGACCATGAAAACTTGTGTGATGATATCCATATCGCCCCTTTTGTTATCTCCATTTCTGTGCCCTTCCCATTTTTGAGTGTCCCAATTCTTACTTCAGGGTGAAAAACAAGTTCGGTGACCTAGAACACCTGTGAAACGATATTTATAATATTGCTATTCATACAATTTCATAGCCCTCTCCCTGGTACCACAATATTGAATGTGCCGCCAAAACTCTACCGAAATCGAATTCTGTGACATTGGGACCCCTAACTTGTAAAGCAATTCGATAATTCGCGCTAAAGAAAATTTAAAAAAAGTATTTTCTGATACTAAATACACAGACAAACATCAATTTCAAAATGTGTTATCTATGGATAGAGGCGAGAAAGGAAAGAAAAATTCCAGAGGTGGGTAGGTGAAGATGTAGAGAAATGTGCCCGGAACAAAATTTGCATACATTCTGTTCACTAAAGTCGGTAGGAGCGCAAAAACATTGAAGATTCGACATTTCTTCCCATAAGGTCTGCGATATGCTAATCGAAAGGGTGAATTCCAGGTCTTGAGATGCGTTATTCCCCGGGGTCACAATGGCATGCATGCATCGCCATATGCCTACAAGCATTTCCCTCGTATGGTTAAGAAAAGGGCGCACTCCCTTTTCGACATTTTCAAGACAGGGAAAATTTAAATGGAACCTTTCTTATTTAGAACCTTACGAAGAACAATTCTGATTTTAAACATTTCCCCCCTAAATTCTATTGTTTTCGTGGTTTCCGCGAAAATGATTTTTTTGGAGAGGGGAGGGCCGAAGGTTCTTCGTGGTAATCAGGCGGCAAATATGAACGATATTCCTCAAAAACATCTTCGATATCAATTTTTTCCTTATTCCAATTTTACTGGTATAAAATTACACTTTTCACAGTAAAATCACTATCAAACTCTATCAAATCGCCCCTTTCCCTGCCCTACAAATATGAATCTCCTCCCCCTGGAATATCACTCCATGTCAGCCTCTAATAATGGAAACGAAATAATACGTTTCACAGCAACTGTAACATGAAAAATTATTGTATTAGGTTTTGCCACATCCTTGATTTCTTAACCCCACCCCGGCCCATTGCTCAACCCATCCAATTCGAATATTAATCGTGTAACTCGTTCCACAGCACGCGACATGATGCAACAGAAGGCATTACTTCCGTTGTTGATGATGTTGAAAATGAAACTGAAAATGATCACGCCGATTATGCTGACGCTGGTCAGCATCAAAGCGACCAAAGCTATGCTCATGAGTAAACTGGCCTTGCTGTTGGTGACCGTGTTCATGGCCTCTCAACTCATCAAGAAACTAGGCATGCATTTACCGATGCTCCACCCTCCGATGGACGCCATGCCTATGTCAATGACCACCCCGGCAGCGTACGGACCGCCGCCGCCACCATCCTCCTCATACGGAGCCCCGTCTCCACCTTCCTCCTCTTACGGATCACCGTCGCAGTCTTCGAACAACTATGCCGAGCCAAGTGCTTGGGAACCGAGTTCCTCGTCTTCGAACACTTACTCGAAAATTTGGGACCCGCAGCAAATAGCCTACAGCGCCTACTATAAACCGAGCAGCTCGTCTTCATTGTCTTCGTCCACTTCTTCCAGCTAAATAGTGTACCCCTCCATTCGCTTTCATTAATTTGTATTTAATTTATTGTTTTGTACATATAAACGAAGCAGTGTGATTATAAATAGAGCACGTTTTAATGTAGTGACTGATTTCATTTTTCATGTTTGATGAAAAGCAGAAAGAAGATTATAGACCTTGTGGTTACTTTAGTAATAGGTAAGGTGCATTAGAATTCACGAATGATAGAACAGTCTGCCCCAGAAAAGGTTCATACAAAGCAGGTTGCATCAATTTAGAGCCAGTGGATCGAGCCAAAATAGGACATCTCAAAACAAATAGCATAAGGTAAGTGAACTACTATCACTAATCACAAGCAGGGCCGGCAACTTTTCATAATCCAACGGGCAGCGAAAAAAACATCACTGATTTTACACAATAACGTTTTATCGTATCATTAGGCCGTATGCATAAAAATTAAGCTTTAACGTCGAAGCAAAAGAGCGGAGTGAGAGCCGTCGCTCCGAAGAGGAAGATAGAAGTTTAAGGTTTTGCTTCAATCTGTATGCATAAGCTTTCTCTTTCTCTTCAATGTGAACGGTCCACAAAATGAAGCGACTGCTTCAAAGATAACAACGTTTGTTCAAGTTGTTACCAGCCGACGTATGTGTCCAAGGAACTTCTTCTAAATCGAAAATCATTCAAAGAAGCGAAGACATAGATGGTGGTGGTATACAGGTGGAAAACGCACCAAACGTACAAAACAATGAAATAATTTTGGGGGGAAATCGATGATTTCCGAAGAATTTCATCGAAAATCTTCAGGAAAAATTTCCGATGATTCCCAAAGAATTTCATCAGACATTTTCGAGAAGATTCCTTTGATTTCCGATCATTTTCGAAGAATTTCGGACATCATATTGAGAAAAATCTCCGATGATTTCAGGAGAATTTTTTGGAAATCATCAGAAAAAACTTCCAATGTCTTTCAAAGAATTTCTTCAAAAATCTTCAGGAAAACGTTCCGATAATTTATGAAGAATTCATCGGAAATATTTGGTTAAAAATTCCAATGGTTTTTGGAAGAATTTTATCGAAAATCTTCAGGAAGAATCTCCGATGATTTTTAAGGAATTTCATCGGAAATATTTGGGGAAAAAATTCCGATAATTTCCGAAGAATTGAGATTATTTTCCACTCATGCGATGGAATCAGAGATTTTTCCTGAAGATTCTTGATGAAATTCTTCAGAAATCAGCCTACAATCTCCAAAGAATTTTATTGAAAATAATTTCAGAAAAATCTCCGATATAATTTCAAAAAAATGTCATTGGAAATCTTTGAAAATAATCTCTACTAATTTTCGGAGAGAATTTCATCGGGAATCTTCAGTACAAATATCCAACGATTCCCGAAGATTTTTATGAAAAATCTTCGGGGAAAATCTCTGATCCCATCGCATGAGTGGGAAACAGTCTCAACTCTTCGAAAATCGGGATTTTTATCCAAAAATTCCCGATGCAATTCTTTGAAGATCTTCGAACATTTTTTCCTGAAGATTTTTGATAAAATTCTTCAAAACCATCGGAGTTTTCCCCGCGAATATTTCTTATAAGATTCTTCAAAAAAAAATCAGAAAATTCTCTCGATGAATTTTGATGAAATTTTTTGGAAAACATTGACAATTTTTTCTATAGACTTCCGATGAGATTCTTCGTTAATTACCGGAATTTTTTTCCAAAATCTTCCGATGAAATTCTTTAAAAATCATCGGAGATTCTTCTTGATTTCCGATGAAATTATTCTTTGGAAATCATTGGGGATTTTCCAGAAGATTTTCGATAAAATTCTTCAAAAACTATCGGAGTTTTTCCCCGAATGTTTTCCCTATTCAAAAGTTATTGGAAAATTTTCTAAGAATTTTGATAAAGTTTTTTGGAAACTATTGAAAATTCTTTCAAAAGATGTCCGATGAGAATTTTTTTCCAAAAATTTCCAATGAAATTCGTTTAAAATCATCGGAGATTCTTCTCGAAGATTCCCAATGAAATTATTCTTTGGAAATCATTAGGGACTTTTCCTGATGATTTCCGATAAAATATTATTCATTGGCTTTTTTAATGTTACCTTTTCTCAAAAAACAGATTTTGTCGCTCCGGTGTTTTTTGCTTAACAACGTCCATATAACGAGAAAACGGTGAGAAAGGCGTTAGAGGAAATTTGGTCAACTAAGATGCCAAATAAAAAGCTGAGTATGGGGAAAAGCTTACTCCCCAACCTGGCTGGGAAAGACGGGACAACTACACATCCGGCAGAAGAGAAATCATTGAACCAGCGACAGAATTCTGTGAAAAATTATACGTAGAACCAAGTTATTTGAAAGACAGCTAAATGCAAAGGCAGAAACAGCCGATGTATGAGCCTGGCAGAAAAGCCGTACTTTCAATTTTGATAAGAAAATTACAACCAAATAAAGTTCCAAGACATAGATAACAAGGTACCCAAACGTTTAACGGAGCCAGAGTGGGCTAAGCAAGACACAATTCAAATTTTTCTCTTATATTCTAGAAAACTTGCGAAATTACATCAATAGCTGAAATTTACGGCGTTTGAATTATGCAACTTTTCCATCAGATCGGAGCATTTGATGTCTATGTTGCATATTGCCAAATTAATGAGGCGTCGCTGTGTGAAAGGAATCATCACTATATTCATAGAAATTCCTTGATGTTTCAGGGCCGAAATGATAAAATTGTGGTTAATGGAATCGAATGCTTTAATATAGTCAATTAAAAGTAGATGTGTATCGAATCGATATTCTTTACATTTTTCTATCAGTTGATTTATGTGTAAGTGATCAGTTGTAGAAAAGGGTTTTCTGAAGCCGGCTGGCTCCCTTAGTTGGTGTGAGGGAAATATATTTCTAATTCTCTGTTCAATTGTTTTTGAAAATATCTTTGCTATTGTTGGACTCAGACTTATTGTCTATAATTGTTTATCATGTATCTATTGACTTTTTTGAACATTAGTATTATGTCTGATTTTTTCCAACTTTAGGTACTACAGGGTCCAGGCCCGAAGGCCTTCACTAAATGAGGGGAAGAAAATAGAAATAAAAAAGCAAACTGTTTGCCAATCGGCAAGTGGTTACCCATTTTTATTATTTTTATTTTTGAAGAGCAATATGGCGACGTTTAGTACAGAGCAACTTTTAGACAAAAATACATTTGTGTTGAATTTAGAGATGTTTAGCCCCATCTTTAGGTGGAAACCTCCACCACCCTCTACCAGGGTCTTTTGTTCTTGGCCGTACTGCCCCATAACATGCCTGTGTGTTTTTAGAATTTTGTTATATGTATAAACGTGTGACTTTTTTAATTAAGGAGTGTCCTCCCATTTTTATATGTTCGTTTAGTATGTTATCGTGTCCTGGGGCTTTGTTATTTTTTAGTTTCTTTATGACTTGTTTTACAGGGTGTCCATTCTTATTCGGAAATGATCTTCCCTGACTGTTCCAGGTTTTCCAGGCCAATTTTTCCAGTTTTCCAGACCCTTCAAATACAAATTATACATGCAAAGGGGGATGTCAAATTTTTTCGAACATCGTGAGCAGCGAATATCATCAATCACTCTACAATTTTTTTTTACTACCGTGTGCTTATGAAGCTGTAGCAGAGGGAGTGTAAAAATTTAATGATGGAAATGAAAACGCCCTCTATGGGGTGCAGCGTGGTGCGATGTCAATTCATGACTTCATAGATTTTTTCCCGTGTGACTTAATGCCGACCGTGAAGAGGGAGGGGGGAGAATGAAATTCGAAAATTGGTTTATAGATTTTCGAGGTCACTGCAATCGATTTGAGAGGTAATTTTTAGATCCTTTTCCTCCTGGTGCGACCAATGAGGTAGCAAGAGCGTAAGACAAGCAACGGTTGACTCAGAATTCACCCTTTCTAATTAAAGTCATCGAATAGGGTAAAAATGCAATTTTATTCATTCAAAGTGTTGCTAATAGAAATATCGCTGTAAAAATTTCTCAACTGAAAAAGCACAGGAGCTTAAATTTGGTCAAGCGATATTCGAAATTAGCGACACAAGACCATCCCTATTTCGATACTTCGTGAAATTTTTCGCTGGAGAAGCTGGATTCGTATTACGACAGTGCTGTGGAAGGGGTCAGATAAAAATCTGAGGCGATATTAGAAATCAGCGACTCAGACCTTGGTTGGCTATCCTGTCCACAAGATTGACTTTAGAATCTTGTAAAGAATTTGGAACCTGAGGAAAACTAGAGTAACCGGACTTTGCCCCTCCCTCGTGGAGCCTGAGTGGTTTAGGGGGAGGGAAAATAACTAAAATTAATTCTGGAACCTAGGTGAAAAAGCTGCAGCATATCTAACGACAAATGCTATGAAAGTAAAAATTGTGATTAGGATCTGGAAGATTATGGCACCAGGGGAGGCGGAAGAGACTTCAATTCAAGAGTATCGATAGATATATCTCTCTGCTACATACTAAAAAAGTAAAATTCGCAGCCGCCGCTACTGCCATCCCCGCCTCCGAGAGAAAAAAAACTTACTGCGGGTTACCTACCCTGCCCCTTAATTGCTCATTTCTCCAGGGGCAGCCTTTTTTTTTTTTTTTTTAAACCCAACGGGGCGGCCAATCCCGGGACTTACCCCGGGTGGCTCCGTGTATTACATATGTAATGAGCACCTTAGATTCCTACTTGAGCATACAGCGCGTTTGTTTTAACGGTGGGGTCCCCTGCTTTGCCCAGCTTTTACCCTAAGGTTTATCACCGGGTGTCACAGGAGACCGCTCACACTCCACGGCATCGCTCTTTTATGGCCAAACCGGACCTCCCCTTATGGGGGAGGCGGGCCGTACATACTTATATCTCTAATAATAGGATTGCGACTGGCGGCCACGTTGGGGGCTGCGCCCCGTTCGTGCCCTGCCTCTCGTACTGGAGGAGATGGAGATAGTCTCGACACCCGACTTACTATGGTCTCACCTACAGGGGACGCAACCCGCCGCCCGTGATTGGCGGCAGTTTGGTGTTTCTTCTCCTCCTTTGGCGACGGCGACGGTGGGGGGCGACCTCTTCTGGCCTCTTCGGGTTTGCCCCCACCCTCTTCCGGGTTCTTTGACCTCATCCGGTCCGGTCTGTGTCACCTGCGGGGAATGCGGGGTTTTCAAGAATCCATAAACTCTTGACTACAGCCCGCATGTACCGCAGGTGCTCACGGCTGGTCCTTGTCCATATGTCCGGCCTTCCGTCAGCCCACCGGATACACTCTCGAAAGACATGTCGAGGTGTCTCCGGGCCAGCACCGCAGGGGCACTGGTCGCTGTCCCGGCGGTTTCGGCGGTGCAGGTAGGATGCGAAGCACCCATGGCCTGAAACCGCCTGCGCCAGGAAGAAGTCCATGCACTTCATTTCGTTGTCTTCTTCTTCCTGCTGCTGTATCCTGGCGCGTACGTCTGGGAACAGCACCTGTGTCCACTGCGCCACCGTCGTGTTGACCCACCATCGACGGTTCCACTCGTCGATGGTCGCCTGGTGGAGCTGACTTGGCCACTCGCTGAAGGAGGGATCAACGCGCGGGAGATGCCGCCAGTTGTCGACCCTGAACCCACTCTTGACCAAGTACTTAACTGATCTTTCGTGGATCAGCAGGTCCAGGGGGGGCATCGCGTTGATCACGGCCGCCCCTTCCGTGCTGACGGTACGGTACAGCCGGCTGCAGATGATGTCGCTTCGTCGCTTGATCTTATTTAACTCTGCTTGATACCGCAGCTCGTGCACTCGGTGGTAGTACAACGAGCTGCAGTAGAAGTATCTGCTGAAAATGCAGCCGGCGACCATTACCCTTCGGGCCTCGTTACTGTACCCGAAGGTACGTTGACACAGTTGCATCAGCACGGGTAGTATCTTCTCGCATTGTTCACGAATGTATCGTAAATGGGGCAGCCAATTTCCCCCGGCATCAAGCATCACGCCGAGGTACTTCAATTCCCTCCTCATGGGAATCCTGGCGCCTTTGTATACAACTTCCGTTGGGGTCCCTGCACCTAGGAGGTTCGTCGCCGTGGTTGGGACATCTCGAAACAGGAGCACCTCCGTTTTGGCTGTGTTCAGCTCCAGGCCGGTGTCGGCCAGCAGTGCCTCTACGTGTTCTATGGCTTTGGTGATCTTCAGGCTGACCGACGGCCCGGAGCTGCCGCCGACCACCAGCAGTGTGTCGTCTGCGTAACACACTGCTTCTCCCGGTAGTCGGCGGATCACGGAGTTGTATAATAGGTTCCACAGGGTCGGCCCAAGCACCGAACCCTGTGGACAGCCCCGTTTGAGATGTCGGGCGATCCCTGCATACTGAACCTCCCCAGCGGCAAAATAACTCCGCACGCTACGGTACAGGTACCCGGGCGCACCGGACGCAGCGACCGCTCTCAGGATCTACGGCCAGGGGGCGTGATTGAATGCCCCCTTGATGTCCAGGGACACAGCGGCCGTAAAGTTGTTCTGCGCCCGTGATCTTAAGATGATTCCCATCGCAGTCCGGACAGCATGCTCTGTGCTTCGATGCTTCCTGAATCCGAACTGCCGCGAGTGGATGATTCCTTCTTCTTCAGTGTGCTGGGTCAGTCTCGCATTCAGGACCTTCTCCAGAAGTTTTCCGCAGTTGCTCAATAACGTTATCGGCCTGTACCCCTCCGGGGTGCTGCCGTCTTTCCCAGGCTTGGGAATGAAGATTACCTCACCGCCCTGCCACGCCATTGGGAAGTGCCCGCCGGCGAGACAGGCGGTGAAAAGCCTTGGCTCCAGGGGCAGCCTACCCTTGGGAGGGGATTCATGATGGACGAGGAAGCTTAGTAAAATCCGCCGCCGCCACCACCGCCACCGCCACCGCCTCTGAGAGAAAAAAAACTTACTGCGAGTTACCTACCCTGCCCCTTAATTCCTCATTTCTACAGGGGTAGCCTACCCTTGGGAGGGGGTTTATGGTGGAGGAGGGAGCTTAGGGGAGGAAGGTTGTGGTGAAGGACGCGGAGGAGTTGTGGTGGAAGAGGGCTCTCTATACACTAAACAGTAAAAGCCACCTCCTCCTTCCCCTCCATGGGGATAAATTCCTGGTGGCCTTCCCTATACCTTAATCTCACGTTTCACCAGAGGTACCCTACCCCGAAGGGCTTCCCGGTGGAAAGGGAGCTCTTCGAGAGGGATGACGGCCACGGTGAGGAAAGGCGTCGCGGTGAGCCAGAAGGAGCATGGTGGGGGAAAGTGACTGTGATGGAGGAGGACAGCTGTGGTGGGGATTGGCAGAGACTAGCCCACCTCCGGGGTGTCCTTGGTGTAGGAGAGAGCTTCTGGATGGTATAACGCCCTAGTAAGGTCGTATATTTGAAAACAATGGACTCTTTCGTAACGTGATAGTAATTATTATGCGGTCTTTAGATTTTTTTCAAATTTTGTGGATTAGTTACTCTTTCCACAAAATCTCGGAAGTCCCTTTTAATCACCCTTATCTACATTTGCGGAGGAGAAGGGAGCCGAAGAAAAACCCGATGGCAAGATGTTCCAGAAGGTGAATTCATTGCTTTTCAAATTTTCGTTTCATTACGACTTTCTCAAATTTTTTTTTACACTGTGGAGAGGAACTAGACCGAATATTTTTTCATTTTCGCGTCTTTTTGCGTCCAATTTTCAGATTCTTACGAACAGGATGAGATGAGTACACGAAACACAAAACAGCTGATATCGGGAGAAAAGTATGTGGATTAGTTCGCGTTTAGTCATATTTTTCGTGAAATAGTTCGTGAAGTCGCGAAATACGAGTGTATAGCCGCCCTAATAGAAAGATGTAGACGCGAATCGAATACCACGTAAACGATTTCATTACACCAACACACTCTGTACTATTGCGATAGGAGAAGGGAGGTTGTATTACCCACATCCTTCTCCTATGAAAGAAAAATGATAAGAAAATTGCGTGAGCGAAGCGAAGGAAAAATTTTTGTAAATAAGGAAAAAAAATAGGGTAAAATCTGTTTGAAATACTACAGAATTTCGCAGTCGATTTTTTTTTACAAAATTCCCCGACTTTTAGGTGAAAAATGCTGAAAATTCCAAAATTTCCTGACTTTTCCAAACGGGCAAAATTCCCTGACTTTTCCAGATTTTCCAGGTTTTCCAGAGAATGGACACCCTGTTTTATTTCTGATTCTCGGAAGTCCAGCTCGGCTTCCTGTTCATTGTTGAGATAAGTTCGGTATGTGTGTTTATAGAGTAGTTTGGTTTCCGGTATAGATTTTGACAGTAGTGTTGCTAGGACATTGGACCCTGTAGGTACACTCCTAAATCCGATCCTGTCTATTGCGGATTCTACAGTAATATGAAGTCTCGAGTCTGCTTGGTGACAAGAATGAGCCGGTTCACGCTGTATCAAATATTTATGACTCGCATAATTCGTTCAATAATCCGTCAAATAGTATTTGCCAGATCATTTTCTGTGGAAGTATATCTGTAGATTGGCATCATCTCTAAGAATTACAATGTTGAACACAAATTTCCTTTTGTTTTTTTGGTAGCAAAAGAGCAAATGCATGTCACTCAAGAATCAAAAAGATTTTATGTTCACTGACACTGAAACGCTGCTACAACGTTAAATACACAAAAATACTCTTCCGTTGATTTTTTTTTTTGTTTTTTATTTTAAATTTTTGATTGGCAAAAAGCGAATGCCACCAAAGAATCAAGAAGATGGTACGTTCACTGATACTGATTTGGTCGAACTGAAGGGTCCATTTTAACTTATCATTACCTATCCATCTTCATTAGCCCCAAGGACGGACAGCAGCACTCGCGGGGCTGAAATGCTGCATATCCCCCTACCCGACTTTCACCGGGCCGAGTTCCAGAGCTCCCAAGTGCCCTACACCGGATCCAAGTAATATTAGTGTTAAGAGAAGAACAAATCCAGACAGAGAGGAAGGGCTCCCCTTAAACATTTTCACATTTAACTGTCAAGAAATCGCTACCGTAAACAGATTTTACGAACTAGAATTGGCCTGGAATTAACAAAACTTTGACATTGTGGGTATCTCCGAAACAAAAACGTTGTACGAAAAACTATGGGAAACTACTTTTATTACTGTGGGCAAACGAAAGGCTATCGTGGTACGGGTTTCTATATCCATAAAAAGTGGACGGGGAAGATAACAATGGCCCAGGCATTTCGGAAAAAATGAGCTTAGTAAAAATCAAGATAGGGAAAAACACAAAAGTTCTAAAGATCCAAGTCCACGCCCCTACCCAGCAGGCGGACAAGACTGAAATAGACGAGTTCTACAAAACGTTATAGAACACTCTAAGGGTGGAAAACGAATACCATAATGTTATAATGGGAGATTTCAACGTGAAAATAAAAAATGAGCCAGGGATAAATGAAATGGCCTGTGTCGGAAAATTTTGTTCAGGCAACTCCACCAGCGGGAATGGAGAACAACTACTGGAATTTGCGGAGGATAACGGACTGAAAATTGTTAACACTTTTTACAAAAAAAAAAAAAAAAAAAATCAGTAGGAAATGGACCTGGGCTTCATTAGACGGAATAACAAAAAATGAGATTGATTTCTTCTTAGTAAATGACTCGAGTATCGTGAAAGATGTTAACGTAATGAAAAATTTGGAATTCCATTCAGATCACAGAGCTGTCCAGTTAGTTCTAAGGTTCCCACGTAGGTGTAGAATAAGAAATATAAGTAAGAAACAAAACAATATGAACAAAACGATCCCGGAAGATATCGTCGGAGTGGCCAAACAAAAATTACATGAAAAAATTTTAGGTTGGAACAAAACTAAAGAAAATGAAGTGCAAAAAGCATATAACTATTTAACACATATCTTTTGGAAACAACCATTGAAGAATTTGCGATTCAGGATAAAGAAAACAAAACTGATAACAAAATCTCCGAGAAAACCAATAAAATTTGCGAAAAAAAGAAACAGGCTAGCCAGAGTAGAGCGTAAATCTGCCAGGGATAAAATTGAATTGGAGGAACTAAGAAAATTAGCGAGGAAAATGGTAAGAGAAGATCTGAAAAAAGCGGAAGACAAATCATTAGCCAATCAGAGTCTGAACTCTGATACTTAGAGTAAAAAATGAATCTGGCCGCGAAGTCTATGACAGAAAAGGAATCGTAACCGCCGCTATGGATTTCTATAGAAACCTGTACAACCACGACAGAGAAGACAACGATTCAGAATGGGTAGACAACAACGACTACCCATTTCCCGACATCTTGGAAAGCGAGGTAAAAAGTGTTCTGGCCAGCCTCAATATAAACAAGGCAACCGGAAGCGACGGAATCGAAAACAGATTTTTGAAACTATTTGCAGACGAAATTGCCGCTTCACTCGCCAAAATATTCAATACTATCATGGAAAAAGAAAAACAATCCCAGATCAATGACGCCTCTCAGAGATCATCCTCTTATTCAAAAAAGGTGATAAGAACGATATCAGCAAATATGGCCCTATCAGCCTAACATTTAACACCTTGAAAATGTATGCAAAATTCTAAGCAGAATGTGTCAATTGGACTGGTCGCAAAGTCAAGAACAAGCGGGCTTTAGAAAGGGCAGATCGACAATAGACCAAATCTTTACTATCAATTAACTAATCGAAAAAAGCAATGAATACAACATCCCCTTATTTATATTATTCGTAGATTTCCAAAAAGCTTGCGATTCAGTATACTTAGACTACCTATGGAAAGCACTATCTAGGCAAGACATACCCTCTAAAATTATAAACGTATTGAAAAATATGTATAAAAACACGGAGGGTAGGGTTAGACCGGACCAAGTGGGGCCAAAATCCAGCATAAACTACCCTCCGGCGTCACTCGCTTCACTAGTGTCGGCCTGCAGTATTTTGCAAGTTGGGAAAGTATAACCCACCTTCCTCCCCCCAAGCTCCCTCCTCCACCATAAACCCCTTCCCAAGGGTAGGCTAGGGAAAGACTGTTTAGTGTATAGAGAGCCCTCCCTCACCTCAACTCCTCGTCCTTCACCGCGACCTTCCTCCGCCATGAACCCCCTCCTAAGGGTAGGCTGCCCCTGGAGAAATGAGCAATTAAGGGGCACGATAGGCAATCCGCAGTGGGTTTTTCTCTTGGAGGTGGCGCCGGCGGCGATAGAGAAAAAAGGGAGTAAAACAGGGCGATCCACTCTCCCCGAATCTATTTAATTGCGTCCTGGAAGAAATATTTTGGGAACTAAAGTGGGAGGAAGAAGGCATCAAGATAGACGGCAAATGGTTAAATAATCTTCGCTTTGCAGACGATGTGGCACTCATTTCACAAAACGCGGAAGAGCATTAAATCATGGTAAATTAACTATGCAATAAAAGTTAAATTCAGGTCTGTACATCAACACAAACAAAACAGTGCTCATCTCAAACCAGAGCGAGGACCCACAGCTGGTAATGGAGGGCTCAAAAATAGCAAAAGTGGCGGAGGCTATATACTCGTACCTGAGTCAAAAAGTCTCGTTTGAAAACAGTCTAAACAAAGAAATAAGTAGATGGAGGACGAATGCGTGGAAAAGCTACTGGAGCCTAAAAAGAATCTTTGAAGGCAAAATGTCAACAAACCTGAAGAAGAAAATCTTCGAGAGTTGCATACTTCCGGTTCTCACCTACGGAGCGCAAATGTGGGCGATCACGGAGGGGGGGCGACTATTAAGACTGGCGAGAACACAAATAACGATGGAAAAATCAATGGTTGGCGTCAAAAAGTCAGACAAGACAGGAAACACAGAAGTCAGAGCCAGAACAAACATGACTGATGGTCGTTTCGTGGTTAAAAAGCTAAGATGGAGTATGCCGGCCACGTAGTCAGAAAGGAAGAAGGGAGGTGGGAAAAAAAGAATCTTGGAATGAGTCCCCAGAGACAGGAAAAGGAAGGTAGGAAGGCGAAGTCGTAAGCAAAGGGGGTATAGTGTGGAAAAGGGATGCTCTGGACAGGGCGCGATGGAAGCGGGTAGGGGAGGCCCATGCCCAATCTTAAGGAATACATGTACTAATCATAAATACAAGAAAAGGTCTAGCGAATGATCGGTCTGGGTCTGAGGTAGAATATTCAGTATAACGTGAGCCTGAGATCTGTTTCTTTGCGGTTAAAATGAGGAAAAAGTCTACATTCGTATCGGAGTGGTCATAAAAAGTAAAGTTTGGAAGACGGTTACCCTAGACGAACAGTCGAACTGATAAAGAACCTCCAAATGATACTGACAATCAGACTGCCCTTAACCTCGTCCACAAATTCATAACCCAAACCGGAGTCAACTTCAGCGTGTCTTCGTAACCAGCATATGTATATAAAGTATACCTATTTGACTACACATAAATTTAAGATTATAATCCTTCTAGGATATTAAAAATCTTTAATAAAAAATAAATAAAAAAAAGATTCGCCATCTGGTAGAACGTTGTTCTGGGTACCGGGATGAGCAGTTGAACCGATTTCATATTCCTGGTCTAAAAGAAAAATAAACTGCGCACGTAAACTGGGTATTCTCAACTGTTATTACTGTTATTATTGTCAAAATTAATTAACGGGAAACGATTGTGATACTCTGATACCATCGCTGTGTAGAGTTCCGACACTGGCTGATTGAATGGCCGAGACACTGCGGAACGATCATGGGTGTGAAATGAAGTCGAGGGAGTTCCGTGACTCGTCCCTTTCATCGAGGAAGGCACTTACTCAAAATTTATTCAAAATATTAGTACTTAATACCACTCTGCACTTCCGCTGATAAGTTGAAAAATTTTTTTTAGAAAGATCACTGAACATACTTATAACAATAAGCAGATTGGAAATGTTCACCTTTCAACTCCATACCTAGACATCAGTGCTATAATTCGATTAATCTGGCTGCAACCTTGAGATCGATGCCAATCAGCTGTTCAGGGTAGCAACGCAGCGATTTCAGGCTCCGAACTCATTTTCTGGCAATGAAATGAGACCTTCAGTTTCCGAACTTAGGGTCCGCTCTGCTGGCCACTGTGTGCGAGAAGTCTGGTGCTCCGGTGCTGCGCCTGAGGACATCAAAAGCCTCCACGGGTGGTCCAACGGGGTAGCCCCGACTCCTTTTTCTTTTCCTTTCTCTTCCCTACATTACCTTGCCTTCTGGCTTTACATGCTACTTTACATACTACTTTCTTTGTTGTCTGTTATATGCTTTGTCATTTTTTGTGTTACCAATTTATACATACCTTAATTGCACTATAATTTTTATCCATATTATGTGTATGTGGGCATTTATTATTATTTATTATTTTTTTCAAACTGTTACCTTCTCGCCCAATGATATCAGCTAGTTATTTGTACGCACGCTCGATCTGTTTTTTCCCTCTTTTTTTCAGATAGGTACCTTTATTTATATTACTTATTTTATTTCGTTTACTTTTTCTCAAAATCTATATGTTTATTATCAGAGAGTGGATTTTTATGCGCTCAAAACATGTGAAATATGCGCATATATATGCATCAAAAAAGTCCGAAATATGCGCGAAAAACGTAAAAATATGCGCTAACGATATGGGTGTTATTTTAAAGAGCGTGAAGAGCTGTACTTTGTTACGTAAAAAAAAAAGGAAAAATCAGTTGATCAAATCATTTATTTATAAGAAGAATTATTATAAAAAGAAATGAGTTTTTGTAATAATTTTAGTCGAAACAGATACCACGAATCCGAATGAAGGCGGGCTTTGCGAATTGAATTTTTTTGCAAAATTGATAGCATGAATCGGCGCTTAGAGCACTACAGTAAAAAGACGTCATTTTTTCCCCAGTGCTCTAGGAAAGAATCTAAGAAATGTGTAATTTTTTCGAATTTTCAAGAAAAAAATATTGAAAACTAAGGAAATATATGCTAAAAATCAGGAAACTAAGAAAATATGCGCTTAAACGGTTAAATATGGGCCAGAAATGACAAAAATATGCTTTTATAGATAAAATATACCAAATATGCAAAAACAAATAGGGCTCATTTTGCTCAGAAAGGTTTGAAACGTGAATGTATCTTTCATATACCGTCTTTAACTCGATACAGACAAATATGCGATTTCATTAAAATCCTCTCCCTGTTTATTATTATTATTATTTCACCCCGCTCGCGCTTGGAGCGCATAGGGGTGGCGTATGTACATGTTTTGTTACAGAGATTACTTGAAATAAACATTATTCAATTCAAATAAAGGCTATTATTATTATTATTATTATTAGGTATTATTATTATTATTCATCTTCATAGAATGCCTTGGCATTGGAAACGAAAAGGAGCATGGAGGATAGAAATGAAAAATTGGTAACTTTGAAAGAACAAATCTCGATTTTTGATCTGTATTTATAGTCCACCCCCCCCCCCATTTCTTTGTTTGCAAAAAAGTAAATGCCGTTGAAGAATCAAAAAGATCTCATGTTCACTGATACTGAAATACTATACAAAGTTGAATTCTTTTTTTCTTCTTAATTTTTTGTTCGCAAAAGAGCAAATCCCACAAAAGAATCAAAATGATTTTATGCTCCCGGATACTGATACGGTCAAATTGAATGATCCATTTTAATTTATATTACTGATCTTCATATTTTGACATTGGACATAGACAGGAGCAAGGCGGATAGAAAAGTGAAAATTGATGCACGCGTGTCTTTGACACGTGATTCGATTCACATTTTCAATGATTTGTAAGAAAAGTATCTTTGGGTCGTTTCCTGTTATAGAGTATTTGTATCCGTGATTCGAAACAACTTTTTAGAATTTCGACCACTCTTGTTAGTGAAAATAAGCAGACATTTGGAAGTTGGAGTTTTAATCGTAGCTAGATATTTGTGCCGTGTTATCTAGGCGTATCAATTCGGGATCTGGTTGGCCGAGTGGTCTCGGAATCCGGAGGTCCCGGGTTCGAGTTCACGGAGCAACTCGCTACATTTCGACCTAGGCCGGTTTTTCGGCAAGACGAGAAGCGAGCTAAGGCAGCCCTAACAGCCTCCCCGACGTCTCTGAAGTAATGCTCGAAAGGGCGGATTCCAGGGCTCGGCTAGAGAGTAAAATTAGAAAAGAGGAGGTGTGTCGATTCAGAAAAAGTACTGCACCTTGGTGCGGGAATATTATTTAGTCGCATGGTATTTATTTATGTATATTAAAAATACTTCGCCTGGAATTCATGTAACCATAAGGGACATCTTGGAATTTTCCTGTGTACTGCTTTAAATAAATTATCTCGACAAACCTATTTTGAAAACAAGTATAGCCAAGTTAGCATAAATACTATGCAACATGTGCTTGAATTTCAAATATTTCTTTGAATCTGAAATATCCGACGCAATTCTGGTATGTTGCTCAAACACCGAAACAAAACTACATTTGTGGCAACTGCGTGTGACTTTTTCACGCAAACGAACAACAGTTCCAGCATTCATCACTCCTTACCATCAGTGGCTGTAAAGTTAACTTGATTTCATGATGACTTACACGTGTATACTGGCGGAATTTTCCTCGAGAGGTGATAATTTATTGTACGTACATACCCAATTTTCCAACTGTGAGTAAGAAATGTGAGGGCGCATACGAAAAGGGACCAGTCGACCAATTTTTCGATTTCGACATTTCTGGCTAAATTTATGTAAAAACCCCTAATAAAAACCAACCCCAGACGTCTATCTTGAAAATTCAGCGAGATATTGCAGTTTTAATGAGGCAAGTCATATTTTCTTATTTCAAAAAGTACAAAAAGGAAATAGCATGTTCTTATGTAAAATTAAATTGTTCGAAAACAATTTTCCATGAATACTGGACATATTTTCTACTGGCCCTTTTAAATGCGAGGGCAGGCAAATACATTCACCCGTTGTCAGGATAAGTTGCCTACGTACCTGCTGAAGGGAAGTCTCGCATTTCTCGCTAGGAACCTCCAATCTTATAATGTAGGCAATTTATCCTACTGCACGAATGCCTGTCTACTCTTACCGTTTGAGGGACTCGGATCCGAAAATTTCCGATGAAATTCCTTGAAAATCACTGGAGAATTTTCCCAAAGTTTTTCAATGAAATTTTTCGGAGATCATCAAACATTTAAACTCTTTGGAAACATTGGAAATTTTTCCCGAAAAGAACGAACAAGAGATTAGGGGAGCGTGTGGTAGTGTGTAGGACCTCACGGTTGAAATGTTGGTAAGTAACAGAACGGTGATTACAAAAAAAAAAATATTCTGAATTTTAAACGTTTCTCCTGTAACATTTTACTTTTGGTCAGTTGGTCCCTTTTCGTATGTGCCCTCACAATCGTCTGCAAATCTCAAGTTGGATAGCTTTGTGCCGTTTATCTGCAGACCTTTGTCTTTCCATTCCACCTTTTTTAGGATCTCTTCTATAGCTGTATTAAATAAAATGGGAGACAATGGATCCCCCTGGCGAACACTTTTTTTCATTTCGAAGTACGACCCAATTTAGTCTGTTATTATGCGGTTCTGGAGGCCTGCTTACATATTCCTTATTAGTTTTGTTAGTTATGTAGGAACCCCTTGCTTTTGCAGTGACTTTAGTACGACTTTATGGTCAAGAGAGTCGAAGGCTTTATTGTAGTCAATAAATACCAGGTTCACCTACATTCCATATTCTTGTGATTTTTCTACAGTTTGATTAATGGCATGAAGGTGATCGAGAGTGGAGTAACCTCTCCTAAAACCAGCTTGTTCTGGAGTTCCAAAAATTTCCTAATTCTTGTTTTTAATAGCTTGGATATGATTTTTGAAATTGCAGGTGAGAGGCTAATTGGTCCGTAATTTTCAATGTGGTATCTGTTCCCTTTTTTAAACAGGAGAATAATATCCGAAAACTTCCACGCTTTGGGTATTATGCCCGTTTTCAAAATTTTATTGAATAGTGTAGTTTTAGTGCTTCGGTCATTCCTGCCCCCTCCATACATTATGTGTTCGTTTATTATCCCATCGCTTCTTGGGACTTTATTTTTTTTCAAGTTACTGACAACCAGCTTAACTTCTGCGTGTAGAAAGGGTGGCTCGGTCTCTAGTTCGATGCCCTCATTGGGAAAGCTGTCCTCGGTTGTGGTATTTTGGTTTGCTTTTTTCGAGTAGAGTTCTGTATAGTATTCTGTTGCTATTTTGTTCATTGTTGCGAAACTTTTACTGGTAACAAAATATTCTCAGTTTATGGTAAATGATTCGTTAGTTGAAATTTATAGATTTAAATTGAGCTGGAATTTTTGGTGCCTTAACTAGCCCCCACTGCTTCGCCATGAGATAATACACGCGACAATATACCGTTCTGACAATTTAAATTCATGTGCAGTATTTCGAGTGCATTTGTTTATAGTTAGACTTGTCGTTTTTCGCGTGCAAAATATTACTCCCCCCCCCCCCAAAAAAAAACACAACAAAAAACAACAACAACAACAAAAACTACAAAATTATTAAAAATATGTATACCAACTTTTATGCAAGGGTTATCATAGCTGTAGAGGGGGAATAACTCCCAACTGTAAGGGGGTAAAAGAGGGACATGCCTTTTCCCAATTTTATTCAGCGTCGCATTAGAAGGGATTCTCATGAAATTAAATTGGAAGGGAAAGGGATAAATATCAACAAGGAAAAATGAACAAGTGAAATCCAGTTATTCGAAGAAAATATGCTCGTCGAACTAGACCGGACAGGAAAAGAAGAGAGATGGAACTGAACTTCAAAAAATTCTGACTGACAACTCTAAAGATCACTGAAATAAGGGGGTGTCAAAAAGTTGAGGAAGTAATTTACTTAGGCAAACTGAAAACCTTAAGAAACAAAACAAAAGAGGCACAACACCGTGTAAGCTTTGCCAGTTACTTTGAATTTTGGTTGGGGAGCACCTGTCGTTCTTTTCTCGCCATTTTGCCATCTCCGACTGAAATCGAATTATGACTTAAGGCTCCGAATGTTTTAAAACCGATTCTTTCTATTCCGATTGGTACATGAACAGATTAGTTTGTAATCTAGATTCCAGATTTAACCTGTAACTGTGTACAGAGTTGCTACCATTCACCTCCAGAATTTCCATTTATGCTTAATTTTTTTTCATTTTATTTTTTTCATTCAAGAGATTTGCAACTGTTACTATCGCAACTCATTGAATCACCAACGCTGTCCAAGTATCACACTTGAAATCTCCAGACGTAGACACATTTATTTACTTTTCGTTTCATCGTGCTTCTCTCTTCAGTCCAGACGTCGCACTACCTGAATTCTACATTCGATAGACTGGACGAATGAAAGTAAATTTGTCGTATAATTGGAACATAACCTACATTTAAACTCTGAGAAAGAGAACTGAAAAGTTTCAGGCAGAATAACTCGCTGTTGAAACGTGATGCGATGAATTTTGATACAACATACGCATAGGTTCGAGTGAAAGGTCGAGGCTCGATTGCACTTGAACTTGCATTGAAAGAATTAAAGACGTTGAAGATTACTCGTATTTGACATAAAAATGCTCCAGTTGAATGATTAGTGACATCATTATTACCAGCAGAGTGAAAACTACTATTTTGAGAAAACTTTCCCAGGCTGAAAACTGAAGGTATAGACTGCAGAGAAAATACCCGCCAGGAAAAGTCGGAGGTCCGATGCCAGAACTCGCTGGTCGAAATATAACTTGGAGCAGGCTCCTTTTACATAGACGCTTAGTCTGCGTTATTGGACTTGGTGCAAATCATGCGTATTTTTGGCCCCCATTTCGGAATCGGTGCTTGGCGCATTTCTAGCGCCTCAATCAGTGACGATGAGAATCGAGCGGGGTCCCAGTGCAATAATTTTGCAGGTTTTTCCCCTCTTTTTTTTCTTAATTCAGTTGGGAACTTGCCTCTGGTGGTCGTCCCTCATATTTTTTCACATCTCATCTCATGTAAACAAACAAAAAAATAAAGTACCTAAATTTTTAAAAATGCTTCTTTAATTGAATAAATAAACTTAGAAAAATGAACACTTTGTTCTGGACGAAATTCTACGGGTCCTTGGAAACTTGGAAAAAATCCGGGCCTGGTGCAAATGCACTTTTTGCACCCCCCCCCCGGCCTTAATTTCCAGGATGAATGCGCATTGACCAGGATGTTGAAGAGTGATAAAGCCTGAGCGGAATTTTAAAATTCAAGTCTCAGAGAGATAAAATTGTTTGCAATATTGTTAAATTTCCTTTCATATTTACCAATTTTTCAAGCTCAGCTCACATTCATACAGTCACGATCAAGGAAGGTTGCAACATTGTATCTCGATGAACACTAATATCCGAGTGATTCTAGATCAGTGTTGCTGATTTAAATTAGAAGAAATCCCCACGGTTGCGAAATTAAAATCCCCAAAAAATCTTCACGCACAATACAGGAAAGACTCCTCATAAATTCCCACCAAAATATTTGCAGGGAGTGCAGAATGTGTGAGTACAGCGACCAAGTTCACGAAGGTTAATTTTTTTAAAGTTTTTTCCAGAGGTTTAATTATCAAATTGGAAATGTAATGTTTAGGAAGAAACCAATCTTTTTGTTTCTAGAAACGGAAACAATGGAAACTGGCAACCAGATTGTTGATACTGGAAAGGAAACAGGAAACATTAAAAAAAAAGAGTTTTTATTGTCTGATTGTCTTGTTTCTAGTTATAACTTAATAGCTGACTTTTTTCTAAATTTTCTCGTTTTTTTCAGTATTTTTATTTTTTATAAATGGGACAATGAAAACGAGATCGGAAACCAAAACGGAAAGTTAAACTTATCCATTTAACAGAAACAGAAGAAACCCATTGCAAATCAGTGGAAATCGAAATAAAAAAATAAAAGGAACCTAAAACTAAAAAGTTTGAATTATGCAATGCAAGTTCTATCGGTTTCATCGTGGTAGTAGTAATGGAATAGTTTTTTTTTTATATTTTTTATTTAGTGTCGCGACCCAATGTGGGGCGTATCTATGCATTACTTAAGCAACACTTATTCAAATAGACATTTCTTTCGATACGATAAGTAGATGAACACTCATCCACCAGCTCCACCTTCGGTGACCCACTGATGAGTAATATGGTCTCCGTCGCGTATTTCTATTTCGTTCGATCTCTGGCCATTTTTTGACAATTTTTACCAAAATACATTTCCAATTCATCCCGCCATCTTGTTGCTGGCCTTCCTCTCCTCCTCCTCCCTTCATGAGGATCCACGTCATTATGCGATGGTATAGTATGTAAGAACAATATTAAAATAATATATAAATTATGACGAGAACTAATTACTGAGTAGCGTAAAAGGAATTAACATTTTTTAATCATACCGCAATTGCAAAAACTTAAATATTCGACTAATTCAATTATTCTATTCAACTAATTTATAACTGACTTTATCTGAGACACGAGAATGTAGAACAAATTGATTGCTTACATGTTTTGCAACTGCTAATTTTAATGTTATCCAGTACTACCCGTTCTACTACTGAATTTAAAATTGAAAACAGGCAACAGAAATAAAATAATTTTCAACTAAACCAAAGAAAGTAAGACTCTGATCCAAAACTCACTTCAAAAACACAAAATTTGAAGAAGAAAAAAAAGTCACCAAAATCTCCACATTTATAAAAATCTCCAGCAAAATTCCACCTTTCACTTGGTGGAGGGTATGGCGATACACGCATACCCAAATGGCTCTCCGGACACAGAACCCCAGGCCCCGAGAACTGTCTTTTCGAGTATCGCGTCGGCAACAAGAGGGGATGCTTTGAGGCTGGCCCGGGCCCCCATTTCACCTCTCATGTACGTGGATTCGCGCTAACTTACCAGGGCCACTGTGGGAAATTCTACTGACCGAGGCAACGCTCACTCAGCATTCACCTGGAATTCTGGATTCCTTCACCCCTTACCTCCTCATTTTGGTATGTGAAAATCTCCACCTATGTTGAAGATAAAAAAAAATCATTTGTTTTTTTTATTTATGGACCGGGGTTAACGGCCGACCAGGCCTCATTAACCCACCCATTTTTGGGCATAGGTCTCCACCACCTTCTTCCAGCTTGGTTTATTTTGGGCTGACCCCATCCACCCTGTACCGATATTGGACACAATTTCGTCTCGCCAGCGGGTAGGGGTCTGCCTCTCTTGCGCTTTTTGTCGTAGGGGGTCCAGGTGGCCAACTTAAAGCCCCACTTCTTGGGCCCCTCCCTCGCCAAATGCCCAGCGAATTTGAGTTTCAATTTTTTAACCACGTAGCTATGTCTCTGCATTTTGTTTTCACAAAAATTTTTTTGTTACTAATTTTGTCTTTTAATTTTATTCCTAGTATACTGCGGAACATGGCAAGTTGTGTTTTCTTTAATCGCTGTACATTCCGTTTGGTCAGGGCCAAGTCTGACTAGGCTACAGCCCAGAGCGGTAAAATTTTGGGGCGACAAGATTTGTGGCCCAAAAAATAGTGACCTCCAATTTTATGGGAGGCGGGCCGGGGATGTAAAAAAAAAAAAAAAAATCGGCAAAGTACATACTTAAAACCGGCTCAGCATATATCCCGTGTTTATTCCGAATATCCACCCCTACAATTGTTCAAAACGCATAAGCTTGTACACGGTTGTAATAGGGATAGTATAACACAAATATGCAGGCGTTTGAAAAGTACTTCAATACAAAACCACGCAGTGATAGCGATAGTGACCCTGAAATGAAAGTGCTGCTCGAGCATAACAATAACAAATGGGCGACATCATTTTCACTATTTATACAATAATCATGCAATTCACTTCTCGCATAAACAATATAAATTTCAAATTACTTTTTTTCACTCATCTTTTTCCCGAATAGGTATGCGAATTATTTCACGAATCGCATTACTACAAAATAACTTCCAGAGTATTGGGGGGAAAAAATGAATCTAATTACGAAAATTATTCGACAAGGTTGCCACTTTGTTCAAGAATGATTTTCCATAGGTTGTCCAGTTCTATTTTTTAATGACTTTTTTTACGAATCGGGAAGAAGTTATGGATTTTGGCAGGACTTCTTTTTCTCATAATCCTGATCGTAACGTCGGCAAAAAAAAAAAAAAAAAAAAAAAAGTACACGGCTCTCATATTTTTTATAACCAAATAAATATTGAACACATCCACGACATGGACACTCAGCCATACTCCCATCCAAATGCACCGTACGACGACCATAATAGCCGCGGTCTACTATTCTCCAAACAAGAAAATAACGAAAGCTGACTCTGAGGACTTATTCGCCACGCTGGACCCAAAATAGGGATGGACAAAATCCGGGAACTCCAAGATCTAAATTCAAAATCCACAATCCTGGTAAAAAAAAATGATTTGAATTCAAAGCCTCAAATCCTTTTTAGAAAAGAATTTCAAATCCAAAATCCTAAATCCCCTCAATTTTCTGAAAAATTGGGATTTTAAATCCAAAATCCAATAATCTGAATTTTGACTTCTAAATTTCAGTAACTCAGCAGTAAGCACTAAGCACCCACGCAATCTTCAATCTACCATTGGCTGAGGACGTTCGCATACAATTTCTGTTGTCTGTAGCTCAGAACTAAAATGCTAATTGTAATCAGTGAAAGAGAGAAATTTTTAGGACTTTGCATTCAGCATTCCAACTTTCTACTTACTAACAGGTGACCAAATGAGCTTCCTTCGCGTTTGCAGAATACGACAACAACGAGGATGTAAAACTATCAATAGATAAGGTTTGATTATCAAGATAATACGTACCAATAAGTTAATGGTAAATTGTTAAAATTGATGAAATGAGGATTTTCAGGGTGTTTACTGCAGCGCAGCGCTGCAAGTACCCTGTTCTTGGATTCCAATTATTTTTGGAATCATCAAAATGCAAATCCTTTGCTAATAATTAGGAGTTGAATCTGAAATCCTTTTTGAAAATGGATTCGAAATCCAAAATCTAAAATCAGGATTTCTGGAAATTTGGACTTAAAATTCCTGCGGATTTGAATCCTGCCCAACTCTGGCCAAAAACAGCAAGCAGGCGGCGATTTCAACGCCGAGAATGTCCAGTGGGGCTCTCGACTTATAAACTCAAGAGGTTGTGAACTACTAAAAGTCGTTCATATCAACAGATCATTCTCTCCGATACACAACCAACTTATTGGCCTTCGGGTTTGGAGAAAACGCCAGACCTGATTGACTTTTTCGTTACCAAGAACGTTCCGACGAGGTACCCCGACATAAGCAACTACTCAGACCTGTCATCGAATCGCTCACCCATCGTATTAATACCTTTAATGAAAAGATGCTGTTCAAGAAGAGAACTGCAAGACTAACTAGCAAATTCACAGACTGGGAAAAATTCCGCCAGTCACTGAACGACCCCGTAAACCTGAAAGTGAAACTCAAAACGCCTGTAGATCTCGATCTGCGGTAGACAACCTCACAGCACTTGTTGTCAAAGCAGCGACAGACGCTACCCCGGTCCTGAAAACATTTTATCCACACCATATTCGGGAGATGGTTCGTAAAAGACGCGCAGCGCGAAAGAAATAACAGCGAACGCGCAATCCAGCCGAAAAATCTACCTTCAACAAACTCAGCAAGCAGACGACTGAGTTCAATCAGGAAATGAACCGAAGTTCACTCAATGAATTACCTGACCGACCTCTCGCCTACAAAAGAAAAGGAATACTCAATATGGAAAGAGAACCGGAGGCTAAAGCGACCATTCATCAGTGAAGTGCCTACCCGAGACCAGCATGGAAACTGGATCAAGAGCGATGAGGAGAAAGCCGAGGCCTTCTCATCATTCTTTGAGAATACTTTCCAGCCAAACGATATATCCTCCAACGTCAGGATTACGATCGAGCCAACAGACGACGTTCCTATCCCGCCATTCACACCCAAAGAAGTCGCCCATTAGATTGACGAGCTAAACGTCAAAAAAGCACCCGGAATTGACAGAATTTCAGCCAAGATGTTACAAGAACTTCCAGAAAAGAAGCGATCATATAACTCGCATATATTTACAACGCCATCTTGAGAATGAAGTATGTAATTCACAAGGCAAACAAGTCACATGCGGAACTGCGATCATACAAACCCATTACGTTATTATCGATTCCTAGCAAGCTATTCGAGAAGCTCTACCTAAGAAGACTCAAGCTCATAAGCGACCAGGAAGCCATTATATTCCTAATGCGCAGTGTACGGGTTTCGCAATCAGCCAGCAACCATCGACCAAATCCATCAAATAACAAAACTGATTGAAAACGCAATGGAGGACAAAAAAAATTGCCCGGGATCTTCTTGGCCGTAGAAGAGGCATTTGACAGAGTATGGCACAAAGGCCTACTCAATAAGTTGAGTCATTTCCTCCTTAGAAACCACTGCGAAATACTCAAGTCCTACCAGCACAACAGCAGCTTCAGAGTTTAGTACAATGAGGCCCTGTCAAGTCACTCGAGGACTAGAGCAGGCGTTCCCCAGGGAAGCATACTAAGGCCGCTACTCTATCCCATATACGCGGCTGATACCCCCAAAGTGACCATAACAACAGAAGTGGCCATATTCGCTGACGACATAGCCATATTCTCGGTTGATAGCTCATACGATCAAGCAGTGACAGACCTACAATCCGTAGCTGACAAGGTTTGCAACTGGACATAAACCTGGAAGATCAAAATAAATGAACAAAAATCCGCCAAGGTTGACGCCCTTGCAGCTATATTCGAACGGTCATAAGCGAGACGTTTATCCCAAGATCTGACTCGGAAAAGTACTTAGGAATGGACCTCGATCGACGCATGAACTGGAAATTTCATGTGAAAAAAAAAAAACGAAAAAAATAACGAAGAGCTGAACATCAAACTACGAAGTGGCTAATGTATCGCTCTCGCTGAATCATGTCGACCGCGAATCGACGTCGACATGACGTCAAATCGACCTTCTGTCACGATTTAGAATCGACTCATTGTCGACGTTGACTTCTCATCGAAATAGTTCCGGGGTTGTCGACTACAAATCGACTCGACTTGACTGCGTATCGACGTCGAAATCAGGTCGACATGAAATTCATAGCACTTCAAATCTTCGTCGGAATTGAGTCGATTCTGGGTAAATGCTATTCCGTGCGCTGTAAGTCCACGGCGACATCGAGTCGAATTTGAATATATGATTTCTCAAAAGACTTAAATTGACATGTAAATTCAGTTACTTGCGGGTAATTAGCTTTTTCGTAGACTAAATTGACATCGATATGAAGTCGAATTTGGGTACATTCTGCCGAAAAATGTTATAAGTAGAAAGGACAACACTTGAGGACAAAATGCCTCCCCGATATTATAGCCCACCCATGACATTATATGGGTGTATCTATAGTAAATGTCCAGAATGGTTCCAGCCCCCTAGCCACCATTTAGACCCTCAGGAAACTGAAAGAATATTAAAAAAACAGTAAACAATTACCTACAACAAAAATACCTGACCTGGGTCTCCCAAATAAATGTTATTCTCGAATATTTTCCCGAATAATATTTTCCCGAATGGATTTTTCCCGAATAAACTCAATTAACTATCAAATGTATAACAAAAAGACTATTTTTTCAAGTGTCTATTCGGGAAAAATCCATTCGGGAAAATATTCGAGAATAACGTTTATTTGGGAGACCCAGGTCATGTATTTCTGTTATAACTGTTTACTGTTTTTTAAATCTTCTTTCACTTTTCCTGTGATCTAAATGGCGGCTAGGGGGCTGGAACCATTCCGGACATTTAATGGTGAGGTGGTACGTACTATAGATACACCCACATAATGTCACGGGGGAGGGGCTATAATTTCGGAGGAGGCATTTTGTCCTCAAATGTTGTCCTTTCTACTGTTATATACGTAACATAAATAAATTACGTTGTTAGATATTCAGATATGGGAGGGGGATGGACCCCCAACCCTCCTCCTGTATCCACCTGTGGTAGTAGGTGGTATAGATTTTCAATCGGCTGCATTTCGACTTAAAATGGACGACGAAATTGAGTAGAAATTAAGTAGCACACCTGACTTTAAATTCGACTGTATTTCGACTTGAATTCGACGGCGAACTGGAGTCGAACTTAAGTAGCGCAAGTGACTTTAAATTCGACTGCATTTCGGCTTGAATTCGACGGGGAAATGGAGTCGAAATGGAGTAGCATGGAATAGTTTGAAATTCGACTGTATTACGACTCAAAATTGATGTTAATTAGTAGTCGATTTAGTTTATAAATCGACTACATTTCGACGAACTTTCGTGAAGGCCTCAATTCGACCGCGTATTCCAGTCGACTTTAGGTCGACACTACCTAACGACTTCAAGTCGACTTAAAATCAATGGGCTGACCAATGAATATGGCCAAGAAACTCCTTATTTACAAGACGATCCTTCAGCCTGTGAACCTATGGCCTGCACATCTGAGGCACAACGAATAAATCGAATCGACTCGTCATCCAGAGATTCCGAAACAAGGTTTATGCCTCATCAGTAACGCACCTTGATACGTAACGAACACTCTCTCCATCGAGACTAGAATTCCCGGAGATTGACCAAGTGATCAAAACCAATGCGAAGAGGCACGAGCACCGACTCCACAACCACCCAAACATCACTGTGATCGAAACATACGAGCAATGACACGAGAAGGTTCAAGAGATTGAAGCCACACGAACTTGTAATCTAGGAAAGGCTATAGCAGGCAATGGCGTAGCTAGGGGTTTCCTAAAGGGGGGGGCACAGTAAAGTTTTCAAGGGAGAAAAATTCAAAAATTGAGGTATTTTTTGAAAATCGCTAATATTAGAGGACTGCGTAAAAATATTGGGGGGGAGGGGGCACGTGCCTCCCTGTGTCCCCCGACGCTACACCACTGATAGCAGGGTAAGATAGGTGAATCGGCCTGCGTCGATTTTTTCAAATTTTTCTTCAGTCCTCTATTTGCAGTGGTAAAAGAAAATTTCAGAGTCCATCGTTACAATCCTACCACCTCCAGAGGAGTGTGACCACGAAATATATGATTTTCACTCTTTCAGCTCTACCTTGGGCATTTTTTACTTGAACTGTACGAAATTTGGCAAGTAGGTGAAGGCTCCCAGAATAAATACAACCAAATTTTTTTCTACCTTTTTGGCCTCCAAAATCGATATAGAAATTGTGAAATTTTTGAGCTGGCAAAAAAATTTTTATTTGCAAATATTTCTCAATGTATTTCCCACCTTTATGCCAATTTTCACAATTTTTAGAGTAATGGTGCGCAAAAAACTATTGTGTTTCTTTTTTTATTCACTGAGTTTTGCTCATGAAGCTGAGAACCCAGATCCAGCACCAATTTCTTTTCGACTGCATGAGCTGTTATGTTCTAGTGAAAAATACTGTTAGTTCTGTTTCACTTAATTCTGGAAAATTCAGTGCCTCGCTCGATCTAAGTGATTCTAGCGTGGTTTTTCGTCTGTTCCAAGAACATACTTGAAGGCAACATGCCAACAAAGATGAAAGGCCAAGTATGGGACAGTTATATTCAACCTGTACCTGCATACGGAAGTCAAACGTGGGCAGTAACTAAAACAAATGTGTGTAGACTCCAAACAACGCAGCGAGCGATGGAGAGGAGCATTTTGAATATATTAAGAAATCAGACAAAATAGAAAACTCAAAGATCAGAGCAAGAACTGGAATAAGAGACGCGGGTTATCCGATCAAAAAATTGAAGGAAAACTAAGCAGGCCATATAGCCAGGCAGGAGGGAAGGCGGACCAAGAAAATTCTGGGATGGATACCAAGAGACGGAAAAAGATTGCGAAGATTGCCGGCGGCAAGGTGGCACGATGAAATAATCAAGGAAGTAGGGATAAAATGGGAAAATGTAGAATTGGATACGAAGAAATGGTCGAGTCACAAAATTTCCGTGGAAATATCGATTAACAACACGGTTGCAGACTGCAGTCGCGCAGCAAAGATCATTATCAATGAGCAAATAGCTAGAAGAATGTCGGGGAGGGGGGAGCGTAACGTTTGTTCAAACACGGCTTTCGCACAAGTATACTCAGGTCAGTAATAGGACGTCATAATAACGGAACTGTGTATTGTTTCATACTCAAATGGAAATTTCTTAACATGGCTGCAAACTTCGGTCAGTAATATGACGTCATAATAACAGAATTATGTTGTATCATACCCTAATGGAAATTTCTTAACACGGCTGCAGACTGCAGTCGCACAGCTAAGATCAAGATCAATGAGCACGTGGTTGGAAGAATGTCGGGTGGAGCGTCGAGCGTGTTGGGGAGGGGGAGAAGCGTTACAGTTTTCGCCCGAGTATACCCATGGCTGTAAGGTGTCAAACTTTTAAGCATTGCAAATGGATCTTTCTATGGACGACATCATGAAGAAGACTGTTGCGCAGCTGCTCCAGTATCCGCAGCAATTCGCAGTCTACAGGGTCCAGCTTTTTCTGTTTACATTCATTTTACATGTAAAACTCCATAAGCTAACATTCGTTCTTCTTTGTGAATCCATAAATATGAAAGAGAGCATTTCTTAATATTGAATGGTGATTTAAATTAAAACTAAATGCTTTTAGATCGTAAATAAACGCCCGGAAGCATTAAGAAGTGCTCTTTTTCATATTCATGGACTCGCAAAAAAGAACGAATGTTCGCCTCAGAGCATTTAAACCAGCTGAAGTCTAATTCTTCGGCTGGCTTTCAGCTTCGAAACTTTGATAAGGATTTGGTAATCTCTCGGATTTCTTCTAAAATTAATGTTCTGATCGTTCACATTGTGAATTTTCCGATTTTCAGTTTCGATTCTGATAACTCGGATGATTGACAATCAGAAGAAATAGCTTACTTGATGGTCATATTTCATGTAATTTGCTTGTGATGGAATATGAAATCCCCATTTTCTTGTACTTGAATGTTTCAAATATCGAATGTTTTTTCACTGATAACAATTCTCAATTTTTCAATGTTAGCTAGACGTTGGAGAAATAGTAGATTACGCAATTAGTGCGGAAAGTGAGCAATTTGCGAGTGCAAGCTTTGTGGCACGAACAGAAGCACTCACTGAATGCGCCAACTGTAAGTATATGTTACGGGAAACAATAGTGCCACCTAGGGACGTACCCATAGGGGAGGAGGAGGGGAGCTCTATCATGGAGGAACTTAAACACTGCAGTTGGGAAAATTGACCATTTCAGTCAAGCAGAGTTGGAAAATTTCGGTAGAGCTGAAGAAATCCAACAAGTCAAAAATTATTATTTTTGTTTTTGCTTTGATACTTTGGAATTGTGAGTGGGGAAGTTGGAAGTATTCCACAAGTCAAAAGTTTTTTTTTTGTTTTTGTTTTGCTTTGATTATAATTGGGAATTTTGAGTTGAATCAGTTGGGACTCTCACCCCACCCCTACCCACTCCCAGGAAAAACTCTTCGGTACGTCCCTGGTGCCACCTGTAACAGTGTTTCGTTTTCCGCTTTAGACCTCTTTTCTAAACATTTCTGCTGCTTTTCTTAAGTTGAATGCGCTGCCACATTTGAATTTTCATTTTCCTAGTAAGGTGCAGTGGGGTAATTGCAAAATTGGGGTAATTGCAAAATCAGCTGTTCGACGCAAAGAAACATAATATTTGACCGTGCCATCTATTGGTACATTAAGGCACATCTATTACTTATATACTCACCCGGCCTGAACAATATCAGTGCGCTCGTTTATTCTGTGGAAATGTTTTTATCATCGCATGTCAAAATCACTTCTAAGTGAAGTGGAGGTAGTTGTTTTTCAAAACGGCCGAAAGTGTATCCTGTGAAATTTTTTCGAAAAGATATTTATCTGTTAATTATCACAAAAGATTCAAGTTTAAGGTAAGACCATTGATTTAAAAAATTTTAATTACATTGGCGGAAATATGGGTTTTTGCATTTACCCCAAGGAAAAGTCATGCTGGGGCAATTGCAAAATACGTACAATTTTGCATTTACCCCAACAATTTTTTAAATGTATTTTAGGTGTAAAATGGTCCAAAAATACCAAAAACAGAATACTGCACCACTATAATATAATGAGAAGCATATGTAAGAGGCATTAAAGACCTTAAAAGAAGGCCATCCCTCAATTAAGGAGACTTTAAATTCGAATTTTTTTTTTCACTCCACTGAAAAATTTCTTCTCAAGTAGATAACTCCTAGAAATTTTGACCGAATAAAGCTTATAAATAGATCAAAAGTTGGTAAATTTTATGTAGAATACTGTGAGATGATCAAAACTGCAAAAAAATAAGGCCTCGCAAAAATAATGTACGATTTTGCATTTACCCCATGATGGGGTAAATGCAAAAACGTGATTGAAAAGTTTTAAAAGTTCCATTTTTCCAAAAAGTTGTGAATTTATTGGTACAAAATTTTCTCCACTAAAAGAGAACCCTTCAAAGTATGTGTGACAGAAATTTGATGTTGATTGGTGCCATAGAGCGGTCACAGCGAGTCGGCAAAGTGTCACTAATCAAAAAGTTGTTTGCAATTACCCCACTGCACCTTACATTGCAACAGATTCCATGGTTGGGCAGGATTTAGGTCCTCAGGTATTTTAAATCCAAATTTCAAAAAATCCTAATTTTGGATTTTGGATTTCAAATATTTTTTTTAAAAGGATTTCGGATTTCGGATTCAACTCCTAATTATTAGCAAAGGATTTGCATTTTGATGATTCCAAAAATAATGAAAATTCGTAGCCAAAAATAGGGTGCTTGCAGCGCTGGCCTACGGCAAATACCCTAGAAATCCTCATTTCATAAATTAACAATTAATGCTGGATTTAAACCAAAGTTACCTATAAACATGCTATTAACAAATATGCTACATACATTTCAAACATGGAGTATACTTGTTAATAGCATGCTTATAACTTAGGTGTAAATTTAGCGTTACCATCAACTTATAGATGTCTTGGAAATCTAACCTTACATAGTTTTACATCCTTTTTGTTATCGTATTCTGCGAACGCGAAAGAAGCTCATTTGGTTACCTGTTAGCAGGGACTGAAAGCCGAACGATAAAGATTTCGTTTTCAGTTTTAGCTTTTGGCCTTGAAATATACTGCTTCCGCTTTCTGCTTTCAGCTTTGAACTCAATCAGCTTTTGACTTTCGGCTTTAGCATTTATGCCGAAATCGTTCGGCTTTCGGCTTTCCAGCTTTTGACTTTCGGATTTTCGGGCAGTTTTTACAATATTACTTCCCCCTCCCCCCGATTGCCTGGCACTGCGGAGCCTTTAGGGTGTCTAGGACTCTGAGACGTTGATTTTTGGCAATTTTCATTATCAGTAGTCTATACTTTTTGATTTTCGGGAAAAAGTCGAAAAAGATTCAGATTTTGCTTTCGGCTTTCGAACCCAATCGTCTTCCGACTTTCAGCTTGGGCTTTCATGCCAAAATCGTTCGGCTTTCGGCTTTCCAGCTTTCGGTTTTCGACTAGTTTTCAATCCCTGCCTGTTAGTAAGTAAGAAGTCAGAACGCTGAACGCAAAGTCTTAAAAATTTCTCTCTTTCGCTGATTACAATTAGCATTTTAGCGCTGAGCTACAGACAACAGAGATTGTATGCGAACATCCTCAACCAGTGGTGGACTAAAGATTGCGTGGGTGCTTACCGCTGAGTTACTGACATTTAGAAGTCAAAATTCAGATTATCGGATCTTGGATTTAAAATCCCAATTTTTCTGAAAATTGAGAGGATTTAGGGTTTTAGATTTGAAATTTTTTCTAAAAAGGATTTGAGACTTTGAATTCAAATCCTTTTTTTATCAGGATTTTGGATGTAAATCCTGGAGTTCCCGGATTTTGCCCACCCCTGACAGATTTTACATCGAATTTTAATATGAATAGAGGAGGGTATAATGAATTTTATTCTACAGATGATTGTAAAGTACGATTTTAGTCACAGTTTTTAGGAGCTAAAGTGACTGTTTAAGTGCGTCATGATTTTGAAGAAGAGAAGCGTGACTTGACACAAGAAAAGGGTCTGAATGTTCATCTACCACTAAGGCCTTTTTCTTAGACACATCGCAAGTGGGATTTAATGAAATTTTAAATGTCTAGGGAATTAATGAATTCGACAAAACAGCTGTTCTGTTTCCGCGTATGCGCGTTTCTACACTGAAGGCTCAACGATGACGGATAACGTGATGATGAATAAATTTTGTTCTTGTTCGTGTTTTTCTCTCATCTGTAGAATAAAAAGTTTTATTATTGTACAACGGTGTCAAAGTGAGCGATTCTCTCGTGCGTTTACTTCACTCGTCTCACGGCTCGTTTTGTAAACTCGCACTCAAACTTAATCGCTCACTTTAGCACCTTGTATAATAATATACTATTATTGTTGCAAGCCGAAAGTTAACAAAAAAAAAAAAATCAAAAAATAGCTGCATTTACAGAAAAGCCAAAAGCTGAAGCCGAATTTTTCAAGGATGTAAGCTCAAGCCTTAAGCCGAAGCTGTATAGTTCAGCTTAAATGCTCTGGTTCGCTTATGGAGTTTCACATGTAAAACTAGGGCTCTATAGTTTCACCTGGGTATACTAAGCCACCATTTTGGTTCGTACTGCGCCCGTCGATGCCGAATTGACTACGCGTTACGCTCCGCATAGTCGGATTCGGCATCCACGGGCGCAGTATGAACCAAAATGGCGGCTTAGTATACCCAGGTGAAACTATAGAGCCCTAGTAAAACGAATGTAAACAAAAAAGCTGGACCCTAATGGCTGCGACTGGCTGAAGCAGCTGCGCAACAGTCCTCCTCATGACGTCATAGTGGAAAGGTCTATTGGTTTCTTAATCGGCTGCAGACTGCAGCCGCGCAGCAAAGATCTCAAGATCAGGGAGCACACGGCAAGAAGGAAAAATAATTTCCATGGAAATGTGGACCACTGAACTGAAACCATGAAAAGCTAAATCATACTGATTGGCTTCACGCAGTACGCACAACTGAACTGAACTATGAACTGAATTGTGAACTGAACTGGAATCATGTTCCGTGTTGGTCAGGAATTGGTGTCGGTTGAAAATAGGATAGGAGGGCCAGCCAACAGACATATCCGTGTTCAAATAAATTTTCATGGAAATGTCAACCACGGAATTCGTATCGGGAGAGTGTTACGGTTTTCGCTCAAGTATACCCGGTAGTAAAACCATATGAAATGTTAAAAATCTTAATTAAATATGAATAAAGAGGGAAACTTTTTCCTTTTTCAAGCATGAGTATTCACTGACAATAAATTTTGATAGTTTGTTATTTAAAATTAAAATTCCGTGATTCGGAAGAAAATTCTACGACTTTTCCTTGACCATCCAATTCCATGACTTTTCCAGGTTTTCCAGAAAACGGCAACCCTGTGCGAATGTAAATATAAACTAAAATTGACGGAATGATTAGAACTATCAGGAATCTTAATAAATGACGGGAATGTACAACGTAAATTTAGTACAGCACATGCTATAATGAGAAAGTGAGATAAGAATCAACGATTGCTCTGTTTACATTCAGAACTGAAACTACACCCGACTAAAAAACCAAATTTAATTAAACGTGTGTTTCAAATACTCGTGTCAATCAATCAACGTTTTCTGCGTTTTTTTTCCTTCGGAGTTAGACATCAACGTTATTTGCGACGCTTGAAATTCACCAATGATACAATCGGTAATTAATGCGCGTTTAATCGCTTTCAATTGACAACTCTGAGAATTTGAAAAATAACATAAACAAAAAAGTCTAATGAATGAACGAAAATTTGTAACAAAGCAAGGCAGAGGTCATGGTTGCGTTGAACGAGGAACTGCAACGGAATTGGCGAGAGGAAGAGAAAATACCATAACTAGTTGTATGCAACCATACCGAGTTTAATTGGAAAATGAAAAAGAATTTTTCAACTTCGCAGATTACGAACGGAATTTCTAATATTAAAGAGTGATTCAGTTTGTTTACCACTTCGAGATAACTTCGGTATAATGGGTTAAATGTTGAAAAGCTGAAAGATTTTATCTAAATTTTTTTTTTTTTTTTTTTTTTTTTTTTAGTTTATTGACACATGTGATGATGATATAAATGTCAATCACATCACTAACATTTTAATTTGTTTTTTGACATGATTTCGCTCAGAATTACGACTGAACTTAATTTTTATGTACGGTATTCCGTCATACAGCTGTGAGTCGCTGTGAGTTAAGTCACTGTACCTATTTAACTCGTGAACTAGAGAACATTAATTTCAAGCTGATAATACGATCAACCTACCCGATTCATAAAATCGAAATTTAATGATATTACGCAATAGTATCGTATTCTTAAGTTTAATGAAATAAAACAAACGCAACATGAGACGTTATACTGCTATCTAAAAGTTTGAACGCGATGCCTATGAGTGCACAACTGGCATCCTGCGAATGTGACATCTTGAAGTTTGCACTCTTGAGTTTATTGTTGGTGAACTCAATTGAATATACCATCGACGGAATAGGCAGTGCAATTTTTTGTATTAGTTATATTCTACGTTACCTAATACTAGACAGAAGAACGATAATATATGATGTACTGAAAAGTTACTGCTATGAGTTTATAGGTATACATATGTTACCGTTAATGTGTAGCTACAGTCACTTGAAGTGTATAATTTTACAAAATATTTACTCATTTTCTGCCTTTTATTTCTTCTTTTATTGATTGATGGAGCTGGAATTCAGAAAAATCTGTAATGTTCATTTGTCTACACCTCATTTGGAATTTTCAGCCCTGTCGACTCCAAAAAGCATAATGCAGAAGCCAAAAATAATCGGAAGTCCTGAATTTTCACAATTCATAGCCCTTGGCAGGCGTTCCTCCGAAGCGACCAGGCGGAAATTTAGAGAAATTTAAAATTGTTATGTAAACAGACAAAAATTAAAGATCTCCAAAATTTTCAGCCAATTACTTCATAAGGGGTAGAATTGGGGGCCAGAAACTAGTGAGTATTTTAATGAAATTATATACTCTAACTGATTACACACATTAACGATAACATAATACACAACAAATTTAATATATTTTACTAGAACTAAAAATTCATTAAGAGCTGATCAGCTGAATATTCTCTAATATTTGTAAGAATCTCGCTAAATATATACAATTTACACGCTATTTTAAATATAATATACTAGATACCAAGAAGTGTGGAGGTACATAGATTTTTTTTTTTTAAATTAATAATTATAATGATAAGATAATGAAAATAATCTTCAAGAGTTGACATATGTAAGGTATCCATAGTTTGAAAACCAAACTGGCTAAAATGGTACATAAGTGTATAAATCCTTGCTTATATGACAGACAGTACCAAGCACCACTGATATTTAGGGGAAGTTCCAACTGAATGAGAAAAACATGGCCATTCTTTTCAATTTATAATAAATTTATTATTCTTTGGTATGAAACACGCTCAACTTAAAATTTGAAGTGGAAAAAAAAACCTATCATGAACAAATTTGAAGAATAATATATACTTGGTTGAACTGAACAATATTTTCACAGCACCAATTTTTGATCGCTTAATCAAATATCAGCAGAATTCTAATAAATCTTAAAAACATAGAAAAAACTTGAATCAAAACAAAACAAAATGCTTAGAAACAAACTAATGAATAGAAAACTAGAATCTTAAATCAAAATGCAGCACTTGAAAATATAGGTCATAATTTGGCATAATTTCTTCTTGAAAGTAAAGACAGTAATAAGAGTAAGAACTGACATAAAGTCAGTCAGTCAGTCTCTTAACGCTCTTTTCGCCACGCTCCAAAGTAACGCTTTTTCCCATTGTGTGCCAAAGTAAAGACAAATTTATTTTTCATTCATTCATCATTTATTTATTTATTTATTTATATATTTATTCATTCATTTTATTTTATTTTATTTTCGTCATGTTGCAGACGGGTCTGCAACCACAGGAAAGCATTTTAAAGTCTAGAATTTAATTTTGCTGCGCCCTGTGCAACCAGGGATGTGAAAGAAGCTGGAAGCGGAAGCCGGAAGTTTTTATGTATCCCGACTCAAATCGAAAAGCCGGTAGCCGAACGCCAATTCCAGTTGGAAGCCAGAAGCTGGATGAGAGTCTTTTGTTTATCGGCTTCTTTTCGGCTTCCAAGTTCCAACCTCAGAGTCAGCATTTGGCCTAACTTGTCAGTCATTATTTATAAGAAAAGAGCTCTTAAACTCGTTGCTTTAAAGTCTTTTTTGAACGAAAATAGATTATTTCATTTAAACTTGTTTTGTGCTTCTTATTCTTTGGAAGAGGGGGGGGGGGCTTAAAAGATGCTAGAGGTGAAATAAAGTGAAATGTCGGAAGCTAAAAGTCAGAAGCTGGAAGTTTTTTGAAATAACAGAAGCCAGAAGCCGGAAGTTTTTAAATTATAAAATTGAAAGAAGTCGGAAACTGGAAGTTATTTAAAATAATTATGGAAGCTGGAAGAGAAGTTTTTTCAACAAGCTTCTCATCCCTGTGTGCAACTACATTCTGCAACTATGTTGTTGCTGCGCAACTGCAGTCTGTAGCCTTGTTGTTAATTCTATGGAAATTTTTAATACTGAGGATGGTTGGAAGAAGTACAATACATAGGCTCGCTTATGCATGGCCCTGCGTGGTCAGTCAGGTCAGTCATTCAGTCAGTCAGTCAGTCGACCAGCCAGTCATTCAGTTATTCGAATCAGTCAGCCAGTTCAGCCATTCAGTCAGTCATTCAGCCAGTCAGCCAGCCAGCCTGTAACGCTATTTTCGTAACGCTCCAGAGAAACGCTTTTTTCCATTGTGTGCCAAAACATGAAAATGTCAAAAATATTTAGTACTTTAGTAGCAAGACTGAGATAATACATACATTGAAGAGAAATCAGAGGAAACCAACTTATAAATTAAGGAAATTATCTTTAATTTTGTTCACTTTTTCTTATGTTTCCTCAACTTTATTGACTAATTCTGCCTCTTCTAGTTTTAGGTATGTCATCTACTATTCCTATTAAAATCTATTATGCAGTAAACACATCGGTCATATTTTTTACTTCTGGCGCTTTCTTTAGACCCTTATTGCCTGATAGAGTTTACCTGTTTGATGTTCCAGGACTTTTTCATAGTCATTCAATTTCCTTTTCTTCTTCAACATTTCCTCTTTCTTTGCTTTTTCCGACGCTTGTTTCTCTCGCTCTTGCTTTTCCGCTTCAATTTATTGTTTTCTCACATTTTCTACGTTTTTCCTCGCATGCAGCTACATTATTAAGACTTAGCTTGACGTGTGAGCTTTATAAATTATAAACAACCAAAAAAAATTATTATCATAAGCTTTTAGACCGCACTTCGAGTATTAAGAACTGCATTTAGTAATTCGACGCTTGTCAAAATAAGCAAATGGTGGATCTGAGGATGGTAAGGGATCCTTAGAATTGAAGGGTCCAAAAAGGGGGGGGAATAACTCGGATCGGAGTCATACCAGCGGGAGGAAGAGGAAGATTGGGTTATCCTTCTGGGGAAGAGCGGAAAAAGGTGGAGGGCACTTTTATGGAGCCAAATTTCTTCTTATCATATACCAGCTATGAGACAGTGAAATCGGTCTGAAAAACACTTGAGCGAGACTTGAGGAAAGCTATTGGAAAAAGAAATTTGGGGTAAAATTGAAAAAATGAATAGTGAACCTACTGGTGAGGATCTTTAGGGTCACAACAAGTCCAAAAGAGTAAAACTGACTCGGATCCGGGTCGTACTCGTGTGAGGATGCCAGCGAGGAAAAATGGGCTAATTGTCTGGGAAACAGTAGACGGGTATAGGTGCCCTTTGATGGTGATAAATTTTTCCTTATCCAATACCGGCTGCAAGAAGGTAAAACTAACTTGGACCTGAAAAAAAGTGGAGAGAGACTAGAGGAGGACCCATGAAAAAAGGGCATTTAGGGGAAAGAAAGAAGTGTAATACATTTTTCTATCGTTAAACTTATTTTCTGTTAATGTTATTTCATTGTAGAAACGTGTGAAATGTATAATGTTAATTGGCACACATTTTCTATCGTTCATACACTCGATTTTATCGTTATACCATCCTATCGTATTTATTCACTTCATTTGAACGTGCAATTAAAATTAATGTTCCCCAAAAATTAATGTCAAAATATGGTACTCAGGCTTTGAATTTCAGCCTCTCGTTTTTTTGTTTTTTTTTTTTTTATTCCTAAGATGTTTTGATTTCTCAGAATATGTGTACTTCTTATTAAATTTACTCTTTTCTGAATTACGTTATACTTACTTCAGAATGTCGTATAACTTAGGGCTTAAGAATTATATAAATTCATATTTTAAAGGTTTTTTGTGATATAGAAACAGAACCGTAGTTCCACGACTAATTTAGCGCAAATTATCAATTATAATGATGGTAACCAGCTAAAAATAAATAATTTTAAACGTGTATTCATAGGTTAATAACTCACAGTGCTTCATTTTTTTTACATACTTTTATACTCAGTGAGGTTACACTTTTTAGGATTATTGGTTTGTATGGACATCCTCACCTTGCTCCTCACTCAGTTCACCCAATTTCTGGGTATAAGCCTTCGTCATACTCAGCAAGGTTACATTTTTTAGGATTATTGGTTTGTGGGGGCATCCTCATCTCACTCCTAACTCAGTTCACCCTATTTCTGGGTATGCGCCTTCGTCAGGTCATTCCACTTCTGCCTGTTGCGGGCTAGAGATACCCAGTTTGGGTCAGCCATCCAAACCACCTCGTCTGCCCACCTCATCGATGGTCTAGCCGTTTTTCTCTCACCTTTGTGAGGAGTCCAGAAAGTGGTTAATTTACTCCAACTGTAATTTGTTTCCCTTGCGATACGACCAGCATATTTTCATTTTTTGATGAATCTAACCAAACTTTTAGTCTTTTTTTTGTTGTATATGTAAATTGTAGACCAATTTATTAGATCTGCATTTTAGGTATTTCGTTATTGTTAGCCAAGCTAGTTTTCCGAGTCTCAAATCACGTTTTGTCTAATCCTGAATTCGAATGTTTCTTCCTCTCTTATCTTTCCACCTCCAATTTTACTTGGTCTTTTCCTGTTTCATTCGAATACATCACCTACGTGTACTCATTCTTTGAACAATGATAATTCGTGTTTGTTGCGCTCATGTGAGCAGATATCCGTATTTTCTCTGTTCGAAGTTTGCTCTTCGTTTTGCTAATTTCAGCTATGGCTGCAATTACCTAGGACTACTTTGATCGTTTCGTGTAATAAATCCGTTCTTTTGAAGTTAGTTTGTGTATTCTTTCCATGCTGCAAATCAGCAATCGCAATTTTAACTTCGAACTTACATATATTTCCAAGATGCTTATTTTATCCTTCAATTTAACTTCCGTAATATTTCTCAGCATAGCATGTTGAGTTGTAGGCACTTTCTGAATCTGTGTAGCAGTGCCGGCCCATGTTTGTGCCCCGTAGGTCAGAACGGGGTAAACTGTGCTTTCCAAAATCTTTATTTTTGAATTAAGATTCATTTTACCTTTCAGGATTATTGACTGTGCCCAAAAGGCTTCTCATGTATTTGCTCTCCAAATTTTGAATTCATTTTTTGTTCTATTTTCTAGTGTCATGGTTTGGCCTAAATATTTATTCATCGACACGATTTCAGTTTTGTTATTTGCAATAATTATTTCCTTGAAATGACTGATATTGGTCATAAGTTTCGTGTTAGAGTAGTTATAACAAACAGCCCTACTTTTTCGCTTTCTCTCCTCAAGTCTTCCGCCATCACATCAAGTTCTTTCTTGTTTTTTGTAATGATTACAATGTCGTCCGCAAACCTCAGGTTATTTACGTATCCACTTTCATCAAATTTAACGTTTCTCCTTCTAATTTCTACCCCCTCCCCTAGTCCAAATTGCGAAATACTTCCTGTAAGACTGCATTGAAAATATTTGGCGACACTGCATCATGCTGTTTGACACCTCTTCTGATCTTCAATTCTTCTTTACACTTTTCTAGTCTGATTTTTGCCTTAGATTTAGAATAAATTTCATTTAAAATTTTAATTACTCCCAGGAGGACCCCTTGTTCTTCAAGTGTCTACCAAATCACATTATGATACAGTGAATCGAAGGCTTTATTAAAGTCTACGAACAACGCTGTAATATTTTTTTTATACTCGTTTGATTTTTTCAAAATTTGACTTTACGTTTGAATAAGATCCACCGTACTGAACTTTTTCCGAAAATCTGCCTGTTCTGCCGGTTGTTGGGAGCCCAAGATAATATGATACATTTAAAAAAATATATTTTCATGAATGCTTTACAGATATTCGACGACAGACTGATTGGGTGATAATTATTTATATCGGCCCTATCTCCATTTTTATGAAGCAGAATGATTTCTGAGAGATGGCATTGCTTTGAGGAGAGACCCGAGGAGAGAATGCAGTTGAAAAACTGCAGTCATGGGGGTAGCTAGTATATTTTTGAACTTTTCTAAAATTTCGTTTTCGATTCCGTCTGGCTCCGAGGCACGGTTGACCTTGAGTGCACTCAATACCTCGTTAACATCACTCTCCTTTATTGGAGGGGTGTCGACTCGGCCGTTCCGATAGCTGACCCAAATTCTGGGATCGGCTGCCCCATTTCTCTCGTCCGCATATAGTTCACGGTAGAATTCAGTTATCTCCTTGGCAATGCCTTCTCTATTGGAGGTGACGTTACCACTCTTGTTTTTGATTTTTTATAACAGACATCTACCCTTTGCCTAAGCTTTATTCGCCTGTCTGGTTGACCAGGTCGACTCGATAATAGCTTTGGCCTTCTCCTAGTCAAAGTTATTTATGTCATTCCTAATCTTTTTCTTAATTAATTACTTAATTCGTTTGTTTTTTCTCTAATCTCAGTTTTTTTTTTGAAAAGATCTTTAGTTTGTTTAAGTTTATCGTCTGTTTTTATCAAATTTTTTGGAGTGCCTAAGTTTTTAAGTATGCTTTCGATCGCCTTTTCGAAAAAATCGTAATTAGTTTGGAGGTTTCCAGAATTTAGATCTTTTCAGTCAGCTTGGTCCAAGCAACCAGACAAGAGTTTTTTGGCTTCTTGCCTTTTATAAACTTGGATCCTGTTTGTTGATTGATTAGTTTTGGACCACAGTGCTTCATACTTGTCTTATAATCTTCCATAAAAACTGAAACTTCCATTCTAACATTCACATATCAGCACCGTATTACCTTGACTTAATTTTTGATTTCAGTGGTACTGGAAGGTTTTTGTTTTTAGGGGAATACAAAAATTATTATAAAGAGCTTAATTCGAAAAAGAAAACAAAAACTGTTTTTTATCTTTTAAAGTGGGGGTAATAAGCGAAATGACTTGTGAATCTCCAGAAATATCGTAAATCTCGTCGCTGAAACCTATGAAAGCGCCTTTCTATGACTTTTCTGCCAATCTTTCGGAGGAATACAAATGATAGACTGTATCACGGTACCCCACCCCATTCCAACGTGACTGCCTGATTTTAAGCACTTTTCGCTCTTCGTGCCGGAACAAAAACACGTAATCGGAGTACTCGGAGCGATTCAACTTGCGTCTTCAGGGCGCAGACGCTGATAAATATTGTTTCCGGCAAATTCATTGAAGAAAAAATTGTAAACAAATGCATCTCGTAAGCTCTATTATAAACAAGCGAGATTGGTTTTTAGGTCACACGACGTGTTCTTTATGTACCTTTATAATGCGGTGAAAGTGGTAGTAGACTGATTACTTTTGCTAAAATGTACGAGAATAACAAAAACCGGCCTAATCGAGTATCACTATTAAACGAAATAAAAATTATTTTTTTCGCTATTGATAAAAATATAAACTGGTATCTCATTATCAAGGACAACCTTTTGTTGGGACCGAAATTATACGCCGAGGTACCGCTCTGTCTTTTTGATTTTTAGGTCATTTGAAAATATTAGTCACCGAAGAGGTACAGTGGGTACCACCTGATCTTCGAGTGGTTAACAGAGAGAGTGATCTCGACCGCTCGTACCCCGAAGCTGTTTAGTTCTCTCATAGTTTGAACCATGTAAAAGTAAAATTCGCGAGATATTTGTGCACTGTACTCGAGTCCGGCACGAATTCCTCTTTGTTTCAATTTCATTTCCAATGTGTTTTTCGTCCATCATTAATCTTTCGTATTTCTACTGAAGACCATGAAGACCAGGTAGGTAATTAACGAACGGCTTTTCGGACCTTCGCGTACACGCGAAAATTAAATTCCAAAAATGCTTTCTCGTTCGTGTTTGCTATTTAGAGGTGTCCAGCTGTCAAGCTATCGAGGATTGAGCGACTAACGCACAACTGGTTTCTTTCATCTGATAACTAGTGTTTTAGGTTCTGTATCAAGTTGTTCATTGGTACCAGGGACAAAGTGGGGATCAGAAAGGCTACGGGAAAAGTATTTGCAGGCCGCACCGCGCTGTGAGAATCTAGCCAGACGAAATCGCAAAAACAGAAGTTCATGAAATGACTGGAACAGAAACTTATTCTTTATAGAAGTACCGTATCGTCAGTCAAGACACTCAGCTGAGGAATCCCCACTCCTGTCAGAAATATTTGAAGCTCGCGGTTATCTTGCATGCAATATAATAGTCCGTGTGCTATTTGAATGTACTCTGTATTTTCTGATGCAAGTAATAAAGTTGCGATTCTCGTCAATTTGGTCAACTGCAAGGTGGTCGACTTACATTCTGGTCACCTCGAAATGATCGACTGCAATTTGATCGACACGACAAATTGGCCGACAAGATTTCAGGGGCTGTAATCCGTTATCACCTTCGATTATCTCTCGATTTTGTAAGAGGTTTTTGTTGCTATTTTTGTCACAGTCTGAAACATATGATTTATCAGATGTCCACAGTAGTGACTGTGCAGTGAAGTGAACATGCAGTAGAGTCAAAGTTGCCTGATTTAGTACATTCGTACCAGACCTGCATATTTCAACTTTTCTGGTGCAGTTTAGTCCCTTGGCCAGAGTCTATGTGTGGGTGGGGCTCTATGAACCTTTTGAGGGGGGGAGGAGGGGCCGAGGCCGACATATTTTAACAAGCGAACAGAAATGTGATCTTTGCCTAAGGGGGCTCAGTCCCAGCTTGCCACCATAGCTACGAGGCAGGCAATGTCTGGTGATTTCAACAATTCTGGTTTGTTCTGGCACATTTTTAGTATTCTTGGTAGGATCTGGTACTTTTTGTGATATGTTTTGTCATTTTTTGGTGCATTCTGTACATTTTAAAGATTTTTACCAAAAATGTTTATTCTACATTGTGACACAATTTCAAAGATGTTGCCACGTCTTGTAATAAATAATGATGTTTTTGTGACTTCAAATTTTTTGAACATGAAGATCAAATCTTGGACATTTTTATTTTTCATACCTACATATCGTAGACCAATATGTACTGTTGACCAGTTTGTCTTGTCGATCAAACTGCAATCGATCATTTTGAGGCGACCAAAGTCGACCACTTTGCAGCCGACCAAATTGATGGCAGCCAAAGTTGCAGGCCCTGATAAAACAGAAAATTCAATCTTGAAATGCCTCGCAGAAACCTTTCCAGTTTCTGACCCCCCGCTTTTCAACCAATGTCTTCAATCTGGTAAGACTCTTACACAATGCCACCTTTCCGAAATAATTTCAAGCCACAAATAAGGCAACAGAATTAACTCTAATAATTACCGTCCTATTAATCTGATCTAGAATAAACAAAGTTTTCATAAAAATACTGGAAGAAATCGAATATATAACACCCTTGCCCCGCAACCGGGGTTTTGAAAGGGGTTTTCAACCATCGATCACATATTTATGTTAAACCAAATTATTAAAAAAAAGTACAGAATATAACATTCTTCTTTTCTAATTTGTTCTCAACCCGAGCCCTGGAATCCGCCCTTTCAAGCATTACCTCAGAGACGTCGGGGAGGCTGTTAGGGCTGTTTTAACCCTCTTCCCTTCTGGCCTAAAAACCGGCCCAGGTCGAAATCTGGCGAATGTCTATGAGGGCTCGAACCAGGGACTTTCGGATTCCGAGACCAACGCGCTATCCACTCGGCCAACCAGACCCCTGGAGAATATAACGTGGACATTAATATAATATTTATAGACTTCAATAAAGTATTTGATTCGATTCACCACAAGAATGTTTGAGAAACCCTCTAAGGAACCAAGGGCGCAGAATTTAAAATAGAGTTTTAAAAAACTTGTACAAAAACTCTAAGGCTTTTTGTAAGGGCTACATGACCTGCTGATCATCTGAATAATAACTGAAAAAAGATCAAGGCGTAGTCAGCCTAGTGTTCGAGGAGGGTTTGGTCTTGACCAACAGGGGAGCGGTGTTAGAAGGGGTACTAGAATTAGAAAAAAACACTATCTGACAAAATAGCAAACGGGGTCCGGATCCCAATACCCCTTTAGCTACGCCACTGAGAAAATTTTTCGATAGAAATATGTTTGGATGTTATGATCCATAATGGATGACGTTGCCCAGGGACGGATCTCCCAAATGGTTCATGAAGTTTACGCCTCGGGCGGCAAATTTTAGCGGCTTCTTTGATTTTTCATTTAATATTGTAAATCTTCGTGTTTCTCAATAAAAATAAACAAAAAATTTCATTCGTTTTTTAGAATAATGTTGCTCAAGACCACTTATTGTTTACAGGAATAAGCTTACCTCTAGGTGTATATTTTCTCTTATAACCATAGGGGGCCTATTGAAAGCTATTTGCTCCACCTATCATTTTTGGAATGTACTATATGGCCAGTAAACTTGAATTTAAGTCTTATGTATCCCACTTCTTTCATTTTTGTTTTTTCCGGTTCTTATTAGGTATTTAGAATTCTGCCTACTTTCTTCATGATTAGTATAAACCATTCAGTGCCGTAAATACGGAGGGGGGATTCGGGGACAACCCCCCCCCAGAACCCCTTAAATATCAGATATATAACTTTGTTTCTTTTTTGAACTTGGTGAAAAAATATACCTACTTTTTATTCTATGATTTCAATCCCCCCCCCCCAGAAGGAATGAGTAACTTACGCTACTTTCCATGCCCCTTCAGGCACAGGAGCGGAAAAATTTATTCAAACCTCGGGGCGGCAAAATCATAAATCCGTTCTTGAAGTTGCCTGATTTTGGTATGACTTAGGTCACGATCTTCCTAATTTCAAAATCGAGTAATTTTGCTCATCCTTTTGAAAGTATAACAATTGCTTCTTTTTCAAGGTAGTCCACTGAATACCAGTACGAAGTTCAAGATATCTTTCAAGAGATCAAGGGAGATATCAGCTAAATCTTCTTCCAATTTCTAGTACGTTTTAGTGTTCAAAAATTCAAACGTAAAAAGCAGGGACCCCGAACCGGAGTTCGAAATCCTGAATACGACTATTTCTAACCAATCGAACTCAAAATTTGAGGATTTTGCCTTTTCACCAAGTGCAATAATAATTAATCTAGCACTGCTGTCGAATATACCTGAACTTCAAAAATTCAAAAACTAAGTCGCTGAGTACAGTAGCATGAATAAGATTATCCTGAAGAAGAGTGTGATAATACATTATTTTATGAGGGGAGAGGATATCGTAGATAAAACTATAGATGGAATATAGTCTGGGCAATATAGGATTCAAAACAGGGGTGTGATGGAAAAAATTGGGGGCAAAACGAAAGTTGTTGGATCGGGTTTGTATTGGTGCCCTTTACGAATATAACCATCCCCCCACTCCGAAATCGATGAGGCTCCACCCCCCCCCCCGGGGGCATGTCTATTTGAAAATCACAGTTTTTTTTACATTTTTGCCTAATAACGCAAAAAGGATGAGAGATAGGATGAAAATACCTCTATACAAAATTATTCTACGTAAAATTTCCTATAAAATGGCATATTACATGATTACTTTCGGTTACATGGCAGCGTCACACGACGCAATCAAGTTTTTGTCGATTTCATGAAACTACACTTTTTCACGAGAAACTCGAGAAACGCTACATATAATATAACAAAATTGTTCCCATGTTTGGATAGTTACCATATAATTGTAAAATACACGATCTGTACATATATACATAACCTCTATCAGTGCCGTAGTAAGCTTAAAAACATAGTTATACAAAAAATAAAAATTAACATTTTACAAATCAAAGTCCTCATCTTCTGAATCGTGCTCCACCGCATTCAGGCACATCCCAGAACATGATGAGCAGTTAGAGCTACACTTCAAACCTGTGAAAAAACATGAATTTATTAATTATTATGTATGAAGCAGTAGAATTGATAGGTTCCCATTCTAGTGTAAGTAATTGTGTAGGTACCTAATTTTCGACATGTACACCGCATACTACAACCTTTGATACACCGGCAGAATATATTTTTCAGGAGGATGGCAGGTGCCAGAGGTCGTTCCATTTGAACAGGTACAGCTTGATTCTCCTTGATTATCCAACCCCATTCCTCCAGATTCCAGAAGATACCGCGCCATGTTTGAATTTGTACGTAAACACGTTTAAAGTGTTGCATGGCAGCATCATCAGTCGGACATAACGACTTCAACTCGACTTTCTTATTTGACGACGCACCCCGTTCATACATAGTATACCGCCATTTTGTTCATAGATTCGACACTACGCGGAGCTCCGTAGAGTGCCAGGAGAATTGTGGTCCCTGCAGTTCGTATTTCCGCTTCTGTTGAATTGGGCGCATTGAAAGGTTTTACAACATTTTGTAGTTTACTATCTTTGCTCATAAGTCATGTGGGCAAGTTTTCACATAACGGCGGCCGTGTTCAGCATTTTTTAAAGAAATAGGAGCGTATCCGTCAAAAATTATGTGAACATTATTCCCATAATGGTCTGTCACATACTTTAAATAACGTTCGCAAAGTGATTGAAAGTTTTGATTTGATGGCCATGGTACGCGGTGCAAAAGAAAACCACCATCTATCACGAAGTAGTCCATCCTCCTGTTTATACATGCGTTCACTGGCTGTGACAGTACCTCAGCCTTGTATGGAAAAGGGAAAACATCAGTGTTTATAGACTTATGAGCAAAGATAGTAAACTACAAAATGTTGTAAAACCTTTCAATGCGCCCAATTCAACAGAAGCGGAAATACGAACTGCAGGGACCACAATTCTCCTGGCACTCTACGGAGCTCCGCGTAGTGTCGAATCTATGAATAAATGGCGGTATACTATATGTATGAACGGGGTGCGTCGTCAAATAAGAAAGTTGAGTTGAAGTCTTTATGTCCGACTGATGATGCTGCCATGCAACACTTTAAACGTGTTTACGTACAAATTCAAACATGGCGCGGTATCTTCTGGAATCTGGAGGAATGGGGTTGGATAATCAAGGAGAATCAAGCTGTACCTGTTCAAATGGAACGACCTCTGGCACCTGCCATCCTCCTGAAAAATATATTCTGCCGGTGTATCAAAGGTTGTAGTATGCGGTGTACATGTCGAAAATTAGGTACCTACACAATTACTTACACTAGAATGGGAACCTATCAATTCTACTGCTTCATACATAATAATTAATAAATTCATGTTTTTTCACAGGTTTGAAGTGTAGCTCTAACTGCTCATCATGTTCTGGGATGTGCCTGAATGCGGTGGAGCACGATTCAGAAGATGAGGACTTTGATTTGTAAAATGTTAATTTTTATTTTTTGTATAACTATGTTTTTAAGCTTACTACGGCACTGATAGAGGTTATGTATATATGTACAGATCGTGTATTTTACAATTATATGGTAACTATCCAAACATGGGAACAATTTTGTTATATTATATGTAGCGTTTCTCGAGTTTCTCGTGAAAAAGTGTAGTTTCATGAAATCGACAAAAACTTGATTGCGTCGTGTGACGCTGCCATGTAACCGAAAGTAATCATGTAATATGCCATTTTATAGGAAATTTTACGTAGAATAATTTTGTATAGAGGTATTTTCATCCTATCTCTCATCCTTTTTGCGTTATTAGGCAAAAATGTAAAAAAACTGTGATTTTCAAATAGACATGCCCCGGGGGGGGGGTGGAGCCTCATCGATTTCGGAGTGGGGGATGGTTATATTCGTAAAGGGCACCAATACAAACCCGATCCAACAACTTTCGTTTTGCCCCCAATTCTTTCCATCACGACTTCCTATATTGCCCAGACTAATAGCCAGTGAAATTTTTTTAGCGATTTGAGCAGTACAAATTGATAACTATAAGCTTTTTCCTGACTCGAAGGAGGGAGGAGGAAAAGCAGGAGCAGGGATATATTCCTATACTTCTTTAAATTCGTTCAAACATATTTTAATTTTCAAGACCTTCTACAACTAGCTAAGGCTCTTAAAATTCATTAAGATCGTCTACGATTCTTTGAGACTTGTTGAAAACTCAATAAGGCTCTCTAAGTCACGCATATTCTCAAAGTCCTGTTGAAAATGCTTCTTCCAGATTTTATTAAAGCTCACCAAAACTTGACGAAGACTTTTAAAGTATGCTATCTTTGTATAAGGTCGATGTGTGGCCAAGTGGTGCCCGTTACGCAATCCTTGCGTTTCGGGTTCGAGTCCCATCAATGCCGGAAAGCTAATGATATTCGAATACCCCCACTAACACCTCAGCGAACACAGCGACTATAGTATCAATCGAGGAGAAAACGTAGTGCGTCCTGTAACCCCGGCGAGTTCCTACGAACAAGACATTACAATCACACGGAGTGTTACCACCAGATCAGAAAGATTGGTACTGTATGTGTGCACATCGGGGACAGCTTTGAGGCTAGTAGGCGAACTGCGGCTGCACACTCTTTAACACAGAGAAGTAAAACTCAAACGCAACAAAACCGTGAGGAAAGCAACGGTAAACTACCCAAACTAACCTCTGCCCAGGAGAGTCGCTGGTCAGTAACCGCGACCGTCAATGTCCGGCATCAGATATGGAGCCTGAAGAAGAAGAACCTTTGTGTACGATACTTTTCAGTGCGTTTAAAACTCTTCAAGGCTATTGAAACTATATTGAGGACTCGCTAAAACAGCTGAAAACTCGTTCATGCCCCTTATGACTTTTTCAAAGTGAATAACGACTTTTCAAGATTCGTATTAGATTCTTGAAAACTTATTCAAGATACTCTAAGATTCATCCACATGTACGAGTACTTGCTTGAGATTCCTTATTGAGACTTTGAGATTCTTTAAAACACCTCTACGCTTGCTGAAGATCCGGTAAAACCTTTCTAGACTGCTTATTTATTTTTGAAGCACTTCTAAACAAAATTGTTCATTCTGAGAAGGGCAATTGCTTCCATTGCTATGTGCTATCCCTGTGTTACTCGTGTTTGCAGTGCAGTAGACTCTCTGAAACTCGTTATGCCTCTGAGAAGACTCGATAAGATTCTTTCAGATAATGTCAAGTCTCATCAAACTCATCAAAACTGCGTCAAGGATGTTCCCCGATAAGGTGTATTTAGATTGCGAGCAAGAGCCACTCAGAGTATGTTAAAATGTTGTTAAAATTTTCTCAGAAAACGCTGTTGAAAGGTCGAAGTAAGAGTATGAAAAGGCAGAGAGATATTAGCTCTTAAAGCATCGATCAGTGGTGGCGATATGTACTTTCATCAGACTGGACACAACGTTTTTAATATCAAATCGATAAACAAGAAAAAAATTAAAAAATTTTTGTACCTGAAATTTTTGAAGAGGCCACTTCACTTACATTTTATAATTAGTATGGAAAAAATCGTATTCAGGAATTGAGCAGCGATTTTTCGGTGGGTAACGTCCCCATGGATTTTTTTCCAGGGGCAGTTGTCCTCGGTCCCTCAGAATCTACACCACTGGCCTCGATCTTAACTGTAGATTTAAGTTAACTGGGATAGGAGGTTATGATCTAGCTTTTTAGTGTACAGATATATATTCGGTATCGAGTACCTTTCCGTCGAAAAGGAGGAGGATGTCTAGTATTCGAAGTCTTCACTTTTTCTATCTGTCCAATAATTAGTGGCCCGATTTTTTCAATATTTTTCTCATCAAGTGAGCCTGTGTCAGTCAAGATAGGTGTGAGAGGTAGCCTCTACATTTCCATGTTACAAGTACTTTCTTTCTCCAAACTAATTACCGTATTTTTTCTCTCTTTTTCCGATGACTGATCCCTTTTAACCAGCAGCAGAAGAAAACTATTCGTAACTCGTATAATTGTCCTATTCCTGACTCATAAAGACTTAACATTCCTTCTTATTCTACGTTTAGAAAATTAATGAAGTCGAAAGCAGTAAGTCAGTTTACGGTTAGAAAAACACGAAACAGGTAGAGCTCAGCTTTCTGCAAACAATGTATGTATGATTCGAACAACAACATATTAATATTATTTAATCCCATTAGTACTTATACTGCTCCCATTTTTCGATACTTAAATGGTTAACGATCGTACTCGACTAAATTTAACGACTTTAGATGTCATTAAGTCGAAATAAATGAAGTGTAAAACCGACGGCCAGGGTACGAGGGATGAATTTAAAAACAACTCGGATACTAATACGGCACCACCGCTGACGTGTTTTTACAATCAAACTGTCACTGTTAACCTATTGTTTTGAATTTAACGACAAATTAGAACGATTTTCTAGATCCTTGTTGAAACTAAAACTTGAACAGCGATTGAATAAAATAATGAGTCAGCCACTTCTAAAACTAAACAAGTTAAAGAAAATTCGATTTCGAACTATTGGTATCACTGGATTCGTCTTTTTATGCGCTATCTGGGGGTGTTCTCTAGAAAAAATTTCAAAATTGTTATTGCTATGTAATTTACAATCATTTATGTTCGTGTTTACTGATAACACTATTACCTTGCGTTCATAATCAGTACCCGAAAACAGTTGAAATTCAATTCCAAAACCTATCATGCAGGGGAGACCGGGGTAAGTTGTCCATAGCGTAGGTTGTCTCAGCCTCAATATCACCCGTGTAAAAGGTGCTTTTGTGAATCTGATGACGTCACGCTACTCCTTAGTGTACCAACACTTAGACCTCGCGATTGTGGAATCAATCTGATTTATAGTGGTTTGATATTTCGATAACACCAAATTTAGCAAAATGTCACTTTTTATAAACAAGAAGAAGTTCACATGAGTGTAATATTTTGTACTGGCAAAAATCAAATACCGTGTGGTAAGTAGAATTTCTTCATTTATCTTTTGGTACATTAGAACCTAAAATTACATTTATCCTCCCCCTAGAAACTTTACTTTCTAAACCCCCTCGATTCGGGGCAAGTTGTCCCATTATAAGAATTATCAATTAATGCGAATTTTGTTACATGTTTTTAGAAAATGGTACGAAAATACGTTCGTAAGACATTTCAGCACATTTTTAGCACAAGACTTACCCCATCATGTATGACAACTTTCCCGGGAATGGAGCAATTTGTCACAAAAAAAAAAGTAGTCGCGCTTAAAAATGTTTGGGCCAACTGTATGAAATTTTTTTTATACGCTGTTTTGTAGCCAAGGGTTGTAGCTATAATTTGACCCTAATTTGAAGTTTTTCGGTCTAGTAGTTTCTGCATATTTTTAGTACGTTTTTAGCACAAGACAATTTACCCCATCATGTATGTCAACTTACCCGGGTATGGGGCAAGTTGTAATTTAAAAAAATATCCGCGTTCAAGAATGTTCAAAAACGTCTGGGCCAACCATATGAAAAACTTGTTTTTTTTTAAATACGCAATTTTGTAGCCAAGGGTTGTAGCTACAATTTGAGCCTAATTTGAAGTTTTTCGGTCCACTAGTTTTTTCAGAATTTTGATGTTTCTAAAAATAATGACAACCAACCCCGATCTCCCCTAACAATCCACTTCCAAAATTAACAAGTCATTTCTATTTTCGCTTCCCACACTTGCAGTTGGGACCAAATCTACTTGAAACTTCACAGACTAATAGTGTGTGTCAAGACTCATCCAATGATAGCCATATCACTAAAGAAAAAACGAAAAATCGGTCTCCCACCGTTTTTTGTTCCTGAAAACAAACTTTTCCAAGCCTGTGATCTTCGAGGTTTCCTTTTCTGTACTCTCATTTAATGAGATAATTTGATCTAAGTACGTTGTATTTTCCTCTGCTTCAATTTTGTAAATACCAATCTCGATTTCTTCACTTACGTTGGAAAGTAACACCGTTTTACTAGTATTATTTATGATCAGACCTATTTTTTGACATTGCTCCGCTAGTTCGTTAGCCATGCTCTGTATGTCCTTTCCATCCTGAGAGATTAAAACCACAACATCCGCGAACCTTCAATCGTTAAGCCATTCTCCATTATTTTGATACCCTTTCCTTCCTATTTTAAATTTTGGAATACATTTTTTAAGAAGCAGTTAAGTAATTTGGAGGAGAGAGAATCCCCCTGTTTGGTTCCTTTTTTAATTTTATAATTTTTTCCTGTTTCATTCAAACATACTTTGTAAATGGTATTTTTATAAATTTACTATGTGATTTTTATCACCTCCTTTGGGACTTCCTTTCGACTTAAGGCACCCCAGTGTGCTGTTAGATATATGAAGTTGAAAGCTTTCTGAAAGTCAACAAATAATAAGTATAATGATAGATTATATTCTCTAGTTTTTTTGTATTAGTTGCCTAATTTTATAAATAGTGATTTTTGCGAAAGCCGGCTTGTTCAGGATTTTGACAATGATCAAATTGCGAGCATATGCGATTTTAAATTACTTTGGCAAAAGTTTTCCCCAAGTTTGAGCTAAGACATATAGGTTTACAGTTATTTATATCATTTTTATCACATTTTTAAAAAAGTAAGAGATAATTTTTGAAAAACGTCATTGAGCCGGAATTGTATCTTTTACTAGAATCAGATCAAAAATTTTTGTCTGATCCGTCCCCCACAATTTTTCGTTTTTGAAAAATATTCTTTTTATACTTAATTCGTTTCGGAAGTAGCGGACTCAAGTCGATAATGCTCTTTGTTGAATCATTTGAAAAGTTTCATCTGGTTAAAGCCAGTGGTGCACTCAGTTTCTGATAATATAATGTTAATGTTCGTACAAAATAATCAAATATTTCGTAATGTTTTGGGAAAATGTATGTAGAATGTTTAGTGTGCCCACATGCGGGTATAGATCTCTCCCCACACTTCTCTATTGGTTCTAAACCTTGCATCCCTCCCCCACGCAATACCCTTCTTTTTCTAAAATCAGATTGAGAATTTTGGTTAGACCCATCCCCCACACATTTCGTTCTCCAAAAATATTATTTTTATACTTGATTAGTTTTGGAAGTGGCTGATTCAAATCGCCCTCTTCGTTGAATCATTTAAAAAGTTCCGTCTGGTTGAAGTCAGTGGTGCACCCAGTTCCTGATATAACGTGAACGTTCTTACGGAATAGTCGGAAATATTTCGTAACGTTTTGGGAAAATGTATGCAGCATGTATAACAGGTATATTCAGGCACAGCGTGAAGTTCGTCTGCCCTACCCCAATAATTTGTAAAGAAAGACGCGCACTTTCTATATTTTGATCTCTATTCGCTGTCAACTTCAATTAGTTTCACTAGTCGCCGCCAGATACCGACTCTGTTAGCGAATAATAGCAGTACCACCAATCCAAAATCAAGAAGCAAAAGACCAGTTAACCAATGGTCATATTAGCTCCCAAAAAGACGCGGTGTGGCAAGTGTACGCATTTTCTTTTAACTGCAGAATGGGGCGATGTTTGCAGGCTCGGTAAAAGAAGAAACACACGTTCGAAATTCTTCATTTTTAAAGATTGCATTCGCACGCACAACCGACGCTGTGGGTAGGTTCCTGGTAGGATGTCCATTATTTTCCGTATTTTGGATAAAGTGGGTGGACTACCCACTGATCCTGTTACCTATCACGAGGTAGATCGACCACCAAATTTTCAGCCATTTTAACTGATGTTAACCCGCGGCGCAAACGACTTGAATTTTGACATGGGATTTAGATGGATAAGGATTTTACCTCTATCACAAAATAGTTTAAAACGAGCACAATAAAGAACCGTAACGCAAATTTTAACGACACTCGATAAGGGTAAATTCTGAACATTTTGAAGAGAGAAAAAAAAATCTTCGTAGAGTGTATTTGCCAGCGGTTTCTAAAGTTGACGTACCTACTGAAAAAAAAGAAAGTAAATTTTGAAAAAGTATGTCCAACTAATAAGTAAATTTGATCTTCCTAGAGTATTTGTAAGCTGACTTTAGATTTGTACCCAAAATTCTTACGTTTGGAGTGCGTTTTGAAATTTTAGTTTTGTTTGGATTTTGTTTTTGTTGTCCTAATTATTATCATTTTTTTAATTGTTTCTTCCGGTGTGTTTACGGAATGAACAGTACACTTGCTCTGGATTACCAGTCCTTCGAAATTCCTCATATTTTTACTGCAAATAGCTTTTCAAACTGTGAAATTCTGCCATGATATTCATCAAACGTTCTCATACTCATTTATTACATAATATTTGATCAAAGAAGTCAAAATACATCAATTTTTGTACACAATTCAGAATTCATCTGCAATAGGGTGTTCCTTGGTTATGCTTGGTGGAAAAAATTTTTTCGATTTTTTTTTGCTCCTAACCCCCAAAATTGTTACCTCTGGTGCGAAAATTAATCCTTGAAATTTTCAGCCCCCCCCCCCGGAAGAAAAAGTGATGCCAATGAGCCCCCAATTTTACGAAATACGAAAAAATTGAGGTATCGGACAAAATTTTCTAAATTTGAAATTTTCAAGTTCCAATGCCTCAATTTGGTCCCTAAATGGCACCTGTATTCGGTTGGAACACTTACTTGAACGTGATTTATTATTCATCGCCTGTCGTCACCACATCTTCGAAATTGTTATAAGAGCAGTTTTTGAATGCAAAGTTCAGGGAACTTCTGGACCAGATGTCGCCATTTTCAAAAGGTTTAAAAAGTATTGGCCAAAAATAAACAAATCAAAGTATCAATCTGGAGTGATTGAAAGCGATGTCAACTCGATTTTTGTCAATTATAAAGCAGGAATAATTGAGTATGTACAAATTAAGCTTCGTGAAAGTCATATCCCCGAGATGATTACAAAGAATTCTTGGAATTTTGATTAATTTTTCTTGGAGAATTCCTTGAAAATTTTGGTGTCAATTTTCGTTATCCTGGCGCTATGCATCATGCTCGGTGGATGACCAAAGTTATTTACTCCTTAAAAATATATATTTTCGAAGTGAATTTAAACTGCCAAATGCGAAGGAAAATGGTTTGAAAGATGTTTGTTGTTTTGTTGTGAAACTCTATGTCAAAGCATGGATCACTAACTCCAGTAGCTATGAAAACACCGAATTTTGATTTTAAGTTCCTGAGAAAATTGATTTTGTACAGACTGGAAGATGTGACCTAAGAGATCTTCTTTTCTGCTCTCAACCCGAGCCCTGGAATCTGCCCTTTCGAGCATTTCTTCAGAGATGCCAGGGGGGGCTGTTAGGGCTGTCTTAACCCTCTTCCCTTCTGACCGAAAAACGAGCCTAGGTCGAAATCTGGCGAGTTGCTACGTGGGCTCGAACCCGGGACCTCCGGATTCCCAGACCAACGCGCTATCCACTCGGCCAACCAGACCCCCTAATTTTGTACAGAAGCTTTAACACTAAAAATTCCGAGGTGGTGTTGAAAAAAAAATTAGCCTATTTGTGGTACGAGGTAACAACTTTAGGGGTTGGGAGGTCAAAAATTTCAAACTTTTGTAAAATAAGGAACACCCTAATCTGCAAGCTTATGTCTCAGAAGCAGAAGTAGATCTAAAAATAAAAGGGAGGGCATCTGGAAAATCATTTTTAAATTTATTTATGAGAATTGTGAAAGATGTGAATATCCTTCCCAAAAACTGAAAAATTATTATATATGATCAAAAGAAATTTCGTTAAATTTAGGGCAACTTGATTTTAAAAAAACGGCATATTTAACAATTTTTTTTGGCTGGGCCCTCTTCTAGCAGAAATCCTGGCTTCGCTACTGATCTTGATATGGTCAATACTTCTAAAGATTCTTCCATGTTTGTTTAAGACACCTTGCGATCTGTTTTAGATTTTTCGAGAGTCTTCAAACTTGCATAAGACTCGCTAACAATGTTCAAAATTTGGTTAAAACTATTTTCGTTATTTCTAGTTTACTTACGGCACTTGAAAGCTCTTCCGCATTTGATGAAGGTCTTCAAAATATGATACAGCGTTTTTAAAACCCCTTAAAACTCTTCAAGATTTTTTGAGACTTATTTCAGACTCTTGAAGACTTAGTTAAGGTTTGGCAGAACCCCTTTCCGTATTCAAAATATTATAGGGTTTCAATTTATAGTACCTATGCGAAGCCGGTAGGAGGCAATAGCACTTGTTAAGAGGAACAAACATTATGTATGCATAAGTATAGCCTATACTCAAAATTGAAGGGTCTATAGCTCTTTAAAATTTGAAAATAACGAGTCTGATTACACATTTTAATTCAGAATTTTTCCCGAGGATAATCAACTGAGTAATACCCTGAAGATGTAATAGCTATCTCTGATGCTGGTGGGGCTTTACCAGTTTTGAAATTCTAATAATAAAAATTGAATAAAATTACTGAAGTGCACAACTTTCAATTTTTGAATATTTCTCAGTTTTTGAGATAGACAATAGCCAGTGATCATTTTTGTTTCTTTTTCAAAGTAGCCGTGATTCAGAGCCGTCTTTGACAAAGGACAACATTTCACGTAATGGATTTCATCCAAAACTTTTTAAATGTTGCCAAATTCCATGAAATTTTTCAATTTTGGAATTGAATTTTGTGCGTGACAACCAGTGACGCAGCCAGCCAAGTATTCGGAGAGAGGATCTGGTCTTGACCAAGGGGGGCTTTAGAGGGGGTGCTAATATTGGGAAAAACTATTAAAGGAGGCTTAAACAACCCCCTGGCTATGCCACTGGTGACAACCTCTCTACAACCTCTTTTGAAGGGTAACAGGAGATGATACCCTGAAAATGAAACAAAAATTATTATTCCACCTGTGGTCTTTCTTGAAAATTGAAAAAGCTATAGGAAATAAAAGTTGTCTTCATCAAAAATGATGCTAAAATTTTATAAAACTGATATAAAGCCCCTTAAATTCTAAAAGTACTCAGTTCAGTTCAGTAAATCCTTGGTATCGTTTTCATGTTTTAGCCCATTGATTATCTTTTGAAAAAAAAAAAAAAATCAGATTTAAAATTAAACATCAGACTTGCAATGACAGGTCGCTATCTTTCAACCTTTCAGAAGAGTTGCAGCATTTGCAATTTTATATAAGCAACACGTATGCATAAAATAAAGTTTTTTGTTTCTCTCCTCGTGTATAACCACCTCCTACGACTTGGCATACTCAGCTCGAATATCCTGCGTTCAAGACCTTCAAGCCGGTTCCATACTCATTCAGGATTTCTTGTGACCCTTTAAGACCCTCGTCAGTTTTGTTTAGGACACTTTCAGCTTTTCTATTGGGGTATAAACCTGCACTAGAGTGCGCTGCAAAATCACCTGTGCGGGTGTTAGCGGGGGGAAATGAATGGGTGATCATGTGTACGTTTGAATAGAAAAATCTCCATGATCACCCCTTCAGACCACTGATAAGGCGCAATTGTGCCAACATTTGCGACTCTAATTTATATCCCAATTGTTGAACCATTATCAATCAACCAAAAATATTTTCTCTGGGAAGTACAATTATCCCCGTTGACCTCTCCGCGTATCCGCAAATAGTAAATACAAGTATGAGGAAAATTATGAACATACGCTTCAATTTCGACCCCATCCGTTTCCGAAATTGTCCACTCTCAGCTTGAGATCCTAACGGTCGTACATTAGGAACCATACATATCAACAATAACAACGTAGGCCCAAATAAGGGAACCTGGAGGACTTGGTCCCTAAAATGTACTGGAAGCCTTTCCCCTCTAGGAAAATTGAAAAATTACACATGGAGGGCGGCAGAGGCGGAACCATGGAGATAATTAAAGCCCCCTCCCCCACTCTTAAGAAGCTCTGTTCGTGCTTATGAATAACAATGCATTGAATGCCGCTAATTTATTTCCACCGAAGTTTATTGGCGTGCTTTCAAAGTCATCATGTTCATTCTGCATGAAATGTTAGCTTCAAATCTACACGTAATGTTACATAATAGGCGAAGATACGTACAATAATTACTCTGGTTTAGTTGATTTTTCCCACGCCTCGTGATTGGCAGCGAGCTCGTGGCCAAAGCGTGCACCTGTAATGATTCGCTTGCATATTTATACTTTCGAGTTTGTTGAATCCTTAAATTATTACAATTAGACTCGTTAATCGACTTAGTAGCGGTATTTTACTCAATTTCGAAAACTTTTTGGCAACTTTAATTCAAATTGAGTACAGTTTCAATAAAATGGCAGACAAACTTTTTTTCTCTCTCGGAAATTTGAGGACGAAATAGAATAAATGAATAAATTTGATTTATTTGTACTTCAGATTTTGCCGTCAATTTGCCGATGTTCTCAAACTAGTGGCGCTGGACCTGGGGGAGAGAAGGGACACTCGTCTTCCAACCGTAAATCTTGGGCAGAAGTATCCTTCGCCCACTCCCATTTCAGTAAAGAAAATTGTACAAGTGAGAGCTCGTTTATGTGAAACGATGTATGATCGGGCAAATACGCTGAATTTCTAGTTTTCTTCAAACCGGAGAAACGAAATGGCTTTCATTTTCTCTTGAAAATAACCGTCATAATTAAAGTAGGTGGTACTTCAAGGGATACTGGTAACATGAGTTGAGCAATTTGAGCTTAAATTTCAGCAAAAAATATACTGACAACGTGAATTCCACTCGGCTGCGGGTTACATGGAAATTAAGTAGAAAAACTATATGCAATGCGTTTGGTTATAATCTTGACTATCTTGACCTTGAGCATAGGTTCATTAACCTCCAACTGGCTGTGTCAGCAATAATATTAGTATCAATATTGTCCTTACACTTCCTGCCTTCTCCGAATTTCTTCCTACTCAATAATTCCATTGTACTTGTTATCCTCAAATCCAACGCTTACCCAGCCATTAATTACATAAGCGGATGATTTTATTATATTTTTACGTGTTGTCGGATCAATATAGGACTAAGCAATGTGAGACCGGCCTTTTTTGAACTATTTACCCAAAAACTTAACAAAAAGGTACACCGATAATTTTGTCAGGTCTTTTGGCCAAAATGGAAGCTATAGCATAACACATTCTGTAAACAGGTTTTTAAACAAGGTGCGATGTGAAAATCTCCTTTTGCCTAATTTATAAAACTAGGCTAACGAGACTTAAACCTAAACCCTTCAGCCATTTCTGTTAGAAGACGAACTTAATCCATTTTCACTTCCAATTCAGTTACCAACATTTTCTTGGTAACAACTGCTTCAACATCACTCGACTGACAGACTCGCCTCCTTTTCAGTTCCACCGGTAACTTCTACTCCAGATACTTAATTTTGTCATACTTTAGGTGCCAAGTGCACCACTGTCACTGACTACTGCCTCTGCAGCATCAACACATAGTCACAATATACAAATCAATTGGCGATGTCTCCGGACACTTTCAACTGCAGTATGTGATGCAATCTGCAATGGCAAGAAAATCACTCTACCTAGTCAAATTTTGACACATATGCTTTGAACAAACAAATTCTTTCATATTAGACTATTAGTGATTGGAAATTTCAGGGCGACGTTTGACTGTTAAACATGTCAAACAGGGGGTAACGAGACTAAAACAGCCCAGGTCAGGACATACGCCATTTTTGATACAGCTTGTTCCGTGAAAAGAAAATCGGCTGAGCGGTAACCGCCACGTGACACCAGTTTTCGTTTCACGAAACTAGTTGGATTCAAAATGGCGTATGTCTGCACTTGGGTGTTCTACTGCTCTAACAGGGGTGGTCGCGAAAAACGAAAATAAATTGAACTGTAATACTGAAAGAATAGACCAGATATAAAGGATATCTCATTAATTTCAGGTGAATGTTACTGACCATTTTTCTATCATTCAGTTACAAAATAATGCGTTGCTCAGGGACGAAACTATGGGAGATGTAGGGGTTAACGCCCCCCCCCCCATAATTTGTCAGTCGGCAATTTTTTTTATCAACGTTTGTTTATTTGTTCATTCATTTTCTTTCCAATTGAAAAATCGACAAATTTTGTCGGCGAATTTTTAGTTTTCAACAAATTGTTGTCGTCAAATTTTTCTTCACCTCCCCCCAGCTGAAAAGCAAGTCTCGTCTCTGGCGTTGCTTGAACATAATAACAATAAGAAGAAAATTATAATGAAAAATAAAGAAGACTTTTCCAACAACCCAACTATGAAGACCGTTGCAATTCTCCTTTTCAAATGATCAACTGTTTCTAAATTCACGCTATTAGACTAACATTGGGGAACAAACAAGTATAATTTAATAAACATAGGCTTTAATAATAAAAAATAAATGCTATAGGGTATTTTGCTTTGCAAAAACCCTAAAAATAAGAATCGTATTAGCCATTTTCACAGTTTGCCTACTAACGTTGAAAATCCCCCGACTGAACAATACAAAAAGTTTTTCATCCGGGCAAAAAAAAAAACAAAAAAAACACAAGTTCAGTGAATTAAAAATCTCCTTGATTTGTCGACTGCGGATGCAAATTGCCGACTAATAATTTAGGATTTACTTTAGCTACAACAATAATATTATGACCAACAAATTTTTTGTCAATAATTTTAATATTTTGTTCTTAAATTTATCAGGATCACCTAAAAATACCCATATATTTATTTTTTAGTTTTTATTATTAGTCTAAAATCATCGAATTTAACAGATTTATCTTGTAAATTATCTTCAGTACCATTACGACGGATAATTAATTGTAATAATAGGTCAAATTTGCCGAAAAAGGGCAAACTCTAAAGATTCGTGAAGTATCAAGCTTTTCTCGCTCAACTCCCTGGGGAGAGCAGTCCTTAATGTTAGCTAAGACTTTTAAATAATAGTTTAAGAAGCTTTTGTCCCCTATTTTTAATTCACTGACTGTTCTGAACTTACTCGTAACGTTTTCTGACTCTGCTAGTCAATTAAAGCTCTTCTGGACTTGATTAAGGCTTTTCAAGACATAATTCTGACATTTTAAACCCCTAATACACTTATTAAATATCTTCAGAATTCGTGTAAGTAAGACTCTGAGACTTATTTCAGCTTGTTGAAACTCTCCAATACTCATTTTAGACCAGTGTTTCCCAAACTTTTTCTGCCCACGGCACACCATGAAGAAGTTACCGATATCCGCGGCACACCCATTAATTATTATTATCACAAATTAACAGTTAAATAATAGGTACACTAACGTTCAGTATGTGTTTGATTTGTGTTGGAAGTGTATATGAAATAAAGCGTGGTTTAGTGTACATATAAAAACAAACTATCACAACAAATAAAATTGCTTTACTAGGAAAAGTACAACTGTTACCTGCACTTCTTTCATTTGGCTTTGCCCACTTAAAGGCATAATTTTAAAATTTGAATCTTTTGAAATAATTTTTTTACTCTATATTTCGCGGCACACTTACTGGCTTCACGGCCAACGGCGGCAACTTACAATTTTCCCAAGGGGTGCTCGAACAAAATTTTATAACGTGAATTTAGAGGGGAGGGGGGAAAAATTTGACAAAGAAGATCTTAATGTAATGAATTTTTTATTTTTGAGGAATTTCCCAAGGGGTGCTCAAAAAATCCCAAGGGGTGCTCGAGCCCCGGAGCACCCACAAAGTTGCCGCCTATGTTCACGGCACACAGTTTAGGAAACGCTGTTTTAGACTCTTTCTATATATATGTCTAAGACTCTGAAAGACTCTTGTTCAGGACACGATCTTCAAGGTTGGTTTCAAAGTTTGGTTCCTCTAAACTTGATTAAAACTCTTTAAGATTGAGCATTCTTCACTCTTGTTCAAGACGCCTTGCAGTTAGGATTCTTCATTTTAAATTAGTTTGAGACTAGTTACGATACTTCAAGATTTACTCAGGCAGTTAAAGATTTACAAAGATGGTCCTGTAATCGTTGAGACTATAAATCTTTCAGACGTGACTGAAACGACTTTTCAAGGTGTTCAACATTCGTTTAAGACTCTTGAAAGCTTATTCGAACTTGTTTAAGATTCGCTAAGAACCTCCAAGACTCAATTATTCTTTCCAGAAACGTCTATGTAGCTCCATTGTGTGACTTGTTCTCTCCTCTACCTCTCGGCGCTATTATCCTGATTCTCCGCTAAGAATCTCCAAGATTCATTTGGTTCTTTTTCCAGTCACTTCCACTTTCATGCAGCTCTATTGTGTGACTTGTTCTCACCTCTATCTCGTTGCTATAAGCCTGATTCTCGGCTAAGAGTCTCCAAAACTCATTTGATTCTTTCCAGTCACTTCCACGCAGCTCCATTATGTGACTTGTTCTCAACTATATCTCGGCGCCTTAAACTGATTCTCCGCTAAGAATCTCCAAGACTCATTTGAATCTTTCCAGGCACTTCCATACAACCCCATAGGGTAACGACTTGTTCTCCCCCGTCCCTCAACGCTATAAGCCTGATTCCACACGTGCTTAAAACTTCATGAATCACGTCTAGAATTCAGTAACGTTGTTTGAAAGTTTGTAAAACTTTCTTTCCAATTGTCTATTTTTGGAGAATTTTCAAAACAAATTCTTCTCGCTGGAAGGGGCAATTGCCCCCGTTTCCTTCCCTGTATATTCACACTTAGTTCCAGCCCTAACTCGGTCACATCGGTAACTGGATTTTAAATACCGCGTATGATGATTTCTAAGGTCAATTTATTTACTTTTGTGTCTCCTCAGTGAACTACACCAATTTTCCTATTAAAATTACAAAATATAAAAACAAAATGCTTTTCTTCAATTCAACATATTCGCTCGTTAAATCAAGAGGAAAAGTTGGTTTCTAGAATTACTACCACTCGTCTGTTATCTGAAAATTTCCGCCCTACTGACAACAATATTTACCATTATAGAAATTGAAACTAGAATAGTGCAGCCATTTACATACGGTTTCGTAGTTTAATCTTTTCTGCTGCACAATTTTTACGACATATTAATTTTCAAAGTGGGCACAATCGAGCCTCGAGCCTCATTTGACACCTCTGCCTTATTAGTTACCGTATTAGCACCGAGAATAGAATATTCTCAATGGAAATTTCAAATTACTGCTAAATAACACACCACACCCGTAGACGCCGATTTTCCTGGAATTACGGTGCTAAATTACAGAGTATGGAATAATTTTCCTCCACACAATGCGACGAACATGAAATACCTGTCTTTGCTATAAGCAAATAGAATAAAGTTGTCTCGGGTAGCCGACAAGACTGCCAGTAATGTTACTTGTACTTTTTTTTTTTTTGTAAACTCGAACACATCTCAATTCATCGAACAATTATCCGAAAATTTTAGACGTCAGTGTAAACGGACCTTGTTACTAGCACGAAGCGGGTTCGAAATGGTCATAAATATTACAACGATGTCGGTTTGGGGTCGTCTTTCTTGATCGTCAAACGGGATAAATTAAAAACTGATTCGACAATTTCTATGGAGCGGTAGGTCGTGGACGGGTATACGAGAGAGAGAAAGAGAAAAAAAGAGAAGAGGCAAACAAAGATAGAGCCATAGAAAGAGAAAGACGGAAAGATAAAACGAAATAATGCATTCCAGAATATTCTGTAATGCATAGCCCAAAGCGCACGTTTTAATACATCCAAATATGGTATCAACTTGTATCACATATAGTCGTATTCAGATGCACCGCAGTCTAACTACATCTACATAGGTACACGAAAAGTTCTATACAACGAGCTAAGCAGAATGAAGGAAACAAAAATATTGTAACTAACAGTCCACTGGATTCCTTCCTCTTGACTATATAGCTGAACGAATCGACCGAAAAATTAGACTATTTTACAGCTCTATGGGCATCAAAGTTCGAATGAATGTTGCCAATATCTTGAACTGCTTGGCCAAATATTTCAGCTTCATTCAGGGCCTCTGAGAGAAAATCCAGGCTCGAAACCCATTTCTGCAACCCCCATTTCGATTTTTTGCTTAAAATAGGCTTATTAATCAGTATTTTGTTAGAGCTCTATTAGTGTTAAAGAGATCGGAGCGATTTGCCACAAAATTGTCTATGAAAAAACTGAATTCCTTCCTCCGATGCCTCACAGTGGGCTCGGAGACAACTTGAATGAGCAAGATCGACAGGATCCAGAGTGTCTAACAAAATCGAATTTTGAAAACAAATGACCTTTAAATGACCTTCTTTCCCTCCAATTCGCTATGAATGTTATGAAAGCGCTAAAATAATAAACTAAAGCTGAAAATACTTCTTCATTATTGGCACATTTTTAGTGCCAATATGCGCAAATTTTATGTACTGAATTCAGTCTAAATATGCAGAAAATATGCGCCAAAATTGTAAAATATGCATGAATATGCAAATGCTGTATGGGTCGAACGCGCTATCCACTCGGCCAACTAGACCTCCTGAATTACCTGTCTAGCGTGAAGCTTGTTTTGCTTATAGGCGGGGTCAATTTCTGCGGAAAAATGTTGAAATTTTTTTTTGACTTGCACGGAAAATGTTTACTCCGAGTCGGTATTTTCGACCTATTTCCAACCCTTCCCCTTCCTACACTGACAAGGCTCGCTCTATCCCTGCTCATCCCATCCTATTCTCCGAGTGTCAAACAGTAATGAACATTAGAAATTCTCCAAGAATTATTGCCTGGTCGAGAAGACAGAAAGGGAAGGGGGCGCTCGGTCACCTAAAGATGCAGATTTTGATGACATGGATGATGAAGACATTAGTTTACCAATAAATCGGTTGCTTATGTTCACGAGAACGTCTACGGACAACGGTAAATCAAAAAATTCGTCTGTGATAAGAAAACATGGATTTTGTTCAAAACTTGACGACGTGTTATTTTCGTCCTCCAGAACTCAGAATTTGCCGGCATTACTCAGTACAATGCAGTAATGCACCCTCGCTCCATTGAATAGAAAAAGTTGATTACCCATTTTGCTACTCAATTCTCATCCGTTCCGAATTGCACCACCTAGAACTGCTTTTTAGACCCGCCACTTACTGAAATTTACTGCTTTTCAAAATATGGCCACAAAGGTAGAGCTATACATTCGATTAAGCCATGTTCAGCCACATTAAAAATTCTCAAAATTTCTACATTATTTTTCAAGTTATTCCACCTGTCTCATTTTAACAACTTCCTTTTGATAAAACATTAGAAAACTGTGTGAAATACGATAAAAAAACTGTTAGTAAAATCTGGGGAGTCAGTTTGGCTGCGTGCATCACCATACGCTCCACTAAACATGAGAAAACGTACAATGAAACCTTGGGTGGCCACATCAAAACCGCAAATGGTCACGTTAGTGCTGCACGTAGTTACATTAGGATCGAAAAGTGGCTATATCAGGATCATCTGCCATGTACGAGTGTGTGCTTCTAATGAAAGCTTAAATGGCTACATTAAGACGGTGCAAGTAGTCATATAGTCAAAAAAGTAAGGCCATATTAATTTGAAACATCCCATTTTTTATGGCAAAATAATTAATGGAAATGTTCGAAATCAGTGACTCAAAACCTCCGCGGTGAGGAGTCGCCGCATTACTTATTAATTAAACTTTCTGAGCAAAGTCGACACTGCCCATTTTCCTGGAACAGAATTTACATTGATGAAAATGTTGGTAAAAATTTCGAATTTAGGGACTCAAAAATTACTATAGTGTCGATGTTTAATTCAATTTTTCCAGTTAAGTCGATTTGTTTCCCCACTTCAAAACTGAAATTCGGATCCGGGGATCCGAAAAATCGAATAAAATTTTCCGAATTCAGTGATTTAAGAAACCCCGTTATTTCGATATTTTAATCGATGCTTCTTGCAAAGTCAATGAATTGCCGAATTTAAGTGAGAAATTTGGACTTTGGAGTTTACATCAGAGCCGGATAAAGATCTAAATGGAAAGTTTGAAATCAGCAATCCAAGTAACTCATTGTTTCAATATTTTATTCTTTTTTTGAGCTAATTCAATTTTGCCCATTTCTAGAGAGAAATTTTAATAAAGTTTCGGGCTCAGATCGGGATCGAGGGAAACTTTGAAATCAGCGACTAAAAACCGCTATTTCGATATCGGGGGCAGTTTTCAGAGTAGAATTAATCCTGTCCGTTTTTCAAGAGTGAAATTTGGATTTTCTGGTCCAAATCTGAATTCTATGAAAATTCTGACGAAATTTTCGAGTTCAGCACCAAGAACCTAAAAAACGCCGTAATTTCGAGGTTTGATTTGATATTCCCATTAAATCAACACTGCCAAAATCCAGAGGGCGATTAAAATTTTGGCTTCTGAATCAGAGTTGGATGAATAATCTAACAAAATTATCGAAATCAGTGACTCAAAAAACTCTAGTTTCAAATATTATATTTGATTTCTCGAGTTACCTAATTAAATTTTACCCAGTAGAATATAATTTGGGACTCAAAATGCGGTCCGTTGACGATTTTGATTAAATAAATTCTCGAATTCTGTGTAGCATAAAAATAAGTTTATGCACTCGTGATGCGTAAATAAACGATATGAATAATAAGGAAAATCTTCAATGTTTAATCCAATTCCCCAGGGAAGTTAACCTGGCCAATTTCAAAATTGAAATTTGAATATGGGCTCCACGTCGGGGTAGGTTGAAAATTTTGATGAAAGTTTCAGTCAGTGACTCAAGAAATTCCTATTACAATAGTTTAGAGGTTTAGACGGTATATATATTCCGATTACTTAAAAAAAAAAATCGTAATTTTATTTTCCTATAGTGTACCAAATTTCTGAAAAGTCAACTGCAGTGTATGCTGCAGTAGAAACCAAATATTTTAAAAGCGATTTTCAAGCCTGTCTTTTGTGTAGTTTATGGTTTTTATTTTTTCCAGGAAAATGGCATTTTTAATTTTGATCACTCTGGGAGAATTCTCTTAATCTGTATTAAGCTAGAAATATGCGCTTCCCGCGGGACTTACGTAGAAGTTCCAGTGGTCCTATTGGAGAACGGAGAGGACGTTTAAAAAACTCTTCGCAACATTTCTGGCTTGTATTCAGAAAACGAAAAAAATTTATCTTTCCGGCGGTCCTGGAAACAAGCCCACACTTATTCAGGAACAGCCAATTTCAGAAAACTATAAAAGATAATCTGAAATACTATAATGTGACGACCTGATGCTTCTTCCGCATCGATAATTCTAAACGGAAAGCTTGCGACTGCGAATGGGATTATGTACGAGGAAAAAAATACCAAAATCAAACTTATCAACAGAAAAGAGATCAAGGAGATTTTCTTGGCCCAAACTGCTGTTCAACTGAAAGCATACAGGCCATAAAATAATAGATGGACGTTTTAAGAAACGGATTTAAGGTGCCAAAAATCATAATGAAACGATTATCAATCGAATCAATTACATAAGATAAGCACAGTTGTAGATCACAATCAACATTGAAAATAAAAAATAACGAAAAATTCACACAATCGAAAGTGCTTCAGCTCCTTCGCCGACTCAGTAGCAGCCAAAATCACGGTTTACACTCGCTGATATGATCGCTGGAATAATTTTTTTAAACGGCCGATTCAATTACTAAATTACGAATACGTGTGCCAAGTCTGTCATCCATATATTTCAGAAAATTCGCAGAAATCTAGCCTTAGATAACATCACTATCCGAATTTAATTTCAACGAATTCACGTTTCACACAGTTGTGTAAGATTTAAATGACGAATAAAAGTTGATTCGAGTCTCCAGAGGGAGACGGAGCTAGCTTAAGCTATCTTCCCCTTTCAATAACCTTCTGGATCCTCCGTCCGATAATCTAATTTACTTCCGATTCCGAATTACTCCCATTTTGGAAACACAATTATGCTTAGACCCCCTGCCCCCATTTCAAAGGGGTATTTTCACGTTTCTCAAGAATGCGCATAATTTTTTCTGTAGCTGGTCAATAGTTACAAAAAAAAATGAAAAAAGAAATGCTGAAATTTTGTAGTATATGTTGATGTTACAGAAATGAACCAACGAAGGGAACGAAGGCGGGCTTCACTAAAAACATTACATAGTAGTTAAAAGTTGGTAAAATTAGGAAGTGTAAAGTTTCTTCTTCTTTTTTTTGAGGTGAGCGGTATTTTGGTCGATTAAATGTTTGCAATTGCCAAATGTGGATACATGGATTTAGATTTCTGCAGAAATGACTTCCAACTGACCCCCTCTCCTTTTCATTATACATTACATCACAAGGAAACATTGTCATTGGTACCACGGAATGAATTTTTTCATGGGTCGGTGGCTTGGAAAAAAGCATATTTGAAACTCGGTCAGATCCATCAAGAGTTGGATTAATGGGAAGTATAATAAAGGCGGCGATTGGTACTACAAATTTTTATCATCATCTTTACGTATGTAGATTACAAATCGAAACGCAGCACCAATCAGTGGAGTAGTCAGGGGGTCGAGAGGGTCTGGACACTCCTTTGCGATATCGTCAAATAGTGTTTTTCTGATTTTAGCACCCCCTCCAACACCCCACCCCTTTGGTCAAGACTAGACCCCCTCGAACATGGTACCCAAAACGTCATTCTTCATCAATTCCACCCGCGGCTATTCCAGCGATGTTCATGTTTTCAAGATTTCAAATCACTAAAAAGTAGTTTCATTTCTTTCTCTAAAGTTGAACGCTGTTAAAACACAGGATCTAATAAAACATGATCTCTATACAGTGGAAATGTCCCCTCTGTCCCACACTGAAAGAAGAATACAGCCAGGCGTCTAAATTTAAGATCCAAGAGCCCAGATATCAGCGGCCATTTCATTACACCGTAATCTAAATTATAAGAATGTTGATGGGGACACTCGGTGTACAAAAGTTTCTCTCTGTTGACTAAAAACCTTCAAAAATCGGAGCGAGTTTTAAGCGAGTCCAGAGAACTCTTAAAAAGAATTGAACAAGTTTTCGGGGATCTTTAACGAGTCTTCGAGAAATTTTACAGAATCTTGAGAGATCTTAAAAACTCGTGATCAAGTCTAGAAGATCTCGAAAGTATCTTCAGCAAGTCTGGAAGAGTCATAAGGAGTCATAAAACGTTGTAATACTTTTCTACATTCATATAAAACTCTGAGATACTTCCAGCTTCCTGCAAGACTGCGTAATACTTGTCCAACTTCATTCAAGTTTCGTTGCAAAACTTTTCCAGTTTCGTTCAGAACACTTTTAAACACTCGTAGTACCATCCAAACTCATTCAATGTTTTCCCAGACGTGATTAGGGCAGAATAAGATGATCTTAAAAATCAATTTAAAAACTCTAAGACACCCGCATAGACTCATAGTCGTAACTTTATGCGAACTTGCTGAAGACTGTTCTAGACTTGACTGAAACTCAGTGACGTTTTCAGACTTGATTAAAACGCTGTGAACCTTTCCCAGACTCTTTAAAATTCTTTACTCCACTTCCAACTTTTTCTCAAACTGCAATAAACTCTTTAAGACTCTTTTATGTTCGTTTAAAGTGCTGTACTTTTCTTTCTTCAAACTGTTGAAACTCTTTCAGACCCTTTAAGCGCCTTCCAAATGAGTTCAAAACTTTTCGGAGTAAACTTAGTAAGATACTTCGAGATTTTATTAAAACGCTATAAGACACTTCTAGACCCATTTGAAACTCTTTCAGACAGTTCCAGCCTCCTTCAAACTTCTTTAACACTCTTTACTGCTCTTCCATGTCAGTACTTCTTCCGAACTCGTTTAAAATTTAATGTCACTTAAGATTTTCCTAACTTTTTTAAGCCTTGTAAGGTTCTTTCAGACTTGCTCACAACTATTTAAAATCCTGCCAGACTTGATTAAGACGAAGGTATAAGTTCGACATTTCATGGAAAAAATTACAAAAATACTGGAAATTCCGTCGTAGTTTTCAGAAATTCCTTCGTTGTTTACAAATGATGCCCCCGGCCCTCAGTAAAGTAGTCGGAGATTGTTTGGCCCCTGGGTCATCCTCATGAAGGTGTAAGTTCGACATTTCATGAAAAAAAAAAAACTACAAAAATTACTTTCAAATTATCGAAAAAAACGCCTTAAATTAATTATGTTTTATTTGGAGAATAACCCGTACTCTGCTACTATACGATTGCACAAAATAGACACAAAATTATTACACTATTGTCACCTGAAACCTCCAACTTGGGGGACATCCCCCCAAGCGGATAGGCGTTCATCTCAAGAAGGGGGTGTGCACAAAATTGCACACCCCGAAAAATCCAATTTTGGAGGCTGCATTTCTCCAGCCCCCCCCCAACGGATAGGCGTTTATATCAAAAAGGGGGTGAGCACAAAATTACTAAATGAGTGCACAAAATTGCACAAAATAGGCACAAAATTATTACACTATTTTCACCTGAAAAATTCAACTTGGGGGGCTGCATTTCCCCCAAAATTGATAAGCGTTTATCAGAGGAAAGGGGTGCGCACAAAGTTCGGGAATGGATGCATAAAATTGCACAAGATAGGCACAAAATTATGACACTAGTTTCACTTTGAATATCCAACTTGGGATGGACCTATCACGGTTCTCAGGAGCGGTCAAAAATTCCTCTCTTTGAAAATTCGAATGGTCGTCTTCCATCTATTTTGGTACCAAAATTATACCCTTCTCATTATTACTTATCATACTTTACTTCCTTTTTTGTTAAATTTAAAACTTGATGGTAAAATTGGTTGTACTTTTTCATTTTTGAGTTAAAAATATTGGAGGGGCTCCCCCCCCCCAAAAAAAAGAGTTCCAAATCGGCGTCTATGCCACCCATTGAGTATCCGATAAACTAAAAATAAGAACATTTAAAGCAAATTAAATTTTAGAAAATTTGAATTCTGTAAAAATACACAAAACATGTCTGTGATTTCACGAATTTGTTTCGTGAAATCTCAAAAATTTTCATGAACGGGATCTGGCAACACTACCACACTCAGTAATTTTCAGTAAACTCTTGCTTGTAACCCCTTTTTCCCTCTCAATTTCCACAACTGCTCAGATTAGAAGGGCAAGAGAAAAAAATCGTTTGCTACACCCGGTAGAAGACTATGTCGCCGCCTTTGAAGATTCGCCTCTCAGAGTTCATTCACGGCGTAGAAAACAGTCCCTTGTTTCCGGTTGATCAGAACTTCGATAATTTCGATTTCGACTGCTTATTTTGATTGCGTTGAAAAATTCACTTTTCCGACTGCGGTACCTTTTTCCCGGGGCCACATCACCTGCATGGACATGTGAACGAATTAAATAGCATCGCTTTCTTGTTCCCCTGCCAAGGCCTAAAATCCGTATTTCCTCTTCTCCTAATCCCATTATTACGCATGCTTAAACTAATATTTTAATATTTGACGCCTTCCACAAATACAGAAAGGACTTTCATGTATTCGAGATGACAAGACCGAAGTTGGTAAACATCAGGTGAAATTTCTTCTCTTTCAAACTGATAGCTAAAACGCCTTTTCAATGCGGATTAACTATAAATTTGTGTTCGAGTCATTGTCACCGTTTGGTTGTTTCGATTGTTAACGTATTTTAGGGTTGTACTTTGGTCTAACGCACTGATGCCTTTGAATAAAGATTATACGTCGTTTACTATGGTCCGCTTAAAAGGTGTTTTTTATATACTCGCCGTAGGTGATCGATTGTCTTATCCTTAAGTGCATGTCAGCTTCCAAACTCTTTTTGGCTCAATTATTCGCTCATTCACACATTTGCGCGGTATCCGGAGATGACTAATGTCCGTTTCCTGCAGGCGCCAGAACAAGCACAACGGTGACATTGTTAGGGTTGAAACGATAGACTGAGAATATTCAGCGCCGCGAATTATACGAGTAGCAAACTGTAGGCGCCCCGTAGCGTATTCACTCTCCAGAGAAGTTGAAGAGAAATGCGTTATTTTTTAACAGGATAAGTCACATTTCACCACTTTTCCGAAGGGCGAAAAAGATCGACGTTTTACCCAGCAGCATTGCTGCTGCAAACTTTTTTTCGGGAACACCCAAGTGTAATAGACTACACAGGTAGGGCCTTTCGAGCGCAATCTCACAGCTTGACATCATCAGGTGGATTTACATAAGTAGGTTTCTAATGCTGGTGCAGGATCTAGTTATGCTGTTGACAAATAGATAAATGATGTTTTTTTAAGAGAAAAAACCAGGCATTACTCTTAGTTTGATAACGAGAGTGTGAGATGGAGTAAACTTTTCTCAAAGGTGTATGACAAAAGGAAGCGAAAACAATGATTTACCACTTTCAGAATCCTTTCTCCTTTCTTTTTCTGTCGAGAATGGAATTCACCGGTGAGCGGTGACGTTGAGGAAGATTAGAACCTCAACGAGTCAGACATTCCTCAGCGGACGTGACGCGATGTGAGATATGCTTGTCCCGAGGATTCAAAGATTTTTCCTTGGGAAACTAACAAAGGCTGGTGAACTTGAAAAATTATTAAGCAGGAAGAAAAACCCTCACGAGAAGGTACCCGCGAGTGAAAAACTGATTTTTTTAAAATGCTTTCTAGTTGATCGGTCGGCTATGTACATTAGGGTGGACAAAAAACAGAATTCATTATTTTTTCGACGAGTAAGGCGATTTTGTTGCCTTCTCACCTAAAAGCAATAAGTGGAAAATTTGAGTGAAAATTATTAAAATTTTTCTTAAACAACCTTAATTTGATATTCTCCTAAGTAATTTTAATTTGAAATTTTAGGTACACTTTTCTGAACGCCGAACAATGAAGATGACAAAAAACCAAATCTTTTTTTATTTTGCTCTCAACCCGAGCCCTGGAATCCGCCCTTTCGAGTATTACTACAGGGACGTCGGGGAGACTGTTAGGGCTGTCTTAGCCCTCTTCTTTTCTTGCCGAAAAACTGGCCCAGGTCAAAATGTGGCGAGTTGCTATGTGGGCTCGAACCCGGGACCTCCGGATTCCGAGACCAGCGGGCTATCCACTCGGCCAACCAGACGCCCTAACAGAAACCGAATATAAACATAGAAAAAACCTGTCTACTCGGTTTTCAGAAACGCTTAATCCATTTATGAAATACATTAGTACAAACTTCCATTTTGAAAGCTCCACTGAGGGATCATAACCTAAAAATTACAGATAATACCGTCTAGTAAATTAAAAGTGAAGTTTTTGGAGTCGCTGAATTCATTTTTGAGGTTATTCTGACTGTAACCCCTACCAATATAAGGCAGATTTTTCCAATCTCGAATATTTCGGCAGGTGCGATTGTGAGCAGAATTTCAGCCGCACCACAGTGTTTCTCAAAGATACCATAATGCGCATCTGACATCACTGTGATGATTTCCGTATGTAATACTACGAGTGTACTGTTCATAGTATAGGCACTTTATAGTTTTAAAAAGAAACAATTCGTAGTAAAAGATATATATTGCAAGAAGTTATTGGGTACGATCTCCTCATTACAGAAAAAAACAATCTTCCCTAGCCCTTCTGCTTTCACAGTCACAGAGGAAAAAGCCCCTGCCCCTTCCCAAAAAATAGTATATTGCAAAAATATCAGATAATGTCAAATTTTAAAAATTTCTCTCCAAATTTTACATAACGAACGTTCTTTAACATTTTTTTTTCTGACTGCCCCAGAGATGCCGGAACGTGGACGATCAAAATATCCTATTTCATAACCAAAATGTATTATTTATTTTTCATAAATGATACACTTATTATTATATAGTTAGGCTATGGCTTCTAAATTAAGCCTCAACTTTCAAATTAAGGTTACTTAAGGAAAATTTCAATATTTTTCGTTCAAATTCTGCATGCATTGTCCATGGAACAGAAGGCAACAAAATCGCCCTACCCGCTCAAAAAAGTAACCAAAAAAATTCTTGGTCATTTTCACTTCACTTTAATGTACATTCCACTTACATCATATTACGCGATCTGGGAAAGCTTTCCTCAAATTGAGAACATTTATTTTCTTTTCATTTTATTTTATTTACAAGCTTTCATTCGCACGATACAGTGACCCCTTTAGTGTGTGCGTGTGGGGGGAGGGTCATGTCGCCGAACGCACCCACATTCGGGTATAGGGATCCATCGTCTTTCCTCGCCACCCTCTATCTCATCCTATTCTACACCAAAGTATCCCAAATGATTTTACCAATTCATCTCGCAATCTTGTCGGCGGTCTCCCCCTCTTCCGCTTCCACTCTCTGGGTGACCATTCCTCAGCTAATCTTCCCCATTTCTCACCGCCCCTAATCATGTGCCCGGCGTACTTCAGCTTAAATTTTTTGATACTCCATCCGATATCTATCGCCTCCGTGGTGTTCACTATTTCTTCGAATTGTATTTTGTCTTTAACCCCAATTTTCATGACACTTCGTAACATCTTATAAAACGTTACTCTCATGCTCTTATTTTGAACTTGTTTTAGCGACCATGTTTGAGCTCTATAGGTGAGGGTGGGTACCACACATTGCTCCAGGATTTTAATTTCTGTTTCAATTGGCAAGTTTCCTTAAAGGAATGCCCTGTGAGCCCTGAAGTTTTTCCATGCCTTCGCCGCCCTCGCCTTCAGCTCCAATTTTCCTCTACCCTCCATAGCGACCATTTGATGAAGGTAATGGTACTCTTTAACCATTTGTATTTCCTCCCCGACTTTGATTCCAAGCCCCTTTATGTTAGTCATTATTTTAGTCTTGGAGGTGTTCATGGTCAGTCCCACTTCCTCACTTGCTATGCTAAGCGCCATGACCCTTATCTCTTCCATATCGTTACTCAACAACACTATATCGTCGGCAAAACGCAAACTTTTCAGCTACTGACCATTAAATTCTCCCTCCCCTCTGTTTTCCCAATTAAGTTTCCTGAAAATCTCCTCCAGTACTGCATTAAACAGATTCGGGGAGAGTGGGTCCCCCTGTTTTACTCCTTTTTTAATGCCAAAAGTCTCCCCTACTCTGTCCAAACGCACATACGTACTTGTTTTTTCGTACATACTCTTCAAGACCCTCACTATGTTCCTTCCTACTCCCTGTTTGACCAAAGCTTCCCACACTATCTAATGGTGTACCGAGTCAAATGCTTTATTATAGTCAATAAACATGAGTCCTAAAGGTATTGTAACGTAATTCGCATCGAAAAACGCACGAAAACACGTACTAAGAACTTTTAATGTCACTCTAATAGAAACGCACGAAAACAGTAGCTAAATCGCTTTGAAAAACGCACAGTTATCGCATATAAAACTAGACTGTTCGGCGATGGCCAGCGGCCTTTAGATATCCCGGCGTTATCAGCGAAACTCCTTATCGCTTTCGTTATCGAACTTCTATTCTGCTGCTCGAAACGTGTCGATCTTTCTCCGCTTATCTCGAACGTTTGGGATTATTCGCCACAGTATATTAAATTCCCTAGTTTTCTCCAGGATTTGGTGGTTTAATGCGAAAATGTGGTCAGCGGTTGAACATCCCCTCCTGAATCCTGCCTGCTCCCTTGGTTGGTTCTATCCAAAATTTCATGTATTCTATTTTTTATTACTTTCCCAAAAATGTTGCTTATGTTTGAGGAGAGGCTAATCGATCTATAATTGTTCAGATCACTCCTATCCCCTTTTTTATGCAACAGTATTATTTCCGATACGTGCTACTGCCTTGGAGTAAACGCCGTCCTAACGCTGGTGAACGACCTGGCCATGAAAGGTGCAGGAGCTCTAGCCAAGATCTTCAATATCTCATTTGCTATTCTATCAGGTCCTCCTATCTTTCCCCTTTTTGCTGTGACAAGAACTTCCCCTATCTCGTCCTCCTCGTCCTCTAGGATACGTGGCATCTCTTTCTCCTCCAGGCCTAACCCTCCTATTTCACTCCCCTGATATCCCCTCTTTACCCCTTCCTCCCTCATTAGTGCTGATGTCAGTCTGGGTCCTTTTGTGCGAGTACAGTTATTTATAGAATTCAGTAGCCTCCCTGACTATTTGCTGTCTGCCAAATAACTTCATTTTTGTATCCCTAATTTTAATTGCCGGGAGTACATTTTGCCCATTTTGCAGAGCTCTACACACACTCCTGATTAAACTACTTTCTTCAAGCCTTTCTGCAGTTATGTAATTCCTGATACCATTTGTGATTCATTTTTTAATTAATATTTTGAGCTCACACCGTTCGATCTGGTCTTTCTCAGAGAGCTTATCGTTACCTCTGATTTCAGTTCTTTTGTCAATGAGACCTTTCGTTTCCGCGCTAATTTTATCGTCGATAGTTGGCTTGATCCTCCTTACGTCGAGTTGCCTTACCCCCTCCCTTGATGGATTCCTCCATACAATAATATTCCTCTTGCAGCCCGACGCAGGAGTTGTCTTCCACCACCTCCAACTTCTTCTTAGTGTTTCATTCGCCTTGTCCCACTTATGTTCCCGGTATAACCAATTTACCCCCTATATCTGATTTCTTGAGGCCCCTAGGTCCATCAGAGCTGAGGGCGAGGTCCACTTTAGCTCTAGCCATCTTATGATCCGATGAAAAACCAAATTTCTTTAAAATCTCGTATTTTCTAATTATTCTCTAATCGTTTATTGGTACATGGTCGATCTCGCACATCGTTTTGTTGTCCGGTGATCGCCAGGTCCATTTTTTCTTTATTGGCTTATCCTGAAATATCCTGAAATGTGTTTGCTATTTTTAAACTTTACCCCAAAGCTAAATCTATTAGACAATTCCCGTTTTCACTTCTTCCCCCCACACTGAATTTGCCTAAACTTTGTGATTGTGCGGCGAGTCGGCTCCTATTCTTGCGTTCCAGTCCCCCGTGACTATTGTATGGTACCCCCCTTCACCTACTATCACCTCTTCGACTCGATGGAAGAGATTTTCCGCCTCTTCCGCCGGGGCCACATTGGTAGGGGCTGTAGATTTGAATAATTGAGAGTATTTTCCCACTTCCATAGGAAGTTTCATGATCGCAGCTCTCTCTAAGATTCCTTTAACAATAATCAATTTGTTCCCCCATTTTGTATTAATGTGGAAACTCATCCCTCTATGACCTTTAGATTGTCCGAAATAGTAAAAAAAAGGTTCCCATTCGCCCTTTTTGTTATTTTTTCGCCCTTTCTTCCTCTCCAGTGCTTTAGTATAGCACGCGCAAAAGTCGACGTCATTCTCGGCCAAAAAATAACTTAGTGCGATTTCGATGCCGAATCTGAATTCGTCTCGAAAAATTGAGCCACTTTCACCGGGTTCGGTTTCGAAAGTTTTTCGTTTCCCAACTCTCACGCCCCCTCCAATCAGGATTGAATTTCTAACAGAAAAGAGAAGTAGAAAATAGGTCAGTCATTATATACATTTTCTAACTACCCCTTCCCTCACTAATGATTTCCTTACGACGCCTTTGAGTTGAGCCCAACGTCAAAATGATGAGCGTGTGCAGACGGTTAACACATGTATTCACAAAGAGATGCCGAAATAATTTCTTTCGAAAAATTGGTCGAACTTTTAATTACAAACCGTCTGTGGCGAATTGTGGAACGCCATCGTCAGCTTCTACTCTGCCGAACGCAGACGCCGCGCCGGTTCATATTCCGGCGGTAATTTATCGCCGGCATACGTGTACGAGTATATATCCAAATTCCCATACTTCCTGATTATAATTATCGCGTCTTGTAAACAGGTCTTACGCGGCGAGTGGGTACGGGAGGCACGTCAAAGAGTTCGGTCATCAGGAGGGTCGCACTCCAGGCCAAGAGTTCACTGACCTGTACTTGCAGCAGGCCTTCCAGTTCGATCGTGGCCATCCAAATCTTGTTGAACCTCCGAACGCATTAACATAACAGCTAACAAGGCTAAATGATGTTCCAACTTATTAACCGTTTGTGCAGCTTCTTTCACCTTCCATTTCTTCCCTTCCACACTTCCACACCACCACTGATTCTCGTTCTACGCGTTCTTTTACTTTTTCTCTCTCTCTCTCTCTCTCTTTCTTTTTTTTCCTCTCTTTATTTCTTTCTTTTTTCACCGTGTATCGTAATGTTTACCCTCCCTACCATTTGCTATTCACTTTCTGACCCGCTGCTGGTAACTTTGATGTTATTGATAAGCTGACATAATATCGAAAACGAATTCAGCTGTAACGAGTATATACAAGCGTTGTACGTAATTTTCGAGTGTCCTCCATTACAGATTTACTTTTAACCTAACAATGACCATCGACGAAGACTTTTTTTTTTTTTTTTTCCGTTCTGCCTTAATCTTGTCGCTACGATCTGGGATCTCGGATCTGGTCGCGTCCTATTTCGAATTTACTCGCGTACAATCGTGCGGCTACATAAAGAAAATCTGATTTACTGGAGTCCAGAATTTGGCATTTGTCGTCCGATATCCATCGATCTGCATTCGATTATTACTGATATTTTGATAGTTATCAGTGGATTGCAGTCAGATATCGACGATTATTACAGAGGCGGCGGTACCGTTTGCAAGGCTTTGATGATGATATATTCCTCAATCTCTCGGCTAGTAGGTTGTGTCTCTCTCCTGTTTTCTCTCCGATGCTAATCCTTTCATTTCTGAGAAGGAACACTTTGTATCCTTCGTTATCTGCTCTTCATAGCTCATTATAGCGACAATTCTCACCTTCATACATCCATCGATTGATCTTGACCTCCAGATCACGACTATTCTCAACTCGACCAAAAGCACCTAGGAGAAGGCAAACTCCGACAGATAAACCTTGTTGAAAGCAACGAAAATCAACAGTATCTCTTCCCAGGAAATGTGGCTTTTCCAAATATTAATTACTGATTATGGCGTTCCACCAGGTACATAATTTTTCCGGACGTAGAAAGCCGCCCATTCGGATGTCCGGGAGGGAGCCACTTGAAGGACCACCATCATCGGAAAGTTTTAAAAAGACAGGCGCTATTAGAATAGGAATTCAGAATGTGAGAAGTTTGAATGGAACTGGAAAATTAGCGAATCTTAAGAGAGAAATGAAGAGGCTTAACCTAGGAATAGTTGGAATAAGTGCACACACGGACTGGCTAAGCGGGGAACCGGGAAACTTCCCGGTGCGCCCCAGTACTTACTTGCGCCCCTGATTCATAAATCTCAACTTGTTTAAACGTAATAGCCCAGCAAGAAACAGGTTCGATCAGAAAAAGTTCGCAGAAAAGGTTTGACTGCTGAAAAATGTTGGAGAAGGTGTCTATGATAAGTGAGGAAAAGCCACCGCCCTCACACTGGGAACTTCCACCATTCGAAGAGGGCTACACAAAATTGAATTTTAAACGGTTTCCTTGATTTTTCTCAAATTTATGACATTCTAGGAAGAAAATACCTCAGTAAAAAAATGTTCCTTGTAAAATTTTCTACAAAAAAATCTATTACAAGAATTTACTCACAAGTCATATTTGAGGAGCTATAGCCTTGTCGAAATTCGGAATAATTCTTTATGCATTCTCAAATCCGGAACAAATTCTTCATGCGTTATTCTTACCTCGTACTCACCGATACGTATACGTCGAACTATATATGGACGCGGTTAAGCATAAAGCGACCAAGCGACATTTTTTGACAAAATGAGTTATTGATATCGTTGGAAAGCGCATCAAAATTAGAATTTTTAAAATACAGGGTTCCCGAATCAAAAATACGTATCCATTTTGAGAAAAGCTTATCGAAAATGTCATATAGTTTCTACCTACACGGCTCTTGAACTTGGAATCATATGTTCTCGAGAAACAGATTTTGTCGCTTGGTCCCTTTTTGCGATGTCGGTAAGGTAACGCCACATGAAGCTGCCGAAAAACTTGGTCATTTTCAATATGGATAAGTGGCACAGTTATACCTACAAAACATGACTGATCTGAGCAAGAAAATGACTGCGAAAGAATGTTCCTTGGTTACACCTGAAGGATATTCCAGTGTTCGTCGTACAGAAAAGCTCTTTAGTGGGACCTAGACAGACATGGAGATCGAACAAAGCTTGATGCGATCATTAAAAGTTTCTGGCGTTATAACTCATGGTTGAGGTGGGTATATTTGAAAGTGTTCGATCTCAGTGGATCCAAAAAAGTACAATAAATAGTCTTCTCTGCTCGAAATTAGAAGACTGCTGCGACATACAATCGGCTACAGTGGAGCAACACGTTTGACTGGCGTGACGCTCGGAGAATACGCAATGATAGAGATATCAACATTATCTACATCTGACTCCAAAGACAAATGCCATTTATTGAGAGAGACACAATAATATCAATAAGCACAGGCTTGGTAGGGGTTGATATGAACTTGCCCAAAGCTTACGAAATTGGGACCACTATTTTAAGAGAAAATGAAGGAAAAAAGTTCACAGATATAAAATTCAAAATATCTAGAAAAGTGAAGTCGTTAGCAGCAATAGCCAGTTCTGTTGTTATTAACAAGGCACAAACTCCGCTCGCTGACCCCTTCTCTCTATTTCATCATATTTGCATCCTTTAAGAAGGAACAATTGAATTGAAGACAGAATTACGTGAAGGAAGTATCGGCGCCGTATCCACTTCCTTTATTCGATGAAACTGGTACCCATGCGAAAACCAAATAATAAGTCTCAGCTGTATGAGACTTTTTCTGATACAAAAAAATTGGACGAAAAGTACTTGTTTGTTGTTGATGGAGGTTATCTCCTACATAAAACTGTATGGTCGTCACAGAAGACATTTCAGTCTCCTGGACTCATACCATCAATACATTCTCAAGCATTTTGGTAGAAATGCTGTGATAAAAAGTATTTGATGAGTACCAACAGACTTGTCTCAAAGATTCGGAATGAAGCAGGCGTTACACTGCAAGGGCTCCAGATATTTTGACAGGAGAAACAACTCCTTTCACATTCAAGCAAGAGTTAGTTCTCGCTAACAACATGAATAAAAGTCAATTCGTTGAAATGCTGAAAGCACATCTGACAGCAAACGAAATGTCAGGTCTAGTTGCTTCAGATGACGCTGACAGCCTCATTGTTCGGGAAGCCGCGAGGCTACGAAAAAGTGGGCAGTTGACAACGGTTGTTGGTGAGGACATCGACCTTCTTATTTTAGTAACAGCCTTGGCAAATCCACACATCAAGGAGCCATTATTTATGAAACCCAGTAGAGGTGAAGTGGACCAGAAAATATTCTCTAGCTTGGACAATCAAAAATATCGTGACAAAGCATTTTTTTAACATGTCTTTACAGGCTGTGATAAAACCCGGGCTCCTTTGAATGAAAGTAAAATTACCAGCTTGGGCAACACTGAACTTGACTCCCACGATAACGCACATATAGCAAGTCTTCGACTGTCCCGACAGTAGAAAAGAAGATGTTGTCGCAGCGGGTGAAAATGCCATGAAAATATTGTATGGAGCAAATGAAGATGACTCTTTGAGCGCGCTTTGATTTCAGAAGTCTTGCAGTATGGGTGGGAGAATGAAGGTGGAATTACGTTTACTTCCACCGACTGAGTTCGCAACTGAAGAGCACTCTTACCGAGTGTACACTCAAATTCAGTCTTCGCTGGATCGTGAAGGCTCCCCACTGGAATGGGGCTGGCGGGAAACTGAATCAGGTTTATAGCCAGTCAAGACAGAATCTCAAATGGCTCCACAGAAACTGATGGCGAGAATCTTCTGCGGCTGTAAGAAAGGATGTGGGCATAAATGTGACTCTGTCGTTCTTTAGTTTTGCACTCATTGCATTCAGATGAACTTAAACTAAAAAATACTTGAAAGTGTGCTGCCTCCTTTCTTTTTCTAGGAAAACCTTGTGCAGACGGTTGCAAGTCCTGTCACAGCCCGTCCTGCCCTAATGCCGGGTCACGCTATTCACAGTTAGATGATGTAGACGAATCTAATCATAATGATGAATGATTACAAACAATAAAATTTTCTAAGCCTAGAACTCCTCACGTATGACTTGTGAGTAAATTCTTGTATTAGGCTGCTTCGTAAAAAATTTTACACGGAACATTTTTTTACTGAAGTATTTTCTTCCTAGAATATTATAATTTTGAGAAAAATATAGAAAACCGTATAAAATTCATTTTTCCGTAGAGCCCTTCGTAAATAATGACGGAAGCTCCCAATGTATAGTGGCGGTGGGTTTTCACCACTAATTATAAACACCTTTCCCAACATCTTTCAGCAGTCAGACCTTTTGTACGAATTTTTTCCAATCAAAATTAGTAATTCGCTTGGGTTACGTGGCTAGTATAATCATTCATCAAACAAATGTGAATATGTAATACTTGGACGCGACAAAATCTTAGTATCAACGTGCCATTGCTGCGAAATGCCTTTAAAGGAAAACTGCATGTTAAAAATGTCCTGTTACCTCCTCTCTTCTGTAAAGCGCCCTTTCAATTTTCAGATTTCCCGGAGCGCTCTAAAAAGCCAGTCCGTGTGTGAATAAGTGAAGTAAGGTGGAAAGAAAGAATGATTTTTGGTCAGGAAACTTTAGAATAATAAATACAATGGGAATAAAAGGGCAATCAGGCGTCGGAATTGTTATGAATAAACAAATACGTAATATAGTTATATATTATAAACAACAGAGTGAAACATTAATCTTGATAAACATCAATACCAAACTAGTAATTACAATAATAATGCAAGTGTATATGCCTACTAATGCTCACCAAAGAAATTGAGGAGGTATATGAAGAATTAGAAGGACTTATAAAGCATGTTAGAGGCGAAGAGAATTATTATGGGTGATTAGAATGCTAGAGTTGGGGAAGGAAAAGAAAGTAATATAGTTGCGGACTTTGGATTAGGTTAGGTTAGGTTGTTCGATACAGTTTTTGCGAAGTACAGTTACAGGAAATATACTTTAAACATATAGAAGAAGTCTACATTGAAGATCGGTAACGAAGTAATCAATGATTTATTACAAACACATTAGATAATATTAGGCTGTAAAACTTATCCGGAGCGATATGACTGACATAACTTGTATCATGAAATGCACTTAAATTGAAGAAACTTAGTAAAGAAGAGTAAAGATGATTTGAAAGTTGGAAATTATTAAAGAGAAATATCAAGAGGATACTGTATAGAATTGGTTAAACACAGAATTAACAGGGGAGAAGAGTGGTAATAAGGAGGAAATATGAAGTCATAGAAGAACTAGTAAAACTAGAGAGAAGAAGAAACATGATGAAGAGGAAATCTGAAATTAACGAAGAAAATTAGAATACAAACTTAGGAGTAGATTCATCAAGATTAAGGAATAAATAAGAGAGATGTAAAAAAGCAAATGAGAAATGGATAAAGAAAAAAGTGATATGATAAAGAGTTGAGAAAATAAATTATAGACTGGCCTACAAAAAGTATAGAGTTTGGAGAAAGAAGACAAAGCAATTAACAAATAGGAGGAAGAGCCTTTTCACATAAAGAAAGTGAAAAGCGGTAGAGTATTAGAAACTTATATAATAAAGTTGATGAAGTCATGAGAATGGAGAGGGAGGAAGATGTAGATGAAGATGAGAGGGAAGACTCAATTTTAAGAGGAGAATTTGACAAAGCATTGAGAGATTCAAAGAAAGGGAAAGCTCCAGGAGTGGATGAGATACTAGCTGAATTATTGCAGAACTTATAGGAGAATAGGTACTTCATGATAAACGAAAAGAACTAACTAACTATAGACTTCTATCCCTTATACCAGTCTCGGCCAAAGTCTTTGAAACAGCTTTATATAAAAGATTATATCCCAAATTGAAAAACCTTCTGGCACCTTGTCAACATGGATTTGTAGGGGGAAAAATCAGTCCGAACGAATCTCATGGATTTCCCAGATACTTCTATGTTATACCTATTTTTGAAATTTATTATGTCGAAGGGGCCCCCAAATATCAACTGAGGCCCCTTCGTCGGCATTTCCCGAGACCCATTCTTGCCCCAGTCCGCCACTGGACAGGTGTTGCACGGCACGTGCTGCCAGGGCCGCCGAGAAGGGAGGGAAATGGTACTTTTCCCCCGGCCCCGGGTTTTTTGAGGGGGCCCGTAGAGTCACAGAAATTATAATTATCAAATAAACAATATGCCCGTGTAGGCCCGCAGATTTTCCCCCGGTTTGGCTCTTGGCGGCCCCGCGTGCTACATCTTAGACACCTAGTGTATACTTGAATGCTCGTCCGGGTAGATCGAATTCAAGACTGTTTAACGATTTCCTTAACTTAATTAAAACCCTTTTAGTCATGTTTTAGACTCTTTCAGCAAAATTTAAGTTCGACAATTCTGAAAGACATGTTTTAGACGTTTTAAGGCTGTCCATTATATTTACTTCACATCGAAACTCTTTTAAGTTTGTTTAGGACTCACTAAGACTGTTTTAATTTTTTTTTTTGAATAACTTTAAATTCTTCTCCAGTTCCTGTTTATGTACACAAGTCTTAAAGAGTCTTAAATGGACTAAAAAAATTCGGAATAATTTCAGTAACTAGTAAAAGTCTTAAGGAAGTCTTGAGGAGTTTGTAACATTTATTTGTAACTCATATTTAGGTAGCAGAACTATCAGAAAAATTGGACAGTTGAGGATACGTATATTTTGGTGTTTGTACCTAGAATTTTCAAAATTTGATAAGAACAAATGCAGAGATTATGATAAACAAGGGAGTAAATACACGAAAAATACGCATACATGTACAGTTCTGACCAACTTGTTCTGTTGACTCTTTTTTAACTGGTTTTGAAAATGAGAATATACCTTCCCCCACTGTGCTCCCAACTTTTTTCTGCTTATCAAACTCGCGACTTAAATGAGAAAATCTCAAGCGCACTTATAAAATAGTTGATTCCGAGTATTTTGTCCGATTTTCGACCCAAGCCCGACTGGGACTTCAGAATTCAAATTAATCACTTGAAATAATCAGGTAAATAATACAATCGGAATCAACGACCCAGAAAACTCTTAAACTTCGTCGCATTTTATATACGAAAAATGTTATCCGTAACAATGTAACAAATTATTGGTGATACTGGGTCTCCCATAGCAAGACCCTCTATTTGTTTACACACAGTATTATTAAATGTAAAAGTAGCCTGTATTTATACAAAATTTCAAAAATTTAAAAAAAAATTCTACAGGCATGGATGTATTAATTTTAGAAAATACTTTTTTAATCATTTCAAGTGCTAGATCCCTAGGAACAGAAGTAAACAACGAAATAACATTCAGGGACACCATAATGAAATTATCTTCCACCTTTAGTTTACTTATTTCATCTTTGAAAACGGAATTTTTGAAATTTAAATAGTTGATCATCTTTAAGAGGAATTTAACCAAAAACTTTGATGAATAATAAGAAAGTGAGTTTATGGAGGAAAGTCTGCGAGATCATGACATATTTACAAAAACCGTGCTGCTAATATTTTCTAATTTTATTCTTAGAACCTGAAAAAGACAGAGATTGTCGAAACGTTGTTCGTATTGTGTTTTGAACTTGGTAGATATACAAAAAAAATTTTCAGTGTTTTGCCCTTTAAAATTATTGAATGAACATCTACATACTCCTTTTTTAAATGTTACTGCGAAATCTATTTATTTGTAGATTTCAACAGAATTTTTCCACAATTTATTCGGCATGTTTTTTGCCTACATCTTCCTAAAAAAATTGCGAGCTACGGCCCTGACTCTACTTGTTCCTTAACATTCTCTGTCACTTGATTTCAATTACGTTTCCGACTGCCAGTCATAAAAGCGGCGATATATTGATTAAAAGAGATACTTAGCGTTGCCAAAATTCTTAATTAGAAAGGAAAAAAAATTAATGTTCAGTATTTTAAAATTGGCGCTTTAACAACCTTGATGAACATAAATATTCACTCTGCATTCACGACCTATCCCAAACAACAAGTATTTGTCCAAGTTTCTTTTAATTCTGCGAAATTTCTTATGTAATATGATTTTAAAACAAGGCTTCAAACTTGCCTCCTTGGCGGGTAGGAATGGCTACAATGCAAAGACTGAACCAATATTGCTTCCGTTGAAGTCATACCAAGCTACCAACTACTTCTGGAAAACACGGGCTGGTGCGAAGAAATGGGAGTCTTATCCCCCTCCTAAAGAAATTTTCAAGTCGGTATTTTCGGCATTTTCTTAAGTCTGTCAGCACAACTGACAACGTGAAGACTTTTTCTTCTCTCTGGTTCTGTTTGTCAACTCCAAATTGTATACGTTTTGAAGTATTTCTGTCATTCGTTTCCCACTTCAGAAAAGAGTTGTTCGTCCTGGCCCTTAGAGGATTTAATGTTTTCTATCTCATCAACTTTCAAAATCTTGAGACTGAAGGCATATTAATTTACTCAGATAAAGGGAGCTCGTGTCCTGAGCACTGAAATCCAGAGTAGAATATCTGCCAAACAGGAGTTTCCACTTTGACATGACTTTATGAAAAGTTGCCTACATCAATACCTTAAGGCGTTTCAGACATATAAGAGCTATACAAATATATCAACTTCGATGAACAGTTCAGTGTGAAGGAAAGGCCACGAGGCCATGGCACATCTCCCCACTTCAGGACTGTCCACTGGTTCTGCATTCTGGATAATCGAACGAAAAATCAACCGAATTCTTCCAACTAATTATACGTACACCTAAATCGAGGTAAAGTTTTCAGCGGAAACGACGAAATTAGGATTTTATTGGCACCGACTATCGACCGAACCAGCGCAGAATGCAACTGCATGATGATGAGCTCGTTCTCAAATTACAAATGCAATGACCGGTGTCCCCGTTTGATTTTAGAGTTTCGTGAAGTTCGATAACACCGACGAACAGCGATATGTTGTTTTTCGTACCAGACTTGAATTCACTTGTTATACGATGTCGTGTAATGCATCGACATTCTTCCAGATTAGTACATCATAATTTTCGTCTGCTGCAGGATCTGTCCGTCCGATGAGCTCAGCGTACTACCTGAGTTTTCGCAGAATATCACCGAATATAGTTCGTGCATTCTTTCTACTCAACCCTGACGTACATTAAGAAGATTCGCACGACTCGCACTTACTAAACTTGTCACCATGAGTCATACTGTAAGAATCGCCGGAATCCAATATTTCAAAAAATAGAATTTCGAAGCCAAAACGTGGTACGGTTTCTGCCCGCGTTTCTATCCAGCGATTTTACGGACGAAGGCGAAATTTGTTGGCAAAGGGATGGAGGAGTTACATTGAATAAGTAACATCGGTTCGTAAATGACAAGGATGGGAAGCATTTCCCCCATATTCCGGGAGCTGTTTCAACGTTAAAAAACACCCACCTTTCCTATACGAGCTACTAATCTATCTACTTTGAAAACTAATTTATACGTTGGGCACCGCGAAAAGTGGTGTCGGTAGCTCGGATATGACGATGTACTAAAATTTGAGTTGCGACGGGCAAAATAACAAAAAAGGTTCTTGTTAGTGAAAACAGAGTTAGTAAGCTAAAAATCTCGCATTAATCTCGAAATATCTAGAAAATATAGTCTCTGAAATCTCTCAAGACGACTTTTTATTAACTTGCTGAATAATGAATATTTCCCCACGTTTTTTTCAATTTTTTCCCGGGGCGGGGGGGGGGTACAATGTACCTTCTTATTCGCCCCTTTCCAACGATACCGAACGCGATGAACATGCTTTCACAATCAGGGGCTGATTCAGGAAGTAATCCTCGGAGGGAAATTCAAAATGTGTTAGATTTTTATATCTCCGACTATCTCGTTTCAAAAACTTATTCAGTAAAAGCAAAATGGTCAGTATTTTTTAGACCAAAACATCAGACTGACAGAGACGTAGTTGAATTGGGTTATCGGGAAGGTTAACATAGCCCTAAAATCTGCTCAAGCTCGCCAAAAAATCTAATTTTCCTCAAATTCAACTTATCTTTCGAGAAAAATAAACATTTTGGGGCGAAGCTCCTTCCGGAAATATCACCCTGTCTCTACCTCTGCAAATAAAAATTGAAGATACATAAAAATGTTTATAATCGCTGCAGTCAGTGACAAATTCAGGGTCTGTGAGGGGCCTTTCAGAATATGTAAGAATTATACTTCTCGCCCTCTTCTCTCGCAGTGGTTGCATTATTTCTGTCACCCTCATGATGGTAATTGAATGAGTCGATAAGAGAGAGATACTTGTATAGTTTTGACAAATTTATACCGCTGACTGTTTTGTTTAGTGACGTTTAAAATAAAAATGTTAGATGAATTTCTTCATCACAATACCGCTTAATTTTTTCCCTCGAGGTGGAAGGGGAGTAAAGGTGGCCCAAAATTGGGCGATTTTTGAAAAGTGTTGCTTTCAGTGACTCAACTTTTCGCGTTTGGTCTAAAAATCCACCAACTAGAATATTTTTGAAATCTAATAAATTTGAGGCATCCTATCGGCTTCCAAAATATTGAGTTTGGTCGAACAAATCGGTTTTGACGAGAATTGGTTTGCGCGATCTGTAATGTTCGAAATTGGAAACCCCTAATTCAACAGAAACCACTGACCTTTCACTTGACTTTTTCACAATATTTCCGGAAAGTACTCCATCCTTACACCAATCAAAAAGATTATTCATGCTCAACCCTATTTTTTCGACCGTTTTCGATATTTTGGAAGCTTCAAAGCAAAATTACATATTTTGTTACGGGGAATCCTATGTTACATTTCACCTCCCCTCCGTCGACGGGACCACTTAAAATTGTTGGGTTTCAAAACAATTTTGGCTAGTGGATTCTTATACCAAACAGAACAAATTTATTGGTTACTGGGAGCAAGACACTTCAAAAATTGCGGACCTTTTTAAGGGATGTGGTACTCCTTAAGACTAGTGGTGACTTTTTTAAAACCTTTTGAAGAGAGGTTTAAGACAGTTTAAGCCTCTTCTAGACAAGTTTACAGGGACCGATAAAGGAGAGGGGATAACTTACCCCCCTGTAGGATTTTTTCATTCAACAATTGGGAAAATTTACCATTTCATCAGGGATGAGTTGGGAAATTTTAGTAGGGGGATCAAAAGTTTGAAAATTCCCGATTGACGATGAAGCCGAATGTGAGCGCTTTTGTGAACATCACTCAGTAATCACACTACTGGTGAGCGATCACTTCACACACACTATCTTAAAATGATTAGATGGTGAGCACTCACAAAGAAATGTGATCGGCCAAAAGTCTCAAAACGGAAATGGTTTGTGATATGTTGCGTGAGCGCTCACCAAACTGTCAATCGGGTTCCAACAAGTCGAAAGGATTTTTTAGCTGATACAAAAAAGTTTTCGATTAATACTTGGGAATTTTGAGTTGAGTCAGTTGGAACTTTCATAATTTTTGCCCCCCCCCCCCCGAAAAAACTCTTCGGTACGTCCCTACACGTTTACAGAGTCCAAAAGTATCTAAGTGAGTTTGGGAGAAATCTTAAAGTGCCTTGATGAGTCTTCAATGTATCTTGACAAGCCTGGTCCCAGAATTTATGTATGAGGGCAGGTATGTTTCATAACGTTGAACCTCCTCGCCCCCCTCCCCCAACAAAGTTTAGAAAATACTCATGAGTGAGCCGAGCGAAGAAAATCTTTTTAATTTTTAGAAAAGTTTCGGTGAAAAAACTCTATTTTGGTCAATTATGCAATCAAGGGTGGGAAAGAAGGGTCCCATAAATTCCCCCTAAAAACCGGCTACGTGTCTGGCAGAGTTTTAAGAAAGTCCAAAACATGTCTCGAAAATCCTTTAAAATCGTTGAAATAAGTGTACAGTCTCCGGGATCTGTTGTCATTCTTTCGACCTGAATGTCTACTCGAAAAAATAGCGTATTTTGCGTTCGACTTTCGCATGACTCAGTTTTGAGAGGAATCCCGAGGAATTTTGAAGTCGTCCGAATGAATTTCAGAAAGTGTAGGAAAAATCCAAAAGAGTCTTCAGCAGGTTTAAAAAAGTCTTCAAAGAGTCTTTATCAGCCATAAAGATATTTCAGAGAGTTTCATAGAGCGTTAGGCAACTTTTGAAGAACCTGCGGAAATCTTGAACAATCTGGAGGTAATCTGGAAATGTCTCAGCCAGGCTCGGAATAGTTGTAAATAAGTCTAGAAGTCTCGAGTATCTCCGACCTTGGATATCTATGTCCAGAAGAGTTTTAGAAGAACTAAAAATGTCTCTTGGTTTTAAAAAAGTCTTGAAAAGTCAGGAAGACTCTTAACAATTTTAATTAAATCTAAAAAAATTTTGAACAATATGGCTCCTGAAATTTTGATTTCTGGACTTTTTAGCAAATCTTGGCTAAAATGTTACAAAAATGACAAGCAGATAAAAAAATTTACCATCTTCCCAGGTTTTTCGATTGTGTGTAGGAATTCCCCAACTTTTCTGCTTAATTTCCCGAATGGGGATACTCACGACTCACGCCGGTTATATTTAGGTACCTGATATTTCATCAGAGAAACTAATCTTATTCAAACATCAAAGTAGATTACGAATTCGAAACCAACAAAACAATAACTTGCAATTTTGGCTCCAAAAAAGTCATTGTATCGCACTAAATTATGGGAAATTCATTTCAACTTCTTCAGCAATGAACCAAGACAGGATGGAAATACACCCAACAGCTCGGAACACAGGGCTGAATTCAAGGTTTTTGCGCTCTCATCGTACACACACAATAATCAAGTCGGGCAAAACGAGTGGAAATACTTTCAGTTTTTTCAAAAAAAGTTCTAAATTTTGCGCCCCATCCTAGCTTTGTGGTAAATTCGACTTAGTCGGTACTACATGCAGGTGCTGTTATCGACGTCATTTTTTTAGTTCCTCTTTTTGAGAGCATTACCTACGTGTTGTTCCAACAGTTTCCCCTCCGATCTTCTTATCGGCTCTTTATGGTAAGATTTTTCTAACAAGAAGAAAATTTTGAAAATGTACTTTTCTAAATAGATTTCTGTAATTTTATTTATTTGATAAAACTCTCCATTAGAAGTTTCCACCCGAGGGATATCGTCCACGTAGCCACAAAATATAAGTATACGTATAAAAAGAAATAAGGGTCAATGTGGGGTCATTAACCCGTGATGACAGGTCTTCATACCTGTTCATGCTATACGGAGTGATGCGTCGTGAATCAACGAATATCGAACGACTTCAACTAAAAGACGCCGCAGGTTAACGATCCCAGATTGACACGTTTTTTTTCTTACGTCCTTACGAGACAGAAATTCAAGAGGGAAAATTTTGTATTTATTGGGAAAGGAAGACACACCCAAACTTTCGTATGTTCGTATCAACACAGGTAAAAATGGTAGTTCATATTTGGAGCGAAATAATTAAATCCTCATCCGATTTATGGAAACCAGATAAAATTATTTGTGTACAAACCTACTTACTTCAAAATTCAAAAAAAAATGAAGAATAATTAAATAAATGACATAATGGCGAGTTTTTTTAATAACGATAATTCTTACCTCCATACATCCATCGATTGATCTTGACCTCCAGATCATGACTATTCTCAACTTCATTTAGTAAAGGACACCATTCAACAATTCACATTCATCTGAAAATAAGATAGGTATGAATATTACAAAATTGAAATCTCTTGTTATTTTCGATACTTTCCGAAATGTTTATTTATTTTTCTAATTTCTGTCAACCCATTCATTTGTAACAGGGTGATTCCTTCAGGTAGGTAGTAAGAGTAACGTATTCTCAGTTTCGGCTTCAGGCTCACCCGAGTTCACCTTTGCGATTTCCAAAGCTCAAAAATTATAAAAAATTCGTCTCTTGAGAGTTACACCAGAAAATTGAAAAGTTTTTAAAAATGAGCGCATAATTTATATGGGTAGAATTTTGAAAGTATGGAGGGCGATACTAGATAAAAAATATACAAAATAGAATTCTTAATAAAAATGAAAGCTATACGTTTCTTATTAAATTCTACATCTTTCGCCAAAAAAAGAAGAGGAGAACAAGCGATTTCTTTATGGCAGACACATCTTTAAACTCGAATAGATTGCCTTCGCTGAGGGTCTCTGGACTGTCCGCAACAATTTTTAGGTCACTACGGATATCACATCAAAATTGGATGCGGTCTCATTCCGGGCTTTCAAATTCAAATTTAAAATTGCAAATGGATAAGATGGACTCAACCCAGAAATTGAAATTTTTGTCGGAATAAGCTCTTTTCTGGATTGCCGATTCAGAATACCTGATCAGATTTTTCATTCAACTCTGTTTTGAGTCCCGAAATCAAAACTGCACATTGAGGTAGTGAAATTTTTTTTATTCAAGAAAGGGAACGGATGATGATTTTTCTATTTCCAGAAAGAATCAAACATTTTCCTTTCCAAAAAAAATTTTCATTAGGAAAAAAAGAATGATTTTTTTTTTAGCTCTGTGATGCCAAGGGGTGGAATCTGGCGCGGTAGGGCTGGGAATGTCCCTACTTTTTTCCCTAATAATTTTCCAACTTTTGTATCATAATAATCCGCTATGCCTTTGCACCAGTTGGTGAATAACTCAGAAATAATATCATCTACTAATTTATGTATGTGCTGAGTTAATGAATTCTGATAATTATTATTATTTTTGCTCACAGCTCCCTCTATCATTGGTTCTGCGGATTGTTGATGAGGCTTCAATAAGCCTATATAGTTAGCAATATTATGTACCACACCGGATTTATGTAAGGGCACTACTTTTGATACTTTCCATGTGGAAGGGAATGTCAGAGACGTACCGGGGGGGACTTAACCCCCCTCCCCCGTAGGAATTTTCCACTCAGCAGTTAGAAAAATTTAGCATTTCAGTCAGGCGGAGTTGGGAAAATCCAACAAGTCAAAAGGTTTTTCTTCTTTTGCTTTGATACTTGGAAATTTTGAGTTGAGTCAGTTGGGACTTGCACAATTTTTACCCCCCCCCCCGCAAAAACTCTTTGGTACGTCCTGGGGAGTGTATTTGTTTGAGTAATGAGTAATTATTGCAGAGATAGGTTAAGGATGCAACAAGGAGCCCTCTACATGCACGAAATATGAATGGAGGAATACCATCCGGGCCAAAAGATGTCCTGGGCTTGGGGTATTTCAGAGCCGTCTCAATATCTTGCATAGTAAGGCAGTCAACTTCCACCAAGCCATCTCCGGAAGAAATTGGACTAGAAGCCGCCTGTTCTATCCCATGTTAATAAATTTGTACTTGCAAAGCGTGCAGCGAATGCATTAGCACTCTCTCCCGGAGAAGCGTATGAGCAATCCTCTGAAAGAAATATTTTAGGGCTGTCAAAAAATCGATTTAAATCGATAAGCTTGCCTTTTATCGATTGTCGATAAGGATCCTCGAGTTATCGATTAATCAATTTTCTTTCATGCATAACACTGAAAGGATATAACAGGGTAAGATAGGTGAATCAGCTTAAGTCAATTTTTCCAAATTTTCTTCAGTCCTCTATTTGCAGTGATAGAAGAAAATATCAAGGCCCATCGCTTACAATCCTATCCTCCGACAGAGGAGTGTGGCTTCGAAATATATGATTTTCACCCTTTCAGCTCTATCTTGGGCAATTTTGCTTGAATATTGCGAAATTAGGCATGTGGGTGAAGACTTCCAGAATAAATACGACCAAATTTTTTAACATTTTTTTCCACCTTTTGACTTTCATAATCGATTTTGCAATTTTCAAAATAACGCCCACGCCGCCATTTTTGAGCTGGTACAAAATTTTTATTTGCAAATATTCCTCATAATGTATGCCTCACCTTTATGCTATTTTAGGCAATTTTTTAGAGTGGTAGCACATACCTAAGCGCTTAAAAAACTATTTTTTTTTCAATTTTTTCACTGATTTTTGCTCATGAAGCTGAAAAACCAGATCCGGCACAAATTTCTTTTCAAGTAAGAGCTATATGAAGAGTAACCTCCCTCTAAAATGTTTAGCTACCCCCGTACTTTTTCATGGAGAATACGATATTTCTTTATTTTTATTACATTGATTTTAGATAGATAGGTGATGGAAATGAAATTTAAAAAACAAGAAATAAAATGCATATAGAAAGCCTTTGAATAGAATTGGAATAAGCGGTGTTGTTGGCCTTGTATTTGTTTCAAGCACCTACAAGTTCTAATGAATAGGCCCCATAAGATACAAGTACTACACATTTGACTCATGATGAATAAAAGAATTTAACATAAACATACACACTGATCAACAGACTGACATTTGAAGAAAAATTTGAAAAACTCGACTTAGGCCGATTCATCTGTTTTACCCTGCCATAGACTTTGAAAATTGAAATAAAGAATCTGGAAAAATTGTCCTACGCTTCCTGTATTGAAGAGCCTTATTCCACAGAACGTATTTAATATTTTACTTCTCTCTTGAAAATAATGCAAATTGCGAATGCAATATTTCATCTCGCCATCTCCCATTATCCAGAGCTAGTTTGTAAGAAGAACATGATCAGTATTTCAACTCTTATTTCCTCCTGTTCACAATACCGGATTACCAGGCTGCAGAAGTGCAGGCTACAGGCTTCAATTAAGGGAACTGGGCACTCTATACAACGTAGCTTGAAAAATTTAAATTATTGAATTATCGATCGAAAATCGATCTAAATCGATAAAAAAACTAAAAATCGATTTAAATTGATTAGAAAATTTTTTGATTTTTGACAGCCCTAGAATATTCCCGAACCAGATCGAGCATTTCTCGCACCTCTCAAATCTCTCGAGAACTGTTTAGAGTCTGTTTGGACATTCGCTTCAATCATCAATTTATACGGTTTCCAGGGCTGCTTTATCAAAATTTTTACTTCTTTCCTAGTGTCAGAGAATTTATTTCTGAACTGAATACAATCCACTTTTTTCTTGTATGCTTTTTGAATCGATGATTTTCACTTTAATTTGTTTATCATTTCGATATTTTCAAATTACTTTTTCCTAAATTTGAGAACTGTTGAATTTGAGCACATTTTTCAACAAAGCTTCAAAATTATCAAGCTATAGCATAAATCACGTTTTCACAGCCGAATCTGTACAGAACGGTAGGTGAAGGTTCACTTTATATGGTTCACCACAAAAGCAAAGTTACGAAAGCTCCAACGAAGATTTATTGAACCTTAAAAAAAACTGATCAACATTCGATTCGGAATTTAACACTCCACTTGGAGCGCTAGTAGTAGCATGTTTTGAAAACCTCATTATGTGATCATGGTTATCAGGTGCATTAATCCCATACTGAGAGTGAAAGTTTTTAGCCTCCTGATTAGTTATTTTGTGGTTTTCTGTATATAATTTGAATATTATTTATTTAAAACATGTTTTGCAACAAATTCAACGTGTTTATGAGGCTATTCATAGACGGGAAGAAGGTGCTTAATACCAAACACTTGTCGAATTTAAAGAAGGAACCAGGTAGGTACTACACAATTACTTATTCAATTAGTAATTAAATGAAGAATTTATAATATTATTTTCAGCATTAAAAGTTCAAGCAAGGCCATACCGACCGGAGGGGGTGCAACCTTACCTCCTCCACTGGCCAAATTTTCTTCATATACATGTGGGCAATTGGATAAATTTGGGGTATTCGTAGCCCCCTTTCCACCAAGAAAAAAATTTATGTAAATCGCAACATCCCCCTTATTTAAATCCTGGGTACGGCCCTGAGTTCAAGACTTATTCCTTCATCGATTACTTACCTGCTTCAATTAAAAAAGTCACAGAAAAGAAAGTGACTGGCAAATGCACTCAGTCGTCAGCTATGAGTGGCAAAAGCCTCAAGACTTAAGTATCATCACTAATACAGCATTCGAAAATTAAGAGATCCAAATAACCGGGGCACTGCTCCTGCAAAGGAGGGGTGAGCGGAAGTGTAAACAGATTTGCGCCTTACTTGTGTATTTGGAAAGGTGTAAGCCAACAAAAATTTTTTATCTACTTTTAATTCTTTCACTATGGATAAGACAAGGCAAATTCTGCATAATGTATTTAGCTTCTTAAGAAAGAAAGAAGTCTGCTCTATCATATTTCTATAAGATATAGGTATATCAAAATGAAGATTTTCTAGAGCTGAATCACAAAATGTACATAAATTTGTTAATTTGGTTAAACACTGAAGGCTTTTACGAAAATTCTGACAAAATGAAATGAAAATTATTATTTTTTATTTATAATTTTATTTAATTAATGTTTTTTTTTTAAGAAAAAGAAAAATTTGAAAGAATTTTGTGACGATTACAGCATTTAAAAAGAAAAAACAAAACAGAACAAACAAACAAGAACATAGACAATCAAAAAATACGTTTAAAAAAGTCAATAATTACTTAATTATATGCTCAAAAACTGGTAAATTTTGCAAGAGACTTGAATTGTGCTTAAAATGAATACGAGGAAAAATTACGTAAAGTAGGTACTTAACAATATTTCAACTTGTATAATTCACAAAAATAACTAATTTTTCCTAATAATTTAAAAAAATGCTAGCCCATTATATGTACAAACACTGCACATTCTGATAACCATGATCACAGAATAAGGATATTCTATATTTTCTCGGTAGAGCGCGTATTTTAGTGTTGAATTCCCAACACCTGGATCCAGTGGCGGATCTAGAAATTTTCCAAGGAGGGTGTTCTGAAAATAAAACTTTTTCTATCTCCGCCCCCTAAAAAACCAAGATGGATGTCATTTTAAATAGTTCCTGAAGACAAGTTTCATAATGTGATTAAGTCGTTTCAATATGAACATTGTCGACTGTAGTGCTGCAGATACTCAAAAACAGGAGAAAAACTAAAAACTCAAGCGGTTTTTCTTCTTCTTCTTCGGCCCGAAGGGCAGTGTCCGACCCCCTCCCCCCTTCTATAGATCCGCCACTGCTGGATCAACATTTGGCACTTTACCTTACTAGGCTAGTTGTAAGCTGAACTCCGATGCTGACCACATCTTTTTCCACAATTGTGGATCCAGTGGGGTCCGGCCAGTGGGCTTCAATCTTAAAATTGATCCATATGTCCTTTAGCACGAACGTATCAAATTTCACGATTATATGACAAAATGCACTTTTATTCCCACCAATAAGTTGCTGCCGTACTGAACTTCCAACTCACTGCCCCGCCATTCACCACCGAAGGCACGCTATCCCTCGGCCTCTTCGCGCCTACCCGAAATTCACACCTCGTCGGCGTATTCTGTAAATCTGTCCGATTTATCGCTGGATTCCTGTGCGATTTTTCCGATATAGCCGAGCACAAACTTGAACGTTTTTTCAGAATGAATGACAGCCGTGGCCAACGCTTAACGCAAAAATAACGATTTTTCTTTCGAACGTATAATTCGCAGAATTAAGCGAATTTTTCATTTGCGCATGGTAACGCTAATAGACGCCGACTCGGTCGTTGGTCACATAAAAAAAAAGAGAGAGAGAGACAGACAGAGAAAGAGAGAGGTGAAGAAGAAACAGAAGATGAAGAAGAAAAAAAAACCTCTGCACAGAATAAAAAGAAATGGAAGTCGTCGAAAATGCGGAAGAGAACTTCGAGAGAATTTATCAAGAAGAGAGGATTGTGATGTGAGCGACCCAGTGTAGCCAGCAGACCGCGAGCAAAGGGGTAATAACCTGAATACTAGGTCATAGTGACGTTGGGACGTCGACCCCATGCTGTGTAAGCGTTCGTATAGCCACTGGGACACGACAATGACGTCACGTGCAAAGATTTTCTTCCGGTGACGTCACACTCCGATGGTGGATTATTGGCGGTCCGCAAGGCAAGGCGCAAGGCTCGCACTTGCACGCGTATCTCTTTCAAACTTGCGCCCATATATAATATATTTGCTGACTGACATTCCGACGTATATAACACTCCGGAACCACATCATCAGCTGATCGATGTACACGATGAAATTTCTTTCACCTGTTCGAACCTTCGAATGTTTCACGCTTTATTATGCGTGCACGAGAAAACGATTGCGATGCACAGGAGCCGCCATAGCGCAATAAATACGCCATCGTTCGCCGCCGCCTTTTTTATACATATATATCTTTGGTTCTTTTTCCCATTTTCCCGCAATTGGCTAAATAAGAAAAGCTTTTCACGAAGCTGATCGAAGGACTCCACGTGTAGCTGTACAGTTCGATGCACAAAAATAGCGGTAAAGGCATTAGTAGCTACTCAGCCTTAAATGCGAAGTGGTCGGCAACCCGCGACTCTCGATCGATTTGAAAACTGTAATGGCGGCGAGCACGAAAAATCAACGAAAAACGCGAAACCATTCGTAATTGGATGTGAGAGAATTAGACTGAAAATACTCGATGATATTCCACCGAGATCGCCTCCTCCAATTACCTATACGGTTTCCGCATGTGTACTCAGATTGCGCACATGGCAAAAGTCATCATCAGTATGCGGCTGGTTGTCTTCCGAAAGGTCATCGAACCTCACGCAACCGGAGGAGGAGAATATCGCTCGACTTCGGCGTCGTATTCGCACAAGAAATACAACACATAAAATCGGAAATACGTGTGAGTAAAATTATTTGGGCTTCGTGGCCACGTCGATAAGACGGAATCGGGCTGTTTTGGTCAGTTAGGCTGCGGAAAGGTGGACGGAAATGGCACCATTTTACGAAGGATTCGATTCGGCTGTTGCTGTTGGCGAATCAAAAAGATCACGGAAATGAGCGCGGCTCCGCAAAGTTAACCCTACTGTTCGGCGTTTTTGAAAAAAATTATTTCTTCGTAGTGGAAGGGTGTTTTAGCTTAGGAGCGGACATAAGAAACCAGTTATAGTACTCGCAGGGATGCCACTAAGCTTCATGTTTGAAAAAAGTTGAAGAAAGACAAAAATGACCAAAAAGTGACCAAAATTTAGGTATGGTATGTCATTTTATTGGGTACCCCCTACCCAGTTAAATTTTTCTATCTTTCAATTTTTTACCCTGAAAACCCACAGAGCAGACAATAAATTGACAAATGAGGACTACCGAATACAGGCCTGTAACCAGTGGGCGGGGGGGAGGCATTGCCCCCTCTGGCTATCGGCTTTGCCCCCGGCAAGAATCCGCCGACTGTTTATTTCAGTAAATTTTCTGTAATTGTAATTTTCTTTGCATTTATTAAATTCCATACGAAACATCGTCTTTATATTTATCAACATTAATGATTGTCCACCCTGAAAGTTCAATTGCACCCTCTGAAAAAATTCCTGGCTACAGGCCTGACCGAATATAATTTTTTTTTATTTTTTTATTTACAGCCTTGATTAGGGATTGCGTCCCTTAGTAAGTGGGTCGCTGCCTAATCTGCCCACCGTGAGGCAAAGGCTTCTGTCACCTTTTTCCATATTTTCCTTTCCCTAGCAGTTGTTCCCCAGCGAGGGCCCAAGGTTTTCAGAAATTCATCTACCCATCGGGTAGCTGGTCGTCCTGCATTTCCTTCTCTGTCCAAGGGGATCCACAGAGTGCAAACAGAGTTCCATTATGTCGGTACTCCTCTAATCATGTGCCCCGCATATCTGTATTTCAATTGTTTTATTTTGTACCCTATATTCCTTAACCTCGTTTGCTTCCTGATGGAACTCATTTTCACCCTATCCTCCAACCTGATCCCCAGCATACTCCTTAGCATTGAATTATATGTTTTTTCCAGACGTTCAGTTTGTTTTTTTGTTAGTGACCATGTCTCACATTCGTATGTCAGGGTGGGGACTACATAACTTTCCAAGATTTTTGTTTTGAGCATAATTTTCATTTTACTTTTTAGAATATGTTTTTGTGCCCAGAAGGATTTCCAACCATTCGATATTCTTGCACTAATGATTTGGCCCATATGTTATTGTTAAATGAAATGGTTTGTCCTAGGTATTTGTATTCCTCTACTTTGTTAATTTTCCCCCTTTATAGCCATAGTTCCTTCTCCCCTGCTTTGTTTGACATAAATTTTGTTTTTGATAAATTCATAGAAAGTCCAAACTCTTGGCTTGCACCATGTAGTTCTTTCGTCATTTTTTCCATTTCCTCAAAATCCTTAGCAATAATTACCATGTCGTCTGCAAACCTTAGATGGTTTAGCCAGCGACCTTGAACTTTAATCCCTTTCCCCTTCCGATTTAAAATTCTAAAAATATGGTCCAGTACGCTGTTGAAGAGGTTCGGGGACAAAGGGCCCCCTTGTTCTACACCCCTTTGGACAAGAAACTTTGTGCCCTTCTTGTCCGTCCTCACATAGGCTTCGGAACAACCATATGAGTAGCTGAAAATTTCAATGATTTTGTAAGGAACTCCTTGTTCTGCCAGGGACTGTCATAGCTTATCATGATAGAATCAAACGCCTTGTTGAAGTCTATAAACATCAGCCACGTCGCTATTTTGTATTCCTTTGCTTTTTCAATAATCTGGTTCAGCGATTAGATGTGATCAATCGTGTAAAATTTTTTTCTAAAGCCGCCTTGTTCAGTAGGTTGTTGGAAGTCTAGTATATTGTAGATGCGCTCTTTTAAGATTTTCATAAAGATTTTGGCTAAGTTTGAGGATAGGCTGATGGGGTGGTAGTTGTTAGTATCCGACCTATCACCTTTTTTGTGCAGGATAATGATTTCAGCTATATTCCATTGTTGTGGGGTTATACCTGTTTCCAGTGTTAGATTGAATAGATTTGTTAAAGGTTGCGTTAATGCCTGACTTAGGATTTTTAAAGTTTCATTTTGGATTCAGGGTCGGGTGCTTTACTTATTTTGAGTCCCTACATAGTTTCTTCACCTCCTCGCACAGGATGGGGAGGACTTGTTCTTTGTTAGTAGTTTTTCTCTCCACTTGTTATTATTTTCGCTGGGGTTTGCCGTGTATAAATGTTTGTAGAACTCTGTTGCCACTTCCACTAATTCTTGTCTTCCGTATTTTTCGATTCCTGAGTCGCTTTTCAGCTTTGGGAGCATGAAAGTGCCTGTTTGAATAATTTATTTTTATTTTTTTACTGCAGCCGTTTTCCTGCACTATTTTCTCTATTGTTTTAGTATCAAATTCGGAGACATCCTGTCGAATTTTTTTCTGATGAGTTTTCTTAGTTCACTAAGCTCTATTACTTCCAAAGTTGTTTTATGTGGTTTACTGTTCAACGTTGTTCTTTTTGCTATAAGTCTTTTGGTTTCCAGAGACAGCTTATCATCAGTTATTATGGTTTTGCTTTTTTGACTCCCACTAGTTTTTCCGTGGTTTTTATAGCTTTTTCCAATACGTTATATTTCTTCTGGAATTTCAGAGTCGAGTTGAAACCGTTTTTTGCCAGTTCTTTTCCGAGGATTTGGTTGGCTATTGCATATTTGTGTACTGGTATAATGAAGTTACTTCATACTGAAGTTCTTTTTTCCTGCTGAGTGTGTGGCTTTTTTGGTATTTTTAGGAGACATCTTCCCATCTTGTGGTTCGAGGAGAATTCAAATTTGTTCAAAATTTCTTGGTTAGAGACTATCTTTAAGTATATCGTAGGTTAGAAAATGGTAAATTTCGTTTCTGGTTTTACTATTTGGCGACTCCCAGGTCCATTTTCTCTTGTTTTTTTTTGTTAAAAAATGTTGATACAAGTTTCAGGTAATTTTGTTCAGCAAAGTCTAACAGTTTCAAACCATTTTCGTTTGTGAGCCCTGTTTTAAATGGTCCCACACTAAGGTTTACGGTGATATCATTTCCGATCTTGGAGTAGAAATCGCCCATTACTACGGTGCAGTATTTTTGTTCCTGGCTTGTTATTTTGTTTAGTTGCTGGTAGAAGGTATCCTTTTCTTTTTGTTTAGCTCCTAAAGTCGGGACATATACTTGTATTATTGTAATTTTTAATTTCTGAGTTGATCTGTAGCTTTATCAGTGCTATTCGTTCTGATGTGCTTTGGATTTTTATGATGTTGTTTGTGAGGTGTTTGTTTATATAAAAACCTACCCCCCCCCTGTACCTTGGGTCTCGCCAAAATAGTAGAATCAGTTTCCGTTTTTTCTTTTGATTAGGTTTTTTCCGTTTATTTTGGTTTCGCTAATAACTACTATGCCAAAATTGATTTTTTGTAGTGCGTTTTCTAAATCAATTAGTCTATCCTCACTAGCCAGTCCCTGACAGTTGAATAAAATTTGTAGGCTTTCAAAGAGAACGTGTTGGGTTTTACAGATTTTTGATGACTTAGGTGACAGATTGCTGTGGACTATTTACCCCACGGTGTCCACTAGCCAGATTGGGGCATCACCGAATATAATAAGTTTATTTTAATGAATGAAACAGAAGCAGGATAAATTAAGAATAAGGAATAAAATCACAATTGTGTCACTTAATACTTTGTTAGCATACGCCTTTGGTGTGAATTTTGGGTTTTCAATATAACACAGACAGGTCTACAAAAAAGAAAAAAATTTCTGGTGTCGAGGACTTTATAACTGATTTTAGGTATTTTTGGGGAGTTGAATCCAAGTGTGACATCAGGTTTTCTCTATCAGCTCTAGTTTCTTAGATAAAATTAAAAACTCTGTTAGTTATGCGAATACACGCTGTGTACGTCGTTCGGTTAGTAGGAAAAGGTGCTATCTGCAAAAAACAAATTTTATAGGAGAGAAGTCTAAAGATTTCGAAACAGCTTCAACGAATCTGTTAAAAAACTGGGTTTTAACTAAAAAAGGTGTAACAATGCTTCTACATTCAACTAGGAATACATCTCAGAGATGAAAACATTCCACTTCTCTTTTCTTTAAACCTTTTCATATTGATGAGTTTTGTTAGTAGTTTATTTTTAACCCCTTTTGTTTTCTGCGTTTTCTGTTGAACTGAGGCAATATTTTATCATTTACTGTAAGATATCTTGTAGATAATAAAATTACCTATCCAACGATACCAAAATGTCACTTCGTGAAAAAATTACAGATAGCACTTTTTCACCCCCTCCCCCGATTTTTAAGGAAATTAAACTACGTGGCCAAAGTTTAATTTTTTTCAAACGAAAACTGTGTATGTTTTTAACCCCCTTCTCTCCCTAACCTTCATAACAAAACAGAACAGAAAAACGAAAAAAAACCAAAACCGAAAAAAAAAACTAGCATCTGTTTCTCATAATATTTATGAAAAGTGAGTACCATGTAGAAGTAGTTTGGCAATGCAAGGAGGCAATAGGCAACTCAATTGTCTTTCACGAACGTATTTCTTGGATGCGAGAATGAACACTGAAGAAAACGAATTAATCAAAAAGTTTCTCATATCAGCAATAGGCGTAGATTAGTGGAAACTTTTTTCATAAAAATGAATTAAAGGAATTCGCATCCAATATTTGTGATTGCCTGCTATCAGTTCGAGCAATAGATGATCTTGCCACTTCAGATGCTGGTGTGAAAATGTCTCACAAATTAAGAAAAATGATTCCAGTAACTACAGGGGTATTACAGAAACTTGTGTGCTCGTTATTTATTGGGCCACCCCACTCGATGACGGTGGAGTGGCATATTAGGTATTATCAAATAAAATCAAATCATCGACTGTCTACGTTGGATGCGGCCAAAATGTTCAAATTGGGTGGCCAAAAAAAGGCCACTACGTGGCTTTCGGGCCACACAGGACTTACTTAAAAATCGGAGTGCCTTTTCACACTAACCCAACGATATAATATGTATTTATTAGTGGTCGTGATGTCGACAGTTCGGCCACGTCGGGATCTCAATTTGGATTCTTCGGTCTCAGAAGTTTCAATATCAAAAATTTTACGAGTTGACTTGAAATCATTATTTACCCTACAACTTCCTCTTTTAACACTGAGCTTGATTTTTCGTGAGTCACGTAAATTTTGCTCATTTCGAGTGTAAAGTTCAAATTAATTATGGAAAACAAATCAGGGTTGAATAAAAACTCATTAACATCTTTGAAATGAGTGACAAGAAAGTCCATATTTTGATAACTTCACTCAATTTTCTAAGGAAGGTTAATTTTCTCCACCACAAGTCCAATTTTTAATGTTAGTACTCTCTCGAAATTGAGTGGAATGGTTTCAACAGTTATGAGCTGTGAGAAACGAGATTTCCAGAATCATTTTCTGAAGCATTTCCAACCCTCCCTCAAGTGAGGCCTTTTGCCTATTTAAAAGTCTACCTTCTCCTCGTTACAGGTATCGATGGACTTAACTCTCAGTCCAGCCAGAAGATTCAATTGCCATTTAGCATTTGTCACGATTCCGTGAGCAAAAACGGCCGAGTCCGTTATAATTATTTGTGATTGGACTTTATCATCTATTAAACAATTAGTATTTATAATAAATACATGTACTACACATAATGTGTATTCGCATAACTAACAGATTTTTTATTGCATCTAAAAACGAGAGCTGATAGAGAAAAACTCATGTTATATTTGGATTCAGCGTCCCAAAAATATCTAAAATCAGTTATAAAATCCTCGGTACCAAAACCACTGTTTACCAGTGTTATTAATATAACGAAAAGAAAAATTAAATTAAAGGTACCAAAAGAAGAAAGTCAAAAAGTCCAATGAGTCCATAGTATAACTACAGTCTTAGGTAAAATTAAGGGAGGAAAAAGTGATACTAAATAGACTGTATCAATTTATTCTTGATTTTACAGGGTGTCTACAGAAATCGAAAAGTAAAAATTAAATACTTCTTCAAGACCCTTTGCAGGACTGTAGTCGGAATATTTATCATCTTTTCCCCAAGTGTGCACATCTTTTTTTTTGTTTCCAATTATTTTATCCCCTTTACCTCTCCCTCCTTTTTGCTCCCCCCACTTCCCTCCTCTTGTGAATATAGATCCTCCGCTACACTTTTTAATGACCAATCATATATAGGTATCGTAAAAAATATATTTTTGAGCATTTCTAATAAAAACGAAGAGCTTTTCAATGTTTTAAATTTAATTTTAGCACTTTTCAGGACTTTTAGGACCTACTTTCAAAATTCAGGACTTTTCAGCACCTATAGACACCCTGTTTTACAAATCTTTGTATCCAATACAGATGTTTCTTTCAATAATACTCTTTCTTCATTTTCAAGATTTTTTGCAACTTGAATAATGGCTTGTGCTACGGAAGCAGCAGTCATATGACATTTATCAATGGCTTTTTTCAATTTTTTATTACCCAAGGCAATTACGTCGCAGTATGATTTTTGTTTTTCAGCTAATGCTGCCTTCTTCAATTTTCTTCCGAATCCTGAAGAGATTTTTTGTATTCCGCAATTTCTTTTTTTTTTTGAATACGTTTTTCTTCTTCTGATTTCATCCTAACGCGCTTTTCTTCTCCCCTTTTTTCTTCAAGGTAGACTTTATACGCTGCATGTGAGGCACTAGTTTTTCAGAAGTTCTGGAGTGATTGGAACCAGTTCTGGTTTATTTTTGTACTGCTTCAAGGCACTTCGTATATTCAGTTCAGCATTAAGTAGTTCAATGGACATACGAGCCTGATTTTCTGAGACCATATTGCCAGACTCGAGAAAAGAGCGTTCAACATCTGCAGAGCCGTGATAAACAAGAAATGAAACTTTAGCTAATAGTGATATATTAGGATATTTTAATTCGCCAGAAGGAATTTTCAACTGGAAAACTTTCTTCCAGTACTCTATTACAGATATTTTCAAGTCGTCATCTGTGATGTCACATTGAAGCAAGTTCAATTCGTCTCTGATTTCATCGGCGGGAATTTCCAGAGGTAATTTATCAACAATTTTCAACATATCCTGAATATTTCTCTTCTTACGATCCTTCTTTTCTTTTGGCAATAAGAATCGAAAGTTCTTCACCATGTAGCACGGCTGTTCAGGATTAAGAGAGGTTTTTTCTAAAAGATGTTTTCAAGCGGCTGTTATCTGCAGTCTATTCACGCTCGCGGCTCGTCACAAACACTGTTCTTCCACTTTCATTTTCCGGTTATTATTTTACTTTATTTTGTGTGTGAAAACATGAAAAAAGTAACTTTTAGTGACTTTTTTTTTTTTACAGAAAACGTAATTTTCGATAATCAACATTCATAGGCGCAAATAGATGGGGGCTTGGGGGACTTAGCCCCCCTAAACTTCTAAACAGCCCCCCCCCCCAACTCTGAAAGATTACTGAAGAAAATGATGCAGGGAGTGGTATTGCTTCATAATAAGAGGGCTTAAGCCCCCCCCCCCAGTTCTGAGCTCTATTTGCGCTTCTGCCAACATTTGAAAACGTGATCAAGCCATTAAACAGTGACCAAATGGCACCCCTGTAATTGTCGAGAAAATGATCGTATGTATACATATATTCTGAAGACAAAATGAGTAACAAACGGGATTTGGCTGAAAATGATTGAGGGTGATGGCCTAACATATTGGAAATTCTCATACCTATCCCTTCTACTAATGTTTCAAGAAGGTTTAAGCTCTCCAACCTAAAGAAATAAAAAAGTTTTTCTTCAAAATTCCGGAGTACTATGAAGTATGAAAAAAAGAGTCAACCAAAAATTGTTCGACATCAGATACTCAACAGAAATCGTCTCCAGTACATTTTTCGTATCAAACCTCAGAAATGTCGCAAATGAAGGATTCAAAATGACCTTTTCAAGCAGCACAGTTTACTGCAGGCCCTTTGGAGATAAAAGCAGTTTTTCAGATTTTCTCTCATTTCATTGGATGTTTAGAGTAAAAGGAGTTCAAATTTTACACGCTCTCGATTCCCTACCTCCGTAGCTCTCCAAAAATGTTTTGTCCTCCCTCGCTCCGACCTTTTAAATCCAACACATGTGAAGTCGGGTAGTTTTTGTGCTTCAGTGGTTTGGACAAGCAGCATGTTGGGGAAAGTTTTCAAGCGGATATATTGCACAAAAATTCCATTGGGATATTCGAGGACCATGAATTCAGTTTTGATATCATTGCACCGAAGTTGAGAATTATGGTGGCGTCGAAGGGGGGGTTAAGGTCAGAAATGTCATAAAATACAATACGAGTATCAGGTATAAAGTTTTCAAGGTTACTATATTCATTTCTCATATTATTTTGATTCTGTTTTCATAGCTTAGGAATCTGACTGGAAAAGAGGAAGGTAGGGTCAAAAATTGAGAGGAATAGGAAATACAATATACCCATTACTTTTGGCTTTTATGCGGTTGCTGAATTCATGCTGATGTCAGTTTCCCTGTAACTGAAAACTGTGGCACCTAATGTGGAGGTCAAGATCAAATAAGTCCGAAAATACAACATGAGTATGAAGAATATGGTTTTCCAGGTCGCTGAAATCAGTTTTTACCTTACTTAAACTCTACTTTTAATCTTAGCATCAGCGGAGAGGAGAAGGAGGAGCTGAGATTGAAAATAATGAGAAATGCAATATATCACTTCAAGGGATGCTCGAGCACTGACAATAAGCATCTGCTCGTTGCCATCACTGCTCACAAGCACATCAATCATAAAAATTTTAACCATTCCTATTTTGTATCGACACCAACATTCTTTCCTCTGGCACCCTGCCAAACCAAAAGTGAAGGAAAAATAAAATGAAAATTACTCTTAACCCCCTCTACGAGTCCATGAATTGATACTTTTTCATTAATTAGACAGATGAGGTATTCATAATACGCGGAGGAAGAGTCAATCAGAAGCAAGTCTTGATGTAAGGTGACCTTATATAATAATGTGGTTCTCAAGTTGTTTGCTTAAAAAAATTGAGATACTGGAGCTTTCTCAAATTTTTATGATGCGGTATTTTCAAGACATTAATCACGAGACCATTTGAACTGGTACAGGTCGGTCAGTGGCCACGAAAAGTAATTTTCAACTAACGCAAAATGTTTTTGAAATATTTGGTCAACGGCCTAATCTTGGGTCCTCCTAATTTTGTCATATTTAAGTACCACTATGATACATTCGAAGGGATATCAGAACACTGCTCTATAATTCTAAACAAATCAAAACAATTGCAGAATCACTCAATGACATAAGTATCCTAAGATAAAATATCTTGTGTAGCGTATTAAATGAACTTTTATTGTGCCAATTAATTAGGTCGTGATACTCGAGTCGATGAAATACACCTCAGAGTTATTTTCATTGTTATTTTTGAGTAATTAATATTGCACTAAAATGGATCAAATTCTTACACCTGTAATCAATTTCAATTACCCCGCAGTTGCAAGACCAACTAAGATACAGTATGAAGAAGGTTACAAAAGTGCCTCGCTACGGATTTTATTGCCTCAGTCGTTAAATTAATTTAAAGTTTTTCGTCATTTTTCAGGCGTGCGTATTTCGTTCAGAATCGAGAGTTAAGTTCAAGTTTTTCTTACAAAGGAAATCCTTAAAACTTCGTAGTTTGATATAGTTGAAAATTCAAGTGTAAGAAAACACAAAAATACGTTCGATGGCGATATCTACTCATTCACTGGTAATGTTATTATTTTTGCAATTTTAATTGAAAAATTTCACGATACATTCCAATGTGAAATTTTTTATTTTTATAACACCGAATGAAACTGTAAACGAATAATATGTCAGTGACGGATCCAAAGAGCAATCCCGGGAGGGGTAATTCAAAATAAGGTTTACCTTTCTCATACACCTCCCTTCCCAGTACTTAAATAATTTTTTTTGCTCTCACGAATGTAAATATAGATAAGAGAGAAATACTTAGTTTTGAAAAATTTGTACCATATAGACTCTTTTCCCATTTACCTTGAAAATGAAATTGTTTTCTAAAGTTCAGGGGTGGGTAAGAGCATTTCCTATAGGATCAAACGATGATTCAGGTTATGATCTACACATCATTAATCTTTTTACTCGAATGGTAATCATCGTTCTCCTAGTTTTCAGATAACATAGCATTTTTTTGGGGGCGAAAGACTAAGATAAGATAGGTGTGAATCGGCCTAAGTCAATTTTTTCACATGTTTCTTCAGTCTTCTATTTGCAGTGGTAAAAGAAAATTTCAGAGCCCATCGTTACAATCCTCCCCCCCCCCCTCCAGAGGGGTGTAGCCTCTAAATATGATTTTCACTCTTTCGGCTCTATCTTGGGCATTTTTCACTCGAATGTTATGAAATTTGGCATGTCGGTGAAGGCTCTCAGTATAAATACCACCACATTAAAAAAAAAATTCTACCTTTTTTTGACCTCGAAAGTCGATTTGAAATTTTCAAAATAACGCTCACACAGCCATTTTTGAGTTTGGAAAAAATTTTAATTTGCAAATATTCCTCAATGTATTCCCGCCTTCATGCCAATTGTCGGCATTTCTAGAAAAGTGACACATACCTAAACGCTCAGAAAAACTTTTTTTTTTCTATTTTTTTCCCACTAATTTTTGCTCACCGAACTGAAAAACCAGATCTGGCACCAACTTCTTTTCAAGTAAAAGTTATATGAAGGGTAACCTCCGTCTAAAATTTTTAGCTACACCCGTACTTTTTCACCGGGGATATGATACTTCTTTATGTTTACTATGTTGAATTTAGATAGATGAATGATGGAAATGAAATTTTAAAAAACAAAGTAGAATGCACGGAAAAGGCTTTGGATAACATTGGAATAAGCAGTTGTAAAAAAGCAAATTGAAATTGTAACTAATGAAGACATTGATAAAGATTAGATTATCCAAAGCATGTTACTTTTTGCTAGTAATTCCTTTTCAAACATTTTGTGTTTTTTTGTTGTTTTTTTGTGGCACGCCTTTTTTAATTTTCGTTCCATTATTATTGATCATTTTAAAAGTGATTAACGTGAACTTTCGTCTTGCATATATGTAAGCCTGTTGACTTAATATATTTTTGAATGATTTTATTTTCTCTTCATTTTCTCAAAATACCATTTGGCTTATCAGTGTGTATATGTTCATATCAAATTTTTTTATTTATCACGAATCAAATCTACGTGTTCAATATGTAGTACTTATGCCCCACGGGGCCTATTAGTTGAAACTTATAGGTTACCTGAAACAAATAAAACGCCAACAACACTGCTTATTGCAATGTTATTCAAAGCCTTTTTACGGACATTTTATTTATTTATTTTTTTTTAAATTTTATTTCCACCATTTGTCTAAAATCGATATACTAGAAATAAAGAAGTATCATATCCTCGGTGAAAAAGTACTGGGGTAGCTAAAAATTTTAGATGGAGGTTACCCTTTATATAATTCTTACTTGAAAAAAAAAAATTGGTGCCGGATCTAGTTTTTCAGCTTGATAAGCAAAAATCAGTGAAAAAAATTGAAAAAAAAAAGATTTTTGAGCGTTCGGGTATGTGCTACCTCTCAAATGCTAAAAATTGACATAAAGGAGGGAATACATAGAAAAATATTTGCAAATTAAAATGTTTTTGCCAGCTCAAAAATGGGAGTGTGAGCGCCATTTTGAAAATTTCAAAATCGATTTCGATTTCAAAAAAGGTATATATATTTCAAAATTTGGTTGTATTTATACTGGAAGCCTTCACACACATGCCAAATTTCGTACCATTCAAGCAAAAAATGTCCATGGTAGAGCTGAAAGAGTGAAAATCATGCATTTTGAGGCCACACCGCTCTGGAAGGGGGGGGGGCGTAAGATTGTAACGATGGACTCTGAAATTTTCTCTTACCACTGCAAATAGAGGACCAAAGAAAAATGTGAAAAAATAGACTTAGGCCGATTCACACCTATCTTAGCTTGCTGTAGCCTTTCACCTCCCCCCCCCCCAAGAAAGTACTATCTCAGATTACCTGAAAACTAGGTGAATGATGATTACCATTCAAGTAAAAAGATAAATGATATTTAGATTTAGATCATAATCTGAATCATCTTTTTGATCCTATATGGAATGATCTTGCCCACCCCTAAACTTTAGAAAACCATTTCATTTTCAAGATAAATTAGAAAAGAATCTAAGGTATAAATTTTCCAAAACCAAGTATTCCTATCTTATCTATTTACATTTGTGAGAGCAGAAAAAAAATGATTTAAGTACTGAGGAGGGGGTGTATGAGAAGGATAATCCTTATTTTTAATTACCTCTCCTAGGATTGCTCTTTGGATCCGTCACTGACATATTATTCGTTCACAGTTTCATTCAGTGTTATAAAAATATTTGCAAATTAAAATCTTTTTGCCAGATCAGAAATTGCAATATGAGCGCTACTTTGAAAATTTCAAAATCGATTTTAGAGGTCAAAAACGGTTAAAAAAATCAAAAAATTTGGCTGTATTTATACTGAGAGTTTTCACCCACATGCTAAATTTCGCAACATTCGAGCAAGAAATGCCCAAGATAGAGACGGAAGAGTGGAAATGATATATTTCGAAGCCACACCCCTCTGACGGAGGGTAGGATTGTGACAATGGGCTCTGAAATTTTCTGTTGCCTCGGCGAATAAAGGACTGAAGAAAAAGTTACAAAATTCGACTTATGCCGATTCACCTACCTTACATAGCCTTTCTTCTGTGAGTAATTATTATTTTAAATTTCGAGTCAACAATACTACATATTTGAAATTAGATAGTATTTTTTGGAGGCGGAGGGCAGAAGCAAATAAAAATTATGACAAAACCGGCAATTTTCTGATTAGGGCAGCTCCAAGAAAAAAATTTTGGAATAGACGCTGATTTTATGTATATTTACCCTTTTACGTTTTAGGGCATACGTGACTACTTATAGGCTAAAGTTCGATTTCGGCCCTCTGTTTTTCAACAATTTCAGACCAAAGGGGATCTGACGAGTGAACTCCAAAATTAATTCGTATGTTTACGAATTTATAACAAAATACACGATTTTCCTCCAATCAGTATTATACTGACCAAACTCGGCGAATTACGTTTCTAGTTTTCATCACTTATCCATTCGCAATGTAAGAAGCAAACTTGTATCTAATTCACTCTTTATCTTTGGGGTAAGATTAGCCAGCACCACTATCTACCACAAATCAACAGGCGTAATCCGGATCTCTGTTTCCTCCCTTTTTCTTTGTATAGTGGCCTTCCGACCTAGAGTCCTGTATCATTTTAAGAATCGCATTCTCTTCAACTTCGTCATCGGGTTTTCGCACGTAATTCCTCCAAATAGCCTCCTTTCGAAAAGTAAACAATTACGAATTTTAAAAACGTATTGTGTACACCAGTAAGCGCGAACAGTTTCTAAGAACGCCACCAACAAGCTCCTTCTCTTTCTCTGTTGCACGTGTCGATTAAACCTTTCGCATTATTCTACACCGGCATTTAGTTCTCCGTGAAAGAGTTAACTAATCCTTCTGTCCGAGCGGACCGGTCAGCACATGAATGAAAACGGAGAAAACGCCTGCTTCGTCCGGTGTGAATCGAACAATTCCAAATCAAAAGCTACCTTTTAACTCGCCACATTCGGTGAAAGGTTGGAAATATCTTTTAATAAAAGGGATTTCAGCGGGCTTAGCGCGGGCTCGGGCTAATATCAGCAAAAGAGGGAATAATAACTTTGTTTAGGTATTGAGGTTTCGATACGTGTTGTCGAATTGGTTTGTATTTATCTATAAAGCCATCTGCCGCTATATATTCGTGTATAATTCTTTTGTGCGATAATGTAGTACCACTTGAAGCACACGTTAAGTGCGGATTACAAGGTTTATATCCGAAGGAACTCGACTGTCCGCCGAAGGTAGCCACGGCAGCGGCGGCATTTTGCGGGCTCTTGCGTGGGCGCATAACCGCCACTTGTTGTTTTATACGTGCTCGACCAACTTCAGATGAGTGCAGATTAGTTTATTGATCATTTACGCGTATATTGGACGGCATATAGCGAACGTTGTGGGCGGAAATGCGGATTTTGGACATTTTTTGCGTAGAATTCTACGCGAGCACGGGATGCGCCAACGATTTCGCTTCACAGTTATGGCGAAGACAGATATATGTGTGAGATGGAGCGTACAGGTACACTTTAGCTCCCTAAAAAATTGGGCGATAGGGGTCCAAAATTTTCGTTTGTACCCCTCTCCTCCAGAAAAGGATTAAAAATTATTCAGCAAACGCGCCTTCAGTAGGAACGGAACCAGAGGGGGGGAGGAGGATAAACTATACAGGTAAGACCCCTCCGTTAGGCGTACAGCACTGCTGTCGTCACTGTGATGATTTTCATTTGCAGGGTGTGATTTTCCAGCACGGAAAGGAAAAAGCTAAATCATGGAAAGAAAATAAGATATGCACGGAATTAATATGTGACGTGGGATGAGATAACCGACCTTACGTGAGAAAATGAAATTTCGAGAACAACGCGTTCTAAGATACCTTGCAAGGTTCCCGCCTATTTCGTGTCTGTACAAACTCCGATCCCAGAGCAATCTAGCATCACGTTTATGAAGTAATAATGGTCTTACATGAAAGAGTAATGCAGTTCCAACAAATTTATGTCATAAGCCCGTAATTGAATGCGTCCATTGATAAGGGGCCTAAGTACGAAAATTACATTTTGAGAAACAAGCGTTTAAAAGTTTGAGTTTATATCTAATAATGATTATTTGGGTAATAATTAATATTATATTATGAAGTTGGAAGTCCCATTATGCAATCCTAAAGTATGAAGAGCTGAGGTCAAACGTAGGCGGAGATATGGATTGTGAAGAGTGTGACGAAAAGTTAGGCCCTTTTTTCCTTGGATTACTTTTTCTACTTCTTTTTTAATAGAAAACGAACACTGAAAAAGAATAAATACACACACATGCTCTCAGGGGCGTAGCCACGGTTCTTTGGGGGGATCTGAACCCTTCCCCCTTTGCATCAGCCGAAAATGTGAAAAAATTTTAATTTATTCTGGTACACCTGTAATGTTGTAAAAGTGAAACGACCTCCTCCCCCTTCATACCAAATCTGGCTACGCCACTGCCTGCTCTGAAATCAATATATTATTAATGAAAAATAATTAATAACACAGAAAAGAAGACAAAACCTGAACAATAATCACCTATATCACGGAGCTCACTCTATTACTTTTTAGAACAGTTATGTTTGATCCCCTATTGCGCTAGATAGCGCTGTAGTGTGAGGTGTTTATAGTGTTCTTGACCTGCCGAATCGAATAACATCATTTATTAAAACAGGGCCTAGGTGAACTTAGGCCCTTTTTCTGTGGACGTATTCAATTTAATTTTCTGACCTAAGATCGGTTTCCTTATTCCACATCACGTATGTATATTACAAGCGGCTGATAAACATTTCGCGCAAATAAAAGAAAAATGGCAGGGAAAAAATGAAAGTCGTACGGAAAATTGAGAATTGAGCGAAAGAAAAAGAGTTACACATAATTTAAATCGATTTGCGTATACAAAACTGTCGGCAAACTACATGACAATGAGGGCACGTTTAGCTTTAACGGGTCTACCTCACTTCCTTTTCACGCCAACAGGAGAACATTTTCGGGACCGAATCAAAAATCTGACGCGATATTCGAAATCAACGACCCAAGGAACCAGCGGGTTTTTTGAGTTTCTCACGAGAAGTGATTAGTCTAAACTGCAGCAAAGGCATTCAAACTTGAAATAACTGGAGTTCAGAAAAAGCTTGTATATTGAACGATCGATAGCAGAAGTAGACATGGCTGAGAGTGCTGAAACGTAAACTAAACTGCACGGATGTCCTGCCTGCCGATCGAGGGAGAAAATGGAGAGTGAGTCATGAGAATAAAAAGAAGAGCGTGGTTTAGAAAACAGTACACGTATGTAGATGACGAAAGACGTTCCTAAGACGCTTCCATCGTGCTACGCAGAAAGTAGATAGGCAGGACAATTTGTACAAAAATGTACAAGATTCCCAGTCGGTGGTTTTGTTGGCCAGGGGTTGAGTTCTACTAGTTTGAACCGGGACAGCAAGGTATGTCATCAAGATCGGTATGTGATCGGAGCTCAGGTCAGGAATACCAACTATACGAAGATGGGTTATTGGTAGCCCCTTGACCAGGAAAAAATCGATAACATCTGGTCTTTTGTTTAGGTCTGCCGGCCAGTAGGTTGGACTTCCTGGTGAGACTGGGTGGCAATTTACTTTTGAGGTCAAGTGAAAGATGACTTGCCCTCGCGGGGAAGAGATGCGTGTGACGTGAACTTAACTCGTACTTTCTGAGCACCACCACTACTATATCGAATATCAAAAATCCAATGATTTACTTGAGATGCTTGATAAGTTAAAACTTTCAGAATAATTTTATTACGTATCTTACAGTCCTTTAAGACTCAGGTTTCATCTTCACGACATGATGTTTACCCTTTACCCCTCTATCCATCAGTCATCATATGCTTATGCGTCAAGAAAACATTTGCCGAGGACTTTTATCGAAATTCAAATCAAAACATTATTCGCTAATTCGGCATTAGATTATTCGTATAATATTATCTGCGGCAAAAATTTACTTACATTTCCTAGTACAAAACTACAGAGAGAAGATATATATGAAAAAAAAATAAACTACTCAAAAACTATTATAAGGGTTTCGAATATCTCGTAAAGATTTTTTTTACAGATACCGCGCGACTGCGACTCCACGTAGAGGAGAAGGGCAAACCATCTGCGATAATTTACCTTTTCGAACTCCGTTGGAACTTACCTTCGACAAAAAAAAAAAAAAAAAAAAAATCCCATCACTTTTTTTGAAGTGAGAAAGGGAACGCGGAAGTCTGCACTGTTGTTCTCAGGGTAGTAGCGCGATTTATACAAGGTGGTTGAAAATTAAGAATCTGATTGCACTTGATTTGATGCATATTGGAGAGCATTCTCGATTCTGGAATTGCTATTCGAACTCGACGTACCTAAGTAAAACTGAATTTTTTTGAGGGAATTTTAACCGAGTTAATGAGTTTTACAGTGTTTTAGTCAAATTTGAAACAGTTTTACGGAGTTTGGGAAAGGCTAGACATGTCTGAAAGATTTATGAGTAGTTCTAGAGGGGTCGTGCAGGGCGCTTTGAATGAATTTTGAGAGAATGTTAGTTTCATGCAGTCTTAAAAGAAGCTGAGAGTGCCTAAGGGATTTAAAATACAAGCGAGTAACGAAGTGAAACACATTTGGAGAGAATGGTAGACAGTTTTCCTAAGTGAAAGCTCTGGAATTTTTTTATCATTTAATTTGTATTTGAGTCCTCCGCCCCCAACAGGTGCCTGAGGGTCCAATTGACAGGGAGGGACAGTAGTTACAATATGTACCTAATTATTATCCTGGAAAAAAAAAAAAAAAAAAAAAAACTATTCGAAGGAAAAGTGGGGGATCAAGAAGAAGGAAAAGAAGACAGAAAGAGGGAGAGGGAGAAAGGCACCAGAGCAAGGGCAGAGCGGGGAGTGAGCGGCACGCAAGTCCACAGACGGCAGTTGAGAATTGTGAATTAAGAACTGTGGGTTGGGGGATGCCAAGGGGCCGAAACAAACCACACTTGTGGGGTATAAAGAAAAGAACTGCAGAGTCTAGGACCTACATACTTGTTTTTTAGACTCATAATCTCAAAGCCAACCAAAAGTTTTTTGTATATAATTTCAAAAGGATAATATGTAAAGATTTTGCAATATAGGTAATTCATAAATCTTTTTTGAATTTTCTCAATTTTATCTTTGCCTTGTTGGGTTCTGGGATCCCATATAACAGAGGAGAATTCCATTGATCTGACAAAACTAGAATAAAGAATTTCCATTGTTTCTAAATTTTTATAACAAGTTCCATTTCTCTTTATGAAGCCAACCATTCTTTTAGATTTTAAAGTTATGCGATCGATATGCGTATTGAATAATAATTTCGAATCCAAAATGATGCCCGCCTTTTACAAAATTTACACACCTAAGTGTATCTTTTTTTATTTTATACTCGCGTAAAATGGGACATATTTTTCTTGAGAAGGTAATTTTTTCACACTTGTCAGTATCAAATGGTAACAAGTTAATATCACTTCACTCAACTGATGAGTCAAGATCTTGTTGCAGTTTAGCACAGTCATTTTGAGATTTTATAATAATTTTATAAATTTTCATATCATCTGCATACAGCAATAATTTTTAATACTGGATTTTTTCAGAAACATCATCGACAAAAATTAGAATGAAGATTCGTGTCGCAATAAACTCTGGTCTTTTTTGTGCTTTTGGGGCCAAAATTCTCCAATCCGAACAACATTTTCTCAACTTTTCTCAGCTGGCCGACTTGATGGGGCGAGGTTCCCCCCCCCGTCCCCACGGCCATGTTTCAATAAGTCTTTAAGAGTGAGTCTGAAAAAGAGTCTCACTGAGTTCTCAACTTTGAAATAGTTTCGAATAGTTAGGAGGAGTCTTGAAAAAGTCCCATAAAATCTTACACAGATTTGCAAGACCTTGAAAATATTTCGAACATTCTTACAAAGCTGGCAGTCTCATAGAGTCTTGAGAGAGCAGAAACGTATTTACAAGACTAGTAGGAGAGCATTTCCTTACCATGTAGGGCCGAAAGCGGCTTAGCTGATGTGCTGAAAAACGTTTTTCCCTCGTCTCATCATTATTCTCAGAAGAGTTACTCACTTAAGGGAAAATTTTTAGGGCGGTACTAAATGCGCGAGTGTAATACTATTTTTACATTTTGGATATGTCTGCTACTAGATTTCTAAGGTGTAATATGTGTATGTGCAACATCTGCTACATAAAAGTCGCCATCACCGATGGAATCTTCGCTAATTTCCTTAATTATTTTACAAACAAGTCAAGAACTAAGTAGATGCTAAAAAGAATTCATAAGGCAATATTTTTCCCGCATTTAAAAATCTAAAACACAAATTCAGTTTACGAGGCCCAATCATGTAAAATCAGTTCTTTTTGCACCACTCGTTATAACGATATTTTTTTCTTTTTTTACGGGTATAATATTACTATCATTCTTTATGCGAATAGATAATAATCGTCCAATTTTTGAGAGGGTGAATATACTTTTACCTCCCTCGTTTTTTTTTCTCTAGAATTATTATTTTTTCCTTCCTTGTAGACTTCTTTTGTTGATGAATTTTTTTACCTGTTTCGTCTGTCATATCTTCTCACTTGTTTAATCTTTTATCTGATTATCACCCACGTTTTTGTCCATGTCTAGACGCTCGGGGTAACAATTTGCACATTAATCAAGCAAGACTATCATTTAACCCTTTTTTTCTTCATACAAAAAAAATTTGATGAAAGATTACCGCTGAGATTATTTTTGATAACAAAACGCGAAGTATTTGAGCAATTAACCCTTTCCTCGGTTCATCCACCTAAACACACCCCGGTACGTAAAAATCGCTTTACTTCTGTTTCGTTAGCGCCTGTAATTTCGTGGAAGGGTGTGGAAGGGTGTTCTCACGTTTTCTTCTCCTCTCTCTCTCTCTCTCTTTCCTTTTTTTTTCTTCTTTTTCAATCTCTCGCGATGGTTAAATTCACTTTTAGTTCTGCAGCAACGTATGTACACGAATTGCTGGCTGTCGCAAATCACATGCCCAGTGGACATTCAACAGCTGGAAAATCGGCAACCAGGTGCAGAAGACGCCCATTGACCCTCATTACAAATTAAGACAAGCACGGTCAATCGGCGAAATTTGAAGGCGTGAGCGGGACCGACGGCAGCCAGCAAAATAGGTTCCGCAATTTCGAAAAACCTCCGGACGGTGGTCGTGGAGCCCCCCGCTGGGCGAACGCGGGCGAATTCGTCGTTGTTTGTGGTCATTCGTCAACAACTGGGCAGACACGTGGCTTAGAAGAATCGCCGATGACCACCTATACATATCGGTGCCGAATAAATATGCTCTCTCGCTAATTGTCCGCATCTTGAGGAATATTCAATAACTCCGAGTCTATTGTATATTTGGGCACGGCGTTTGGCGCTCGCCATCGGCCAGACTCGTAAATCTTTATTCCCATCACCTGCAGCCTTTTTTTTTCACCTTTATCAAAAGCGAAAATAAATGCTGTTCGATAACAACTGTGAAAGCAAATCGAAAATTAACGATTTTTAAATCGCTATTAATCATTTTACGTCGACTTGTTGAACGTGGACTCATAAATATCGATGGACACAACGACTTGGTATGACGTGTTTGGGTTTCGATGATACCAACAAGAGACCACGGCGAATTGAAAATTTTGCAGATTCGAATCTTGCCGGACTAAGGTGAAATTATTGAAAACTGAGATCCAGTTATTCAAGCGAAAATATTTTTTCTTCAGGTCTCTTTCTTTCACTCTTTTCAACTACGTGTTTATAGGTCTTTCCTTCATTTTGAGCGTCTCAGTACAACTTCTGTTTTTATACACTGCTCAAGACTCTTAAGACCTTTTTAAACTTATTTGCGACTCTTCCAGCCTATAAAAATCAATAACATTTCTCTGGGTTTCGCTTGAGAATCCACAAGACTATTGCAAAACTCATTCAGGAATCGTTCAGACTTCATTTGGGCTTTTTATAATCAACAAAACTAGTTCAGGAATCGTTCATACTTGGCTTTTAAGCTCTTTAAGATCAGCAAAACTCATTCAGGAATCGTTCACACTTGGCTTAGGCTCTTTAAGATCTGCAAAACTCATTCAGCGATTGCGCAGTCTTAGCTGCAAAACTCATTCAGGAATCGTTCAGACTTAGCTTAGACTCTTTAAGATAATTCCAGACAACACTAAGCCACTGGGACTCGTCATGACCTTTTTAAAATTATGCTATGACTTTTCGAGACACATTTGGAACTCTTCGCTCATTCAAATTCTTCCAGACCTGCTCAAACTTTTCAAGAAGCTTTTAACCACGTTGATAACTCTTGAAGGCTCTTCCTGATTACGATTATTTATCTGATTCTTCTAGATTTATTTAGGATTTTTTAATACTACTTGAGACTCATCCCTCCTCAGGACTCTTCTAGATTTGTTCAATACCTTTTCAAATTTGTTTCAGATTCATGACAAATTTGGTGAAGACTCCACAAGATACTTCCAGATACGTCTGAGATTTTTTAAAGCTGTACCACACATGTTCAAATCTCATTCAGACTTTTCTAAATTGGTCATGTAATCACTGATCCAGTGATGAGATCTTAATCTCTTATCTCTGCTAAATTCTACTAGCCATCGGCGCCGCTTCGCAAACAGTTTTACAACTTTGCTCATGTCGTAAGTCTTCCCACGATGGAATGGATACATGGAAATCTATGGTGATGTCGGATGTAAGGATCTAACAGTCTTAGCATGTTAGCATTTAGTGTCACATATGCCAAGTATGCATTTATTGTCTAAGAAACTATGGGACCGGAGTCGGCATCAGAATCGGAGTTAGAGTCAGTTTTCTCAGATTCCGGATCCGTGCTTTTTAGGACTCTTCAGAACTCTTTTAAATATCACAAAAATTCTTCGATATTCACTCAGGGCTCGTTGATTACATTTAGGACTACAAGACTTTTCATACTTTTCAATTAGGACTCTTTCGAACTTGTTTAGAACTCTTTCGAACTTAGAACTCTTTAGGACTCGTGAGAGACTCATTAAAATTATTTTAAGATTTACTTTAGTTTAAAATTCTTTAAGCCATTTACAGACTTGTTGAAGACTCTCTAGGACTCTTCAACATTTTCTTAAAGATCACAAGGGCTCTTCGATACACATGCCTGGTTCGTTGATAACATTTGAGACTTGCTCGAAACACTTCAAAACTTTTGTTTAAGACTCTTTCAGAATTGTTCAACACTCTTTAATGCTCGTGTAAGATCACCTGAAACTTATTCAGAATATTTTCAGGCTTGTTGAAGTCTAGAATTCTTCAAGAGTTTTCTATACTTTTCTAAGATTTTTTAAGACTCTTCAAGACTTTCCTAAAAAATACTAAGACTCTGCGATACGTATTCCGGGCTCACTAATAAAAATTTAGATATTTTTTCAGAATTCAAGATTTGTTTGAATCTCTCTGAAACTCATTCATAATCTTATAAAACTCTTTAAAACTTATTTACATTTCACTAAGATTCTTCAAAACTAGTTTAAGACTCTATAAAACTATGCCCAATGTGCTTCAAACTCTAATTCAAGACCAATGCCGGATGCAGGAGATTTTCTCCATTCCATCATTTTGTTCCTCTTTTCTACATTCTTCCCTTTTGTTTTACCATACGTGTAAGGAAATGTGTAAATAATTTGAAATGCACAAAATACCTCATTAAAGATTGCTGTTCTTAGGGGTGAATTTAACAGGGCAGCAGGAGGACATCTGCTTACTATCCTCTACTAGGAAGGTTCCCTGAGCCCCCTGGGTCCTCTTTAAAAACGACTCGTAAATATTCTTTCATGCTCGTTCGAAATAAGTAGACGATCTTTAAGGCTTTTCCAAACTTTTTACGAATTTGCAAGGCTTGACTAACACCTTTCAAGACTTGATCAAACACTCATTAAGATTCCTATGCACCCGTTCGAAAAAAGTAGGCCCTTTAAGGCTTTTCCAAACTTCCGCAAGATTCAACTTCTATGCTTGTTGAAGACAAGTAGATTCTTTTCAAGTTTTTTCCAAATTTTTCGTGGCATCCAAACATTATCTAAACTCTTCGAAACTTGATGAAGGCCCTTCAGTATTTGGTCGAAAGCTCATGAAGATTCTTCCACTCCTGTTTGAGACAAGCAGGTACTTTTCAAGAAGTTTCTACACTTTTTACTTTCCTGAACTTTATCAAGACTTAAAACTTGATCAAGGTTCTTCACGACCCGATCATAGAATCATATTAATTCATGCTTGTTCGCAGACTCGTTTTAAGGCTCTTGCGAACTTTTATGCGATTTTTTGAGACTATTTGAACATGCTTTTTCAAGAGTGTTATAAGTCCAAATTCACGATTTTTCAGAAGAGGGAAAAGAAAGTTGCCGCTGAAAACGCGAGTGTCGTACAAGACTATGCGGAATTATAACATTCTTGCATATGGATTCATTTTGAAATGCTTTTTCGAACAGAAAGAGTGAAGATCGGGGAGAAATCAGTGTTACCATCGTATTCCTCGTGAAAAGTAATATCAGAAACTATCCTTGTCACAGAAACGCAAAAAATGGACTTATAATACTTCTCAAAATGCATATTCATTTAAGAATCCCTTTTTAATACTTTACGATTTTTTCAGACTTTGCTACATACTCTTTAGGACTTCTAAAAAGTTCTTTCTCGCCTATTTGAGGAAAGTAGATGCTCTTCAAGTCTTCTCCAAACTTTTTACGACTGTTCCAGTCATCATCAAAACTCTCCCAAACTTAATCAAACTCATTAAGATTTGATAATAAAGATTCTTCTGTGACTTCTCACGACAAGCAGATACTCTGTAAGGCGTTTTCAAATTTTCAATGAATTTTCCAGACTTTATCAAGACTAAAGACTTGATCAAAACTCTTCGAGGCCTCATCATAGATTCATAGACATTCATTCATGTCTGTTCTTAAACGCTTTTTAAGGCCGTTTAAAACTTTTATAAGATTCGGTGAGAGTATTTATAGCTCGTTTAAGACTTTATGACCCTTTAAGTATTGCTAGCGAACTTCTTAGAACTCATCAAAGATTCTTCCATGCCTGTTCGAGACAATTAGAAGCCCTTTTTTAAAACTTTTTCCACTCAATCACGACCTGTCAAGACGTGACTGAAAACTAATAAAGTTTCGTCCAAACATGTTCTAGGCACCTCGATCAGTGGGCAGGCAGGTCCCACAGGGAACAGGATTTCCACCTGACCCAAGTCCTGAGCGCCTACGGGTGCTTCAACACTTATTTACATCGGCTTGATTATAGGGGGAAGGGGCTAGGGATAACTAAAAATAGACAAAATTGATGGACGAATGGTCTTCCAGTTACCTGTCAAAAGGAAGAGAGAGGCCACCAGTTCGCTGAGGGACGATTTGGTAAAAAGCTTTAAGGTGTTATGGGCCAGGGCAAGCTTATGCCCGTGCCCGGGTAAATCCTGCAGCCGGACTTCACACTTCAAGAGGAAGATAACGCTGTAAGGATCATGGCTCTTTTCCTAATTTGCTCTCCACCCGAGTCCTGGAATCCGCCCTTTCGAGCATTACTTCAGAGACGTCGGGGAGGCTCTTAGGGCTGTCTTAGCCCTCTTCCCTTCTGGCCGAAAAACCAGCCTAGGTCGAAAATTTTGGCGAGTTGCTACGTGGGCTCGAACCCGCAACCTCCGTATTCTGAGACCAACGCGCTATCCACTCGGCCAACCAGACCCATGGCTGTAAAATTATTTTTAAAAAATTATAAAATAAAAATTTCGAGATTCCGGAATAGGGTTTCGACTGATTTCATAATCGCACGAGCATACACGATTTTCATAGAACTGAGAAAATAAACTCAACACGTAGGGTTACACAGACTTTCAAAATATTTAATTTCTGACACGTTTCACCCTCGCTTGTTTTGATTTAAGACGTTGAACCTTCGGGGTCGTCACGCACCACCGCCTTCCTATCGCGACTCGGTTTCCTACACACGAACCTTTTCCGCCTTAAGAAGGATCAGCTCGGAATTCGGGACCCCGGACCTCGCCCTGCGGCTATTTCTAATCTCGATCGGAATTGCGGGTCCCTTTCGTCCAGCCCCGAAGATAATTTTCGAAAAACCGCACGCGGGCTAGCCGTCCATAAATCGCGAGCGAATTTTCGTCGAGGCCGTGCGTGCGCTCTGCTCGGTTCGGTGCTGCGGCGGCGCCGGCGCCTTCTCAGCTCACTGCCACTTGGAAAATATTTCGCATTAATCATCGTTACCGACTAAGTATACGAAATTGTGTATCGAAAACTGACCACCGACACGCCCGCTCTCATAATTGCTTCACATTTCTTTGATTAAATTTCTGGAAGGTTCCTCGATACTTAAGTTTCTCTTCTTCTTCCTTTTTTTCCTCCCCGTATATACCAACTGTTTCCTTGTTATTTTTATACAATAGAGGAAACTATTCCGTTCTGTTTTCACAAAGAGGGTGCATACGTTATGTTTGCTTATTCTGTTTGGCTGGAAAAAACCAGCATTCGAACCATTAGCGGAAGGGAAGATGTATATGAATACCTGACAGGTATATAACAACTAACGGTACTTGATCATAGAACCGAACATAACCCGAGGCTAAATAAATCATTTAAGTACAGGATGGATCAATCAGCCATTCGGTATTTTTGAACCTTTTAATTACACGTGGCTCGGAAATCGGAGGGTACTTTTGTCTACCACGCGAGGCGGAAATGGCACCAGAATATGATTAAGTAATCCTTTGAGCAGCGCCGACCGTGAAACGGCATACGTCACACTGCAGTCTCCACTTCTCCGCAGTCTCCCCAGATGTGGGCGAATCAGTACACCAAAAAAAAAAAAAGTGTACATCGCAGTATCTTTGTATGAAACTTTGATTGCCGAATTAAATGGAAAAGCTCGGCGCGAGAATCCAACAACTCTTGTTGATATAGCTGAGAGTGAAGAATTAATCAGGATTTGTTTGTCTTTCCACCCATCTCGAAGGTGTCAATCTTTCACGGCGGATATTTTGATTTATGCCGCCGATATGTGGTCGATTCCGACAATCATTTCCGGGGTACTCGGTACCCTCAATCACGGAACAAACGCGTTCTTCTTTCTCTGTCGAGTGCACCCTTACTCGTGCACTAGATACACAAAATGCATCTAAATAATTAATCGTCCGTGTAGCGGCGGGGCATGAGAAATTTTATCGAAATTATCGACAATCACCTGCGTGGGATTAGATCGTATTAGCATTCGCATGAGAAAACGGTGCAGCAGACTGACGAAGCATTTGGCTTTTGCATCCCTCGCAATATGGTAAATATTGGAATATCTTCCCAGTACACACTGTTGCAGTTGCAGTTGCGGTCCTTGAAGATGTAAAAAAAAAAAAAAAAGAAGAAGAAGAAGAAAGCCCGTGTCGATTTTTTTACCGATCGAAAGTTGACGAAGCGAATATAAGATGATCGAGAAGCGCGGGAATACATTATCCGCTATTGTTATTCCGCTAGGTTTTTGCGGGGGTTCGTAAACTTGATTGATTGGACCGCAGAAGATACAGCCGATCGGGAGTATTTATTTCGAATTTCTTTTTGACAAGGACATGGGCTGCATCCGAATTTAGTCCCGATGGGGTAATGTCGCAGCCGAGTTTAGTCCGGGAGTGATTCCGAGTTTAGTCCACACAAATAGCCAAGTTTAGCCCGCGCAAGTGGTCGAGCTTAGTCCGTACAAGTAGTCCAGTTTGGTCCCATAACTTTATAGGCGCCTGTGAGTAGGTAGTAGCCTATATTGCCAGTGTACGCCGATTCGAATCGAACATCCACGAGGCTATTGCTAGGGGGCAACCTTCTTCACAGGTTCGCGGCTGTCGCTTCCACCTAGTTCAAAACTGGTGGCGACACATTCAAAAGCTAGGCCTGACTACAGCGTACAGGGGCGAAACTATAGGGGAGGTGGACCCCCCTAATAATTTGTCAGTCGGCAAATTTTGAAACAGTTCATTTGAATTTTCTATTTTTTATGAATGTTTGTTTATTATTATTTTTTTTTCAATTCAAAAATATTTCGATTAAAAAATCGGCAAATTTTTAATTTTTAAAACATTTTGTCGGCGAATTTTTAGTTTTCAAAAAATATTTGTCGGCAAATTTTTCTTCTTCACCTCTCCAAACTGAAAGTCACATTTCATTTCTGAAAAATGGAGTACCCAAGACACCTGTCAGAGACTAGTCAGTTAAAAGCCGAAGGTTTCAAGCTAAGTATCGAACGTTATCTGAAAGGTTGAAACAAAGCTGAGATGTAGTAGACAGTAGCAAACGTTGAATTTTGAATTTCAGTGACTATTCTGTTCTTACTTGATTCTCTGATTGATTTAGAGCCTAAAATTTAAGGAAGTTGAACATTTTATTGAAATCTAAAAACAAGCCCGTAGCCAGCCATCTGCGGTAGGTGGTGCTGACTGTTTACCAGTGGGGGGGGCTTGAGGATACACATAGTATATAATATGAAGGGTTCTACACGGCAGTGGTATAGCCGGGGGACAAAGGGGTGAATGCCCCCAAGGCACCTGAAATAGAATGTAAAATATGCGGAAATGAGCAATTTTTCGCTTTAAAACATGTTTTTTCGAAAAAATGTTTGCTCGAGTAGTAATTTTACCTTCATTTTCATACAATAGTCCTCTATAATATCGAAGATTTAAAAAAATACTTCAACTGTCGACTTTGTCTCCCTTAAAATTTTACTTTGCCCCCCCCCGCCCCGGAAAATCCTGGCTACACCACTGATTGAATTTGATCTCAAAATTCATAATCAAAATTGGTAATTCAAGTTACCGACAACCCATTGAAAAAAAATGCGAAAAAATTAAAAGTTTGAACGATCAAATTTTTGAACTTTTGGAAATAAAAAAACTGTATTTCTGTGGACTTATCAAGTTATCAGTTCTGAAACAGCCATTCAGGCATTTAGCCATCAATATTCAATGTGAACTGGATCGCGAGTCTACCACTGTGTTTGTGAATATTGTAATGTGACCCTGTGTGTCTGAAACTGCTGGATGGACAATTGGGCTCTTTTCTTGTGACACGTCACATATCAAGAACGAATACGATTCTTCTATCTTCCAAAGCAAAATCAGTGTTAACAAGTTTATAAACATTAAAATGTAGTGGAACGAAAAGTTTTGAACAAAACTAGCGAGAAAAATAGAAGGAATTCGTTATTTTTATTCACGAAATTTTGCCAGTGGAGGCTCCGGCGAGCGTTAGGGGTGCTCAGTACCCCCTAGCACCACTCTGGCTAGGGGCCTGGCGTAACGATTATTTTTTTTAATGGTGGTATATCTGCCCGGGAGGGGGCTCAAGATACCTTTAGAGGGGCTCCATGGCTACGGGCTGTCTAAAAGTTGGCATCAAAAGACTTATTTTCCAGTGTCACAAGCTGAATCCGATAGCAAATGTTCTATTATTTAATTTACGCTTTGGTCCTGGTGAATATAGGAGGGGTATTTAGTCTGGAACAAAAGTCAAAACTCTATGTGTTTTTCCCATAAGAACGAAAGGGAGCTTGTGGCACGGATTTCCCTAAATCCGATCGACCTGAAACTTTGTAAGTTTTTTTTTTTAATTGATTTCATTGGAACCAATTTAGGAGACGAATCAGAGGAAATTTCAAAAAAAAGATCACCAAGAGTAAATAACAACCACCTTAATGTGTAAAGGAAGTTGTGTGTTCCTCTCAAGTATTCCTAATCAGTATTTCAGGACATTTTTGAACTTGGCACCGTCCCTGGTTCTACCATTGTAATTTTCAAAAACGAATGCAACGATCTGGGAAACCCTAGAAGTGACGAATATATTTCTCATTACTTTTAATTTTGCCCCCCCCCCTCACAATGCCTAGCCGTGAAAATAGTCAAAATAACATGAAAAGGAATTCAGCGACCTTGGAACCATATGTTTAGTACCAATGTTGTATTTTTGGATATTTTCAACCATTCCTCCCGCCCTGGCATCACAATTCCCCCTTAAGGACAAACTTATTTCTAAATTGCATTCAGAGTCCTCGAATATCCGACAGTCGATATCTCAATGGAATTTTTGTACACTTCATCAGTTCGAAAATTTTCCTCAAAATATCGCCTGTTTAAATTATTGAAACACAAATACGCCTAATTGAGCATGCCTGGTATCTGAGGGGCTCGAATGAGGGAAGGGAGACTAAAAATTCCTAGGGTGGAAAGCTACAGCGGTATAGGGAATCGAATACTTGTACGATTTGAACTTTCCCTGTTATCAAAATCTTTTGAGATGCGAAAAAAGCTCGAATAATAAAGAGCTCCATTCCAAACGGCCCTTAATTCAAAAACCAAAATTTTGGGAAATCGAAAAAACTCTGTGCTAGGAAGTTGAGATTTTGAAGATGACTACACTGGTCCTTCAGTGACAGCCCCGCAAACGAGAAATCGTCATCGTTACACAGTGTCGAGATATACGAGTCAACGTGGACAAGAGTCGAGAACTGAAGTCACTTTGCCCCCCCCCCCAATTGTAAAAATGAACATGCTTAATGTCATCTGTACTTACCATTATTTCAATCACAAATTTCAATACAACATACGGATCTACCTTCCGAGAATGATAAACACAATACAGAAGGGGGCGGGGAGAGATACAAAAATAACAATCAACGAAGTCAGATACTTTGAACGCAAATATCTCAGCATAGAATAATTGGAATTTCAAAGTGAAACAAATTTTGGCAGGAAGCTGCACAAATTAGCCAACAGATATCGCTAAAATCACATTTTCGACAATTTTGGACTGAAGGCTATTTGGAATGGAGCTTCTCAATTGAAGACGGTATTTCCAAAACCAGTTAAGTCCATTTATGAAGAAATCGCAAAACTAGTATTTCTAGGTATTATGGAAGTGCCTCTATCGACGGCTGGCAGAATTAAGATCTATTTCGTTCCTGTTTACGTGTTCTACGCATTCGAACATAGTTCGAACTTCTAAAACCAGCTAAGTCCAGTGATAATAGATAGCGTGAAACGAAGTGGAGGAAGAGCGTAGTAAGAGCGATTGTGATCGTTTTTCACAGTAGTTTGTTAGATAGTATGTACACAAGTTCACTTTCCAATGTTGTTTCTTTCCTGTAGTGCGTTAACAAGTTTGGGGGCAGGCACAACTAGCTAAGTCCATCCCTTTCCCCCCTAACGTGCGGTTCCAGGAGGGACTCCATGTCGCCAGCGGCAACCCGCACAAATTCGGAAATTGTTCGCCTGAAGAAGCACAATTTAAAGCACAATTATTTGACGCCGCTTCCGCTTACGTCGCACCATTTTTCAACATCAAGTAATATAACACCACAGAGAATATTAAATACCCCCCCCCCCAGCATAAGCTAAGGGGTTGAAGCACAACTTTCAATATTGTCGGCACAAAAAAGCACAATTTCAACACAATCATTTTAGGTTGTGTTCAGTTTCATTGGAGTTAATTTCATTATTTTCATTGCATTTTGCCAGCAGCGCATTGACCCACTTTTGGTTTTTGGTCATAGCTGGGGGACAGTTTGTGCAAAAATGATGGGACTGGTGGGAAAATGAAGCATAATTAGAGCACAATTTTTCTGCATACTTTCGACTTGGTAATGCGAGAAAAATGTTGTGCCTCCATATCAGGGCGGATCGGGGAGGTGGCACTGGGGGGAGGGGGGCTCAAAATTGTTGGCACTAAAAAACCTAAATTCAGCACATTGATTTCAGTGGGTGTTCATTTTCATCGGAGTTAATTTTAAAATTAACTTGGCATGTCCCCAGCAGCACACTGACCTTTCTTTTTTTGGCTATAACTTCCAAGGGAATGGAGCAAAAATTCTGCAATTGGAAGCACAAAAAAGCACAATTAAAGCACAATTTTTCTGTATTGGTTTCATTCCTATTCCGCCTGCGTGTGCCGCTGGCAACATTGCCAGCTAAGTCCGTCCTTTTCCCCCTAACGTGCGGTTCCAGGAGAGTAGAAGCGGTATCTTTTCCCATTCTCGATGACTGTATCTTGACCGTGAGCATTCGCTTCTGCCAACCCACCCATTCACATGTGGAAAATTGTTCCTCATGTTTTCTTCGATTTATCGAAACAACGAAAATGGACTTAACTGATTTTGGAAAAACGGTCTTCAATTGCTTTTCTCTCTATAACACTATAATGTTGAACTGTGCTGAACACCTCATATACGAAAAAGTATTATTAGGTATCATTTTTATGGAGAAACTGGCGTAAAATATCTGTTAATCGATTATGTTTTCTTAATACCCCTGAGTACATAAGATTTTTGAAAAGAAAAGATTTTGAGGAAGTGAGGGTTCAGACCCCCCCCCCCCGCCTGAAGAACTAGCGGGTGAAGTAGGGCATGGACTGTCAATATGAGTTATCTGTCAAAATGGCCCCTATCAGCAATTATGGTTTTAAGAAAAACAACTTCAAAGTTTTCAAGCTGAAATACTTCTTTCAGACTGATTTAACTGAAAAATGTGTTATCATAAAAAGTGTTCACGGTGATTCCATTAACAGAAATGACTGATTAATTGTTTAGTTCATTCAGAAACAAACGCGGACGAATTAAGAAAGAAGGAAGATGACAGGGGCCCTTTCTGGAGCGATGGGAAAATTAGTGTGGTGGGATGAGTCGTGGTTTATCAGTAGCTGTTTTCCCATGACAATATTGGTGAGTTTCATGCATTTAGTCTTCTGCTTTGCTTGTGTCCATACATTAATACAACTTATGAGAAAACACACAATTCCTAACTAGCTGAATTATGATTAGTTGTCATTTCTCGTGATTGAAGCTATGTAGTAGCGAAGATGCCTCTCCCTGCTCACAACGCAACCAAAATGTGTAATTTCTGAGGTGTAGATAATCCTAGATTCTACTTCAAAAGAAAATCTGAAATCCGTGTTCCAATATTTAATTTTTATTGAAAAAAACTGATTTTAAAATCCAAGGATTCAGATTAGTCTGAAGAAGAGGATTCAGGATCGTAAAGTGGATTCTATGGAAAAACAAAATTCAAGAATCAGATCCACCGGAGAAAGGACTCGGAATCAAAGATCTGAATCTGTGGCGGATACAAGAAGCATTCTGGGAGAGGCATTGGATTGCAGAATGTGTGAGATTTAAATAGCCTACTCACCCTGACAGAGAATTTGGATCATTGTTACATCCGCTGTTAGTAGATGAGCGAAAAATATTCCGCGTTTGGAATCATTTATTGGCGCCAATTTTGCTAAATATCATATGTTGGTACATAGAGCGGCGGTTTTCTAATAAAGTAGAACACAGAGAATTCGAAAATCAGCATCTCCGCAAAAAGGGCCACCACTCGACAGGGGCCCTTTTGACAGATATCTCCTCATATGTTAGTTAGTACACTGAGATTCAGCAGCCCCCCCCCCGCGTACAACCAGCAAGGAAGTTGAAATCAAATATGTTTTGTTTTCGAGATGGTATTCCATTTATAGGTTTGAACTCAGTTTGAATGCCATCAGAGGGAGTCAAATCTTATAATTAAACTTATTTACCGAAGAATTACTATTTCGCTTGACCCCCTCCTCCCAAGTGGTGTCTATCGGAATCAGTGACCATAAGAACATAGAAATTCACACCAATCCCAAATGTTATCTTTCAATCTTGCTTCCATCAGTATCGGAGCTCCCCTCAGGAGCTATCAACCCGAAGCCCACTATGAACAATAGTAAAGTCGCGTTTGTTACCCACTTTTCCTTATTTGCCGAGACTACTTTCATAAAAATATCACTTTCAAAAAATGGTAAAAGTGAAAAACCACGACACCTATTCCAGATCACATTCATCATTAAAAGCCTTCAACAATGTGAAAATTAATAATAGCACAGTTGAAATCGAAGATACATATTTTTTTAATTTCAAAAACGATAATATGTTGAGTTACACTATGTGGAAACACGCGGAGAAGGAGAGCGAACGTGGGAAAGGAAATACATTTTAAAAGAAGGGGGCGAAGACTCGTCTGAAAAGAGGTAACTCAGTAACCAGGAATTGCTATTGATTCAATCGGTTCCGTAAAAAAGTATTTCATCTTTTGCAATGCAAGAGGTTCGATCGGGTAGACTATATTTGATTAATGTTCTTCTTTTTCTCGATCGTTCCAGTCCTCGTTCGATTTTTTTTTTTTTACATATTATCATCATATCATCATAGTCGTGGTACCGACAAGCTCTTTGCTTTTTCGTTTTAAAGGTTTGCCCGCTTCTTTACCGCCTGCGCTGGTATCGTTAAACGCACACACCACAAAAACGATTAATGTTTACTGCTTCCTTAAAAGTATTTCAATAAAACTGTTGAGTTGCATTCTTCTAGTCTTCCTATAGATATCTGCCTATCTACACACAGCACTTGATAGTTGATTTTTCGTTGGAGTAAACGCGACGCTAGAATTTATATTCTTGCCATACGTGTGGTAGTTATATTAACCAAGTTTTATATCTTCGAACTATTCAAGTACTAAGAAGTGAGTTTGAACCTCCTATATTCCTCTGATCATTGTATCGAAAACGAGTCTGCTCCGTGTACTGCATGGTTGGAGTTTTAAACAAAGCTGTCGGACACTCGGGCTGAATTTCATGGACGATTGAACGACACTGGACTAACAACCGACCGGGGTTTAGTGAGATGTGAAGCTGCTCCGTGCTTTCCTCCAACCAAATGGAAATCAGGATATTCGATAGCCCCGGCATGCAAGTGTTTCAACCCGGTATGATGTTGCCGCAATGTTACGCTTTTTTGGACGACGTACGAATATCTATACGGCTCGGTTAACTGACTCGAACTTCCCCCGCTCTTTTACATCTCGACAAGGTGACTCGGATTCGCGTTTCCAAGATAGTATAGACGAAGAGATACAAGCTACAATAAAATGTTTATGTTAATAATAGACTCATACTCATTTGGTGGAGTGTATGGCGATGCACGCATGCCAAAGTGGCTCCCCGGACACCGGGAAACTACCCTTTCGAGTATCGCATCAGTGACCAGAGGGACGCATTGAGGCTGGCCCGAGCCCCCATTTCGCCTCTCCGCTACGGATTCGCGCTGTCCTGCTAGGGTCACCACGGGACACCCTACTGACCGAGGCAACGCTCACCCAGCATTAACCTGAACCTGAGGGATACCAGCTGACCTCCTCAGTAAGTAAGCTTGCCGTGGTATCCGGAGCACTGTCACGGTGGATTGTCTATATCTTGCGGTATTCGTGGGAACTTTATGGAGTCCAATCAAAAATCTGTTACTTTTTTTAAGTAAGGAAAGCGAACCTGCTGGGGTTGGCGAAAGCCGGACCGATAGGAACGCTAGAGAGAAGCGTACAACGGGAGGGCTGTCAGAAGTGATGGACCGAGTGACGTTAGGCGAGAAGACGGAAACGGACACCAGGGAACCAGGGACACTCTCGGGTGGACCAGCTGTACCGGAGACATCTACGGGTGGACCAGGGAACCAGGCGCCCTTAAGACCACGGAGGAAACAAGAAAACGATCAGAAGCGCAGAGAAGGAAGGAGCAACGTGAGAAGCGGAGACAGCAGGAGGACGATGGAGGAACCAGGGAGAGCACACCTGAAAAGGGAGCCTCTGCGGGAACTCCATTGTCAAGTAAGAGACCGCGGGATATTTCGTCGACGGGACCTGAGAAGGCACTGCCGAAAAAGAGCAAGACGACGACCTTTGCTCCGGCGGCGGCAGAGGAAGGACATAAGGTTGCCATCTTTCGGGACGGCTACCCGAAGACCACACTGACGGCCGAGGAAGCAAAGGGCGCCATTCGCGAGATGCTTTTTGGGAACTATCGGAGATGGCATTACCGAACATTAAACAAATAACGCTGTATCAAGGTACGCTGCAGGTGGTAAGCGCGGACCAGACGAGCCAGGGACGCTTTTTTGGCGGGGCTTGCCAGCGGAGTGCGGCTGGGGGAAGAAACTCTCAAAGTCGCACCCTGGGAGGGTCTGCCGAAATTGACCAGCGCGTCGGTCTGGCTGCCTACGAGCAGTGGCGTAGCCAGGGGGAGGGGGCAAAGGGGGTGAATGCCCCCCAAGGCACCTGAAATTGAATGTGAAACACGAGTATCCACAAGTGAGCAATTTCTCTCCTTTACAACAGGTTTTTTCAAAAAAAATTTTGCTCGAGCAGTAATTTTACCTTCATTTTCATAAAATAGTCTCTAATATCGACGATTTAAAAAAAAAAAACCTCAAATTTTGACTTTTTCTCCCTTGAAAATCTTAGTTTGCCCCCTCCCCTCTAAGGAAGATCCTGGCTACGAGTGGGCGAACAGCACAAGTGCTGCTAAGGAGGCTGGAGCAACAAAGTCTTGGTACGTTGCTCATTGCAGCGAAGAACCGAAAGGTACACTTCTAACGGTGGGCATCGACGAGGAGTCAGCGAAGTATCTGAGGAGAAAGGGCAACAAGCTGGTTTTCCTGGACTGCCGGGTTGATGTCAAGGTGTCAGTCTGAAGATAACAGAGAAACGCTATACACAAATGATAAGGGTATTGCAAATTAATCTGCACCAGTGCAAAGCCGCCTCTTACTTACTGAGCAAGAGGCTGTAAAAGGGGCTAACAAATATATGCCTGTTACAGGAACCATGGTCAACCTTGGGAAAAAGTGTGAGACATACAGATGGCACAGGGACGCCTCATTTATGCAAAAAATGCAGGAAGACCACGTGCAGCGATATTTACGTATCAAGTGAACTGCGCAGTAATACCAGGGTTTACCTTGAGGAATCTTGTGGCGGCCATTTTAGAATATGAGGAGGGAGGGAACAAGACGAAGATGGTGATATGCTCAGCATATTTCCCATCAGACTCTAGGGACCCTCCCCCAACTGATGAGCTCAAAGAACTGGTGGAATAATGTGTGAGGGAAAAGCTGATGGGGGAGTACAGGCACAAACCCGAGAGGGAAAGGGCTAGTGGACTACCTTGCGACACAGGATCTGCTGGTTCTAAATAAGGGAAGCAAACCAACGTTTGTCACAAAAGTAAGGCAAGAAGTTATAGACATAACACTCTGTAATTCCAAACTTAGGGACCGAGTCCAGGAATGGAGAGTGGTCACCTAGCATTAACCTGGAATTCGGGGGCACCGTAGACGGACATGCTTCCTTTCTTCACCCCTCACCTCCTCGTCTTGGTAAGTGTGGCGACGTAAGAAGGTGGTGACTTTAATATTGACTGGACCTTGTTGAAAACTGCAGTCAGGGTCCCCTGAATAACGTCTCAAAAAGTCCAACCCTACTTCTTGAGTTAAATTTTTCAAGGGCGAGGAGGTAGAGCCCCAAATTTGAAAATTATTTCCAGATGGGCACAATCAAAATTGAAAAAGTCCAAAACTACATCTACCTAGGACAAAATATCTCGTTTCAGAAAGGTTTAGATAACGAATTCCAAATCAGAAGGGAGAAAGCATGAAGAAGTTTTTGGACCTTAGAGAAGGTATTCAGGGGTGACATGAGCATACACGCCAAAGCAAAAATGTTTAACATGTGCGTAATTTCGGAGCTGACCTATGGGGCACAGACCTGGGCCCTCACAAAAACCCAACTGGAGAAATTTAGAACCACCACACAATCATTTCTTAGGCTCTGGTAATCACTACATCTACCTATTTGTAGTTATACTTTGACCCTGAGTTTATTATTCTGGTACCTAAGACGGGAAAAGCTAAAAACTTGAAACTCAATAATACCAATTGACATGTAAGTCTCTGTCCTCCTGATACGCCAATTTTTACTTTAGGGTGGAACTAATACTGAAAACAAGTTGAGCGATCTTGAAACCCTGTACAATGGTATCCATAACCCCATATTTCTAAGTACCCTCCTTGGATGCCACACTTTTCATTTCAGAGTAAAATTCACTTAGCTAAGTGGTAAAAGATAAGTGATGAACTATGCTAAGCGACATAAGATCCCGGGATCGGAGCAGGTTCAAAGCTCCTCGACTCCCCAGTTTCTTGCGAAGTCGAAGCAAGAGCTCGGAGCGAATTTTAAGTTCCCCTAAAGTCGGAATTTGAAGACTATTTTTGGTTTGTCTCTAGAGTCAATTTTGAGTTTTGTTGATAACGCAGTCAACTCAAAGATTGTCGGAGTTGAAACCCAAAGTCAGGACTTATCGAAGGACATTTCGCCCCTTAAACTGTAAAATCACTTACATGTCACCTTCAACAAAAATAACTTTTTGATCGATTTTTTCTTTCTTTTTACCAATTAAAATAATTAAAAGTTAAGAATTATTGCATCATCAATGCTACAAATTCACCAATAAGGCCGTGCGAGAAAAAAGTAAGCATCCTACTTCCTCCCGGTATCCACAAGTCTCTTGGGATGATCTTTCTGAAGCCTCATACAACGTGGCATGGGCCTCGGAAATCTGAAATTCTGAACTCGACCTTACGTAGCTACTATTTATCTTAGAGCGTCTTGCCCCCTTCCCCCAAAAACTCCTAAAGCGATTCCAAAGAATTTAGCTTTTACACAAATACCACTTTCACTTTCTGGAAAAGCGAACGTTCTGGGGACCCCCCCCCCCAAGTATTACTTTATTTCTGCCTTTGATTCGAAATAGGAGATTACAAAGACAAAAACATCTAAAAATGTTCTCACTCGCTTCGAAGTCGATATTTATATGTCCTAGGTACTTACAAACAAATCAGTACAGTCTTTTTTTTTCTTTTTTTTTGGCGGGGGGGGGGATACATTTCCGAAACTTTCCTCTTATTTACTGCGCAGATACCAAATTATATAGAAGTTAGCTCAAAGACATTTTCAGGAATAACTATGCAGTTACCTCTGAGGAAATCCTTTAGAAAGAACGGAATCAAAAAAACTTCAATTTTGCCAATTACAAGAACATTAACGACAAATACATGATACATGAATACCTTTTGGATCTTGGGTACTCTCTTCGTGCTTCTGTATCTTATTGTTTGACCAGGATAAGTTTAAAACCTTTATTGTTATTGTCTAGACTCGTTTCAAATTTCCTTTTTTTTTTTTTTTTTTTTTTGAAGTTGAACAATGCACCGCCAATTTTTACTCGTTATTTGGAAGCGTTCATATTTTTACACCTTATTATCTTTGTAATTTAAACGCAGTTTTACTGACTGTAAATTAAAACTACTATTTTCGACTGGAGCACTCGAGCGAGCTCAAACTGTTTCACATGCTCGACTAAATTTATGACACCTTCAACGTCGCTGTGCCGAAATACGTTTCTCGAGATGTTCCTGCATGTGAAAAATGACGCGGTAAATTAAAAGGTAGGTATAATTTGACCATTAAATTTGCGAACCTTCTTAGTTACAAATCTTATAATTTTCTAGGCACCGAAACTAGAAAAATTTAATTGAATAAAACAGAGTATATCTACGATCTTGTAATTATTTTACGTCTGTTGAGGAATTCCGGCTATAAATTTCCTGCATTTAACTGCCAGACAGGTGATTCAGGTGCATTTCGTCTCGATGCATTTCGTCCCAGACGTTTTTTTTCGGCGCAAAATCATGCTCACGTATAGTTGGATGTGGAAACAGAGTCAGGGGGTACAGAAGTAGTATTTTGTAGTTCAGATTATTAGAAGCCTCTGTGGTAGATGACAGCATGGGCTAGCTTTGCTCCACGATAGGAGTATGTTCTTTTAATATTGGGATATCCCCTACATAGCTCAAGCATATTAGAAAATTAACCTAATATATGAAGGATTTTTTTTAAATAAGTCTTGTCCATACCGTTCGTCTGAACTGCAAAATTCCCCGTGCGAGTCCCCTCCCTTTTTAGGGCCAATATCACCCTGCATCTAAAGTTATGGCGAAGAGGATAGGGGCGTTCAGTTTTTACACTTGTAAGGAACTGTCGATTTTGAAGCCTCGTATCTCTGGAATTGGTAAAGATACATAGAAAATTGTAATTTGCATCATCTAAATATTGTAATGTGGTCTACTTTTATTATCACGCATCACATATCCCTGAACACTACTTCGTCTTACCTTATCAGTGGTTGAATTTTTGATATAATGGAAAGTGACACTGGCCTAGTTTCAAAAATCAAAGAACTACACACAAAATAGGTAGCTCATGGTTCACATGAGTAATTGTGAAAGTCTCCCAATGGTGATTTCACATTATCTCATCAAACTTTCAATATTGACGTACTCTGATGAAATGTCTGTAAAAATATCTATCTCTTGACTGATTTCTATCATATCTACATTTTAATTGGACTCTTTTTGTTTACCCTTTAAATGACTGTTCAAAGATTAAAAATGGCAAGATTCTGATCCTACATATTGAGGAAATAAAGTAACGTTTCTTGACTAATTTTTAACATAGATCACGAATCTAGCTTTTGAATTTTGATACAACCCTTTTATTAACCCTGAAAATGGCCGTTCAAATACCAAATATGGACAAATCATGGCCCTAAATATCGAGAAAATGAAGCAACTTTCCTGGTTTCAGAGCTAAATTTTGGCGTTGATTCCAGATCTGACCTTAGGATCTCCATTACCGCTCAATTTCACCTTAAAAATGTCACTTTACCTAGTAAAAATCATCATCGTCAAATGTCTTGCTCAAGTCCACTCATCTGTACCACTGCATACATATCCTCCCATCTTACACGAACATTAAAACTATTTGTTCATTAATTTGCTATTTGTCTGCTCCTTAGCATAAGTAAACAAACACAAGCAAGCACGTTTATCAACATTAATTATGGGACCAACTTGAGCTGAATACTGCACCCCAGCGCTCGTTTAGTTGTTTCCAGCAACAATCACAGAATATCTGATCAATAGTAATGCGACGATTACTGATACCATTATTGAAATATTGATATTTTCGGAATTTCAATCGCTATTAATTTTGAACCCGCGATGGTATTTCGATACGTTTTTCATTTTCCTTCATAGTATAAATCAGCTCTTCAGTCTTAACTACTATAGAGGAATAGCAGGTATCAGCCCAGTAGCTAGCAAGTGATTTTGATAGTCTTTGCCATTAGGGTGAAAATCCGGAATTATATGCCACTGAATGATCTAGAGGCAACTGTGCAGTATACTATCATACCAAGAATTTTGTACGCTACATTTTCATCTAAATATGTTTTCATTTCTAATTCAGAAGTGTTCTTCAAATTTTGAAAAACTGATGAGGTCATTTTGGCCATCTACTCGTATCAAAATTGTCGGAGAAGATACCCCACCATATTGTAAGACAATGACTTATGGAGAGTAACATTATACGTTTTCATACAGATATCTAAAGCCGAAAACAATTTCCTATTAAATGGTCGACTATATTAACAATAAATTACTCATACAGCATGGAATCTTTGCGGGTGGTGACAGAGTACTGCGATCAATTCTGAAGTACCTACTTAATGGCAAAAAGAATCGCGTTGTTCTCGTGTTCATTGAATTTAGCAAGCTGAACTTCAAAATTGAGAAATTTGAAAACAAACCATGTTCTGACAATGAATGTTAAAATTGTACTATGCTGTATACAAACATTGCTAACAGGTAGAGCCTCTCTGATTACACGAACAACTACTTTCTCAATGCAGTGGTAGAAGATACCGAGGTTCGTCTAAATGAACCTCAAATAGAATCGCGGTGTATTTTGAAACCAAATAACTACTCGTACATTTAAAACAAAACATGTTTACTTACCATCTGTTCAGAAAAGAAATGAAATCCAATAATTATCAAACACATCACATCACTTTTTCTGAAGCACTAACTTTCACTTTATTTGTTTTTGCTAAACAGCGAAGTCCGAATCCAGTGAATAAAATATGTCATACCAACTCCAAAGACATGAAAATGAAAATACATGGATGGTAGAGGTAACACCAACACCTTGAATCTGATATCACTGATAATACTATTGAACAACTATTTTGCACAATGCATTTCGACAGGTGATTCTGAGGTACTTTTTAACGCTGAACACGATACTGCGACCCATTTTTCTCTATCACGTCATAATTCGGAGTTCTGAACAACTGAAATTCGTTTCCATTTTGTTTTCGCATTGGAATAAGCGGTACCACTGACTGATATTATCAGTGTTATCAGACCACAATAACAGAAATCAAACAGACGGAATACACACCACTACACACGAACGCAACACACAACAACACAAATCAGTATGACCCAGGGATGAGCAAATTCGTTTATAAATTGAATCGATTCACGATTCGCGATATTCGCCACAAGAAAATTGAATCGATTTGCGATTTGCGATTCTCTACAATGAAGTCAAATCCAGTGTTTGGAACCAATTCAGTTTTTCGTTTTGATCGGTTTCGGGCTTGTAGCTTCCATTTAGGTTTTTGGTTCAATTATGGTTCGTTGATCATGAACGTTTCAATCTGAAGTCTTATCATTTTCATTCGAGCGGTTTGGTTAGGTCTTCACTCACAATGTCGGTTTCAGTTGCGTCAAAGATCTTCTCAACAAATAAATCTCAATTTCTAGTCAAATCACATATGAACCACATAATTAACTGTAGCATCGACTTACTTGGGAATGGCATTGAGTGATTTTCTGTATCAGTTCATATTTACCTTTTACTAGTCGCAACAAGAAGAACAGATACAGAACGCATGAGAAGACGTATTGGTAACGTCTTGACGCAGATATGAGCAATGTTTTGGTTTCACTTAACCTACATTCAAACATTTAGTTTGTGTTTTGGTTAATGACCATTGAAATTAAGTTTTGGGTCTAATTTGGTCTTTGCACATTATAAAGGTTTTGGTTTGGTCTCATGAAACTCTTGAATTTGAATGTTCCGATTCGTTTTCCGGTTCGGTCCAAACATGGTCGAATCAATCGAAAACCCAAATTGCAAATCCGATATGTAAGTTCTTCAATTCGCAATTCGTTTTTTTTATTTTATTCTTCAGATTGTTTGTTTTGTTGAATAAGGAAAGTACAATCTGGATCTACAATCACAATTACAAACAAATTACCTCATGAACACCGAATAATGGTACCGAGCGTTTTTTGGACCATGGTTTGTGACATGGATTGGTAACTAACTAATTTCATTTTTTTTCATTCATTCATTTTGTTTGTGATTGTGATACACTTATTGAGTTGGTGAACACAATGCTACATTTATAGTAATAATTCCTGCCGCTAGGTGCTGGGTCTAACAACACTCAATGTATTTTAAATGGAGCTTCCCAGTGATGGAAATGAGAATATGCCAATTTTTAAAATGCTGAGCATGTTGAGAATATTCTCAGCATATGCTCGTTGAGTAAATGCTCCAAAATCTGAGCATATGCTCAATGAGCAAATGATCAGCCAAGCATTAGAATAATGAGCATTTTCCCGAGCATTTACTCATTTGTACATGCTCAATGAGCAAACGCTCGGGGAAGCATATAAATAATGAGCATTTTCCCATTTTCCCAAGCAGTTTCTCATTTTTTTATTTATACAGATAAAACGAATATAAATTTTGAAAATGCGGAGCATTTGCTCAAATGCTGAGCATATGCTCATCCAAAACATAAAATGCTCTGCCATTTTAAGCGTATTCTCATGCTGAGCATATTGAGAATATGCTCACCAAAAGAAAATGCTTGAGCATTTTCCATCACTAGAGTTTCTGGTATTGGTATTTCAGTGTATTTGCTACAAAGCACAAAGATGAATTGTGATAATGATAATAAACACAGAATACTGATTGCTGATTGGCTGATTTCATCTTCAGCCATTCCACACTCCACAGCCCACAGCAGAGAACAGACAACACGCAGTCGAATTTCGATTCGAATCCTACGATTCACTGAAAAGGAATCGATTCACGATTCCAATTTGCAGAAATTTTCTGCGAATCGATTCGCGATTCCGATTCGTTAAATTTCATTCAAATGGATTTGCGATTCGCAATTCGTCTAAAATCGAATCGATTTGCAAAAGAATCGATTTGCTGCCCGTCCCTGGATGACCACATTCAGTTTCTAAACCTCTTTTTGAACACATTTAGTTGAATTTTTTATAGTTTTTGATCAGAAAAACTAGACGTGATAGAGAAAAACGGCCGACGGCACAGTATTCAGCGTTGAAAAGTACTCGAGAATCACCTCCTTAAATGCGTTGTGCAAACAAAAAATTTCATTTTGTTCAGTAGTGTAACAGTACATTCAACAGTCAATGCAATCAATGCTAGGAATGGGTATTGGAATATAAAACTGCACTAGAGTGCGCTGCAAAATCACCTATGTAGTGTTAGCGGGGGAAAATTAAAAAGTGATCATGTGTACTTTCAAATAGAAACACGGCTATCTTGATGATGGGGAAAAAACTAGTAGAAATTATTCTACCAGTAGAACTGATTATAATTGAAATTCTTGGTGATGATGCAGTTAAATTTAGGGCAAATTTTCGTTGAAAGTGAATTTCTAATCGATGTAATGGTAGTTAAAGTTTGCTACAAGCTTATGGATAGATCTCCATGATCACTCTTTCAAAGAATAGTGCGAACATTTGCAACTCTAATTTATATTCTAATTGGGCAAAAATAATAAGATTTAAAAAAAAAGACATTTTGACTCTGTTAAGCGTAACAGAACCAACCGATAGAATCTGTTTTTTGAGAACACGTGATTTGAAGTTCAAGAGCCATGTAGAAACTTTATGACACAGCGTTTACTGATAAGCTTTTTTCAATGTTATTTCCCTACATGATACCATGATCACTCAACCTTTTATTATGAGGTGCTCATTAGCGCTCCTACATTCCATTCCACATCACAATTGAACGCTGTTCAACAAAAGGGAACCAAAACTAACATTTGTAAACAAAATGAGTTATTAGTATCGTTGAAAAGAGCGTAAAGTGTAGAATTTTTCAAATTGGGCCCCCGATTTAAAAATGTGTACTCACATTGAAAAAAGCTTATCAGTAAACGCAATGCCATATAGTTTCTACATGGCTCTTGAACTTTGAATCACATGTTCTCAAAAAGCGTATTTTGCTAGTTGGTTTTCTTTTGCTGAACAGCATCCAATTGAACTTGAACATTTTATTTTGTAGTAAGTATAAGTCCCGTTTCACACTACGCTGTGGTGCCGGAATGGCAGCCGTGAAGACGGTCCGATATCACACCTAGAGAATGGGAGCGTTCACACCAAGGTTAGCTCAATCGCTAAGGGGCAACGTCATGGAAGTCTCAAAAGGCGTGAGCTCCTATTTAAACCAATGTATTTTTTGTAAACTCAACCAAAAAAACTGGAACTATACTCATTGGAAATGAAATGGCATTGCGTGTACTAATAAACTTTTTTCAACGTGACTACACATTTTTAAATTGGGGACCAAATTTTGAAAAATGCTACGTTTTAAGCTCTTTCCAAAGATACTAATAACTCATTTTGTTTACAAATAATGTTAGTTGGTTCCCTCTTATTGAACAGCATCCCGTTTAATCTTTGTCTAACTAAGGCTCTACAAATAGTTTTTACGTGGGTATGCTAGGCTGCCATTTTGGTTCAGTGTTTGTCGTCCACAGCTTTATCACTAGTGCATTAATTAATGCATTCGTGATAACTGATAAGGCTGTTAATGATGAAACCTGAATCAAAATGGCAGCCTAGCATACCTGTGTGAAACTATAGAGCCCTAATTCAACGTTAGGTATAAATAGGGCTGGAATTCTTATTCTCCAAAACCATGTGAAATATGCGCATATTTATGCTCAGCTTTTTGCGCAAATATACCAAAATATACCCAAAAAATGTTATAAATACACCAAAATATTTCGGCACAATATGAATATAATAAAAGCACTGTTTGATGGTCAGCTTTCATTCCCTCATTGCCTCATTCTTTACTCTCCAGATTCTAAATGATAACACTACACAACAGTATAAAAACAATGAAATGAGATTATATGATTTTAGCTTTTTAGCTATATTTATTTTGAGTGCTGAATACAATGAGGTTAACAAATTTTTGTTTCTCAAGAACCTCTCGTTTTCCACATTCAAAATTAAAATTTTATCAATTTTTTGTTATCCACAAATGAGGAGTTATCATCTGTCAAAAAGGCGTCCATTCCATAAGAAATACATTGAACGGACGCCCTTTTGACAGATAACTCCTCAAATAGCTACACTGATACTGATAACAATACTGAACAGCATAGTTGTTTGATCAGTGATATATCATCTTGATGATACTAAAATTCGCATTTAAGATAGGGGATAGGGAGAAAGTGAACTATTCCACTACTGAACAACTATTTTGCACAATGCATTTTGACAGGTGATTCTGAGGTACTTTTTAACGCTGAACACGATACTGCGATCCATTTTTCTCTATCACATCACAATTTGGAGTTCTGAACGACTGAAATTCGTTTCCATTTTGTTTTTGCATTTAAATAAGCGGTACCACTGACTGATATTATCAGTGTTATCAGGCCACAATAAAAGAAAACAAACAGACGGAATACACACCACTACACACGACCGCAACACACAACAACACGAATCAGTATGACCACATTCAGTTCTTAAACCTCTTTTTGAACACATTTAGTTGAATTTTTTATAGTTTTTGATCAGAAAAACTAGACGTGATAGAGAAAAACGGCCGACGGCACTGTATGCAGCGTTGAAAAGTACTCAAGAATCACCTCCTTAAATGTGTTGTGCAAACAAAAAATTTCATTTTGTTCAGTAGTGTTATTAAAAAATTAACATCGGCATTAAATTCCTCGTTGAAAATACATATTACAGAATCATATACATTTTCATGTCATTGTTTGTAAAAAAAAAAACAAAAAAACAATCTCAAATTGTCTTGTAGTGTAATAACAAAAACCAGCAGATTTCTAGTGTTTAAGGCAACATATGGACGCTGTTCAACTAAGGGGAACTAACTAGCAAATTCCGCTTTTTGAGAACACGTGATTCGAAATTCAAGAGCAATTTAGAAACTAGTAATGGAAATGAGAATTTGCTAATTTTTAAAATCCTGAGCATTTTGAGAATATTCTCAGCATATGCTCGTTGAGTAAATGCTCCAAAATTTGAGCATATGCCCAATGAGAAAATGATCAGCCAAGCATTGAAATAATGAGCATTTTCCCGAGCATATTCTCATTTTTTGGATCATTTTTCCATTTATACAGATAAAACGAGTATAAATTAATAAATTTTAAAAATGCTGAGCATATGCTGATCCAATAGAAAATGCTCTGACATTTTAAGCATATTCTCATGCTGAGCATATGCTCGAGCATTTTGAGAATATGCTCATCAAAAGAAAATGCTTGAGCATTTTCTATCACTAGTAGAAACTATATGGTATGAAGGCCGTGACACATGATGTCACCAGAACGCTTGTTATCAATATTGGGGGAAGGAACCAAAATGAAATACATGAATGTAGTCTTTTGGGAAGTTAACAAATTTTTCCATTTATGTCAAAATTTTTTGAAAGTAGTTATAATTATAATGGCGTGAAAAATGATAAGAATGAAATTTGTAGGAAACGGTATTTACATTTTTATAAAGCAACTTCAGTATAATTTTGAATATTCTCCCGCGAATTATTACAATTTGAAAATTGACTATATTAGTAAGCAGCTCAACATTTTGAATTATATCTTAGATTTACATTATTTATAATTAAATTTAGTAATAATGGTCAACTTTTCACCGCCGACTGCCAAAAACTCGGTTCAACTTGAAAAAACAAAAGAGTGCAAAATTGTTCAGTCATTTTTATCAAATTTGGGAGCAAAATATGTAAACAAAGCCAAAGTGCCGGATTCGCCTGTTGTGTTTACTGATAAGTTTTTTTCAACATAAGTACACATTTTTGAATCGCGGGCCCAATTTTGAAAAATTCTACGTTTTACGCTCTTTCCAACGATACTGATAACTCATTTAGTTTATTATTTACAATTTACAAATGTTAGTTGGTTCCCTTTTGTTGAACAGCGTCCATATTGTTTAGCCAAATTGTTGTGATATGACGTCAGAGGGAAACTGTATATAAAGGATTGGCAACCCTACCTGAACGCACGCTTTTGTTTCTTTGAGAACTGCTTATGTTTGCTGATAGCTGATCAGCTAATAAGTTACACAAATTCTTGTTAATTATTATTATTTTACTGTTCCTTTTGTTGCAAATTATGCGGTGTTTATTCTTCTTTAAAAAGTGAAAGAATCCGTAAAAGTTCCGTGTTTTGTGTTTATCTGTATTTCTTATGGCACAACCTTGATTGGAGTGGAACATTGTTTATCCAGTAATTAGTTTGGTAAGTAATTTCTGTATGAGTATGTAACTTTAGATGGTGACTGTATCTTCTGTAGTTATACTCATCTATGCTTGTACATTTGTTTTATCAAATGTCGGATCAGAATTGCTTCCTTTCCTTGGTCTTTGAACAACTATTTTCTGAATGAACAAACAGTGGGGTTCTGTTGAAATTGAAAGATTAAATTTCAATGATCTACGCGGAAAATAAGCCCAGAAACGTCGCTTTTTATTTCTCCAATTATATAAGCTAGGAATTACAACTACTCCCGGGTCCAAGCAGCAAGTGTACAACCACCAACCCATTACATAGTACGAAGAAAATACTCAGACTAAAGATGCGGCGTATCTCACAATTTCCGAAGCTTTCTTGCTCACCGGTTCTCAATTAATGCGGCTGATCATTTCCCGACCCGCATGGACACGATCTGTCTTGAAATCGAATTGCTGGCATGTAAGTAACTGCGACTTTTGTACCCAGTTTTTTCCAACTTAAGTTCATTAATACGAGTACCATGATCCAGTCTTCATTGATTTCTAGTATTTCTACAGATGGTGTCGAGGCAGATGAACTCGAAAATCAACTAACCACGCCAAACGCTGATTAGGTATTCTGCAACAAAAAGAAATTTCTACGTATCAGGAGTATGTTTTGGGAACGAAAAATCTAAACAATGAGAGAGAAAACGAGAAGCTGGGAATAAAGCAGGAAGTAAACCATTAGAATTCAAAAAAACGCGTTTTGTCCGATGCATTTCGAACAGACCGAGCTGTAGATATTTCCTCGGATACAAATTTCGGTTTAACGAAACTCGATTATATTTTTCCCTATTCAATGGCGTATAGATTAAGGTTATTATATCGACTATTGTGAACCTGCTGCATATCAGGTGCAAGCATAACGTGGAATACAGTGTGCATTGTTCTACATATGTATAGACGTTCTCAACAATACTAACAGCAACCTCTGACTGTATTACGTTTTTCAAGTCAGTGGGGGAGGCTATAAGATCGATTAAACTCGAACATCGTGAATTACCTGAACTACCGATGAAGTGATGGAAAAGAATGAATTCGAATGGTTCGCGGTTTTTCTTTTTAGTTTGTTTAGGATATTTGATCTTGTTTTAGTTTCATGAAGTCCTAACGGAGTCTTTGAATGAGTCTTCACGAGTGATGCCAGGGTGTTATTGTGTTGTAAGAAGTCTTAGCTTAATCTTACTGAGCTTCCGTGGTTCTTGATTTCAACAAATATTACTGAGTGTAACTGGAATCTTTAAAAAAAAAAAAAAATTAAGAGTGATTCAAGTTGTTTTTTTTTTGTTTTTTTTTTCCAACAGCTTAAATTACAATATCACAATATGCAAATTTTTTAGGAAACGACAGGGAACATTTCATGCTTCATGCTTGACACAACTATATTAACTTTGAAAACCATGTAGGCCTACATATATCATGATGTATATACAGATAGTACTTTTCATGCCAAATCGAATAACATTGAAAGAACTAAAAAAATGCAAATGGACCTAATCTGTTTTTGTATGGAATTTTGTCAACGTATTTCACAATTAAAGCAAAATTGTATTAAGAAGGAGAACAATGAAGACCTGAAAAGAAAGTATATTTTGTTTACTTGTATCATAACTTCTTCATCTGCAAACAGACAGCACAAATAAGACAAATACTGGACTGGACCTGTTTCAAAGAAATATCAGGATTTTCAATCTCATTTTTTTTCTTTTTCCTTTTGACTTGGTGTAGTTTCAAGTACACGGATTGGCAGGTCTTGATAATATATTATTTCAAAGTATTAGAGAGCCTCAAGAAATGGTAATCAGGCTGGCAGAGAAAATAGAAAATACTCTCAAAAAGAATATTCCCAGGGAGCGCTAGCATTTTCGAGAATATTCTCCTAAAAGAAAATGCTGAATATAATAGTCTCAGCGGGCTGACATTTTTTCACTCGTTTTGCTCCCAAATTTGTACAACGTGCCTCTTTCTCTTCCGCCTTTCATATGGGTGTGACGTTCATGGAGGAGTTATTACTTACCAAGTCTCTCCCCCTACTAGCGCTTAAGTTTTCACCAAAGATGGGGATGCACATAATGTATAGTGAAGTGCAAATTAATATTAAAATGCGTTTGAAAACCCCAAGTTTCGCCGTTTGGGATTTCTGTTCAATGTCTTTCATGATTATTATTTTCAATTTTGCTCATCACTTATTTTCATTTTTCAATTATTAGGAGTAACTGACTTTAAAAATTGAAACCTGTGAAATTTGCATTTTGATAAATTCATAAATTCTAACTTACAAATTACAATTTGCATCTACATGTTGTATACAATTAATTAAATGCGCCAAATTTCAAATCTATTTTCTAAAAATGGTCTTTAAAAAAAAAAAGTTTAGCATCTGTCAATCCTAATTTTAAGTACCGACTAAGCATTTTCTCTAAATTCATATTATTTTTGATTTGAAATAAATCACGATTTTAAAATCAATTCTTTATTTAATTTTCATTTCGTGATTTTTATCATTTCAAAATCACAAATATTGCAATAAAAGTGATTTGTCTCATCTCTGGGTGTGGTATGTTCATTGTGCACGGACAAAGATGGTCAAAATCAAAAAAATGAGTTCCATATCGGAAAAACGTTGATTTAAAATTATTTGAACCATTTAACGGTTTAATTTTATTATAATAATTATTGTAAAATTGAAATGGTTTTTCGATTGTACCGATCTTGAACCCGCTAAAGTGAAAAAATTATTTTTAGAAAACTGGTTTTAGGATTTTGATTTTGGTGTAGTTGTCTGATGATTTAATAATATCATTTGGTTTTTGATGTTGCCTATCTCATAAGCGTAATGTATTAGTGATCATCGGTTTGTTAAATATCACTTGGTAGTTTCCGCCTTTTGATCCGGAAGGGCAAATAGTTTTAAAGCTGGGGAGGAAAGGCTGAATTTTTTCCGCTTGCTTCATTTTTAAATTCCTGTAACATGACTCCACCCTTTCCACCATTCATGTACGGTGCTTAAGATTTCTGGGAGGCTTTCGGTGTACCTATATTTCGGAAGGGGGCTAAGCTCTCTTCCTGTTTATGCTTGCGTTTCCACCGGAGGTGGGCAAAATCATTGAAATTGGCTTAAAACTCCCAATTTTCGCAATTTTTAGTTTTTGTTCAGTGATTTTTAATATTTATTATTTTTGGTCTTCCACCACTTCGGTTTTCACGCCATAGTAATTAATAGTGAATAGTTGATTTTGAAAGTTGAAACCATCGCAGTAACAATTTGCATTCGTAAACGTCGAAGTTACAAGTTGTGACGGATTGTAATAGAAAATTAATTGAACAGGTCAAGTTTCAAATCTGTTTTTGAAAGCAGTCATAATTCCTTGGAAAATACATACGAAAATGTTCGAGAATATTCCGCAAAGAGTATTATTCTCGACGAGGCTGGGAGGGGAGCGGGGTCGAATCTACAATTTTTCTACTGTTTGGCAAAGAATTGAAATTTTTCCAACTGTAGAGCAACAGAAAAAAAAAAAAAGAAAAAAAAAGGAAAATAGAAAAGAAAGAACTTTTAAAATGCGTGCATGAATTGGCCAACGGAGAGCACGTGAAATTGCTAATTTGCCTACTCTTGATAATTGGTTGGGGAAAGAGACAGGGTGGCCCCATGGCTACCGCCTTGAATCTCGAGAATGTTCTGAGAACTAAACAATTACACGGTGTGTAGTTTGAGATATTCAATTCCTTCTTTCTCTCATGTTTGTATCATATGGGTGACATCGGGAATCCCCCCCCCCCCGTTACTCTCATGATTTGAATTTCTCTTCAAATTGTAGCGTCAATTTCTTCTAAACTCAAATTAGATTACATTATCTACGAGTCGATCGATGATGATAGTGGGGCATATGACGATGCACGCCCAAATTGGCTCCGGGACGCCACACCTCCTATCCCGTAATTACCCCGATTGGGCTTGAGTCAGGATAGAGGAGTGCGTCAGAATAGCTCTTCGATACGAGTAAATCTTTTGTCTTTATCTGCGGGTCACCCTGTAATGAAGTCAAATTGCAGGGATGGGGGTGCAACTGTAAAGCTGGCTGCAAATTACGCTGACGATTCGTGTTAAACACGTCATATGACGAAAACAAAGTTATCTAGTTCAATTGGATTGTTCACACTACACTGATGTGTCGTCATAATGCATCATCTGACAACACATCAGTGTAGTGTGAACGGTCCAACTGAACTAGATGATTTCGGTTTTGTCATATGTCGTGTAACACGATACATAACGAAAACAAAATCACGTAGTTCAGTTGGACTGTTCACACTACACTGATGTGTCGTCAGATGACGCATTATGACGACACATCAGTGTAGTGTGAACAATCACAATCCAATTGAACTAGATAACTTTGTTTTCGTCATATGACGTGTTTAACACGCAACGTCAGCGTAATGTGAACCTGCCTTAACTCTTTTTACTACAACACTATAACACACGGGCGTTCACATTTTGATTTTTTCTTCTTGAAATCCCCGGGGCATCGTGGATTTTGACATATAGGGTTTTTTGTATCATTATCTTACCTTAGACAAAGGCACTAGAACCTTGTAAATTTGTTCACTAGAAGGGCTACTCGCAGATGAGAAATGCAAAACATACTGATTTAGCAGAGAAACTAAAGTTCTACCAAATGAGGACTCATATGAGTGAACATGAGCTTCGGGTGTGGCACCCCTTTTCTGACTCAACATTCTATACTGTTCAATACGCAGGTAAATTTCCAATATGAAAAAGTGGTCAGTGGTCAGGTGAGTCAGAATATGATTTGGTAGAATACCCACCTTATTGACAGTGGCGGATCTAGAAATTTTTGAAGGAAGGTGTTTTGAAAATAAAACTTTTTCCACCTCCACCCCCTAAAAAACCGAGATGGATATCATTTTAAATAGTTTCTGAATCGTTTCAAAATGAACGTACACGTTCACTACATCAACTGCGGACTGACTGGGGGGGGGGAATGGGGGACTCCCCGGCCCTTAGACTGCGGGCCCACCCAAAATATGACTTGTTCCAGGAATGGAACCGTATTCCCCCTTTACTATTCCCTTGCCAGTCCGCGAGTGCCTTACATTTTTATATAATGGGCTTTCGCAATGTTTTTTTTTCTTCGCCCGAAGGAGGTGTCCGACCCCCCCCCCCTCCCATAGATTTGCTTAGTTTGATTTATATTTCCTCTGTCTTTACTCCCCCGGTTATCCGAAATTGTGTGAACGAAAATTCTCGAAATTTTTGGAGACGAAAGAATGAGTGAGTACCATGACACTATATTTTATCATTGTTAAAAGGAAAACACCTCGAACAAAAATTTGTTCTCGTAATCAAACCGTCGCAAATTCCTCACCCTGAATCCGACTAACCAAAATACATTCACACTCCTACGAATTTCGACGAACAAATTTCGTTTTCAAAATACTACTCGTCTTCCGTTTTCAGTCATTCCATTACGGCTTTCATTCCTTTCACGCGTCTATCCTTTTCACTGTTTCATTTTCAATTCCAAATACGAAATTGTGATTTCACACTTTCGATAGTTGAAAAAGAAAGAAGAAGTTGGAAAAAAAAGGAAAGTACTTTTACCATCCACACATAGCTCGAGAAAAAAGTACCAATCGTTAAAAAATCTGATAAACGAATGGTATAGGTCTGGGTACCTTTCGTGCAGGTTTTACCCTTGAACTTGTTATTGAAGGTCACGACGATCTTGTGTATACGGGAAAAAAATAGTTAACGGTATTCGAGTTGCTGGGTCATTCGATTCTATTAGGGTAGAAGACCGTCCTCTTAAAGGTAATCTGGAAGAGTATAAAACATCGAATTCAAAGGGGATTCATCCTTAATAACCAGGAAGTAAATTATCGCTAGGTTTCCTTGCTTTTTTTTTCATAAACCTTTCTATTATGAAGATGATACAGAGGTAGGCGTAAGCCAGCCAGTTTACGGGGCTTGTAAATGAGACGAAATAGTGAATCGACCCTGCTGGTAACCGGTATTCGAACCGGCTGGTCAATTCGATCTATCGTTTAATCGATGTACCGGGTGCTCGTGAAGGTTTTCATTCTCATTTCAGTGGCGTATATTTTAGTTCGATTTGCTCCACTATATCCTATAATGATACTACGTTCCTAAAAATATTATATCCCGAACAGGAAAAAAGAGGGGTGAAGAGAAAAACTTTCCACTTGCGGAGCGCTTTTACATTTTGGTAAGACACTTCATTCATAGTAAATGTGTCCTGAGAAACATTTTTATGACGTAGGGGATTTTGCTGTGTTGTCGGACCCAATGATTTTTTTGCCATTTTGTCATCCTGTCAGGCGAGCATTTCACCTTGTTTTGCTACTCATGAGTTTTGTTATCTTCAGAGTCATTTTGTTTCTTCATGGTTTTGTTTCGTCTTGGCTAAATTGTTTTGTCATTTTTGTCTTCCTTTTCACCATGTTGCTTAGCCCTGCGTTATCAATGACAGTGTCACTTAGCACAAGCTATCATCAATTATTATGTGGTTTAGCATATAGTTCATCATGTAATCGTTGATGAAATGCTATAACTTAATCGTTTTTGTCATTTCGCTTTGTCATTGAATTTTTTTTTTTTTTTTGACATTGACGAAAGAGTCCTGACGAAAAGCGGTCCAAGATTTTACATATATAACAAAATTTTGAAAATTCAACTGTCATTTCGTTATTTCGTCATTTTATTCTGTCATGTCTAACAACCCTGGGAATTTGTATGTACTAGAATCGAAACGAAGGATAAGGGTGTATGTCAACTCGCATGAGAGTACTTGCACTTGTTCAGATAATGAGTGTTTCACTAAATCCTTAAAATGCTTACAATGCCATTAATGATTCATCCGAAAAATATTTTTACAACATAATGGAAACAATGTTCTACTATATCCTTGGCCCTGTTATTAGGTTATTAGATACGAGTTCGTCAGATTTTGAGATTTTTCCAAAATCTTCTTCATAATTTTCAAGCTTTCCGTGCGGGTTACCCCACGATGGCGCCACCGGTTGCAATTTACTTGTCAGTTTACCCAACTGCTTTACATTATTGTTTCTTCTGTTGTTTATGCTCTCATTGTGTGTGCTTGACTTCATCGAATTAAAAATGTTTTTCTTCATTTTTTGATAAAGTGCCAAGATTTCCGAGGGCTCTGGGCCCACTACATTAGGACGATATTAGTTGCACCATGAGGATACAGGGAAGCGCGCCTCTGCTTAAGCTTCACAACCCCGCAGTAAAATGAATTCGTTGCGGAGTAAGTTTATCCCTGATTGTCCTAAGATGTCGCTTGTTCCCTTCGACTTCTAATTCTGGCCCCCGACCCTGTAATTAGGATTGGGTTTCTAACAGAAAAGAGAGTGGGAGTAGATTGTCAGATTTTTGATCTGTTCCCTTCCGGAGCTTTTGGTGGTAGATGTCACATTACATTATACTTGTGTGAGGTAGCGCTGTGTGCGCCGAGTACTCAGACTTTGTAGTTCATTGCACTTTTCCTGAGGTTGCTGTCGAGGATCAGCTCAGTAGCCTCACTCTTATAGCCAATGTGAGAATTTTACTGAGTTCTATCCCTTTGACTTCACTGGGCGCTGGATACTCTAGTCCCAGTGCTTCGCGTTTTGCCCCGGTTATTGCTGGGCATTGACATATGATGTGGATCGAGGTTTCTTCCCTTCTCTACAGTGCCTACAGGAGCTGCTTTTATCCATTCCTATTTTCTGGTGTCCGGAAAATTTTTCGCACGAAAATTGATCGCATACGAAATTTGATCTTATACGAAAATTGTTCGCACAAGGAATGGTCGTGTGAGTGACTTGTGGAGGGTGAATTGCGGTGAGTTTTATACGCACTGGATTGGCCGTCCTCATCGTAGAGGACGACGAGCACCTCAGTTTCCGTTGGAAATGTGGAATTGTTACCGCGCTGCTTTAAAGTCCATGCCTAAAACTAATAACTTAGTGGAAGGGTGGCATACCGGTTTCGAAGCCATGCTCGATGTCGTGCACCCTAACATCTTCAGATAGAAGGCATCCACCGGGAGCAATCTTTGGTGGAGGTTAACGTAGAGCACATAGTAGCGAGTTCTTTTCAAATTTTACTCCTAACCCAAGTCCTGGAATCCGCCCTTTCGAGCATTACCTCTGAAACGTCGAGGAGGTTGTTAGGGCTGTCTGAGCCCTCTTCTCATCTTGCCGAAGAAACGGCTTAGGTCGAAATATAGCGAATTGCTACGTGGGCTCGAACCTGAGACCTCCGGATTTCGAGACCAGAGCGCTTATCCACTCGGTCAACCAGACCCCTCACATAGTAGCGGGTAACCCTTTCCCAAAGAATAAGAAGTATAAAGACAGTGCGGCCAGACTGCAACGGCTCGTGGAACGCTGTCCTGGCACCACTGACAGAGAGCAGAATGACGACAGCGATGGGGATGGTGAGGGAAGGGAGGGGAACAGTATCTTGAAGTACTTCAGAGGAGTTGCTCATATTCTACATTAGTAAATTAAAAATTTTTTTTTTGTGAATATTGAAAATAAATTTTTCTGGTACGAACAATTTTGCAAAAAATCATGCGATCAATTTTCTCTGCTTTCAGTTTTTCTGCGGTCAATTTTCGTATGCAAACAATTTTCGTGCTATCAGTTTTCTGCGTTCAATTTTCCTGCGAACAATTTTCAGGGAACTCTATTTTATATCACATGTGTTTTGTGGCCCCATATCCAGTTAGTAGTCCGACCATCAAATGTTGGCTCGTAAAGATTCAAGCTTTAATGAGTTTTTTCTTCAACATTACACGCAAAAATTGCCATTTAACCCAAGAATGATGAAGTCCAATCAGAGGTCCATGGGTCATTGATAAATTTGTAACCGCCTCCCCCCCTCAAACAAGAAAATGGAAATAAAACAACTTTCACTTCGATAGTTTAGTCATTTTTAATAAAATTATATAATATGCTGCTTTTGAAAATTCGGCATTTGATGATTTGACCCTTTCTCAAAAGATTAGGATCAGTGGCGTGCGATGATTTTTCTCTAGGAGGTAAGCGATGAGCGTACGAGGTGAAGTGAAAATCAGAATAAAATTATGAAACGTGCTACTACAAAACGGCATTGATGAAATTATTTAAATTGTCGTATTCCTGTGTAGGGTCATTCCAGATGCATTTATTCTTTTCTGTGACGAATAATAGACACCGGGACGTAACACCGAAGAGTTTTTCCTAGAGGGGAGGGGCAAAATTGTGAAAGTCCCAACTGACACTACTCAAAATTACCAAATATCAAAGCAAAAAAAACCTTTTGACTTGTTGGATTTTTCCAACTTCGCAACTCAATTCCCAAGTATCACTGCAAAGGAAAAACCTTTTAACTTGTTGGATTTTACCGATTCCGCCTGATTGAAATTGTAAATTTTCCCAACTGCTGAGTGAAAAATTCTTACAGAGGGGAGTTGCCCCCCTCCCTATTGGTACGTCCCTGAATAGACATGGTCAACAAAACAGTTGTCCACCATCTTGATAACCGGTTAATCACAAAATGTTTTCATATTGCAATATGTATCAATGTCTAGTAAAACATGAGCCACCTCTCTTTTGCTCAGTTTTTAAAAATGGCAATTCTGGTTGAGGCTTCCCACCGTTAATAATTTCTAATTGTTCTTTACGAGTAAGTCGCGAAAACGTTTTTATTTTATTTTATAAGATCTTGAATACGCATTTTGTGGGCAAAAAATACGGAGCATCCAAACATAATGCGTTGACTAGTAGAATAACATAATCACGTTTCTTTGTCAACTTCAACATTCGTGTGTAGCCAAGCCGAGCCGAAAGCGCTTCTCCAAACGCACAGGTTTTGTCGCGTTGAACATGCTAGTGTGTTGTTGTGTTGGTAATTAATACAGAGGCAGCGCATAAGTCGTGCAATGTTACGCGCAGCACAGTCGCTGTTTTGCTCATTTGTTGCAAGTTGAAGTTGATTTTGTAGGTATATAAAACTTTTTTTCTCGGGAATCTTCAGGGTAAGCGGTGCTTACCTTGCTTGCCTGGAATGCACGCCACTGATTAGTTGAATTTAAGATCGTAGGGACTCTCCACTTCAATAGTCTACTCGATTAGTAAAAACTAATTAGTGTTTGTCCATTTCGATTTATGAGGTCTTTCAAGCTTGAATCGGATTCAAAATTCAGCGCATGCTCGAATTCAGCTACCCTTAAGGTCAGTAATTAACGTCGATAGTACATCCACTTTGGGATCCCATTCTGAGTTCTGGAGTCCAGGGACGTACCGAGGAATTTTTCTTGATGGAGGGGGGGGGGGTAAAAATTGTGGAAGTCCCAACTGACTCAACTCAAAATTCCCAAGTATCAATGCAAAAGAAGAAAAACTTTTTGACTTGTCGGGTTTTCCCAAATTCTCAACTCAATTCCTAAATATTAGAGCAAAAAAAAAAAACACAAAAAAAAACTTGTTACATTTTTTCAACTCGCCTGACTGAAATGGTAAATTTTCCCGTTGCCCCCTGCCCTCTTATCGGTTCGTCCCTGCCTTCAATAATTTGGCAGTTGGCAAATTTTGAAACTGTTCATTTGAATTTTTCATTTTCTAAGAACGTTGCTTGTTTGTTTATTATTATTATTATTATTTTTTTTCAATTGAAAAATCGGCAAATTTAAAAAAATGTTGTCGGGCGAATTTTTAGTTAAAGAAAATATTTGTCGGCAAATTTTCCTTCTCCATCCCTCCCTCCCCCCAACTGGAAGTCAAGTTTCATCTCTGTGCACTTGTCTTGTAGCGGTGTTTTGCCAGTCATTCCACTCACACACGTACACGTACACACTCACACTACAACATGCGCTCGGCACAGGCGTAACGCGAAGTACGGTGTCTAGGTTATATTCTGTATATGTGTGCCTCTGATGGTCTTTGCATGGATTTGTTCTTTGTGGTAGGTTATCTGGATCTTCCTGCCTTTTAGCATAGATGATACTATCCAGCTTATTAAGCTTTCCTTTGCTCCCCTTTCCCTCAGGGCTGTTTCTATTTGGTTCATGAGGGGTCGCGTCAAACGCTCCCTGCGTATCTATGAATGTTGTCGGGACATAATTTCCGCCAGTTATCCCTCTCTCAATTGCCGTAACAAGCGAGTGCAGTGATGACTCTACTGATCTGTCTGCCCGGTATGCGTGATGATTCTCGTATAGTGGAAACCTTTCCAGGGTAACTTCTCTGAGGTGGCTGTTTAGCCTTTCCAAGGTATTTAACATGAATGATGAGAGACTTACCGAGGATTTAGCCTTACAGGGGTCTCTGCCTTGTTCGGACAACAAAAACACCACTCTTACATCCTTCCGCAGTTTTGGATGGTGGATGTTTTTACAGAAGCAAATATACGTGCACTTAAAACCAGATGAACAGCAGTGCTGACGAAGTGATCTCGGACAGAAACGTATTTTCATAACTTTACGAGCTCCCTGGCTTGCCCTGTGTTACCGATGGAGCGGCAAAATGAAAACGGAAAATATTTTAAGAATTCGAAAATTACAAACGAGTTATATTTAAATGCCGGAGCGGTTTAAAAATTGAAAGAATGCTGGAGCTGGGTAAGCGCGCGGTCACGGTGCACGTATAGGAAAAGTAGCTCGAAAATCCGAACAGTTGTTGGAAACGAGTGGACACACCAAACCAGTCTGGTGCAGGTCGAAAATTACGCGCAGGAAGTCGAATTCATCAATGGAAAAAATTACAGTTATCTTATCCCTCTGGTCCTCCCAAGTACCCCGTTTCGAAGATACTTCTTCCGATCGGCTTACGTAAGAAGTAAATTTCCGAGAACCAGCGGTCACCGTATTGTCCACCTCGGCCCGATCACAAACCGGCCGAATGATTCACGAACAATCGTATTTACATTCGGAGTAAACAAATGACCGACTTAGTATTCGATTTCAACAAAAGCTCCGAATAATGTTACTTTTTTCCGATGCCCGTTCTGATCGGACATAATACATGTATAAACCAAACGCGAGCATGTAACATTTTGTGTAAGACAAAATAGTTAATTTTTTGTTCTACTCTTTTATCTCTCGAGAACAATAACACAGAAATACCTCTTTAAAAACTGGATGACCTAACAACTGAAAAGTCCCGTTAGATATTTGTCAATGCCTTATGCATGACCTTCGAGAAGATATTCAAGGGTAGCACGTGAAGAGATCACTCGCTGTACTCGGCCACAAAGATATATATACCTACTTTTTCTTCTTTTTTAATAGGCACAATGTTGTTGTGTTTTTTTTTGTTTTTTTACTTTTACTATTTTGTATACCGTGTCATAATAGTCACTTTCCCTTTTCCGCCGGTAGAAAGTGTATTTTTAATGTAGTGCTCGTATTTTTTTTTTTTCAAACATAAAAAAATAAGGTAAAGATCGCAAAATACTCAGGTCAGTTTCGTTTTCAGCATTTTTTAAAAAGGTAGTTTATATCCCAAAGGGGTTTGCGGCGATTTGCCCTTGAAAAGGGATGTACAGATGACCGGAGACAGCCGGTGGGTAATAAAATTTCGTGCATTCGCGAATCTCACTTTTAACGGCATTTGTATGCGAGCCGGCGCCGTGGGGTGGAGGCATTTTCAGCCTCGAAGACCTGTCTAGTTTCCTTTCAAACTGGTATCACAAATCAACGGCGAACACGATTTGTACTTGTTAATCTGGCTGGTTTTTTTGACCGATACACACGAATTTTTTGCTTCTCTGTCTATAGCTCTTAATGCGGATGGATCGCCGATAAAGGTGAATGAAGACGAGGCGTTTTTATTGCCTCAAATCGAATCTTGACTTGTGTCGGATCGTTCTAGAAACAGTTTTGTTTTCAAAGCGCGAAGTTAGAATGTTTGAACTTATTATTACACACTGTCAGCGGCATAGCTAGATTCATCTGGCTGGAAGTTTCCATAAGTTTTCATTCGTAGACAGCAGGCGATAGGAGGGAGACATTATTTGATCAGTTTTCGAATTTGTAGTTGCAGACCATCTAGTCCGGTGGAATTAGCCAAAAAAGAGGAATAAGTGCAAAAATTCCCAAAAATCGGTATGGTGGCATGGGTGGTTAGTTAGGAACGCCGGTGAACATACTAAAAGTTTCCGAAAATCCGAGGGAGTCGGTGAGAACCAAAATGTGGTTAAGTTCAAAATTGGCAGTTTTAGCGACGTAAACTGGAGTATTAAAGCATGGCAGATCGACTGGTGCAGTTGGAATGTCGCTCACGCCTCGGAAACATAGTTTTTGGCTACGTTGCACCTTAAAATTTCATGTTTTTGTATCAAACACAAAGAAAAATTTCGAAAAGTTTCATTTTTCAGCTTCGTAACTTATTATTTATGACTCGAAAATTGGTGATTTTCAACAAAAAAAAATTAATAATTTTTTCATTGCCCCACATTTTATCTCACTTCCAGGGAATTTATTAAATTGAAATGGGGCCAAGTCTGAAATAATCTACTTTAGTGTGGGAAGAAGTCCCATGCAATTTTCGGGTATAATACTCACTTTTGGTCCCCACGGAGAACCAAACAAGGCTCAGTCCAACAACTTTGAGCAGCTGTAATCTAGCCAATAATGGGCACGTCACCTATAATGAGCAATTTAGATTTCAGTTGTTTATTTTAAGATTTCTAAACGCTAATTGGCAGCACTGATTATGCCAGTTCATCTTTCTAACATAGTTGTCCTCATTGACTGCCCTAAAGGCCTAAAAAGTTGGACCATTTTCGTGATAATAATTTTTGTTTGAAAGAGAGGATGACTGCAGTCAAAGTTTTCCGCAGCCGTTAAAAAATAATAAATTAAGGAACGAAAGAAATTTCTAGTTTCGGTAAATTGATTTATTATGCGGTAAGTAGCAGTGCACTTTATTGAAGTTGTGCTTTGATGTGCGATGCTGGGATTCATGGGAAAATGTAATGGATGCCTTTATGGTACAAGTGCCCATTATGGTGTTATCAAAATTGTCATCTGTCCAGTAATGGTCTGTGTATGCCCATTATTAGAAACAGTCCAATACTATGCCAACTCCAATAATGGGCACGTTGCTAATAATCAACCCCAAAGGGAGAAGGAAAGGGGGAAATACCCCGGGCCCGATATTTTTAAAAGACCTGAATTTCAATGCTCACAGCTACATCATACTGTACATAAAATCAGCAATCATTCCTTATACCATGAAAGAAAGCTCTTATCCCGTAGCTTATAATTTCTTCCCATCTGACAGAAGAAAAAAATGAACTGGATGGTGGTGGGCCCGTGGAAATTTCCCCAGGCCCTCTTTTTTTCTCTACAGGGCTGTTAATAATCATTGTTTTGGTCTTACCAGGACGTAATTTCTTTCACAGCTGGCACTTATAGAGCTTGCATGTGTTTCTCATAAAGTAAGGTTGCCTAATATGGACCCTCCCCTAATACGGACCCCTCGATGATCTCCGATGTTCTTAGCGCTCTCTGGCCGGAAACAATGTATGTTGTACAGTTCAAGTCACAGATCAAATCCATCCAAAAAGTAGCATCCCGCAAGCCAATAAAAAATTTAGTGCTGAAAAACGAAAATTGATAATCGAATTTTTTTCGGGTCTCATGTTTTCAGCTATAAATTTGAAGAAAAATTGATATAAAATTTTTCAGATTCATATAAAGTGTAGTTCATTTCAAGCCCACTTATTACATTTTTCATCATTTTTCCTTGTGTCCATTATTGGGTGCCCATTACTGGATTTTCAAATTTTTCAGTGCCCATTATTAGCCAAAATTATGGTCGTCTTTAAGACCAATTTTAGATACTAATTTTAGCTCTTTCCTCCCATTCAAAGGCAAACTTATGGAGAAATTTATCCTTCATTCTGTAATTTTTGTCTCACATTCGCAAGTTGATCCAATAAAATTAAAAAAAATATTTACGGGAAAAAATTGCTTAAGATGCCCATTATTGGCTAGGTTACCTTATCTGAAGTATTCTTGAAATTTTTTTTCGCAATACCCTTAAAAATCATTCACTGTCCTAAACCATATTTCTGATAAACTTTTGGTTTTTATATAAACCAGATTTTTGCTTCTCCTGAAAAGTGTGAAAAATGGACTTAATCCTTTTTAGGTCTCATTAATTCAAGTGAAGTTTCGCCTTTCTCCAGGCAGTCAAATAGGTCTACAAAATTGAATTCTAGATGATACGTTCGATCAGTATTCATCCAATCGAAAAATGTTTCAAACAAAACATTTTCCCTGTCAGTTTCACGCTGTGAAATTTCCTTGTAATTTTTTCGTGACCACCCCAGAATTGTTGTTAGGAGGGTTCAAAATGACCGTTTACACGGATATCCATGAACGCAAGTCTTATGGGGAAAAACTTTGAATTTTCAACATTCGCCCAGTGTCACGAGGTTGCTAATTATATCTCTGAGCGTGTTTCTTTACTTCCTCCTGTACCAATCCCTAAAAACTTTTCTCTTCCTTTCTGCCTGAATCCTGAGAAACCATCACACATTCTGTTTTACCGTTTTCTGTTACTATTAGAAAGGATTTTAACACCCGCTTTTTCCACCCTGTTCAGGGTGTCTACAGGTGCTGAAAAGTCCTGAATTTTGAAAGTAGGTCCTAAAGACCTAAAAAGTGCTAAAATTAAAAAAAAAAAATGAAAAGTCCTTCATTTTTGTTAGTACACACGGGTAATCAAAAATTAATTTTACGCGGTTATTATGATTGGTCATTATAAAATGTAGCGTAGCGCTGAATCTATATTCACAATGAGGGGGAAGTGGGGGTGGGGGTGGGCAAAAAGGAGGGAGGGGGATAAACAATTTGAAACAAAATATAAAAAATAAAAATAGCTGCACACTCGGGGAAAAGATAGAAAATATGTCGGTTATAGTCCTGCAGAGGGTCCTGAAAAAGTACTTCATTTTTACTTTTTTATTTCCATAGACATCCTGCTGTTGCGTTTTCAAATTCGGACTTATATTTTTTGACGGGCCCTAATGAATATCATATCAGTGGTTTTAAGGTTAGTGAATTATTTTTGATGAGATTTCATTTTCGCGTAAAAATTGGTGCACGTGGGGTCAGCCCCGTAGAGAGAAAAATAGGACCCGGGGGATTTTCCACGGGCCCCCCTCCTTCCAGTTCATTTTTTTCTTGTCAGGTGGGAAAACATTATAAGCAACGGGATAAGAGGTTTCTTTCATGGTGTAAAAAGTGATTGCTGATTTGATGTACAGTAGGATGCAGTCGTAAGCGTTGAAATTCAGGTCTTTTAAAAATATCGGGCCCTCCTGAAAGTCCGGGCCCGGGGTGTTTCCCCCTTTCCCCCTCTCTCTCAATAAGGTTGCATGGGGTAGTGTGGAAAGAGGCTCAAAAGTAGAAAAATCAATAAGTTTAGTAAGTATTTGTTCTTTAAATAGATATAAATATTCTGCATGATGAAATATTCTGAATTCATTGACCTCGAAAGTCTAGTTATCGATATCTTAATGTTTTTTTCTCCTCGTACAAATTCGAAAGGATCTTGACAGTCTTCAAAAATGTGATAAAACATGTAAAACACAAAATTTTGAAAATAGTGGAATTGAGAAGTGCGAGGAAGTTGTCTGAAAAAGATGCCGGGGATGGGTAAGTATTAGGGCCTAAAAGCAGGTCGGCTGTCAGTTTGCATCTGATTTGGTTATAAAAATTGATGTCTGAAAAATGACCAAAATGCTACGTGCCCCCCTCCCCTCATAATGCTTATGTTATAGTATAATAGCAAATAGTGTTATTTTCGAACTCCCCCTCCCTCCTGAAAGTTCTTGGTGTGTAACCTTTCTCGGGTGAAATTTTGTTAAATATAATTTTTATTTGAAATATTTTCTTCCAGATTAGTTTGTAATATTTTTCAAAATAACTAATATTGGAGGAGGTAGGCTTATCTCGCCACCGCAAAAGAGGTCCTTTCCGATTTTGTGTGGCTTTTCTTCTAATACTTGGGAGATCTACAGGTACAATTTTCGTCCAACCTCAGCTTATTGACAGATTTTTTTTTTAATTCCCGTTTTCTATTCTTATTTGCTTAGACTAAGGAGTAAACTGTAATTGTTATTCTATGAGAAAGTTCCGCTATGTTTCAGTAATTATAAAATGGTAATTGGCAATTTTAAAAAGGAACGTTTGGGCAGTTGTAAATTGTAATCATACTCCACAAGGGTGGAACAAAAAAAAAGAGCAGTTGCGCATCTTGGTGATGAACCTTCCTGGAAATTGCGGTACACAAGTAATGCCGGCTATTTCATTGAAAAATTTAGGTGTCACCCATGGAGCTGAAAATTTTGAGAATTTTAAATGTGAGGTATAATCAAGAAACGGGATTAAGCAGAGACCGCGCGGAAGCCTGTGGCTGGGTGAGGGAGGAGGTTGAGGTCTTAAAATTTAACAACCAATGTCTCAAAATTTTAGCATTATACAATTTTTTTAAAGTAAAGGTATTAATATATAATGAAGGTAGAGCTGGGTGAAAAACAGGAAAAAAATATTTTAGATTCTTCAGGACTGTCCGCAGAACTAAGTGCAGTAAAAGTCAACATTGCTCTCATTTTTTTCTCTAGACTTGTGAAAGATACTTTCGAAATTTATAGACATGTCTGGAAGAGGCTTAAAGTATTTGATAAAGCGTGAGTGAATCTGAAAAAATTTTATAAATAATCTTAAAGTAAATAAGTCTGAAATAGTTTTGAAATGTGCTAAATTGTCTGGAAAAGTCCAAAGTCCAAAACACGTATAAATGAGCTGCAAAAGAAGCTTAACTAAGTGTAAGACGGTCTTAAGCCAGTCTGACCTAGTCTTAAAAGAGTCTTAGCGAGTTTGAATGGAGCCTTGGAGAGTTCAATTCATTCTTCTTGAGGCACAGGTTACCTTGAAACAATTTTACTGAGATTCTATTTTTATTTTCTTCTAATATTTTCTTGAATAGATTAAATTGGTCTGAAAAAACAACGACTTTTTTTTTTTAGTCTTTTAATTTTAATTTTTCATTAGTTAACAAAATTTTTACATATTCAGTTGAAAAAATTATAACCTCTGCCTCAAACACGTTACTCAGTATGAGACTGGTATGAAAGTTTTCAAGGGTCTTTTCAAATTTGTTTCAGGTTGGCTCAGAAATTCAGCACTTCTATCAAGATTTTTTATAACCTTTCGTAACATGATTAGAAATTCTCAAGACTTCTCAAAACTCACTTGAAACGCTTTAAAGCTTATTCAAGACTCTGTAAGACTCTTTCAGACTTATTCAAGACTTAGAAACTGTCAAAAATTTCCCGTACTATTTTAAGATTTCTTGAAATTCTTCAATACCCCTACAAACAAACGTATTCGAGATTCTGTAAGACGAAGATTCTTTGAGGCTCTTTGAGACTCCTGCAGACTGGTCTGGAATTCATCTATCGGTAATAATACGTATCCCATTAGCATTTTCAATTGATATTTTTCCTCTCCCAAAGGGACAATTGCCGCATTTCTTTCGCCGTCTATTTGCACCCAGATGAGAGTCATACGTACGATATATAGAGAGACGATTTGAATTCTCACATTATAGATGGATGACGTGTGTAATTTCTTAGTATGTATATCGTAGTTGGCGTAAATAAGGCTCAATTTAGCGGTGCAAAAAAATTAGGAACACTTCGAAGTTCAACTGAGGTCGACGGAGAGCACTGGAAGTCCCATTGCTCATTCATGTTCTCGGAAGTTCCTAACTTTCTTTCGTGGGATTTCTTCGTGTATTTTGAAAGCAAAAGTGGTTCTTTCCGACGTTAATATAGTCATTATTGCATCCAGATGAAACCGTTATTTGGAGGACCAAATTCTGTAGGTTGCTGATCTTTTACCAGAGATAGCGTTTTTTGTAGGTTCTAGACAGAACTAGACGACAAAATCGAAATCGAATGGAAGAAAGTTGAATAAGTTTTTCCTTCTGCCAATTTGTAACTATTACACACGATTATGTGTTTCATTCTTCATAATAATTCTACAAATTGATATTGAATGATTTTGAAATAAAAACTGTTACTAGTATTGAAGACGAAGCAAATTAGTCCTATTTCGACTCATTTCAAGACTCGTCAACGGGGACGTACCGAAGAGTTTTTCCGGGGTGGGGGGGGGGGGAATAAAAATTGTGAAAGTCCCAACTGACTCAATTCAGAATTCCCAAGTATCAAAGCAAAAAAAGAAAACCTTTTGACCTGGTGGATTTTCCCAACTGAAAATTCCCAAGTATCATTGCAAAATAAGAAAAACTTTTTGACTTGTTGGGTTTTCCCAACTTCTCAACTCAATTCCCAAGTATCAAAGCAAAAAAAAAAAACCTTTTAACTTGTTGGATTTTCCCAACTCGCCTGACTGAAACGGTAAACCGGCAAATTCTTTAACTTGTTAGTTTTTGCATCATTAACAAAGGTACCAAAAATCTCGCGAATAAAAGCTGTGTTAAAGGAAAATTGCATTTTTCTTTTTGGAGGGATCCTTTGTTGAATTTCAATACTTTTTCAATACGGGTAAATATTTTAGAGGGGACGATATTTTACTTATGATATCAGGATGTAAAAAGGAAATAAATGAGATTAGTCCAGTGGAATTAGGAAAAATAAATACGAAAATTCCTGAGAATCTGAATTTTGACGTAGATCGCCCGCTTAGCCTATCGGTCAACATATTAAAAGTGTCCTCCACGAAGTCAAACAGGTCCACAAAATTACACTTTTGAATGATGAGTCGATAAATATTCGTACAATCAAGAAATGTTTCTCGCTCAGTTTTACGTAGGGAAAGTTCTTTGACATTTTTTCGTAACTATCGCAGACTTGTGTTGGAGGGGGGGGGGGAGGTAGTTTTGAATGACCTTTCACACTCATTTGAATTTTTCGTATTTTCCAATGTCACAAGGTTCAGCAAACAGTGAGGTTACTAATTACCAGCCCCTACATCTTCTTCTACCGATGCCTAAACTTTTTTCTCCCTCCTCCCACCAATCTTGAGAAGCCATACTCTACACTTCGTATTTTTCTATGTTTTATCATAGTACTATTTTCAAGCTTTTGTAACAATTTCATTCTTGGCAACATGTTTAGGTCTGGTAGTGGATAAGGGTTACCTCCCCCTTCTACAGGACGATTATTCTTCATATCATGACTCATATTTATGTTATTTGGGAGTTTCTTGGGTGGAGGAGGGAGACGGGGTTGAAGGGATGACAGTTGAGATTCTTTCAAGAAGTTGTAACATGGTAAGACCTATTTCAAGAAGAAGAAATATGTTTTATGTGTTTTCTTTAAAAATGCGTTTTGAAAAATAAATAGGGATGAGAAAATTAATCCATTTGCCCCAGTTCAAATTTACATAACACATTTCTTCAATAGATTTAAACAAAATTCAAGTTTAAAAACATTCCAGGTTATCCTTTTTTTGCTGTAGAAATCAATATCCTAGATAAAATTATGTATTTTACATGCACTTCTCCATATAAGTGTTTAAAAGTCATGCACTATACCTTTTAATTTTTTTTAACCTACATAGAATCAGTTTCGGGTGTAAATCTACTAAATAATCGACATTGTTTTATCCAAATGTTTGAGGAAAATCTTATTGCACAAATCCAAGAAATTCTTGAATGGAAGTCTTCAACGATTCTTTAAACCTAAAAAAACACAATGTTGAAAGGGGTGAGGCGGAGTACTCGGAGGATATTCCAGAGATGACCTGCAGGTGCTCGGAAGCATGTCCAATGTCAGTTCACCTCCTATCTGGCCATAAAAATTGGTTACACCGAAAAATTGATCAAAATTCCAAGTATACTCCCGTACAGGCTGTGTTAACGTATAGCAGCAAAATAGGTCATTTTCAAACCCCCCTGTCTGAAAATGTTGGGAGGATTACGAGAAAATTGAATTTATGAAAAATTTTTATAGGTTTATTTTTTGTTTATAAGATTTTTCTTTGAATGTAATAGTTCTCAATATTTCTGAAAAAAAAAATTAATAATAATAATAATAATTTTGAGGGGTCAATCTCGCTATCACAAAAGAAGCTCCCCCGATTTTGTGTGGATTTTTCCAAGACTCTGGTGCCTTATACGGATAGTTTCTATCCAGTTTATTATCGGGGGGAAAAAATTTCAATTTTTTTTTATTTGCCTAGACCACCAGATTTCTTTTACAGGTTAAGTCACAAAAAACGATTTCAGCTTTTCACATAAAACAACACTAATCGCCAGAACGCATACATTGGTGCATTTAAAATGATCTAAAGTTAAAAAGTGATCATATAAAATGAAATTGAAATTTTTATGATTCGCTGAAACTGGTTAAATTCAGGACTTACCTGTTTTATTCACCACCGCAACCATAACCAGATTCGAATTTGAAAATGTTGCTCAAAAACTGATAACTGATTACTTTTCAAATGTATTTCCCCAAATGGCAACTTGTGTCTTTTGGTTTAAAAACTCGCAACTCAAAATTTTGTTGAAAGCAAACAAGTTTTATGTGTCCCGCCAGGGAAGAGAGTGGGTCAAGCTTAACTTATCATTCCCTATAAGGAAAATCTGCAGTTTTGCTTTTAAGCTTCCAAAATGTCGAGTTCGGTTGATTTGACAGTAAAAAATCACTTTCATTAGTGTAAGGATGAAGTACCTACCGAGAATTTTGAGAAAGAATCAATCCAAAGGTCAATGGTCTCTGTTGAATTTGAGGTAAATAGTATACTGTTCTGAACTTTGAACAACACAGACCACAGAAACGAAACTAAAAGTATAAAAACGATTGTTTACTTGGATTTTGGAAACGCTAAAACCATTTATGAAATTTCTCCTGAAGTTTCTACTGAGAGAGCAGAACCTAGAAATTATTACCAATGATACCGGAGTCACTGAATTCGTTTTTCAGGCTATTTACGATAATCCCTATCAATAAGGTCCATAGGGAAATGGACAAGACAATTTCATCAATATTCAACATTGTTTCAATTTATGTCATTAATTGGGTTTCGGAATCGCTGTCATTTTTACTGTAACCCTTACGAACAGTGGTCTAGGAAGCAGGGGCATAGTGTATTCAGTTTTTAAGTTCCGGTTTCATTATAGAGCTTTCAAAGAGCTATTTCATTTTGTCGTCGGTTGTACAATTTGGGAATACTCAGGTATATCACTGAGTTTTTCAATAACCCGGTATTTTCGGTAAAAGTCCGCGAAAGAAATTTCTTTCTGCGCTAAGAGTTTGTAACTGCATCACATTTACAAATAAATCCCCGTGAGATCGCCTTTCCATGATCATTAGTATCACGGCGACCGATTATGTTGAGGTGAGAAAATCCTTTTCGCACCAGGTGTACTCCTAAAAGGTAGTTTTTTTCCTCTTTTTATTAAAAAATTAACCTTGGATTCGAAAAAGAAAACGTTCCCCTGGGTATACACCACCATTCAAGCTGAGTTGACGAATAGATACTTACTTTTTTTTTCGTAAAGGAAGTAGAAAAAGGGAATCAGGACGAACAAAGGAACTGATCGACGAAATTTTTTAAACATAATCCAGAAACGGGACAGCACACTTACTAACTAGGTTGTCCGTACCTAATATCAGATAAGAACGGCGGATCAATACACGCATATTTCGGTCGTATCTCAGTCTTCAATTTGCAGCCCAAAGAATAGCTCAGAAGTAAGCTACGAAGAGGACAATTTTGAAAAATGAGTTTTGATTTTTTTTAACCCAGGAGGGCCTCTAAATATTTCGTTTGTAACCAGAGCCGAAGCAGATCATTTATATTAAAAGGAAGAAAATTCGAATGATTCTCTCGAAAATCATTCATCGCAATTCCTGTCGCGCAAGCAATTTTTCTTATTACTTGTATTGTTGATCTTCAAAACTTCGTCATTCAAACACGTCGGAGTAGCCTATTCACGTGCAGAGACGAAACTTGATTTTCAGTTGGAGGGGGGGGGGGGTGAAAAGGAAAATTTGCCGATAAACTTTTTTGAAAACTAAAAATTCGCCGACAAATTTTTTTTAATTTGAAAATTTGCCAATTTTTCAATCAAAATATTTTTTAATTGAAAAAATAATAATTATAAAAAACAGACGTTCTCAGAAAATGAGAAATTCAAATGAACAGTTTCAAAATCTGCCGACTGCCAAATTATTGGGGGTGTTTCACCTCCCTCCACCCATGGTTTCGTCTTTGCAAACGCAGACTGGAACTTTATCCCCAAGCACTCGCATTTGCGCACTTGAGCATACCCTAGTTTGGAAGGGTAAGCTGGAAGGATGGTACGAATACTTGAGAGGAACACACAACTTCCTTTATACATTAAGGTGGTCGTTATTTACTCTTGGTGATCTTTTTTTTCTGAATTTTCACTGATTCGTTTCCTAAATTTCTTCCAATAAAATCAATCAAAAAAGAAACCTACAAAGTTTGAAGTCGATCGGATTAGGGGAATCTGTGCCACAAGCTCCCTTCGTTCTTATGGGAATAACACATGGAAGTTTTGACTTTTGTTCCAGACTAAATTTTCCTCCTGTATTCACTATAGGACCAAAGCCCGTAAATTAAACAATAGAACATTTGCTCGGATTCAGCTTGTAGCATTAGAAAATAAGTCTTTTGCCTTCAATCTTTAGATTTTAATAAAATGTTTAACTTTCTCAAATTTTAGGCTCTAGGTCAAATAGAGACTCTAGTAAAGACAGAATAGTCATTGAAATTCGAAATTCAACGTTTGTTGCCGACTTTCAGATTTTCGAAATGTCTTCCACATTTTAGCTTTTTGTTTCAACCTTTCAAATAACGTTCGATACTCAGCTTGAAACCTTCGGCTTTGACTGACTAGTCTCCGACACGAGTCCAGGATTTCAGAAACGTAATTTGACTTTCAGTTTAAGGTGGAGAAGAAAAATTTGCCAAACTAAAAATTCACCGATTTTTTTAATTAAAATATTTATTAATTGAAAAAAACAAACATTCATAAAAAATGAAAAATTCAAATGAACAGTTTCTAAATTTGCTGGCTGCCAAATTATTGGGGAGTGGTTCAACCTCCCATACCCTCCTATAGTTTCGCCCCTATTCACCTTGGAATAATTACCCGATAACATCCAAACTCAATTGAAAATTCCAAATTACCATGTATGCCTGTTTTCAGACTGGGTACCTTCTCTGTTGAATCAGAAAATGTGCAAGAATTTTTTTTAAAGTACGGTAAATCAGTTATTGTCAATAAATTTGCGGAATAAAATATGGCCACACTTTTGGAAGCGTACTTATTGAGCTGTAAAGATATGAAAAAATACAAAAGTTAATGATTAAAACATTTGAGCTCATACGAGAGTTACTGGAATTGAAACTTGTGAATAAAGAGCGTAAGAAAACAGAATCATTCTCAACTCTTGTTTCTGATTCCAAAAATTTGGCTTATCGCATCGACCCAACCATGAATAAGAACAGAATAATGGGGTACATTTTGAGAAGTCTTAACACAGAAGACGGAAATAAAATAGAAAAAACAAGTCGTTAGAAATTAGAATTGAAACAGACTGAGTGTATCAAGATTTTAGACAAACGAGATTATAGAGAATTATCTGAAAAAATCAAAAGTTTAGAGAAAAAATCAGCCGTCTTATTTTGTATTCGATTTTATCATTGGGAATATTCGGTTATGCAGTCTACTGTCCCAGTTCTCGTGGACCATTATCGGTGGGGTTAGGAGGAAAATCTTCAAAAATGAGTTTAGCGACTACAGAAATTCTATTATCGATGTACTTGAAGCTGTACATTGAATAATTTTGAAGTTTTCTGGTATCTGTTACTTAGCAACGGATTGAGCAGCTCTAAATACTTACCTTATTTTCGATATACTGAAATTACTATGAGATTTTTATATTCTGGCCCTTTAATGGAGCCTTCAAAATAGGGATTTGAATCATAAATGGATTTAGCGTTTCTGAAACCGAATAGACAACCGTTTTCATACTTGTATTCGAATTTAGTGGTGTGTAATGTTCGAATTTCAAAAAAGGGTACTCTTACCCGGACCATTGATCTCTGAATCAAGTCTTGCGCGAAATTTTTAGTGTGTGCTCCTTCCTTACATCAGTGAGAAATATTTCTCATGATCAAACCAATTTTTTCGGCTGGACTTGATATTTTGAAAGGTTCAAAGCAAAATTGAAGAATTCTTTATTGGGACTTTGACCCCTCAAAATCGTTCAATTTCAAAAACTTCTATCTGTTGAGTTTTTAGGTCAAAAGGAAAAAGTTTGGCCATTAGGAGTAAAACATTTTAAGAAAAACCACATTTTAGACCACCCCATTGTTTACGTATTTTCAAGTCTGTATTGTCATCGTTTTAATCTTATAATGTAGAACATATTATGTTTTTTAAATAATGTTTTTGTCCCTCAAGGTCAAAAAAGTTATGTATAGAGATATTCAAGAGGCTAGTGTGTACAATTGATTGGGTCCAAAAATGCGTGGAGAACAGGTCAAGTCCTAAAAGAAAAAGTGTAGAACTGGTTAGGACCATTAAAAAAATTAGTCTCGAATATTTCAGCTGATGTGATTGCGAGTAGAATCTCAGCCGTACCATAAGGTCCCCGAAGGTTGAGTCTTATCTTTTCACAAAATATGTCAGCGTTCATGCAATTATGCAATTAGGTGAAACGGTTTTTCATCTCCTGAAAAACTGAGTGTCGACAAATAAGGAAATTCTGAGAAAAAAGGGGTAACAAGCGGAAGTTTGCTGAACATTGTTGCAAGTAGTAGCCTAATTAACTTGTTGAAAAAATCCCTGCCTCCGTCCCTTCACTTACCTTTATAGGGAGTTCGAACGCCATGGTTTCTTGTTTCTTCTCAAAATTTTGAATGTTACGGAATATAAAGAAACATGATCAATTAGAAGTCGTTCTATGTCAGCTTCTCCATGAAAGTTGTCTCTAATATTTTCTTCGTATCTACCCTAAAAATGTCGCGTATAAGTGGTTCGAAATGACTATTTCAAGGAATGCAGCTCAACATTAGTCTTATGAGTAGATAGCAATTTTTTTGCGATATTTTCTTTACACCAGACGCAGCTCAACATGAAAATTGTGGTACTGAGGTTGGAGTATGGGAAGTTTTAAATTTGATGTGAAAAAAGTTGAGAAAATTGTGTCTCAAATTCTGATTTTACTGTTTTCTTGACACAGATGTACTCACAGAAAAACAGTGTTTTTTGTACAAAAAGCCTCAAACATAACATTGCTTCATTAGTTCCTCCACCTTTTCTTCCATTTTATTTTGTATTATTTTATTTATTATCCTTGCTAGAGTGATGCGCGCGAAAGTAGACTTATAGTACGATAATCTTCATGTTGGCCCGCTCCTACTTTTTTAGGGATCATAATTAACCTTTTTTTTCAGAAAATCTACAGGCATTTTTCCTTTCCTACATCCTGCAAATTAACTCACATGAATTCCTTAAAAACACTTCTCGTACATTTTCAATTATTCACTAGCAATTTCATCAACTCCTTCTGCTTTACCTGCTTTTATTTCTGTCAGAGCTTTGTCAAATTCTGATTTCAAAATAGGATCTTTGCTTTCTTTATCCTTTACCCTATCTTCTCTTTCCATATATTTACTTATACCTGCCTCCCCAACTATTTTCAACTGCTTCCTTGAGGAAGTATCCAACTTTCTGAACTGGGAAGAGAAGGGAATGAATATCAATGGTCAAAAACTTACAGATCTTAGATTTGCAGACGACATAGTCATATTTGCCACATCCCTAGAAAAACTCAAACTGATGCTTGTTGGACTAAAAGGAGAAGCAGGCCTAACAATGAACACCCGAAAAACTAAAATTAGTGGCATACCATTAGCAAACATATGTTTGGTACTGAATACTAGAAAAATTGAAGCCGAAAAAGATGTGGTCTATCTTGGGGGGGGGGGCAACTTATAACATGGGAAAAACAAATGGAAAAGAAAACTAATAGACAAATTTCACTGGCCTAGGCTACAAATTGGCCTCATTAAAAGTGGTATGGTGAGGGAATCCCCGCCCTCACCATGAAATCGTTCATGTATATTTTTTTTCATGCCATCTTTTAAAGGTTAAAAGTTCAAACTACAGAGTAAAAATGTTATATTCAATGGGTGTCAAACCTGGAAACTAAGTAAATGATAAAATAAAAAACCGATTAAAAGTCACTCAAAATAATATAGAAAGATACGAGCTCAACCTAAAGAAAAAAGACCACCTTTGAAGTATGTAAAGTCCAAATGACCTGACAACATAGTTAAAGTGAAATATCATAAAGGATGAAATGGGAATGGGGAGGACATGTAGCCCGTCTAAATCCAGACTGCTGGACTTGCAGGCTGTTTTTTAGGTTCTGGGTAAATAACTCAAAATTACTTTAAATGGAAGAGACTGAATCACACCATTGCCTACCTCGAGTCGAGAATCCACAATAAGCGTGAACAATTTCTATATCAATATACTCGTATATTTATCATTACTTAACCTTAACTGTGCATGCATGCTATATAGAAATTTGGGGTGATTAATTGTGATCCCCAATAAAGGAAACTGGATTGAATTGAACTTACACCGGCTCTATTCTTATACAGGGTTTCAACATGCTTCACCTATCTCTCTACTTTGTCTTTTGTAGAGTCTAATAGTATTCCTTTTCTATTCGTTATAAGGCTGTCAAAAAATCGATCTAAAATCGATTTAAATCGATAAGCTTGCCTCATCGATTATCGATAAGGATCCTCGAGTTATTGATTTAATCGATTTTCTTTCATGCATACCATTGAAAATTGGGATAAAGAATCTGGAAAAATGATCTAATCCTACCCATATTAAAGAAGCTATTCCCCTTATTGTGTCGAGTATACAATAGTCCTGTTCTGTTTCCTTGTTTTTCAAAGAAAGAAGTGAGAAGACCAAAAAAAAAACCAAACGGCTGACCGACTGACCGCGTAAGGTTAGTTCTGTCATCAGTTATCTGTTCTTAGTTCAGTCTTCTGTTCAGTCTTCAGTCTTGTGTTGTCTGGCTGGAATGTGTTCTTCAGATTACGGAAAAACAAAAATTGAGTCTGAATGTCGAATGCCGAAGTTGATTAATTTCCTCATAAGATGAGTTGTGCCAATAATAATTGTAACGAGAGAAAGAGAGCCAGAAATTCCGATTCAACTAGTTCCAGCGCCAATCTTTCAATTTCGAATACGAGTTCTAAAAGTCCGAAATTCACGTCATACCCTCTAAGGGCTTCGCTTAATTTTAGAATCTTACTTCTCTCTTGAAAATAATACAAATTGCAAATGCAATGTTCCATCTCGCCATCTCCATCATCCAGAACTAGTTTGTCAGAAGAAAATGATGAGCATTTCAACTCTGATTTCCCATTTTCGTGTATATTTGGTTCCTATTCACAATACCGAATTACCAGGCTGCAGAAGTGCAGGCTACAGGCTTCAGTTAAGAGAAATGGGGACTTTGTAGAACGTAGCTTGAAAAATTATTGAATTATTGATTTAAATCGATAAGAAAAGTTTTTGATTTTTGACAGCCCTAATACGTTACTTGTTCTCTATCGGGGTTTCCTGCTTTCATTTGCTCCTCAATTTCTTCACAATTATTTCTTCTTGTGCCTTCTTACATTCTCTCTTTATTTGATTTCTTAAAACTTTGTATTTGTTGTAAAAAAAAAAATGCTTGTGCCTTCTTACATTCTCTCTTCATTTGATTTCAATTCTATCACGTGAGGGGGACCCGACACTTTATAACTACTCGTCAGAATAAGGGGTAGTTCATTAATTACGTAAGGGCCATGAAGGGGGGGGGGGATAAAAAATCTCTACATGACCTTACTTGGGAGGATGGGAGGAGTAAAAGCGATTCTTACGTGATATTTTATTACGTAAGTTTCCTAGTAGCCACCACTCAGACGACACATTTTCCAGCACTCAAGCGACACATTTTTTGCATGCAGCCACTAAAGATGAGTAAATAGACGAAACATTAAATAATTATGTCAAAAAATAAAAATCTTAGTTTCTTATGACATAATAAATTATTTTACCGTATCTGAACCTTTTCAAACGATATTAATTCATTTGAAAGCTTTTTAGGAAAATTAATGGAAAAATCTTACGTAAGAAGGGGGAGGGGTTTCAATTAATCTTATGTGTCCTTACATGGTTGCGGGGGGGAGGGGTGTCAAAAGGGCCAAAATCGTCCTTACGTAATTAATGAATGACCCCCTCCTAACCCCTGCATTTCAGATGGAATAATCTCTCTGCCCAAGTAGTCCTTTGGCTCGCAGCCGGCCGCAGCTTTCTGTCTGCACTGAGAAAGCGAACCTATCGAAATGTTACTTTTATTACATCAATCTATACTTAGCTGACGAAACTGTAACCATCGTTCTGCCAAAATCTTGTGTATCTTGACTAAATCGTGGTACGCGTTTTTGTACCTCTCTCTATCCTTCCTCAGATGGATTATCTGTCGTATTAGTCGCTGCTCGACGTATTCGTGGCTTTTCAACATTTTCAAAAAGTATTCCCGTTCGAGCAGTTTCATCGACGCCGAGTACCGCCTGGTCAGACGGTTCGGTGTCGACGGGTGCTCGAGCATCCTCGAGGCTTTCGATTTCTCAGGTCTACCGAATTCGACGACCGCGCCGTCGCACTCCTTCGCCGTCCTCAAGTCGAACTCCGAGCCGGCGAGTATGCTGGGTTTCATGTCGCCCGTCTCGTGCGCCATCGTGGACTCGACGGTGACGGTCGACGGCGTCTCGCTGACGTCGAGACCGCCGATTTTCTGCGCGCAGTCCGACTCCGCTCTGGAGGCCCAACTGGACAGTCGCGCGTCCGAGATTTTTGAGGTGTTCGCCGTGCCCTTGTACTGGGCGGAGCGCTCGCTGAACGAGTACTTAGAGGACACCTCCAGCATCGATTTGGCTTTCTCGGTGTTCCTGGCGCTGGCGGTCGCTCTGCCGCGGCCCGAGAACAGGGTGTCCGGAGTGCCGAAATTCTGCTGCTCGACGATCCTATTCAGCATCTTTCGTGTGGCCGGTATGTCGCTGATTTTCTCGGTGCCCAACATGGCGGATAGAGGAACTACGCCTGTGATGTAGTCCTTCAAACGGCGTCGGACGTTGTTCAGAGGGCATTTTTCGCGTGTGTATCACCCTGGTTTAAAAAGGTTTGTGGCTAGGGTTTTATTTCCCCCGGCTACGTTTCCTGCAAATGTAAATTGTTATTTTCGAATCATTTACGAATCCGACTGGTATTATTTGACGTGGAGCTAAGACACGGGCAGCGTTGGCGAGCTTTTGCATAGAAATGCATAAAATTGCTACGTCTTCATGCGAGAAACGTGGAAAGAGATCGTTCGAGAGGTGTTTATTCGTGCGATTCGTTACAGAAATGCCGACTGCAATTTACTCGTGGTACACGGACGCTTGGGTTTTAGATTGCATAAACACGACGAGAATACGAAAGATCAATCCTGTGAGATGTCCAGTGGCACGGCTGAAACTGAACGAATTATCTGAGGAATATAAGGCTTTATCTCGGACAAAATTTATACGAAGTTGATATTTGGTAGAAATGTTCATGTCACGGTCTTTATGAAGAAAGTTTCCGCCCCTTTGACCCAAGCTTCCGTTACCGTAAGAGGCAGAAGCCCCAAAATCTGTTTTTTTTGGGCCATAACTCGCTTCCTATGGTCTTTATAACTAACAATATCGAATAAAATTGACTCTCAACTCGGTTTTCTATAAAAGTGGTCGTTGACAGTTTTTTCTCAACTACCCTAGAAATGTCGTAGAGTGGAATTGAAAATAACCGATTGCATTGGTGTATATTAACAGAGGCCTTACAGGACAATGAGTAGTTTTTCAACATTTTATTACTTTCAGCAATTTATGCGAATAAAAAGGACAGTAATTACCCATTGACCCATCTCTGTACATCAATACCTATACCCACTAATGGAAGATTTTCCCACCCTCTTTCCCCACCTCTTGCACACAGCTCATGTAAATTTGTCGTGTTTCTTTCTTTTTTTTTTTTTGTGTGTTTCATTGATTTTATAGAGAAGTGTTGAAAGAAATTGTTGTATTTTTCACTTTTACGAATAACCAATCAAGGTTCCATCCGGGCAGCGGGGTTCAACTCTCTTAATTCATTTTTAATATCGGGTTGACCATATATCCAAAATTATTGCTCCACGGTAGGGGTATGAGAAGAAAATCGGGTACAATACTATATCAAAAAAAAAAAATGAAGCCATTTAGCGCTATTTATGAACCACCACAAATAGGTAGGCTTTGTAACATTTCGGAAGCGTGAAACGCTTGTTCTTCACCTACAACATTTATATTTTTGAGCTTGGAAAACTCTTATAGAAATACTAAACCCCAAATGGAGTCGATTTGGCTTGGGGTGAGGGAATGACAGGAATTTTCATGCTAAGAAATGAAATGATTTCGAGTAGTTAATTAACCATCATTACCCTCCTGCCTCCCGCTCCCAAAAAATTATTCAAAGTATAAGAAAATCTGGAAACTTATTTTTGTGAGCGGGAGGGGCGGTTTTGACGATTGGTCTCGGGGTACATCTTCTCACAATCCGGCACTGGCTTTAACCAAAAAAGGTTGGATTGTTTACTGAATCACTCAGCACTTCAACTGTATAATATGTTCGGGATTAGGAGCTGTATGTTTACATCAGTGCCGTATCCTGGAATATGGCAAGGGGGGAGGTTGACCTAACATATGGGGTTTCTAATATGTCTGAGATCCGATTTTCCTGAATTTTTAAGCGCACGGCCGTACCCAAGGGGGGTCAGACCCCTAAACCCCGCCTTCTTGTATACAGCCCTGGTTTACATTCACCTGTCTTGCCACAACAGCAATTTTCATGTTGAAAAACGTGTATCCGCTCGCTTTTTGCACCATTTAGTCACCGGCTGAAGCTCAAAAGGGATTCAAGTGTGTTTAACTTACCTTGATGGGTGATTCAGGGAAGACATGCTGTACTGCACAGGATGAAGTAGCAACACGCATATCTTCCATGTATAATGTCTTGCCTAGCCTATCCCCTATAGCAGAGTGGTAGTAAATTCGGAAAATATTATTCTCATTTTGTACCATTGTTTTTTCTTTTTTCAGATAGTATTCTAGGTAGGAAACTGAAATTTATATCATGTAGAAGAAGTGTAGTGACTCTCATACAAAAGTGGAACATTGAGAAACGGATAAACGAGGCATTCAGTAGACCAATCAATAGATGAGAATTAAAAGTATTTTGCTATCTGGTATCATGAAAAAATACTCTTCCTTTAAACATGGCGAGTTTATTCTGATACCTTATTGTAGCCCCCCCCCCCATCAAACTTATAGACAATTTTCAAACTTATTTATGGGGAATGGAGTACGGTAAGATATTACTTTGGAGAATACAATCACTGAGCGTAAAGGAACATTTGTTCTGAATGTTGATTGTAATGTGTTTTTTAAATTTTCATATTTTGACCAATTCACGGAATGCCTCATTTATCACATTGCCAATGTCTCATTTTTCTATGACAGCCACTATAGTCAAGCTTTCTGTCCGGTATACCTCCTGAGGGGAAGAAAATTTACTATTAAATTTGAGAAATGTTAGTTCACTGGTATTTCACTGTAAGGGACAGGCTAGGCAAAATATCATACATATGCTTTATGCATGTTGCTGCATCTCCCTGAACAATATGGTACGTATTCATTAAATTACTTTGTACTGAATCTACAATACTACATGGACTCTCTCGCGATACCTGGAGAGAAATGGTGGCACAAAATTCGGGGTTAATGACCTAAAATTGCGAGAAAATTAACCTAAAATTGTTACCCCAGTTCTGCCTGGAGATCGAATAACATTTTTGCTCGAGCAGTAATTTTACCTTCATTTTCATAAAATAGTCCTCTAATATCGGTGATCTTTTAGAAAATACCTCAATTTTCGACTTTTTCTCCCTTGAAAATCTTATTTTGCCCCCCCCCCTCCTTGGAAAAATCCTGGCTACGCCACTGAGTGGCTTGTTAATCTTTGTGAGCTCAATACTTTCTACTCGAGTTTTTAATTTTTTTTTCTGAGTGTCATTCTTCTTTCTATAAGGTTTTTTGTTTGTATACTCAATTTGGAATCTGTTTGTGCCTCGATCGTTTGACTCCCCACTTCCCACATCGTTTCTTTAATGCTTGTCTCAATTTTATCGTATTTTACTTGCACTTTTCCCCCAATGGTAACTACTGTTTTCAATTTTTCTTGTAATATGTTCAAAGCTTGTGGTATTTTATAAATAGAGATGATGTACCCGTTATTTTCATTTTTACTTTAAAGTACTGAAATGTTCGTTTTATTTGAAAATTTTAATTTGCACTTCCCCTTCCTGTGATCGGAGTTGAAGTATAACTTTGACATAACATCCTCGTCCATTACAATTTTTATTCCATTGCTCGAAATATTACCTACCGTATATCCCCGATTATAAGCCGCACCCAAGATTTAAAGACGTACTTCAAAAATAATTTATTATATGTGAATATAAGCCGCAGAATGTGTACCAATAATAGTAGAAAATTATTTGAAAAATTGGTAGGTAACTGCTAGTCTAAGTCTCTGAGTCATCTTCATCTTTAGAAGAATTTGAGTTGTCATCTTTCTCACATTCATTTTACAAGTGCACATGCACAGACATAAAACTTATGGGAGTTACCGCGATGAGGCAACAGGGAATATCCACCGACTACCTAGTACCTACCTACCTCTATATTTTTCTTAATGATTTTTTGAAATTATTTGTATATAAGCCGCACCTCACATTTTTAAACGTCAATTTCTGAAAAAAAGTGCGGCTTATAATCAGAAGTATACGGTATTTCATTTTTTGGCTTCCCATCTGGTGACTTCCACTTCCATTTCTTGTTCCCCTTCTTTTTGAAAAACGATCCAGCTGTTTTTAAATTATATTTATCAGCTAACCCTAACATCTTTTCTCCATTTTTGTTTGTTTCTCCTTTGGTATATTTACCAACATTTCTTATATCTCCTTTATTTTCATCCACTTTGGCATTAAAGTCTCCCGTTATTATTGTGTAGTACTCTCTTTCACTTTCATAAATTTGGCTCAGTCGGTCGTAAGACTTTTTGATTTCCACTGTTGAAGAGTCTACTGTAGAAGAATAAATTTGGATTATCGAAAATTTGGTTCCTTTATTTATTTCAATTTTTAATACTGCTATGTGTTCACTTATGCCCTTAATTTCCTTTACGTGGGCGCCCCACTGCTCATCCTTGATGTAGAAACCTACTCCCCTTTACCCTATTGTTGACTTAAATGTTTTAAAATAAATTTTCCCCTTTCATTTTTGTTTCTGATATCCCAATTATATCCCACTTTAACTTCTCCAACGCATTTTCCAATTCCAAAAATCTTTCCTCATTCGCTAACCCCTGGCAATTAATGTACAAAATTCTCTTATTTTTTGTCTTTATTTGAGGTTTGGATTGACGAGAGGCTTATGGGCTTGTAATTACTTAACTTGCTTTTATCTTATTTTTGGTAGGAGAATTATCTCCGCCATTTTCCACTGGTGTGAAATGGCTTCTTCTTCTAAGATTGCATTAAATAAAAGGGTCAAGGGTTTTGTTAATACCTCTCCCAACAAACTTTCACAATGCACAACTTCAAGTACTTCTCCATAATATATCAAAATTTGGAATCAATCCCGAGAAGAAACGATATTTAACTTCACGCGTAAACTACAGATCGAGTGTTTTTATGTGATACTGGACACATTAATGCAAGAAATTAAGGCTAGAAAAGAAGACAGTACGTCCAAGCATAAAGGGACCATGTTGTCGGTATGGAGTTAGGACCAGTTCCAGAAACTACATTATATTCCCTACAAAATGAGCCATAGTGGAGGTCTGTAGCTGGAGAATTCACTTTTCCAGAGAACTTTGAAAATTAAATTCCAAAAAAGGTGCTTTTCAGAAAAAAACGTTGAAAGTTTAGAGCACAGAAAAAACGAAAAAAAAACAACAAAACATGAAACAGTGAAAAAGTGAACTGGTCACTTTCTTCGTTTGAAAATGACTAAATGGAATCCCTCCAGTGTATTATTGAAAAATTCCACCCGCTTCAGCTGGAGAAATCCATTACCGACAAGATGGTCCCTTTTCAAAAATATTCAATTTTGAATTGTTTTTCGCCCCTACTTTACACACAAAAAAAATAATGATAGGCATGTATGAAACAGATTTTATTAATCCGAAAAGGTAAAAAAATTAAACCTTGATTATTCTGTAAGTGGAACAAAAAAGAAGTATTATCAAAAAAAAAAAAAAAAAAAAAAATACGAAACGATTCTTAGTACAAAATTTTGTTCCACAAATGATATTTCAAGAATTTTTTTGGTACAATGTTCGAATCGCCAAATTTTTCGGAAAGGTATCGCTTCCTCTTTAAGGTTAATTTTATGATTTTTAGACCGAAAAAAGTGAAAAAAATTTTTCAACCGACAACATGATCCCTTTCTCACTTTTTATTCAAATCGATATTACAGAGGAACGGTGATAGGTACAGAGGTGGGGTAAGTGGGGGCGATATCGCAGGATTGCCTCTATCAGAAACACTAAAAATCCTATTTTCGGTAATTTTGACCCCACGCTCGCAAAGTGGCTATATCTTGAAAACTAAAATCGACAACATGGTCCCTTTATGCTTGGACACCTATGAAGAAGTCCATGATCTTTTTCACTTCTGGTCAACATCAGGGATACAGATTCAGATAAGATAAGAGAATGTGCCACGAAACTGGAAAATTTTTACGACCAAAATTTGGATGATGAAATAATTGAAGAAGCTGTCCATTTTAAGCATTATTTATTAAATAATGTAGATTCATCGTTTACTCCTTCTCAGATGTTACAACACCTAGTTAAAACGGATTTACTTTGCAGTTTCCCAAATGTGTATATTGCTTTACAAATTTATTCAACTTTACCTGTCTCTCAGGCCCGCGGTGAACGCAGCTTTTCTGTCCTGAAGCGAGTGAAAAATTACTTACGGAGTCTCTTAGCGCAAGAGAATCTTTCAAATCTCGCAATTTTAACGATTGACAACGAAATTATGAATGAGTTGAATATAGATGCTTTAATCGATAAATTTGCAGGTGAAAAATCTCGGAGAAAACAATTTTGATTTTTTCCCCCTTAGATTATAAGTTCCTCATTTTTCACCGTTTATAAGTTTTTATCGATGGGAATGTATGAAAAATAATATTATATTATATTATACAAAGTACTTATATTCATTAGTTATTCATTCTGCTTTTTCATTACAGATTTTTCTGTTTATTTTAATGCTCTTGCATGAAATTTCATTTATCAAAAAACTTTGAATTTGAAATCAAACCGAATAGTAAAAAGAATAAACTTCACGTGTAAGGTGCGCCAGAAGGCCAGGGGCACACTTTTTCTCAACATTTGGAGGCGGCAAAAATGAATTCGAACAGGGCGGCAACAGGCCTTAATCCGGCTCTGGGAAGGGGTCAAGAGGTCTGATTCCCCTTTGCGGCTTCATCAAGTAGTGGTTTTTTGAATTTTGGTACTCCCTCTTGCACCCCATCTGGTCGCCGAAGCAGTACTCGATAAGATAGTTTCCGGGGCCAGGGATGCGGTATCTGGGGAGCCAATTTGGCACCCGCGCATCGCCATACGCTTCACCAAGGAACCCCCTCTTGCACCCCTCTCCCTAGTGATGAGCAGATCCTCCCCCCTCGAACACTAAGTTGGCTACGCTACTGCCCTTTAAATTCCCTCCCGGGAAGCAGTCTGTGGGAGTGCACCTAACTAAACTGACCTAACTCGCGATTACACCTCCAAATGGGAAGTTCGACGAGGCTCCTAAGACACATTTTCGCCAACGTGCATTAATATTCGGCGCTATAAATATCCGGTCGACGGCTATACGTCTCCAAAAATGCAGCAGCTCATTTGTTGGCGGCGCGATGAAGTTTACATGCAAAATGGAAAACCGCCTTCTACGGAATTCGTATTCCGCACTTCTCGAGCTGGAGAAGTGCGGAAACGCAGCTGCTGTCTCGCGGTACAGAGTAATAACGCGGTCAAAGGTCATCAACCGCGCTCTACGAAAATTCAAATTCGCCGTCCGCGCCAGCCTGCCCGCCGATACCGCGCGCATCTACCTCGAGTTCAAAACAATTATCTATGAGCCGAATAAAAATACCGCCGAATATTTTTTTTTCTCCCCTTGATTTATTTTCCGCACAGTCGTTCCCATGCTCTCCAGCGCCGCTCCTCCAGTTCACCGTCGATGGCCGTCGCCATTTTGCGTCCACGTTGGACGAGAAATTATCGAATCGATGCGACTCCGATATTGTTTACATAATCGCGGCTATCGCAGCGGCGTGCGAAATCGCGCCGCGGTGCCGCAGTTTGGATACCTCCGCTCCAGATGTCCAAGGTTATCCCGGAAGAAGTCGGTTGATTGCAAAGTGCAAAGAACCAAGTCAGTAGTAGAAGAACTTCCATAAGTGTAGTTCATTGACTCCTGCGCGTCCGTCATTATGTACGTTGACTTCGGCGTAGAAAAACAGGTCATAAATTTGGCTGATGCTGTTGCGGTCGCGGTCGCTCGTTTACCTTTTCTTGAGGCTTTACACGGCCACCTGCGAGCACGGCAAATATCGTTCGTTTTGCGCATACCAATTTTCACCGCATCGCCGCATCATCGCGTCGTCTTTTCCTATACCGTCTGGGTGGAATTGCCGAACCATCGACTGCGAATTGCACCGACCAAGTCGCCGACTGAGTGACATAATACTCCCGAAAGTAATAAAATTATACCAAACCGGTTTCAGATTCGCTGCGTTTTTTTTTTTTTTTTTTTTTTGTTACAATATTACAAGACTTGGAAAGAGCTCGCTTGTGTTCAGGGTATGGGGGATCAGGTGTGTTGCAAATTTGCACTAACTGTTCTTATGCTGCCCAAATCACAGACTCGGTTCGAATCGGTGCTCGAGTCGGAAATTTTCAACACTTTCGAATTTTTGGAAAGTAAAAGTATATACGCACACGAATATCGAAAACAGTTTTGTCGAAAATGAAAATCTAATGAACGATTCGTTCGGTGTTAGAATAGTTGATCACATTGTGGATGCTGACTCGGTGACTGAACAAGTTTTTATTTAAAAGAGTTTATTGCCTTATAACTGTGCCTTTTGTTTTTTTTTCTTTTTAGTTTTTTCCTCTTTTTTTTACTAGTTTCCTTATTTTTTTATTTGTATCGCTTCGCTCCATTACATTACCTATGCCTACGTAATAATACCTGCGCATAACGGTTCTCTGTTAATAACCTTGCTCACTTCCCACCCGGTCTTAAATACATTTAAATAACTCACGATTTTGTCTTTACACGTTTTGCTCCCCAAACGATATAAAATAATACGTACGCATAAAATATCGGAGATTTTTTATATAGTAACTGCATTTTTTACCGATTATGTTCTCTCGGTGAGCTGTGATTTGGTATTTTCAATGATTTCCGGAATTTTATTGGTATTTCTCGGGAACGTGTATAGAAATGATCCCGGCGCGAGAATTTCGGGTTCTCGTTACCGTATCGAGCCCATGACGTCATCAGAGAGTTCAAATGTAAGTTACAGTTTTTCTGATGTTAGTTTGAAAGGCCAGTGATGGGTCCAGGAAGCAATGCTGGTAGATGCTATGCAGAATGTGTCGGAATGGAATAATCCTCGTGCAGCAGGATTGCCGACTTCTGTAAATGAAAATAGTCGCCACCCGCAAAAGTTTTTCTACAATATGTTTTAAACACCTTTGTGTTTGTGCTGCACGAAGTTTCTATGCATTTAGTCAGTCGCTCGGCCTTGTGACACCACTGCGCTGTATCTTTTGGTGACGGTGCCCAGGTACCAAAGGACTGCCCCCCCCTCGCTGAAAAACAGTGCTTTACAACAGTAAACTTTAACCCTGCAATACCACACATATTTTGTTATGTAAATGCCACTCTTAGTGAAATTCACTAAAATGGTATTTTTAAGCATGGAGTGGACGGTATGTTAACCGATTCTCTCCAAATCCTTACTACCTAGGTAATACTTAGTATCTCTTTACTCCCTTTAGAACTTATCATGTTCGTTGTTATTTCTCTAAAAATTGTTATGGATGGGCAATCGGCCGATAAAAGAAGTAAATTACGATTGTTTTAAGAGTTGTTATTAATATATATATTTTTTTAAATTCAAAACCCCTGAATTCCAATAGTTAGCTAATTTTGATAGAAATGATAATATTATGCGAGGCTGCTGGTCAAAATAAACCTCTTTACAACATAAAGAATTATGCGATACTGAATTACCAATGTTTGACTGTTATGCCCAAAATGCCCAGAAACTCAATATTTCAGAAGTATGTAAAAAAATGTTTTTGAGGACCCCTGAATTGGGTATAACTGCCCGATGTATGGCGGTTCGAAAGCGTATCATTAGCGAGTGTTTTGCGCCCCAACCTCCAACATTCAGGAAAATACTGCTGCACACACATGCCGGTAAGGTTGCCTATCACGATTTTAGTGAATTTCACTAAGAGTGGCATTTTTAAGGGTTAATAATACAATAAGCCTCATCGTACGCAAACTTTCTAATTATTGATGTAATATTTACTAAAGTTTGCCTTTAAAAGCTGTAAAAATACTAACTACATAGTAGATGGAGACTAAAAATTACCAATCACGAAGTAATTTTATTTCTGAATATTCACGGATAACATTCTTAAATCTAAATCTTAACTCTGAACCGTTTTAAATTTATATTTCTTCTGACATTACGTGGTCCTTAGTGATTTTACATTTGTTAATATCGCCTTATGAAACTTAGCACAAAACATCCTCAAATTTCCGTTTGCGAGTAATTTGGTCTTTACCATCTCAGCTGACAATCTATTTCAGTTGAGGTACCATAGGTCATTCATGAGACTAAAAATAGTTTCTGAGTATGCACTATTCATTATTTATTGAACAATAAGTTCTTATAATTATTTTCAAATATTTCGCGTTATTACTTACAGAAAAATAGTTGACTCAGAATTCCTGGGGTTTGATGATTGACACAGCCTATTCAGGAATGGAATACCAATTTTTTACTCTTACGATTTTACCATGTATCAATTAAATTCTAATGTTAACGGCCGACCGACGTCTAATTAACCTGCCCAGTTTTAGGCAATGGTCTCCATCACCCTTTTCCATCTTGATATATTTTGGGCCACCCCCACCTATCCTGTGCCGACTCTCGCAACTACTCGTCCCGCCACCTGATGAAGGGCGTCTCTTTTTTCTTTTGTTACCATAGGAAGTCCACAAGACAAACTGTAACCCCATTTCCGGGTTCCCTCTCTGGCCATGTGACCCGCAAATTTGAACTTTGATTTTTTGGTACCCAATATTCACTATCTTAGTTTCCCCCATAATTTTCTTTCCTTCCCTTGTCTTTAAGGGAGATACCTAGGGTCGATGATAGAGGGGCGTATGGCGATGCATGTATGCCAAATTGGCCCTGGAACACCGTACTCCCTATCCCAGAAACGCCCCAAATGGGCCTGTGTCAGAATAGGGGGTATCTAGGATATTACGTAGCATGGAGTATTGCGTTGTTTTTAATCTTGTGATATTTTTCTTGGTCATGGTCCAGGTCTGTGACCCGTACGTGAGAACCGGGAGCTGCAGCACCCTTATTATCTTAGTCAATATCCTCATTTTACTCTTAAATGCATGTTTTTGGGCTCAGAAGGCTTTCTACCCATTCGCAATACGCACACCTATTTCTGTATTCATCTTATTTTCTATTGACATCAGCTAGTCAAGGTAGGTGTGCTCCGGGACTTTACTTATTGCTAGGTTGTCGGTCTGGACCCCCACTACCGAATCATCCAACGTTATTATTTTTAGTTTTGCGACGTTTATTGTTAGCCCTATCCCCGATCACTCTCTGCTGAGTTCCAATATCATTTCTTCCAATTCCTGTATGCTCTTCTCCAGCAGCACAATGTCGTCCGCGAACCTGAGATTATTCAATTATTCACCATTCACGTGCAGGCCTTTTTTGTCCCATTTTAGGTTGCAGAACGCCAGCTCTAGCACGCTGTTGAAGATGTTCGGAGAAAAAACTTGCAATAACATGAACTTTCACTCTCTTGTGATCATGGAATAGGAGGAAGAATATAAATAGACACTCTAGGTCCGTAGCTAACAGCCTTGGCTGGCGAGCAGCTGCCCTAGCTAACACATTCTCAAAAGAAATTAAAAAAAATTATATAGAAAGTCAAACATTTTTTTTTGTGTTATACCCTTATGGCTTATACATTGGTTGAATATCAAATGCCCTCGCATACACGAGAGATTAGCAACAGGCCTGAGACACTATTGGTCAGAGATGGAGAAGATACTAACAGAACTCATAGCTAAGACAGTATACTCTCGGATATGTTAATATTCCATTTGTAGGCTGTGCCAATTCATTTTTCGTTCTGCTGTAGTCCAGAGCGCTTTCGGCTGTTATGCTATCATCAGTGGAGTACCGTATGGTGGACAGACTGTATAATCACAGATAACCAATAGGAACACACGACTAAACAGGTTCACCATACGGTACTACTCTTGACTATGACTACAGGACCGCAAGAGACAAGTCTCATTTAGGGTACTCCACTGATGATGGCATAACAGCCGAAAGCGCTCTGGTTTACAGAAGAAGAAAAAGTGAATTGGCACACCCTACAAATGGAATATTACCAAGTTTACTCACACTCCGAAATTTGACACTAAAAATATTAATATTCGATTCAAAATCGTCCAGACAGTGTTTGACAGATAAGCAATAGCATCTAGTTCGATTAAAGTCGCCATTGCACTGATTAAACTTCCTTACGTCTTTTGGGGATTTCTCAAGCTGCTTTTCGAATCCTAGATGGCGTATCTTGAAGTCCCTATCTACTACTTCCAACCTTGTCTCCGCCCCAATTAGGTCGCATAATCGAAAGTTTACTGATCAATATTTCTTGACTTACGAGCAAAAATCCCTATCTGAGGAGGTGTTTCATCCCTGGGGAGTAAAGTTCCAGTGAGATTCCTCGAGAATTTTGGGGCGTTCATCGAAATGGCCTACTAAACAATTATACCAGAATCCAACTTTACATTTTTTTGTCCAACTGTGTGTTTTCATTAGGTAATTTTCTCAGGCCATTTATAGTTGCAGCTATTTTACGTCGTTTCTTATCAACCAGTTTATGCAATATTTCCATGGTACTGTTTAGCTCAGAAGTAAGACGGTAGTAATAACACTTTTTGGTTCTAAAACGACTCGATTTTCCGAGTGGAAAATTAATAACATACGAGATAAGGCGCGCGCAAGTTTTTATTATTATATTCTGATGTGATTCGCCGAGATCGTAAATTAATTTTCATTGTTAATTAATCACATGCTCGATGTTTTTCTACGTTTTCAGGTCATGGTTGGCAAGTCGTATCGAACATTAATAAATTATTGAGAGTTTTCTTTGTCCAGCGCAGTGTGATTAAAAGACACCTGAACTTCGAGTTAACGACATTTTTAATCGTTTTCTTTCGTGTTTGTAAATAATAACATCGAATATTTCGATACTGTTTCGACATATAGTTCGTGTGAATTCGATTACATGTCGGTTAATGAGTATTTATAATGTTCGGTTTTGGATCCTTATTGTTTTCAAACCTCCGAAGAAAATGTAGTAGTATTTTCATCATTTTAGAGAAGCGTGGATGCCCACGTACCTACAACAGGAATTTCATTATAGATTTATTGGAGTCTTATGTTTCATCTTAAGGACCTTCAATGGTCGAAGCAGGATTAATGATGGAGTAAGTTATGGATTAGTAGCTTTCAAAATAGAATAGGTACCTCGTGTTCGCCTCCTGGTGAGATTGGACTTGAGGTTCGGAATTCTAGAAAAGATAAGTTATTGCTTACAAAAGGAATCCTTTTGAAAGATTTCCCTCATTTAGTAAATCAATTTATTCAGAACCGCATTTTTTTCAACCTAGCGCAGTCAACTTGTTTAGTCAGATCTTGTCAAAGTAGAAGAGTTTCTGAATGAATTCTTGTGTGGTGTTCGGCGAACCATTATCAAGGTATTAATAGGACGCTAAGCCTAGGTAATAAGCCTTTTGTGTGTTATTTTCCCACGAAATATTTCGACGCGAAATTTACCACCGTTAATTTTAAACTTGTCTGATTGGCCGAGTGGATAACATATTGGTCTCGGAATCCGGAGGTTCCGGGTTCGAGCCCACGTAGCAACTCGCTACATTTTCGACCTAAGCCTGTTTTTCGGCAAGAAGAGAAGAGGGCTGAGACAGCCCTAACAGTCTCTCGGACGTCTCTGAGGCAATACTCGAAAGGGTAGATTCCAGGACTCGGGTTGAGAGCAAAATAAAAAGAAGTGAAAACTGACCGTTAAATTAATGTTAAAATGCAGTCGTTTTAACTGTGATCGAGGCATCGATTTGATAAGAAAAATTACCTTCAAATCAGTGTGGATTTGATGGTGAAAATATCCGTCAAATCGACGTAGCTTTCATATCAAATTCGACGCCATTTCTAACGATCTATAAAAGAAGGCTTTACCTGAGTGAATTTCAAAATACCAAACCACTGTGCGAGGTGGATCAGTATTTTCCGGTCATAAAAATCGACAAAAAATAACTGATTGTCCGTCGTTCATTTGTTCTCGAAAATTTCGTGCCGAATTCCGATTGGTTCGGTTACATGTAGGGAAATAGAATGTACTCGTATATCATTCACTAATCGTTTCTGAAAATGTTCGTGCAGAATTTCAGAAAAATCGTCTGTTTATCGATTAAGTAGAAGAATATTAGTCTAGATAAGGGTTGGTTTTTTGGTACGTTATAATAAAAATTTTCAATAGGAAGTTTATCGTCAGTTTTTTGTTTCTGAAAACCTGCTTATTGGTTGAGATAGTTGGCTGAATGTAGAGAAATATTAGTTTCGATGAAAGGTCGAATTTCTGTTTGTAAATTGAGACTTGAAATAGAAAATTTATCGATCATTATTTATCGTTGTCGAAAATGTATGGGAAAAAAATTTGTTAATGATTCAGTTTTTGTGAAATTGATCATTGAACTTGAATCATCCGAATATTTCAAATTTCTCTGGCACTGCTTTTATCCCTTTGGGCACATGTAGGCGATCACCCATCCAACCGACAATAATTATCTGTATTACTTAATTTTCTACCCAGTCTGCATTTTTCTTGGTTTAGTAACTGAGTTCTGAACCGTGAAGATTTCTGTATTCTCTGAGTATTTATATAATTCCGATGCCATTGTAATCCCCCCTTTGTCAAAGTGATCAAAGATTTCTGTGTTTTCGTAGTACTTATAAAACTGTAGTACTGCATTATAACTCCCTTCCCCCTAAGAATCGAAGATTTCTGTATTTTCTTAGTATTTATAGATCTCAGGCACGATATTACCCCCCCCCCCCTTTGAAAAATCGAACGAAAGTCCCAAAATTGTTTCTTTGAACTTCCGAAAAAGTTCTTGTGTTTTCTTCCAAATGTTGACGACTGTATATTCTAATTAACTATTGATTTTCTGTCGATTTATTTCAAATTAGAAGTATGCGCCAGTGTATCGATCATTATCTAATCAGCAATCAAACTCGATAAAATTTCTATTTTCTATCTGTGATTTCCAGGGGAATTCAACTGACCATCGATTTCAATATAGATCAATTATTTTCTTAATTTTTTGATGATATATGCCCGATAAGAAATATTGCATAAATAGATAACTTGTCAAACAGTAAAGCAGACTACATTTGCATTTTACAAATGCGGCGCGAATTTTTGATAGAAAAATTCTTTGTGTCTTCGCAGAGCGCATTTTTCATCGATTCTTTTGTGTCACGAAGTCTTGGTTAGTTTTTCATCGATTTTTTTACGGCTCGAATTTTTAGTCAGTTCTTCAAAATGTGGTGCAAAAATTCCGTGCCGCAAGCGGCCGCTTTATCCGCGTAGCGGGTGATACGGCCTTTGGTATGTCTACAATAGTTTGACTTCTGAAATGTCGGAATGAAACTTCTATCAACATGTTTGCACGAGTCCAAAATGGTTTTAGTCTGTGGAACATCTCGGTTCTTAATGACGAATCCAGGAAGAAATCCTGGGTATGGTGATTTCGAATAGGCATCAATGTCCTAGTTTTCACTCCCCTCCCCTTCTGAGTACTTGGCTTATTTATTTGCTCTTACGATATGAATTCAGTGAATAGGTATTTAAGAGAGAAATACTTGTACTTTTGAAGGAGTCATACAGCTAACTATTTTTTATTGACCGCGAAAATGAAAAGACTGTTCGAGGATGGTGAAAACCTTTTATACTAATTAAATACTCGTCGTTGTCGTGGTCGCGTCTTTTCGACTGGGTAACATTTTTTGGAACATTTTTAACATTTATCACAGTACTATCCAATTTGTTCGTTCAAGGAGGGAAGTGCTGCAGTCCTCAAGGCTAGTTAAAACTCTTCAATTCTCTGTGCTTACGTAAGAATCTATTTATCTCTCAGACTGTCTAGAAATCCTTTACGTTGCTTTGGCCTATGACTTGCTGAGTGTTCAAGACTCGTTTGAAATTAAGACTCTTCAAGACGTGATCAAAACTTATAAAGATCCTTCTAAACTTCTCGAAGACAAGAAGATGCTTTTAAGGCTCTTCCAATTTTTTTAAAGGTTTGCTAACACTGTGTAAAACATATTTAGGACTTTTTTTTTTTTTTTTTTTTTTTTTTTAAACAAATTCTTTAGATTTGCTGAAGATTTTGTGGGACTCAACCAGACTTGATTAGGACTTTTCGAGACGCAATCGTGGCTTTTTAAGACTTTTTAAGGTTCGACTCGAAATTTGTGTAAGATTCTGTAAGACTGCAGTAGACCTGCTTTAAACTCGCTACCATTCCTCAAGGCTCAGCTGCTACTATGGACGCTTTTGTACCTTGTGCTAGATATTTTGATCTTTTTTTTTAAAAGGTTCTAGAAAGCTTGTTTGAGACTTGGTAAGAATTTTAAACTTTTGAAGTATGTCTTCAGATTGAGTTCCCTCACTACCTCCTCCATATGTCTACAAAAAAGGAATTTTTCACGCGCCGTCCGATTTTGATTTTACAATTATGAGTAAATTAGTGTCAACTTCCCCACGAGGGGAAGGAGGAGGTGGCGTTTACTGTTTAGTGTATAGAGAGCCCTCCCCCTAAACTCCCTCCTCCACCATGAACCCCCTCCCAAGGGTAGGCTACCCCTGGAGAAATGAGCAATTAAGGGGCAGGGTAGGCATCCCGCAGTGTTTTTTTTTTCTCCTGGAGGCAAAAAGTAAATAGTATCCAACATATTTATTAAAGTTATCACTGCATAACTCACTAAGAAATCAATTTTTTTTTCTTGTTTCAGGATGAATTTCGTAGGTATCAATTTTGCATCATGTCACAGTGAGTATATAAATTTAATTTTTTGTTACGTAGATGCAATGGGACAAGTTATTTTTACGTTAATTAATTCATAATGAGATAAATTAAGAAAGGTAAGAATCAGTATAAAATAAACATCTAATAAAATCAAAAAATTAATGTGGAAACAAGATTGAAATAGACGAAAATAAATCAAGACAAAAGCAGGGTTTAAAAATATGAAAATACAAAAAGTTAATAATCAACTAAATTACGATTAAAAAAGGAACAAAATATGACAAAAGATGTCCAGAAACCATCGAATGAACCGAAAAAAACTTTAGCGGAACCAAGGAAGACTAAAAGTCATCCAAAAAGACACATACAAATGGAGTTAGATGGGGCTTAGGAGAGCTTGAAGTCTTTCAAAACTCCTGCAAAAGTCCTGCGAAGCATTTTCACAATTTCGCTCCCTCATTTGTGAGAAAATGAATAAGAGCATGCTATGTACTTATTGTTATAATTCTCTGGGGCATAAAAAACTCCCCTCTTTTCCGAATAAATATCACTATCGCATTTGAATATGTTATCAGAGTAGAATGGAAAGAGGTAAGAATCATTCGGTTTTTTGATTAGAGTCAGTTTGGTCTATTTGAAGAATGAAATTTGATTTTAATGTTTAAATTGAGACTGGGCCAAAAATCGAATACCACAATCAAAATCAGCGACTCTGTATTTCCATGTTGATGTTGTTATACAAGAATCTCTCGACTAGAAGGTTGTGTCTCTCCACTTTTTTCTCTCCTGCTCTAATCTTTTCAGTTCTGAGAAGGATTTACGCTTTGTATCCATCATTATCTGCTCTTCATAGCTCATTCTTTGCTTTCTTTTCCAGTTCTTTCCCTCATTTTCTTCTGGCCATCTCACTTCACCAATTCCTATTGTATCTACAGTAGAACCTCGATTATCTGACAGAATTGGGGAATCCGATCTGTCGCAATTCCTATTGTATCTCCAGTAGAACCTCGATTATCTGACAGAATTGGGGAATCCGGTCTGTCGGATAAGCGAGAAGTCGAATAATATGGAGTTTTTTCCTCTCAGATACGTAGCGAAGAGTTTTTTCTGGAGGGGCAAAATTTGTTAAAGTCCCAACTGACTCAAGTTAAAGTTCCCAAGCATCAAAATTTGTTTGTATTAGCTATAAAATAAACAAAAAAACTTTCAACTTGTTGGATTTTTCCAACTGTTGATCCATCTAGTAAAATTTCCCAATTCCAGTGGAGGCTTGGGCTACCCCCATGCCTCCTTATTTTCACCTCTGTTTCCTCTCCACTTCATTTCCTTGTTTTTTTCTTTCTTTCTCTTGAACTTATTAATGTCTCTTCGAAACAAAGTGTAGCCAAAAAGCAATATATTTTGTATTTATGGTCTAAAAAGAATTTAAAATACATACTCGTACATGCATATCTAACTGCGTATGAATCAGCAAGATGTATTGCACATGTTATCTCCGATGACATATTACAATCTTGACCTTGTCCGATAAAACGGAGAATTGTCGAATGACTGAAGGATCGGATAACAGGGAGAGTTTTTCAGGTGTCAGATTATCGAGGTTCTACTTTTAATCTTTTAATCTAGTTCTTTAAGTTTTTTCATTTTCCTACCTCATTCAGTGTCCTTACATTGCATACCCCTGTTTTCAATTCTGCTAGTTTCTCACTAGGTAGTCTTCGCCCGAATATCCGAATGGGAGACTTCTTACGTCCGAAATTATTACTTACTCTGTGAGTTTCCATCATAATTGTCGTGGTGAAGATGCATCTCCAGGGAAGAGTATTGATATAGTTTTCCCCTTTCTTTCATCAGCGTTTATCTGTCTGAGTTTTCCTTCTCCTATGTGCCTTTAGTTATTCTTTAAGCCCCCTCTCATCACGCCACAGTAGCACACACAGGGGGAGGGGCGGTATATCCAGACCTCTTTCAGTTTTCTAAGTCAAGCTAATTTTTCTCATTCTACGAGGGGAATTCGGATTCTCTGAAACCCGAATCCAGATAAAAAATCTGATAAAATTTTTGCAATTAGTGATCCAACGAACGCCTATTTTGGCAGTTTGCTCGATACATTTCTGCATAAAATTTGGAAGTTGGTGAAACGTCCTATCCGCATTCTCTTAGGAGGAAGGAAAATCTGTTCCGCGATGTTTCAGACTTACAACTCTGCGAAACACTTTGTTCTAAACTGAGTTCCGTCAAAAACGGCATTTTTAAAAAGAATGAAAATTAGCGTCTGCGAAACGAAAGGCCTCTCGTGTTTTATGGATACGACTTTACAGAAAAATCAGAGAGCTGTATAACGAAAACAAAAGAAAATCAAAAAATCTAGATTTAGTTCATCTTTCTGCCTTCTTCGCCTACTTCTCAGTTGCTTACTCTGATTTTGTTATTGTTCGATTTTTATTAACCTGGATACTGGACCCACGATGTTATATAACTGAAAGAGTTACACATTCGAGTACCAGGCGCAAATTTAGAAAGAGGTGATGGGGGAGGGGGTACAGTAGCGGCGGTGACCTTCGTGGGGGGTAACGAGCGTACAATTCATCATTTTTATTTCTTTTTTTCCTATTATTACGTTAAAAATATTCAACCGAGAGGGGCATGTACCCCATGGCCCCCTTGGATCCGCCACTGTCGAATACCCTTTATCACTTCGTCATTAGCACCAAGTACATGCGTGGCAGAGACAATGAGCCACACATTGGAAAAAATTGTACCACACACGTAGCCTAGTGAGCCACGCCTGAAAATTCGAAAATTTCTGTTCCTTACAGTTTAAAAATATCATTATTTCAACGATTTCAAACCGTTAGAAAATTCGGTAGTAATTTCAGTTGAAATGAAGAGATATAAAAAGGACTTTCAGGTCCCGAACATAGTGCAAATTAAGGTCCTTCATTACTGTCATGTTGTTTCTCATTAATTTACACGTGATGGGGCATGCTGTACGCCACCCATATGGAAATGAAAAGTCGCCTATCCATGTGTTTCGTAACTATTCTTCGTGCACCCCGTCGAGTACCTGTTTACACTTTTCATTGACACCGTGATCGATACACCTTCGAAGACAAACACAAAAATTGAAGAGAATATCCTATGGAAACCTTATTATAACTATTTCTGTTCGCTTGACCACAGGCGACACGAAGGCAAACATAGGTCGTGCGTCCGGTTCTGATTTCATACTTTAACGGTTAGGTTAGGTTAATAACAGCTTAGACACGAGAATTGAATTTCTTGTACTTGTCGTGCTTTTTTATTGGAAAACGTGATCTTTTTTTTTAACTCAACGCTAAATAAATACGTTGATGATTGGGATCCAAATTTGTGCACTAGGATAAAAGAAGGGCGTACTTGGTCGCTCACTGGTCTAGAGTTACACCTCTTTGTCAAAAACATGAAATTTGGTATGTTGATAATGAAAGGGAGGGTAGAGCCCACCCGTCAGACTTCTATCTTATTAAATTTTGTACGAAATGATTAATTTAAATTTAATGAATTAAAGATTCAATTTAGAATTTAATTTTATTATATTAATTTAAAGCTTATGAATGAGAATAGGGTTTTTATTATTAAAATACCAATAGATCAACAATATGAGGGCCTAACTTACAAAACGCGCTTCGTCCAAAGTTACAGAAATTGAGATTGTAGCACTGTCTGGCGGAGAAGAAGAAAATACACATTTCAGCGTTCACCGCGAATTTCTATCTCTATTAAGAGGCGAGTTATATGTGTTCAAAGCACTAATACGACTATAATAGTAAATAGGACCTTAGTTGCATTTTTTTTTAATTTTCCAAACTTCTGTGTTTTGAACTAAGGGCATTTTAAAAATCAGTTCTTCAATTGTGGACAAAAAAGATTTTTTGCAATTTTTTCATACTTTTGTCAAATATCTCGTCAGTGGGGAGGTTACATGCCATCCATTAACATAGGTCTTCTGGGCAGAAACGTAGAATTCCCGACATTTTCTCTGTGCCGTCTGGTTTTATTAATAGAAGATATGATAATTACCCCGACCTCTTCTTTTACATCCGCACATATCCATCTCCATATCTGAGAATTTTTTCGTCCCCACTACAAATATTTTGAACTCCCGTTTTAGAACATTCCAGAGGCAGATATCGGGAAATTGTGAAAGACCATTTTTATGTAAAATATAATTTAGATTATTTTTTTGTTTGAAAATTGTTTTGATACAATCAATGTTCTTTAATTTACGATTAAAAATCAATTATAGAGGGAGTATTCCACCCACTAGGGAGCGAAGCTCCGGTGAGATTCTTTCTACTGCATGATCAACTATAACAAAATTTAGCTTTGCGATATTTTTTGACGAACTTCGTTTTTTTTTTTTCATCCGATGTTCACAAGTTACAGAGTTGCCATGGAAAACCTGGAACAGTTATGGAATTTAGATGTCATTGAATTTTCTTTCGAATCATGGGATTTTGATTCTGTGGATGACAAACTAAGTTTATGGTTATATTCTATCAAAATTTATTGTCAATGAATAATCACGCTTGAAAAACGAAAAAGTTTCCCCCTTTAGAAAATATCAGTCACATATTTTTTTCTCGCTGGTGATATGATCAAGATCATGAGACAAAAGTGTCTTGCCAAACTCCATAACTCATTCCCCACTCGAAAGAAAAAGTCATAGAAAAATAGAAAAGTAGATTTAGAAAACCTGGAAAAGTTATGGAAAATATTTGGGTATGATTTTTTAGCACGAAAAGAAAAGTCAGAAATCACGAAAAAAGAAAGACATTGAGCGGTTAATAATCATTTCACAAAATAAAGGCAACAGAAAAAATAATACATGAACATTAAGAAACATTTTTGAACGAAAAAATAGAAGAATCACGAAATAATAAAACATTGAACGGAAAGAGAATTACAAACAGAAAAACCAGGAAAAATTATTGAATTAGCAATTTTTAGGTGAACTAGAAGTGGACCAGTTTGGGTTTATGTTAGTTTTGATGGTGGCGAAAATGCTGGATTATTTAATGGCAGCGCTTTCTAAGGCTTTGAACTTGCAGTGCCCTCTGGAGGCTTTGGATTTGCTCATTCTTTTATTCGGTTGCATGCAACGGCATGGCAGTAACAATGAGCCTTCTTAATTGAGGGAGTTCGGTCAGTCTAATGTTGATATTTGCAATTCGGAATTGAGAAATCATACCAAATTACAGTGGTGAGAGACGAATAACTGACGCTCCTTAAAAGGGAAAGGTCAGACACGGTGGCAGCCTTCTAGAGACCTTGGATTTGCACTGCCCTCTGTAGGCTTCGAATGTGCCAATCCTTTCATTCCACTGCATGTAAACTGAAAGTCAGAAAACTGGCCTAATTAAAAGTAATTCACGAGGGGTAGTTCACATTATGAATTATTACTTCGTAGATCAAAAAGAAGAGGTCGTTTCAGCCACCCTGGTGCTTCACGTTTTGCTTTCTTGTCTGTCTGGAATCATGTCTGTCGTACAACTCGTCATAGTTCTTTTTTTTTTCGTTAAAAATCCTTAAACATTTCGTGCAAGGTGTTTTTCGTTAACTCTACTGATAATTTCGTTATTTTGAATTACTTTTTCGTGCTTCTACTTTTCGTTCAAACGCCTTTTACCTTTCGTGCAGTTTAATATTCCCCAAAATCTTTCTTGAAAAATGGCAACCTTAGAGCTCGTAAAATTAGCTACGGCTGGTTGGAGAAAAATCGTGCGTTATGTCAAAAAACATAAAATTTGGTATGCTGATACCGATAGGCATATCGATTAATTTTGAAATAGAGGTCCACTCATCATACCCCATAGATCTACAATTGTAGAAAAAAAAAAGGATCGAAATCGGAGTTTAGTCTGTAACTAGCCTTGTATGGTTTCAAACGTTAATTGGCAAATACAAAAATTGAAGCTCTATGGATTCTTTAGAAAAAATATATCTTTCGCAATTTTTTCGTATCTGTACCCAAAGTGTCATAGGGGGGCTTACAAAACTGAATTTGCCTTCCATCAACACAGGCCTTTTAGTTGGGAACTTGGAATCTTCGACAATTCTTCAGTGTCACAGAAATTTAAGAACAAAAGAGTTGATAACTACTCCCTCCCTCACTTGTACATACCTACGTACACGTTCCCCGACATTTCTCATCCCCACTATATGTATTTTGAACCTCCCATTTAGGATATTCTGGAGACAGATACGTGAAAATTGTAAGCGAATTTTTATTAAACGTATAGTTTGGAGTAATTTTTGTTTGAAACATTTCTTGGTATGGTCAATATCTTTTGACTTACGATCGAAAATCAATTTTTGAGTGGGTGTTCCATCTTCTAGACAGATCACCGTGTGAAATATTCGTGCTGGAGACCCATCCCATTTAGCTGGATGATTCACATAATAAAGGGGATTATTACAGCTATAGGTGAGGGTTGTACTTCTTTGGGACACTTTCCACTGAAATTGAATTCTCAGATAAAGTTTGAGTCGGTTCAATTAAAATAATGCAGTTGATATACAGCTACATGTCTTAGTTATAACTTGTCAAAACTTGAATGCAAAGGCCAAAAAATCATAATGGATCAACTTTTTTGTTTCAAGGTACAACACCGGTGTTATACCTTGGGCATACAGGAAATAAAATTGAAATATCAATTCTTTATCAATTATGAATCACTGACGTACATGGTATCGTGCATAGAAATCACCTATTTACTTGTATGATGCGGTTATTAGAATCCATTAAACCAGAATCTTTAGCTTTTTCCCTCTTGTCACTACCAACACAGCTTCACGAGTGTATCATGGCGTGATTCCATTAAATATACGTAGAGAATTAAATAATGATCTGTCTGGTGTATGGTTTCTATTTTGGAGCTGTGCCGAGGTACATACAATGTCCTTTTTTTAAATGTTTTTTTATGAAATTTGCAAATGAGCGAATGAACAAATGAATCTAAACATGCCACAGAATAAGTGATAATTACCACCCGGAATAATAATAACAATAACAATATAAAGCTGTTTTGATGCTTTCATTTCTTTAAAAATGTACGTATACTTAATACTAATATGTCCGACTGTAGGTCTGGTTGGCCGAGTGGATAGCCGAGTGGATAGCACGCTGGTCTCGGAATCCGGAGGTCTCGGGTTCGAGCCCACGCAGCAACTCTCTACATTTCGACCTAGGCCGGTTTTTCGGTCAGAAGAGTAAAGGGCTAAGACAGTCCTAACAGTCGCCCCAACGTCTCGGAGGCAATACTCGAAAGGGCAGATTCCAGGGCTCGCGTTGAGAGCAAAAACGAAAAAGAGCGAAAATGTCCGACTGTGGGGGACCTGAATTCTAGGCTAGTGCTCGGGAAGCGCGAACCTCGGTCAGTAGGGAACCCCATCGTGGCCCTTGCAGGACGCGCGCACCGGAAGCGGCACGGCGAAATGGAGGCTCGGGTGGGCCCCAAAGCGTCCCTCCGGCCTCTGATGCGATACTCGAAAGGGTAGTTTCCGGGGCCGGGGGTGCGGTTTCTTCGAAGCCAGATTGGCATGCGTGCATCGTCATACGTCCCACCAAACCAATGTAACTATACAAAAAAGACGCATCTGTACGCACATTTTCCTGCATAAGTCTGCCCTATCATACTCTGTCTTCCGTTAAGCCGACCCGTAATGAACCCATATTACTCACAATATCTTCCCTCCATTTCCTTACCGATCACCATTTCTTTCTTATTTCACAATATGGTATTCACGCTGTGGTTCTTATATCGTCTTTAGCTATCATAAAATGTTTCGCGAATCCAAATCTCAGTCCCAGATCATGTCTTTGCTTTTCATCGTTCGACGAATTTTCAAAATCCCAATCCTATTCTTCTTTTTTATATTCAAAATTGTCTTTCCCATTTCCCATTGTGCCTCCTTTGCTTTGTCCACCTGTGGTCTTGTTACGGTCCGAGTTTAACCATCGTAGCATAAAGTGAATTACAAATTTTCACAATTTCTCGAATCTTCCTGGCCAATTTTTCATTATTTATTTCGTTGTTTGCAGGTGATCCGGTATTTTTCGTCTCTTTAGCCTCTTTATTATTTGAGTTTGCTCGCCTTCAGAGGCGTAGCTAACTTTGGAACAGAATTTTTGAACCCCACGGACTTGACCCCTGTAGTCCAACTTGAAACAACTTCGAAACAAGAAAAATATTTTAGAGCCGTTTGTTATACTTTTATGACCTGGGTCAATAGAAAGACAGGTAAATACCCACAGATACATATTTCCAGCGAGTACATTATAGGTGGATATTACTCTATGAATTTGTTCACATTCTGAAATTTTTTTTTGGTGAACATGGGTGGTTTGTTGAGAAAACGTGAAATTTGAATATTGGAGAAGCTTAATTGATTAGTGTAAGCCTCAAAACCTAGCTTATGTCTGACTTATATGCTGAAAGCCGACTTGCAGAATTCGTCTGGCTGGCTTTTGGCTTAATGAATAACCAAAATTATCGTGACTTAAGCTTTAACTCAACATCCCTGATGAACACGCAAGATTCGCCGTTCATTTCTGCCGGAACGCATCCAGGAACATCGCTTATTCGAACTCTGTAACTTTTGTGAACAAAACTAGGAACATACTTCACTGACCTATTTTATAACTTGTTCACTTACTGGGTATCTTTGCCATGGCCACACGTTTCATGACATGGACATAATGATGAAACAGTTATCTGATGAAAAGTCGAGGACGAACCGGATTGTCCCACATGTATTTTTCAGAGTTAGCATGCAATGAAAATCATATTACTTAGTTCATGTAATAAACTATGGAATGCATATCATCAACTGGGGTATCGTGGAGCACCCGTGTAACTTAGGACATACCAACAGGCTTGCAGAGATCCACAAACTTCGACCGTTCATTGCTCTTGCTCATAAGTGTCCGGAGAGGTTCAGGGATTAGCTCAAGTGGGCCAGTAAGGTGGCTTTAATGCATGTCTACTGGTGTGCTCCAAGTTACTCGGCTTTTCTACGACCCCCTCCCCCATTTGACAGTTCATAATACATCTCTTCAAGTGTACAATATTAGCACCGCGAAAAAAATCATTATCACTAGGGCTACGATTTTTATGCGCTAAAAAGAGCAAAAAAAGCGCTTATAATAAGCGATTAAAATCGAGAAAAAAAACATAAATATGCGCTATAGAAATGAAAAAATGTGAATAAGTGTAATAAAAATATGCCATCATGGGTATCAAAATGCAGGTATTTTCAACGCGCTTTCAAAACCCCTATCGAAGTACGTACAGCGAAACTAGAAGAAATGTAGAGCAGAAAAACGTCAACGTATTTAGTTTTTTTCTGTTAGTTTTTAATTTTCCAATTCAGAGCCGACCCTCTTCCAGCAGCTAGCTGCTCGTTTAAACTCTAAAAACCAAAAAAAAACCAAAAAAAAACCTGAAAATGTGGACGTCCACGAGAAAAGGGACATAGCTGTCGAACGCAGTTTTGGCGCTACAGCCAATTTTGTAAAAATGAGTGAAAAAATCGATTTTGAGACAATGACTGGTTCTAACATGTGTACTTCCTTGTGGTTTTTGTTGCAACGCTGTATGTAGCTTCGTTCTCGTGTGAGATCGAAAAAAGTATCTTGAGAAAAAGGGACACAGATGTTAAGTCCAGTGTTACCAGATCACAAATTCTGTTGGCGCTATATTTCTTTCAAAAAAGTACCCAAGAGAACTAGATTTTCTTTCAAACAACGCTGAAGATAGAGCTGAATTTTTTCTGAAGGGAGTTAAAAATTAGGCTACTTTGTACTCTCTTCAAATTATGGAAAATGAAAAAGTTGATCAGAATTCAGAAATTATTCCTATTTATTATATAAATATGAGAACTTGGATACTTGGAATCATTTTTTGACGCTAAAATTTTAGAATCACAAGCCTAATGTGGTGTAAAGTATGTCACAACATTTTATGACATTGAAATTTCAGAGTCAGCAATCCATTTATAATTTGTAGGCAGTTCTTCAAAAAATGCGCAGGTCGGGAGTTTCGTTTCGTTCATTGATGTTTTTATCGGGCCCGTAGTCAGCCATCTGCGGTAGGGGGTGCTGATTGTTTACTATGGGGGGGGGGCTTGAGGATACACATAGTATACAATGATAAGATTTTTACGAGGCAGCGGTGTAGCCAAGGCGGGTGAAGGGGGCGAATGCCCTTGTTCTCCCTTGAAAATCTTACTTTACCCCCTCCCCCGGAAAATCCTGGCTACACCACTGATTGAATTTGATCTCAAAATTCATAATCAAAACTGGCGATTCAACTTACCGACATCCACTGAAAAAAATTGAATATATCACGTAAAAAACGAATAACACTTTTACAACGATCAAATTTTCAAATTTCTGGGATAAAAAAATTCTATTTTTGTGGACTTATCAAGTTATCAGTTCTCAAACAGCGATTCAGACATTTAGCCATCGATAATCAATGTGAACTGGATCGTGAGCCTACCACTGTGTTTGTGAATTGTAATGTGACACAAGAAAAAAGCCTGTGTGCCTGAATCTGCTGCTTAGACACTCAGGCCCTTTTCTTGTGACGTTTCACATATATAGAACGACAAACACATGATTCGTCTATCTTCCAAAGCAAAATCAGTGTTGCCAAGTTTATAAACATTAATATGTAGTGGAAAGAAGAGTTTTGAACAAAACTAGCGAGAAAAATATAAGTAATTCGTTATTTTGCCAGGGGGCTCCGGCAAGTGCTAGGTGTGCTCCCCCTAGCACCCCCTTTGGCTACGGGCCTGGTTTTGATACTTTCATATAAATAAACTGAAATTTTGGTATGAAAGGTACATAGATGTCGATTTTGTTCTATACTTTTTCACATGGGTTCTGAGATATCAAAATGATTAATCTCAATGCGGTTACCTGTTTTTGAAGGTGCCTGATCCATTCCAACTATTCCCCTTTCATTTCAGCTCTTCATTGTTCCCAAAATTTGCATTTTCACTTTGGAAAACTTTAAACCTCATTTCCATAAAATGAGCTTTTTGAGTACGCAACGTTTGAATTCCTCTTCTCCGTCGAGTTTTTCACCTAGCAAATTCGACAAGGGCTTGTTGGAAACTAGTTTATCGTACTGTGTTTAATAACTCCATACCGACAACTATGTCCCTTTTCTCGTGGATGTCCACAAATATCAAACATTTTGTATTTTTTGTTTTTTCCCCCACTTTGTTGTAACGACCAGAAAAAAAAAACACCAAAATAAGCAACATTTTGACGTTTCTTGATTAAAATATGCGTTTTTATGCTTTTATTTCCAAAATATGCTCTATAAACTTTCACCATTCATCTTAGAATTGCATGAAACGTGAAAAAAATTTCAATATGCCGTATCTGGTGCAGCAGGAAAAAAATATGCGGTATCATATAAATCCTAGCCCTAATTATCGCATTCACATGAAGTCAAAAATGATGCTGAAATATGCATTTAAATAATTTCAAACTTGGAACGCTCATAAAACGTAAATTTTCAAATGGAGTGATTTTATTATAAGCATCAATATTTACTCCAAACACATTTTCTTACACTTTGCGATAATTCAGTACAAATGCAATAGGGAAAAATAATCATTTTTTTGGTTCTTTGCCCATTAGGCTGTTTCTGGAGAATGGCCCCACAGCTGGATGACTCTTCCATACTAATTTCGTGAAATTCTGACTCCAGGAAATGCGAATATCTGCAGGGTTCCGAAGTACACTTCTGTCCAAGGTACAATATCTACTCTCCTACGCCCGTAACAGATGTACTAAATGTGGCCTGTGCTGAAGAAACACGACTTAGCTTCGAAAAGTTTTCCTTCCAGGAGAGCGATATATAGATCATGGCTTGATTTCGAGCATGTCGTTGCCTCACTTCTGAGCACTGTAACGTCGAAATGGTTGATCATGATGATTTCTGAGTTATCACGTGAAAGAGTTTTGAATATAGAACACGAATCAATATCAAAACGAAAATTGATTTTTTCGGAGCTAAGCCTCGTTTCTTCAGCACAGGTCACAAATAGCAACATGATAATTGGTTAACACGAGGGTAATCACCGTGTAACCTCGTTAAATGGACGACCCCCTCCCGCGGACAGTATTCAAAGTCACGAAGACGATTTTGGTACAGATTTTGGCGAGCTGTTAACTGGATTTCCAGTTCTGCGGATGCCGTATGCACACCACGAATGCGATCGAGTATCTTGATCACACTCGTACATTCCGCTGGAAGTGCACGCAAATAAATCGGCACTGTATCAAAGTAGAAGTATCTGTGTGAGCCGTGAACTTAGTTCTAACGGTACTCAGCGCTTACATAACTTCGCTCAATACGATATCCGACGTAGGCAAACACAAACATACGAGGGCAAGAGTGGACTGTCCTTACTTCACCCTGCGGACACGGTTGTCGGCTGTCTCATGCCCGAACAAGTTCCACCTTCGGAAGAAAAAAAAAAGTTTGGAATTGTTCTTCTAGAGGTCGTAACGGTACTTTTAACCGAACGTGCTCGAACACAAACGCAAATTTACACGAATAAACGAACGTACACCGAGGCAAATTATGAATACGAAATAAACAACGAACTTACGAACATTACCTAGTAAATTATCTAATAGTGAGGTTGATGGTGTAGGAGAGTACTTAGCATCATTTGGTCAGATTCTTCTTCGTCAGGGGTTGCCAGATTGGGCCGACGCAGGAGCACGAGTTCATTCTCGAATGCGTGCACCGTGGAAGCGCTCCTCTCTCTGGTCATGGCTTTGAACTTGTTTCATTCGAAGTCAACGCACGACATTGAAATGACTGCGGAAGTGTTCGAATTCTTGTGACACCGATTTGGGAACCGCCAGTTTTCGACGTATTTTCCTCTTTCCTGTTACGTAGCAGGCGTGTAGCTCACCTGTTACAGCGTATACTCGAAGCCCCCTCTCACTAAGGTGTACCAAAGGCACTCAGGAAATTTCTTACTGTAATATTGAAAGATGATGAAAGAGTAAAAATGATCGCTGATCCACTCGCCGAAATCTAAAACAGCTGCACAGAACAGTAGTATGAATGAGTCTTGGAGGGGGATGGGGGCAGTAAACATTTTTTGAGTTGATTGCAAATAGAGTGAAGGAAAATCAGTTTCAGTCACTTGAACTGGGAAAATCACTAATTTTCAATATTCTCTCAGGCATCCAAGGGGGGGGGGGATGACATGCCTATATATGTACTTCCTAACAGAATGGTTTCCAAAACTCGAAAATGTTTGAAATGTTTTCTTTCTGTGGTTAAACTTGTCCCATTGGTCTTTAAAAAAAAAACACGCGCTAACATTTTTTTTGGAAATCGAACGATTTTGATGTGTTCCATGGGGGGGGGGGGGGTCAAGTTGAACATAGAATCTTTCACGAGGAAATCTGTAATTTTGTTTTGAAGTTTCCAAAACATCAAGCTAGGTCGAAAAAAATTTGTTTAATCATAAAAAACCGTTCTCATCAGCGTAAGGAAAGTGATGAAAGAGTAAATGATTGCTGATCCACTTTCACCGAAATCTAAAACTGTATGAATTAGTCGTTGGAGGGAGAGGGGAAGTAAATATGTTTTGAGTTGGTTGCGAGTAAAGGGAAGGAAACTGCGCCGCGTTTACAGTCATTTGAACTGGGAAAATCACTCATTTTCAGTATTCTCTCAGGCATCCTGGGGTTGGGAGATACAGCCCTGTATTCCTTCATAGGGTGGTTTTGAAATATTTTGCCCTCTGTGGTTAAACATGTTCCATTGGTCCAAAAACCTATTTGCTCACATTTTTTTGGAAATCGAGCAAATTTGAGGTGTTCTACCGGTGGGGGAGGGGGGGGGGTCAATCTGAACATAGAATCCCCATGAGGAAATCTGTAATTTTGTCTTGGAATTTCCAAAACATCGAGCTAGGTCGAAAAAATTTGTTTGACCTTAGAAAACCGTTTTCATAAGCGTAAGAATGGTGTATCCCTATTACGTAGCAGGCGTGCAGCTCACTCGTTACAGAGCATTCTCGGTTATTGAGGTGTAACGAAGGCGCTTAAGAGACTTTTCGCTGTAACATTGTGATTAGGAAAAGGGATGAAGAAGTGAATGATCGCTGGTCCACTCTCACCAAAATCCAAAGAACTACCCAGAACAGTAGTATGAATTAGTCGTTGGAAGGGGAAGGGGGAGTCAACATTTTTTGAGTTGGTTGCAAGGAGAGTGAAGGAAAATGTGCTGGGGTTTCAGTCACTTGAACTGGGAAAATCACAAATCTTAAATATTCTCTCAAGCATTCTGGGGTGGGATGATACATCCCTATACTCCCTCGTAGGGTGGTTTCGAAATATTTTTTTCTCTTTGGTGTAACTTGTCCCACTGGCCTAAAAACTTACCAGCTAACATTTTTTGTAAATGGAACAATTTTGAGGTGTTCAATCAGGGATGGGGGAGGGGGTTCAAGCTTATTCTAGGATTCCCCACGAGGAAATCTGTAATTTTGTCTTAGAATTTCCAAAATATCGAGCTAGGTCGAAAAAAATTTGTTTGACCATGAAAAAAACCTTCTCATTAGCGTGAAGATGAAGTAAGATGAAGTACGTGCTGAAAATTAGGAGAAAAAGTTAATTCAAAGGTCAATAGGCTCTGTTCAATTTGAGTTAAAAAGTACCCTCTTTTGAATTTCGAACATCACAGACCACAGAAACCTAATAAAAGCATGAGAATGATTTTCTATACTAGGATTTCAGAAACATGAAACCAATTTATGAATTTTTTTGGCCCGAATCCCCAATTAGAACCTAAGTATTACAGATAATAAATTTCATGGAAAACATTTTTTTGGAGCCGCTGAATTCGCTCTTGAGGTTATTTAGACCGTAGTCTGTACCAATAAGAGTGCACTGGTGGCAAAGACGAGAAAATTTCAAAAATATTCAGCACTGCTTCTAGTATATTGATAATTAGAGTTGCTAGAATCGCTGAACTCGTTTTTGATAATTATCCACAAGGGACAGGGACGTGGAAATTTTGAAATTAATGAACTTATATCGTCAAGTGTATCGATAACAGGGATCGTGTAGTCATTGTGAAGTTTTCTATTGAAACCGCCGCCAATAATGTTCCAAGTGAATTGAGACTTGAAAATACCTTCACCAATTCACGACTTCAGAAATCTTATTATTGATATAACTGAAGCGGCATGTTAAATAATTGCCAAGTTTTCACGGCCTTGTCCCCTGTGGACCATTGTTGGTTCACGGTTGAAACAACCTCAAAAACGAATACAATAACTCCAAAAACTCTATTCTCGATATACTTAAAGTAGTATTGAATAATTTTGAAGTTTCCTCGTCCCTGCCACCAGTGCATCCTTATATTGGTCTGAGCTACAGTCAAAACAATCTTGAAAATTAGTTCAGGGATTCTAAAAACCCCGTTTTCAATATACTTGACAGAACTATCTATTGTTTTTTGGTCCTGCATCCTCAGTGGAACTATTAAAATGGGAGTTGGTAGCACAAAAATTGTATAAAAATGGATTTATGGTTTCTGAATTTCGAATAGATATTCGTTTTCATGCTTTTAAAGTTCGGAAAAAGGTACTTTTTACTTCGGAGAATCCAATTCTGACATTTACTTTCAGCTACCGTAAAAATGAAGAGGAACCTCTACGGTAGGGCGGAAGTTGAAAATAAGAACAAAGTTATAAGTTTGTGGTGGATATTGTTTTATAGATTTCTGGGACCGTAAAATTCATTCTGACATTGATTTTCAGCTACCATGAAAATAGTCGGAACTAGGTTGGAGCGGAGGCCAACTTAGTTTCTTGTATATATCACTGATATAATATGCATATATTCAATCATATGTGAGACAACATCCATATAAAATGGTCATTTTATCAGTAACTTGCGAGAATTATTGTACCGTTTGCTTTGTGGTAGGCTGTGTTACATTCGCTTGCCTAACTCATTTACATCTATTGAAATTCTAACATATTATACGAATTCAGCGAGTCGCAAAACCCGCAATATAACTTAAATCTATAAATTTCTTCTTATTCTCAGTTTCTCACCTCAACCTGGTTCCTCCAGTTTTCATCGTAGTCGAAAATCATTGTTAGAAATGGATGTCACAGTCCCTGAAAATCGTGAAGCGATACCCCTATTAAATTTAATGAAATTTTGCCCCACCTCCGCTGGGATTTCAAATCTCAAGACGGGCCAACAGATATAAAATTACTCATTTTGAAAATATAGAAATCGATGTCTAAATAATCTTTTTAGCGCTTATACCAATTCGAAAATTCTATGACGGATTTATTTTAAAAAAACGCAAGAAAATATAAAGAGCAGAGCGGTAGAGGGGACCTATTCAAAAACTATTCCTGAATTTGTCTGGTAAGGTCTGGAAGCGTGCCACTGATGTAAATTTGCACCCTATTTGGTTAAAAAATATTAAAATCACCAAAATTTTACCTTTTCCCCATATAACCTGTGTTGAAGCACGGAAGCAAAAGGGGTCATTTTTAAACTCCCCTAACCCCCCTCTTCGAGAGTTCTGAGGTGATTACGAACGAATTGGATATAATATTTTCTTTGTGAAATATTTGTTTGAATCGTTTTTTTAAATTTGACAGTTCTCATTACTCTTGGACAGAACCATTTTTTTCTTTAGTAGAGGGGCCTAATTTTTTACCACAAAAGAAGCTTCCCGTTGATTTTGTGTAGTTTTTTTCTCAAACTTAGAGGAACCTTGAGAACATTTTTCAATTCACTTTTTTGGTTTTCATTTGCCTAGACTATATGTATCATAGGTGCATAAAATTATTTATTTCTTCAGTTTTTAAACTGAACTCGTTTTCCAAGTCGTTTTGGACACGCCCCCTCCCCTCGAGGTTTTACATGTAGTCAGGATTAGAAGATTAGCTTTGGTATCTTCCAGTACGATACTGAGCTTTTTTGAGTTGTTGAGTTCATCTTTGAAGTTATTTTAGCCATATTCCTATTCAATGTGACCCACAGGGGACTATAAAAAACGAAATATTAAAAATCTCACAGGTGATGACTTATTTCAGATATGTAGGTTTTTGGTCAGGGAATTGATTTTTGAAGTTATTTTTGGTATGTACTCATCATGAAGAACTTCCCAGGGGGTTTAAACTTTAAAATTTTTGGCCGTGGGCTTCAAATATACCAATATTAGAATTTTCTGAGTCACGAAGTTCATTTTTGTGGTATTTTTTCAATCATTTGCTTTTTCAGCCTCTGAAACGTTATTTTCCGGGTATAAAAAATAGGTTTGATGTTAATTCCGAGTTCAAATTTCGAATCGACCCGAAAATAGGCTTAGAAGCCCTATACTTTTTCTATTATTCCAAAAGTGTGAAATTTGGGCTTCGCGAATATTCAAGGGTCATTTGAAAGTGAGGCAAATGCCAGCATCACAATTTAAAACATATATGTATGTGAATTTATTATCGACACAAAAGTTGATCTAGAAATATATTCCACTGAGTTAATTATGTAAAATTCACAAATCCTGAAAATTTAAAAAATTTATTTTGAAAGAAAGAAGAAAAACGCCATTAAGAAATTTCTATAATTGTTTGGATAAGCAGTGGGCTATGTAGTACGATTTATTCATATTTTTAGTGTGTGACCATTATAGGTATAAGGTTGCTACGTCGTAGTTTCAATCACTGATAAGCAAAATCGGAAGCTCTCATAAAAATTATCATTCTTGGTATAAAACTAAAGATAGCTATATTTTCCTGAACATGTAATAATATAACTTTATGCGCTAATGAATATTTAAATGCCCATTTTTTACAATCATGGATGAGGTTTTGTGTTCTGTCTTCCCTTTTGCATTTGTTCAATATATTTTCGGTTCTCAAGTCAATTCCTCAAAAAATGTTGCCTCAATAGAAATAGTTTTAAAAAATTAGTAACATGTTTCCGTTTTCTTTATTTTTTTGATTTAAAAAAATCAGATACTGTATCCGTTGTTGGATATTGGTGGTCCAGTTCTGACGCGTGACTTTCCTGGGTAGAGTTAGTCGGGGTAGTTTGCCATTGCTTCCCTCACGGTTTGTTGCGTTAGAGTTTTCCTTCTCTATGCCAAAGAGTGTATAGCCGCAGTTCGCTCACTACGAGTAGCCACGTATTTTCACAAAGTTGAGTAAGCTGTCCACGACGTGCACCCAACAGTCTCAATCTTTCAGATTTGGTGGTAACATGCCCTGTGATTGTAATGCTTTGTTCGTTCGAACTAGCGGTGTTACAAGACGCGTTATCTTTTCACCTCAATTGATACTGTAGTCCTCCATAAGGACTGGAAATATGAATGAATACCACAACCACATTTTCAATATTTAGACAAGAAAATGGGTCTGAAATTTTCTGAGCGAAAGCTTTCTTGGCGCTAAAGAGGCCTTTCCGCGACTAGAAAAAGCTTTTTCGCTGCTAAAATTTCGTTTCTGGTATTATATTTGGCAATAACATTCATTTCAGCACCTTTCGGCAAAGTAAAACTTCACTAGAAGTTCGTAAAATGCGTGCACCGAGAAATGTTTCAATTGTAACTCATTTACCTGTCGAAAGAAAGCAACCAGAATGCCTGGTTTCTTAAGATAAGAAGAACTGAAGTGACGATAAAGCTCATAAAAGTAATGATAAATTTAATGGCGTAATTGGCACTTTTCCAACTTAGGTAGTTCCGAAAATACAAAACTTTAAAATTAAGAATATTTCAATGTGTTATATTTTCAACAAGCCCTCTTTGAGCCACAACTCGGGGCAGGGTTTCAAAAATGTTTAGGGAAAGATAAATCCATAGAATTTGGAAAAAGTTGTAGACCTAAATGAGCGATTGGGAATACTCGTAGAATGAACCAGTGACATTTTTTTCAATACCATATTCGTTTCCCCATTCTAACCACTTTTCTTTTTGGGGAGAGTGGACTTTGAACGGCTTTAAATTTCTTACTCAAAATATACGATACTTAAAGGGCTAAAACCAGGATTTAGTACTTACTGCCTCAGAGATATAATTGATGTGAATTTCATGGCCATAGCTTCTGGATGGGCAGTTTTCTCATGTCTATCGTGCCGTGCCCTTTTTTGATAATTTTGTATCAAAATTCATTAGATATGCAACGTGTAATACTGAAAGTGATAGGTACGGACTAGATTTTCATTGGTTCTACAATAATTAGGTGTTATAATAATTAGATTCGTACTAGTGAGGCATAACAGTAGATTCTTTTTTTAAATTTTACCCCATCGATTTATCGATAATTTTTTCCATACAATCGACTATTTTCTTCCATATTCCGCTTCATTTAAATATACGGTGCTATAATGCAAAAAATTCTGTTATTAATCGATTTAAATTATTTTGCCCGCCAGTTTTATTCCAACCAATCTATCAGTTATATTTTTACGCATCTGTCAGTACGTGACATAGATTATTTTGAGTGACAGTTTATTTTAAACCACTGATGCGAACTGACCCCTGACTATATGCTAAGAGCTCAAGAAAATGGCCATCTCATGCATTTTCATCTATCAGTCACCCGCTGAATCGAAATCCGGAATTTTAGCCATACCTACTTACTTTTTCATGAGACAGAGTTCACCCCTTTTCTTCATATTATTCTATACTAATTGAGCTGAGTTGGTAAAAGGAAATGAGAACAACTTGACAATTTTGATGAACCTAATGACAACATTTTATTCAATTTTCTTTAATATAAGCTGTTGTCCGATTAATGTATTTTCCCGCTATTCTCTATTTTATTACAAATCGAATAATAATACAAAAAAAAGTATAGGCAAAATTTTCATTAAACTGCGAAAAATGGGCAATAATTCGAAGTATAAAAACGCCGACTAACGAATCAGTTGAATTAATTCGGCCAACTTGATTCAATGTTTGCATTATTGCATAACTAAATCGCCGTAAATACACGCAGATCAAATTAACCAGCTGGTGCGATGAATTGATGCAAAATTTCGTGAGAATTTTATATTTTATTACAAAAGCATCGAATTTGGTATGTCAGTTCGGAAAGGCATTCGGATCAGTTTGAAGACAGGTGTCACGCCAATACCCCCTCTGGGATCCGCATTTCGGGGAAAGGTGGGAAAACTCGGAGTTTAGATGTTTTAAACTACAGGTACACAAGGTGTGGTATGAAAATTCCCCCTCATTTTTTTTATTGCCGGCGTCGGATCGAGGTGGGAGAAGTTGGAATCTTCAAGAGCTAAAGTTTGGTTCCTTTTCAGGAGGAAAATTATCTCCCCCCCCCCTAAAAAAAAGGAGAGCTGAAACACTTCACCACCTTTGGAATCTTGAATAAAAACATATCGGAAAAGGTATCGAAATAGGGATTTTCTGGATCGCTGATTCTGGCTGAAAATACAGTCAGGTTTTCGATCTGACCCCAATTTGAGCTTCAAATTTGAGTTTTTCTCCTTCTGGAGGACTAAATGAATTGCACCGCAGAAATTGAGCAAGGTATTTAAATAGCGGTTTTCTGGGCCCCTGATTTAAAAAATCTCATCAGGGTTTCGATCCGATCCCTATTTCGACCCAAAACTCTAAAGTGGGTCCCTTTAAAAGGGCCAAATTCACTTTTCCGAGCAAATTGAACTAGATATCGGAATAGAAGTTTTTTGGATTCCTGATTTCAAAAATGTAAACAGATCGTAGATCCGATCCCAATTTTGGCCCCAAAACCCAAATTTAAAGCACTCAAAGAAACAAATTGGCCTTGCTGAAAAAATTTAACATTGTGTCGGAATACGAGTTCTTGGGTCCTGATTTGAAAAATTCAATCGGATTTTCGATTCAACCCCGAGTTTGGCCCCAAAATCCGAGTTTAAAGCATTTAAAGAAACAAACTGACCATACTGAAAACATTAAACAATGTATTGAAATAGAAGTTCTTTGGTTCCTTGATTTTGAAAATCCAATCAGATTTTCGATCCAACGTCGATTTCGGCCTCTAAATTTGAATTGGACCCCTTTAACGGGACAAATTGACTTTGCTGAAAGAAATTGAAAAAGGCATCGGAATAACGGGTTTTTGGGTCTCTGATTTCAAAATTCAATTGGATTTTCGATCCGATCCCGATTTTGGTCCAAAATCCAAATTTAAAGCATATACAGGAACAAACTGACTTTGTAGAAAAAATTAAACAAGGTATCAAAATAAGAATTCCTTGATTCCTTGATTTTGAAAATCCGATCAGATTTTCGATCCAAACCCGATTTTTACCTCAAAATCCGAATTCGACCCCTTTAAAGAGAACAAATTGACTTTGCTGAAAAAAATGAAACAATGTATCGGAATACGGTTTTTTTAGTTGCTTGATTTTAAAAATTCAGTCAAGTTTCCGATCCGATCCCGATTTCAGCTCCAAAATCCAAATTTGAACCCTTTGAACGGGCCACATTGTTTCTGCCAGAAAAATGGAACACGGTATAGGAAGTAGGGTTTTCTTAGGTCCTTCATTTTGAAAATATAATAAACAGGATACTTACTGAAGTATGGAGTTTTTGGGTCGTTGTTCTCAAAAACGCAAATCAGATTTTTGAACCGTCTGTTCCCAGTTTTGGCTCAAAATCCAACATTTACTCTTGGAAATGAACAAAATCAACTCTATTTTGAAGAATTAACACTACCGAAATAAGGCTCTTTTGGGTCACTGCTTTTGAATTATTAGCATTAGAACTCTGATCCGATCCCGATTTGGGTCTTAGAACTCAAAGCTATTAAATAATGATCCGGGGCCAAATTCTACTATACCGGTGTAAAAATCACTTTAAAATATGAAATATGAATTATTCTCTCTTTTTTTTTAAGGTTTGGTTTTGGAGACCAAATAGAATCAAAAAAATTATAATTAATAATGACTAATCCAAAATAGTGGAGGGGGGTCATCTTAGAAATTGTTTACGTACTCGGATTCCTAGAACTTTTTAGTAGAGATTTATAATGAATCATGAGAAAATTCTTGATGGAATCATTACGGATTTTCGACAGATTCCTGGTTCGTTAAAAAATCTTAAGGAGCTAAACAGATTGTTAACTAAACTTTCAAAAATCAGTAGTTACAGTCTTGAAAGACTTTTTGTAACAAGAACATAATCTGAATGAACTTCTCAAAGTCTTACAGTCTTAATGGATTGTTTTAAAAAACGTTTAATCTGTCTTAACTAACTTTCAACAAAATCCTAACCAAACTTTTGTAAGTTCTACTGGGTTTTAACGAATTCTTAGTTAATTTAAAAGAGTCTTCTTTTTTGGTGCTTAACAGATAGAACTGCATTCTTTTCTGTTTAAGGAAAGGAAAACTGCTACTTTTCTTCAAAGAAAATGTAAAAAATTATCCTTTCCTTTTTTTCTTAAATTAGAAAAAACTGCGTCACAATTTTTCCATTCAAGAATGAAAGTAGACGATTTTCTTATCAACATTTTGCCTAACTTCAGGTGCGAAAATTCGAATTTTAGGGGCCTGAATCAACTTGAAACAGCGAGGCTGACGGGATGTTTGGTGGAGCTTATGGCGATGTACACATGCCAAATTGGCTTCCCAGATATCGTACCCCTGGCCTCGGAAACTACCCTTTCGAGTATCGCATCAGTGACCAGAAGGACGCATTGAGGCTGGCCCAAGCCCCCATTTCGCCTTTCCGCTTCCGTTGCGCCCTGTTCTGCCAGGGCTACCATGAGACACCCTACTGACCGAGGTTAATGCTCACCTAGCATTAACCTGGAATTCGGGTACACCACAAAGGACGCGCTTCCTTCGCTCACCCCTCACCTCCTCGTCTTGGTACGTGTGGCGACGCAGGAAGGTGGAAGATGAGGCTGACGGGATATACAATTTAAAATATTAAATAAAATTTATATGTAACAAAATTAATGCCAGACCCCATTTTGAAGAGAGAAATTTAATCGTAATCGAATTGAAACTTTAATTACTTGTAGGTGTCGTTTCGGTGCAATTTAAAAAACAAAAAAAGAGCGAAGGGAAATTTAGTGATAGACAGCTCTAATCTAATTAGATTTTCATAAGCCAAGTTAATTTTAACAAATGTGCAAGATTGTAATTTTTCGAGGCTAAATTCAGATATCTGAATTTATACAAAATTAGTAACAAGAAAATACTATTTTCTGATAATTCAAAATATTCTCGGAACATTCTTCGTTCTTTGGAACGAATCTACGTGCTGTACGAATCGAAGATCCTGATAATTTTCGGAATTCCAAGAAGACCTATTCAGCCCTTTTTAATTTCTTGGTGTAACTTATTCGGCCAATTAGTTTGGGCTAAATAGTTGATTGCAATGTTTGGAACATTTGACTAGCCCTGTTGAATCGTGACATACCTGTTATTTTTGATTTTATGTTAAATTATTTAATTGTAAGCACTGAAAAGTTGAATGCCAAAAACTATGCAAAACCTATAGCCCGAAATTTGATCGTGTTCCATTTAATTGAAATTGGCAATTTTAGACTCACCATTTTAGCCCAACTAAAATTAATACAAATATGGCTAAAATTAATTAGATTTCCGATAAAAATTATTCTGAATTTTCTATACAAAAATGTCGCAATAATTTGAAGTTCAAGAAATGTCACAAAATGGAGCTCGGAGAAATGCACGAGTTCCGAGTTATTGCACTTCCAGTTTTTTCAAAACCACAACTTATCCAGAACACATTATCCCCATACCTATGTTCCCATAGGAACTATCCGCCTATAGCTTCTCCCTCCCCACGATCGCATTGAAGTTAGCATTTTTAGGGTTCTTTTATAGTACTTTATGTATTTGATGAATTAATAATGAACTTGTTCGCTTTCGTAAAAGCAAGTAATGGATCAAAATTTTCATGAAATACGTTACAAATATTGAAAATTAGGTTTTCAGAGTCTCTGAATGATATTATTTTGATTCAAAATTAAAATAATGACACGTCGGAAAAGGGTACGGATGGGAGCCATAATTTTCATGAAGTACGTTAGGCATATTGAAAATTTAGTTTTCATAGTCGCTGAAGTCGTCTTAGATATTATTTTGATTCTAATTTTAAAATAGTGGTTCTTAAGAAAGGGGTGAGGAAGAGACCCAAATTTTCATAAAACACATTTGATAATGTACTGCAAAATGTTCCTCCAAGCGTCAGTGTTAATCATGAGGATCAATCAAACTTTTGAAGATCGAGTTCGAATTCCAGTCTGCGTATTCGTTTCACATTTACTTGGCTGTATTGAATATTTTTTTCGATCCTTTGGACCGGCTAAAGAGCCCAATGTACAATTTGTGAACCGATTTCCTACCTTCCAGAGCAGTACTCGGTACATGACTATCAGAAATTTTCGGACGTATGGTTCAGTCTGTATGTCGACTACAGCGAAGCATTTTATAAGCTAGTTCCCTTTCAAACAATAAGCAGAAGCCGCCTTATTGGTTTCAAACATGCTTAAAAAAACAACTCGAGTTAGAACGAACTCGTTACACATTAACAAGCAATTGAAGAGGCGATTTTACGAGTTTTCAAAGAATCAAAGAACAGGTTTAGAAAGGGGAGGCGAACGATGTCTTCGTGTACTTTAACACCCGCCTAACTCGGCGGCTCCAACTAGTGTTTTTTTCCCCCTGAAAATGAACGAAGTCGCATGCATGATTTTTTCACTATCCTGTGCTGTTCTCTTATTTACCGTGTATAACTGGTCGGAAATTTGAGAGAGAAATTTATTGTAAATTTTATATTTTACATTCAAATTTACTCATTGTATTCAACAGAAAACACACAACTAAAGTTAACGTTATCACGGGGTAGGAGAGCAAACGCGAGACATAATTATGAACAAAGAATCACGGGATTTGAATGGAACAGGGAAGCGATGACCTGATGATAATAGCATGGATATGACAGGAGTAAGAAGAATGAAGAAAAAATTGCCAAATTTTTCACGATTGAAGAATTATAATCTAGTTTTCCAACAAAGTTTTTCTTTGCAAATCTTTTTCAGTTGGCCCCCGAATCAACGTATCAAAAGTCTTCAGTGATCCCGGTCAAGCATCCCTCCCTATGGGGCTATATGTACAAAAAATTTAGGTTGTCAGAAATTTCGAGAACTATCCACCATACTGAGGAAAGGGAGTAGTCCAAAGTTTTTCTCGCTGAATTCTACGCGAGAAAGGTATTTTATTGTATTTTCGTAATTACTTCGCAAACATCGTTAAGGGGCTCCTTAACACTATTATACCGTAACACAGCTCTCATGAGCAGGGGTGGAACGATGGAGGAGGAGTAATACATCCACGCAGTGGCGTAGCTAGTTCTCAGTTTTGGGAGGGGTTTTCATTTTTGTGGAATTTTTGGTACCGTTGATGAATGTGGTCAGTAATTAGAAATTTTAGGAAGGTGGAAGTAATTACTCCAATACTCAATACAGAATGACAAATTGCGTTAAAAGAATTACTTCTATAGGCTCATTATTATGATATCTAATACAAATAAGTATTGCACAATCTCAGACTAATGTTTTTTTTTTTTTCCATCCACGTATCAAAAATTTTATGAATTGAAACCTAAGTATACTTCTTGATATACTTACAGGATGTCTCTTTTGCATTGACCCCCCTTCCACCTGGTAAATAGGCAACCTACCCCGACAATACGTATGTTTGTATACTCTTTCTCACTTTTGAAGGGGCTGAGTTATGGTCAAATTTTGAAAATTTTCTATCTTTGAAACTTTTTTCTTCTCACGACCCCCTTTCCATGATTTTTAATTTTTTTCTGTGTGGTTACCACAACTGTCATCTTCCACCTCCTTTCCATCGGTCTGAGCCATAGTTCGGGGAATATGACCAAAATGTTACCAAAACCGAATTTAGCGACCTTTGGAACCAGTTATTGGATACCCATATTAAACTTTACAAAATACTGGACCCCCCCCCCCATTGCATGGTCTCCATTTCAAATACGAGGTAAATAGATCAAAGGAGGTAGGTGAATAAGCCCCATAAGCGATATAACTCTATGAAGTGGTAAAGTAGCTGAAGAAGAAGATTATTATCTTCGCAAGGTCAGTATAATATGTATTTGGGTTTAAAAATAATAATTCTTAACGGGGATATCTTGAACTCCATTTTGAGCCGTTTTAATCCAGATACAAGAAAATTGCTAATAACATTTTTTATGGGAAATTTAATGTACAATCTGTAGCAAATAAAAAAAAACAGTAGCCTAAGAGGGCAAGTTTCGCGGGAAATCTAAAAAATGTGATACTTTTCTGATATAATTTGTACTAAAATTCTTCATGGTTGGGTGAGTCCTAGATGTCGTACATCATTATTTTTTCTGAACTGCAATTCTTTAGAAGCCTTTTTTTTTACCTTGGGGGGGGGGGTAACCCCAAAAACCCTTATGCTCCTACGCCACTGCATCCACGAATCTTCTGAGTTGGTATTTTGGACCATTAGTGGACACAACTTAGTTCGTTAACTATTTCTTTTGTTTGGATGCAAAATGTTTGTATCATTGAACCAAAATTTTCAACATAAATCGGATTTTTCTTGCTTTTTTTTCATTTTCTTTCTTTCCTCGGATGGAAAATTTTTGTGCAGATTTGGCATTTTTGAAATAGTTTTCGTTCAGTTTCAGGCCATTTAGTCATAATCTTGATTATTATTTGGCATAATGTAAGAATCGTTTACTTTTGTTAAAGAACATTTTTGCCCTAAGTCAGAATTTTCGACCTATGACTACCCCAACCCGTATCTCGCTGTATTCATACCCATTATGTATATACGTTTTCCCATCCTCTCTCTCTCTGAACCCCTTGATACCACGCTTTCAAATATTGTTGTCAGTGTGCTCAGTAAGTCTTAGAAGAAACTTTAATGATGGAATTTTGAATTTTCATTATCCTGAACAGTGAAAATTAGGTTTGTGTCGTCTGGTTTCTAAGGTCACCGAATTCATTTTCGATATTGTTTCTATTTAAGGTTCCAAATTGCAGCATCAGCCTGTAGGAAGAAATGAACCTTGGATTTACAAGGTCATTGAATTCAATTTTGAGATTCTTTCCTAGTTTCAAAGGCAAACATCTAAGGGTCGGGAGAGAGGTTACAGGAATCACAATATAAATATTATTTGTCAGGTCTTGGTGATCACTAAATTCGATTCTAGTGTTAATTTAAACCGTATCTCAAAATTACGATACCAGAGGGTAGGGAGAGATGAAAACATCATATAAGATACGATATAAGTATAATTTCTTAGGTTTCGAGGGGCGCTGAATTCGATTTTGATATTAATTGACTCTATTTTAGAATTGAGGCGCCGAAGGAGATGAACGGCAAAACATGAACAGGCCAGGAATCTCAGTATAGATATCATTTCTTTCGTTTCAGGGTGAACCCTCTAATCGTTTTTGAGTTCCCTGTTAATGTGCAATTTTTCGCACATAAAAAGCCCCAACGCATTGTCTGTTTTTGGTGGAGGGGGGTGATCATTAGAAACAGTGCGATTTTTCTTAGTCTTATGAATGGTAGGTCCGTTAGCATTTTCGCTGACTGAGCCTTTTGGGCTACGTTCGCCACTGGTTGTAGACAGAGAACATTAGATCAGCTTACAATTTTTTACTTGTAATTTCATGATCAATGGCGTCGAAAGGTTTTCTAGGGGATACAAAAATTAGAAATTCAAGTCACCAAACGAAAAAAATGTTGGTCCCTCAAAAGTGGACCTAACAATGGAAAAACTCGGCATATCCTTGAGTATCTTGTAAATTACCGAAAAACTAAATTTGGTTCCTGAAATCCCTCAAGGTACCTTTTTACAACTTGCAGAATAACGTTTCAGTTTTTAGCTGTGTATGCGTGTGGGGGCACAAATAATTTATACCCCTCTTGCCAGTTTTTAGGGATGCACAAGTTATCCCTGTACGCTTCCTCCTCCCTGTTCCGACACCACTATTCATAAGTATTTTGTGCTTTTTGGATATTCCTTTAAATTTTCTGAACGTGTATTTGTTAATTTTTTTTATTCGTCGATAAAGGTGGGACATCTGCTCTATTTTGTCCTACCGTGGCTGTATCCATGAAAGTGAAACGCTAACACGTACAAAGTGAGTGCTCTATGAGGGATTGGGCTGTAGAGTGATTAAGAGATGAAGTCCCCTTGTTAATCTTATAACAAGTCTCATTGAGTGTTAACGAATTTTTGCTGAGTAGTCTTGAGAGTCTCGTGCAACATCGTCGTCTTGAGTTGTAGTCACTTTTATACACTCAAAATCTAGCCTCCTCAATAAAAATCGTGTTTACGCCTGTTCACCTCAGCTCATTACTGTGATTCCATAATTTTTAAATGGCCATAAACCTTGAAATTTAGAAAAAAAACTGCTCGCGGTTCATGAGAACAATGAAATAGGCCTCTTAAATGACGAAGTTGTGGAACTCATGTACCAGTCCCGGCGAGAAATGTTGGTTTCAAAATCATGTCTATCTAATTTTGAGTTATGCTGAACCAATATCTATGTTTTTGATATTTAGGGAGATATCCCGGATTAGAAACAAATGGATAGGCAAATTGAAACTAAATCTTGTGAACGGAAATTGAGTCAAGCTGAAAGAGCACTTTTCTCGAAACTTGATTTTAGTTGTAAGAATTTGGTCTTCGTGCTGTGTCATATTATATCGAATGGATGTTCTGGAAGCTATTCTGTATTATTTACAAACTGAGGATAACATTTTCGAGGGCTGACTGACAGCCTGACACGTAGTACTAAATATCTTTTAATCATTTCCATACAAAATGAGCGATTCGAACGTGCGTGTTTGCCCGGAAGCAGGTAACTTAATGGTACGTTTGCCTTTCCTCAGATTCCGAATGACCTACTTATTTTTCTAGAAACTAGAGGCCCAGGTACAGCGTCAATAAATGAACGCAGGAAAAGGAATTACCGCAAAACCTTTTTCAGCTCCAACTGGAGCTGGGCATAGGTCCATGTACACTTTACCCATGTCAGCTCGCAGCATCATTTCTCTACCAAAAAAAGTTACAGTTCCTGTATCCCGAATGATATTCGAGATCGTAAATGCCGGAAAACTCCGGTTCATTTGTGAGAATAGTAATTAATATTCAATTGACACAACCTTGACATCCTGGCATTAGAAAAAGTACCAAATTTATCGCAGTTTCGAATAAATAGTTATGCAATTATGCGAATACATGTTGTATGCAAAACTGCAACATAAAACGACGTGCTCGTTTCAAATTGTTCGAAGACCAATCATATTATCGATAATGTCATTAAACTATACGTGATTTGTATGCACGTGTGCTCTGCTCGATAGGTTTTCAAATTTCAGCTTCTATCCAGCCAAGACTTGCTACGTAGAATCTCGTCGTAAGAATTGAACCACAGAGCCTCTCAGCTAAATAGCGTCGAAGGTAGAGAGGTTCAAAACTGTCAAAAAGTCTAACATGAATACCGCTTTATGGCTTGACAGAGTCACTGAATTGAGGAGCCCCATTCCAAACTACCCTTAGTTTATTCATGACGTTGCTTCACTTCAACGCTTATATCTCAGGCTACACTGCTATGAAACAAGTTTTTAACGTAGTATCTTGTGAAGGTACGCTCAGGCTTGCCAGGTATACAAAATTTCAAAAAGTTATAGCAACTGCATCAAGCGCGACGAAGTTTTTATTGATTTCCCACACTTCTAATTTTTTGGACTAAGGGCAGTTTGGAATACGGCTCCTTAATTCATTTATGAAAGAGATTCACCCTTAATATGCAAATTGTGGTGCTTAAGATAGGCCGGTGCTCAAAACAATCACAAAACGCAATATGGTTGTCGTTTCATAGGTTATCTGCTTCGTCAAATTTGATTTTAACATAGTTTACTCCATTTTGAGAATTTTCGCATCTAGAGATAAGAGAATAGGGGGGGGGGGGTCACGAGTTAAATTCACCGATAAATACAAAAATGTGGTTATCATTTCATAGCTTTTCGAGGTTGTTGAAGTCATCTTTGATTTCAGTTTGACTCAGTTTTGAGAATTGTGGCATCTACGGTGGGAGGTTGATAAGCAAAAATTTGAAAAATACAATACGGACATTTTTTTGATGGTCTTAGGTTCACTAATCTGATATTGATGTTTGATTAATGCTAATTTGGAAAATTTCGGTACCATAGAAAGAGGCTGACGCTCAAAATGTCCTGAAATAAAGTATGGATATCTAATCGCCGTGTTTCAGGATCGCGGCACTCCATTTTGATTTTCATAAGGCTTAATTTTGAGATGAGATACCAGGGGGTGAGGATGTGACTGAAATAGACAAATTTGAGGTACACAGTTTGGTATTAATTAATTTTTAAGGTGGGATTAAGGTCGTTAAGCTCATTGTAATATCAGATTGACCATAAGATGAAAATTGTGATATCATAGAAGGGACTGACGATCAAATGTCCTGAAATACTTTACGGGTTCTTAAGTACAGGTTTTGAAGATCACTAAATTCGATGATAACATCAATTTGTTTCAATTTTGAGAATTGAAGTAGTTGAAATGAGAAAATACAACACAAATGTCATTTCTGGGGCTTCTTAGAAACGACATCCTCCCCCAAAAGTACCTCGTCCAGGTGCTTTTATTCTTAAAATAAAGTCACGTGAATGTCAAAACTGAGTTTCGTGATCCAGAAAACCTATGATTCGAAACTCACATTGTATGTCGGAGCATTTTGGTGGTTAACCTCTTATCCTCGTTACAATGGTTTTCAAAGTAGGGTCAGTAAGGTCTCAAAAATGGGCTTAGCGAACCTGAGAACCCTCAAAATAACATCCTTATTGTATTTTTCAAATTTTTTAAATTTCAGCCTCACTCTTCGCCCCCTGTCTGCATCCTCGAAGTTGTTTCAAATTAATATCAAAATTGAATTCAGTGACTTTAAAAACCTGAAAATGATATCCATATGATACACCCCCCCCCCTTCCTAGGTGCTATAATTCTGAAGATAGGATGAAATTGATATTAAAGTCGAATTTGGTGAATCTAATAACCCATGAAATGACATTCATACTGAATTTTTTTTAAATACAAGGCTCCGTCCCCTCCTAGTATAACAGTTCGTAAATTGGGGGCAAATCATCATCAGAAATTAACTCTGTGACACTTTAAACCGATCAAATGACATTCATATTGCATTTCATGAAAGCATTGAGACACCACTTTTTTGCAAGCACCACAGTTTCGGATTTACAGCTAATCCAATATCAAAATCGAATTCAGTGGCCTTGAACTTCTCCCTCCCCCCAGACGGTATCTCGATTTGATGATTCCTGTCAGTGGAAGGCGCAAAAGTTTAATATTTAAAAAAAAATAAAAATAAAAAAAAGTAATTTATATTATGATAATAAAAAACATAGAAAAAAACGAATTTGAAAGTGTGGTATTTGGAAAGAGGACGAAGAAATTCGAAGTACGGATAGATAAGGATGTATAAAAACGAGTCTGAGAATGATTTGCATCTCTGTTGTTTGTTGAAATTGGTAAGATCACAAAAATATTAAAATTTTTACGTGTACTGTCATTAGGCCTGTGTTAATTGTGGCAGTGCACGAAGTCCATTTGAGCTCCTCCATTTTGAGGCTCTACGGTTGAAGGAAACAATCTCACGTGGTATCATTTGGTCGATTATATGAAGTAGAATATTTCATTCCCGATGGAGTGTTGCCTAAAGACGTGTAGTTTTTAAGAAAAATACGTGAAACTGATTTTTAGAGGCTTTGTACCACAGTTGGGAGATACGCAAGCGTATGACAAGCAAGAACTTCTCTCGGTTGTTCAGCGGTACATTCTGAGGAATAATTTGAAAAATCAAAAACAAATTATTGGGAATTATGTTCAGGTTTAACCATAATTAAACTGGATTAAAAGGGGGTGTAACTCAAACATAAATTTCAACCAGACGACGTTTATTTAAACGAAGAAATATCCCCCTCCTGACTTCTATACGCACGCTCAAAACGCCGAATTACATGTCGGACCGACATGAAGAGAGGTTAACGACCCGATGACTTCTCTGATTTTAGTTTATTATTTTTTTTTATTTCCAGTTTTACGAACAACGTGCTGTTACACTCTTATCTTACAATACGAAAAAATCGAGATGCTGCAATCTTTTTCGCTCGAACTTGAGCCAGGCGAAAATTGACTAACGGTATCTGCTATAAGTGTATCACAGTACGGTATTTACTTTCTTCACTCTTGGCTGAAGCTCAACGATACGTAAGAAAGTACCGCAACTGCGCCTTTACGGTACATTATAGGTAATGCGATGCGTTGAGGAAAATCTCGCCATTGAAACGCAAACCAGACTGGAGGTCTTTGACACTGAACCAATTTCAGCGGATTGGCTTTAGGCTAAGTTGAGGGTGCTTGCTGCCAGGTGGTCTGTGACACTGTGACACTGTAACACTGTGACACTACAACAATACGGCAGCACCTGCGAAAATTCGATTGTCTTTAGAAATTAGAGGCTGACCCACTACCCCGAGCACACTGGTACACATGAAGATGTAACGAAGGGGTTGGAAGGCTAGTACTGGTGTCTGGATGGTCCAGTCACCATTTTTACGAAGTTTTCCGGGGCTGTCTTTCTCGTGGGTTTCAGATCTGGACTCGGGATTCGACTGGAATCGTTTTCTCAACTTACAGAATGTCTACGTTTATTTTGTTATGGTTTTTTCTATTTGAGCGCGACAGGAGATCGAAATGCAAATGATATGGATCTTCATAAGCCGAAGAAACTTTCTGTTTCTCAGAATGGCTTGGACGTGCCATCAACTTTTGATTCTCAAACGGGAAGGTGTCGGGCAAGCTATCGAAATCAAGGTCTAGTTGAAATTTTGCATCAATCACAGATCTGACCTAGATTTAGGCTTCGAAATCCAAATTTTACCCTTGAAAAAGGCAAAATAGAATTTAATCAGAAAATTGAACAAACTACCAGATTGAATAAGAAAATCGACCACCTACGGAAACTGAAGTATTGTGGGTCGTGAGTTAGAATAAGTTAATCATTATTTGCACGCAATCCCAATTTAAACCTGTAGCAGACGGATATGCTCCAAAATATCCAATCAGGTCCTTTTTAAATTTATAAAACCATGTTGGCGTTTTTCAGTTCTTTCATGTTATTGGCCCATGTTTAGTCATTTAAGATTTTTGGCAAAATTTGGTTCTTTTGATTCTTTTTTGAATTCATCGTGTTAAATTTTTTGGAGGGGGTCACTAGATTAGAATATCCATTCGAAATTTGCATCCAGTCCCATTTTGGGCAATGAAATCCAAATTTCTTGATTAGAAATGAAAAGGAACTTATTCCTTTGTATGAAGAAGGAGAAGAAAATCGTCCCTTCTCTTTCCTTTATGGAAGGATTCCTTCTTTTCTTGGAAGAAGGCGAATGCACAATTCTTTTATGTCTTGTGAAACGAGAAATTTTGTTCTTGAAGAAATAGAGGGTAAAAATCTCATCCCTCTTCTAAGTAAGAAAAACGTTCTTTTTCCCTTCCCCATCCCTATGAAGAAGAAAAGAAACACTTTTTCTTCTCTCCCAGGAATTAGAAGAAATCGTTAATTTCCACTTACGCTTAGGTTTAAACCTCATTTGTAATTACGTTTGAAAATCCCTTAAGAATAGATATGCACTTCACATAAGATTAGATTTGAACCTCACTTATGATTAAGTTCGAACCTAACTTATGATTAAGAGGTCTGGTTGGCCAAGTAGATAGCGTGTTGGTTTCGGAATCTGGAGATCCCGGGTTCAAGCCCACGTAGCAACTCATCAGATTTCGAGCCAGGCCGGTTTTTCAGCCAGAAGGGAAGAAGGCTAAGACAGCCCTTACAGCCTCCCCGACGCCTCTGAGGCAATGCTCGAAAGGAAAGAATTCCAGGGCTCGGGTTGAGAGTAAATTAGAAAAGAACTTATGATTAAGTTTCAATGTCGCTTGAGAATAGATTTGAACTTCATTTAAAGTTAGGTTTAAACCTCACTTAACGTTGAGTAATCTCTTGAACCTCACTTATTAGGTTTGAGCTTCACTTTCAAAATGTTTTGATTGCACGAGCTAAATTTTTTCAGTTAGTTGAATTATTTTGCGCCCCATTGAACATTATATTTCAACATCACGTTGAACTAAGTCACATTTCAACCTAATCAGAGTTTCGCTCAAGCGTCGCATAATGTTTCAACGTTCACTTAAAATCAGGTTTGAACCTTACTGAACATTAGATTTGAACTTCACATAAAATTATATCAACCCAAATTAAGTGAGATCTAATAGGAGGGGACGGTTGTATTACATGCTCTTCGTAATACATTCCTGAGAAGCAGGTGAGGAATAACAAAACATGAGAGTCCCCTTCCGAAGCACTAAAAATTGAGTTCAGTTTTAACCTGAAATTCCGAAAATTCCCAGTTGGGAAGGAGGGTGTGGCTGTTATACTATGTGAACCTTTTCTTGGATGTCTGTAAATAGGCTGAGTTCTAACGAAATGAATGAGTGCACTTACCTACACAAACGATGTATTAACAATAGAGATCATTTTCGGTAGACACTCTGTACTACCAAAAATGGCCTAACTGACCATAGAAAGATGAGAAATGATATTCGTATGTTAATCCATGACATTTTTGCGGCTCAGTCCCTTTCACAGATACAAAAATTTTCATTTTAGAGTGGAACTGACATCAAAAATTAGTTCAGTGGCTTTGAAAACCAGTATAGTGATATATCCATATTACCTCTATTTTCACCTTCATATCTGTACCTGTCACCAGGCCCAGCGCTTGACACGGGCAAAGCGGGCCCTTGCCCGGGGCGCCCAATTTGTAGGGGCGTCATTTCATCAATCATCATGGTATTATGGCCCATTAAAAAAATAATAATAAATGTAAAAATAAATAGTCTCGTATCTTTTGCCAAGGACGACAAAATCTCTAGCGCCGGGCTTGCCTGTCACCCTCCTGAAAGTACCATAATTTTCATTTTAGGGTAAAATTGACTATAGAAACGAGTTCAGCAACCTTGAAAACCTACATGATGATATCCATATTGCTCCTATAGTCGTGATAATGTCTCTGTCCCTTCCTTTGGGTGCCACAGTTTTCATATCAGAGTGAATGGACATCTGAATCAAATTCAGTGAACTTTTTGAAAAATATCCACATTGCTCCTGTTATCGTCTTCATATATATGCCCTCCACTTTGAAGATGCCATAATTTTAATTTCAGAGTGACCTCGGAAACGAATTCAATAACCTTGAAAGTCTGTGAAACGATATCCACATTACGATTTATAAAATTTCAGAGCCTCTGCCATCTCGCTGGTACTACCAGTTTTGAATTTACATTCAAACCTATATTGAAATCGAATTCGATGACCTTAGAAGGCCCCTAGCCAATTGAATTCGATGCTTCGAGCTAATGAAAATTTTAAAAAATGTTCGACAAAAGGTCACTTCTGTTACGAAAAAACAGGAAAGTCCAAAATTTCGAAGTGGGGTATTCAGAGTTGAGGAGGGAAGGGGACTTCAGAGATAGATAGTTGGAAATGTACAGGAACATGTTCGAAAGTGATTTGCATCCTTTCTTTTTGGTAAAGTTGGTGGGATCACAAAAATATTGAAAATTTTACGTTTTCCCGAGAAGGTGAGTGTAAATGTATGGTAAGTAAATGAGTCGCATTTCAGTTTCCTTTTCAATATTTCTAGGACAGTTTAGAAAAACACTGAATAAAACCTTTCTTACGTAGAATTTTATGAAAAACAATTTTGTTCGAAACTTTTTTTCTTAAATTCGATAGTTATCGTTGTACCTGCAAAAAAATCAATTCTGGGAGGTTGGACACCGCAAGATAATTAGTAGAACATTTGAGGATCGAGAATTTTTGTGGTAATTAAGACGGCCAATATTACAAATATTTTACACATAAATTAATCTTTAATGCAAATTTTCCTTTATTTTCTCATATTCTACCGGACTAACCCAAACGACCCTTATTTCGATAGTTTATTTGACATCTTTCTACTTGAAAATCGAAAGTTGATGGTACGTTGCTGACTCTTTTATGAGAATAGAAAACCCATTCGTCGAAAACCAAACTGAACCTCGTTACTTGAAGATTCGTGTTAGTTCCATTTCAATCCGGTGTCACACTCAAAAAAAAAAAGCAGGGAGGCACGACTGACAGAGTAACTCACCATCAGTGCTTCAGTAACTGACAGCTCACAGCTCATGAGGAAAAGTTCGCTGATATTCATTCATCGGCCAAATTATAATAAAACGCGATTGGACGATTGCACGAAATGACCTCAACATTGAAAATGTTTCCACAAACGACTAAATTTATTATAACGAGTTCGAAAGGAAGAGAAATATTAATGAACTTGATATATAAGATCCACGTGACGACACAAGATCAGCTGCGAGTGCTCGAGGCGAAGAAGAGAGAGACAGGGAGAAAGAATAGCAGCTGTATTAAGAAAGGAAGGTCGATGTGTAAGTCCACCGGACTAGCGAAAATGACAAGAGCCGTGGTAATAGAAAAAAACTTTCATTTACTTTCATTATATATAATTAGAATATATCGAAGGTAAAAGTGAATTCAATGTTTACTACGTTAAAGAATAACATCGGAGATTTTTCGTAACCTTTCACTCGGGCACAGAATAAATACCTATACGCCAGACGATATTTTAAATCTTGTCAGTGAAACTTCGCATTGAACTATCGTTCCTTGGAGCTGTTTCTAGGGCACATGGATTTTAAAGTGTATACTTCGTTCGGGTATCGGAATAGAGAAACATAACCCGCATCCACGAACTAACGAGTTCAGTTAGTTCAGGAGGAAGTGAATTTCAAACGAAAATAGTTGACATTTTTGAAGGCACATGCAGAGCACTTGAATAGTTTACTCAGTTTTCACATAATTTACGAGAATAAAACGATAATTTTGACAGCACTGTGGCGGCTGCTAACCACAGATTGTATGTAACGTAGGAAATGGGGCGGGGGCATTGATGGTAGAAGCCCTTCGTGGACGAATTTCTCACGACTTTTATCTTACTCGTACTAATTTATCTATTAGAATATTTCAAAGTGATAGTAGAAGCCCTTCATAGACGAATTCTTCACAACTTGAATCTTATATATAAAAGCAAAATGTATTTTCTTCAGTGGGAGAAAAATTAGTTGGTGAACGAGGATTGATCAACCAAGAGCTAGGATTATGCTTAGTGCCGAAAACTACCATAAGCAAACTTTGCGATGGGCTAGGGTGCTCAGCTGCCAAAAAGGTTGACTTAGCCTTCTTCTCCAGAAAATTTTGAAAATACATTAAAATTCTATATCATTGACAACGATTATTTCTTAGTCTTTCGACTCGCAGGTAGTTGCGTCTCTTCATTTTTCTCTCTCCTGCGCAAATCTTTTCATTTCTGAAAAGGATTTACACTTTATATTCTTCATTATCTGCTCTTCATGGCTTATTTTCCTGTTCTAAGAAGCTAAAATCAACTTTTTGAATAAGATAGGTTCCTAGCTTCTAGATCTTACTAAGATATCATTAATGTAAGCTATGAAAGCAGATTAATGAACGACAAAAAATTCTCAATTATCTAACAGTCTATTATCCTTTTCATCGCCTGCCTTTTATTACACTTGATTCAAAAGTAGAGACCTCTCAATTTTTTTTTTAGGAAAAGACGACATTTTTAACCGATATAAAAATCATCATCAGCCTTAATCGAACATTGGTCTCCATACACAGGCTTAATTATCTAAATCCTAATGTAGTGTTGAGTCACCGAAAAGATTTCAGATTTATAATTTCTGTATAAAAGTAAATTTCATTCACCATCAAAGTAATAATTGAGAACAGTGACGTAAATAAGGAGGTGGGATAATCCTCCCAGCAAGCCAGTGGAGAAAAGTGACAAACTTTAGTACAAGTTAACTAAAATTTTAGTCCCAGATTTGATTTTATTTTTCGTTTTTTTTTCTTTCTTTCTGCTTATCAAGTCGAAATTTGGGCGGAATTTCGTAGATCCGTCACTATTCTACCTGCAAAATTTCTACCCCCTCCCTTCTAGGAGATCTACCTGTTATCCAACTAATTAAAAATCTTTATATTATCCCATTCTCCCAAACATATTTTTTTCTAATAATTACTGAAATTCTGATGAAATTTAATGTAACACAAATTATTGTTTTTTCCTTTATGGTAATTGTTATCAAAACTTAGTATTCTATTACAACTCGAGGATTACTTCCGTTCATTCATCCTAACGAATCGTACAATGAGTCTCACTAGAAAAGTTAAACGAGGCTTATTGATTCATCGTAGAATCTTAATTATAAGCGAACTTTCCAGAGTTACTGGAGGGCTAGGTCCCCACATATCTGAAAAATTGAAATTTCAAAAAATTTTCGTACAAAGCAAAATACTCAAGAAAATAAGCTATTTCTCACCTGCAAGTTTGAAGGAAGATGGGCGTCCATGTTTGCCTTATCGTATACTGTTTTCTGTAAGCGAATTTTCACCTATATCTACAACTTCGTCGACTGGAGGGTGGCAAATTTATACTACGGTTCCAGCACCTTCACGAGGGGTGCTGGTGAGGAGGCAAGTGCCCTGTCTTCCCGCCGCTGGTTCTGGCGCCACTGATTTGATATTTAAAAAAATTTCAATGTTAGTTCAATTAGTAGAAATTTGTAGGAAAATACTTCAAACACATTAAAATTGAGGTCGTTGGAAGGCGATGAATAAAGTCATGTTATCGTAATTTTGAGTGAATCGAGGTTGAATTTCAGCCATGGGAATGTTGCATATCTGTGGGTTGCACACTTTAATCTTAACTATCTTGATCTTGAGCGGCAGTCCATGACTACGTGTGGTTCTGTTATCATGAGGAATATTAGAATCAAAGTTGCATTTACAATATTCCTGGCTTCTAAACATTTTTTCCAGAGAGGTCCATCAACATGAATGTGCTAAATGTATGATAAATCGATGGCCAAACTGTCGAAATAGAGGTTTCTTGGGTCGCTGACTATAAATCACTCGTCAGATTTTCGATCCAGCTCTAATTTGGATATCAAAACAGAAATTTTATCCTTTGAATAAGCGAAGTATCTTGACTCGACAAATGAAACACCGTATCAACACATTATTGGAAAGATTGTTCCAAGTAGAATGCAAATATTTTGAGAAAATCTGTATTTTTTCCATCTCCACCAAGCAGTAGGTCAACATAGAAATTGAAATAGGCAAAGTAACTCGACCTAAAAAGTTGAGAGCGCTGTTGAAATAAACTTTCTTTTTACTGATATCGAGTATTGCATAACATTTCTGATCTATTCCCAACTTGTGTCCTCAAAATCCAAAATTTACAGGGAAAATAACGATTTCACAATTTTTAAGTAAACCAGCTTCACAAACGTCGATATGAAATTTGTGTGAAATGGAATAACAAAATTGTTGAGGAAAATCGGATTTTTTCATCCTAGATCACACAAAGGTTCACACAATATAACTTGAAATAGACAAAATACTCGTAAGTTAACAAAAAAAAGTTGAATATTATCCAAACAGGGATTATTTTGATCACTTATTATTTTGATTATTGCATCAAATGTTTCATCTGAATTCTATTTGAGCTCTCAAAGCTCAAATTGTATTACAAGAAGTTTAGCACTTTCTTTAATTCCTAAAATCTCAAATGGACCCAGTAGTGACCATAAAATCACCTTTCACTTTCTCAACGTTCTAAATTTGAATTCTAAATAACTGAAAAATTGCTCCTTGGGGATAATTCTTTCTTCAACACAGTATTATTTTCTTACTATCCTAAGTATTCAACGGCTTGTGTAAAGACGACATCTGAAGCCACAATTTCAATTTCAGTTTCAGTTTATTTGTCTCAGAAGACACAACCAAATACAGATAACGCATTAAATAAAAGAATACTTACAACAGAGTTTTTTTACATAAAATTTGAACTCAGAGGTTTCAATCAGAGATCGTATCAAATTGTAATACAAAAACATTCAAAACTGGCGACCATGGTCCCTAATTTTGATTATCTGTTTCCTCGATTTTCTAAATTGACTCAGCTTATCCATCTGAAGTTGTAATCTTTTGACGTACTGTGAATTGAAGAATAAAAAAATTTTATTTCAATTTTTCGTAACGAGTCTGCACTCCTCTTGTAAATTGGCTTTCTAACGATGAACGCGAAGAGAAAGTTTTCCGCGAACAGTACACAACAATTTGAAATTTTGCGAAAAACAATGGCATGAGAATACATGATTCTATATGTATCTTCAACGAGGAATTTAATGCCGATGTTAATTTTTTGATTATACATAGTTCATTGTTTTTTCCTATCATGCAAATTTTAGTATCATCAATATGATACTACTGATCGAACAACTATACGCGTTTAGTATTGTTATCAGTATCAGTGTTGCTATTCCTGTACGACAAAAAGGAATAAAACGTGCAAATTTTAATAAAATTTTTATTTTGAATATGGAAAACGAGAGGTTCTCGAGAAAAATGGATAACGCCGTCGTATTCAGCATTCAAAATACAGCTAAAATCATATAATCTCATCTCATAGTTTTTTATATGCTGTTGTGTAGCGTAATAGTGAAAATGTTGTGAAAACTGGAAATTGTCAAGGTATGTTGATTAGGATTTTTGGGATACACGTTATTGTTTACACCGAAAATTATGTGCAATAATTGAACAGAGTAGGTTAGGTTATCCTCAAGGTTGGTGAGGTGTGGGGACCCCTTATTTTCATCTTCTCTTGTGTATTTCTAGGTTATCTACAGCATTTTTTGCAGTCACACGTTTTTGTTTTAAATTTTCAGACGGTCGGGCTCACGGGAATCCTAGGAGGCGGGAGCACCTATCTCCTACCAAAATAAGGGTTGAGCATACGTCTGGAACCTCGCATACCAAGTTTCAGCTATTCCCGTTCACTTCATCCCCTAAAGATCTTTTACAAAACCCTCAGTGTGACCCACCGGTGGGTGACATGTCACTGTTTTAAACGCTATACACTAAACGATCGGCACTTAATGTATTATGCACTTCTCTTATAATGTAGCACCCAACTGACATTTAAAATGCTCAAACAGCAAAATCTCTTGAGCAACCTTCTGACTACACATAAGAACTAGCTCGCTTCGCTCGCGAATTTCCCAAATAACCTTGCTCGACATGCCTTCTTCCGCTGGCGAGTTCTTGTTTTCTTATGAAATTGAGCGCAGTTAATTAACCGCATCACCCTGCATATATGCTAATTAGCGATAGTTGTTCGCCACTGGTGTCTTCTCTCATCGTAGGACTTCTCGATGTTTGCGACCTACCGGCTAAAGAGATTTTTATTTTGTACGAAAAACGCGATTTGTATGCGAAAATGTACGCGAGTGTAGGTAATTAACTCGATCTCTTATATCTGAACGAGCACTACATACAGCAACAGCATTACTAATTTGACATGTGCGACACAAATTTCACTATCGTAGACCTTGAACGTGAAATCACCAAAGTCGTGAATTCGTGAAAGTTGAATTTGTTATGTAGGACTATTTACGTACCCATAGACTATATGTGACGTGTATGCCGTGCTGGACGATTACCATACATAATATTTCGGAAACGTTTTCGGCCATCGTCGAGCATATTATTTCGGTTCGTGAACGACCGCTCAAAGTCGACCTAGTTAACAGATTCGCGAATTTTACATATTTATGAGTCTGACTTGGTTTTCGCCACTCGGCTCGCTCTTTAGTTAGGCTTTGTTTGCAGAAGACGAATGGCGCTTGAAAAAACATTATTTTTCTTTTAATAACTTCCTTATTGAATAGAACCGGATGAAGCAAAAGTAAAGATGCGAATGAATGGTTCGCCGAGTGAGAGTACAAGAAGAGGACTAGTGAAGTGAAAATATGGCCGCAGATATGAGGTTGCGTGATTCGCGAATAACAGCCGCGAATGAAAAACGAAACTGATCAGAAGATTTTGAATTCAGGGGTGAAGATCATCTCATCAGCTGCTTGCAGAGTCCGAAATACAAAAAAATATCTCGCCATACATCGTGGTTCTTTGTAGTTGGCAAATTGGAGCACGTGACGTGACGTGACGGCAAGATAGAGATGTTCGAAATAAAGGAAGGGAAAGAGGAAGATGAACGCGATAAGTATGACGTCACGAATCGAGTGAAAGTGTTGATATACGAGAGAATTTTTCGTAATAATCGAGAAGGGAGCCAGTAGCGCTTCCACATTTTTTTTTTTTAGAGGAACATCATGTGACTCGTTGACCTTCCTTTCATTTATTTATTCAAATTGCATACATATTCCGGCGTCCGTCGATATAAATTAATTAAAAACACATTAGACTGGATCGTTGTTAATTTTCTTATCGCGAAAATCTCCTGTGGCTATGAGTAATTGCGCACGCATCCTCATGACCTAGTAGCATCGAGAATTTGGGTGCCTCGATCCTACGCTTCGCCTTATTTGACCATATATATATATAAGACGTCCTTGAAAAGAGAAATTCGATTAACAAAATTCGCAATTGTAATTGAGAAACATATAGTGGAAAAAAAGGCGCGGATACAAGAGGAAGGCAATGAAGGCAATGAAGGCGACTACCTCTTTCAAAGAAAACATTTTTTATTGGAACTGCTTTAAAAATAGTTAACCAGTGGGAAAGGCTCATAGTTTCGAATTGCCAAGGAGCTGTAAACGTCTTCGGGTATGACAAACCAATTTTGCATATCCGAGCATAGTCATTACTGTTATTATTAGTACAGTCTTCGATGGCTTATATGTTATCGTGTTAGGTACTTTATGAGTAGTACACAGGCAAGTCATCGTACCATCATCGCCGGCATAGGCCTCTCCTATTTTCCCTCAAATGTTTCAGTCTTGACTACCCCATATTGTGTCAACTCTTTTTACAGTTTCATCCCTTCACCTAACAGCCAGTCTTCCCTTCCTTAATTAGTTTATGCTATATGCTGTCGATTCCATTACCCTTTTACGCTACTTGTCCTCTTTTCCCCGCGCTAGATGACCCGCATATTTAAGTTTAATTTTCTTAATTGATTACCGTATAAATCCCGAAGCCGTTTTCCCGAAAGGCCAAATTCCCGAGGCCCAACTTTCGGAAAACCTTTTTTCCAAAGTTCAAGTTCCCGAAAGCCATCTTCCCGAACCCTTTTGCCCGAAATCTAATTTCCTGGAAGGTCAGCTTCCCGAGGCCTTGTAGTCTTGTTTTAAATATTGCGGAATTTGTAGGTGTTCGTTAGAATGAGCGAAAGAATATTATTCGAATTGGCAGATGTAAAAAGCATTTCTTACAGCTTCCCTGGTAATAACAAATTTACAGATAGGAAGGGTTCGTGACTCTCCGAGAGTCGTCAGTGTTGAACAAATCATGGCGAAGATCATTGGAAAGAAATTGTTACTCGATGGATTATGTTTATCTGCGGTTGCGAGGGCCAATCATAAAATCTACTGAGACTGCCAAAAATTCGGAAACATAATTCGGGAAATTGAAATTCGAGAAAAAGGTTTCCAAGAAATTGGGCCTCGGGAAATTGGATTTTCGGGAAAACGGATTCGGGAAACTGGGCGAGAACCTTCTTCATTTTATATGTCATTAGTTTTGAGTTCGTTATTTCATAGTTTTGCATTCCGTATCTTATTTATTAATCTTATTTTTGGAATCTTTCTTAAGATTTTGTCGTGCGTTATCTACAGCCTTTTTTGTTGAGTGTTTGTTAATGCCTACGATACGCACTCGTGAATCCACTAACCTACAATCATGATCTGCAGATCATTTAGAAAATTGAGAAAAATCACGGATTGAGATAAAGGGATCATTTTGAAAACTACGATCTGAGATTATGAAAAAGAGCATGAGCCCGTGATATTTTTAAAGTTTCAAACCAAATAGAAAATGGTTCTCATCCCGACCGACAAATTGATATACACTTATCTGATTTACCTGCTAATATAAGATTAAATTAAAAAAAACAATAAAAGTATATCCCCATTAAGATCATGCCGGTCCATTTGAAATTTAGACTCAGATTTTGCCCCATTTTTCTGATCTTCTTGATTTTAGATCATTTTAAAAAGAAGGAAAAGATCACGATCAGTCAGGTCACAAATCTAATGATTATTTAGTGATCTTCTTGAGCTTTTTGATCTTTGTGATCGAAATATCATATGATCTTGCTCGTCCCCGAATGAAACTCATGCAGCAATTGCTATAATTTTTACTGTTGTTGGTTGCTAAATGAACGTAAATGGTTAAAAATTTGAAACTTGAATCCCCATGTGCTCGGATCTGCTGTATCGGATGAATTTTTGTTGGTATTGCTGGCAGCTGTGGGTGTCTTGAGATATCTTGAACAAATATGGAAGTCTTGAGTCTTAAACCAATCTCGAAAAGTTAGCTGAGTTTCAGGCTAGTCGGTTAGAGTTTTAAACTAGTCTAGAAAAGTCCAAAAGAGCTCTAAAAAGCTCTAAAAAATTTTAATCAGTTGTTAAAGAGTCTTAGGTAAACCTGATAGAATCTAATGAATCCTAAGCAAATCTGGAAGAGTCAGAGAACAATCATAGGCAACTTGAACAGCATTAGCGATATAAATCAAGTTTAAAAAGTCTTGAAGAGTCTTCAGCAAGTGTCAAGGTGTCCTATGACAAGTCATAAAAGCCTTAAACGAATCTTGAATAGTCAGCGAGTCTCCAACGAGTCTAGAAGAGTAGTAGAATATCATTATTATTTCAGAACAACCCGTAATAAGATCTCAACATGATGTGGTGGGACGTATGCCGATGCACATATGCCAAAGTGGCCCCTGAGATACCGCATCCCCGGCCCCGGAAACTATTCTTTCGAGTATCGCATCTGTAGCCGGAGGGCAAAGCATATTAAAGAGTCATAAATAAGTTTTGGATAGTCTTAGCGATTCTTCAGCAAACCTCGGCGAGTCTTCTAGAGTTTTAAATGAGTCTTCAAGAGTTCTAAACCAAGCTGTTATTGTCCGAAAGAGTCCTAAGAAACTTTAAAAAATTACTATCAAGTATTGAAGAGCCCTAGTCGGAAGAAATTTTGGAGAGTTTTTAGCAAGCATGTAGCGAACGCATCTTAAACAGTTTTAGCGAGTCTTAAGTAAATTAAAAAAGCCTTGCTGAGTTAAAAAAGTGTCAACTTGTCGTAAGTATGGAAGAAACTTCAAGTCTTGAAGAATCTTTTGGACAAGACATGAGAAGTCTTGAACGGACAGCGACTTTCTAAGAAGTTTGGGAGAGTTCTATAATGTCTTGATTTTTATCTTTATGAATCTTAATCAAATCTAAAAGAGTCATAATGATGCAATAAGTTTTTAAAAGTTTTTATAAATTTTGAGTGAGTTTATAGGAGTCTTCTAGAGTCTTAAACAAATTATAAAGAGTTATAAATGAACTTAGAAAAGTCCCGAGTGTCCTAAAAACTCTAAAAAGTGTCAATCAAGACATAAAGAGTCCCGATCGAGCTTGGAAGAAGTTTAATGATTCTTAAGCAAGTTTAGAAGATTCGTAAAAAGTCTTAAATTTATCTTGAATGATCTTAGCAATCTTAAACGAGTAAACAGTGCCATAAAGAATCATAGACTAGTCTCAAAATTTTCTATGACAAGTATGGAAGAATCTTTTAGCTTTGATCAAGTCTTGAAGCGTCTTAATAGTCTGGTTAAGTCGTAAAAAATCTTAAAGGAATCAGAACAGCTACAGAATTTCTAATAAGTCTGGGAGAACTCTAGAATAAATTATGTCTGGAAGAACGTCGATAAAGTCTCGAAGATTCATGAAGAAGCTTAAACAAATTTTAAACAGTCTTAGTGAGCCTAAGTAAATTGAAAATGAGGAAGTGTGAAAACAGTGTTGGTTTTGAGACAAAAGAGTCAGTTAATAAACGTCCTTTAAGGGTTCGTAATTTTCAATGTCAAAAGTATTTGGACAGAGGAACCCCAAAAGGTCAAACAGTTTTGTTGGGACTCTATATGTAACAAAGTCGCAAGATTACGCTAGGCCCTGCTTAAAAGGTCAGATGATTTTACTTGAGCTTTTTAAATGTAAAAAAGTTTGTACAATTTTGATGAGGTCCTTAATAGTATCGTGATGAATATTAATGATATCACACTTTGGACGGTACAGCAATTTCATTTTCAACATCAATATAAAAATAGTTCTTACTTATTGGCTCAGTTAATTACTATCATACTCATCTTGCTCAGTGTGAAGTAGGCTCTGTAGGATTGCTTCAGTTTCATTCTTATACCTTGTACGTTCTTTGAGGCTTTGAGAAAGTGATATAATAGACATAGTTCATTTTGAAACTTTCAGTTAACCTTAAGACAGTGGCATACCAAAAGAGAAGAGGAGTAGTCCTTTAATAGAATCCTTAAAACATTTTCTCTTAATCTTGAAAACTGGAGGAAAAGTGTGATTTTTTCTTTTTTCGGGACCTCAAAACATTTTAGTGGGCAGATTCTGTCTCCTCTTCCAAAAAGTCTGCTCGATGTGTCTCTGATCTAGAGAGCCTTTATTGATAGTAGGCACGCACGGCCTGGCTGGGGCTGCGGAAATGCAAATGCATCCCAGACCTTTCGACCTATTGTGACCTTTGTGAGCCCTTTTTGTCGCAATCCACAACATCGCTAAAAAATGTTTAAATTTGTTGATCGGGTCTCTTACGTTTTGCATCTCAATAATTAAATCGCCAGGCTGTGCCTAAGTAGTATTATAGGCTTATCATTTTAGCTAATTTAAAGAGAAACACCGAGTATTCAGATTAAGTTACAAATTGAGGTACATCAGGTATATTTGAGCTGTAATTTATTTTGCGAATAGTACAGCAATTTAAATAAATTAAAGAAAATTAGATACAAATTACGCGACAATTTGAATTATTCTACCGTAGGAAGCATTTCTACTATTTCAACGTAGACCGCGCATGTAGAATAAATATAACATTTGCGTGGTTTAAAGAAGATATAATCCATATTTTGGCTGTAAAGTAATGAAAAAACCATTTATTATATGTAATGTGTGTGTCATCCGTGAAAAGTACATCTGGAAGTAAATCTTGTGTCGATTAATTACGCAACTCATTCATCGTATTATAGGAGTTAGTGAGTTTTAATGTATGGCCGCCGTTCTGCCTCATGTATAATCATTTTTCATTGGGCTATTTGCCATTTTCAATTCCTCCAGCTGTTACTTGTTTTCCTCCGCACTTTGCATTTTCATTTATGGAAAATAATTGCATTATATATATGTATTTACTGGTAGTGTTGGTTTTTTTTTTATTCATCTCCGCGGTACATGCTTGAATAGTCACTTAAAGTTATCTATGTTGCTTCCCAATTAACCACTTAGAATTATTTTTAGACGTTTTCATTCAGGGACTTGATGACGAGAAAAGGTTCTGTATGGTATCTCGCTTGTTGAAAAAATTCGGAGAGTAAAAACCTCATCTCATCGTCTCACTTTCGAGAAAACCTTGAAAATAGTTGTCAAATAACGTAGTTAACACAGTAAAGTCTTTAGTTGATTCTGATATATTATCTCGCTCTGATTTCCCTTGAAATTTGCTTCGACACATCCTGTGCCCTCCTGTTTTGAGCCTCAAGTTGATATCGAAAATGTCATTTGAAGCGCTGCGTGAAAGAAGGACCTTCGTCTCATAAGAAATACATTGATCGAAAGCCCTTCTTCCATGCAGCGCTTCAGTTATATAACAAGTTGTTCGTGCTACTGAGGCCGAACAAGCTGGCTCTCAGGTGATACGGTGAGGGGCGTTTAAGCTCCCTCCCCCGCACACACTCTAGATCCTATGAAGAAATATTTTTCGCTAATTCTTTTATTTTGCGATGTACCAAGAAGAAACAAGATGACTGATTAGAAGACTGACGTGTAAAGCTAAATATAGAATATAGTGAATCGCGTAAAACATGGGTAATACTTTTGATTCCAGTCAAGGGCCTGTTCAAGCTGAGACCAGTTAAGATCTCGAAATCAGATTAAGAAGGAAAAAAAACTATGTTGAAACAAATTTGGACTCGTGAAGGGCTTACTAAGATCCTGTAAAGACTGTTTAAGACTCGTTAAATATCTGTTGAAATACTCACTGCTACCTTCTGAAGACTTATATAATACTCGCTGAGACGCAACTATACCACACATTATAACTCATTAGAACTCGTTAAGATTCAAAAAATTCCGCTAGGTCGACTTGGAGAGGTGCGAAACATTTGACTTCCTGATAATCACGGTGCAGAAATCTGTTGCTCATGCCTATATTAGAGAAGAGAAATATACCTTCAAAGAGTTTCAGACAGATTGTCTAGCAAAATGGACCTAAAGGAAAATAATTGTACATCCATTCTGTACTGCGATGATTTCACTTGAATGATTCGTATTTCATCATTTTACCTTTTTCGCTTTGTATTTTTTTTTCTCCTTTTTTCCCTAGTGTTCCACCAACATGATTATAATTTGCACAATTTATTTTATTCTATTCACGAGGTGAATGCAAGAATGGAAAGTGGGGAAAGTTATTTTCGTCAGTCGTATCCTGTTTTCCTAAGACTGAAGAAACCCCTAGCAGTTTCATTCTCAGTAGTAAAATGATCGATGAATAATTCGATGCAATTTATTTATGAAAAATAACTGATTGATGAATATCAGTCAATTAATTGTGAACAATCAATGAACCAAACATAAACAATAAATATCAAGATCGATTGATTAAGAAGAATCAGATAAGTAAAAATAATCGATTTATCAAAAATAGCCAGTTGTTGAAAAAGGATTAACCAAAAAGAATTACTTAACGCACTGTGATCAATTCATCAAACAGTAATAGATTTATAAAAAAGATTAACTATGCAATTAAAAATAATCAATGAATTGAAAATGGGTTATTAATTACCTACCCAAATGATCAATTTTATTAATTCACGAAGAAATTGACTAATTTTAATCAAAAGTTATTACTTAATTAATAAAAAATTGTTAGTTTATTAAGAAGACTGACTGATCAAAAATAATTTATTTTACAGATGATGGTAAAGTACGATTTTAGTTACAGTTTTTAGGAGCTAAAGTAACTATTTAAGTGCATCATGATTTTAAAGAAGAGAAGCGTGACTTAACACAAGAAAAGGGTCTGAATGTTCATCTACCACTAAGGCCCTTTTCTTCGATACATCACAAGTGGGATTTAATGAAATTTTAAATGTCGAGGGAATTTATGAGTTCGACAAAACAGCTGTTCTATGTTTCTGCGCATGCGCGTTTCTACACCGAAAATGATGACGGATAACGATAACTCATTATATTTTTGATGTTCCAGATTAAATTTCGTTTTTGTTCGTGCTTTTCTCTCATTAGAGCCCTATAAACACAAGTACTCGCATACACCATTTTAGAGCCCATCATGCCCGTGCATGCCGAATCCGACTATGCGGAGCGTACCGCGTAGTCAATTCGGCATCGACGGGCACGATGGGCTCCAGAATGGCGTATGCGAGTAGTATCTTTATAGGTGGCTTTACTCTCATCTGTAATATAAAACGTTGTATTATACAACGGTGCCAAAGTGAACGATTCTCTCATGTGTTTACTTCACTCGCCTCATGGCTCGTTTCGTAAACTCGCACTCGAACTTAATCGCTCACTTTAGCACCTTGTATAATAATATACTATAATTAATAAAAAATTATCGTTTAATGAAAAATAATTGGCTACCTATCTAAAAATAGTTGATTAATTAAAAATTATTAATGCCTAAAACACTGATTTATTAAAAATAATTTAAAATAGTTAATTAATAAAACATGGTTAGTCAAAGATGATTGAATAATCAAAAACAAACAATTAATCAAAAAACAATTAGGTAATTAAAATGAAAAATTGACTAAACAAAAAGTTAATTTAAAAATCGATTTTAATTAATTACTTTATATCAATTAATCATCTGTTATTGAATAAGGAAAAAACTGAATAATCAGTTGATCAGAAATAATCGATTTGTTTCAAAAAGATTTGCTTGCAATTGTTTCTTTTTTAATTTTATTTTACTGGAGCTATCAGAGAGTCAAATCTGTAGAACACTATTACCTTCTCTATTTAACAAAAACGTACCTGAAAGAATAAATACCCGCGAAGAATGGAACCCCCTGATATTATACTAATCCCTAAAAAATGAAACAGATATGATAATTAATAACTATAGGCCTATTAATTTAAGCCCCTTAATATCTCGGATCTTTTCTAAATTAGTAGACATTAGGATAAAATTATACATAGAACTCCCAACTCCCTGTTAACAGGCAGGTTTCTGAGAGAAAAAAAATTTATGCACACCATTAACCAGGTAATAGAAAAATCTCAAGAATAAAAATGTTGATATCCCAAAATTTGACACACCTCATGTAAATTATATAGTCTGGCCTGAAAGCAAGAATAAAAGTTGAAGGTGATAAAGATTACTTTGAAATTCAGAATTCAGATACGACGATCCACAGTTCCCAACAATTTTCAACTGTGTCTTCGAAAAAGTGTTCAGTTTATTGGATTGAAAAAATAAAGGAGTAAGCGTTTTAATGGATATAAACTATCAAATCTCAGATTTGCAGATGATGTAGTGTTGTTGCTTCTTCTTCTTTCATGGAACTAAAACAAACGCTTGCTTGACTGAAAGTCGAGGGAGATAGAGCAGGGCTATCTATTAATAATACAAAAACAAAAATTCCAGACACCCCCTCATTACTGAGTACATTATACTGGATAACAGAAAAATTTCAATAGAAAAGGAGGTTACCTACCTTGGTCAGCTCATAGACTGGGAAAGATGAATGGAGAAAGAGATTGGCAGGCGAATTTCTTTCGCATGAACTAGATCAGGAAATCTTCAAAGAACCTTTTAAAACTAAAAATAAACGTACAGGATGCCCAGTTCTAGAATAAACTGTCAGGTAATTTTAAAATTCTGTAAAAGTCAGGGAAAAGTTAGGGATTTTAGGAAATATTTCTGGAAAAAGCACATGCCTCTTCGAGATGACAGGCTGTAACCCTGTTACGGCCTCAGACAGGTCACATCTCATTCGAATCATGAAACGGAAAGTCTAGTTACTTGGTGGGGGAGGGGGTGTTCTGGTGTCAGCAGTGCATATAAGAGGGCTTCCAAAAGTGGACTTTCATGTGTTATCCTTTGAACTGGTTGAAGCCGAAATGAAGCAAATTAATTAAGTTTTTTTGATCCTTATATCTTAGTTTTGCTTTTCTGTTGTTGTTTTTTTTTTGGGGGGGGGGGGGGGGGTAGCCACGTTGTGTAGAGCCTATTGGCTAGAGATTTAGAGACTATATGGGTTACATTTTGGAGTAGAGGTTAGTGGCGTTTAGGAATGATATGAGTTTAAGGTTTTGGTGATATTGTGGGAGAGCAGGGATTCTAATTTTGAGTTGGGGAAATATGTGTTTCGGTGGGATTGGAATTTTCGTCATTGGTAATTGCGTGGTTGATAGAGATAGGAGTATTACATGTATCGCAGATTGGTTGGGGTAGTTTGTTCAGGATATAGCTAGAGTGAGAGCGAAGTGTCCAGTTCTTAGTCTGAAAAGTATTACTTCGTCTTTTCTGTACTTTTGATAGGACATTTTCAAGGAGTGAACTGGGGTTTTTATGAATTTTAGTTTAGTTAGTGGGACTTGATCCAAGTGTCGTTGGAAGGATTTGTGCACGAATGATTTGCTGATTTTTTTGATGTCTGATATCGGGATTGGAATGTTAGAGATTAGAGAAATGTTCAAGGAAAGCTTAGCGGTTTCATCGGCTTTGTCGTTTTGAAGAATGTTAGAGTGGAAGGGAATTCAACATAAGGTGAATTCTTTATTTGAGGACGATGGCATTTTTACTATGTTTTAGGAGATGGGATGGTGTGTCTTTTTGTGGTAAATTGAAGGTAGCGGTGATAAGTCTCAGACGTGAGTCCTGGATAGTATTTAGAGAGTCGAGATGCGATGGGGAGGCAAAACAGTACAGTGATGCAGCATAGTCGATTACTGGACGGATGAGAGTTTGGTAAAGCTTGAGGAGCGTTGATCTATCTGATCTATATGAGGTGTGAGCAAGTTTTTTTTGGAAGGTTGATTTTCCTGAAGCATTTGCTTTTAAGATTTTGGATCTGTGGAGTCCAGGATGAGGCATTATCAAAAATGGCACCAAGGTATTTGACGGTACTTAAGATTCAATAAGCATGTTACCTATAGGTAGATATTTAGGTTCGTAAGATGTTTTATTCTCGTAATAAAGTTGCAAAAATTTGAATATTGCGCAAGTCTTTTCGCACGCCCTGTAACTTCATTTAGCCACCTTTTGGACCGCTCTGAAATGTGTCTGGGGAAGTTAGGGAAAAGTCAGGGAATTTCACTTAAGAGAAAACTGGGAATCCTGAAGTGGTATATTCAATATGTGTGTAGTTTCCACATTACTCTACGGGTGTCAGACCTGGAAGTGAAATCGCAGGGAGAGGAATATACTAAAATTTGACCAAAACAGAATGGAAGGATGAATGGTTAATTTTAAAAAACTTGACCACATCCCTTTGAAAAACATTGGAGCTAGACTAATAATATTGAAGTAATTGAGTATTACAGGAGGATGAAATGGGAGTAGGTAGGCCATGTAGCTCGAGTGGACACAAACGGTTTGACCTATAAAACAATCATCTAGTATTTAGGTAACTATAAAAAGAAACGAGGGAAACCGAGTATTAGATGGAGGGATGATCTCACCCAATTTTTAATTAATCCTGACTATCAAACAGTTGCTCAAACGCTTCTAGAATGGAAGAGACTGGAGGACATCTCTGCTTATCTTCGCCGGGGATTAATTTTAAATGCTAGTAATATTCCAATAGATTTTATTATATTATAGTTATAGTTCTGGAAATAATTTGCTTGTAAACCCCATCAAAGGCACCTAATTGATTCTAGATCATCCAAATTAAATTTTCGATCTCAAGGGTGAAGAAAAATAGTTCTCTCTTCTCGTGAGATTAATAACCGCACCACCTTGTATGCGAATGTATACATATCGTTCTTAAAAGTGAAAATAATTCCCACTGAGATAATATTGAGCATGTGGTTTCTATGTTTACTACGAACGAATGGCTGAGCGAGTGTATTAATTAAGAATTAATAAAGTTATTACGATATTTATCGGCCAGATGCCTCAGCTTAATTGGATTATTTTTCGCTAGTGATATAATTGAGTAAATGGCGAAAAATTATGTTCGTAATTATATCCAGCGAGTTACATTTTATTTGGCGAATTTAAAGCAGAAGTCTCTGTAACACCTAAGGTGCATTTAGGAGAATATGGTAACACCGTCGCATATTCGATGCGAGGCCTCCGTGCGCCAACATCAGCCGACATCGACTTTGTCAGTGGGCAGGATGTGGAAATGGAGGCAGCTGAATATTTTACCTGGAGCACGTGCGCCGAACGATGAATTTATTCAAAACGGTCAAACATAAAGTTACTTAAGCGGCAACCCTTTCTCAGTTTTTGTCGTCTCCAGATAAACTGCATTTGTCTTTTCGTGTATGCGCTGTTCTCACGCGACGTATCACACTGGGTAATTAGAATTTTCTGGTATAATATTCCCTGGAATGAGTCTGTTGGTTTAAGTAATTGTACACGAACTTCTTAAATTACCGGAGCCTATAAAAGGAAGAAGGCAAGTAGGTGCGTGAGCAGGGCAATTTGTCACCTCGAAAGGTGAAAAAATTTCGATTGGATGAACTCGTACGGGTTCAAATAAGGAAACTCGGTGAAGATGCTTCGAACCGCCTGTTCACTCGTGAATAAAACCTGTATGTCGATGGGTTCGAGTTAAGATCACTTTTTCGCGAGGAGTTCTTCATCTGATGAGTATTGAATTTAAATTTCCAGTTTGTGGTACTTCAGTAGATGATACGGTACATTTCAATCTTGCATTCTGATTTCGGAGTTAATTTTGTTTTTTAATGTCAAGTTTCGGTTGCGATTGGAATGCCCTTTCTTAGTACACAAAAATCTCCAAAATAAATGTCCGATAAAGAAATTTAAAACAGGAAAATGGCATTAAAATTTTGTCATTGTTCTAACATCACATTACACGATAAATTTCAACCGCGTTCATGCGAATGAGTCCGTGAATCAATTAATTTGAATTATTAGGTTTTTGCTAATTTTTTCAAATTTCATTTTGATTGTTTAAAATTGAAAAGCCTCACTTATTTCTCTGTGGAAAAAGTACGTACAAATGTTGGAGGGGGGTTACCTTTTATATAGTTCTTACTTGAGAAGAAACTGGCCCCGGATCAGATTTTTTAGTTTCGTGAGCCGAAATCAACGGAAAAAACAAATCGAAAGAGTTTTATGAGCATTTACGTATGTGCCATCATTCTAAAACTGCTTAAAATTGGCATAAAGGTGAGAAATACATTGAGAAATATTTGCAAAATGAAATTCTTTCGCCAGCTCAAAAATGGCGGCATGGGTGCCATATTCAAAATTTTTGAATCGATTTTGAAGGTAGAAAAAAATTTTAATAAATTTCCCGGACCCAGATAAGTTTGGTCAGCCTGGATACGTAAGACCATCTCTCAGACGTAATAAGGAGAAGCCCAAAGGGGAAGGGGACCAACAAAAAATTACGGTGGGGCGTTTAAACGTAAGGACTCTGAAAAACGAGGAAACCTGGCTGAACTAGAGGAAGGATTTGAGCGACATTTTGGGCCTTGCTGAGATAAGAAGGGAAGGGGATGCTATATTGGAAACAAGAACAAGGGAATCTGTTCTACTACATAGGTCAGAAGGGCAAAAAGAAATGGGATCTTTAATTTAAATAGAATGAATTTTTTTTTTTTGGGGGGGGGGAGGGATTTCGAGGCGAAACTGATAGAATAGCAAATGTGAAGATCAAATTATCTCAGCGTCAAATGGTTACTATAACTCAGGCGTACGCCTCCACTTCAGTCTCTAGTGAAGAGAGAATTGATAATTTTTGCCAAACTTTTTTGGCAACACTGAACTTCCTGAAAAACGAAAAAAGAAAAACGAGAAAAACAGAATGATACACTGTCTATAGAGGACTTATAGTCAAATTGAAAGTAGGATATGTGGAGAAGAACACATAATGGGACCTTACGGTTATGGAGTTCGAAATAAAATAGGCGAAAGGTAAAGAGGCGAAAGGTTGATTGAATTCTATCCAAATAATAATGTACTGCAAGCAGCGCGCCACATATCTCTATTCTAGATTTAAAAAAAAAATGAAAATTACAAAAATTTATAAAGTTATTATATTACAGGACCTCCTTCCACACCACATTTGCAGTTTTATAGTTTCCAGGTTACTTGGACTTTTAAATTATTAAATGAAGTTGTCCGCGACAGAGCTACGTATAATTGTCCGTGACTGAAGACATACTCGGGTAGATATATCCCAACCTTCTCCAGCGTCTGTCCCAGGGCCTTGCTGATCATCATACAAAAGGCTAACTTTTTTGGAAATTGTCTCCTTTTAAATGAAAAAGGCAAGGTGGAATCCGCTGGCGACAGGTCCACTCTTGGGAGTAATATCCTTCGACCGCACTCCACCTCAGTTATTATTTCCAGATCCAGTGCATTCGTCATGTTTCTCACAATTAGTCGTTACCCTTTCAGTCTAAGTACCACATTCATATTACGTAGCCACATAACAATTGCACCAACTTTTAAGTGTCATTTATTTGGTGGTAAACCTGTCAACTCCAGACTATCCAGAAATTCAACGGGGAATTGCAGGACTTCACTGTCATTTTCACTGATCAGTCTATTCACGCTTGTGTAGGTTTTGGCTTCTCCAGGAATCAAGTCCAAAATCTTGTCGTTGATTTTCTGACAATGATCATTCTTTGGTGCCAGAATTGCGACATTAGAAAATTTCAGGACATCATCTGGAGTGTCAAACTTTTCACCATAGACATCTCTTATAATGTCCTGAGACATTATGTTTGTAGGTAAATCTATAATGCCCCCATTTTCAGAGCCAGAATGAGGGAAAGTACCATTACCAATCTGCAGCAAGAATTCTGAGACCTCTTTTTCTCCTGCTTCCGCTCGCATGTTCTGGGTCAGTCTCAGCGTCTTGAATATAGGCCATAAAGGAGAAAACATGATGGAATTAGCAATTGTGTGGTTTTATATGATTGGATAATGCTGAAAGCCAATCAGAAGGCAGTATTTTATTTGTGTATGGAACGGATTTGAGTGATCAAAAAAGCATATGAAAGAGGTTGCTTCACTGTGTGTTCTCAAACTAAGATGAACTTTGTAGGTCAAGTAATTCGTGAGTAATGGACAAATGAGTGGAAGAAATGCGTGTGAGTAGTGAGGTTGAGTTGGTTGTTACCTCATAACTCTCCTCAGACGGAACGGATTTGAGTGATCAAAAAATATTCATAAGGAGATTGATTCACCGAGGGTTTTAAGACCTTAACCAGCATTGCGCGATAATTAGGGCCTGAGATATAGGTGTTGAATTTCATAGAACCCAGTCTTTCAAACATATTTTAAATATATAGACAAGTCTTTAACTCATTTTCTGAAAAAAAGAGAAGCAAGATGTGGACTTGGTTATCCCCGAACAGGGAGTACAAAAACCATATTCTGGCTCCGACATATACTCGAAAAAAATTCACAACTATCAGGTAGATGCAAAATTTAATTAGGTGCGAGTTACAAGTAGAAAGGGAGAGACAGCCTCGGAAACCAACTACAATAACCACACAATCACTTAAAGTATTCTGTGTGAATGCATATCAAGGGGAAATTTGTAGTCTGCTAGAGGAGAGCAACGCTGAGGAGTTGGCTGTCAATCTAAGTGAAGATAATGTAGATCGCATAATTAATGGTATCTCTAGTGCAATATACGAAGCCGCAAGAGATTGGCAGGCCCGAGCTTATCTACTCCAAAGGAGGTTAATAATGCAAACAAAAAGCACAATTCTGATCAGGTTAAGGACTTAATCGAAAAAAGACATTGCCTGAATGAAGAAATATTCATCAAGAAATTAAAAAAATAGAATTCAACTTACTGTGTAAATTAGTAAAAACGGAACTTCGCTCGCAGAAGTATGAAAAACACCAAAAAACTCTAAACAATACAAAAAATTTTTTTAATGTGGAAAACCCTACTATCGGGGGAACCATGGATTATATATTTTGGTCAACCAGGAAGGGGAAGAAGTATTTAACAGGAACGGAATCAACGAGGTAGCCACAGAGTCTTTTACTCGCAACTGTATGAGGATAACAGGAAGAAGCTGATAGACGAGGAAGAATATGTAATCCAAGAGGAAGTTTCGCATTTTTTGGAGCATGAGGTAGAAGCAATAGCTAAAAAATTGAAAAAAGAGAAGGCGTCAGGCGCTGATAAAATCAGAAACGAACATGTAATATTTGGGGGAGAAATCTTAGTAAAATACCTCATTTACCTTTTCAATATGATCCTAGAAATAGAACGGATACAATCAGAATGGAAAAAATCAGACATAATTTTATTATATAAAAAAGGAGATAAGCACATCAAAAATTATAGACCTATAAGCCTTCGCCCGATTCTCTCAAAAATATTTTCAAAACTGATTGAAACAAGAATAAACAAACAACTAAATGAGAATCAACTCAACGAACAAGTTGGTTCCCGAAGGGGGTTCTTGACCATAGATCACCTGTATACTTTAAGACAACTAATAGAAAAAGCAGAGGAATACCAATTTGAATTGCACCTCGCGTTTGTGGATTACGAGAAAGCCTCTGATTCGCTCAAGCATGATTTTATGATCAAAACTATACGTAATCATAGTACAGGACTATTAGGTTTCGAAAATGAAATAATTTCCAACAAAGATTTTATTGCGGGAAATTGTTGAGTATGATCCCCTCATTACAGAAAAAAAAAACCACAACCCCTACCCCTAGTGCTTCCACAGTTATGGGGGTAGAAGTTCAAAAAATGTAGTTTTTCTCATTTTTTTTTCGAAAACTATGCGTCTTAGAGAAAAGTGTTATCAGGAAGAAAATATTTCGCTTAAAATTCTATACAAAATAGATTCTATCCATTCTTCTGTAGCTGCAATAGTAACGGCGTGAGAGCGCGCCGAAGTACAGCATTATTTGAAAAATAAGTAAAAGGGTCCGCACTACGCAGAGGAGCTGTTTGCGTTACTGAAGGCCGACCAGAGACCGCTCCTTTTTTCAATTTTTTTCTTTTGCTAATGTCTATAAGGAGCTATGGGCAGGTGGTACTACGAAGTACGAACAGTAACTGTAACAAAGGTTGAAGATACGACTATACTCGCAGCTTCCAATATCCAGTAACGCGAACGCGCTGCTTCACAGTAGTGACCCTTTTACTTATTTTTCAAATAATGCCGTACTTCGGCGCGCTTTCACGCCGTTACTAATGCAGCTACAGAAAAATGGATAGAATCTATTTTATAGAAACTTTTAAGGAGAATATTTTCTTCCCGCTTACACTTTTCTCTAAAACGCATAGTTTTCGAGAAAATTGAGAAAAACTATACTTTTTGAACTTCTCCGCCCCATAACTGTGGAAGCAGCAGGGGTAGGGGTTGTGAGTCTTTTCCCGTAATGAGATGATCATATCCAACAACTTCCCGCAATAAAACCTTTGCTGGAAATTATTTCATTTTCGACGGCACTAGAGTACTTAATATTCCTGGATAATCAAGGCATTACAGAAAAACTTAACTTAGTGATAAAAGATATGTATAACGGCTTGATGGCAAGAATAATTACAGAGCGACCAGGGCGGTACTTTGCCATAAACCGGGGGGTGAATGGCGACCCCTTACCACCGATTCTGTTCAGTGCGACTCTGGAGGAAGTTATGAAAAAATCGACTGGGAAACGAAGGCAGTGCTCATAATGGATGGAGATTAAGCAACGTGAGATTTGCTGATGATATTGCCCTTGTGACGGGCTCCGGGGACGAGCTGAAAGGTATGATGGAAGAACTGAGCAAAAGGGGAGAGGAAGCGGGTCTGAAAATTAATACAGAAAAAACAAAAATTTTGTCGAACAAACCCGGGATCATGTGGCTATAAGTGGAAACAAATAGAGCAGGTGGAGGAAATTAAATACTTAGGGCAAACGATAACGTTTAACAAAACAAAAAATTTAGAATTGGACATAAGAATATAGCCAACTCGGGGAAAAAACTTTAGTCGCTGAAAAAAATATTTAAAAGGAACTTTTCATTGAAACAAAAAGGACAAATTTTGAACAGTTGCGTCTTTTGCGCCCTGTTGTTAGCAGGGTTGGGCAGGATTTTAATCCTTCTGGATTTAAAATCTAAAGTATCTCAAAATCCGGATTTTGGATTTTGAATTTGAAATTCGTTTTAGAAAAGATTTCGAATTTTTGATTTGAAATCTTTTTTCCCCCTCAAAATCCTTTATTTTAAAATCCAAGTCAGCTGACTGTCGAGATTACGTTCAAACATTATGTAACAACAAAGTATTACAATTGCAAGTAGACGAGACTCCATCTTCAGCTACAAACGGTAGTGAAGATGACGACGATGATGATTTTTATTCCTACAGAGCATAAGAACAAATGAAAAAAATCTAATAACAGGCTGAATTTGGAATTGGCTACCGTTTTACCTTTTTCGAATCAATCAAAAAAAAAAAAAAAGAAACTAGATATGCTACATAAATTTTCCCATATAAAAAAATTATTCATTGAATACAACACAACATTGTGTTCTTCGGCGCCCGTTAAGCGCTTATTTTCATTCTGTAAGTTAATAATGACACTGCAACGCTCTGTCCTCGACGACAAAAATTTTGGAGATTCAATTTTTTGGAAGGGTAACGAAAAATTTTCAAAGTAACATGGCATATGGAATAGTGGAATACACAATAGCGAATTAGCGATAGAATAGTACCTATTTGGTTTTCTTCTTAATTTTATCCATTTTCCATTAACATTTGTAATTTTAATCTTACAATAAAGTCGTTTTAAAGCTTAGAATATAGAATTCATATATGATTGATGATTGAACATTGACAGACATTTTCAGTATTAATTTATTGTTTTCTTCACAAACTGATATTTTCACAAAAATGAATATATCTGGGAAAAACAAGGAAAAACGTAAGCAGCAACAATCAACAATGTGGGGTAAAACTGCAAAAATATGACAAATCAATTTTGGGATTTTGGATTTCAAATCGGATTTAAATCCACTCACACCAAGGATTTTGGATTTGAAATACACATTTGCTAAGGATTTCAGCTTCTGGATTAGAAATCCATGTTTGCTATGAATTTCGGATTTTGGATTTGAAATCCTTTCGAGCCAGATTTTGCCCAACCCTGCTTGTTAGGTTGACAGACGTGGTCGCTCACTAAAACTAAGGAGAAAAAAATCGTCATTCACCAAAACAGTTTGGAAAGGGCAATCCTTGGGATAAGAGGAAAGACAAGATTAATTTATCTATAAAATTAAAAAGAAGTTAAAACACGACATTAACTTCCTCCATGCTATAAGGAGGCTAGGCTGGACACGTAGCAATAATGGACAATAACAGGTGAGCAAAAATAACCTCCGACTGGTTTTTGAAATGGGGAGGGAAAAAGGGAAATAAAGAACAAGATGGAGGGATGAGTTTGATAGAATGTTCCAGCACAGACCATATCACAGGATTGCGCAAAATAGGGGGGATGGGAGCGTCTGAAAGAGGCCTTTGCCCAACAGAGGGCCACTTCACTTGACCTATTCTACTGCATAAGTGAAATAAAGGTCGTTTTTATTTGATTTGATTTTGATACTGGGTGCCTTCACTTACATGCCAAGTTTCGTATCATTCGAGCAACGAGTCCGCAAGGTAGAGCTGAAAGAGTGAAAATCATATATTTCGAGGCCACACCCCTCTATAGGGGGTAGGAGTACATCGATGGGCTTAGAAATCTTTTTTCATCCCTGCAAACCGAAAACCAAAGCAAAATTTGAAAAAAATCGACGTGGCCCGATTCACTTAACTTACCTGGCTATAGTCTTTCCAATTCATTTATTTCGAGTAGCGAAATGGTAGCCTCCCCTAGTACCGAAAGTGGAACCTTCCTGCAGCTGTTGTGACGGAAGAAGGGTATCAGAGGTATCACCTCATCCATTTTGTCTGAAAAGTCGATACTCGGCAAATTCTGGTCGCCAGCTGGCAAAATTGTGAATATTGAAGACCTCTTCTTCCCCTTCTAAGCTTCAACGGAAATGTTCAATAATTTATTCGGCATATATTCGGTTCTCGCATCCCGCCCCCCTCCCCGCTCATAGAACTCATCGCTGGCTGTGGTCTTGCAAAGAATGGCAAAATGAGAACGTGGTGTGATTCCCTTTCTTCACGGTTAAAAGCCTGATCTTGAGTTCATGAGAAACGTCTAAAACGACGGTGGCGGCGAACAATGCCCTTTTGATGCGACTGCTGGCAGATTCATCAAAACGTGTAGAATGCTGTTTATTCTGTCATTATTTCGCGTACCTAGATTGTATAGTTGCAGGTAACTAAGTATTTGTTTGAAGGTACTTGGTATACATATTATAGTAAATGTATAGTAGAGTGCGCGAGCCATCTTAAACTGTTACATCTTCGCTTCCGCGTAACGGTTGCAAAGACTGCATAATCGGTTGCAGTTGTTATGCGGCGATGCGATGCCGCGCGCGTATAATGCATAACCGCGAAATGTCTTTGACGGTCGATAAGAAAGAAAGTTTATTTCTTGACATTTTTCAATATCAGAAATCAGACGTAATCTGCCGACTGGCTGTATCATAATAGGTCATCGATGTTGGAACAGGTCCCGCCTAAGTACTCTCCATCGTCAGTGTGTGGTTTAAAATCGTCCTCGTAACCTTGTCAGGTTCACTCTATATCACTACATCGATTACTGCGACATTCCACAACCCATAAGCCCCCTCCCGTTTTCCAGTACAGTATAGGTACGGGAGAAAATAATTCAGAAAGAATCGTACATAATAATTTCTAAGGTAAACTAACCGCACAGAGACATTTTTTTTGGCTTTTAGCTGGCACGAGCGCGATGGAGTTTGCCTTCGCAATTTCAAAACGCCCAGAACATGCTAGAAAAATATTCCATTTCACGAGGTGCACAGTACCGAGGCGCTCAAAATGAGCATCACACGGAACATTACAACTGATCAGAGTGCCGCGACCCTCTGCCGGTCTACTAGTCTACGTAATACTTCTCAGCAATGCGCTGACTGCATAGGGGAGCATGTTTTTGGCTTTTCTACGAGATCTTGAAGTTTTTACTGACACAAGCGCGATGAAGTTAGCTTTCGTCATTTTGAAATGCCCTAAATGAGCGGGGGAAATTTTCCCTTTTTTGAGGAGTCCCCAAAACGAGCGTCACCGAGAACCGAACAGCTGAACAATGTGTCGCGAATGTTACGCTACACTTCAACAAGTGTTATATTTACATGAATATCTTTTTTTTTTTTCATCAACAGTATTCTTTACTGGCTTCTCAGGGGTGGACTGAGGGATGGGAATTTAGAAATTCTTCGAGGGCTCCTTACAGTATTAGACTCCTGCTGGAAAATGAGATGCCAGTCACGATTACAATTATTATAATTATAAAAGGCTATTTCGGTAGAGGTGGACCTATAGGGCCACCTTTTGGCAACCGCTGGACGGCAAAAGAAGAAGAAGTAAACAAACATTAAGATGGAAAGACGATATTAATAAATTTCTAAAAAGTAACAACTTCCAAAGAATAGCCAGGAATAGGAATGAATGGGAGCGTCTACAGGAGACCTTTGCCCGGCATGGGTCAGGGGAGGAGCGAGCCCCACTTTGGGGCCGCTAATTCTTTATAATCTGTATTATAAATTAATAATATTGTTTATTAATTTATTCTCCCAAATAAAAGTTTTTTGAATTGAATTTCGATAGAGGAACTTTGCAACTGTTCAACAGTACCAGTAGCTCGACTTCATGCACTTCACTCAGACTATCTAGGCATATGTGAGGCACTCTATAAAAAAGTACTATATGTCGGAGAATTTGTTTTTGAGTTTTTGATAGAATCTGATACAGCACAAATGTACCTGCCTTTCACAAAAAATTTGAGTCTCTGGTTTCAATACAGACTGAAATAAAAGCAGCTCAATTTCGAGGATGTGAAATTTTAATTTCGAGAAAAATGCGTTTGACGTTGTGAAACAGAAAAATACATAAAAAATCGATGTCTTAGAGTAGTGAGGCTTTCTTTCCGTAATTATTTGTTCGTGATTTAAGAATTGCGTTGAGATGTAGAGGAATTTAAACGATCCTCGTAATGGAAATCAAAAGGGACTTGCTTTAGTATTGGACAAAGCTGGATTTATTACAGGGCTTGAAAACGAAGCAGTTGATCAGTTTGAGTATTGTATATTAATCAAGAGGTTTTTTGGTGGCGCACTCAGAAGCGAGAGATTTGAGAAGTACGCGGTGAAGAAGTTGAAATAATGACTCATGAAGGCATCGTCGGGATGTTGCCTCAAACGGAACCAGAGACCACCCCTGTGCCTCTTCTTCCACAATCCTAATCAACATTCATAACTAGATGAGTAATTACAAATTTTATCTGAGTCACTGTCACACTAAAGGCAACTGGGAGGAAAAAATCAAAATTTAGGTTTTAAAATTAATTTTGAAAAAAAAAGCTAATACATAGGTTGAAATTTGAAGTAAATCAGTGTTACAATGCTGGAGATATTCAAGTAGGACACAAATTGTTTCCCAAATTTGAGAACCACCCAAAAGAGTGGAAGTGGGTGGTGAAGGCTCATGCCCAGCGCAGGACGAATGTCGCCTCGGTATTTTTACTACAACTAAAGAATGTAATTAGATTGATAATCTTGTCCACGGGGTGACATTTTTCTGTCAAACTTAAGACTTTGAATAAAGCGTAACATCTGAAATCATTTCTGTGATTTGAAAATGGGGTTTCCCAGTCTACTTACCAATTCATGGGAAATCTAGACAGGTTTCCAAATTCTACGATCACGCAGCATTGTGGACGAAGGAAAACGATCAGGGGCGGATAGGTGAATTGAAGCTAAGGGGGAAATAATGTAAGAGCGGCCCTCTAGAGTAAATAACAACTACCTTGATGTGTAAAGAAAGTTGTGTGTTCCTCTCAAGTATTCCTAACATCCTGCCAACTTACCCTTCCAGACTAGGGTATGCTCATGTGAGTGCTTGGGGGATAAGGTTTCAATGTGCATTTGCAGGGACGTAACTATGAGGGGGGGGGGACACCCCTAATAATTTGACAGTCGGCAAATTTTGAAACTGTTCATTTGAATTTTTCATTTACCAAGAACGTTCGTTTGTTTATTTATTATTATTTTTTTTTCAATCAAAAAATATTTCGATTGAAAAATCGGTAAATTTTCAAATTAAAAAAAAATTTCGTCGGCAAATTTTTACTTTTCAAAAAATATTTGTCGGCAAATTTTCCTCCCCCCCCCCTCCAACTGAATGTCAAGTTTCGCCTCTGTAAGTACCGACCGTAATCTATTCTTAATATGTTTCAAAATAGAAAAGGATCGTTCACAAGATACTTGTACAAAGGAAATAGTCAATAAAAATTTATAAGCTATGTATAAGGTTGGATACGCAAGCTTATAAAAATTGTACTTTTTTATGACTAGAAAACTACAGGCAGGACACTTTTTACAAAGTTCTTTGCAACTGCTGGGTTGGGATTCAGCATCATCACTATTACTACCGTGTTACTTTCTTCTTCATCGTCCAATAGGCCTAGTTGATCAAAATCTTCTGCAAGACAGTTTTTTAAGATGCCTCATTTGTAATGAAGTCTTGCAGGGTCGATTTCTTTCGAAATTTTTTAATATGGAAAAATAGATTTGTAAGCACTGGTAATTGATCGCTATCCAACCTATCCTTTAGGTCTGGAAATCGATGAGGGTCCAAACAACTGATATCGGCAAATACAGCTTTGTGACTCTGAAATTTGTCCTTTGTCTTTTATAGTCGATAAAATAGTCCCTTTTGTTCACCCATGGTCTGGCAAGGGAATTGTAAAGGGGGAATACTGGTTGGGGCCCTTTATTTTCATTCCCCCCCCCATTCCTGGAACAAGTCATATTTTGGGTGGGCCAGCAGTCCAAGGGGCCCGGTCGGGGATTCCCCCGTTCCCCCAGCCAGTCCGCGGTAGCTTTTATTTGTGTAAAGACCTCCTATGCGAAATTTGTCGCTTTCATTTGTTATTGGATTATCATCACCCTCGTAATTAAACATTTTTTTCTTCATTCGTTGGCGTATTTCTGGAAGCTTGTCTTCTATTTCAAAATCAACCTCAGGCTCTTCCAGTTCTTCATTTATCTTGGAAACATATAACTTTGTTGAATGTAAAATAACTTCAAAGTCGCTTAATCCCTTAGCTAAATCTCCAATTGTATCTTCAACCATGTTATAAGCTTTCAACAAAGAGGAGTTGTCTTTTCGAAAATGCGAAGAAAAATTTAAGCCGTGAGGATTATTTTGAAATTTAGAAAATTGTCCCAAAAAGATTTTGCTTTTCCTCAGGCTTCCGCACAAAACTTTGCAGGCGTTCTAGCTATCTCATTTAATTATAGCAAAAGTTGAAGCAACAATACAGAGTCGGTTATTTTAGTATATAGTCTGATACTTTTTACTTGGGAAATATTTTTTTCTAGCGAGGGCCAAGGGCTGCGGTCGTCAGCTGTACATTTTTACGTCGGAGCTATCCTGTGCAATTGATCCGGCCTAGCGGCCCATTATGCCAGCGGCCCAAGAGGAAATTTCCCCTTTTCCCCCAGGGCCTACCCGTCCCTGAAAACGACGAATAAAAAAGAACGTGAGTTTTTCTTCTATTCCATTCGTATTGGTGAGCACCAAAATGGGGCTTAGGCCAAATTTATGTCGCATCGTTTACTGTCGATAAAATACGAGCTTTTTTGTGCCAGCGTCGCTAAGTTTGTTTTCATGTCATGTGCCAAATTCTGGCGTGCTGTAAAAAATGAACTTGTAATTTTGAATTTGTTCGATCAGTGGCGCAGCGGGAAAAAAAAAATAATAAAAACGTGTTCGTACCGGTTGCCACGCGTTAGTCATCGAACTTACGCAACCGTTACTAAATTATTTCCGATGTTGGATATATGCGCGTATACCTGCGAAAGAAAACCGACCACATCTTCCTACTGTTTACTACAGTGCAACCGAGTAACAAAAGAGGTATGTGGTAGTCTGTGGAAGAGACAGAAGGTTTGGCCTGAGTTGGAAAATGCTATGGTGTTATTGAACCAGGAAGAGTTGCAGTTTTTTAGGTCATATCGCCTACACTAAAGAGGCGGACAGTGCCAGTGTGCGACCGAGCCCTATCTTCATCTACTTTATGCATGCGCATGCAAAGAGATAGCCCAAAGCCTGGTTGTGGTTTTTTTTTCTCTTCTCTTCTCTTCTCCTCTTGTACCTTCTGCCCTGAGCGCGCGATACAGGCAGAAGAAGGTGGTTCGTAAATTTTTACATAATTCTTCTTCTCATCCGCGAGAGGAACGTGCTGCCAAAATATTCCCCGGCGCGAATAAATTAGAAGGCGTCTGTTGCCCAGAGGTGCCAGTCTTATTGCCAAAAAATCTTCTGCGAAAAAAAAAATACGTCGTTAATTCTTCGCAGAGGGCTAATCATTTCGACGCAGACGGAATTTTGAGTAATGTAATCGCAGGTATATCTCCCAACGTGCTTCGTGTTCTCCGAAGATGCTTGTCGATTCGCCGATGATAAAATTGAAAAAAGTGATTTATGAGTTTGAAATTTGCATCATCGGCGACATTCGAGTGACTGCGTGCGAAGGGCTGAAAGCAAAGTGAATGATTTAACGACCGTGTTCAGAAAACAAAATTAATAATTTTTGTATGTAATTACATCCCCTTCTTCAGTGTAAGCTAAATTAATGAAGAATGGGCATTGCAAGACCAATTTTTTGAGGGGAGGGGGCTAGCCACGTAATGTATAGCCTGTTGGTTAGAGACGTGGAGACTGTATGGATTACATCTTGGAAAATTCTATATTTAGGGTGTGCCGATTCATAATGTCTTCCTTCTGTAGTCCAGACCGCGTTCGGCTGCTATGCCATCATCAGAGGCTACCAAGTTCACTCACATTCCAACATGGACACTTACATTTTGGAGTAGAGGTTTGTGGCTTTTAGGAATGATAGGAATTTATGGTTTTGGGTGTGATTGTCGGAGAGCAAGGATTTTAGTGCTGAGTTTGGGATATGTGTGTTTCGCTGGGATTAGAATTTTGGGCATTGGGTAATTACATGGGTATAATGGAGATAAGAGTATTGCACGTATCACAAAAGGTGGTTTCGGTAATTTGTTCATGATATAGCTAGAGTGAGAGCGGAATGGCCAGTTCTTCATCTGAAAAGTATTACTTTCGTTTTTTCTGGATTTTTGATAGGACATTTTCCAGGAGTGAACTGTGATTTTTATGGATTTTAGTTTGTTAGTTGGTTGGACTTGATCCCAGTATCGTTGGAAGGATTTGTGCGCGAATGATTTACTGATTTTTTGACGTCTGATATCGGTATTGGAATGTTAGGGATTGGAGGAATTTTCAAGAAAAGTTTCGCGGTTTCATCGGCTATATCATTTTGAAGAATGTTAGAGTGAGAGGAGATCCAACATAGGGTGAATTCTTTGTTTGAGGACGATGGCATTTGTACTATCTTTCGGAAGATAAGATGTTGTTTCTTTTTGTGGAAATTTTGTATGGATAGGAGAGCTGATAGCGAGTCTGTAAGAATTAGGAAGTCGTTTAGTGTGAGGTCTAGGCAATATTGGATGGCTAGTTTAATGGCATACAGTTCTGTAGAAAGGATTGAGAAGTGTGTGGGTAGTGGGTATGGGATTGAAATGTTGTCGTGGACAAAGAAGCATCCTGATTTATCTTCTCATTTGGAGCCATCAGTATATATTTAGATGGAATTAGGGTATTTGTTAAGTAGGTAATTGAGATTTGATTGGGATTTGTCGAGGTTGGTAAGTGATAGGACTAGCTTTGGTGAGTATGAGAGCCAAGGTGGATTGATTTTGTATGGGAGATGTAATGGTTTGATATTAGTTTGGATGATGGGGTTAACGAGCATGTCGAGGACAGCATTTGTGGCGACGAGATGCCTTCGAATATTTAGAGGAGCAGTTCAGAAGGCACCGGTGATAAGTCTTAGACATGAGTTCTGGACAGTACTTAAGAGTGTCGAAGTGCGATTGAGAGGTAAGACGGTACAGTGGTGCAGCATAGTCGTTTACTGTGCGAATGCGAGTTTGGTAAAGTTTCAGGAGCATTGATCTATCCCAGTGGTACCCAAACTCCGTTTTCTCGTAGACCACTTTCAAAATTTTACTAGTTTCGGTAGACCCCCTGCTGCTACATTTCTACCATATTCTCAAAACTCGTCAAAAAATGTGAAGATTAGATCTAACGATGGAAATATTTTCTTGTGTTCTATTTATTAAAATAATAAGTATGATTAAAGACTTAATAGAATTAAAATTAAACATTAATAACGTACCGTAACTTCAACAATGCAAATAATCAGCAATTAAAAAAAATAGTGATCATTTTAATGGGAGGGATGTACTTAATTGATTGACAGCAAATTATCAATATTTGGCTTCAGTTTTGTAAGGAATAACCGCAAATCTCCCCGTTCTGTAATGTTCAATCTGTTTTTGTGTGTGTGTGTGTGTTAATAGATTTGTAACGACACTAAGACTTTTTTCGACAAGGTATGACGAGAGAAACGTTATCAAAAGTTTTCTCGCAATTTCCCACAGCCCAAGATATTTTTCGGATATTTCTGCCTGCAGTCAAAATGTTTGATAGCCTTTTTTTAAATTTCACCTTCAGCTCCTCATTGGGGCTAAGCTCGAGTAGCTCCTCTTGTAATACCACATTCGCCACCTTCTGTTTCATCGAGTGGATAACTGATAGTAATACGAACCACAATCACCAAAACTGCGCTGAGCATGTCATAACACGACGGATGGTGAGTAATTCTTTGAAACGGAAAGCCAAGCCAACATTTTTGTTCTTTCTTACAACTTGTGAACCCCCATATTTTTTCACGTCAACGTAGACCCCCGTCGAGTCTCTCGTAGACCCCTGGAAATCCACCTGGATCACTTGGGAATCACTGATCTATCCGATCCGTATGATGTGTGAGCGAGTTTTTTGAGAAGGTTGATTTTCCTGAAGCATTTGCTTTTAAGATTTTGGATCTGTAGAGTCCAGGATGAGAAGTTATCAGAAATTATACCAAGGTATTTGACGTTACCTGAGACACGAATGGACGTATTACCTAGGTAGATATTTAGGTTCTCAGGACATTTGTAATGTGTACAGATGTAAATTTCTGTGGTTTTGGCTTGTGATATTTCAAGTTGGTTGACAGCTTGTTCAAGAAGGTTTCCTCCGGGTTTGGGGTCGTTGCAACAGATATAGATGCAGAAGTCATCTGCAAAGAGTGCTTTGGAGATGAGTGGAAGAACAGATATTGTAAGATCGTTTATACCTGTTAGAAATAGCCTTGGGCTAAGTACTGCCCTTTGAGGATCAGTGTTTAATAGGGTATGAGTCTTGGAGAATGAATCTGCGATACGAACGATGAATCCCCTCTGAAGGAGGAAGTTAGATATGAAATGAAGTATATTACCGCTTATGTTCCATGATTTTAGAGGGGATAGAATTTTCCGTCTTAAGATTGTGTCAAATGCTTTGCTGATGTCGAAAAATATTGCTGGAAGGTAGTTTTTTTATAGTGTGCTTTGTTTAGTTTGCTGTTGATGTGAATTAGTTGATGATGTGTAGATCTTCTGGAGCGGAATCCGCACTGGAAAGGAGAAAGTTTGCCGGTGTATTCTAGGGACCACAGGAGTAGTTTGTTGACGATTCTTTCGAAGATTTTGCAGAGTTTGGATGTCAGGGATATCGGTCTATAGCTATCGATCTGGAAAGGGTTTTTTGTCAGGTTTTAGAAAAGGGATTACGATAGCTTTTCTCCGTATAGTTGGGAAGAAGTGATAGCGCCAAATTTTGTTAAAGATTTGCAGAAGTAGGTGGATTGTGTTGTTGAGAGCGTTTTGAAAGAATTGTTCATGAAAGTGGTCTGGACTAGGCGCCGAGGTTCTTGTGGAGTTCATTGCTTCTTCAAGTTCTCGAAGTGTGATATCGTTATCGTAGATTTGATCGGGTGTTTTATTAGGAAGAGTATTGTCAGGGGATGGATGAGGAGGGATGGAGTTAGAGATGTCGCTTAGATAATCTGCTATGGCATTTGCTGTTGCTGTGGGATCAGTATCAATTTCGTTATTGATAAGATACTTCTTGGCAAAGAGCTACACTTTTTGGATTCTATTCTCCGAATTGCTGACCAGATCTGAGAGCTGCTGGCAGAAGAGTTTTTATTTAATATGTATTTTCTCCAAGACCCTCTTTTCGCTAAATACTACTAGGGAACATATTTGCACAGAATATACTCGTCCGCAGTGGCGTAGTCAGCCTGGTGTTCAAGGAGGTTCTGGTCTTGACCAAAGGGGGAGGGGTCTGAAAGGGGATGCTAAAATTTAAAAAAAAACATACTATTTGATGAAATCGCAAGAGAATTCCAGACCGCCTTGACTACGCTACCGCTCTTTCGTATTGTAATATTTCGTCGAACAATTATTATTGAGTGGGCTTTACGACCCTAAGAACGTCAAGAATCGCATCAATCGTTGATCCTACGAAAAAAAACAAAAGAAAAAAAAACTTCTTACTAAATTTGTAGATTTTGATTATTTGCCATTACAACTGTGATAGAAATTTTTAAAGGAAAATTAACTTCACACGCTCTGAGTACCTTTGGTTCCCAACCCAACCGACTGATTGGGCTCGTCTTCGAATTCAACCCATATTATGTGAAAAATCATTAAGAAGATTTCAGCTGACTGTTCAATTATCTTCTTTGGATTTCTCTGGCTGTATTTATGTCTTATCAATAGGGAAGAAAAAAGAGTTATCAGCTGTATTTGTATCGGGTATGTCCTAAGTCACATGTTTATCTTATATCCGTCTCTATGTCTTTAAGTCTTATTAGTAAAGAAGGAGAATTTTAGGCAATCTTATTGTCTTATCAGTAGGAAAGGCGGGAGAAGCTATTAGTAATATTTTTATCAGGTACGTCCCAAGTCTCATGTCTATCTTGTTTCTGTCTTTATATCTTTATGTCTTAGCAATAAATTTCATTTCTGTCTGTATATCTTACCAGTAGTGAAGGCGATGGTAGCTGGTCGCCACTGTAATTCTTTGGAGCTTTCAAGTAGGCAACCCGCCAAGTGTTTTTTTCTCTCGGAGGAGGCGGAAAAGGCGGATAGTTTTTTTAAAATATAGGTAAATAGAGAAATAAGGATACACTTCCTTTGTTAAAAAATTGAAATCGAAAATGTTCCAAACGTATCAGGATTACCAGTGGGGAATTTACAAGGTCTTAAGAAATCTTAAACAAGTATGAAAAAGTTTTGAAAGGCTAACACTAGTTATGAAGAATCTTAGCGAGTTCTATACACGTCTGAAAGATTCTTACCGAATTTTTGAGAGTCTGAAACGAGTTTTGAATAGGGCCGTGAAGAGATAATCCAGGCCTCCTTCCGCAGTGCATAGAAAACGGATCTTTGAGGGTGTCAGTAATGCTCTCCTTTTTTTTTGGGGGGGGGGATGCTCCCTATCTTTGAAAATTCTAGCCCGCTATAGCACCTTTGTAAGACATGGTACAAAATCGCTTCATATTTTGAGGTAAGGTCGGAACTAAAAGCAGGAACTCTTTTCGATAAGGTTTAGTTTATTTTTAGGTGAAAAACGGTTTCTTGATGGCGTCAATGTTCTATCTATTTTTTTATTTTGAGTGGAAAAATATGTTTCTATGCGTATTGTTCGGAAGTAAATTTCGAATCCATGAAAGAAATTTGGAATTCCTACTCTTCTCTGCCGCACAGTGGGTCAATTGACAGAATACAAGGATGAAGGAGTTTACAAGTTTTCCAAGTTCGAAAAATAGCGAACCAATTTCAATTCAGAATTTTTCTTCGAAGATAGTTAACGAGTAGAACACCGAAAGGGTAACATTGATTTACCGAACTGACAGTGCAGGGAATCTACCTGTCATGAGAGTCATGAATTGAAGTTAGTAGTCATGAAAGTCATGAATTCAATTGTACATATTTAATTTGCTTTTTCCCAAAATTATAAATTCTCTCCGAATTAAAAAAGAAAGATGATTTTTTAATGTACGTTTTTTTTAAATTTATTATTTTTTCATCATCCTCTTTAAATGAGAACTCCACAATATTAGCAAAGGACAAAACTGAATAAGTATCACTCAAATGTCAAAATTTGTTTTTATTTTTGTGAATTTAGAACTCTTCACAGATACATGGAAAGGTTATGAAAAAGTCATGAATTTTACATTTATTAGACAGCATGGGGTACCATAGATGGGACATCAGAAAGAAGGGCTTTCACGTTAAAAAAAAACTTGGAAAACGTGCTTACGAGCAAACATTTGCGGCATTTTCGGCAAATTTGAGGAAAAAGAGAAGGTGGTCTGAACCCCAAAAGCCTTTCCATAGCTACGGCCTTGCGAATTAAATTGCCTGCGTGTGGTATTGAAGGAGCTAATCCAGCTTTGAAATTTTAATCACAAATTTTAGTTTAATTATGGAAGTATACAACTTAACAGGTGGTCAGGATAGGTTTGTTTCATTTTTAGTGCTGTGCTGCTGCCCTTATGAGAACTGGTCGGAAAGAAATTGTCACGGTCAAAATTCAATTCCGAAATTTGGCAAAATTTCACAGAAGTTCGCAGTTATTTTTGTAAAATATTTACCCCTAAAAATATTATTTTTTGTCAAATATGTTGCTTACCACGAGAAAATCGAAATTCTAAAATGAGGACCGCCCTAGCGTGTTACTAATTTCTGTTACCAACTAGAAGAGGGAGGAGAGAATATTAGGCCTTCCATGATCCGTGTAGCAAGTAGCATCCCAAATCAAAAAACTATGCATAAAAATACCGTGTCTGAATTCAATATGATACAATTTCTGAACTTTCAAGTAGCCTCATGACACTCTGAAAAAGAAACAAAAATCACATTATCACTGCCTGAGTCCTAAACAAGTAGTATGGAAGAGCTTGAACAACGTTTAATCATGTCTTGAAGAGCCTTAATCAAGTCTAGAAGGGTCATAGAGAGCCATACACGAGTCTCAAATTAGTCTGGAAGAGTTTAAAATCTTATTAAATGATTGCCTATTGAAAAAGATTCACTTCAGAAAGGTAGCCGTAATAAACTACTATCAGATCATTACATGTTTTTTTTCATCTTGAAAGAGGATACTCATTCTTCCTGCCCCCAGCAGTGCTACCACCGAAAAACGCCTTCTGGTCTTCTCGCCGGTAATGAAGGGGCGTTATTTGCGCCACAGTACGCATTTGTATCTACGAATATAATTCATTCTTCCGGTATACCTGTGCTATATTAAAAACGAAACTAAAGCTGTTACACTGCTTTTGACTTTCACTTTAGGATTCTTCTGGCGCTTAAAAACGAAACTTGAACTAACCTGGCTTTTAACCTTCACATTATCATTCTCTCATTCAGAACGAATCGAAAGCATGCTGATTTTTCTTCTTCTATTTTTTTTTTCACGTTATCGGGAACTTGGATAGTGAATCCGCAAACTAGTACGATTTCGCCCAAATGGAGCACTGAACCAACTATGATATAATTTGACGGTACGTACATGAGAGAGTGAGCAATGTGACATTGATGATGAAAACAAAAATCAAGTCGAGAAATTTTGGGCGAATAGTAGTTGAGGAATGTTGAAAATCTTTTTATCAATTTAGAGCAAGAACTTTCGTTAACATTCGTGTTGCAATATTTTTATCTACGGTGCCGAAATTTGTCGACAAGGAGGATGCCACATTGTCTAAGCGCCAGTTTGGAAGAAAATAAGTACAAGATAGATTTTATCAATAGTGAAGATAGCAGAGACCTCTCTAAGGAATTTAAATGTTCTAAACTCAAATGATCCTTAACAATTAGCAGCTGCTCTGTTGCTGCCCAATGATGCAGGAGAAAGCGCCAGCCCCGTAGCCTGAGTTTATGTGTGGGTGGGGCTCTATGAACCTTTTGGGGTGCCAAGGCCGACATTTTTTAACAAGCGAACAGAAAAGTATCTTTGCCTAGGGGGGCTCAAGATACCTTTAGAGGGGGCTCAGCCCCAGCTTGCCCCCCTCCCTATGGTTACTGGCCTGGAAAGCGCTGCAGTCAGTCAATAAGGTTCTCTGTGACTTGGCCCTCGTCATTTACGTGATGAAAAAATCCAAATCAGAGATCTGAATCTAGGCGCAAAAAGCTAGGCCGCCATATTAAGTTGTATCTACAGGACGGTATTTAGGAGGACTGCCCGTAGGAACTGGGCCTTGGAGCCTCCACCAGAAATCAAAAATTTACCTAAAATGACGAATTTTTAATGCACCTAAAGATAAAGAAAATTTTTGACTTGCTGAGCTTTTTTTTGGCTTTGATTTTGGGTTCTGAAGCTTCAAGTCTTTAATCCAGCCCTGTAAATATTTTGAATAAATAATGAAATCTGACTTTTAACTAATGATTCTATCCAAAAATAACCAGACTATGTGTATTATGGTTTTCAGATACGCTGAATCCACTTTTGAAGTTGTTTCAGACAACCTTCTCCTTTCTCCTCTAGTAAGAGTTAATTAAGGATAACAGGGTGTCGACCGATACGGGAAATCCGGGAAATGTACAAGAATTTCAGGGACTCGAGAAAAATGCGGGAAATATACGGGAATTTCAGAAATTTCAGAATCGATACGGGAAATCGGCCCAAGCAATCGATGCTGCTACCAGCGCGCCGCTGTGCCTTGCTATAATATAAAAATAAACTTCCGAAAACTCAAAATTACCTCCCCAATAACTTGAAAATATGAGGGAATTTCGTCAATTTTAATCCGGGAAAACCGGGAAATATACGGGAATTTTATTTCAAGCCTCTGGTCGACACCCTGGATAAGAATCTAAAAATTAACGTTTAGAGCTTCCTGTATATAGATTCTTTTTTTTTTAAAGTCGCTGAAGTATTTAATGAGGTCATTTCAGCCGTACGCTCTGGCGCCCATTAACATCTCCAAGGACTAAAAACTGAAAGAATCTTGAGTTACATAAACTGGCATCAATTTATATCAAACTGGATTTTTTGAGTCATTGAATTCATTTCCGAAGTTATTCGAGGTATAACTCTTAAATTTTCGAGGTCCTCGCGTATGTCAATGTCTATATTTCAGCCTCTACCCCTCCTGGCCTTTGTGATTGATGGATAAGAGACTTGAAGTTATCCTGAATAAACTCAACGGCTACCAAGACCAACTGGGCGGGGCACGTTATGGGGATGAAGGACGACCGTTGGACCTATAGGGTCACCTTTTGGCTCCCAATAAATAAAAGAAGACCTGGAAGACAAAAACTAAGCTGGAAAAACGATTTTGATAATTTTCTAAAAAAACAAAACATTTTATAGGATAGCCTGGGAGAAGAAGGAATAGGAAAGATTGAGCGAAGCTTTTGCTCACAGGCAGGGTATGACGGCCACAGAGTATCGTAACTATAACTTTGAACTCTGATTTATAACCGACAATCCAATGTTCTATTACAATTTTGCGTCAAATAAAGGCTTACTTTACTTTACTTTACCAAGACCATACCTCGAAAATAATTAATGTCCACTTACGAAGCTGTCAAGCTGTTCAGGTTCCAGCTACAGGTAGATTCTGTTGGTTAAAGACTACAACTGAAATGACCTCAAAAATAAATTCGACGACTCAGAAAATCTTAGTATCGGTATACTTGAATGTAAAAACACACATGTCAAAGTTTGGACCCCCTGTGGGGCACTTACCAGTGGGTCCTAACGTCAAAAATGAATTCTTCGACTCAGAAAACCACGTGTTTAATAAATAAGGACATAAATTTATTATTATGACTATTTTTTTGACTTTTTTCTCAAATGTCTGCGAGGTCGTAACAAATTACATACTTCTGTATACTATGTTCAAATGCAACACCCCTCTATGCCCGGGCTCATGTCGCACCACTAAATGAAAACTGGCATAATTGCAAATACAGCAATTTTTCAGAGTAAAAATTCGAAATTTTTTATACACATTTTTGATTTTGGAAATTGGACTTATGACTGAATACCTGAAGTTCACAATTTCTGTTTCTCATTACTGTTCTCTGCATTATGACATTTAAAAATTAATTTTAACTTAACCACAAGAGTTGCAAAACAAAAAAATCAAAGGAAAAGTTACAACTGCACAATTTTTCTTCTTTCAGTGGGTCTTTTTTTTCTACCATTATTTCAAATGCGTCACTTTTTCGTATAATCTCTCAAATGTTCCTCGTATCATTTTATCATGATTTTTCAACGCGGGGATAAGCCGAGCCTCGAGCCTTGTCGGCATCAAGGGGGAAATAGGTCGAGAATACCAATTTGATGCAAACAAAAAAAAAAAAAAAAAAAAAAAAAAGAAAAAGAGATAAAAAAACAAACAAAAACTTCCGTAAAAAAACAACTCTATGCAAAAATTGTCCGTTCAAGCAAAACAATAAAATAATATAAAATAAAAAAGTTTAAAATAGCCATTGTACTATATTATACATTTTGCCGACTAGTCCAATTCAATGATATAAAGATGTTTCATCTAGGCACCAAGAAAAAAAATTAGCATTTAGCTTTTTTTTTTTTTACATTTTTTCTCGACTGACATTGAAAATGCCGACTGAATGATACAAAAATTTTATTTTCAAGCACAAAAAAAAAAGGTCAACATAATAACTACTTTTTTTGTAGTAATCCGCAATGCTGGCTAAATGGTCGAATTTGCCCCAAAAAAAAACAACAACAAAAAACGCGTTTCCGAGATTGTGAGAGGGTGTCACACTTTTCCTCTCGCCCCCCTCGTTTCAACGCATCGACTGGCTTATTTTACTATTAGGTGGGCTTACTTCTGTGAACCACAAACTGACTGTACAATTTCACGTTGTTCTTCTTAGAAATGGTAAAGTGATACCTACATACCCAATAACTCGTAAATTTAGGGACGGGGAAAATTTAAATCCTATAATATTTTAAAATGCAAGTCCTCAAAATCTGAATTTAGGATTTTTATTAAATCTTGTAAGGGAAATTTTATGCTTCAGATTTGAATACATTTTCCGAAATTTTGCCCATTTTTCGGATTTTGTGATACAAAATTTTCAAAATTGAGATTTTGGATTACATTCTTTTTCAAAGAAAATTTTGGATTTTGATTTTAAATCCCATCTAAGAGGGAATTTCGGATTTTCCATTTCAAACTTCTTTGCAGATTTTTGTTCATCTTGTGGTAAATTAACGACTGTTTTCAGAAGAGGATGAAATATCAAACTCGTTCCTTTGCACTTAGGCCGATTTTCTTCTAGGCATACAAATTATCGAATTGAGTTGAAGTTTTAAATAGGATATTTCGGATTAAGAAAAGTAAAATAGGGGACGGGGGCTGCAACTTACAATTCGAAATTCGTAAGATAAATCCCATTAATGGAAGTCCATGAATTTAAAAAAAAAAAATTGATTTTTCCCAGCTTAAGAGCAATTTAACTCCTTCAATTTCAAGAATCTGTTCCATGTATGTGGGAGGGTTTTGTTCTCCTCGATGAGTACTCTGGACATCGTTCCAACTTATCCTCCAAAATGGGACACTCTCTACCCAGGGTGTGTCATAAAATTACCCCTCCCTATTTTTTTATTTATTACGAAGTCGAATCTATGAAAATCTTTAAGTGACAGTTTCTAATTTCTTTTCAAGTAGAAAATCATCCTCTCCCCTCCCGAGACTAGTCACACGTATCACCAACTTTGAAACTGCAAAAGAAAAAACATGAAAAAAGTATCAAAATAAAGGTATTTCGAGTCGTTACGAATATCGCATCCGATTTTAGATTTGACCCTGACGTGGGCCCTAAAAGTAAAACGATTTTTCGAGTCAAATCATACTTCCCTAGGCCTGAAATTATGTTGTTTGGGCCCAAATCAGGACTGATAAAAGCACAGAAGATACCTACACCGAGGCTAAAAATGGATCTGGTCACGAAGACCAGCTCCCTGTCTATCTCTGAGTTCGCACTTCGGCTGGAATTGCGTTATGAGCGTAATGCTGGCTGCATTTAAACATTCCTACGTAAACTGAGTTAACTTACCGTCCGGTAGGCTTCGGTTTATGTCAATCAATAAATCATCGGATCGTTTACTATACACATGCATGCGTACAGTATACGCGATATACCCATGACCCATAACAAAATACTCTGTTTATCTCTTGTACACGCTTCAAAAACTGGTTTCGTGACCTGACATGAGAACATACTTGAGACCCACTCAATGAGATTGTACAAACCTGTTTAATACGAGTTATTTAATAATATAGAAGCCGATTGTAAAAATTGAATGTAAAATTCGAACGATTTTATTTTAAAATAGAAGAAAACGTTGGAACGTTTTTCTTTTCTTTCTATAATTATTTGTTCGTGATTTAAGGATTGTGTTGGGGTGTGGAGGAAATTAAACGATTATGGTCATAGAAATGAGAAGAGATTTGGATTAGCATCGGGCAAAGATGAATTTATAACATGGCTTGAAAACGGGGCAGTTGATTATTTTGAATATTTCATGTATATTAATCCAGAGGTTTTTTGGTGAAGCCCTTAGAAACGAGAGATTTGAGAAATACTTGGTGAAAAAGCTAAAATAATCACTTATGAAGGCATCGCCGGGATGTTTGCTCGATAGGAACCAGAGGCCACCCCTCCTTTTCTCCCATAGTCCAACTGGACGAGTGATACAAACTTGGAATCAAAACGAAATATACAGGGCTGGAGATCGAGTCGGCAAATCTTGAGTTTTCCTTCTCCTGTCAGCTAATTCGTTGACTTGTTAGTTCTTACATCATTAACAAAATCTATCAAAAATTAATCAATAAATTAAAAACCCTCCAAATTAATCCGAAATTACGTAATTAATATTCGGCAGTAGTAGGTCCAGGGAGAAATCCTTGATGGGACAATTCTGAATGTCTAACAGTTTCATTTTCTACCCTTTCCCCTTCCTTAGTTCTTGGATCATTTTTTCGCCCTCAGTGTTAATTCAGGAAGTAAATAAGAAAGAAATAATCAGAGTTTTAAACGATTTGTTCCGTTGACGTTCAAAATGAAAAAAAAAAAAACTTCCATAGTCGAAATGAGTCAATTTTTTTCAACTCACTGCATTCATAATTGGAAGAATTTTATCGCAATAATATCCAATTTATTTTCTCGAGGCAGAACGAGGTATAGTTATTAAGGCCATACAAAGACTTTTCAGTTTTCAGTGTTCATGTAAGAATCTTTTACTCTCTCAAACTTGTTCCTTACTCAAGTGTTTTTCAAAAATATTAATTCAAAACTCGGTAATATTGTTCTAAACTCGTTTACGACTCTTCATAACATTTATATTCTTTATTGCGGTTCTTCAAGAAGGGATCAAGTCTTTTCAGAACCCGTATAGCTTTCGAAGACTCTTATTAAACTAAGACTTCTTAAAATGGAACACTAATTTAAGACTCTCTCAGACTTGTGTAAGACTCTCAAAGACTGAGACACGAGTAATAAAAATCTTTCGTACTGATTTAACACAAGTAGATGCTCTTCAACAGGCTCTTCCAAATCTTTAAATATTCGCTGAGAATATTTCAAACTTATTCAAGAAAATTTTGATCACCTTTCTTGACTGGCTGAGGATTCTTTCAGACTCTTCCAAACTTGATTACGATATTTTAAAATTTCTCGAGACTCTTTAAAACGTTTAAAACCGTTTTTAAGGCTTCCGAAAACTTCTTTAAAACTCTGCGAGAAGTTTCTAAACATGTTTCAGATTCGCTACAACTTCTAAAGGCTCCTTTTGACTCTCTCACATTTATTTAGGATTCCTTGAAACTTTTTAATGCGAAAGGACTGATTTGAGATTCGGTAGAACTTGGCCGTTTGTGAAACGTTTTCGACTTTCTCCCCAAATATGGTATGACCAAAATAACCCGTAATTCCGAATAGCTGGGACGACTTGCAGAAAGCAGTTCATAGTTAAACCTTCCAAGGATATGTACGAGTATGAGCATTTAAGAGTTGAGAATGTCATCATCTTACTAGAGAGTTGCTTTTTCTAATACACCAATAGGGGTGCTGCACATATCCACGGCACCTCGGTGCTCGACTCAGGAGGTCATATGAGAACTGATTTTCCAATACACGGAGGTCCATATTGTTAAATGGTTCAGAAAATATTTAAAAAAAATTACAGATTTCTGTTTTGAATTTCTTTTCCCTAGTTTTGACGAAAGCTAGCCATTTCATTTTCAAAGCTAAATTACTCAAGAAATATCGAGGAAAAACTCCCAAAACTGGACTTCCTGTGTTTCAAAATTGGCATACATAGCCGATGGACATATTCCATTTTAGAAAAGCATCTCATATAAAAGAACAGGTTTGGAAAACCATATCGGAACTCTACTATATACTTTAGGAAAATACCTATGCTACAAAAATAGAACCTTGGCCTCGTGAGAATTTTGCCCTCCTCACCATACTGGTCAACATCATAACGTTCATTTTCAGTCAGTACCTAATACCCAGTGGGTACAACTTTCGGGTTCTTCTGAGGGCGGAAACACTGAAACCCGTCCTTGAAATCAATAATAAATTCAACCACTTCTCTACTATTAAGTTCCACAACTAGCGAACGAGACATTACTAATTAGATTTCGCAATCAATATTTATGTGAACGGTAGATGCCCCCACAACTATATTCTAGAATTCCATACTGTCCGATGAATTGAGCAAGCCATTTTGAGGGCTGATTTTAACTCAGCAACGTACCGAAGTGGGAAGCCTTCCCTAATGATTTGACACTTGGCTTCAGTTGGACAGTCAGTGGTCCTCGACTGGAAAATTTGAGACTTTTTGAAATATTTTTGCCAGTTTGTTCGACTTACGTTAGTAAAAACACTAGAAAGTTGAAAAATTTGAGTCTTTCTCGACAATTTCTTTTCAGTACGCCCATGTCCGTCAAGATAGCCTCTACTTTTCTACATTTGATTTTCCGTTGGCTTACCCCTAGGTCGGTATTTTTACTTCAGTTAAAGTCTTTATGACTATATTCCCTTTAAATTTGATTTATCTAGAGAGTATCAGTATTACAATTTTTTAATTTTAAATTTTAAAATGTATTGTATTTTTTAATACTAATTTATTCATTTATTAAGTTTGAAAACAGGCGTTTGCAAGAGTGTTATAAGATTTTTCAAGAGAGCAAAAAGAAGATACCTGTACGAATTGCGAGTGTCTGAATAGTGTTGGCAGTTTGGAAAAAAAATAGCAGTAGGTAGCAGCACCGTTTCGGTACAGCTTCCTTTAATTTCAGATTTGTAGGTTGATTATAACGCATTTTATAAAACTCGTGTCCGTGAATGAACAGAGGGCGTGCCTCAGCTGTGGATTGTGAAAACGCTCAACGTTGCAATGGACTTATAACATTCTTGCAAAATCCCGACATCGTTCTCTTTTTTTTTCTTTTTCTTTGAGTGGTCGCCCTGGAAATCCAGTGGCACCATCGCGTTTCTCGTAAGAAGTACTTTTTGTTGCACCGCTTAACTCAAAACTGCCAAAATTGGACTTATAACACTCTTACAAAGGGCTATTCTTATATTAATGAAATTTTTTATTTATATTTACTTTATCTTATAGTTCTGAGTATGAAAGAAAAATTCTGCCAGGTTTAAACAAAATTGGTGAAGGATAACTTCTGCCTTAAGAGGGTAGCAATTCTAATAGGAATAACATTGGTTTTTGAGATTTGAGCTGCAGTCGAGGAAAGAGTCCCCCCGCCCGTATGAGCCTGAAAACCATTTTTTCTTTTAAAATTGACGTTTTTTCCCTAGGGCCATTTTCTCCCTTCCCCTCTCCCGTTCGGCTCCACAGGGACTGTATTCAATTTTGTTCCAATTTGCCCATTATGTACGCCTGAGTAACAATGTTTTTGGACTGATGCGTTCATTTTTGGAGTTCTCTTCCCCGCCCTTACACTTTGGGTTCCACAAGGAATGATCTTCATTTCTCCCAATCCCAAGCTTTTTGTGTTTGAACAAGGATTTTTTCGGTAGCAGAGTTCATTTTTGGAGTTCTTCCTCCACTGTCCTCTCCATTCCCTTGAGGCCCCATGGGTGGCTGATCGTGACTGATTCCAATTTCCGCGTTCTTCATGCCTGAATAAGGATTTAATAACACGCTGAGTTCATTTTTGAAATTGCTTTCATCCTCCCCGTTACCCCTAAGGGTCCACAAGAGGCTGCTATTCAATAATTCCAATTTCCATGTTCATTCTTTCTAAATCACAGGTGTCTGGGTCGTTGAATTCATTTCCCAGGTTCTTTTCTTAATTTATTCAATTCTTCACGTGTATCATATGTAGGGATTTGTGTTATTGTATGTGTTGCTGGTGCAGTGTAATGAGGTGCAAAGTTCAAGCTTACTAATGAGCGCAAGTGCGGAGCCCACGAGATGAAGCGAAAGAGAAAGCTCAAAAATGATTTGAGTGACCGAATGAATTCTTATTGGGACAGTACAAAAGGGGAAACTGAAATGATTAAAGATCAACAAAAATACCAACAATGAACTCAGTGACCCAAAAACCCTGTATTGGACATAAATAATGTAGAAATTGGAACAAAATTTAAATGACCAGAAATTAGTTTCGAGCCCAACAGAGGAAGAAAAGAGGGGAAAATATCCTGGGAATAGATTCAGTGACCCTGAAAATACCAATCTGTGAAAGAAATTAGGTTCTAGGCTCATATGCGGAGCTTCTACTCAACCCAAGCTCAAATTCCAAAAATTAATGTTAATTCTAACGAGAACTTCAACCCGTTTGAGATAGGTGTTACACTTCATCGATTTTGCTCAAACTTGCAACTTTTTTTTTTGTAAATATTTCAAACTAATCTAGAGGGTACGCAAGCCGAAAAAAACTTCTTTTCAGAGATTGTAACTGAGGACCACCCTAGTTGCTATACTTAAGCTTATGGTACAACCCCTAGCACAGACTGACTCAGAGTGAGAGGTATAAATAAAGGGATGCTTTGGAGACATAAAACTAAAATGCATATCTTCAAAAGAATTTTCAGCATTAATTTGATACTTGTCAGCCTTTTCCCTCATGAGCCCCTTCTCATTCGCACTTATGGACGACTCATGCAGATGAATACAGAGAGGATGCTCACAATTTAGTTCAATTCTTCGGTTTCAGCATGAGTAACATTAACATGAGTTAATTGAGTTCATTCTTTTCGATACGGAAACTTTGAGTTAGAGCATTTTGATCACGCTCACTTCGCGGTTTTCAGTGTGGACAGAGAGTGAATAAAGTTAGCTGAACTTAAACGATATTCTCGTTCATAAAATTTGGTATAAACTTTCTGGATCTACGTAAGTTTCGACAGACACTTCCACGTATTCACTTTAATGGGTTAGACAGCCCTTCTCCAAAAGGCAATCTGTACCGAAAACTTCTCCATAAAACGTGATGTAACGCACTGCAGTTGGCAATTTTGTAAGGTTTATTTATTTATTTTTTCTTTCCTAAATCTTAGTTGAAATATTTCCGGTTTACACTCTCCCCCCCCCCCACACACACAAAATTGCTCTTACCGGCCCTGAGTATTGAATTTATTCTCGAAATCGTGACCTCTTGACCTTCTAATTCGCCATTTCAATTCGAATCCGCGGGTCCGTATTAATATAGAAGAATATAAAATCTCGGAAGGAAAGAACACGCTACGCGCTGACGTTAGAAATATCGAACATTCTACAATATTTTCAAATGCTTTGAACTCAAGCGCAGTCTGAGAAGCACTGAATGGTCGAATTTTCTCGGTCATTGACTGTGTGAAAAGAATGGAGATGAGTGGCGGTGGTACTAGTCGTAGTAATAGTAAACATAATATCAGCGTCTACGGGCATAGCCATCTTATTTAATCATAACTGGAAGAATTCCTCTTGCTTAAGTCAATTGCCTCACGGCATAGGTGGTCTTTACAAGAAGTTAAAAAAATATACGGACGAGTTAGACGGCGCGACGTTTTGTTTCACTCGTGAAGTCATCAGATCGCTGGATATTTTTTAATCTTTTGACTAGGACTTTGAAAAATTCAGACTGTTTTGTTTTTCGATATTGACATTGACAAGCGTTGTATTCGAGGTACAGAGTTGTCTTTTTCGGAGACACTAATTGCTTTCCTAAAATAAAGGCGTTTCGGTTTTTAAAAGAGCAAAAGTAATCCGCTCTCTTCGCCATGGAAAATGTGGCGGTGAGATTTGTTTTTACATTTCTGATCACTTGTGTACTGAGGTGGGATTTCAGTAATTAGAATGTCATTGGATGTAGCCTCGTAGCGTGCCCACTTTTGCAAGGGGGCTGACCACCTCCAAATTTCAGTGAACAAGCAAACTGGTGGGTTCCGAAAGTAATCCTGGGAAGGGCACGTGTGTAAGACTCTATCAGTTTTTACCCCCTTCCCCTGATCATTTTATACCGTCCTCGTGGTAATTGAGTGAGTAGTTGCGTAAGAAAACGGAGAAATTCTTGGGGTTTGAATAATTTGTGCCGCAGACTATTTCCCATTGATGTTGAAGATGAATACCCCCACAACTTGTAGTATCAGCTTTTCTTTTCAACTTAGCACTGGATTCTCGAATGGAAAATTTTTTGAAACTTTTCATTCATTGCGTTGTTATTTAATATTTTCTCTCAGGAAGATGGAGGGAAGCCCTTAAAAGACTAGCTGAGACTTTTCAATGCTTTTTCAAAGGAATCTTTCCACCTCTCCGAGAGTAATTTAAGACTTCAGGCGTTTTCAAACTTGTATAAGACTTGCTAAGACTGTTTGAAATTCGGTTATGACTGTTTATAAATCTTTCACGCTCAGGGGGGTGGGGGGCAAGTTTTGATTTTCTCGTGTGTAGCCTGATACAAAACAAATTGTTTTCAAAAGTTGACCAAGAAACTCCTACCTTCTCTCTCCCCCCACCTGAAGAATTTTTTCAACGTTTTAAGAATCAACCCTCTACAGAAAGGCTTATGCTTATGACTTTATTTATCGTAATAAAAAAATTTTAAATATCAAATTAATTAGGTAAAATTTGTTTTTCTATTTTTTTTTTATTATTTATTTTTTTTTCTGTAAAGTATGTGATAAATTTGAATTTTCTTGAGAATTTTCCCGAGTGGTGCAAAATTTTGATTTTTCAACGTGTAGCAGAGTTTTTTTCTAATTTTCCCGAGTGTAGCGATAATGTTCCCGTGTGTAGCACTTGCACGTCTGCTACACCCAACTTGCCACCCCTGCTCACACTTTAAAAAGCTCTTCTATGCAAGGTCAAGACTTCTTAAAAGTTTCCATACATGTTCTAAGAAAGTCTTCAAGACTCATATAAGTCTTTAAGACTCCTTAAAGCTAAATAAAATTCTTCCAAACTAAGATCTTATAAAACTTTTGCTTACAGCTCGATGACCATTTAAAATTCGCGTACGAAAATCTCTATGACTCTTCAAACTTTCATCATAGCTCTTCAAGTCTTACTCGACAGGCGTCGATATTTTCGAAGATGGTTTCGTACTGATTGAAGAGTTTCGGATTGTTCAAGACTCCTAAACTTATTTCAGACTTCCTAATACTGTCCAAGACTCGTTAAATCGCTTTACTATACTTCCAGTTTCAATAGGATTCTTCAAAACTTCTTAAGACTCTTTAAAATCCATTAAGACTTTTCAAGACTCGCTTAAAACTCTTGAAGACTAGTTAATACCCCAGAGGAACTAGAACGCCTCCCCATTTTTTAATTTTAATAAAAACGGTATCGCGCAAACTATCGAAATAGAAGTTCTTTGGATCAATAATTTCGACAACTCTATCAACATTTTCAGACCTAGATTTGACTCTAAAGTTAAAATTTTACTCCTGAAATGGACAAAATTGATTTTAACAAAAAAATCAAATGACGTGTCAAAATAGGGGGCTTTTGGGGTTGCTGATTTCGAAAATTTCATCAGATTTGTCGTAGGACTCCGATTTAGTTCCTAAAATCCAAAATATTCTTCTTGAAACCTAAATGTCGAAATAAGAGTTTCTCGGGTCTTTGATTTCGAAAATCTTACTAGATTTTTAATCTCATCATCCGAGCCATATTTGGGCCCAATAGTTGAAAATTTCAATCTTGAAATAGGCAAAATTGACTACAGTTGGAAAATTGAAGTACATATCAAAATATGGGATTTTGGTCTCTGATTTCGAAAATTTCATCAAAGTTTGCATCTAACTTTGGTTTTTAATTCCAAAATTCAAAATTTCATTTATGAAATAGGCAAAATTTACCTCACTTGAAAAATTAAATAGGATGCTAATGTTTCGAAAATTTCATCAGACTTTTTATCTAGTTCTGGTATGAACCGAGAATTTACTGTTTCACTCTTATAATGGGCAAAATGGACATTACTGGTGAAATTAAAGAAGGTTTTTGTTCGCTAGATTCGAAAATTTCATGAAATTGATCAGCTAATTGTGAACTCTGTTCCAAAAATTAGAATTTCATGCTTGAAATGAATCAAATTAACTTTATTCGGGAAATCGAGTAGAGAACATGGATGGAGTTCATTGGGTCACTGCTCAGATTTTCTGTATGCCTCAGATCTGAGTTCTGTAATTTGAATTTCTTATTCAAAAAATGGTCGTGAATGACGTGACTTGCAATGTTGAACAAAGAATGAAAACAGAGTTGGTAGTTTACTGAATCGCCGATCTCGACAACTGCATCAGCGTTTTCCTACAGTGCCGGGTTTGGGCTCCACAATGCAAATATCATACACAAAATGGACAAAACGGACTTACGGACTTACTTATCCTACAAAATATCAGTAGAAGTAATATCAAGAATGTGTTTCGGAAAAATGTTTGAAATCAGCGATCCAAAAGCCCCCCCCCCCCCTCCAATTGGTACTTTACCTATTTAGTTTTCACGGGGAGGTCAAATTTGCCTATTTCAAAGGGGAAATTTTAATTTTCGGGCCACAATTGGTTCTTATGAAAATTGCGATGATTTTTTCGAAATGATCCGAAAGAAACTCTAATCTGATGCGTCATTCGATTTTGCGAGTAAGACAGACAGACAGACAGACAGACAGACAAATAGACAGACTGGCTGACTGGACTGGACTGACTGCCTGACTCAACACTTTTCATTCGCCTGCGAGTAGGTGTGCCACACTCCTTATATCAGCCTGTATTCCCTTGCAAGCATCACGTTCCTTGTACCAGCCCGTGAGCACTACGTGCTAGTGCATCATGTTGCAGACGACTCTGCAACCACGGGAGAGCATTTTCATGTCTGGTTCGCGGACTATGCCGACATGAGAATGTCATCGTCCAGCAAATGTAGCGTCCAAAAAATATGGAGCGCAACGTGCTCTGCGGAGCGTAGCGAACAACATTCTCATGTCGGAGCCGTCCGCGAAGCAGACATGAAACTGCTCTCCCATGGTCGCAGACTCGTCTGCAAGATGATGCACCAGCAGAGCGTAGTGCTCGCAGGCTGGTACAAGGAACGTGATGCTCGAAAGGGAATACAGGCTGATACAAGGAGTGTGACACTCGCAGGCGAATTTTTTCGTGCATTTGAGACACATCCTACTGAACAGTGATGTAAAGTTTGGGTTGCTAGTACGACGTCTCTCTCCATTTGAATGCAGACTACATAGACTGATAATAGTTTTATAAGTTTTAAGCTGGATTTTGAATCGAAAACATAGAAAAAATGTTTCCTGAATACTTGTATTCCGAGAAATAATATTGTCTCTTATGACTCAGAATACGTTAGAGTACTAGTACTAGGCTACTATTTGAGCTTTAATCGAAACAATGTTTTCGGCTTTTGAGAAGCAGTCCGTGTAGTGTACAGTCAAATCCTCCCCCTCCTTGTTTCCTACCTATCACAAGAAAGAATCGTAATACTGGGCCTAAAGAGTGCTTTCGAACTCTTTCGAAACTTTTTGTATAAATGCAACCGCGTTGTACCAGGCACATTTAATTCTGGCAAACAAAATCGAAAAAAATAAAATAAAATAAAAATAAACTACTTTCAAATTAAATAATCATGAGTAGAGTTTCGCTCCCAGGTGCGCGGAAGTTCTCTTCCCCAAAAGACTGCCAATTAGTAAAACTAAGGAAGTTTGTGTTTGCTCGTTGACCTCGAAACTTTCGGTTCTGTTGGCAAAATGCAAGAAGCAACAAAAATCTTTTTCAGCGTGATTATAAAATGTTTTCACTTTGCACCGAGCGATTTATGACCTAGTAAAATTTGAAATTTCGTACTTGGCAAAGCTTTGGTACGCCCCCACATTTAGTTGTATAATTTAAAAGTTGCACCGGAGAATTTCCCGCAAAAATTATGAATTAAAGAGGTTATGTAATCTGCACTGATTAGCAAAATGAGATGGAAATGAAATCTTCATGTTACTAGATCCGAGAAAAACATCTCAGGAAAATTAATAGTCCGCACAAATAAGAAACATTGAACGTATAATAATAAACTGGAATTTGACGGAAATGGTTCGTATTGGTTCATCGAGTTTTACAGAAAAAAGCCACAAGAAGTCTGGGCAAAGCTTCTTTGTGGTAGGGAGTTAGATCTTAAATTGATTTTTTTTTTTTTCAAAAATATTGAGAACTATCATATTTATAGGAAAAAATATTTCAAACAAAAATTATTTCTCTCAATATTTTACATAAGAAATGTTATATTCAACTTTTTCGGAACTACCTCATAACTCTCGGAAAGGGGGTTGAAATTTACCCCTTTTACTAGGATATTATGTAAACCCATTAACACAGGCGGTACGAGGGAAGTGTAGAATTCTGGCCATTTTTCCCGTGTCACCAGCTTTTGTGACCAAATGGGGTTCCAGTTGACATCGGACATGCTTCCAGTCCCTGTACCTTCTATTCTCGGAATCTTTTTCGAATAGCTCTCCTACCCTCGATTTCACCGCTTTCGATACTGCATGTTTCATATTTTATCAAATTTTTCAGGACATTTATTGAAGAATTTTTCGAATTTATACAAGCCCAAAAAATGTTATTCAACAAAAACCAGATTTTTAAAGTCCCTGGACTCGTTTTCCGTACCTAATGGATTCCGTGACCCTAAAAATCTGAAAAACGATACTTAAACTGAATTTACTGCAATTTTTAACTTCCGCCTCTATACTTCCTCTTCTCGCTTAGGGCGTCAAATTTCAGCTTAGGAACAAACAGATACGAAAAATCAGTTCAGTAATTTCGAAAACCTAGCTATCGATGTGTAATGGTCTTTTTCCACCTTATGTACAAAATCGAAAAATTCTTCAATGACAGTCTTCGTGCACATTACTGAAAATGGTTGAGTCGAGGGATGGGGGAATTAGCCGGGAAAGATTACGGAAACGAAGTACAAGGGTTCAGAAGCATGTTTGATGTTAATTTGCACCCTATCTGCATGGTCACCAAAATTCTACGTTTCCTTCCACACGACCAGTTTTTCCTTGGGGCGGGGGGGGGGGGTAAAATCGATTCAGAATTCCCAAGTATCAAAGCAAAAAGAAAGAAATCCTTTTGACTTATTGGATTTTTCCAACTGATTCAACTCAAGATTCCCAAGTATCAAAGCAAAAGAAGAAAAACCTCTTGACTAATTGGGTTTTCCCAACTTTTCAACTCAATTCCCAAGTATCAAAATAAAAGAAAAGAAAAAGGAAACCCTTTAGGAAACCCTTTAACTTGTTGGATTTTCCCAACAGCTGAGTGAAAAATTCTTACAGGGGGTAAGTTGCTCCCTACCCCCTATCGGTACGTCTGGCGGTGTAAAAATTTGATTTAAAGTAAAATTCATCACTATGTTTTTCGCGTGGTCATCAAAAATAAAATACAACCCGTACTAAAGACGACTCGGAGAAAAGAAAATCAAAATTCAGGTTTTAAGATTAATTTTAAAAAAACAAGAAAAAAAAAACTAATACATAGATTGAAAGTATACATAATATTATTACTCACCTCTCACAATTAAAACGTTGAAGGCACCACCGCCCTCTTGTAGTCATGTGTACCATGGAAAAGGCACTTTTTACGATATTTTAACCAAACACTGTACCTGTGATAAGGAGCAACACTGACACGTTCCCACACTCATCATAGCCCCACATTTCCGTTGAATCACAAAAAAATATGAATACTAATATTTTTGGCGCCAGTTAATCTGATGCAGGCATTCAGGGGCGCAACCAGAACTTTGTTATGGTAGGGGCTAGAATTGAGAAAAATAACTTGGGCAGGGGTGAAAAGTCGATTTGGTACTTACCTGATTTGGTACCTGCCTATTTTAATGAATTCATTTTGAAAAATTTTCAATTTTTTTAAAGGGGAGGAGCTTTGTTAACGCCCTTGACGGCATTGTCCACGCTAAAGACAAAAATTTGAGGGACACTTCGTTTAAACCCCTCGAGAGTTATTCAATACGGCTCAAAAATTTGCAAAACTACTTTCCCCGAAAGAGTCACTAATTCTTTACTTTGAACACCAGTCAGTGGGTTTCAGGTTTCATTAGGTTAGCCCGTGTATGAAAATACTGAGCGAAAAATTACTTGTTAGACAGGCCACGCTACTGGACATTCTTATGTTTCTGCATATAAATATGACCTTCAAATATACGGTAATCTTAACTTCACATTTAACTGTATTGTAGCACTAAGTGAGTTCTAGTAATATACCAAATTTGAAAAAAAATCAGTGTTACCATTCTTGAGATATTCAATTAGGATACAAATCGTTTCCCAAATTTGAGAATCACCCAGTTATGACCAAGACATGTAGCTGTGTACCCCCTGTGTTTTAGTCGAATCGATTCAAAACTTCGTCTGAAAATTCAATTTCAGTCGAAAGTGTCCCGAAGTACAATACTCTCGCCTACCCTTATACCGACCCCCCCAATGATTTGTCAGTCGCTAAATTTTGAAACTATTCATTTGGACTTTTCATTTTTTATGAATGTTTGTTTGTTTATAATTATTATTGTTTTTTTTATTTATTAAAAAATTAGATTTCAACTGAGAAATCGGCAAATTTTTTTTCTCCACCTCCTCAAATTGAAAGTCAAATTTCGTTTCTGAAAATGGAGTACCTTGGACTCCTGTCAGAGACTAGTCAGTCGAAAGCCGAAGGTTTCAAGCTGAGTATCGAACGTTATCTGAAAGGTTGAAACGAAGCTAAAATGTGGATGATAATTCGAAAATCTGAAGGTCGGTAGCAAATGTTCAATTTCGAATTTCAATGACTATTCTATTTTTCCTAGATTCTCTGTTTGACCTAGAGCTTGAAATTTGAGAAAGTTGAACATTGTATTAAGATCTTAAAGTTGAAAGCAAAAGACTTATTTTCCAATGTCGCAGAAGCTGAATCCGATAGCAAATGTTCTATTGTCTGATTTACAGGTTTTGTTATACAACCCTGTCAAGAGGGTGAGCGGCGGAAAGGGGGGAAACACCCCGGGCCCGGACTTTCAAGGGAACCCGATATTTCTTAAATGCCTGAATTTCAATCATACTGTACATCAAATCAGCAATCACTCCTTACTTGTAAGAAACTTCTTATAATTTTTTCTCATCTAACAAAAGAACAAAATTTGAACTGGAAGGAAAGGGGGGCCGTGGGAATTCCCCCAGGCCCTTTTTCCTCTCTACGGAGCTGCGAATGTAGGAGGGAAGTTCAGTCTGGAACAGAAGTCAAAACTCCATGTGTTTTTCCCCTAAGAACGAAAGGGAGCTTGTGGCACGAATTCCCCTAATCCGATCAACCTAAAACTTTTTAGGTCTTTTTTATTTTTATTTTTATTTTTTATTGGAACCAGTAGAAGAAATTCAGAAAAAATATCTCCACGAGTAAATAACGACCACCTGAATGTGTAAAGGAAGTTGCGTGTTCTTCTCAAGTATTCCTAACATCCTTCCGAGTTCATGTGCGCAAACAGGGGCGAAAGTATAGGGGGTGTGGGTAGTTGAGACACCCCCCCCCAATAATTTGGCAGGCGGCAAATTTTGAAACTGTTCCTTTGAATTTTTCATTTTTATGAATGTTTGTTTATTTTTCGTTTCAATTAAAAAATATTTCGATTAACAAATCGGCAAATTTTTAACTTTAAAAAAATTTTGTCGGCGAATTTTGAGTTTTCAAAAAAATATTATTTGTCGGCAAATTTTTCTTCTTCATTTCCCCAAACTAAAAGTCAAATTAAGTCAGTGAGTACAAGAAAGGCGTTCGGGCTCAGAGCCTTTTTTGAGGTTATTGGCTGGTCCTATTTCTTGTATCAAGTATTACAAGTGGTGACAATTTCAAGTCGAAATCTGCAGCCGTTATCGAAATTCAGCTGTTTGAAGTTTTCATATTTTCAATAATTTTACCCAATAACATTTGTTTTGGTACGATTCGACCGCAGATGTTCTGTAAAATCACGTTTGAAATCTTTGGAGCACGTTTTCTCGAAATACTGTTTTTGCATAAACGCCCTTCTTGTACTCACTGATCAATTTCGTTTCTGAAAATAGAGTACCCTGGACTCCTATCAGAGACTAATCAGTCAAAAGCCGAAGGTTTCAACTTGAGTATCGAAAGTTGACTGAAAGGTTGAAACAAAGCTGAAATGTGGAAGACATTTCGAAAATCTGAAAATCCGTAGCGAACGTTGAATTTCGAATTTCAATTTTTTACTAGATTCTCTGTTCGACCTAGAGCCTGAAATTTGAGAAAGTTGAACATTTTATTAAAATCTACAAGCTGAAAGCAAAAGACCTATTTTCCAATGTCACAAGCTGAATCCGATAGCAAGCAAATGTTCTATTGTTTAATTTATGGGCATTAGTCCTGGTGAATATAGGAGGCAAATTTAGTCTGGAACAAAGCTCCACGTGTTTTTCCCATGAGAACAAACGGGAGCTTATGGCATGGATTCCCCTAATCCGATCGACCTGAAACTTTGTAAGTTTTATTTTTATTTAAGTATTGATTTTATTAGAACCAGTTTAGGAGACGAATCACAGGAAATTCAGAAAAAAAATCACCAAGTGTAAATAACGACCACCTTAATGTGTAAAGGAAGTTGTGTTCCTCTCAAGCATTCCTAACATCCTTCCAGTTTCCAGCTTACCCTCCCAGGCGAGGGTATGTTTGCAGTAACGAAACTACGGGGGGGGGAGGGTCTCTTTTCTAATTTACTCTCAACCCGAGCCCTGGAATCCACCCGGTCGAGTATTACTTCAGAGACGTCGGGGAGGCTGTTAGGGCTGTTTTAGCCCTCTTCTCATCTTGCCGAAAAATCGGCCTAGGTCGAAATGTAGCGAGTCGCTATGTGGACTCGAATCCGGGACCCCCGGATTCCGAGATCAGCGCACTATCTACTCGGCCGACCAGCCCCCCCCCCCCCCAATAATTTGGCAGTCGGCAAATTTTAAAACTGTTCATTTCACTTTTTCATTTTCTAAGAACGTTTGTTTGTTTGTTTGTTTATTTATTATTATTATTATTATTTTTCAATTTAAAAATATTTCAATTAAAACCTCGGTAAATTTTCAATTTTTTGAAAAATTTTGTCGGTTTATTTTTAGTTTTCAAAAAATATTAGTCGGCAAATTTTTCTTCTTCACTCCCCTCCCCCTCCCCCCAAACTGAAAGTCAAGTTTTGTCTCAGTACCCCCCGTTCCGACGCCACTAAGTGTCGCCCCTTTTGCATTTGTCAGCAATGGGCAATCACTCACTTAGTAACCTAGTTGCGTAACATACAGTGCGGGAATTTTACTTTTTCGCGCAGTGTTTTGTTAATACCATTAATTCGTAATTTTCCATTCAATAACATGCAAGAAAAATCGCAGTTTTCGTACATGTGTAAAAAAAAAGTTGTTCGTCGTACTTTTAATAGCCAACTCTGTGCCTAGGATTGTGCAGCGTCTGGAAGTCGAAACAATGAATAAGTCTGTCCGCCTGCCGCGTTCCAGAAATTTCGATGCCGAGATGCGGACACTTCACTTTTATTATGGGGCCACTCTGTTAAACAAAAGTGTGAGTTTATTGAGAAGAAAGTGTCAGTGTGTGATATATGAGAATACCGTTATAACATAACCATAGAATAAAGAAAGAAAGAAAGAAAAAAAAAAATACAGGAAAAAATACAATACAACATGGAAGGCTGGCAGTAGACGAAGAGGGCATATAGATAATTATTAATTGATATTGTTATATTGGTTTGGGCGAGTTAGGCGACCAAACACTCAACAATGGATGTACTGCGGCCGTGGTAAAGAAGAAGTTATGAAGGAAGAAAAACAGATGAAATAAAAGGAACCAGATATGACGTCAGTACTTTGAGAGTGTGGAACTGGGGCGGCTCAGGTTATTGACCATGAGGTGGTCACTGGAGTGGCGACTACCAAGACACATCTACACAGGTTACTGCATGCTCTATTATTGGACGCGCTGTGGAACGTAACCTCGAGAGTATTACAGGTTTGTCTGAGACAGAAAGAATTCTTTGCCTCTGTGAGACGAAGTTAAATAAGAAGTATACAAACTTCTGGTTGTCGCTTTTAATTTGTACGACGAGTTAACTAATTTCGTAACATTCGACGACATTAAGAGCTGTTTGTTGTGAGGCGCACAATGATAGACGGGTTGGTAAAAAATAATTAAAACGTTGGCAGCTAATCGTGTATATGTATGAGGTTTGTACCGGTGCTATAATTCGTACACTCGTTAACGTTTTAACACCTCTCGTGTTTTTTTTTTGTTCGTCGTTTTTTCTAAAAATCACATCGATTTTACGGGAAGACTTTTTGCGGCATTTAAAACGAAACTTTGTATTAGTGCTGTAATAATTACGTTTATAATTTAGTGGTTAGCTTCGACAAAATATCCTGCAATGAAAATTATACCCTACCGGTGAATGCTATTAATTTGTCGGTATTCGAAGATTTTTTCGTATTAAAATGTATAAAAATTGAAGTGGTTTTGTAATTTTCCAATGTCAAGATGCACTTTGCCGCCATGAATATTGAGTAAGTAACGGTCGTAAATAATGTCCCCTGTTTGACCGTCAGCAGAATCTGGAACAAGATTAAAGCGTTGCAGTTTTTTGCACCAGAGTTGATATTTTAGTCCCAATCAGCTGTGGCGGTGTTACGAGTAGTTTATGCCCCCGCATTTGGGGCCAATCTTGTCTGTTGTATATGTCAGTGTAGATTGTACATTAGGGTGGCCCTTAGAAATCAAATTTCGAAAATTTCAGCTCCCACCCCCTAGAACTGTTACTTCATATGAAAAAATGATCCCCCAAAATTTTCAACTCGATTAATTAATTTTAAATAAGTGGCCCGAATGAGGGATTTCATTAAAATGGAGATTGCGCGGTCGAGCGCGCTACTCATACGTTACAGTGCCGGGTAAAGAACGATGGTTTGCACGGTAAGCCTACGCTTGTAAAAGAACAGTTGGCGTTACAAATTTTTTCACCGCAGATTTTTCTGAATAACTTCTTTTGAAGGAAAAAGAGAAAACAAAAGAAAAACAGGGTGTCTGACCGTCATTTAAGTGATTTAACGTCATTTATTTTGGAAACAGGTCATTTAAACATTTAAAAATCAGCAAATTATACCTGGAAAAAGAGAACAAAGAATTTAGAATTGGAAAATTCTATTATAATGACCCCGCGTTGCAATTTTTATGCGAATGCATATTATTATCTATGGCGTGTATTCCAGAAGTTTCAAAAGATGTTCACGAATCACAAAATTCTGAGTGAGCAGCACTTCATTTTGTATATTTTGCATATTCTGGCATTCACTGCATATTTTGCACCAATTCTGCGTATTTTTCAAAGAATTTTCCCCAAAAAGTGACTTTCCTAGTTTCTTACTCAAAAATACCTACTGAAAATAATTCCCCCCCCCCTCCCCAAAAAAAAAAATCGAACAGACTTAATGATTAATGAATTGCAGAAAGCCTTTTAGAAAAATACATAATGTTCTTTAGCATGTGAGATACCTTTTCTCTTGCCCGCATCACATTCATCAGTCATCAAGAAATTATGAATAGGAGCAATATCTCCTGGGTGCATCTCCTATTAAAAAGAAGATTAGGCTTCTTAGATAAATACTTGGCTAGATCATTTTAAAATTAGATAAACATTGTCTTAGTATATCCAACTTAATTTTTTCATTAAAATCATATCCATATTAATAATTTATTATTTTAGCGCTTCCATAACAAATTGGGGGAGGTCATTTAAAGGTTATTTATTTTCGAAATTCGATTTGTTTTAGAAAGTATAAACAAATAACATTAAACGTTCATTAATTTTTTTAAATTCATACATAGGTATTAGGAATAAAAACAAACATTAAACATTCGTAACATTTTATTATTTCAATCATATTAAACTAAGTATTGATTTTTCAGAATTTGGGTACTGTGTTCTGTGTTCCGTCATACCTTGTATTAAAAATTGTTTTTATTCTTCGTCTTTGCTTATTTTTAAATTTTTGACTCTAAGGGACAATTCATAATTTCATTTTAGTTCACATGAATTAGGTTCTAACTGGGAAAAAAATCATAGAAAGTTGAAACTTGGTACATTGGTCTAATTATGTGTCCTGAACAACATACTAAAAGTCCCAACGAATCCGGCGCCGGCATCGTCCCCTAGGGGTCAAAAATGGGGGCGTAAAACTGTTTTTTGCTTATATCTCGCTAAAATTTGAGTTTAGAAAAAGAAAGTTCAAACAAATGTGATGGAAAATAAAAAAATACATAAAAACTCTCTTGCACATTTTTCCGTAGAGTGCGTAGGTCTTTTTTCCCCGGGTACTTTTTGTTAAATAAGTGATCAGCCAAAACTTCACAAGTCAACGGAACCCAGAAGCCAATAATTTGCTAATAAATTTAAAATGTTTGAAAAACTGGGTTCTATGAAGTTCAACACCTATATCTCAGGCCCTAATTATTGCACAATGCTGGTTAAGGTCTTAAAACACTCGGTGAATCAAGCTCCTTGTGAATCTTTTTTGATCACTCAAATTCGTTCAGTCTGAGGAGAGTTATGACGTAACAACCAACTCAATCTCACTACTCACACGCATTTCTTCCACTCATTTGTCCATTACTCACGAACTACTTGACCTACAAAGTTCATCTTAGTCTAAGAACACTCAGTGAAGCAACTTCTTTCATATGCTTTTTGATCACTCAAATCCGTTCAGTCTGAGGAGAGTTATGATGTAACAACCAACTCAACCTCACTACTCACACGCATTTCTTCAACTCTGGAAGCAAGAGAAAAAGAGTTTTCAGAATTCTTGCTGCAGATTGGTAATGGTACTTTTCCTCATTCTGGCTCTCAAAATGGGAACATTATAGAATTACCTGCGAGCATAATTTCTCAGGACATTATAAGAGATGTCTATGGTGAAAAGTTTGACGCTCCAAAGGATGTCTTGAAATTTTCTAATGTTGCAATTCTGGCACCAAAGAATGATCATTGTCAGAAGATCAACGACAAGATTTTGGACTTGGTTCCTGGAGAAGCCAGTAGTTTAAAAATCCAAGTACAACCTGGAAGCTATAAAACTGCAAATATGGTGTGAAAGGAGGTCCTGTAATATGATAACTTTATAAATTTTTGTAATTCTCAAGATGCATTGTAAAGGTAGTATCTGGCTTGACAACAACATATTATACGGATAGGAAAAGAGAAGGAGAGAGCATGAGGGGGAGAGTTTTGTGTTTAGTAGATTGGAAATTTCAACCCTCTCTTCAGTGAGCAGTACCTAAGTGTCGAGTATAGTCCGAAATGCGTTTTCGATTCAGTCATTAAAAAACTCCCTTTCCTCCACTAACTGTATCCTCTTATCTTTTCGAACATTTTGATGCCCTGTGACCCAATCCCTACCTGTACCAAAAAAAAAAAAGAAAGAAAAAAAAAAACCGTTCTAGTAAAATAAAGTTACTGTACGTTTTCAAGTCAATTTACTTAAAGAGACCACACGGTTACTCTCTTTTCAAGAATTTCAACATTTTCAACGCTCCCCCATTCCCTGAAAAATGGTGCCTTCAACAGCGTTAATAATTTGTACTCTTCTATTTCAACAGCTGATTTGATGTTGTTTATAGCTTAGTTTTGCGATCTGGGTCAGTGGTTCAGGGAACGTAAGGAATGAAAAAATAAAATTTGAGAAATGAGTTGATTTTGTGTTTTTTTTTAAGGTCACCGAGTATAATTTCGAAAGATATTGAAAGTAGACTCTCCTCGAATTGACACCAAATACTAGTTATTTTTCGAGATGCATAATAACTCATTTATAGAAATTTAACTTTACTGGACTTGATTATGAGACTGATTTTTGTATCCAACCCATCGAATACTACTATAGGGAGTTACATTCAAACCTTTCAATGTCTTAAAAATCTAGCCTTCCTTCTTTTTTGGGGAAACACTCGGATTCTGAGGATTCTAGCCAGTTAGGCTGGTAGACAGACAGTCAGCCTGATGTAGAGGTCTGGTTAACCGAGTGGATAGCGCTTTGGTTTCGGAATCCTGAGATCCCGGGTTAGAGCGCACGTAGCAGCTCGCCTGATTACGACCTAGGCCGGGTTTTTCGGCCAGAAGGGAGGAGGGCTAAGACAGCCCTAACAACCTCGCCGACATCTCTGCGGTAATGCTCGAAAGGACGGATTCCAGGGCTCGGGTTGAGAGTAAATTAGAAAAGAAAACAGTCAGCCTGATGCGCTAATAAACAGAAAAATCGACAGACCACCGCTGAATATAGCACAATTTCAATTGGGTTGCGGCACGGGTTAATTTTTTTTCGACCTTCAATTTTTTTCACTTCACTTTTTTATAAAAATGAACGGAACTGGAGGGGTCCTGCGTAAAAGATAAAAATATTTTTTTTTTTACAGTAGTAAATAACGACCACCCTACTGAGCATCTTATAAAAACTCAAAACTCTATGCTAAGGAGTATACTGGACGTGCACTTAAAAGATAAGATAAAAACAAAATCCATTGTAAAACAATTGGGGACAAAAAGTATCGGATATAAAATCAAAACACTAAAATTTAAATATGTTGGCCACATGGCGAGAGGGAATCCTGAGAAATGGAACCTGCAATGTACTCTTTGGACCCTATTGGATCATAGCAGAGGTAAAGGCTGACCAGCCACGCGCTGGATAGATGAAATCTTAAAACTGCCAGGGCCCTACTGGAAACGGACAGCAACAAACAGGAAGGCTTGGGAGAAAGTAACAGAGACATATGCCCAACGGTGGTGGTGGCGGCTCACAGACATGACAGAAAGAAATAATAGAAATGCAACAGTGTACACCTACTCCAATGTCAAAATAAAATTAAAAAAATAGTAGATGAGCCCAATAAGGCCTAATCAGTGGCGGATCCGTGGGGGGGGGGTGGTCCGGACACCCCCTTCGGGCCGAAGAAAAAAAACGTTGCGAAATCACATTATACATATAAAAATGTAGTGGGCGGGTACACCTGCGGTGCTGTAGTCCTGCGTGGACTTCAAAATATATCAAGAATCAACTGAGACATCCATCTCGGTTTTTTAGGGGGCGGAGGTGGAAAAAGTTTTATTTTCAAAACACCCCCTTGGAAAATTTTGAGATCCGCCACTGGGCCCAATGTACCGATCTTGAACAGCGGAGTTGTTCCTTCAAGATGTGGCAACACTGTCCACTTGTTGTTATCTTGATATCAGTCAGCCGGAACGAGATATGGCGGCTGATATTTTTTCAAGAACGAAAAAAGTGCTGTGCTATGTGACCGTGCCCGAAGAAAGGATACAATTATGGGTAGAAAAACTAGTTTTCAGCTTTTAACAGTTTCAGATAGAGGGAACCTTCCTCTTTTGAATGCAATTAGTTCCAGCATCGTAGCCTTAAAAATTAGTGCTCATTTCTAAAGTTAAGATGCTGAAGCAAATTGTATTCAAAAGTAAAGCACTGTAAACACGAGTACGCGCATACGCCATTTTGGATCCAACCGCGCCCGTCGATGCCGAATTGACTACGCAGTACGGTCCGCGTAGTATGGATTCTGCATCCACGGGCACGGTTGCATCCAAAATGGCGTATGCGCGTACTTGTGTTTATATGTCCTCTATCAAAAAAGAAAGGTTCCCTCTATCTGAACTCGTCAAAAGCTCAAAATTGGTTTTTCACCCATATGTATCCTTTTTTCGGGCACGGTCACCTATATGTATATTTTTTGCGTAACTTGGAGAATTCATTGTTTTAGTCCGATGGAATTTATCCGGAAATCAAACGTTAGATGATTAATTGTAGTTGGTTAACAATCGACGCCAGAAAAGTGAAATTTGACCATTATTTTAATTTGACAAACTAATGTTATAAATTTAATTACTAATTATTTTGAAAAAAAAATATGTTTATAATTAATTTCAAAAATCAATACTTTAAAAATAAGTCATCAAACATTTTTTTATTCAATTAATAAAATTTTTAGTTAAAATAGATTCAATTGGAATTGGTATAAACGTATGGAGAGCGTTGACCTTGAAAATGTTTTTGTTTATAAAAGTGCGAATATGTACTCAATTGGCACACTTAAAACAATTTCTGCGAGTAAAACCAATATTTTTGATTAAACTCGATTTTTAGGAATTTTCAAAGCAAAATTGAAATCTTTCTTATGGAAAGTTCTATGTTACACTACCCAGGTGCGCGATTCCTGATTATTCTTGGATTTTAAAGAAAATTTAGCTGGGGTGTTTTCAAACCTACTACAACAGATTATGCCTTTAGGAGCACAACTTTTCGATAAAGAACCTTTTCTCCGACCAACCTACCCTGTATTTTAGATCGCGTGAAGGAAAATGAATATTAGCACCAGAAGCTCAAACTTCGAGTGGATCTATGAATATTATACTATGTGGGACGACATCTTAATTGGAAACTTGAATATTTTTCCAAATTTCAGATTTGCTTATGACTGATCAAAACTTTATTAAGGCCCATTACAGCAGTTTTTAACTCTTTGACAATGTTTAAAACTGTTTAACGTTTTTCTACGGACTTTTTCAAGAATATTCTGAGGCCTGATTTAAACTATTAGGACTTTTCCGATTAGTTTAGAGTGGACTCTGGACTAGCCCTGCCTCTGAAAGAAAGATTAGGATACCATAACCTCCTCCCGCGAAACATTCAATCTCAGAGATGTTAAAAACTTCTTTTTTTCTTGCTTCGAAAAATTGCACTTTTTTTATTTACCAAAACTGCTTTACTTCTATTGAAAAATAATTATTCGAATGAAAAATCGTTTGTCCTCCCGCTCCAATGATATCTAGTGATTGCCATCCGTGCCCCCAGGCTGGTCCGGTAGAAGAATTTCTTATGGGGTGAATTTTATATAGTATTGACGCCCATTTGTAAGCAATGCCAATAAAATTCCTTCAATGTTTAGGAACATTTATGTGAAAAAACTCCATTTTAGAGGATTGTGGAGGTGAAAAGGGTAACCCCTCTTAGAACCGGTTATGTCCGCAAGAGCTAATGTTGAAAAACCTGCAAAAGTGATCTATTCTTCGAATGAATATCGAGGGCCGCGGCCGAGCACTGACTCCACATGGGGGAAAACTTCCATTAGGCAACCATACTACCTTTATATATCACACATACAAAATGCAAAAAGATAATTTCCCCTCGACTAATCTTTTTCTCTAAACGCGAATGCGGATCAATGCGGGGTAAATGAAAATCTTCAAATGGGAAGGTCTAGTTTCTTTTTAGATGAAAACATTTTTTCTCTCCCCGAAAAGGTGGGCTCAAACGTACCACCAACTTTGGTTTCTTAAACTAAATGATATCAACAAAATATCGAAATATGCTGGGTCGCTGATTTCGAAATTCACATCACATTTTTGAACCAGTTCCCGATTATAGCTCAAAATCGAAATTTTCACACCGAAAATGGGCAAAATTAACTTCGTTTGAAATACTGAATGAAGAACCGGGGTTCGCCGATTTCGAATATCGCGTATAAGATTTTTAATCCAACCCCAGCTTAGGGCCAAAAATTTTAATTCTGTATTCAAACTGGGTAAAATTGACTTTGGTTGAAGAAGTGAACTACTAATCGGGACAGGAATATATTTGTTAATTTCGAATATCTCATCATATCAAAAGTTCACTTTTGAAAAGATAGGAAAAAAAAATAGCCAAATTTATCTCTCCTGGAAAATTAAACGAAGTAACGAAACAGGAGTTTTGGAGTCCCTGATTTCGTAAATTTCACTAGATTTTTCATCCATTCCGAGTTAGGCTTCAAATTTTGAAATCTCATAATTAGGATGGACAAAATTGACCTTACTCGGAAATTTGAATAATATATTGAAATCAAGGTTTCTTGGGTCATTGATTCATCAAATTTCATCAAATTTTTCATCCTACTTGATTCTGACCAATCCAAAAAGTCATTCCTGAAATGAGCAGAAGTGATCTCATTCGGATATGGCTTCAAAGAAATCTGATTCTGATATGGACGTAGGCTACGTAAAATGTTCGTTAGGCTGAAGAATCTTTTCTTTTTTTTTTTAGTGATAAAAGACGACGAGTATTAGGAGCTATGAACTAGAGAAAATTTAGTCTATTCTGAATGACACTGGCTCTATAAAAAAAAAAAAAAAAAAAAAAAAAAAGTTAAAAAAGAAGAAAGAAGATTGACTATTTGCATGGCAAATAAAAAAAGCGAACTAGTTCACAAAAAAAAAGAAAGAAATTGTAGAAACTGCAACTCAGTGTTATAAAGGACTCTGTGTCGGGTATTGTCCAAAGAAATCTAAGTTTCTCTGCGAACAGAAAAAGAAGCAGTATCGCCTTTCCTAGAAAGCGAAATAAAGTCGACATTTAAAAAGCTAAAAATAAGGAAAGTGGCTGGCCCTAACAACATTGATTTTAAACATTTTGGAGGATCTCTTTATCCTGCAAGTAAAAGACATATTCAACCAAATGCTCGAGATGGGATAGTTACCTCTTACCCGTGGAAATGGCTGAAATCATCCTATTGTTCAAAAATAAAGAACTACAGACCTACCAGCTTAACCTCAAATCTGAGCAAACTTTTTATGAAAGTTCTAGAGAACAGAATGTACTAACAACTAGATAATTGTCCAAGTGCAAAGCAAGCAACCAGAGACGAAACTTGTTTTCAGTTGGGGGGGGGGGGGGAGAAGAAAATTTTGCCGACAAATATTTTTTTTAACTAGGAATTCGCCGACAAAATTTGTGTAAAACATTGAAAATTTGCCGATTTTTCAATCAAAATATTTTCTAATCGAAAAAATAAAACAAACAAACAAACATTCTTAAAAAATGAAAAATTGAAAAGAACAGTTTTAAAATTTGCCGACTGCCAAATTCTAGGGGGGAGAGGGGACCCCCACATTGTTTTGTCCCTGCAAGTAGGTTTTATAGAAAAAATTTCAGCCGCCGACCAGATATTCATTCCGAACCAAATTATAGAAAAAAGCCTTAGAGTACAATCCAGGATGTTTATTGACAACAAAGCATTTGATATAGTGGCCCACTCTTACTCATGTCCCTTCAAAGTTTACAAAGTTGAAAAATTCGTATAAAGGCTCTTCCGCCTATGTGAAAATGGATGAAAAAAGAAAACCATTTGATATCCAAGCGGAGTCAGGCTGGGCGATCCGTTTTCTTCTAACCTTTTTGATGCTGCCCTAGAAAATTTTTTTAACAACTTAGACTGTATGGACTGAGGCCTACTTTCTCAATCTCTAGTTAGCGCTTATCTAGTGGTTAAAGTACCGGCTAACTATTCGGTAGATGGAGTACCGAATGAGGATGTCTAATGGTTAGCTAACAAGTGATTTGACTGGAGATTGAGAAAGTGGGCCTCAGAGAGGAATAACTATAAATGGTAAAAGGCTAAATAACTCCTCAGGTATGAGGATGACGCGGTACGGATCACATCCAGCCTAGAAGAGCTTGAAATAATGGTCAAGGAACTGACTGAAAGTAGCAAGGAAGCTGGGTTGGAAATTGACGTAGAGAAAATCAATATTCTTTTGAATCCAAAAATTAAAGAAATAGTCATAATTAATGGTCAGGAAATAGAATGGCTAGATGGGGTAGTATACCAGGATCAGATGACCTAATTTAAAGATAAAATATTAGAAAGGAAATTAGCAAACGAATTAATTACAGTTGGAAAAATTACTGGTCCCTCGAAAATATTTTCAAAAGTAAATTCACTTACAAAACTAAATTAAAAATCTGACCATTCTGCACTCTGTCAGTCCTGACATATGAGGCACAAATCTGGGTATTAAGACAAATACCGAAAGACTGCGAACGACGCAAAGAGCAATGGAAAGAAGCTAATTGGGTGCTAGAAAAAGAGACAAAGTCAAAAATAAAGTAATTATAGGGGAAAAACAGGCGCTGTGAATGTAACCCATTCCATAAAAAAATTGAAGAGCAATTTTTCAGGTTGGATATCGAGACAGGTGGAGAGGTGGACTTTATGGAGTGGATACTCCTGCAAAGTAAAAGATCAAGGGGTAGATCGCGGATGAGGTGAATAGATGAAATAAGAAGGGAGGCGAGGATGAAATGGAGCCAAGATGCTGAAGGGGTGAAATGGCATGTGTGCGGGGAGGCATTTGCCTGCAGGTGAGGTATGTACAGTGGGGGACGGCAAAGGGGTACCCCAGGGCGGATCACTGCGATGGCATAAGCTTATTGGGAAATCGTACGATGTATTTTGTTTTTGTACTTTCTTTAGCCTTAATGTGTGACCTAAACCTCAAGTCCCATGTACAATACTGTCCGCGTGCTGCCTAAATAAATAATTAGGCTAAAGAAATAAGTAAACAAAACGAAAAACTGTAAGCATTAAACCCCAACAAAATGAAAAAGTGAACGCAATGGGGTATTTTGTTGTGCAAAAACGTTGAAAGTGAACGCAATATGTTATCAAGCTTCGCAAAAATCCTAAAAATTAGAGTTATCAGTGCGAGTACAGAATTGCAGCCATGTTCGTGAATCAGATTATCTCTGGGGGCGCTCTTTCAAAATGAATTATTTCACTGTCTGTCTTCATATCAGGGTTCGTAAATTTTGGGCATGTACAAATGCAGGACGAAGGCTCTTTTTGTACTTTCGTTTTTGTTCTCACATTTATGATCTGGTTCCCGTCTCTGTTATCACTGCCCCGTTTTCGTGTGTTCTACGCCGACCCGAACCAAGTCGATTCACCTTTCTTTTTTCCTTCGTTTCAGAAATGTTACTATAAAGTTCAACGAACTAGCCTAATGAATGGTTCTCAGATAGATGCTCACAAAAAGAAGGGAGAAAAAAGAACGTTCGTGTGATTATAATATGAAAATTTATAAAAATAGATGATTTTATTAGTTTAACGAAGCCGACGTTAATGGATCTTATTATTCCGACTTCACAGACTGTTCTAAACTCTGAAGTTAGTAAAATTTGAAATACGCAACAAAAAATAATTTCAGGTTTTTATATCCAGTTTTGAACAATATCTCGAAAACTGGACACGTTATTGTGAGGCGAGCTCAGCGAGGGTTATATTTTGTTTTTATTGTCCGAGCTATACACCCAGTCTTGTCTGCCAGCGCGCAATGAAAGAAAAATTACGCGCTGCCGACATCGAAAAATCGGCTATCATAAAAGGTGCGAGTTCCTAATTTTTCCGTGTCCATCGGAGGTCGTATTCATTTTCATCCAGGCAAATGAAGACGAAGTTCACGATACAACGACTTGTTCGTCTTTTTGCGGTGTGCGAATTAAGAATAATGAGTACAGGGTTACAACTGTAGAATTTTGTGTCGATAAGATTCCCAAAAATTCCCAAAACTCTGGCGATTGAAGTGGACGTAGTTAAGTCACGAATACCTGACTACTCCCAAGACGAAATCCATGCTGAAGAAACGATCTGGCATCTCATCGCTGAATGCTGCAACCCCAACAAATTACAAGGACTATCTGCAGACCGCAAACTCTTGAGAAAAATCTTCGAACGATTAGAGCTCGTTTTATGTTTATAGCCTAAGTTCAATAGCTCGAGTATAAAAATTCATTTTGGCTCTCTCGGGTGAAACTTCAGTTAGGTTCGCCGTGACTTTCAGGGTAGAAACTAGAATAGTGTCCTGATGACGTACAATGAATTTTAGCTGGTCGGTGCTATTCTTCTTATTTGCATTTATTTATGGCATAGACCTCCCAATTCAAGTACTGATTGAGCGGGATAATATTTGAAAATGTCTTCAAAAGTTGAGGCAGTTAAATACTGATTAGCACTAAAGAAGATCTCTCCAACTCTCTCGAAGTCCAATACGTCTCTCTTATTCAGTCTATCTTGTCTGCCTAGCATCTACTATATAACCATGTCCCTAAGAGAGGAACTCCTCCGTCAGTCAAAATACAGGATCTAAAAGTTTATATCTTTTAAGCTATGCATTCACAACGTCTCTGTCTCTCGGTTTCCCTTTTCTTCCCCTCGTATCCTTCAAAAAGTATAAGAACCTGGTGTCCGTTATCTTCTCCAGTTTATCCGATAATCCTAATCCGGAATTCGAAAACTCAAGTTATTCATTTCCACTTATCTCTTCTCCGAGGTTTACTTAAACAAGCGAAGAGAAGCGCCACGTAATGGTCCAAAATCGTGAAATCGAAAGTACGAATTAGAAAATTGAAGTTCAGATAGAAAATGCCGGGGAGAATCGTGAGTAAGGGGAGGGGGGCGCAGTTAAAACGTCTGACTACTGACCTTTTTTTTTTGTCTATTATGTTGGAAATCCAGTCCTACTTAGTGTGAATGGGAGGGGGGGAGTTAGAAACCGATGGTGCTATTGAAATTTCAAAATAATCGGAGGTAACCATATTCTGTAACGATACATTGTATTTTTATATCCTGAACAGCTACCCTGTCGCCGTCTTGTGGCGATAATTGAAAATTTTTCAGAAGAAAATAAGTCATTGTTGTCCCTGATTTGAAGGAAAATTGGCGTCCAGCTTACTTAGTCATGCGAGCTCTCATTCTTACCATTTTTATTGTTAAAACGAGGGGGAGCAAAATAATACTAGCGCCTCTCAGCTTCTGGATGAGGAGCAAGCACTCCCTTGCCCCCGGCTCCAGTGCCCACGAGTTCAAATCAAAAACTGATAGTGCTGTATGGGTGCGCTCCTTACCTTAGATCACTGAAATCAAATCTGAACTACTTTCTTCGTTGTTTTTTGGATCCGTTTGTACGTACTATGCTTTTTTATGTAATCCGGTCAACATCGTGTCACCAATACATCTTCTTAGCAGGGCTGTATTTGGGATTTGGAGGCTCTGTGTGTGTGTGGGGGGGGCTTCCTCCTTCCTTCTCCCCACTCGTGGAAATTCCGACTATCAATTGAGAAACTGGGAAGTCAGCCAGGGAAATTAAACAGTGATAACCTTTTTTTTTCTTTCTTGTCCACTGAAATTCTGAGAGTCAAAATCGAAAAAATAATGAGAAGAGAAGTTTTTCTTTCGTTGCTCGTCAACTGGAATTTGTAAATTTCAGTCAAGATTTTTGGTGTTTCCTCTCTCTTCCCTAGAACATGCTCTTTGCGCCAACCCTGAGACTTATATACTAACAACTCCAGCCACATTAAGCTTGAAGATTTTCACAAATTTGATGAGAACGCTACACAACTTTTGTAGTCTCATTAAAAATTATATGGGACTCTTACAGCTTTTTTAAGGTCGCATCAAACTCTTCAATACTCACTCAAACTTCGTTGTGGGACTCTTAAGCGCATTTAAAATTCTTTGGGACATTTTTAGCTATTTCTACGACTCGCAGACTTGCTTATAACTCTATCAGATACTTTTAGCCTCATCCAAGCATGTTTAAGCCTCATCTAAACTCGAAAGTGCTGAACAACTTTTCTAAACTGGTTTAGAATTCTTTTAGGACCGTTTAACCTTTTCAAAACTTCATACAAATCCTTAAAACTTGATGAATATGCTGTAAGAGCGTACGACTCATAGATTCGCTCAAAACTCGTTCAGATACTTCTACTATCATTCAGGCCCGTAGCCAGCCATCTGCAGTAGGGGGTGCTGACTGTTTATCGGGGGGGGGGAGGCTTGAGGATACACATAGTATATACTGTAAAGATTGCTACGAGGCAGTAGTGTAGCCAAGGGGGGCGAAGGGGGAAATGCCCTCAAGGCACCTGAAATTGAATTGTAAAATATGCAAAAATGAGCAATTTTCCGCCTTTAAAACACGTTTTTTCGAAAAAATTTTGCTCGAGCAGTAATTTTACCCTCATTTTTAATAAATAATCTTCTAATATTGGCAATTTTTAAAAAATACCTCAATTTTCGACTTTTTCTCCCCTGAAAATCTTATTTTGAAGCCCCTCCACCCTTGGAAAAATCCTGGCTGCGCCACTGATTGAGGTTGGTCTCAAAATTCAAAGTAAAAACTGGTGATTCAGCTTACCGACAACCCATTGAAAAAAAAATTGAATATATCGTGTGAAAAAAGATTAACACTTTTACAACGATAGAATTTTCGAACTTTTGGAAGTAAAATATTCTATTTCTGTCGACTTATCAAGTTATCAGTGTTCTCAAACAGCCATACAGGCATTTAGCCATTAATTTTCAATATGAAGTGGATCGCGAGACTACCACTATCTTTGTGAATTGTAATGTGACAGAAGAAAAAGTACTGCGGGTCTGATACTGCTGGATGGACACTCGGGCCTTTTTCTTGTGACACGTGATATAAAGAACGACAAACACACGATTCGTCTATCTTTCAAAGCCAAATCAGGGTTGATAAGTTTATAAATATTAAAATGTAGTGGAAAGTAGAGTTTTGAACAAAACTAGCGAGAAAAATATATGGAATTCGTTATTTTTATTCACGAAATTTTGCCAGGGGGGCTTCGGTAAGCGCTAGGGGGTGCTTTAGCACCCTTCTGGCTACGGGCCTACCATCATTTAATATCTGGTTTAAGGGTCTTCCAAACTTGATTAGGACTCAATAAGGAGCTTTTAAACTTGATTGAAATGCTGTAAGACTCCCGGATTATTTAAAATTCTCCGAGACACTTCCAACTTTTTTAAAAACTGCACTAAGCTTTTTAACTCTTTTCAACCTCGTTTAAAGCGCTATACGGCCCGTCTACATTTCAGACTCATTTAAACTCTTTCAAACCTATTAAGCTCCTTCCAGATTTTCTCAGGACTCTTCCAGACTGAATTAAGACTCAGTATGACTATTTATGTGGTATAAAACAGGAGTGGTAAGAAGCGGCTCCTGTAGGTACTGTGGAGAAGAGGAAGAAACCTCGATCCATATCATATGTTGGTGCTCAGTAATAGCCGGGACAAGACGCGAAGCATTGGGCTAGAATATCCAGCACCCAGTGAAGTCAAAGGGATAGAGCTAAGTAAAATTCTCACTTTGGCTATAAAAGTGAGGCTACTGAGCTGATCCTTAACAGCAACTTGAGGAATAGTGCAATGAACTGTAAAGTCTGAACGCTCGGCGCATAAAGCGCCACCTCACACACAAATGAATGATAGTACGACTCTCTGAAATTTGATAAAAATGCCTTAAGACTGATCCGAACTTATTTGAAACTCTTTCATACCAGGTTGTTCCAGGAGCGCGGGAAGAAACATTTTTCCGAGGGGGGGGGGCACTTATGAAGAAATTTTTCGGGCAAATAATAATAGTATGGCGGTATAGCGATTAAAATATTTGTTGGAAAAAAATTCAGAAGGCCTGTGTAATTAATAATGGACTTTAATTCAGTTATATACCTGTAATTTGAGTTTGACCGAGGTGGCAAAATGATACTTTTGCCCCGTGATCAGTTGATGGGGGGGGGCAAATGCCCCTCTTGCCTCCCCATCTCCGGCGCCCCATGGGCTCTTCTAAACTTAACACTCTTTCATGTTATTCCAGAGGTCTGTTCAAACTCCCTAAGACTCTTCTGAACTCATTTAAAACTTACTTCTATACTTTTTCAAGCCCTATAAGGCTGATTCAGGCTTCTTCAAAATTATTGTCAGTTTCCGCCAGGCTTGATCAAGACTTAACATTTTTTAGAAGAAACCGATTCTGAACTTAGGTTATTTCTAGCGGAACGATGAATTTATTTTGAAAACTTTCTTACGATAAATACATGTTTTTGTTTGAGAGTTACGATGAGGTGGGGGAATGTATTTTTGTGCCTCTCTAGAAGTGCAAAATGGTGAGCCAATTCTTACACTTCTGATGCAAATTCATCCGTTGCGGAGGATAAAAATAATTACCTATATACAATACATAGGATCACTTGGTGGAGTGTATGGCGATGCACGCATGCCAAATTGGCTCCCCGAACCCCACACCCGTGGCCCCGGAGACTATCTTTTCGAGTATTGCGTCGGTAACGAGAGAGACGTCTTGAGGCTGGCCCGAACCCTCATTTCGCCTATCCTAATACTCAGAATGGTGTGGTGGGACGTATGGCGATGCACGCATGCCAAAGTAGCCCCTGAGACACCGCGCCCCCGGCACCGGAAACTACCCTTTCGGGTATCGCATCAGTACCGAGGGGACCTAATACACAGAATGTGACTAACACTAATTATTCACCTATTTATTCATCGCTCTCTTTCCGGCATCCATAGTCGGTATTCTCTGCTTTGGGGGGAGGGGGGTCGAGGATGGGGCCAGCTCTATATCAAACACGATTTGTATTATATTTGCGGCGTTAATTAACACATTAGGTAAGTTAGAGTAATAAAGAGGGAAGAGATTTACATTTTTTAGATTTTTCATCTTATGTTAAGAATAAAGGGTGATAATTGGGAGAAGAAATAATTGTTTGCTATACCCCGGAAAAGTCCGAGTCACCGCCTTCGCATCGATGTTAAAATCTACGAAAATCAGGTGTTTTTTTAGAAAAGTTGTTAAGGGGGTCCGAACTCCCTCCTTATAGCTCGGAGCTATTACCCAGTGTTAAAGATGTACAATTTAGGACAACTAAAATTAAATACCAACATTTTAGCTGAAACAATCATCAATGTCAATCACTAATAGCGTATAGCAGACGAGTAACATAAACTACACTTTTTTCCACCAAATTACGAACGGAAAATCCGATCATATGATAAGATCTTGAAAACACATACCATAAATTTTAAAACTCATTGAAATTCACCGTATTTCGCATTATTTCAAACTCTGCCTCCCACATCGGGAATAATTATTCTGCAAGTCTAGTCTTACAGTCAGTGGTTTCCACTCTGCAATTGCACTGTTACACCGAAAATTACCGAAAAAAACAACGTTATTTTGTATCAGCTTCTTGCCCACTTTTCATATGTAGGGCAATTAAAGCAGCATTTTACGTTACATGTGCAATTAATGTAATTAATGGTTTTAATTAATAAAATATCAGTTCAAAAGATCATCTGATAAGATTCTTGTTTATGAGCCATCTTGCGCGAACCTTAAGCGCAGCATCCAACCGGCGGCTCGTAATCGTTATCGTTGGTATAATAAGATTTTTTTTTTTAATTCAATAGTACTTATTGGCGCATACCATATTACTGTCAGGTAATAATAGTTGAAAGGCAAAAAAACAGAATATTAAATACAGTTGCCTAGCAGCTCGAAAATAAATTAACGCGGTAAAGAAAGAGGAAGTGTGAAATTTTTAACTCTCATTGTGTGTTACTCAAGCCGGCAAAAAGTCCTCTGGGACTGTTGGTTGAAAAAGATGACTGAGCTATGAAAGAAAAGATTGAATAAATTTACTGTCACAAAGCGGACCCGCTTCGCGGATAATGTCATTGAGTCGGCCAAAGTAAAATTGATGAAAGTAACGCATTGAATGTGATCTTAGCTGCTAATTTCGCAACAACTTTTCAAGATAATCGAAACTACTAACTTACTTAGGAACCATGATTAAGACTTTGGCAATCCGGTGGAGATTCTTCTTCACAATAGTCTAATTTAACCGATCCTTTTTTATGGGTTTCCCCATGAGGGGGTGTTGGATTAAGCTCGCCAGAACTGACTATAACAGGATAGCAGTAGACTACTAGCCAACAAGTGGACTGCCGCCGTTCTTTGGTGTGCCTTTAGTAAATTGCTTTCGGAAGTCGGACTCCGCTTTGTCACTCGGTGGGGCTTCTCGAGTTCACCGGTTACCTAGTGGAAACTGAAGTATGCGTGCCCATTTCGCGCGAATAGGGTAGAGGGACCTATTCTTTAGGCTAGCCGGTGAGTCCAACCCCTGTGCATACTCGACCCAAAACTACCTTGTACATCGAGTTGTGAGCCTTGTTTTAGAATTGGATAGTGTCGATACCTTCTGAGGCACCATTGACAATCCTGAATAGTTGCAAGCAACGAGGACCAAGTGACGGATGAACCCGCTGAGAGATGGAGATGTGTGACATCAGCTCGTGCCACGAGGGTCTTGTCGGTACCTCTAGTTGGAGTCTCAGCTTGCCACAATTGGACTACTGTGTTCAAGATAGGCTCGATGCTCACTGTTCTGCACATTCAAAGGCTCGGGGAACCTGCCACGAGCGAAGCGACCTCACTCAACGAAGGCGTGGTGTGCAGTCTCATCGCCATTGTCAAAAGGCAAGCAGGCGATTCCCATCTTCAGTGGAGGTACGTGGCGAAAACGTCGTGGCCTAAGAGGGCTTGACCCAGCCATAATGACAGTTGGAAGTTGGCCTGAAGGCGTGCGGTATGCTCAGGAATTATAGCTACCTAGTCCATTCTCCCGTTAGTGTTTTCTGCCAATTCCGTTGCCAGCTGTCAATCGTCTGTATGCGGTATCGCTGTTATAGTTGCCGAAATGGTCTTCTTCAAGAATATTTCCTGGAAATTAGACGCTGTCACCCTAGTTACCCGGTTGTCACTTTATGGATAATCAAGTGACAATAAGGTGACGAGAATTTATGCTGGAAAAAAACCCTCGTTACCTGGTTGTCACTTTATGGAACACCAAGTGACAACAAGGTGGAAAGAATTCATACTGGAAAATTCGACATTGTCACCTCAGTCACCCGCTAGTCACACAGTGTGTCAACTTCCAATTTCATCGACGGACAGAAGGGTAAAGCACATAGAAATGAAAATTTGATGACTGGTAGAGCGCCATAGAAACCGCAGTGCATCCTATTCGCAGTAATGGTAGCCAAGAATTACTCATGAGAAGGTAAAATTCAAATAGGATTATAGTAGTTACATTCCAGTAACCAACTAGTCATGCGAATTTAAAGGAGAGTTTTCTTTTCCTCTACAATTTGGAAATCTTAATTTGCAGATATCCTCTGTGACTTACCATTGATACAAATAACTGGAAAAAAATTCTAAAAATTATACGATGATTTTTGTAGAATATCTAGAAAATTGTACTCTATGGTACATTATCGCAATTTATTTTCATCATTTTGAAGATATTATATGGGACTTAGAAGCCCTTCAGCTATCGGAAAAAAGCCTAAAATTATAACAATTTTTGGTTTTCTGAAAAAATTGGACCATGAGCAATATGGTCGAATTATCTTCATATTTTTACTAACAGTGATAACGAGAAGTGCACCATAGGCCAATGTGATAAAGCCAACGGCCGAACAATAACATTATTTTGCTACTGCATTAGTCCCTATGTTACTACCAGGTTGCCAATATGGTGCGACTTCTCGTTCTTCACCCGGTATAAAAGTTAGTGTAAGTTTGTCTTTTTGTGTGATTGTTCGAGGTTGGCGGATGAACCATAAGAGCTGGGTGGTTTGTACTTTCTGGATGTGCTCGTATGAACTCGGAATAGGCTTTAGGCTGTAACAAATTTCGGTACCCTAATTAGGAGAGGCTCTACAAAATTCCCCCCCCCCTGTGGGCTCCCTAATTTTTTTCCAACTTGAACTTTTTGGAATTACTTTACATTGAACTTCATACTATGTCAATATTAGATGGCGGTAACTGTCTCTCTTCAGAGATTATTAGGAGGTTGAAAATCTGAAATTTCCAAAACGAGCCCAAAACGCCTTCTATGTATTTAATTGCGTATTATAGAAGAAATATTTAGAAAAGTGGAATGGGAAAATATGAGGATACAGATAAATTGTGAAAAACTGAACTATCTAAGATTCGCGGACGATGTTGTACTGATAAGCGGGGATATACACGCTACAGGAAATAGGAGAAAAAATGACAGAGGTAAGTGCAGAGGCGGGTGTAGAAATAAATACAAGTAAAACAAAACTATTATCCAATATGGAAAGGGAATGTATACCACAATACAAGAAACGGAAATAGAAAAAATCTCCGAATTCGACTATTTGGGACAGATACAATCGTTTGAAGACAGAACAAAGAGAGAGATAACTAAGAGAATAAATAAAGCGTGGGTAAGCTTCTGGACTTTAAAAACCATGTACGAAGGTAAAATGAAGATTGAAACAAAGATGAAAATATTGAAAAGATGTGCTCTACCAGTCCTCACCTATGGAGCCCAAACGTGGGCCCTAACGAAGAAGCTAATAAAAAGGTTAACTACAACAGTGAGAACAGGGATGAAACTAGGGGGCACGGGAGGGCAGCTCCCCCAAGCCTCCGCCGGAGTTGAGAAATTTTAGTAGATGGATCAAAAGTTGGGAAAATTCAACCAGTCGAAAGAGATTTCTTTGTTTTTCCCTTCGTTGGTAATAGAAAAAATTTTTATACTTGCGAATTTGAGTTAAGTCAGTTAGAAATTTAGTAATTTTTGCCCCACCCCCAGGAAAAATTCTTCGCTACGTTCCTGAGTGAAAAGTATGGAACAAAGTATACTAGGTCCGGCCACTGATGCGGTACTCGAAAGGGTAGTTTCCGGGGCCGAGGTGCGGTGTCATAGAGGCCACTTTGGCATGCGTGCATCGCCATACGTCCCACCACAGAGCATAATAGGGTGAAGAATAAAAGACAGTGAAAACCAGAAAAATAGTAGAGGAGACGAGTATGAAAGACGTGAGTTGGAGATCAAGAAATTAAAGTGGAATTACGTGGGACATATCGCACATCAAGAAGGGACACGATAGAACAAAATTATCAATGAGTGGTAATCTTACGACAAGAAAAGAAGGAAAGAAAGCCAGGAACAAAATGGCGTGATGATATAACAAAAATTACGGGGATAATGTGGAAAAAGTAGTCCAAGACCGAAAAATATGGAAAAAGGTGGGGAGGCCTGAGTAGTTTGGTGTACGAAATGTATATCTTCTGTTGTATGTATTTATCAAAATGCAGAACTATACAAATAAAAGGCTGATATTAATTACCATCCCAAAGATTTCAGTTTTCGGAAACCATTTTCAGCATTTATATTCCAACCAGCTGACCCGCTTCGCGGCTCACTTAGACCGTGAGCTAACGTAAGTTGGCTAAGGTGAGCTGGCTAAAGTGAGTTGGGTTAAATGAGTTAGATGGGGATGCTAAAATTAGAAAGAAAAAGAACTATTTGACGAAGTTACAAGGGGGTTCAGACCTCCTGGACACTTGCTCTTCAAGTTACATTGCATTCATTCGGAATGTCCTGATTCGTTTGAAATTTATCGCTTCATGTTTGTGTTGTTTAGACAATGATGTTGGGGTTTTTAAAAATTCAACTGGATAATTAGAATATAAATGCTGAATATGGTTTCCAAAAACTGAAATCTTTGGGATAGTAATTAATATCAGCCTTTTATTTGTGTAGTGAACGCAAAGTGACTTGAAGAGCAGGTGTCCAGTAGGTCTGGACCCCCCTTGCAACTTCCTCAAATAGTTTTTTTTTAACCTAATTTTAGCACTCCCTAGTAAGGGCTTCACTTGATACCACTTTTCTGCCCCCTCCCCAGACTCCACCATTTTATGTTACAGACTATGTGTAGGTTTTTCAACACCAGCGTCACTTCAGACCAGTCTACCCCTAAGGGATCACAGTCCATTCTCGAGACAAGCCCGGAATATTTTCCCGAATGGCTTTTTCCCGAATAAACATTTTCCCGAATGGATTTTTCCCGAATAGCCTCAATTAACCATAAAATGTATACCAAAAAAGACTAATTTTTCAAGAGTCTGGATAAGCGAGCACCTCTACCTTCGAAGAAGTCAGATATGTTACAAGTTGTGAAAAGTGACCCCGACTATAAAAGAAAATGTAGAATATTTTTGATCATTTTCCTGAATAGGGTAAATGGACTATCTTATAGATTCTGTATGAACCGATATACTCCACTTTAGAAGAAATCAGTGACAGCTAACAACAACCAACTACCAAAAAAAAAAAAAAAAAAAAGACAAAATTTAATGAGAAATAGACCAGATAGCGAATATTTTTCGAACATTCTATGTGAAATTTGAATGAAGAACAAATATAGGTGATTTTGTGAGACCTTCAGCTCCCGAATGGATTTTTTCCCGAATAAAAATTTCCTAAAACACGCGATTGAAATCAAAATCGAATAATTTGAACGTAAAACGCGAAAAAAATCAATCAAAAACAGTATCGACTACCCCTATTTTGAGCAAAAAATCGAACATAGGAAACACTACCCACCCTTCCCCTTGTTTCGAGTAAAAAAATGCAGAATTGTCAAAATCAATGAATCTATTAAAGAAGCCCTGGCCCCAGTCGTGTAACAAATTAATATAGTTCATTGAGTCTATTCGGGAAAATGTTTATTCGGGATTCTCAATTTTTGATTTTGGTTGCGTGTTTTATGTTCAAAATGCTCGAAATAGGAGCAAGGGCTCTTGATAGTCGGTCTGTCTATCTGAGGGGGAGGATATTGTTGTCTGGATAGACACTTTTTTGATTGATTTTTTCACGTTTTATGTTCGAAATGCTCAAAATAGGGAAGTGAACTTCTTTGATTTTGAGAATTCTCCATTTTTTGTTCGAAATAGGGGTGGATGCGTGTTTTTCTGGATTCGAAGTTTTTCTTTATTTGACACGTTTCAGAATCAATGGTTACAAAACTATATGAGTCATTATGTCTGTTTAGGAAAATATTTATTCGGGATCTTTGATTTATGGTTACGCGTTTTACGTTCAAACTGTTTGGTTTTTTGCTTGAAATAGGACCAGGGCTTCTTCAACAGATTCATTGATATTGACAATTCTGCATTTTTTTGCTCGAAACAAGGAGAAGGGTGGATAGTGTTTCCTATGTTCGATTTTTTGCTCAAAATAGGGGTAGTCGATACTGTTTTTGATTGATTTTTTTCGCGTTTTACGTTCAAATTGTTCGATTTTGATTTCAATTGCCTGTTTTAGGAAATTTTTGTTCGGGAAAAAATCCATTCGGGAAAATATTATTCGGGAGCCGAAGGTCTCGCAAAATCATCCATATTTGTTCTTCATTCAAATTTCACGTAGAATGTTCGAAAAATATTCGCTAGCTGGTCTATTTCTCATTAAATTTCTTTTTTTTTCTTTTTTTTTGGTAGTTGGTTGTTGTTAGCTGTCACTGATTTCTTCTAAGGTGGAATGTATCGGTTCATACAGATTCTTATAAGATAGTCCAGTTACCCTATTCAGGAAAATGATCAAAAATATTTTACATTTTCTTTTATAGTCGGGGTCACTTTTCACAACTTGTAACATATCTGACTTCTTCGAAGGTAGAGGTGCTCGCTTATCCAGACTCTTGAAAAATTAGTCTTTTTTGGTATACATTTTATGGTTAATTGAGGCTATTCGGGAAAAATCCATTCGGGAAAATGTTTATTCGGGAAAAAGCTATTCGGGAAAATATTCCGGACTTGTCTCGAGAATGGACTGTGATCCCTTAGGGGTAGACTGGTCTGAAGTGACGCTGGTGTTGTAAAACCTACACATAGTCTGTAACATCAAATGGTGGAGTCAGGGGAAGGGGTAGAAAAGTGGTATCAAGTGACGCCCTTACTACCCCGTCTAACTCACGTAACCCAACTCACTTTAGCCCACGGTGTAGATGAGCCGCGAAGGGGGTCAGCTAGTACTTTATATCACAGGTATACAGAATCATCTGCCAGTTCTTTCTGCGTCGACTACATGAGAAGGTAAATGATAATTACAGGTTGAGAAAAATATAATTTAGTGAAAAAAATCGTGAGAATGTGTTTTCCTATTAAAAGGGGAGGGGGCTTGCGGCGCGTGTTCGCCTTATCCGATCGAGATGAAACCCTGCTGGGATTTCTTTTTCAAAATAAGGACGACTCTAATGTACGTATGTACCGAAATTCAGTACATTTTTTGTCAAATTTGATTTCTTTTCCGTCTAATTCCCCTGTAGGAATACGAAGAGCGAATCCAACCACCCCATTAACAGTTCGGTCTACCGAAAAGCCCCCGAATAAGAATTGAGCTTCTCTTAAATATAGGCTACTGTGTCGATGGAAAAGATCGATGTTTTTTTCCTTCACTGCGAGTCATCCGAAAGAAAAGCCAATGACACTCTTGAGATAAGAACCCAATTTCCAGTTCACTTCCTGAGTCAGCTGTGACGTCGGGTTCGAGTCGGTAATGCATTTAAATATAAATTCCAGCGAGTACGCGAGAGTAATTACGCATTCAACGAACTAACAAGAGTAAATTCGTAGACTATTACGAATTATGAAAATTTCGTGATTAGCAAAATGATTATTGAGGCTTGTTTTACATTTCTCCTCTTTCTCCGCCATGCTCGCCGCCTTCTTCTGTCCGTGTACTAGGACTCTGGAACAGCGGAAAGAGGAAGGGGAATATAATCACAGATAAGGAAGAGTTTGGTTGAAGCGACGTCGGACCACGGCGCGGCTAGGAGGTCGACTACAGCTCGGTCAAGACAGCCTGTCCAGCCTGAGGTAAATGACCCCCGAAAATAATTCCTCGATGAAGTTCAAATCCGCCCAGGCTTTGTTAATATACATAAGTACTTCTTTTTTTTTTTCTTTTACTTTTTCTTTTCAAAATATGTTTATTAATTAAATGTGAGAACTATACGTCTCGAGTAGACTTATAATTTCTCTCCTTTAATTTAATAATTATTGTTCCTTTATAAAACTGTAATGCTGGCTATAACGAAGCGTGAACTCTGCGCTTCAAATAACTAATATCATGTCAGATCGGAAGTATATCATAAAGGAAACCAGGTATTATAATTTTTGGAGTACCGAGTATATCAATTTTTGTACCGGAGAGAGACCAGACAGGACTCAGATATGATCGCAAAATTATTCGCTCGAAAGACTCGTAAGTGTGGGGAAAATTGAACCGAGAACTTTTGATGAGCTTTTGTTAAAGAAATCACGCCTATGACGTCATATTTGTCTGAAATCCCCCCCCCCATTATAAAACATTTAGTCTACCTACGTGTAATCTCGGGCTTCAAGTGTGAAGGGTAATTATACGGAAAGAGATGTAAATAAGTGATTTATTACATTAGTATAAGGTATCAGCTAGCTATCATATTATAATGAAGGCCAATCAGTGATAATTCATCATTCACACGTCACGGAACGAAGGTTCGAAAGTTACGCAGTTTATTACCGTTTTACATCTTGAAAATAAAACCCAATGATAGGTAAAGAGGAAACTAGGATTTTGGAATTTGATTCTTCGATCCACTCTTTTCATCCGATCGATATTATAGCAAGTTTGGAAGACGATAATACTCGATCTCGTGTTATTATGTCAAAGCATTTTGCAGCCAGCTTATTTTCAGCGAAGGGAAAGTTGGATAATTCTACAAAAATGTTGATATTTCAAGGTCGTTTTTCTCGAGGTTTAGAAAAGGTATTTTCAGAATTTTTTTCAATGGAATCTCTTGTGTGCATCTTGCTCAACATTTTGGCAACATTGGACATGCAGCAGGGTCAGTAGGGGAGGATTTGCTGCCAGTGGCGTACGTAGGATTCAGTCAAGGTGGGTGTCTAAGAGAAATTAAAAGGAATTTATGGGGAGAAAAGGGGGGTCCACCCCCGGAAACTTTTTTTTTGAATTTTTCTCACAAAAGTGAATTTGTAAGCGTTTCATACACCTTTTTTGTATCACACTTTGTCGGAAATTTTGAGAGATAGTAAGACTCATACTCAGTGACAACGGTTATGCTTGATATAGGTACTTACAAATGAGTACAAAACATTTGAGAATTGAAAGAATACAGTCAATGTCTGAAGAATAGATAGGCATTAATAACTTTCATAAGAAAAACAGTAATTTGGAAATCAACTTATTCATCTAACCAGAGCGAATAAAGTGCATTAAATTACCTTTGATCATAAACTAGAGACTTCAAGCTTCAATTTGACATATTATATGACTCAAGAAAACCTGTTTTCAGCAATTATGAAAGCTTTAAAGCATACCAATTTTACATGAATTCTTATGGGAACATCAACCTTGATTACCTTTTCAGGAGTCGACACTAGCGAACCTGGTCACGGTTTTGTCGCCTATGGGTAGAGTAATGTTATTTATTTATTAGCTGCGTAAAGTAGTTAATTATTTGATAAATTATGTTTGTATTAAGAAGCTAGAACATAGTCTGCGTATCTTCAGTTTGTCTACTATATGAAATTAGGAAGGGGGGGGGATTACCAATTTGTTTAAAATGTGCCTTTCTAGCGTTTACTAATGAGTGCGGATTTGTGCGGAATTTCCCTTGTTGAAACGGGGAATTTTGGCTGCTCCGACTTGGCCACACTGGTGTATGAGAGTATGACATTCACTTGCACTGCATAGAGGCAGCGCTCGCACACAAATGTAGAGTATGGTAACTCAGCTAACAGTTATAACTGAGTTTCCTCAAATTTGGTACCTATTTTTTCCCGTTTCATATTTCACTTTTTGTTTTTTTTTGTCAGGGTGTCTAGACACCCAAAACACCCCCCGTGCGTACGCCACTGTTTGCTCCAGCCTATAAATTGTAACTGTTTCTACATCAACGTCAAAATATAATATTGAATATTGCAAAAATCCACATTTTATTCACTAAATTAAAGAAAAAACTAAATATAAATGTAATTTATATGATATGAGGTAAAGGGCCAAATGTTGATCTACTTTTTCCAAATAGTCCCTGTTGCCCCCTCTCCCTCCATATCAGTACTGAACCCTGAACTCGTGATTAATAATACATTTCAACCTTTTACTTTCACTTTTCTCAGTTGAACTTTTTCAAAAATTCAGCTAGTGGTTGACTCATAAGGATTTTGAAAAGGTCCAAAAAAACAATATTTGACACCCGGTGCCAAATGTTGATCCTTTGATGGATTTCAACCTCAGTCTCATTACATTATTTACCCTGACCGTGAAATTTATACATTTCGATCCATTTAAATTACATATTTTTTTCGGAACTTTTCTAAAAAATATCAAATGTTGATGTGGTCAACATTCGATACCTACGAGTAGATTAACCATTTGACACTTATCTGAAGTATGAAAATTTTTTGCCAAATATTGATCGGTGCCAAATGTTGGTCTTTTTTCAAACCCCGAAATCTCGAACTTTGACATTTTTGAAAAACATCGAATCGGAACACTTTTTACAATTTTTTTTTCATTCGAATTCGTATGACCCGCAAATAGCCGGTTCGAAGTAAAAATTTCAAAATCTTCCAAAGGTACTTCATACTCAAATCAGTGTATATAAACACCCACATTATGTCGAAAAATGAATTAAAGTACATATTACCATTCGATATTTCCTAACTACTTTTTCTTAAATTTGAAAATTGTTGAATTTTAGCACATGTTTCAACACAGAAACTTCGAAATTATCACGCGAAAACACAAATTACGTGTTCAGAGCCGAAACTGTACTTAACGGTAGGTGAAGGTTCACTCTATATAATTCACCATAAAAAAAAAAGTTGCGAGCGCTTCAACGGATATTTATTGAACCTTGAAGAAAGGAACAACATTTGATACTTACGTTAAATCAACATTGACACTGTACCTTAATGGTGAAAAAATTATTCACGTCACTCATCTTAGGGGGGACAATTGACTGTGGCTTGAGCTTAATGAAAATGACACGTTCCTCTCTTAATTTAGCACTTACAATCAGGGACGTACTGATAGGGGGACAGGGGGCAACTTTACACCCCCCTGTAGGAATTTTTACTCAGTAGTTGGGAAAATTTGCCATTTCAGTCAGGTGAGTTGGAGAAATCCAACGAGTTAAAAGTTAAAACGTTTTGTTTTTTTTTACTTTCACACTTGGGAACTGAGCTGAGAAGTTGGGAAAACCCGAACAAGTCAAAAGGTTTTTCTTCTTTGCATTGAGTTAAGTCAGTTGGAAAAATCCAACAGGTAAAAAGATATTTTTTCGCTTTGATACTTGGGAATTCTGAGATGAGTCAGTTGGAACTTTCACAATTTTTATCCCCCCCCCCACCCCACCCCAGAAAAACTCTTCGGTACGTCCTTACTTACAATTCTTAAATTATAAAAGTGAACAATGGAAATAACAATGCAGCACCGTCTAATTGAGAAAAAAATTCCCATGTGCAGCACCGCTACACCTGAAATTTCCCTTTCAAATCTCAGCACTCACGATGAATTCGACGCCTTAGAGCAAAATTGGGATATAAACCTGCACTAGAGTGCGTTGAAAAATCACCTGTGCGGGTGAAAATAAATGAGTGATCATGTGTGTTCTTTCAAATAGAAAAACTGCTATCTTCAGGAGGGTAAAAAAATGAGTAGAAATTATTCTACTAGTAGAACTGATTTTAAAATTCAAATTTTTGGTGATGATTGCAGATAAATTTAGGAAAAGTTTTCTTTAAAAGTGAATTTCTAATCAACTTAATGATAGTTGAAGTTTGCTACACGTTTATGGTAAATCATACGCGATCATCCAAATACATACAGGTCTGCCAACACTTGAAACCTTAAGTTTACATCCCAATAGTGCTATCTACATTTTTTTGGGGAAATGAGTTATTGGTATCATTGGAAAGGAAATTTCATCCTCTATCATGTGCAACACTGCATGTTGATGCTAGTAAAACATCAACTTTACGCAAGCATGACGTCACGATTTCGTAACACAGGTGTGATAGGCTACTGAAATCTTTTTTCTCCCTTTTCTGCCAATTTCAATAAAATGTAGATAACACTATTTTGCTCTAAGGTGCCAAACTGAAGTTTCGCTGTTTGCGGTACGAGATTCCACTAAATTACGCTATGAGTATGTCACATAAAAGAATTATTCTGGACTTTGACAAAAAATTTTTGCTACATATGAAAAAAATGTAAGTCACCAACCATGCTGAATGCAATGTCCTCGTCGTGACACGAATTTCCTTGTCATGGCAAGAAGATTCAACTCGGGCCACGACGAGGACAACTAAACACTAAACAGAATTACGCTGAAACATTCTCACGGCTCTATGGACTGAAGGTATATGCTATTTGCAAATTAAATGATGGCTAATCATTTAGTATGATCTAATAATATACTTGGTGTTGTGAGACGTATGGCGGTGCACGCATGCCAAAGTGGCCCCTGAGACACCGCACCCCCGGCACCGGAAACTACCCTTTCGGGCATCGCATCAGTACCGAGGGGAACCTACCAGTAGGTTTGATTTTTTTTAAAGCGAGACGTAATAAGAATCCACGAAAAAAAAATTCACAGTTACCTATTCATAAAATAAAAGATTTAATGATCAAGCTGGTTAATTTCGTCGGGACCAAATTCTACTGATCATTTTTTTTTTTTTTTAATCAGAACTGCCGGATAGGCATACACCGATATTGTTCGACCTAGAAATAATCACGATCTGGGCTAGCACTCCAGCGAGTGCGGCTTCAAATTTGGTACTGATAAAAATACACTAGGTTTGCCATATTCCATGACAAAAAAAATCTTAACACTCTGATTCTATTATTTGAAAAATGACCCACAACGAGGACAATTTATCCCTGGGACCGTTTTGGAAGTAGGCTACATTGACTTTCTATCGGAGTTAATTACATACAGTTGCCAATGTGATTCTCGAAGTTTTTACAATAATATTGTGTAACTAGTTTGATCCAACACGGAAAGATGATGCTGGCATACAATATTCTCTCAGGAAAAAACTATGATGGGACAGCCACGATAAGGACAAATAAAGGGGCATTTAAGTTTTATTATATCCTTATAGAAAATATCTACATCATTGCTATTGTGCTGAGGAAATCGAAAACAACATTCCCCACATGTCATAAGAATTTTTTTTCATCTAGAGTTCTTAGTTCACAAATTGGCTGGGACAAAAATATTAACATTCTTGTACAATAACCCAGGTGTTGATGCAGGACATCTAGAGAAGATGACTTAAATTTCTCTAGAGCGTAGCTAATGATTACTTCTTCCTCTCATGCCCTTTTTATAAGAGTGCTTAATTCTTTTTGAATTCTGTCTGTATTTCATTCTCCAGATCTATTAGGTGATCATAAGTTGACCGGTGTTTACAAAAACCAGCTTGTTGTGACGATAGTATATGGTTTTCTTCTAAGTAGTGAAGTAAGCGAAAAGCAATCATTTTTTCCATCAGCTTGCAGGAGACATATGTTAGGGAAATTGGTTCGAAGTTATTTTTATCGAGACGGTCTTGTTCGGTTTTGGTATAGGTATGACTCTATTGCCTTTCTCCATAAATCAGGAAAGCTTTGTTGTTGCCAAATTTGGTTATACAGCTGGAGTAAAGTAAGTTTGAGATCCTGTGGGGCTTCTTTAATTAATCTGACTGAAATTTAATTAAATTAATATCTCATTTTTCATTCATGGTTTTCTCCTTTCTGCCAGATTTATTGTTTTTCCTCCTCCAGCCACTTGCCTTCAATACAAATTTCTTTCATTTCTTCGTTTTGATATTCTTATCTTTTTATTACCTTTTTCAATAACTCCAAATTTCATTTTGCTTTTACTTTCTTCTTATTCATATTTTTAAATTTAAACCTACATTTCATTACTACTAAATGGTGGTTATTAACTATATGCGCTCCTGGGTATATCTTACAATCCAATATTTGATTTTTATGTCTTCTTCTCGTCATAATATTATCTATTTGATATCTTCTTTCATTTCCTGAGCTTTTCCAAGTGTACGTATATTTTCTTGTCTTATGATTTTTAAACAGAGTGTTTCCAATAATTAATTTATATTCTTCACAAAATTCTACGAGCCTCGACCCTCTTTCATTTCGCTCTCCTAAACCATGTTCTCCGCTTACCCCTTCTTCCTGCCTCTTGCTCTGGCGTTCAACCTCCCACCATAATTGAATTTTCTTCTCTTTACTTTGCTTAATATTTCATCAATTTCTTCACAAATTTTTTCTAGTTCTTCTTCATTATAACTTCCCGTTAGCATATAAACTTGCACTATCACTAAATATACTGTGTACCTGAAATTCTTACCATTCATGTACTTTCACTATGTTGAGTATAACTTTGTACTCTATTCCCTACAATCTCATTCGTCATAATATCTACGCCTGCTTGCCCGTCCAAACATCATTTTCTTCTGGTCATCTCACTTCGCTAATTCCTCCATCATATCTAATTTTATTCATTTCATTTCTTTCTTTTAGTTTTCTAATTTGCCCACCTCAATCAGTTTTTACATCCGGAATTATTATATATTTACTTTGTGAGTTGCCATCTTAATTGTGGCGGAGACGTATCTCCAAGGAAGCATATACTCATATAGTTTCTTCTTGCTTTCATTAGGGTTTCCTTTTCCTGTGTTCCGTTAGTTCTTCTTTAGGCCCCCTCACCACGCCAAGGTAGTACACATACAGAGGGTTCTAAGAAAAAATCCAAAATAAGAAGAGAGAGAGAGAGAGAGAAAAAGAAGATACGGAAGACTCAAGGATGTCAGGATACTTTGAATGTGAAAGATAGAAAATGGAGGAAAGGGAAGACAAGAAGAGAAATGTTGAATTTTAAAATCAAATAATGTGCGAACAGAGTCCTAGCTGTCACGAGGTTTCCTGTTATATTTTTAATTTGGAATTTGGGAAACGGGTAATTCATATTTCATATTTTCCCTGGGAAAACAGGAATTGGGAATTCTTGCAACAAAATTTTATTGGGAAAATGGAAAACTGTAATTTCGAATTGAAAATAGTCAAAAATGTTGGAAAATGGGAAACATCCCTGGCAATTATGTTATTTTACAATATGTGAACATAAATATGCTTCAGTGGTCCAGTGGCGCCGAACAGGAGACCGACGAGAGTGTCGGGGTCGGTCCATGGGGGTTGGACCGCGAAGCCTCTTAGTAACTGCCAAAAATTTCATTCTTTTATCTCCCGTCCATCATATCGATTCCATTCGATAACCAGACCTTTTTTTTACTGTATACCAACCGTATCAGACTGTATTTAAGAAGACTTATGTTTGTATTTTCGCTTCCCCCTTGTTAAAATTAGGTTATTCATTGGACTCTAGTTTATTTTCTTAAACATTTTATTCATTTATTACTCGAACTGAATAATAACCACTCAATTATTCCAACAATGAAACCAGTTCATTTTTCTTACTTATGCGGAAGAATTCACCTACCTGTTCCTCAGGCGTACACATATTCTTTGTATTCTCTTCTGCCTTTGTATGCTCGAAGTAATTCTCGATTTCTGTGAGAAACGTAGAAAAAAATGTTTTTTCCTCCTCGATGTTGGAAATGTGACGTGTACCAATTACATTGCCGTTAAACGAGGTCCCACGCTTTACAATGGAAGAAAAAACCACTACAATGAGCGGTTACTTCGCGGCTTACTATGTAACTACTCTTCTACAACCACACAGCACATTACATCTTTGAATATTATTACACGAAGACAGTCAATAAATTACTTAGAAACCAATATTCTGTGTTTCAGGTGCAGATGATATACGAAAAGTCGATGCTAGTTCGAGCTGTCTGGTGTTAAAAACATGACTACGTACCTACATCTGACACGAAAAAGCTGTAAGTATAGCTGTATAGTTGGTTCGATTAGAATAGCTCTCCTATATTTTTCAATCAGTTATCATCGAGAATGGGAGAATGTAATCCAAGTCATTAGGAGGAATGGGGAGGGGTTGGAGGTAAAAAATTATTAAATTTTCACTTATCCAGCATCGCTTCTCTCATGATTGTTCCGTACAAAAGGGCGTCGAAGTTCATGAATCCTATATGGAGTGAGATGAAATTTTTAAAGTTGATATCGTAGTTTTATGTAAAAGTAGTAAAAAAATTCTCGAAAAAAGTCCAGTTTTTTACTTTAAGGTAACGTGCCAGTGGTTGAAAGGATAAGAAGGTTTCATTGAATTTTTGATTATTACTGAGCGAGAAATTATCATAGGAGGCTTGATATTAGCGAGGGTTATACTAGGCACTTGTATGAATATATTTCATTCTCGTTTGAAACAACAGTACTGTCTAGGAAAAAATTGTGAATTTTTTTAATTGAACTTTTTTTTGCCTAGTGATTGAGAACTTTATTAAAGTACGGCAATTCAATTATGGTTGTTACTGAGGAGTAGGTGTTTAATCTACCTAAAAGATTCCACCCTCTTTTCAACACTCCTAAAAAACTTACTAACTGGAATTTAAAAGATAACCTTTCAATCAGTTATTACAATGTGAGTAATAACTGTATTCTTCTCACAATAGGCACCTATAATAAGTGGTTATAAATTTGAACTTGTCCAGTAATTAAAACCCTTTTTGTCCAATGGTTGAAAATCTCTATTTTATTATTCAAGGGATATTAATTCGAGTTATTGGTGCTTTTTAAATGGACATTTTTCTGTATGATCTCAACTTTAGTTTGAAATAGTAATTATGAGTAATACATACATTGTACAAGGTGAACAAAGACCGAGATAAAAAGCTATTTAGAAGGGCTTTCTATTGTAAATACTGAAACTTGACCAATGAGAAAGACAATTTAATAATAACTCGTACTTAATTACATAAAATGGGTTAGGTACAAATTATTTCCTTTTATCGTATTTCTACTGAGTCAAATTTCAACGGAAAATTTGAAATGTCCTGTCTGCCGTTTTATTTTTCTGCTCTCCATTGATGGTTTTTTGAAATTTTGTACAGTCTCCTCTCTAGCATATTTTCAATATGGTCGACATTAGGGTAGGTGAATGCGTTATCGACCTTTGTACTCTTACGAAGGAATTTCACCTTGTAAGTTTCAAAGATTTCCAAAACACAACCAATGTAATACACCAATATTTTCGGCTTTGTTAATTGGTGTTTTACCATTACAGAATCGTCAACATTGATCTCATCACTAGCGAAGTTTGTTTCCTTATCAACATTTTCAATATCGGAAAAGGTCTCAGGATCACGACTGTCATCAGGCTCATCACTCATGAACAGTGGCGCAACGTCATCTTCATCCTCTGAACTGTCTTCATCTTTCTGCACCGTCAATTACGATTCGCCAATAATTTCTCCTTTTTGTTATTTTCTACTGCCAGTCTTTTCTTTTCTTTTCTCTTCTCTTTTTTCTCGTCTTTCTTGAACAGCTCTAAATTTCTCAATTTTTTTTTCTAATAATTTTGGTAATGTTTGGAGGGGATTGCCTGAATGCGCCTATTAAGATTCTTTGTTTTTTTTTTGTTGTGTTTTTTAACTCTCTTTAAATGGACCTTCACTGGTTTTGGAAAAATGAGAGTTTTCACAGGGCTTGGCCAGATCTGTGCGGTTGTACCACTATCATTTACATCAATTTCTTTAGTCGAGGATTCGTTTAAAATTAATTAAATTTGGTGTGGACGCATTTCTTGGTGTTAGACTTGAATTGTTCGATGCTATAGAGTTGGATTGTCTGGAGCTGGACTTGGATTATTAAGAAACTTGTCAACAAGATTGATATGGGCTGAACTTGGATTATTAGGAAACTCGTCGACAGGAGTCATATTTAAAGAGCCCGATCCATCCCTAAGTCGCAGTACATCAGATGACTGATCAGGTGTTTTACTCAATGTACACTAATACATAAACAACGATCTGTCTTCCCATTCAGCAATTTCATCGTTCTTCAGGGCATTTACAAAAAATATTAAATTTTTTTCCAGGCCAAGAAACTGTTCTAAATTCTTCGAATAAGCTTTCTTCATGGGGTCATCATTCACTTTCGATTTTTCCAATGGGACTGTATTTGTACTTTCATCAAAATTTAAAAACTTTGCCATATTGGGGTTCCAGGGACAAAGGCCACAAGCTCTGAAACCATTAATAATAGTTTCTTGAAAAATTTTAGGTAATGTGTCCTGCAGGATTGCAGCGACATTTTTCAACTCAACCTTTGCATAATTACTGTTTTCTCTCCAAACACGGACACTTTCTTTCCAATCAGTTTTTGAAGAATGGAAAACGGCCGCATCACAAGGTTTCATCAAATGTGTAGCTTGTGGGAGTAATTGCATCACTTCTACACCATTTGCTTCACACAATTTTGATAAGTGGTAGGTGTCATGGGATGCGTGACCATCAAGAAATATTAGAACTGGTTTTGGAATATTTCTTTCATTCAACCAAGGAATGAAGGAATTCACAAAATATTCATAAAACCTATTATGTCGCATCCAGCCAGTTGGAGATTTCCCAATGCCAGGGACGGCGCGATCTTGTATTCTGCGGGGGGGGGGGGGTGTTTATTAAAATTTTCCATACGCGTATGTGCGCTTTTTTTGCCGACTGTAGAATTGCCGATGAAGTACTAAAAAATGTCAATGAAATGCCGACGAGTATAAAATGCGTGGGGGTGTTCCACCCCCCCACCCCCCTCGCGACGTCCCTGCCCAATGCACCAATAATCAGGGATTTTTTTTTTCAATCTACAAATTGCTCACTTCCAGTGGTGGATTTAGAAATTTTCCAAGGAGGTTATTTTGAAAATAAGACTTTTTCTACCTCCGCTCCTTAAAAAACCGAGATGGATGTCATTTTAAAAATTTCTCAAGACAAGTTTCATAATGTGATTAAATTGTTTCAAAATGAACAATGTAGACTGTAGTGCTGCAGATACTCAAAAACAGGGGGAAAACTCAAAATTCGCAATTTTTTTCCTCTTCGGCCAGAAGAGGGGTGTCTGAACCCTCGAAACACCCCCCATAGATTCGCCACTGCTCACTTCCATAGGATTTTTACATCTTGTTTCCCGTCTCATAGAAGTGGCGAGTTCTTTTTGCTTATAATTATTCCTTAAGGGAATATAGGCACATCTTAAAAATAATACATTATGCTGCACTTAATTTTACTTATAATTTACCCCTCTTTCCTATTCAATTCTATTTTTGACTTCTAGAATTATTTTTACATGTTTTTTTATTTAGATTTTTTTTTTTTCATGATGTCCTTCTCCAGCTCAATGATATTATATTTTTCTTTTAATTTTTCTAGTTTTCTGCTGTCTCTGAAGGTATGGTATGGGGTGTCTTCCTCTTCACAGCATTCCCTGCATGTACCATCTTTAACTATTTTAAACTTTTGTAGGTAGTTTGCAAAATTCCCGTGGCCACTTAGATATTGTGTGAGGTAGTAATCTGATTTAAAAATTTTTATTTTTCATTCTGGTTTTGATATCTGGGATTAGTTTAACTGTTCTTCTTCCTGTTTTTTCCTTATTGTATGACTTTTGCCAATTTTGAATCGCCTCTTCCTTTATTTATTTTATATTATTGTTTTGAGTTATTTTGTTTATTTCACCAGCTTTATATTTTACTTTACGTGAACTGCTGTAAAGGAGATCGTTCTGTATCCTGATATTACATTTATTAATAAGAGTCTTTGCAAGGTTTTTGGTTTTTTAATGTCTGATTTTCTTATTCTTTCAAAGTAAATTGAGGAACCGTATTCCGACATTGATCGAAAGAGGGCGTTGTATAAGATTTTTATTTTCTGAGTATCATATCCAGAAGCAGATATTTCATTTGGTAGTTGAGTGTACCGAACGACTACCATGGGGTGTCATTTCTCCGGCAGCGTTGATTGTTAGAGGTACATTAACTTTTTTTTTCGTCATTTGGAGACACAATGTAAACATTCTTATCCCCTTGTCGTGCCAAAACTTTTGAATCATTCGGATTCAAATACATCACTGTCTCGTTGTAATTGAAAATTCGCGGGAGGTCTTTAAAAGAACTCGTCAAGTTTTTTTCCTCGTAAATATTGACCTATCTTTGAAAACCGTTTTCGACAAATTTCTTTTTTGACTTTTGCGCGCGACGAGCTCAATTTTTGAGGAGTTTATTCTGAAATTCGATGGTGTCTCTTGAGGAATAAATGGAACCATTTATTCCCGGGGCGATGATTTTTAAACATCGTGTGTCTCATGCACACTTCACCTAAGTACAAAAACGGGTTTTTTCAGGAGAGCGATTTGAAAATTATAAATAACGTTGTGTTATATACGTGGCTCTAATGGTTTACGCCATCTAGCGGGCTAAAAAAGGAAGTAATTCATAATTTGCGAGTATAGTCCGATAGAGGGCATCGAGATCTATAAGAATATGTATTAAACTAATTTTCGTCAAAATGTCACTTAGGTCAAGAATGCATGAGACACTCGACATAATGTTTAATTTTGCCAAACAACGATTTTTTTGTACACTCTCAAGTTCTCCTTCTTTCGTAACAGGACACCCTCTTTTTTGCCGTTCCCATATTCACGACACAAGAAACTCTTCGTAATTCTTGAGTTGAGACTCAGGGCCCATACTTGTCGTCAGAAATTTTCCTTTATTCCTGTAATATAATGTTGTTACTGGAATATCGCGATCCTCTGCGGCTCGAAGTACTGATATTATTTACCTGATTTCTATTAACGCTGCCTCCATTCTATCCTCAGAATACTGCCAAGCATATCTAAGAAAATAATTTTATCCATGAATAAAATGCTGTTTTCAATCACTGGCACTTCATATTTTTCACACTCTTCCCAGTAGTTGAAAATCCTTTCAGCTGTGGGAAAACAGGTGATTTCATAGTCCAGTGGTTGAAAACTCTTGTTGACATCGAATACTTATGACACCAGAATATACGTTTTAGCACCTTACATATTTTGTTAAGTTTTACACTTTCATTCCATCCAACAAAGATATTCGTAACTTAAATTATAAACCAAATAATAAGTACTCGTATTTTAATAACTTACCGATCTCAATTTTTTTTTTTTAGTGACCAAATTCTTCACAATCCTTCGTTCAAGCAGGTGAAAAATTTATTTTTCGATAATGAGATAACACCCGCGGACTAGCAAGGGAATTGTAAAGTGGGAGCACTGGTTGGAGTACGCGGGCCCCAACCAGTTTTTTTTTCATTCCTGGAACAAGTCATATTTTGGGTGGGCCCGCAATCCAAGGGGCCCGGCCGGGGATTCCCCCCCCAGCGAGTCCGCGGTTGTGAGATAACAACGAAAAGAAACATTAAGACTTTCAGTTAGTGGCCAGAAACTTCTTCTTTCAAACGGTCTACTGCATGGTTGCCTAATCCGTTCCCAAGTGTAAATATTTGTAATTGAATTTCCAATTTTCAACCACTGAGCTTTCAACTACTGGCACATTACCTTTGTTAGTTTTACCAGTTCTGTGTAATTTGGTTCATATGGAAACTCCCATGTGGAGCAGTTGCTTCTCGCTCCATAGGGGTTCCAGTGGCGTAGCTAGGATCTTTCCAAGGAGGGGATCAGCAAAATTTTGGGCGGGGGGGGTACACCTAACATGAACTGTATGTTTTTACATTGACGTAATCAGTATGTTGTGATTTTCAACTTCAGTTATGTATCTGGATTAAGATTTTATTTCGCGTATTCACTGTGATACTGCCGCACATAAAAAAATTCTCATCTCAAGGGGGGATCCATCCCCCTAATCCTCCCCCTTGGCTACGCCTCTGATGGGTTCGAGGCCAATGGTTCCATGGACTCGCTACTGGATATAAGGGACTAATTACGGACTTTTCCAGCATCGTATTACATTGGCTGTGCTTCTTCTAGATCATCTGTGAAAACATTACTGTGTCACTGTCAGTCGTACTAATGGTTCTACTCGTTTACTGCACGAATACAATTTAACACCACCTTCGTGCTTCAAATCTTTGGTGGAATAAGTGAAGACACGTGCATAGCATGACCTGTGTACATCTGTGTAGTGATTTTAAAAACATTGTTCTTAATTACCTTTTTAAACCTGTTCGCAGGAAGGTATCAGATTCAAAAAAAAAAAAAAAAAAAGTTCACATATAACAAAAATGACTATACCAGTGAGCAACAATAAAGCAGCATATTTCTGTCACCTGGTCGTAATCGGAAACAAAAAATACGTACAATATATAAGTATGTGACGAAAACAGATAATAGACTTATAGTGGATTCAAAGTGTATAGCGAGTCTGTTGAAAGAATGATAATGAGTTTATGGCGTGGCGCATTTTGCTCCAAACTATTTCGCGATGAAAAGGTACAATACCCTAAATTTATGAATTAGCAATGAACTAATGTGAATAACACGATATTAGGTCACACTCTTGTTCATTTTGAAAGAAACAGAGGTAACGCATGTGTGCTGCATCTCCGCGGCGCATGTACGTGAAATCGAATATCGTAATGATTTTCGGTTCGCAAAAGTTGAAACCGAAGTTCGATGAAAGTGAAAACGATCTGCCTTCTGGAAATGGAAGTCGGTATCTCGAATATTTAATTAAACTGGTTATTTTAGAAAGGCTTTGTTTTCCGATAAAAATCAGTTTTTGCGCGGTTGGAGTTTCAAGGTCGAATAGGCTCTGGCATACAGAATACGCGTGTTTGTACTCAAGTACTCAAAATGAATGGATGTTGCACTGCCAGTGGGGAGGAAACCAAATCCAAATCTAAATAGGGGAAACTTCCGGGAATCAAGCGCGTACATTACTCGATGGTCTAAAAAGCTCCTGTAATAATTTTATTGGTTAGAAAATATGAAGTTACACTGCATTAAGTTTTTTAGAAATTTTCCTAATAATTTCTTGCGCAAGAATTCGGCACTTGAATTTTAACAGCACTGGATTCAAGCAGAGAGCATCGAGCACAGAACGAATCGGAATTCGCTGTATAATTGTTTAGTGGAAGGGTTTTGCGTTCTTAATGTAACTTAAATTCACTTTTTATACAGTACTTGGTTCCTAATGTACGAACTGAGTCCAAATTTGAACTTAACTTTTGTCCGACTTCAACGAATAATAGAATGAACGAATGGATGTATTTTATAATATTCTCAACTCAAAACTGTTGTCTGACTTCGATGAATAACACAAGGAGCGTATTGGTGTATTTTATTATATTCCCAACTCCAACCCTCTTCCCCTGTTCACAGTCGCACAGTTTTCAATTCTTGGGGCAAGCAGATGCTGAAAACCAGTACACCGACTAGATATTATAGTTCTTAATTCGTTTCAAATTTGAACACCATCTCTCCTTGATAACAGTTATTCTCCTCCTCATTTAGACCTCGAATTTTGAGAAAAAAACTAGAGCCAAAAATGATTTCAGCTACTACTGGATATCTAAATCGCATTCTTTCTTCCGTTCAACTTTGAGCCCCTCCTATTCTCCGAAGACTAAAATTTTTAAATTGGGATCAGACAGATATTGAAGAAGAATTCACCTGGAAACCTATAGTATTCGGTACCTGTATTGTATTTTCCTTATTTTGCCTCATCCCTATACCCCCCCCCCACGGTGACACAATTTTTAACTAAGGGTAAAACGGATACCAAAATTGGATTCGGATGTCTCGAATACCCTCACGCGATACACTACTGTCATTTTTGTACTCTTTCAAACTCATAATACTGGGAGCGGATTTATATGCGCTAAAAAAATAAGAAATATACGCGTATAATATGCGTAAAAAACTGTAAAATATGTATTTTTTTTAAAAATACGTTGGAATATGCAATCGTAATATCTGGGTGCCATTTTACAGCATTCGAAGAGCTTGCCATTTTTTCGGCATTCGTACGTCATTTTTCTTTTAATTCATTCAGATCATTAATTAAATTATTCACACTGAAATTTTAATTACTAATTAGGTATCAATTATCAACCGTGTCAAAAATGGTCCATTGTTGGAACTGAATGCTGTCTGCAGTCGGAATGTATCAGTCATGTAGCCAGCCACACGTGTGTCGATCAATTAGTAAGCACAAAACTACACACGGAGCGCTAGTAGTACCTAATTCCAAATCTTTATTTTGTTCAGTATTGATAATTGAGAATTGAAGAAATAAGTGCAAAATTGGAGATAAATCCGATAAATATGAGCTAAATTCGTGAAATATGTGCTAAAAGTGATCTAAATATGTAAAAATATGTTTTTTGGGGCAGAACATGAACAGTACGCGAAAACAAATTAGGCTCATTTTGCTTGGAGTGGTGTGAAACGTAAACGTAAATTGAGTATATCGGTATTTACTCAATGTGGAAAGATATGCGATTTCATATAAATCTGCTCCCTGCTCATAGACATCCATCATAACAGTCCCTTTCTAAACCATTGAAACATCAAAAACACAATTTCAAACACCTACTAATTTAAGAATGGGGCATGGGGGACAAAAAAATCCTAAAAATGGCTAGGTATGGAGGTAAGGAATCTGCGAATGTAATGTTTGAATTTATTCTTATCTCCAAATCCAGTAAAGCGTTAAAAAATCCAAAAACTACATTTCTCTCCATAAGGTCTATGTTAAACAGTGCTTTTGATAAATGTCATTTCGAATTCCTCCCCCCTAGTTCCTCTGGGGTAAATACGAAAAAATTAGCCATTCTCATGGCAAATACGATATATACGGTGTAAAACAATATTCCTTTGAAGACTTTTTTTGTATTTTTTATAAATCCCAAGATTTTCTGCAGGAAAAAAAAAATAGAAAAACACAGCCCAAAAACACAACACAAAAAACACTTTAGGGATTCGAATCTTCCTCAAAAATGTACACGATGAGGAGTAGGGGTAGTGATTTTTAGTATGTTCATTAGGACCATGTCGAGCGCAACCGAGCAAAGCATTGAAGGGTTTAGTTTTCTTATGATCTGATCAAAATTGAAAAAAAAAAATCCGGAACGTGGGGGACGAGGAAAATATAGCCCGCATGTTCCCGGGTAGTTTTCAGTTTACAAATTTTTCTTAAAGACCACCACGCTGCACTCCATCCTGTATCACAGCTGTATTGTAATAACCCACTCAGATTAGTGACTTATATCTCCTCTAATGTGTACTCGGGAGATGAGGACTACATAGCGAAAATCTTATTCAGAATTTGTGAAATCGATGTATACTTTCAAATTGACCGTAACGTAATTTCAGGCAACACTATGGCCAAATTACTAAAACAACACAAATTTTTGACATAAAAAAGGTCATTTCAGTTTCTAATTTCTAACTTTTTTGTATTAATTTTATCTTTTCATACAAGTTGGTGTTGTACCCCCCCCCCCATTTGCTGATCTTTTGTCTTTATTAGTTGTCTCACTTTTGTCCTATTTTGCTGGCTGTATCAGTGATGCCCTACCCGCCCTCGTTGAATATGACCCTGTACAATGTACTTGATTTTTATATTAACTAACTAGACCTTGGGCAACAGTCAGTCCATTAATCCCTCTAGTTCTGGTATTAATGGTAATATGGGATGGGGGCAGGCACGGCCTGGTGATTAAATTCTTGGGATGCAAAATGTAAGGGGCCTGGTCAACAAATTTATACATTTTTTCAGTGATGTTGTGGATTACGACAAAAAAGACCTATAAGGCCACGATAGGTCGAAAGGCTCGGGATGCATTATTTTGCATCTCCGCATCTCCAGTCAGGCCGTGCGTGGGTGGGGGCAGGTGAGCCAGCCCTATTTTAAAAATCCACCGGTCCAAGTCTGACCCGCCCATACAAAAAACTTGTATCTATGACATGTAAACATATAAGCGTGTTTGAATACTTGAACTCTGAATGCTAATGCAAGATGCAGGGTCAAAGAAAAGAAAATTTGTAAAATGAATTATTACATTAGAATAGGATGTCTACCAGTCATGAAAGTCATGGAAACGTCATTAATTCAATTTTATACTTAATTTGATTTTCTCGAAAATCATAATTTCTCCCCAAATTCTTCTGGAAAAAATGTTTGTCCACACCTCCTTTGGAATTTTCAGCCCTACCGACTTCAAAAAGCATCATACAGAGTCCAAAAATAATCAAAAGTTCTGGTTTCTTACAATTCATAGCCCTCGGAAGACGTTAAAACAAACGAGCTAAAACTTTGAATTATTGTGTAAACAAATAAAAATTCAAGACCACCAAAATTTTTTATCAATGACTTAGTAAGGCCAGGAATCAGGAACTCAGGGTAGCCACTTGGTCATTTTTTCAATCTTAATTCATTTTTGGTCATGTTTTGAAAATATCATTAAGTCATTTTTTTCATTTTCCTCCACCAAAACATCAAAATAATATGATGGCTAAGCTTTCAAACTTTCACCTGGAAGTTCGAAATTCAAATCCGTCTACTTCCGTTTCTCCAAGTGTGTTAACGTTAATATGGTATCGCAGATACTTTGTTTCCTTCAAGAAGAGTTACAATTACTCCAGATATCAAGTTCTTCTGTCGTAATGATGCTACAACCAGAACTGAAATCCTGCGGGTGCTGAAAGTAGTTGCAAGTAATTTCAGTTTGCGATCCTGTGACGATATAACTTCTCTATTCAATGCCATGTTTTCCAAAACTCGAAAATTAGAAACCATGACTTTAAATGAAACAAAAGCTTGATACCTAATAACAGAAGCTTGTGATCCATATTTTTACGAGTGATTTGACTGCGGATGACATTGACAGTAATACCTGTTATTCTCTTCTGTGCGATGCAACGTCTAATGTCGCTAATAAGAAACTGTTACAAATTTATACTAGATTTTAGTCTAAGAGTAAGAACAAGATGATAGGTGCTCATTTAGAAGCAATTTTCGTAGGCTGTACCGAAGCTAAAGTCATTTTTGAATCCATTTGGTCGGCTGTGGATTAAGGCTCATTTTCCGCTGAAAAATTTGTTAATGTTGGGCTCAGATGTTCCCAATGTTAACAAATCAGTGTCCATTTTATTCAGTAAGGAAGCAAAAGTTAAGTATACAAACTAAAGGTTCATTGGACATAGGGACTTGCTACACACGCTAAGTCCATAATGCCTTCTTAAAAGGTCTTAATAAAATTAGCCCCGAAACTGCAGAATTTGTTATAGCTTTGTGTTATTCTATTCATAAATACCCTAATCGAGAAGCAGATATCCGCATCATTCAAGAAAAATTGAAATTACCACCTGTAAAAATACCAAAACACATTTCACTTCCTTGGTTGACTTTCAGAAACTCGGTAAAAATAATAACTGAGCAGAGTCCTGCAATTTGAGAATATTTTTCGGTTTTTCTACCAAAAGAGAAGCCGATACTATTAGATAGCAGATTGCATAAACTCATTCATTCTTTCTTATTGAAGAAAATTCACGAAGTTGAATTGGAATTCCCATTTGCAGCTTCCCAATTATTCAGCAATATGACTGAAAGGTTTTAATTTCCCCATGAATTATTAATGAAATACGTTTATTGTATGTAACACTTGTTAATCGTGTTATGAAAACATCTAACATTTCTTTGGTGAAGTTTGACGAATCCAAACTGGAACTCTTATTTATTAAAGAAATAGGTGGTTGTAACTAAAAAAAAAAAAAGTGAAAACTGAACTTTCTACTATTCATGAAGAGAGAAATTGGATTTTTTGTTGTGTTATTAAAAGAGCTAGGTATTTAGCTATGGCAGAATATTTACGCTTAAGTCAATCAGAAATTTCAGCTCTGAGGTTTATGAGGTTTCTAAAACTAAAAAACGTTAAAAGTGATCCAAATTTTGCTTAAGACAATGAAAAGATTTCAAACTTATTAAATATTAGTGAAATCGATAATACAATATTATAATTATTATGACGAATGTGTGCTATTAAAAATTGAGAACATTTTTGAAGGAGAAATGACCATCAGTAATTTTTGGAGAAAAGAATTTCTTTTGAAATGTGAATCAGGGTTTGAAAAGTATCCTAATTTATACATTATTTGTCAAATTTGTGCGTAATAGTTGTGTTTTTTTCCTTTCATTCTGAATTTTGAGTTGAGCGTGCTTCATAGAACAGAATAATAACTAGAATTTTGTAGTGTACGCAGCCTTACAAAAACTGGTGCACACGAGGCTAAAACTCTTGAAATTTTGGTAATTTTTAGGTAATTTTTTGGATACTGCCCTCCCCTCCACAGGGGTCGGAAAGTCGAAAGATGTGAGAATATAGCCTACTTAAAGATGGGTGTGGCTCGCTATGGCCCATCCAGGAAATAATTACTGGTTACGCTCTGCTCAAAATTTCTCCTAACTCAATCCTTCCTTCGTGTTTGTATTCCCTGACCCTTAAGGCTTGCTTATTCATTTTAGCACTGCCTGATTTTATCGTCTTAACGAGCTAGGTGATCTTGAAGTGCAAAACTTGAAGTTTTAAGATGTTAAGCTAACGAAAGCCCATTTTTTAGAATTAATTTGCCTAGTCTAAGTTCCTTTCAGTAGTTACCAAATTTTTTGAAATATTCGCGGTAATTTCGCCCACATATTGAGATATCTGAATCCTCAAAAATCATACATATTTCCTCTTGTTTTCTTTTCGTGCACTAATGTGCAGAATGCGCCACTGTCGCCATTGTAATTAAGTATTATGTTATTTTAAGAATCGCGAAAGATATACAACAAAAGCGCATACGACGACGGGAATGGCGCACAATAGTCGATATAATATCGACTACAATATTATCGTTATGATATTTTGATCATAATTTGTGCGTACAATATAATAGGTGCCAAGCCCCGAATCATCGGTACATGTTCATCGACTTGAGTTCAATTCCCAGCGTGCACTCAAATACCACTTTCATTCATTGCCGCGAACTTTCACTTTTCATATGCCCGTTTGTCCTCTTCGTCATCCAGAATCTTCCATCGCGACCTTTAAATTCTGCCCGCGATTAATCAGTTTTAAATGCGTCCGGTTCGCTTATTTATTTATTTATTATTATTTTTTTTCTTCTCATGCCGAACGCCAAAGCAGACGAATCGCTCGATATAAAATTTTCAATATCGTGAAATCCGCACCAAATTAACTCGCATTTTCAGTGAGTTTTTTCTCTCTTTCTTTCTTTCTTTTCTCATAGCCGAGCTTTCTCTTTGAATGCATTATTGAAAAAGCGGTACACAGCAAACCGATTGCGAATAACTGGTTCGAATTCGGTGGACGTTAGTCGAGTTAGATTTTGAAGCGAGCTAATAAAAAATTCAAGAATATTTTGGACACCGGGCTCAGGTGAAATTGAATTTTATTTCGCCGTTCGTTTTATTTTCATTTTGCGGGTACAGGTTTGCTCCTGTTCGAAGCTCTAAGTTCCTGCGGTTCTTGCAGTCTTGGCCTTTCTTTAAAAATTACGGTATTTGGGGCCGTCCCATAAGCGCAAGTAGCCGACCTGGACTGGAGAGCTCTATCAGGGTCGCAGGCAGAGCTGAATTTAAGGTAGGACAGCATTATTGGTTTTACAGGCAAGGCGGAAACGGGGACCTACCGAAGAGTTTTTCCAGGGAGAGTAAAAATTGTGAAAGTTCCAACTGGCTCAACTCAAAATTCCCAGGTATCAGTGCCAAAGAAGAAAAACCTTTTGACTTTGCTGGGTTTTCCCGCAACTTCTCAACTCGATGCTCAATTATCAAAGCAAAAAAAAAAAACCGTCTAACTTGTTGGATTTTTCCAACTCGCCTGATTGAAATGGTTAATTTTCCCAACTGCTAAGTGAAAAATGCCTACAGGGGAGGGGGAAGTTGCCTCCTGCCGCCTCCTATCAATACATCACTGGGCGGAAGTAAAAATTCTACTTGCTGGTCAGTCGATTTTCGTCGTACTTGTGTGTGCGAGTGAGTGAGAAAGTACTTAATTGTCGGGAGGGGGTGGTAGATAGAATGAATAAACCGTTATTGATTGATTTACGGATAAGTAACTTATAAATGAATCATGTATTTCAGAATCCACGTAAGTCCAGAAAGCTAAACTTTGCAGGAACAAAATAAAACAGTTTACAGCCTTCTAACGTGGTCTCTGCGGAAAAAATTGCACGGCACTCGATACATTAGTAATGAGTAGACATTGGCGTTTATTTGTTGGTATCTCGCGTAATACGTGTGTTTTATTTCATAATAACTCAAAATTTAGGGTTCTAGAAGCCTTAAAAAGGACTAATTGTCAATGATTTCATTAAATTTAGAAAATTTATTTCAACTCGTTTAAAAGAGAGCAGAATGAATCTAAAAATTAGAAACATGAAATATTTGGATCCAGTTCAGTTTGCGGAACCAAGTTGTCTCATAAATGTGCAAATGCATATTTTTTAGGTCATCTCTAATCCCAAAAGTTATAAAAAATGTTTACGGTTTCAAAAGATCCTTACATTTTGAGTTTGAGTCCCATTTCATTTTGCGTGTTTTAAATAATAATTGAAGTAAAAATGCATATTTTTACATACTTCATGTCTTTTTCGTGTTGTTGTTGTTGTTGTTGTTGTTATTGTCTACATATTTTGTCAAAATTGTCAATTTTGTGTTTCATCCTTGTAAAAAAAAAAAATCGACTTGTGTTAGGAAGAAAAAGTAACTTTTATTTGTGCCGACTGATAATTCGGCAAAATTACGTGAAACACATTATCTCTCTCTCTCTCTCTCTCTCTCTCACACACACACACACACACACACACTTGTCACTCCCACTGTCACTCATAACATGTCGCAGACGGATCTGCAACCACAGGAGTGCATTTTTATGTCTCGATTTATCCAGTAATCGATTACACTGTCCTCGACTTCCTCGTGTAGTGTATGCTGTCTCACCCTAATGAAAAAAAATTCCATGGAAATTTGTATTAACAACACGGCTGCAGACTGTAGTCGCGCAGGGCGCAGCAAAGATCAAGATCAATGAGCACATGGCCATGGCTGGAGTTACGGTTTTCGCTCAAGTATACCAATGGCTGGGAAGCCTTACGGGCGATCGTTACAGGGAGAGCGTTACGGGAGCTACAGTAACGCTTTGAAGTAACGTTTTTTGAAATTTCGTCTATGTGCCAAAGTAAAAATGAAAATGTCAAAAAAAAAATAATAATGTTAACCAAAAAAAAAAACTAACAAGTAACCACTCTACTTGCAGGGACTTACCGAAAAATTTTCCTGGATGCGGGGGAGATGAGGAAAAATTGTCAACTGACTCAACTCAAAATTCCCAAGTATCAAAAGCTTTTTGTATTGCCTTTATAATACCTTTTATTTATTGGATTTTACCAACTTTTCATCCATCTGTTAACATTTTCCAACTCCGGTGTGGAGGCTTGGAGGACAAGCTGTCGCTGTGGCCCCTTCTTTTCGTCCCTATAAAAAACATAAAAGGACAACTCTTATTACTGAAATGGTAAATTTTCCCAACTGCTAAGTGAAAAATTCCTACTGGGGTAAGTTTCCCCCTCCCCCCTATGGGTACGTCCCTGTCTACTCAAGGAGGCTTCAAACTGCGAAGCTGCAGACTGCAGTCGCGCAGCTCTATGCTCTATTATTGAAAATTTTTCGTTTGATATTGATAATATTGATATCACTTGGTTTTGATACTGATATCGATATTGAATTTTCTTGATATTTGCGTTCACTACCGGAAACAGTAGATCAAGATGGAACAAGTCGGAACTTGTTCGGAAATTTTTAACTTTTCATGTAATTCAGATACAACGTAAGTCCCGCAGTTACGTGGTTTCTGTATTACACAAAAATTTCTCAAAGCTGCCACGTTCTTTATTCATCAGAGAAAATTTTCATTTTTTTTCACCGTAGCTGCGCGTAGGGTTAATAATCATTTTTCTGTTAAAAACCGATTTTCCAAATTTTGGGACTTACGTTGTTTCTGAACTACCATATACCGGGGGGCTACGTTACATTTGAGGGGTAACTTTTGTTCTAGAGGGTGATCCCCCTCCCTATTCGTGAAATTATGTACTCAAAAGTCGGAAAATTCTGACTGTCGAAGAAATTATGCAGGCCAGTTTTTTTGCGTTGCGGGAAATTTGGTAATATTGTTTCTAAAAGTTTAAAAAGATTCAGAAGTTCTGCAATCCAGTTGGGAACATTGAGAAGATGAACTTCTATTATTTTTATCTGATTTTAGGTGTGATTGTTCTTCCTATCAGCCATATTGGAAGCCAAAATTGAATACTAAAGACTATTTAAATGTTGCTGTTGCTTTCCATTATACAGGTAAACCATCGGTAAACTCTGTACCCTTCTTTGATTTTTACGCATGCCAGCACAGGTCTGTCAAGTGGGGAGGAGGAAAAGAACGAATTTCCACCGAACCCGGACTTTGTTAGGTGCCTGGATTCTTCATCGTCTGATCTTTTTTGGAGAAGTTTTCGAGTGGAAAAAAATGAATTTTGAAAAAGGTTTGATTAAAATCGCCGCGAAGTTCTCCTCGGGCGGTCTTGGCTTTTCTCTCGGACGAGCCAGTACGAATGCAGAAAATGCTTTGGTACCTTTAGACCTACAGTCACCATGCATCTATTATTTTGGAGATGCTTTGTTCGGTGATTGTGCCCCGTCGTTAAGTGATCCATAAATAGAGCTGTGGCTTTCTGCTTTTTCAGAAGACATTCTATTCACCGGGCATCAATTATGCAAATTCCATTTCCCGATCACCAGTTGATAATTATTTACTCGCGTTTAGCGCTGCTGGCCAATATTAGTCATCTTCATTTTTTTCTTCTTCCAACGTTCTCCGTACGTTTGTAGGAAATTTCCTTTCGTCCAGTATCTGATACTCACTCTGTATTGATTTTCACGCGAATAAACTTAAAGTTGTCAGCTGTGTGAGAGGCAAAATGGATTACAATTAGTCTCAGAGTCAGCGAAATAGTTTTTTTGCAGGTGGTGGGAAAAAGAAGAGAGTGTAGCCCACGAATATGTAAAGGTTTTAAATAATTTACAAAAATTCCGATTGCTGTGGTGAAGCAATCTGTGCAACACTTAGATTACTTTATTCGACCCTAAACAGGAGAAAATTGCGATCTTTGCGGATTATTATGCCGGCTGGCTCACTGATAAAACCCATTCTGCCCTCTTCGTCAGTTACGCTCTTTAAAATTCCCTACAACTCTAATTTAAATTCATAATATGTTGTATTTCAAAATATTTTCAACTTCAAGCACCCTCCTTCCCTGTTCATAGTCGCACAGTTTTCATTTCATGGGCAAGAGACACCGAAATTAAGCGCAGCGACCAGATATTGTATTTTTTATATTTTTTCAAATTTGAATGTTTCTTCTCCCTAACATCAGTTATCTTTCTCTTCAGTTAGACTTCAAATTCTGGGAAAATCTAATTATTTTGAAGAAAATTTTCTATTTTTAATTTAAAAAATTAATACTTTATTTAAGTTATCAAAAAAATATGTCTACATATTAAATAATGACAGTCTCGCCGACAAAAACGAACAAAATTTCAAATTTGAAGAAAATGACGTCAATTTCAAAGCACTAAAATTCCATGCTTTCAAAGCTGCCACCCAATCATTCCAAATAAGGTTTTGAGAAAAATTTTAAGCGCAACATGTGCTGAGACTGTATACCCAACTATATAAATCAAAAATCACTCAAATATAGCTGAAATTACTTACCATTTTCGTTTTGAAAATCTTTTACTTTTCAACAACAGCAAAATTTCATCAACTTTTCAATCGCCTTCTTTCAAAAAATGACAACACGCAATAAGCAACATGGTTTCACAGAAAAATCTCACCAAAGGAAAGTATAGGATGTATATTTTATGTTGATACTGTTCGCGGCACTAGCGCACTCTTCATAACGCATTGTAGAGGTACTAGAAAAAGTGGCCAACATTTGATACCTACCTCAACAATTGGCACTTTCCCTTATGCAATGTTACATATGGACAGTACTTAAATACTCATGCTAAATGTGAACCATGAATGCAGACTGCGAGAAAAAACTAGCCACATTTGAAATGTGGTGCTACTGTAGGTTATTAAAGATAGGTATCATGGCAAAAGTAGGGAAAAAAGGAAAAGTACTCGTAGAAGACATCAAACATCGTAAAATGAAATACATACATTGCTCACAAAATACGAGAAAACGGGATATTCATGCTGTCAGTATAAGGAGAAAGATACAGAAGAAGCCAATAAGAAGAAGATGGTCAGAACTGGTAACGACCAACTCGCCGGCCAATTCCCTCTGTAAGAAACACCCTGTGTGCCAGGACTCGAAGATTCTAGAAGCAAGTCGGGGAAAGAAGTGTAACACAAGCCGCGACCATGACGACGACCTTCCTGTTAAGAGATACTATTGTCGTTTTTTATTGCTTTCAACGAGGTTTATCCTTGGAATTTGCCTTCTCTTAGGTGCTTTTGGTCGCGATTCTAACAAGATAGTACCTTACAGAGTCTTTTTTTTATTTGTAGTACGCTTTAAGTTTCCTTAGCACGACAAGGTATCACCCAAGAAGAGGTCTATTGTGCTAGTTCCAGCACAAACCTGGTTAATGGAGCCAACCTAATGTAAAACTGAAAACGTGGGAATATCGATCTATCGTCTTTTGAATGGAGTATTCACTTTGCCGGTCATACACCTTACTTCGGAAATTTCTTCAGATCAAGAACATTCATTTTATGCGTTTCTGGACAATGCGACTTCTTAGATGATGAACTGTCGTAAATCAAAACGTATATTAATATCCTTCAAATGGAGGCCATTCATTATTCGATTTTCTGGACTAGTCAATTTTTAAAAGACTTTTGTTTTGAATCCTCTTTTAGCCCGCCATCAAGTAGTTGAAATATGATCATCTGGGTGCCGTATCCTATGCCGGACGTTGGCGATCGCGGGAAATCGCAACTAAATTCTACGAAAACCTCTATGCGAAAACGAACAATAATAACACGTCAATCTGGGAAAGCAAATGCACGAACACCGACTCCCTCTGTTGGTAGAAAGGTGGTCAAAGCTATGGCAGAATTAAAATCAAATAAGGCCCCAGAACTAGAAGAAATAGACAACAAAATAGCAAAAATTCTAGCGGACACAGTAGTACACCGGTTAACCTGACGCGCAAAAACCGGCCAGTTATTACCCGCGGAAAAGATACCCTTTTGTAACCCTTCGATTACCCGGGTAACGGAAGGGTTTCCGAGGGTAACTGACGGGTAACTGCAGGGCTATATGGGTAACTAGAGGACCAGTTACTCACCATGTAAACGGAGCGTTCTGAAACAAAGTCTTGGAAACAAAAATTACACCAGAACAATGGAACATCTCGGAAATAATCTTAATGCATGAATAAAAAAGGAAACAGAGCGGACATCAGCAATTATTAGAGACCAATTAGCCTATCTTCAATCCTGGAAAGAGATTATTTATTAAAATGATCAAAAATCGTATATACAATGGGTATTTTAGACTCCGAACAACCGCTGAAACAAGCAGAGTTTAGAAAAAATGATACTACAATAGACTACATCCAAACCCTAAACCAAATAGTAGAAAGATCCAGAGACTTCAACACTGAAGTTTGGCTGATGTTCATTGGTTTTAATTAGGCTTTCGATTCGATATAATATCACGATAAGCTACGAGTATGAGAAAGCTATGACACCCCAAGGAGTTTTGTTAGAAATTATTGAGATTTTGGCGTACATACACAGTGATTCACAGGCTTACATCAAAACAGATAAAGGGCAAATGCTTTCTCATCCAAAGGGGGGTAAAACAAGGGGACCCCTTGTCGCCGAATATTTCTAACTGCGCCCTAAAAAAAATTTTCAGAAATTTGGATTTGGAGGGAAGGAGATTAAAAAGTTAGGCAAACAAATAACAAAACTAAGATTCGCAGACAATATAGTGTTGGTAACAAAGAGCTTCGAGGAAATACTGGAAATGGTGAAAGACCTAAAATAGCACAGCGAGACTTTTGTGTCTATGAACATGTCAAAATCAGAATTTATGTCAAACAGGAAGGAAATCAACGAATTTTGGTTGGATGGAGCAAAAATAGATGGGATAGAAATATAAATAATATTCAGGCCACACGTCAAAACTTAACTACGATATAGAAGGAATTATAAACGAAAGAATCCCTATCGCATGGAAAGCATTTTGGAGAAACAAAACAATTTTAAAGAGTAAAATGAAAAACAAAAATAAAAATTTCGGAGAGTTGCGTACTGCCGATGTTGACATACGGGGCCTAAACGTGATCACTCACGAAAGGACAGTCTGAGTGTCTCATAAAAACTCAAAATTCTATGCTCCAGAGTATACTGAGCGTGCACTTAAATTACAAGATAAAAATAAAATACATTATAAAACAATTGGGGACAAAAAATATCGGATACAATATCGAAAAACTAGGTCGTATGGTGAAGCTAGGTCATATGGTGTGAGGGAACCCTGAGGGGAAAAAACCTGCAGTGCACTCTTTGGACTCCACTGGATCACAGCAGAGGCAAAGGCCGACCGGCCACGCGCTTGTCAGATGATATTCCAAAATTTCTGGGGCCCTACTGGAAGCAGATAACAGAAAGGCTTGGAAGAGGGTGACAGAGATGTATGCCAAACGGTGGGCGGAGTAGGCGGTTGCTTATAGACATGGCAGAAGGACAACTAGAACTGTAACCTTGTAAGCTCTATAGAAATGTTGAAAATCGAGTCCATAAATTACTTACTCAATGTCAAAATAAAATTTTTTAAATTCTGATTTTTCGGAGCTGATTTTGCATTTTGAAGACCCAAAATAAGATCTAGTGCAGCAAACTTCAACAGGCCTGTTCGCAGAATTTACTATTGGAGGCAGTGGGAAGGGAGGGGAGGGGGTCAATCAAGTTTTCTTTTAAAAAAAAGTAACTCTACAGAGAACACTATTAACAAAATGGTGTACATAAAAAATTTGATATATTAAATTGTAAGATTACAATCATATACATTTCCAAGTTATTGTTTTAGCATTTCAAGTGAAGACGTAAAACTTGAACACCTTGCTAAGCACCCAACAGTGGAGTAAAAGCAAACAGTAGATTGCCTGAAGTTGTTGAATGAAACAAAGAAAAGATTGAAAGCACTATAAAATTTAATCTAGCTTGATTGAAATTTTTTCCTTGTCATGAAGTTCAGGATATTTTGAAATTTGTAGTTCAAAACCCTTTCCATGCGCACGAGCCTGGGCTTCGATGCGATCTGAAATCAGCGACCCAGAAAATCCATGTTTCAATACTTAGTTTGAGCTTCCACCTAATTATTAAATTTTTTGCGAGTATTCTTATTAAGATTGATGAAAAGGGGAAAAGAAGAAAAAAAAGGCTTTCTTTGAAGAGTTGCGTCAGTCTGTTCTAGTAGATGTAGAACAAGCCAGAGATCGCTTTGCGACCTAGTAATAGGGTCGGCCTTTCAGCTGAAGTCTGGGCGGTTACATCGCATGTTCGACGCTAGTGAGGTTCGCTAGTGTCGCGGACGAAAACGTGATGCTGTTCATTATCCCCATTCACTACAATGCTAAGTGTCAATTGATTTACTAATTTCCAGCTTTTAATTTCATGTTAAAATGAACTATTTTCTTTTTACTAGCCTAATAAAACAGAATTTCGTTCAAAAAATATTATTTTAAATTATAAAACTATATTTAAAGTTTACATGTTCATACCAATGTATGGTTTGTACTATGGTTCACGTTTTCGTCCAACAACACTAGCGAACCTGACCAGCGTCGAACATGCGATATATTATTCCACTAACCAACTTCAAACAAAGAGTACAATCGCACTTGGACGCTGTTAAGCGTAAGGGAACCAACCAGCAAAATCTGTTTTTCGAGAACACGCGATTCTAAGTTCAAGAGCCATGTAGAAATTATATGACATAGCGTTTACTGATAAGCCTTGATCAACGTGAGTACCTACACATTTTTGAATCGGGGGCCCAATTCTGAAAAATTCTACTTTTTACACTCTTTTCAACAATACTAATAACTCATTTTGTTTACCAAAATGTCAGTTGGTTAACGCCGACCCTAATTTCAGCAAGAATCATACACAATATTACAAACCTCACAACATGAACTCCTTTCATCGATTCCTTATGTTGATACCTCGAGTCCTTTTTGCTGAGACTGTAAGCACGATGTAAAATCATCTTCCTATCTGTTTCTTTTACCCACGATTACGTTCACTCTTACATTTAAAACCACAAGCGCCACTGTCGGAAACAAACGTGATTCATTCTCGTGTATCTCGAACATCGACTGATAAGAAAAAGAGCCAATGGAAGACAAACACAAATCACTGACGTCACGCGTCGCGTAGAACTATTTTCCCATTGTATAAGACTCGGCTGCGCCGACCCTAAAGAAACATTTATACCACGGGTTTGACTTTTGATTATTAGGAAGAAACCTTTTCGGTAGATCTGTTAGTCTTGAAACGGTAGGCGTGCAAATAATTTTCTATTTGAACCTGCCATCGTCAAATTCGGTGAGTGAAATTTCAATGCACAATCGACCTTGTTCCGGTATCTCTTTCATTCATGTTTTATCTAATTCGACTGCGGCTAACTTTTTTAATGGCATTAGAATAAATTTGGACCCACCTAATTGAAGAAAACATATCTGCAGCTGCATTCCGCTCTCTCGCTATTATTTAGCTTATCACATGCAGTTAACAGGTTAACCCATTATCACCGGTCTCGTTATAAAGTTGATTTGAGGAAATCATTGTTCTACGAAATATTTAAGATAACATATTCGACTTTTGATGATAACTTCTGTTTCCTAAATAAACAAAATGAATACTTTTGTAGATATGTATAATGGGGTTACAATACGATTTGAAGGAAGTGTGAGACGGATAAGGAAATAATTTCAAGATTAAAATGTAGTAACGAGTAAAACTTGGCTGAAGATTGTCGAGGACCATAATGTCTCAGCCCACCCTTATCTTTGGTGCTAATTTCACGGAAAGGTTTAACTTCCTCCCTCTTCTCATCACAAAACTCGTCCCAGTTCAGATCCGCTTCGAATTAGACGAGAGCGGACTGAAAAAGTTGGAGATCAAAGTAAAATCGATTCGCCTAATCTCAGAAAACACCATCTTCGAATTTCCGCACGAAGATCAGTGGATTGAGTTCCATCTGGACCGAAGCTCATTACCAACGGTACCCTGCCAGAGCCTCTATGGCACACCCATGCTCACCCAGCATTAACCTGGAATTCGAGTGCACCATAGCCAGACGCACGTCTTTCCTTCATTCTTCAGCTCCTAGTCGTGGTACGTGTGGCGGGGTGAACTCTGTCGGGGGTCCGCAGCAGCTGCAACAACTCTAGGATGGTACAGAGTCGTTTTGTCCAGTATGGGCCGAGCTTTTTTCGTCGGCTCTCTGCCTCGACCACTTTGTCTGCATCTTCTTCCTATAATAATTGTCGGGATAAAAGCCAACACCCGGTTGCATCCGCTTCCACTCTTCAGCATTTCCGGGACCAAGCCAAGGTGTGCGGCGCGAGACGATTAATCCTGCCGTCGCTTTCGCTTCTGTTGCCGTCGGCATCGATCGCACGTTCCGCACCTTTCTTACCGCCCCCCCTCCCAGGCCTCACCCTAGAACAAGGTCTGCCAGGGGCTGTCCTGAGCCTCTCAATTGCAGCTCGTGTACACAGCGTTCGGTGCTATCGCCATCCAAGTGCCGAAGCACCCGTGGCCGCTCAGGATTTGGTCAGGTGAAAGTTCAATTCTCCATGGGACCTACCTGCCCACTGATTGAGGTCGCGAGGATGCATGCACTCTCTTTCATTTTTGCTCTGAACCCGAGCCCTGGAATCCGCCCTTTCGAGCATTACATCAGAGACATCGGGGAGACCGTTAGGGCTGTCTTCCCAGCCGAGGTCGAAATGTAGCATGTTACTATCTGGGCTCGCACCCGAGACCTCTGGATTATGAGACCAGCGCGCTATCCACTCGGCCAACAAGACCCCATGGTGGTCCTTATTTTTCAACTTTCGATTTCTGGTCGGGACATCCTCCGGATTGGTTTCATATTTTTATAAAAAAATATAATTAAATTTAAAAAAACTTTCACCGAGTTTGAGCAAAATTAGTTTAAGGTAATGCGGGCCTCAAATTGAAATTGTTATAGGAATTAACGTTGATATTTGCAATTTTAGCTCCAATCAAGAAGGCAGTCCCCTTCCATGAAACTAAAAATTATTATTCTTTCTCATATATGCGATGCTCGAAAAGGTAGTTTCCGGTGCTGGGGGTGCGGTGTCTCAGGGGCCACTTTGGCATGCGTGCATCGCCATACGTTCCACCACACCGTAGGTTTCAAGGGTCACGGAACCCGTGTTGAGATCCTTCTCCTTCGTTCCTTCTCTCCCCAGGCTCCACAGTGACATAAAACGTGTGTATTGAGAACACTGGCTCGTTTAAACCCGGGGAGAGTTATGTCAATACTAAAGGGAAAAGACCTTGTCTAAATTTTGATCTATTACAGAAAACGTTAACTAGATGAAATTGAAAATTTGAAGAAAATTTAAATTCATGATTATAATTTACAAAGTGTTTTTGAGGCTGTATTCCGAAAATCACGCCGTCCCGGTTAAACAACAAACATATTTGTCGTCAGTCTAAATAACGAAAAGAGTTTGTTTGCCATGCACTACTTGCACGAATTTATATAATAACACTGAAGGCCCTTTTGGGCCAATGTTCGAGAAGATTGAACTTAATTTTACGCTGAATTCAAATTATTTTGACGAATACGTATTTGTATCGATAATTTCAACTCAAATTTTGTTGACTAGTGATGTTGACTTTGGCAATATTTGTCCGAACTGATTTACGAGAACTAAAGTCCTAAATTTTTTAGATGTCATTACTGACCCGTATTTCCATTACTATTTTCTCTTCTTCAGTGTTGCTCAGGATCTCGATGAAATTTTACAAAGATTTTGTGAAGTTTCAATATTTTAAACCTGTTTGCGAGAAACCCATGTAGAAGTATGACGGTTAAATGTTTATTTGTGTTAATGAACCTAGAAAGGTCCCACTCTGTCGGTTTGGAGTTACGCCCATAGCGTGAACGTGTATAAAATTTTTAATCGAATGATACTTCATTCAGCTCTCTAGGTCCAACATTTGCGAAAATATAACCATTTGAAGTTGAAATTTCAAGAACCCACCTTTTGAGAAAATCGCGTCTGAAGTTAGTACTCGTACACCATGTTCCGGAACAATTCCTTCCGCGGTTCGAATATATCTTATGTTTACCAATCGCTACGAAAAGATGTTGAAGTCGCCTGATGACGTAGTAACTCGGTATAAAACGTGTTGGTTACTAGGCAACCCTGGGTACTGCTAGTAGAGTATGATAGGATGGAGGAAAGGTTTGTTTTCATTTAAACGTACCTCGAAAACGCGGGCACCAATCGAGAAACGGTAAACGACATTCAAAAGAGCAGTGTTTTGTCAATAAGAAACGATCAATGTCCCAACATTGACAATTTTTACCGTTCTTTGTTAAAATCGCTATATCTCGAAAACTAACATCGACAAAGTGGGACCTTTTTTCGGGTTCACTGACACATTTTCTTTTACTTACCGTACACCGTAGCTCCAAGTATTTTTACCACTGTTATCGTCAACAAATTGGATTCATATGGCGTAATCTCTAAAACAGAGTGAAAAAAACGAGAACGGAGCTAAAATTGATAATTTGAGGAATTTTTGACGTACAGGGAGTTGGTTTTCAACTATTTTAATTTCCGTGTTTTTTTGTTCTACATTAGTTTTATTCGGGTCTCTGAGTTTATATTTTCATTTTTCCCTCTCTCTTTTAGTGTTTGGACCCACAAGAGGGATTGATCTCCAATTGTACTAATTTCTACATTTTTCATTCGGACAGTGATAAATCGAAGACCAGGCCCTTTAAACCTTCAAGAGTGAAAAGGAGGAAGGAAAGGACTTCAGAAATGAACTCAACGACCCATAAAACCTTACTTGAGACCTAGAAAACGTAGAAATTGCAATAACTGAAAATCAGCTCCCTTTGGAGTTTAAATGGCGAGAGGGATGGAGAAATAGACTGCAAAAAGGGACTCAGTGACCTTGAAAAATCTTAATTTGGACATAATCGCGAATTTAGAACAAGTGGAAATCTACCCTCTGTGGACCACGAAAAGGGAAAGGACGGAAAAAGAATACCTTAGAAACGGATTCAGCGATAAAATCCCATTCGAGACAACAAAATAACTTTAGGCTCGTATAAGGGGAGGACCATAGGCGCCGACTTTGCATTGGGAGGGGGGGGTGTCTCCCAATGTAAACTTTGGAGGGGCAAGACGCCCCCAATATTTTCAACTCAAAAATGGAAAAAGTACAACAAATTTTACCATCAATTTTTAAATTTAACAGAAAGGAAATCAAAATATGATAACTAATAATGGGAAAAGTATAATAAATTTTGAGACCAAAATCGATAGAAAACGACCATTCGAATTTTCAAAGAGAGGGATTTTTGACCTCTCCTAAGAACCGTGATAACTTTGATTCTGCCCCCCCCAATATTTTCCCCATTAGGAGGACTCTCTCTCTCTCTCTCTCTTCTCTCTCTCTCTCTCTCTCTCTCTCTCTCTCTCTCTCTCTCTCTCTCTCTCTCTCTCTCTCTCGACTGAAGCTAAAATTCCGAAAATAAAAAATGTTAATTCGCATAAGAATTTCTATCTCTTTGAGATACGGGATGCCCTTGACCGATGTTTCTCAAATTTGGCAGAACCTTTTCTTTTCAAGGGTGTCCCAACAGAAAAAAAATGAAAATTTTTTCACCAAATGTAACTAAGGACTACACTAATATTCACTTTCATTTGTATGGTAGAGCAGTGCAGCTTTCAGAATGCAAAAGACCAATACAAATTTCGGAATACAGAATTAGAATGAATTTCAGGCACATGTAACTGAAGGTTGCTTTTCCAAAACGCATCGAGTCCATTTTTGGGGAAATGAGTTAGGAGCGGAATCTGGTGGCGGAAGCCTGCCTGAACATGACACGCTAGCGAATATAGCAAAATCAACCGTAACAAATGCGACACAACGGATGCAGCCTGAAGCCAAGCAGCACAAGGTTTTCCAAAACGCATAAAGTCACCCATTATCAGTATTTGCGGAGAAGTAGAAGGCTTGCAGGTTCTGTGAAGTGTAGGCAAGTCGAATGATGAGTGTTCCCTGCGAAGTACCTACATTAAACCCTGGTTTTTGGCGAACATTGCTTCTCTTTTCTTCCATTTTTGCTTTTTCAAAATACGATAAGTCAGGCAAATTATTTTCTCTCCCGCGTGTACGTCATAGTTACATAGGTGAGGCTGGCAACACAGGAGGAATCATATGTTCGAAGATTGCTAGTAAGTGCTAATGTGCTTTACACAGTCGCATCCGCGATCCTCTGCCAAGTGCTCTCTTTTTTACGTTTTTCTCATTTTCTCTTTTTTTGACCTAATGCAGTTTGGAAAAGCAGCCTTCAATTTAACTATAGTCGAGCATTTTCTTATTCACTCGAGGCAATATTGAAATCATGAACGATCTTGAAACCTAAGAACTTTTCATGAAGCCCAGTGCTAATTTAATGAAAACGAAAATATTGACATGAAAATGTGCTATTTTTGGAGTGGTGGAGGAGGGGTAGGAAGTAAAATTTCTTTACATTCTATAAAAGTCCAAGTCACTGTCTGTGCGTATCTTTTCTGTTAATCCCTTGGTATTAAAGCGAGATAGCTGTCATTATTTGATGGAGTCACGTTTGGATTTTGAGGCTCAAATTGGAACAACAATGCTACAAGAGTTTAAAACTCCACGACCCGAAGTAACCTTAATCCAGTATCTTGTTCAGTTTTCTTGGCAATGTGAAAAACTGGTTCTTTAGCAGTAGGCTATCTTTTTCGATGTGTTTCCATTCGGAATTTTAAGATGGTTGGATGCACGTCCCAGTTCTCTGTGGGGGACATTTTTCATTTTAAATTAAATTAGAGCTTAGAATACCCATTGTCCTATGTGGATCCGATTTAACAATAGAAAAGCAAACATGGGCAGGGACGAAAATGAGGGGGCACGGGAGGCAGCATGCCCCCAAGCCTCCGCCGAAGTTGGGAAATTTTAGTAGATGAATCAAAAGTTGGGAAAATTTAACAGATGAAAAGCTTTTTTTTTAGCCAATACAAACAAATTTTAAGAAGGGGAGAATGCAGGGCTAAAAATTAACACGGACAAAACCAAAATTCTATGAAACAAAAACAGGGAAACTCTGGCTTATAATGGGACAAAATAGAATTGGTACAAGAAATTAAATATTTAGGGCAAATGATCTCATTTAATAGAATTAAAAACTTGGAACTCGATACGAGAATAGCCAATTCTTGGAAAAAATTCTGGTCATTGAAAACAATTTTTTTTTCGAGAAGACACAAAGGGGAAATTCTGAACAGCTGTGTCTTCCCCACCCTGTCGTACGTCACGCATGGTCGCTTACCAAAGAAAAAGGGGAAAAAATAAAGACCCATAAAAATAACATGGAAAGAGCAATGGGTATTAAGAGGAGGGATAAAAAACATTCCGAAATACAAAATAAGCTTAAGTACAATCTAAACTTCCTACACGCGATAAGGAGGCTGAAATAAGATTGTGCGGGACACCAGGCTAGGATGGATTACAACAGATTGGCAAAATTAACCTTGGACTGGTTTCTGAAGGGGGGCAGAAAAGAAAGGGAAACAAAGAACCAGATAGAGGGATGAGATTGGCAAAATGTTAATACACCAGGACTACCAAAGAATTGCATGGCATAGAGGGGAATGGACGCGCTTGAGAGAGGCCTTTGTCCAGCAGAGGGCAACTTAAGCTGTAAGGTTAAGTACACATATTATATATTTATATAATAAAAGACATATTGAATTGAACAAACAAATTTTAATACTTGGGAATTTTAACTTAAGTCAGTTGGGAACTGTACAATTTTCGCCCCTCTAGAAAAAACTCTTTGCTACGTCCCTGAACGTGAGGGATCAATTCGCGAAGCACCCTGTGCAGGGACGTACCGAAGAGTGTTTCCTGGGGGAGGGGTAAAAATTGTGAACGTCCCAACTGACTCGACAAATATCAAAGCAAGCAAGCAAAAAAAAAAACAACATTTGACTTGTTGGATTTTTCTAACTGACTTAACTCAAAATTCCCAAAAAAAATAAACGCCTTTGACTTGTTGGATTTTCTCATCAACTTCGCAACTCAATTCCCCAGTATCAAAGCAAAAACAGAAAAAGAAACAACAATAATTTTTGACTTGTTGGATTTTTCCAAATCCGCCTGGCTAAGATGGTAAATTTTTGCAACTGCAGAGTGAAAAATTCCTGTAAGGGGTAAGTTGCCCCCTACCCCTATCGGTACGTCTCTAACCCCGTGTATTACGAAACTGAAAAATCCTTATCAAGTTAATTGCTCTGAAATGTTTTCAATTCAGAATTTCTCTGCATGCCGTGGATTACCCCGGCCTGTTCCAGGGTAATGAGTAGCACCGACTGACTGATAATCTCGCATTGCTGTGAACAATACGAAGGCACTTTTTCTTTTCTCTGCCGAAGAATTCGCGCTGCACTTTTCACGGTTTTGCAATCTTTGCATCAGTCGACCACAAGAAAGTACTTATTTGATGACGAGCTTTTACTCGAGTTGATGTCACGATTCCATCTTCGAAGGTACGCGGCAATTAGAAACTTTATATGTAATACTAATTTCGTAAAAATTTCATCCAGCACGATCGAAGTTTTAAGAAGAAAATTATTATTATTCTCGACAATGTATAGTCGAGGTGGTCGCGCTCGCAGTAGTAATGTATGCGTAGAACCAGCACCAGCATTGCGGCCTATTATGAGTGAAGAAGTTGGTTTGTTTATATGATTAACGGAAAGTGTTTCTTCTGTTGAAGAGGAAAGTGATTGTAACCGCGATTAATGTCGATTACAGATATCGTTTTTTATTACCTAAACGATTATAGCGATGCGATGCGTTTTCTAAACTAATTTTCAATTCGCGTCAGCGAAACCGCCGACGGTGGATCATGATCGTCGATTTCGATAACACGTTTCTAGACACGCGGCATCTCACCACCTGAGTTACCTTCCGATTGAAATAAGTTACGTAGTACGGGGGCACGTATCAAAAATCGCGTATTTTATGCTAAAAACATGAAATTTCGGTATATTGATGTGAAAGACGTAAAGATTAGGGGCGGATGGGCGCTAAAATAGTATCTGGGCATTAGCAACGGCGCGGCGCCATCGCGCCATATAGGCTTTTATCCATCCCCCCCCACTCACACATCAGTTTACAGGTATTCTTACATAGAATCCAATTCCACTAACCACCAATATTATTCCAACAAAGGCTGCATAGCAGTCAGTGCATTCTGAAAATTAGAGAGTTTGAGCGTCCAATGAAAACATCCAGCAGGTTGCTGTCTGGCGGCGAAGTTGAAGTCTCAAAACTGATTTAGGTTGTTTCCAAGGGAAGTTCTTCAAATTATTACCTTATTAGGAGTGGTGTGGTGGGACGTATGGCGATGCACGCATGCCGAAGTGGCCCCTGAGACACCGCATCCCCGGCACCGGAATCTACCCTTTCGGGCATCGCGTCAGTACCGAGGGGAACGCTTTGGGGCCGGGCCTAAGCCAACGGTGCGCGCGTCCTGCCAGGGCCACCACGGGGTTTCCTACTGACCGAGGTCCGCACTCCCAGAGCGCTTGCCTGGTAATTTCAGGTCCCCCGCAGCCGGACGCGCTGCCTCTTCCTCTTCACTCACTCATCGCGTGAGACTCGTCTGATTGTGGCTCCAGCCCTTGCACTGCGGGCGAGCTTTACTCCAGCCCTGGTGCTACGGGCGAGCTTCGCTGGATGGTATCCGCCGCCGCAGCAGCAGCAGCAAGTCCAGCTTCTCCTCCTTGCCTCCTCTGTCTCGACCACTCAGCCTCTATCTTCCGTCGCATGATGGCCGAAACGAAACCCGACACCCGGTTCCAACCGCTTCGACTCCTCAACAGCTCCGAGATCAGGGTGTCCGGCGCAAGACGGTCGATCACGCTGTCTCCGGGATCGATCGTGACCGCCCCGCGCCTCTCCTCCTCCCCCAGGCGTCGCACTCGAACAGCGTATGCCATGGCGTGTCCTCCTCTCCGCTTGTGCAGTGGGTGCACTCGGCGCTTGCTGCCAAACCCATCCGGTGCAGGTACGAGCCGAAACAACCGTGCCAGCTCAAGACCTGGGTCAGGTGGAAGTTCAGGCTCCCGTGCTTCCTACCTGTCCACAGGTCGAGCTCACCGATCAGCTCCCGGGTCCACTCGCCTTTCGAAGACTGGGCGAGCCTCTCTGTCCATCGCTGAAGCGTGGTCAGCTGAATGCCACGCTTTGCCCACCTTATTAGGAGTGTGAAAGAATAAAAAACACACGAACTAACATATAACAATAGCAACTTACTGAGTTTCCCTTTGAATGTTAAGAATAAGGGCAGAAGATAAAGAATGAAAGGAGTAAGACAGCTAGAAGGTAAATTTTATTTTATTTTATTTACAGCCTTGATTAGGGATTGCGTCCCTTAATAAGTGGGTCGCTGCCTAATCTGCCCACCGTGAGGCAAGGGCTTCTGTCACCTTTTCCGATATTTTCTTTTCCCTAGCAGTTGTTCCCCAGCGAGGGCCTAAGGTTTTCAGAAATTCATCTACCCATCGGGTAGCTGGTCGTCCTGGGTTTCTTTCTCCGTCCAAGGGGATCCACAGAGTGCAAGCGGAGTTCCATTTTGTCGGCTCTTCTCTAATCATGTGCCTCGCATACCTATCTGTATTTCAGTTGTTTTATTTTGTACCCTATATTCGTTAACCTCGTTTGCTTCCTGATGGAGCTCATTTTCACCCTATTCCCCTACCTGATCCCCAGCATACTCCTTAGCATTGAATTATATGTTTTTTCCAGACGTTCGGTTTGTTTTTTTGTTAGTGACCATGTCTCACATTCGTATGTCAGGGTGGGGACTACATAACTTTCCAAGATTTTCGTTTTGAGCATAATTTTCATTTTACTTTTTAGAATATGTTTTTGTGCCCAGAAGGATTTCCAGCCATTTGATATTCTTGCACTAATGATTTGGCCCATGTTATTGTTGAATGAAATGGTTTGTCCTAGGTATTTGTATTCCTCTACTTTGTTAATTTTCCCCCTTCTAGCCATAGTTCCTTCTCCCCTGCTTTGTTTGACATAAATTTTGTTTTCGATAAACTCATAGAAAATCCAAACTCTTGGCTTGCACCATTTAGTTCTTTCGTCATTTTTTCCATTTCCACAAAATCCTTAGCAATAATTACCATGTCGTCTGCAAACCTTAGATGGTTTAGCCAGCGACCCTGAACTTAAATTCCTTTCTCCTCCCAATCTAAAGTTCTAAAAATTTGCTCCAGTACGCTGTTGAAGAGGTTCGGGGACAAATGGTCCCCTTGTTTTACACCTCTTTGGACAGGAAACTTTGTACCCTTCGTGTCCGTCCTCACATAGGCTCCGGAGCAACCGTATGAGGAGCTGAGAATTTCAATGATTTTGTAAGGAACTCCTTGTTCTGCCAGGGACTGCCATAGCTTATCATGCTAAAGAGAATCAAACGCCTCGTTGAAGTCTATAAACATCAGCCACGTCTCTATTTTGTATTCCTTTGCTTTTTCAATAATCTGGTTCAGCGATTGGATGTGATCAATTGTGGAAATTTTTTTTTTAAAGCCGCCTTGTTCAATAGGTTGTTGTAGGATGCGCACATCGAAAGCGGCACGGCGAAAGGGGAGCTCGGGCACTGATGCGATACTCGAAAGGGTAGTTTCCGGGGCTGGGGATGCGGTGTCATAGGGGCCACTTTGGCCTGCGTGCATCGCCATACGTCCCACCACACAGTCATTATGGAAATCTGATTACTAATTCGCTGTCTTGCTGATTCATGAGAAATTTGCAATTGAATGATTTCGCTGTGGAAATGCAGTTGGCCGCGTTGCCCTTCGTATCTTTCCCATATCTACCTGGCGTTTTGTCTGTCTCAAGAAAGTTATAAAAAAACAAAGTTTGTCCTTATATCTTGAGACTTGAGATCACGGAGATTATGGGTGATTGCGTCATGTTTGTTTATATCTCATTATGTCTATTATGTTTTGAGACTTGAGTTCTCGTCAGAGTCCAAGGTAGCTGGTCTGCTCTTGCAAGTTTTCGAAGTATTAGGCAGGCAACCTGGCTGGTGGGTTTTCTTCGGAGTCAAAGTTAGCGGAGGCAGAGGAGAAAATCGATCGTTAGCATAGAGAGACTAGAGATCTCGGAGTCCAAAGTAGCTTAGTCTGCCCTTGTATATTTTTACAAACAGCGTTGAGGTTACCACACAAAAAATAAGGTTTCAATGCAAATAACAAAAAGAACCGTTAACTTTTCTCACAAAAGTTTCGCATTATTGTCTGTATGCAAAATTTCATCTACTGAGTGGTTTCGACTCGCGTCAAAGATAAGTGTAATCAAGCGGATTTAATATTCAACCCCTTGAATGTGGTTCTCCGTGAAAATTCTTTAGCGATCAGAAAAGGATTTTTAAGATCGAATAGAAAGGCTTGTTCCAGATACGGAACAAAACAAAACATAAACGTCTTTCAAGGCACAGTAAATAATGATGTGATACCACCGGGAGTGAAAGGTCCGTGTATCCATTGGGAGTGAAATGTTCTTTACTGGGAACAGGAAAAGGGTACAAGAAAGAATAAAACATGGCTTCCAAAAACGAAAGGTAATACACGTATTTTTATCTTAATGAGTTCGTTGTAAATAATAGAGGAACATTAATGGCTATAATGACTCCAGTTGTAAGAAGAATACGGAAAACCGTGTTTCTTGATGGAGCATTTTTGCGAAATGACATTTCAAATATTCGATAACTTATTAGAAAAACGTTTTAAATAGCTAGTATAATAGTCATCTAGGTATTTATGAGCAGCATTTTTGTCAATAGTGACGAGAAAGGGAAGGATTCGCTGATTCGAACTCTCAATTAGCTTATGTGTATAGAAAAATAAATGAAACCCAGGAGTCCGTCTGTAGGTAAAATGTTAATTTTATTTTAATGACGGGCCACATACCTGATCTATAGTTGACGCTTGTCCTGCGCACCAGTTCTGGTATTTCGCAAGATAAACCACCTTCGACCACACAAAAGAAAATCTGACTTTTTGTGGTGCAGCCTACTCACACGCGAATGTTCCTAAATGACTCGTGAAACCCCGTTAAGTTGTGACATTTTTAGTTTCCCAGGCTCCTGTGTCTCTTTTTTGTGCGGATTTTAAAATTTATCTATATTTCTCGCAAAACTGCTTTCTACTAAGTAGGGTCTACTAATACATTGTCTGCACTCTTGACTGGTCTGCAGTGATGCTCTGTGTATGTAATCATTTATACTCGTATCCTTTATTCATGGCCAGAAAGAGGCGACACAGCGTGGAAATTAGTCCTGTTGACATCGAGAATGTTCCGAGCTTATTCATTTGAAGTGGTGATTTTATTCTCTTTGTCACTGATTTAAAAAAAAAAATAGATGAAATTATTATCCATTAGTAGTGTTGTTCTTTCAAGACTCATGATGCAACATACGATGTATGCCATCCTGCCAAGGAATTCTCTTATTAAATACATTGTCTTACCACTCTCTGCTGGTCTGTAGTTGTTACTTGACGAAAAAAACAAAAGGCAGGACTCTCTACTTTCTGACTTATAATTAGAGCACGGATTTCGTGGCATTTGTCAGATTACTTGCATGAGGGCGGAAGGATTGGGAGTGAAAGGTAAGCACGTTTTAGGATATGGGGAGGCTAGGGGAAAAAAATTTTTTTGCCAAAAATGCCAAAAACCGGTATAAATGCTTGAAACGGATAAAATGCCAAATACGACCAATATCAACGAAGAAATCCTTGTATGCATAAAAGAACGAAAAAAATGACACATTTCTCACGATGAGTACGAAAATTTCGAGATATAACGTGCAACATATTAACATACTTCGGATACATTGTAACATGACTCGGGAGGCAGGCATATGCAAGAATGTTGATAAATAGAGATTGATAAAGAAAAACGATTAGTGTTTCTTCAACTGCGAACGGTATCAATATAAATTAAAAGAAAAAAAATTATCTATTGCTCAAATACACAATTTTCCACTTTTACTCAAGATTTTTGTGATTTTTTTTTCGTGCCAAATAATGCCAATTTTTGAATTTTAGTAGCCAAAACTCAGCTTCAAAAATGCCAAGAAATCCGTGCTCTACTTATAATATTCAATAACACTTCACATTACAGAATTTCGATAATGCTAGGTCGACAAATGAAGTAACGAGATATCGAAAAGCTCTACAACTTTCTGAATCGAAATACGCTTCGTCTAGCTTAACTTTTAGGTTTTAGAGCTGCAGGAGGAGAGATCAGTAGCTGGTTCAGTACGAGTCTGATTAAAGTTCAATAATTACGTGTAACTTCGTTTGAACGTTTTGGATGTTTCAAAATAGTGTGCGTTAATCTTCGTTTTACTTGATCGTGTTCGAGAAAAAGTACTTTAATATCTACTTTAATTACTTTTTAGTCTTATTAGCCTAAAATCGTGCTTTAGACACATGCTAGGTATATTTCCGTAACATATAGGAGTGCACCGTGTATGTAATCATTTACTTGTATCATTACTCAAATTGTAATAATACAATCGATTACACGACTGAACAAAATGAAATTTTTTGTTTGCACAACACATTTAAGGAGGTGATTCTTGAGTATACTTTTCGACGCTAAATACAGTGCCGTCAGCCGTTTTTCTCTATCACGTCTAGTTTTTCTGATCAAAAACTATAAAAAATTCAACTAAATGTGTTCAAAAAGAGGTTTAGAAACTGAATGTAGTCATACTGATTCGTGTTTTTGCGTTGAGGTTGTGTGTAGTGGTGTGTATTCCATCTGTTTGTTTTCTGTTATAGTGGTCTGATAACACTGATAATAGTCAGTAAGTGGTACCGCTTATTCCACTGCAAAAACAAAATTGAAACGAATCTCAGTCGTTCAGAACTCCGAATTGTGACGTGATAATGGATCGCAGTATCGTGTTCAGCGTTAAAAAGTACCTCAGAATCACCTCTCGACATGCGTTGTGCAAAATAGTTGTTCAATAGTGTTATTGCCCAGATCGGCTTGGTCAGCCTGGGCAATCCAGGCCAACCCCCACCTTTTTGGAAGGAAGCAAAGAAAAAAGAAACACCATGTTTATTAAAAATTGCTTCGTTGGAGAAATGAGCAATTAAGAGGCAGGGTAGGCAACCAGCAGTGTTTTTTTTCTCCCGGAGGCGGCGGCGCCGGTGGATTTTACTTTAGTATATTATAGAGAAAAATAAATTTAAAAAGTAAAAAAAAAAGAAAAAAGAAACTATAGTAGAATTAAAACTAGCATTTTGAAATTCAAATGTTAACATTTTAGGGTTGTCAGAACAAGAGGGTAATATTTTTTGTCATGTCGGAAACAAAATTGGTGAGAGGGGAGTAGTAGGATTTTTAATAGACAAAAAGTATGCTAACTCTTTCCTATAACTGGAGGGGGGAGGGTAACAGAGATAGTAGCAATGACAAAGCCGAATCTGAGAAATTCCATCCTCTTTCTAATTCAAGTATATGCGCCAACAGCTACCTTTGAGGATTCAAAAAACGAAATTCAGGAAAACTTAAAATGCAACCTGAAAAACCAAGTTTTGATCATAGTGGACTTTCACAGTCAGATAGGCAAGGAAGAATCTGAAGAAAGCAAACTTATTGGACCTTATACTTTTGGCAAAAGAAACAGGAGAGGATGGAACTTAGTTAATTTCTGCTAAGAAAACAATCTGGAAATAATAAACACGTTCTTCAAAAAGAGATTGAGTAGAAGATGGACATGGCTTGCCGCTAATCAGGAGTAAAAAGCGCAAACTGACTTTATATTAGCTCATGAAAAATATTTGAAACTTTGATGTACTGAAAAATTTCTGGTTCCATTCTGACTACAGACTGATCAACTGTACAATTGAAATTAGGAAACAACTAGGGGGCTTCGCCCCCTGGCCGCTTCGCGGCCCAACCCCCCCGCCGTCACAGTCCTCAGTGTTTGGTCTGAAACTTTTGTTCCTGAGTTGAGGTTTGCTTTGTGCTTCTTTTGCTCCACCTCTATCAGCGGTCCTCAATCTTCCACCATGAACCCCCATCCATCCTTTCTTCATCACGAACTTCCTCCTCCTCCCCGACCCTCTCGTTGACCATGGTTGTTTTCCGCCTCCACGGTCACACCTCAACAGTCGCAGCCCTCCTCAGCCACAAAGGACATAGTCCTCCACCTAGTCTCCCCCGATCACCCTCTTCCACCCCGAGTGCCTCTATTAGGATCACGTCCTTCGACCACCTCTCACCACTATGGCCTTCCGCACCATGGCCTTCATTCGCCTTCCCGGCCGCCTCTCTCATCAAGGACTTCCTCCTCCACCAGGACCTCTTACTCACCATTAACCCCCTCCCCACTCGAGGCCTTTACCTCCCTCTACAGTCTCCGCCACCACCGTGGTTTTCCTCCCCTTTAGGAGCTCTCTCATCTACCATGAGTACCTCTTACACCCCCGGGCCTTCATCTACCAAAATTTTACTGCCCCTCTAGGATCCTCACCCACCACTACCTCCTCCTTCCTCAATGACCACCCTCTCCTGCCAAGGATTTCCTCCGCCACAAGGACTCCGGCGAGGAAGAGTCACCCTCCTCAGGCCGTATCACAATCACCAAGAATTGGGTCTTACTGGGTTGATAGCGTCCTCCTGTAACCCTAGCGGCATGGGAGTAAGACTCAAGGGTACTGTTCTGACACCGACACTCACGCATCCTCTCACCACTAAGGGGGAAGCTGAAGAGGGAAGAAGACCCCAGCAGAAACTGACCTACGGACAAGACAGGCCAATGACAAGACAGAATTTCCTTGGATGGAACCGAGACTTCACTCTACATGGACGTCTCCAAACTTCAAGCATAAGACAAGAATGAACAATACTAGCTAGGAGAAACCACAGACATTGGACAAGACATGACACCCCCGCCTCAGGGCCCTGGCCTGGCTGCCCGCGTTCCGCTGGGGGGCTTGCTGGTGGCATGCCTTCACGTCCGGATAGGAGAACCGCTTTCACGTCCGGGGGGGAGGAACGCCTTCACGTCCGGCATGCCGGGTTACGTACCGCGTCCCCCTCGGGTTACGTACTGCGCCTTTCCCGGGTTACGTATGGCGATGTCATCACTGGCTCCCTGGGGCGCGCGGGTGGTTAGGAACAACCAGGGTCACTTGGGCGCAACAGGTAAGGGTTGCGCGGAGTTCTTCCCCTAGAGGCCTTCACTTCCACACGGCATGTATGGCCAGTTCAGGCACATTGGGCCACTGGTGGACACCGCCTGGTCAGCATGTCGCGTGGGTTAAGTACCGCTTTCGAAGGGAAGTCTGAGGACGCCGGCTCAGCGACGGACGTGTCCCCCTGCATGTGCAGAGGGGGAACCCACCAAGGGTGGCCTACCGCAAAATAAGCCTCTTGGGGCAAATATGCGGTCGCGAACAAGAGCGGCAGTGTGGGATGGTGGTAGCAGAAGACGCCCTTGGGAAAGGCCGATCAGGTAGAGTAATGCTCATCCCCGAGGGGGGCATTTGTCGCGGGTGGCCAACTGTCCGCTCGTGGCTGATGTCTCTCAACGGGGGTCGGGCACCCCTTCATAAATGCTGCCCACGCCGAAGAACACACTGCGACAAGGCGAACGGCTGCCGCCTTTAAATAAGCAGCCACCCTCCCTAGGGGAGACGCCCCGATAAATCGCGAAGTTTTGTGGGTGGTCTTCTCAAAAACCCACACCCCCCAAACCACAATGGAAAGTTCTAAGAACCATGCCTCGGATGGCGGGGAGGACATATACGTCCCTCCGCAAATGATTGATACACCGGACAACGAACAACAGCTCATCCACAACCCCCCACGCGACACCCCTACCGACACCAAAGTCCTCCTGGCGGGAGGCAACAACCACGAAGATCTACCAGTGATGAAGACCCCAGATGACACAGGCAGTATCCTTGACCAGACGCCATCGCCTGTATTGGCAACGGCGTCAGGGAAGATGAGCCCGGACATCATTGAGGCCATCCGTACACTGGATCATACTGAAACCGATAAGAAGAAATCCCCGGAAGCATCGTCAACGCCGGCAGTAAAGGCAATTACAGCTAAGAAATGGACTCTTCCTGCACCCCCGGTAAAAAAGCTGCCCCAAAAAGAGCGCACGAAGCGCTTTGGGGAGATAAGACGACTGCCGGGGGAAAGCGACCGGGATTATCACAGTCGCCGCACCAAGGAAGGAATGGAGCGTAGCAAAAAGTTGAAGCAGGCCGAAGCAGCAAGGGCCCTTCTGCAGAGCCATGACTCCACCAGATCCTCAGATTCTGGCACACCTTACCACAGCGCCCCCTCATCTCCTCAAGTGGGGGCTGCCGCAGAAATAAGGTCCCTCCGTCGGTCCAGTCTGGTTACAGAAACACTGAAAAACATTGCACATGAAGCATCGCTGACAGCTGAGACCAGGGAGGAGACAAAACTGAAGATGGAAACAATAGTACCCGGAACTCCCGTCACCCCCAACCCGACCAACCACCCTAGGAAGCGGCCTAAAGAGTCGCAGACACCCAGCCCTGCTGCCGGAGAAGTCGACGAAGTGAAGGAGCTAGAGGCGGAGAACGCTCTCCTCCGGCAGGAACTTGCCAAGGCAAAAGAGGATGGCGCTGCCATCCTCCATCAACTGAGACAAGAACTGGAGGAGGAGCGATTCAAGAGGGCCTCCGCCGAAAAAAAGGCGTTGGAGGCCCGCAAGAAAACGCAGCAATTGGAGGCGGAGGTTCACAGGATGAAAACCGACATCGCCAAGCTACAGGCTGCCACTGTGGGAAGGGATGAGGCCTCGCTACAACGGCTCATCATGGAGACGATCCGGCCGTTGCTAATGGACCTGAGGGGCCCTGCAACAGCCCGCCCCTCCTTCACTCCACAACCAACATCAGGGGAAAAGACCAAAAAGCCTCCGGCCACGACCTCCACCACACAGCGGAGCGACCAACCAGCCAAAGAGCGGCCCCCTCCAGCTGCGAGGCCGCCGGCTCCGGTAACACCAAGGGTGGAGCCGACCACCACACGAGCTCCCTCAGCGCCGCTGCCGCAAAGGAAGCAGCAGCAGGGCCCCCCCTCTGGCGGGTGGAGCTATGCCTCAGCGGCCGGCCGACAGAGACAGGCGAATGTACAACAAACTGGACAGCCACATGCAGACAGCATCGGGGCCAGACAGCTTCAGCAAGCAAACCAGCCAAAACTGGCGAATGGACCAACACCCGCGCCCAAAGGCGGATGGAGAACCGGCGGGAAAGGAAGAGAGCGGCCGACGCCAGCACCCAGAAACCGACCTCCCCCTCCAGGAGTAACCCACCGAAGAGGAGGAGGAACAGGACAAGAACGCAGAAGAACAACAAGAATGCGGTTCTGGTGGTGCCTGCAGCGCCCGCAGGAAAAGCCCTGGACTCGCTCCAGAAGATTCCAGGGCTCAATCCAAGGGCGCTGGGCATCACTAATACAGTGCAATTCCCCTCAGGCGCCGTCCTGGTCACGTGCAGAAAAAAGGAGTCCATCGACCAGATCAAGGCTGCGGTACTGACCCGGACGGATGTCCGAGTAAAATGCAGGGATAGGAGACAGCCGGAGGTCCGCATACACGGAGTCCCAGCCTGCACCACAGAGGTCGAACTAAGCGAAGACATCCACAACGCCTTTGGCTCCCGCAGCATCGGGGCCATCAAGTTTGTCCCATACAAGGAAGACCCGCAGACAAAGATGGCTGTCGTCACCGTAGCGGGTCCCTTGTATCAACAGATGGCCCAGCGGAAGGGCATTCGCATTGGATGGACCACTGGCCGAATCGATGCTAGCCCCTCTGTCATGAGGTGCAGTCAGTGTCACATCCTCGGGCACAAGGTGAAATACTGCCCCGGGATGCCAGAGGCGGCCCCTCCGGATGGACACTGTCTGGATTGCTGGCAACACAACAAGGCCATCAGGAAGGCCCGGCTGCCTCATTACAGGGAGCGGCCCTGTGTACACAGAACGGGGGCCCGGGACTGTCCAACCCTGGTGGCCATGAAGAAAAAGATGATGGACAATATCAACATGCAAGACCCAGAGCAGACAGAACCAAGTCCAGGCAGTCAACAAGCAGCATCAGCAGCAGCAACAGCAACACTAGCGGCAACAGTGGCAGTTTCGGCAGCAGCACCAGCATCAGCACCAGATCCAGCATTAACGAAGAAGACAACGACAACTGCAATGCCTGAAAAAAGCAATGACCACACCGGGATGGATGTGGACGAGGCGTTAGCAGCGAAGAATGGCGACGGCTAAGATCCGGGTTCTGTACGGCAATGTGAACCATGACAGACGTGCAACGGACCTCATACTCCACAATGCTGGGGTATGGGGTGCTAATGTCGTGGTAATCACAGAGCCGTACATTCCCCCATCCGGTCGACTCACGGCCGACGGGTGGATGGTGCACAGCAGCAGGCGGACAGCCGTTTTAGTCCACCGCGAACTGACGCACCACCCCGTCGATACAAGTAGGCAAGACCTAGTCCTTGTCCAGATTGCGGGCACAGCAATACTCGGAATGTACTGCTCCCCGAACGAAGACATCAATCCAAACCTGACGGCAGCTACGGAGCTCCTCGTCGCGCACAACGGGCCAACAGTGGTCGCAGGCGACTTTAACTGCCGCACTGTCTTGGTTCCAGGGTGCGTGACAAACCAGCGGGGCAGCCAGTTCGAAGACTTCCTTGCAGAGAACCGGCTGCTCCTAAAGAACTCCGCCGACCACACCTGGCGGAGAGGGGAGCTCTCCGGAGTCAACGACTATGTAGCCGCCCGGGGAGCGGTAGTGCGGGACTTTGAAGTACTTGACGCAGAGACCCTGTCAGACCACGCGTACATCGCATTCGACGTGTGGGGGGTCTTTAGTCTGGAGGAAAAGAAGTGCACAACCGATCCAGAAAAACTGTGCGCCGCAATCCGCGGATCGCGCATCGAACCCATCGGTGCTGTGACGGGGCCCGATGATATCGAACAGTATGTGCGGCAGCTAACGGAGCAGCTGAAGAGCTGCATGGAAGCAGCCAAAAAATTTCAGAAACCGAGCAGGGGACTACGATGGTGGACCGCCGAGCTCAGCCGACTAAAGGATATATTGAAGAAGACGCGTCGTCGGCTGAGCGCAGAACCGATCCAGTGCGCCGGCTCATCCTGAAGGCGGCCAAAGATGAAATCACAAGAGAATACCGCCTCAGGATGGGCAGAGCAAAGATGGAAGCCTGGAGGAGGTTCTGCAGTCAGAGGGATGCCTGGGGTAGACCCTACCAGACCCTGAAGAACCCCAGAGGAGACGGCATCCCTTTGCTAAGACGACCAGACGGCGGTCTATGCAGTACCCCTGCTGAGAACGCCGCACTGCTGTTGGAGACCAAGTTCCCCGCATTTGGAGGTGGAAATAGTGACGACGATCCAGCTCCAGCGATCCGCGAAGGTCCGGCCCCCAAGGTGACTGCTGGGGAAGTCAGGGCCCTCCTGAAGAAGTCAAAGAACCGCAAGGCGCCTGGCCCCGACGGGATCAACTATAAAACGCTCAAGGTGCTACACCAATGGCACCCGCGCGTGCTGCCAAGGCTTTTCACCGCCTGTCTCGCCGGCGGGCACTTCCCAATAGCGTGGCAGGGCGGTGAGGTAATCTTCATTCCCAAGCCTGGGAAAGACGGCAGCACCCCGGAGGGGTACAGGCCGATAACGTTATTGAGCAACTGCGGAAAACTTCTGGAGAAGGTCCTGAATGCGAGACTGACCCAGCACACTGAAGAAGAAGGAATTATCCACTCGCGGCAGTTCGGATTCAGGAAGCATCGAAGCACAGAGCATGCTGTCCGGACTGCGATGGGAATCATCTTAAGATCACGGGCGCAGAACAACTTTACGGCCGCTGTGTCCCTGGACATCAAGGGGGCATTCGATCACGCCCCCTGGCCGGGGATCCTGAGAGCGGTCGCTGCGTCCGGTGCGCCCGGGTACCTGTACCGTAGCGTGCGGAGTTATTTTGCCGCTAGGGAGGTTCAGTATGCAGGGATCGCCCGACATCTCGAACGGGGCTGTCCACAGGGTTCGGTGCTTGGGCCGACCCTGTGGAACCTATTATACAACTCCGTGATCCACCGACTACCGGGAGAAGCAGTGTGTTACGCAGACGACACACTGCTGGTGGTCGGCGGCAGCTCCGGGCCGTCGGTCAGCCTGAAGATCACCAAAGCCATAGAACACGTAGAGGCACTGCTGGCCGACACCGGCCTGGAGCTGAACACAGCCAAAACGGAGGTACTCCTGTTTCGAGATGTCCCAACCACGGCGACGAACCTCCTAGGTGCAGGGACCCCAACGGAAGTTGTATACAAAGGCGCCATGATTCCCATGAGGAGGGAATTGAAGTACCTCGGCGTGATGCTTGATGCCGGGGGAAATTGGCTGCCCCATTTACGATACATTCGTGAACAATGCGAGAAGATACTACCCGTGCTGACGCAACTGTGTCAACGTACCTTCGGGTACAGTAACGAGGCCCGAAGGGTAATGGTCGCCGGCTGCATTTTCAGCAGATACTTCTACTGCAGCTCGTTGTACTACCACCGAGTGCACGAGCTGCGGTATCAAGCAGAGTTAAATAAGATCAAGCGACGAAGCGACATCATCTGCAGCCGGCTGTACCGTACCGTCAGCACGGAAGGGGCGGCCGTGATCAACGCGATGCCCCCCTGGACCTGCTGATCCACGAAAGATCAGTTAAGTACTTGGTCAAGAGTGGGTTCAGGGTCGACAACTGGCGGCATCTCCCGCGCGTTGATCCCTCCTTCAGCGAGTGGCCAAGTCAGCTCCACCAGGCGACCATCGACGAGTGGAACCGTCGATGGTGGGTCAACACGACGGTGGCGCAGTGGACACAGGTGCTGTTCCCAGACGTACGCGCCAGGATACAGCAGCAGGAAGACAACGAAATGAAGTGCATGGACTTCTTCCTGGCGCAGGCGGTTTCAGGCCATGGGTGCTTCGCATCCTACCTGCACCGCCGAAACCGCCGGGACAGCGACCAGTGCCCCTGCGGTGCTGGCCCGGAGACACCTCGACATGTCTTTCGAGAGTGTATCCGGTGGGCTGACGGAAGGCCGGACATATGGACAAGGACCAGCCGTGAGCACCTGCGGTACATGCGGGGTGTAGTCAAGAGTTTATGGATTCTTGAAAACCCCGCATTCCCCGCAGGTGACACAGACCGGACCGGATGAGGTCGAAGAACCCGGAAGAGGGTGGGGGCAAACCCGAAGAGGCCAGAAGAGGTCGCCCCCCACCGTTGCCGTCGCCAAAGGAGGAGAAGAAACACCAAACTGCCGCCAATCACGGGCGGCGGGTTGCGTCCCCTGTAGGTGAGACCATAGTAAGTCGGGTGTCGAGACTATCTCCATCTCCTCCAGTACGAGAGGCAGGGCACGAACGGGGCGCAGCCCCAACGTGGCAATTTTAGTATATGTATAGAGAGAAGTATGTACGGCCCGCCTCCCCCATAAGGGGAGGTCCGGTTTGGCCATAAAAGAGTGATGCCGTGGAGTGTAAGGGGTCTCCTGTGACACCCGGTGATAAACCTTAGGGTAAAAGCCGGGCAAAGCAGGGGACCCCACCGTTAAAACAAACGCTGTACGTAACACTCAAGTAGGAACCTAATGTGTTATTACCTATATGTAATACACGGAGCCACCCGGGGTAAGTCCCGGGATTGGCCGCCCCGTCGGGTTTAAAAAAAAAAAAAAAAAAAAAAAAAAAAAAAAAAAAAAAGGCTACCCCTGGAAAATTGAGTAATTAAGGGGCCGGGTAGGTAACCTGCAGCGATTTGCGATCTTGAAGATTATATGTAATTATGTCATTTTATGTCTTATTATGTCGGTTATGTCTTAAAACTTGGAGATCTTTTATGTTAGAACAGATTATGTCCTTGAAAGTAGCTGATGTGTCCTGCAATTTTTCTAATTTTTAGGTAGGCAACCCGCAGTGAGTTTTTCATGAGGGGGAGGAGGAGTTTTGGTTTTTAATATTATAGAGAGTTATGTCATTATATGTCTTTTTATGTCTTATTATGTCTGTTATGTCTTAGACGAAGGCCGGGATTTAGATATCAGGCTCCTTGGAGTTTTTTTTTAAGGGGGGAGGGGGAGGAGGAGTTTTGGTTTTTAATATATAGAGAGATGATATGTTCCCAGGGGCGCCTAACTTTGTAAATCCCATGTGGAGCGAAAAATTGTCTGGGTACCTAATTCTTTTACCCCTCTTCCCCTTCACCGTTCCCGCCCAATACAATTTAAAAAACAAAATTCAAATTTCAAAATTTTAGAAACAAATCTTGCCTGTGTGGAGCGGGGTTAGGCGCCACTGTATGCCCCCCCCCCCCCCCCCCAAAAAAAAAAAACAACAGTCACAACATTTACAACAACAATGAAAATCGAATAATCTATGGACAGAAAATCTCTGAACAGATATACAAGATGATCGGCCGTGAAGAAAACACCCCATATGAATACATTAAAAACCTCATGTTCTAGTTTTAAAACCAAAATTTCGAAATACTAAACTCTCAGATGCTTCCGGGAAGAAATAAAACGCTTACCAAAAACTGTTCAGAATAAAGTAGAATTGAATCCAGGGACAAAACTATTGGGTGTGGGAGTTGACCCCCCATACAACCCAACCTCTCCCAAGAATTTGACAGTCGGCAAATTTTGAAACTGTTCATTTGAATTTTCCATTTCTTATGAAAGTTTTCTTTATTTTTTATTTTTTTTCAATTTAAAAATATTTCTATTATAAAACCTGCAAATTTTCAATTTTTTTAAAAATTTTGTCAGTGAATTTTTAGTTTTCAAAACATATTTGTCGGCAAATTTTCCTTCTCCACCTCCCCAAAACCGAATGTTAAATTTGTTTCTGAAAATGGAGTACCCTGGACTCCTGTCAGGGATTAATCAGTGAAAAGTCGAAGGTTTCAAGTTGAGTATCAAACGTTATCTGAAAGGTTAAAACAAAACTGAAACGTGGAAGATATTTCGAAAATCTGAAAGTCGGTAGCAAAAGTAGAATTCCGAATTTCAATGACTATTCTGTTTTTACTAGATTCTCTGTTTGACCTAGAGCTGGAAATCTAAGAAAGTTGAACATTATTTTGTTAAAATCTAAAAGTTGAAAGAAAAAGACTTACACATATTTTTCAATGTCACAAGCTGAATCCGATAGCAAATGTTCTATTGTTTAATTTACTGGCTTTTGTCCTGGTGAATATAGGAGGGAAATTTTGTCTGGAACAAAAGTCAAAACGCCGTGTGTTTTTCCCATAAGAACGAAAGGGAGCTTGTGACACGAATTTCCCTAATCTGATCGTCCTGAAACTTTGCAGGATTTTATTTTTATTTATCTATTTTTTATTTTATTTTATTGGAACCAATTTAGGAGACGAATCAGAAGAAATTCAGAAAAAAATACCACCAAGAGTAAATAACGACCACCTTAATGTATAAAGAAAGTTGTGTGTGTTCCTCTCAAGTATTCCTAACATCCTTCCCGCTTACTCTCCCAGATTAGGATTATGCTCATGTGCGCAAATGTGATTGCTTGAGGGATAGGTTCCAATCTGCATTTGCAGGGATGAAATTATGGGGGTAACCCCAATAATTTGACAGTTGGCAAATTTTGAAACTGTTCATTTGAATATTTCATTAATCAAGAACATTTGTTTGTTTGTTTATTTATTTTTTTGTTTTCAATTAAAAAATATTTTGATTGAAAAATCGGCAAATTCTCCTTCTCCCCCCCCCCTCCCATAAACTGAAAATCAAATTTCGCCCCTGACTGAATCTAGTATGTAAGCTGGAAGCTAAGTGATCTCATCTCCCCATCTCACTTTCTTCAGAAAAGCTGCCATCAGTGATATACTGATCAACTTTTTTAAGCTTTGAAAAATAGGAAAATTCGCCACGTCAAGAACAATGTTGTAATCAATACGAACCTAATAATTCACCATAGAAACAAGTATTTCAAGCTCCAACCTTCTGCTACATAACTCGGCTATTGAATCCGCCAAATGTTTGCTAATTTCCCTAATGAAGGGCTATGTCTAAAAAAAAACTGCAATGATCAAAGTTGCCCCGCAAAATCAAAGCTACCCCGTTTTACAGGATCACCATTTCTTCAGTTTTTACGAATCGATGATGTTTCTAGGGATACCGCAACTGTAAACAGTTTGTTATCATTTGTTATCGTAGACATTTTTAAACTTCGTCTTTAAAAGTCCTAGTTTTTTAGAATAATCTTACATAATTCAGGGACGGATTAACACGTAAGCATGGGAAGCAAATTTGCTTAGGGCGCGGAAAAGGGAAGGGTGCCACGAGGGGACGAAAAATTATTTTTTCAACCCAAACGCGTCAACATATTTCTTAAAGTCCCCATGCCTAAAAAATTCCCTTTACGTGGTGGAAAGCGTGTGCGCGCTGATAGAGCTCGCTGAGGGTGCCAATTTTTATCTAGCTTCCTCCGCACTGCCCCTGACATAATACGCAATAAGATCCAGTGGAGTACCCAAGCGTTTGGTATTCATTTTGAAGCTTTTGGTTCTTGTACCCACATTAAATTGCCGGCAAAATATTACAATATTCATTTTTATTTATTCTTTAATACGGACTTACTTAGTAGATTTACAAGTATGTCGTTTTATTCAATTCTCATTCATTATTTAATGACCAATTTATTTTAAAAAATCAGATTTCGAAGCGGGTTTGAATCGTCGACGAATGAAAAAGGCTGCTATCAACAATATTAAAATGAAGGTCAAAGCCTAGACCTTTTAGTTCACATTTCCAGGTCTGGGCGGGAAAAAGACAATTTGCCGTTGCGCGTTATTTGGTCCAAAGAACATATTTTGCGATATTTGTGGTTCAAAAACATGCATGGCTCATTCATAAAACGAATTAGAATAGAATTATTTTCACGCGTATTTAAATGGGCGGTCCTTAGATTGGGACCCGAAATGGCGTATTTCCGACCCATCGACGAGACACCTTATGCTGACTGGTTGTCAACAGATGAACTGCCATCTTTGTTCCTCATTTCGAAAACCTTAAATTCTTTTAAATTCTTTTTGTACCAATTATATCGCTTACCTATAACCTTAAAATTCAAACTCTGTAATTATTGTAATCCCATACCAAGACCATAGCCGTTAGGCATTAAATGTCTCGTTAATAAATAAAAAATAATAATAATAAAAACATGTATAAATTATTAAAAAAACTTTTTTATTTATTTTTAATTTTTCAACTTATACCCGTACTTTTAATTTATTTATAATTAAAGAAATGAATGAAAGGAAATCAGGCGTGAAAGTGCAAAGGGAGATAAGGTTTGCAGATCTTATTGCAACAGTAGGTAGGCTGAGAAAGTTGGATGAAAAATTAAAAATAAAATATAAAATGAATAAGAATAAAATAGAAGTGATGGTAGTCAGTGGATGGGAACAAATCCAATGACTATGGAAATAGGAGGCGAAAAAATAAATGAAGTACAGGAATCTAAATACGCGTACTTAGAGATGAAAAAAGTAAAACAAAAATAAAGAGTAGAATAGAACAAGCTCTAGAGCTTTCTTTTTCAGAAAGAAGACGTATTTAGGGCAAATATAGATTTGGAAGTAAGACAGTTCTTTGAACATAGATCTGCTGTAGGGTAAGGTAACCTAAATCGTACCACTTCTTCGTTTTTTCATCCTGGACAAGGGATCAAATTATTTTTTTAATCGCTCATAGGCCATACAGTACCTTGACTTTTTGCGCATCTTGCCTTTACTGATTATTATTTTTTATTTTGCAGCCCGTTCATTCATCTTAAGATTAGTTTACATAAAGATTTGCTTAGTTAATGCGCCCATTGCTGGGTACAGGCTTCCCCCACTCTTTTCCAGGGGCCCCTTTCTCTGGAATCTCTTCCTCAAGTAACACCGGCATGTTACCTGATTTCATCAACCCATCGAGTACTAGGTCTTCCTACATTTCTTTTTGCTTCTCTGAATACTCATTACAAGATTTTTCTTTCCCACCTGTCCTTCCCCGCTGTAGCAACATAACCCGCGTGATGAAATTTCAATTTTTTCTTGGCAAATCTACAGTCCTTAACTTTTGATTTATCCCTTACCCATGGTTAGTCTGTCCTTCTATTTACTCCGATTATAGCTCTCTTCATTGCAATCTGAGTCTTAGCTATCTTCAGGCTTTGGCCTTGTAGATACGTATTTTTTGGGGACCAGAAACTTTTCCATGCCTGTGATCTTTTTGAGATTTCCTGTTCTGATTTATCTTTAAATGAAATAATTTGACCCGTTACTGATCAGAGACGAAACTCAACTTTCAGGGGGGAGGGGGGAATTTGCCGATGAAATTTTCTGAAAATTTGAAAATTTACCGATTTTTAAAAGTATTTTGTAACTGAAAAAAAAAAACAACAACAACAAAACAAACAAACAAATGTTCTTAGAAAATGAAAAATTGAAATGAACCGTTTAAGTTTGTCGTTTTTCAAATTATTAGGGTGTTTGACCCCCCCCCCCCATAGTTTCGTCCCTGCAAAAGCAGATTGGAACCTTATCCCCCAAGCACTCACATTTGTGCACATGAGCATGCCCTAGTCTGGGAGAGTAAGCTGGAAGGATGTTAGGAATATTTGAGAGGAACACACAACTTCCTTTACTCATTCCTCTTTTCATGTGTTCTCACCCGACCCCTGGAATCGCCCCTTCGAGCATTACCTCAGGAACTTCCTTTACACATTAAGGTGATCGTTCTTTACTCTTGGTGGTATTTTTTTCTAAATTTCCTCTGATTCGTCTCAATCCGAATGAAGGGAATCCGTGCCACAAGCTCCATTTCGATTTAATAGGAACAACACATGGAGTTTTGACTTTTGTTCCAGACTAAATTTCCTTCCTATATTTACCAGAACCAGGGCCTGTAAATTAAACAATAGAACATTTGCTACCGGATTTAGCTTGTGACTTTCAGAAATAAGTCTTTTGCTTTTAATTTTTGAATACTTTCTCAAATTTCAGTCTTTAGGTCAAACAGAGAACCTAGTAAAAACAGAAAAGTCATTGAAATTCAAAATTCCTCGTTTGCTACCGACTTTCAGATTTTTGAAATGTCTTCCATATTTCAGCTTTGTTTCAACCTTTCAGATAACGTGCGATATTTAGCTTGAAACCTTCGGTTTTTGTCCAGACTAGTCTCTGACAGGAGTCCAGGGTACTTCATTTTCAGAATGAAATTTGATTTTCAACTTGGAGAGTTGGAGAAGAAAAATTTGCCAATAAAAAAAAAGTTCTAAAAACTAAAAATTTGCTGAGAAAATTTTTGAAAAATTGAACCGATTTTGTAACCCAAATATCTTCTAATCAAAAAAACAAAAAACAAACAAACAAACAAACAGAAATGAAAAATTCAAATAAACAGTTTCAAAATTTGCCATTTATAGGGCAGCAATATCTAGGTTGCCTAGAGCGGCCAAAGTGTTAAATACGCCACTGCCATGGGGCATAAGTCCTACTCAAGGTGTCGTTTAAAAATGTTATTTTCTGAAAATAAAACCGTTTTACTGAATAGCTGACGCTTTTACTTTGTAGTTTAAGATCCATTTTAATATTTTAAAAAAAGAATTATTTACGAAATAGTTTTCTTTAGGCAAATACATCCTGCAGAACACTAAGTGCGGACTCTTGCCCCACCCTCCTCTAAAGGGCAAGGCTGGTTATCCAGGCTGACGGAGCCCAATGGAAAAAACTGTTTATAATAGAATGGAAATAATAACATTCGATATTCAGTTTGATACTTTCGGCTTTTGACTGACTAGTCTCTGACAGGAGTTCGGGGTACCCATTTTCAGAAACGAAATTTGACTTTCAAATTCGCCGACAAAATTTTTAACAAATTAAAAATTTGTCGGTTTTTCAACCGAAATATCTTTTAATAGAGAAAAAAAAAATAAATAAACAAACAAACATTCAGGAAAAAATGAAAAATTCAAATGAACAGTTTCAAAATTTGCCGACTGTCAAGTCATGGGGGGAGGGGGAATCAACCCCTACACCTCTATAGTTTCATCCTTGTTACAGATAAGCAAAGAAATACGTTTATCTTACGCAAAAACAATCCTGCGTGTCCCCCCCCCCATTTACACAGTTTTGAAATTTTTAATTTTTTCGCCGCAACAGTTGGAAAATGTTCTATTCCGACCCGTCGATAAATCTGCTTCGCTACGCCTCCGATTCTGAGATTTTCGCGCAACGGCTGACACGATTCCAAAAATAAAAGACTTACACGCGTTTCGAAATTTTTGTCAACCAATTGAATCGTGTTTTTCTGAAATCGGCGGCGGCGCGATATTTTCCCGCAAAATTCGCCGCTCACCAGCTCCCACGAAGAAGGAAATCGACGTACTGATCGCCGAACGCCGATCGGCGGACGCGCATCTCCGGGCACGAACAGGTTGCAATCAGCTGTGCGGAACCGGTACGGTAAAACCCGCCTTCATACTGCACGCACCGAATCTCTCCCACTATCGCAATCACATGGAGTTGTCACGCGGGCGCATGCGCGCAGCGATCGCACACATGCACACAAACGTGTTCTCGTGATGAAGATCAATAGGCTACGTGAAGTGGCTAAAACGTTTTTCAGTCTTACTGCGTGCATTCCGTCATCCTGGTGCATTCATTTGTTGTTTCGCCGTACGTATTGTTAATGTAAAAATCGTATCGACCAATTGGGAAGCGCCATTTTCCAAAATTTCCCGGCCTTCTGAATTACCACCTTAGGCCCGAAACAGTTCGACTGATATAAAATACACAATCGTACGGTCATCATTCTATTCCGTTTCGAGTTCGTGCCGGTTACAGTTCTCCCTTCATCAGCGATATTTTTTCGAGTGTTTGAAAATTTTAAAATTCTTCGTCGAGTTATATTTTCGCTTTTTATTCATTTTTTCCCCCCCGTAAATCTTGATTCTATTTTTGCGAATTTTTCTCATCGACGGTCGTATTTTTCGAATATTGCGATTATGGCTCTGGATCCGACCGAAGTGTACTGAAGGCGTTCGCGAATTTTCACCATCGAGCAGCAACGTGATTTTGGAAGCACGCGTCGTATTTTCCGCAATTTTTTTTCCGGCTTTTCATCTTTCGAATATCGCATTCAAAATGGTTCTGGATCCGACTAAAGTATATTGAAGACGTTCGCCAGTTTCGTCGTCGAGCAGCAGCGTGATTTTGGGAGCACCCGTGTATTTCACTGATTTTTTCGACTTCTGAATTTTCGAATTACGCACTCAAAATGGTTCTGGATCCGACCGAAGTGTATTGAAGACGTTCGTGAAATCGAGCAGCAGCGTGATTTAGAAGCATCCGTCGTATTTTCCACGTATTGGCTTTCGATCTTTTGCGATTAAAATGGCTCTCGATCCGACTGAAGTGTATTGAAGACGTTCGCAGATTTATCTTCGAGTAGCGTAGTTTGACAGCATCCGTCGAATTTTCCCGAAAATTTTTCATATTTTTTTCGAATACTAGTACAATGGCTTTGGATCCGACTGGCGTGTATTGAAGACTTTCGCCGATTCGTCGTCGTCCAGCATCAACAGCGTGATTGGGGAGCACCGCTTGGCACAATTCACTTTTTTCCGCTTTTCCGACTTGCGACGAAATTTTACTGGTGAAAATGCAGCCCGCAAGTGTGGACGATATCTTGGATCCGACCAAAGTTTACTGAAGAACTAATGGTCTCGCAACTGCCGCTTGGGGTAAGTCAGTCGACTTGTATTACGTGTTCGCGAGTAAATATATTATTCGAGCACGTGCTCGAAATGAAAATTATTCGCCGGCTTCGGCGATTCGAAGAAATTACCGGCGAGTTCTCTAGCGTATGTCAGGATTCGAGGGAATTGCGAGTGATTGAAATTTTCGTAAACCGTCAAAATTATATATTTTGGAATAGCCGGGTACATACGTACGATAGGCGCCGAAACCCATGGGTGCCCAATGCTCAGGCACCCACTGAAAAAACCAGCAAATGAGTGTAAAATCTATTGTTTAAATTTTGAAGTATACCTAATCGTAATTCTATCGACGAGCTCCCACTGAGTGTTAAAAAACGTTCGACGCCTGTGTTACGGTTGTCCTGCCCATTCGAGCTAATCCCTGAAGCTTTCGTCTTCACTTACGAGTTTGAGCAACCAAAATTTGGCGGGAAAAAATGCACAAAATTAGGCGAAGATGAAACTTAGTAAGATTGTTCCTTCCTCCGAAAATTCTTCAATAATTCGAGATGGGCTAATGACGCCACGATGGAAGGGGGAGTAAATTTCGGTTTCGGACAATATTTCACTTCCCACGGTCGTATAGAGAAAATATTTGACTAAATTGAAGACGAATAAATTTGCCTTTGAAAAGATTCAGTACAAGTTTCTCGTGGAATCAGTTTTGCTAATTCAACTTTTAAATCATACATGGTGCCCTCGAATTCGAAATGTGTGGTCCACTTTCGGTCATCTTTATTAAAATACTATTTATTACTTATCAGGATGGGAAAGCGAATGTTTACGAGGCGAGCCGAAGGCGAGTGGAGTAATCGCACGAGAAACGTAAATCGCTGACCATCAGGAACCTATCAATAGGAGGGGAGGGGGCAACATACCCCCTGTAGGAATTTTTCACTCAGCCGTCAGGAACATTTACCATCTCAGTCGGGGCGAGAAGAAGGGGCACGGAAGCCTCCATTGGAGTTGAGAAATTTTAGTAGATGGATCGAAAATTCACAATTTTTGCCCCCTCCTCCCCCTAGAAAAGACCCTTCGGTACGTCCCTGCTGACCATCCTGATAGATTGTAAGCTATTTTTTATATAGATACTCGGAAAGGTGCGACAATGAATGTAGTAGTTGCATCCTTTCGTGTTTAGTACCTTTTTGTCTCTCTCTCTCTCATTCACATACAGTTTAGTGTTTCGAATTTATAATCAGGATTTGATGTTTGTAATCTCAGGCTTGTTCAAAAATCGCGATATTGTCGCTACTTTTTTAAATAGGCAGTTGCGGATCCAAGGGGGGAGTCATGGGGTACATGGCCCTCCCTTGGTTGAATATTTTTAACGCAATAATAGAGGAAAAGAGGAATAAAAATGATGAATTGTACGCTCATTATACGCCACGAAGGTCAATATCGCTACTGTACCCCCCCCCCCATCTCCTCTTTCTAAATCCGCTCCTGTATATAGGTACTCGGAAAGTTGTGATAAAGAAATTAAAAGTATGAAAACTCGAACATGTGATGCAGACTTATAGTATAAGAGATTAGGTATGACTGTTAAACATCTGAATTCTATTTTTTTACTATTAGTTGATAAATTATTTATTGAAGTTCAATGTATTGTTACAGTCGGAGGAATTACATGTTTTACTCGTAATGTCCGAGAAAAATTCCTTTACTTCAATGATCTGACTATTCAAATCATTTTGAGAGCGTACAGACTGAGATTCGTCAACTTGTGATGAAGTTGATGGAATATGAAAGTCATATTTTTTATATCAATAAGAATGGAGTTCAGATGTTCTTCTAAAAATGCTGCTAAATCATCACCGTCTCGTCCTGCACACTAGCTATCCTAGCAGGCAGGGCTGAAGCGATGATTGGCTATTGTAAAAGTTAACAGGAATGAAATCATTAACGTTCAGTCTCTTTAGCGATCTAACAAATTAGTAAATTGAGTCTTTTTAGCTTGAAGAATGTTTGTTTACAGTATGCTTTCCGAGTACCTATATTAAAAAAACAAAAAACAATAATCTGTATACTTATATCCAGCATTGTACCCCGTAAATAGGGTGTCCCAATCCTAGTGGAGTGTATGGTAATGCACGCATGCCAAATTGGCTCCCCAGACTGCGTACCCCCGGCCCCAGAAACTGTCCTTTCGGGTGTCGCATCGGTGATTAGAGGGGAACTAGGATGTCTCATTGTTGTAAACTGCATTTGAGAACACGAAAATGCTCTCGTTTGTATCCGAGAATCTTTCCCTGGGCTTTGGAATTAGTTTTTACAGAGTACTTCTATACTTTTGTCCATTTTTGAAGAATTTATATGTATCGGTCCTCATTTTTGGAGAGCTTATATGTTAACATTGTACGAGGAAGACCACAGTAGTGTCCCAAATTGAAGGAGATTCCTCCTCCCCTTTTATACTCGATCAGCCGACAAAATCGAAATTGAATTACCTGCCCACAAATAGTGCCAGTTCCAAAACTGAAAACCCCTCGCCGCGAGAAAACCTTAGCAATTTTGAGCGCTCTTAGAAAGGTATGAAATGTGAAATTATTCAGGTTTTCCTCTGTATTACTCCCCAAATAGTACCAGTTCGTAAAATTGAAAATCCCCTTCCCCAAGAAACCCTTAAATACGTCCTACGAAATAAATATACCCATTTTTAGTGCTCATCGAAAGAGGCTTAACACCCTCGGCGATTCGAATTCTTTCGGCGACGTTCTTTAGATTGGTTCAGTGATATGAAAAAATACTCCCGCAAAACTTCAGATCATGTGAGAACACGTGCCTTAATCCCCCCCCCCTGGTCTATGGGAAAATGCTCAAGAGATTTGACGTTTTCAACTAAATTTACCTCTTTATTGCCCCTAACAGCGTTAAAATTGTATTCTCGTAGATTTCGAAATTTCATTCAATATTGATCGAATTAATGTAAACTAGTGGAATCTGGCCATTTGCGTTCATGACTCGGGGGAGGAGCTGAAAAGAGGGGGAGAAATGACGAAAGGTTATAATTTGAGACAGGAGCCCGTCTACAGATTTTTGAGATCGCTAATTTCATCACTCGATGTCTTACATGTGACCCCCTGCGGTGCCATCAAAGGAGGTGGGGTCAAAATATTCGTAATTTTGGATTTCGAGGGTGCTGAATTCAGTTCTTACCGTAGTTTTACATTGGGTATCATTTGGGGTACAATTTAGGGGCGGGGGTTATGTATCCAACCCCGTAGAGAGAAAAAGAGGGCCTGAGGGAGTTTCCATGGGCCCCCCTCCTTCCAGTAGTTCAGTTTTTTCTCTTGTCGGATAGGAAAAAATTATAAGTTACGGGAGAAGAGGTTTCTTTCACGGTGTAAAGAGTGATTGCTGATTCGATGTACAGCATGATGTAGCCGTAAGCGTTGAAATTCAGGTCTTTTAATAATATCGGGCCTTCCTGAAAGTCCGGGCCCGGGATATTTCCCCCTTTCCCCCTTCCTCTCGACAGGGTTGCATGTATTAGTCATTTTCACAAGATCTTGTACGATTTGTTAAGTTTTGAGATCACTGAATTGCGTTTTTGGTATAATTTTTACGTCCGATCCCCCTGGGATATAATTGGAGAGCACCGGGGTGAAGTATTAGTCTTTTTTCGATGCCAGAAACCTATATTGAGTAGGTACTCCCCTTAATAATCAACAGTTATTCTTCGTGGACTTCAAGTGGTGTACTAAGCAGTTTGTTTCGAAAATCACATGAGAATCGTGTTCAGCAACAACCCATGAACGGAACATTGATCTGAAATGAAGTGCACCATGTGTAGTTCAGAAGCTGAAGTCACCAAGCCCTATATATGTGTCACGGAGATTACTCTCCAGCCATAACACAGTCGGCTAACTACAGCCTCAGATTTACTGATTTTTATTTGACTGGTGCCATCAGGCTAGTTGAAAAGAAAAAATATTTTTCAATTTTTCGTGTTTCCAAATGCATTGCATAATAGGACACCCTGTATACGAGCATCAATGAGATGAATCACTTACAAGCAGTAAGGCCTGCCAATTACAGCGGCACCGTATTAGCTGCTTTTTATTTGACTGTAGCAAGAACAGGATTGTTGGAAAGAAAAAAATCTTTTGTGGTATCAAATGCATTATACGATAATGGGTATTGGCTACAATGCCGCCAGCCTCAGATTAAGAGATTAAAGCTGCTTATAAGCCTACCCGTAAAAATTTTTTTCGTATCTGTTCAGTAGTTTCTTATTTACAGTGCCGTGCCTGGCTGGTGGTATATGCCAACGTGGTAAAGGCAAAAATGTTCAAAATTCAGCCGCCCCTCAAAACTGGCCGCTCCAAGCCGGTACTTCTCGTACCTATAGGTAAACTCGCTGAATGCCTGAAATTGGTGACATTTGTAAATAACTATGTTTAATAGCGATAAGGATGACAAGAGTTATTAACTACTGGAAATTTATTGACTTTCCCCTTCCCCGTGGCACTGTTAGCTCTCCTCGGGTTTTTGAGGAATTTTCGGGGCATCGTCCAGAGGTGGTGAGAAACAATCCTGCGAAGTATCATCTCCACGTCATTCTCTTGCATTTCATAACCCCCGTATATAAGCCTATTTACGAGTTCCAAGTTACCCAACTGTTTCAAAACAGCCCCAGTTGACTGTACGAAACTCGGGTGAGAAAAGTGTTTCGAAATTGGGGGATATTGTTGGTCTTCTTCGAAATTCTGGCGCCATTTTTGAAATTTCGAGCCGATGCACATGGCGCGTGAATTTTCGGCGCACAGAAGATTTCCCGGCCGCTGTGACACATCTGGCCCGGTCTAGCCGAGGTTCTGTTAAATTTGGAAGCCGCAACCAGTTTCGGTAACCGCGTGATTTACGACGTGTAATTTGCACATCGCCGAAATTTCATTGAGGTAATTCTCGTTTCAAAGGACGAATATCAACAAAATAACTTCTTTTTTTCTTCTTTGCGTTGACTGCGTATAATTTTTGGCTCGTGCAAATTATTTTTTAACAATTAAATTAGCAGATCGTAATTGCCGCTCGAACCGGTTTGAGGTATTCATTATGTTTATTATCGCCGGTGGAGGAAAGAGAACAAAATTGGGATTGTAATTTATTCTCGATACCAGACGAAAAAAAGTAGGTTCCCGAAAGTCTTACAAGTTGCAAAAAAATCGCGTATAAATGTTTTCGGGGCAAAAAGTTGAATAAAATTGGTACGGTTAGAAAATTACTAGTTTTTGGAGCAGTTCCATTTGGCTAATTGCCCGTAATCGAGCCGATATAAATTATCTTTTTTTTTTTTTTTTTACTTGCTGGTACGTGCTCGCGTGTCGTGCGTTGTTGGTTTTGTATAATAGTTTGGACTTGACTCGTATTGGATCCTCCACTTCAACCTTATTGCCGGAACTGTATACGTATTTTAGAATCACCCGTGAAGGGGGGGGGGAAGAGTGCGTGTATAAAAAAGTCAATTAGACTAGCTTACGCGATTCAGAAAGGATAATTGAAACATCGATTATATTATGCATTTTAACAATAGACCCGTCAAATTGATCGTGAATTTGAAATTATAATGAGCGAATTGAAATTCTTTTGAGCGTTCGTCATGTGCACGAGGTGGAATAACGTTTGCACTTCGGATTCAGTCGGTCGGGATCGGCGTCTGCGGATATTTTTGGAATTTCTATACGAGCCCGTTGCACAGTTCGAACCAATTTTGGAAATCCATTGTACGCACGAGCGGTTCCAACGGTGTGCGTGTGTGCAACTTGCTCACCAGTTCGTTCTCAAAAAGGGGAAAGAAGATGAATGAAAAAACGAATGATTTCACGGCTATACCCGCATCTTTAATCACAGGGGGAAAATAAAATTTTGAAGCCTAACTAACATGTCGGTCCCAATAGGTTCGTTCATAGCGTGATCACTTTTTCGGGGGATGGGTAACTCCGTGCAATCTCGGGCAAAATTGCTGACATTCGTGAACTTAAGATCGAAATATCTATGACAGAATCACATAACGAACAGAATCCAGTGTTGTCTAGCCGCTTGGATGTGAATGCCAAGTTTGCTCTCGTCAAGTACTTACAGTATTCTCAAAAATCTAAAACAGCACTATAACTGAATCTGGAAGTATATCAATCAGTTTAAATATTCTAAAATGGAAAACAGTCACCTGGATCTGTCAGGGATGAAGATTTTGAAATATCTATAGAAAAACTGCAAACACCTACGACAATGGAAATAATGGGGGGGGGGGGAGAGATAACAAGCTAGTAGGAAGTCTTCTACCGTGGGCCTGGAAATATTTAGGATATTACTGCAAAGTATCTCTCTCCTCCACTGCAGTATGTCTGCTAGTGTGCTCTGATAGTGCCAGTAACCTTCTGCTTTCTGCCTTGTGTGGAAAGGTTGCCTTCACACACGTGGGCACATACAAGATCCGCCCTAGTTCAACTAGAAAAAATCATGGACTTGACCTCCTACTTTCTGCCGTGCGTGGAAACCCCCTCCCCCCACACACACACATACACACAAAATCCGCCCTACTTCAACCGGAAGAAATTAAGGAAGTATTTTACTTTGTGTGAACTTTATACTGCCTTTTTTAAAATCTCAGTTTTCCCTTGGAGGGGGAGAGAGTTGAATCATTTTCCTGTGCCACCTCGCTCTAGCAGCCCCGGAAGGTTGTTCGCCTATGGAGGTCGCGCGAGACAGGGAGAATGTCGACCTTCATCGAATTTCAGCGAAGACGTGTCTCATTCCTACGGGTGGTAATGGGTAGGTGAGGACTCTCGTAGTTCTGCAGTGTCCGAATAATTAATCTTCTTCCTTAGGGCGTTTAGGGTATTCAGCGATGGACGCGTTTCGCTTCATTATTTCTTAGTGTCTGTCATTCCATTGTTCAATCAGTTCCTGCACTACTTTTTTTTATTGGTTGGTAGATAAGAATTTTGTTCTAACGTCTTTCTTTTGCCATTCGATTCACGTGTCCCTTTTCCATTTCATGCAGCAGTCGAGTCTCTTCTTTATTGGTGCCATTTCTGCCATTCGGAATCGGCTCGAGCGCTCGAGTGAGTAGGTTGTAAGAACTTCGTGGGGGGCGATGGTAAGGGAAAGTATTGAAATGCCAACTGAAATGTTCCCATTTGTAAAAGATACCATCTTATTTACACCGATTGGTTTCTGCAGAGATTGCTAAAATGCAGACTTTGAAAGTTGAGGGCATGGGGTAGGGCCCTCGTAGGTTATTTACACCGATCTCGTTCTAGTATCTTGTCTGCCATGGCGGATCTAAGACAAAAGGCCCGGTCAGTAAACGTTCTTAGGGATCCATTAAAAGTGTTTCATCAATTTCAATCGCCTCCTTAAGAAGAAAAGAGTTTTCAAGGGTTCCGTATACTGATGAGAAAATGTTTACGGTTCTGACAGGGGACCCCTAGTGTGTGAAAAAATCGCATGGTTCTGGTAAGGGCACTTCTAAAGAAAGATGAAACGTTGTCAATTCGGCTTACGGATTTGGGCCTTTGTTCTCTCAATAGCAAGGGAGCTATATGTGACCTGCAAGAAAGGGACCTGTGCGCAAAAAAATCATTTTTGTGATAACAACTGTTTTTGACTAATCTTTAGCCACTCTTTCGCGTAGTGTTGTCGAAAAAATTCTCAAAAATTTTCCCAACCTGCTGTAAGTTCTCATAGTTGAGTGTCGTGGAACGTGAAAACGTTATCAATTTTGTTCATCCGCTCTCCTGTAAAATTTACATTTTTGCGCACAGATCCTTTTCTTCCCGGAAGGTCACGTATGGGTTTTTCTAGAAGGTGGAACAATCAGCGAGTATCCGCCAGATGTGAAACTTACATTTCCACGAAGATAGAATCATACGACATAGGCGCTACCAGGGGGGGGGGGGGCTTTAGCCCTTCCCAAACCCTGAGGATTTTTTTTGGAATCTCGAAAGTATTTCACCTTTATTGCATAACATTTACCCCCTCTCCCTACTTTTCTCGGGTTCAGCCCCTCCCCGAGGTAATTCCTGGTTGCGCCTATGTTAGGCGATATCGTGCTATCGTAATAGTGCTGGCGATATTTGAGATAAGATGCTACCGTCGGGTTAGTGCGATCTGAAAGTAAATCCAGTCTTTTTCAAAAAATGAGATTTTGGTATTATTGGAAAGGTAATTTCATGCTCATCGAATGAAATACCGTATTTAATGCTGCGCTATTTTAGATTTGCCTTCAAATCGCACTAACGCGACGCTAAAGGGGTATTGGACAACGTTACGAGAGTCAAATTCTCGACAGTTTGTGTCGCTTGTCATATTTCGATATAATTTTCGCTCGGTATCATCAGTGATATTTCAGCAACATTAGAATTTATTTAGAAGCACTGGACTAAAAACTGCAATGCGTGATATTTGAATATAATATTCATCTGTGAAGCAGAGGCAACAAAGTTGGTCACCAGGAACTCTTACTATAGTCACTTTTGAAATAGATACTTTATAACAATCATGAAAAAGAATGAGTACAGAGACTGTGGAAAAATAAAGACATGACAGAACTATTCTGTTACAGCGTGTTTCGTACTTTCGTTTGCGTATTGCTCATAAACTTTAAAATGTTACCGGACATTGGCAAGGGTACGGTGCCATAAAGGGTTTTATCCACACTCCCGTCCCATTGAATATTTTTTAACCAACCCTTGCCTCAGCGCCAAAATCTCGGGGGCGCACCAGATATTTGTCCAGTTTGCCATACGTCCTATCCGCCCCTGCATCTACCCTAGTGGTTCAAATAACTGACGGTAGACCATTAATGAAAATATAAAAAATAATAGCATTTATTGGAGAAAAAAAAAAAGTCAGATTCGTCAGAAATATGATACATTTTGCAAAAATCTGGTATGTTGTACATGAATTAGTAGAAAATACAAAATGCTTGTATTATGCATGTAAAATTTACTTGTTTTTGAGTCAGGAGGAGTTATTCTACATTTGAGAGAAAAACTACAAAATTTATTGTAAATAAAATGAGGACTCTAGTTCGGCAGGAAAGTAGGTACGAAATACTTACAAAAAATTGGCAATGAATACAAGACGACATTCTGTTAATTTTCACTGTCAGAAGGTGATTATTATACTGATAAATCTTTTGGTTTAAAGTTGGTCTAAATTACCTCTGTTATACCTATCTTCCCTCAGAATTATACTATGAAAACTACAAGTAACATACATTGTTTACCAGAAAAGCTAGTACAATTAAGTACACAACTCGAGAGCCAAAAATTCTTCGGTGTATCAATAGATGATTCTAGAAGTATTTTGAACACTGAATTACAAAAATTCCCTGAATGATCTCTTTGCTTGATCTTTTTGAAGTACGCAAAATGGACGCACTGCAATGAGAGGGGGGGGGTCATAAGTAAGGTCACTAAAGATGCGCGCAGCTCTACAGCCGAAAACAAGCGTCTTTCAACCAGCCCCGCAATATCACCTGGTAGCGTGCGCGCATGCCTCCTTAACACAATAACTCAGTGTGACCAATATAACACTTCTGAAATTCTAAGTACACATATTAAAATTCCCAGTAAACGAATGAAAATATCGAGCCCTTTGCAAAAAAAATGAAGCTTGGAATCTGAATCAGCGTGGAAAATACTTCTATAATCTATTCGTCCTTACCTGGAGAATTACAACGAATTTATACTTGTTGAGCTGTGTTATTAGTGTCTAGAATGGTGCAATTGTAATGTAAAAATTACAAGAAGGGTGCGTTACCAATTATCTACTAAAAGTTCTTCTAATTATTTGATTTTTGAAAAACTGGTACAAGTTACTAAATTCTTGTGAGTTATCCTAGAACGATACGTAAGGGAATGAGATGACAAAGATGTCGAGTATGTTCATTTCATGGCTTCAGTTGGAGTCTGATATATTCGTGTACGACGAATGCTCATGCTCATACATCTTTTTTACGGTGTTAATTGGTGTTCATTTATTGTTTCGTTCATTATGATGACCAGTAAATCAAACGTTGAACTTCACCATCACCGGATCCCTAAAGTAAGTATACAACTAAGCAATGCAAATAGATATATTGATAATTATTCCTTCAACCGATTACATGTAAATGCGGCAGTTTCTTATAGAGGTTACTGAAGTAGTATGAGCGTCACTTTAGACCACTTTTGGTCCTTAATTTTAGCAGTCCTTATATTCCCGAGGAAGCATTATTCACTCAATGGATATTTTCCCGAATGGACTAAACAACGAATATTTTCAACCATTTTAAACAAATCAAATTTCACATAATGTAGTTTTTTTTTTTTTTTCTATTTAAAATGGCCAAAAATATTCGTTGTTTGATCCATTCGGGAAAATGTCTATTGTGTGTGCTATCATGCTTCCTTAGTATAAGGACTGCAGAAGTGACGCTTGGAACATGGGGGAAGGGTACAGCGTATCATCTGCACTCTTCCTGAAAAAATAAAATTGATAAGAAGGAGCTTTGTGAGATTTTAGGGACAACATTTTCGGAGATTTGCAAAGATTTTTCAGAACTTGTAGAGCTTTATAAGATTTTTTTAGTTTTGATTCACAAAATCAAAAGTATATTGATTACTTATGAGATTTTTTTTTGAAAACTATCAGTTTGTTAAGTAGTGAAATGAATGTTGGTGGTAGTGGTGGTGGGGGAAGGGGAAGATTGAAAACGCGATATTATAAAGATTCCAAGGGTCACCACTGACAAATGTTTTATAGAAATATTAGTGGTTCATGTTCTTGTTGTATTTACCCATCATCTTATATTTATTGAAGCATTTTGTATATGGTTGTTTTACTGTTATCTACTTCTGATTTTCTTGTTCTTGTCTATAGGTGTTTACAACGTGAGTTATTCATATCTATACTACAGAAAATATCAAACATCAATCTTCATCACAGTATATTTGATCAATGACATATATTCTCACTTTACTGATTCAAAGATTCAGCATGCGTGATTTTTAGTTTACAACTGTAAATAATTTTATGCTTAATTTAGATATTACGGGACACCACTGTTATTTTTAGTAGAAAACTGGTGATGAAGGTTGTAATTAAGAATACATATCACAGGAATATGAAACGTAAGCACATGAGATACACTAAACACTAAGCTTAGGTATGTGTACATAAGATGTATTAAATATTAACTTGAGAGGAATATTCATACAGCCTCATTCACAATCACAGATTAAAATTAGAAATACAAATAGATATTCTCATAGAATAGGCTGTTCATAAAAATTACTTAGAATTAAAATTCATTATAAGCTCTTATTTAAAATTTTGACTTTCAATGTACTGATTACTAGACTTAGATTACTCTTGTTCCAAGCTTTCATGTATAACACTTTAGAAAATATCACATTGTTGGCTTTGTTGTAAAGTTCTTCAAGTTAGTTGTAAGTCAGATAAGAAGTAACAGGACCTATGATTTCCAACAGATACAAGAAATACATACATCAGGAGACTTTTTCTTGTGATAACTATTTGTGTTCATTTAAGAACCCATTCAATTTAACGTTGGATTGCATAAACGCGAACAAGGGGGTGCTTAAAAGCTTAGTCCTCTACTTGAATCCGTTGATGCCCCCTCCCATTAAAAAATTATGAGTGAAAGAATTTTCAGTATTATTTTGATGCTTATCAGCCACCTATAACCACCTCCCCTCCTCTTGAATCAGTATTGGCGATTATGTCGAAGCCTAAAATCAATGTTAATTTGACGTCAGTAGTTTGACAATTTGTCAATTTCCATACTTAATTCGACTTGACGTATAATCCACAAATAGATCGATGTCATTTTTACATACAGATAGCCGTTATAGGTAGTCAGTTTATAAACCTTCTCCAGGTATAACTTCAACTTGAACTTTTGTAGTAAAAAATAGTCAGATAGTTGCCTATTGAATCCCTACAAAGTCGTAGGAACTATTGGTAAAATTTTTGAAACCTACTGCAGGTGAGGACTTTTTGCTCAAAATTCTCAGAAAATCATTTCCCTAATTTGAGTATTGTTATAGGAAATAGTCAGGTCATAGTTGCTTTATTAGACAAGAAAAACGTTCTGTGAGTAAACTTCTTACTATGGATTTGAAATGTAGGAAAAAATTACGCATCGAGTAGTAGGGCCGGTCCTCTTCTTCATAATTCTCGAAAAAATGTTTCTTGAGCTTTACATTTTGAAGTAAAACTGGGTTAAGCCTTTCGATGAGATGGAGAATCCTCTGGTAAGAAATTTCCTACTGCGTTAGTGGAAATATTGGGATGATTTTTGCTTCCAGTCATGCGCTTCCTCTAAATTCGTAAAAATGTATTTGTTGAACTTATTAGCAGGAAATCATTTTTTTAAATTTTATATTAACGAGATATTTATTGCCAAAACGCTATTATATGAACGTTTTGTAAAAGTTTTGAAACAGTAACAATAATTGGGGGTAACATTGACAGAAAAGAGCGCTTTTTCGCGGATTTCCTCTTTTTTCTATCGAATTTTGATTATAAATTTTTAAATTGTGCTTTGCTGAAAATACATGCGGTTCTGAATAATTTGAGTTCTGTATAGTAATCGAAATACATAACGATAAGTAAATGGAATTTTTTGAAAATGCTGTGTAGAAATCGTCGAAAATGGGGTGACATTGATAGTGCTGAGAATACATGTAACTGAACGCCCAAGTTCGCAGGTAATCCGAGGGGTATATTTTATAGGACATAAGGAAACATTCCCTGATAGGTTTTGTCCTTTTTTCGTTTCTTTTTTATACATTTTAATATATTCAGCGGGTTTTTTCTTCTAGATTTTGGTACAGTTTCGAAGATCAGATGTTTTATTTGGTACATTTCATTTGAAATCTGGTACATCTTGGAAAATTTTTTGCCATTACATTTTTCAGCTTCCCATCTAGCAACACCGCCGAGGAGAGGAACATTTGTTGCATCTAGAAAATAAATCGTGAATTAATAACTGTACGCTATCAATGTAATCCCGTTTTTGAATTCCTCAAATCCTAAGGCTTCAAAGAGAGAGAACATTCTTTTCACAGAAACATCTGATTACTTACTATACTATCTACGGTTTGTAATAACGATAACACAAAAAAATCTTCATTACTAACCGACACTGCTGACTTTTATTTAAATAAAAATGTTCAGTATAAAAAACTTGCTGTTTTAAATTATTTATCCTTGAATTATGATAACTGATACTAAGTATAGAATATAGATTGAACTCAGCTTTTTTCAACAATATTGAAACGAGCGCTGTAGCTTCATTAGTTCGGTCGCTAGAGCGCGTGATAATCAGAATAACATAGTTATCAAAGTTACCCCTGGATTATCAATGTTACCCCCGATTGTCGGTATTTCTTCAACTTGAATTTCGTAGTGAGAGATGACACGCAGTTATAATATTGAATTACTGGAGAATAGATTCTCTGTATAGTCCAAGACTTGAAAGGTCACTGTGGATCAATTTCCCACCTATTTTTGGGATAATTCTGAAATGTTTTCACACTATTTTGTATTTTTGCTCGTTCGTATTGAGTTTTGTAGTAAAAATATGAACAGCACTTCTAGCACACATTTGTTTTAAAAACACAATCTCAATCTTTCTCGGATGTGAACGACTTTTAAGCCTAAAGGGCGACTAATTTAACTACCAAAAAAGTGTGGTAAAATATACCTACGAGAAAACGTTGCGATAATTGTCGCATGAATTTCCGGTAAAATTTAGAAGATATACATTGTGAACGTCAAAGCGTTACAGGAAATTACCAGTAAAATAATTCGCCTGCTTTTTTCTTTCAGTGTATACAATTTTCAGCATCACAATGTTGCCACTTGAAGGAACCAATTCGCTCGTTGATATTTTGCGTGAACTGGTCGAGGGAAAAGGCCTAACTCGACGGAAAAGACCACTTTGGGGCAGAAAATGGATTCTTCGGAGATTTCAGCCAGGAGTTGGCGGTGACTTGATTGTGGAAGAGCAGGAAGAAGAGCCGAAAAACTACGTTGATTTCATGAAGATGAGCGACGAAATGTTCACATTCTTATGCCATAAGGTAAGGCACCGTGTCCTAGAACCGTAACTGCCTGTGGCCACCCTTTGTTTCATCAATTTTTCAGCATATCGCACGTGTTTGTGTACAGGTCGCAACTGCTATACAGAGTGATGACACCGAAATGGGGGCTACCATTACGACCGAAACGAAGCTCCGTATCGCCTTCCGATTTTTAGCCACGGGCGACTCTCTGGCGTCTCTGCAGCATTTATATCGAGTCCCGAAGTGTACTATCAGCACGTTTTTGCCTCACGTTTTGAATACAGTATACGCCGCTTTGGAAGACATTATTAAGGTAAATTTCATTTGTATTATCGTATCATCTTGTCCGTCGCATGGGAGGGGGCTAAAGCATTGCTTCCCTTCCACCCATCTGAGCAAAAAGAGGCCGATACTTTTGGAGGAGTTCTGGTTTTTGGACTCGAAATTTGTAACTCTGTATCAGCAAAAAGAGGCCAAGCCTTTGGAGGAGTTCTTGTTTTTGGACGTAAATTTTGTAACTTTGTCCCAAGTTGCCCCACCTCCCTCTCCGTGGAAAAGTAGATGCTATGGGCCTGGGTCAAACTAGGTTACTGGGCAAAAGTACAGTTGGTGAAAGTAATTTGTAGTGGAGGTGTAACTATCTCACTACATGTGTCCACTAGTCATATGAATTACATCTCTTAGCGCGCAATCGCAAGGTATTCCATATGTTTACCCATTTTCTGGTTTACACTTTAAATCAATGTTTTCAATTTCCCAAAATATGTTGAATGATTTCCCAGAGAAGGTACTAACAGAGTCTCAAAAAGCGAAAATCCATCGAATCGGCTCTTAGAAGGTCTGAACAGCGTTGCTTAATCATGTCTAGAGGAGTCTTTAAAAGTCTTCATAAGTTGTGAACCATCTTAACGAGTCTAATCAAATTTGGAGAGAGCGCTAGATTTTCATTTGTCTTCGATTTGGGCTCCCAGTTTTGCGAATTTTCTACAGTTTTCTTATGTCGACATCTCAAGGTGTCCTCTGGCATAATGTTACACGGCTTGTGTTCAATAAGATCTGAGGTTATCCTTGAGCTATTGTAGAGTTGAAAAATGTTTTACGGATTTGCAACTAGGGACGTATTTCCCACGTGGCTCATGAGGTTTAGGTCTCGGGCGGCAAATTTTTGCGGTTTTCTTCTTTTCTTTTCTTCCTATCAGCCATTCATTGTTTTGATTCTTCATGTTCTCAGTAAAAGTCACAAAAATATTTTATTCATTTCAAAAGCATAATTTACCCACGACTACTTATTGGCGTAGAGTTGGGGTAGGCCAGGTTTTAAGGGGTGGTAAATGTACTCAAACCTCTGGCGACAAAATTATATATCCCCGTGTTTTGAGGATGTCCCTTAAAGTAACTTTTTGTGTTCTGAGAGAACAATATTAACATTTGTCATTTTCCCGGAATTTCGATTGCAGGGGGGGGGGGGAATGAATCGAGACCGGGTTGAAAATGGTATGCGATCATAAGCCCAACAGTCTTAATAACTTGAGGTGGCTGAAACCTTCTGTTCATTTCTAGCCCGTAAAAGTGATCAATTCTGCCCCACGCCCTTCTGTATATTTTCCTGCTCACAAAAATCTGGGGTGGGCTTACATCGGTGACCTAGGCCTCTTCAAGCTCCCTCCCCTTCTCGAAAATCCGATTTCCCGTCAAATGAAAGTGTCTTAAATTACTTCTGGTTTTGCCCTATCGAACGTGTGGTATTTTTTTATACCTGCGTCGACAATGAAGAGAATTTTTTGTTTACCTTCGTGGACTGTGAAGAGAGAACTTAGATTTGCATCATGATTTGGTATTTTACTCGAGACAAATTCCTCTCTGTGTAATTCAAAATCATTTTTTCTGGATATGCATACTTCTTTACCACGATTGCCAACATACGTTTGTCAAGCTGCCAACACGGACTATGTAGCCGTAAAATTAACCCGACGTCAAATACCTAAGTGTCTCCAGGTATTTGTAATTTTTTTAAATTTCAATTTAACTTTCCCGATGCACTTGGTTCATTTGTAGCATTGCCAATCTAAACTCGTTATAGGGGTATCGCGAAACCATTGTTTTAGGGAGAATGGTGGGGTGCAAGACCCAAATTTACCGACTGATAACTCAAAATCTACCCAAAATCTGTACAAGCGAACAAGTAGATGAATAAAAGTCCTCACTGACTCAAATTTGTCGAGTGAGTACCCAGTTCACCCACTGCGAATATGGTCTGGTGCGGCACCCCGTACATCCTTCGGTCACGAAGCTTCCTGGTCGTCAAATGGCCGAGCTTAAAATTGATAAGTAAAATTTTGGTATTGTCTATTTCTGTGTACTTTCTGGAAATCCAAGTCAGTGGATAATTTCTCCCTAAAATTGATGGGTCATATGTTGCTCTGTTTGCAATTCGTGGAAATCTAGTTTCCTTGCTAACTTTAGCCCTAAAATTAATAGGTATCGTGTTGGTTTACTGAATTTTTCTGTAATTCTTGGAAATCCAGTTTAATGGCTAATTTCAGCCCTAAAATTGATAGGTCAAACGTTGTTATAGTAAAACTTCCTCGGTTGGTAATTTGTGAAAATCCAGTTCAGTGGCTAAATTCAGCCCTGAAATTAATAGGTAGAATATTGCTGTAGTAGAAAACATTTTTTTTTTTTTTTTTTCGGTAATTTGTATCAATCCAGTTCAATGGCTAACTTCAGCCCTGAAATTGATAGGCAAAACGTGGCTATTGTAAATATTTCTGTGTTTGTAATTTCTGGAAATCCAGTTTAGAGTCCTTGTCTTGTAGAATCTTGGCTGCTTTTTAAAGAGTCTTAGTCCTAAACAATTCAAAAGTAGTCTTGAAGAAATATGGAAGAGTTTTAATATATTTTAATCGTATGCTCTGTAGAGCATTATCGAATGTAGATGAATAAAAAGTGATGAACGAGTTCTCAACAATTTTAAGGAGACTTGAACCAGTCTAAGATAGTCTGAGAGCTTTTAACTACTAAATAGTCTTAGCTGATCGTAAAGACTTCTTCCTCCGTTCCTCCACTTCTCGAGAAGAAAAGATTTAATGATATGGCAATGAAAGTTAAAAACTTAGAAAATTGTAGAACTGGCCTAAAAGTCCTGATTCCACCACGAACTTTGAGTATGGAATCCGAGTATTATATTCGATCAGCATTTCATCTCTCAAAGTGCATGTTACTTATTGTGTCCGTGACGTCATTTGATTGTCAGCTGATCAGATAACGTCACGGTTTTCAAATCCAGCTCCGAAGAAGAAGAATCAGGCCACGCCTCCCTGTACATTTTGAATGGGCAGGGTTAATGTACTCCCCATTTTCCCTCTATTCTTGTGTGAGGAAAGGATTAGTTACAGTTCTTGAAGTTTGTGCCAGTTTTAGCAGCGTGTTTTTGTCTGAGTTGAAGAGAGAAAATCCGTGCCTTGAGCAAAGTCTCTCTCGCCCCCTTTTGTTTTTATTTTCCTTTTATGGCAATGATTGCTTAGACATTTCCCAAATTACCCTTAAATTTATTGACAGGAAATTCTGAGGGCTCGGGTTCCTTTGTACAGGCCGGGGTTGAGGCAAAAGATTCCAGCTCCCTCTCTGTGAAACCTGGTTTTTGTTAGCACATTTTCGGCTGTCACCCTGTTATCAGTGACTTCGCTAGGCGAATGACACAGTGACTTAGAACTCGATGCGGAAGTCGAACCCTTTAATGGTTTCAGAATTGTTGAAATCGAACTAGGTCATGGCGTACTCGTTTAAAAAGTCGTAGGCATTAACTGTACTTAAGTCCAGGGTCTCTACCCGTGCCTCCAGTGCTGACTTTCGAATTTTCACTTGCATCATTAATGCCATGGGCGCCATCAGAGAGGGACCAGTGAAGGCATTACCCCAAAATGGCCGACATTATTTTAAATAAAATGGTGGAGGTACGGGCTTTCTGCTGGATAAGACGCAATAGTTTTTCAGCTTGGTCACCCCTGAAAAAAAAAAGTCCTTGTGGGAAGAAATCTTGGCGGTGCCCCTCATTAATGCTCATCTCGCATACGTAGTTGGGTAGCCACGTAGTCGTCAACAATTTTATTTTCACCAGTCGTTGACGATAACCTTTCTCGACGAAGATTTTAGTATTTTCACTGCTGCAGTAAGAGAGCCTGGTAAGTTTTCTCTCTCTGCGCCCGTAGGCTTACTTGGGTATATCGTTAGGTCCAATAAGATTATCGTCTTTGTGACTTGCTCAGAAACGTTCACCTCCATCTTTCTATTCTGTTGTGAAAGTTGAGCATTATTCGTGTCTCGGCTCAGTTCCCAGACTTCCGCATGGCTCATATGGGAGCGTCTGTCTACTTTCAGTGAACCCAGTTGAAAAATACACCGTAATTAATTTCGTCGTATGTGAACAGGTGTCTAGCAACAGGTATGATTGGAGAAGGATGAAAAATGGATTTTGGAACAGGTGGAATTTCTTGCACTGCTTCGGTGGAACTGATGGGAAACATGTTCTTATGCAGGGCCCGCCGAATTCTAGATCCCAGCAGTTCAGTTATGAGGACTGTTCGCTGAAGCTATTCGGCGGGCACGGGCATCTGGTAGATAATCAGGAAGCGTCCGACTATAGATTCGGCCAAAGCCGTCGTATGGTGAAAAATACATTCAGTATCCTCAGCTGTTCATTCCGAGTTTTCTCTCCTGGAATTCAGCTGAACCCTGGGTCTGTTTCGCAACCCGTAGAATCTGCCTGTGTTCTGCATAACTGGAAGAAGAAAAGTGGAAAGAAGGTGGGTACACCCATATCGCAGGATGTGGAGGATACTGAAGCTGGTCTCATTAGTGGCGGAATTTGGCGCGATGATCCGGTGCCTGTTGCATTAAGAAGTCTGGAAACATCGAATCAGCATAATCATCGAACTACGGCTGCCGTTAAAAGAGAATTTTTTATAGATTACTTCATACATGAAGGAACTCTGCCCAGGCAGTGCAGAATGATTACATAAATACTCAATACATACAAATCCTTTTATATTAATCTTATTTAATTTATTTATTTGATTGATTGAATGTTCCTTTTTGATGTGAATTGCGTTTTACGTATTTACTAATTTATTTCTATCTTACAGATAAATCGTTTTATAAAATTCTTAATTTATTTATTTCTGAATATTTATTTATTCACACGTTCGTGTATTTAATTATTTATTCATACATTCATATGTCGTTCTTAAGAGAAAAATAAAATTTATATTTTGAAAACGAATCATCTCTCACATTATTCGAGGAAGTGGTCGGCTTCTTTATAGCCTAAGTTTGTACACATCTTCTACTCTTTATTTAGTGCCCCTGGCTGCGGCGGTTTCTGCTTATTTCTGATGGTTCGTGCATCTGCGAAAGGTACGATCTCTCTGTAGTACTGAATTTCTCATCAAAAAGTAAAAAATCGTGGCAGACGAGCATAGGTATCTTACTGAATGTAACGAGTTTATTTTTTTTCACGTTGCCGAAGCCGAATCAATTGTGTAAAAATAGTTCTAGGTGGCTGATCCGGCATGAAAAGCTCTTGGTTCCCCGCTTTCTCTCACAAGAAGACTTTAGAAACGCTCACGAAAGTGCTTCTAGTTTTGTAGTTGTGTTGGACTTCTAAACTTGGTAGTCACCATCTCCCCCAGACGGGTCAATTTCAGGATGTAATTTAGGGAAGAATGTAGGTGAAGAGAAATTGTGAAGTCTAGGGTTGCAGCTGGCTGTGGGAAGATTGTATAATTTGATACGATTCGCTGGAAATATCTGGGTAGTTCTACAAAAATGTTAATATTTCAAGATCATTTTTCTCGATTTTTAGAAAGGTATTTTCAGAATTCTTTTGAATGGAATCTCTTGTGTGCATTTTGCTCAACGCTTTGGCAACATTGAGCATGCAGCAGGGGAAGGGAAAATGATGTTTTTCAGAGAAATTATGACCACGACGAAAACAAAGTAGGCCCCGATGAGGACAACGTGAGCTACAATGAGGACACAACGAGTAACAATGTGGAAGTTGCCAGATAGGAACGGTTTTTGCATTTTCCGCACATTTGCTGCAGCCTATAAATGATAACTGTTTCCATATGAACGTCAAAGTATAATATTGAATATTGCAAAAATTCACATTTCATTCGCTAAATTAAAGGAAAATTAAATGCAATTTATATAATATAAGGTCAAGTGCCAAATGTTGATCTACTTTTTCCAAATAGCCCCTGCTGCCTCCTCCGTATCAGTATTGAACCCCGAAATTGCGATTAATGATATATTTTAATTTTCTACTTTCACTTTTCTCAGTTGAACTTTTTTAAAGTTCAGCCAGTATTGACTCATAAGGATTTTGAAAAAATCTAAAAAACAACATTTGACACCCGATATTGAGTGTTTGACACCCAGTATTGAGTGTTTGACGCTCGGTGTCGAGTGTTTGACACTCAGTGTCGAGTGTTTGACACTCAGTGTCGAGTGTTTGACACTCAGTGTCGAGTGTTTGACACTCAGTGTCTAATGTTGATCGCTTGACGGATTTCAATCTCAAGCTCATTACATTCACTTTCACACTAAAACATTTCATACGTTTTGATCCGGATGGTAAAATGTACAATAGCTTTCTTTCTGGATATATTCTTAAAACATATCAAATGTTCAACATTCGATTCCTAAATTAACATTTGACTCTTATCTCAAGTATGGAAATGTTTTGCCAAATGTTGATCCTTTTTCAAACCCCGAAATCTTGAACTTTGAGACTGGAAATATGTATTGGTAAGTTAGCTCATAGAAACTGCAACTTTTTGAAAAACATCGAATTAAAACACTTTTTACTATTTCTTTTCACTTGGATTTATGTGACCCGCAAATAGCCGGTTCGAAGTAAAATTTTCAAAATTTTCCAAAGGTACTTCATTTGAACCCATATCAATACATATAAACATCCACATATGTCGAAAAATGAATTAAAGTATGTACCATTTCAGTATTTCCAAACTACTTTTTCCTAAATTCGAAAATGTTTGAATTTTAGCACAGTTTCCCACACGGGAGGCTTGGGAAAAGAGGTGGCCAAGCATTCTAGGAAAAGAGGAGAATGTGTGGTTTGCAGATGCCTCTAAGAATGACCAAGGTGTAGGAATCGGAATCACGAATGCAAAAGGCGCTGACAACTGTTCAATGGCACTGGGCGAGAGCGTCACTATCCTCCAAGCGGAGATAATGGCGATCACAGTGGGCATTGAAAGAAGCCAGCAGAAGGGCCTTGTTAATAAGCAGATCTATATCTGTACAGACAGTCAATCAGCTATCAAAGTACTATCGTCACACCAAACTACATCCCTGGTAGTGGCGGATGTTAACAAACTATACACCCTTGCTCAGGAGAACCGGGTCACCGTACTATGGACACGGGACACTGCGGCATAAAAGGGAACATGATCGCTGGTAAGCTAGCGAAGGAGGGCACCAAAAAGGAACTGGCAACGCCGAGGCCGCGTGTCTTCCTGTAGCATACAGCGTCATAAAATCCAAAGTAAAGGCTTGGATAAGCAAGCAGACGGAAATGCACTGGCGGTCGGCCAGTGGCATGAACGTCAGTAAAACACTGATAGGGGACACCCCAGTAAGTATGCCAAGTTCCTATTAGGGCTTGACAGGAAACATGCAAGGCTCATGGTCGGACTACTAACCGGTCATGGGGCCACAAAACACATGTGGTATAAAATAGGAGTGGTAAGAAGCGGCTCCTGTAGGTACTGTGGAGAAGAGGAAGAAACCTCGATCCATATCATATGTCGGTGCCCAGCAATAGCCGGGACAAGACGCGAAGCATTGGGGCTAGAATATTCAGCACCCAGTAAAGTCAAAGGGATAGAGCTAAGTAAAATTCTCACTTTGTCTATAAAAGTGAGGCTACTGAGCTGATCCTTAACAGCAACTTGAGGAATAGTGCAATGAACTGCAAAGTCTGAGCGCTCGGTGCATGTAGCGCCACCTCACACACAAATGTAATGTAGCACATTTTCCAAATCAGGAACTTCAAAATTATCACACGATAACAAATCACGTTTTCACAGCCGAAACTGTATAGAACGGTACGTGAAGATTCACTCCATATGATTCACCACAAACAAAAAGTTTCGACCCCTTCAACGAAAATTTATTGCATCCTGAAGGATGGATCAACATTCGATACTTGAATCAACATTTGGCACTTTACCTTCATGATTAAAAATTTATTCACATCACTCTTCTTTCGGGAACAATTGACAGTGGCTTAAGCTTAATGAAAATGATAAGTTTCTGTCTTGATTTGGCACTTACAATCTTAAATGATAAAAGCAAAAATTGAACAATGGCGTAGCAATGCAGCACCGTGAAATAAAAAAAATTCCCATGTGCAACATTGCTACACCTGAAATTTCCCTTTCAGATCTCAGCACGTGATAAACTGAAGTATCACTGTTCGCGATGCGAGACTCCGCTGAATGACGCTGTGAGTATGTTAAATAAAAGAATTATTGTGGACTTTGATGAAAATTTTTTGCTACGCATGAAAAAAATGTAAGTCACCGGCCATGCTAAACGCAATGTATTCTAACACGCATGTCTTCGTCACTGCAAAAAAGATTCAACTCGGGCCACGACGAGGAAAAGTAAACAGAAATTACCTTGAAACTTTCCCACGGTTCTATGGGATGAAGGTATCAGCTATTTACTAATTAAATGATGACTAATCATTCAATGTGATCTGACGTATTTATCTATAGATTTGATCTTCTGAAAGTGATACAAGGAATCCACGAATAAGAAACATTGCCCACGACTAGGACAAAAAAAATTCAATCTCAAGTTTTTCCCACTGTAAAAAATAAACGCTTAAAGACACACTGGGGTGAACTTTACCTTAAACAGTTTTTCACCTCCAGAGTCGGTACTAGTGGTAGGAAATGAGTATTCTCATTCAACATCATATCTAGTACAACTTATTGTTCAAACATAAAAAAAAAACAGATCGCATGATGTGTATTCGGGCTGTTCATCCGCTTGGAGCGCTAGCGTCGTGCTCCTGGTTGCGTGAAGTCACATGATACGCGCTGTTAACACCTCTATTCGGATTCCGCAGGCCTCGTGGCGCGCTGCTGTCGTCTTACTGATGTGAAAATGAAAGAGTGATCAAGGAATTTTACAACGGGTTTTTCGTTTTATTTTTAAAACAATGTCAGGGGAATTTTCTTACAAGCTTCTGCGTTTGAAAACACTCATAAAAACTGTTCAGCCAAACTGAAATCATTACTAAAATAAAAGTAAGAAAATCGGAAGTAAAGTGTAATGAAAAGTGAAACACCAAACTAAAACGGATAAAAAACCAAACTGCAACATTGGTAAATAATATTCACGAAATTCGTATCGTCGTATCATTCTATCATCACTCTTTCGTTGGTTATAAAAACGTTCATTAGAAGCCGCCCACTTTGTTGCGGAATCCGAATATGGACGCTGTTAAGCAAAAAAGAAGTACATAAAAATAAATGCGTATATTTGCACATTTGGAGAAAAATAATAATAAATAAATAATCTTTACTGGGATTTCACAATTGCGTGCTTAAAATACCTGATTTTTTCTGGCTGGAGCAGAGCTCGCGCCACCCCGGCCCATATTGAGCAAAGGTCTCTTGCAGACGCTCCCATTCTTTCCGGTGCCAAGTAATTTTTTTTTAAATTTTCTGTGCCTATAAATCCGTTTAGATCGTCTCTCCACCTTGTATGAGGTTTTCCTTGTTTCCGACGGAGGTAATAAATGGATATTAAAAAAAAGTGCTTATTTTCCCTGCCCTAATTATGGCATTTGTTGATATTGAAAAAGCTTTTGACAATGTCAAATAGAATAGAATGTTTGATATTATAAATAAATAAAAAGATATAAATAAAATTTAAAGAAATGCAAGTCATTTTATAAACTTATATAAAAGACAGAAAGCCACATTAAGAACAGAAGAGAAAGGAGAAGCTAATATAGAAAAGGGTGTAAGGTAGGGGTGCTCCTTATCTCTAGTTCTCTAGTATTATTTAATCTGTACATAGAGTGGGCCATAAAAGAAATGAAAGAAAAACTTGAAGCAGATGTCACTATACATGGAGAGCGAGTAAAGATGCTCAGGCTTGCAGATGATATTGTCTTATTAGCTGAAAGAAGTATTGATTTGGAAAATATTTTAAATGGAATGGAGGAGATTTTGAGTATAGAATATCGCATGAGAATAAATAAAAAATAAAACTGAAGTAATGGTACCTATGTAATCGATATGAACATGATAGCTTAAATATAAATATTCAAACAGTAAGCGAATTTTGCTATTTAGGGAGTAAAATAACAAAAGATGGAAGGAGTAAAGGGGTATAAGTAGTAGAATAGCACAAGCCAAATTAGCACGTTATCGAAAAAGTTGTCTTTTCAAATCAAAAATAAAACTGAAATTCAAAAAATTGTTCTTGAAAACTTATGTTCGGAGTGCAGCCTTGTATGGGTGTGAAACTTGGACCATAGGAAAGCCGGAGAAGAGAGGGATCGAAGCTTTTGAGATGTAGTGCTATAGGCGGATACCTAGCATCAAATGGACGGATAAGGTGAGAAATGAGGAAGTAACTTAACAGAGTAGAAGGTAAAATGGATATTTGGACTCGTCTGAAGAGAAGGAGAGATAAACTCTAATAGGGCATAACTTGAAGCACCCAGGAATAATATCACTGCTGCTCCTGGAAGAGAGAGTGGAAGGAAAGAATTGGGTAGGTCGGCAAAGATTTCAGTATGTTCAACAGATACTCAAGGATGTCAAGTATAAGTGTTATTACCAGGGGGAAACTATAGGAGACGTGGGGGTTGAAACATCCCACAATAATTTGGCAGTCGGCAAATTTTAAGACTGTTCATTTGACACCCTCCCCCCCTCAATAATTTGATAATCGGCAAATTTTGAAACTGTTCATTTGAATTTTCATTTTTATGCATGTTTGTTTGTTTATTTATTATATTTTTCTATTAAAAAATATTTCTATTAAAAAATTGGCAAATTTTTAATTTATTAAACATTTTGTCAGCGAATTTTTAGCTTTCAAAAAATATTTGTCGGTAAAGTTCTCTTCCCCACCTTTCCAAACTAAAAGTCAAATTTCGTTTCTGAAAATGGAGTATCTTGGACCCCTGTTAGAGAATAGAGACTAGTCAGTCAAAAGCAGAAGGTTTCAAGCAGAGTATCGAACGTTATTTGAAAGGTTAAAACAAAGCTGAAATGTGGAAGACATTTCGAAAATCTGAAAGTCGGTAGCAAACGTTGATGAATTTCAAATGTCCATGACTATTCGGACTGCCAGCGCGAAAGAGTCACCCTCTATAATTTTAGGCACCTGAAAATAAAGGAACCCTACATATTTTGGAAAAATTCATCAGATTGAAATTAAAAATGGTCTCAATGGAAGGAAAATTTTATGTACTATAATAAATCTTGTCCTAATTATTTTTTCGATAAACGCTTTCGTTTTCATAATATTTTGAGATTTCTTCGTATGCCTGTAAGTGAAATATTCCGCTCAATCAGGGTTACATTCTGTAATGTAGTCTCCGTCACTCACTCAATAAGTCAGTAATTCACTCACTCACTCAGTCATTCGCTTACTTATTTAGTGATTCACTCAGTTACTCAATCACTTACTCAGTGATTCAGTGATTAACTCATTTACTTATAGTCATTCACACATTCTCTAATTAAGTTATTTATTCACTTCCTCACTCCATGACTCACTCAATAAGTCAGTGATTCACTCAGTCACTCGCTTACTTATTTAGTGATTCACTCACTTACTCAGTTATTCATTCATTCTGTAATTCAGCTATTCATTTACTTCGTCACTTCATCACTCACTGAGTCAGCGATTCACTCACTTATTTAGTGATTCACTCAGTTACTCAATCACTTACTCTGTGACTGAGTGATTCACGCTTATTTATTGAGTTATTCACTCAGTTACTTTGTCACTCACTCAATCACACTTACTTAGTGACTCAGTGATTCACTAAGTCACTCGCTTACTCATTTAGTGATTCACTCAGTTACTCACTCACTTAGTGACTCAGTGACTCACTCGCTTACTTAATTATTCACTCATTCTGTAATGTACGTTATTCATTCACTTATTCACTTTGTCACTCGCTCAATAAGTTAGTGATTCACTCACTCACTCAGTCATTTGCTTACTTATTCAGTGATTCACTCAGTTACTCAATCACTTGCTCAGTGATTCATTCACTTCCTCACTCCGTCACTCACCAAATGAGTCAGTAATTCACTCACTCACTCAGTCATTCGCTTACTTATTTAGTGATTCACACAGTCACTCGCTTACTTATTTAGTTATTCACACAGTTGCTTAATCACTTACTTCGTGACTCAGTGATTCACTCACTCACTCAATCATTTGTAAACGATTACAACGCACCACCCGTTTGAGCAGCCCGAAATCTGTTGTTACTAGATTCTCTGTTTGACCTAGAGCCTGAAATTTGAGAAAGTTGAATGTTTTTTTAAAATATAATAGTTGAAAGCAAAAGACTTATTTTTCAATGTCACAAGCTGAATCCGATAGTAAATGTTCTATTGTTTAATTTACTGTCTTTGGTCCTACCCATTAATGTACATACTCATTAAAGTTGAAATAACTCGAAAATTAAGACGTTTTTGAAGTATTTAAAGAGAAACGAATTTTTCGAACAAAGAATATCCTGTCGATTAAGACTATTTTTTATACCTGAATTCCAAAATTATGCTACATGTGTCAAAAACTTCACCATTTGGTCGTTGCTAAGAGTAGTCGATACTCGCGCTGTACGGCCCGATAGGAGAGAAATTTAGTCTGGAACAAAATTCAAAACTCCATGTATTTTTTCCATAAGAACGAAAGGGAACTTCTGGCACGGATTCCTCTAATCCGATCAACAGAAAACTGTGTACTTTTTTTTTTTATATTTTCTATTTGGTTTGATTTTATTGGAATCAATTTAGGAGAGGAATTAGAGGAAATTCAGAAAAAAAAGATCACCAAGAGTAAGCAACGACCACCTCAATGTGTAAGGAAGTAGTGTGTTCCTCTCAAGTATTCCTAAAATCCTTCCACCTTACTCTCCCAGAATAGGGTAAGCTCATGTGCGCAAATGTGAGTGCTTGGGGGATAAGATTCCAATCTGCATTTACAGGGACGAAACTATGGGGAGGGGGGGGGAGTGAAACACCCCCAATAATTAGGCAGTCAGCAAATTTTAAAACTGCATCTTTGAACTTTTCATTTTCTAAGAACGTTTGTTTGTCTATTATATAGATATATTTTTTCAATTAAAAAATATTTTGATTAAAAAATCGGCGAATTTTCAAATTTTTAGAAAATTTTGTCGGTACATTTTCCTTCTCCACCCCCCCCCCTCCAACTGAAAGTCAAGTTTCGCTTCTGGTTATTACGAAATGAAAGAACTCGCCCAAGATAGGGAGAAATGGAGAGCTGCATCAAACCGGTCGTAAGACTGATAACCTTATCATCATCATCAGTTCACAAGATATTTGGCTGGGACAAAAATATTAACATTCTTGTAGAATCACGCACCTGCGACATCTGCACTTGATTTGGCCGCCACTTGTTTCAGACTTCGCGTCTGGCTGTTTCGAGCGCGCACATGCAAAACGGCTCGCTATTTATAGGACGCGGCAAAAGGGTCGTCTCTCGAAACCTCCCAACTGGTCATGAGGGTAATACAGTCTGTACGGGTTGCACCCTTAGCATATTTAGGATCGGTTTTCACCATACGGGTGTACAGTCTCAATGTCGCACTAGCGCTCTATCAACTTTAAGTACGTGGCTATGGCGATTTTTTCGTGTTTTTTTTTTTCTTTCTTTTTTGTATGCAAATATCTCGATTCGCAGCCGACGTATTCGCCTTAACCTATACGGTCGTTGAAGTCACCGGGCTCGCGGTTACGCAGTCACCGTTTTTGGGCGCGCGTCGTAAACGCGAATTAACGAACATTCTCCGTCCGGTCACCGGTTTAGAGCTGTTTTAATCAGCTGATCATGCGCGTACAGCGTACGGAGTGTTCGGTGCCGAATGCAATGCAGCCGTTCTCGGATACGTTGGCTGACCGAGTTATCACGTTATCACATTCCGGCTTCAAAACGGAACGTGAATCGCACAGGCTTATCAATCGGCTGTACACGTAGATGCGTCTCTCTGCAAATACGAAATGACGACGCCTCTGCGAACTCGCACGTTGGTAAGGTCTGTGCAGCACAGAGAAGGAAGTTTCGAGCACGTATCAACTCGAGCCCGATCGTGAATTTCGTTCGTACCGTTCAGGCTGCACTCGTCCCCCCGGAACGTGGAAGGTGGAATTTCTGCCGATGCGTTTAATTAAACGGCTCGGTGGCTCGGCCGCGGTCGAGAAGAGGGTCTAGGTGTCGGAAATTATAACCGATCACGTTCGAACAAAATCTGGCGTTATTACTTTTTTTAATATTATATCACGAAGGGGAAGAGGAAAACCTGACTTAACCAGAACCGGTTGCGAGGTTGTGGGTGATTTGAACTCAGGTTTGGCATTTGCCTTTTTTTTTCTCTCTCTCTCTCTCTCTCTCTCTCTCTCTCTGCGTTTCGTTTCGAATCGAGCAGCGTACATCAGGTGTCGAAGAGTCGTGTAGAAGAACGTAGAGGCATATAAGCGATTTTTCTATTCGACAGTGTATTATGTTTGAAAACGAGCAACCTCGTAACACTTTCACTTGAAATATTAATTCTAGGTATCCTCTCTTGTTTCACTCGTCCGTGAGCGAATTTCTTAATGATCGGATAAAAGGCGGCGCGGTTCGCCGAATTATCAATTTTAATTTCACGCCGAGCGTGTGACGTCCGAGGGTCTGTAATGGTGATTTCTCGATTCTGGCCTTTCTATACTGGCCAGTCCAAGTCCAGTCGTGCCGGAGTCTCGTGGGTGATACGATCGTACGCTATTATATGATACGAGTACAGGCGAACTCGCATCGCATCGCACGGCGATACCGAGTATTATGTCGTTTATGAATGGTCTCGAAGCAGCTGGCTCGAGCTGATGCAAACGAACTGGTTTCTGCAGGTTCGCGTGTTGCCGTTCTTGGTCCTCCGGTGTGACCGCTGACATTCGTTTGCGGCTGAAAACCGGTGGCGGCGTGGTAGCTAAAATATGCCTCCGCATAACCCCTCGCTCTAAGGGACCAGGTAGGCCGAGTGGATAGCGCGCTGGTCTCGGAATCCGGAGGTCCCGGGTTCGAGCCCACGTAGCAACTCGCTACATTTCGACCTAGGTCGGTTTTTCGGCAAGGTGAGAAGAGGGCTAAGATAGCCCTAACCGCCTCCCCGACGTCTCTGAGGTAATACTCGAAAAGGTGGATTCCAGGGCTCGGGCGTAGAGTAAAATTAGAAAAGAAACCCGTCGCTCTAAGGAAAAGAAAATCAGCCGGCCAGGATTACCAATCGCACTCTTGAACTCTCTGATCGGGGTCTCCAATGGTAGACAAATTGCAAGTCTACCACAGTCAACAAAGCTGGGTTTGGTCGCGCATGTCCGGCTGGCCAGACTTTTTTTGAAAGGAAATAGTATACCAAAATGAACAGGGTTAGCGTAGTGGAGGGTACAATGAAAAATACATGGAGCAGAGGCCCATCTTATGGATAACTCCTCTACTGAGGCACTTCCAGTTACATCAATGTTGCCAATCAACAGTATGTACATTTTGTTTTTAGTGCCACTTTTTGCGTCAAAGTTATGAAGCGCCTGTTGCGTCGAACCCGGCGGGTCCGGTCCAGGTACAAGGATCCATGCTTGACAATGCGCCTGCGTACTTAGCTAATCTTTTGAGAGTTTTATTTTGCCAAAAATCAGATCACAGTTGTCAACCACCCCCTACTTGCCGGATCTGGTTCCAGCCGACTTTTTTTTATTTTCCAAGCTGAAATTAGAGATGAAGGGCACATTTTTTGATAATACACGAGCAATTCAAGCTGCTTGTACAGAGCATCTGAAGAGGATACCAGTCAAGAAGTTTCTTATGGTATTTGGTTCGTTGTACCAGCACTCCCAAGAGTGTACTACAGAAGGGTCTTATGTAGAATCCTAACCTCAATAAGCTTCTCATCTCTGATAGTACTCTTGTTTTATTCTAAGTTCGGAAACTTTATTTGCCATACTTTATGGAGTATAGCACTGTACCGATGTGAGACCTGGACAATAGGAACACAAGGGGAAGCACGGCCGGCGAGAAGCATGTAGCGCAGTTGCACTCGCTATGAAAAGTTCCCATGTGTAGCATTTATATATTTCAGCGTTTGTGAGTAAGTGCAGTGGCTCTCTGGGGCCACCCCCCTCTCTGCCTATTTCTAAGCATACGCCTCCACGTAGCGTTTCCATTTTCTTTTATCCTACGCTAATCTTTGCTACCGGGGCCCCAGTTCTCTAACGTGTTCATCTCTCCATCTACTAATAGGGATTTACCCGAAATTTTCTTTTCAAATCTGAGCACGTGATAAATTATTGAAGTATCGCTATTCACAGTGCGAGACTCCTAGTCCAGTCAAATTAGGTTGTCATGTCGCATTAAATCATCATCGGGTCCCAATTTTTTCTAGAATGTGTAGAGGGCGGCCTCCTGAACAACGCCTAACAAAATCCTCCCGATTCCCGACGTCGCGGGGGCGGAAGTCCCAAACGTTACATTTTTTCAGTTTTTGGCGATTATCTCAAAAACGGTGCGTCATATAGAAAACTTTATTATTTTCAAAATTAAAGCTGATAAAATTTCCTACAACAAAATGAGTCAAGTTGGTACCTAACTGTCACCGTTTCCGAGATATGAGTCGTTGAAAATGAAACAACGTTTGAAAATTTTGGTATCAAGAAGGGAGAGGGAGTATCAGCTCGACTCCTTGCTCGTGCCTATTGTTCTGTGCTTTGAAGAAGGTCTCGCGTGAAATATTTGGCCCGAGGCCTCAACGCTGTAGTCTAGTGTCAAATTAGCATCCAATCGAGTCTGGGCATGAAAAATTGTGATCAAAAGCTTCTTTTCGGATTATTGTGTGGACTGGTTTACTGGATGCCCTACATGAAACCCATCCCCTAACCAGTGTGCGTTTTCTACCATGGTGGTAAGTATGCATTCCTCGTCAGTTTTTCCAAATTACTCAAATAGTACGGTGAATATTGGAATAATTTGTTGGATCAAAAATACGCTCTTTAAAATTCTCGACAAAATGATACCATGACCCCTTTCACTCGAAGAGGAGCGCCACTGGGGGTCACTCAAAATGTATGTATTCTTCATTTTTATATTTTTCTCGAATAAGTGGAAGTGGTATACGCGTCACTACGTACCTTTTTTGGTCTTCCATTTTAGCAGCCTTTATACCCGAGGAAGCATTATAGCACACTCAATGGAAAACAATGAATATTTTCGACCATTTCAAGCGAAATTTGACCACTTGAAACGAATAAACTACTATTTTGAACAAATTGAAGTATTTTTTTCATTTAAAGTGGTCGAATTTTGTTTAAATGATAAAAAAATATTCGTTGTTTGGTCCATCTGGGAAAATATTCATTGAGTGTGCTATAATCAGGGTGTTTAACAAAATCGAATTTTGAAAATAAATGACCTTTAAATGACCTCCCCCCCCCTCCAATTTGCTATGAATACTATGAATGCGCTAGAATAATAAACTAAATCTAAAAATACTTCTTCATCTATAACACTTTTTTCATGAGACAAAACCTAATTTTATTGTATAACACGCGCATGGTGGTCACATCTCACATGACTCACACAAGCGCACGCAAGTATGTAATTGTGAAGATTCTTAATATACTGCTGGCTGTTTAGCTGATATTTCGATTTATTGTCATTATCAGGGCTCTAATTTTTATACACAAAGAATAGCGAAATATGCGCATATTTTATGCACTGAATTCAGTCTAAATGTGCCGGAAATATGCGCCAAAATAGTAAAATATTAAAATATGCATGAACATGCAAATAATACAATTTGAGTATCATTTTAAAGGAAAAATTAAGTTGGAAATAATAAGACAATTTTTGTCCAATTTCAAAATGAGATGGTGAAGTATTTATCTAAGAAGTCCAATCTTCTTCTCAATAGAGATGCACTGAGGAGATATTGCTCCTATTTGTAATATCTTGATGATTGATGAATGTGATGTGAGCAAGAAAAAGGGTATCTCACACGCAAAAGAACATATTTTTCTAAAAGTTTTTCTACTATTAAGTCTTTTCAATTTATTATTATTTTTTGGCGGGGTCGGGAATTATTTTTAGTATTTTTGAGTAAAAAACTAGAAAACTCACTTTTTTGGGGGAAAAAATATTGAAAAATAAGTAGAATAGACCCATTTACTACTAACAGCGCATAGTGTGTAACTGTTCTTGGTTACTATTAGAAGAAATACCTGTTATTGGGCCAACAAATGTATTGACTCCTATAAGAAAATCTCGAAGAGCAAAGATCATTATATTACTATCTCACTATCTAAGAATAATAAATTTACTGGAAACTAAAAGTTTATTATTGAATGCTAAAAAAACTTCTAGATAAATACTATATTACTTATATCAGGATAGTAAAGCAAATGCTTACGAAGCGAGCCAAAAGTGAGTGGAGTAAACGCACAAGAAACGTGAATCACTTACCATCCTCATAAATACAAGTAGGAAGCTATTTTTTTATATAGGTACTCAAACAGTTGCAATAATGAATGTAGTAGTTGCATCCTTTTGTGTTTAGTATCTTAGAAGCATAATGTTGTAAATTATCACCAGCTCGTCCTGCATATTAGAGCTCCTAGCGGGAGGGCCTAAATCGAATCAATAATGTAAATTCATTGATTATTGCAAAAAATTGAACAGTAATGAAATCGTTAACGTTCAGTTTTTTCATTTCTATTCAGTTTTGAAACCTCGATCTACAAATTAGTAAATGAAGTCTTTTTAACTTGAAAAATGTTTGTTTATAGTGTGCTTTCCGAGTACCTATATTAAGAAAATATATACTTTTGATTTCTTAATTATTTCTAATTTTGAAGTAGATATATAATGATCTTTGCTCCATGTATTTTTCTTATGAGAGTTAATACATTCGTTGGTCAAACAACGGGTATTTTTGCTAACAGTAACTCACTGTGTGATATCACAGTAAATCTATCCATATTGGTGCAAAACGTGCAAAATAGAAGTGCTACTCATTTGACTCAGAATTCTGTGATTTGTGAAGATCTTTTGAAACTTCTAGAATATATGCTATAGATAAAAATTTACATTCACATAAAAATTGCAGCCCTCGTCATTATAATTGAATTTTCCAATTCTAAATTCTATGTTCTCTTTTTTACAGTATAATTTGCTGCGTTTAAAATGTTTAAATGACCATAGTTGAAAATAAATGACTTTGAATGACTTAAGTGATCTTCTTCCAAAATAAATTACGTTAAATGACTTGAATGACTGTTAGACACCATGTATAATGCTTTCTTGGGTATAAGGACTGCTAAAATTGAGGACCAAAAATGGAATGAAGTGACGCTTATACTTCTAGTGGAATATTATTCGACATACCAGGAACTTTCATTGGACTAAAAAGATACGATGTACAAATTCCAACAGAATGGTACAAATATGATGCCCTTAATATGACTGAAACCACCCGGGAGCACCAAAAAAGTAGGGTTTCTGTTTTCCACGTTTATTAAATGTCATACAAATTATGAAGTACATTTCGGCAAATCGTTCTTTCTTGATGCCCCCTGAGGTGATTCTCATTATTTTAGAGGAATCATATTTGGTATCATTTTGTAGGGATCGTAAACAGCGAATTTTCAGTAAGATGAATGGTTCCTTTATAGCATCATGTTTGATATCATTTTTTAAGGAATTTAGAAGAGCGTATTTTCGTTCCGGAAAACTATTCCAATATCTCGTATTTTCCAACTTGGAAAAAACTGACGAAGGGAGCACGTTTACTGCCGTGGTGGAAAACGCACCCGGGTTGAGGGGCTGGGTTTTATGCGGGTCATTCAGTGGGCCATTTCACACAATAATCTGCAGCGAAACCCTTGATCGTAATTTTTATCAGTTTAAATGCTAGTAACCCCGGTAGTGTCGAAAACCGCTCCACTGTGGCGCTGCTATTTCGATCTTCTTTCAAATGATTCGACTGTTTCGGTTTTTGATTTCCGAACAGCGACGCCGGAGAACAATAACAGGCTTAGGTTCGATATTTTCCACGTATGTTATTCCGCGAGGTGGGCGGAAAAAATAGACGGAACAAAGATCGACGAACATGTCGGGTATTTTTTTGGAAACATCCGTAAATTATAACCTGTCAGAATTTCACAGCAGTGAGAACTGAGAACTCCATTTCTGAACCGCGAACAGTTTGCCAACTCAAAGGTGTGTTGCTCTCCTCGTTGATCGAAAAGTCTGAAATCTGCGTCTTTAAGTTCGGTTGCTGCGCATTCACAGTTACAATGCCGAATGGAAGTGCACCGACTAAAATTGGTTACTGGGTGAAAAGGTCAGGCGATTAGTAATTTTATGTCTACCGTAATTTGTCGATTCATCCGGAAAAATACGGACGTCATGAAGGTCGGTGAAGGGTATGGAAGTGAATTTACCTATCCAATTTATGTGGCTCGAATTCACTTTGGTCACATATACACTAGGCTGAGATGGCAAAAATAAAGTTTGAATTCTTTCAACGAGTAGGGCGATTTTGTTGCCTATTAACCTAAAAACGTGTGCAAGATTTCAGCGAGAAATATTAAAAATAGTCAAAGCCAATTTTAATTTCAAAATTGAGGTGAAAAATTTTGCCAATAAAAAGTAAACTGCCTCTTATTATATCTGGGATTGGCTCCCCCCCACACCCTCCGACAAATATGAAGGGGGCTCCCAAAAACAATTTAGCAATAATGGAGTATTTTTGGACCTAAAAATATCTAGATTTCTATTGAAAACAAAGTTATCCGGACACGAAATTATTTTTACCCCTTCTCCCTCCAAATGAAATTAGTAATCGCTATTGCTGATTCTTCACAATTTTTCCAATTCATCGAGATAAAATATGTGCACCAGAATAGTATAAGGCCCACTTAGTGGTTCACAGTTTTCCAGTTACAGCGATATTTTAGTGATTTAAACCAAAACTATCGATTTCTTCATTTGGGTAGCTTATGACAGAAGAATCTTCTTTTTTCATCCCTCGTTGGTTACAGGGGCTACGATTATTGATTTCCTGCTAAGTCGAATTTCAGGTGGAAAAGGGAGAAGGCCTCTACTTGATCACTTTCGACATAATCATGTTTTTAGGATGTTTTAGAGCCATGAGACGCATTCTGAAGATGGGCAGTGATGTATCCATTATCCTTCTCCGATGCGCAATCAGTTACCCTCTAGTTACCCGCGGGAAAGTTACCCGTTTGCAACCCTCGGTTACCCTCAGATTACCCAGAAACCCGTCAGTCACCCTTGGTTTCCCTTTAGTTACCCGGGTAACTGGCGATATTTTGCGCATCGGGTAGCTCATAAAATAAATAGCACGAGGTGTTGTAAATAATATATAATATGTATAAAACTCGACCCTTTTGTTGACATTTACGATCCGTTATTTTGTCAACATGACATTGTAGTCGAATTCGATACAGAATTTGATGTAAATGTCGAGTTACGGTGTCAACATTTATATTCGGATAGAATTATTATTCATCGAAGTCGATGCAAAATTCTATTAAGAGGTCGATGTTAATGTTGTCACTCGAATTTTTCGTAAATTTGTACAAGTATGGGATTCGACCACAATATCAAAACAGTGACAGATTGAGCGTGTTGATATTTGTTTCGAAAGCAAGATTGTTTGGAACCCTTATGGCCGATACTGAATTTATGGTTTTGTTTTCTTTTATTGAATTATTGAAAATCCGATAATCGTTCTTTTTGTTCCGATTTAAAGTGATTAGATTTCTATTGGTTATATAAAGTGATACAGCTGAGTTTGTTTGGGGGGGGGGGGGAAGCTGAGTTTGAAAAGTCTGTTGCGCATCGGTATAACTACATTTGCATATAAGGGGCCAAACTACATTAGGTTGGTGTTTTTCTAGTTTTGTCCTTCCATTTGATGGGAGTAAGACAAGTTAAGGATCTGTAAGAGTGCGCACTGATTTGAAAAATGATGGTATTCTTCCACTCCCAATGCACTGATTAGCGTAGTTTTGGGACACGATGAGTCCTGAAATGTTACCTATTTTTTATTTTATTTGAACATTGAACAGGTTGTGGGTTACATGTGGTACCCCTTACGGGCATAAACGCCACTGATCTACTCCGCCCACCGCAGGGCATACGTTCCCATCGCCATTTTCCAGACTTTCCTGTTGGATGCTGTGCGATTCCAGCATGGACCCATTAGGTTGAGGATCTCATTTATCCAGCGTGTTGTTGGGCGTTTTCTTTTTCTTTTATACTCTCTTGGAGTCCAAAGAGTTGTCACTAGATTCAATTTTTCTTGATTATTCCTAAACATGTGCCCAGCGTATTTAAACTTCAGTTTTTTGATTTGATATGCTAAGCTTTTAACGCTTTTTTGTTTTCGAATGTTTTTTATTTTTATTTTATCTTTTAGTCTAAAACCTAGGCTATTCCTGAGAATTGAATTTTGGGTATTGATATAAGACGCTGTATCTGTCTTTTCGTAAGAGACCACGTTTGTGCGCCATATGTTAATACCGGCACTATACAGCTGTTTAGAATTTTTGTTTTTAGCTGGATTTTCATTTTACTTTTCAGGAAGGTTTTGTTTGCCCAGAAGGCTTTCCACGAGTTTGAGATTCTCTCTCCAATGATACCGTCCATGTTATTAGTAAATTTTGTAGATTGTCCTAGATATTTGTATTCCTCTACTCTAGCTACTTTTTCCCCGTCGAGCCAAAATTCGTTTGCCCCTTCTCTGTTTGACATGAATTTCGTTTTTAACATGGTCTTTAGGGTGTCCCTTCTTTTACAAGTTTTCGCCAATTAATTAGGGTCGCTCTAAGATTAGTTCCAATGGACTTGAAAACTCGCCATAAGAAATTTGAGCTCAGTCTGAGGTCATTTAACCCGTGCCGCTTTGATCTTGAAGTTATGTGTAATACTGAGAGATTACAAAAAACCGCGAATATCTCGGAACATATCAACTTCAGGACCAAAATGCATATAACATAAAATATTTCTTGTTAAATTTCCTATTAAAAGGATTCTATACAACTTTTCTCTAAAATGCATATTTACCGAGATAATCGCAATAATGTGTGACAGTTTCCAGGAATGTGGATTTTGTTCTTTTTTCTTTCATAACCGATCTTCACTCGCTAAATCGTAGTTATCTGAAAAAATTTTCACTTTGGGACCAACATGCAAATAACAAAATATTCCTCATTAAATTTTCTGTAAAAAAGATTCTATACAACTTTTCTTTAGAAAACATTGTTATCAAGATAATCGCAAAAATGCGTGAAATTTTCGGAAAACATAGTTTTGTAATTATTATTTTACGGCCGAAATATCTATTAATGTCGGGTAACGCACATTACAGTATAACTTCAGTCTCTGTCTACTGGGGCAAACGCCCAGTTTGCCCCCCCCCCACCTGGCTATGTTCTTGACAGTTTGTTGGGTATCTACTATAGAATAGACAAGTAAGAGAACATCAGTACTCGAAAAGTGTCAGTTTTCGCTAAAGAGACTATAATAAACATTAGTAGTTATATTTTCTTACTTGCATGAGCAACGTAACTACTTCTACGCATGTTTTTCTTCATCTCATTATTGAAGGGATGAAGATGGACACATGTAGAATAATCCAATTTAATAAAATTTATTACTTTTTTAAAAACTGTAAAAATCCAAGAGACTTATTTGCAAAAAAATTATTTATATAAATTTTTTATAAGTTATTAAATTAATATTAAAAAAAAAATTATTATAAAAATTATATAAAAATTGACAAAAATAAATATAAGTTTATCACAATTAAATTTAATTTAAGTATTTGCGATCGGTAAAAGCTCGTATTTGCAAGAAGTAGGATGTTGGTCTGACCCTAGGGATGAAAAATTTGTGGAAGAGCCTAAAATCGAAACATTAACTAGGCATCCATGAGCCATAACCAGGTAGTTCCAATATGTTTTTATTGAGTCTCTAGCATTCTAAGATTCCGTTGAAAACTTGATATGGTGGACTTGAGATGATGTACAATCGACAATAGGAAACAGCGATTTGCCCATAGGAAATAACAATGAATTCTGAGAACATGTGACTGTTCCTTAACAGCACAATGTTATATCTTATGCGCTATGTTGACTATTGTTGATATACATACATAATCTGAGGTCTACTCTATAGTAAATACCCAACAATGGCTAAAATTCGACACAGAACCAACTGCAAACTCGAAATTTTTGCACCAATTATTATCGTTTGAAAGGTGCAATGTTTCCACATATTCATTGGATGCAGTGACGTCACCAGTCACGAGAAATAGCTACTGCCCACTCTTGCAGATCGTTACCCTACTTGTCGAGGCTAGCCCTTAATTTTTCCAGATTTTCTGTATAGAATGATGATGGGGCGAGTGCATCGAGTACACTGTGGACAGTAGCTCTAACCGTATCCACTCCATTTGCTATGAGTCGCATTATAAGAAACCGAAACAACAATACTCGAGTGACCTTCCAGTCTGCTGTAATTTGAATAACATCCAACAGGGAGCATAAATTGCAGGTATATCCCATCTCCGATGCGATCGAAAAACCAAGAAGTCTGTTTATCTTAAAAAATATGTTTGTGTGTGTTATTTCCCAGTGTACAGACATACTTCCTCGCAGTCGCGTGTATTGCGTCAACTGAATTTTTCATTGCATGAAAACAAAAATATTATTTTATTTGAGAAAAGAGTGATCCGCGCAGATAATAAGTTCTTATTTGTCGAGTAAAAACTACAACTCGCTTCGATTAATATTCAATCGACGATTAACGTATCTATAGCCTCAGTGATGATATGTGTATGAAAATAACATTATGGTGAATTAATGTGAAGTATATCTTGGGTGCTACGTTAAAACGAAGGAACTCTCTGAAATCGGAATATCACGTGTACCCGTGTACCCGTGTCATCGTGTCTAGCGACACGAGAGTTTTGTTGCATTTAAATGCAGGGATCAGATTACGGATGTGATACACGAGTGATTTCATTATCCTTAAAATTATTAATACCGGTATCATGTTCTTAATATATACATATATAATATGTATGAACAAATAAACTGTGATTGTAGGTACCTCTACGTGAAGCATTTCTACGTTCGAAGCGAAACGAAGGAAATTTTTTTTTCTCTCTCTCTCTCGATTCTGATAACAGCCGAATGAGGAATGACATGTGCAGTTATTTATATGTGAATTGGTCATAGAAGGTGATTATGATGCAATCATTCTATATACAGGTGTCTTAAGACGTGTAAACGACCTAACAACACCTCAGTCTTTATGAGATACGTTAGGTAAGACGTTTCAAATAAGGCTTCGAAAATTTCCATCCATCCTGGCGTACCACTGGGTGGCCAATGTAGTTTTGGTCCAATCGAATTGTCGAACCTGAACGTAATCCTCAAATGCACGTTTTTATTTATTTAAATTATCATTCCCACGAAAAAGCCTTACACGCGTGAAGCTACTGTAGGTGGGGACTTGATGGAAAATACAATATACATATATGACACCGCTCCCCCGGCCCCGGAAACTACCCATTCGAGTATCGCAGCATCAGTGGCCGGAGGGAACAGATGAGGGAATGAGATACATTCCGGGAAAATGATAAAGTCGAAATTTTTACACAGTTTTTCTTGCAATTAAAAACCGAATTTGTTAGTACAGACGAATATGGCACGAAGAGGGGAGGCTGAAAAACGCGCGAGAAAGAAAGAGTATATACAAACACACAGAGAGAACGAGAGAGAGAGAAGAGAGGAATTAGCATTTTTGATGGAATTAATTGCAGCACAGCTGAAACTTGGTACGATTGTTTAGTACCCTCTTCGGAAAAGCCCGTGATTTCTCCCCCCTCCTCCGGTGTGAGTATCACCCCTCATTGGCCAAAAAGTGCCCCCAGAAACAGTTTCTGGCTTGTATCTAGCTTAAAATTGAGTTATAGGTAAAAATATTCCTTAGCAAAGTTAAAGAACGTAAAATTTTCTACAAAAATGATATTTATGTTTTTCTTCGTGAATCCCATGCCAACCAAGATAATATCACACGAACATGTAAATATGGGGTAACCTAAAACGCACGCGGTATACAAACGCTGAAATAATCGCAAAAACACATGACTGGATGCATAGAATGTTACATGATATATAATTTCAATTTATTATCGTTATTATTATAAGAATTCATCTTCATCCAAATCTACATGTATACAATTTTCTGCGCTTAAACAACCTCCTCTGCAAACGCGTGGCTACAAGAGATACCCACATTACGGCAACCACGAGCTCGTGATCCCGATGCGGAAAACTCAAGTTCGTGTAAACCCACTCGAGACCTTTGGAAAATCGACCCTCGTTAGCCCTGTCTCAACCCAGTATGTTTCCCCTCCAGCAGCCAGTCAGAGCACTCCATTCGAGGGGAGCCATCAGGTTACCCAATCACAGCGCTTCATTTACGAATGCGTGTAGCCCTCTCACTACCCGAGCTATACACTGGCGTTGAGACACCCGTGCTATACCCTTTATGTATGCCCTTTGTAGATCCGTCGTATAGCCTCTCTGTATGCCTCTAAGTATCTGCTTTGTAAACTGTCGTGTAGCCCCTCTGTATACCCTTTATAAATGCCCTTTGTAGACCCGTGGTATAGCCCTTCCACATCTCCTTCATGAATCCCCTCCGTAAACCCGGGTGGATCCCCTCTTGTAATTCAGATACGTCTGGGAAGGAATGTTGGGCTCTCAGCCAGTTTAAAAAAGTTTGAACATCCCTTCTCTCATGCTGCACTCGTGATTCCCTCAATTCTTTATGCTGAGCACTCGTTTCTGGTTGACAGTTGTGAAATTTTTCAAATCTTGGCACAGATGAAGCATATGACAGGGACGCTAAGAATCCACTGCTGCAAAACGCTAGAGGTAACACCGCGTCGATGAGTCTGTCCGCCTGCACTCTTCATAATTCGCACGAGTGTTTGTATGCTAAAGAGTCGCTATCTAGCGGCCTAATGAAATATGGCACGCTGATTGATGTATTTGGACAAAAAGATGATCAGGGGCAATAATGTTCTGCAAAAAAACTCAAGTGGGGCTCATCTGAAAGGAAATGATAAGGGCTGACACTTAAATTCTCTTCAATACTGAAAATGCTAGAGCTGATTTCACCTGTACATGTTTTTGTGGTACAAATAACCTGATCATCATTTCGCCCACTACACTAGCGCACCTACAGGAGTGTCCAAACGCCAATAGTCATGTCGCTCCATAACTACTGTCTGTCTTCAATCCGATTTCTAAAACAAGCTGGTCCATCTAGTATAGGGATTTAAAATTACAGCGTCAGTGTTCAACGCTTCTCGCATGATTAGAGTGACGAGTTCGGCATTTGTATACCGTGTATGTTGTGATTACTCCATATTTTTATGCTTGTGTAATCTTGAACGTCAATTATCTTGGTTGGTATGGCATTCACGAAAAAAAAAAACACAGATATCATTTTTGTAGAGAATTTTTCGCTCTTTAATTTTAGTAAGGAATATTTTCTGTATGCTGCCCAAACAGACCTATTTTGTTTCAACAGACACTAATATTTTTTTCTGACGTCTTGGCCGTATTATATGGGGTTAGCAGGGCGTCCATTTAGTCACTTTTTTCTACAAAGGTCACTTCTTGCCACTCATTCTGTATACATTTCACTTTTCAATAATCTGTTCTCATGCTGAAAATTAAATTTTCAGATTCCAGAAATGCAGCCACCCAGCACGCGAATGCGACGCGAAATGTATCTGAAAAACTTGCATAAATTGTTCGTTTATTTTCAAATAAAAATTGTTTTCTTTCATACTAGCATCAGAAATTAATGAAAGTCGCCGTAGTATGCATTGAAGAATATTCTGCTTTGTACAGCAGTGAAATAATAGTCGCTCCTGAACGCTGCTGAATAAAATTTTCTGCGCAGTTCTGCTTCCAATATAGTCCGCTCCGAGACGCTCCAGAGAAATAATTATGTGGCAGAATATAATTGATGAAACGTAGTGGAACGCTGCGGAAAATAGATTTTGTTCGAAGCAGAACTATGCGGAAATAGATTTTGTTCGAGGCGGAACAATGCGGAAATATGATTTTTTCCGCGTCAGTAGAGGAATAGAATTCCGCAGCTGAACGTTGCGTGGTAGGAATACCGTACAGGATTGCGGAAACGGATTCAGTTTCTTCGCGACTGAAGTTGCGGAAATTATTTTCCGTTTCAGTAGCGAGAAAAAAGTGTCTCATTTTGCAGAATTTTTGAGACGCTGCGGAATTTTGCGGAATTTAAATGTGAAAATGGTCAATAGGGATACAACTTTTCTTTAGAAAACATTGTTATCAAGATAATCGCAAAAATGCGTGAAATTTTCGGAAAACATAGTTTTGTAACTATTATTTTACGGCCGAAATATCTATTAATGTCGGGTAACGCACATTACAGTATAACTTCAGTCTCTGTCTACTGGGGCAAACGCCCAGTTTGCCCCCCCCCCCCACCTGGCTATGTTCTTGACAGTTTGTTGGGTATCTACTATAGAATAGACAAGTAAGAGAACATCAGTACTCGAAAAGTGTCAGTTTTCGCTAAAGAGACTATAATAAACATTAGTAGTTATATTTTCTTACTTGCATGAGCAACGTAACTACTTCTACGCATGTTTTTCTTCATCTCATTATTGAAGGGATGAAGATGGACACATGTAGAATAATCCAATTTAATAAAATTTATTACTTTTTTAAAAACTGTAAAAATCCAAGAGACTTATTTGCAAAAAAATTATTTATATAAATTTTTTATAAGTTATTATATTAATATTAAAAAAAAAAATTATTATAAAAATTATATAAAAATTGACAAAAATAAATATAAGTTTATCACAATTAAATTTAATTTAAGTATTTGCGATCGGTAAAAGCTCGTATTTGCAAGAAGTAGGATGTTGGTCTGACCCTAGGGATGAAAAATTTGTGGAAGAGCCTAAAATCGAAACATTAACTAGGCATCCATGAGCCATAACCAGGTAGTTCCAATATGTTTTTATTGAGTCTCTAGCATTCTAAGATTCCGTTGAAAACTTGAGATGATGTACAATCGACAATAGGAAACAGCGATTTGCCCATAGGAAATAACAATGAATTCTGAGAACATGTGACTGTTCCTTAACAGCACAATGTTATATCTTATGCGCTATGTTGACTATTGTTGATATACATACATAATCTGAGGTCTACTCTATAGTAAATACCCAACAATGGCTAAAACTCGACACAGAACCAACTGCAAACTCGAAATTTTTGCACCAATTATTATCGTTTGAAAGGTGCAATGTTTCCACATATTCATTGGATGCAGTGACGTCACCAGTCACGAGAAATAGCTACTGCCCACTCTTGCAGATCGTTACCCTACTTGTCGAGGTTAGCCCTTAATTTTTCCAGATTTTCTGTATAGAATGATGATGGGGCGAGTGCATCGAGTACACTGTGGACAGTAGCTCTAACCGTATCCACTCCATTTGCTATGAGTCGCATTATAAGAAACCGAAACAACAATACTCGAGTGACCTTCCATTCTGCTGTAATTTGAATAACATCCAACAGGGAGCATAAATTGCAGGTATATCCCATCTCCGATGCGATCGAAAAACCAAGAAGTCTGTTTATCTTAAAAAATATGTTTGTGTGTGTTATTTCCCAGTGTACAGACATACTTCCTCGCAGTCGCGTGTATTGCGTCAACTGAATTTTTCATTGCATGAAAACAAAAATATTATTTTATTTGAGAAAAGAGTGATCCGCGCAGATAATAAGTTCTTATTTGTCGAGTAAAAACTACAACTCGCTTCGATTAATATTCAATCGACGATTAACGTATCTATAGCCTCAGTGATGATATGTGTATGAAAATAACATTATGGTGAATTAATGTGAAGTATATCTTGGGTACTACGTTAAAACGAAGGAACTCTCTGAAATCGGAATATCACGTGTACCCGTGTACCCGTGTCATCGTGTCTAGCGACACGAGAGTTTTGTTGCATTTAAATGCAGGGATCAGATTACGGATGTGATACACGAGTGATTTCATTATCCTTAAAATTATTAATACCGGTATCATGTTCTTAATATATACATATATAATATGTATGAACAAATAAACTGTGATTGTAGGTACCTCTACGTGAAGCATTTCTACGTTCGAAGCGAAACGAAGGAAATTTTTTTTTCTCTCTCTCTCTCTCTCTCTCTCTCGATTCTGATAACAGCCGAATGAGGAATGACATGTGCAGTTATTTATATGTGAATTGGTCATAGAAGGTGATTATGATGCAATCATTCTATATACAGGTGTCTTAAGACGTGTAAACGACCTAACAACACCTCAGTCTTTATGAGATACGTTAGGTAAGACGTTTCAAATAAGGCTTCGAAAATTTCCATCCATCCTGGCGTACCACTGGGTGGCCAATGTAGTTTTGGTCCAGTCGAATTGTCGAACCTGAACGTAATCCTCAAATGCACGTTTTTATTTATTTAAATTATCATTCCCACGAAAAAGCCTTTCACACGTGAAACCACTGTAGGTGGGGACTTGATGGAAAATACAATATACATATGACACCGCTCCCCCGGCCCCGGAAACTACCCTTTCGAGTATCGCAGCATCAGTGGCCGGAGGGAACAGATGAGGGAATGAGATACATTCCGGGAAAATGATAAAGTCGAAATTTTTACACAGTTTTTCTTGCAATTAAAAACCGAATTTGTTAGTACAGACGAATATGGCACGAAGAGGGGAGGCTGAAAAACGCGTGAGAAAGAAAGAGTATATACAAACACACAGAGAGAACGAGAGAGAGAGAAGAGGGGAATTAGCATTTTTGATGGAATTAATTGCAGCACAGCTGAAACTTGGTACGATTGTTTAATACCCTCTTCGGAAAAGCCCGTGATTTCTCCCCCCCTCCTCCGGTGTGAGTATCACCCCTCATTGGCCAAAAAGTGCCCCCAGAAACAGTTTCTGGCTTGTATCTAGCTTAAAATTGAGTTATAGGTAAAAATATTCCTTAGCAAAGTTAAAGAACGTAAAATTTTCTACAAAAATGATATTTATGTTTTTCTTCGTGAATCCCATGCCAACCAAGATAATATCACACGAACATGTAAATATGGGGTAACCTAAAACGCACGCGGTATACAAACGCTGAAATAATCGCAAAAACACATGACTGGATGCATAAAATGTTACATGATATATAATTTCAATTTATTATCGTTATTATTATAAGAATTCATCTTCATCCAAATCTACATGTATACAATTTTCTGCGCTTAAACAACCTCCTCTGCAAACGCGTGGCTACAAGAGATACCCACTTTACGGCAACCACGAGCTCGTGATCCCGATGCGGAAAACTCAAGTTCGTGTAAACCCGCTCGAGACCTTTGGAAAATCGACCCTCGTTAGCCCTGTCTCAACCCAGTATGTTTCCCCTCCAGCAGCCAGTCAGAGCACTCCATTCGAGGGGAGCCATCAGGTTACTCAATCACAGCGCTTCATTTACGAATGCGTGTAGCCCTCTCACTACCCGAGCTATACACTGGCGTTGAGACACCCGTGCTATACCCTTTATGTATGCCCTTTGTAGATCCGTCGTATAGCCTCTCTATATGCCTCTACGTATCTCCTTTGTAAACTGTTGTGTAGCCCCTCTGTATACCCTTTATAAATGCCCTTTGTAGACCCGTGGTATAGCCCTTCCACATCTCCTTCATGAATCCCCTCCGTAAACCCGGGTGGATCCCCTCTTGTAATTCAGATACGTCTGGGAAGGAATGTTGGGCTCTCAGCCAGTTTAAAAAAGTTTGAACATCCCTTCTCTCATGCTGCACTCGTGATTCCCTCAATTCTTTATGCTGAGCACTCGTTTCTGGTTGACAGTTGTGAAATTTTTCAAATCTTGGCAAAGATGAAGCATATGACAGGGACGCTAAGAATCCACTGCTGCAAAACGAACACCGCGTCGATAAGTCTGTCCGCCTGCACTCTTCATAATTCGCACGAGTGTTTGTATGCTAAAGAGTCGCTATCTAGCGGCCTAATGAAATATGGCACGCTGATTGATGTATTTGGACGAAAAGATGATCAGGGGCAATAATGTTCTGCAAAAAAACTCAAGTGGGGCTCATCTGAAAGGAAATGATAAGGGCTGACACTTAAATTCTCTTCAATACTGAAAATGCTAGAGCTGATTTCACCTGTACATGTTTTTGTGGTACAAATAACCTGATCATCATTTCGCCCACTACACTAGCGCACCTACAGGAGTGACCAAACGCCAATAGTCATGTCGCTCCATAACTATTGTCTGTCTTCAATCCGAATTCTAAAACAAGCTGGTCCATCTAGTATAGGGATTTAAAATTACAGCGTCAGTGTTTAACGCTTCTCGCATGATTAGAGTGACGAGTTCGGCGTTTGTATACCGTGTATGTTGTAGATTACTCCATATTTTCATGCTTGCGTGATCTTGAATGCCAATTATCTTGGTTGGTATGGCATTCACGAAAAAAAACAACACAGATATCATTTTTGTAGAGAATTTTTCGCTCTTTAATTTTAGTAAGGAATATTTTCCCCTATAACTCAATTTTAAGCTAGATACAAGCCAAAGACTATTTCCGGGGGCACTTTTTGGACTCTGGGGGGTGATGCTCACACCGGGGGAGGAGGGCAGATTACGGGGCTTTTCTGAAGAGGGTACTAAACAATCGTACCAAGTTTCAGCTGTGCTGCAATTAATTCCATCAAAAATGCTAATTCCCCTGGACTAAACATAGCTCTTACCAAATTCTATATAATCAGTTAACTGATATCCCTGAGGTAGCCCAGCGCAAATTTCTCCTACTGGGAGATTTTAACATGCCAAACTTTATAACCTCATCAGCAGGGATGAGAAATCAGCTGGAAACCGAAGTCGGAAGCCGGTAGTCAGCCGTTTTTGAGCCAAATTTTGAGAACCCGGAAACCGAGAAGCCGAAATAGTAGGAAGTTGGTAGCCGGTAGAGAAACCAATTGTTTTTCGCAGAGGCGAAACTTGGTTTTCAGTTGGGGAGGGGGAGGGGGGTGGATTTTAATTGAAAGAAATAATAAATAATCAAGCAAACAAACGTTCTTAGAAAATGAAAATTTCAAATGAACAGTTTCAAAATTTTCCGACTGCCAAATTATTGGGGTGTCCCCCCCCCACAGTTTCGTCCCTGCAAATGCAGATTGGAATTCTACCCCTCAAGCACTCCCATTTGCTCATTGGAGTATACCATAGTTTGGGAGGGTAAACTGAAAGGATGTCATTTACTCTGTTTTTTTCTTTTAATTATTATTATTTTTATAAGAACTGCCCGAGGGCATTAACTTACAATTTTAGCAATTATGAATTAGCACGTGAATAATGATAGAACTACGCAGCCGCGTCCTATCATGGTTAAAACTTCAAAGAGGGACAGAAAAGGTATAAAAATTTGAATTTGATTCGCTTTTTACTTGATAAATTTGAAGTCTTTGTTGTAGTATTTCTCCTCGATGCTTCTTGTAATATATATATTTCTGGTGTTCTGATCTACATCTACAAACTCTCTGCGCGTCATTAGTTAGGCTATATCCTGTACTTGCTCACTAGCTACTTGTTCATTTGCCTCAATACACATTCTCATTTTTGCCACAGAGGGTAATGCTGTCGTTTCCTCTTCAGGTGAAGACAATCACAATGCTGGCTTCATCGCTCGAAACCTGAAACAGAATACCAAAATTACCACGGAAAATTTACTAATGAGAGTACCACAGAAAGTTGTATGTACTTGGTTCCATTCAAAGAAATTCTACATGAATTATACTGAGAACCCATTTCATACATTAACAAACACACTTACCTTTTCTAAATCCAGTTCATTTCTTCACTTTCCTTGCGGAAATAGTAGATAAGTTCCTCGAAACTAGCCCTGTCATTCCTAACAAAACATACACTGAGTGCATTACATATACTTGGAAAATTTTCTCCCATATCACCTGAAGAAATAGATAGGGTTATAAGCAGGTTAAAACCAAAAAGGTCTCTTGGCCCAACAACGTATCTGCCTATATTTACAAAAGTGTGCAAAACTTTTATTGTTCACCACTTACTTACATTTTCAACCTATCATCAAAACATTTCCTAGAATCTGGAAAACAACCAAGGTGGTACCTATCCCCAAAGAGAGTAGCTCAAAATATCACAAAGTGTAGACCCACAGCCCTATTACCAATACCTGCGAGCATAGGCGCCGACTTGGCACTTTTTGGGGAGCTTTGCCCCCATGAAAACTTTGAAGGGGCGACGCCCCCCCCCTAATATTTTCAACTCAAAAACGGAAAAAGTACAAAAAATTTTACCATCAATGTTTAAATTCAACAAAAAAGAAAAAAAAAGAGAAACGAATAAGAAAAAATCGATAATACCGGAATATCAGACGCGTCTCAATAAAATAACAAAAGAAAAAACTGGGCTCCGACTGATTCTGCCCCCCCCCCTCAATATTTTCCATAAGTTAGCGGCTATGCCTGCGAGAATAATTGAGTCGGTGATATGTTGTAATTGTTTGACCTTCCAGCTAAAGAGTCATATATTATCACTGAGCAACACGGATTTTTAAGGGGGAAATCAATTCAAACAAATTTGCTCAACTCAATGAACCACGTGAATGCAGCAGTCGATCAGGGAGAGCAAGTGGAGGTGGCTTACACTGACTTTCAAAAAGTAGTGCTATTCCTTCGATATCAAAGGTAGACAATTGAACTCGGTAAATCTTTGCGACTCTTCCGATGTTCTACCCATTAATTATCCTCGAAAATAAATTCTGAATGAAAATTAGTAATCAGACTTGCTATGGAAGTTCGTTACCTTTCAAACTTTGAAGACTCTCTGCTCCTTCAGTCTTAGATATAGGCCGTACATGTACGTAGCTTTTTTTTCTTTTTACCGAACACTATCACCTCGCACTGGCTTGGCTTACTCAGCCGGAACATCCTTTAAAGGGTAGCTGAATTCATTTCTGATCACGATTCGCCCCGAATATGAAAACTGTGTTACGTGGGAGCAGAACTTTCGAAAGAGATAGGGCAGGTGATTACCCCAGATCCTGACTTTCCAGAAGGCCTAGAGGTTTCCGATATTTCCAACGGTGGGGATTTCAAAGCCTACATTTTTTGGATTTCATTTTATGTTATCGGTTTTTACTTTGTTCTTTATTTTCCCTAGGTCCGGATTTTCTCTCTACGGCCCTGCCTAGGAGGGAGCAGCACCTCAAAATTTTCATGAAACGCAATCTGGATGTCATTTCACTGGTTTAAACGGTTACTGAATTTAATTTTGGGAACCATTTGCTCTTAATTGGCCATATGTATTACCTGAGAAAGGGCTAGACTCAAAAGTCTTCTAAAATCCAGGAGAGAGAGCGAGGAAAATCTGATTATTCGAATTTGTCAAAAATGTCCTAAAAGTGTGACGCTCCTCCCTTATGGCTTAGTATTTACTATTCGATATTGCTAGATTTCGGTCATGTCAACCAAATTTCATTTAATTATCGGGTCATAGATTATCCATGGTAGCCCAGCGTATGCTAATTAAGTGGAAATATGTCAGAAATTTTACCTACAAACGATTCTGTCGAACAAAGTTCTCCTAAAAGAGAAATAAAAGTTCTGTCAATCAAAACTGCGACTCATTGCTGCTTTGAGTTTGCCAGAAAAATTTAGGGGACCCCAAATTAACTAACATTTTGAAAAATATTAAATTCATAATTTTGAATTCACATCAAAAGGACGTAAAGATCGATTACCGTGAACGTCCATGAAAATCGAATTTCGGAGACATTGTATTTGCTAACTTTCCAAATTCAAATATTTTACGAATGCAGGATAACTTGAGTACATGATAATGGCAAACGTCAATATAACAAATTATTGGAACAAATTAATTTTTATCAGACATGTACAGCATCTCAAAGCAATGAAGTGACAGAATTAAGTGATTCATTCTCACTTTCAGTGAATCGTAAAGATTTCATTTACCTTTTCTCGAATTTTGAATTCTTAACTTTATATGTTAACTTTCAACTTTGAAGATACTAACTTCATTTATATATATTAATAGATTTTTTTTACAACTTCACTAATATTTTATACGAAATTAAAGTAGCTGAATATTTGTAGATTCGAAATAACTGTGTTACGGAGCAGAATTTGAATGATACCAGTCGCTTTCAGAAGGCAGAGCGTTTTCAACGTGGATCAAAGCTAATTTTTAGATTATATTTATGGTTTTTCTTTGTTCTTATTTTCCAGGACCGATTTTTCACACTCATCCTTAAGTGATCAGCGACTTAAAATTTTCATGAAATTCTAGGATGTCATTAATGGTTATCGATGATTAATTTGGGAACCAATTTCTTAAGTCAAATGTTATTACAAAAAATGGCAGATCAAAATCTTTTATGCAAAAATTATGGAGTAGCGTTTAATCTATATTCCAATCTGATCTAAAGTGCAAGTCCCCGTTCTCATTTTCGTCCCTCAATTTGCCTTTTTGTATGCGACAAAATTTTTTTAAATGATTTTTAACTAAACTACTTTTAACTTAAAAAAATCCTCAATTTCATTCTTTGAATTCAAAATAGAATAGAAATTTTTGAAATAAATGGTTATTTTCGGAAATTTCTCTAATATAATAGGACGATTAAAATTTATAACGAAACAGGTCTGACTAGCACCCAGTAAAACTTTTACTCAATGAACCACGGGAATGCAGCAGTCGTCAGGGAGGGGAAGTGGGGCTGACACGATTTCAAAAAGTAGTGCTATTCCTTTTGATAATCAAAGGTAGACAATTGAACTCGGTAAATCTTTGCGACTCTTCGATGTTCTGAGGGATGTAATTATCTCGAAAGATAAATTTCCCCCCCCCCCCCCCCCCCCCCCCCCCCCCCCCCCCCCCCCCCCCCCCCAAAAAAAAAAAAAAAAAAAAAAAAAAAAAAAAAAAAAAAAAAAAAAAAAAAAAAAAAAAAAAGCAGAACTTTGAAAGTTGAAGAGTATTCGTCCTTCAGAAGGCTAAGTTCGAATTTCCAAGTAATTAAAGCCTACTTTTTTGATTTACATTATTATGTTATCGTTTATTTGTTCTTTATTTTCCTAGTCGATTTCTCTCTCCCCTGCTTGGCACGAGCAGATCCTCAAATTTAATAAAATCTAATTGAATCCGGTACGTTGACTGGAATTAATTTTGGAAAATACTTTTAATTGTCCAATAATTAACGAGAAAAGGAACTATACACCCCTAGAAAACATTCTTTATCAACTTCAGATTTCAAAGTAATTGACTGTAAATCTATAAAATTGATACTTTCAAATTTATTTCAAAATATCAACAGAATATAGTCCTTTTCAATTCGAATTTAATTACCTTTCTAATCTCGGAATTTCACAAAATCGCATGATATAATACATTCAATAAATTTCAAAACAATTTTACATTTGATAAATTAGAGACTTTTTTCCCTACTGCAATAATGTTATTTCGCAACTAATTCAGTCTAAATTATTTTGCCAAAAAATTATTGTATTCAATCTTCACTTAATTTTACATGCGATCTTGCGGTCAGCTTTATCATCGATGACACATTTTGCTTAAAACAGAAACGTATCTTTCTTAGTTGGCTTTCGAAATAAATTTCGTTGAATAAACACTATGATTTTTAAATTCTAGAAATGTTCGATATTGACAAATCTTTCTAGAAATTTTAATGTAATAGGGTATTTAAAGGAATGCGACAGAGATTTTACAACCTAAACGATTTTTCGTTTCGAAAAATGTTCTTTAATAAATCGTAAATGGATGTCTATATGGTCAGTCTAATTATGATAGAAACAGATAATGACACTAATTAAACTTCTTTTTCAATAATTTTAAACTAATTTTGATACATATATAGAATTTTCTCATTCCTGAATCTATAATTTTAATGCAAATTATTTGAAGTATTACGAATTTTGCATGGAAGATGTATTTTGAATTAGGACAATTACACGCGGACATTCGCAAACAGACTTATTAGTTGTGACCTAAGGAACTGATTTGCGCATAGCATGAAATTTATCAGAATAAATTAAGCCTAGTTAGCTATTAGTTTTTTAATTTGGTTGTCTGGTCCATGGTGACAACATTCCATCATTTACTAGAACGTTTTCGTTAAAAGTTATTTATCGGTCTCTAATATTTTCCTTCAGTTACTGAATATTTGAAATGCGGATTTCATCATGTTAAAAATAATTTAGAAAGTGCTTCCATAACTAGTTCAATTGTAAATTCAATTTCATGGTTCCAAAGTACCTGAATTAGAATTGTTAATTTTCATAATTTAATTCCTCTGGAATGCACCGGAAATATTCATATCAGGGTAAACATGGAAGAATTGGATTACTGAAACATTAATTTTTTTCAATATTTCGAAATGTTATTTGTAATCTATGGGAAATTTGCTAATACCCTATATGAATTATTACAATTAACAATGAATTACTTAAAAGTTAAATTTAATTCGAATTACTTTTATTTGTAAAATTTGACTTTTGTAAAAAAATTTCCTCGAGTATTGAAATATTAACTTGTTCTGATTAAGTTTCAATTCTCTGCGAATTTGTTAGTATATTGACTTGCACTGGCACTTGTCCTTGCCATACACGACTCTTTGCCTCGGGAATCTTCGTCTAGTGGGACACACCATGCAGTATTGCGAAACGTGAAAAACAGAAAGCATTAACGTCCCTATTTTAAAGGCTTCCAAGTTCAAAAAAATTTCTGTCTTCATGAATTACCGGTTTGACTATTACAACTTTCAATTCGACATTAATTTTTGTCAACATTTTCGATTTTCATAATGTCTTATTGTATCGGTCTTGGATGACTTTTTCCGTTCAGTTATCAAATATTTGATAATTTGACGACACCTCACTGCCATAAGTAAAATAAAGTGAATTGCGAACGGTCGTTTGACAGTTATTTCGTTCCAATTTATACGCATTCAAATTATCGAATGGGTTACGGGTGCTCGAGTTAGTGAAAATAGGTATTTATACTCAGGTTTTCAAATTTTTAATGTCCACTCTTGACAGCAGGGTGCCTCGGACAAATATATCTACTTTTAGGGACGGACTAGGGGGAAGAGGACACAGATGGAAAATTACATGAAATGCTAGGAAAATTTTTTGCTATACTGTTACCTACTATTTTTTCTGTCTGTCATCAACTTATGGGGCTGCGGAATTCTCCCCCTATAACTGCATTATTCATACGGGGACTACATAGGGAAACCAAATCATCGCGCACTGCGCTACATTTACATTCGTACATGAAAGGTGAAACTGGTGAAACGTGGTCTGTCAAAAAATCGATTTTCCATTATTTTTGTGGTTTTGGGTAGTTTAATATAATATCTCCTCTTTCGCAACTTCAAGGCAACCACAATGAAACTGTTCATCGGGATATTCGTCGTATTATTGGAAAGGCTCCGAAAATGCAGGGATGTACTGTTTTTCCTAGAGGCAACTTACGCGAATTACCTATACGTGGTCAATCATTTCGAGCGCTGCGTCAATAATAAAGAACGTGTACACAGAACAACGTCATTATAATGATCAGAGACCATAAAAATGATCCGAGCGTCAATAGAAATTCAAAACGATTTGAATTTTTTGAGACACAAGAAAAACATTTGTTCTACAGATATGTTTTCTTGGTGACAATGAGGATGGAAGGGAGGTTTAGGGAGGTTTAAAGGGAGGATTATTACTACAGATCCTTTATTGTTTATTATTGAATTTTGCGGTACCTTTAGCCTATATTAAGAAAAATTCTGTGCAGCAGATTGGATACACAGTCACAATGGAGCACTTCCAATATTGAAGTCCGCATCAGCCACTGCTTTGTATTTGCAGCTTCTAAACGCTACTGGCCAAAAAATTCTGGATCAGCAGCAGTTATTAGGATCGCAGTAGAACGTGTCGACTTTTATGTTTCGCACTAATCGTTACTGCCGCGGAATGTGGAATAGTCGCGGTAGAACGCCTCAACTTTTATTCTGCGTCAGTCACTTCTGATGCGGAACAAATAAAGTCGCCGCAGAACATTTTATTCTGCGTCAGCCACTATTGATGCGGAACAGATAAAGTCGCGGCAGAACAGAAATTCCACAATGTCCGCTACTGAGGCACGTTCATTATTCGCAGCTGAACGCCTCAATATTTAAATTACGCATCAGTTGCGGCTTCATTTTAAGCTGCTGAATGCAGCGTAATTGTAGAATCCGCGCCCGCCGCGGGTTAGATAATCGCAGCGTAACGCAACGTAATGGACAGGAATTCTGGAGACGCTGCAGATACTGCAGCGGAAAAATCAGAAAAATCGCTACGTTCTGCTCCCGAATTCTGCATCTGCCTCGAATTTTTTGCGGAAATTTGAAATTTCCGCAACTGAGTAAGCGAAATTTCAGTAGATTTGGTCAATAGGGCAGTCGATTCCAATCGGATATCTTTTGATATCAATCGATTTTCCTTCGATACTAGCCAATTAGGTATGTATCATGGAGTTATACTGAATACCAAGATTCGAGCTTTATCCTTACCCCACCTTTCACTTAGTAGGCCTCCGTATGGTTATATCGACGATCAGCTTAATCTTTATCATAAAAACAAAAACGATTCAGCGTCTTGTTGGCCAAAACACAAATTTCAGTTTTAAGACGCCTGCTATATTTCGAACATTTTCAAATGTCGTAAGTACAAGAGCTCCAGAGATGTACCCATGGAGACCCAGGGTATGCTAAAGTGGAAATGGAGGAATTTTCCCACCTACAAAACGATCTTCGGTTGACAAAGTTCTCCTCAGTAAAAGAAAATCGAAAAAAGTCTGTAAAATTGCAAAAATGAGCACTCGTGTTTTGGGTCTTTGATTTCAGAAAATATTCATCGTCTGACCAAAATTGAACTCTCAGTTTGTAAAATTATTAGAATTGAATTTGATCCCTCCTTCCTCATCGTTCCGGCACGTCCGTGAATCGCTCGGAGACATTGTAAATCTAATTTCAAATTTAAATTTTTCGAACTGCCGAGGCGTCAGCCCATTGCACGTGTCAATTGGCGATAAATGCAATCGCTGAACACAAAGATCAAACTTTTTTTTTGACTTGTAACTGCAGATTCAAACGCAATAGAATTGGAAGAAATGGAACTCATACACCCCTCCCCCCAGTGAATCTAAATTCATTTTTGCTCGTTTATTTGCTTCTTGTTTCCAATAGTCGTCATTTTGGTAATGATCAATTCCATTCCATAAATATTAAAATAGATGCTCTTCCTAATCAATTAAATAATTTTATTATTAAATTAAATAAAACAGGAATAATATATGGGCAATGTTCAGAAATTTGTGGAATTAATCATAGATTTACACCAATTCAAATTGAATCAATTAAGTGTCATCCTTAGCCTGGCAGTTAGTAAAATTATTCAGAGTGAAGATTTCTATAGTGTCGTAACAAAATTTTATCCCACTTCTGAATGAACACCTTCAGGGACGTAGCGAAGACTTTTTTCTGGAGGGGCAAAAATGGTTGAATTTCCAACTGACTCAACTCAAAATTCCCAAGTATCAAAATTGGTTTGTATTGGCTACAAAAAAATTTATTTGTTGGATTTTTCCAACTTTTGATCCATCTACTAAAATTTCCCAACTCCGGCGGATGCTTGCGGGGAGGCAAGCTGCCCCTCGTGTTCCTCTTATTTTCGTCCCTGACCACATTTCGCCTTTTTTGTGCAAGTGCAGAACAATAATATTTTTTAAGATTGGCATTTTTCAACGTAAACTTTCGCTTATGTAACCTTTAAAAAAATCAACTCAAATGCTTGATTTTTCTGCAATTACAAAATAGCAGAATTGAGGAAATTTTTTGTGAAAAATGCCGTTTTCTTTTTCGGAAACGATCTCTTCAATAATTATGTGACTGAGTTTATAAATTAGTAGCACGATACGACAGAGTTCGTTGGACTCAGCAACCCAGTAATAAACTTTTTCCGTTTCTCTCGAGTAGGTAAAGCTATTTTAACTTTTAGAATATGAAATACGTATACAAGAAGTGTGGTGTTCCGTACAGTATGGCGCCAGTCGGTAAACTGTTTCGATAAATAGACTAAGGGAATAAATAGGAACACCGAACAGATATATAAGTTCTTCCGGTCTTCTCCAGATTATAATTTTTTTTACACCAACAACCCTTTTATTATAATTAGCTCTATTATTACCATAATTTTTTCTCTCGATTCACAGTTTTCCTAACCTTACTTGTCTGTGAATTGTCAACATTGTCGGTTCTGTTGTTCGTCTTGTCTACGTTTTTTCTCCGTCAGCTCGGAGAGAAATTGAATATTAAATGTGAGATTAGTTGGAGAGTTTTTTCACGAACACAGGACTGTATTTCTGCTTCTCTTTAGAAATGCATTCACGACTTCATTTGCTCTCGTGAGCACTAGAGGCGTCAACTTAGACTTCTCCTGGGTGTAGCAAACGATTTTCTCCTTTCCCAGTGCCTTTTCTTTAGGGGTCTGGTTGGCCGAGTGGATAGCGCGTTGGTCTCGGAATTGGAGGTCTCGGGTTCGAACCCACGTAGCAACTCGCCAGATTTCGACCTAGGCCGGTTTTTCGGCTAGAAGGGGAAGAGAGCTAAGACAGCCCTAACAGCCTCCTCGACGTCTCTGAAGTAATGCTCGAAAGGGCGGATTCCAGGACTGGGGTTGAGAGAGCAAATTAAAAAAAAAGAAGTGCCTTTCTTATAAACCAAGATTTTAATTGTAAAAAATTTAGGCCCCGTTTCTTCCTTCTCCCTAAAGTACCTAGAATCTATCAATTCGTTTTAAAATTAGTACTAACAGAATATACCGTCACCTGGAGTAATATCGGACACCGGTGATAATATCGACCATAGCCAGGGTTAAAAACGACTTCACTAAAATTGGATTCGAACCCGAATCCACGATTTTTTTTTTTTGGATTCGAATATGATTCGAAAATGATTCACGTTTGCTGTGATTCGAATCGAATTCCAATAAATGTAATAGGTTCGTGGATTCGATCCGCGAATCAATTCATTTTTTTTTTTTACTCCCGGTGATAGAAAATCGAAATAAACGATATCTGTTTTACTTACCCGGCGATCGTTGACATTTTTTTTTCTTGAGAAAGACCAAATTTTCCAAAACTGGATCTTATTTGATATAATCGCGGTAAATATTAATGATAAGAGTGTACAACACTGCGTCCTAGCGGAAGCGCTTCGGGTAGTACTTTTGTACGTTTTAGACCTTAGAATTATTGGAATTCAACGTGTTTTTTTGCGCTGCATCTGCATGCAACACTAACTACGGTGAGACGAACTGCAGTCCTGCTGGAAGGACAGTGATTTTTCTATTAATTTGTGTAAGTGGTAGACCGGTAGGACGCAGTGGTCCTGCCGGAAGTACGTTGTACACTCTATCATTAATTTCTTTTTCGTTTTCACCTGTACCAGTTCCAAGGTCAAAATCAACTTCTCCAGGGTCATCTTCCATTTCTTCCAAAAAATAAACAACTGTCATAATGATCCGCCATTGTAATTAATTCAAAATTCAATAAAAAATTGAAATTAATTATCATTTTCTGCACTTTTTGGTTTTTCTCTTTTTCATCCCCCCCTTCCTAAAATTACGGGCTTTAGTGTGAGATTCAGAAATAGAAAATGCGAATCTGACGGATTCACTAAAAAGATTCGAATAAATTTCATGGATCCGTACTGTTCATTAGATTCGAATCGCTAATAGGAATCAAATTCCCTAAAGCGGAATAACTTTTCGCGGATCCGCGCGAACTGGACTCGAATTTGGATTTGAATCCTTAGAATTCGAATATTTTCCAACCCTGAGCCAAGGTGCATTACAGCCAGCCGAAAGCCATATTCAGACGAATTTTTACTGATGAAGCCGAAGTCGAAAGCCAGCTTTATTTAAACCTTCATAAACCAAAAGTTGAAAGAAGTCGAATTTTCTTGGCTTTTTAGAAACCCGTGAATTCTTAGAACATGACTGAATTTCGATAATAAAATTCAAAAAAGGAGATTTGTCCCGGAAAAGCAAAAATGTTTCCATCGAATCACACGGAGAAACACAGTGGGTAAAAGAAATCATTGCACTTCATGAGAACATGAGTTTCTATTGTGTACACTCAGCAGATGGGTCATCACTAGTAATTCCAGCTAGTGCTGGAGCGCTGGGAAACGCACGAGGCAATGGACCTATATCCAGTGACGTCATATACTATCATAGCCATGAAGGGTTGCTCTTGAGACACTAAAATTCGCAAATAGAGGTAAACACCCGTAAACAGAAACTACAGCGGGAAAGAAAAGTCGGACCATGGCAACACTGATTTTTTACAGTGACGTTGGTTGGATATCGGTCATTGGTCCATTAGCTTGTTACCGTTTAGCGGGTAGTCTAACCAAACCCCTTCCTGTTATCTCGCCGGAGGACAGGATTACTGATAATTCAGTCGCATTCAACTAGTTAAGATACATTTCGCAGTTTCGTTTTGTTCTTGAAATTAAATTTCCATTTTTTATAAAGAAATTTGAAAGTTAATTATCTAATAAGTATTTCGTATATAACTCGATAGTTCAGTATTAACGTTGATGTCCCACAATATCTAGTCTTACAAAGGATGTGCCCTGATGTCTACTCTAGATAGTTACAAAAAATTTCTGTAATTAATTATATTGATTCATATACCTACCTTCTTTCAAAATAAAAAAGATAAAATCTCAAATCCGATAACGTCAAAAGATTTGGAGAATATTCTGGCCGTTACTAGTGTCAATATCCAGGACTTTCTCAATTCTCATCACCAGAACATCTATCTACTCCAAAAAAGAACTAAACGCGTTCAAGAGCTTGGAGTCCAACAAATATTTTCTTGAAGGATGGATTAAGTATATCGAGTATGCGAAACTAAACGATCACTTTGTTGTTCTGTCTGAAGTTAGCATGTCATACTATACTGTACATTACTTCTGGAAAACAGAAGAATCTCAACTTGGGATTTTTCCTAGTTATTGTTTTTAGGACAAATACAGCAGTTATTCACCCTTTTTACAAATTAACATCAAAATAACAAAACGTTGGCTAGGAAATAAAGGAACCCGGCAGCATTATCAGTGATTTTTGCAAATCTTGTCCTCCAGGGAGATAACAGGAAGGGGTTTGCTTAGAGCACCCGCTAAACGGCGGCAGGCTAATAATCGCATACTCGATGTATTAGGTGAAAAATCTGATTTTTTGCTCTTTTTTAGCATGTTATATGCTTTTACTACTGGGTTTACTTGAGTGAAAACCGTAACACTCCTCCCGAAACGAATTCAGTGGTTGACATACCCATGGAAATTCATTTTCTTTTTCCAATCGTGTGTATATTTGAGCGAAAACTGTAACTACAGCCACGTGCTCATGGATCTTGATCCTTGCTGCGCCCTGCGCGACTACAATTCTTCCTCGTTTCTCTTCTCATTTCCAGCTCAGCTCACAGTTCTTTAGCTCTTCATGGTGACAATTCAGTTCAGTGGTTGACATTTCCATTTTCTTCCAGCCATGGATATACTTGAGCCAAAACCATAACACTTCCCCGACATGAATTCAGTGGTTGACATTTGCTGTGCCCTACGCGAATACAGTCTGCAGCCGTGTTGTTATGTAATAGAAATTTTCATGCCCCCGACACGAAGCCAGTCCGTATGATTTAGCTCTTCATGCAGGGTTGCCAGATTTGGTCCTTTTTAAAAATGTTGGTCTTTTTTTTTGGTCCGCAAATATCTAATCTTCTAGAAATCAATTGATATTTAAAAAATAATCCACAAATAAGGATTTGGAGGTTCATTTTCACAAATGAAGAACCTTTATTGTTTGAAAACATGCCAATCCTGTTCATGCGCTGGCTAGTGCTGGTCATCATAATATTATTAATATTATCATACCAGGGTTATTCATCAAGAATGTTGATATTTCAGTCGCCAGCAGTTATCTCACAAGTTATTAAGGATACAGGCTCTTTTTTTTTTCTTTTTTTCTTTTTTTTTTCTTTGATAGATATGACTGAATTTTACTTTTCCAAGCTGTCAGAAGAAAATTTGGTCCATTTTTAATGGGTAAAATTGGATTAAATATGCTAAAATGAAAATGTCCGTCGGCGTGGCTGTCCCTCTAACAATTTTCATTATTTTTTTCCCTCTAAATTTTCAAGCTATATAATATTATAACAAACTGGCAAAATAATACTACATACTCTAGATAAGTGAATGAATGAGTTGGTAACGTGGAATAAATTGCATCTTCACAGCTGAGAGTCAGTGTTGCCGACCTTGAAAATTGTCCCTCGATTTTTTGTCCGTCGGCATGGTTCTTTTTCAACCAATCACAAAACAGAGGTTTCAATGTTTTTTCGTCGCAATTAATGGTCAAACTGCATATTTTTATCAGGGCAATACGGTCCGCATATCAAATCTCGTTTTTTTTTTGTTTTTTTTTTGTGACGAGATTCGTACATTCGCGTATTATAAGAATTTAAGAAAAAAAAGTGTCTTTTGGCTTGGTCATCTTCATGCAACGACAGACGTTCATTATCCAAAAATAATTACATTAATTAATGGGTTAGTATGCCTTTATCAACTTTCCATATAATTTTTTGTTTTGGAATTTACTAAACGATGGCAGAACACTTTTTGTTCGCAATGATTGTCTTTCGGCATAGACTTTTTCATGTGTCCCTCGGCATGGCGTTCATCATTTTGATTGCCATATACCAAAATACAGAATCCCCTCTCTGTCGGCCCAATCTTACCAACATATTATACAGAACGCCTCTAACGACTCCCATCAAAAAAAGTTCAAATGTCCCTTACTTTCTTCCATGAAAAAACATACCTGAAATATCAACATTTTTGAAGAATGACCCACCAGTGTCTTAAGTTTGTTTACTGATTCAATTGCCTACCCTAACAGCCTCCATAAAATATTGACATCACTGCAATATTTCTGGGAAATGTCAAGTCTCCTAACCTAGTTTGTTTCCTTTTGAGTTAAAGTTTGCATTATATTGTTCCATTTCTGAATTTATCAATTTATTTGAAGGTATATTTTATTTCTATTTGATTAGAGCTTTAAAATGATACCCATAACGGTAGAGAATATTTTGGAATATTTCTAATTTTTAGGAAATCTTTTGAGAATATTTTCCCTGAATAAGGAAAATTTTTATGCGCATATTTTCCCAGTTTTGACGGAATAAAATTCACAGTCCTAGTCATCATCACCTTCGAGTGCGAATTTTAGAGTCGAAGCTCAACAGAAATGCAATTTCATTTCGCAGTGCTTATTTACCAGTAACTATTCATAGATTGAGACGAAATTCTTCCTTTATTGGGACCTCAATTTCGCATTGTTCAATCACTGGTGGGTGCCTATTCACGATGCCTTAAAGGAAAAAGGTAGTATGTCACATTTCATCTTATCTCAGAAAATTAACTATAACGTTGGTAACACTGTGTTTTTCTAATTATGCAGCTTCCAGCATTCAGCTAGTTGTGTGGGGAAGTTGAGTCTTGACCTTATCCAGGCAGGGCTGCCAAAATCGGAAAACTAAAGTGTGACATACTACCTTTTCCTTTTAAGCCATTGCGTATGTTAGGAGAGTTTGAAAGCTCGTATGGAGAACATTTTTTTGGTCCTTTTTATCCTAAAATAATTCAAGAGTGGTCTGATTTAGCGTCGCTCATGTGGCAACCCTGTTTATGGTGAAAATTCAGTTTAGTGCTTGACATTTCCATTTGTGACCTGCCAGGAAGAAAGGGACCTGTGCGCAAAAATGTAAATCTTACTGGAGAGCGGATAAACAAAATTGATAACGTTTTCACGTTTATGAGACACTCAACTTTGAAGACTTGCAGCAGTTTGGAATTTTTTTTTAGAATTTCTTCGACAACACCACGCGAAAGAGCGGCCAAAAATTAGTCAAAAACGGTAGTTGTTATCACAAAGATAACTTTTTGCGCACAGCTCCCTTCCATCCTGGCAGGTCACAGGTAAATTTATTTTTCTTCCAGGCATGTGCTCATTGATCTTGATCTTTGCTGCGCCCTGCGCGACTGCAGTCTGCAGCCGTATTGCTAATAGAAATGCCCGAAGAAACTTTTTTTATTATGGTACGAAAGCATATGAAATATTACACTACATGTCTAGAGACACGTATTTCCATGGAAATGTCAACCACTGAACTGAATTGTCACCATGAAGAGCTAAATCATTGGGACTGGCTTTTTTTGGAATTTGGAGGGTGACATTATTTATTGATCGATGATCAGCGTGTCGTTTCTATCAGCCAAAAGCCAGTCGAATTTTCTCGAACAGCTGAAAGTCGAAAGCCGAAGCTGAAATGTTCGGCTGCAATACGTTGCTGGGTGGGCGATATCTTACATCTTCTGCACGAGTGCTAAAGTATCGTTATCTGTCAACAAGCAGCTAGCATTGCTAGCTGCTGGAAGAGGGTCGGCTCTCGACTGAAAAATTGGATGCTGTTAAGCGTAATAGAACCAACCGACCATTTATTGACAACATGAGTTGTTATAGTATCCTTGGAAAGAGCGTAAAAGGTAGAATTTTTCAAAATGGAGCCCCCGATTCAAAAAGGTGTACTCACATTGAAAAAAGCTTATCAGTAAACGCTATACATGTAACGTAGTCGATAGAGGCGTGCGTTATCTTGTTGTAGTTCTAGGTGTCTGTAGTCGATAATCTTTCTACATAGCTCTTGATCTTGAACTTCGCTTCACGTATTCTCAGAACAAATTTTGTTGGTTGGTTCTGTTACGCTTAACAGTGTCCAATTGAAGACTAGCTTACCTATCTCTTATTGGCGGTCGCAGGAAAAGATACCAGGAAAAAGACCTACCTACTGGTAATCATCTTTAAGGTCTTTTGTTCCCGAACATAAGAGCTGATAAAGATGAAAGGTAATTGGCGTTTGGACACTCCTGTAGATGCGCTAATGTCGTGGATGAAAAGATGATCAGGGCATTTTACCACGAAAACATGTACAAGTAAAATGAGCTCTAGCATCTTCAATATTGTTTTTTATGCAAAACCGAAGAGAACTAAAGTCGTTTTCATTCCCTTAGAAGTGGATAAATGTTCGCTAGTCATTTGATGTTCTTAGGGTCGGCAAGGAGTAGTGTTGGTGTTTTATCTGTTGATCAATTGCTCTTCAGAAATTAGAAATCAGATGAAATCTTCTGCAGCTTTGTCGTTTGAAACCTCTTGATCTTGCCATGTCTGTTAGCGTGTGTGTAGTGTCATCCCAATTCGCGTTTGGACGCTAAAGAGTCGCTCTCTAGCGGCCTAATGAAATGCGGCGCACTGATTGGTGTATTAGGATGAAAAGATGATCAGTGACAAAAATGTTCTGCGAAAAAAAAAACTGAAGTTGGGCTCATCTGAAAGAAAATGATTCACGCTAGTAGATTCTCTGTTTGCTTGATAATAATTACGAATACGACATACATACGTCCTATGACTGATTTGTTTGAATAATATTATACGCTTCTAGGTTTATAGGATGCAAAGACATCTGTACAAACAATGTTCACTTCAACATACTGATTTACTGAAACCTCTTTACATGCTACATCAATAATCGTTCCCTTCTCGCTACTAACTGGTAACTGGCTATGAACATGAAACTTCAACCATATCACTGCATACTTGAAGGATAATACTGAACACCAACACTGAACACTAGAACACTACTCCTAGCTGACGATTCTCGCATCTCGCTCCTCATCATAGACAAGCGTATCTTTTACCTCTTCTAAATCCCCTTCGTCGTAAAGTAAAATCCGAAATATAATACGTAACAACGCTAAACAAGCAGTTTTGTGAACATCCGAAGTATCTGTTTGTCATAATTCTCATAAATTACATAGAACAGAACGAATTTCGAAAAAAATTATCACGTTTCCACGAAAATGAACTGATATACTGATAACAGTTAAACGAAAAGTAAACAGGGCCCAATTATGTCTATTTTAGAAGATCAAGATCAATGAGCGTACCGGAACAGAAAAAAAAGCAATTGCAATAGGCTCGGCTACTAGTAGTCGACCCTAATAAAGTCATGAGTGGCTGATGGTGGACTTACATTCGAGTTGGCGACTTCAGGCCAACGTGTTTAGTCGGATGCTGTTTTGACAACACAGCTACACAGTGTCGACGACATCCTCATCAAACCGGCACTTGTCGGTTCGGGGAAAAGTTGTCCGCGACATGTCTGTGATAGGTCTGCGACAAAGTTGGAAAGCAATGTAAACCCGTAGCTGTCGCCGACTCGAATGCAAATCCACCATGATATTACCACCGTTGTCCAATTTTACAATCTGACGCGCGATAATACTGAAAATCTGGCCCTGACGTCACCAGAAAAAGGTCTATATGAAAGTGGTCGCTACTGGTGGGTTCAGCGGATGTTACTCCCCTGTCAATAAGTGAATAAGTGCAATTCAACCTGTTATCACGATTTCATTGTATGAGCTGCATTACGACTATACGACCTTCTGAAGTATCAATTCACAAAGTGTAAGCAGACCAATCACGTTTCTACATGTACATCATCGACTGATAATTGTGATTTGCAAGTTACAACCTTGACCGACCGGAGGAATAGCTGCGGCTAAATTCGTTTATTACGGACTGTAGGTAAGATCGTAGTTGGAGTTTTCGGTTCCAGGGGGCGGGTCTAGCAGAAATGCCGACTGATTTCAGCTAAAACGTGAAAAAATTTTCATATTTCCAAGAGTCTGCCGATTGGCTACAAGAATTTGTCGAGTGACATTCTTTCAAGCACGATGAAGGGGATGGCAGCCTCTCTTCCGTCGCCGCAGCTCGCTGCAGCCTTACTGTAGGCGATGTGACGGCTCATAGAAGTACATCTTCATGTGCGAGTAAATGGGTGTACAAAATAAAAGGAATTTAAAACGCGAGCAGAAAACTGGTTGCGTCGTGCAGAAATCGGTATCTCGACGATGTTAACGTCAATCAGGCCGCCCTGTACACGATAATTCAATTCGCCGGAGTTGTGATCGATTTTGTAAAAATCGGTATCGATGAAACGACGAGGAAGAAAGAACATGATCGTTGATCGTACACGGCGTATACACGACGCACAGAAAGGGGTCCTAGCATGTTCGGTTCGTATATAAGCGTATTCGGGTGTACGTGGTCATTGACCCAACTTACTACTGTCTCACTTGCTCTATAATCAACTTCGCCTCCTTCCATCTGTTTGAGTACTTTGGCCCCTCTTCCGCGTCTCATTACTTTATTAGCGTTCGCCTTCCGCCCCTCTTACGTCATTCATTCTCTGCGGTCCATCTCCTCCCGCGTGTTCAACCTTCCTACATATGTAATAAAAACAAAGACACCAGACTCCGTTTTTTTTCCCTTCCTTCTTGTTCTTTTTTTTCTATATGTGCTGGCTTGACCACTTAGGTCAAACTTGATAATACAATGCCATACTGCGTCGCTCGTTTTTAACACATACAAAGCGGCCTATTCGTGCACACTAACACAGTTCTATCTCGTCGGCATCGTGATAACGACGACCGTGTGTTGATAAAACCGATTTGGTTTCAATCGAAACCGAATCTAATTTAAGGTACAGACTCTCGATATGCCGGCTATAGTGAGCATAAAACCCACGGTCGCTGGATCGGCATTTTTTGGTGCAACGCTTCGATACAGGCACATAGAGTCTGATCTGTGCTCGTCAGATACACGGTTTTGTTGCTTATTATTGGGGGATGGGGGGCTGCAACCCTCCCCTCGGAAGTAGTGTTGATTTTCGAGTTCCAGTCCCTCGAAATAAACCAAAAATGCTGACTACAGTACAGTAACCGAGTTCGTTGCTTAGGCGTTTTAGCTAGTGACTGATCCAGGAAGCAACGTTGAGCGACAGGGGCGAATCTACTAGGAGGATGGGAGGGGGGTGAAGCCCCCCCCCAATAATTTGGCAGTCGGCAAATTTTAAGAATGTTCATTTGACCCCCACCAATAATTTGACAATCAGCAAATTTTGAAACTGTTCATTTGAATTTTCATTTCTTATGCATGTTTGTTTGTTTATTTATTTTCTTTTTCAACTAAGAAAATATTTCGATTACAAAATTGGCAACTTTGTAATTTTTTAAACATTTTGTCGGCGAATTTTTAGTTTTCAAAAAAAATTTGCTGACAAATTTTTCTTCCCCACCTTTCCAAACTGAAAGTCAAATTTCGTTTTTGAAAATGGAGTACCCTGGACCCCTGTTAGAGACTAGTCAGTCAAAAGCAGAAGGTTTCAAGCTGAGTATCGAACGTTATTTGAAAGGTTGAAACAAAGCTGAAATGTGGAAGACATTTCGAAAATCTGAAAGTCGGTAGCAAACGTTGAATTTCAAATGTCCGTGACTATTCGGACTGCCAGCGCGAAAGAGTCGCCCTCTATAATTTTAGGCACGTGAAAAAGAGGAACTATTGAAACCCTACATATTTTTAGAAGAACCCATCAGATTGAAATGAAAATGGTCTCAATGGAAGGAATGTTTTATGTACTATAAATTTTGTCCTAATCATTTTTTCGATAAACGCTTTTTTTTTCATAATATTTTGAGATTTCTTCGTATGCCTGTCAATGAAATATTCCCCTCGATCAGAGTTACAAGATAAACGACTACAGCGCGCCATCGCTTTGAGCAGCCCGAAATCTGTTCACTTCGTCACACCGTCACTCACTGAGTCAGTGATTCACTCACTCACTCAGTCATTCGCCTATGTATTTAGTGATTCACTCAGTCACTCGCTTACTTATTCAGTTATTCACATAGTTACTCAATTACTTACTCAGTGACTCAGTGATTCACTCAGTCACTCGCTTATTTACTGAGTTATTCACTTAGTTACTTCGTCACTCAATCACTAACTTAGTTATTCACTCAGTCTGTAATGTAGTTATTCATTCACTTCCTCACTCTGTCACTCACATAATAAGTCAGTGATTCACTCACTCACTCACTCACTCACTCATTTAGTAATTCACTCAGTTACTCAATCACTTACACAGTGACTGACTCAATCACTCGCTGACTCATTTGGTGGTTCATTAAGTTACCCACTCACTTACTCAGTGATTCACTCACTCACTTGGTCATTCACTCATTCTCAAATTTAGTTATGCATTCACTTCCTCACTCTAACACTCATCCAATGAGTCAGTGATTTACTCGTTCCCTCAGTCATTCACTTACTTATTTAGTGATTCACTCAGTCACTCGCTTACTTATTCAGTTATTCACACAGTCACTCAATCACTTACTCAGTGACTCAATGATTCACTCACTCAGTCATTCGCTTACTCATTGAGTTATTCACTCAGTTACTCAGTCAGTCGATCACTCACTCATTCAGTCATTCATTCATTCTCTAATTCAGTTATTCATTCACTTCATATCCTCATTTCGTCACTCACGCAATGAATCAGTGATTCACTCACTCATTCAATCATTCGTAAACGACTACAGCGCGCCACCGCTTTGAGCATCTCGAAATCTGTTGTTACTAGATTCTCTGTTTGACCTAGAGCCTCATATTTGAGAAAGTTGAAAATTTTATTAATATCTAAAAGTTGAAAAGCAAACCACTCATCTTCTAATGTCACAAGCTAAATCCGATAGCAAATGTTCCATTGCTTAATTTACGGTCTTTGGTCCTGGTGAATCGGGCCGTACATCCGAGATTCCAAAATTTTGCTACATGTGTCAAAAACTAACTTCACCTTTTGGTCGCTGATAAGAGTAGGTAGTCGATACTAGTGCTGTACAGTCCGAATAGGAGGGAAATTTAGTCTGGAACAGAAGTCAAAACTCCATGTATTTTTCCAATAAGAACGAAAGGGAACTTCTTGCACGGATTCCCCGAATCCAATCTCAACAGGAAACTTTGTAGATTTTATTTTTTTAATTAATTTATTTATTTGTTTTTATTGGAATCAATTTAGGAGAAGAATCAGAGGAAATTCAGAAAAAAATCCGACCACCTCAATGTGTAAAGGAAGTTGTGTGTTCCTCTCAAGTATTCCTAACATCCTTCCACCTTATCAACCCAGAATAGGGTATGCTCATGTGCGCAAATGTGAGTGCTTGGGGGATAAGGTTCCAATCTGAATTTGCTGGGACGAAAGTATGGGGAGGAGGTGAGACACCCCTAATAATTAGGCAGTCAGCAAATTTTGAAACTGTTTTTTTGAATGTCTCATTTTCTAAGAACGTTTGTTTGTTTATTATTACTATTATTATCTTCTTAAATTAAAAAATATTTTGATTAAAAAATCGGCGAATTTTCAAATTTTTAGAAAATTTTGTCGGCAAATTTTTAGTTAAAAGAAAATATTTGTCGGCAAATTTTCCTTCTCCACCCCCCCCCCCCCTCCAAACTGAAAGTCTAGTTTTGCCTCTGTTGAGCGGAACTAAATGCATAAGCCTTTAACGTAATTCTGAATATGCTCCCTAAAAACTGATCCATTCCAGTCCTTCCACCCCTTCCAAAAAATTGTCTACTTGTATAATAATTTTATTTTTTATTTACAAACTTTTGTTCGGGTGTGCGAGGAGTGCTCACGCCACCGAACGAACTCTTAGACGGGCATGTGCTCTTATCGTCCTTCTCCACCACCCCAGACCCTTCCTAATCTTCCAGATAGAATTCCAAAAGATTTTACAATTTCGTTTCTCTATCTTGTGGGCGACCTAACCCTTTTCCATTCCCTGGGCGACCATTCTTATGCTAATCTACTCTATTATTCTTCTCCCCTCACCATATGTCCTGCAAAGCTCAGTTTCAATATTTTTACCCTCCAGCCTATATCCTTGGCTCTAGTGGCTCTTATTATTTCTTCTAGTTTAATCTTGTCCTTGATTCTAACCTTCATTACGCTATGCACCATTCTAAAGTACGTTATCCTCAATTTTTCATGTTGCCCTCTAGTCAATGACCAGGATTGAGCTCCGTAAGTGAAAGTGGGTATCACACATTGTTCTAATATTCTGACTTTCGTTTTTAGTGGTAGGTTACCTGTGGCTTATTCTTCCTTTTGATATCCAGAATACTACTCTCCATAGTTCTCTGCGTGATTAACAGCCTTCTGGTCAGGCCCTCAGTAATCGACCACGTCTGGATCCAATAGGCCAGAATTGGTAGGATGCAGGACTCAAGCATCTTGTTAAAAATTGTCTTTAGAGCCCAGTATACTTCCCAAGCTTACGAGCCTTGATTTCTTTTTTCCATTTTCCCCTGGAGGACATAATCTGGCCAAGGTATGACTCCTTCCATCCCCTATCCAAATAACGCCCCTGGTGGCATCGCTCATAACTTTGATCGTGCTTGAGGGTACTTCCTTGAAACTAGCCACATTTCAAGTGAGTCTGTAATACCTCCTAGATGGGATATAATGGAAAATTTTTTTCAAGGTCCATTAGAGTATAGTGTCAATGAAGATTTTCAGTCATTCAAAAGCTCAGCCCCCCCCCCCTTACCTTCAAGAATGGTATCCTAAAGCCCAATTCTCCACCGCCGCGGCTGTGAATTTTATCTCATTTTTTAACCTTTAATTTCCTTAAACTGCATTTTTTAACAAATTATAATAAGAGGAATAGTAATCTAAAGATTAGGAAGTAAGAGTTGATACGCTAAACGCCAACGTCAAACACTCCTATCGACATTCTAAGAGGGGAATACTTTTTGCGAATGAACTCTCATTCCATCGCTACGAAGAATTTTAGTTTGCTTTGCTGGTACCACTGGTTTTCTTATCAGATGTTCTAATTGGCTGAATGGCTTTGTTTTTGCGGTATGTACACGATGCCTCTATGAAATTTCGTAATAATATCAATCGAGTCATTCGGGCACGACATTGCCATAAAATTCTTCCAATTTACAACCGGCGTGTGTTATCAGTTGTTCGGCAAGGCTGACTCGTGTGGCTTGAAAATGCCGCAAATAATATAGGTTAGTAAAATTATTTAATATTGTACACGAGAAAAAACTTAAGAATATTTTCTACAGATGTTATCTCGGAATTTCAACTCTTTTTCCACGGACGTGGTATAACAAATTCTCTCTACCGACGTGGACAACTAGAATTCAATGACCACGGCGGTGGAAGAACATCACGTTCTAAACAGTGTTGTTAGACAAAACAAAACAAAATGACGAAATTACAATTGAATTTTCAAAATTTTGTCGTATAACAAAACCTTAAACCGTTTTTTGTGAGGACTGTTTCGTCAATGACATAACAAAAAAGGGTATTCCAATGACAAAACAAAATGATAAAAAAATTATGTTGCAAGATTTCGTCTACGCTTAAGTGATAAACTATTCTAAGTGACATAGTAATTGATAACAGATTATGTTAAGCGATATTGCAATTGACAGTCGACTATGCTAAGTAACATGACAAGAAGGAAAACGAGATTTTAAAAAAAATGTTAAGATATAACAGAACCATGAAAAAACATTATGACATAACAACAAAAGATCAAATACTGTTCTGACAAATTAACAAAATGAAAAAAAAAATCGTTTTGTCTATAACCACACTGGTTCTAAATGTAATAACGCATAATGATATTTATGTTCTTGTGTACGTTTGCTATAAGATATATGGCCAATGGCACAACCAAGAAGGGGGCAAAGGGGCTATAGTCCCTCCCAAAATTTGAAATTTTTTCAAAATCAATTCATGAAAATAAATAGGTACCAAATCGAGTTTTCACCCCTGCCCAAGTTTTTTTTTCCTGAATTCTAGCCCCCACCAAAAAAAAGTTCTGGTGACGCCCGCCCTTTATATGGCTCTGTCAAGAACAGAGATGCTACGGCGGAAGAAGGAAGTCGGACTCTTTGCGTCTAAAAATTTTTCAAAAAAGAAATCATTAATTTATTTTAATCATTCAAAAATTTCATTTACCTACTTTTTTTTTTTTGTCAATTATTGAGGCAGGGACGGATTTAGGGAATAAGTTTAGAAGGGGAGGGGGCTTGGGAAACAGTACACAAAATTTTTTGCCCTCTCTTTGAAACGTTTCACAGTCTTCTTTAATGTAATAAAAGTGAAGAGAGAAATGTAGTAAATTACAAAAAATTTATTTCTTTCATTCCCTCCTTCTTTCTCATTATTTTTTTCCTTTTCTTTACGTTCCTTTTTTTTTGAATTGGGGGCCAGGAAGGGGGAACTCCCCACCCCGTAAATCCACCACTGTTGAGGTAAAAGTGTTTTTCTTTTGTTATTGTAACTTATTTAAATTAATAACTACAGTAATCTATGATAGTAATTCCAAAAATATTTCAGCTTTCGTTTCATCCGGAGCGCGTTAAGTTCTTTGAGTAATTTTTGAGAATTCCTCTGTTGTTTCCATGATCATGGCTAACCATGCCGGTCAAAAAAGATGTAAGGTTCGAGAATTCCTCTGCTGTTTCCATAGCCGTGGTTAACCATGCCGGTGAAATTTCCACAGTGGTGGCTGACGGATTTTGGATTGCTCCTAACCTCCTCCCCTTTGATGATGAATTGAGCCTAATGGTATGAATACTCTCCAGGGCACATAATTAATCTATTCCACTCAAAATATGTTGAAAAATCGAGTTTTTAAAACCTAAATTTAACTTCGTCAAAATGTGGCTATTTTTAAGGAATTACCTTTATATTTATCCTAAGCTCCGCTTTCTCGCTTTCTGTGACCAGCTCTTCAAGCATCCCCTTTACTTCCTCTTGTTTCCACGTATCAACACTATGTCATCAGCATACCTCAGATGGTTCAAGTGTTCTCAGGAACGTACCAATGGGGGAGGGGCAACTTACCTCCCCTGTAGAAATTTTTTCCTTAGCAGTTGGGAAAATTTACCACTTCCGTCAGGCGGAGCAGGGAAATTTCAGAGGCTCGTTGTCGATCCTAAAAAATGAGCAACAGTCGAGGTCGAATGTTTTTCAATTAGATTTCGCTAACTCCAAGGATATTTTTGCGTGTGAAAATCTTTAGGCCCTTTTTGGCAAATGCCCCCCCCCCCGGGGGGTTGAACCTTTTGTGACAACTTATATAAACAACATTATTTACTATCCCCAATGATTCATTATTTAATATCATCGTTCTCAATTTCCAGAAAACATCGACATCAAATAAGTCGTCGGTTGTTAATTTTTTTCCTTGGTTGACCTTTGAAAATTGCATATGTGACCTGGAATCATGAAATGTGCCTCTTGGGGGAAAACAGGTTTTTGAGATAAACGAGTGTAAAGATGGGATGGTGGTAGTGGTGCGCACAGTTTCTTGTTCTCTGTCATTCTTCTAGGCATAGTCATATTATAGACACCCAAGTTAGACGACTCTCCATTTAACCAATGTTAAATATCGTATGTTACGATAATTTATCCCAATAGGAGCGCTGGCAATGTTCTACTGCCGTGAAATCAATGTAATCATTGGGAGCCCTAACAAGGTTTTGCGATATCTCGATAACGGTCGAGTTTTATGAAAAAGTGAAAAGAACCAAATTTATTTTACCTGTCATTTTCTATCAGGTAAGATCAGTTTCAAAATTTTACCCACAAAAATTTCGAATTTACTCGCAAAGCGCAATGCAAACAAGAAGTTCAGCGATAGCAGCGCGCTGGCATGACGGCAAAACACGGAAACGCGCCAGTCGTCTGGAACTTGGTGTATCTATATGACTTTGCTCCTAGGCCTGTTTCACACGACGCCATGTAAATGGATGTTCTTAAACTTCTGACATAATTTTTAAATGCAGTTTGTAGAAAAACTAATGAAGATAGGAAGGTACGATTTGTTTCATTCGAGAAAGAGTGATTTTTTTCTATAATATTTGTCAAGAAAATGAAAAATTATTCTTTTGACACCAGAGGCACATTTCATGATTCCAGGTCACATATACTAAAACGAGAGAGAGCCGTCAGAGGATATAGTTTTTCTTTCAATTTTCAAAAGGGGTTGATGCATTTTCAGCCTAAATTTTTGAGATAGAAGTGATCGATTCTCACACTTTTTTGTCTGTCCAAGTTAAAACATGGGTTAGTTTCGCACAACTTCAGTTGGATTATTCTACTTCAAAAGATTTCTATTTTTTGCCAGCTGGCCCACCTGAGATGGGGACTCTCCCCAGTCTTTACACACCTGCATGGAAGTTCAGGGCCTTAGACTCTACAATGAGGAGTTTTTCTCATTAAGAAAGAGATTGATCAGTTTACTTTTCTCAAACCTAAATGAAAGGATAAAATTTAAGAAACAGGGTTCCTCAGAAGAAAGCCAAAACCCTTCTTTCTAGGAGATCGAAGAATTTTGTTCTTCCCCTGAAGAACTGAAGATAATCTTCAGGATTCATGAAATGAAAATTTTCATCTCGTATTTCCCGGGAAAATGAATTATTACTCGACTCTTGAGAAGAAGACAGAAGAATGATTTTGGTTTTTTGAAATACTATGAGATTTTCTTGCTAAAATCACGTATTTTTTGTGACCTGGACTACGGAAAAGGGGCTAACGTGCGAAAGCGAATTCACGAGAAAACAGCTGATAGGACAAAACACACTGTAACCAGTATCGCTCGCGTCATTTTATCCGTTTCTCGGCACTGTCAGGAAATAGATGAAAAGACGCAAGCGATACTGGTAACAGTATGTTTTGTCCTTCAGCTGTTTTCTCGAAAACTCGTTTTCGCACGTTACCCCCTTTTTCGTAGTCGAAGTTAAAATAAAAAGCGTACTGTCCTTTAGCGAAAGTGTGTTTCTCTTTTCTTTCTGGCAGATAAACGGTAATCTACTCCTCTCCTCTTTACATTAAGGCATTGTGGGGAAAGTTTTTTTTCCCCTCGAGCTAGAGAAGAAAACTAGTTTTCCTTTCTTAGGCTCTCGGCTGAAAAATGAAAATAAATTCTTCGTTCTTCATCGGACTGAGAGCGCGAAAGAGTCGCGCTCTACAATTTCAGTTGCGTGAAAAAGATGAATTGCTGTAAAAGTGGTCGTTTTAGGAAATTGCTCTCATCGAAATGAACATTGAACATGGACTCATCTGAAACGAAATTTCAACCTCTATCAGTTTTGTTATTTTTATTTTTTATTTTTTGAAAAACTCCTTCATTTTTTAGATATTTTTTGAAAATTAAGTACCTTTGTTAATGGGATATTCCCACATGATCACTACTACAAGTTTCCAATGACAGCCGACAGCGTGCCCCCACCTCGACCAGCCCGAGTTCAGTTGAACAATTTTATTTGAATGAATGAAGAATCAGATTCGCTGAATAAATTGATTATTTGAACAATAAAACACCTTCAAACTAAGAATCTGCAGACTGCACGACTGCAGTCGCGTAACAAAGATCAACTTAAGATCAAAGGAACTTTCTCTGAAGGAACTGCCTAGAAATAATTGACTCTTAAACTTGAACGAAACCGCCTCGCAGAGCTAGAAAACGTTTTTCTAATCTTCTGCAGTTCTACATTTACATATAAATTTCGCCAGAAGGTTAAGGCCTGTGGAAGAAAGATGACCTTTCTTCATTTAAAAAACTGCCCCTAATTTTTGTCGCATGCACATCTTATTAATCATTTGTATTTCTTAGAGGTAAGATTGATTTAGGGAGATCAATTTTATCAAACACACTGTGAGAGTCGATCCAGCCTAAGAGAAGAAAACAACAAAACAAACAGTAGACTAAATTAGAAACACGCAATACATTAAGGCACACAAAAGGAGAAAGAAGATGGCCATTCAAAAAACTCCGTCGAATGTATTCATACCTTTTGTTCATTTGTGTTCCTGAATGCTGCCATTTCATTTGGTTGCTCTGACGCATTCATGCTCTTCCATGATAGTGCTGCGATTTGAAAATGACCAACAACAACCTGCGGTAGAGCTGTGGTAGAAGCATTTGGCCTACAGGAATTAAAATGCTTTAATGGAGACGAATGGAAGTACTCCTCCTACTTTCCTAAGAACTGAACAGATTCCTTCCACTGTCAGATACAAATGATGTCAACTTACCGTACCTGCCGTGTCCGTCACTATAGGAAATCGTTGAAGCCGAACCCAATGGGAAACAATCGAACATTTGTCGTCAGTCTAAAAAATATGAGGCGTTCTGTGAGAAAGTACGACGTGTCCGAAAAGTGAATCTTGCCCTACAGCTCAAACTCTGTTTTTGAATTTCAGCAGAAACTGCTTTCAGACATACCTGGCCATAGTGCACAGTAGAAAGTAGTCATCTAGGATGTGATATTTCAAGTTTACAAACGAATTACGATCTGCAGGCTGGTATTTGGAAAAGGTACCATACGTCGCATCTCGGCATCTCGATATTGTTTACGTTTGTGCACCCATTATCACTACAGGTGCGCATAGTAATTTATCACTATTGCGTTTCCATTAAGTCCATTGTTTTCAAATGCATGACCTTGCAGAACTTTTTTCAAAACTAGCCCTTCACTTGTCCTTCATGCGGACTGTCATCTTCGAAGGTGTATTCCTCTACGTACATAATAAAGTTGAGTTTTGAGGACCAAAAAGTTTTTTGACTCATTTTTCAAGTCATTGAATGAACTACTTCAGTGTCATACAAATTCTGATGAGGAACCCAGAGCTCATTTCTCGTTTTGAACTACTTTTATTTTCATTCAATTTTTTAGTCTGATTTCAAATTCATTGACCAAATTTAGCGGCGACTTCGAAAACTGGAGTAAACGCTCATAAAATTTATCAAAAAATTACTCTACCTCAATTTTGTCGGCAGATTTGAATTTGTCTCAGGATATTGAAGAATTCTGATCAGGTTTCGATGCCGTAGCTCTCAAAATATTTTTTCGTTCAAAAAAAGACATGAGTATAATCGTACAAACAAAAATAGAGAAATTCGCGAAATTTTCTAACTTCGTCGACCGGATTTGGCAGTGACGTTCCCTTGCCGCGATAGGCTCAAAAACTGGAGTATTTGAGGCATATAGAATCAAATGGCTACTTCTCCATTGTTTCAGCTTTCGAGTAAAATGCAAAAAACTTCCTCAGTGCATATTGCTTCCGGAAACTGCGTGGTAATTGGTGCGATATTTTCACACCAAAATGAAGATAATGGCCCTTACCTATGTTAGTTCTACCTCGCGTATTGCTGTAAGACTTCCTAGGCAGCTTCAAGTTTGAAGAAGTCAAATTTTGCCTGTAACCAAATACTTCTAGAATATTTTCAGGAATGCAGCTTATAACAAAGGGCATTTGTGTACCTAAGTATAATAGATGCGCTTTTTTCCATTAATAAAAGAGATCCATTGAACTTTTTAAGTTCATTACTAAAACATCTAAATGGTTTTTGAAAAATTTTTGTCTGTTTGACTAAGTTTGGTTAGGGTACTAGATCACATGTGGGTATAATCAGACGCCATCTTGGTAGCAAAAAGAAGTAAACAGTAAACAAAACAGGCCGCTCGCTCGCACTCGGCTAACTGTTTACTTCTTTTTGCTACCAAGATGGCGTCTGATTGTACCCACATGTGTTCTAGTACCGTAGCTTATATTGTACTTTAACTTATAATAATTTCTAATTATAATATTTTTAACATAATACTCTTTATCACGTAGTTTTGTCTTATGCTACCTTAACCATACTTTATTGTAGGATAATTTTCGGCTATCATATTGCTAACATAATATGTACTTCACTGAACACTTAATTTTGTCTTGTATGTACAACCTGAACTCTACTTTAACTTAGGATAATTTTCTGTACTTCGAGGTATGGCATATAGTATTGATTGTCAATATTGGTTTATGTCGTTATGTGGTAGAGGTAAGTCAGGTGACCAGCATTCCTGGCCCGCGCACCTACAGACACTATGTGTCACTTGATGAGCCTGATTTCACTACTTTTCGGCTTCTGCCATGTTCGGATACTTGATCAGACAGCTTTGCTTCCGCTCGGCTGACGCGTCTTCTCGGATGATCATAATTGTTGACATGTAGCCCGTTCTTAAGTTGGTCCTTGTTGTTGGGAATAAACCTTTTGGGTTTAAGACTTTCTACCGGAAATACCTATATTATGGCATGGCCCACCACAGAGGTACCTACTTGATTCCGGATTTTTGTTGTTTAGGGGGGGTTACGGCTAAAAAAAGCTGAGAAACGTGTTGACTACAAAAAAAGTTGAAAGAAATAGAAAAAATGTTCTTTTCTGTGTGCATAATCTAGTACGGTTCTCACAGTTTTAGTTAGTTATAGAGCGACTATGCTAGGTTTTAAAGCAGTCATTCATAATCTGAGTATATGCAGATGATCGGCTACCTCAAAGGTGACAGTGAAACCAAAAACTGAAAACAGATTTGACCTGAAGAACAAAAACATTTTCTTTTGCTTGGACTCTCTTATATCTAACAAAAGGCCGACACGTATCTGTTCGCAGACTCCTCCAAGTGTGGAGTTCAGGGCTTCGACCTTTGCATAATATACCAAGAATCCTACGCTTTGTTCCGTAGCCACTACTTGTTAAATGGATGGACGGTGACCATACTGTAGTATAAGTAGAGTCACAATGCCATCTTACTCTTAGTTTGAACGTGTTCCTAGGAAGGTAGGGGGAATAGCGAATTATCATCAATCTGCTTTGTGTGTCGTGTGTTGTCATGATATACATTAAACATTTTCATAAATAAATGCTTACCGCTTATCAACGATTAACAATATTCTTACACCACGATTCGTGGGGACAGAAAACATTTGGAACCCATTTCCAGAATAGTTCTTGCAATTCATTGCTGCACACCACGCCATTTTAAAGTAATCAGTTATATACTTAATTAAATTCAAAATACTAAAATAAATGACATTACAAAACTGCTAAACATTAACGCCGGCCGGTATGTTCATGACTGTGATAACTGATAGGATTACTGATACCGCTGCGTTTAAACTAAAATATGATAGTATAACAGATGATGGAATGAGTAACATGACAAATAAATCCACAGAACGACACCATTTTAAACAAGAAACTGAAGGATTTTGTAGTAGGTACCTATATTTAAATTGGTGAAATCATACTATTTTCCATGGTGTAGTGAATAATAATTATTATTGAAAACAGGTGTGACTGCAAGTAATTTGTACGTCGAGAAATACTCGACTGCTTAAAATTTCCCCAATTTTAGCGTACATTAACGTATCTACATAAATGTTGATAGTCTGATAGAATAGCAATGGTACCAAGAATAACTAGGTACCTAATAGGTAGGTAAACCTAGATACATCTACACACGTTCGTTCAAACAAAATTTCTTTCTGAAAATAGCAGTTGCGCTATAACCAAATGAATTAAGAAATTTGAGTTTAAAAATTAATTATGTAAGTAAGTTGGTCTAGATAGGTACGTACGAAATAAACTTTGGAAAAATAATAGAGAATTAACAAACAAAGGAACAACTGGCCCATCTCATTCCCTTATTGCTTGGGTCATTCTTCAAAAATGTTGATATTTCAGGTAGTTTTTTCATGGAGGAAAGGGGATATTTGAACTTTTTTTCATTGGAGTTGGTGAGAGGCGTTCTGTATAGCATATTGGTAAGATTGAGCCGACAAGGGATTCTGTATTTTGGCATGACAATCAAAATGATGAATGCCATGCCGAGGGACACATTAAAAAGTCCACGCTGAAAGGCAATAGCGAACAAAAAGTGTTCTGCCGCCGATTAGTAGATTCCAAAACAAAAAATTATATGGAGAGTTGATAGAGGCATACTAAACCATTAATTAGAAATTATTTTTGGATGATGAACGGCTATTGTTGCATGAAGATGACCATGCCGAAAAACACTTTTTTTTTAAGTTCTTAATTTTAGACAATAATACGCAAATGCAAGAGTCTAGTCACAAAAAAAAAATTGTATTTGATATGCAGACCGTATTGCGTTGATAAGAATATACAGTTTCACCATTAATTACAACGAAAAAATATTGAAACTCCGGTTTTGTGATTGGTTGAAAAAGAGCCATACCAAAAGACAAAAAATCGAGGGACAATTTTCAAGGTTGGTAACACTGATTCTCAGTTGTGAAAACGCAATTTCGACGTTGCCAACTCATTCATTCATTTATTTAGAGTAGTATTATTTTGCCAGTTTGTTCTAATACTTATATATCTTGAAAATTTAGATAAAAATAATAATAGATAATAATAAAAATTGTTAGAGGGACAGCCATGCCGACGGACATTTTAGCATATTTAATCCAATTGTGACCGACTAAAAGTGGTGCAAATTTTCTTCTGAAACCTTGAAAAAGTAGAATTCAGTCATATCTACCAACTAAAAAAAACAACCAAAAAAAAACCGTATCATTAATAACTTGTGAGATAACTGCTGAGGACTGAAATGTATCAACATTTCTTAAGAATAACTCAGATGAACGATGGTACCAAAAATAACTAGGTAACAGGTATGTAGATCTAGATACATCTACACACGTTCGTTCGAATAATTTTTTTGTTGTGATAATAGCAGTTGCGCTATAATCAAATTAATTAAGAAATTCGTGTTCAAAAATGAAGTATATCCCAATGCGTAATCAGTGACCCTCTAGTTACCCAGTTACGCCCAGAAAAGTCACCCATTTATTACCCTCAAGTTACTCTCAAACTACCCTTGTTCCCCTTTAATAAAGCTCTAGGTAGGAGAGTACAACAGTCCGCCATTTTGAATCCAACCGCGCCCGTCAATGCCGACTTGACTACGCGGTATGCCTCTCATAGTCGGATTCGGCATCCACGGGCACGGTTGAAGTCAAAATGGCGGACGATCGTATTTACACGAAGTATATATATAGAACTCTACCTTTAGTTCCCCTCGTTCCCCTTTAGTTCCCGGGTAACTAGCGGGATACTTCGCAGTTTTAGTTACCCTCTAGTTACCCGCGGCAGAAAAGTTACCCATTTGTTACTCTCAGTTACCCTCAGATTACCCTTGTTCCCCTTTAGTTACCCAGGTAACTGGTGGGTTCCGCATCGGATGTTAGTAAGGAGGTCTAGGTGTGAAACAAACTTCGGAAAAATAACACAGCTCTACTAATCTAAATTTGTTGTAATTCTCCGGGTAATGAATAGATGATTGTAGAAGTATTTCCAGCGATGATTCCGATTCCAAGCTTCATTTTTTGCAAAGGGGTCGACATTTTCATTCGTTTACCGGAAATTTTGATATTTGTACATGGAATTTCAGAAGCGTTATGTTGATCACACTAAGTTATTGTGTTAAGGAGGTATGAGCACTCGCTAACTGGCAATACTGTGAAGCTCACTGAAAGACGCTTATTTTCGGCTGTAGAGCTGCGCGTATCTGCGGTGACCTTACTTATGCCCCACCTAGTAGTTGCAGTGCGTCCATTTTGCGTACTTCGGAATGATCAAACAAAAGGAACATTCAGGGAATTTTTATAGAATCTTTTTTAGGGTCGGCGTAGCCGAGCCTTATACAATGGAAAAAATAGTAGTAATAAAGTTCTATCCAACGCAACAGTGGGGCTTGCGGTTTTAAATGTAAGTATGTGGACAAACAAACAAGATACACGAGATTAAATCACGTTTGCTTTCGACAGTGGCGTTTGTGGTTTTAAATGTAAAAGTGAACGTAATCGTGTGTAAAAGAAACAGATAGGAAGATGGTGCTTACAGTCTCTGCAAAAGTGACTCGAGGTATCAACATAAGGAATCGATGAAAGGAGTTCATTTTGTGAGGTTTGTAATATTATTGTGAACAATTCTTGCCGAAATTAGGGTCGGTGTGAACCAACTGACATTTGTAAACAAAATGAGTTATTAGTATCGTTGGAATAAGCGTAAAAAGTAGAATTTTTCAGAATTGGGCCCCCGATTCAAAAATGTGTACTCAGGTTGATCAAAGCTTATCAGTAAACACTATGTCATATAGTTCCTATATATGGCTTGTGAACTTAGAATCAGGTGTTCTCAAAAAACCGATTTTGCTGGTTGGTTCTTGGCTATGTGTAACAGCGTCCAAGTGCGATCGTACTTTCTGGTCGAAGTTGGTTAGTGGAATAGCCGCCGACTTCAGCTGAAAGGCCGACCCTATTACTAGGTTTCAAAGCGACCTGGCTTGTATTCTGTTCGAAATAAATCGAGCCCTTTGCGAACAATCAAGCTCGGCATTGAAGTCAGCGTTCAAAATACTTCGAGAGTAATCTATTGATATACCAGAGAATTATTTGCGGCTGAGTTGTGCGAGAATTAACAACAAAGGAACAACTTGTCAATCTCATTCCCTTATTGCTTACTTTTCGTACTCCTTCATGTCAAGACAAATCTGATATGTATCCCGTTATATGACAAAGACCCCTCTTTCGATGGGGAGATGGGGTAGGAGATTATGGGAGGCAGCACTAACCAGCGCAAACGGAGCACAAACAATTCCATCCACTTTTCACTCTTCAGTCCTTTGTCCAATCCCTTTTTCAAAAATCATTTCTTCAAAATAAACCTCAAAATCTCAAGGAGGGCAGCACCAACGACGGGGTTTTCAGCACAAGCCAACACAAACATAGCACAAACAAATGCCACCACTTGCAACCCCATCAACCTATGGGGTGCTCCCGTTTGTTTCGCCCCCCCCCCTCCAAGGTAAACGTCAACCTCTTCGGAAGGGTGGCAGCATAAAAAACAGGGTTTTTAGCACAAACCAGCACAAATGTAGCACAAACGATTGACACAATTTTCGATCCCCTAGGTGAAAGTAGGAGTGCTTCCGTTTCTACAGTACCCCCAAAAGTTTCCTCAAATATCTTAGGAAGGGGGCGGCACAAACGTAACACAACCAAATGGCATATGTTTTAAATGTATCGGGATGCGTAAGGGTGCTGAGGAATGCACCTACTTCTTTCTCGTTTCGACGCCACTGTTGCCAACGGGGTGGATTAGAAAATATCTGATTCAACACTTTTTACATCTTTCTTCGCCCATTCATCGACGAATACGATGACATAACCGGAACTTCCGGACTAAGATAAGTAATAACAAGTTCTGAGGTGTAAATCACGCGCAAATCCGAAAAGACAATACTTCGTGTTTTGAAGTCGCACGCGCCATTAGGATAATGAGATTTATATTCGAATGTCTTACGAGTGTGCGACTGTGCGCGCACAGGTATTCACGAAGCCCGCATTTTTCAGTAATTTTCCGATAAATTGTGCGCAGTACTCGTATAAATATACGTCTAAAGTAACTTATTTTTCGATGATAGATCGTGGGTTCATTAGGATCGGTTGGAGTAAACAGAGTACTGTGTATGTAGTGCTTGAAGAGAATCCATCAGGGGGTCATTTAACTCAGACGGATACGGAAAAACAATAATACGTATCCGAGTTTGCGGGAAAAAATTCTAAGAATATTTTTCTCACTCCCCAACCGGACTCGAGCTGCGATTTTTCGATGCTGGATACACCTGAAATGGAGAATGAATTTAAATTGTTTTTTTCACGTCTAGGTGAATCGCTGCTCGGGTATAGCGTGCTGCAGGCTGGACTTAATTTTCCACGTAATTTTAAAAGCCTTATTTAGATTACGTACACAGATCTGCTTAAAATAATAGGTATTACTTCGTGTTACGCATATTCTTGCTTTTATAAGTACACCATTAATGAATGTGTACGCGGAACCGACAAAGAGAATCATCGCTTTATTGGCTTACAGGGTGTATGGCTACCGATAATCGTTGACATTGTAATATATTATATACGTTTAGGTCATTAACCTTCGAATTCACACTTCACAACTCATCGGGGTCACGGAGTTGTTGTAATGTATTACGGCGGGAATTGTGGAAGTGAACGAAATTCTTCATATAATTTTTTTCTTACCTTATAAAAAATGGGAAAAACTGCGCGCACGTGCATACCTACCTATTTGTTAGAATGCGAATCGCGAGAGCGTATTTTATTTATCTAAATGCTTTTCATTTTGATATGCAGACAGAAAATACGATGACATCAGATGATACGTGGTGCTGGTGTATGATTTATTGGTGGTTATGGTGTGTATACACCCCCGGTAAGTTTGGTCAACAGGAGGGGTGCGTGGCTAATATCCCTCCCCCCCAATAGGTCCCATAAATAATAGCTCTAACAAATCAAAAAATCAAAACTACGTTACTAAGAAAAAAGTAAACACTGAACAAGCAGCTTCGCCACTCGAAGTGGGTCGGCTTCAAGCTGCGAAACGGCAGACTGCAGTCGCGCAGCAAAGATCATTCTCTAAAGTGAAGGACCGGTCTACAAATAGTGGCGTCACCGAGAGTTTCCGAAGTTGGTAGCCCTGCGCTGAAAAGGTGATCGTGGACGTTATCACCGTAAGATTGAATTCGCTATTTGTATAGTCAATAAAACGTTTTCTTGCGGCATATAATAGACGAATTTAGAGACTGAGGTCTCTAGTTTTCATTTATGAACTTGAAACGGCTCCATTTTCCATGTATTAGTTGTTTACAAGCGCGTCTTGTACCAATGGTGAATTTCCATAGGAAAAACAGTAATTTGAAAGTAAACTTATTCATATAACTAGAGCAAATAAAGTGCATTAAATTAAGGTAAAGTCGCCTAATATCGCGTACCTCCTTATTTCGCCCTGTAATGGCGCGATCTGGCGGAAAAAATTTTTTCATGTTTGGTATCGCAAAACAGTAGTATATGTGAAATGTTAGGTTCCGGAAGCCAAAAACCGAACAGTAAGAGCTGGGAGAAGGAATCGAGGACCTGAAAACTTTTTTAGTGTTGTCTTTGGATGGCGCTTGTGACTGATAAGATACATGCTGGATGTCGAATCAAATGGTGTTGTGATGAAAAACGTTCAAATTGTAGTTTTAGGTAAAAAGTTCCAGAGTTTATAAATAATTAAGCAGAGTATGACGTCGAAGGAAGTGAGTACCGTTTTCCCTAATATCGCCCACTCGGAATTCCTAATATCGCCCACTTGACAACATGTAGGCAATATTAGGAACCACTTATTGTAAACTGTTATGACTCGTGTTCAAAATATTCTGTGTGGGAGCATGAGGTTCGCGACGCCGCCTTTGGCGAAGTCTCAAACAAACAAAAAAAAAAGTACATTTGTTCAAATTGTTTGAACGGATAAAGTCAAAATCTTTTTTATTTTAATTGTAAGTAACATAAAATGTCAATTTTTTGATTTTTTAGCTAGGCGATATTAGGCTAACCGACCTTCACATGTAATTTTGGTGGGCGATATTAGGAGCCCAAAAATAAATTTTCCAATTTTGACTACTCTGCTTTAAGAATTCATGTAAAATCAACGAACCTTTTCTCCTCCATTTTAGCGTGATACTTTCGTAGCAGAAGGATGTACGAACATTTTGAGCTATTTTCAAGATTGATAGCTCAAATAGGTGAAATTTTATAGTCATTTAAAAAAAAAAGTAGACGATATTAGGCGACTTTACCTTAATTTTCATCATAAACTAGAGATTTCAAGCTTCAACTTGACATGTTATATGACTCGAGAAAACCTGTTTTCAGCAATTACAAAAGCTTTAAAGTATACCAATTTTACACGTATTCTTATGAGAACACCAACCTTGATCACCTTTTCAGGAGTCGACACTAGCGAACCTGGTCACGGTTTTATCGCCTATTAATAAGGACAGGAATTTTATGCTTTAAAAACAGGTGGAATATGCACCTAAAATATGCCCTTATCCTCTCAAAAAATGCTATAAAAAGGCCGAATATGCCAAAATATTCCGCAACGATATGGTATCTATTCAATTTCAAGGAAAAAATCATTCGAGTTCAGTGGCAACACTGAAAACTGTAAGCAGAAAACAGAAACAAAATGGCGTACAGTATACCTGCGTGAAACTATAGTACCCTAATTTTGCGTCATTTTGTGAGCAAGTGAGGGCCTTCTGTTGACGAAGTTATTGAAGCTAAAGGAAAAAAAAATTGGTCAAAAGGGTCAAAACTCAAAAATATTCTCTCAAAATAGGAAAAATCGTGGAATATTCCGTAATTATGCTCTAAAAAGTCTAAAATATGCAAAATTATGCTTTTCACCCCAAAATGCCCTAACAAATAGGTGTCATTTCACTCAGAATTCTATGATTCGCCGAGAAGTCTTCAATATGCCGCAACTACTCTGCTATAAAAAGCTAATGTATAAAATTCCTGTCCCTACAAATGACTCTCAAATTTGAATGAAATGGATTTGTGCTGCTAGAAAACGTTCTTTTAATCTTCTATTTAATTGAACGAATTCAGGTGGCATCTTGGGGAATTGTAATTCTTCATCCGCTAAAGACAAAAGGAGGGAAGCGAAATAGAATGGGTAGAAGAAATTGAATATTTAGGAAGAAATAAGCAAAAGAATTCAACACGGGTGGAAGAGTTACTGGAGTTTAAAATCAGTTTACAAAGTAAAAAAGTAAACTCGAAAATGAAAATTAAGACGTGGGACAGCTGCACTCAACCATTATTGACGTATATTAATTAAACGAGGGACGCACAGATTACGAAACACGCAAAAGATGATGGAAAGGAGCATTTTGGGCATAAAAAGGAGGGAAAAAATTAAAAACGAAATCATCAGGGAAAAAACGCAGATGGTGGATTTAGGATACAAAACCAAAAAATTGAAATGGAGCTATGCTGGTCGTATCGCGAGACAAAATTTGGATAGGTGGGGCAACAAGGCGGAAGTCTGGACACCATACGAAGCAAAAAGATCGAGGGGAAGGCCGTTGACAAGATGGAGGGACGAGATTGAGAAATTTATAGGCCTTTCATGGCGAAGAGCAGCCGTCAATCGCAACAACTGGCTCTGTACGGAGAGGCCTTTGCGGACGCCCTCCCCCGTTTACAAATAGTAATACTTGAGTAGATCATACTTGCTCATGAATAAAAAAAGCTGTAATAAATAATAAATAAATTTTAAAAAAAGACAAAAGTAAAATTTTATTTCGACTCAAATGAGAAATCTTATTTCGATTCAAATAAAGGTCACAATTTGAACAGGCACAACCAAGATTATTACCAATACTATCAAAACTTGTTAACGCGCATGCAGTTTTGAGAACATCGGATGTACATTTGCTCATCATAATTTCATAACTCAGCATTGTTCCTTAGTTCTTTTCGTTTTGCTTGATAAATTTGGAGTCTCTGTTGTAGTATTTCTCCTCGATGCTTCTTGGAATATACACAGTTCTGCTTCTGGCATGCTGATCTATGTTTACAAACTCTCTATACATTAGGTAGTAAGGTTTTCTTTTTATCCTGTACTTGTTCCCTAGTTTTGCTACTTGCTTATTTGCTGATTTGCTACATTTGCTACTGTTCATATGCTGTTAGTTCATTTGCTGCATCGCATATTCCCACAATCACCACAGAGAGGAACACTGTTGTTTCGTTTTTTCAGGTGAAGACAGCCACAACGCTAAGACTTTATTGCGACGAAACCTGAAACAGAATACCAAAATTAGACATGGATTCTTTCATCATATTTATGAGACATAATTCACATCCCATTGTTCCTTGAAAATTTACTGATAAGAGTACCACAGAAATAGATATCTCAAAGGAACATGTTTCACTTGATCCAGATTTGATCAGAATTTACGAACAATTTACACACATCATTGCGGTTAGAGAATCACTGCGAGGACAAGAATGTCCTACATTGTACACTCGAAAACACAGGCAACAACGCTACTGCGAAAAGAATGTACTCCTTTTTTTTTTTTGATTTCCGATTTTGTCATTGTTTTTGGCGGATCTTGGATTCTGTTTCCTACAGATCTGATGTAGCTGGATTCTACAAACCTAAATCAGGATTTTGACGAATAATCGTAGGTACAAATCGGGGGGGAGGGGATGGGTGAGTAATGGAAAGCCCTATAAAAATCTAAACAAGTGTATCAGTGAATTAATGTTTAGCATCATAATAATACTTGTCAGCCCTCCATGAGCCATGAATCCTCCCTCTCGAGGTTGGCTATTTGCGGTTATGTTCTGAATCCTCACTAGATTTTAGCAGATTTACCAGTTCCATAGGTACAAATAGGGGGGCTTGGGGCTTACCTCGTAATCCTCTAAAGAACTCCCCCATCCGCCCCAAAAAACAACAATAATAACAACAACAACAAAACTGAAAAATTATACGAGTTAAAGGGTTTTTAGCATCATTTTGATAAATGTCAATGCCGCACCCCCTTGTGAGCGCATTCCAACGTGTACAATCGAGCAGCCCTCTGGATTGGCTCATTTTCTACCAAATAACACCACTTAGTATACAGACAGTTGTGGTTTTTAATTCAAATATACGAAAACCAGGACTGAATCAGATCTTTGAACTCAAGATTCTCGAATTGACGTAAAAAAACAGAAAGGTTTCTACTTTTACACTCAGAGCCCCTTTGCATGGCTATTGCTTATTCCTATTTGGACCACACTAGTTTTGTCGTGAGAGAGAGAGAGAGGGGGGGGGACTCTGATAGTAAAATTATTAACATGCCCCGAGTTCAGACACTTTGCCATTTAGGGTTCTAGTTCAGATGTGCCATTTCAGGTGTATGATTTGAGATTCAATTTTAGACGATGCCAATAGTGATATTTGAACATCTAATTTTCGTCAGTGTTGATGAAAACTGTACTCACAACCGTGGGAGAGTTGTGGGGGGCTTGGAATGCTTGAGCCCTCAAGACGTCTTGAGGTCCCTCAGAGGAATCTATTTCCCCTAAATTCTTCTCATTCCTAGAAGAATGAATACATGATTTCCAAGTCTCTAGTATATATAAAAGTGTTTCTTTGTCTGTGGGTGGGTGTGTTTGTTCGAGGTTAGCGGATGAATCGTAATAGCTGGGGAGACCGTATTTCCTGGATGTATTTTTATAAAATCTGAGGAAGTTGTAGGCGAAGAAAAATTTCGGTACCCTTATTACGAGGGGGCCACAAAATTTTGCCCCTTCTAAACCCCCTAATGTTTTTCACCGACTTTCGAGGTGTATGACTTCTCAATTCATTAAAATTAGGTGAGGTACTGTCCTTCAGAAATTATTAGAGTTGAAATCTGAAATTCGAGACACTTAAGTATTATATTACATTATACTGATTTAACAATCACCGGGTAACAGAACATTTTTTGGTGGGGGCTAGAATTTAGAAAAAAGACTTAGACAAGGGTGAAAGTTCGATTTGGTACCTACCTATTTTCATGAGCTGTAAATTTGTACGAACCTATGACGCCACATAACCGCATCAGAATTTGTTTTTCGTTTCATAATTAATTTTGAAAAAAAAATCGAAGAATTTTAGAGGGGACTATAGTCCCCTAGCCCCTTCTTGATTGCACCCTTTGGCAATCACAGTGTACTTGGATATTGTTTGCGTACTCGTTTGTATACACACGGCCCATTTTCAGCCCTATATCATCTCCAGACGCCCTAAGCTTTCAGTTTTTGGAAAATGTGTCCAGTATTCTAAATATCCGATTGAATTTCTGAAAACAACTGAATTTTCGTCTGAATAACGCTAACATGTGTAGCGATAAACTGCAAACGAATCAGGACCCTTCGATTGAATGCAATACAAGCTGAAGCTATTTCCTATTGTAAACTTTCGCAGATTTCAGTAACAGTGAGTACGGGACTTCCTAGCAACCAGGCGCTGTACCGTTACCCATTCACCAACTCACGCGCACACACAAAGCAGAAACCAGTTGTTATTGTTTATCTACATGAAAAATGTGTCACGCGTTTCATGTATCAAAATATGAAAATATGAAATAACTACAGCTAAAATATCGTTCATTATCATACGTACACGCATTATGGCTAATCAAACTTCCACTTTGGTGCACAAGTTTACCTACCCATTCCAAAGAAACATATATCTACCCGACATTAAGTAGGTATCTATACCATAACTTATGAGTACTGCGAGAGCTAGATACCAGTGTTCCTTCATTAAACTCATTTTAGCTAGTTCACTTTAGCCAATTCACTTTAGCCTAAGGTCTAGATGAGCCGCGAAGCGGATCAGCTAGTTTCAATATAAAACGCTAAAATGTTGAGCTAAGTTAGAAATATCACGCTAATCCCCGTTCTGGACTGTATTTACATCCCTTGTCAGGATAACGAAAACGGGACTATTTGTGCGTGGCGCGGATAGTAGGACGGAAGCTTTCTTTAAATCGATCGAAATTAATTTTTATGAGAGAAAGTAACTTATAGGAAATTTTACGCTCTACAAATTCTGGTCTTTTAATTTTTCCGCTAAATGGCTTCGTTCTCGACTTATTTTGAGGTAACTCAATTTACATTCAAATAGGAAAATTTATTGTCCTGATCCCGTCTTCAATTTTGCCGATTGTAGCGCTCCTAGCGGATTCTCGGCCCGAATTACACTCATCTACGGTCTGGATCTGATGCAGTGATTCAGTCGTACACATGTTATACTGTTTTTCAGCAGTCAGTATTTTGTGGCGAAACTTGGCTTTCAGTTCAGGGGATTTACCGATTTTTCAATCAAAATATTTTTTAATTAAAAAAAATAATAAATATGTTATAATAATCATAATAATAATATTAATAATAATAATAAACAAACAAACATACGTTCTAAGAAAATGAAAAATTCAAATAAACAGTTTCAAAATTTGCTGACTGTCTAATTATTGGGGTGTTTCACCCCCCTCCCCATAGTTTCGTCCCTGCAAATGCAGATTGGAACCTTATCCCCCAAGCACTCACATTTGCGCACATGAGCATATCCTATTCTGAGAAGATAAGGTGGTAGGATGTTCGGAATACTTGAGAGGAACACACAACTTCCTTTACAAATTGAGGTGGTCGTTGCTTACTCTTGGTGATATTTTTTCTGAATTTCCTCTGATTCTTCTCCTAAATTGATTCCAATAAAAACAAATAAATAAAAGAATTAACAAAATCTAGCAAGTTTCCTGTTGAGATCGGATTAAGGGAATCCGTGCCAGAAGTTCCCTTTCGTTCTTATGGAAAAAATACATGGAGTTTTGACTTCTGTTCCAGACTAAATTTCCCTCCTATTCGGACTGTACAGCGATAGTATCGACTACTCTTATCAGCGACCAAAAGGAGAAGTTTTTGACACATGTAGCCAAATTTTGGAATTTCGGATGTACGGCCCGATTCACCAGGACCAAAGACCGTAAATTAAAATATGGAACATTTGCTATCGGATTTAGCTTGTGACATTGAAAGATAAGTGTTTTGCTTTTCAACTTTTAGATTTTAATAAGATTTTCAACTTTCTCAAATATCAGACTCTAGGTCAAACAGAGAATCTAGTAACAACAGATATTGGGATGCTCAAAGCCGTGGCGCGCTGTAGTCGTTTACGAATGATTGAATGAGTGAGTGAATCACCGACTCATTGAGTGAGTGGCGAAATTGAGGAAGTGAATGAATAATTGAATTGGAGAATGAATGAATGACTAAGTGAGTGAGTGAATCATTGAATCACTGAGTAACTGGGTAACTGAGTGAATAACTTCAATGAGTAAGCGAGTGAGTGAGTGAATCACTGCGTAAGTGATTGAGTAACTGTGTGAATAATTGAATAAGTAAGTGAGTGACTGAGTGAATCACTAAATAAGTAAGCAAATGACTGATTGAGTGATTGAGTGAATCGCTGACTCATTGGGTGAGTGATGGCGTGAGGAAAGAGAATGAATAGAACTGAATTAGAGAATGAATGAATAACTGAGTAAGTGAGTGAATTACTAAATAAGTAAGCGAGTGACTGAGTGAATCACTGACTTATTGAATGAGTGATGGAGTGAGGACGTGAATGAATAATTAAATTAAAGAATGAGTGAATAACTAAGTGAGTGCGTGACTTAGTGAATCACTAAATGAGTAAGCGAGTGACTGAGTAAGTCAGTGAGTATGTGATTTAGTAACTGAGTGAATCACTGAATAAGTAAGCAAATGATGAGTGAGTGAGTGACTCACTGACTTATTGCGTAAGTGACTGAGTGAGGAAGTGAATGAATAAGTGAATAACTCAAGAAATAAGCGAGTGACTGAGTGAATCACTGAGTAAGTGATTGAGTAACTGTGTGAAAAACTGTATAAGTAAGCGAGTGACTGAGTGAATCACCAAATAAGTAAGCGAATGACTGAGTGAGTGAGTGAGTGACGGAGTGATGAAGTGAACAGAAATCGGACTGCTTAAAGCGGTGGTGCGCTGTAGGTAACCCCGATCGAGGGGAATATTTCATTTACAGGCATACGAAGAAATCTCAAAATATTATGAAAACGAAAGCGTTTATCGAAAAAATGATTAGGACAAAATTTATAGTACATAAAATTTTCCTTCCATTGAAACCATTTTCATTTCAATCTGATGAATTCTTCTAACATATATAGGGTTTCAATAGTTCCTTTTTTTCGCGTGCCTAAAATTATAGAGGGCGATTCTTTCGCGCTGGCAGTCCGAATAGTTATTGAAATTTGAAATTCAACGTTTGCTACCAAATTTCAGATTTTTGAAATGTCTTCCACATTTCAGCTTTGTTTCAACATTACAAATAACGTTCGAATACTCAGCTTGAAACCTGATGCTTTTGACTGACTAGTCTCTAACAGGGGTCCAGGGTACTCCATTTTCAGAAACGAAATTTGACTTTCAGTTTGAAAAGGTGGAGAAGAAAAATTTGCCGGCAAATATTTTTAGGAAACTAAAAATTCGCCGACAACATGTTTGAAGAATTAAAAATTTGCCAATTTTTTAATCGAAATATTTTCTTAATTGAAAACGAAAATTAATAATAAACAAATAAACATGCATAAAAAATGAAAATTCAAATGAACACTTTCAAAATTTGCCGACTGTCAAGTTATGGGCGGAGGGAGGGGGGGGGGGGAAATAAACAGCCTTAAAATTTGCCGATTGCCAAATTATTGTGTGGGGGTGTTTCAACCCCCCCACACCCCCCTATAGTTTCGCTCCTGTCAGTATTATGTCGAAATCGGTATAATAATGTATAATAAGCAGCCGGAGCGTGCTCCTGTTCGACTTGGCCTCCGCATTTCCATCATTTTAAGGCCCTATTTCTTCACTCTTCCACAGGAACCATCTTCTTTCGGCATGCCCAAATCGAGGAGCATATCCGCTGTGCGTTGAGTTGAGTTGATGCGAGCACCCCTCTGAGGAGCAATAATTGTGACATTGACGAAATTATATGCTGACGTTCGTTAACGCACTGAATCACAACTCAACCAGTTTGACAACTGGTAAGGTCTGCAAAGGTCAGAAGAAAAAGTTAGTTTGTGTCATATCCTGATCGGTTACACTCGTATCAACTTGAAACAGCATCTGATTGTGCATCATCGTTGTTTTACTCTCAACGTGTACACACAAGCGTAACATTGTTTTCCAACAATGAGTTCTCGTTTATGTTATGAGATTTCTTTTTATAACAGGAAGTCGTTTTCATAATGGATGGCCGTAAATTGTTGTTGTTTTTTTCTCCTCCCAGCATAACAAAAGAGCTTTTTTCTCTTTCTTTTTCTGTATATTTCTCTTTCGTTGAGGATATGTACCTACCTATTGAAAGAAGTTCATAATTGCGGTAAGATTTCGCTAATCCTTCTTCGAATATTAGCGAGAGTCGATAATTCAACTTTTGGTTTCGTTGGATTGGGTGCTGTCTGCTCAAGCAAAACACGAAACCAAATATTAACTTTGGGACGCGCGTTTATTACGTTCGTTAGAATCGACTCAGTTGGAAGTTCAGAGAACTGGTTGCGGATTTAGGTCAACGTAACGAACGCGCTCGGTAAAATTTGATGAAATTGTTGCAGAAAAAATTTGCTCAACTTGAAAAACCCGATTTGTTATCATTGCGGCGGCGGAGCACAATGTTCTTATCTATTATTTACTATTCGGATTTCCTGTTTTCGTTGATGTAGCATCCTAAAAAAAAAAAAAAAAAAAAAAGTAATTATAATTTTCGTGCCGCCGTGGGCTCGGCCCGTTACATAAATCATCGATGATACTTCTTTTTTTCCGATGTAATAACACACGAACTCTGTAAATCATTCAATAAATCCGCCTATATCAGAGGTGGTTATAAATTTCAATTATACGATATTCGAAGCAAAACTTCGCGCGGTCGCTTTTCTGATTACAATGTGTATAAAATTACGATTGATACGCCCTGGCATAACGATATCAGGAAGGGGGCACATACAGGTGTTTCAACAGGTGAATCCTAGAGAGACAAAAGTTGACAGAAACCCGGCTCGGGCCCGCGAAATAAAAATGAAATCCAACGGTCGACTTTTTCTGCGGTAAATATTTACAAACGTTTTCTAAAAGTGTGCGCGAGTGTGGCCGTAAGACGAATGCAGTGATCGAAGATATTCCCACATGAGTAGTAAGAGGGCTACTTTGTAACTCTCGCCCGCCCCATAGCCCCCTTCAGTTCGGCCTCAACTATTAATTTTTTGATTATAGTTCATTTTTTTCCTTATCTCCTAAATGCAAATTTTAGTATAATTAAGATGGTACTACTGATTGAACAGTTATACGCATTCAGTCAGGGACTTACCAATAGGTGGCAGGGGGCAACCTCCCCTGTAGCAAGTTTTCACTCAGCAGTAGGGAATTTCAGTCAGGCGAGTTGGGGAAATGCAAAAAGTTTTTTTTTGTTTTTTTTTTGGCTTTGATACTTGGGAATTAAGTTGAGAAAACCCAACAAGTCAAACGGTTTTTCTTCTTTTGCTTTGATACTTGTAAATTTTGATTGAGTTAGTTGGAAAATTCCAACAGATCAAAAGATTTTTTTTGCTTTGATAATTAGGAATTCTGATGAGTCAGTTGGAACTTTCACTATTTTTACCCCCCCCCCACCCCTGGGAAACTTTTCGGTACGTTCCTCCGTTCAGTATAGTTATCCCTATCAGTGTAGCTATTCCTAGATGATAAAAAGGAATAAAAAGTGAAAATTTTAATAAAATTTCAATTTTGAATTTGGTTCTCGAGAAAAATGGTTAATGCCATATTCAGCATTCAAAATACAGCTAAAATCATACAATCTCATCCCATTGTTTTTTATGCTGTTGTGTGGTGTAACTATGCAGAGTTGGAATCATTCTTTTTGGGTTTGTTTAGTAGCCCTTCTCTGTTTTAATACTTTTTTCCAACAAGCTTATTATCATCCGAATCGGCGTTGGTTATTTTTAAAATTTCAATAGGAACGAAATTTTTTGGGGTAGGGGGTAGGTGAATACCGAATCTTCCAGAGATGTGTGCACAACAGTAGAATGCGATTTTGGTATCACGACGTTTTGTGTCCTGTGTGAAAATTCGATACCAGCGGCAATGATAGGTTTCTTAAAGAGGGGTACAAGAATCGGAGTGGGCAAGCAAAAGAAAAAACGTTCTTAGTTTTAACAAGCAAAAAAACTTGGAAATCTTATCTCCAAAATCTCTTGAAATGTTTTTTCATTTTGAATTCTTTTTTTCATTTTCTTGGAAGAGGGGATACTGTGTACCCTTGTAAGTCCCACCCCTTTCAGTTTTCTGTCAAAGTAATTGCATTTCTAAAATTTCAATAAGAACGAAATTATTACAATTTTCTCGGGGGTGGGAGGAGGTGGATACAAAGAATCAAATCTTCCAGCGATGTGTGCATGCAAGTAGAATGCGATTCCAGTGTCACAATGTCTCATGAAAATTCGAAACTATCAGCGGCATCGGTAGGTTTTTTATAGAAGAATACTGGAATCTGAGGGAGCAAGCAAAACAAGAAAAAGTTCTTAGCTGAGTTAACACACCAGAAATCTTAAATCTTGTAAATTCCATCTCAGAAATCTCTTTAAACGCCTTTTCGTCAACTCACCGAATAATTTTTGAATTTTCCCGGAAGTGGGGGTACACTGCACCATTATAAGTCCCTCCCTCTTTCAGCTTTGCGTCGAAGAAACTGTATTTCCTAAATTTCAATTTATTTAATGTGAGCTGATAGGAAGAAAGGGTCCTCAGCGCAAAATTGTAAATTTTACAGGAGAGCGGATAAACAAAACTGATAATAACGTTTTCACATTACGGAGACACTCAACTTTGAAGACTTATAGCCGTTTGGGAAAATTTTTTAGAATTTTTTCAACAACACCACGCGAAAGAGCGGCCAAAAATTAGTCAAAAACAGTTGTTATCACAAACATAGGTTTTTTGCACTGAGGTCCCTTTCTTCCTGTCAGCTCACTATTTATTTATTTATTTCAGCATATAGGTGTGCTTACAATTCTCTTTACAAAAATGGTTTGTTGCGTCCCAGCTAACTGGGGCAACTTCCCTCCATCTCTTCCCCTGCTGAGCACACCGCCCATTTTAGGGCAATTGCCTCCTCCTTCCCCCTCCATTTTTCCCTATCAGTGGTATGCCTTCTCCACTTGTGGCTCAACATTTTGGTTATTTAGTCATTCCACCTGGTGAGGGGTCTCCCCCTTCTCCTTTTCCTATCATACGGGATCCATCCCTCCACCCCTTTCCCCATCTTTCATCCCCCTGTTGCCAAATGTGACCCGCGTATTTCCACTTGCTTTTCTTTACAAAATAACCAGTGTCCTGCATTTTTGTTTTGCCCTAAGTTTTGTATTTTGTATTTTGTCTGCAAGTCTAATATTGAGTATACTTCTTTCCATCGCTTTTTGCGACACCCTTAGTCTTTCTACATTTAATTTTGTGAGGGCCCACGTCTGGGCTTGTAGGTTAAAGAGGGTAGAATGCAGCTTCTCCATACTTCTGTTTTGGTCTGGATATGCCGTCTCCCTTTGAAGATATCACTCAACTTCCAGTAGTTGTTCCAGCCACTTTTTATTCTGTATGTCAATTCTCTTTCTCTCCCTTTGGTAAATGAACTTGTTTGCTCTAGGTAGACTATTTCTCTCGCCCATTAGATTTCCTCTCCTGCGATTAACACCAGTTCTTTCCTAGCATTCGATAAGATTTTTGTTTTGCTCGTGTTTATTTTTAACCCGGCTTGTCTACACACCTGAATGAATTCTTCGGCACATTCTGCCAATTCTTTCAGGTCTTCAAAGATCAATACCACGTCATCCGCGAATCTTAGGTTGTTTAAGTATTCGCCATCGATTTTTAGGCCCTTCTTGTCCCAATCTAATTTTCTCATAGCGCTTTCTAATACACAGTTGAATAAGTTTGGTAACAAGGGGTTGCCTTGCCTGACTCCTCGGCTTATTTTGAAGTTTTACCCTTTCACATCAGTCTTGAAGTAAGCTGTAACATCCTTGTACATATTTTTTAGAATATTAATTACCTTTTGGCCCACCCCCTGTTCCTGGAGTGCTTTTCATAAGTGTGACTGATCGAATCGAACGCTTTCTCGAAGTCTATAAAAAGTAAGTAGGGTTAGTGGTTCCAAGATGACACAGTAAAGTTATTTTTGGGTATATCTGATCGTGTTTTTTTTTTTTCAAACATCTTGAGACTTTTATCAAAAGAATATGTATATTAAAGGATTAAAATGAGCCAATAACGAATGGTTTATCACTTTTATAACCCAATATATGGTAACAAATATGTACTTGCAGTGATCAGCTGTGTCATCTTGGAACCCCGGGGGTATAAGATGACATGAAGCCTGTTCTAAGATGACACACGACTAGAAAAACGTGGTAAAAAGTCAAAATTATTTATTTATTAAAATATAATATAATAGATATATCAATATATGTTATAATGGGAAAGGTCAACATCAGTTGTCAAGGCCCTTTCCTGCCGTTTCGTACTTCCTAGAATCAAATTCTTTACACGCAGCTCCTATACGAGTAATTTTTTTCAAGAACTAAATTTACGGCCTTTTTCATATCTTCTGCATCAAATTGACCTCGGGTTATTTTTCGTTGATATCCTGTACCCATTTGTATAAAAATATATGAAAATTAATACCTGTCATCTTGGAATCCAAATAAATATGTCACCTTGGAACCAACGTTTTCTTCATGTTTAATGTGGTATTTGTTGTGACCATCAAAAACAGTTATGATTATGAATCCAACGTCATTCAATGCAGAACTTGTAGTTGTATAACATATTCAAAATTTATTTACCAGTTAAACAAATTAGTTTCTCGATTTAAAAAAAACGGACTTTAAAAATTTTTACTTTTGGCATTCAAAAACGTGTTTTTGGTAATATCACGAGATTGTTTTCTGATAATTATTTCGTTCAAACATTAAAATGAGTGTTATGTTGCCACGTGTCTGCAGTATAAGTTTCATCCAAATAGTGCTGATGAAGTTATATTCAGTAGTAAGAGGGCTACTTTGTGACTCTTGCCGGTCCCCTAGCCCCCTTCAGTTTGGCCACAACTTGTAACATAAGTATCTGACTTCTTCGAAGGTAGAGGTGCTCGCTCATCCAGACTCTTGAAAAATTAGTCTTTCTGGTGTACATTTGATGGTTAATTGAGGCTATTTGGGAAAATGTTTATTCGGGAAAATATTCGAGAATAAACGTTATTCCCGAATATTTTCCCAAATAAACATTTTCCCGAATAGCCTCAATTAACCATCAAATGAAAACCAAAAAGACTAACTTTTCAAGAATCTGGATGAGCGAGCACTTCTACCTTCGAAGAAGTCAGATATGTTACAGTTCGGCGGAACTGAAGGGGGCTATGGGACGGGCGAGAGTTACAAACTAGCCCTCTTACTACTAAGGTTTTTTCGATAATTTGATCGATTATAAAAATCTGATGATCAACTGTGGAGTGATTCCTTCTGAACCTCGCTTATTCCCTGGCCTGTTGGAAATCCAGATTCGGACAAAGCTTATCCTTCGTCATCTTCATAAATAGTTTCCCTATGCTAGGAGTGAGACTAATATGCCCATAGTTTTTGATTTCGCTTTTACTATCTTTTTTATGTATTAATATTATCTCAGCCTCCTTCCATTGCTTCGGGGTGGTTTCCGTTTCCACTATTTTGTTAGCGAACTTAGTTAAAGTGGGAGCCAGTTTTTCTGCGAATGCTCTCAGCGTGGTTTTGTCTATTCCGTCAGGTCCTGTGGCTTTGCCGGTTTTCAGCGGGTTTTTTTTTTTCAATACGGACGAAATTATTACCATTTTTCTTTCGGGGGGAGGGGAGGTGGATACCGAGTCTTCCAGCGATGTGTGCGCGCAAATAGAATGCGATTTCGGTGTCACAGTGTCTCGTGTTCGGCGTGAAAATACGAAAGCGAATTCGATATGTACGGCAGCGCGTGGCCGGCTCGCAAAAAGTCGATGCGATCGGCTCGCCGCTGCGGCTTGGCATTCTGAGTTGGATGGATGTACGTAACGAATCGGCGCGTTATTCGACGCTGGCGTAAAACAAAGCTCGGCGACAATAGATGAAATATTTCAAAATGATATTAGCCTCGAGGTGAACGCACTTTTAAGGCAATGCGGCGTGTACGGTTACGCGATGCCGCGATACACCGCGATACCGAGACCTTTATGCTGGGTGTAGCGAGGAGGTCTCCGCGAGCGCGCGTCGCACCGTACGCGCCGCGGCCGCGACACCGAGACACCGTGATGCCGCGAGAGGAGCGAAGAAGACTCGTGGATGTTGGCAGCGGAGTTCGATGTCAGCTCGGCGATAAAAGGGTAATCAGCGATTACGAGATACGCGACGAACAAAGAACAAGTAGGTACAAATAATCTCGCTATTATCGCCAGAGCGATAATACAATGCAATGGCGCTCGGCGCGGTGCAATGTGCACCACCTCTGTGCAGTGTCGATGTCGTTTAGAGGATGTGCTCCAGCTCGCAGTTCGTCAGCTCGCCTGACATCTTTGATTGAAGCACGCTTCGTATCGGTCAATCGTCGGCGATTAATCGTAGAGCGACGAGAAGCGTCTCGCGGATTGTCAGCGAGTGCGATTGACGAACGTACCGCCTTAAAGCTGTATGAGGTGTAGTGGCGTACGGTGGGTTAAAACGCAAACGAATAAGACACAAAATTGCTTGCGGAAGGACCAAAAGACCTAGAGATGGTTGAGGGTGTACCTGTTTGAGTGTGCAGTAAAACAGCAAACACATTGGATCTTCTACTGGACGGCTCAACAGCAAGAGATGGTTACAGAGGCGAGCGCACTGTGAGGTAGCACGGAAATCTAGGTGGACAAAACTCAGTATCATCGCAGCTGTTCAAACATATAATGGTGTGTTTATGTTCTCGCCAGGCCCGTAGAGAACCTCGTCCGGGCTTGGGGCTAGAAATGAAAGAGGTCCCTCCCCTCATAACAAATTTTAGAGAGGAAAATTTTCTCAGAGACGTGTATATTAGGGTGTCCCTTATTTTACAAGTTTTTGCTAATTGATTAGGGTCGCACTGAAATTTGTTCCAATGGACCTAGAAACTCACCATAAAAAATTTGAGCTCAATCTGAGGTCATTAACTCGTGCCGCTGTGACTTTGAAGTTATGTGTAATATGTACCGAGATTTTACAAAAAAAACTGCGAATATTTCGGAACATATCAACTTCAGGACCAAAATGTATATGACATAAAATGTTTTTTGTTAAATTTCCTATGAAAAATATCCCGTACAACTTTTCTCTAAAACGCATGTTTACCGAGATAATCGCAAAAATGTGTGAACGTTTTGAGGAACACGTGACTTTTGTTATTTTTTCTTTCACAATCAATCTTTACTAGCTAAATCGCAGTTATCTGAAAAAATATTCAGTTTAGGACCAAAATGCAAATAACATAAAATGTTCCTCGTTAAATTTTCTGTAGAAAGGTCCTGTACAACTTTTCTTTAGAAAACATATTTATCGAGATAATCGCAAAAATGCGTGGAATTTTCGAAAAACATAGGTTTTTTTATTATTTTGCAGTAATGTATATTACAATATAACTTCAGTCCCTGTCTACTGGGGCAAGACGCCCATGACAGTTTGTTGGGTACCTACTATAGAGTAGACCTCGGATTTTGTTGTGTATCAACAATAGTCAACATTGCGCATAAGATACATATAACATTGTACTGTTAAGGAACACTCACATGTTCTCAGAATTCATTGTCATTTCCTATGGGCAAGTCGTTGTTTCTTATTGTTGATTGCACATCGTGTCAAGTCCACCACACCAAGTCTTCAACGGAATGTTCAAGACTCAATAAAAACATTGGAATTAGTTGTGGCTCGTGAATGCATAGTTAAAATTCCAATTTTGGGCTCTTCCGCAAACTTTTCATCACTGACCAACAGTCCTACCTCTTGCAAATAAAAGCTTTCAACAATCGCAAACACTTCTGCACATGTTTTTCTTCATCTGATCGGTCAAAGGGGGAAGATGGACACATATATGCAGAAGTGTTTGCGATTGTTAAAAGCTTGTATTTGCGAGAGGTAGGACTGTTGGTCTGACCCTAATGATGAAAAGTTTCCGGAAGAGCCTAAAATGGAAACGTTAACTATCAGTGGCGTGCATTCCAGGTAAGCGAAGTAAGCACCGCTTACTGAAAAATCTCGAGAAAATAGGTTTTCATACATATCAACTTGTAACAAATGAAAGATATGAAGCATTGGGCAGAAAAGCGATCGTATCGCCGCTTATTACATTTATAAATTCAGAATTCACGTTAAACAAATGACGCTGTCTTGCCGTCGCTGGTTGAGGAGACAGTTGAAACAGAAGCGTTCACTTTTCGGCAAATCTTGTCCATACTCGTATGTATTTGTATCAGGGCAGCGATCCGAATAACGCTTATTTTTTGTATTGCATGTAAACTTATACACGGCTTACGCTCCGCCTACGTGTTAATGACCAACACAAGAACACACTAGCATGTTTAACGCGGCGAAAACTGTGCGCTTAGTAAACGATTTTAATATCGCTTATTGCTAGTCGAACTTCGAAGTTGGCACCTTGGCAGTGAAACGTAATTCATGTTCTACTAGTCAACGCGTTTATGTTTAAATGGTCACAGATTCCCCCCCCCCCTTCCCCACAAAATGCGTATTTGGGATTTAATTGAAAAACCTTTTTCGCGATTTACTTTTAATGAACAATTACAATTTATAGCCGAAACCAGAACTATCGTTTTTGAAAACTGAGCAAAAGAAAGGTGATTCAATTTTTACTAGACATTTCCACGTATCACAATATGAAAACATTTTGTGGTTAACCCGTTGTGAAGATGGTGGAAAACTGTTTTGTTGGCCATGTCTATTATTCGTCACAGAAAAGGATAAATGCATATTATGGATATGGAATGACCCTACACAGGGATACGACAACTTGAGTAATTTGATCAATGCCCTTTTCTAGTAGCATGTTTCATACTTTTATTCTGATTTTTACTTTACCTCTGCCCTCACGGACGTACCAATGGGGAGGGGGGAAGGCAACTTACCCCATGTAGGAATTTTTTACTCAGCAGTTGGGAAAATTTCCCATTTCAGTCAGGCGAAGTTGGGAAAATCCAACAGGTCAATTTCTTTATTTTTGCTTTAATACATGGAATTGAGTTGAGAAGTTGGAAAAATCCAGTCAAAGTTATTTTTTTTAGCTTTATTGTTTTGATATTTGGGAATTTTGAGTTGAGTCAGTTGGAGAAATTTAACAAGTCAAAAGGTTTTTTTTTTTTGCTTTGATACTTGGAAATTTTGAGTTGAGTCCGTGAGGACTTTCACAATTTTTGCCCCCCCCACCCTTCAGGAAAAATTCTTTGGTACGTGCCTGTCTACGTTCATCGCTTACCTCCTAGAAAAACTCACCGCACGCCACTGTTAACTATGTATCCATGAACCACTGGCCTGGAAGTTTGGTGTCTTCCTGTAATCCGCGCTAAGAAGGTCTGATCATTGCTTACTCGCTTACTATCACCACGCGTAGCGGTTTCCCGGCACTCCGCTCCGAGTATCGTTGGATGCTAATGCTGTCTCGTAGAGACTATACATTAAAAACCAAAATTCCTCCCCCCCTCCTTCTGGAAAGAAGCTCTGCGGGTTGTCTGACTAAAAATTAGAAAAACTGCAGGGGCAGATTAGCTACTTTCAAGGACATAAGTTTTAAGACATAACAGACATACATAAAAAAGACATATAATGACATTCTCTCTATCTCTCGATATATTAAAAACCAAAACTCCCCCCTCCCCTCCTGGAAAAAACACCGAGCCTGATATCTAAATCCCGGCCTTCGTCCCTACCACCTAAGACATAACCTACTAAATAAGGCATAAAAAGACGTATCTCTCTTTATATTAAAAACCAAAACTCCTCCTCCCCCTCCTAAGAAAAAACTCACTGCGGGTTGCCTATTTAAAAATTAGAAAAATCACAGGGGCAGATCAGCTACTTTCAAGGACATAATCTGTTCTAACATAAAAGATCTCCAAGTTTTAATACATAACCGACATAATAAGACAAAAATACATAAAATGACATAATTACATAATCTTCGCTGTAGGTTGCCTACCCTGCCCCTTAATTGCTCAATTTTCCAGGAGTAGCCTACCCTCAGGAGGGGGTTCATGGTTGAGAAGCCCTACCACCTAAGACATAACCGACATAATAAGACATAAAAAAACGTATAATGACATAATTACCCATAATCTCCAAGATCTCAAGTCGCTGCGGGTTGCCTACCCTGCCCCGTAATTGCTCAATTTTCCAGGGGTAGCCTACCTTCAGGAAGGGTTCACGGTTGAGGAGGGAGTTCCAGAAGGGTAAGCAGGGCCCCTGTGGGGGCGTGGGCTGTGGACGGAGGTGGTGGCCTTTGGCGAGGCGGGGGGTTAAGATGAGTAAGAGAACCTGGTGGAGGAGAAAGTCTTTGGTGAGAGAGGGGACCAGGGAGAGAAATGGCCGTGGTGCGGGAGGGGCTGTTGGCGGGGTGGGGTCTTGAGGGGGAAGGGCTCTCGAGGGGAGGGGTGGTCATGGTTGTGAGAGCTCCAGGGTGGATGGTTAGGGATCTTCAAGAGGGTTGGAGGGGCATAGTGAGGACAGGATGAAGCCCAGGCGGTAGTGGTGGGTGAGAGGTCCTCGTGGCGGAGAAAATCCTTGGTAGGAGAGGTAGGCCATTGAGGAAGGAGGAGGTAGTGGTGGCTGAGGATCCTAGAGGGGCAGTAAAATTTTGGTAGATAAAGGCCCGGGGTGTAAGGTGGTCCTAATGGAGGGCACTCGGGGTGGAAGAGGGTGATCGGGGGAGACTAGGTGAAGGACTATGGCCATTGTGGGGGAGGAGTTTGTGGCTGAGGAGGGCTGTGACTGTTGAGGTGTGACCGTGGAGGCGGAGAGCAGCCATGGTCAACGAGGGGGTCGTGGTGGAGGAGGAGGAGGCTCGCGTGATGAAGAAAGGATGGAAGGGAGTTCATGGTGGAAGATTGAGGACTGCTGATAGAGGGGGAGCAGAAGAAGCACAATGCGAACTTCAACTCAGTAACAAAAGTTTTAGACCAAACACTGAGGACTGCGGCGGTTGGACGAGGCGCCTAGCGGCCAGGGGGCGAAGCCCCCTAGTTATAATTATAATCTAACCTGGACAAGCATTTCGGAAAAGAAAAACCCAGACCGTTGGACAATTTTCGCAACACGCACGCGCAATCCGCTCACGTTTTCGAAGCATAAACAAATAAACAGGATAATATTCAATTTTTCCCGTTGTTGACTCTTTATTTATTTTTTCTTTTCTTTCTTTTCCCCAGCTACACAATGCAAATTGAGTTCGCATTACTCGTGACACTTTTACAATCATGACACCCATTTACCTGTGAACGATTATATGGTCGTGTTTAGCAAAACGTTTCCGTAAATACTCGCGTATACGGAAAAAAAGAAAAAAAAAGAGAGAAATGAGTGAGTGAGCGAAGCCGGAAGGGAGACGGGAAACAGCTGAGGAAAAGTGAGAATAACGCATTTTGTGAGTACATTCAGACTTCGATTGGAAGCCGGCGATAAGCCGAAATGGTAACACACTCTTATCTGCACACATCAACGTAAATATAATTAGAAATTGCGGCGAATAAATAACATGTGTAGGTATGTAACACGCAGCAGCCATATGTACGGCCAAACGATTATCAGAAAAAGTGTTAAAATTTTCAATCGTAACGACCGATTAAACCAGTTCGTCGAAACACGCCGGCGTAATTTTCATCACGTGCAAAATTCGCTCATTAGTTTTGGCTGAGTGCGGCGGCGCGGATAAGCCGCGAGCCCGTGGAGATGAACGCGGTATCGCTCTTCTCTCGCTCGCAGCTAAGCAAGCCGTAATACAGTAATTGCCGCCAAGTCAGTCGTCCTTCCCTCAGGCGTGGAACTGATGCCCCCCTTCTGACTCTTTCGCCGTTCTCGCTGTCTCTCTCTCTGTCGCTCTTTCTGAATACACATTAGGTATACCTACATACCTGGTACGTTTCCGCGGTACTTTTTATTATTATTATTTAACCCGGCGCTATCAGATGGAAACACCAACGTCCTCGACCGGAATATTCGGAAACGGTTGGCATAGAATGCGGAAATGACGGTCGCTTTTCCGCGCCACCGCCACCGCCATCTTTTCGCGTCGCGTGCCCGCCAAGAAAAGAAAACTTTTTCCGTCACGTATAGGAAATTTCGCAGATTTCCAAGACCGTTGAGCTCGCGTCGCATCGGCTTCGTAATTACGGGCCGGCGTGAACAATTTTTGAGGGGGGGGGGTGGAGACCACCACAAATATGCCGACTAAGATTGTAGAAGAAACTTACAGGAATACCGACTCCTGTACACTGCGCAGCGTCTGGTGGATCAGTCTATATGCTGATTATTATTTATTACACAACTCAACAGCCAAAAATTCTCCGATGAATCAACAGGAGGTTCTAGAAGTAGTTTGAGCGCTGAATTCAATTAGTCCAGGAGAATTAGCTAAAAAAGAGGTGTTTGATGGTAGGGACGGATGGGCCATAGGGCAATTCGAGCAAATGCCCGGTGCGCCGCTGCCATTTTGACGCTGCGATGCCGGTACGTTGAAGAAAAAAAAGTATGCGTTTATAAATTTATTTTATTTTATTTTATTTTTTGCCTTGGCGGCTACAGCGAGGTTTACAAATCTATTTACATGTCGACTTATAACTTTATAATGACATTTGTGAGCCTACCCCAACTGCCAGGTGTTGAGTGGGTCAACCTCGCCCTGTACCGCCCGCCCATCTCCGGGCATAGGCATCCACCGTACGCCTCCATATTGTCCTGTCTTCCGCTTGCCTTTTCCATAATACCCTAAAGTTCTTAACTAGATTGTCTCTCCATCTTACCGGAGGGCGACCCTCTTTCCTTTTCTGGTCTCGAGGGGTCCATTCTTCAATAATTTTGTTCCATTTGTCCTTCCCTCTAGACATGTGACCCGCGTAACCAAACTTCAGTTTGTTGGTAAAGGTGCCGATATTCCCCGATTTAGTTTTAGTCTTTATTTCCGAAATGGGCACTTTATCTTTCAATTTAATCTCCAGGATGCTTCTAAGCATTCGGTTATGGGTAGTCTCGAGTCTCTTGGTTTGTGTTCCTGTCATTGCCCAGGTCTGCGCCCCATACGTCAGCGAGGGTAGAACGCATGCATTAGGAATTTTTATTTTTGTGGGCAAGGACATTTTGCTTTTTAAAATAATTTTGTGTTCCCAGAATTTTTTCCATGCTCCTGCGATTCTACTACTAATTTCCTTTTTCGTTCTATCCTGCAGTGAAACTAACTGGCCGAGGTATTTGTATTCGTCAACTTTTTCTATGATTTTGTTAGAGAGTGTGAAATCTCTCACTTCCAAATTCGACATTACTTTTTTTTTGGACAAGTTGATGGTAAGACCTACTTTCTCACTTTCTAAACACAACTCCTCGGCCATTGTCTTCAGTTCCTGGATATTGGAGCTGATTAGTACAATGTCGTCAGCAAAACGCAAGTTGTTCAGCCTTTTGCCGATGATCTTTATGCCTTTTCCTTCCCACTTCAAGTTTCTGAAGACCATCTCTAGAACGCTGTTAAATAGATTGGGGGAGAGAGGGTCCCCTTGTTTCACGCCTTTTCCCAGCCTAAATTTCTCTCCTGGAATGTCTAACTTTATATATGCCTTTGAGTTGTAGTATAGATATTTCAGAGTTTCCAGGATTGTTGGTCCTACACCTTGTGTTTTTAACGCCCTCCAGACCTCGTCCTGGTGGACCGAGTCAAACGCTTTGTTGTAATCAATAAAGAGGAGGTGAAGGTCCATATTGTACTCTCTTGTTTTTTCTATTAACAAATTTAAGGCTAAGATGTGATCGATGGTGGAGTAGCCCTGTCTAAAGCCTGCTTGTTCATGGGGTTGATTCATATCCAACGTGTTGTAAATTCTATTTTTTACTATTTTTAAGAAGACTTTACTCAAATTTGAGGTCAGGCTTATCGGTCGGTAATTATTGAGTTCCCCGCTGTTCCCTTTTTTATAGAGTAAAATAACTTCCGAGTCGTGCCATTGATCTGGGGTAGTGCGTTTTTCCAATATTTTATTAAAGAGTGTAGCGAGGTGGGGTGCTAAAGCCTCTGCTAATAGTTTCAATACCGCATTTTCAATTTTATCCGGACCTGCAACCCTTCCCCCTTTTAGACTCTTTAACTCTTTTGTAACCTCTTCACGCATGATTTTGGGGAAGTCTTTCCAGTTGTTTTCCAACGACTCTTGTTCCTGTGTCCCCTCCAGCCCCCTGCCACTTGCTTCTGCATGTGGATTCCTATATAAATTCTTGAAAAATTTTGTAGCCTCATTTATGATACCCTTGCGATCATAAACCTTTCCTTTACCGTCAGTTGCGTTAATATTATTATGGAAACAGTTGTTGGCCTTTTTGTAGGTTTTTTTGACTTTTTTTGTCGACCCGGATTCCTCCACTATCTCCTTGACAATTTCCGATTCAAACTTTTGTATATCATTTTTTATTTATCTTTTGATAATTTTGTTTAGTTCGACCGCCATAATTTTTTCTGGTTGTGACAATATACGTTTTTGTTTTAAAGCCGTTCTTTCTTTTATAAGTGCCTTAGTTTTTTCGCTTAACTTATCGTCTGTTGTTGGTCTTATTCTTGCCACTCCCACCTCTGAAGTTACCTCTTCCAGCACCTTTATAAAGACACTGTAGCTTTCTTGTACCTCATCAAATTTGTTCTCCCATTCCTCTTCCAACCTTTTACTAAGAAGGCTGTTAGCCTCCGCTGTTTTGTGCACTGGAATAATAATTTTTTTGTGAATTTTTCGTTTGCTATTTTTTTGCCTGCTGTCTGCTTTGGTGAGACACATTTCCCTGGAGAGATCAAGCGTTAACCTACCAATCCTATGATCTGACGAAAATTGAAATTTGTTTAGAATTTCACAATTTTTAACCATTCTTAAGTCGTCCGTCATTGCATGGTCAATTTCGTTTCTTGCTACGTCGTTCGGTGATTTCCATGTCCAATTTTTATGTAAGGGCTTTTTGAAGAATGTGTTGACTATTTTAAAATTATTGCCCATAGCTAAGTTTACCAATTTTTCACCTCTTTTGTTCGTATTTCCGAAGCAAAATTTACCCACGCTGTTTGACAAAGGTTGGTCTGATCCTACTTTTGCGTTCCAATCACCCATAACGATTGTATGGGTCCCTCTCTCCCTTTCGATCGTATTTTCCACCAGGTCATAAAATTCTTTTATCACCGATTCATCAGATACACTGGTAGGGGCGTAGACCTGCACAACTGACAGTTCAGCTCCTGTACCTAAACTAAGTTTCAGCACTGCTACCCTCTCCGATATGCCTTTAACCTCCTTAACAAATTTTGTCCACTTGCTACTTATATAGAATCCCACCCCCCGTGCCCCTTTTGATTGGCCATAAAAGTAAAAGGAATTTCCGTTGTTTCTTCTTACAAGTTTCTCCCCCTCCTGTAGAAGAAACTTACAGGAATACCGACTCCTGTACACTGCGCAGCGTCTTGTGGATCAGTCTATATGCTGATTATTATTTATTACACAACTCAACAGCCAAAAATTCTCCGATGAATCAACAGGAGATTCTAGAAGTAGTTTGAGCGCAGAATTCAATTAGTCCAGGAGAATTAGCTAAAAAAAGAGGTGTTTGATGGCAGGGACGGATGGGCCATAGGGCAATTCGAGCAGATGCCCCGGTGCGCCGCTGCCATTTTGACGCTGCGATGCCGGTACGTTGAAGAAAAAAAAGTATGCGTTTATAAAATACAAAAATAAAATAAGCGTATATGTTGCGACGACATTCGAAAAACGTGCGGCGACGCTGATCAATAATTTAAAAAGAAATAAAGTGATTGAAAAATTTTAATGAGCAGGCACATTTTGCGCCGATTGTCGACCAAACGGGTGTGTGAGTACCTCCGCCCATTTTTGGGCATGGTGTGGTGGAACGTATGGCGATGCACGCATGTCAAAGTGGCCCCTGAGACACCGCACCCCCGGCACCGGAAACTACCCTTTCGGGCATCGAATCAGTACCGAGGCCATTTTTGGGCATACGCCTCCATGTAGCTTTTCCATTTTCTTTTATCCTGCGCTAATCTTTGCCACCCGGGGCCCCAGTTCTCTGACGAGTTCATCTTTAATCTCGTTATTGGCCTACCTATCTTTCTTTTCCTTTGCAGCGCATCCAGTTGAGTACTTTTACTCCCCATCTGTTGCTATCCGCCCTCGCTGGATGCTCCATATATTTCCACTTTAATTGTTTGACATTATATCCTATATCCCCGCCTTCAGCCATTTCGTATAGTTTTGCAATTTGAGATTTTGTCTACCCATCGCAGTCCTAGAAGTTTCCTCAACATAGATCTGAACGTAATTTATAGCTTCACCATTTGCTTTCTTGTAAGGGGCCAGGTTTGCGCTCCATACTTGAGGGCTGATACCGTTGAGCTATTTAGTATTTCCACTTTGAGGGCGGTGTTGAAATTCCGGCAAAAAATAGATTTTAATGCCCAGAAGTTATTCCACCCCTTTTTAATACGCCTCATAATTTCTTTGTTATCTCTTTCTTCAAAACGAATTACCTGTCCCACAGATATTCGATTTCTGTTACCTCTTCTACCTCTTGCCCATGGATTATCACATTTTTCCTTTCCCCTCTTCCGATTATTTTTGATTTGCTACCATTTAACTTAAGGCCAGCTTTTTTGCATTCCCTCAATAGCTTTTCTGCCATTTTCTTCAACTCCTTACTATTTTCTGCAAATAAGATAATATAGTTTATTTTATGTTATCTTACAGCCGTAGCCCCTCTGTATGCCTTTAAGTATCCCCTTTGTAAACTGTCGTGTAGCCCCTCTGTTTCCCCTTGCATGGATCCCCTTTGTAGACCCGTCGTATAGCCCTTCCATATCCCCTTCATGAACCCCTTCCGTAAATCCGGGTAGATCCCCTCTTGTAATTCAGGTTCATATGAGAAAGAATGATGGGCTCTCAGCCAGTTTAAAAAAGTTTGAACATCCCTTCTATCATGCTGCATTCGTGATTCCCTCAATTCTTTATGCTGAGCACTCGTTTCTGGTTGACAGTTTGTGAACTTTTCCCAACCTTGGCAAAGATAAAGCATATGACAGGGGCGCTAAGAATCCACTGCTGCAAAACACTAGAGGTAACACCGCGTCGATGAGTCAGTCCGCCTGCACTCTTCATAATTCGCATGAGTGTTTGTTCGATTCGGGTTTGGATGCTAAAGAGTCGCTCTCTAGCGGCCTAATGAAATGCGGCGCGGTGATTGGTGTATTTGGACGAAAAGATGATCAGGGGCAATAATGTTCTGCAAAAAAAACTCAAGTTCGGCTCATCTGAAAGGAAATGATAAGGGCTGACACTTTAGTTCTCTTCAATACCGAAAATGCTAGAGCTCATTTCCCCTGTACATGTTTCTGTTGTAAAAATATACCCTGATCATCTTTTCGTCCACTACACTAGCGCACCTACAGGAGTGTCCAAACACCAATAGTCATGTCGCTCCATATCTATTGTCTGTCTTCAATCCGGTTTCTAAAACAAGCTGGTCCATCTAGTATCGGGATTTAAAATTACAGCGTTCAACACTTCTCGCATGTTAGAGTGACGAGTTAGGCGTTTGTATACCCTCCATATTTACATACTTGTGTGATCTTGTACACCAATTATCCTGGTTGGTATGGGATTCACAAAAAAAAACAGATATCATTTTTGTAGATAATTTTACGCTCTTTAATTTGTTAGTGATATGTTTACCTATAACTCAATTTTAAGCTAGATATAAGCCAAAGACTGTTTCTGGAGGCACTTTTTCATCTCGGGAGGGGGGGGGGTTACTGAGCTTTTCCGAAGAGGATAATAAACAATCGTACCAAGTTTCAGCTGTGCTGCAATTAATTTCATCAAAATGCTAATTCCCCTGGACTAAATGCGGAGCTTAATTCTTTGTAAAGGGTCGATTTATTTCAAACAGAATAAAAAGATTCTACAAAAATTCCCAGAATGTTCCCATTGTTTGATCATTCCGAAGTACGCAAAATGGACGCCCTGCAACTACAGGGTGGGGCATAAAAGTAAGGTCACTGAAGATGCGCGCAGCTCTACAGTCGAAAACAAGCGTCTTTTAGCCAGCTCCGCAGTATCACCTGGTAGTGTGTGCGTATACTCACGGCCACCTCTATAGAAGGCCGTATAACTAGATGTTTGGCAACGCTGCGTGAAGGTCTATGTTTACACATGTTGTTATGGAAAAAACTTTGAAAAATACGAATAATCGGTTCTTTTGCGAATACAGTGAGTTTCGCGAAAAAATTGAAGAGAAAATAATTTAAAGAGCAAACGATTTTCGATTTTTTGAGCCAACTCTCAATGGAATCAGTTCATTGTGGAACAAGTAGCGATTTTTTGAAAATTAAAAGTCGGATAGAGGACGAAGTGCGGTACCGTTACACTTTGCCGCTCGCACACCAAAACGTCTACCGTAGTAGGTCGAATTCAGTGTTGTCACATTAGCTTATAGGGCCTTCTACCTCCTTAACGCAATAACTCAGTGTGACCAATCTAAGGCTTCTGAAATTCAAGTACAAATATTAAAATTCCCAGTCAACGAATGAAAATATCGAACCCTTTCCGAAAAGAATCTACGCGAATTATTTAAGCCGAACTTCCAGTGAACTGAATGGTCACCGTGAAGAGCTATAAAGAACTGTGAGCTGAACTGAGCTGGAAATGAGAAGAGAACCCCAACGTCTCTGAAGTAATGCTCGAAAAGGCGTTGGCTTCATGTTGGAGGGAGCTTTTTATTTCCGCTCAAGTATACTTCTGGCTGGAAGAAATAAATTTCCATGGAAATGTATAAACACAATTTTCGCTGAAGCATAAATACTCGGTAGTATGATGTCTAGTAACAGGAGCGTTACGGGGGAGCGTTACGGTTTTCGCTCAAGGATACCCAGTAGTAAAATCATATAAAATGCTTAAATGAAGCTCGTAATTGGAATCAGCGTTGAAAATACTTCTTACATCATCTATTCCTTATCCAGAGAATTACAACAAATTTAGATTTGTTGAGCTGTGTTATTATTACATAGTATAACAAAATATTTTGTTCCATTTGAGATTATGAAACATAGGAACTGAATTTGAATGAAATCGACTCCTGGAGCTAGAAAACGTTCTTCTATAATTCTTTAATTTATCTAATTCAAGTGGCATGTTGTAAAATCGTTATTCTTCCTGCACTAGAGACAAAACAGGAATTATACTTTGATTCAAATGAAGTTTATAATTTGAACACGCGTGATCAAAATTATAACAGAGATGGCAACAAAGTTCATTAATGGCATGCAGATTTAGAGTCCTTGTAGTATTTCTCCTGGATACCGTTTATAATATTCACAATTCTGTTTTTGGCATTCTAATGTAGAATTACAAACTCTGTGTGCATCGTGTAGAAAGGCTTTATTTTGTACTATTGTCACTATGCTATGTTCTTGCACTTGTTATCGTTAGTTAGCACTGCAATTTCCGAATTTCAGAAATGGTTAAGTTGTTTCGGTCTTATGTAAACACTGCCAACAACGTGAGCGTTCATCGAAACTTTCAAACAAAACAAAATTACCATTAATCGCGATCATATTCAAAACTACACAATTGGTTTTAGAAATTGTAATTATCTATGGAGAAGTACAGCTGGTCTGAACACGATATATGTTTTGTTTACAAAACTGTGTTTTTGATAATGAATTATTGTCATCGTGTACTAATGTAAAACAATAAGTAGTCTTTTCTTTTCAATTATTGCTCAATTTTTTATAATTATATAGCAAAAACTGAATCATGTTGCGTTTTCATTTTTTGTGTATTGATAATAAAAATGTCTCATTTTGAAAGGTGATAACAACTATTGATGATTTCCATTTTATTCCTCTTTTGCAGCCTTTTATAGCAATAATAAACAAAAATTGATAAGCAATTTCAAAACATCGTGTCAAACCCAGACTTCTCCATCTTTGAACGCCTTTTGAACACAAATCGGAGTAGAGTACTTGAAAAAATTTTCGACCTATATCTTCAATGTGAGCACAAAAAGTGATCCATCGCACCTATATCCAACCATTAAGCCCGAACATTAGCTGAGAAACATTTTTTTGCGTTTTCTGGAAAACTAGGTTTTTGGAGAAGTCTACCTATGGAACTAGCATACTCACTTGTTCACTAGCTAATTGTTCATTGCTACTTTGTTCATTCGCTATTAGTTAATTTGCAGCATCGCACATTTCCACAATTTCCACGAATGGCGGTTGGTGTTTCGTCTTCAGGTGAAGACAGCCACACAACGGTGAGGCTTCATCACTCGAAACCTCAAACAGAATATCAAAATTACCATTAATACTTGCGATTATATTCAAAATACTTACATCACATTACTTCCTTGAAAATTTATTGATAAGGGAAAAAGTACAGCAGAAATAGATACGTTACATAACGAATTCTCGACGAATATGTTTCACTGATTCAGACTTAATACGACTTCAGGAACAATTTACTGAGAAAGAAAGTTCCAAATGGACGCTGGTAAGCGAGACAGAACCAAGCGACATTTGTTGACAAAATGAGTTATTAGTTTTGTTGGAAAGAGCGTAAAAAGTAGAATTTCTCAAAACTGGGTCTCAATTCAAAAATGAGTGCTCACGTTGAGAAAAGCTTATCAGTAAACGCTACATATGTGATAGGAGTTTCTACATGGCTCTTGAGCTTTGAATCACGTGTTCTCAAAAAACAGATTTTGTCGCTTGGTTCTGTCTCACTTAACAGCGTCCAGATATTCTTTGAACGTTCTCTTTTTTGTCTCCACCTTCACTATTAGAATCAGTAGCTGAGCGATACAGTAATTTTTACAGGAGTTGTCCACAGAAAATGTAAAATATAACTACTCTCACTATAGCTTCATACTTCGGCAACATAAAGCTAATTCTCGAAGATCAAGATCAAGGAGCATACCTACTGGAAAAGTTGGAAAAAAAAAAAAAGCGATTGCATTTGGGATATAAATTAGAGTTGCAAATGTTGGTACGATTACATCTTATCAGTGGTATGAATGGGTGATCATGGAGATTTTTCTATTTAGAAGTACACATGCATGATCACCCTTTTGTTTTCCCCCGCTAACACCCGCACAGGTGATTCTCTAGTGCAGGTTTATATCCCAGTAAGCTCGGGATCCTAAAAATGGAAAGGAACAACTAAACAGAAAGGGATAACGCAACGAACAAATAAATACGTCCATAGAACTGTCGCATGTGGGAACGATGAAATCCAGTATTCGTTAGAATTTGCATGATGGAATCCAGTGTGTCCTTCAGGAATTGTATGGTGGAACCCCATGTTCCTCAGAAATTGTAGGCATCCTACAGAGACAGACAAGATTTGCTTCCTTTTTGGAATCAACGGAGTCGAGTTCGGAATACCTACCCAATTATTGTATTTTTGTAAATCAGCGATTCCTTACACTACAGAATCACTGATTTACGGTTCCAGACTCGATTCCAGTGTACAAGTTCTGATGAATACGGGATTCCATCGTACCTTCATGCAGTATTTTCTGCGTTTCGGCATTCTTAAGACTTGCCCCTTTTCATATCGCGGATCATATGTGACTATACATGACCACAGCACGTTGTTGAGACCGCCAAACTAGCGAGCTGAACCCGACGTGAACGTGTACGCAGTTTTGACTGTACATTTTGGGCGAGTATAGGTATTACGAGCAGACTACTCGACTACTCTCGCGGTATCCGCTACTCATACGTGTATTTTAATCGAGGCCATCGCGCACACCTATAAACTGAAATTTCCCGCGCCGTTCCCCGCTTGCGTAAAAGACGTCTAAACATTATTCAACACATTAATTTTACCCCATCGCCGGTGCGCCGCACCAGCTAGCCAAGCAGCCGGCGTGGTTGGAAATCAAGTGATACGTCATCATCGGTCGATCGAGGTAATCACATCCGGAACTACATACTTGGCATACCCCACCACGCACGGCCAACCACCAACTGCAATTATATATCTTCCTGCATACCTTACCCAGTTCGTGGCTCGATTATCTTACCAACGTCGAGACTCCTGTCTTGTCCTGGCCGTCCTTTACAATGTAGGTCGATTCGGCACTGCGCCTGAGCGGCACAGCCATAGCTCGCGAACTCATCGTGCTACCTTCGCGGCGCCGCGCACAGGTGATTTGCACCTGGCGGCTTGGCGAATGTCCATTCTTGACTTGTTCTTGTGATTGTGTTGGGTGTCGCTATCGCGTTTCCACACACTTATACATCCATACGGATTCACCTACTACCCTCTGCTCCCGCGCTTCGGCAATGCCGTGAAACTGGTTAACGGAGCGCGCGACGGACGGTGGAGGCGTCATCGCGGTGCGAAAAATATAGATTTCTGCTGACGCTGGCGCCTGCGGCTTGTCGTAGGAAGTGAATCTCTTGGACAACGCGGTCTTCTGTAGTTTTAGTCGGCAGTTCGGCTAGTTCTCAGTTGAGTCCGAAACAACACTGGAAGGAAAGCGGCACATCGCAGTTGAGTCCCATATATGAAAGGAATACATCGCAGTTGTGTCCGGCGTGTAAGCAACTATTTTCCTTCCTCTCTTAACCAGACTTAGTACTGGCTGCTCAAAAATGCAGGTGTGGTTAAAAGTATTCGCTTACTTTATTTTTGGAGGCAAAAACTTTCGGCTCATGCACTTTCTTTATGTAATCGTACCGACTTACCGAACCATTTTGAAATGAAGTCATACTTTCCTCTAGGAATTTAACATGGGCGTTCGCGACCACTCGGTTCTGTTTCGAGGTCTTCATTTTTGGATAAGATAAATCCTGAACTTTCAGGAGTGCGTCAGTTAGCCGAAAAATATTAGGATGTGGATGATAAAATATTCTGTATAACTGTGAATGGAACGCCTCGCAGGCGTTAGTAGTACGATTGAGAGTAATTGAAAAACCAGCCCATAATGTAAGGGGAAACTTGGCACTCGGGAGTACGTAATTTAGTAATACGTATTCCGTAAATTCTTGTACACGGGTATCAAGTGGCAAAATACTAATAAAATCATCGACGATACAATCTTCTACGTCGTGTTCATTTAGGAAAGACAGACCAAAGAAACTGCGAAGGAATGACCCCTCCTCGCTGTTGCTGCTGTACACATTTTTCAGGCCGACTTCTCCCATTTTTCGGTACCACGCTTGACCGAGGTGGAATCGGCACCCTCTGACAATGGAACTAGGCCATACTCGTCTCACCGCTACGTGTATGGCTTCTTCAAAGTCGATGAAAACAGTAGGCGGACAGAAAGTATTGGGCAAATTATCTCGAAGTCCCCGTAATACATGTTCATAAATCGCTGCAGTTTTACCAGTGAGCAGGCAGAAGGCCAAAGGAACGTGCATACAATTCCTCAATCCATGAATGATGAACAACTGGTAAAAGAATGTTGAGCATGATACGAGACTCAACTGCGATGTATCTTCTTTTAACGTGGGACTCAACTGGGACAAAAACTGGAACTTCGGACTGAACTTTCTGATGTGCTGCAGGAGTACCGCCACTGGCGCCGCCGAAATAGTAGAATAGCGAATGGTGAGGAGGTGTGAGACACCTCTCGTTCTTTCTCTTCTTTTTAGGGTCCGCTACGAGTAGCCGAGCCTATTGCAATCACTTTTTTCTTCTTCTTCTCTACTTGTCGCAGGCTCCGCGAGAGGGCGCAATGTAACATTTCAGTTCAGTAGCGCGTTGAATGTTGCGGAGTAGAAATTGCCGTGAAGTTGGGAGTTTTAAACTTGAACGCTATTAACAGGACGCAGTCAAACTGTCAATCATCAGCATTAGTGTTTATGTGAAGTGTTCTGTTTGATTACCGCGTAGAACACATTGAAACGGAAAATGAATTCTGAACGCATTAAACAGAATAATACGGAAAAGGAATTCTCGTTATCTGTGTGGGTTTTTGAATAAGCGGTGTGTTCTGTTGTTCTGCGTTGATCGGGCATTTTTCGTGAAAGTTTTTATTAGGGTTGTCAAAGCCGTTAACATTCCTGTATTACATTGTTTTGATTATTTCATGATCAATTACAACTATAATCAAGCGATCCTTTCCAAGACTTTCATGACTATCAGACACCCTGATGTTGTTTCGGAGTTGCAATTATAGCTTTCTTTACTGAATGCCAACAAGAAAGATCGGTTTGCTAGCAAGGGACTCAATAAGGGTACTGATAACAAATAGGGGCGTGGCTGGGACGACGCCAGAATGAAATTATGTGAACAGTTGTTATGCGAATGGATAGAGCGTAGCTAGGCCTAAACGCTATTAATTTGCGCTAAAATCTATCCAATGGGGAGTGAGATTTTCACAGTGTTCTGACGCAATTTTCCTTTTTGGACAAACTTCGAATTCAGCGGTGGCATCGAACGAAGTGTGTTGTTACTCAGTTATAGCGGGCCATTGGGACCCCGTCTGCGGGCGTGAAGCGATGTTGAGACCCCGACAAGTCACAAACTCATCAGGAGACGCAAAGTAATGTTGAGACCCCGACGAGTCACGAGCTCGTCAGCAGGCCCAAGGTAATGTTGGGACCCTGATGAGACACAAACACATCAGCGGGCGTGAAGCGAAGTCGGGACCCCTGCCAGCCATAAATTCGTCAGCAGACACGAAGTAATGTTGGGACCCCGACGAGTCACGAACTCGTCAGCAGGCGCCAGGTAATGTTGGGACCCTGATGAGACACAAACACATCAGCGGGCGTAAATCGATGTCGGGACCCTGGCCAGTCACAAATTCGTCAGTAGGCGCAAAGTAATGCTGGGACCCCAGCCCTGGCGAGTCACAAACTCGGGCGTGAAGCAATTTGAGACGCGATTGTTCCAGGAATTCACAGATATTTTTGTGGGAAGCCTTTATATCTGAAAGTAGTGACAGCAAGCAATCAAATATTCCCTAATAAATGCTCAGCATTTCTGAGAAATTCTCACAAATACTTCGAAAGAAAATGCTCGATTTTAGAAAAGCTCAATTTTTTTTCTTCTTTTATTACATTGTGTGAATGAAAACGTTGAAACGGGGCACTCTAAGAAGAAACAGTATAATGATTACTAGTCGTTCGGAAGAAAACTGTACTTCTGTGTTCATGTAGCACACATTAATAATTGTTTGATTATTTTCGTTACAAGCAAGAAATCATTTTAAAATGTACAAAAATCATGTCAGCAATGAAACTATGTTTTCCAGGATTGTATTTGAGTTTTTGCCGCTCTCTGCCTTGATTGAATGTACCGCCCCTATAACTGGCTTTCCTCCAGAGCAGGTCTGGATAAAAACACCCACTGATGCACCAGTCGCTGGCCAACAGTTTTATAAATTAATAATGAATAGGTGAATTTTGCCGCCCCTGTCTGACGGCACTGTCAGACATATCACGGTGACCAGATATACTCTTTTGAAGTTCCTAAAACGAGTATTTTCTCTTTTGCTCCAAAATGATCAAGAAATACTCGTTTAGCATCAGCCAAATCGATAAGATCAGTTTTAGGCTTGGCGTCAATTTCAAATCAACTGAACTGATAAAATTATCACTGATGACCAAATTTCAAGGATTTCAGAAAAGTTGGGGCACTATGACTAATATTTTTCCCTCTCTTTCTGCCTTCTAGGAAAGGAAGCGAAGGCATTGAGATATGGAGTTGATCACTTCTTACTGTTTGTTAATGATTCCGATCATTAGAAATTCTGTGATCGATTTTCGTCGATCAATCGGGCGGGGAAAATCTATATATTAAAGAAACTAGTATGAGTTCGTCCGGCCATTCTATCCGGCTGATTTGCTTCATTTTTTTTTAAATAAAAGGTATTTATATGTAGATATGTCATCAAGTATTGGAATTCACTCAACTTTGACCCTATACGCGATTTAATGCATTATTTTTATCTATATCTCAGGTTCTAATTGAAGTAAAGGATTTGTTCTGCTCTAAGAGCACTCAAAAGATCAAGATCTTTTATTTGAGCTTTTGACCACTCAAATTGGTTGAGTCTGAGAACTATTGTGAGTGGACATTCAACTTGACTTTTGTTATTTTCAAGATTTTTCTTGACTCAAAGATCTATATCTCAGGTTCTAATTAAGGTAAAGCATTTGTTTTGCTCTAGGAACACTCAGTGGATCAAGACTTTTCATTTGAGCTTTTGACCACTCAAATTGGTTGAGTCTGAGGACAGTTGTGAGCGGATATTCAACTTGACGTTTGATATTTTCAGAATTTTTCTTGACTAAAAGTTCTATATCTCAGGTTCTAATTGAAGTAAAGAATTTGTGTTGCTCTAAGAACACTCAGAGAATCAAGACCTTTCATTTGAGCTTTTAACCTCTCAAATTGGTTTAGTCTGAGGACAGTTGTGAATGGACATTCAACTTCGCCTGTTATAATTTTAAAAGGGGACAAAATGGTTTTGAAATTTCAACTTCGCCGCCAGACGGCAACGTAACTGCCGCTGTTCTGCTGGATTTTTTTTTATGGGAAGCTCAAACTCTTCAATTTTCAAAATACGGTTATTGACTACTATACAACCTTTGTTGGAAAAACATTGGTGGAATTGGATTGTATGTAAAAATACCTGTAAAATAACAGGTATTGGCATTTTGACAAAATGACAAAATAATTTTGTCATGATATACCAAAAACCATGAAAAGACAAACTGACAGAACTCCAAACGTGACAAAACTCATGACATAACAAAACAAAATGGAATGCTCGTCGGACCAAATGACAAAAAAATCGTTTTTCCTAACATCACTGCCACAGAGAGACCTTCATCACACTCATGACGCGTAGCTTATCAGTCCAGCAAAAATAGTAAAAAGATCGAAAATCGACCATGAGAAGATAAAATAATCGATTTTAAATAATCGAAAGTTGATGATCGAATAAAAGAATCGATTTTTAGTGACTGATCAATTGAAAATGATCGATGACCGATTTGTGATCGGATTGTTACTGTTATCGAGAGTCTCTTACCCATCAGACATGATTAAGTTTTTTGGATTAATTTGAAAGGACGTTTTTTCGGTCGTTCATTCTTTATCGCAAGAAATAAAAAAGAAATGAATAATTTTATTTTAAAAGAAATTTTAAATAAATTAAGTTACTTTTATACTTTGATGGCGTAGGTACAATTCGTGTTTTTTCACCCTAATGATTATTGGGACGATAATAAATCACAGTTATGTGTAAGCACTCTAGAGGACGCTGTACTTAAAATTAAGCATAATGATTAATCATGCGAAGATTTTTTTGAGAACATTAAAGACAATACCGAACTACTTGAAAAATTTTAATCGTTTGACATGTGATTAAACTTACTTTGAATCAAGTTTTCTATTTTCTTCGAATGCGCGTAATTTTTTAAATAAGAGGGGATCAGTTATTTACGGTAGGAATTAATTTTGATGATGAGATGAATTTTTCAAAAATGTCGGTCAATTTATGAAGGGAGTGAGTGGGGAACAAGTTTGTGGAGGAGACAGTGAGAAATACGATCAATTGCCGGAAGGAAAATCCTCATCAGAACTAGTGAAGGCAATGGTTCTGAAGGGAGTGGGCTGAAGAAGTCTCCATACTCTTTTCTCCTAAAAGATTTCTGGTCACCCTGACATGGGAAACCCAGACCGGGTCTTTTCATTTTTGCTCTGCTGGCAACCTGTATTTACTAGACTTACGCATACTTTACCTGCGAAAAGCTATCCTATGAACTTTTACCTGCCCGCCAGGCATATAGTGCATTAAAATAACGAGACTTCATTTAAATTCTTTTCGTTACTTATTCGATTGTATTTGCTGCAGTTCCTCGCACTATCCACTCGGGGAGAGACTTTTCCTTTCTTTAGTCAACCTAACCTGACCGATGACCTAGCCGCGCAGCCGCCTGTTAGAGCCGAACAGTGTTAAAAGGTAGCGTGTCCGGGATTTGGTGCCTTTTGGTATCGACTGGAAATTTCATGTCAGAGCTAAACCGGTTCAAACTGATGCTAGGACACATTTTACTTCACTAATTGACGTGCTGATTTTCACTCTATGAGAATCGCTTCAGGAAAGTGAAATTGCAAAAAATGACATTATCTCGGTGTCGACCGTGCGCGCGTGTGTGTTTGCTGCTGTGAAATCCTGTCTCGCTGAAATGGGCCCGGGTGAGTCGTTGGCTACTATTTACCCATTAATTCAGTAAGTAGATAATTGGGCCATTTGCGAGACATGCGAGCTCTGTGGACTCCTCCATGCCGTGCAGTATAGTTGGAATCATGATGTACGAATGTGAAGGGGACTTTAATATTTCGCATCAACGCCATCTACGATTTTACATTTGGCCAAAAATGGAACTAAAAATGTCACTCTGCCATAAGCGATTTTTGCAGATTGGTATACGAGTATGTAACATGCCTATTTTAATTATTCTGGTTGAAAAGCTTATTCCGTCTACAGTGGTGGCAACTTAGATTTTCTGCGTGTTGCCCGACTTTTTCTAACAGGGGGGGGGGGGGGATTTCTAAATTATACCGCTCAAAAAATAGGATTTTTTTGGTAGTGCGAATTTAATTTCAAAAATTTCGATCAACCCAGATTTAAATCCAAATATTCAAATAACCTTTTGGGTTTTTGAGGTATTTCTCGAAATTTTTTCGTGCGTTGCCTAAGTAGTGTCGTGTGTTGCCCGAGCCTCACCAGGATTGGCAGATTACAGACAATGGGATATGTGAACGCTATTTGTTTGTTGAAACAGTTTTTCCTTTCTTTTTTCATCCATTCCATCCAAGTAATAACTCCAACTCAAAATAGTAAAACAGATAAATAGAGCATGAACGATGTACTTGAGTTTTTTCTTCTCTCTCTCCTCTGTCTCTTTCTTTTGAAAGACTCCGTCCTCCCATCTCTCGCCTGCGATGAACGCGCGTCAATGTTGTGTTGACGGAATAAAGTAAAAGTGTTTTCTCATATCAATATTATATCGTCTGGACGAAGTGACATTGCGAAGAAAAGTGAAATTAATCGCATGCTATTCTGTTTATTATGTAGGATGTACTTACAAGTGACCAGTGCACGAATAAACGGAAAATGGTTGCTTACTTTCTGAGAGAGGTTTAGTTTCGCCCGATGTACTCGGTTACAATTAGATAGCCACACAATCTCTCTTGTATAGATCTCTAAACTTTCAAGTTGTGCGGAAGGGGAAATTCATCCGTGGGGAATCATTTAATCAAACGAAAAAAGAGTAGCAAACATTCGTATGTGTATTTAAATTTGATAAGGCTGAATAGTTCCTTAAATTATGAGTGAGTTTAGTGGGTATAGCAGTGACGTAGATAGAATTTTGTAATGGGAGGGGATAGCGGAAAAAAACAAACGAAATTTGTTGAAATCCAATTATAAATTAACACAAAAAGTGCTATTTAGAAAGTCAGTATGAGAGAGACGATCTATGCTCCTAACCCCCCCCCCCATACCCACGCTACTGGAAGGTACTCAGAAATGACACTTTGATGTATGGTCTACGTTTTAAAATGTATTCTATGTAAAGGACATAGAATACGTAGGATATGTAAAACAGCAATGTTATCACTGTTATTATGGTACTGATAAGCTGATAACAATTTTAATGAAATTTGATTTTCTAATCACACAGATACATATTCATTAAAAAACAATATATTCCCGCGAAAGGTGGGGTCTGGTTGGCCGAGTAGATAGCGCGCTGGTTTGAGAATTCAGAGGTGTCTGGTTCGAGCCCACGTAGCAACTCGCTACATTTCGACCCAGACCGGTTTTTTGGCTAGACGAGGAGAGGGCTAAGGCAGCCCTAACAGTCTCCTCGGCTTTCTCGACGTCTCTGAAGTAATGCTCGAAAGGGCGAATTCCGGAGCTCGGGCTGAGAGGAAAATTAGAGAAGAGGTCCCGCAAAAGTTACCTACTTGAAAATTATCATTCACATAGCAGTAGCGATCCTGGAAAACAGGGGAGCAAGGAAAGCAACTGCACGCTGGAAAAATTTATGAAGGCCTTCCTCTCCCCGAAAAATTGCTATTGAATGCGAGTTCGTCCGTATTAAGCACATAAGATTATTTAGTAGTCGTAGGTGAAAGTAGTTCGAATACTTGATTCAAATTAATCAATACTATATGTGTACGTGCCCTAGAAAATATCCCACTTCGTCGATATGGAGTTATCGGTATGTGGGGGGGGGGATTAGGTGACCGCAACTGCAAAATGAGATCTGGATGAGTCTTTTGGCACGAAAATTGGCTGAGGTACGCCCTCTTAAAGGTGGAATGCTAAAAGAAAACCTATTTCGGAGAAAATCAACTTTTTAACTAAAGAAATACGAAAGAACCGAAACTGAGATTATGAACTGCTTGTCAAGTATGTAAATATACAGATCATATTCTGAAAGTAGAGTCGATTTGTTACAAAACAAGACCTTGACGAGCTTTTTAGCATGAAAATTCGCTGAGGTACACCCTGGTGAAGAAATACGAGAAAAAACCTATTCTATGAAAATTGATTTTTTACATAAAGAAATGCGAAAAGCGGTAGAACTACAGGGCTTCCCAAGATCGACCAGGTAGGAATTTTTCTAGAGCACATACACATATACCAATGATTATTAATTGTATCTCACCGCTACCTCATCCCCTGAACCAATTTCAGTAATAACGTTTTGTTTTTCTCTATTTTGCTGAACGAAAACACGTTGGAAGGTACTAAAAATGTCCTGCCCCCATTGAAAACGTACAGATCACCCCTACCACATTCATTCTTCAGAAAGAACAGAACCAACCCACTGCTTACTTTCTTAGTAGTATTAATATGGAGTACCAAATGCAACAATGTAAATTAAATACTTATTGTCTCGAATAAATGGAACATAATATGTGGTCGTCCACGAGAAAAAGGACATAGTTGTCGATCGCAGTTTTGGCGCTACAGCCAATTTTGTAAAAATGAGTGAAAAAATCGATTTTGAGATTATGACCGATTCTAATAGGAAAACTTGTGGTTTTTGTCACAACACTGTATGTAGCTTCGTTCTCGCGCAGTGCTGCCAACCAAGCTTGTTGAAAAATCCCAGGATTCTTCGTAAAAAATCATGAGATTTCCCAAAGAATCTTGAGACAAACATTTTTGTGTTTTCTGTGTTGCTCAACAATAAAATGTTTAATGACTCATCACATTTGTTGTTCTACCCCCTCTACCTTGGCGAGGGAGGGGGGTCTGTTTGGCCGAGTCGATAGCGCGTTGGTCTCGGAATCCGGAGGTCCCGGGTTTCAGCCCACGTAGCAACTCGCCAGATTTCGACCTAGGCCGGTTTTTCGGCCAGAAGGGAAGAGAGCTATTGTCCTTCCACGCTAAGAAGGATCTGACGTCACAAACCGTTTCAACACTATGCAGCTGATGCTGCGAATGAAATTTTGTGTTACACATTTTCATTAATAATTTTTCAAAAACTGGCACACTAATTATTTTTAATTAAATAATACATATTTTGATGCTGTAAATGAACGTACATACAAGTACGCATGTGAGAGGGAACACCTGCTCGATTCACCTGAACAGTGTAAATCTCTGCCTTTTCCCATCCCCGCAGCCGTTGAAACGTCTACAGCAAACTGTGATGTCAGATCTTTCTTAGCGTGGAAGGACTATAAGACAGCCCTAACAGCCTCCTCTACGTCTCTGAGGTAATGCTCGAAAGGGCGAATTCTAGGGCTCGGGTTGAGAGCGCTGCGTCACCTCACGGACCATGATGAGGAGGTGGGGTAAGTGAAGAGGAAGCGCGTCCGGCTGTGTGGGACCTGAACTCCCAGTGAGTGCGCGGGAAACGCGGACCTCGGTCAGTAGGGAACCCCATGGTGGCCCTTGGAGGACGCGCGTACCGGTTGCGGCATGGCGAAATGGAAGCTCGGGCCCGGCCTCAAAGCTCCAAGCGTCCCTCCAGACACTGATGCGATACTCGAAAGGGTAGTTTCCGGAGCCGGGGGTGCGGTGTTATAAGCCACTTGGCACGCGTGCATCGCCATACGTCCTACCACACCACCCGCTCCACCTTCAGTTCTGTCGACAATCCTAAAAATTTTCCTTTTTCTTTTCACTTTTGTCCTTGCATACTGTGAAGAAGAGAGAAGAAAGTTTCATTACTTACGCCCTTTTCCTAGAACATTTCGATGCCATTAAGGGCCCTTTTCTTGCGATAGGTCACATATGTATTTACGCATTTATATTGCTGTGTAAAATCTGAGTGATTATTACTCCCATAAGATTAGAAATTTTCCATTTCCAAATTTTGAAAGTGAAAAATTTGAAGAAGATTCACTCAATTTTATGTAAATTCTTGAGAACTCTTGAGATTTTGTCTCACCTCAAAACCTTGAAATCTCAAGATTTATCTTGAGGTTGGCAGCAGTGTTCTCGCGTGAGATCGAAAAAAGTGTCTCGAGAAAAGGGGACATGGATGTCGAGTCCGGTGTTACCAGATCACAAATTCTGTTGGCAGAATTCAGAAGTTATATTCATTATTTGAATATGAGAACTTGGATACTTGGAATAATTTTTTGACGCTAAAATTTTAGAATCACATATTAGTGGCAAATTCTTAGGTGCTCTCGTGCTCGAGCACCATACGGGACAATTCCGTGTGGTGCGGAGCACCACACAAGCACAGGGCATAAATTTTTGTTTTATATTTAAAAAAAATTAAATCCATTATTAAAATACAATCTAAACTTAAATTTGAAAACAGAAAAAAGTAAGGAAATCTGGTGAAATTGAATTGAAATTATGCCACACCATCACATAGCCGCACAATCTCTATAATTCGGACTTGTCAGGAGCAAACTACGGAGCCCTGTTAACGCATGCCAAAGAAAACACCTCGGGGCATCATTTCGGAACGGCTCAATTTGGGAGGTGGTCTGCAGAGAAATTAATTTTCAAAGCGTTTTCATGAAGTAAAAAAGTGGGACCATTTTGAAGAATGGAAAAAAAGTAGGTTAGCAACGACTAAGTACTGTCAGAGATTGGGTTTAAGAAAGAATATACCCACGATTTCTCATACCGCGGACAGGTAGAAATTATTAGCCAAGTTCAGAGGAATACAAAAAGATATTACCAATTGTTGACAATTTAAGATAAGCCTTGACTCGGATTTCTCAGTTGCTAGCTGAACGACGATGCCGCATTCGTTGCGATCTTAATCAGCCTTACCCTATTCGCTTTGAGTCGAATAACGAATATTTTCTTCACTTGTTTTTGGAATTGAAAAATGACAGAGTTCGAACTCCATAAGCATTGATGATCAGGGTTTAGTCAAGATATAACGATAAATTTCGATATACTGAAACTTATACTCTGGAAATCTTCCCACATGTCTGTGAGGTCAAGCGATAGAAAGACTTTGGTGTATACAGCATTCTCAACAGAATGAGATGTATTCATTTATTCGCTATTCTTAATTCAGTTGTCTTGAATAATAAAAAAAACTATATGGATGTCTCAAATACACGCCTCCCTTTGATTGTAAAAGTAGGCAATTCTTCCTGGCAATAGTATATATGTTTGTATATTTTACATTTTAAGGGGTGAAGATGCAGACATTTGAAGAGCAAATTCTTTCTGAGCGTTGGTAACAGATGAACTTATGGGACTTTTTGGTAATAATGAAAGATAATCAATTACAGAATTTATTAGAGAAAAAAAAAATAAATAAATAAATAAATAAAACAAGCCTCTGAATCTGGCGATCCGATTCCCTCCAAAAAATACTCCTCGACTTCACTTCTACGTATTTTAGTTTTTTAGTTTGAAAATTCAGATAAATTGTGATTTTCAAATTCTTATCCCAACATTTGATTTTCCAGAAATTACCAGGCCTGTAACCAGAGCGCCGTGAGCCATGCTTTCTGGCCGTTTTGTTTACACCTATCGACATTTCCTAGTAATTCTGAAAAAATGGCGGTGAAAAAAGAACTTTAACCGTTATTTATTTATTTTTTTTTTAAGTACCTGTAAATTTTTTGAGCGCTGATTACAATAGTATCTATGTATTCAAATTTTCAAACTCGAAGACTAAAATAGGAAGATGGGTGTTTTTGAAGAATATGACGGGGGAAATTCTTCAGGGTGAGTCCCCGGCTTGCGTCAGCTCACAGTTTGTGTCACAGGCATCTTTAAAAAGCTGCTCTAAGCAGAGAGGGAACCCAATAATTTTTACAGGACTAGGCTACACTCTCTTGTCGACTATAAGCTTCAATTTCCTGAGCCCAGGCCCTTTTGACCCTACGATACAAACTGGAGAAATCAAGAAATTGAGTATTTCAACTTCATATTACGTCTGTTTCACGCGTTTTCATCTACTTCTCGAATAACTTAAGGTTTTTCCTATGTAATACAACTCGAATATCTATTCCTGTATTTCACCTCATGCCTACCTTGACTTCATCAATTTTGAAACTGAAAATTGTTTAACGTGACGCAAACCGGGAACTCACCCTACTATAAAAAGTTGTTGGATCTAGAGGACGAGTTTCCAAAAATATGAAAATTTATTTGCAGTTTTTAATTGAATTCGGGTTTGTGAACACTGTTGATACAATCGTGATTTCTTTTCCGAGTCTATTGCAATCGCTTTTTCTTCATTTTTTTAAGGTATTCGCCGCAGCGCAGCGCTGCAAGCACTCTATTGCAATCGAAATGTCATCATACGAGTATTTAACAGCGAATTGAGAACTGACCTGACGTTCATTTTGTAGTTCATCCCCGGAACACATTTAGCGCTATTGTTGTTATTTTTTTTAATTATGACTTTTGTGTTTTCAAAATCAGCTGGAAATAGGAATGCGTGATCATCTGATCATGCAGTTTGCGATCATCCGCTAGGTGGCGAAGCTTCGTTATCCAAAATCGAAATCTTTTCAAGGCAAGTAGAGAGCTGAAAGGCGAAAAAAAAAACGAAATCAGAAGCCAGTAGTATTTTTTTTTAAAGCTAAGTACGAAACAGAAATATTTATGCAACCTTTAAATGTCCTTGAGGGAGGCCGTTTCTTTTCTGAAGTCTGATCCAGTTAAGAAACATAACTGCCTACCCGCAATATACAGTGAAACCTCCATAAGTCGAAACTATATAACTCGAAAAACTCTGTAACTAAAACTGATTTCCCTGGAAACTTTCATAACACACAATGTAAAATGAAAGTAAGTCAGAATCGAAATGAAAATTCTGTGCCGTGAGAGGGAGGAGACTCTATAAGTCAACCGTTGTCATGCATTAGTATCTACAACTCGAAACATGACGTGGAAGAGATTCTATAAGTCGACCGTTGTCGTAAAATTAAACTGTATAACAAACAAGCAGCTAGCTGCTGGAAAAGGGTCGGCTCTCAACTGAAAAATTAGAGACTAGCCTATCTCTTATTGGCGGTCGTTGGAAAAGATATCAAGAAAAAGACCTATTGGTAATCATGTTTAAGGTCTTTTGTTTCCGAATATAAGAGCTGATAGATGAAAGGTAATTGGGACGACACTAGACACTACATACACGTGTACACTAACAGCACATGGTAAGTTCAAAATGCTTTAGACTGCGAAGCTGCAGGCTCTGCAAACATTCGCACTTCGACCATCTGGTCGAAAATTTCATCCGATTTCTAATTTCTGAAGAGCAATTGATCGACAGATAAAGACCAACACTACTCCTAGCCGACTCTAAAAACATCAAATGATTAGTGTACAATTATACATTTATAATTAATCATGAAATAATCGAAACAATGTAATTCAGGAATGGTAACGGCTTCGACGACCCTAATAAAAACTTTCAAAATACCCGATCAACGCAGAACAACAGAACACACCACTTATTCGAAAACACCCAACGATAATGAGAATTCCTTTTCCATAAATTATTCCGTTTAATGCGTTCAGAATACATTTTCCGTTTTAATGTGTTCTATGTGGTGATCAAACAGAACACTAAACATAAACACTAATGCTGACCATTGACAGTTCGACTGCATCGAGTGTTGTGTTAATTGCGTTCAAGTGTAAAACTCCCAATCCCAACTTAAAGCCTCATTCACACTAGCGTTTAACTCGCTGCGAATGAGCGTGCAGCGAGTAGCGAATAAAGTTAAAACTGTTCAACTTTATTCGCTCCACGCTGCGCTAAAAGCTTTTTTGCAACATTCTCACTTCGACCATCTGTAGAAATGAGGGTTGTATTGCGCTGTGATAACCAAAGTAGACAATCGGTGCTACTAGTGTCACTAGGTACGAACTAATATAGAAATACTGGAGAAGAAAATTGAAATTTCGATTGCAATAGGCTCGGCTACTAGTAGCCGACCCTAAAAATTATGTCAAAAATAAACAGGTACACATCTTAGCTTCATGTTAACGCAGGACTGTATGAGGAAGAGGAAAAAAACTTTGTAACTAAAAAACTTAAAAATATATTGATCTCTAACTCGAAACTATTCAACTCAAAAAACTGTGTAAGACGAAATTAAATTGCTTTCCCTTCAATTTCGACTTCTGGAGGTTCCACTATAAATCAATATATGGATATTTTGAAGTTGGAGGGGAAGGACGAGTTCAAGAACACGTTATCAGTGCCGTGAAAAAATTATGTTTCTTAACTGAACCAGATTTTAGGTACACTTCTGCTGAAGCTGATACAAATACAAAAACTCTGTCAAACAGTAAAAGTCAGCAAAGTTTTGGCTTTCAGGGTATCGATTTCGCCTCTAGCTTACAGTTCTGCATTCTGCTATTAAAAATACTATTTTTTCGGCTCAGTTTCTAGCCTATCTTTTGAGAATAAAGCTAGATATTGACTTTAACTTATCAGCTAGTTATCAGCTACGTAGCGTCGATTTTTTTTTACGAGGGTGAAACGCAAAATAGTCGTATTTGTATTTTTGGCAATTTCCGTAAAATTGACAAAATTTATGTAAAAAGAAAAACAAAAAAACGCGATGAAGACATGAAACATGTAAAGATATGCATTTTGGCCCTCAACTATGTAAAATACGCAACATGAAATGGGGCTCAAAATGTAGGGATTTTTCTAAACCGTAAACACTTTTCATTTCTTTTGAGATTAGAGATGATCTAAAAAATATGCATTTGCATGTTTATGAGACAAGTTGGTTCCGGAAACTGAACTGGATCCAAATATTGTACGTTTCTAAGTTTCAGATTCATTCCGCGTTTTTTTGAACCGGTTGAAATAAATTTTTTATTATTTAATGAAATCATTGACAATTAGTTCTTTTTAAGGCTTCTAAAACCCTGAATTCTGAGTTATTATGAAATAAAACACTACGCGAGATACCAACGAATTAACGCAAGTCCAGGCGATGAACAGTACTAGCTACGGTGCGAATCAATCATGTAGTGCAGAAACCACGTAAGTCCAGCACATTGAAACTCCGCCCACAAAGATATTGCGTAAATGTGCGGAAATTTGTGCGACAATATCTACCCATTACTAATGCATCAAGTGTCATACAATTTTTTCCGCAGAGACCACGTTAGAAGGCTGTAAACTGTTTTATTTTGTTCCCGAAAAGTTCAGCTTTTTGGACTTACGTGGTTTCTGAAATATGCGATTCATTTATCATACATTCAGTTCTCTGAAAATACGTTTAACTGCAGGTAGCTGAATGGGAGTACATTTTTTTTTTTTTTTTTCAAATCAGGAATCAACTATGCATAATTGACACCTATGTATTCACCGTAGCAATGAATATAATCAAGTTACATATTTACTGGACTACCAGAATGTCATTTACTGGTCATGCTCGGGTCAGGGTAAATGAATGAGGATTTTGTTCGGTCATCAATACGCGGCTCGCTTTAGATTAGTCACTTTTCTGAGTCATTTTTAGCCACGGGTAAATTTCGGTGATTCACGCTCGTAAAGTAAGTATATACCTTCATGGATACAAAAATTCCTCTATCTGTCTGGTGTAATTTGTGGAACTGGATTTCGGCGACATAGGCCCATATTAACGCATCTATTGTGGAGAAGTAATATGCGATCATCAGCACGTTGATCACCTTCGGCGGCTGAAAAATGTCAGGCCCAATTACGAAAGCGGCCCAACAAGACGAACAGTCGGTAAATGTACCTAGTTATGAAGTACATATTTCGTGCGATTTTAGCGCATCCCATTTGCCGCCACCGTCGTTTCGATTCATTTTTTTTATCGAGAGAAAATAGCCTGCCACTTTTACTTTTCATGACTGGGAAGAAAAAAAAGTTTCGAGTGACGAATTGGCAAATGCACAAAATAATTTCTCCGGCACATGCAACTGTGTATGAGCAATACAAAATAAGGTGGTTTTAAATCTTGCTATCGAATGATAGCCCGCGTGAGAAATATATTGTATATTTGTTGAAAGCGAAACGTGCAATTAATTTTATAATGGAATTAAAATTATCAGGGTCCGCCTCGTTGCCACTTTTCCTTTCGAAACTAGTTTTCACTTTCTACACAAAAAGCGGTTTGAAGCGAGCGTCTTTTACGATATGCTAGCTGGTGTGTGTACGCGTTCGCATGTAACATATTGAAAGGTGTACGCAAATTTTCGCGTTGTATCTTCCGTCTCGTGATATAATACGAAGTTGCTGGTTGATATCTCGTTACCGAAAGTTGCGTTGTAAAAATGAGAACTTGAAGTTTCGGTAGGTGTACCTAATGTAGTGATACGTTGAGTCTATATATATGTGCTTCAGGATTGATTATAACATTCGGTCTGCGTCGGTTAGTGTCAATAGCTCTCGAAAAGACACTCTGATTTCAATAATAGACGCTGGAGTGTTCCTTACTCTACAGGGTGTCTCAAGTACATGTCCTGCCTTCAATTGGGTAAGTAGGCAACTCATCCTGATAACATGTAGATATATTTGACTGCTCGTACATTTGAAGGGGCAAAGATACAGATATGTTAAGAAAGTAGAGGGGTTATATTCTGTCTGGCGCAGTCTAGCTCAATCGCAGATTTCTCCTTTTTTACTCAATTTTTGATCAAGTATCCTAATTGTCAATTTCCATCAATTTTTAATCATTTTTCTTAAGTTTTCAAAAAATATTGGATTTTTAAAACCATTCTCTTCTTACATATCTCTCAATTTTAGGTTACCAAATTATTGTATCCTAATTCCTTTATTTTCTATATTTTCTTTCTAGCGCAGTTATGATTCCCCCATTTCCATTTCCTATAGAATTAAAGAAAAAAACTCGAATTTTCCAATGCGAATATTTACTGGTATTCTGAAGGAAGATAGACTGTTTTCTCTCATTTTTTTTCCTCAAGCCTACATATCAAAGTTATATCAACTATTCATATTTTCTTCTAGCGTTTAACCAAATCTCAAGTCCATCTTTTTAAATTTTTTAAAAGCCTAAATATTTGACAAATTTCCCCAGTTATTTATTTTCAAACAAAATCTCTCATTAATAAAATATTTATACTTTTACCTTATTTCTGTACCATGTTACCTTACTTTACCATACCTTATTATCTTGCCTTACCTTACCATACAATATAGAAACATAAAATTTCATTATAATAAATGGAAAGTCAAATAAAAAGATACATGCCCTCCAAAGTTGAGCTAGAAGGTCTAGATAGAATAATTTAATTGGAAGAATTAATTAAAAATGAGGAAAGTAATCTAGAAAGAATAATTCAAGCTATAGATGGATTAAAAAGTGTAAATAATAATATGAAGACTACAATAAAACAATTTTTGATAGCTCTACAGCAAATTAGTATGACTTCAGATATTTATAAATATGCAAATTTTAAAAATCAAGAATTGATGGAAACACTACTTGAGGGAGAAAAAATATAAGAAAATCATAAAATCTCAAGCTGAGACACATAATGATAATTCTGGAATTGAAGAACTGAATAATGTTTTCTCAATAATTATTATAGAATCTAAAGAGAAAAAAATTATCAAAGTATATGAAGAAAACTTTGAAAGACATTAAATTTCATGATATTTTAAACCTGTATTTTCAGAAGTAAGGTACTAAAGAATTAACTGCTGAAGAATTGAGAAATATAAAATCTAATCCTAAAAAGGGACCTAGATTTAATAATATCAAGAAAATAACAACTGTACATGTGCCTAGCCTAAATAATGATGCTACTATTATCCAACAAAATTGAGAATGCGTAGGCATGGACCTACTCATGCTGGTTGCATTAGAAAGCTTTAGTTTCATATCTCTTGTAAGTGCTATTGGATATTTTTCAACATACACCTATTCTGTTAAGATTTCATGTCGGATTTGAGAAGGTTTTATGTCTATTTTGTGAAGGTTTATTAATTGAACTTAATTCAGTGTAATTTGGACATAATTTGAATGTAATTTAAACATAATTTAAACGTAATTTGAACGTAATTTAAAAATAATTTGAACATAATTTAAAGATAATTTGTAACGTATTTTGACAATGTTTTGGGAAGGTTTCTGGTTGAATTTGAAGAATAGCGAGTCAGAAAAATCAGTTATAAACCAAAAACTTTTAAAAAAATAATAAATTATGTTGAATATATTTTGGGAAGTTGATTTGTGAAGGTTTTATATCTGTTTTGGACATATTTTGTGAAGGTTTATTTTAAACATAAATTAGAGATGATTCTTTTGGATATATTTTGTGAAGGTTTATTCATCAAATATAAATTTGAACGTAATTTTAACATAATTCAGACATAATTTGAACCTAATTTGGATGTAAATTGAACGTAATTTAATTCAGATGTAATTTGAGTCTAGTTTAGACGTATGTTGGGAAGATTTTGGGAAGGTTTTATGTCTATTTTAGGAAGGTTTGTGTTCATTTTAGAAATGTTCTTCTTACATTATTGTCTAAATAAATTTCTTCTTAAAAAATTTTCTATATAAATCAGAAGAATGAATCTATCTAAGAAAATTGTTTCAATTTGTAAGACAATGCAAGATGAGGATTTACTTTCAGCTATTGATGCTGGAAAGCTTTGTCTGTGTACAAAATAAATTCAAAAAAAGTGATGATTTTGGTAAAAATCAATATTGGTGTAAGACATGTAAAAATGTAATAATGAAAATACATAATGATGAATTAAAATTAGTTGATAAACAGTGTGAATGTGGGGGTAAATGAATATAAGAAGTTATAATACTCATTTGAAATCAAATTATCATAAAATGAGATTAGAAATGATGAAAGAGAACAATTTTAAACTGGTCACAGAAAATAAATTTGTTATTAAAAAAATTTTCTATATAAATAATAGAAATTATTCTCCTACATAAAAATGATTACTAGAAATCAGATCATCGTAAGTGTTATAAAAAATGAAACTGGAAGACGAGACACAAATATTGCTCAATGGATTCAGTTTTTCAAAGTGCATAACTTCTATGCAAATAAAACTATAAGACAAATACGTAGAACACTATTTGAGAAAGTATAGGATAGATATAGCTTTTAGAGGAAGGAAAGTAACCTCAAAAATAAGAGATCTGTATTTTTTATTATTGCAAAAAATAGGACAGTCCACATTACCCAAACCAAATAGAATGCAAATTACTTTTACATTAACAAAGGATGAAATAAATACTTGGTTGACTGGAACTCCATTTAAGTTTGAAGGAGATATATTTGGATCAAATAATGGAAGAGAGAATAATTTAAAAATTAGACCTCGTTTTGTAGATGAAGATTTTGCAAGCAGACATGCACAATTTGATATTGAAAATGAATGTGGAATAGAAGACTTTAAGGAGTTTTTAGATATATTATGAAGAAGCCTACTTTTGGTCTTCTCAAAAAATGGTTGAAAATGCATGATGGAATCAGAGCTAATTTTTGTGTAAGTGCAACCTATGAACGGAGAGGTCATACAGAAATTATTCAGAGTGAATAAATGCATTTACAAACTGAAAATTATACATTTCTTCGTGAATCTAACTAGGATGAGATATATGAAAATGTTACTAATGATATATCAACCATCTTTCGTTTTTCGCTCCTCTGTAGGGACGGCTTGCGTCTTTTCGCTCATTTTTCATAATTTTGGATTTTTCTAAGTTAATTTTTAGTCCCACTTTAGCCCCTTAGGTGGTCATTATTTACTCTCAGAGGTATTTTTTTCTGAATTTCCTCTGATTCGTCTCCTGAGTTGGTTCCAATAAATAAATAAATAAATAATTTAAAACAACAACAACAACAACAACAAAAAACTGAAAAGTTTCAGGTCGATCTGATTAGAGGAATCCGCTTATTGAAAAACCGTTTTCGCGACTTACTCTTAAAGAACAATCAGAAATTATTAAACTGAGCAAAAGAGAGGTTGTTCGAGTTTTACTAGACATTGCCTTGTATCGTAATATGAAAACATTTTGTGGTTAACCAGTTGTGAAGATTGTGGAAAACTGTTTTGTTGGCCATATATATTCAGGGACGTACTGATAGGAGAGCGTAACTTCCACCTGTAAGAATTTTTCACTCAGCAGTTAATAAAATTTACAATTTCAATCAGGCGGAGTTGGAAAAATCCAACCAGTCAAAAGGTTTTTTTTCTGATTTAAAAATTGGAAATTGAGTTGCAAAACTGGAAAAATCCAACAAGTCAAAAGTTGTTTTTTTTTGGTTTGATACTTAGTAATTTTGAGTTGAGTTAGTTGAAACTTTCACAATTAGTTCAGGACATCCTCTGGAGTGTCAAACTTTTCACCATAGGCATCTCTTATAATGTCCTGAGAAATTATATCTTTCTCATTTTCATGATACAGGGACGAAACTCTATGATGATCCATCCCCTGAATCTTGAAACAATAGGGACCATATCCAAGAGGGGGAGTGACTTTAGCTCCAAATGATACAAAAGATAAAGCATTGTTATACTGCCTAATGTTCTCTCGGAAGTTCTTTGCTGCATCATCATTCCCTGTGAATAACTGGATCATTTCATCAGGCATATCTCCGAGAGGTACTTTGATTTTTCCATCCGAGCAACATAATGTATAACGGCCATTTGAGTTTTTCTCTAATTTGAAATAAGAAACATTACAATAGTGACACTTTTCAGATATTGTACCTATAGAGAAGCGATTGAACTGGAGAGTACTGGAGTTCATGGCACATTTATGTCAGCTTGAAACACATTTTAGTTGGCATTTTAGTTGACTTCTCACGTAATTTCATCTTTGGCGCGGGTGGTTGTCTGTCTACACCAGATCTAATGCACTGTAATGACCATAGTATCCATCACCTGTATAGAGTAAGTGAAATACTCTCTTTCCCTCTTCATTATTAATGCAATAATTTCATCTCTTCACCATCACATGAATATTGCACTTAAACAAGTGGGATGCCGCTACCAATTCTACATTTCTACATGACCTCCATGAGTACCACTCTGCAGTATATAATGTTTGTAGTTGTTGCAGACTGTATAGAAATTTTATATAGATTTGTGACTGTAACAATAGCGTGAGAGAAATCATCCCAATGATTCGGGATGTAATTCACAATAGATTTTCTAATAAGATGAAAGTATCGTTGATTCTTATGTATGCAATATGACAGTGCCCTAAACAGGCAGTTACCATCACCAAGAATAAATACCACAGAAAATGTACCAAGCCCATCCTGAGCCGCACACACTTTACACATCACACTACCAGAACTCGGCACCTCCTCAACTGGGATTCGTCGACTGTTGGTGGTTTCAGGGCCACACGTCACAGAAACAGCCTCCTCCACACAGAGTCGCCGTTTTTTGGTGGCTGAAGGGTCACATATCATATCAGAATTTTCACTATCCATCTTTCAATTTTCACTTATTCGTTTAACACGCTTTGTCTTTCTACCAACACCCATATTAAGATGCAAACAATATACTAACACAAATTATAAATCAAAAGAAAAAATATTAAGAAGTCACTCAGAAGCACAGTCGGATCACCACTAACTGAAAAGCTGATGAGGAGTACTTTATATAGGCACAGTGTCCTCATTTGATTGGCTAATGCTAAAAGCCAATCCGAATGCAGTATTTTATTTGTGTATGGAAATGTGGTTTTATATGATTGGATAATGCTGAAAGCCAATCAGAATGCAGTATTTTATTTGTGTATGGAAAGGATTTGAGTGATCAAAACAGCATATGAAAGCGGTTGTTTCACTGAGTGTTCTTAGACTAAGATGAACTTTGTAGGTCAAGTAGTTCGTGAGTAATGGACAAATGAGTGGAAGAAATGCGTGTGAGTAGTGAGGTTGAGTTGGTTGTTACCTCATAACTCTCCTCAGACTGAACGGTTTTGAGTGATCCAAAAAGATTCATAAGGAGTTTGATTCATCGATTGTTTTAAGACTTAACCGCATGATAATAGGGCCTAGATATAGGTTGAACTTCTAACCAGTTTCAACTATTTAATATAGTAATGGAAAATTCAAATGAACAGTTTAAAGATTTGCCGACTACCAGATTATTGCGGGGGAGGCTGTTTCAACCTCCCACACCCCTATCTATGAGAGGAAATATAGTCATTTAGCTAGTCGTATTGGTCCATTTTTTCCCCTTTTTTTTTTCTTTTTAGTCAAACGTAAAACTACAAAGTTTGCTTCATTTATCGTTTTACTCTTTTCGAGTGAAAACTATACCCTTTAAAAAATCGTCTTTCGTTTGACGCCCCGGGCAGCCTCTCAAAATCCGCCACCTTGGGCTGAAGCCCCTTCATCCCATGCCTAAATATGGGACTGAAGAGAATTACGAACTTCTCAGTTAAAAACGACGAACAAATGACAGTGTATTACTGCACATGATACCATAATATACACGAGCTTAGTAAAACCAGCACGATCACCAACCAATAAAGCAAGCATAATGTGTAAAATTCCATTCCTCCAAACCTGCTACTGCTATACCATCATATCACAGATATTTCCGTTTTTGCCGCCACTTACAATACACTGCACTGATTTCGAGACGAAGACGGGTTTCCGTGTGTAATTTTCGGCTATTGTTTTTATATTGTTACGAGGTAAAAAAACATACAAAAAAAATTTATTGCGTTAAATAGAATGAGAATGAATGATTCGGTCACTGAGAGCGTTATTTAATGAATGAATTAACGGAGCCCGCGACCACCTTTCGGTGTTCGTATTAGAGCGGGATCAGGGTCACGGAATCGTATAAAAATGCTTGCAGAGAATGCAATCAAAGAGGAGGTCACGTACTCATGTACGCGTGCGACCGAAAGAATCTTCTTCCGCCTGTTTATACGCGTGAACTCACGCCTCGACCGCGAATAAAGGCTGTAACTTGTAGGATTAACCAACTTAGGTAACCGACTGCGTGTAAATTACGCATGCATGATGAGCCATATTGCTGTACAATTTTCACGTTCGTTCGTTCATCCAAATGAAGAGAAACGTGAACACTAATCATTTACTAGCTTCGACTGGAGACAATTACAGCCGTATCGTTTCAAAGTTGTCAATAATTTTAAACAGTACTAGGGGGCTTCGCCCCCAGGCCGCTTCACGGCCCAACCCCCCTGCCGTCACTCGCTTAGCTCGTGCCGCCGCCATAATCCTCAGTGTGTGGTCTGAAACTTTTGTTCCTGAGTTGAGATTTGCTTTGTGCTTCTTTTGCTCCCCCTCTATCAGCAGTCCTCAATCTTCCACCATGAACCCTCTTCCATCCTTTCTTCATCACGATCCTCCTCCTCCTCTTCCATCACGACCCCGTCATTGACCATGGTTGCTCTCCACCTCCACGGTCACACCTCAACAGTCGCAACCCTCCTCAACCACAAACTCCTCCCCCACAATGGCCATAGTCCTCCACCTAGTCTCCCCTGATCACCCTCTTCCACCACGAGTGCCCTCCATTAGGACCACGTCCTTCGACCACCCCACACCACTGTGGCCTTCATCAAGACCTCTTCACCCATCACTACGACCTCCCCAATGGCGGCCTTAGTCCCTCTCTACAGCATTCCCCTTCTGCGGCTCCATCGTCCTACGGCCTCCTCGCTCAACCACCACGAAGATCCCCTCCACCACCATGACCAACCCTCCTCCATGAGAACCCTTCCCTTCAAGACCACATGCCCGGGACCAGAACCTTCTGCACCAGGGCCTTCATTCGCCTTCCCGGCCGCCTCTCTCACCAAGGACTTCCTTCTCCATCAGGACCTCTTACACACCATCCCCCCCGAGACCTTTATCTTCCTCTACAGTCCCCGCCACCGCCGTGGTTTTCCTTCCTTTCAGGAGCTCCCTCTTCCACCATGAGTACCTCTTACACCCCCGGGCCTTTATCTACCAAAATTTGACTGCCCCTCTAGGATCCTCACCCACCACTACCTCCTCCTTCCTCAATGGCCACCCTCTCCTACCAAGATTTCCTCCGCCATGAGGACCTCTCACCCACCACTACCCCCTGGGCTTCATCTCCCATCAGAGCCCCTGTCCTCACTATGACCCTCCAACCCCCTTGAAGATCCATGACCATTTACCCAGGAGCTCTCACAACCATGACCACCCCTCCCCTGAGCGCCCTTCTCCCTCAAGACCCCACCCCGCCGCCAGCCCTCCCGCACCACGGCCATTTCTCTCCAAGGTCCCCTCTCTCACCAAGGACTTTCTCCTCCACCAGGTCCTCATACTCCCGCCCCACCCAGGGCCTTCATCTTCATCCACAACCCACGCTCCCACAGGGGCTCTCCTCCCCCTTCAGGAGCTTCCTCCACAACCATGAACCCCCTCCTGAGGGTAGGCTACCCCTGGAAAATTCAGTAATTAAGGGGCTGGGTAGGCAACCGGCAGCGACTTGTGATCTTGAAGATTATGGGTAATTATGTCATTTTATGTCTTTTTGTTTTATTATGTTGGTTATGTCTTAAAACTTGGAGATCTTTTATGTTAGAACAGATTATGTCCTTGAAAGTAGCTGATCTGCCACTGCAATCTTCCAGGGGCTCTCCTCCCCCTTCAGGAGCTTCCTCCACAACCATAAACCCCCTCCTGAGGGTAGGCTACCCCTAGAAAATTGAACGATTAAGGGGTACGGTAGGCAACCCGCAGCAATTTGTGATCTTGAAGATTATGGTTAATTATGTCATTTTATATTATGTCCTTGAAAGTAGCTGATCTGCCCCTGCAATTTTTCTAAGCAACCAGCAGTGAGTTTTGTTTTCCAAGAGGGATGGAAGGGGGGAGTGGAAGTTTTGGTTTTTAATATATAGAGAGATTCCTTCTTACCAACTCCTATATAAGGTGTCTACCAGAAATCAGTTTTAGAATTCTGGGATTTTGCAAGACACTCCTGGGAAAAATTTGGGCGCAAAAAAATGCCATGTTATCCGTTCGAGTGCACTAAAGTTAATTTAAAAATAATTATTGTTTCAAATTCTTAAAAATTCAAGTAGGTTGAAGACATCTCTAGTCGTTATCGATCTGGACTATGCACAAAGCAGTCTTCATGTATCGGGGAAACAGTCCAAACTTTAGGGAAAAAATTGTTGCCAACACTTGTAAAAAATTCTGGGACCTTGGGCAATCTTCTATATATATTCACTCACATTTGCGCACATGAGCATACCCTAGTCTGAGAGGATAAGCTGGTGAGATGTTTTAGGAATACTTGAGAGGAACACACAACTTCCTTTACACATTAAGGTGGTCGTTATTTGCTCTTGATGTTTTTTTTTTTCCACTACATTTTCTCTGATTCGTCTCTTAAATTAGTTCCAATAAAATCAAAAAAAAAAAAATCGAAAACCTACAAAGTTTTAGATTGATTGAATTGAGAGAATCCGTGCCACAAGCTCTCTTTCTTTCTTATGGGAAAAACATGTGGAGTTTTGACTTTTGTTCCAAACTAAATTTCCCTCCTTTATTCCCCAGGACCAAGGCCCGTAAATTAAACAACGGAACATTTGATATCGGATTCAGCGTGTGACATTGGAAAATAAGTCTTTCGCTTTCAACTTTTAGATTTTAATAAAATGTTCAACTTTCTCAAATTTCAGGCCGAAATATCTTACACTTTTCAGCTTTGTTTCTACCTTTCGGATAACGTTCTATACTCAGCTTGAAATCTTCGACTTTTGACTGACTAGTTTCTGACAGGAGTCCAGGGGTACTCCATTTTCAGAAACGAAATTTGATTTTTAATTTGGGAAGATGGAGAAGAAAAATTCGCCGACAAATATTTTTTTTAAACTAAAAATTCGTCAACAAAATTTTTAAAAGATTAAAAATTTGCCGATTTTTTTTTAATCGAGATATTATTTTTTAATTGAAAAACTAAAGTAAATAAACAAACAAACAAAGTTCATCAAAAATGAAAAATTCAAATGAACAGTTTTAAAGCTTGCCGACTGCCAAATTATTGGAGGGAGGGCGCGGTGTTTCAACTCCCCGGATACCCCTAATAGTTTGAGGTCTGGTTGGCCGAGTGGATCGCGCATTGGTCTCGGAATCCGGAGTTCCCGTGTTCGATCCCACGTAGCAACTCGCCAGATGTTCGAGCTAGGCCGGTTTTTCGGCCAGAAGTGAAGCGGGCTAAGATAGCCCTAGCAGCCTCCCCGACGTCTCTGAAGTTAATGCTCGAAAGGGCGGATTCCAGGGCTCGTGTTGAGAGTAAATTAGAAAAGGTATCCTAATAGTTTCGTCCCCAACTCGTATAGTCCTTCTACATGCTGTAACCCATCTTTTCACTTTTCCTTCAGCTGTGTACATAGGCTCTCCCTCCTTATACGTTGTGTTACTTACTTTCTTCCTTCTTCCTCCAAATACCATTTTTACATTTTTATATGCCAAGTCTGTTTGTCCTTTATTCATAAACTCTTTTTTCTTATCACTTTTCCTCTCATCCATTCCTCCTTTGCCTTTTTTACACTCCCTCTTTATTTCATTCCTCAAACTTTGGTAAGCTAATCTACCTTCCCCATCATTTGCCTTCTTATATTTTTTTGGTTCATCCATCGTTCTGAGGATTTCCTCCTTCATCCATGGTTTCTTTTCTTCTCTCTTAGTTTTACCTAGATTTTCTTTTGCTGATTTCAATATTCCCTCCTTTATTTTACCTCATTCTGCCTCCGCACTTTTAATTTCCGGGTTTTTCAACTTGTAATCCTAATTCAATATCCTTTTGATATTTCCCTCTAATATTAATATTTTTCAAAATTTCCAAATTCCATCTTTATGCCTCTTCCGTTTTACCAAGTTTCTTCAATTTAAGCCTGCATTTCATTACTACCAAGTTATGATCACTGTCAATACTGGCTCCCGCATAAGTTTCACGGTCTAATATTTGATTCCTAAAACGTTGCTATGTTATAATATAATCAATTTGATATCTACCTTCGTTACCTGAACTCTTCTATGTATAACCTTCTTGTATAATGATTGGTAAATTGAGTATTTCGTATATCTAATTTAAGTTCGGTTCATTTTTTCCGTATGACGCATAGTTTCCTTGCAAATTCAATTTTTGGGTAGCACAATTAAGAAAAAATTGTAACTTGAAATTTTAAATACGATTTTCTTAAAATCATGTTTTTTGGAATGTAAACTTCAAACTTTCATAACTTTGCGATAAACTGAACTAGAGGTTTCGTTTTGAGCTCATTCGAAAAGAAATTGTATGCAGAATACGAATATGGATTTATCGTATTTTTCATAAATCTACCAAAATTCTCCATTTTCCTACACAACGTCACATGGGAAAATGACATCAGCATAAGAGGGCAGCTAGTTAATAATTTGAGGTACACAACCTTCTTATGCCAATAGCAAAGCAGAAACAGTAGAACTTCTGACACCAGTGGAAAACGGAAACATGGGCTCAGAACTTGATAGAAGTAAACCAAAAATTACGATTGTCGATCGATTAAATCATAATCGTCCGCAGCTGAGAAAAATGAGCGGATGCGAGATGGTGACTAACTGTATGTGGGTGATTCTCCGAAAAATGGACAATTCAACGTGGACAAAAAAAAAAAAAAAAAGAGGTTCCCTTTTCAAATTTTTTTCGTTGAAATCGATACTAAGGGTATTGAGAAACCATATTCCGGTACCGGCCAGGCTTAAATTTGATGGGGGGGGGGTAGAAAAAATGGTCGTCCACGTTGAAAGACAAATTTTTCACGTTTACATAGTGTGATAAGATGAGGCTGTACGATCACACAGCGGCACCGTGGGTTACAATCTCACGGATCACGGTTTTATGAAGTACCAAAAATTCATCTAGGAAAGTAGTCTCTGCAAGAAAAAGATTTGAAGGCTATTTCTACAGACTGCTTCTAAGTGTCGAAAGATTCACGTCCTTCAACGTGGATACAAGAAATACGCGAGTATCCACGTTGAATAATATTTCATGTCCACGTTTAAGGACAAAATCGCCTTTTTCCTTTTCCCATTGGATGAATATGCGGAGAATATTTGATACATGTTGCTGAATGTAATGTGGCCAACATTAGATATATTATTACGTTTTTACAAATTCCGAGCTGTAAATTCAATATGGCTGTTGATGTCCACGATGAAGGACACTTTTTTTTTTTTTTAGAAACATGATCTCTGCAATAAATGAGTATTTTAGTATACAAATTATCATTATTTCACAGAAGTTCTTACACAGCCTTCTAGAGGAAGTTATGAGGATGTTATATGAGCATTTGAGAGAAGTTTATGCTTATAGTGGAACCCTACAGAGAGGTTTGAAAATTATCCACGTTGAAGGACATATCTCTTCCTAGACACAACTTTGAGGCATTCTAAAGGTCACTTAACTTGGTTAGAAAAAGATTGTAAGACCTATACCGTGTTGCCTCAACTTACCTCTTCAACAATGGGAAACAGTAGTTCCTGGAAACTATGTATTAAACCCTTCCAGTGAGCAAAAAAAAAAAAAACGAAACTAGACCAGGTTGACACCCACGTTGATGGACATTTCAGGTGCATTTTCGATTTTCTAAGGATGTTCTGCTGAACTAGGGAGAGCTTTTACCACTGTCTCCATCAGAAGAGTTCATTTCCTCAATTTTGACATATTGCGCATAGTATTCTGATAATAAGTGGCAGAGTTACAGCCCATTTACATGAATTGTCCATTTTTCGGAGAATTACCCATGTACCTAGGAGCATTACTAACCAACGAAGATGATCCTGAATATAGCCCCGAATAAGAAATTAGAAAAACCCAAATGTCAAGGTCGGTAATGGTTCGTCTGCAGAGAATATGTTCCCATAAGGCAACGAAAATGCATCTTAACACTCTAAATGTTCCTGGTGTTTCTGAACGCGGCTGAAACACGAATGGTGAAGGTAGAGTACTATGAACCCGAGTAGCCCAGCCGTCATTCTTATCCTTACTTTTTCCGTTAACGTGCGAACGCATCGCGGGCGACAATCGAGGCTGCCCGCGAAGAAGATCGAGGTTGCACGGCGAATAAATAGATGAAAATGACGGTTCAGCGTACTCGGCCTTATAGAGCTCTAATGAAGCAGGAGAAAATATGGTGCTAGAAATGCATACTAAGAATCCCATGGTCGGCAAAGAAAACGTTCATCAGTTCTCAAAAAACTCAGTTTAGAGCGACGGTTATCCAACATAGATGATTCAAAGCGATGAAAACAGAGCTTGTGTTGACTTACCGTAAAAGGAAAAGTAGAAGATGAACGTTTCCGAGGTCGTTCTCGATCCATATGGACTGACCAAGTGAAGAGCTACACTGATCATCCACTTCAACAGAGCATAAACAGAGCAGAGGATAGTGCAACCAAGCTGTGGCTGTGGGTGAATGATCACGCCTGTTCCGGTAGGAGCAAAACGACAAGGAAGATGAAGGTACTTATGAAGGAGGGAGGTCTACACCTTTCGATTGTCGTGAGAAGGTTAAGAGAAGAGAAAAATGGTTTGCTACACACCCTACAGAAGTCTGATTCGCCGCCTCTGCGAAAGTGTCGCGGAATCGAGATCATAATTAGATCTAATTTTTCGATTAAGGACGAATAAGAATCGCGCCTCGCTCTTTCTGGAAGAGAGTTCGCCTCTGCTCCGACCTATTTCCATATCCACGGCCCTGATCTTGGCATCGCTATGTAACATGTTAGTTATTTAATAAAAATTTTTTACTTATATAAAGAAAACAAAAGGTGTAACCAATATGTACACCTATGTAGATTTTAACAGCGAGCCGAAACGGAACAATGAAATACGAAGTGCGCGCTAGGAAGGCGATATTAAATGACAATAACGTGTCGTAAATTGCGTGGTGCTCGAAACTGCCGCACGCCCGGTAAATGCGAATGTCTATGTCGGTATCGTGCACATACCATTTGTCAAAAAATAAAAAATAAAAATATTAGCTATCGGCGGCGAAGAAGACGAGGACGCCAAATACACCATCGACGCGTGAATGGAGCACCATCGAGTCGCGGTGCCGATGCCAGGGCGACGATGAAAATGTACGTACGATTTTTGTGAACTTTTAATTACCATCAGCAGCCCGGGTGGGACAAGGAACGCGCATAGAGGAAATTCCACGGATGCTGGGCACGAAACTACGTTGATTTACATGTCGTACCAGACCGTTCCAGTCTACGTGATCGTTGTGTACAACCACTCAGAAGAGAAAAAGGGATAGCCGCAGCATAACTTGTCCTATGTCTCATTGAAGATGCAAGGAGGCCATCGCGTGATATCGCCCATTGTCAAAAGATCTCCTACTCTTTCGAGTAGAGCTTCGTAACATGGGCGCGTGTATTTGGCCAGCTGAAGCTCAAATTTTCGTACCTGCCATAGTTGGCGTTCATCTGATGGCAAGGTTGCGGTAGAGATCACGGTGCATTGTGGTGGCTGGTTCATGATACCGGTCCAATCAAAATCAGTTGCCGTATCCGATGCCGGACATGGGCGGTCGCATTTTCAGACGTGCGACTTTCCTGGGCAGGGTTAGTTGGGGTAGTTTGCCATTGCTTCCCCACGGTTTGTTGCGTTAAAGTTTTCCTTTTCTGTGCCGAGAAGTGAGCAGAAGCAGTTCGCTTACTAGCTACGTGTTTTCACAACGTTGAGTGAGCTGTCAACGACGTGCACAAACACAGTACCGAATCTTTCTGATCTAGTGGTAACACGCCACGCGAGTGTAATGCCTTGTTCAGTCGAACTGGCAGGATTACAGGGTGCTGTCTTTCCACCCCGATTGATCCTGGAGCTGCTCTGTTCGCCAGGATGTTAGTCTGGGTATTCGAGTGGGACTCTAACCTGAGACGCAAGAATTGCGAAGCGGACGTGTTACCACTCGACCACAGAGTGAACTATGATACCCATAGTTAAGAAGAAAGAAGATACAATAGAGAAATAGAAGCGAGAATGTGAGAGGAATGAGTGAGGAGAGATAGATTATGTTCATAACGTGTTCAAACTGCATCCAAATTAGGGAAGCCAACGAAAACAGTGTGGCAAGAGTGGGTGCGTGCGTTCCCTAGGTACATGAATGCACCGGTCATCAATCAATGCTTCTTGCATATGGTATACCAACGACCAAACCTACACGTTGTGAAACCAGATATTGTGGGATTTAGAATCGCATATTGCCAACACAACTAACACCTGGTAGTGGATTGATATTAATTCCAATTGGCATAGACAGTTTAGGAACATAGATCACGCTTTCATTATACTACCTAGTTGAACAACGGTGATCAGCTTCACACCGAGTTACCGAAGCTATTGCGAAGCGGTCTTTTTTTGTGGAGGGGGGGGGGCAAGTGACGAATTAAAGGTGAAAGGCCCAGTCGGAAAACGTTCTGAGGGGCCCACAGTTTGAGATTTGAAAAAATATCATTCCACCCCGCATAAGATTTTGGTGGATGTGGGGCCAAAAAAGATAAGACATCTTTACTGGCAGAAGGGCTTTGTATGCTAAAAAAAATCGCACGATTCTGGCAGAGACCTCTAAAAAAGAAGTCAGATAATCCAAAACGAGCAACCAATTTTGCCAACGGCCCCTTACGCGCTGAAGTTTGCTTATACAATATATTTTTATACTACTTGATCAGAAAGGCAATGTTTACGTTGGTGTTTTACAGACGACAAGAAGCGCCTATCATTCATGCATCAAGTGCTAACGAAACCTGCATGTAAAGTAAACGTCCCTCAATGTAAAGCGTTTTACATGAAAAAACTGCTGGCCCGTAATTTCGTGTCAGAGAATCAAACCCGCGTCCATTGAAACATTTGACTGAAATGCGGCGATTGTCTCTAACCACTTGGCCATGGAGCAAATTACAAAATAGCGACTTAAGAACGCATTTAAATATTCACGACGTAGTGCAGCTGTTACCGTTCGTTGTTAACCGTCGTTACGTTTTTGCTGGCCACTACCTGTGTATGCTGTTTGTGCATGTGAACAAACTGAAGACAAGACTGTGATACTGTACTTTGTAGCAATTAACTGAGCAAATTAAATTTTTGAATTAATTACGCACACAAAAATCACCTGTCTATAATTTAAATAAATAAACAGATCTAAAAAAAAAATACTGACCATGTCAGCGAAAAACATTGCCACTTCTGATCAAGTAGTGTAAAAATATCTTCCACAACAAGAGCCAAAAGTGAGTCTACATGACTCGGGAATGGCTCACTCGCTGTGCTCGTTCGCAAACTTTCTCTCGCCATGTAAACACTCACTTTTGACTCTTGGTGTGTAATATACTGCGTATTAACTTTTGGCATTTTTATGTCTTTACTTTGCTTTAATTTTCAGCGTGACGAAAATAGCGTTACAAAAATCGTGCTGGCTGTCTGGCTAAGCTGGTTGGTAATGGAAAAAAGCGTTACTTTGGAGCATGACGAAAATAGCATTACGGGCTGGCAAGGCTGGCTGACTGGCTAGCTAGCTAGCTGGCTAACTGGCTGACTGGCTGGCTGGCTGACTGACTGACTGACTGACTGACTGACCGACCGACCGACCGACCAACTGACCGACCAACTGACCGACCAACCGACCGACCGACCAACCGACTGACCAACTAACTGACTATTCATTCTGCGGACTGACCGGCCAACCGACCAACCAACTGACTGACTATTCATTCTGCGTATGTAATGTATTATGCTTACGTTATTTTTGAGTTTTTTTCTTAAGGTTATGAGTTTCTGATTTTGTCTTTTTTCGTGTAGTTGAGTATTGAGCTTTCTATTGCGTTCTGTATGATTTTTAGTCTGTTCTCTTCTTTATTAGTTGTAGTCCAAGTTTGGGAACCATAGGATAGAGTAGGTATTATACAGGAATTAAAAATAGAGCTTTTTTGGTTGTTAAAAGGAAAAGGGACCTTTATAAATATGTTTTAGTGACCAATACTCGTTCCACGTTAGTGTAATTCTTCTGTTCATTTTTTTTTCTCCATTTGGTTTTCGAAAGTTGAAGTTTGTCCTAGGTGTATATTATTTCTTTAGTTTTTTTGGCTTCTTGATCTTCCATAATTATTTTGATGTCTTAGTTTTTTGTTAGTAGGGTTAGTGGTTCCAAGATGACACAGTAGATCAAGTTATTTTTAGGTATATCTGATCAAGTTTTTTTTTTCAAACATCTTGAAATTTTTATCAAAAAAAGGTGTTTATTAAAGGATTAAAATGAGTCAATAACGAATGGTCTATCACTTTTTTAACCCAAGATGTGGTAACAAATACTTGTAGTGATCAGCTGTGTCATCTTGGAACCCTGGGGATATAAGATGACATGAAGCTTGTTCCAAGATGAAACGACTAGAAAAACATGACAAAAAGTCAAAATTATTTAGTTATTAAAATATAATACATATAATGGACATATCAATATATATTATAATGGGAAAGGTCAACGTCAACTGTCAAGGCCCTTTCCAGCCTTTTCGTACTTCCTAGAATCGAATTCTTTACAAGCAGCTCTATACGAGTAATTCTTTTCACGAATTAAATTTTCGGCCTTTTTCATATCTCCTGCATCAAATTGACCTCGGGTTGTTTTTCCTTAATATCCTGTACCCATTTGTATAAAAAAATATGAAAATTAATACGTGTCATCTTGGAACCCCCAAAAAATATGTCATCTTGGAACCAACGTTTTCTTCATGTTTAATGTGGTATTTGTTGTGACCATCAAAAACAGTTATGATTATGAATGCAACGTCATTCAATGCCGGACTTACAGTTGTACAACATATTCGAAATTTACTTACCAACTAAACAGATTAGTTTCTCAATAAATTAAAAAAGAAAAACGGACTTGAAAAATTTTTACATTTGGCATTCAAAAACATGTTTTTGGTGATATCACGAGATTGTTTCCTGATAATTACTTCGTTCACAGATTAAAATGAGTGTTATGTTGCCACATGTCGGCAGTATGAGTTTCACCTAAATAGTGCTAGTGGGTAATTCTCCGAAAAATGGACAATTCATGTAAATGGGCTGTAACTCTGCCACTTATTATCAGAATGCTATGCGCAATATGTCAAAATTGAGGAAATGAACTCTTCTGATGGAGACAGTGGTAAAAGCTCTCCCTAGTTCAGCAGAACATCCTTAGAAAATCGAAAATGCACCTGAAATGTCCATCAACGTGGGTGTCAACCTGGTCTAGTTTCGTTTTTTTTTTTTTGCTCGCTGGAAGGGTTTAATACATAAAATTCAGGAACTACTGTTTTCTATTGTTGAAGAGGTAAGTTGAGGCAACACGGTATAGGTCTTACAATCTTTTTCTAACCAAGTTAAGTGACCTTTAGAATGCCTCAAAGTTGTGTCTAGGAAGAGATATGTCCTTCAACGTGGATAATTTTCAAACCTCTCTGTAGGGTTCCACTATAAGCATAAACTTCTCTCAAATGCTCATATAACTTCCTCATAACTTCCTCTAGAAGGCTGTGTAAGAACTTCTGTGAAATAATGATAATTTGTATGCTAAAATACTCATTTATTGCAGAGATCATGTTTTCTAAAAAAAAAAAAAAGTGTCCTTCATCGTGGACATCAACAGCCATATTGAATTTACAGCTCGGAATTTGTAAAAACGTAATAATATATCTAATGTTGGCCACATTACATTCAGCAACATGTATCAAATATTCTCCGCATATTCATCCAATGGGAAAAGGAAAAAGGCGATTTTTTCCTTAAACGTGGACATAAAATATTATTCAACATGGATACTCGCGTATTTCTTGTATCCACGTTGAAGGACGTGAATCTTTCGACACTTGGAAGCAGTCTGTAGAAACAGCCTTTAAATATTCTTCGTGCAGAGACTACTTTCCTAGGTGAATTTTTGGTACTTCATAAAACCGTGATCCGTGAGATTGTAACCCACGGTGCCGCTGTGTGATCGTACAGCCTCATCTTATCACACTATGTAAACGTGAAAAATTACCATTTTTTTCTAACCCCCCCCCCATCAAATTTAAGCCTGGCCGGTACCGGAATATGTTTTCTAATACCCTTAGTATCGATTTCAACGAAAAAAATTTGAAAAGGGAACCTCTTTTTTTTTGTTTTTGTCCACGTTGAATTGTCCATTTTTCGGAGAATCACCCTAGTAACGGACGAGGTATTCAGATTTGTCATCTTGGAACCACTAACCCTATCTTTGTTTTGCTCATGTTCATGGTAAGTCCTGATTTTTTGCTGTTGGTGTTAAGTTCGTTGATCATAGTTTGTAGGTCTTGTAAGTTGGATGACAGTTCAGATGCTCTCCGTTGATTGAGATTCCTTTTTGTTCCCAGTCAAGTTGCCTAAAGATTTCCTCGAGAGCACAGTTAAATAGTATTGGGGTGAGGGGGGCCCCCTGCTTTATCCCTCGTTGATTTGGAAGTATTTATCCGTTTGGTCCGTTATTATTCTGAAGTGTATGTTAAAGTACATTTGTCGAATTAAGTTAGTTAGAGTATGTGTTATCCCTTGGTTGTTGAGAGCGTCGAGCAGAAAACCGTGCTGCAGCGAATCGAAAGCTTTGTTATAGTCTATGAAGGCTAGGTGGACTTCTAGTTGGTATTCGTTGGTTTTCTGTAAGAGTTGGTTGATAGTGTGTATAAGTGATCGATTGTGGAGTAGTTCTTCCTGAAACCTGCTTGTTCCCGTGGTTGTTGTTCGTTTAATTTATTTCTCAGTCTACTTTCGATAACTTTCGAAAAGATTTGTGCTATTACGGGACTCAGCGTTATAGGCCTGTAGTTCTCTACCTTGTGTCGATCGTCTTTTTTGAATAGAGTGACTGACTGACTGACTGTAGGCAAAAAAATTCCCATGGAAATTCATATAAAAATAACACGGCTGCAGACTGCAGTCGTGCAGTAACAACACGGCTGCAGACTGCAGTTGTGCAGTAACAACACGGCTGCAGACTGCAGTTGTGCAGGAACAACACGGCTGGAGACGGTAGAAATGTCAACCACTGAACTGAAATATCACCATGAAGAGCTAAGTCATACGGACTGTCTTCATGTCGGGGGGGGCGTGTCGGGGGTGGTGTCGCTATAGTAGTGTTGCGCTAGCGATGTGGCTATGTTGGCCAACTAAGAGACATACACTTGAAGTATTTCGCTGAAATCTCGTCGTCGGAATAGAGGTGCGAAATGTAAATCGTATAAATCGAGGCTGAGCGCGAGGCGCTTCCGACTCGCAACGCTCATCCTTGTATCAGTCTGAGAGCTAGCCTTCGAGTACTAGCAGAGCGTAGTACTCGAAGGCTAATGCAATTTTACCATTGAGCTGGAGCTCCTTTGCCAATCGTCCTGTCTTTTGCCTCCTTGTTAATTCCGCTTCACGGGGGGCTGATTGAATATTTCCTAATACGAACTAAAATTTCTATAAATGATTTCTTCATTCATTTTTAAAGCTTCCTTTTTTGTTATTTTACTATTTTCAGTAGTTGGGTATGTTTTTCAGTCTTCATGTTTCCTGAAGAATTGTATTCATTCTACTTATGCGGTTTCTGTACTTCGGTATTATTTATAAAATATTACTAATTCAATGGATAGGTAAAATGCAGCACATAACTGGACGCTGCCGTAAGAGAAGTATTCTTGAGAAGATTCCATGACAGATTATGCTAACAAACATCTGTTTCCGTTCCTTAGCGTACTTTTTTGTTCAATTTTTCCGTCACTTGAACACATTTTCCAGAATATAGCGCCCACTTGCATGTAAAATTTTTCGCTAGCATTTCGTGAGTCACCCCGTAGTCCTTCTACATACTCTACCCACCTTTTTACTTTTCCTTCAGCTGTGTAAATAGGTTCTCCTTCCTTATTTGTTATATTACTTGCTTTCTTCCTTCTTTCTTTAAACTCCATTTTTACTTTTCTATATGCCAAGTCCAGAAGTGAGATAGCCCTAGCAGCCTCCCCGTCGTCTCTGAGGTTAATGCTCGAAAGGGCGGATTCCAGGGCTCGGGTTGTGAGTAAATTAGAAAAGGAATCCTAATAGTTTCGTCCCGAACTATATAGTCCTTCTACATGCTGTAACCCACCTTTTTACTTTTTCTTCAGCTGTGTACATAGGCTCTCCCTCCTCATATGTTGTATTACTTACTTTCTTCCTTCTTCCTCCAAATACCATTTTTACATTTTTATATGCCAAGTCTGTTTGTCCTTTATTCATGCATATTCTTCCATCTTATCACTTTTTTCTTTCATCCATTCCTCCCTTACCTTTTTACATACACTCTCTCTTTATTTCATTCCTCAACCTTTGATAAGCTGATCTACCATCCCTATCGTTTGCATTCTTATATTTTCTCCGTTCGTCTATCTTTCTGAGGATTTCCTCTTTCATCCATGGTTTCTTTTCTTCTCTCTTAGTTTTACCTAGATATTCTTCTGCTGGCTTTAATATTCCCTACTTTATTTTATCCCACTCTTCCTCGACACTGTTAATTTCCTGTGTTTTTTCAACCTCTAATTGTAATACAACTCTTGATATTTCTCTCTTGTATTAATATTTTCCAACTTTTTCAAATTCCATCTTTTTGCTTCTTCTTTTTTACCAAGTCTCTTCAATTTAAGCCCGCATTTCATTACTACCAAGTTATGATCAGTATCAATATCGGCTCCCGGATAAGTTTTACACTCTAATATTTGATTTCTAAAACGTTGTTTTGTAATAATGTAGTCAATTTGATATCTACCTTCGTTACCTAGACTCTTCCCCGTATACCTTCTTCTATAATGATTTTTAAATAGAGTATTTCCTATAACTAAGTCATACTTCGCTCAAAACTGTATTAAACGCTCTCTTTTTTCACATTTCTCATTCCTAATCCAAAATCCCGACTATATTACCAACTCTAGCATTTCAATCACCCATAATAATAAGATTCTCTTCGTCTCTAACATGCTTTATAAGTCCTTCTAATTCTTCGTATACCTCCTCAATTTCTTCGTCCTCGTGAGTATTAGTAGGTAATCAAAAGTTCCGATAATACGGACTTTCTTCAGCTCCAATGTAGTATTATTCATAGTGAAAGTAGGTGCAAAATAAAGCGAATAGTAGTAAACCGTTTTGTGTGTATTAAAAATATGAGAGAAGCGTGAGAACTTAGGCGCGCGAGTATTTTCTGCATCAAAATTTCGGATAACATGATTCAAGTTCGGATAATACAGTACTTTGTATAATTGGGAGAGGATCTGGGGCCTTCGAATAATACGGTACTTCGGATAATCGGGGTTCTATACTGTTATTGGTTCAGAAATGATTTTGATTTGTAATTAGTGGATAACAGATCATTTTATTCGAATCATGCCCACACTTGCTGTAGGCACCTATGACTGATATTTATATGCAACAGTTGTGTAATTTGCACTAGTTATCTCGGACTGCATAAAATCGCATTTATAAGATGCAGCATTACACTGAGAAACCTCTTTCGCTTTTATGACGTGTATAGAAGGGTGGAGACACCGGATCCTAAATTAGGCCAATGGTGCCGAGAATTCGCCGGTAGAAAGCTCGTTTTGCTGGAGTAGATACTATACTGCGTAGCAATGAGAATCATTCATTGTTTTAACCAGAATTATAACTACTTATGTGTCGGTATCTCAGAACGATGACGTTATGTACTCCTACCTACGTTGGAGATTCCCTCGCACATTTACGAATACCTACTGGAAAATCCAGTTTCAGCTTTAGTTGCGTCTCGAATACGAATCAGGCGGACTTTGCTGGGGTGCTGGGCAAAAGGACTAAGCTCCCAGAAGATTGGTTTAGCCCATCTCTCTCCACGTAAAACTGATTTAGCCCCACCCAGGAGAAAATTTTAATTTTTAAAATACAGTTATTTCTATATATGAGGCAAAATATTACCTCACATTATTACTAAGTAACTGAGGAAAAATTCTCTGAAATAGTTCAATTCAAAATTGGAAACTGTGAGTTATCAATGTTATTGAATTCAGATTCTGAATTTCTATCGAACTACCACAAGGCTGTTAGGGGTACAAACGAGATATTTAAGTTTGAAGATACAACCGTTTGTAAAGATAATCAGGTGAAGTGCCACTTATTGGTTAGGTTTTTTGGACGGTCATATCTCGAACTCTAATTACACGGGGGAGTTGTATTTTGGAATCGATGGATACTTTCAACCTTCCTCTACAACATATGACAAGATGGCGCTGCTATTACTCCCTTGGATTAATCCACAGGCATCCTACGAAAGGTCCAAAAAACAAAATTTGGCAACTGTGGTCAATTATTGGTCTGTAGAATTTTCCATTCTGAATCGTAGCATGTGGTAGTGTATGCCATCAGGAATAAGTTTCACTTACACCCGCCGACTTCAAGAGCTCAAGTGCTATTTTCCTTGGTTTGCAGATGATATTGTCTTATTAACTGAAAGAAGTACTGATTTGGAAAATATTTTAAATAGAATGGAGGAGATTTTGAGCATAGAATATCGTACTACAGTAAATAAAAATAAAAATAAAGCAATCTATGTAATCGATGTGAACATGATAGCTTAAATATAATCATTGGGCAGGAAAAGATTGAGGAAGTAAGAGAATTTTGCTATATCAGGAGTAAAATAACAAAAGGTGGAAGGTGTAAAAGGGATATTAGTAGTAGAATAGCCCAAGCTACATTAGAACTTTATTGAAAAGTAATTTATTCAAATCAAAAATAAATCTAGAAATCAAAAAATTATTTTTGGAAACTTATGTTTGGGGTGTAGCGTTGTATGGATGTGAAATTTGGACCATAGGAAAACCAGAGAAGAGAAGGATCGAAGCTTTTGAAATATGACGCTATAGGCGGATACTTAATATCAAATGGACGGATATGGTAAGAAATGAGGAAATACTTAACAGACTAGCAGGTAAAATAGATATTTGGAACAGTCCCGTAGCCATGGGGGGCAAGCTGTGGCTGAGCCCCCTCTAAAGGTATCTTGAACCCCCCTAGGCAAAGATACCACCATTTTCAAAAATCATCATTACGCTGAACGAGAAAGAAAGGAGAGATGAAGAGAATTAATACCACAGAAACATTTTAAAATTCAGAACAAAAACTTGGTCAACTAATTTGGGACTCTTGGATTGGGAATGGGATTTGTATGTAATGGCCCCAGTACACTCTCGCTAAATTACCCGAGCCTGTTTAGACAACGAGGCGAGATACCCATTGAAATGAAACATAAAACCCAGGTACACTTTTTTCTTGGCTTGTAAAAAAAATGCCTGCTTTGGCCCCCCAAACGGTTCACAGAGCCCTACCCATACATATAAACTCTGGCTATGGGGCTGATTTGGAATTGTTTGAAGATGAGGAATGATGATAAACTAATAGGGCATATAACTTCAGGCACCCAGGAATAATATCACTTCTGCTAGAAGGAAGGGTGGAAGGAACGAATTGAGTAGGTCGGCAAAGATTCCAGTGTGTTCAACCGATAATCGAGGATATCGAATGTCAGAGTTATTTGAAAATGAAAGAACTTGCACGAGATAGGGAGAAATGGGGAGCTGCATCAAACCGGTCGTAAGACTGATAACCTTCTTATCATCATCATTATATCATACTAAATACGTTCCGGATTTCTTTCGAATTTGTAGAAAGATCTATGGTTATTATTATGTGGAATGTAAGGAGCAACATGTGGGTTTACGTAGGTATTTTCTTTTGACTAATGCTTTGGAAAAAAGATTCTCAAACAGCTTTGAACTTTGTACTTTACTTACTTTAGGCGCTCACACACATCTATACCTTAGCAGGGGCGGATAGGTGAATTGAAACTAAGAGGGAAATAATGTAAGAGCGGCCCTCTACAAATTTTTAAGCGGCCCAAAAAATATTTTTGCTCCACCCCATTTTATTTACACATAGTCTTTCAGGGTTCAAAAAAGCAAATGGTCACGTGGATACTCATTTTACAGTTTTCCCCCTTCTTTTATCTTTTCAATTAAGAAAATTGTTTTACCTCCCAGCGAAATGAAAAAAAGAAAATTAGTATGTTTATTAACAACAGAAATATCTAATACATAATATTATTTTAATAATTAGGAGGTCTATTAAAAATAAGAGATCATTTATCTAATATTATAGGTTGGCCTAAAAAACTTGTTGATCAAATTAATTAATTTAACAATTTCCGAATACTTGAGGACTTATTCGTGAGCGCATAAAGAACGTCCTCATTCTTTATTCCTGAGAGGATTTCTTTCTCCATTCATAATCATAAGTGCATCCAAGTGATCATCTGTAAGTACCCAGGGGCGAAACTATAGGGGTGGAGGTTAACCACCCCCTCCAATAATTTGGCAGTCAGCAAATTTTGAAACTGTTCATTTGCAATTTTCATTTTTCATGAACGTTTATTTGTTTATTTCTTTTTCAATTAAAAAGTATTTCGATGAAGAATCGGCAAATTTTTAATTGTTTAAAAATTTTGTCGTCGAATTTTAGTTTTCAAAAAATATTTGTCGGCAAATTTTTCTTCTCCACCTCCCCAAACTGAAAGTCAAATTTCTTTTCTGAAAATGGAGTACCCTGGACTCCTGTCAGAGACTAGTCAGTCAAAAGCCGAAGGTTTCAAGCTGAGTATCGAAAGTTATCTGAAAGGTTGAAACAAATTAGAAATGTGGAAGACACTTCGAAAATCTTAAAGTTGTTAGCGGCCGTTGAATTCCGAATTTCAATGAGCCTGAAATTTGAGAAAGTTGAACATTTTTTTTAAATCTGAAAGTTGAAAGCAAAAGACTTCTGTTCCAATGTCACAAGCTGAATCTGATAGCAAATGTTCTATTGTTTAATTTACGGGCTTGGTCCTGGTGAATGTAGGAGGGAAATCTGGAACAAAAGTCAAAACTCCATGTGTGTTCTCCACAATAATGAAAGGGAGCTTGAGGCACGGATTCCCTTAAACCGATTGACCTGAAATTTGTAGGTTTTTTTTATGTTTATTTTTTGATTTTATTGAAACCAGCTTAGGAGACGAATCAGAGGAAATTCAGAAAAAAATATCACCAAGAGTAAATAACGGCTAGCTTGATGTGTAAAGGAAGTTGTGTGTTCCTCTCAAGTATTCCTAACATCCTGCCAGCTTACCCTCCCAGACTAGGGTATGCTCATGTGAGTGCTTGAGGGAAAAGGTTTCAATGTGAATTTGCAGGGACGAAACTATGGGGGAGGGTGAATCACCCCTAATAATTTAGCAGTCGGCAAATTTTGAAACTGTTCATTTGAATTTTTCATTTACCAAGAACGTTCGTCTGTTTATTTTTTTTTTCAATTAAAAAATATTTTGATTGAAAAATCGGTAAATTTTCAAATTAAAAAAATTTTCGTCGGCGAATTTTTAGTTATCAAAAAACCTTTGTCGGCAAACAAATTTTCCTTCTCCCCCCCCCCCCACTGAATGTCAAGTTTTGCTTTTGTAAGTACCGACCGTAATCTATTCTTTATATGTGTCAAAATAGAAAAGGATCTTTCACAAGATACTTGTACAAAGGAAATAGTCAATAAAGATTTATAAGCTGTGTATAAGGTTGGATACGCAAGTTTATAAAAATTGTACTTTTTTATGACTAGAAAACAACATGCAGGATACTTTTTACAAAGTTCTTTGCAACTGCTGGGTTGGGATTCAGCATCATCACTATTACCACCGTTACTTTCTTCTTCATCGTCCAATAAGCCTAGTTGATCAAAATCTTCTGCAAGACAGTTTTTTAAGCTGTCCCATTTGCAAATAAAATCTGTAAATTCTCCTTTGAAGTCTTGCAGGGTCGATTTCTTTCGAAATTTTTTGATATGGGAAAATAGATTTGTACGCACTTGTAATTGATCGCTATCCAAAACCTATCCTTTAGGTCTGGAAATAGATTAGGGTCCAAATAACTGATATCGACAAATACAGCTTTGTGACTCTGAAATTTGTCCTTTATAGTCGATAAAATAGTGTCTTTTATTCACCCGCGGACTGGCAAGGGAATTGTAAAGGGGGAATACTGGTTGGGGCCCTTCATTTTCATTTTCCCCCCATTCCTGGAACAAGTCATATTTTGGGTGGGCCCGCAGTCCAAGGGGCCCGGCCGGGGATTCTCCCATCCCCCAGCCAGTCCGCGGTTGCTTTTATTTGTGTGAAGACCTCCCGTGTGCGAAATTTGTCGTTTTCATTTGTTATTGGATTATCATCACCATCGTAATTAAACATTTTCTTCTTCATTCGTCGGCGTATTTTTGGAAGCTCGTCTTCTATTTCAAAATCAACCTCAGGTTCAGCTTTTTCCAGTTCTTCATTTATCTTGGAGACATATAACTTTGTTGAATGTAAAATAACTTCAAAGTCGCTTAATCCCTTTGCTAAATCTCTAAGTGTATCTTCAACCATGTTATAAGCTTCCAACAAAGAGGAGTTGTCTTTTCAAAAATGCGAAGAAAAATTTAAGCCGTGAGGATTATTTTGAAATTTAGAAAATTGTCCAAAAACGATTTAGCTTTTCCTCGGGCTTCAGCAGAATACTTTGCAGACGTTCTAGCTATCTCATTTAAGGATGACAAAAGTTCAAGCAACAATCCAGAGTCGTCTATAGTCTAATACGTATTGCTTAGGAGATATTTTTTATAGCGAGGGCCAAGGGCTGCGGCCGTCAGCTGTACATTTTTACGTCGGAGCTATCCAACTGCGCAATTGAACCGGCCCAGCGGCCCAGGAGGAAATTTCCCCTTTTCCCCCTGGGCCTACCCGCCCATGTACCTTAGTCATTTTCGTTATCAGTAAGTGGCGAGGGAAGTTGACAAATTAAAGAGAAAAAAGACTCCAGGCTACGATGAAATCTCTGCCTGTTTACTGAAAGAGCTACCGAAAAAAGGACTCGTTATGCTTACCTACCTCATTAACGCTGCTTTTAGAATTAGATATGTCCCACAGGCATGGAAAAAAGCGGAGGTTATCATGATACCGAAGCCAGGGAAGTCACTAGAATCGGCTGCGTCTTATCGGCCTATTTCCCTACTACCAGTACTCTCAAAGCTATTTGAAAAACTCCTATATAGTCGGCTGAAATCACTGCTCACTAAACAAAACCTAATTCCAGACGAGCAATATGGATTTAGAGAAAAGCACTCAACCATTGACCAGGTCCATCGTCTTACATCTGTCATTAATGAAGCACTCGAACGAAAAAAATACTGCTGTGCTGTATTTTTAGACTCAGTCCAGGCCTTCGATCGTGTATGGCACCAAGGCCTACTCCATAAATTATATCATCACCTTCCTAAGGCATTCTACACTCTCTTACAATCATACCTTGACAGAAGACAATTCAGAGTTCGTCATGCTACTGCTACTACTGCCTGGTTCGATATACAAGCTGGAGTCCCTCAGGACAGTGTACTCGGACCCTTGCTGTATCTTGTCTATACACACGACATTCCTAAACTCCCTGATACCACTACAGCACTATTCGCGGACGACACAGCTGTTCTAGCTACTGATACAAGCCAAACTGTAGCTATATCGAAACTTCAGCATGCCCTTGATGCTGTGTCCAATTGGACACAAGATTTGAAAATTCGTCTCAATCCTGAGAAATCTATCCACGTCAACTTCACCCTGCGAGTGACTGCATTTCTCCCTGTCATTCTGGAAGGAAAAACAATTCCGCAACGTGATTCCGCTAAGTACTTGGGAATGCACCTAGGCAGTCGCCTGAATTGGAAAGTCCATGTTAAAATGAAGCGCCAACAAATGAAAGAGAAAATGCGCTCATTATACTGGCTTCACTCAACCTAGCATCCAAAAAACTGCTCTACCAGATGATAGTACGCCCTATATTGTCATATGGATCCAGCTATGGGGTTATGCCAGCAAAACCAACATCGATAATATTGAAGCTGGACAAAATATTGCTCTCCGCACCATAGTCAACGCCTACAGGAACGAGAAAAATGTAGGGTCACGGGTTGTTAGTTGACACACAAATCGTCTAATTCGCATTTCTGAAGCCCCTAAGCAATATTTTGTCGAGGTTAAGAGCTTATTCGAAAGAGCGAACCTTTGCGCATATTTTCAATTTTTAAAAGTTGGTTTTCGTGCCATAGAACTCGAGCTATGACCAATTTAGTGAGACAACTTTCGTGTGTCAACTAACAACCCTAGTGTTGTTAGTTGACACGGCCTCGGTTGTTAGTTGACACACGTAAAAAATAGTAGTTTTAGGTTGACACACATGCGAAAAACGTCATAATTATTTATTCTAAGTTCTAGAAATCAATACAAATTGATAGGTTCATCGAATGAGAAAACAATTTGTCGATTTTGCCGCGCTGTACCTAAACGGGTAACAGGTAGAAGGCGTTTGATGACATCTTTTTCAGTGATAGTGGTGATATCTGGTACATGTGGGAATGCGAATACTAACGAATTACGGTTCACCCTCCGCAGGAAAGATATCTCATAGGCCGAATCATGCAACTGTACCTACTCGCTTTGATGGCATCTAGAACCAAAGATTTCGTGTGTCAAGTAGCAACCGAAAAATCGTGTCAACTGACAACCACACGTTTTCTTACCTTTGGAGTGCAATAACTAATTGAAATATCACGATATTCGCCAAGATCTTGATACCATTCGATCCGAGATGAAATTACCTTTCAAATGGTATATAAAACATTCCTGGTCTGAATACTTATCATTGAAATGTAACGAAAACGGCAGAAAAAATTGTTTACTTTTCGTCATGGAAATCAGATTTTACTGCTCTTTTGATAACAAGAACGACGCAGTGTTGCCCAAACTACATTCATAACATGGCCATGTCCTAACGCACCTACCACCAAAATTTCATCCAGATCGCGCTAGTGTGAGAGTCGAAAATCGCGCTGTGTCAACTTACAACCCGTGTCAACTAACAACCCGTGATCCTAGATATCAGACGCGACCTCAATATTCCAAGTGTGGCGGAAGTAATCTCAAAGTATGCAGCCAAACACGAGTCTCGTCTGCACAAGCACCCGAATTCTACAGCACTGGAGCTGCTCGACATCACCAATACCCCACATCGACTCCATAGACATCACCCGATCGACCTGGTTACACGATTTCTATAAATTTTATTTTTTTCTAATTTTCCCTATTTTCTTTAGTTACCATTTCTCTATTACTTCACTGTTTTGTCTGTTTTTTTTTTGGTATGTTATTACTGTTTCACGAGTTTAACTTTCTTTTTTACGCTTAGAGAGTACCCTTTTTTTCTTTTCTATATTACCCCCCCTTATTTGTTATTACTTTGTTTGTCTTTCTTTTTGCTTGTTTATATTTATTGTTATTATTTATTTAATTATCTCTTTACTGTGATTAGCTATGTCTCTGCCTCTGGGCATTTTTCTAGATTTCGTGATCTCGCTAATATTCAAAATTACCTTTTATTGCCTCATAAAGCAGATTAACGTAAAAATTAAAAAAAAACGTGGGATCACGATCAGGCTCTTCGACACCCGTTTATCCCTCGAAATTGGAGGGCGAGGGTTAAAAAATATATTTTTCTCTGCAATACTTCCTCTGTAAAAAAAAGAAGAAAAAACACCACTACATCACAAACGATAATAGTGGTACTCGTATAGGTTTACATTTTTCATTTACAAGGGCTAATTTTGAACCGCCCCTAGCTCCCTCTATTTCCGCGCAGAGTTGGAAAAAGTTTTATTTTCAAAACACCCCCCCCCCTTGGAAAATTTCTAGATCCGCCGCTGGCTCCTACAATGTATTTCTAATCGAATAGGGCGGCAGATTTTATATTGCCTAGCAGCTTCTTCCCTTAATACGCCTCTGGCTTTGATACTTGTTGAGTCAGTTGGGACTTTCACAATTTGTGCCCCCCTCCCCCAGTAAAAACTCTTCGGTACGTCCCTGAATATGATGTCGATTCCGCGGTACTCTAGGCCGACCACGATGGGCCATCGCAAAATGAACGAGTCATTGTTAATCTCACTTTCGTGATCGCAGCATACACTCGAGTCTGTAGATCTGTGCATGCACGGCAACAATTCCGGCTCATCGAGTGACATGGTATAATTTCGATTCTAAAATCGAACAGTCATCGGTAATTTGCGGGTTTCAATCGGGCTTCGCGCCTCATATTATTTTCGACACGTATAAACACGGCGCGCCTTGCAAGGTCGATTGTAAAAATCGAAAAAAATTTAGTCCGAATTCTTTAATAAAAGTGAAAGTTATTAAAACATCTCAGCTGAGATGTGATGTATAAAACTGAAAGGAGTCCCAGTTACCAAAGGAAATATTTTCGCTGGTTGCTTTTTTTTTTTTTTTTTCTTTTTTTTTCATCCGATCCATTATAAATACACTATTCGCAAAACACAGAGAAGAATGCGAATAAAAAGGTTTATGAGGGATACGATTTATAATTTTGGTTCGATGCCTTTTTTCTTCTTTTTTTTCCCTCTCCTTCCTTCTTTCGTGCCTCCTCCTCGTTAGTTTATGAACATTTTATAATTTTATTACATTTTCGGTGTCGGCTCTTCGAGTAGGTAATGCATAGACGTTTTATTTTTCGCCAACTTTCTCTTCGCCAGGTTTCATGTAAACGCGTCGGATCGATTTCGTTTTCAATGCAGTGTTTTTTTATTTTTATTTCTCTCTTTCCTTCTTACACCGATAAATGTCAAGGTTGCTCCGCGAAAAGTGAATTATTGTGCAATAAAATTGCAACCTTGACTGTATTTTTCTATTCATCGTTTCACGCATTAAAGAAGGAACGCATTTCGACGTTAGCCTGACCCAGATGAGAGGAAAAAAATTGTTCAATTTCGGTTTGTCGGTATTTTCAACAAGCGAGGGACCAGGGATAAGGACGCGGTCCCTTTCACTGTGTCCTTCTCACTCACTCTCTCTCTCTCTCTCTCTCCCTTTCTGTAAAGGCGCAAAAAATCGCTAATTTGGCACTACAAAGCGCACCACGAATTGAGAGATGTGTCGTATAATTTGGATACGATTTTAATGACCACTATAAATAAGTTAGGTTTTATGAATGGTTTAGGTCTGCTCCGTTGATAATTTAGCGAACGTGTGACGACTTGAAAATAAACGGAGAAGTACGGCTTTAATTTTCTCTGTCTCTCATTCGCGAGTGCTCTTAACAAATTGTTTCCGGTTTAGCGGCTCGTATTCTATATTTCTCTTCCTCTCCCGCTATTCACGAAAAATATTGCTGCTTTGTTATGGCGTGTGTGGGTTAGTCAGACGCTTACAAGGCAGCAATTCGATAGTACAACTGTAATACTTTGAACAGTATACAAGCAGAGGCGAAACTTGATTTTCAGTTTGGGGAGGTGGAGAAGGAAAATTTGCCGACAAATATCTTTTAAAAACTAAAAATTCGCCGACATCTTTCCGATTTTTCAATCAAAATGTTTTTTAATTGAAAAGAAAAAAATAAATAAACAAACGAATGTTCTCACAAAATGAAAAATTCAAATGAACAGTTTTAAAATTTGCCAACTTCCGAATTATTGAGGGTGTTTCATACCCCCCTCCTAGTTTCATCCCTGCAAATGCAGATTGGAACCTTATCCCTCAACTACTCACATTTGCGCACATGAGCATACCCTAGTCTGGAAGGGTAAGCTGAAAGGATGTTAGAAATACTTGAGAGAAATGATTTTTTTTTTCTGAATTTCTTCTGATTCGTCTCTTGAATTGGTTCCAATACAATAAATTTAAAAAAAAAATGAAAAAATTGCAAATATTCAGGTCGATTGGATTAGGGGAATCAGTGCCACAAGCTCCCTTTCGTTCTTATGGGAGAAAAACACATGGAGTTTTGACTTTTGTTCCAAAATAAATGTCTCTCCTATATTCACCAGGACCAAAACCCGTAAATTAAATAATAGAACATTAGCTATCGGATTCAACTGGTGACATTTGGAAAATAAGTCTTTTGCTTTCAACTTTCAGATTTTAATAAAATATTCAGTTTTCTTAAATTTTAGTCTCTAAGTCAAACAGAGAATCTAGTAAAAACAGAATAGTCATTGAAATTCGAAATTCAACGTTTGCTACCGACTTTCAGGTTTTCGAAATGTCTTCCACATTTCAGCTTTGTTTCAACCTTTCAGATAATGTTCAATACTCAGCTTGAAACCTTCTATTTTTGACTGGCTAGTCTCTGACAAGAGTCCACGGTACTCCATTTTCAGAAACGAAATTTAATTCTCAATTTAAGGGATGGAGAAGAATAATCTGCCAACAAATATGTTTTGAAAACTAAAAATTCGCCGATTTTTTAATTGAAAAGAAAAATAAACAAAGAAACATTCATAAGAAACTAGCAACGCACCACATATCTCTATTCTATTTATATTAAAAAAAAAATGAAAATTACAAAAATTTATAAAGTTATCATATTATACAGGACCTCCTTCCACACCACATTTGCAGTTTTATACAGTGATGTCCCCATGAATTTTTTTGAGGGGCTCTAAATTATGAATAATTTCCTTCATTCAAAAAAAATCACAGTCAAAGGTCATATTCGCTTCAAAATAGGTCATCGTTTATAAATTCGCAATAAAACCGCAATAAATTTATAAAAGTACAAAAACATTTATTTTCAACAAAATGGATTAAAATTTAAAATAATTACAGACGTTACAGTGGGTACAAAGGTTTATTTAGTAAATACATTTTTTTTTATTCCTGAGTATTTTTATCACTGTGGTAGGTTAAGGAGACATAGAAATGTAATAGCAAAAAAATATTATGCAGCAATTAACAACACTATAAAATTACAACAGGGACCAATAGTAACGCTGAAGTCGGACTTTTTTGCATTACACTTTTCAAAGTTTAATCATCGACTAGTATATCTTGATGAATTTTTGATTTTACAAGACTGAATTTTGTTTATTTTAGGTAATTTCTCGAAGAGGGGCTGAGCCCTTCCTCGATTTTCCTAAAAATTCTTGTGACGGGGCTGAGCCCCGGTAGCCCCCCCCCCTATGGGAACATCCCTGGTTTTATAGCTTCCAGGTTGTACTTGGATTTTTAAATTATTAAACGAAGTTGTCCGCGACAGAGCTACATATAATTGTCCATGACTGAAGGCATACTCGGGTAGATATATCCCAACCTTCTCCAGCGTCTGTCCCTGGGCCTTGTTGATCGTCATACAAAAGACTAACTTTATTGGAAATTGTCTCCTTTTGAATGAAAAAGGCAAAGTGGAATCCGCTGGCGACAGGTCCACTCTTGGGAGTAATATCCTTCGACCGCACTCCACCACAGTTATTATTTCCAGATCCAGTGCATTCGTGTACTTGTTTTTCACAATTAGTCGTGTCCCATTCAGCAGTCCAAGTGCCATATTCATATTACGTAGCAACATAACAATCGCACCAACTTTTAAGTGTCATTTATTTGGTGGTAAATCTGTCAACTCCAGACTATTCAGAAATTCAACGGGGAATTGCAGGATTTCACTGTCATTTTCACTGATCAGTCTATTCACGCTTGTATAGGTTTTGGCTTCTCCAGGAATCAAGTCCAAAATCTTGTCGTTGATCTTCTGACAATTTTCATTCTTTGGTGCCAGAATTGCAATATTAGAAAATTTCAGGACATCCTCTGGAGTGTCAAACTTTTCACCATAGACATCTCTTATAATGTCCTGACAAATTCCGCTTGTAGGTTATTCTATAATGCCCCCATTTTCAGAGCCAGAATGAGGGAAAGTACCATCACCAATCTGCAACAAGAATTCTGAGAACTCTTTTCCTCCTGCTTCCGCTCGCATGTTCTGGGCCAGTCTTAACGTCTTGAATATAGGCCATAAAGGAGAAAACTTGATGGAATTAGCAATTGTAGTAGCTCTTGAACCATGTGGAACTACTGGTAGAACCTGCCTTAAATCTCCACTCAAAACTACAATCTTGCCGCCAGACAGCACGTCATTTCCCATGATGTTCTTCAATAGTCTGTTGTGTATGAAACGGATTTGAGTGATCAAAAAAGCATATGAAAGAGGTTGCTTCACTGAGTGTTCTTAGACTAAGATGAACTTTGTAGGTCAAGTAGTTCGTGAAGAATGGACAAATGAGTGGAAGAAATGCGTGTGAGTAGTGAGGTTAAGTTGGTTGTTACCCCATAACTCTCCTCAGACTGAACGGATTTGAGTGATCAAAAAAGATTCATAAGAAGCTTGATTCACCGAGTGGATTAAGACCTTAACCAGCATTGTGCAATAATTAAGACCTGAGATATAGGTGTTAAACTACATAGAACCCAGTTTTTCAAACATTTTAAATATATAGATGAATAATTCAAATGAACATTTGACGACTGCCAAATTCCTCGTTCCAATTCAGTCAAATTTCTCAGCTTCTACCTTGACGCTCGCTTCTGGTTACTGCATATAAAACACATAAAAGCCAAATGTATGCGCTCACTCAATGTTCTGAAGTGCCTCTCATATCCTTCCGAAGGATGTAGCAGAAGACTACTCACTCAGATATACCAGACTCTGATCCGATCTATCATGGATTATGGATCACCCGTACATGGACTTGCCCTTCTCGTATACTTGAAGCTTCTTGACGCTGTTCATAATGGGGGCTAAGTGTCGCCATTGGTGGCTTTCGCATAGCCCAGCTTTGAGTATACGTGCCGATACTGGAATTCCTCCTCTCTCCTACCGCCGAATGTTCACTGCCAAACTAACCCTAATCTTCCTGCCTATGAGTATCTCTTTAACCTTCCAAACTACACTCATGTTCCTAAATCTTAACTACACTTACGGTCACACTTTGAAGGGACGCTATCCCGTACCTTTTCCTACAAGTCACTACTAACAATCCATTCATCACCCCCACCCTGGTTGTTGAACCTTCCCCCATGCAATTTTGAACTTACAGAATTCCCTACAAATTCCACACCCCAAGTTTATCGGACTCATTTACAAGAAATTCTTGACCGCTTTCCTGGCCGTATCCTATGCTTCACTGATGTTTCAATGTACAACCGATGCAATGTTTACGCCTACTCCATAGATAGTCTACTACACTCCTTCCGACTTAAAAATACAGCTTCCATCTACACAGCCGAACTCCATTCTATCCTACAGAGCATAGTCACGGTCTCCTCACTCGAAAACCCACTCACCCCCACCCACTATCTGGTCCTCTCAGATTCACTTTCCTCTTTAAGGTCTATTTCCGATCGCCTTTCAATGCACGATCTCGTCCAACGCATCCATCTCTTTCTCCATCTTATTTCGTTCACCACCAACAGAATTTCACTCATCTGGATCCCAAGCGATACTGGTATCTCAGGAAATGAGGCAGTTGATCAAGCAGCACAGCAAGCTACACAGTTTTCTTATACACTCGTCAACTCCCTATCTCAATAGATCTCACTTCCGCCACTCGCCAGACCATTTTGCGTAAGTGATTCAAAGAATGGCAGCATCAAGCCTCTCGGCACAACAAGCTCGCACGAATTATGCTCACATCTGTCCCCTGGTCAACGACCCAACGTTCCTCATGCCGCGAGGAAGTTTTCATCACCCGGCTAAGGATCGGACATACACGCCTCACACACATGCATCTTCTCACTAACCTGTATCCCCTCAACTGGTCACACTGTGAAGAGAAAACCCCCGCACTGTGAACCACCTCTTCTCATACCCCTCCCTCACCTGCCTTCATAACTCTCACCACGTCCCCCGCAGTCGAATTTTGGCCCTCTCCAACTCCCACTAGCACATAAACAACACCTTCCGCTGCTGGATACCTCTGCAACATATAGACAACAACCTTTCCCGAGCCCATAACCCGAGAGTGTAGCTCCGTAGCACGATAATAATGAAATTTAAAAAAATTATGAAGGCAGTTCAATACCCCCACACCCTCAAAAGTTCCGTCCCTGTATACGAGGGGTTCCGCGAAACGTATTATTTAAAATGTCTTAAGAGGTTATAGCAACATGCAAGTTGAGAAGTGTAATATAGGTTACATATGCGTATCGTGTAAGGGGCTTGGGATAGTCGCGATAAACGGGCAAAATATTTTTATTTCATGCGATGACTTGTAAATCAATTACTTGAGTTCTCAAATAGGCAGGTGCATGGATTTCTTGCATTGTTTTATCGAGTAGAGAGTAAGTGGGCAATCCTCCCAATAATACCTAAATTGAGTAACCGCGTAATATCTTGAGAACGAAGAATGCTACAACCACCTCCCCCCCCCCTTCATTAGGAGAAGGTTTCCTTTATCACATTAATCATCAAACCGATGAAAATACTTGACCCTAAGTCTCTAGAGTGCCACAATATAGTAAAAATTCCATCGTCGTCTACGTAACTGTTTGTGTTTTTTTTTCAGCAACATGAGTTGCAGAAACGTATTTTTCTCAATTTAAAAAAAAAAATGCAATATGTGACCTTCTATGTTGAAACCAACCTAGTGTGTCAAAACCGGTTTTCTGTAGAATTGCGATTAGAGTGCCCCCCCCCCTATGGTTCCTTGAATTGTCTCGTGCTCGTTACCCAATCTACTCGGAATTCGCTGCAAATAATTGAGCTATGTTCACACTAACTATTCAGTCCGGTTTGAACCTAAAAATCAAATTTCGCTGCACGTAAGTGGTTTTTGACACACTAGGAGGGTTTTAACATGGATATGTTATCGGAGCGTTTCATAACTTCTCACAAAATGGGACAAGTACCACATGAAAGAACATGTCTGCTAAATTCCCAAACACCCAAAAAGTGAAAATTGATTTTTTGACACATTAGGTGGGTTTTAACATAAGAGGGTCACATATTGAATTGAATTGAATTGTTTATTTATACCCTACCACTGAGGCTCTGCTCGTGTTGGTTGGGCTTATAATTTTACAATACGTTTACTTTATAATTTTTTACTTACATTTACTTCGTATATATTATGATATCGGTTAGTTTGTTATTTAGTTCAAGTTCAAGCTTAATTTGAAGAGATACGTCGCGTCGTAGAAATCATTTGAGGGCTGTTCACACAATCTTGCTACCTTCTGGGCGTCTACCAGTCATGGCAAATTTGGGTAACCACTTTTATTCCTTCGTAGTTGCTCTTTTCTGCAATGCTGATTGTATGGGTGACATTTGCTGCCAGGTAGAAACCCTGATTCTATATTAGTTAGAAAGATGTTATGTATCGTCCACAAAATAATTTCCAAAAATTCTGAAATTGACAGTGCTACACTCCAAGTATACGGTCGAATAAATCTCAATTTTATTCCGAATTTACGTAACGTTTTCAATGTTTTCTTTAGTTCTTATTTACTTCTTTCCACTATTGAAATATCATCTGCAAACTTTATCATTCTAATCGTCTTCCCTTGTATTTTCACACCTGATTTTCCTTTCATTCAAGTAGTACTTGGGTCACTATAAGACCCATTCCACAGGGGCATAGACCTTTAGTAAGTTATACGTACATCCCAAGTAACTTATGTAATTCTTTTCTCTAATATTAAGCTAATACTAAACACATATTTGGGGACACATTCTACCTGAGGGACCCCTAGATACTTACATCCGTCATATAAGTTGTGTATCTACCTTTTTTTTCTCTCTTCTAATACTAGGTGAATAATATATTTTTATAATACACTTAAGGACATATTACCCAAAATCACATACATCCTTACCCCACTGGAGGTCCCTCAGGTGAAATATGTCCTCAAGTTTGTGTTTAGTATTAGCTTAATATTAGGGGAAAAAATTTTGCATTGGTCACTTGGGATGTGTGCACCACTTACTGGAGGTCTATGTCCCTCATGGAATGTGTCCTATAGTGATCCAAGTACTACTTATTCATTTCTTCAATTACTTTCTCTATAATCTGGTTGGTCAAGTGGATATAGCACGCTGGTCTTGGAATCCAGAAGTCCCAGGTTCGAGTCCATGTAGCAACTCACTACATTTTGACCTAGGCCTGGTTTTTGGCAAAAAGCGAAGAGGGCTAAGACAGCCCTAACAGCCTCCCCAATGTCTCTGAGGTAATGCTTGAAAGGGCGGATTCTATGGCTCCAGTTGGGAGTGAAATTAGAAAAGAGAAACAGCACTAGTGACAAACAGCAACTTTGTCTCCCTACTTTTTGAATTTTTGTTTCTCCTACTTCATTCTTTATTGAATGTGATCTTTTTAATCCTTATATTAGTTCCACATTACCCTTCTTTTTTTATACTCAATATTCCTATCTTCTTCAATATTTGGAACATTTCTGACCATTCCACATTATCAAAAGATTTTTCTAAATCTACAAATGCTACATATATATCCAAACCTTCATTTCATTATTTTTTCTAATGAAAGCCTCAAACATAAAATTGCTTCCCCAGTTCCTCCACCATTTTTAAATTCAAACTGATTTTTTACCACCCTATCTTCCATTTTATTTTGTATTTTCTTATTTATTACCAAGGCAAGTGAAAATATCTTTTTGCGTATTTTTCCTACTGATAAAAGTTCTTGACAATTCATAAAATTTCCTGAATTGTGAGTCCAACTTGAATTAGGACATATTGTCTCATTTTTGGCTATAAAATTATAAAGCAGCATATTTTGGCCTTTCTACTTTTTACAAAAAATTTCACTTTTTTTCTTATTTTTGTTATTTTTGCGATGTTTTTGATAAAATTCTTCTATATTGGTAGTTATTGATTATTGACACATTCGATCTTTTAGTATTTACAAAAATATACTAAGGTAACCCCAGAAGCTTCAAATTAAAAAATTAAAAAAAAAAAAATTGATAGTCACTTCATTAAATTAGCTCACTAAGTTATCCAATATTTTTCTTTTAATTTTGAACACATTAAAAAATGTAATAAAATATCTCTTGCGTGATCAGTTGTTTCATCAAATTTTTCATTATTGTTTTAATAAAATTGTGTATTCATTAAAATATAATCACAATATCATTAATTATTAATTCTTTTGATTATTTATTCATTTAATCACCTAGATTGTTAAGTATTGAAGTCAGTATCAATCAGTTTCAAAAATTTTTAATTTTGATACCTATATTGCATATTTGAAAATATTTCAACATATTTTGGTTTTTTTTTTTTTTTTTAGAGAGAATATATTATGCTCGTATTTTGATATTTTTAGGACATATTTCTACTTGCCCTGGAAACCTTGCTATAATCATTGATGGAGACAAAAGTGAACTTATAGTATGATAATCTTTGCATTTCCTTGCTCCTGCCTATTTAGGGATCAAAATAACCTACTTTTCTGGGAATCAATTAGCGTTTCTTTCTTATACATTCGCAAATCAACTCATATAAATTTTTTAAAATTACAAGTACTTCTGCATTTTTCAATTTTGCTTTACCTTCTTTCATTTCTTTCAAAACTGTATCAAATTCAAATCTCAGAATAGGATTTTCTTTTTCTTCACCCTCCACACTATCTTCTCTCATGGATTTTAATATGCATATGTACTATAACATAAGCTATCAACTAGCACATTATATTGCCAACTGTTTTGAGGAGACATGAAGTTTGAAGAGTCCAAGAATCATGATGTGGCACCAGGTGTTACGTCTTAATCACGCATGTATTCTTGTGTGTGTGCGCACGCGCGCCAATGGTCAGATAGTTATCTAAGTGTATACAGAGGCCTTGATCAATTTTTCTTGAAAAAACTATTGAATTGGTGTCCACTTCAAGGAGTGAGAGGAAGGTAGAACAATTAATAAATGAGTGTGTAGTAGACATTTCTTGACCTAAATGAATCAAGCATGTGCTGTCACGGAGATACATATATGTATATAACCTGTATCATGAAATGTGCCTGTTGTGTGAAAACAGGTTTTTGAGATAAGCAAGTGTAAATATGGGATGGTGGTAGAGGTGCGCACAGATGTACATAGCATGTACAACTGTGGTGGGCCGTTTACCCGTTGCTATGACGACCGCGTTTCAAATTCTTGTTCTCTGTCATTCCCATAGGCCCATTTCACACAATGCCATGCAAACGGATGTTCTTACACTTTTGACGTAATTTTTAAATACAATTTGTGGAGAAACTAATGAAGATAGGAAGCTGCAATTTGTTTCATTTGAAAGAGCATGATTTTTTCTATAAGAATTGTCAAGAAAGTGAAAAATGATTTTTAGACACCAGAGGCACATTTCATAATTCCAGGTCACATATGTACTTTTTGTCTGTAACACTTCTAACAGAATACTTTTTTCTCTGTTACAGATTTCCTGCTGATGCACCGATAAATGTTCATAGTCTCAAAGAAACTACCTACTAGTCAAATCAAATTCAGTCAAACAATGCATTTGAACAGACAGCCAACACTCTACAAACAAACTCCACAAATTTTCATAATGCCGCCACAGTTACTTTTAATATCCTTCTTTTATAGGTTTTTTATATTTTTATATCTGCAAGATAATACTATATTATCATTGTAATCCTTTTGAGGTATTTTATTTATATTAAATTTTTTCTTCTTCAAATTTTAAGTGTAATTAATTGTAAAATGAATTAATGAAAATTAGATTGTATATCTAATTATAATCATTATTTAAATTATTGAAGAAAAAAAAAGATATTTCTATGATACTGAATTATGGGTGAGGTGAACCGAGGAAGTGTGACATTAAAAGACAACAGTTAAATTTTAATCTTACAGAAATGAGCTTGGTGAAATAAACTTCAGAAGTCAGGTGATGCGCACTTTCCCGGTGAAGTGGGGCAACTATGTTTTCATGAATATTCTCTTTCATATCCATGTTTAGTGCAAATAGTTATCATAAGATTGTAAATTATTCAATGTTAAGTGAATACGCCCCTGCTGTTTAAGTGAAGACTGATAATATATTTATAGGTACATATACGAAATAAATATTCATTAAGCTAACAATAAAAGAAGCATACTCGTTGTCATACTTGGTACTTATCATTATTTTTAAACCTATTGAAATTATTGATTACTGCAGTGGCATTGGAAAGTTTTAGGGGATAGGAGGGGGGGGGGTACAAAAAATTATAAAAGTTCAAGTCGACAAGCAAAAAAATGAAAAAGAATTGTCTCTCAAAGTAGGGGTAACAAGCAAATAGTTTTGCCAATCTCCAACAATCTTATGAATCTCAAAAATTCTTATAAATCTGGTCTCTGAAAATCTTTCAAGGCGCATTTTTACGACTTGTTGAATAATTCTTCCACGTTTCCTTTTTTCGGGGAGGGGAAAGTGGTACAAATTATACTCTGTACCCCCTGTTCCGACGCCAGTGGTTCATTCTATCTGTAGAACTAAATGAAAATACAGTGGAAGCCGCTATTAGATATCGAATTTGGCAGGATCACCATTAAAATATTCAATGTAACGAGCTGATTCAATAAGCGACACACCAAAAAATTGTGTAAATTTTTTTTAAGATCAAAGTTATTGCGAAAAGTAGTTCTTAATTTTAGTTTGCTTAAATTTTAACAATCCATTTATCATCTTTTCATACTTAAAATGAGAATCAAACTCTTCCTCCTATTTTCTTTGTACCTACGTATAGATAAGACTATGAATATTCATGTTACAATGTAACATATTGTCGAGACAGGTTGATACAGAGTAAAATTGCTTGCGATAAGAGTTAAAAAGAGTTGAATGCGTCGATATTGTAGCCCTAAAGTGATTCAATTAAACGAATTGTTAATTCAAATAACCGACCAATTTCCTGTGTTGTACATTGAAAGCGGACCGTTTTCAAGAATCTCATTCAATTAAGCGACTAATTCAATAAAGCGTATTTCTAATAAGCGGCTTCCACTGTAATTAGTAATATTCATACCTATGACGATATAAATTATCAGGCTAAGTGATTCACTCATTTGTTACTTAAATATGTGATGTTCGAGCAGCTTCAATGAGACGGCAGGCTACATATAACTTTAAGAGGAAGAACATTTAAAACTTATTACAAATTCATGCTTTTCATCAGGCTTACTTTTCCATCAGTAAAATCACGGCTTCACTAGTGAAGTAGGCATATTTTCATGTATTAAGTATGGAAAAATGAAAAATAACGAATTTCCAGCGTAACCGGATTTGATCAAAAAAGAGCAATCTATTCGGACATGTGTCCTACCAAGTATTTTAGTAAAGGATCAAGTTCTGCTATTCTTGAGCGGTAATAAGTTGAGTACTGAAATAGGGCCTTCATTTTTAAGCTATGTCTTTGCATGCAGAAAATGAATATTCACAATATTTTCATGTACTTAGTATTATGAGCGAAAATGTTGAGAGATATCGATTGTATCGGTTTGTGACATAGCTACGCCAGTTCTGCGACACACATTGATCCAGTATGTGCCATATGTTCAATCGATTTCCTTCAACCATTTCAACTCAGGAAAGAAGTACAAAAACCATATAAAAATTATAATAAAAACGAAAAATAGATAAATCAACTGGACGTAGATCTGGATACGAATGATATCCAAGAAAATGTTATTTCTGAACTGGTGTGTTGAAAAGTCAGTTCGGGTCTGTTGAGGCAGCTTTTTAGTAAATATGGGGCATGTTATCAATTTCTGAGTGACTTTTCAAACACCCTGATGTGACACCCAGCCCATCACTGCGGTCTGCACTTGATTTTTTTTCCATTACACTAATTGTAATACCTATAGTATACTAAGCAAACCAAGTCTTCTCTTGTGTAAAACTGAACTCTACAATCCGTCAGGACAGACAGCCATAAGTACCAATGCAATGTAAGCAACTTGTTGCTCAAAATATACTCTATTACTTGACTGCAATCACGCTCATGACTGAGGGTCATGTAACAGACAAATTAGATAATTCGCGTTGAAACTCCGCTAAAATCGGCCTCTATTTACTTCCCTGCAAGTTACTAAACGTCATATTGCGAACAACACCACAAATGACACTTTTCGAGTCACGAAATATAAAGTCCACAGAAAAATCATTACAGATGACCTTCAAAGTAGAGGGTTTGAAACTTTCATAGAAAGTACCGCAGTATCACAGATAAAAATAGGTAGACTGGACGCTTAATTTATTCAAAAATAATTGGGAATGTCACAAACCGATACAGTGTTAAAGTTCGTTAAAAACGGGAACAGGTACCAGTAAATATGCAAGGTCTTCACTCAGATTCGAAAATTGACAAGATTTTAACATCATTACCATAAAGCCGGTTATCTACAATCATTTTAAAAAACTCAAAATATTGTCATAGATGAAATTCGAAGAATTATTTCGAAAAAAGGATTAAAATTTTTAACCCCAATTTTATTCATTCCGGATCACTGCTAAACAGATTAAGTGTAACAGTTTAAAAGGTTAGAAAAAGAATATGTTTATGGATTCAAAGTACTTAAAAACCAATAGCTTTGAATATCTAATAAAGGCAACTTTGTGATTGTTTCGTACATTTCTCCCCTTCAACCCTGCTTTACATGAACATTATTTATTTATTTATTTAAGTATTTATTTATTTATTTATTTCCATTAGAATACTTCGCCGAATTCGAAGTGATTATTCATCAGAAAATGTTTATGTACAGATTTTTTTTTTTACTAGAACTCTGTGAGTGTGTGTTTTTATAATTGAATAAAAATCATATTTTACTTAGAAAAGTATTTTCTGTTTGTGTATTTTCCAAAGCATTAACTCTGTTTCTGAGACAACCTTACCTCACGCGAGTATTTTGTAACTAAGCACTGACTAGTGTAATTTCAGCAAAAAAGAATGGAAATGCAGCGTGTTTCACAAATTGCCCTCTTCTTTGTTTTGATCGTGAAGTAGGGTCAGGGGCGAAACAAAGGCGGGGGGTGTTACACCCCCAGTGTTGTCAATGCAGTTGAAAAATTCGGCAAATCGTAAAGTTTACTGGCCACTCGGCAAAATATTCATTTTCAATTCATTTTATTCGGCAAATTTTCAGTTGTCACCCCCAAGAAAAAACAGCTAGTTTCGCCCCGAGTAGGGTTACCACAGGACGAAAAAGGTTTTTTAAATCAGAAGGTCAATTTCTTTTTGAATTAAGAATTATCTTTCGAACATACTACCAATTTTGAAATCTCAAGTAGAAAGGTAAGGTGACAAGAGACAAAATGCAAAATTTTTTGCTCTTTTCCTCTTGCTCGTAAGTAAATTGTTCAATTTCCGGGGAGAGTATCTCAAATGGAACCTAACATTATAACTCGACACTACTTGGACATGAAAAATGAAACGTATAAGAGCTTTTATAATTGATTGAGATCAGTTTCTCATTGGCGATCAAAGTTCATTTATTAAAGTTCTAAAGTTTTTAGGGAGATGGAAATACACGAATTCTTGTAATTGTTGATTTTAATGATCGAAAGGCACTGAAGAAGCATACTTCAATGTTTATTTTTAAATACATGCCAGAAAGTTGTACTTTATTCCCATGTACCAGTCGTTGGGTATTCTTTCTTAACACTAGGTTTCTCCTTTATGCTCTGAGAAAGTTTCAAGACGGGGGGGGGGAGATAAGGGACTAGTAATGTTTGAAGGCCAATTATCAACCCACCCAAAAATCTGTAAAAACAAAACAAAACAATCTCGAACACAAAAACATAAAATCCTGCACTTCAGGGCCATCAAAAATTTTTTCTATTTCAAAACAAGACAATCCTCCAAAAATCCCGGAAGTAACTATCAAAAAATATCAATTTCTTACAGTAAGCAAAATTCGGTACAAGTTGCCACGCTTAACGTAAGAACTCTAAAACACCATGAACGTCTAGTAGAGCTAGAAAATGCTTTTTTAAACTTAAACTTGGACATTTTAGGCCTGGCGGAAGTTAGGCGCGGCGGAGACTCCCTCATTAAAACAAAAAATGAAAACCTCTTTTGCTACATAGGATCGGAAGGCGGTCAGAGGGGAGTAGGGGTTCGTTTTTTTTTAATATTTTAACTTTAACGAGGTATTTACTGCCCGAGGGCTATGACCCCGATTATAGCTACAGATGTGCTTAGAGGATAATGTATAATTTAGATTTGTCAATAAAATTTAATAAGTCTATGACGTTCGTGATTGTGAAGTTGGTGGTCAGCCTAATCGAGAAGAGTCTAGAAAACAAACTAATAAAATTTAGACGTATCTCTGACAGGATAGCTCTGATTAAGCTGAGGTTTGGAAACATACTATTAAAATAATAGAAATCTATGTCCCTACATCACTATCGGACAGTGGCGTATTACCCATAGGGCACACTAGGCACGCGCCTAGGGCGGCAAATATTTTGGGGCGGCAAATTTTGACTTAAAAAAGGGGGAAAATAAGAAAAAAAAAGAAGGGAAAAAATTAAAAAAGAGGGAAAAAAGAGGAAGGAAAAAAAGGAAAAAAACGAACATAGACTGAAAAAAGTTCATATTTGGGTTTTGTGTTTCAATCGGTATTTACCTTTCATTATGAATTTTAGTGACCAAAATTTTTTTCCAAGTAAGAGCTATTCTGGTGGTGATCTCTTTTTCGAATTGGTTATCAATGGCTATATTTTGTCCTAAGTATCTTATTTCTTCGACTTTTCTGTTTCATTGACATAGCAATGCGAATTTTTTTATCTATGGCTGTAGCCAATTGTTCAGCAGAGCGTTTTTTTTTCCGTTTTAAAACGTTTAAAAAATTACTTGAGGTCGACTTTGTCTCACTCAAAATTAAACTCCCTCGCTATTTTAAGCATTGAAAGTGTATTAGTTGATAAGATTGATTTTGATGAAATTGTTAGGTAGGTAACGAATTTGCTGCTGGTAAAAGTAGAAAGAAATTATTTTTGTAAATGATAAAAGTTTGAAATTGCACGGTTTTTTAAATACAACTCAATAATTTAGAATTTAATATTATTTGTACTTGCAATAAAAACACAAAGAAAAATTGTAAAAACAGACGTTGAAATATGTGGCGGTCTCTGAGGATTATTAAAAAAAATTTTCACCTGCCCCCCATCCATCCCTTAATGACGCTTGTATAAGGGGCGGCAAAAATTTTGGTGCCTAAGGACGCCACACACCTTAATCCGCCACTGCTATCGGATGAACAAAAATGTGAAACATTTAATTCAAAATTGAAAGAAGTCTTACCAAACACAATTTGAAAAATCGCTTATTAATAATAGGCGACTTCAGCAGACGAGTAAGAGTTCAAAACGTTGGTGAACAAAAAAATGTAGGTAAATTACGGAACTAGAAATCGTAGGGGCAGCAGGCCAGTTCAATTCTGTCAAGAACAAAATTTTGGAATAATCAATACTTACTTTAAGAAAAGAAAAGGCAAGCGATGGACGTGGATACACCCGAATCAGGAATATAAATCGCAAATTGACTACATTCTGGCACCACCGCTAACGTTAAAAAAAAAATTCTCACCTGCGATACCCTTAACAACTTCAAATTCCACTCTGACCACCGACCAGTTTACTGTAAAATCAATACGGGAAAAGAAAGATACCACCCAAAAGATCGGAATTTGATATCTAGAATCTCCCCAGACTATAAGAGTCAATGCCATGCTTCACTGAACCAGAAACTGGAGGAGGTGTCGACCAGAGGAGAGGTCCTAAGATGGGACCACCTGCAAAAAATACTAAATTAGGTTTCAAACGAGTGTAACTCCACTAAAACTAACAAAAAAGTCCAGTCTCTTCCAGACAATATATATTAGAGCTAATCAGAAGATAAGAAACGCTACGAGTAAGAAAAAAAAATCCAACAGAAACAAAATAGAATTTAATTTGGTCTGTAAGCTAATTAAAAAACTTCTAAACCTTCATAACCAAGACAAAATGCATTCTTGTACCTCGAATTATGGATGCTACTAAAAGCACAAAACTAATTAAAAAGGAAAGAACTATAGGTAAAAAATATATGACCTGCTGAACCAACAAAAAGGGAGAGGGGGTTTACGACCGAAAAGAAATTAATAATATTGCTACAGAATTCTATGCTGACTTATACTCGGATAAAAACCTCCCCTTCCCCCTTGTCCCCACCAATCAAGGAGAAGAGTATCCAGAACCTGAGTTCCTAGAAATAGAAGTAACAAGGGCGATTAAGAATCTAAAAGAGGGCAAGGCAGTAGGATACGATGGCATCAGTAATGAACACATCAAATACAGTGGAGGACTCTTTTAGTAAAAATTCTAACTCACCTGTACAACGACGTATTAAAAAAATAAAAATACCTTCGAATTGAAAAACTTCCAAAATAATACCTACTCTCATTTAAAAAAGGCTGTAGATACAGTATCGAAAACTATATTGACCAATTAGCCTCATACCAATCTTGGCCAAAATCCTTTTGTCGATGCTCGTCTGAGAACAAAGCTAGAACTTCGACAAACTCCATGCCAGGTGAGCTTTAGGAGGCGCTTCTCCACGGTCGATCACCTGCATACAATAAATACTAGGAGTGGTCGAGGCAGAGGGCCGACGAACAAAGCTCGGGCAACATCATCGAACATAACAACTCTGTATTATCCTAGAAAGCTGCTGCAGCTGGTGCGGACCCCCTGGCAGGGCTCACCCGCCGTCACCACTTTCCTGCGTCGCCACATATACCAAGACAGAGGAAGCGCGTCCGGCTGTGAGCACCCAAACTCCAGGTTAGTGATGGGAGCGTTAACCTCGGTCAATAGGGGGCCCCATGGTGGCCCTCGCAGGATGTGCGCACCGTAAGCGGAACGGCGAAATGGGGGCTCGGACCGGTTTCAAAGCATCCCTTCGGCCACTGATGCGATACTCGAAAGAATAGTTTCCGGGGTCGGGGTGTGGTGTCAGTGGCCACTTTGGCATGCGTGCATCGCCAGATGTCCCACCAAACATATGCTTCGGATCTGACCCGTCTTTTGTCCACAACTGTGAATCTACGGAGATGGTCAGTCTTAAAATTGACTTTCATGCCTTTGAGAGCTCATATATACAAATTTCATGCTTTTATAAAAATGTAGAAAATTCTTATGAAGTCTGCACCGATCGGCAGTACTATTCCATATTCACTTCTGCCGCTATTCGTACTGACTAATTAATTGAATAAACTTAATTATCGAGTAACGTCGTTAATTGAATAACAATAAACAAGGTTATGCCGAATACAAACATGACACTAACGCCAATATGTTGAATGTTTAAATTGACTTAACAACGGCCACTTGTGTCGATAAAATTGTGCAATGCTAATTTTGGAATTTATCGATATATCCTGAAATTTTACACCAGCTATAGAGTTGAACTCCAACCTTATAAAAACACATTTAAAAACCCGAATCGACGACGGCGCACAGGGAACATAATCGGTCCCATGTCCACGGCCCCCCCCCCAATTCGAATTTTGGCTTGAAAACATGTCAATCGTTTGTGCATCGTTTGTGCAGAAATGTGCACCATGCCCCATCGTTTGTGCACACCCCCACCCCCTGTGACAAGCGAAGTTAAGTCAGCTTATTTGATTTACTACATGACTTCTGAGTGAAATCTCGAATAAGAGCAATTTTGTGTCCGAATGAGCTCTAATTATCTTCTCTATTGATATTGCATGCCCTAAAACAGTGACAAGTGGGGTCCGTTCCGCTAAAACACCCCCTCCCCTCACCCCGCCCCCGCCAAAGTAAAATTGCGAAAGCAAAACATCTCATAATTTAGTGCAATTTTGTACCACCCTTCTCGAGTATAGTATTCGCTTCCTTCACTGTAATTAAAAATAGAAACCAGTTTCAGGGCATGGCAGGGAACCTAAACATTCCCCTACCCCCCCTCATGGAGGCATTTTGCATCAAAAATGGTACATAAATTTTGTACCTATTTTTCTAATACCCTAAATCACGAATTGTGGACTATCACCTCTTCAAAATATTGGCGAATGGATTAGCTCCTGCCATACCATCCCCCACCATTATTTAAGACATTTGGCATCCGGAATGGTACGGAAATTTTCCAACTATGTAGTATAATTTTGAACCTCCTTCCTTGAATTGTGTACTCTCGCCCTCGTCTCTGCTTAGTAATAGAAGCTGCATGCACTACGAAAAAACTGATCGTTAATGATTTAATTAACGCTCAGTTTTTTACAATGGCCCATCAATTTACGTTATTTATTCGCTTTAGGCCTTCCCGCTAGAAGCGCTAATGTGCAGGACGAGCCGGTGATAATTTACAACAACATTACGTTTCCAAGGTACGAAACACAAATGGATGCAACTACTACATTCATTGTCACAACTTTCCGAGTACTTATACAAATATAAAGAAAATTTCTTACTATTTATCAGGATTGAATAAACTATTTTATTAGTGAACCAGCCTGTATCTACGTTTTTATCAATAAAGCGGTAAGTTTACCCATTTCTACTACCATTCGTTAAATTGCTGTCTGCTTTAAAAAGTTCTAAAAAAATTTTCTAATTAGTTCCGCCATTTTCCGAATTTGTTCTTACCCCCACCACCAGATATATGAAATTCAATATGGAGGAGCTGGCGACATGCTAGCCTCCAACATTCGATTTTGGGGTTGCATAAAGTACCAAACGTTTGTTCTCAATGTGTTCTACTTTGTTCCGGCCCTTTCCCCCATGTTCAGCCACCAACCAGAAATGAACGATAAACAACACAAAATCCAACATGAATACCATTCTCTATTTATTCTAACTTTTTCTCTTATTCGCACACCACAACCCATCACCGCGATAAATGCGATTTGTAGCCCACTAAAATATGTTCTCTATTTGCTCTAATTTATTCTCTCATCTCCGCACTACGACCCATCATAACTATACATTCCCCTAAATCAGAATTTTCCGCATAAGTGCATTCTGCTGTCCACTAAAATTTGTTCTGTACTTGTTCCAATTTGTTCTCTCATCCCCACACCACAATCCATCACCATGATGCATGTGTCGTCAATCTGAGCTCAGGGGTTATTCATATGATCAAAATCATTGATTTCCTGTAATTTTAATTGAAAAAGAATTTATTTTTATTTCATTATTTATATATACTATAAATTTAATTGAAATTATTATAATAAATAAAATAATTATTATAGGAAATGAAGTTCAAATTATTTCTAAATTTTGATTTTGCCTTCACGTCTCAATTCTCCGGATAAATGCGGTTTGCTGTCCACCAAAATTTGTTCTCTTATCTCCAGACTACGTGCGAGAAGAAGAGTTGGCGGGTTGACGAATCAAATAGAACTAGATTTTCGTAAAACGAGCCTCGTCTGATCTCTTCTACTAGACTGTGACACTTTCTTCTGTAGGATGATGTGGAGACAGGTACTAAGAGGATATAAATGAGGTACTGATGGAAAAGGGGGCCAACTGGAAGGGAGAAGGAATGAAAGAGAGTTAGGTTTGGTGTGGGTGAAGAAGTGGCATATCGTGAGGTGCGAATGATGTCCATTTCACCAGGGCCCTGTTCCATATTTTTCATTGTTCTAAGTTTAATTTCATTAGTTAGTGCATTTTCGCACGGGCCTTCTGAACCCCGTATCACCATCATCTTATTGAACCACTGTCTATACCCTTGACACATCTCTTTTTTGTGCATCCTCCACACTTTCCTCTTCATTACTTTCCGAACCTTACACTTTCTCCCCTCCCTGCTTCGATAACCGAGAAGAGAAAAGATAATAATCGGAAAATTGCACTCCAGAATGCGTATATTGTTCAACATTTCGCTCACCAGTTACCATGTTCTCAAATCCTCCGCCTGTAACAACAACTTTCTTTACTCCTATCCCTCGAGAATGGTGCTAATTACTTAATTTCTCTTGACAAATTCAAATCCGTTGCCGAAATTGAGCAGGACACATTTTTTGACCAATTTGACCAACATTTTGGAGCGACCCCGTAAATTTCAAGAACGAACTTGAACTCAGCGTGAAAAATTGAGTGAGAAGCATTCGTTAACTTACAATTTTTTACTATTTTCCAACTTTGAAAATTCCTCTATCATTTTGTGTTTTTTTGGTGCGATAAAATTTATGGGCACCTCGGTCTCGGGAAAGGTACCAATTACATAATTTCTGGTGATAAATTCTAATCCGTCATCTAAATTGAGCTGCAGTAATTTTTTTTTGGAAAATTGTCAGTATTCGTCATCTCACGAATACAACTACTCTGTCTGTACTCGCAAACTACCATATTGTAGCTGTAGTTACGAATACTTTGCGAAACTAGTAGTTGTATCTAGCAGTTGCTGTATTCGAATACTACGAGTATTTGCCCAACACTGGCCCGTGGACGCCGAATCCGACTATGCGGAGCGTACCGCGTAGTCAATCAAATAGAACTAGATTTTCGTAAAACGAGCCTCGTCTGATCTCTTCTACGAGACTGTACACAACCGAGCGATAATGCATCTAACCCTCATGACATTCCCAGTATCATACCCAAGTATGGTAATAACAGTAATAATATAAATTTTAATCTTATTTTTACTAATTCTAAACTCAAGTGCAAAACCACCAATGTACAATATTCAAATATTCTAATAAATAAATCTGAGATGTACGATTCAGCCCACAAACTTCAATTGGTAAATAATACGAGCTGAAAGCTGAGGTTATGAGGAGCTTCTATGCTTAAAAAAAAAAAAAAAATAAACTCGGACTACTTTTGAGGCACGAGACGATTTCAGAACCGTCGTCAAAATTGATTCACAGGCTATTTCTGAGTCAGTATAGCCCCCGCCCCCAGTATAACCACATTTTTGACTGAATCTCGGCAACAGAGGGTCAGCGCCTGAATTGGTCCACGAATTCGAACTCAGCGCGAAAAATCAAGTAATAATTGGTTGTCATCTCATCTTTTTGGAATTTCGATAATTTTGAAAACTTCTCCATACGTACATCAGGCATTTTTAAGGGGAAGAAATTTTCCGAGAGTTTCGGTGCCCGGATCAGGCGAAATAGAATCGAAATGCCGAGACGAATTTAGAACCGTCGTCAAAATTGATTCACAGGCTCTTTCCGAGCCTCTATAGCCCTCGCCCTCATTATAACCACATTTTTGACTGTATCTCGGCAACAGAGGGTCAGCGTCTGATTAGGTCGACGAATTCGAACTCAGCGCGAAAAATTGTGTAGGAATTTGTTGTAATCTCATCTATTTAGAATTTCGAAAATTTTGAAAATTGTTCCATACCATATGTATACGTGAGGCATTCTTTTGGGCGAGAAAATTTTCCGAGAGCTTCGTGGCCCGGATCCGGCGAAATAGAATCGAAATGCCGAGACGAATTCAGAACCGTCGTCAAAATTGATTCACAGGCTATGTCTGACCCAGTATAGCCCGGGCCCCAGTATAACCACATTTTTGACTGTATCTCGCTAACGGAGGGTCAATGCCTGCTTTGGTCGACGAATTCGAACTCAGCGCAAAAAATTGAGTAAGAGTTCGTGGTTATCTCACCTTTTTGGAATTTTGAAAATTTTGAAAATTTTGAAAATTTCTCCATACTATAACATCAGGCATTTTTACTGGGCAAAAAAAGATTCCGCGAGCTTCGGGTCCCGGACCTGGCGAAATAGATTCGAAATGCCGAGGAGAATTCAGAGCTGTCGTAAAAATTGATTCACAGGCTCTTTCTGACCCAGTATAGACCCCGCCCCCAGTTTAACCCCTTTTTGACTGTATCTCGTCAACGGTGGGTCGGCGCCTAATTTGGTCGACGAATTCGAACTCAGCACGAAAAATTGAGTAGGAATTAGTGGTTATCTCCGTATTTTTGAATTTCGAAAATTTTTTAAATTTCTTCTACCACACATCAGGTATTTTTTTGGGCGAAAAAAGGTACCGGGAGCTTCGGGGACCGGACCCGGCGAAATAGATTCGAAATGCCGAGACGAATTCAAAACCCTCGTCAGAATTGATTCACTGGCTATTTCTGACCCAGTGTATAGCCCTAGCCCCCAGTATATCCACATTTTTGACTGTATCTCGGCGAAGGAGGGTCAGCGCCTGATTTTGTTGACGAATTCGAACTCAGCGCGAAAAACTGAGTAGGAGTTTGAGGTTATCCTATCTTTTTTGAATTTCGAAAATTTAGAAAATTTAGAAAATTTCTCCATACTTATACATCAGACATTTTTTTGGGCGAAAAAGTTTTCCGAGGGCTTCGGGGCGCAGACCCGGCGAAATCTATTCGAAATGCCGAGACGAATTCAGAAGCGTCGTCAAAATTGATTCGCAGGCTATTTCTGACCCAGTATAGACCCGGCCCCCAGTGTAACCATATTTTTGACTGTATCTCGGCAACGGGGGGGTCAGCGTCTGATTTGGTCGACGAATTCGAACTCAGCGCGAAAAATTGAGTAGGAATTGGTGGTTATCTCATCTATTTGGAATTTCGAAAATTTTGAAAATTTCTCCATACGTATACATCAGGAATTTTTTTGGGCGAAAAGATTATCCGAGAGCTTTGTGGTCCGGACCCGGCGAGATAGATTCGGAATTATTATTATTATTATTATTATTATTATTATTACTAGGGGGCTCCGCCCCCTGCCCGCTTCGCGGGCCCACCCCCGGAGTTAATGAAATATAGGTTAATTTGCACTATAGAAACACAGAATTTATTTTATGTATATAGGAAAAAAAGTTAACCTCTATGAGGATGCACCTATTATCATTACACAGAGATACACCTTATGTAAATGTCAAACTACAGTATATGCATATGCTGTAACTATTTCAAATTTAGAAGTGTCCACTGCAGGTAAAGTCGTTGATACATAGAGATAGATGTTCTCATACTGTCCGAGAGAAAAAAATAGATGTTCTCATACTGTCCGAGAGAAAAAAGCAGTTTTAATCAAAACATGTATTTTTTCGACTTCACAACAAGTTCACTGTTTCAAGGGTTTTTCAACTGCTACATTTTGTACACTGGAAACGTGGACTCGCGCCCCCAACACCAAAAGAGTATACTTTCGAGTTTTTGTTGGTGAACTTTTTTTTTTCTTGATTGAAATAATTTGTGATTCCGAGGGGTTGACCGCACCACAACTCCGATAATCAGATTCTTGATTGTAGGTGTTGAAAAACATGTTTCCATAAGCCCCTTATTTTTAATCGAGATCTTTTGTGGATCAAGGAATAACTCTTCCATCTACGACGAAAATCTAAAACTCGATTTTCCAGCTTCTCAATGTTATTCTTGGTGAACGTCTTACTTTTTCAATTCAAATAATACGTTAACCCTTTTCTAATAATTTACGTTTGTTTTAATAATAGTTAGATTATAGCAGCAAAAGGCAATAATACTCTCCGTAAATAAAAATAATAATATAATATTGTGGACCCGATGGATTGTCTCCACCCCAATTCCGCAAATCTAATTCTCGATCTTTCAGCCTTTCAAGATTATTCATGGTTAACTTTTTTCGATTCAGATCTATTGTGGATCCGTTGGGTTGACCCCGACCCCAACTTCGGAAATTGAATTCTCCATTTGGTCGGCTTAAGAAATAATTTTCCGTGAACCCCTGTTTATTTTTTTGTTCGAAGTCTTTTAAAGAGTCATAAGGTACATCAGAACAGTGAAATTTGTAGCCGTAATAGTATTTAACTCACAAATCATTGATTTATGTAGTATTTTTTATGTTCTTGAATTTCTCTCTAGGGACCATAACTAGAAATTTCAGAAGGGAACGTATACTCAGAAGTCCGAAAAATCGTAAAAAATGGTTACTCGATTGATAATGAATTAAAATGGAGTAAAGCCTAAACAAAATTCAATTTTTTGCATGTAATAGGCTCTGTATTGTTTTTCATATGTAAAGTAGATAAACTCACTTCTGAATAATATTAATACATTTGTTATGACATAACCTGTCATATTTAAAATCCATAATTAGAACTGTGCATGTAGAAAAATGAAGTTTTACTTGATTTCTTTAGCCTTTGTTTAACATTTCCAATGTGTCTCCCTTGAAACAGTAAACTTGTTGTGAAGTCGAAAAAATACATGTTTTGATTAAAACTGCTTTTTTCTCTCGGACAGTATGAGAACATCTATCTCTATGTATCAACGACTTTACCTGCAGTGGACACTTCTAAATTTGAAATAGTTACAGCATATGCATATACTGTAGTTTGACATTTACATAAGGTGTATCTCTGTGTAATGATAATAGGTGCATCCTCATAGAGGTTAACTTTTTTTCCTATATACATAAAATAAATTCTGTGTTTCTATAGTGCAAATTAACCTATATTTCATTAACTCCGGGGGTGGGCCCGCGAAGCGGGCAGGGGGCGGAGCCCCCTAGTAATAATAATAATAATAATAATAATAATAATAATTCCGAATCTATCTCGCCGGGTCCGGACCACAAAGCTCTCGGATAATCTTTTCGCCCAAAAAAATTCCTGATGTATACGTATGGAGAAATTTTCAAAATTTTCGAAATTCCAAATAGATGAGATAACCACCAATTCCTACTCAATTTTTCGCGCTGAGTTCGAATTCGTCGACCAAATCAGACGCTGACCCCCCCGTTGCCGAGATACAGTCAAAAATATGGTTTCTCTGGGGGCCCGGGCTATACTGGGTCAGAAATAGCCTGTGAATCAATTTTGACGACGGTTCTGAATTCGTCTCGGCATTTCGATTCTATTTCGCCGGATCCGGGCCACGAAGCTCTCGGAAAATTTTCTCGCCCAAAAGAATGCCTGACGTATACATATGGCAGTGGCGGATTTACCTATGGGCAAAGTGGGCAATCGCCCAGGGCGGCAGATTTTTGGGGGCGGCAAATTGTTTTTCTTTTCTTTTTTTTGACAAAAGGAAATTAAAAGTGATCAGTAAGTACAAGTAATATGTGCAAGGCGCCTATCATATCGTTTTCCTATGTTTACCCATTCAACGCTTGAAAAATATTAAAAATCCAGGGGCGGCAGACATTCACTTGCCCAGGGGCGGAAAACTTCTAAATCCGCCACTGACATATGGTATGGAACAATTTTCAAAATTTTCGAAATTCTAAATAGATGAGATTACAACAAATTCCTACACAATTTTTCGCGCTGAGTTCGAATTCGTCGACCTAATCAGACGCTGACCCTCTGTTGCCGAGATACAGTCAAAAATGTGGTTATAATGAGGGCGAGGGCTATAGAGGCTCGGAAAGAGCCTGTGAATCAATTTTGACGACGGTTCTAAATTCGTCTCGGCATTTCGATTCTATTTCGCCTGATCCGGGCACCGAAACTCTCGGAAAATTTCTTCCCCCTTAAAAATGCCTTATGTACGTATGGAGAAGTTTTCAAAATTATCGAAATTCCAAAAAGATGAGATGACAACCAATTATTACTCGATTTTTCGCGCTGAGTTCGAATTCGTGGACCAATTCAGGCGCTGACCCTCTGTTGCCGAGATTCAGTCAAAAATGTGGTTATACTGGGGGCGGGGGCTATACTGACTCAGAAATAGCCTGTGAATCAATTTTGACGACGGTTCTGAAATCGTCTCGTGCCTCAAAAGTAGTCCGAGTTCATTTTTTTTTTTTTTTAAGCATAGAAGCTCCTCATAACCTCAGCTTTCAGCTCGTATTATTTACCAATTGAAGTTTGTGGGCTGAATCGTACATCTCAGATTATTTATTAGAATATTTGAATATTGTACATTGGTGGTTTTGCACTTGAGTTTAGAATTAGTAAAAATAAGATTAAAATTTATATTATTACTGTTATTACCATACTTGGGTATGATACTGGGAATGTCATGAGGGTTAGATGCATTATCGCTCGGTTGTGTACAGTCTCGTAGAAGAGATCAGACGAGGCTCGTTTTACGAAAATCTAGTTCTATTTGATTGACTACGCGGTACGCTCCGCATAGTCGGATTCGGCGTCCACGGGCCAGTGTTGGGCAAATACTCGTAGTATTCGAATACAGCAACTGCTAGATACAACTACTAGTTTCGCAAAGTATTCGTAACTACAGCTACAATATGGTAGTTTGCGAGTACAGACAGAGTAGTTGTATTCGTGAGATGACGAATACAGACAATTTTCCAAAAAAAAATTACTGCAGCTCAATTTAGATGACGGATTAGAATTTATCACCAGAAATTATGTAATTGGTACCTTTCCCGAGACCGAGGTGCCCATAAATTTTATCGCACCAAAAAAACACAAAATGATAGAGGAATTTTCAAAGTTGGAAAATAGTAAAAAATTGTAAGTTAACGAATGCTTCTCACTCAATTTTTCACGCTGAGTTCAAGTTCGTTCTTGAAATTTACGGGTCGCTCCAAAATGTTGGTCAAATTGGTCAAAAAATGTGTCCTGCTCAATTTCGGCAACGGATTTGAATTTGTCAAGAGAAATTAAGTAATTAGCACCATTCTCGAGGGATAGGAGTAAAGAAAGTTGTTGTTACAGGCGGAGGATTTGAGAACATGGTAACTGGTGAGCGAAATGTTGAACAATATACGCATTCTGGAGTGCAATTTTCCGATTATTATCTTTTCTCTTCTCGGTTATCGAAGCAGGGAGGGGAGAAAGTGTAAGGTTCGGAAAGTAATGAAGAGGAAAGTGTGGAGGATGCACAAAAAAGAGATGTGTCAAGGGTATAGACAGTGGTTCAATAAGATGATGGTGATACGGGGTTCAGAAGGCCCGTGCGAAAATGCACTAACTAATGAAATTAAACTTAGAACAATGAAAAATATGGAACAGGGCCCTGGTGAAATGGACCTCATTCGCACCTCACGATATGCCACTTCTTCACCCACACCAAACCTAACTCTCTTTCATTCCTTCTCCCTTCCAGTTGGCCCCCTTTTCCATCAGTACCTCATTTATATCCTCTTAGTACCTGTCTCCACATCATCCTACAGAAGAAAGTGTCACAGTCTAGTAGAAGAGATCAGACGAGGCTCGTTTTACGAAAATCTAGTTCTATTTGATTCGTCAACCCGCCAACTCTTCTTCTCGCACGTAGTCTGGAGATAAGAGAACAAATTTTGGTGGACAGCAAACCGCATTTATCCGGAGAATTGAGACGTGAAGGCAAAATCAAAATTTAGAAATAATTTGAACTTCATTTCCTATAATAATTATTTTATTTATTATAATAATTTCAATTAAATTTATAGTATATATAAATAATGAAATAAAAATAAATTCTTTTTCAATTAAAATTACAGGAAATCAATGATTTTGATCATATGAATAACCCCTGAGCTCAGATTGACGACACATGCATCATGGTGATGGATTGTGGTGTGGGGATGAGAGAACAAATTGGAACAAGTACAGAACAAATTTTAGTGGACAGCAGAATGCACTTATGCGGAAAATTCTGATTTAGGGGAATGTATAGTTATGATGGGTCGTAGTGCGGAGATGAGAGAATAAATTAGAGCAAATAGAGAACATATTTTAGTGGGCTACAAATCGCATTTATCGCGGTGATGGGTTGTGGTGTGCGAATAAGAGAAAAAGTTAGAATAAATAGAGAATGGTATTCATGTTGGATTTTGTGTTGTTTATCGTTCATTTCTGGTTGGTGGCTGAACATGGGGGAAAGGGCCGGAACAAAGTAGAACACATTGAGAACAAACGTTTGGTACTTTATGCAACCCCAAAATCGAATGTTGGAGGCTAGCATGTCGCCAGCTCCTCCATATTGAATTTCATATATCTGGGGTTGGGGGTAAGAACAAATTCGGAAAATGGCGGAACTAATTAGAAAATTTTTTTAGAACTTTTTAAAGCAGACAGCAATTTAACGAATGGTAGTAGAAATGGGTAAACTTACCGCTTTATTGATAAAAACGTAGATACAGGCTGGTTCACTAATAAAATAGTTTATTCAATCCTGATAAATAGTAAGAAATTTTCTTTATATTTGTATAAGTACTCGGAAAGTTGCGACAATGAATGTAGTAGTTGCATCCATTTGTGTTTCGTACCTTAGAAACGTAATGTTGTTGTAAATTATCACCGGCTCGTCCTGCACATTAGCGCTTCTAGCGGGAAGGCCTAAAGCGAATAAATAACGTAAATTGATGGGCCATTGTAAAAAACTGAGCGTTAATTAAATCATTAACGATCAGTTTTTTCGTAGTGCATGCAGCTTCTATTACTAAGCAGAGACGAGGGCGAGAGTACACAATTCAAGGAAGGAGGTTCAAAATTATACTACATAGTTGGAAAATTTCCGTACCATTCCGGATGCCAAATGTCTTAAATAATGGTGGGGGATGGTATGGCAGGAGCTAATCCATTCGCCAATATTTTGAAGAGGTGATAGTCCACAATTCGTGATTTAGGGTATTAGAAAAATAGGTACAAAATTTATGTACCATTTTTGATGCAAAATGCCTCCATGAGGGGGGGTAGGGGAATGTTTAGGTTCCCTGCCATGCCCTGAAACTGGTTTCTATTTTTAATTACAGTGAAGGAAGCGAATACTATACTCGAGAAGGGTGGTACAAAATTGCACTAAATTATGAGATGTTTTGCTTTCGCAATTTTACTTTGGCGGGGGCGGGGGGGAGGGGAGGGGGTTTTTAGCGGAACGGACCCCACTTGTCACTGTTTTAGGGCATGCAATATCAATAGAGAAGATAATTAGAGCTCATTCGGACACAAAATTGCTCTTATTCGAGATTTCACTCAGAAGTCATGTAGTAAATCAAATAAGCTGACTTAACTTCGCTTGTCACAGGGGGTGGGGGTGTGCACAAACGGTGGGGTGTGTTGCACATTTCTGCACAAACGATGCACAAACGATTGACATGTTTTCAAGCCAAAATTCGAATTGGGGGGGCCGTGGACATGGAACCTTTTCGACATTTTCAATACACCAGCAGGTAGGTCAAACATTCCAACACGCCTTTGTTAGATCTTTCTTCAAGTATCTTTAAAATTTTCTCCAAGTGATTAAGTGAGGCACGATCAGTTGGCGTAACGTGTAATCACGCCACTTGTTGTTTTTTTGACCAAAAAAAAAAAAGGCAAAAATAACACCACCCAAACGTTACGTCGATGAAGGATACTCGTACGTACAAAATAATTCAAAAATATGGAGAAAAAAATGTATTAATCAAAAATGGGCAACTATGGAAAGAAACATTTTTTTTTACTAACTTACATTTAAAAAAAAATCAAGCTGGAAAAAAAAGATTAATTTAATCGAGTTAAGTATTAATTTGTAAAGCAGTCAGGGCATTCGATGTCTTCGTCGTCAGATTCGAGACCAACAGGGGGGGGGGTGAACCCCCCTGGCATCGGCCGACAATGTGAAAAAATTAAAATTTATTCTGGTGATAGTAAGTATTACACCTGTAATGTTAAAGTGAAACAAACCCCCCCCCCCTTCATACCAAGTCTGGCTACGCCACTAGAGACCAATAGGGGAAAGTCGCCGAAATTGGACCAGTTGGTCTCTTGAAAGCCTCGGTAGGCCTCAGATTGTGGAATTAAATGAAAAATACAATTACACATGAAAGGAGGATGACTTTCAAACATACCCTCGAAGTTTCACACATCTCTGATTTTTCTTTCATATTTAAAAACGACAATAAAGGAAACACAAAGTGTCCAGCTTAGGACGAGGCGCCCAAATTGGACCAATTCTTATATAAATCAACGGGTTTCTGTAAATCCTCTTATGACCATAGAGCGTACTTCCCCCTCTTTTTTGGCCTATTCCTCGAACATTTCTCTTCCGTATTTCTTGGCATCTGCAACAAGAGCAGTATTTTCCTGTTGATTTCCTAATTTGGATCAGTAAAAATTGATCCAACACGAGAGACTCGTAAATTGGACCAGTCCAACTAAGGCATCTCATTATATGTAGCTTGTGCAAATATGAATACATTTCGAATTTCTAACACGCTATCAGGCTTCTTCAGATATCAACCATTACACGCATGTGAAAGAACACGAAAAATAAACCATTGCGGCACCTAATTCATCTGGTCCAAAAAAGGAAACTGAAAATGGTCCAATTTACGAGTTTTTGTGAACTTTTATACACGCTCCTGCCATCTTGGGTAAACGAGAGACACTGTTCATTTCTTTTAATAAGAATGTAGATTGAAAGGAGGGAATCAGTGGAAGTAGCATCCATATGAAAACAACTTACCGTTTCCTATAAAAACCAGTGTCGGACTGGCCCGGGTGGCAACCTGGCGATAGCCAGGGGGCCAGCCGAAAGTACAGTTTTAAGAGGGCCCAAAAATAGCGTACTGCAACAATATTGGGTTTGAGAAAAATTTTCAACAAAAATTTGAAAGAAATTCTTTTTGAGTGCGGACTATTTAAAAATAATTATATGTAGACATTTAGGAAAGAAGAAATGCGAGTATGCGACAAAACCTTCTTTTTATTAAATTTCTAAAAGTTTGAAGAATGAAGGAGAAAATAAACTGCTTGTAGTATTAGAGTTCAGATGTATAAGAATCACACTGATCACATTAATCTAGTCTATAGTACAGGGTGGGGCAGAAGGAACGCCAGAAGATTTGTTTGGATTAGTTCAACATGGCGTAGTACTTGTAAGTGACTCATATAAATGAATGGATTTGTGGAGAAATGAACTTGCGACTACAATGGAAGGTCATAATAATAAATTGAGGCGTTTAGGCAAAATTGGAAAAACAAGATGGTGGAACTAAGATAAAGCTTTATCTTCAGTTTTTGAACTACCTGCAGAAATACCAGATATGAAGAAATCACGATTTATTCTTTTTTTGAAGTATCTCAAAAAAGTAGCTGTTGGAAGGAACTTTGATTGCAGATCAAAATTTAAGGTACGTTCTTTAATGACGAATTGGGAGAAATTCGGTGCAATTTTTACCGCCGTAATTATTTTAGATTAGTTTTCGGTCACAACTCCTGTTTCAAAATATTTGTAGTCTTCTTCATTAGATTATCTACAAGCATGGAAAATGGTGGAAAAACTGAGCTCTCAAATCGAAGTCAAAAGAAATGAAGCATACTTTTTAAAATCATATGAAGAAACACAATTATCTGTGAGAATCTAACGAATGTTTTGCAAAGGAAGAAGCCGATGAACTTGAATTTGAAGACATTAGTGATAACGATGACAATGATAAGAAGGAATGTGAGCTTAAACTGAGGAAACTTTGTCAATAAAAACAGAAGAAGATTTTTCACCTCGGAGAATTCCTAAAAAAAGAGAGAAGCGATGAGCAAGCCAGTGATGAACGACCAGAATTAGGCTAGTCCACAGATTTTCGTGTGAATATTTTTACAGCATTATTGACCATGCTCAAGGAAGTATCAAGGAGAAGTTTATCAAATAAAGATTTATTTATATATGGATTGTTCGTGGTTGGATCCAGAAACATTTGAAGACATTTCAAACATGAAAAGTATTTTGGAATTTCCTACATCAAGTTTTGTAAAGATGAGTGAATTAACAGGCTTGAGCAGAATATCTTTACTGGATGAATTCGAGCAATGTGCAGGGCAGTATGATAGCTCGACTCAAAATTGGCGGAAACTTTATGCAGCTACAGCAGTAGTAGGTCATCAAGACAAAGGACAGGTTGAGGATGACCAAGATCAAAATTTGAAAAGTTCAGCATCTGAAGAAGAATTGGACGCTGTTCAGCAAAAGGGAACCAACTAGCAAAATCCGTTTTTTGAGAACACGTGATTCGAAGTTCAAGAGTCATGTAGAAACTATATGGAATTACATTTACTGATAAGCTTTTTTCAATGTGAGTACACATGTTTGAATCAGGGGCCCAATTTTGAAAAATTCTACGTTTTACGCTTTTTCCAACGATACTAATAACTCATTTTGTTTACAAATGTTAGTTAGTTCCCTTTTGTTGAACTGCGTCCAATTTGATTCAGATTCAGGAATGAGAATGACAGTAGCTCCAGCTTACCATAATGAAAAGATATTAAGAACTATGTCTGGAATTTTTGACAATTTATATGCAGCTATAGAATTTATACTTTTGTTGCCTTGCATCCAAGTGTATTGCGAACAGTGTTTTTCGAATTTGAAAAGTTCCAAGGGCTGTTCAAGAAATACTCTTGGCCAAGAATTATTAAGCTCTTTACTGTTGATGTTTGTAGAATCTCATCTTCTAAAAAATATTAATGTTGATAAAATTATTGTCCAGTTTGGGCAACCCTCAAAAGAATTAAAGAGATTATTATTTTAATTTTGTCTTTGTTATTAGTGTATTTTTAATTGGCAACACTGTCCTTTTTTTGATTTCAATTCTTATAGAATTATGTTATCGTTTTATTATTGATTTTTTCTCGTATTCGTTTTTGCACTTTTATAATGAAGTTTAATAGAATTCATTGCAAGTTTTTTTTGTTTTTTTTTGTTTTTTTTAAAATTGAAAATAACTACAATCTTTTCTGTTATGTTGTTTGTTTGTAAGGGCAGGGGCTCAATTTTCGAAAGTGGGGTCTGACACGGGGCCCCATGTGCGAGAATCGCCAGGCGCCTTAAAGAAATCCAGTCCCACACTGATAACAACTTGTCCAACTATCACAAAAATTAAATCGAAAATTTGCGCTTTTTGATAGGGGAGAGTTGCTTAAATTGAACAGTTTTCACTTTGAACTTGCCGTTCCCGGCTGCATTTGACTAGAATTCAAATTTGAATTATGTCATCATGATAAGTTCATTATTTGACTATATTTCATCAAAATTTGAAAGCCAGAAGAGAATTAAGTGAGCGGAGAGATAAGTTTGAAGGCCAGAATCTTTAAATGCTTCAATTTAGGAAACTGATGCCTAACTTGGACCGTGGTACCTTAAGTCCAAAGTTGAACCAGTCAAACTTAAAAGCCACTTCAATTCTACATAAGTTTTATCTCAAATGCAAATCTCTCTCGCTAAGTGACTTTTACTTTACTCAACCATTACATATCGTCGCCTCGGTTTAAATACCATCTAAATCCACAATTATGAAAAACAGGTTTTATGTGGTTGCTAATGTAAAAAAAAAAAAAAATAGTGGAATTTATATTTAAAATCCTTGTAAATCAAAAGTGCACTTTAGTACTCCTAGCGGCGAAATAAAAAACTACGGACGTAATTCATCTAAATTTCCATGCGCCGACCCTTATACAATCGAAAAATAGTTCCACGCAATGCGTGACGTCAGTGGTTTGGGTTTGTCTTCCAGCGGCTCTTTTTCTTATCAATCAATGTTCGAGATACACGAGAATGAATCGCGTTTGCTTTTGAAAGTGGCGCTTGTGGTTTTAAATGTAAAAGTAAACGTAATCGTGTGTAAAAGAAACAGATAGGAAGATGGTTTTACATCGTGCTTACAGTCTCAACAAAAGTGACTCGAGGTATCAACATAAGGAATTGATGAAAGGAGTTCATTTTGTGAGGTTTGTAATATTACGAGTATGTATGGTTCTGGTTGAAATTAGGGTTGGTATTGGTGGAAGGTCACAAAACAAAAAGTGTTGACATATGCCGAGGCGTGCGACAAGGGTGCATACTATCACCCACGCTTTTCAACTTATACGCAGATGACATATTCAAGAAAGCTCTCCACGACGTCGATAGCGGGATTAGAGTAAACGGGGAAAATATAAACAACATCAGATACGCGGACGACACGGTCTTATTCGCCGACTCTATAGAAGAGCTCGAAGATCTGGTAGACAGAGTGAACAACGAGGGACGGAAATATGGACTGGAGATCAACGTGACGAAAACGAAGTTAATGATAATTAGCCGAAATGAACACCCAGAAGCTCATTTAATAATAGACGGCAAACATGTAGAACGAGTACGAGAATTCAAATATCTAGGAATGTATATAAGCGAGCAACTAGAACCAGAAATTGAAACGAAGAGGCGAATAGGCTACGCCAAAGCAACATTCGGGAAAATGAAAAGCTATCTTACCAACAGAGCCATCAACTTGAAGAGTAGGCAACGAATGCTTAAGTGTTACGTACACTCAGTGCTCCTGTATGGAACGGAAGCGATGACTTATACCGCGCAGACAATCAAGCGAATGGAAGCGTGTGAAATGTGGTTTTATAGACGTATGCTCCGGATACCGTGGATAAGGAAGGTGACAAAACGTGGAAGTACTGAAAAAGGCCGATGCTGAACGGACGATTTTGGAGACGGTGAAGAGAAGGAAGATCAGTTATCTGGGGATGATCATGAAGGAACCAAAATACGAACTCCTACGCCTTATAATACAGGGGAAAATAGAAGGACGCAGGGGAAGAGGCAGAAGAAAAATATCGTGGCTGAACAACATCAGGAAATGGACGGGAATAAAGTCTGCCGGCGATCTGATGCGCGCAGCTGAAGACTCGTAATGCCAAATCAACTATATAATACATATAATACATATAATAATTTGGTAAGGTTTGTATATTAGATGTATGCGTTGTTGAATAGATTGTGTAAACAAACAACATTTTATGAAACAAATGAATTTTTTGAAGACAAAAAGTAATTTTTGGAAATTCGCCCCAGATTAAAAATGTTATTCAGAATCGCTTACAAAATTACTATGCATTAGTTTCTACAGGTTATATAAACTATGTTCTAGAAACATTCTTGATTGGTTCACGTGTTCTTGCAGCAAAATTTGCTTACTTTTCCTTTTTGTACGAAGTTCAAAATGGATTACCTTTTGACTTCTGTCTGAAGTTGGATATGACAGCGCAATGCGCTAAGTTTGTATTACTACGTGTCGCATTGTTAGCTATTGTATTATTTAACGTTAGCATGGACTTACGGTGAATGTCAAAAGCAGTTCGAATAAGAATTTCGGTGGGTCAAGAAACTAAAATTTAAGTTTCCAGTGTTCCCATTTTACGTACATCAGTGGCCGTCCGTTAGACAACTTCCAATTTATCGTACATCGTGGCCGCAAAATTCAAATGTTCGAAATTCATTCGGCTAAATTAAAACTTCATTATGTTAATTACTGATTTGATTAGCATGTTTAAATTATCGTTCAAATTTGGCAAAATTGTCGTAAAAACTGTGTTAAGAATAACAAAACCGACTCGTTATCATTGCGATTTCTGTCTGTGAAGTGTGAACTAAATCGCTACACTCATAGACATAACATGTCATTGGAATTGGCGCAATACCTAGCGGCAAACGCGAGAAACTAATGGTGATCCAACTTTGAGGCCGGCCCAATATTGGCAGCCCTCCCCTAAATGCGGTGTAGAACACAAACAAGCCGCCGTAACTGAAACTTTTCGTCATTTCTTCACATGCTGCATCATTGTCCATCTGACTTATGCGTAATCCGCACGCTATCTATTATCATTATCGAAAAACCGTGGTGGTCCAATTTGGGCGACTTTCCCCCACATTCTTCGTACATGAATCTATTACAAATTAAACAAGACCGCATGCATTTAAAACTCTGTCTTCATGACAGAGAACACAGTACCATGATTCTTTGGATGCTTTATCACGTTTCGAAGTTTTGTCGGCTTTTCAACTTTCTTCTTCGTCGGCTTTTCGGATAATTCCTCTGATTTATGTTTTTGCGTGACGGATTTTTAGCTAAAATTTTCTTAAATTGTATCTGGACCAGTTTCTCTGGCGAAACCTTTGACGCATATTTCCGTTTAACCGATTTTCCAATAGAAATTGTCTTAGATTTTTTTCTTGACCGGTTTCTTGGACGATACCGGCGGCAATGGTGATTCCTTCAACGTATCTTTCATTTGGACAAATTTTCGGCAAAATTTTTAAAAATGTCAATCTGATGATGTGTAGCATAATTATCCGCCAAGGTACCTTATACAAAAATTGAAAATTACTAGGATTGTGCTCGTCGACGCCAAATATCGCTATGATATTCGAAAAGAGTCTAATATTTCAAATTAAATGATATAGCATATGTATCATACTTACTTTGTCGTGCTTCCCATAATTAAATTGAGAAAATATGACGAAAATTTTACGATTGAAAATTCAGTCATTGACAACTCACTTCCAAAACATGGTAAACCACAATCGTATGAACTAGCCTGAAGACTGCTTTTCCAAAACGCATTAAGCCAATTGTTGGCAAAAATGAGTTAGGAGCCAGTTAAGAGCGGAATTTGGTGGCAAAAGGCTGCGTGCACACGTTACGCCAGAGAATATACCAAAATCAACCATAACAGATGTCCTGAAGCGATGCAGCACAGCACTCTTTTCACGTTTTTTTCGCTTTCTCTTTTTTTGACTTAAAACGTTTTGGAAATGCTACCTTTATTTGATGCAAAAACATTTTTGAGGCACTACCTCGAGAAGAATCGCGATAGTATTCGAGAAAAAACGAGGTGGCGTTAATACCCCCCTGGCGTAATTAGCCGCCGGTACCTCATAATTAGAATCTTTAAAACATAATTATCGGATAAGGAGACGTTGTCACTCATAATTACGAGCACGTGTGATTTGCCACACGTTTTTTCTTCTTTCTTTTTCCGGACCATTTATATAATGAAATAGAGATGACGATTCCTTAGGTCTGGTCGAAGGTCGACATTTGGAAGACAGTCGATTGTTTCTATTTCCATGAGGAAATTTTTGCATCTGTGAACGTCAGTGTTCTTTTTAAAAGATGTCTCGTTTCATTTGGTGTAGATTAAAATCTGCAGGTGATGCGGACACAATGCGTTACATGTAGGTATATTTTTTATTTTTTGTAAACGGTTTAAAGCCTGCAGTTGGCTCGAATTTATTTGACATTTTTACGGCAAGACTTTTTACTATCGCTGTTCGGAATCGTAAATTTGAAGTATTTTAACGTATCATCTCAATAAATTCTGTGTAGGGCTCGAGTTATATTTGAGAGGAAAAAAAAGTACGCTGTAGTGCGTGCCGTAAATTGGCATCACGTATGCGAATCTCCATCGTGTTACAAGTTGAAGCGGATCTGGAAATCCTACAATGCAGTGGTCATTATTTTCAGAGCGAAATACATAAAAAAAAATATATTAATACTGGAAATTGAATATTTCCAGCCAGGTGCTCCAGGGTAAGCGGAACTTTGGGACAAAAGGAATCCAGCAGCTTGGCGTTTTCTATGAGCGTTCTTTCATCAGAGTGATTATTGGATGGTGATCTTTCACTATACACTACATGGACTACCATTTGAAAGCCAAAAGTATGGTTGCGGTTGAAGCTCGAATAGTGACCAGTATTCTAAAATATTTTGAGTAGTAAGGGCCAATGTTAATTCTCGGAATACAAGTATCAAGGCAAAATGTTTCCTTTGTTCTCGACATCTAATTCCAGTTTCAAACTGACTACATTATTATCAGTACATACAACCTATAGTCTTACAAAGTGGTGGTGGATTGTAGCAAGCTGATTTTCAACACAAATAGCTTTCTCAGTCCGTTCAGCATGCAGTTCTCTCGAGGCTACTGACGATTTTGTGATACTTAAATTTTCAATTTTCCCCTGATTTCTTGTTTTTCATTCTTCTTCCAAGATGCAGGTCAACTCTGTTAATGAACATGTAGACCAGGGACGTACCGATAAAGGAGTATGGGGTTACTTACCCCCCCCCCCCCCACATGGGAAATTAACCACTCAGCAGTTGGGAAAATTTACCATTTCAGTCAGGCGGAGTTCGGAAAATCCAATGAGTCAAAACATTATTTTTTCCCCTCTTGCTTTGATACATGGGCATTGATTAAAAAGTTGGAAAAATACAAGTCAATCGTTTTCAGTCAGTTAAAAATATTCAACAAGTCAGTTTTTTTTTTGGCTTACATACTTTGGAATTTTGAGTTGAGTCAGTTAGAATTACAATTTTTGCCCCCCACCCCCACCCCTACTAGGAAAAACGTTTCGGTGCGTCCCTGATTTAGACCGAAATGCAAAACCCCTACTCCTCAACTGTTCATTTGAATTTTTCATTTTCTAAGAAGGTTTGTTTGTTTGTTTGTATATTTTTTCTTTTAAATTAAAAAATATTTTGATTAAAAATCGGCAAATTTTCAACAAAAAAATATTGTCGGCGAATTTTTAGTTTTTAAGAAATATTTGTCGGCAAATGTTCCTTCTCCCCCCTCCCCAACTGAAAATCAAGTTTCGCCTCTGTGTAGATTAAATAATACTAGAGATAAGGAGCCCCCCTGCCTTAGGCATTTTTCTATATTAGCCTCCCCCTTTCTCTTCTTCTATTCTTATGTGGCTTTCTGCCCTTTATATAAGTTTAAAATAACTTGTCTTTTTTTGAATCTTATTCCTAGCTTTTTCTCAGAATGTCAAACATTTCATCCCATTTAACACTGTCAAAAGCTTTTTCAATATTAACAAATGCCATAATATGTATCCTGCCCCTATTTGAGTCTTTCCATCTACTTTAATCTCAAAGCTAACACTGCTTCCCCAGTACCTCTACTTTTTCTGAGTCCAAACTGATCATCTCCTAGTTCTGCATCTATTATTATAAGTTGGTTCTCCTGTAAATTGTCCTAATTAATATTTTTGACGCGTACGGAAGAAGACTAATTGTTCGATAATTTTCACACCCATCTGCTCCTGCTTTTTTTGGTATATTTACAATAGCACTCTTTTTAAAAATCCTCTGGCATTTTCCCTTTATCATAACATGCAATTTTGTACAATTTATAAAATACATATTCTCCTAAGTTCTGTAACAATTCAGCTGGTATCTCATCCACTTCTGGAGCTTTCCCTTTCTTTAAATCTCTCAATGCTTTGTCAAATTTACCTCTTAAAATCGAGTCTCCCCTTTCATCTTCTTCCACATCTTTCTTCGACATCATTGAATAACATTAACCGATGACTTCAGAAGAAATTTGTGGGAAATTTTAGGAAAACTCCGCAATTACACCAAAGGATTTAATCGGAAATCATTGAGAAGTACCTTCGACGATTCTTGAAAGGGTTTCTTCAGAAAGAACTTTCTTGGAAAACAATGGAAATTTTTTCTAAAAACTTTCGATGAGATTCTTCAGAAATTATCGGAGTTGTTTTCCGAAAATTTCCGATGCAGTTCTTTAAAAATTATCGGAAGATTTTCCCGAAGGTAAGACCTTTTAAGACGAAAAGATCCTAATTATTTTATTTAATTGAAGAAAATTATTTTATTTAATTTAATTGGGGTAGTTAAAAATTTTTTATTTTTAGTGTTTAAATTTTACATAAAATAATATAATTTAAAAAATTTCTTTAGGGATAACATTTATAATTATTTCATTAAACATATAATTATTTTATTTAATTTAAGAATTTAAATATAAATTTCAAATTTATTAAAATTAATTTCTTGATTAAAAAATGAGTTATATCAACTAATCATAAAAATATTAGATTTTTACATTTAATTTTAGGAATTTGATCAGGAATAATTGGAAATCAATTTTCGAGGAAATTCTTTGGAGAACACTGGACTTTTTTTTAATATTTCCGATGAAATTCTCCGAGAATCGTCACATTTTTTCTCCAAGATTTCTGATTACTTCCTTAAAAATCATTGGGAGATTTTCCCCGAACATGTTTGACAAAAATCCCTGAAAAGCATCAAATTCTTTTCTAAGGATATCCTTTCAAAATCATCAGAGATACTTCTTAATGATTCTTGATAAAATTGTTTGGAATCAATGTAGATTTTTCCTAAAATTTCTGACAAAATTTGCCTGATAAAATTCGTAGAAAATAATCGGAAATTTACACTTAATATTTTCGATAACGTTTGTCGGAAATAATCTTTGAAAATCAAAGGAATCGTTCTGAATATTTTCCACGAAATTCCTTGGAAATAATCGAAGGTTTTTTCTGAAGATTTTCGGTACAATTCTTCAAAACGCTTGGTGTTATTCCCCTAGTGCTTTCGATAAAATTCTCTAAAAATTATCATGAAATTTTCTCGAAGAATTTTTATGAAATTTCTTTGGAAAACAACGGAAATGTTTTCCGAAAATTTACAATGAAATTGCTTAAAAATCATCGGAGATTTTTGCAGAAGATTTACGATGAAATTCTTCGGAAATTATCGAGAAAATTTTCTCGAAGAATGCTGATGAACTTTCTTGGAAAATATTGGAAATTTCTTCTAAAAATTTTCGATGAGATTCTTCGGTAATTATCGAAGTAGTTTTCCGAAAATTTCGAATGCAATTCTTTAAAAATTATCGGAAGATTTTCGAGGAAATTTTTTGGAAAAGACTGGAAAGATTTCCGATGAAATTCCTCGGATATTAAGAAAAATTTTCCCGGAGATTCTTGATAAAATTCTTCAAAAGCTATCGGAGTTTTCCCCAAATATTTCCCATGAAATTCTTGTCGAAGAGACCGGTCGCCTGGCGAAACAACGTACTGCACCTGGTTTCGCGAAAAACTAGTTTTCCTATGGCAGAAGGAAAACCGATTAACCCTGTATATGTTCTTGTGTACGTTTGCTGTAAATAAGACCCTTTCAAGAACAAAGGTGATTCGGCGGATACAAAATTAAAATACTGAAGTTCGATTATGCCGGTCACGTAGCCAGGAGGGAAGAAGGTAGGTGGGAAAAAAGGGTTTTGCTTTGGGAACCAAGAGACAAAAAAAGAAGGATAGGGAGACCGAAAATAAGATGGGTGGATGAAATTGTTGGGGTCGCGGGAGCGCTATGGGGGAGGGATGCTAGCAATAGGGAAAGATGGAAACGGATAGGAGAGGCCTATGCCCAGGGCTGGGCGCACGACGGAAAACAGTAGCCACTGGTGCCTGTTGGCGCAGTTACAGAGGTTTTTTATGTTATGTTTTTGTTTACTTGTTTTCTATTGTACAATAAAGGCTGATTATTATTATTTATTAGTAACCCCCTCCTTCTTGATGATAAATTGAGCCTAGTGGTATCAATACTCTCCAGGACATATTAGTAATGTATTCCACTCAAAAAATGTTAAAAAATCAAGTTTGTAAAACCTAAATTTAACATCATCATAATGTGGCTATTTTCAAGAAGCCGCCCATCTATTGTAAAGCAATTTCGATGCTTACCATCACTGTTGAAAAACGTAGCTCATAAGAGAAATAAAAATGTTTGAACTTTGAACCCATTCTCATTGAATCTGGCTGTGAGACGCTTGTTCAGTTCCTTTCTCAGGTTTTCCGCCAGAACCGAGACGTTTGTAATTCGCCAGAAAACGTCACCATAAATAAGCACCAACAGCGAGGGGAAAACGTAATACTTTTAGGCTAGTTGAACACTAATATAAAATTTTACATTATATCGCTTTCATCTGTCCTCGTCGAGAACACAGACTCCGACAGGTGGTTATCGAGCAGAAATTGCAAATGCTTCGAATCGAATATACACGTGCACAGGGTGCAACTGAAATCTGTACGCACGTGTTAATTTGTGAAAAAGAAGTTATGCAGTGCGATGTCCGGCCTCATCGGAGGGTCTGTAGTCTGGATGCTAATTGAATGTGCCCTACATATATAAAATGTACAGCTGGCCAATTCCTGGAATGTAAAAATGCGGGGCAAAAACTAGACTGTCTTATAACTCTGCCATATTTACGTTGTATTTTGTGACGACCCGCTCACAGTGTGTAGAACTACCCAAAGAACGACCTTTAAAAAATCCAGCACAAAAATGGAATCAGTGTTGAAAAAAAAGAAAATTCTCAACTTCCCCAAAAAATCCCGTATTGATAATGTACAGTCATTGGAGCATTTAATAAAATGAAAATGAATAAAGATACGAGATTTCTAAAAGATTTGAAAAGAGGCTGTTGAGGACTATCAGAATCAACCGAGGGGAAAATTTTGGATGGCTCAGAGGCCTTAGAATTGGGGTCCAAACGCGAGGGATAAAAACTGGTCGAGATTTTTCGAGTGATAAGGAGGGAAATTACAACAGGAGAAAACTGTTGTGTTACAGTTTACATTCTCCATAATACAATTCAACTATTATAAGCGAGATTTCGTGAAATTAACGTACTGCAGGGTGTCTACTGGGTCCAAATTTTCCAATTCCTTGACCTTTTCTCACTTTTTTCACAACCGTTTTACACACATACAAATATAATCTTATTCGTAGAACCTTACCAAGGTAAAGCACTAGAATACACGAGTGGGGTCATACGCTATTTTGGATCCAGAAACGCCCGTCGATGCCGGATCCGACTATGCGGAGCGCACCGCCTAGCCAATTCGGAATCGACGGGCGCTTTTCGATCCAAAATGGCGTATGACCCTATTTGTATCTATAGCGCTCTAACCAAGGTGGGGGGGGGGAGCTCACAATAAATGGAAACACTAAAAAATACTATGAAAAAGGATATTATGTAATTATCAGAAAATATTTACGTTACTTTAAATTTACTTGTAATTTTTTTTTTTTTTTAATGGTGATAATAATTTTGAGGAAATTTAAATGAAAAGTTTATGACTTTTCATAACCACTATCCAAAATACCTACTTGACTTTTTCTTTACTTTCTTGACTTTCTTTGACCACTCTCCAAAATATTTGACTTTTCCTTGACTTTCTTGACCGGTAGACACCCGGTACTGTTTTTTAATAAAAATGCAGCATACACTTTTCGACATTCCAAATATTCCTCCACCTTCAGCCTCATATACTTACTCAACTACCATCACGAGGACATAAGATTATCCAAATACTCGGAGGGGCCAGCAAACTGATCAAATCTCGAACTCTCGAAAGTGTCTCTCCCAAGATTGCTTCCTGGATCCGCCACTGGTCAGAACAGTACCAAACCAATTTTCTGAGGGAAAGAGAGACAGGAAGAGAAATCCAAATTTTCCATCTACTTACTGGTGGAGCCAGGTAGAAAGTGTATCTCCTCTCTCGTCAAATTAACAACCTGAGGGTAGACGATCTTTCAACTGAGGACAATTCCAAACATTTAAAAAATAAGTAGAAAAATGTTTCCCTTACCGGGAAAAACATTGAATCATGGATATGTCATTCTTTCATAATTTTGAAATTCCTTAACATATCTATGTACTAGCACCACTACCCGCTCTTCGCGTGGGACTACTTTAAATCGGGCATGAAAACTGGAAACAAATATTTGTAAATGTAAGTGTATATTCCTCCATGATTTTGTATGTCGTAATATATACACAGCAGTTTCTGAATCCGAACATTTATAAGGTTTTCTTAAACTTCTGCTAGGTGCAGCCACTCATTGTTCACTTAGTATTTATTTTTTATTTTATTTCGTGCTCATAGGCTCAGTGAGGCATACTATTACTACATACATATATTTTAGGTAAGTGATGTACCTTGTTCACGTCCCTCACCCAGCCACCCATTTCTGGGGTATAAGCGTAGGTCAGATCAACCCACATCTTCCTGTTGGCGGCTTTGTTCGCCCAGTTAGGGCCCGCCACCTCGACCACCTCATCGCTCCACCTTTTCCGTGGCCTCCCGACTTTTCTTTTACCATTCACTGGAGTCCAGAAGGTGGCGATCCTATTCCATTTATTTCTGGATTCCCCCGCAACATGCCCTGCATAGTTAAGTTTTAGTTTTCTAATGGCCGAGACTATGTTTTTTGTTTTTGATCTTTTGAAAATTTCCGGAATATGGACTTTATCCTTGAGTTTTATACCCAAAATACTCCTAAGTATAGCATGTTGCGTGGTCTCCATTTTTCGGACTTGTTTTGTAGTGCAGGCCCAAGTTTGCGCCCCGTAAGTCAGAACAGGGTAGACAGTACTCTCGAGGATTTTTATTTTTGAGCTCAGATTGAGCTTCCCTTTGAAGATGGGTCTTTGAGCCCAGAAAGCCTTCCAGGCATTGGCTCTTCGGATTTTTAGTTCCTTTTTTATTCTGTTTTCTAGTGACATTATCTGACCCAAATATTTATATTCCTCGACTACCTCGATTTTGTTACCATCTACGAAGATATCCCTAAATTGATTAATATTTGTTATAATTTTGGTTTTGTCATAATTGATTGAAAGACCCATCTCCTTGCTTTCTCTCCTCAAGTCCTCCGCCATTGCTTCGAGTTCCCCACTATTTTTCCCAATTAGGACAATATCATCTGCAAATCTTAGATTGTTTAGGTATTTATATTCGCCGAAAGCGCTATTTTGCCCCATTACTAGTCCCTTCCCTCTCCAATCAACTTTTCTAAAAATTTCCTCCAAAACCGCATTGAAGATATTGGGTGATAGTGGGTCCCCCTGTTTGACCCCTCTCCTGATTTTAAACTTCTCCTCATTCCCTTCTAGTTTGATTATGGCTTCCGATTTAGCATATAGTTCTTTCAGTAACCTAACAATTTTGAAGTGTATTCCTTGTCTCATAAGACTAACCCAGATTTTATCATGATATAAAGAATCGAAAGCTTTATGAAAGTCAATGAACATCACTGCTATTTTTGATTGAAATTCGGTAGTTTTTTTTCGAAAATTTGCCCTAAAGTGTGAATATGGTCATGGTCAATAGTACTAGAGTTTTTTCTAAAGTCGGCCTGCTCGTTTGGTTGTTGTGCATCCAGCACAGGGTAAATCTTTTGTTTTAAGATTTTCATAAATGCCTTACAAACATTAGAAGACAAGCTGATAGGACGGTAATTGTTAATCACCGCTCTATCACCCTTTTTATGGAGAAGAATAATCCCGGAGAGATGCCACTGCTCTGGGGACAGACCCGAGGAGAGCACGCAGTTAAATATTGAAGCAAGTGGCTTTGACAGAATTTTTGCAAATGTTTTCAATGTTGTGTTGTCTACCCCATCCGGCCCCGGCGCGCAGTTGGCCTTAAGGGCCTTGAGTGTTTCGTATACTTCTTTTTCTTGGATATTCGGGGTATAGAATTGGTCATCTCGGTGGCCAGCCTCTAACCAATGATCGAATTGAACATTTTGGGTGGCTTCATCCGATCTATCATCATCGTAAAGTTTTACGAAAAACTTTGTAGCAGTGCTAGCGATCGCCTCTCTATTCCGGATTATTACTCCCTCCTCTGATATAATTTTTGGCAATAGCCACTTTCCTTTAGAGAGTGCTTTCCTTGCTTGTCTTGTTGACCAGGTAGATTCCATTATTTCCTTAATAAGTTCTTGGTCAAATGAGTGCACATCGTTTTTAATTTTCTTCTTGATGAGTTTTTTGATTTCTGCTAATTCTATCAATTCCAGTTTACTTAGGTTAATTTTTTGATATAATTTAGTGCGCCTGGCTATGAGATTTATTGTATCAGATGAGAGTTTATGATCGGTTCTAATCTGTTTGATATTAATGCCAAATTTAGTGAGAACGTTTGCTAATGTCGAAAACAAAGTATTATAGCTTGGAGGTTATTCACATTTAGGGAATTCCAGTCGACCTGGTTCATGTTTTTGGCTATGCACTTTTACGGCTGCTTCCCTGGCATTTAGTGGTATGATTTTCTTGGGAAACGACTCCTTTTTTATTTTCCTGGTGGTATTTTCGTTACTCTTAATTCTCTCTCACTTAGAATAACAAAACGAAATTTCATCACAAATGCAATAAGCATGTATAACCGAAAATGTCTATCAAACCTATCTCCATGGTAATACTGATCACGAGGTTGAAGGACTCGCTTTTTGTAACATTTTGCGTTGCATGTTTTCGTGTCGCATTTTCGTTTCACAAATTTCAAAATGATCCCCAGCCTAAAGACATATCCATGTCAAAAAGGCTCCCTTCTACCAGTACCTCCCCGATTCGGTCATTTGAATGTGAGGCACAATATCAACTGTCTGGAGAGAGGAGCACCTCTTCCACTCCCTCCTTCTTCTCTGCCCCCTTTATTCCTATCCCGCTTTCTTCCTATCATTCTTTAAATCCATTATTGCCGAACAAAGAAGAAAAAGTGGGATTTCCCCTCAGACATTCTATCAAGTGATAAATTTGAAGTTCTTTTTTTCCCTCGCATTTTCGGATAGTTAATTCAAACATGTTTGCAACGGTCAGAAAAAAAAAGTTTCGGTAGTACAGTACTTCAAAATAAGTAATGAAAATCTTGCTTATTGAGCACATTTGAAAAATTACATTCACAATCAATGCGAATGATTAACTTCTCGAAGAATTTGCATGTTGACCTCTTCTCCTCAAAACAATTGGGGATTTATTGATAGCATGTACTTAAATTAATTTTCCACAGTTGGATCAAAATTTTTAATTTACCGCAAATCACGATGTATATGTTAATACATTAAGAACACGAAATCTGATACGGAAAACGTAGACTTAATTAATGTAACTTTTCAAGATTTCTTGAACCTGAAAGTTCAAGCAGAAACTAGAACATTATTTAGTCGCTCGTTTGCTGTTCTAAAAATAATAAAATTACCATAAATTTTTTCGCACTTAATTCTAGATTTACATTCAGATTCTTTTTGAATGAGGATACTTGAGAATCCATTTTGAAATTGTGTTTAAGGGGTTCGTTTTTCTATTCGAACTTTGAGCGTGTAAATTCGAAGTATATTTTTTTCTTCTTCACAATTTTTTTTATTTATTTAATTAACTCGGAGCAAATGAAAAAACGACCTTGAATGGAAATTACGATTATTAATCGAATCTTGTTTTAAATTTTAAAAAGAAATAAAGAGCCTTGCAAGTTTGTACCTAATCGTTGGAAGATCATTTTGCACACGGCGTGCAGTTTTCTTTCGAGGACGTATAGACCATTCAAAAAGCTGAATTTAATCATTATTGTTTTTCGGTTCCAGGAAATTACAAAATGATTTTGCGCGCTAATTTTCATTTTGAGTGAGAAACTAGTTTACGGTTGCCGTACAGACATCAGACAGGTTGAAACTCGTTATCAGCGATTTTCAATGATAAATACGAAGCACACTTGAGTTACACTTATTATTGAATCTGTAACTCGCCGTTTCTCCTTTTTTCAGAATCTAATTCTCCAGCCCCCGAATTTGGAATTTCATTTCCAAACCTATCTAAATTGTTTCCGTTTGCACAAACTGTATTACGTTACCCTCGTTTGTACACCATCCACTACTCATCTACAGCGTAAGGTCAATTCTGAAGCCGGGCAAGCGGAAGCCTCTCAAAATCTTGAACCCCAATAAGTGGCATTTGCTTGAACATCTACTGTGTTCATCTACGGCTTAGGGTCAATCCAGGGAACTCGAGAATCGAAAGTATCTCCAAAGTTGGACTCCAGACTGATGGTGTGCGTTTGTACACTTTTTACAACATATTCCATAATCTGCATGTGAACCTTCTTAAAATGATAACACAGGGGTATTTCCAGGGGCCGTGGAAATAGAGACCACGATGTTCGATTTGAGATCCCAAACTAGTGCCATTCGTTGTACTTTTGGTACACGTCTGTACAGCGTATATTTCATTACTTGTACATTAACCCCCCCCCTAGGGGTCTGGTTGGCCGAGTGGATAGCGCGCTGATTTCGGAATCCGGAGGTCTCGGGTTCGAGTCCACGTAGCAACTCGCTACATTTCGACCTGGGCCGGTTTTTTGGCAAGACGAGAAGAGGACTATGACAGCCCTAACAGCCTCCCCGATGTCTCTGAAGTATTGCTCGAAAAGGCGGATTCCAGGGCTCGGGTTGAGAGTAAATTTAGAAAGAACAACCCCCTCCCTCCTTACACAGTAATCACCAAGGGGTAGATCTGCTGGGGTCCTAAAATAAGAGAGGGGCTGTTATAGCCTTTGTCCTTCGAGGACTCTTCACTTGTCATTGTTTTATTGTGATTTACAGGAGAAGTATCGCCACCGGTGGATTTTTGAGAAATCCGAATAGTCTAGTCAATTCAGCCCAAAAAAGGCATCCGTTCGGAAAAAATCAAAGAAAGCTGACTATTGGCAAATATGTTCCAATGGTTATCTCTGTCCTTCCGACCAGGCATTTGGTTCCAAACGGAAGAGAAGCTCCATCATCTAGTTTTCGAAACATAACCTACTTCCTACCCTCCATGTTTGTAAAAAAAAAAAATCAAATAAAATTCACTCTGGACCCAATTCTTTATACAAACAGTCCTTAACAAATTTTTCATAACTGCCCTAGAAACGTTGTAAAGGGGGAGAGGAGTTAAAAATCACCCTTCTTATTGCCAAAACATTAACACAGGCCTCATGAGATGGAGTGAAGAATTTTTGACTTTTTATTAATGTTGGCGATAAGCGCGAATAGAATGGCCGCACCTTTCTGCAGTGCTGCCAACCAAGCCTGTTGAAAAATCCCAGGATTCTTCGTAAAAAGTCTTGAGATTTTTCAAAGCATCTTGAGACAAAAATATTCAAACTTTAAGAATTTAACAAAGACAGTACAGGTACCGTTTTCCAGGTTATGGATGTCGCTGAATTCATTTTTGAGATCGATCTGACTGCAACCCAAAATCATGGCTCCATTTGAGGGGGGAGAGGAGGGGGATGACAGTCTACTTGAAATACAGTATGGTATTCTTCAGATTATAGAGGCCATCGAATTCTATTTTTGACGTTAGATTTACCTCAAATTCATAACCAAGGTATCACACAAGGAGAGGGTATCAAGTATGCATAAAATTATGTTGTAAATATCGAAACAGGGGTTTTTTGAATCGCAAAACCTGATTCTAACGTTGAATTGTTCAGAATTTCAAAACTGTGAAAGTTGAAAAATTCTACATGTACAACGGAAAAACAAATTTAGAACAAAATATTGCCTCAGTTTGGCCACTCGTTCATCAGACTGTAATTTTCATTTATACAACTCCTTAATTTTAGGCCCCCTACCCCTAACAATAACTGCCGCAGTTTTCAAATTTTGGATGATTTAATGTCAGAATATCGAGTTCAACGACCAAGTTTCACCACTATTCGTTAATTTTTACTTGAATTATCGCGTGACAAAAAAAAACACACAGACATCCATGCACGTGTATGTGAGTAGATTAAGTAAGCTCCCTTCAACCCGGTAAGCAGGCAACTCATCCTAATAATGAGTAAATATGCTTGCCTGCTCTTACATTTGAAGGGGTAAAATTACAGACTTGTAGGAATGAAGTGCAGAATTAATGTAAAATTTTTTTACCACATTACCTACTATGTTTATAAAATTGTAAGAAATTACGTAGGTACACAAAATCATTTGTTTTTTCAATTTTCCAGAAATATTGTCGTCTAACCCTAGCAGTTTTTTTGCCATAAACAATTTCCTCTTTCGAAACCCTTTCAAAAATACTCCTTGGCTTCACTGCCACTTATTTTAGTTTTTCAGATCGAAAATTTACGTAATTTTCTTTACCTCGAAAATTATTATGCTGTTCAAATCCTTATGGTTTCTAATCATTTAATTTGTAGAAAGCACGTGGCCTACAACCAAGAGAGACTGTGCTTTCGGGCATGTTTATTCCAAACAAAGTTTTCAACGAATACTAATACTAGAAAAATTGCGATGGAAGAAGAGCTTTTACGTGGTTCTTTTTATTATTTCTTTCGAGTTTCAATTCAAATTGCATTCATCAAATTTTCAAACTCAAAAACTAAAATTGGTATTAGGAGTGAAGTCAACAAGTATTTTTGACAGGTATGAACGAAGGAATCGTTTACTGTGAAAAAATCGCTGGGTCCACAGGGTAATCTTTATAAAAAAATTCAAAACATAGTATGAGAATTTTTATGTGTATTTGTCAACAACAACTGATTCTGTAAACACCCTGTTGATGCGATTGTGGTAATTTTTTTCAGTAGTGACCGTAACTGTCTATTATAATTAATAAAGTTTCGCCTGTCTATCTGTTGGCAAATGCTGAGAAAAACATTTTTCATTAATCATGTAGGCACACTATTCCTTTAAAAGTCTGTATCTTTCCCCCTTCAAATGTACAAGCAGACAAATATATCTGTATGTCGTATGGAATGAGTTGCCTACTTACCTGGTTGAAGGAGGGCCACGTACCTGAGATACCCTGTACATATACAAGGAATTATTATGAAAATTGAAAATCAGTATCATTCGCTTTCTTTTGTCACGAAACGTCGAGAAAAATTGACCCAGACCCAACAAGACCAGTAGCTGATTTTAAAAATCAGCTAAAATTAGGAGCGTGAAGCTTTTATCACTGATACTAATATCTTCGAATTCGTGGTGTGACGATACAAATGAAAAGCTAGACCACCTGCAAAGGCTCACGGGCGTGCTGACAACGGGGGGCAATGAGAACGGCACCGACTAAGTCACTTGAAAGGATCCAACACTTGCTACCACTTCACAATACTATAGAAGTAGCTGCGATAATGGAGGCTTATCGTGTGGACCAACCAAAACTTCCGGCCCGAAAAACAGGCTACAGAAGGATATGGGAGATAGCGGGGACGATGGCCAAATGCTTCGGGATGCCGAAGGATAGAATCGCGGTGGAACACTTCTTCAACAAGCCATACCGTGCACTAACACCCACACGGGTGGCTTGGGAAAAGAAGTGGCCAACCATTCTACGAAAACAGGAGCACGTGTGGTTTGCAGATGCCTCCAAGAATGACCAAGGTGTAGGAATCGGAATCACGAATACAAAAAGCGCTGACAACTATTCAATGGCACTGAGTGAAGACGTCACTATCCTCCAAGCAGAGGTAATGGCGATCATGGTGGCCACTGGCAGAAACCAGCCAAAAAGGCCTTGTTAATAAGCGGATCTACATCCGTACAGACAGTCAAACGGTTATTAAGGCACTATTGTCACTCCAAACCACATCCCTGATGGTGGCGGACTGCGTTAACAAACTATATACCCTTGCCCAGGAGAACCATGTCACCATACTATGGACACAGGGACACTGCGGCACAAAAGGGAACATGATCGCTGACAAGCTAGCGAAGGAGGGCATAAAAAAGGAACCGGCAACGCCCAGGCCGGAGCATTATACAATCCAAAGTGAAGGCTTGTATAAGTAAGCAGACGGAAATGCACTGGCGGATGGCTAGTTGCGTGAAACTCAGCAAAACACTGACAGGGGACGCCTCCAATAAGTATGCCAAGTTTCTATTAGGGCTTGACAGGAAACGTGCAAGGCTCATGGTCGGACTGCTAACTGGTCATGGGGCCACAAAACACATGTAATATAAAATAGGAGTGGCCAAAAGCGACTCCTGTAGGTACTGTGGAGAAGTGGAAGAAACTTCAATCCATATCGTATGTCAATGCCCAGCAGTAGCCGGGACAAAACGCGAAGCACTGGGACTAGAGTATTCAGCACCCAGTGAAGTCAAAGGGATAGAACTCAGTAAAATTCTCACTTTGGCTATAAGCGTGAGGCTACTGAGCTGATCCTTAACATCAACTAGAGCACTGAAGGAATAGTGCAATAGACTACAAAGTCTCAGGACTCGGCGCATACAGCGTCACCTCACACAAATGCTTTCTTTTGTCATGAAACGTAGAGAAAAACTAACCCAAACCCAACAAGACCAGTAGCTGAAATTAGGAGCGTGAAGCTTTATTGCTAATACTAATATCTTCGAACTCGCGGTGTGACAACACAAATAAAAATTTGAATACTGGATGCCGTCTTGAAATTTGATTCAACCGTTCACAACAGACCTTTTTTTTTTTTTTAGAAGTAATCCAGTAATCAAATTCAATGATATACCTATTGCTGGAAATGTATGCAGATACAGTGAACGCACTGTGCATAAATTTCGAAACTGGCGCAACAAAAATAGAAGTACACAATGAATTTTGAATGCATCGTTGCATAATACTGCATATTAATTGATTAATTTCTATGCGTATACGAGTACCCAGTTCATCGAGGTTATGATTTTGCCAACATTAAGTAGATAACATAGATGTAGCTACGTATTTTCGAATTTTTGAATAGAATATCAATGGTCTAAGCCTCTAAGCACGCACCTAGGTAGTTCAAAAATAAGCCTAATTAGGTTCGAGAACGACTGCACTGCATATCATTGAGCAGGACCATTCTTTCAAAATGATTTTTTCTTCTTAAAAATATATAGTACTAAAAAAGTGCATTGTATATTTCCTCAGTTCCACCAGGAATAGGTATTGCAGAGAGGCATTTTTTTGAGGAGGGAGAAGGCAAAAACATGAAGAAACTAACTGAACTTTTCCAAAATATCAATTCTCATTTTCTTCATACAAAGGGAGGAGATACACATTTCTTGAGAGTACATCTTTTTGGTGACTAGTGAATAGATGATACTGCGGAGCAATGTTTAATACTGAGCTTAAATCCGAAAAATAATAATAATAATAATATTAATACACATAAAATAACCAAAATTAACAAACAGTCCAAAATGGGCAAATAACTTAAAGCCGATAGCAACCTAGATCAGATGCTACCATGGAGCAATCAGAAACAATTTAGATCAAGCATGACCAAAAACAACCAAGAATCATTCCTCATCTTCAAAAAAATTGCCAATGTAGACCACTTGAGTTTAGAAGACGACCAAATTTGACAGTGGCGTCGCGTGGTGCTCTTTCCCAGGTGTTCAACTGGCGAGTATACGCCCTCCCTCTCCCCTCCCCTCCACAAAGAAAATCAGTAGTATCAAAAACTTCTGATCAGTATCAGTATGTAAGTATAAATAATGAGTGTCAACGAAGAATGAAGTTGCATCCACCAACTCACCACATAGCATATGCGCATGCGCTTGATCCAGAACGTTCATTTTTGCTGGTGAACACCCGGCCATTTAAATTAACAAAATCTCCACTTCACTCTTTGTGGTCTTTGTTGCAAACGCCACTGCAACAAGGCCGAAGAGAGTGTGCAATGTTGCAGTGAACATCCTACGCAATTCCCATATAGTAAGTGTGAAAAAGATGACGTCACTGCATTAAGACCAACGGGAGTGTGCACTATTGCTAGTGAACATCCTACGCAATTCCCATAGTATGTGACAAAAATAACGCCACTGCGACAAGACCAACAAGAGTGTGCAATGTTGCTAGTGAACATCCTACGTGATTCCCATAGTATGTGACAAAGATAAGAACCACACGAAGCGTAAAGAGAAATATTCCGGCTATTTTTCAATTTTTTGAGGTTATATTTTGTATTTTAATCAAAATTTAAATATTTCCTTATTTCTGGGATTTTTATTGTAAGATAAAAAAATTAAGTGGGTGCGCAGTGAACACCTTGAACACCCAGAAACGACGCCACTGAAATTTTACCAATAACAGCCGAGACGAGAAAATAAGACCAAAATTAATAAGGCAAAAAGCATCCGATCAAATCGGTAGAATGGGCAGAAACGACCAAATCTGATTAACCGAATCCAAAAATGACTAAAAGCAACCAGAGAGTCAGATATAGATGAAGTACGCCCTGGAGCCAACTTCTGAAGAGCGCGTCTCCCATTTTCAAAAGTTTTTCAAAACGATTTTCTCGAGGGAACTAAGTCACACATATTTTTGTTCCTTCTGTTTGCTTGTTTCCCCCATTCATACATTATTTCTTCAAATGTAGACGCTTCCTCCAGCTGGGTGACTTACGGATCACGGCCCCTCAGGCTCATGTAAATCCAGCTCTGATTCTCATACGCCCAACGGCTAATGTATCACAGTAGATGTTCTTGCTCATACATTGCAACGGAGTAAGCTTTTCAATACACGACACTAGCTGAAAATTTCGAAAAAGAACGTAATTTCCGAGTCTCAGGGCCCTGAGTTATCTTTAATGGGCGCGTTTTCCAGTGACGTCACGAAGTGAGTTATGCATGGTCACTGTTAGCAAACATACCCATCTTGGTTTCAACGAACGTATCGGCTCCCGTAAGAAAAACACACGGAGCAAAGATGAATAATATGTTACTATACCTGAGAATAAGAAATTTGTTAGAAACCAGACGTTTATTGGCAAATGCTCAGAACCTTCTGGATTAAAAATATGCACCTTTGGTTTCTAACAAATTTCTTATTCTCAGGTATAGTAACATATTCATCTTTGCTCCGTGTGTTTTTCTTACGGGAGTCAATACGTTCGTTGGAAACAAGATAGGTATTTTTGCTAACAGTAACTTATTTTACTATGTGACGTCACGGGAAGCCTGATAAGCGTATTTGTGACGTTAGAGAAAACGCGCCCATTCATTTTTTCAAATATTAAGATGGCTCTCCCCTCATGCCTTGAAAAGTACAACATGTAAGAATATTTTTGAAAACAGACAACGAAACGCAATTTATACAAATGTGTCAAGTTATCGTTCTTGTTGGCCTACATAAAATTTAATTTTTCGATCAATATCGTATTGTTTTATTTAATTATTCGTAAACATCGTCGGTATCATGAAAATACATTATGTACTTCAGAATTGCCCCAGATTTTGAATGGGACTGCGGTAGTTCCCTACACTTCAACGATCCTGTTCCTATAACCGGAATATAAAATTTTTTCTTCAAGTAGGTACCTAATGCGCGAATTAAAATCGATTATGACCACTCGGTTTTCGAGAGTATCGAGTCTACTTATTACGTAGGTACCACGTTATTTCACATATCGACCTATAGAGCCGTAGGAAGCGTGAGGCAATATAGACTGTTGCTCCACAGACCAATTTCCGCGGGTGCAATCCTAACCGAAAAACAAAAAGCCAATGAAAAGGTACAAAAAAGATTCCGAAGATTTTTGTATTCTAAAGACTTTTAATATTACAAACAAAAAATGCGATACCTATTCTGAATTTATCAAAAGGTACGAACTACAAACTCTTGAAGACAGAGCGACATTTTTGGGGACGGGGGTTTGCCACATAAACTGAGTACACCATCAAAGTATAAAATAACTATTTTATTTACAAGTATAGCAAAAGATTTTCTCATACATCAACTATACACTGTATTAGGCGGACTATTGTCAAAAGGATGGACTTCTATGGGTTAGGATGTCCCTAGATGGGAACAGTAAAAACATGATAAATTATTTATTAATAAACGAGATGAGGGTGCTTTAAAAAATATTAAGTCACTCACTAGCTTCCAATTTTCTTTGGACCATAGGATTACCAGAGCAAAAATTATAATCCCACAAAGAGTGAACTTCTTTGATGCAATTAAAAACAACTACAAGTAATATATGAACCTCTCCCCCTAGAAATACTAATTGGGTCAACAGACAGGAACGTATCGAGGGGATAGGGGGCAACTCCCTCTCTCTCTCTCTCTCTGTCGGAATTTTTCACTCAGCAGTTGGGAAAATTTACCATTTCAGTCAGGCGGAGTTGGAAGAATCCAACGAGTCAAAAGTTTTTTTTTTCTGCTTTGATAGGTGGGAATTGAGTTGAGAAATTGGGACAATTTAAGAAGTCAAAGGTTTTTTTTTTTGTTGTTTTTTTTACTTTGATATGAACACTATTCAGCGTAAGGGAACCAACCATCATTTGTAAACAAATTAGTTATCAGTATCATTGGAAAGAGCATAAAAAGTAGTGTTAGGAGTAAAGTGAGACGAAGCCAGTTTTCGAAATTCACACATATAATACACGAAAAATAAATAAATTACAATAATAATTGAAGTTCGGGAGCCTCGTACGTGATTGTAACGGAAAAACTAAAAACATAAACTCAACAGAACTCAACTCGACGGTATATCGAAAAAGACGATTCGCATAAACGGATGGCAAAAGGAGATAACACTTATACGCACATGAAAAATCGTGAAAAGCGATAAGTAAACCTAACAAACTCCCGGGGGATGAATGATAGTTCATAAAAAATTGACATTTCAAAAAATTACAACACTTAATAAATAACTATACACACAAAAAAAAATTTAAAAATTACAATACAATTCGACAGGTAACTATATAACGAATTTACTGATCCACTGGCAGCCAAACCAAGGAAGATACAGATCGCCTCTTCAAGTGTCCATTGACTCTAACGTCTACGGTTCTGGTATGGCCGTCAGGCCCAGGGTACACGTTTTCAACGCGAGCGAATCTCCAGTCCTTCGGCGAAGTCATGTCGTCCCTCAATAGGGCTACCGAACCAACGGCTGCATTAGGCTGTGACCGTTGCCACTTATTTCTGCAGTTTAATTGAGATATATAATCCCGGCTCCAAGCTTTCCATAGAACGGCCATTGTTCTGTGAACGATCTTAAATCGCTTGGCAAGTCTTATGTTATCTGGGTCTGACAATAGGGAGTCGCCGATCAGGAAGTGAGCTGGCGTCAGGATAACGCTCTCCTGGTCGGCGGTTACCTTTGCGCTCAAAGGTCTGGAATTGAGAATGGATTCCACGCTGCAGACCACAGTAGTGAGTTCCTCAAAGGTGAAGGTTTGCCCATGAGTCGAACGTAGCAGGTGCTTCTTCATGGATTTAACCGCGCTCTCCCAAATTCCACCTCTGTGAGGAGCGCGAGGCGGGTTAAATCTCCAACGAATACTTTGAATAGCAGCATGATCGGCGATGGCTTGATTAGACAGGTCCAAATAACTGGCGGCGCCAACAAAATTTGTCCCATTGTCCGACCAGACGAGATGGGGACGACCACGGCGAGAAATGAATTGATCAAGGCAAAGCAGAAAGTGGTCGGTAGATAGCTGTGAGACGACTTCGAGATGCACAGCTCGAGTAGCGAGGCACACAAAAACGGCAACATAAGATTTAAAACGAATAGTCGACCGATGACCTACGCATTTCGTGAGGAATGGCCCGGCGAAATCGACACCAACATTCGTAAAAGGCCGGCTGATGGTAACACGTTCGGCAGGAAGATCGCCCATCAATTGGTCGATTCGTTTGGCATCGTAGCGGCGGCATATAGTGCACAGATGAACGCATTTTTTCACAGTACGCGTCAAACTACCGTGAAACCAAAATTTGGAACGGAGATGGCTCAGGAGAAACGATTTTTGCGCATGGTAGTACTTCTTATGCAAATGCTGAAGGAGTAACGTGGTGAAGGTACAGTTAGAGGGTAGAATAAACGGATGTTTCTTCTCGTATGGTAAATCAGCATTGCGCAATCGACCTCCGACTCTCATTAACTGTTGTTCGTCGAGGAAGGGATGTAGGCTGCGAAGAGAATTTTTTTTAGTCAATTCAACTCCCAGCATCAAGCGCGAACAAACATCAGGGAAATATGCACGTTGAGTAATAAAAATTAAAGTTTTTTCGGCAGAGCATATTTCATCAACCGTTAACGGGAACGAATTTGTAATTTTATGACTGGTGCGAATTTTAGCTTTACAATTGGCAATAAAACGTTTCATATACGCAAATGATCGAACAAGGCGACTGAACGATGAAAAATTCGAAAACGTAACGTGTTGGTAATCGGCAATATTAACATTTAATACAACTTTTGTCTTGCGCATCTCTAAATCCAACGAATCGTCGGCATATACAACAGGTGAGAATTCGGTAACTAAAAATTCGGGACCAGAAGCCCACAAAGACGAATCAAGAAATCGTTTGATAGAGATACCGCGTGTTGCTAAATTGGCGGGGTTACATGATGTGTTGACATATGACCAACATTTAAACGGTAGGGTCTCAACAATCTTGGCTACACGATTACGAACAAAAACGGTCCATGTTGAGGGTGGCTTTGCGAGCCATGATAAAACAACTTTCGAGTCCGAAAAGGCGAGAACATTCTTCAGTTCGATGTCTAGTATCCGGGCAAGACGGTTGGACAGTTGTGCTAAGAGCCAGGCAGCTTGTAACTCAAGGCGCGGAATCGACATAGGCTTCACTGGGGCAACTCGAGTTTTTGCGCATACGAAATTTACAGATGAGTTTCCTTCAGCATCAACACAGCGCATATACATAACAGCGCAGTAAGCATGCTCGGATGCATCGCTAAACCCAATTAACTGGCGCGATACGATGTTGACAAAAGGCGAATAACGGCGCGGAATGGAAAAATTTTCCAACTCGGAAATTTCTCACCAATAAAGAGCGAATTCGGTAGATAAGTTTGCAGGAATAGGTTCATCCCAAGAAACAGACTCCTTCCTAACACGTTGCATAAGGATCTTCGCGCGAATGATAAGCGGAGCGGCGAATCCCAACGGATCGAAGGTCTTTGAAATCTCGGACAAGAGAAGTCGCTTGGTAATGGTTGGGAAATCTTCTAATGGCTTGGTGACACGCAGACGGAGCACATCTGCTTCAGGTATCCATAAGACGCCTAAAACGCTGATAAAGTTCTCCCCGCTCAAGGAGATAGCAGTCTTCGTTTCAATTAACAATGGCTCAATGGTTGACAATAACTCATTGGTATTTGCGCAGAATGAATCCAGCGGATGTTAAGGTGTCATTCACGGCCTTCTGGAGTGCTAGACATTCTTCTAGAGTGTCGGCACCGGTTAATAAATCGTCCATATATGTAGAACTGATTGGAAATGGCAAATGTAGCTTTAGGATCAGACACGGATTTGGCTAGCACTTCAAGACATTTGGTGGCTAAAAATGACGCTGGAGCAGTTCCATATTGATGAATTCGGTGGCAACACTGTATCGTACAATCTTCTTTTTTTTTTGTTTTTTTTTTAGTTAGTTGTTAAATATGCCGTTTTTTTGATATTCTCTATTAAATAAAAAAGAGATTTTTCGTAAATTCGTTCATTAATTTATTAGGTTATGGGCCTCAGCCCTCTTCGTGTGCGCGAAAATCGTTTTGCGTTTTGTGAAATGAGCAACATTCTCACTCGCGATCGTTAAAATCATTAAATACATCGCTCGATCGTACATCGTGATGATGGAAGATAAACGTGGAGTGATACGCCTGAATGGAGCCGAAAACTACGCTTTGTGGAAATTTCAGGTCGGAATAATTCTCCAATCGCTAAGAAAACAATCGGAAAATGAACACGTTGTTGAACGCGAAACGAGAAGAGGTAAATCCTCGGAAACCACTCCATCTATCAGCTATGATGAAGGAAAGTACGATATCGAAGCACAGAAACTCATCGTAACCTCAGTAAGTGAAAAAGTGCTTCGAAACATTATGACCTGCAAATCGTCAACCGATATGCTTAAAAAATTGGAAGCAACATACGGCACCCAATCAGAATGCTCAGTTCACTTACTGGAACAGCAGTTTCACGCCTTTCGGTATAACACACGCGAGAGTGTCGCGGAAAATATCAACAGGTTGGAGATCATTGCCTCCAAGCTGGAAGACACCGGAAATAAAATTAGCGAGTCAATGCTAATCGGTAAGATTCTACACGTACTTCCACCAAAATTCGATCACTTCTTCAGTGCGTGGGATTCTACTACCTCGAAATCTCAAACCCTGATCAACCTTACGTCGATGAAAGAATGTGCCAGAAAAGAGAATTCAGGTGCGGAAGATTACACTACAGCGTTATCAACGCAAGTAAGTGACAACTCAAGTGTTCCAAATTCGCGATATCGTTGTCACAATTGCGGAAAACCCGGCCACTTCCGTCGTGATTGCAAATTGCCAAACAAAGCAGCGGCTAATACAAATGAAAATCCAACAGAAAAATTGGATAAAAATTCGAAAGGGAAAACTGATAACCGACCAAAATGCACCATCTGCAAGAAGCCTGGCCACCAACCTCTAGTTCATCGTTTGTTCATTAAAAAGAACCTTTGCTCTTGATCTTGCTCATTTAAAAATAGGGGTTTTGTACAAAAAAACTGCGAGTAAAAATTTTTTCTGTGTAATAGCCTACAACTGAAAACTAGGCTATTACCCAAACAATTATTGAATTCCTATGAGATTGTTGATTAAAATTTAATCAAATAAAAATTCAATAATGTTATAATTCATAATTGTAACTCTGAAACCATTATGAAAGTTGAAACTAAAGTCTGGAAAGTGGGAATATACAAGAAAAAGCCAGAAAAAAAAAAAAATTACAAAAAAATAAGTGAACAAAGAATGAACAAGTTGATCAGGTCCGAAAATCGTGAACTAGTTCTTGTTCTTTTTTTGGGGAGATGAACTAGTTCAGAACTAAGTTCACCAAGTAGTGAACAAGAGCAAGTGAACAACTTGCTCTTCAAGAGCAACGCCCATCTCTGCTTGTTTGCTAAATTACGAAAACTCAACTTCCAGACTGGAATGAAGACTCTAGAGAGGGAAATAGACTGGTTTGGGTTAAGAACATCATCTCAGGAACAAATTAAACCAGTTGTGGGCCAAAATAATGGCTCCAGAGCAGAAAATGAAAAAAATTGAAAAAGCTGAAAGCCAGCCATAAAAAAGCCGAAAGCTAGCTTTATTCCCACGAAAGCCGAAAGCCGAAAGCTGAAGCTGTATTTTTGAAGGTTGCAAGTTTAAGCCGAAAGCCAAAGCCGTATAATACGGCTGCAATGCTCTGCCACCAACCCGAAAACTGCTGGTTCAAGGATAAGCAAAAGCAACTTTTAAAACTCGCTATTAATAAAAAATGAGTGAATAATTTAAATTAAATATTTTTAAATTTATTATATATATAATGTTGAAATATGAGAAATGTTGTCATCGCTGTGTCTGGCCAACTGGCTGCACTGACCTCTGCTTTCTGCTCGCCCAACCTTTATTCCTTGTCTTTCCCTTTATCCTTTATCCTTCTCCTCCTAACGTTCATTCGAATCCTTTCGAACTATCATCCTCGTTTTTCTTCTCGTATCTAGTGTCTACAGTTATGACTATTACTAAAACATGTACAGTGTCAAATAGTGTAATTATATAATTTACCAAAACAGTCTCTTTTTTCCTACATTTAACAGGTTATGGGCCGCCTAATTAAACTTTAAACTTTTTCGAACTAAATTTAAACTTAACATGGTTTATCAAACTCGAACTTGCGTACGCCAACATGGAAACATTAAGAATCGTCAGTTAATCAAGCTGAAAGGAAAAGCAAACTAAATGAATGGAAGTTACCAACTCATTGTAAATCATGAACATGTAAAAACCAAGCAACGGAAACTATCGAACTCCATCTACAAACTTTGATCGGTAACGATCCGAAGCCATCCTTGGTAAATCCTGCATGAATCGCGAACAAATGCTCACAACCTGGAAACCTTCTATGAAATCCGAAACAAGACCTTAATCAACCAATAAACGAATTCCAAAACAAATACAAACGAATCTTAGTGCCCACAAAACGTCAACAGACTGGAATGCTGAGGTAAGATCAAAGGTGGTTCACAACTACATGGCTTTCCGAGAAATACTAAACATACTCCGAATGATTCGGAGTTTTGTGCGCCTGCAACTTGCAGCAAGACATAGACTTTCAGAAACTCTTAGATGGGTTAGCTGCGGAGGACAGTCGACTTACTCAAAATCAAAATGAAAGACTGGACTCACATTCAAAATCACCGAACTCTGGCGCATCAAATGGAGCCTGCTTTGTCTGCCCTCACACTGGACATCAAGCAAAACACAGCGACTCACGCAAGGTGGGTACTCGGACTGAAACCATAACTAGAAACGCGAATCCTGAAACCAAGAACACTCCGAACACGTCGAAAAGTAACACCAACGATACATGTCGGTACTGCAAAGAACTAGGACACCATGTAAGTAACTGCCCCGACCTTGAACGAAGGAAAAATAACACATGCAGATGATGTGGTGAGAAAGGGCATTATGGAAAAAACTGCCCCAAGGAATCAAAAACTCCCATCTCATTCACTGCGTGCTTTGGTGCCAACATCGGATTGAACATGACCTCAAATCTCGACCAAAATTTGTGGCTGCTGGATAGTGGCTGTACCGCTCATGTCAGCAACAAAATCTCAAACTTCAGTACATGGCATGAAATAAATACAGATTTAATTATCGGAGATGGACAACGGATTTCGATACACAAGGGCGGAAATGTGAAGGCGAAATGCGGGGAATCGTACCTCAAATTTCAGAACGTTCTGTACAATCCTCTATCTCCGGCGAACCTGATTTCTTTGACGCAGCTGCTTAAGCGCGGATGGCAGGTATCCATCATTACCCTCGCAGAAATTCGCTTAACAAAATCAACGTCTGAAATCCGCGCCAGGTTAGATAAAAACAATTTGTGGAGTGTTCAAATGACGGTCATACAAACCTCGAACTTGGAACATGAGGAAACTGGAAATGAACTAAACAAATCACTTATTCCGGATGCTGAACTCATCAACGAAACAGAAGATGACGACAACGTCTCCGTAATCAAAGAAGAACTGGAACTGGACTGGACTGACGACGAAGAAACTGACTGTACTTTACAAACTGCACTGATAAATCTACAAACTCCAAAAACCTACGACGATTTAAATAAGGAAAAGAAGATCTTGAAAAAAATGTAAGTACACTGTGTCTTATATCATTGAATAGATCTATCTCTCAGCTTTCAGACCGTCAAAGAGGTATAAAATTATCTTATCATGATGAGCGAATATGATCGAATATTTGGAAATGAAATTAATTTGAAAGCTGCGAGCTGGATGCGGGTAAATCCACCATATCTAATTACGTGTTATTTATTGCTCATGTTTTGATAAGTTAATTATTATTTTTTATTCGGTTTGATATTAGATTACTAATCGTGATGCTTTCTATGTGATTAGATGGCTCCTACAGCCCGTCGCAAGTGGTCAAGCCAGGACCTTCAAAGTGCTTTGTCGAACATTCGAGCAAAGAAAATGAGTGTATTTGCGGCTAGCAAAAAGTTTGAAATTCCACGAAGTACTTTGCGTGACTACCTCAAGAAGGAGAACTGTACAGCACCACTGACACTGGGTCGTCCACCAGTATTAAGTCCAAATCAAGAAAACCAATTAAAAGCACGAATTTTCCGACTCTGCGATATTGGGTTTCCATTAACTAAGAAGACGTTGAGGAAATACTTGTATGAGTTTACTGATGAAAACAATATCAAAAATCCGTTCAACAAGGGTCGAAAACTTGCAGGTTAGTTTACTTACACGTCAGATTTTCTTTCCAACTGAGTGCATAGGTGTAATTTATATTTCTTTGCAGGCAAAGACTGGATGTCAGGATTTATGCGTCGCCACCAAGATATTAGTAACCGTCAGTCCCAGAATTTAAACGAAGCCCGAGCGCAAAAGATGAATAGGTTCATCGTTGACGATTATTTTAATAAGTTAAAAGAAGTTTTGGTTGAATTGGACATCGTTAATAAGCCCCAATACATTTATAATGTGGACGAAAAAGGAATACGTCTATGTCGTCATAAATCACCGAGAGTTCTGGCAAAAAAAGGTTCCAGGCGTGTTCATTCCCGTGGTAAAGAACATGGAGAGAATGTAACCATAGTAGGAGCAGGAAGTGCCCTAGGTACATCTATTCCTCCTCTCATCATTTTCAAAGGGGTGAGGAAGGATCCTGCATGGCCGAACTTCCTACCACCCAGATGTGATATTCAAATGACAAAAAAAGGCTCAATGACTGCTGAAACTTTTGTGAAATATTTAGACCATTTCGCAAAATATAAACCTCAGGGTAACTTTTTTTTTTAATAAGACCTCACCTAGTTTACTGACTTATTCAGCTTTCAACTCCCTATGGTGTTTATATTTCAGGAAAATGCCTTCTCTTACTCGATGGGGCAAAGTGTCACTTTGATGCGGAAATTGCTAAGCGGGCCAAAGATCTCGAAATTGAGCTGTTATGTCTCCCATCGAATACCACTCACGAACTGCAACCAATGGACAAATGTCTCTTCCGGTCGTTAGAGATGGCATGGGATTCAGAGGTTGACCTACATTGGGAATTGTCCAAAGAAAGAGTGCTCAACAAGATCGATTTTTGCAAAATTTTTTCTAAAGCCTGGTCATTTGCAGCTTCTTCAAGGAACATCATCAGTGGCTTTGAAGCCTGCGGCATTTATCCATTTAATCCGACACGAATTGCGGAGCAAGCATATGCACCCTCTGCGACGACACATTGTGAAATGACTGTAGCCGTTGAAGAAGCGTCAACTCCGAACATTGCAGAAGAAAGTAATGGTGGACAACCATCAACTTCAAACAGTGTGACAGGAGAAAGTAATGGCGAACAGCCATCAACGTCAAGCAGTATGGTAACGTCGTCTCTGTGTCTTTCAACGTTCAAAAAGTTCTTGACGCCCGAAATGAGGAAAAAACAAGGCAAGCAGACCAAAAAAGCTTTGAACTATAGAGCAGTTCGTATACAAAAATGTTTATTTGAGAAAGTTGAGTGTGAAAGTGATGGAAGCAAGGACGTCGATAATATGGAGGGAAGCGAGGATGTCGATAACATGGAGGGAAGCGAGGATGTCGATAATAATATAGAATTACAGTCAGAGCCACAACCTGAACCTACTGCAGTTAAAAAAAATGATTTTGTGGTTACTTTTGTCATCTTCGATTTTGGGACTAAAAAGGAAACCAAGAAATTTTACATCGGCAAGGTCATAGCTGTAGGAGTAGGTAGGAACAAAGCTCAAATCGAGGTCGACTTCTTCAGAAGGATTCCGAACAAAAAATGCAGAAGGTGAGGAGATTGGATTTATTCAACCCACAATCCGGGATGTATGGAAAATCGGGGTGGATCAAATTGTACAAAATATAGGGAAACCAAAGTACGAGCGTCGAGGAAGATATTTCTTTGAGATAGCTGCGATACAGTGCGGCGAAATTTTGCAATGAAAAGCTTGTTTATATAAATTTTCAGACATTTGTTTTCGAAGTTGTTTTTTTACTTTCTTTTGTTCCCTTCGACTGAGTAGCAAATAGACTACTCAGCCTAAGTACTTACTTACCTTTTCTAATCAAATTGAACGTTACTCTCATTAATTTTTAAGAATTTACTTACTCAATTCACTTGAGTTATTTTCAGTTAGAAATGCATTCTGGTCAATAATTTTGCCATTTAAATACGTATTTAGGAAGTTCTAAGTGATTTTTTTTAAATTATAAGTTCAATTTCAAAGAAATGGTGCTTTACTTACTTACCATATTCGCTGTAAGTGATTTTTTTAAATTATAAGTTCAATTCCAAAGAAATGGTACTCTACTTACTTAACCATTTTCTACTTGTTTCTTGTCTCAATAATTTTAAGAATGAGTCTAAGTACCTATTGTTCAATTTTTTCAATAAATTCTTTTTTTTTAAGCTATCTTCATTTATGTAAGAAGGATGACCAAGAAAGAAAGAAGAATAAGGAAAACGGTATGCAGTTTTCAACTGAAGAAAATTGTGACAATTTTACTACTCACACCCTATTTTTGCACTCGAAAAATAACATTAAAAATGTATGGCGGAATTACCCGCCTAACTTTAAAACCCTATGGCGGAATTACCCCCACCCATGCGGGCAATTCCGCCACCCCTGGTTTTTATAAATTGACTTTATACACTCCTTCATACCACCCCTCCCCTTCATTTTGGTCATGGAAACATGGTCAAGTCCTTCCTCTATCAGGTCAGCCATTCAGATACTCTTTAGAAGCATTTGCAGAGGGTACAGAACACTTTTCCCTTAACATGGCGATATTACCCGCACCTACCTTACATTAGACACTGAACAGAAACAGTTTTGGCAACTCGCAATTGAAAAAGAACTTGACTCAATGACAAAAAATAACGTTTGGAAAGTAACTGAAAACGATAATAATCATAAGTTAATCGATACGAAATGGGTATTTAAAATTAAAGACACAGAAAATGGTCCAATCGCGAAAGCTCGTTTAGTCGCTCGCGGGTTTTTAAGTAAAGAATGTGTTGAAACTTATGCACCAGTAATTGACATTACTGCTGTACGAACTGCCTTATCTGTAGCCTGCTATTTAGAATTAAGTATTGTACATATTGATGTAGAAACCGCGTTCTTGAATGGAATTTTAAAAGAAGATGTATACGTGAAACCACCTAAAGGACTTGAACTGAAACAAAACGAGATATTGAAACTCAACAAAGCATTATACGGTCTAGAACAAGCACCAAAATGTTGGAACGACAAAGTGAATGATGTATTACTAAACTTGAACTTTAGACGATCAAAATACAATACGTGTCTGTACATACAAACCTCAGAACTGTTCATCGCATTATATGTAGATGACCTACTCATATTTTACAAACGGGAAGCAGAACTACATCACCTACTCGATAATCTGAAACAGAACTTTACAATTAAGATTATGAACCCTGTCGACCGCTTTCTCGGACTCGAAATTAAGCAAACTGGGAACGAACTTGACATTAATCAAAAGAAATACATAGGAAAACTACTTGTCGTATTTAGTTAGTTGGCAGCCCTGCCGTTTTGTTTATTTTTGATCACGGTTCTTCAACACATGTTTTGCGTTACGTACATGGTGTCGCAATGTCATTGTATTAAAGCAGTTGAGCATTGATTTAATATCGTAATTTAATGTTGTCGGCCACATAAAAGCGTGCTACATTGGCGACGAGGATACAATGGCGTCCTCAGATAAAATTTAGCCGTTGTCGATTTCTTCGAGTTCGATAGCCACGTATAATGATTGGCTTGCGTGGAAGAGAGCGTTGCTCTACTACTTCGAAGCGAAGGTAATTGTAGACCCAGCATGGCGTAAGGCGATGCTATTCCACAAAGGCGGACGTGAGTTACAAGAAATTTTTGCAGCGATTTATACTATTAACCCGGGAGAGGAAGCCCCAGAGAACCCATTCAAGCACGCCGTAGAGTTGCTTGATAAACATTTCAAGCCAACGCTAAATTGAAACTACGAACGGTATTTGTTCCGCCAAATCAAACAGGGTTCAGATTCCATCGAGCAGTTTGTAATTAAATTGCGTAAACAAGCGGCAAACTGCGAATTCGCTTCCCTCAAAGAGGCGATGTGTGACCAAATTGTTGATAGTACGTCTAATCCTCACTATCGACAGAAAATTCTCGAGCAGCGTCTGGAAAAGCTTCAGCCAATCATTGCGTTGGGAAAACTCTTAGAATCCGTGTCCGTCCAAATGAAATCGATGGGTGGTGAGTCGCTTGATGCATCGTCTGTAGTTGAGTCGGTAGCAAGAATTTCAACGAAGGACCGGTCAAATGATAGCTCCAATTGCCAGTTGTCAAATTCGGGCCGTCATCGATGTTTTCGTTGTCACAGCACCCGTCATGATGGTAACGATAGCGAGTGTCCAGCGTTGAAGGCGTCGTGTTTTTGGTGTAAGAGAGCGGGGCATTTTGCTAACAAATGTCGGTCACGAAATTGGGATGAATCGCAGTCCAAAAACTCCGATAATAAGTCAAAATCGGGAGAATCATCGTCAGCCAAATCGGATACGGCCAAAGTCAGAACGTTAGAGCGAGTTCAGCGGAAGGAAACGCGTTTGCGGTTAGTGCAAGCCAGTCGGACAATGGCTATTCAAATCGCATCTCTCTTAAGTTTGGTCCGGTTAAAAAGAAGCCAATGGTCGATTCGGGTGCCGAGGTGAATTTGATGGATCCAAAAACGTGGTCGGATCTTAAACGGCAAAATGTCCAATTTCGTGATACAATTGTCGATACAACGGTGTACCCCTATGGCAGAAAAGCGCCGTTGAACATTTCTCGAGCAGTCTTTGTAGGAGTTGAGTCTAGAACGGCGAAGGTTGAGGGGAAGTTTTTCATCTTAGCGGATGATGGCGGTGATTATGAGACCATTATCGGGCGAGTATTGGCAATGAAGCTTGGTATCCTTCGAATTGGGGATGATATTGCTCCTCAAGTGCGGCTTCTTTGCGTTCAGCACCCCCCTCAACCGAAAACAGGTAAATTAATTGGCGTTGAAGTGTCAGTACCTATCGACGAGTCTGTTAAGCCAGTGGCTCAACCGTGCAGACGCGTACCTTTCGCGTTGCGTAAAAAGATTCTGGAGCATACTAACGAGCTATGTTCTGAAGGTATCATTGAACGGGTCCGAGACGAACCTACGGATTGGGTGTCGCCGATTGTGCCGGTTATTAAAAATAACGGCGAATTGCGTTTGTGCATCGATATGCGCCAGGCGAATAAAGCAGTGAAGCGTGAAAAATTCCCAATTCCGACGTTCGAGGAGCTCATCACCGAGATGACTGATTGCGAGATTTTTAGTCGAATTGATTTGAAAAATGCATACCATCAGGTGGAGCTGGCACCTAATTCGCGTAAGATAACAACATTTGTTACGCCAGACGGCATTTTTCGTTTTCAAAGGTTATATTGCGGAATAAGAAGTGCTCCTGAGGTTTTCCAAAGGTTGATGACTGAGGTTCTTGTTGGTTTACCTAACGCGAAAGTGTTTTTTGATGACATCATTGTATTCAGTAGATCGGAAGGTGAACATGAGAAACATGTTAATGGGGTTTTGAATCGCCTCCGTGAGCGAGGCCTGTCCATCAACCTCGAAAAATCAACCTTTGGTGTGGCGGAGATAAATTTCCTCGGCTATAAGGTGTCAAAAAATTGCATCAAACCGAATGAGGCTAACTCTGAAGCAATTAAGAATTTTAAACCACCAGAAAACAAAAAAGACCTTCAAAGTTTTCTTGGTTTAGTAAATTTTGTCTCGAAATTTATACCAGATTTCTCGTCTCTTACAGATCCTTTGAGGCGTTTGGTTAAAAAAGATAAAGTCTTCAGATGGTCATCGGTTCAGGATGAAGCGTTCAATAAACTGAAGGAAGCGATCGTCGGTGTTAAACTTGGAATTCTGGATGCCTCAGCGAAAATCCAAGTGTATGCGAATGCGAGTCCAGTTGGTCTAGGCGCAGTGCTTTTGCAAGTGAGACCAGGTAAATCTCAGCCGGATATTTTGGCATTTGCGAGTAGAAGTCTTTCGCTAGCAGAGCAAAACTATTCTCAAATAGAGAGGGAGGCCCTGGGTTTGGTGTGGGCCTGTGAAAAGTTCAGAATGTACACGCTGGTAAGAAAGTTTGAGCTTTTCACAGACCACAAGCCGTTGGAAATTTTGTTCGGGCTGAAATCGAAACCGAACACCCGTATCGAACGCTGGGTGTTGCGTTTGATGAATTTTGACTACGATATTAGATATATTCAAGGTCCTAAGAATATAGCAGATTCTTTTTCGCGCCTAGGTTGTGACAAGCCAAGTTGCCGGTCGTATGCTGAATTGGTGAAGTCTACAGTGTATCAGATAGCGAAACTGTCAGTTCCAAATGCAATACCGTTATCAGTTTTCAAAGCTGAGTCGTTGGCAGATAGTGAACTGTCGTTGGTTAGAGAGGCGATCTTGCTTGGAAAGCCGTTGCCTGCGGATTTTACCCGGGTAAAATTTGAACTAGCTCTAGTCGGTGATCTGGTTTCACGTGGCGACCGGCTGATCCCACCAGCTTCGTTGCGCCAAACAGTCTTGACGTTAGCGCATGAGGGTCATCCTGGAATTGAATCTATGAAAAAGCGGTTACGTTCAAAAGTGTGGTGGCCAACAGTTGATAAGGAAGCGGAGAAATTTGTGCGAACTTGTCACAGTTGCATCGCAGTATCAAAGTTCAACCCCCCAGAGCCCATCAAAAGCTCGTTGTTGCCCGCAGCACCTTGGGAATTGGCCCTTTGCCAGATGGAAGATTCATTTTGGTGGTGGTCGATTATTTCAGCCGGTTTGTTGAGTGTGCCTTTACAAACTCAACGTCGTCAGCAATAACAATTCAAAATCTGCTGAAAATCTTTTGTCGTTTTGGGTGCCCCTGCCGACTCAAATCCGACAATGCGAAGCCGTTTCAATCTGCTGAGTTCAAAAATTTTTTGAGAGAATTTGACGTTGCCCACATCACTTCCCCGCTGCTCTGGCCACAAGCGAATGGCGAGGTCGAGCGTCAAAACAGTTCGATTCTTAAAAGACTGCAGATGTCGTGATCTGGAGTCGGAGCTTTCGCGCTACTTATTGCTGTATCACGCCACCCTGCACTCGACAACGAACAGAGCGCCGGCTGAGCTTATGTTCAACAGGAGAATTCGAGATAAGCTGCCGTCAATCACGTCTCAATCGCAATTCTTTGACGATATTAGAGACACTGTAGCTGAAAAAAAGGAGAAGAGTAAGGCGTACGCCGATAAACGTTGAAGAGCCGTTCCCAGAGTTATCGCAGTGGGCGATTCAGTTTTATTACCAGCGCCACGTCTTAACAAATTGTCGCCAGCATATGATCCAGAGCCTTACATGGTAGTTGAGACGTCACCGGGTGAGGTGATCGTGGCTTGTGGATCTCAGCGTCTGCGCCGCAGCTCAGCAGCGGTTAAACTACTCCCGCAGTCTGGAGAGCGGTTCTCCTTGGACGATTTGGTGTGTGCGCCGTCTTTGGCTGCACCACCGGTTACATCAGAGTCGGCGCAGTTAGAGCAGCTAAGCAGTCCCCCTAGCCCTAGTCTCAGCTTGTGTGCGCCACCAGCGGCTGCACCAAGCTCGCCAGCAGTCGTAGCCCCTTCGGCAGTCCAGCTTAGTAGTCCGGCACCTGCGTCCAGCCTGTCATTTGCTCAAGTCACACGGAGTGGTCGTGTGGTCAAACCAGTTGTCCGTATGGACATGTAGCTTTAGTTTGTTTTCCTAATTATAAGCTTATTATTATTTCAAGGGAGGAGTTGTCGTATTTAGTTAGTTGGCAGCCCTGCCGTTTTGTTTATTTTTGATCACGGTTCTTCAACACATGTTTTGCGTTACGTACATGGTGTCGCAATGTCATTGTATTAAAGCAGTTGAGCATTGATTTAATATCGTAATTTAATGTTGTCGGCCACATAAAAGCGTGCTACACTACTCACAGAATACAAACTTGAAACTTGTAGAACTGTGACAACCCCGATGGAACCTCGTCTCGATCTACTCAACCTCAACTCTAAAGAGGAAACCGATACCGTAAAGAACTTTCAAAAACTTCTTGGCTCACTTACATACTTAACTGAACAAACTCGACCTGATATATCCTATGCGGTAAATAAACTCGCTAGGGTTACGAACTATGCAACTCAGGAACATTTCAACTATCTAACTCGGATCTTGAAATACTTGAACCACACGAAAAACATTGAACCAAAAAATCACATGGTGAAGGACTTAGTACAGAAAGGAATTATAAAACTAAATTATGTAAATACCAAAGATCAGCTAGCTGACTTGCTGACCAAGGCCTTGCCCGGACCAGAACATATTCAATCTACCTTAAGATTATTACATGAGTAATACTAATTCCTTGATTGTAATAATTAATAATAATGGTAAATAAGTAAGTAAAACGTTATGTTGTGTATAGGTATGTATATTTTTTTAACCTTTGCTTTTGTTTATCAACCTTATCAATATCATTTTTTTTTGGACTTTGTCGAGCCGGTTGACCCGTCACAGCGATGTAGGGGAAGTGTTGAAATATGAGAAATGTTGTCATCGCTGTGTCTGGCCAACTGGCTGCACTGACCTCTGCTTCTCTGCATTCGCGCCAAACCCTTTATCCTTGTCTTTCCCTTTATTCCTTTATCCTTTCCTCCTAACCGTTACATTCGAATCCTTCCGAACTATGCGTCCTCGTTTTTCTCTCTCGTACTCTCGTGTGTTCTGTTATGATCTATATACTAAAACAATGTACAGTGTCAAAATGTGTAATTATATAATTGTACAGAAATCAATCTCTTTTTATTCTTCATTTAACATATAATTATAATTAAAGAAGGAATTTTTAGAATAAAATTTAATAAAAATAAATTTATTCAATTAATATTTTTATTTAAAGATTTTATTCAAAAAAAAAATGGAAATAATCTTAATTTAATTCATAAAATAAATATACTTATTTCATGGTCATTCAAAAAATACAATAAGCAGGGCCCAAGCAATGCAGCAATTCGACTCATGACTCATCACAATCACACACTATTTTCGAGATCGGTCACATCGGGCATTGCATTATCACGGTGACACCTCTCGCGGATACTGTCGTGCCGCGAGATGTGGTAACACTGAAAATATGTTATGGCGAACCAATATTAAAATAATTATTCGTTTATATTATTACAGTTAGTATTCGACAGGTAGATGATTTTCGAGTTTAAACAAATATGTAACGAAATGAAATAAAAAGTTTAATTATCGTATTCTTCTGCATAATGTTTAATAGTTTATTCGTTGGCTACAAGCTACAACACCTGGTCCTTCGCGTAATTTTTTCGCTCCTTCTGCTGGCACTCTGATTATTATCAACAACATCGAGGAGATTTTACTAGGGCTCTATAGTTTCACCTGGGTATACTAAGCCACCATTCTGGGAAATTATTTACTTTCCCTGACTCCTTCGTTTTCCCTCTGAAACCGTCTGAAAGGCATCGTCAGAGTTATAAAAAATTTAAAGTTTATCCTTAACTCCCGTGACTAATGTGATCAGAGAATTGATGGGAAACGACTACGAACAGTACGAGTTAGATTCGACGCAATTATACGAGCAGTTGGCATACTTGCAGTTGACCGTGTCGAGTATAAAAGACGGTGAGGATTATTTCTTTTCTTTGTTCTTTGAACTCTAATGTATCTTTTCAATCATTGTGATAACTCATCACGGAATTCATGTGTTCGTAGAAATGGTTGTATCAGTTGGCGAAACTTTATCTAAATTGGTTGAAAAGAAAACATCGTGCGAAAGCAAAATAATGTTTCGGTATTATATCAAAGAACTGATGGAGTTCGTGGGCGTAAAAATAACGGAAACAGACCAGCGGAAGGCCAACGATCTTCTTGAAACCAATTCGAATATCTTCGAAACCCATTTCGTCTCTCAATCGTATATCGACACTCATCAAATTGTATGTAAATGTAAATTGATAGATTAATTACTTTAATTTCTTAGAATAATACATATATTGATTTTCATTATTATTTTTGTTGACAGTTTAGAAGGCAAAAGTTCCAAATCTGGAACAACCCCGATATCACAGTTCAGTGCGGAATTTTTAAATTCTACAATTTCGTATTAGATATCATTTTAAGAAGTAAATTAAAATTCTGAGTACCGTACTCCATTGTATTGAATCAGTTTAAATAATAATTTAAAATTCTTAGTACTCCATCGTATTGAATCATTTTGAATACGTATTCAGGAGTGAAGCTGCTAGATGTCCTCATAATGGACTACAACGCTCAGAATATTCTCGAATTATCAAATTTTTTCTCTCTTTCCAACACTCGTTCTCTCTCCTGTATATTTGTCTCATGGGCACAATGAGCAAAACGCTCGACTCATTTTACTGATTCTAAAACTAAGTCTTGATTTATTAAATGTGAGCCAGGTTTTTTTTTTTTTTTTTTTTTGGATCTGTTACCGTACTCATTCTCTCATGCAGGTGCAACGAGCGAAACGCACTATACTACAGTAGTATGTCATCTTACACACGCAAGGAGTAAAACGCTCGACTCATTTTTATTGATTCGTGAGCCAGGTTTTTCCGGATCTATGTATTTGTCGACAATCGCGGAAAATGTGAGCTTGGAAAAATTACGCATTCATTACCGAAATTATAGCCGTTGAAATTTGTTGAACCTGTTGAGAAAAAATGTGAGCTTGGAAAAATTACGGATTCATTACCGTATCGAGTTCATCGGATTTATAAGCGTATTTATTTTATCTGTTCTTGTTCTGATTTTGAAGCTTGGTGAACCAGTTAATCGCAACACAGAATGCTAACTTGGTCTAGGACACAGAAATGTGAACTCGGTCTAGGATGCACACAGAGAAGTCACAGAAATGTAAACTCGGTCTAGAATCTGTGACAGAGAACAGAACTTACACAGAAATGTGAACTTGGCTTACAGAGAACAGAACTTACACAGAAAAATGTTCATTCGGGCTAATGAGTTCAAGTGTTTCTCCACTAATTTCACCAACAGTTGTGTAGAGACGGTTAAGCACTTACTGGATTCATCATTTTCGGATGTATTCCTGATATCCGAAGACGGTATGTCGCACGACTTCACTCATCAAGAAACTTTAATAGAACTCGTCGTTGACTATTATCTGCAAATTCGACTTCATCATGAAGCCAAGATTTTATCGGAGGTCGACAAACGTATACGACGAACGTTCACAAGCCTCATTAAATACAAAGGACAGTAGCAATAAGATACGTTAAAATTATTATTACATTCTGTAAATGTTATTAATTATCATTCGGATAAACTACAATTGAAAATAAAATCACGATTCACGTCATTCACGATGTTTTCTATAATACACCATACGCTCCTGTTTCCTGTCCTGACCTTATGCCAAAAAGATGTAGTAACACGATGTTATCACCTTGGGCTGTCCAGAGTTACGTATATAGTCAAAGGGTGAACTTGGCTTAGCTTAGAGAGAACAGAACTTACACAGAAAAATGTTTTCAACAGTGAATGCACAGAGAGGTGATTACAAACAGAGAAGTCACAGAAATGTGAACTTGGTCTAGAACCCAACCTATATATACTACTCGTCCATTTTCCTCCCTATTTCCTATCTGAAATGCGAATTTTAGTATCATCAAGATGATATCACTGATCAAACAACTATGCACGTTCAGTATTGTTATCAGTATCAGTGTAGCTATTTGTGGACGATAAAAAGGAATAAAAAGTGAAAAATTTGATAAAATTTTAGTTTTGAATATGGAAAACGAGAGATTCACGGGAAGAATGATTAACACCATCGCATTCAACATTCAAAATATAGCTCAAATCATATAATCCCATTCCATTGTTTTTTATGCTGTTGTGTGGTGTTATAATCAGTTCTACTTTGGTAGAATAATTTTTACTAGTTTTTTTACCCTCCTGAAGATAGCAGTTTTTCTATTTGAAAGTACGCATGATCACTCATTTATTTTCATCGCACAGATGATTTTGCAGCGCATTTTAGTGCAATTTTAAACCCCAGGTTTAAAAGTCCAGATCACAGAACTAAAGAAAGTAATAAAACGAAAAATTTGCGACTTGGTTGAATTTGACGACCGCGTAGCTTCTGAAATAATTGAACAAACCTGATCTACAAACAAAAAAAAAATCATCAATAAATTCTTAAACTAAGAAAGAAAGTTGTTGGTGAAACTGGCTGAAACAAATAACACACGGACTAACAGAGCGAAGAAATAGTCGAAACAGCAGTTCTTTCAGATGCACGAGTAGTTTGAACTTTATTCTGAAGATGAACAACTAAATACTCAAGCTAGTTAGTTAGTCAAGGAAGACCGAAATGAAAATGAAAACATCTCTCCAGCCATGGCTACGGAAACTAGTCAAATTTCAAAAAACTTAAAATCCACAAAAAGCTTAGGACCATAAAATATCGAAAATAAGCATCTAAAACTCTAATGGAGTCTTTGGAAAAACCTCTAACAGAACTTTTCAATGAGAATTTGATAACAGGGTCGGTTCCCCATCAGTGGCGTCTATCTGAATTACATAAAAAAGAGAACAAGCAAAATATTAATAATTACCAACTAATTAGTCTGCCATCAGACATAGGAAAGATTTGCTTAAAAATCTTAAAAAACACTGTATCCAATATCACACGGTATTTCATTTTTGTTTTACTGATCGCCGACGCAATACTCGAAAGGGTAGTTTCTGGAGCTAGGGATGTGGAGTCTGGGGTACTACATTGGTGTGCATGTATTGCCATACGCTCCACCAATTGAATATCATGACAATTCACCCTGTGGAGCAGGCTGACATACAGCCTCGTTAACGCTAAAAAGCAGTTTTCAGTTTTTATTCTTGATAGTAGATATGAATATCATGGGCTATGGTTCTATTTGTATTTCATAAATGGTGTTCAACACTTACATTAATTTTACTTAAGTTTCAAAACTGAAAATCCGAAGTACACAAATTCTTTAGGATAGCACCAATGGAAAACAATGTAGATGGAGGCATATAAATATTTTTTTCTTTCTTTCATATTGTCTGTGATCGATTACGGAACTGAATATGTTCTTTTGTATCACATACATAATTTAGTTTGATAAACGTGATGGGTAGATTGAATATCTTCAGGCTGTAATACTAATTCATTCACTATGAAAAGAAAAAAAATTATGTAATCATCGGGCCAAGTCATATTTGCGCCAGACTAATCTGCCCCTGCAAATCTTGCACGTCCTGACAAGCCCCTTCCGGGATTACTTCCTGGCTCATCAGCCAGTGGATCTCATTATGCTTCCCATCGCACGAAAATCTCTTCTCCATCCTGGACAATAGATACATACACAATATTTTGCAGTTCACTACACTAAACCAAAGTAATGACGTCACTGGCAAGCCCGGCGTGGGAACGGACCTAAGAGCGTGATGAATCCGGTGGATAAGGGTTGGTTGGGTAAAGAATGCGGAAATTCTTCAACGCGCAGAGTAAAACCGAATGAAAACGAAAGATTACATATGTAACCTCACGCAACAGGTGTTAACGGCTAATGATCTTTTTGATTGCTTGCACAGGGAGCTGAGAACAACCGTCTCAGGGTGGGATTACATGACTGCGCAGATTTTACACCGCTAAACTCGCCCAGCGCGATGTACGAGTATTCACGCGGTTGAGAGGTCGAGACAGGCAGAATGGAGGGTGAGTAGTAAAGCCATGAATTCAACAGATGATAATACGCTGCCAATGTAACATGCGCTCCCTCCCCTCGATTATCGTACACTGGACCACTTTTTCAGAGATTTTCTACCTTTCGAAAAGTATCAATCGAAACCGAATTATGAGGTACCGAGGAGATAACAAAAATGCTGAATAAATATGAAACATTTGTTGAAACCGAAAAAAATTGTCACTCACCCAGTTTTGTCGACTGGCTACATAAATTTGCCAAATGCCCGGCTTTCCAAACAGTAAGGGGAAAGGAGTGATAGTACCCCGTTCCCATGCCTTAAATGCGCAGATCACAAATTCACAGCTCGTACAAAAAATCGCAAATGCGTATATGTATATGTAACTCTTTAATTGACGATTTCAAAAACCAGTCTTTCATTCGCTTCGCGATACCGATGGATAAAAATTAAAAGTAGAAACAAAATGCAATATTCCTTTAAAATACGTATGAAAATATTGTACGGCGGTATCGCACTAACGAAACTAATTATCGGCTAATTGGCTCAGATGGTCGTTGAAAAATTTAGAATACAGTCCTAATACGGGAGAACCGGTTGCATCGTTAGGTACATCACCTGCAGAGCCCGCAATATCCAAATGCGAATACTTAATCGGGAATTCTGATTCGACGCCGTACTAAAAGATGAAAAGGAGAAAAAATGAAGATTATCCCAATGCTAAATTACTACGGGAACTGAATACCAGCTACTCGTAATGCCGAATTTAACTCACCTTATCCAGTCCGGAGGTGAGAATTAAGAAGCCAGCTGGGCTCTGGTGGCCTCTCGGTGTCAAAATTGATTTCTGGTTATTGGCCTGCAGTATATCTTCTCCTTCAACTTTACCTGTTTCATTCATGTAACACAATATTCGCATTATTATTATACTGCATACCTCGCAGGTCGGAAACTAAGACGGCCCCTCATGAAAGAGCCACCGACGTTTCTTCCACGAAAAAGGAAGGCTACTAATTGGCAAAATTAGATAAATCAAAACATTTTTGGATTTTCATGTTTTGTAGCAAGCGGAACGCAGTTTACCCACTTCAAGAACAAAATTCATTTGGGTATACTCCTAGTGGGTGCCACTTATTTTTGAGTTTTGATTTTGGGGGATGCTGAATGAACAATTGTTCCTCTTGGAATAGAGACAGACTAGCAAAATTCATTTCAAAATAGTTGAGGGTAGTGCATTGGGGCTGAAGTTCAATATAGGATTTGCCACAGAAACTTTGGAATTTCGTTTTTAAAAAATCATCAAATAAAATCATCCAAAAAACGGTTAACTAAATACCAAAATTCTCGGAAATATTCACAAGTATGCATATCGAAAATATAGCTTTGAGGTGCCGAATTCATTTTTTAGATTATTTTTTGAACTCCCCCTCCCCTCCCCTCTCACCCAAATTGATCCATGATTATTTCACATATCGGCCTCATTAAATTAATTTTGGTGAAGGTTACTCACAGTCTAGTAGGCAGAGCAAAAAAAGTGGGGTCTGCTGGAAAAACTTCCGAAGTTAATGGCACTTTTACAGGTTGTTTGGCGGTGCTGTGGGATGACTCTGTCAAGATTTCCATTTCGAGAACCTTGTGCTAACTTGAAGAGGACCGAAAAACCTTAAACATTTTGGACTTCCTTCGGTTTTTCACTCATAACTTCTAAACTAAGCGGTTTTCGACCAAAACGTTCACTTTCAAAGTTGTAGAGCATTAAATTTGCTACAATTGTACACATAAACTTTCTCCTAAACCTAATATTAACCGAGATATAGCCAATCAAAGTTCGAGGAATTTTCTCAAAATGGCAAAAATTGGCTAAAAACGAAGGTTTTGGCCCTCTATCAATTACCATCAGTTCTATGGTAATTATGGTAATGGTTATCCTAGTGGGATAAGCTACCAAAGCACCAAGGCAGTAGAATGTTATCGACGTTCCTTGCTGAACCTCTCTAGTTTGTGTTCTCCAAGACAACCTCAGTCAGCACAATCACACAGGCAAAATTTCTCCCCAACGACAAAAACAAAATGAATTTCATAACGATGCTGAAGGGTGAACTGGAAGCCAAGGGGATCCAAGTCAAGCAGGCAGTAGAAGACGCTGATGTGCTGATCGTACAGACTGCTGTCTCAGTTGCCGAGGAGTACAACTGTTTCGTCATTACAGGAGAGAACACTGATCTTCTGGTGCTGCTGAATGCTTTGGGGTTTTCAAAGAAAAACGTCTACTTCCAGGTGAGTGGGAAGGGTAACACCCCAACCGTCCTTTATTCCTCCCGCTCTTTCAAACACGGGCCACAGGACATACTCTTCCTGCACGCGATCAGTGGGTGTGACACCACCTCAGCACCCTTTGGAATTGGGAAGAAGAAGGTGATACTGGCTTATCAGAAGAACCCCGGGACCCTCCGAGATGTTGGAGGTTTTCAAGAATCCCGAGGCAGCTCCAGCTCAAATTGCTGACGTTGGAGAGAAGTTCTTGGTGAAACTGTATGCAGGGAACATTGAACGTGACAACCTCGATGACCTGAGATACCGCATTTTCACCACTGTCGTGGCAAAGCCGAAATGCCAACTTGTTAGACTGCCACCAACCAGAGATGCCGCTAAGTACCATTCATTCAGGACTTACCGACTAGTCCAGACGTGGATGGAAGGAAGCCAAGGGGTCTACGAGAAGTTTACATCTGCTTAGGGATGGAAGATTACCAAACGAAGTGGGTATTATTATGCTCGTCATCCTGAAGTAGTACATTTTTCATTCTTAACCCCCCCCCCCCATTATTATTCACTCTTGTTAGTCACCAGTGTTAATTGAGTGATTCATACGTTCACAGGTGTGGTTCCCATCATCACAACGAAGGATGCTGCCCCAGAACAGCTGCTCCGCATTGTCAGCTGCAAGTGCACAACTGGTTGCGCCACCGCTGGCTGCAGCTGTAAAAAGGCTGGTCTGTTGTGCTCCGCAGTATGCAAGCACTGCGTAGGCACAGCATGCGAAAACAGCCCTCAGCCTGACACCGACGAAGTTGATACTAACGACGAGAGTGAGGAAAATCTCCCCCTTACGCCTGCACCAGACCTGTTCATGGACCCCGACAACACTGACGACGACGAGGAGGATGGTGCAGCAGCCCCCAAGCGCTCCATATTGTTGGTGGCCTCATGAAGTTTTTGTACATAAATTGTATATTATACTTGTATTATTGTACATACTACCATTATTCTTATACAGTCGATTCCGCTTAATTGGGACACCGTTTAATTGGGACAGCCGTTTATTAGGGACAAGAGCCAAAGAACAAAATCAAATGTACCCATCTAATGTATTTTTCATTCTCTTAATTGGGACAAGGTTCCGCTTATTAGGGACACATTACTGCCTGAAAATACAAAAAGGAAACAAAAATCTGAAGCGATAAGACTACTTTAATGCACATGTATGCATAGAGTTGTCAGATTATTTTGATTTTATCAAATGGTATATGTGCATATGTTCTATTCGTCAGTATATCAAGTGATTTCATAGCAAAATGTCGCGAAAACGTAACGATTTAACTCTTCAACAGAAAATTGAAATTTTGAATAAAATCAAGGAGAGACCACCTGACACTCCAGTGCGCGATTAGAAAAGTTTCTTAATGTGTCAAGAAATGTGTGGAACAGTTGAGACTTTATTTTATGCAGGAGGGCAATGAAGAAAGTCCAGCAGCAGAACTTGATGTTTGTGCTGATTTTGTCCGGCGTCAGACCTTCAAAAATTTGCACCAAAGCAAATTAGATCGTTTTTTGCAGTGATGTCATTATATCCATTACACGATCTGTATTAATGTATATTATATACATATCCTATTTGTACAAAAAAAAATTGATAATTTCGGTTTATTGGGACAGCCGTTTAATTGGGACAAAATGGCTCCACCCAATGTGTCTCAATTAAGCGGAATCGACTGTATCAATTATAGTCTTTAATTAATTCTTGGTTATTATTCATTGATTTCAACTACTTGATCTATGTTTATTGAGGTTCAAGATTATGGGTTGACAGGAATTTACAGTAGGGTGATGACTTGCCACTATAACATTGAAATAACTACACTTCACAAAAACAGGCACTTGGTCAGCTGACCTCCCCCCCCCCCGTGTTCCAGCATGTCGAAATTGATGAGTAATTACCATAATTACCATAGAACTGATGGTAACTGATAGTTAGAGGGCCAAAACTTTCGTTTGAGAAAATTGCTTCAACATTGATCGGCTGTATCTCGGTTAATATTAGGTTTAGGAAACAGTTTATGCAGACAAAACTGTAGAAAATTTAATGCCCTACAACTTTGAGAATAAACGTTTTGGTCGAAAACCACTTAGTTTAGAAGTTGTGAGCGAAGAACCGAAGAAAGTCCGAAAATGTTGAGGTTTTCGGCCCTCCTCAAGTTAGCAGAGGGTCCTCGAGGTGGAAAACTTGCCTATGTCATCCCACAGCACCCTCGAACAACCTGTAAAAGTTCCATTAACTTCGGAATTTTTTCCAGGTACAATGTACATATCTACTGGACTATCAGATAACAACCAGAAAAATAAATCATTCTCGATACATCGCATCGTTACCATGTTAATTTATAGTTTCCACCTCCAGCGCCGTCTTTGAGGTGGAGTTTACGCCGAAATAACTTTTTCAAAATAAACTCAATATATTCGATAATTATGTAAACAGACTTTTTTTTGTTTTTATCCTATTGGCGTGGGCTACAATAAAGAGGGTTCACGTCTACCAAAAATTCAAGCACAAGGCAACCCGATGGTAAAATTTTTCCACTTAATTCTGGGTAGGTACCTACTTGTTTCCTAAAGTAAAGAAAACATGAGTTCTTCTGGCAAATCCCGGGTCAAACTTCAACCGCGATGCGCCACTACTAAACATTGTTTTCAAAAAAAAATCTTCATTGATGTATCTCCATTGATGTTGGAAGGTTTCTTCTAGGAGGGGGAGGGGGTGCAAAAATTTGACATTCAAGTCGAAAAGTAAAAAGAAGTTTTCCTGTCTTTTAAAAGTAAAGATATCGAGCAAAACAAACGATACTTCGTACCCTCAGTGTACGCCTACAATCCCGTTCCGATGCCACTGTGGGTCTCCCTACCAAAAAACCAATGATCCACCTGGCACCCCCCAGAATTCAAAAAGAAAATTCCGCCAAGCACAACAAAGTGGCACCCAACTCCGATAGTCATTTTCATCGGTGAATGCATTAAATGTCTCAGAAATTTTCCACGGGCATTTCTTTATTTACGTATTTATACAACCTTGGGTAGGTGCGCTACAGCCAGCTACCCCACCCATTTGAGGGCATAGATTTCCACTATCTCTTTCTATTTGTCGCGGTTTCTCGTCAATCTTGTCCCCCCTCCCCCAGCTCCTTAAAGTCATCTCCAGCGCAGTATTGGTCTGCCCCTTGCGCGTTTATGGCCATACGGGGTCCAAAAAGTTGCGATTTTATGTCATTTAGGTTATTTTTCTCTTATCAAGTGGTCTGCATGATTCCATTTTAATTCTCTAATCACATAGCAAATATCAGGTACGTTCCACGGACATTAGAGATTGTTAAATTATAACCTATCACGAGCGGATCATTTGACCAAAAAGCATCTCGATACGAGATAACTAACCTTTGTGAAATTTGTAATCCTCTCGTCGAATAGTGCTGATTTCAAAGGGATCACCGATTTGTTCCGAGTATTGAGATAATAGGAGACCGTTTTGGGCTCTACGAGCAACTGCATTGTCCATGCAAATCTAAACACAAAAGGTGTTATATTATTCGATGTATTACGTGAACTTCAAAAAAAAGTACAAAAACATCAATAAGAATAGGGCCCTTGGGAAAAAGTGGACAACGTACATAGAAGACTCAAAAGGAAACAAAATACATGAACGAATAGAAATTAATAGAGAAATTACCAAATTCTATCAAAAACTGTATGATGATGAGGAAAGGAAGGAAAAACTTACAGAAGGAGTAGAAGAGGAAAAAGTACCCAATATAATGGAGACAGAAATTGAGGAAATAGTTAGAAACTTGAAAATGGAAAAGGCGTCTGGAACCGATAAAAGAACTAATGAGATGATAAAATACGGAGGAGAGGCACTAATAAAGAAACTGAAAGAAATATACAGACAGGGGAGACAAAGGTCGGTAAGATTTGTAAGTCCATTTTCATGGCTCTAAGATTTGGTATCAGTTTATCAACACTCAACCAAATCTACCCAACTCGCTCTACATTTAATAAATTAATGATCTGGACTCGTTATTAATTCAATAAATGCAAGCAGACAGGTACAAGTAGTAACACGTTTCATTAGTTCGGACAATGATTTCTAAACAGTGGTCCAAAAGGTCATCCATGACCCTAAGAACTTTCAGTAAAATTAAATTCATACTGAGCATAATAGTTATTCGAAACGAAATGCGAGAAATTCTTTTCACCTGAGTATTATAAATTTCTTATGATTTTGGTTTACAAATACCAGCGTATCAACATTCCTCGGGAGCAGACACTATCTTGCTCACTTTGATTGAAATTCCTTGTACGTCTGATGTGGGCAGCCCTTTGTTCATGGCTACTAGCAGCAAATGCGCTACACAAATATAGGTACAATCGCTGGTTCACATTTGGCATCATCTGTGCGTATAAATTGTTAGTTTTAAATTTGAGATTTAATTTTTCATTGGATCTCTTTTTCAAACTCAACTCCTCCTTCTCCAAAGAAAAATAGAGAAATAACAGCACCCAAATCTTTTTTTAAAGAACAGTCAGATTAGTTTCTCGTCAATATATATTCCGAAAAACTGAAGATCAGCAGTTTGTTAGGTCCAGGCAGGACTTCATTTTGTGCTGTCTAGAATTCCTCACAATTCTACACTATACAAGGACTTATTTACCAGAAATACACATTTTTCAAGCAAAATGATAATGAAACATGAAAGTGCGAATCGCAAATCCATTCGAATGATTTTTGACGAATCGGAATCGCGAATCGATTGGCAAAAAATTTCTGCAAATTGGAATTGTGAATCGATTCCTTTTCAATGAATCGTAGGATTCGAATCGAAATTCGACTGCGTGTGTGGCTGTGTGTTGTCTGCTCTCTGCTGTGGGTTGTGGAGTGTGGAATGCAAAGTCATATGGATACACCAAGTCGTTCGACTCTCCATTTAACTAATGTTAAACTTCGTATGTTACGATAATTTATCCCGATAGCAGCGCTGGCAGCGTTCGACTGCCGTGAAATCAATGTAAACATTGGGAGCCCTAACAAGGTTTTGCGTTTATCTCAATAACGGTCGAGTTTTATGAAAAAGTGAAAAGAACAAAATTATTCTACCTGTTTATTTTCTATCAGGTAAGATCAGTTTCAAAATTTTACCCATAAAAAATTTCGAATTTTACTCGCATTTGATGGGAAATTCCAAGGTGAACAAATTTAGCTCTTTCCAATTTTTCATCAAAATTGATCGTTTTTGAGCTAATCCGCAAAAACGTAAAAATGTCCATATAAGCGCAATGCAAACAAAGGAGTTCAGCGATAGCAGCGCGCTGGCATGACGGCAGAACGCGGAAACGCGCTAGTCGTCTAACTTGGTGTATCTATATGACTTTGGTGGAATGGCTGAAGATGAAATCAGTCAATCAGCAATCAGTGTTCTATGTTTATTATCATTATCACATCTTTGTGCTTTGTAGCAAATACACTGAAATACCAATACCAGAAACTCTAGTGATGGAAAATGCTCAAGCATTTTCTTTTGGTGAGCATATTCTCAATATTTATGCTCAGCATGAGAATATGCTTAAAATGGCAGAGCATTTTGCATTGGATGAGCATATGCTCAGCATTTTAGCAAATGCTCAGCACTTTCGAAATTTATACTCGTTTTATCTGTATAAATAAAAAAATGAAAAAATGCTCAGGAAAATGCTCATTATTTCTATGCTTCCCCGAGCATTTGCTCATTGAGCATATACAAATGAGTAAATACTCGGGAAAATGCTCATTATTTCAATTCGGCTGATCATTTGCTCATTGAGCATATGCTCAGATTTTGGAGCATTTACTCAACGAGCATATACTAAGAATATTCTCAAAATGCTCAGCATTTTAAAAATTAGCAATCAGTGTTGCCAACTTAGCATAATTGATGCTAGATTTGGCATAATTCAATTTTACAGTATTCCAAAATGTTTAATCTGGAATCTAGCATCTTTCTTCGGCATAGTTACATCTGAATTCAGCATATTTTAGAATTTTAGCATAATTCTTTTTCTAAGCAAAAAAATGTCAGAGAACTGACTGGACTGGGAGCGGTTTACGACTTATCGTTACGCTATTTAACGTGCGTTAAGCCACTTGTTAACGAGCGGTATTCTCCCTCAGTAACGCCAAGTTCGACCAGTTAATGTTCGTTAACTGGCAGTCTGCCTCTTATCACAACACCTTTCAATTCAAATAATGAAGCCTCCTTCAACGTGATTGGCTAAGCTTGCACAGTTCGTGAACGCGTTATGTTGGGTAGCGTTCGTTATCCATTAACGAATTTTGGTCGTAAACCGCTCCCTGGTTCCTTTCTATTTTCTACCATTAGAATTCCAAAATTATACCAAATTAAATCTAATTTAGCATATTCTTCGAAGTTTAGCATCTTACTTTTGGCGGACTTTTCATGTTTTTTCTGGTTTCAAGTAGCAAAAAATAGATATTCCATTTGGCATTCATTTTTAGCATTTTTTTGGGAGGCGATGTAGCACCCATTTAGCACATCTGAAAGACAGTCTAGCTCTGTATGGGGAAAAAAGTTGGCAACACTGATTAGCATATTCTCATTTCCATCACTAGGAAACTCCATTTAAAATACATTGAGCGCTGTTAGACCCAGCACCTAGCGACAGGGATTGTTACTATAAATGTAGCATTGTGTTCACTAAAGCACCTATAAAAAGGGAGTATGCGCATACGCCATATTGTTTGCAAAAGCGCCCGTCGATGCCGAATTGACTGCACGGTACGCAACGCATAGTCGGATTGGGCATCGACGGGCACTTTTGCAAACAATATGGCGTATGCACATACTTGGTTTTTATAGGTGCTCTAGTGTTCACCAACACTAGATAGAGTGTAATCACAATCACATACAGTGAATGAATGAATAAAAAATGAAATACGTGTAGTACCAATCCCTGTCGCTAGTAGCCATGGTCCAAAAAAGCGCTCGAGTTTCCATTGTTGGTAGTTCAGTGAATTTGTTTGTAGTTTGTAGATTGTACATCGTAGGATTGTACTTCCTTAGCAAAAATCAAACAATATTGAAGAAAAAAAAAAAAAAAAAACGAATCACGAATCGATTCGACTTCATTGTAGAGAATCGCAAATTGCGAATCGATTCAATTTTCTTGTGGCGAATCGTGAATCGATTCAATTTACAAACGAATTTGCCCATCCCTGTAAAATACACATAGAATGTGTACAATGTGTAGAATAGGCGTAGAATGAGTAAAATGCTGTATAACCCAAACCAAAAAGCCAAAAAATCAATTTTTTTGAAAGTTGCATTTTTTTTGGCTTTTTGGTTTGAGTTACATGGCATTTTACTCATTTTACGCCTATTCTACACATTCTACACGAATTTCAAGCTATTCTACACCATTTATTTTACATGTAGAATGCTGATGTATTTGACGCCATGTATTCTGCGACACAACGCTGCCCCACACTGTATAAGTCATTGGCATAATACAACCATGTAAACTTCGCACTGGCTTCAGTGTTTCATGGTTTTCATTCTACCCCCCCCCCCCTCCCATTTCCATTAACTGGAAGGCTCATTTTTCTTTTTAAAAAAATAAAATAACACGTAGCTTAAACTATGGTCTAATATAGTCATAATCTGAATTACCGCGTATCCAGGTCCAACAGCGAAATACGCGTGTCCCGTTAAGGTAGCGATAGTCATTAGATGAGGATTTACAGATTTCAGAGCCAGTTCTTTCGCCTACGATCACACAAGAAAACATAATATTACTCAATCTGTTTGAATTGGAGCAATAATTGGTGACAATACTTGGAAGAGAAGTTCGCAACATGGGTTAATAATACGAACTATGCTATATTCATACGGCACGTCGAGCTCGATATGAACAGTCAATTTCAGTATCAGGTCAGTATCGTGGGAAGAATTCTGATTTAGCCAACCGCAGGATTTCAAACTAGTCAACAGTAGTAAATTCGTGATAAGCAAGTGGATAGGCAACCGACGTTTGCCTAAAAGTAGCTGTCCAATATAGCTTATTGGCACTGGTGGAGGGGATCTTCTTTATCGATACGTTTCTGATCAATAAAGGGTTGCTCTTTGCTGGGCCGCTAAACCCCGCATTACTCATAAACTGTATCGCATTGCAGCCCAAGCTATTAAATTTGACAGAATTTCCAACAATAACCAATTACTAAAAATATGCTCCAGGGAGAGCAATCCGAACTTAGTTCTGTTACAAAGTCACGTACTCCCGCAAGTCAATCTACAATGTCTTTCATCAGGACGTAAGGTTACATAATACAGCCGCAATTACGGCGCCAATTATGCTTAAGAGATAATAGATTACAGCTAATTACTACTCAGAAGTGCCAATTTATCAGTTTCGGGTGGTTAGGAAGGCAAACAGAAGATGAAGCCGAAGCCGATGTACTTACGTAACACAACGGATCGGCCATTATCATACGACCTTCCGCATCGGTATTACCGACACGTACTCGCAATCCTGCTCTCGACTGAATCATTTCATCAGCGACGTACGAATTTTCGCCGATACTGTTTCTCACCATGCTCAAAATACCGACAACTTTGACATTATTTGGTTTCAATTCAGTCAGCATCTACAAAGTATAAAATATAAATCAATTTCAGTTCAAGAAAAATTATCTTCTGAAAACAAATGAGTCAGCTCCTTCCAAAACTAATCACGTACAAACATTTTTCTTCGGGAACAAAAAAAAACACAAAAAACGGTGGGGATGGTTTTTCACTTTTTTCTCAGTGATACGGCCTTTTGACTAAGATCAAAGAGTAGTTTCTGTTGTTATCAGCTTAACATCTGATACGCGCTCCATTGGAATGCCAGAATGTTGAACTTTTGTCTCTCTGGTCACTGATGCAATACTCAAACGGGTAGTTTCTAGGGCCAGGGGTACGTGTCTGGGGAGCCAATTTGGCTACGCCATACGCGCGACCAAACATGAGTGTCACTGGATAAGTCTCGACTCCCGCTATCAGTATCTGTGAAGTTTCGAAGAGATCCAGTCATACTTGCACGGCTAAGACAGCCCTAACAGCCTCCCCGACGTCTATGAAGTAATGCTCGAAAGGGTGGATTCCAGGACTCGGGTGGAGCGCAAATTAGAAAAAGGAAGTTTAGGAAGCAAAAACAAAATGACTTGATCAGTTTTGGAAGTATATTGTTACATGATGAATTTTGGAATTGTAATGTCAACCATTTATGAATATTAACGTCCTGACCAAGTAGACAAAGGAAATCGGGAAAAACGAACATAGATTAGTTTTGCAAGCGGCAATTTTGAACATTTTTTTGGAGAGAACCACCAGATAGCGCTCAAAAGAACGAATCCAGTGATACCAACAACTCGAAATCGAATTTTTCCAACTTTATTATTTTTGGAAGTAGCTGATTCAAATGTACGTGATTCGCAGCTATCTTTCATTTTAATATTGAAGTTTGAAGAAACAGAAAACCAATACATATTTAAATCATTTTAATGGGCCTTCATTGGCCGACTGAGTTAGTGGCTAGGACATACTTTCATAAAACCGGCTACACCAGCAGCACCGCATTTATCGCGAGACATACCAGCCATGTTTCCACCGGCTTTAACGTCAGCACCGCCAGTGTCGTATGTCACACCCTTGCCGACCAGGAACAACGATTCTTTGGGATTTCCTGATTCGTACGTCAAAATTATAATTCGACCTCTATGTCTTTCGATTTCTGAAAAAGTTAAGAAAAGAAATTAATATTAGAAGCGAAAAGAAGACTGGAACGAAGCTCGACGGAGCCTATTCCACTTCAACTCGTCGATTTTCTCAGGATAAGTCAAGAGGTAACGTTTTTGTTCTTTAGAGTCAAGTGCAGTAACCACTAAATAGTGCATTTTAAGATGAATGACGTATTCCCCTTTTTTATCGGGCTCTTGTAGCTTGTCGAAAGAACAGAACGGGGGTGGGGTATTCACAAAAATTGTATGTACCTGAATATACAAGGTGTCCAATGAAACGAGAGTGTAATTTCAACAGTAGTTAGTAAAAAATGTAGCACAATAGTTCACTACCTCTTTGATTACACAGCCCTAGGTTCTCAAAATGTGACAACATTAAGTTCACTTCAAAAATATTGTCCAATAATAAAAAGTTATTCAACTTTTTTATACCCTCTAGGGAGCATATATGGATCTCTCATCTTACATCCTAATTTTGATAATGACCACTGAAGGGGGCTCGGATGTTGAGGTGAAAAAACACACCCGTAAGTTCTGGTGGTGAGCTCGTTTAAATGCTTTTTCTAAATATCTCGCGTTAAAGAGCTACTTTACCCACGCAAAACTGTGGGTAACGTTTCATTCTAACAGCGTATAGTAAAGATGGTGCCACAAGTCAAGAAGCTTGTTTCTTAATGTAAGAGCTGATAAGATGAAACGTAACATAGGCAACAGGAACAGATTATTGTAATCTACTTTTCCTAACTATCGTACACCACTAGCCGTCTAACATTTTTATAATGTTTACATAAATACTGAATCTTTCGGATTCATTGATGAAGTTCTGTGATGAGAATAGTGAGTGTGATGAAATTAATAAGTATGATTCCCAAAGATGCTCTTGCAGCGGCTAACATTGTTTCAAAAGATTTGTTACCCTCTACGTTCAAGAAGAAATACATGAAAATATATTTTAGCCTATTTATTTCTGTCTTCAACGCGAGGAATTCAGAAATGGTATATTACTATACAAGAGGGTAAAGTGAACCCTCAATAACGGCTAAAGATAGTTAAACTGGCTTTTGTACCTCGGCATGGGATTATTCAGTCAGTTAATCAACGATCAGAATATAAAATCATATGTCCGGCTGTTTACTGAACACATGTAAAATCCCAAATATTCTGATACATAATTAAGGGAGGGAAGGAAGGGAGAGAGGGCTTATAAGCTATCAGTTTCCCATCGAGGTTTAGGATGCAAAGTGACTAAAAAATATTTTTACCATTGGCAGCTCTATTAACCGCAGCGAATAACGGAAAATCTTTCTCAATCGTTTTTAGATCGCTTATCACTTCGATTTTTACCGGGGTACCGGCAAAGGCATCGCGGACATATTCTTCAACTTTCGGCGGAGCCATTCTTTCCGGATCGGAACCGCCAATATCTCGAGACACAATCCTAATTAAGAACAGTAACATAATTTTTTATTGCTACAGATAAAAAAGAAATTATATAAAAGATTAATACCAATAATGGAAAATGATTTCATTTCCTACGGCAACGGATAAAAGATAAGTCCACGAGGTACGAATACGTGAGAATTTACCTAGCATTTTCCAGACCAACGGCGGTATTTAATATTTTATCGAGGTTTTTGGTCTTCTCGCTGAAGAGACCAAATGATTTGATCTTCGGAAACACAGCGGGTCTATCTTCTCTGTATTGTAGATTCTAAACATGATACGTGATGACATTAATATAGAAAGTTTATTTCGAAACCGTCAGTAAACAGATAACAAATTACTGTCAGTGACGTAAAACTTTAGATAAGAATTTTTCCATGCGAGTAGTGGGTGATGGTAATCATCCGCAAAATGATCGTTAACTCTCGTGTTAACTCTTCAAATTCGAACTAAATTAAAGAAAATCTGTAGTTGTAAACAGAAAAGCTTAGCATTGAAAAGAACTTTCATCTTTTGAATCTCGAATCCCTCAGAATGGGGAGTAAAGTAAGTCATATCCGAATGTAACCCCCTCAGCCACAACAAAGATCAGTCAAGTCACGAATCCAAAGATTTAAGATCTGTAGATTAAGGAAATTGAAAAAGATTACGGAATTCAGGTCAAAAGGTCAGTTTGAAAAACATATCTTTTATGAAAAAGAACATGATCTTGTGATCTTTTTGATCTTTACATCACGATTTTGTCCAATTTTTATGATCTACCTGATTTTACATAATTTTATAAGTCAAAAAAAGATTACGGTCATTAAGATCATAAATCTAATGATCTTTTGGTGATTTTAGACAATGATTTTCAAGTTTGATGATCTTTTGGACTTTAAGTCCATATAAACTTGCTCATCCCTATGACTATAGAAAACATTCTCAGAATATCAAATCATTAGAGAAAGGAAAGTGATTTGAATTCCACATCTTGAGCCTGTTTCACGAACTGAAAATATAATTTAAATTGTGTCCATCTTACCAATTCAAAAACTAGTTGGAAGTTAGAAGTTTTATCTCAATGTGTTCTACAATGTTCGAAGAAGAGATAGCGGTAATGGAGTATAATTAACATTACATAACTCATGCAATAAGCGATTATGAAAGAAGCCATTATAACTACCCGAAAATCCGAAGATAAGGATTTAAGTAATCAGTAAGCAAAGCACCAGTATTTGATATGAAGGTGCAATTACTTCGATAATGTATGAAATTGTTATTTGGTAGGTATTTTGGTTTCGGAAACTTACGACATATAATGCTTCAAAAATACCAAGAAGAGTAACTAGCTGGCAGTAGGGAAACTCGGAATGGGTAGGCAACATGATCAATGGTTTTGTAACTCCGGCTTTTAGAGCTCTGAAAAAAAAGCCATACATATTTTAATTGACTGGCGGTGTTAAAATACAGAAGATGAATTATTCCTAAAATTGTTAAAAATGTTCAGCTTTCCGTGACTTTACAATCATGAAAAGCTCAATCCAGTTTGATCTTGAATCTAAGTCGATGCAGCAAAGTGTTTGTCTTACATAACCGCAATAAATTGAAAATTACAAACTTACAGAACCCCCAACTTGGTTCTTTCAAGTAAGATGGCGCATAGATACGGGGAAAATATTGGAGGTTCACCGTGTCCTTCCTTCCGAGCAAAAAAATAATAATTCTTTAAAAAACTTTCCACGTGAAATACACTCTTTGGGCCGCATATTTGTCCCAGGAAGTTGAGACCGTTCACCAGAACTTCAAGAACCCTTCCTAAAACTTCGGTGACTCGGCGCCCGGACCAGAGCAGCCTTGTCTCACTCTTTTTTGAATTTTAGCTTCTCCCACTTCACCCACTATTTGTATTTGAGCTTTTTGATCCTCACATAAGTTCCATATTGCTCTTCTTTCTTTATATTTAACTAAAGATTTGAAATATTCTTGAACATTCAACATTATCAAAAGCTTCTTCTAAATCTACAAATGCTACACATGAATTCAAACCTTCTTTTTCTAAAAAAGCCTCAAACATAAAATTGCTTCCTCAGTTCGTCTGCCTGTTCTGCATTCAAACTGATCTTCTCCCACTCCTTCTTCCATTTTATTTTGTATTCTCTTATAGTAGAATCTCGATTATCCGACACCTAAAAAACTCTCCCTGTTATCCGACCCTTCAATCATTCGACAATTCTTCGTTTTATCGGACAAGGTCAAGATTGTAATACGTCCTCGGAGGCACCATGTGCAGTACAGCTTGCTGATGCATGCGAATAGTTAGATATGCATGTACGTTTTGAATTCATTTTAGACCATAAATCCAAAATATATTGCTTTTTTGCCACACTTTGTTTCAAAGAGACATTCAGGAGAAAGAAAGAAAAAAACAAGGAAGGGCAGTGGAAAGGAAACAAGGACGAAAATAAGAGGCACGGTGGAAGCTTGCCCCCCTCCACCTTCCAAGACACCGCCAGAGTTGGGAAATATTACTAGATGGATCAAAAGTTAGAAAAATCTTACATGTTGAAAGTTTTTTTTTTCTTCCTTTCCTTAGCCAATACAAACATATTTTAATACTTGGGAATTTTGACTTGAGGGAATTTAACAAGTTTTATCCCTCCAGAAAAAACTCTTCGCTACGTCCCTGAGAGGGAAAAAACTCCGTATTATCGACCTTCCGCTTATCCGACAGACCGATCCCCCCTCACATTTGCTTGTTTTTGCTTTTTTAGGGATTATAATTGACCTGATTTTCTGGAAATCTATTGACATTTCTCCTTCCACATACATTCTGCAAATAATTCGTACAAATTTTTTAAAACTACTTTTGCATTCTTCAATAGTTCACTAGCAATTTCATCAACTCCTTCTGCTTTATCTGCTTTCATTTCTTTCAGAGTTTTATCAAATTCCGATATCAAAATAGAATTTCTTCTTTCTTCATCCTCCACACCATCTTCTTTTTCCATCCATTTACTTATACCTGCCTCATTCTTATACAATTTTTCCAACATATCTCACGTATCTTTTTACATTGTCTATCATTGAGTCTAATAATTTTTCTTTTTCATCCGTTAAATATTTTGTTCTCTTTCTTCTTGCTCCAAAATATCTTTTTACTTAATTATATGCCTGATCGGATTTTTCTGCTTTCATTTGCTCCTCAATTTCCTCACAATTCTGATAAATCCATTTTTCTTTTACCACCTTACATTCTCTCTTTATTTGTTTTTTTTAAAGCCTTATATTTGTCCTTACTTTTTCCATCATTGGCTTATTTATACTTCCTTCTTTCTTCCATTAAGTCTAGTATCTCACTTTTCATCGATGTTTTCTCCTTTCTATTAATTTGAGTACCTATTTTCTTCCTCGCTGCCCGTTTTATTGTTTTTTTCAGTGCTATCCATTCCTCTTCAATATAATTTCCTTCCTGTGATTTACAAAGTTTTTTCATAATTTCTTTTTGATATTCTTCTCCTTCCTTTACCTCTTTCAATAGCTCCAAATTCCATTTTGTTTTTACTTCCTGCTCATTCATATTCTTAATTAACCCTACCTTTCATTGCTACTAAACTGTGATCACTATCTACGTTTGTTCTTGAGTATATCTTACAATCCAATATTTGATTTTTATATCTTCTTCTCATTACAATAGAATCTACTTGATATCTTCTTTCATCTCTTGGACTTTTCCAGGTGTATTTTTTTCTCTCATGATTGTTAAAGAGCGTTCCCAATAACTAATTTATATTCTTCACAAAATTTTACGAGCTTTGCCCCTCTTTCATTTCGCTCTCCACATACCCCTTATTCTTTTCTTTTTCTTACTCCAGCGTTCCAATCTCTCATTATAATTAAATTTTCTTTTCCTTTAATCTTGCCGAATGCTTCAGCAATTTCTTCATAAATGTTTTCTACTTCTTCACTATAACTTCCTGTAGGCACATAAACTTGGACTGTCACTAAAGATACTGGTTTTGCTGAAATTCTCACCATTAATATTCTCTCACAATGTTGGGTGTAACTTCACACTCTACTTCCTATACAGTCTTATTCATAATAATACCTACCCCGTTTGCCCTTCTTTCGCTGCTGTATCAATTATTCTATAATCCTCATTCCAAAAATCATTTTCGTCTAGTCATCTCACTTCACTAATTCCTATTATACATAATTTTAATCTTTTCATCTCTTTCTTAAAAGTTTTCTAATTTGCCTTCCTCATTCAGTGTCCTTCCATTCCATGTCCCTATTCTCAATTCCGATAATTTTTCCACTAAGTAATCTCCGCTTGGACATCCAAATGGGAGATATTTTACTTTTGAAATTATTATTTACTTTGCGAGTTGCCACCATAATGGTGGTGGTGAAGATGCATCTCCAGGGAAGAATACTGATGTAGTTTCGCCTTGCTTTCATCAGGGTTTATCTGTCGAAGTTTTGCTTCTCTTATGTGCCACTAATTTTTCTTTAGGCTCCTTATCACGCCAAGGTAGCACACACAGAGGGGGAATGATTCGTAAATAACAAAAAAATATGATTTTCTCTTCCGTGTGTAGTAAGTAGTGAAGCCAAAAATACTTCGGAATTATTTATTATTCACTAAAAGAGAAACACAACGTTTCGACAACACTCGTCTTCATCAGGTCTGAAACGTATATAACTGAGTGCATACACAAAATGCAACGATTACGATGGTCCAAGGGTAAGAGAAAAGAAACCCGACAGATAAAAACATTTAAACTAGCCTAAGGGGTTTAAAATAGAACAATATGGTCACATTTTTCCAAGTCTGCATGAATATTAGTATTATTATGAGAATTATAAATATAAGGCTTTTCAATAAATTTCTTCTTTTTACCATATGTACAATTTAAATTCAAAATTTCACAATTTTCAAAATTAAATATATGGTTTAGAGAAATAACACGGTCAGATAAGCCGGTGCATTTTTCTTATTTATAAAATCCAGTTCATGCTCTCACTCGTTTTTTCAAAAATTGTTTGTTTTCACCAATATATTCAACATTTTAATCATAGCATTTGACCTTATAGGTTAAACCTGAAAGGTTCTTTTCTGTGTTTCATGTCAAACCATAAGATTTTTTAGAGCTATTACCATTGTCCAAATTTCTGTCATTACAATTTTATTATAACAAAATTGTCCAACAGGTTTATGAATGTCATTTATACCTACAGTCATTTTACCTTGCCAACTTATAAATACGTTTTCTCTGCTTATTATGAAAGTCGGGATCTGACAATGTAAAAATTCCAGAAGCAATATTTCAAAGTATTGAGTTTTTGTGAAGTAGCCTGTTTGGTGGAGTGTATAGCGATGCACGCATGCCAAAGTGGCTCCCCAGATACCACACTCCTTGCCCCAGGAACTACCCTTTGGAGTATCGCGTCTTCATAAGGTAGGAAAAACTTAATGCAAATTTAATAGGCGTTCACTAGCTGGAGGTTTTAAATTATGATCAGTTTTCAATTTATTCACTTCTCTGATCAGTCCATCCCAAAAACTAATTCTATCATCGATTTCAGTTTCCAAGGTAAATTGAATTCTCTGTATTATTGAAAGAATTAACAAAATTCATTAATTCATTTACTTCATTTCGTTTAATATAAATGAAACTGTCATCTTCATATTTGTTAATAAATTTAATGTCTCCTTTAACGTGAATTTTATATTGAAAAATAATTTACTCCTAACAGTGTCACATAGGTGACAATGGGTCGCCCATCGTAATACCCTCAATTTGCTTGAAATAGTTCTAATGACATGTTTGTTCTGAGTTTGTACGAATATTTAAAACTTCTGAAAAGTCTTCTTCAGGAACAGAGGTGTTCACTTTTGAAAAATTATTTTATTTCCAGAGCCAATTCTCTTAGGAACCAAAGTAAATGATGACACCACATCAAGGGATACCATGATAAAACCATCTACTACCTCTAATTTACTCACCTCAGTTTTAACTTTAAATGAATTTTTTAAACACATTCCCATTTCTGATAGTCTTAAGGAATTTAGTAACATAATTAGACAGGTCTTACTAGAAAATTAGGTTTATGTACTTTGACAAGACCATTTTAGGAGCTACATTATTATAGACCGTTAACCAACTTTTTTTCAAATCAGTGGTATAGTTTTCTCGTACGATGATTTTACAACAAAATCAACTTCATGTTTTTCTCTATCAGTTTTCTTATCTCTTCCACTTGGCCTATCGTAATCGTTGTATTTCCGGTATGCACTTAGTCACTCGAACGTTTTAAACCATATGAAGACAAAGAAGTTGTCGAAACGTTATCTGAATAATAAACAATTTTGAGTGTTTTCGGCCTCGCTATTTGCTATACTTATTCACACTCTTTTATTGTCAGTTAATATTAATAATGAATCAGCCATCTGATTTTAATTCTTATCCACATCCTCAGTATTGGATACACGTTAATTCTTTTGGTAGTCAAGATTAGTCTCCATATCATTTTCAATATTCAATATTGCACCCACGAAATTGATATATTTACCGTAACACAGCTTTCTTTCCGCCTTCTCCAAATGAACGTACATCATTAAAATCCAAATTCAAGGGTACTGGTACATAAACCAATCTGCCAGCTGACAATGGTATTTCTAGAACAGCTCCTTCGCTTTCAACCAACTTGTCAACCTTTCCAATATTAATGGAATAATTTCAATTAGATAAAGAACTGTGACAACCTCAATAATACAGTCAGTGATAATTCTAATCTTTATCAGTGTGAAATTCCAACTCACTTTAAATGCTTTGGCAATTGCAGATGAAAGGGGCGCAGGTCCATCAGCTCCTGGTTTGCCGGCCGAAATGAACAGAATCCCATCATAACCGCTAACATCCAAAGACTTTTCTATTTTAATGGCGTACGGTAAGCTATGAACAGAGAACAAGGGATGCCATGTACAAGATTAACAAACAACCCCACACCAGGAAAATAAAAAAATAAAATCAAAAGTACTCAAAATGAAGAGTTGTACGTACCCACTTTTCAACGCCATTTCAGAATACCTTTTCGCTAGGGAATAAGAAAATTGACGAACAGTAGAAAGAAGAGTTCTGATCAGCAAGCACTAGTGAGACTGAAACACGATAAAATTTGTATGAAGTGGTGGTTTAAATAGGTGGTTCTTTAATATTGAAAGCAAACTAATACGTTATAGATACGAGTTAAATTAATCATTACGTTAATTACCTATACGTGAGAATAAATGAGATAAAGAAGGACTGTAGATAATATTTGAGTACATAAACAGATAGATACGGAAAAAGACTGCAGTTTCTGTACAAATCTTACATAATACATTAATTATTTTAGCTATAATCGTTATTGGAGTATTCGACCTGTTGAGGAGAGGAGATACGTAAACACCATCGTTATCAGTAATGATTAGCCAATGTGACCAAATGACCAACTTCAAATTTTATTCTTCCGTTGAATCTCCACTCTCAAGTTCATAATAATTTAATAATTATTAATTCGAGGAAATGAAACTTGAAATAAATAACAACTGCATAGTGCATAGCAATAAGTACACCCTATTCGAAAAAAGAATTGTCAAACTGAATGGGCTTATAATATTGTGCCATTCTGCTAGCATTCGGCACATTGTTCATTTTCAAAGTCCATACGCTCAGTTCGGGGTCCACTCTTCATGGGGGATCAATATGGCATTACTCGTTTACACCGTTGCTTGTGGAAAACCAGGATGTTTCGTTTTGTTTTCTGTAAAGGCATACACGGAATATTTAGCCTTGAACCCCTGCTTTCAGATACTTTCCAAGAGAGGAAATTTGTGAACACTGAAATAGTAAAGAATCCAAATGAGCCTCCAATGAAAACCTATTTTTTCGTCAACCCTGCTTCACTCATTTCCTTGTATCTTGAATTTCTGATTGTCCCGAATTCTGAAGCCTTGACCTGCACTCATGCCGCGGTATTATCCCGATAGCGCCCTGACCCTGGAGCTCATCCAACAGTGGAGCATGCTCCAATTTCAAACTGACAAGCACGCGACCTACAGATAGAGAGGACGGGTTCACGATTTGGTATATGCAATTACCTTATTTTTGAACCTCACACTACATTGGACGTACTTCTGAAGTGCCCGGTGCGCAAAATCCCGTCAGTTACCCGGGTAACTTAAGGGGAACAAGGGTAAGGATAACCGAGAGTAACACATGGGTAACTTTTCCGCGGGTAACTGGATAACTAGAGAGTAACTGATAGCGCATCGGGTGTGGAGAAGCAGGAAATGTTGGTTCAAGTCCCATTTACACTTAATTCGAGTCTGACAATGACCGGCTCACATAAGGTTCAAAATGAAAAAAAATAAATAAACAAAACATGAAACATGAAGTATTACTTGAATCCAAATAGATAGTGACAGATGATTACAATTATGGCAATCACTTTGAGGAAGGTGTCGTGTTCACTTTGTACGCTTGCATTTGCATTGATAATTTACAATGGGAAATTTAGACGGTTTTAGCAACATGATACCTATTAATATATGGGGAAAAGGAGTTTAGAGGAAAACCTTTGTTTTTTTCGCGCGAAGGTGGAAAAGCCGAGGCCAACAGTGAGCATTTGTACGCGAACCAAAATGCAAATTCTAAAAAAAGAAGAAGAGTTTTAAAAATCAAAATTTTCATTTTATGATTGAAATTTAAATCACTACAGTTCTAGTTCCATCAGACGAAGAACCAAAAAGGTAATCTTTAATATTTTGTGCTTCAATATAACACGCAAACAAAATATAAGTATGATAGGGTGACATCGAGAAAACACAATCAAATATTAGGCAAAACTTTCAGAAAGTGTAAGCTGGCTAACAGAATTAATATAAACAGCATACATTAAAACAGGTTGAAACAAAAATTTGAATTCTGGTCATTTACAACACAAAAACAGTAAGTAAAGGTAACGATTCTACTAAGAATGACATCCAGGGAAACTCGACGATTCCATATCATACAAAATGGAAATTTATACCTACTCTATTTATAGCAAACTGTAGTCCAAATGGTGCCCATCTATCATATCTTCTTCAACACCAGTAGCTGTGAATGTCTCGGTATTGTTGTCAGCTATATTCAAATTATTGCAGCTGTCATCATCTGAGCCAATTAACTCGGATAAGAATAACTGAGCAGGATCACATGGTACAATGTAGTCTTCGCAGAACTGTTCAGGTACTTCTACTTTCAATTGACTGGTTTCCGATTCATTTACAACTCTGTTTTCTTCAATCGTGAGATCTGACACAGGTTCATCTTCCTGAAAATTCGGATGCGTGTCGACGAACATTTTATAGTATTTCTGGTAAATCCACTGAATTTTCGGACAAAATGCACCATCTTTCAAGACGTCGGGATGTTCGTCTCGGAATTCCTCCAGCAGATCTTGTTTTAAAATACGGAGAGCTGCTGCGGGAGCATGATTTTTTAAGAATAAATCACGTATTCTCTCTTCAATGTCAGCAAGAGGCTTTCGATGGCACAGTAGCACTTTCAATACGTGGTTGTGGACATTATGGTATCTAATGATACACGGATATTGTTGGAGATCCGGATCTTTGCATCTAGAACAATACAATGAACTGGATAATACATTACAGCATCATATAACTCTTTCAATGCACATCCAATGCAGAAAGAATTCGACTATAAACAAATATTGGAATTGATTGCATCAAGTATACTGAAATTGAAACAATTAATATCCTGTATAATATTATTGCGGTTTCATTAACAGACATTAGGTATTAATAAAACTTGATAAATTTCAACCTTTTCATATTCCTGTTATTCACAGTTATCAAAAGCGTCGCTTCACAGCCGGTATGCTTCATATGAGGTTTCTTGGTTTTAGATGCTTGTTCACTGGCTCTTGTATTGTGATGGCATCGATAATATTTCTGAAACAAAAAAAAAAAAAAAAAAAAAAGATGAATGAATAGTAATTAAATCAGTTTTGATGGGTACCGTTTATTGCGATCATTTTACGACTAAACGAAAATGATAACTGATTGACAAAATTGAGCAGTCAGAAAAAAAAAGTCTAAATTTAACTATTTGCAGAGCAAGAGATATTTTGAACATCTCCGTGGTTTCCCTTCAGCTCACTTTCGGTAATGCATTATAGGATTTTGAGAGAGAAATTCGCTTCGATAATATTGAATCGTCGCGTCACAGCGACAGTTAACGCAAACAACAATGTTCACTTGATTTGTGTTCCAGTAAGTTTTTGACGGCTAAAGGGATACTAAAAAACTGGAGTATGATCACAGTGGGCAGGCAGATTTGTGCGTATAAGATACGTGCTGATCGGCCCCTAGCTATTCCGATATCAAAGGCGTTTACAACAAGCTTTCAATTAATAGATATTCATGTTTATTTACATATACCAACTTTGAAGATAATACGAGTTCGTTTTCCTGGTGCGGTTCTGGTAACTCGGAAATTAGTATACGAGCATAATTCGAAAGCTCTCAGCCATCTCAGAACTTGTGGTTCAGTAAATAAATTTACTCTAAAGGTGCAGTCAAATCCACCTTTCTCATCGGCACGTTTGAAATCCAAAAGTTTATACCGAAATCTTTTTGGGAGAATATCCTAAAACAATACGGAGATAAAATTACATAATATCGATGTCAGAATTACCTACTTCGAGTTTGTGTCGGAAATCAGCATTTGGAATATGTAATTTATTCATGGTTTCCAAATTCAATATTCAGTTAGAATTACCTCCAATTCAGAATTCATTGTACGACTTCAAGTTGGACCTCTGAAAGTTTCCAATAATTCTAGTACTGTTCCTGTAGCTAAAACCGACTAACAAGTGGTGTATGTTTATTAATTTCTAATCGAGAACTGAACAGAAGTAATACCATCTGATCATTCATTACTGGACTTACTATTCAACGAAAAATTGAAACATCATAATGTGATTATCAAGTAATAATGAAAGCGAACGAATTTGTTTATATTTATCATCAGTGAGTATACTAATTCATTAGTGAACTACACTGAATCATTGAAATACAGTGTATATTTTTGCTTGAAAATTTAAATCAATTTCAATTAAATAAGGACGTGAGAAAGCGAATATAGGTGAATATATGACGAAAAAAAAATGATAACGATAAAGTGATAAGAAAATCTGTCATTTTTGTCGCTTTGAGTGCTTCGACCATACAGACAGATACAGACATGGATGATCGAAGTTGTATCGCTTAGCGGATTTACATTCGTGAGGTTTTGTCGGTTTTGACAAGATGACAACGCAACACAGCTACTCAATGTCGGCGACATCCTCATCGGACCGACCGGCGCTTGTCGGTTCGGGGAAAAATGTCGCCGACATTTTAAAGTTTGTTCGTGCATCCACGATCACCATCGCGTTAGTTGGTCAAGACGTCACAAGGGCGTCACCGTCACAGAATCATGGGGATTTTTAAGGAATCGCAGTGTTACCACGTCTATGAACCGCGGTTCTTTTCCCCTTTATTTTCTCGGTGTTATTCATTCTTCTTGCTTCTTTGTGTTTTACGTGTAGTGGACTATGGTGGTAACGTAGTAGTGGTAACCAAGCAACGATGTTGTTGTTGTTGTTGTTGTTGTTACCGCATTCTTTCATTCTTGATTTCCTTTCTCTTTATTCGGTTTCTATACGAGTTGGCCCGTTATGTTTTCTGTTGGTTCATTTCAGTGAGTTGTGAACATCCAAAAATGGCTCCATTAACATTTTAAATTCATCTTATTCGTCTTCTTGTGAACGAAGTGTGTTCGTTTTATTTTTGTAAAACGAAACGGTAAGTATCGAAGCTAGTATTTCCATATTCTGCGCGTTTAACTAACAGAAATTCGAAGGTCTTCTAACTGAAAAAAATTGTTGACAAGCTGGCGTTTCATGGTGGTAAGCAGCTAGGTATTCGGATATTTCAAATCCAGGAGTCAGTATCATTTCCTACATAGTTCTTCATCAATTTAGCAATGCTCAACTTTTTTTGAACCGAATGAATAATTAATGTCCAATTTTTGTATTCTTTATCCGAGAATCATTCAGCCAGTTTTTGTTCTTGGTATTCGTGACGTCATAGGCATAGTTTTCTTCATCACCATTCATCAAACGACTGGATCATTCTTTTTCTTTGAATGGTCTTATCGTTTACGTTGTCTTACTAGTCTGGATACTAGTTATTTGTTAGTGATAATCGAGATGGGGATGTGGGCTAGTCTTGCGTCACTTATTCCTATTAGTCCCGTGTGTATGTCTTGTATTAATTTATTGTGTATCCGGAACCCAGTGCTTGTTTACGAAACTGTTATTCTTACTTTTTAATCGTTCAGTATTTATGACGAATGTAATTTTCAATTTTTCTTGTACAGATGCCTTCAGCTCCGGATGTTGGTGATAACACACTGCGGATACAGCGTAAGTTATCTTGATAATTTATTGCATTATTCGACTTGGAAATTATCTATCTTTATTACTTACTTAATTATCTGTATAACAGATGATGAAGTCGAAGATGAATGTGGAGTTTACGAGGATCATGAACCTTTGGTGGACGTCGAACGGGTGGCTCGACAAAAAATGCTCCATGCACTCAACATGGATTCCAGCGAGCTGCCTGCCTATCCACGCTATGTCACCTATGAAGAAAGACTGAGGTCTTTTGAAAACTGGCCTATGGGAATGGGTGTGTCACCAGAAGCTCTAAGCGATGCTGGGTTATTTTATTCTAGTGCGTACCTATTTCATTCCCTCCTTGAAATTGCTGGTATTTCATAGATTTTCTTTGTTTACTAAGAATATTAATTTAATTGCAGGTCAAGGGGATCGTACTTACTGTTTCCAGTGCGGTGGTTTGCTACAAGGCTGGAATAGCCATGACGAACCGTGGACTGAACACGCGCGTTGGTATCCGAGTTGTAAATATGTGTCGCAGTTTCGAGGAAACATGGTTATCAATAACGTTCCGGTAAATATCGTGTTTCTTGGTATAATTTCTGAGATCATATCTTCCGGTCTGATGTGTATTTGCGTGAAACTTGACGCAGCCAATGGATTTGATTGTAGGATATGAAAGAAACAATCGGAACAATTCGACAACTCGTCTCTTCAATCGATATTAATAAAGTAAATCCAAGAGATCTGAAATCTGCTATTGAAACGTTGAAAATCATTGTCTCTTCTGTTGACATGGATAAAATGGATGCACGGTAGGTTGCTTTGATTCTTTAGAGTATATCATATTTGTATTCTGTATTGATATTCGTTTAGGGATAAGCTGCTAGTTCGATTTATCTAATCGTCTGTATGAACAAATAGTCAGGAAATAGCCAATCAGTCTTCTCTCCACTCCTTTTCTGAGGTTTTTTCTCCACTCAAGGTTAAGAAAGATACATAGGTGGATTTATTCTATTGTATGCCCGTACTTCGGCTTAGAGTAGGGTCATTTAAAATGGAAAATTTAATGGTCTGAATTTTAGTTGTAAGTTTTTGTGCATGACTCATATTTTATTATTTTCAGAAACAGTATCGACCAAGAGTCGTCACTGGAAAATAATCCCAGGGATCAGCATGCTGCTAGCGCTGATGAAATTGAATCATTATCTGATGACCAAAAAGCAACAGCTTGTATAATTTGTTTCAAAGACAGCAAGAATGCTTTATTATTGCCTTGCTGCCATATAGCAACATGTTGTAACTGTGCTACTAAATTGAAACATTGTTGCGTTTGTCGGAAACCTGTCTCTTATCATCAACGTGTGTACATTTCTTGAATTGCACTTCCAAATTTCTGTGCAAATGCTGTATTTTCTGGAGAAGTACCTGATATGTTTTACAAATTTTTGGTAATAATAGCGTAATTGTGCCTGAAATACACGATACTAACTGATTAAATGTTTTAGTACCTAAGTTCAGAATTTTCCGGGTTTCTGTTTTGCATAAATGGTGAATAAATAGCTTGTGTACATATGTGACAATATTGAAAGTCGACTTTTAGGTTGTAAATTATAAGTGAGGACTCCCATATTCACAAGATGATTATTTTGAAAAAGTGAATTCTATAAAAATCGGAAAATGTTTCAGGAGAAACTACACGTTATTTCGTTGATTAATCTGTAGTAGGTACATTGGTAACATTTTTAGAAAGAAGTTTTCAGCCTTCATTTTCATAACCTTCATTCTGGTGTGATATCTCACAATCCAGGCAATTCAATGGAAAAATTTTTATGAATTGCGGGGAGAGGACATGAGGATATAATATTTTCCTCGTCTTAGTGGGAAAAGTAAAATTTTAGGGTAAACCTAGTAATATTTTAGATCTAAGGTCCCTTTTCCTTGCTTGTCAGTACTGACTGAATGTGGACGAAATGTAGATCTGCAAGAATTTCATCTGCAAAGTGTCTACCATTTTTTACCATTCTTCTGTCTCGTCAGAACATCTTATTTACACTTCTTGTGTCCTCATTCTGAAGTTGTGTGCTTTTGCAATTTTCAAATTGCAAAGGATTGAGCTCTATTTATCAAATTACAAAGGATTGAGCAATTCATCAAATTGCAAAGGATTGAGCAATTTATCGAATTGCAAAGGATTGAGCAATTTATCGAATTGCAAAGGATTGAGCAATTTATTGAATGAGGGCTTATTAGTGAACAGAGATGTGCAAATCAAAGGAATCGAACCGCGGATCAACTGCAGAAACTGATTTGAATCACAGATTATGGGTCATCAGCAAAAAAAAATAATAGGATTATTTTAATTGATTTTTTAAACATCAGCAATTGGTCTTGTTGATAGTACTGATGGTGGTGGGGGGAGGGATAAACTTTTCTGGAAGTTTCAAAAGTAGCGGGGGTGAGCCATTCTCAACAAGTCTCATGAACTCGTCAGCTGACGCGAAGCGATGTGAGACACGATTTTTCCGAAGATCCACTGATATTTGCGGTGGAAAGCTAACAATAAGGGAGCTGATAAATTTATAAAATCATTGAAAAGGGGGAAAACGCGGGAGCTCTTCTTGATGTTTTATGGTAAAAGAATGCGAATACACGAGTAAATATAAATTGTTTGTAATAAAATTTGTATGAGAGGTAGAAGAACGATAAGAAAAGCCTATAATTTTTAATGGAAATTAGTTTGATAACTTTCTGAGTTCCTATGGCATATTTTGGTGAACTCAGAAGGAATGCACAGATTAGAATGAAACTGATTTGAATGTTGTAAGAGTATTACAGGGAAAAGAAGCCTATTAAACTGATTCGCCAATTAATTGAGTACAATCGAGAGTAATTAAGTAATCGATTAGTCACCTGTTATCGATTAATCAAAAATAATCCTTTTACCACAACTTAATTCTCCTAACATGGTACCAAGAATGTCAAAATCATCTTCTAACACCAGAAATTCCTATACCTAGATGAGTAGATATGATACGCCGGAGCTGGCGCATGTCGATTTTTTGACATAACTTTTGTGGTATTTGCGGTGTTACTTTTTGAAAACAGAAAATTGAATCCCTGTTAGTTTTATTTTCGAAACCCAGTTACTTTTCTGATATTTCTAAAACCTACTCACTTTCCTGAAGTTTTTAAAAACATTGTACTTTTTTGTTGTTTTTACTTTCCTGTTTATTTTCTGTCGTTTTTATTTAGCTAAATTTTTTTATTTCACTCTTATTTCTATCAGAAAAATATCGGGGAAAATAATCATCTGGAAGAGATCAGAAAATAAATTAATAGGAAAGGATCGAAAAATAAAGCCAACACAAAAGATCAGAAAAATAGATCTCACTCAAAAGTACGAAAAAAAAAACAAACACGAAAATAAGGGGGGGAGGAAATTAATAAAATTCTTCATTCCTCTATTTTAGAAAAAATTCTGCAAAATTTTGCGTTTTATTTAGCGCATGCTTTTAGTCAGTCTATTGGTTGGTCCACCTGTTGACTGATTAAATTTTCTATATTATAAATATGATACGATTTGTGATTTTATTCATCCTGTCTCCTTTTTCGAAACAAGACGTGGAATTTTTTGTAGATGTTGGTAGCAGTAGAATCACTAATGATTATATCCTTCTGACCTGCAATGTGTCACTTTCAGTAATAGAGAATTCCTGATTGAAAATGAAGCCGAATGTGAGCGCTTTTGTGAACATCACTCAGTAATCAACACTACTGGTGAGCGATCACTTCACACACACTATTTTAAAATGATTAGATGGTGAGCACTCACAAAGAAATGTGATCTGCAAAAAGTCTCAAAACGAAAGTGGTTTGTAACATGTTGCGTGAGCGCTCACCAAATTGTCAATCAGGTTTCTACATAGAATAGAATGGAATAAGGGAGTTGAAATATGGTCTGTCAAAAATCTTCAACATTTATATTCCTGAGTCTAGGAAAAAAATCATAATTTCCTCGTTTTTGAATATCACTAGAGATGTTGCAACAAGTCTTGATCTTAGTAGAAATGTTGACTATGATAATATAGGGGAGTACGTATGCCATAGGTATACCTAATACGACGAGGAGAAACCTGTAAAATAAAAATGGGAAAATTTCACTAGAACGATTGATACACCCACTGAATATGTTACAAATCATTATGCTAATCTGGTAAATGTAAAAATGAAGGGTTTTGAGCTGACCCCGATTTGGATTTTGATGGAAATCTGGGAACTTCATAGATTTCTTGAATGCTAGGGAGACGTTTTCAACAAGAAGTTGAGGGTTTGAAGCTTGAAACGGGGTTGGTTTTTCGATGGAATGTACCACACAGTGGGATTTCCCTAGTCCATAGGGTTTGTGCATAAAGTGGTGGAGCGATACTGACTATATCTTTTGCTTTTTGGAGGGATGATATAAGTTGGCCAGTAAAGGGGAGAGTGACCCAAGGGAAATGTATTAATATTGACTTTATCATTGGTGCGAACAGTTCGTCTGAAACATATGATGGGAGTTTGTTGGCTTATGTTTCAGTGGTGTTAATTATAGTGATTTTGTTTCCCGTTCTTAAGAGATGGTTGGTTTTGCAATAATGCTCTTAATCTCATTCTTAAACGGTGGATTTACATTCGAGTCGGCGACATATATGTGGCCGACAGCCGACTCGAATGTAAATCCACCATCAGTTTATATCCTATGTACATTTTTTCAGGCTTACTAAATATTTATGTCACTTAGGGTTGAGGCTAAGCACAATTTGTTGAAATTGAGGAACGCATTTCGAAATTGTTATTCATTCCATTTGTAATCCTCTGAATAATTAGAATGTGTAGGTACTCCTTTTTGTAGGAGTTCGCCCTCCCTGTCTGTATCACTATCACTGAATGTAACAATGCATTCAAGTTTTCAGGAATGAAACTCACATCCAATATCAATTCATCATTAAATTCTTTAATTCTGGAGGACTGCCATGGAAAATCAATTTTTTCATCAAACTTTCTCCTATCGACTTTCTCTTGTATAATATATCAGCGAATTCGCCGATTTCTTCTCTCGTGATCAGTGTTACCACTTCAATAAATAAAGAACAGTGCTGGTTGATATTGATAATAATTAATAAATAATGTGTTGACATTTTTCTTAAAAATCATAATCATAGATAATAAATTATATCGTAATGTTATGTTTTGGCTGCATTTAGGTGTGCTCCGATATGTTCTGCTGCGAGAAATGTTCAGATTTAATTGAAATAAACCACTGCGGGACAATTACTTTGCGAGCCTACCAACGTGAGCATATTTTACTTACCTACCGTTAGTTACGCATCATTACTCGCAATGGGAAACATTCAAGTTTAATTAAAATAAACTACAACGGAACAACTACTCAGCGAACTTCGTAAAGTGAGCACATTTTATCATTTACTCATATACCATTAGTTGGACATTTTTCCTAATTACTTTTCGTGAATCACAGTAAAGAACATTGAAACATGTCGCATGTGCAATACATCGACGAATTGGTGCGCGAATATTTATTATTCAGAGGCTTCACCGTCACGCTGAAATCATTTGATAATGAATTGAAAATCGATAAAGATAAAGGATTTCGAGTAAGTAATCTCGCTGTATCAGTGTCTCTCGAAGACTGTAGTAAAGATGATCTGTGTAAGCCGCAGAAGCACGTAATATTTGTGTGACATTACTCTTCATAGCTCCAGTTAGAATATGATAATTGCACTGTATTAGTTCATTTTCTTTAGGTGGATCGTATTGTGGATAACCTCTTGCAGCTGATTTACTCCTATGATTTGACTAGCTTAAGAGAGCTGTTGATTCACTTTGACCAGCGTATGTTCTCTAAATTGGATCAAGAGTTCTCTCCCGGTAAGTTGAGTTCATTTTCAGCGTACGGATTTGGTATGCAATTCATTATGTGGTGTGATTTATATACTATGTCTCGTCTAGTTGTGAAGAAATTAGAATCCTCCATACTCAAGTTTTATGTAATCAATGCCGTGTCGAACAATAAGATTGACAAAGTTAGCGAATTCTTTTCGAAAATGATTAATGAGATCCAGGGTCAAGCTGATTGGAAGGAATGGTATGGTAAGTATCTCTGATACTCCAGATGTTACTCGACAGTTGAATTCTTTTCTATTGTTTTTGTATTTACGTTCATTTGATTACAGAATTAAAAATTAATGTTATCGCAGGCTATGGAAACTCTTGGGTAGTAAATTCATTAATTTCGTATGTGTAACTCGAAAGCTTGGTATCAGGGTGGATTTCTAGACAGAACTCGTAATCCCGGTGGGTTATTGTCGAAATGCTGAAAGGGATATGAAAATTGAAGATTCTGTTTCTAGAACTATACCTGGTGGTATTGACTACTGATTGATACTAAAATGATTTTGAGGTTTTGCTTGAGATTTTAAACCACGATTTTCACGTAACATCTGCCGTTTGTATTAACTTGGATGGATTAGGTTAATGCACGATGTATGTTTTTTTGTTTTTATTATTGAAAATGAACTTAATGCCAGATGGTTTTTTTTCAGCTTTACCGTATTTGAGGAACCCCGAAGACAATCAGAACTTCTCAATGTACTTCACTCGACAGTGGCAGGATACTTTGCTGGTTACGCTTCATAATTTCTTATCTCTTGTTTACCAGGTTGGTGTTATTCTCTATACATGAACAATTCTTGATATGCATGAAATCTTGACTAAATTTCTAACACTGATCTGTAGGCCATGCCTCAGCCTGTGTTGACGAACTACGAAAAAGAGGCGTTCAAGATTCGACAGCTCCAAGAGGAAAACGAAACTCTAAAACAAAAATTAGCTACATTCGTCGAGTACAAACAGCAACAACAACGTTTCAATAATATTCAAGATAATTCGCACGTACCGCCGGATATAATCGATGATTTTTATGTCATCGCTGCGTAAGTATTCCACGATAAATTAAGGAATAATTACATTCCACAAATAAGACCTAAACATGATTAATCTGTTTTCAGTGAGACACCATCAGTAAATAATACTGAGAACACCGTGAAATCACTGAAAAATTTGATTCGTACCATCGGCGTAGGTTTACCAACTAGTCCACTGCTGGGAAGGAAAACTGGTAATTAATCGCATTGTTTTTGGCACCCCTTTTCTCGCTATGGTTCCTAACATTGTGATGTTCCTGCGTAGGCAATAATACAAACAGCAGCAATAATATCGAAATAAACAAGAGCAGTGCTCAGGAAAGCGGTGCCGGCCGTAGGAAACATACTAAACAGAGACTAGCTTCCACGCCCGGCGTTAATTCAGTTTTGAAACAGCCGAAGTAAGTGAAGTTCTTCTGGATGATATTCATTACCTATACGTCTTCCTAATGTCTCTCGATTTCATAGTAACGACGAGCCTGGATTAGCGGTTGCCAAGCGATCAATTTCTTTGGACCGAGAAAATACGAAGACTAGAACTGGAAACAGGGATAACTCGTTGGATAATCCGGAACGAAAGAACACGCGCCAAGTTTCAACCAATAAAATACCGCCTTTCTTATTATTAAGTCAAGTAAGTAGTTATCTCTTTGAGTGCCATATCCATTTGGACTTGGGGCTGTTGCCACAGCATTGCACACAGTTGGTCTCTGGCTGAGTGAAACAGCACCTCCGGTGTCATCTCTGTCTAATTTCACAGATTCCGCAACCGTGACGTGGGTTTGTAGTGTAACCTGCGATTGAAAAAGTTGACTCAGTCCTGTTACAGACTTTTCCAGACATAAGACACTTCGAAGTTCAAAGCTGTTCCAGACTATTTCTATCCCTATATACTAGAAAAGTAAAATATGCCGCCGCCACCGCCTCCGGGTAAGAAAGACCCACTGCGGGTTGCCTACCTTGCCCCTTGATTGCTTATTTCTTTAGGGGTAGCCTACCTTTGGGAGAGGGTTCATGGTGGAGGAGGGAACTGGGGGGAGGAAGGTCGTGGTGAAGGACGAGGAGAAGTTGTAGTGGGGGAGGGCTCTCTATACACTAAACAATAAAAGCCACCTCCTCCTTCCCCTCCGTGGGGATAAATTCCTGGTGGCCTCCCTGTACCTTAATCTCACGTTTCACCAAAGATGCCCTACCCCGGGGGGGGGGCTTCTCGGTGGAGGTGGGATGGGAGCTCCTGGAGAGGGAGGACGGCCACAGTGAGGAAGGCCGTCGCGGTGGGCGAGGAGGAGTATGGTGGGGGAAAGTGACTGTGAGGAGGACAGCTGTGGTGGGGATTGGCAGAGGGTAGCCCACCCCATGAGGGGGGTCTCCTTGGTGAAGGAGAGAGCTCGTGGGTGGTGTAGCGCCGTGTTGTTTTCATATAATTTTCATGGAAATTTTTCTATGTTGGGTAAGATATACTCATGTTACTATGACGTCCAGGGCCTTATTTACATATAGGCAACATAGGCACGTGCTTAGGGCGCTAGATTATAGGGACAACTTTATGAACAAAAATTTATGAGGGAGTGAACAGAAATTTAAGGGGGCAGATGCTGCCAGTTGTAAGAAAAGGAGATCGTCGGCAAATTGTAAAAGCTTGTCTAAAAAACTGTTCAATTTGGCAAATATTTCAGCAGCATAGAGGCTAACTAAAAATATGCGTGTAAATACCAGCGAGTCAGAATTTCCGAAATGGCTTTGAGCAATAGGTAATAATGAAATAGACGAATTTGTTCCCCCAGAAGACATAATCAGTACAGACCTCGTGGAAAATATGTATAATGACACTATGACTCCAGAGGAAATGTCCAAAGTAGCCATGAAGTGAACGAGCTTAATAGACGAGAATTCTTAGGAAACTTTCAGGGGAGGTGATAGTTCGTTGTTCAATTGATAGTGCTCAGGCGTTAGGCACTGATCTAACTGAAACTTCAAATGAATAAGTGCAATTGTCTTTTCCTCCTGCGTACTGGAGAGAGTGTGCACCTCACGACTGTCGCTGTTGTGAAGGCTCATAACGTATGTGTATGGAATGTTTTTTTCAGTTTTTCAGTTTTCTACTGTTATTGCATTCCAACCTCACAAAGTGAACTGTGTTATTTACAGTGCCGCGAGCCATAAAATCTAATCTTTCACAATAAAGCCGTAATGCAATTAGGCCTCGCAATATTGCGAATCGATCCAACCAGTTTTCAAAATTTTGGGACTCATGTTGTTTCTGAACTGTGTGGTTCAGTTGTAGGTGGGAGATTTAACAAGGGGTAGGATACATGTATATGGCATTCGTTGATACTGAAAAAGCTTTTGACAATACTTCGCAATATTACGAATCAATCCAACCAATTTTCAAAATTCTAGGACTCACGTTGCTTCTGAACTACGTGGTTCAGTTATAGATGGGAGACTTAGAAAGGGGTAGGATACATGTGTGGCATTCGTTGATATTGAAGAAGCTTTTGACAATGTTTAATAGGATAAGATGTTTGATATTCTAAAAAGTATAGGAACAAAGCAGAAAGTCAAGTTATTTTAAATTTGTATAACAGACAGAAAGCTACATTAAGAATAGAAGGAGAGGAAGGGGAGGCAAATATGAAAAAAGGTGTAAGGCAAGGGTACTCCTTACCTCCAGTATTATTCAATCTATTCATTAACATCATCTGGTTTACCGCCTCATAAACTATACTTGAAAAAGGGTGCTATTGTCATGCTACTTCGAAACTTATGCATACCTGATGGTCTCTGTAATGGAACAAGACTGATTGTGCGCTTAATTGGCCAAAAGATTCTATGTTGCGAAATACTGACGGGAGAAAAAGCTGGTAATATCGTGTGTATCCCGCGTATAGTCCTGGATACCTGTGGTGATCCTGATATGCCTTTTACACTGGAAAGATTGCAGTTCCGTGTCAGGTTAGCATTCGCTATGACGATCAATAAATCTCAAGGGCCGAGCTTTGATCGAATTGGGTTATATATCGATGCAAGTCGTCGTCAACTTTTTACCCATGGTCAATTATATGTAGCTTTCTCACGCTGTCGTAGTAGAAGCGGGATCCAAATCCAAATTAATAACCTGCATAATGATGATCCAGTAAGAAATACGATTAAAAATATAGTGTTCACTGAGGTATTGTAGACTCATATTCTTGGCTTACTCAACAGGATAGTTAAACTGAAACAAAATTGCATCTCCCTCCCTCAACCCCACCTGATTGGTGTCAAAACTGAAACTGCTGTATCGGTTTTCTCAGTATTATTAGGAATTAGAATATTTTATTAAGAACATAGATTATAGATTACAAAAAAAGAATAATAATAATTAGAATTCAAGTTACTAATGTTAGAACTGTATGATGGTGTTTTACATGGTGTAATTTTTTACAAGAGTACCTTATCCTGGTATTCATGTAAACAATTAACATTACAAGTCTGGATCTTCTCCATCATACAGGCATTAAGAGGGGCTACCCTCTTCTTGTGAGCTCATGGCAGTTACCCCTTCGTGGTAAGCCTAGGAACTGGCTGAATTTTTTTTTTTTAATAGTTATACTTTTCGAGCTTGCAAAATACTGTAGGCCGGCACGAGCGAAGCGAGTGATGGCGGGGGTTGGCCCGCGAAATTGCCAGGAAGCAAAACAGCCCCCTAATTAATATTATATTCAGGACTGGACTATTTCAGGATTAAGTGAGGCTTTTTAATCCCTACAGGCTTATTCAAGACACTTCAAAACTTGTGTAGACATAGAAAAGGCAGTTAAAAAGAATATTGTTTGGTAATGGTTGACCGAACTTTCGAATACTACAGTTTCTATATCCTTTTAGGATTCATTCGACGGCCATCGGACCAATGTCACTCAGTGTCGATTCAACAGCTGCGGATCTATAGTCGCGAGTACAGACTCCGATGGAATTGTGAAAATATGGTCGCCGGCTCCATCTCCCGAGTACGTAGTCCTTTGCCTACAATTAATCAATTCAGCGCTCATTCTTCAGCTTTTTTCAATGTCAGTTTTCACAATTTCAGGTTATTAGGCACATCTGCCTTTAAAACCACCATCAGAAGCTTGGACTGGGTCAGTAAAAACGAACGCTTTATCGTATTCGGTAGCGAAGAAGGTATGATCAATTTGTACGACACCAAAGACTTCAAAAGTGTTTGGGAAACCGGTACCGAGAATAACAGCCCGTTGAGAGATTCAAAGTATATAGCCCTATGATCTCATTCTTGACATTCTGACCATAAGAAACTTTTTGCTCGCAATTTTCACGTTACGTTTTTGAATTTACAGAGTGTACAGTGTATCATCCAGTCCAACGGATACATCTTTTGTATGTTCAGTCGTATCCAACAAAAGTGACCATAAATTGTTGTTGTACGACATAAAAGCCAAAAAATTGGAAGTGAGTGTACACAGTAGCCTGTAATTGAACGTTATTATGAAAAACGTGTTCGAGTGCCGTGAAAATCAAAGGAGAGAACCGGCTAAACATCTGTTTCTTTCCTCTGCATCGTACTCTAGTTTTTCAAGATACTCGGACGCTCTTCATAATCGCGTCCAGTTCATTTGATGAATGTTTTCGTTTTGGTTGAATCGTTTATGCCTGAAGGAGAATCTCTTTGCTGATATTGCCCTAAACATTGCAGAGATCGTTGAGTTTGGATTGCGATCCATCGGTGTATGTGACCTGTTGTACGCACAATCACAATGGTCAGTTATTGATTGCCGGATGCTCAGATGGTACCGTTCGAACGTACGATTTACGGCACGCCGAATGCGTCGATCAGTGGCAAGCCCATAAGGATTCCATTTTGGGGTTGCAATTATCAGCAGATCATACTGCGTGTTACTCCTTAGGTGCCGATAACAAGGTAAGCTAGCACGATTAGTGATTCTAGGTCACTTAGCCTATCGGAACCGTTTGAGTTAGACTGTTTATCCGCTAATATTATCAGTCTCTTATCAAGTATAGAGGCAAATCACTCCAAAAATCAATTACAATTTATTAACACGACGTTTCGACATCACTGTCATCATCAGGTAACACAACACCTACAAACTAAGCAACTCTGAAATCCATGGTCTAAACGCTAGTTCCACGAAATATAATACAACACAGTGGGGGTAACGTTAACCAATTGAATATAAAATACAGTAAAACAGTAAGGAGATGGGGTATAGTTAGCCAATTAAATTTAAAATACACTGAAACGGTTTAATCTTATCTAAGTCGGTGTAAATATTAATATTATTAGGCGATCCATGAATATAACATTTTTCTATATATTTGCGTTTTTTGTCCTGCATACAGTTGGAGTGTGAATTTCACATTGTTTAAAATTAAAATTATGATTGACAGTAAGAGCACGCTCAGATAATCCGGTTACATTTATATTGTTTTTAATATCACGTTCGTATTGTCTCATGCGTTTTTTTAAAAACTGTTTGGTTTCACCAATATAAACCGCCTCACAGTTTTCACAATTTACTTGATAAACTAAACCAGAGAGTTTGTCTTTTTCAGTTTTGTCTTTTAGTTTAGTAAAAATATTTTTATAAAAATTACTATTACTTTTAAAACGAATTGACAAATTGTCACAAATATTCCTCAACTTATTTTTAATTTTATAACTTAAACTCCCTAAGTATGTCAACCCATAAAATTTTTTATTGTCCATTCTGTTACCATTGTTAAAATTATTATCATTACGTTTTTGGTTATTCTCATAAAAATATTTGATAGCTTTCTGAAACCATGAAAGATGAAACAGTTTTCAATTTACGAAATTCCTTCCAGTTTAATAATGAGCTGAGGGAATTGAGAGTGGAGGTTGACTATATAATGGTGTCCCTAGATGTGGCATCATTATTTACTTTCGTACTAAGAGAATTAGCTTTGGAAATAATAAAAGAAAATTTTTCTAAAATGAACAACTCGATCCAAGAAGATGATTTTATGGAAGCTTTAAGTATTTGTATAAACTCTGGTTATTTTAGTTGGCACAATAATTACCACAAGCAAATTGAAGGTCTGGCAATGGGTGACCCTCTTGTCACCTGTTATTTGTGATATTGTTATGGATAAACTGTTTTTTTTTTTTAAATTAAAAGTCACTTTCAAGATGATATTAAATTTATTAAAAAATATGTAGATGATAGCTTTATTTATATCAAACAATGTAAAATCAATGATTTAATAGAATTTGTTAACTCGTTTAATAGTAGATTGAAGTTCACTATAGAAATAGAATCAGATAATAAAATCAGTTTCTTAGATTTGCTAATCATTAGAAATAATCATGAGTTCAAAACTGATTATTTTTATTAAACCCACAGCTAGTGGACGCCTACTTAATTTTTATTCTTTTCACCCTCTCTCTCAAAAACTTAATACTTTGAATAATATTGTTTATAGAATCCTTACTTTATCCGACAAGGAATTTCATAAGAAACAAATACATTTTATAATTGACTTAGCAAAACGGAACGACTATAAATATAGTGACATTTAGAAAGCTATCAAATATTTTTATGAGAATAACCAAAAACGTAATGATAATAATTTTAACAATGATAACAGAATGGACAATAAAAAATTTTATGGGTTGACATACTTAGGGAGTTTAAGTTATAAAATTAAAAATAAGTTGAGGAATATTTGTGACAATTTGTCAATTCGTTTTAAAAGTAATAGTAATTTTTCTAAAAAAATTTTTTACCAAACTAAAACTGAAAAGGACAAACCTCTGGTTTAGTTTATAAAGTAAATTGTGAAAACTGTGAGGTGGTATATATCGGTGAAACCAAACAATTTTTAAAAAAACATAGAGACAACACGAACTTGATATTATAAACAATAGAAATGTAACCGGATTATCTGAGCATGCTCCTACTGTCAATCATAATTTTAATTTTAAACAATGTGAAATTTTACACTCCAACTGTATGCAGGACAAAAAAAGCAAATTTATAGAAAAATGTTATATTCATGGATCGCCTAATAATATTAATATTTACACCGACTTAAATAAGATTAAACCATTTCAGTGTATTTTAAATAATTTGCTAACTATACCCCCACCTCCTTACTGTTTTACTGTATTTTATATTCAGTTGGTTAACGTTACCCCCACTTTTTTGTATTATGTTTCGTGGAACTAGCGTTTAGACCATGGATTTAAGAGTTGCTTAGTTCGTAGGTGTTGAGTTACCTGATGATGACAGTGATGCCGAAACGTCATGTTAATAAATTTATTGTAATTATTGAGTTTTGGAGTGATTTGCCTCTATACTTGATAATTAAATATATTCATCTCCTCTGCTTTACCAGTATTATCAGTTTCTCTTTTCTCGCATTAATTTCCCTGTTAGGTCTTCCTTGTACAAGGGAACGATACTGATGATAACCTTAAACTGTTTCAGTTGTGCCGAAGAAGCCTAAACGGGAATAATCAAGGACCTACGTGGGATGCCACGTTATCAGCGGATGCGCTATTTAATCACCCGGGTCATAAATTCGCCTTAGATCAAACCGCCAAACATATCTTGTTGTGTTACGGCCAGTCTTGTGGTGGAACTATATTCAAGGTACCGCATTTCTTGTTATCAATTTTTCATTCGCTGTTCATTTTTTTGGCGAGTTTCAGTGTCGGGTTGTAGTTCAGGCAGATTCTGGAGGAGAGAATCGATGTGATACAGCCGGAGAAAAGGTATTGCAAGTCGAGAAAATCAGATTCTTGTTTTCAAGTGCATCTTGTACGGCTGACTCTCGGGAAAATTAGAACCTCAATCATTGCCCAATCAGTTGAAAAATTACAGGGAAATGAATTCAGAAGAAACAATTCAAGTTCCTGCTTATATTCCTATGAATGCGAAGTCGGATCGACGTGGATCTTCAAATAGCAATATCTACTCTTTTTAGTAAAAATGTCTACCAAACAAAAAGACGGGGCTAGGACGTCTTACTAACTTGTGGATTTTAGATGAGATGATATCGATTTTAGTTTCTTGGATCGCTGATTTCAAATGTTATATCAGATTTTTGACGTCCTGGTTGTAGCCCAAAAATCTCAATTTAAGGTTTCAAGTAGACTAAATTTATATGACAGTAAAAATTGAATCAGTGCTGAGGCGGTGGTCGGATAACGGTCGTGGGCTCGTCTCTTGACGGAGTCTAAAAGTGGAGAAGAGTGGCGAACGGTTGCGTGCTTGTTGCAGTTAGAGTCCGTAGAAGTACACGGTCTGCTCAAACGATATCAGGCGATTGAAGTAGGGGTTACCGAGATCTCTGTTTTATAATCCGGTCCTTCTTTTCTAATTTGCTTTCAACCCCAGCCCTGGAATCCGCCCTTTCGAGCATTACCTCAGAAACGTCGGGGAGGCTGTTAAAGCTGTCTTAGCCCTCTTCCCTTCTGGCCGAAAAACCGGCCTTGGTCGAAATCTGGCGAGTTGCTACGTGGTTTCGTACCCGAGACCTCCGGATTCCGAGACCAATGCGCTATCCACTCGGCCAACCAGACCCCTTATAATCCGGTCCTGATTTGAGCCCACCAAATCAAAATTTTACCCTTGAGATGAGGCGAAATTGCATTGCCCAGAGAAGTGGAACACAGTATCGAAATTGATATTTTATGGTCGCTGATTTCGAATATCCTATCCATTTGTGATTTGTCTGGACTTGAGTTTCCAACTTCATATTTGGAGAATAGGTGGGTGAAGGGGTTGACAGTTTGGAAAATCGAACTATTCATCAAAATATGGGTTTCTTGAGGTTGCTAATTGTTCATATTCCATCTGATATTGTATCCGACTCAGCTTCAAAATTTGTCTTATATCTTGTGACTTGGGATCCTGGAGATCATGGGTAATTACGTCATTATTATATGTCTTTTTATGTCGGATTTTAGTTTGGGATCTTGGAGATCATGGGTAATTATGTCATTATTATATGTCTTTTTATGTCGGATTATGTCCTTGAAAGTAGCTGATCTGCCCCTGCAATTTTTCGGATTTTTAGATAGGCAACCCGCAGTGCGTTTTTTTCCGCGGAGGTGGCGGCGGCGGATTTTACTTTTTTAGTATATAGAGAGATATTTATTATAATTTATAGTTATTTTTGATAATTTTTAAATAAATTTATTTTGATAAAAAATAAAATTAAAAATATTAAAATAAATAATAAATAATTGAATAATAAAATTAAATTTCATAAATTTGGTATTATTTGAATAATTAAATAATATTTATTTTAATTTGACAAATTAATGTTATAAATAATAAATTAACTAAATATTTTGAAGAAAATATCTATTTTTAATTTAAAAATTAATACTTTAAGTTATCAAAAAAATGCATAATTGAATTAATAAATTTTTTTATTAAAATAGATAAACTTTAGATCCAACTTGAGATCGAAACCAAATGCTGATGCAATACTTGAGATGAGCAACGCAGTGAACCCCTGTTTCGATACCATGTTTAATTTCCCAAATCAAGTCAATTTGTCCGTTTAAAATCAGAAATTCGGATTTCGAAGCTCAAATCGAAACCAGGAGATCCATTTCACCAACCCCTCCCCCCAATGCATTTTTAAAAATAAAAGGGGGGCAAAAATTTTATGTACAATTTGTGGAATTTGTGTACACTGGTTCTAGAATCTGTGTACGTTCCCCACCCTCCCTAGGAACGATCAAAGTTGCGAGGGGGTGGAGAAATGCTAGCCCCCCCAACTTTAGGTAGAGGTCTGGGGATGGGAGCAAAAATTTGTGTGCAATTTGTGTATTTTGTGTATCCGCCTCCCTGAATTTATGTACCCTTCCCTTCCCCTCTGTGGACGACACAAGATAGGTAAACTGTTAGGTGCTGCCCTCCATTTCGGACCTCTACCTCAACTTGGGATGGGAGGGCGCAGGACTTTTTTTTTTTGAATTCGAATTTGAAAAAATATACCCAAATTTAGATGTCGCTTTTCGAATGTCCTTAACTATAGCTTGCACTAACGCTTCGGCCGAAAGAAGCTGTCGGCATTAAAAAGAATCAAGAATTTTTTAAGATCGACAATGTTACAAAAACGGCTTGACTCTTTGTCCATTTTACATATCGAGCATCAGATTACCTCTGGATTAAACTGTTCAGATATTATCGGATCTTTCGCTATCGCCAAAGCGCGGAAAAAGATTTTTTAAATTCAATTGTTCATTGTTCCAAAGAAAAGAAGTTTTTACCTATGCTATCAATATTAGATATACCTATTATAATTTTATATACTTTTCCTAAAATTTTGACTTACCTTTATTTTAAATACTTTTCCAAAGAAGTTTGTACCAATATTATAATTATATACCTAAAATGTTGACTTATCTTAATTTTAAATGTTTAGAATTTTACCAAAGAATAAAAAAAACTACTGGTACCTACATATATTGTATTTTTATATTATTTTAGATAATATAAAAATACAATATAGGTAGTTCTTTTTTTTCTTTGGTAAAATTTTATTACCTCCTAGCCTTCAATCCAATTTTCTCCACCGGGAAATGTACTCTCTGTTCTCATCACCGGGGGGGGGGCAGTAGGAATTTCAGCCTAGGGGCGCCAAAAGGCTTAATGCGGCTCTGTTGACCTGTTTCTTTTTTAGTTTATCGATCTTAAAAATGTTCAGTCAGTTGGCACATATTTTCAGTTTGTCAATTTTGAGCTCGCTCCTCGCTCCCCCCCCCCCCAAAAAAAAATGTGTCTTTGCTTTATTAGCAAATAGTACATCTCCAGCAAATCTCATCGGCAAATTCAATGTTTCCAAACTGAGCATTCATTTGATCATTTATTTTCATAATTAAAAAGTGAGGGGAGGATTGAAAAACATTCGAATTTTTGACTTTTGCGAATGAATTGGTTATTTTTTTCTGTTTTCAGATTACGAATATCGGTTTGACCTCAGTTCTGGCCCTGAAGGGGCATAAAACAGTGGTGACTGCGTGCGATTGGGCCACCGCCAATCAGTGCTGCACTTGTGTGACTGCATCCACGGATGGAAAAATATGCGTTTCCACCCTTCTTATGCCTTGAATATTCAATTTTCTGAGTTATGCTAGTCATGAACATATACATAATATGGCATTTCAAGGAAGACGCCCCCTCCTATATTTTACTGTTATTTTAACTTATATAAATGGTTTTACGTATTTAATGAATGAATTATTTTGAATTGCTTATACCAATTGAACGACTGCAAGATTGTTAGAACAAGTTTTTTTAGTTATTTGTTTTTATATTTTTCAACTCGTAAATTAATTCGCATTTACGAATCGTCTTGTGATTTTAAAACTGTTTATCGATGTTCAAAGTTGCAAGTTAGGGGGAAAAAATGCCATCTTCGTGTGGTTTTTATCATTTTATAAAATCATTGTTATTTATCGAGAATTATTTGTATTGTATGCGATGAATTACACATTTCTATTGAATAAGGTTATTTATTAACACCAACGGCAACTCATTTATAGTATGTTCAAATAACGAAGTACATGCACGTAAAAAATACAATCAAAAATGAAGTTCAGTGTAACTAGTATCCCAATTTGTCATTCAGACTAGTCCGTCCGTCTCCTGTTTGGCCAGCTGGCGGTGTCCATACGATATTATTGAAGTCTTCTTCATACTGATTGCTATACGATGTAACCACCTGCGAGAATCACCCGACAAAAAGGTTGATTAAACTGCAACGAGGGACAAGGTTACACCATAATTCGCATTTGATTCACTCGACTTACTTTTTTTCCTTTGCTAGGATTCGGCGGTTTTGGAACTGGTTTTTTCGTAGACGACGGTACGAAATCATCTGAAAAAATGAACAAATTCTTATAATTGTTCAGCAACACTCGTTTCCAGAATTTCGTTGTTCAAGTCTCGCCTTTCCCCTGTGTGTGCTACCTTGGCGTGGTGAGGAGGCTTAAAGAAAAACTAAAGGCATATAGGAGAAGGAAAACTGCCGGGATGTCCAGGCTTAAGGAGGGGGCAGTGTGGCGAACGCTCTCGAACATTCGAGATAAGCGAAGAAAGATCGACACGTTTCGAGCAGCAGAACAGAAGATCGATAAAGAGTTTCGTCGATAATGCCGGGGTATATAAAGGCCGCTGGCCGTCGCCGTATAGTCTAGTATTTGTATGCGATAAATCGTGCGTTTTCAAAGCGATTTAGCTACTGTTTGTGCAGTGTGAAATTAAAGACGTTATTAAGTGCTTTCGTGCCCTTTTCGGTGCCAATTTCGTTACAGTATGGGTGTGAGACCTGGACAATAGAGACAGAATAAAGGAAAAAGATACAAGCTTTTGAAATGTGGTATTACCGGAGAATGTTGAAAATCAAATGGACAGAAAATATCAGGAATAGGAAGTATTGAAGCGAATAGGAAGGAATAGAGAAATTTGGAATATACTCGTAAAATGAAGAGTCGAAATGATAGGTCCATAATATAAGACATCCAGGGATATTATTACTGCTAGCGGGAATTATTGACGGAAAGAACTGGAGAAGTAGGCAAAGACTGAGTCATGAAGAGCATATAATGAAGGATACAAAATGTAAATCCTTCTCAGAAATGAAAAGATTAGCACAGGAAAGAAAGTGGAGAGGCGCAACCTACCAGTCGAGAGACTAAAGAGTGAAACAACAAATCTCACTTGTTGAATTAGGAGTTGGAACCACTTCAGATTTCTCTTCGGAACACGTCTTCGCTGGTTCCAGCCTTTTGGTATCCTTGGAGCTGACGTTAGCTTTTGGAATTTCTACAGGTCTCTTTCGTGGAGGAATCTTCTGTTCTGTACATTCAGGTATCTTCTGTTCATTGGGTTCCTGGATAACCACTGGAGGCGGTGGTCTTATTTCAGGTAATTCGAATGGTTTCACAAAATTGATTAGTTTGCGTAATTTTTCTTCGTTAGTTTTTAACGTAGTTAACGAGTTCTGCAATATGGAATAAATTAATACTCGCTCAAAAGCCCCTGAGGTAAGCATATTATTCGTAACTTACTCTGAGTTTCCTTAATTCTAATTTATCTAATATTTGTCCGCTTCGTTTTTGAGACGTAAACGAATCCCAGTTTTCATCGTCGACTCCGGTGGAACTAGCTTCGACCAATAAGGTATTCAATTTACGTTCCATTTCTTCGATTTCTTTGACTACGACTTTGTGTTTTTCGATCTACACACCACAAATCATTTGAAGATAATCAAACAATTGATCACAACGAAAATCACGACAGACAAACACAACTTACCAATGTCTCGTAAGTATCTGTAGTCGGCTCTGTTTTTTTGACCTGATTCATTCGCTGTTTCCTCTTAATCTCTAAATCGCCAGTTCTATCAAAAAAGTTATCCTCATCGCTGTCGTAGTAATCATCTTCTTCCCAGTTCTTCAACTTCCTTTTTCTGCTTTCTAAACAGAGGTGTAAACAAGGATTACAATCCAATTAATCTTCCGTACTTCACTGATCATCGTTATTACTAATAAATCCTAACTACATGATGATTACCTTGGTTACTCTGTCTCAGCAAGCCAGCTCTATCCAATATTCGACAAGCTTCGAGCGCGCAGTGATGGGCGGCTTCTTTCTTCTTACCAGAAATAACAGCTTCAGCTACAACATACCCACCGCTAGCACTTTCAATAGGTAACCTAGAAGCACGAATTGAATTTTGAGTCAACTCAGTCAACAAAACCGATTTGATAGACATTGAATCTCAAGTAAATAACTCACTCTATGGAGCAACGAAACTGACCAAATCCTTTCTCTTCGATTTTGTAATTCAGCTCTTCTCCTTCGCGGTCGAACCATCCGCGTAAGGTTTTTTTCGGATCGTCAATGTACAACTCTTCGTTCAATGTCTCAGCGAACGGATTTTCAGTCAAATCTGTTTCCTCATCCGCATCTTCACCTGTAATAATAAAACAACGGGAAAATACCGAAAACGTCCGTAGCTACAATCAGTGAGAAAGATGACTCACCCATGCCCCAGTCGATTCCTTGTGACTCTTCTTCTTTTGCTTCTTCACCTTCGCCGTATAGTTTAGCTCCATCTCGTAAGCAATCCTTTTGCCGTTTTTCCATTGCCTGTTTCCTCATCTCGCATAATTGAGTATACGAATATTGCGACTCTTCTTCTTGATCATCCTCAGGTCCGTGCAATAAAAAACATCGAGTACTGCTTCCAAATTTGATCATATGTCCAACCTAACATAGAGTTATTTGATACCTAGTAATTATAATTAATCAAAAAATGAGGAACATAAATGAGTTATATCATCGCATACCTGGAGCTTAACGTAAGTCCTCGGTTTAATCCGTTCCTTATTTAAAAAGGTCCCGTGGGTACTCCCAAGATCGAATAGATAAAACCCTTTTCTCTCATCGCCAGCTGAGAACGTTGAGCGGAATTGTAACACCGCGTGATATCTCGAAACCGTCGGGTGAGCCATAACGATGTGGCAGTTATCGAATCTTCCAAAACAGAAGAATGATCGATGGTCCAGGGGTATCACTCGCAACGAAACACCAGACTTCATTTCCTGCAAACAATAATTTTTTTACGACCAAGATCTGATTACAGTATGTAGAAGCCGGAAACGTTCTTACCTCCAAACTGTAAGCTACATCCGGAAGTCCACCCCAGGAAGGCTCGTTATACGGTATCGGTTGGGTTGATATTTTCACTTTCGATGGTTTAGCACAGTTGGAAGCACTGCTCGACACTGTAGACGATTCCACGGACTCAGCAGTTTCGGGAGAAACAGACTTCTCACCGGGTTCAAAATCACTGCTATCGACGGTTTGGGTATTACTGGAAATTGACTCTCCTCGAGTCTCTGCTTCAATATGTTTAGATGGCGGCTTTTCAGGCAATAACGTGGGTACTTTAAAGACGTCAGTGTTCGAGTTGGTCGACTCCTCCATAGTGAGCTCTGCACTTTGGGGTGAACCAGACATCTCACCTGGTTCAAAATCATTGCTATCGACGGTTTGTGTATTACTGGAAATCGACTCTCCTCGAGTCTTTACCTCAGTATGTTTAGATTGATGTTTTTCAGGCAAGAATGTGGGTACTTTGAAGACGTCGGTGTTCGAGTCGGTCGATTCCTCCATAGTGAGTTTGAGTATTTCGAGCCGAGTATGGAACTTACCTAAGGAAACACGACAGTCCTTTCACATCGAACATGAGCTCATAGATGAACTTGACAGTCTGAGATGGTAATATCATGAATTCGCGAACATGTGAACCAGATATTATATGTTTATAACTGTATTATCTATGATCTGAACATCTGAACATGAATAGAGACAATAAATTTAGCAGGTAGTAGATAGCACAGATCGAAGAGAAACGCTGAGACCTGAGATTGCTGAGAAACGTAAACATTGTTTGGTATTTATGAATCTGGCTACACTGCGTCACTGCGTGGCTTGCTGGCTTCACTGACGATGAACTACGCTCTTCAGCGTAAGGGAACTAACCAACATTTGTGAACAATGAGTTATTAGTATAATTATTGTATAATATCGTTGGAAAGAGCGTAAAAAGTAGAATTTTTCAAAATTGGGTCCCGGATTCAAAAATGTGTACTCACGCTGAAAAAAGTTCATCAGTAAACGCTTTCTACTTATGGCTCTTGAACTTCGAATCACGTGTTTCAAAAACAGATTTTGTCGCTTGGTTCTATCTCACTTAAAGGCGTCCAATTGGCCCTGTTTTGAGAGCACAATACGACTAGACCATGCACATAATAAGAATACGACATAGGATTTTACCTACGTTAATTTTTCAAGTCCGACACCCGGACCAGAGTGACATGGAGATGCTTCCCTTATTGATCAAAAAGGCGGAAGACGACATTCTCGATGATCGCGATATGAGATTGTAAAATCTAAATTTCGATCCTGGTTCGGCCCCCTCAAGATGGGGTTCTCCCAGATGAGATGATTCTTGTATGTGAACATGTGGTATGACCATACGCGGCGGTCTGGGTCTGGGGACCACGATGATGAATCGTCGGGGTTGTTGAAGCTAATAATTTGGTAATAATTGGTTATCGCTCGTATTCTAAAGAGTGAAAGTTTTAGATGTGAAAGGCGTAGTGAGTTTAATTGGAATGTATGAGTCATCGGCGTCGAAAATGTGTCCGGTTGAATATTTAGGTATCTGTGCGACCTGTAGTTTTAGGCGCAGGGACAATATCGTTAGTTGAACGTGGGTCAGACAGGTGACTATATGACGCCAGTCGGATGGCATGAGAGAAAGAATCCTTTGGAATTCGCTAAGGTGAATTTCGCCTCACGACAAGTATGCTAAATGATTGTTAGCACTCGATATTAAAAACTGCAATTCTAATATCAGAAGTATTTAATAGGTTGCATTTTCGGAATACTACGGGCACGTACTCATTTATTTCATAATCCTGACTCTCGAGGATTTGCTTACATTTTGCAATTTTAAAATCACCGATATTACAAAGAAATTATTTCCATAATATTACTGAGTTATTTTTCGAAAAATCGAATACTGAAAACTTTTTAAATTATAGATTTTGAATGATTTAGTTCTGGATTTTGCCAATCTCTGATCAGTAGTAGATAACTCCTAGGGAAACGAAACTAGCGGAAGCTTATCAAAAGAGTGTTTCACATGAATTTTATAAAATTATAATTTATATTCACGAATACATTGTATTTACACTTGGAAGTACATTTACAGGAGTATTCTCATCCATGTCACGTTGATGAAGTCCAGAAACATCTAACAAAAATGTTAAATAAAAAAAAAGGGGGTGGACTGTAAAACATTAATGTAATATTAGGGATGATACAACAGAGATTTAATTAAAAATGACTGCATTAATAGATCACCGCGTACTCTTGAGTATTACATGGCGAGTATATTGAGGATTTGTTAATTTGTACATCAGGATTAGTTTCAAGTAATTTAAATCGAGTCACAGCGAATTGAAAGGGTCGTAGGAAGAAAGACGCTGTTTTGAAGTGATGCACTCATTATAACCACATTTTTTACAATAACGAATTTGATCCATATAAAAAGGTACATAGTATCCCTTATTCCTTGTACGTCCTAGTAAGTAGTTTACATGAAAATCAAGGACATAACAGAAACAAGAAAGCGAAATGAAAAATAAATGCACTTAATTCGATTGGAGATCAGCTGAATGCTGATTTCTAACCCCTCTAGAGAGAGAAAATGTACATTCTGTACGTAGGGTGTGCCAATTCACAAGTTCTTCCTTCTGTAGTCAGGAGCGCTTTCGGCAATTACGCCATCTTTAGTGGAAGATGGCATAATTGCCAAAAGCGCTCGGACTAAAGAAGGAAGAAATTGTGAATTGGCACACCCTACGTACAGAATCTACCAAGTTCACTTACACTCCAACATGGACACTAAGAAAATGTAAGATAATGAAAACGATGTGGAAATAAATTATTCATCTGACCCCATTGGAAGACTACAAAAAAAAAACCGAATGCATAAACAGCACGTGTCTTACAACCACCATGCGCTTCGCATTTTTTCTACTACTGCGACATACAAATCACACATATCTACTTTAAATCCTTACGTTACGTTACAGATATCAGGTACAATGATAGATTCATCGACTATTGTTAATTCGAATACACAGGTAAAAATTGAAAAACAGAATCCACAACATAAAATACTGAAAATAACAGAAACATGTCTAAACCGTAAGTTTATCCAGTCAGCAAAAGATAACACACTCGCTGAAAGTTAATCTCATTAATCACAAAGAAACATCTTAAAATTAAAATTTGTTCGAGGGTAAGGCAGTGTACAATACAGAACAACGTATTCACGGTAATGAAAGTCTTTCAACAGACCGATAGATCATGAAAGGCAATGAAAAGTACAGCGGCATTTCAATCACATATCCAAATAAAAACTGTACAACATGGAAAATAAAAATAAAATACATAATATGAACAAGATAAGTGATGATCGTAGAATTCTCTAACAATAAACATATAATAACAGGATTTTACTAAGTTTGACTTAATTTCGTCATGTGATGATATTACGTATACATTGGGGGGGGGGGGGGGAATTTACAATAATAAATAAAAAATTGAGAAACAAGAAAAAGGTAAAAAATAACTGCAATAATCGTGGTGCAAAATACGTTCATACGTCCAGTATGTATATGTACAAAGGTGGTCCCGTTGGATATTTTTCTCGGCCTACCATTCAGCATTTCATTAGCGAAATTCGTGTTCACAGGAATCCATACCTGAAAATTCATAAATGCGGTAAATTGGGAGCCAAATAAGTCTGAAAATTCAAACTGACTGAGCAAGTTTCAAATGCTTTAAAGAATACATTAAATAAAAATAATTGTCATCAATAAATTATTGCACACCAATCGGGGAGAAACTCTTTTAAAACGAGTTGACTCTAGCGTACGCAAGAGTTGACCCTCAATTCATACGAGGAATTGATAAACTTCAAGTAAACTCACCTAACTCAGAAAGTCAATTACCCGATGCGCAATCAGTTACCCTCTAGTTACCCAGTTACCCGTGAAAAAGTTATCCATTTGTTACCCTCAGATTACCCTCGTTTCCCTGTAGTTACCCCGATAACTGGTGGGATTTTGCCCATCGTAATCAGTTAAAATTAATTTCTCATTCAAATGAAAGATGAGTTGATTAATAAAAAATAGTAAAGCAAAAAGTGGTGCAGGAATGACTGAGAAACATAATTTCCATGGAGGATGGGTGAGATATTTTTTCAAACCGGCGATCTAATAAACCTGTATTCTGACACTTCGTTCAACTGTTGAAGTTGGCTATTTTATCTCAAATTTAAGTTCTGATCTGGCTTTTGTCCACCCAAGAAATGTTGATGTTGGATGCTAAAATCAGGGGCGGATGCAAAATTTACAAAGGTATAGAAATAGTGACCCCTATACTAATACTTCGACAAAACATGTGAGTTTCTTGCAAATTAGAGTCCCAGTCATCCCATACCTATTCCAGAAAGTGTACACGAACTCAAATTCATAAAAATTCAAACATAATCTCCACCTCGTTCGACACATTTTCCTCATCGGGGGGACCAACATTTCAATTGCCTTTTGCCACAGCGACGCTCCAACATGAGACTTTCAATTCACGACTACTTGCTTCACTTCATCATCTCTTTCAAACGACCAAAAATGATGAAATCACACGGGCTCAGGTCCAGGCTGTACGGTGGATGCTATAGAACTTCGAATTTCAAAGTCTTGATCATAGCCTGCGCGGCTTTTGCAATGTGTGGGCGCCCGATATCGCACAACTAAATTGAAATGTCGCTAATCGTCCACGTCATCAGTTTTTGATATTTTTATGCAGTCACATAAGGGTGTCTACGAGTACATACCGCCCCCTATTTACTATTCACCCTTTCTCCAAAAATTCAATCAAAACAAGGCCCTTTCTGTCGAAAAAAAGAGTCACCACTTTACCGGCGGAAATTTTGGTAAGCACTTTCGTCGTACAGGGAGAACCCCTGTGTTTCCATGCCAATGAAGCCCGTTTACACAGCGTAGACGGATATTGCTAATTGGATCCCTCTCGCTGAATAGCGTCCAAATAATATTGCCGCCAGGGCTTGAAAGCTAGCCGAAAGCTAGAAAGCTGTATTTTTTGTGGGATTTAAAATCTGAAGGCTGAATACCAGGGTTTGAAAGCTAGCTGAAAGCCAGTACTATTCAGTTTTTTCCTTTTTTCCTCCCTGAAAATTTTCTGCCTTGATTTTATGTTCTGTGACGTTAGTGACCTATGGCGGGATTTTTGTGTTGGCAAATATTCACCTCGAGATGTCCAGGAATCAAGACCTAAAACCAGGGCTTGAAAGCTAGCCGAAAGCTGAAAGCCAAAAGGCTGTATTTTGTGTGGGATTTGAAAGCCGAAAGCTGAAAGTTGAATGTGTTCAGGGCGTAGAAGCTGAAAGCTGAATCTGAAAGTTGAATACAAAAATATGGCTTCAAAAGCCACAGCTGAAAGCTGAAAATTTTTTTTCGGCTTTCAGGCCCTGATTGCCGCAAATGGGAAACACGGGTTTTCCAAAAAAAATCATTATAAAATTAAGAAATGACGGACCTTCAAATTTAAACTGTAGGGAGCTACATATTCGAACTTGCGATTAAAAATTTACTACGTCAGATAGCAAAATCAGTGATGGAAAGCGATTCAATAACGTTTCCACTTTTCAATTTTTCTTTTGACCTTGAAAAAAAAACTTGCGCTTTCAGCTTTTCCCTTTTTCAACGTTAATTTCGCTTTTCACTTCCCACATTTTAAAAACTTCTGGCTTAAACCTTTTGCTTTTCGCTTTCCCGTTATCTGTTTTGCTTTTTGCTTGCACTTTCCGCTTTCAACAAAAAATTTGAATAATTCAAAGAGTTTTTGCTTAAAACTTTTCGCGTTTCAATTTCTTTCCATCACTGAGCAAAATTAATAGAAGTGTGGTGAAGTAAAAAATGAGAGATTACGTTATCAGTTGCCGGCCCGATCTGCGCGCAACCCGCGCGACCTCTTTATTCTTTCTCCATTGATCGCCTAATGGCTGACATCTGGCGGAAGTTTTCAACAACATATAGTTCTTTTATGTTCTTATCAACGTTAGGATGAAATCGTACAGTTTTATCCTAATGCTGATAAGAAATTCAATGTACAGTCGTAAAACGTCATCAGTGCGCCACCATGTTGCTTGGTAGCTCGGTCCGATAAGCACTCCTACCAGACATGGGCAAGTTCACTTTTCACTTTTGAACGAGTTCACTTTCGTTCAACTCGTGAACTTAGTTCACTTTTCAGTGAACGAACCAACGAAGTTCAAAAATGAACGAACGAAAGAAAATGTGAACGTGAACTTGAACCGAACTTTATTTTTGGTGAACTTGAACGAAAACAGTCGTTCACTTTTTCGTTCATTTCATTCTGTGAGAATTCGGGCATCAAATGGCACAACTTTCAAGGATTTGGTTTCGCAACAACCACGATCACTGGTGGCAGAACAACTTTTTTCTAGGGGGTATAACCGTTTCAGGGGTTCCGGGAAGGCAGCCCCCGCCCCATAAGAATAGAGAGCCAAAATCTATTACTTTTCCACTTTCATCCATTCTAATCTCAGTTCTAAATTCTGACCTGTCGATCGTATTATCTTTTTCATTGCGACATCATCTTCTTGCTCATTCTGATTTTATTAATTTAAATTCAATTTAACTTCTTCCCATCTCAGTTGGTATTCAATAAAAAAGTAAAGCTTGTAACATTCGCTTTGGAAAAGGAAAGGAGTAACCCCTTCCCACAGAATTATATTTTTTGTAAATATGTACTTTTAAGTTCTTGGGTCGTGAGCTCGTGACAGCGCGTGTGCCCTTTCGCATTTCATTTCATACAAGTCTATTAATCTGTTTCCCCGAAAGTCGAACACATCTCTTCATATGAAGATGTACTACTACATCTCTCTCAAAATATGTATCATTTCATTGTTCTGTGAGAAAGTTTAATCCTTCCGATATTTTTTGGGGGGAGGAGGGAGGGGGCATCTACCACTATGGGAATATGAGCAGACAATAATTCTAGGAAAAATACTCTGAGGTCTCTAGAGTGAGTTATATTTCGGTGATTTTTCATGTGTTTTTTTTTTAGTAAAATATGAGCAATTTCGAACCTTATTCCTTTATATCTTTGGATCTTATGGATGCAACTGTCAGTGCTTTCAAAAATTCTTAGTGTAAATACTTAGCAGTTTCATTCAACGTAAAATGAAAAAAGGCAATGTACTAACAGGTAGAACTTACATTTACAAATTTATAATTATAACCTTCGGCGTATTCAAGAGGGGGTGGTTGGGGTCAAAACCCAGTACTTCCACCCATGCCATGCTTTCACCTCTCACATATTAGGGGTATAGAAAAAGTTTTATTTATTTATGCTTCAATTCCAAAAATTTGTCAACCCCGGCCTTGAGGACAATCTGGACCTGAATACACCACTGTTCATAACATTTTTCGTTTACAATTACAGTACAAACAAACTGGTAATGAATGAAAAATGAACTGAACTAGAACGACCAAATTATAGTAAACTGAACTGAACTAAACTGAACGAGTTTCAAATGTAAACTGAACGAAAATGAACTGAACGATTTTTTAAGTAAACTTGAACAAAATGCACTGAACTTGAACAAAATGAACTGAACTTGAACTTACCCCTGCCTGGCTCCTACGTCCTACATCCAATTCGGACTCGTCAAGATAGGTCAAGATAAAGCGTTATAAACACGAGAGGGGAAATTATGCCACTGTTTATCCAACCGCGCCCGTCGATTTCGAATTGACTACGCGGTATGCATCGCATAGTTGGATTCAACATCCACTGGCAAGGTTGGATAAAAAAATGGCGTATTTCCCCACTTGGGTTTATGAAGTCTGGTCCAGTTAAGAAACATAATTTTTTCACGGCGCTAATAACGTGTTCTCGAACTCGTCTTTCCCCTCAAACTTCAAAATACCCATATATCGATGTGTATTGCGAGTAGCCAGTTAAGTTTCTTAACTGGATCAGACTTTAGTGCTCTAGTCAAGACAAAACTACAAAACACTCAGCACGCACCACTACCAACACACTGTTTAGATTCTTCCAGCCTGATTTGGGCTCAGGTTAACTCGGTGTTACACTGAGATGATGTCACGTGTACACTAAAGTGTTGGGTTTGTGGTGATCAAATCGAATAAAACACAAACATCTCAGCCAACATCACAAAAACACACCCTGACACCAAACAATGGAGCCGTCCATCCTACAGAGAGCGTTGTAATCTGCCATTGTTATAAGTTATGTAAAGGTGAACCTTTTTGTCAAACCGTTTTGTACTGGTGCCAAAAATATTCCTCTTTTCATCTGCGATACTAGCGCTGGACGGCCCAAATACCAAATTCAACCCTACTCTGGGAGCAGGGTTAAAATTTTCAACACCAGTGTTACCCTACAGGTAAATAAACCAGCTAACACTGTACTCCGGAGTATTTCACAGAACAAATCGAACGGCAAAAATTGTTTAGTGTAACACTCGGTGTTAAAAAGTGTCAATTTTTGTGCCTAAATGAACACAACTTACAAGTATTACTGGAAAAAGCATAAAAAGTAGAATTTTTCCAAATTGGGCCCCGATACAAAAATGTGTACCCATGTTGAAAAAAGCGTATCAGTATACGCTATGTCCGTATGCCATTATTCATTGACTTTTAATGTTACATTTCCTCAAGAAACAAAATTTGTCGCTTGAATTGCTTTTGCTTAACAGCGTTTACAAAACGTAACATTAAAAGCCAATGAATAATGGCATACGGACATAGCGTTTACTGATAAGCTTTTTTCACCATGGGTACACATTTTTGTATCGGGGACCCAATTTAAAAAAAATTTATTTTTTATGCTTTTTCCAACAATACTATAATAACTCAATTTGTCAACAAATGTCGCTTGAATGGTTTTTGCTAATAGCGTCCATTTGGCAGACAGCTTACCCCAAGCCTCCACACTGGAGTTAGGAAATTTTAGTAGATTGATCAAAAGTTGGGAAATCCAACAAATAAAAGGTTTTTAGGGTGTTAGCCCGCGCACAGCGCTGCAAGTACCATATTGCAATAAATTGAATTTTCATCATCATTTTTTTCTTTAGATACGACTGAATGGTTTACAGATCATAGTTCAGTTTAAGTTCAGTTTCGTTCTCCATCAACTGCTGTCATCTATCAGTAAGTCGATGTACTATTATGAATATTTCCTCTCGATTACGAATGCAACTTGGAAATATGAAAATAAAAGATTCTCATTCTGGCATATATTTGTTTTATCACATAGATGTTGATACTGTGTCTGAATATTAGCTTCAAAGCTTCGTCACTTGGACGCTATTCAGCATAAAGGAACTTTTGTTTCATCAGGAGGTAATACCAGTGTGGAAAGTTAGCGCAGCAATACCTTTTAAAAATGAAGCCAGCAAAAAGTCCATTTTATTGACTTTAACTTATCAGCTAGTCATTGAATGATTCAATGCAGTAAACTTCCCATATAAGCAGACAACAACATAGAACATACAGCAAAGAGCAAACACCCTCTTACTACCTCGCTATCTGCGAGGTAGCTTGTTTTAAAAGCCAATACAAAATTCTTTTAACACTTGGGAATTTTGAGTTGAATCAGTTGCACTTTAATAATTTTACCAAACCCCAGAAAAAAATCTTCAGTAGGTCCCTGCAAGTGGAGAGGTTACCTAATTTTTTTATTAAAAATTTTTTTCAACTGTTTTTTCCTTCTCAACACGAGTTAATTTTTTGTGCAAGGATAAAACGCCAACTAGCTGTATATTGGACAATTTTTGTAAATTTGGCAAAATATGTAAAAATATGTTCAAAAGGAATAAATTTAAGAAAAAAAAAAAGAAGAAGAAAACGCAAAATGTAAAAATATAAATTTTTGTAGGTGCATAACTTGTGTGAAGTATGTAGGTATCTGGGGGGTCCCTCAGGTGGAATGTGTTTTCAAGTATGTGTTTAGTATTAGCTTAATATTAGAAAGAAAAAATATTTGATTGGGTCACTAGGTATTAGGATCCCGTTCCCTAACATCTTAGTCCACATTTTTGTAATTTTTCTTTATAGTTCATATCATCTTATATCATCATCATTTTCATTTGTCAAATTCCTAATCTGAAAGACCTTTGAGTTTCTCTCGCGACTGCAATATTTGTATACTACTATTTACTCAGTTTATCGTTATTAATTATACACTAAGCCTGTTTACCCTTCCTACCATGCTGATTCCTTTTAATCATCATAATATTGCGTCCACGATATCGCCTTTGAATTTTTACTTTCACTGATACTCTATTATTATTATCATATTTGTACTAAAACTTTCGCTTTCGTTAACTTATATTTTTGGCTTTTGTATCATTTGATAATTCAGAAGAGCCTCACCGGCCACAGCCACCGTGTCAATAAAAAATTGTATATAATAATAGAAAAAAATGGTATATCTAAGTCAGTTGAAGTCAGTAACAGTTATAGTAGTAACAGTAACAGAGAGTCAGGCACAGTCATAAAGTTCTTGATTCTGGCCTTGGAGCCATTATACTATATGTATATTAACGTAATGTGTAAAAAGATAATTTTCATTTTCCTTTTACCAAAAACCAAAAATTATTTCGCGTCGCTCATGCTGAAAGTCTGCTGGTTTCATAACACAATATTATTTTTACCGGCGTTCTACGCCTTATTGTGTATTGCATTTTTCAAACTCCAGTTTACTTTTACTTTTCAAATATTCCTTTCATCATTAACCACACACTTCTTATTGATTTTCCACTTCCCTATCGTCATAATTTATCAATATTTTAATACTAATCACAGTCCAAAAATGATCGACCTTGCCAGCCACGGCCGTCGAGGCGATTTCTATAATCAAAATTATACATGTATATTATAAGGCATCATGGAATAGTAGAGACAGTGACAGCTATGGTTAGTAACAGTAACAGAGAGTCAGGCACAGTCATTAAGTTCTCGATTCCGGCCTCCGAGCCATAATACTATATGTATATGTATATATACATGAACACAATGTGTAAAAAGATAATATAATTTTCATTTTCCTTTTACCAAAACCTCGTGCTGAAAGTCTGCCGGTTTCATAACATAGGGATGTGTACACCATTTACTGGGGGTTTATACCCCTGTGGAATGTGTTCTATAGTGACCCAAGTACTACTTAATGGAAGGCAATCAGGTGTGAAAATACAAGGGGAGACGATTTGAATGATAAGGTTTGCAGCTGATATTGCAATAGTGGAAAGAAGTAAAGAACTAAAGAAAACATTGCAAAAGCTGTATGAAAAATTGAAAATAAAATATAAAATGAAGACGAATAAAAATAAAACAAAGTGATGGTAGTCAGTAGGTGGAAACAAAATCTAATAAATACGGCAATACGAGGTGAAAAAATAAAGGAGGCAAAGGAATTTAAATACTTAGGTAGTCTGATAACATATGGAAGAAGTAAAATAGAATCAAAGAGTAGAATGGAACAAGCTAAGAGAGCTCCTCTCTTTCCCCACCCAAAAAAAGGAGACATATTCAGGGCAAATATAGACTTAACAGTAAGACAGAGATTTCTTCAAACGTATAGTTGGAGTATAGGATTGTATGGATGCGAGACTTGGACACTAGGAATACAAGAAAGAAAAAGACTAGAAGCTTTTGAAATGTGGTCTTATCGAATGTTGAAAATCAGATGGGCAGCAAAGATTAGGAATTATGAAGTATTGAGGCGAATAGGAAGGAATACAGAAATTTGGAATATACTCGTATAGTGAAGATTTAAAATGATAGGTCATAAGACATCCAGGGATATTATTACTGCTAGAGGGAATGATTGAGGGAAAGAACTAGAAAGAAACACACAGAATGAGCCATGAAGAGCAGATAATGAAGGATACAAAGTGTCAATGCTTCTCAGAAATGAAAAGATTAGCGCAGGAGAGAAAAAAGTGGAGAGACACAACCTACTAGTCGAGAGACTAAGGAGTATAACAACAACAAAAATCACAAATGCATTTAAAATTTCGAGGTACTTCGAAATGAAGAAAACTGTGACCAACATTCAGCTTGAAATTCACCGAAAATGTAAGCTTTACATCAAATTATAACCTACAATCACTTGCAACTGAAATTAAGTGTAAAATTAGGTAATTTATTATCAAAATCCGAGGATCTATTACTTCGGGACTTTGGGACCACTCAGACTATTATCTCTGTCATATGGGTATTTTGTTTTAGTTCATTCTTCCTGCCATGATTCATAATTCATAGAACCTATCACATACACGATTACTCACGTTTCGCGATATCAGTATTTTTTATCTGGGATTACGACAGTTCCCTGCACACAATCTTCATCGACACATGATATTTGACTTTGTTAACTTCTAAATTAAGATCAACTATGATTTCACTAGCTGTAAATCTCACCCGCTTCATTGTTAAACAGTACGTGAAACATAAATTAAAAATAATAATACTAACCCATCGAACAATGCTGAACGGTAGGCGGCTAAATTTCAAGAGGCCCAGCCGGCTTTTTGTAGTTCTATCTGACCTTCCAATGTTTTCGCCAAATTAATAATCAACAGCTGCAAGAAATAAACAATCATTAATGGAGGAAAAGTAGCCGGACATGTACGTGCCGTTCCGAAGACACAATTAATAATCGTAACACGGCAGCCTCACGCGTGATGATTTGAATAACAACTAATGTACAGTTATGATGCGTCACTCACCTGCGACAGTGCAACACCTAGAGCAACAGCACCGATAGTATATAAATTTCTTTCGGCCCAGAGTCTGACTACTTCGATACAACCACTCGTCCAAACTTTTTTGCTAGCTTCGGCAACCTGTATGTAAGGTAACATTGACGAATGAAAGTTCTAGCCTTTTCCAACCACCGACAGTTATAACCGATTACAAAAAACACTTACTGAAAGTTCTTGGGTACCGTAGCCGCACATAATATTAGGTAAATTATTCTGAAAGAGAAACAAACTGTTAAAACAACCAGAGTTGACAATTAAATTAGTAAACTTGCAAATAATTCATTTGACCAATTATAGCCTCTTGTAGGCTTCTACAGAAAATCACACAAATCACACAGTGCTGACTCGTCTCGGCCAATTTTGAATGAAGTTTCACGACTTCCAATAAGAAAAACAAAAGTTATGCCTGGGGTGAAAATTGCATGTTTTGAGCCCACATATGAATTTATTTTCCACTGCGCACTACTTCTGTAAAACAAATACCGATACCAGGCAGAAACCTTTGGTTTAGTTCCGAACAGTTTACCTCTAACTTGAGGGGTGTCGTGTCTAGGGAAACAATTAGGCATGCGTGCATCCCCATACGCTCCACCAATGGCGGATGCATACGCATTCCGTTCACTGATACACTCCATTTGTATATCATTACAAAATCTTGAAAATTCCATAAACTTACAGTGATCTCTGTTGCATTAATACAGCATGAAAATGGTACACCACATTTTTCAACACTTGGAGAAGTACAATTGAAGTATTCGTTTTTGGACCAATCGACATAACCTTCGGAGCTGAGTCCACAACACTGAAACTGTAAAATACTGTGTTAGGAAATTTAAAGTAGAAATAATAAAACAAATAAGAACAGCGGGATGGAAATTAATAAGGTTCACATCATTTTATGAGGTCAGAGTTCATTAACGCGTGACACTGAGCATCCGTGCCACTTAAAGAGGAACTAAGCTCCATGCACGTGTCTCTTTTAATCGTGCAATACGCTCGTTGAACCTAAATGGACTCGAGTCATCATGCATTCTTCGAATTATTATCGAGATAATACACTTTACCTGCTGTTGGGCAAAATCGATTAGATTCTGTAAATCTTCGTCATCTCTGTACGAGTGGATAATTCTATCGGTAACATATTCTTCCAAAGTAGCTTGCATTGCATGCGGAAACACAAAACCAACGACAGCCACGGCCATTTCCAAAAGGAAAAATATCAACAACGACAAGGAATACTGAAAAGAAACACAGTCATGTACTTTTCAAGTAAAGTAACCCGAATTCCAAACGGATCAGACATGGAAAATACTCACAAATTTTAAAAGACATGTGTTCTCTCTTAATGCGCCGACAAATCCAGTGAAACCTACTATGAACACTACCCCTCCTAATATAATCAGAACTAAAGAAATATTGAGGATTACATCGTAGACAGTTTCCAATTTCACCCAGCCTGTTGCGTTAAATTTATCCAGAAATGCATATAGCCCGATAGCTATCAGAAGGCATCCAAAGAGCTGAAAGGAATCAGAAATTTCATTACAATGGGGAAGAAAAACAAAAATATTATACATCCAAGCCTACATAACAAAATAGAAAATAATTCAGAATATAATCAATCTGCAAGAAATCAGAAACGATCGTCATCAGCATTCAGTTCTTAATGTAATTCAAAACCGAATTGAAGTCAGCGATCACAGTGTTCTTTGTTTCAGTAAAGTAATACATAATACATCCAAGAAGTTGGTTAAAAAACAATTTCCCTTCCGAATAACTTTTGCAAATTCTTCATATATTGAAAAAAATAAAACCACAGTGTGATTTCCATGAGTATTACCGAGATGTATATTCATACTAGGATTTCCTAAAAATTGTTGTACCAAAATGACGTTCGTAATTGAAGGAAAAGGTAAACACGATCTCTGATTTTTGACAAAGTCAAAATTCAAGTACTTTTTGAAACATTTTTTGTATAGGATTACTTATTCAAATTCGAATACAGTACAGCAAAACTTACCCACAGAGTGAAATTCAACAAAAATATCATATACTTCACACACGGGCTAACATACGTGGATCGGCGCCTTGGCTGCATCATGGTTTAAAACAGGATGGTACTTTTTACGAGACCATATGATCGGATAGTACTTTAAGTGTACTATATTGAAAATGTTATAACAATATCAGTTGGAATTCATGGAAAGAAATAAAGTAATTCTAAGAACACTAACAGACCGTTTGATCGAAACTTTTGGGAAATGAAAAATGAAACTTGATACAGGAATGTGATAGCGCAACTTATCATTCTTTGTTTTGTATTCGTATAGTCAGTGTTACCAGATTGGGCGATTTACAGAAAATTATTTCTATTTTCTAGGTTCGAGGTTCCTTTAGTTCCTTCTGGTCCCTTGCTCGAAGGAAAGCGCTGCTATCTTATATCTTTTTTCGTTTTTTCACAGCTTCGCAGAGAAATCGCAACGTCGCAGCTCGCAGTATAACGGACAGCAATTTTGATTGCAAGAAAAGTCAAGAGTCAACAAACGCGCGTTGATGCAGTTACGACACGTTTGTTTACTTTTCTTGCAATCAAAATGGCTGTCGGTTATACCTCCCCTTAAGCCAGCTACACACATGCGGCATTCGCCGAACTTTGAATCACGAATGTTCGTCATATGCCGAACATCTAGTGGTGTGTATGGCAATATTTGGCATTAAATTTGGCGAGTGTGAGAGGCACGTTCGCCGAATGCCGAACATTTTCCATCCGTTGTCGGTAAACTGACGCGAGTCAAAGGGGTATCCCCCTGGGCCCGAGTTTTTTGAGGGGGCCCGCTAGGTCACAGAAATTATAATTATCAAATAGACAATACGCCTTTTTACAAGCAATGTAATTTCAGTTTAGGCTCGCAGATTTTCCTCCGGGCCCAGTTTGGCTCTTGGCGGCCCTGGAAATACTAAAATACTAAAACGTGTAAATTTATTACAGAATGTCATGAAAATGAAATAAAGCTCAGAGATCCAATCCAATGTCCTGAATGCGGCTCCCGGCTCCCGTATCATGTACAAAAAAAGAACGAAGAGATGTAGGTATCCTTTTTTTGTTATCGTGTTGAAGAATAACAGGAACAATGCAAGATATTACTGACCTGTGTGGATGTTTTACCAGAAAAACAGTACCATGTTTGAACCTGTGGAGTTTCGGGTGCGCTTACAACAAAGACGTTTATACTACTACACTAGATACCTAACTTCAGCCTGCTAGTAGTATAAACCCTTCTCACCCACCCCGCGTTCGTAATAAAAGCTACAAAATTCCTTCTGGCCTCTTCAGTCGAAACATTAAATTTAATTTCTTCGGAAACTACATTGCTGATAAAAGTATGTTTACCGTGATTACATCGAGTAAGATCCAGTTTTTGGAGTAATTTGGCCTTTCTGAAGAAAGAAAAAAAGAAAAAATGCCACGATTGCTGAGTGAATAAAAGAGTTTGTTGTTTATTTTGATTTTGTAACAGCAAAAAAAAAAAAAAAAAAAAAGAAGATTCCATGATTCCTGGATTCGAATCCAGGAATCCACAAATCCACTTCATTTATTCGAATCCGATTCGAATCACAGTAAACGTATAACTGATTCTCAAATCATATTCGAATCCAAAAAAAGGTAGTGATTCGTGGATTCGGATTTGAATCCAATTTCAGTGGATTCGTTTTCAACCTTGTCTTCAAGCTAGGGATGGGCACTTTTCATGAAAAGTAATTTTGTGAAATAAAACGTATGAAAAGTTGTAAAAAGTTGTGAAAAGTGATGAAAAGTGTGAAAAGTTCATCTTCTGGGGTATCATTACAATCGTTTTACTGACGCGATTCCATTGATGTATAAAACACCTATATTGGCTGCCATTGGAGAGATTTACATCATTTAAAGACTGTTTTATAAGAATTTTTATTAACGTAGGTAATATATACCTAGTAGTACTAGGTACCTAAGGAGACCTAAGGTAATACTAAATTACTAATGACTAACCACAGTTACAGATAGGTAATTTCGATCCAAGTTGAAAAGTAGTGAAAAGTCCTTGGAAAAGTTCCTTGTGACACGTTTCACTTTTCACTACTTTTCAACAACTTATCACTTTTCAACTTTTCACCTGCCCATCCCTACTTCAAACTTCAACTCAGTGGCATCGCCTAAGTCGCCCAACAGGGTTCAAAAATCGCCACTTTGGCGACTTTTCTCGCTACCTGGCAACACTGTGGTTTACCTGATCACCTCACCAAAAATTCTTATATGGTAACACTGAGTAGATGGACTGATAAGTGATAAGAAGAAATGATAATATAACATTGATGACTTTCTACAAAGTTTACGAAGGGTCAATATCTGTATTTCAGACAGGAAAGTGTATGTTTCGATTGTGATCGGGTCGTGTTTCAACTTATTCCTACCAACGAACTCTTTAAAATGAGTTACTACAAGTATTATGATACTCCCGACGGACATGATTTTTTCAAAAAACAGCGCCACCTTCTGAGATATTCAATGGCCGTCAGCTGTACATATATGCCAATAGATGTGTTTATGATTACTAAACCAATAGGTGTTGTACCGGTAATGGATCGTGTTTTGCGGACCTTTTCTCGACCTATAATTTTTGCTTCGCTGTTTGGAACGGGCACGTATTTTGCCACCAAGATTCGAGGAAAAGATGATGGTTGGAATCACGCCTTCGGAGTGTTTTGTGCATTTAGATACTGGGCCCACCTCTATCCTCGACCAAAAATTGTGTGGTGTCTGTTCGGTGTTAGTGCGTTGACAGCTTGTTGCTTCAAAAATGCTAAAATGGAAGAAAATATTTCATATGCCGTAGATCTTTACCATGTTCGAGAATATTTGGATACCAATTTACTCTATCATTACCTAGACTCGAGTATATACGAGGAGAAGCCTAAAGGTTGGATTACTAAAGAGGAAGCAGAGAAAAGAGGCTTAGTGTAAAATGGCGTTTATTTTCTTTGGGAAACTGAACCCTCTGTCAGATACTGCGAGAATATATGTAGTGTACGATACTTACTGTACTTTTCAAGTGGCCGAAACCATTTGACTTAATCTTGTAGACGTACGGAAACTTGTTATTGTTCAAAATATATCTATGTACAACATTTATTGTACTGTATTTTCTGCGGCAGTTATGTTGACGATCCCGAGATACTGACTATTGAACCTAATTTGCCATTTCAGGCTGGTAACTGTCACTTCAAATTTATTTTAGAAATAACGCGTACACCCTTGTTAATTAAACAAAATTGGTACATCTAAGATCTAATCAAAAACCCCTCACGCCCGGAGAAGAGCAAACGTTGAATCATCTTTGCATAGTGTTCTACACCGAACGAAAACATTTTAGTTGCAAATATTGTATTCTCTAATTTGAAAAGACTTGAAACCTGTGACGTTGAACCATTTTTACAGTAGCTAAGCTTTTATAACATTCGATGAGAATGTTTAGTACTCACATAGTGAAACAACAGCAAGCCTACCCGCCAAACTACTGGTTAGTGTTCACGTTTACCATATAATATCATCTGTGTGGGGAAAAAAAGAGACCAGTGTAATGGGCATTTATACTAGACCGTCTTCTTGATACCTATACCTATCCACTGGATGTTCATATATAAGGTAGTTAGGATGTTTTTGTCTGCTAGGCTGTCTACAAAGAATTTATGTTGACGCATAAAGATTGAAAATAAGTGAGTACTATAATACGTCACAACTCTCTTATTTATATTCAGAAAATTAATATCCTTATCACTACACAGTACAATATATCCTGTTTATCCGAATTAATTTGGGAATTGGATGCTTCGAACTTTGCTTAAAAGCGTCCATATCTCTCTCGTAAAGGTGAACATTCAAAAAGATGGGTCATAACGCTATGCAACCCTCTATAAATATCTCTTGTCCCGTATGGGAAAGGGGGAAATGAAAATGAAATTATCGAGGAAAAAAGAAATGTCCTGACTTTATGCGGAAGAGCGAAGATTTTCCCCTCCTTTTTCTTTTAGTTACGAAAACGGAAGTTCTCCTATGGAGGGGGAGGGGGAGGTACTTAAAAATATTGTGCAGATCCGAGATTCGAATCATTTCTTCCCTGATTTGCCCAACCCTGTCCCTATAGAAGCAATCATTCTTATGTCACTAGGCTTGTTCTTTTAACAAAAGTTGGTCGTTATCAGATGTTATGAAAAAAGTGCTCTGGACCACACTATTCTCGAAAAGTTGTTATGCGATGTTATGATAACAAAACCGTTGTTATAAAAAAGTTGTTATGAGTTGTTACCGGTTGTTACTCAGTTACCGTAATGTTGAATAACATCTCATAACCACTCATAACACCACCTTGGGACTAGTTGTTATGAGTGGTTACCGTAACAAATTTTCGAAAATACTGCTCCTGGGTAATGATGCTCATCTAAGTATTATATAGTCATTCTAGTCATAAAATAAAAATTTATTAAATTGAAGAAGAAACTGCATATTCTTAGAATCATTACACCACGAAAATACTATAAATTCAATCTATTTGTAATATCACGAAAATGTCACATGGAGAAAGAAATCTACACTTGCAACGGACCTGAACAACTGATTCATTCAAATCCATCTCATCATATGTTACTATCCTCGAGAGTTCTAAATCTTTTTTAGAGTCCAGAGATCACTGAAATGGGTCTCTCATCTCTCTGTTTTCTCCGTATTTCTAATTTTTTAACAATAAAGTCCGATCCCCTCACAGTCGCTCTCCTCTCAGGATTTAATTCTATTCATAAGTGATATAGGTACATCTTCAAGTTACAAGGACTCAAACGATGCAATGTCAATCCTTAATTCCGCTTCAACTTTGCAGCTGTAGTGTCTGGAATAGGATCACGGGACCAACGTTATCGTTATCAATATTTGTAATTTGGAACCAGAAGACTTCCGGTGTAGAAAAAAAAAATCGATCGGAAGAAGAAAAATGATTCTCACGTAGACAAAATATAATTTTTCCTCCCCTGAAATACACACATATCTCAAATGAAATTTTCAAAATAGGTAATTTAGATTCATATGCTTTCTGATGAACCTAAAAAGCTAAAAGGTTCTCTTACAGAGTACTTGGAAGCTGAGAAAATACAAGAATTGATGCTCTATATAAGTGTATGAAAAGTAAAAAGTTCATAACTAATAATTTAGCTTTTAGCCAATTTGTACAACCGTGAGTTATAGTTAACTTGAGGTTAACTCGTCGAATTCATCAGCGAGTTGATTGGTCCGAACAGCGAGTTAACGGTCACGCAATAATATTAACTCTCTATTGTACAATTGGTACTGAGAATCGTCTGTGCTAACAGCTAATTTTTATAAAACTGGAATTAGATTATAAAAACTTTATTGTCGATCTATAATCGTAGTACAATCGATAAACAACAGAGAACTGGCATATGGGGGAGGGGGGTTCACTTCTGAGTTCTGACTACTCTGTACTATAGAGCCCTATAAGTACAAGTGAAGACATACGCCGACTGTGCCCTTGAATGCCGGGCGCGGTGTGAGCCAAAATGGCGTATGTCTTCACTTGTACCTAACTCGTATGATGTGTAGCATTCACTACCATACACAAAAGTTTCCGGCCCTGGTGATTTACTTCCTTTTTTTCCCCCAGCAGCCGTTTAGATCATAATAGTCGTTTGCCGTAGCCATAATTTTGCTTGAGTTAGCTTTTTAGCCAAGCTTTTAGCTGCTGTTCCAAAAAGCTGAGCATCCCTGGATCGAATTCCTATTTCCAAACTGGAATTAGAAACAGTCGCTAGTAGATGCGCTAACATAAAAGGGAGCTTTAAAAAATAGACATCGTAAGTTTTTTTTTGTTTTTTTCATTTTTTGACCACAACCAGCCGAAAAAACTTTTCCCGACATCATTAAAATTGAACCTTTTTCTTTTTAGCCAATCTGGCGACCCTACGAACATGAAAGCGAAGACGAAATGGGAGGCGTTTCGGGTCAAGCGGGACATTCAGCAGTCCACGCTTCGTAAATGGACGGACGCACTCGCCCAGTCGATTAAGGGCGAGTGGACCCGAGCGCTGATCCGCGACCTCGATGTATGGACAAATAGGTCCCATGGGAAACTGAACTTTCACCTGACCCCAATCCTGAGCAGCCACGGGTGCTTCGGCACGTACTCACATCGGATGGCGATAGCGGCGAGTTCCGTATGCGCGTACTGTGATCGAGGGGCGGAAGACAACCCCTGGTACACCCTGTTCGAGTGCGAGGCTTGGAAGCAGAAGAGGCGCGGGACGGCAACAGCGATCGATCCTGACGGCAACACGAGCGATAGCGACGACCTGATCAGCCGTCTCACGCCGGACACCTTGGTTCCCGAAATGTTGACGAGTGGATTCGGATAGAACCAGGTGTCGGCCTTTGTCTCGATCATCATTAAGAAGAAGATGTAGACAGAGTGTTCGAGGCCGAGGGTCGACAAACGAAGCTTGGCGCACACCGGACAACAACTCTGTACCCTATCCTAGAGCTGCTGCGGACTCCCCGGCAATGCTCACCCCGCCGTCACCACCTTCCTGCGTCGCAACACGTATCAAGACGAGAAGGTGAGTAGTAAAGAAAGGGAAGCGCATCCGTTTGTGGTGCACCCGAATTCCAGGTTAGTGCTGGTTGAGCGTTACATCCATCAGTAAGGTGTCTATAACCATGGGACAGCGCGAATCCGAAGTGGATAGGCGAAATGGGGGCTCGGGCCAGCCTCAATGCGTCCCTTTGGTCACTGATGCGATACTCGAAAGGGTAGTAGTTTCCGGGGCAGGGATGTGGTGTCTGGGGATGTCACTTTGATTTTCGTACATCGCCATACGCTCTACCAAGTGAAACCTACGAAAATATGATTCTCGATGAAAAAATAATAGATTGAACTAATTTTTCTAGACTAAATGCGTCGCGTGCATATGGCCAGACCAACGAGAAAGGAACAGGAGTGCACCTTTGTATTTATATTCAAATCATTCAGGGACAGATCCAAGGGGGTTCCCCCCTTCCCCGAAATTTGGTGATTTGTTTGTTGAATCGCATATTACAGGGTACCAAAATATTGTTCCTGCTTTTCAAATATTTCTACAAGAATCATACTGTAAACCCCCCGTAGAATTTTTTCCTGGATCCGCCCCTGACATCATTAGTTTCTTCAATCTACCCTATAATTTCTGTGTGTTCGTGTTAGTTCTAAATGTAGTAACGATGCTCCAAATATGTGAAATAAAATATGGTAATAATTTGCAAACACGTGGTATAACTTCAAAACAGGTCAAATCGTGAAATAAAGAATCTCGTCGGAGTCCCTCGTAATGCGCTTAAAGAGTACATTGATTGATGAAGAAGACGTAGCAAAATTATAATCCTAGCACTTACCTGAGAGAAAGGAAAAAAAATTGTAACAGCAGAAACATCGGAACTATACTCTTCTTTTCTCGTGTACAATTCAACGCTCTCGAACTATTCTGTTTAAAGAACAATAAACCTATTAGAACTCCACATAGACCAAGATTGTAATTTCGAAACTATTTTGAAACCATTCCGGGAAGGACCAAAAGTAATTAGCGATTCCGATAGTCTTCCAATACGAAATCAATTCCGGGATCTTGTCTCGAAACTCGTCCCGAAACGAAATTAATATCGGAATACTCGAAAACAAGCATAAAAACTCTCGGAACATGGAGAACGAAAGTTATCACGTAACGGAAGTATAACATGATCGCAACCCTTGTGTACTAATTAATATGATATCAAATTTTCTAATTTCCCTGTTACTCTCCATTTCTTTTGCAAAATCCTTACATCACTGCAGGTGAACATGCAAGTCCAATTACAACCACAGGAATTGAGCAAATTACGTTTTCTTTGCTGCTAAAGCGACTCAAAGTTTTGAATGCAAATCAGGGAGGCTTATCAACGGTAAATTAATTATCATCGAAAATAATTTTCATATTTATATCATACAGGGTGCTGTCAAAAAGGATCTATATACAACATTAAATACAAATCGGGGACAGAAAATTTACACGAGTATACGTCGCACATAAATTATCTTACAAAATATGAAAAAATACATACAACTGGAAGTAAGACAGGAATCATAAAAGAAGTATTACGCGACATGAAGCAAGACAGTTGTCTTTCACATAGTTTAATGTCACATCACTGTCGGTAAATTTCGCGATTTTCATCAGCTTGCTCCGTACGTTGTCGTGAATTGAAGGGTAAAGAATCAAAACTCGCATTTGCCATTTTACTTCAAGGGCGCACATAGGCAAAATACTGTACACGGGTGCAGGAATATCTTTGCTGCGCCTGTGATTGTGCGATATGTATAACATACTCCACGTTTACAGGCGCAGCAAAGATATTCCTGCACCCGTGTACATATTTTGCCTATTGGCGCCCTTGAAGTAAAATGGCAAATGTGAGTTTTGATTCTTTACCCTTCAATTATTCCCTGCCAAAAGTATGACATTTTTAGAGTATCATTAGGTCATTACACAAATGTTTGAAAACACTTGTTTATGGTGATTGTAAACTTTCGTAAATATAAATACAAAATCAAGAAATTCAGAGCTTCACTACAGCAAATGAGAATTAGCATGACGTATGCTCCGATCCACTGAATAAAAATTACATTTACATAGTCAAAACTATAAATTTACAAATTGAACCTGTCAAGTTAAGTACATGTCCCTAAACGATTTTAGTGAAACGAAATCATTTCACAAAATCGGAAGAAATGATTTCAACATTTGACTTAGCGTAACATAATATTCTTTCAAAAATTCAAATACTAATAATGAAGAAAAGCGCAGTTCTGATCTTACTAAGAAAAATGGCACCGGTTCAATTTGACATTCGACTGTTTTCTAAGAATCACAATTCTGTCCGATTAGTTTAGGCAAATTAGAGGTGTACAGAAAAAAATGAAACCGAGTTTTGCACGCAAAAATGTTACACCGGAAATTTGTTGAACGGCATTCACTGACATACAAAAAGTCACCACCTCCATCCTTTCAGCAACATTTGTACGAGGGAGGGAGGTATTGGGCGCCCTTAATCACGAAAAATATTCCAGCCAGAATGGTTCATTTTCGACCTCCCATTTTCGATATTTTTGGAGCAATTGAGGGGAAATTTTACAGGACTTTTTTTACGCAAAAACCGGCGAGAGATGTTTTTGGTGATCCCCTCCCCCAATTCAGTAGTTCTCGATATTTTGAAAGAATCCGATGAGGAGGGAGTTTCAATCCCACGTAACGTTAGCTCAAGAGGCGGGACGGCAACTTTTTGTGTGTTTAATCAGGAGGCTCCTCAGCAATTCTCCATAAAAAACTTCTGCATGCGAAAATTATTTTTTCTTATTAGCCTAGCATTCCGTAATCAATGATGAACTGCATGCAACTGATAAGATTACATAACTTTACAAGCTTTCACGAAGGATTCGAAGCATCGTTTTCTTCTTCCATATGCTCTTTAAAGAATCCCTTTTCCGTTGGGCATTCCCGAATCGTTATTGTATTCAAGTCGACTTGGACGTCAGTAATAAAGACCTTGTCAGCCACTGGATTTTTCATTCTCCAGTACTCATGTCCTGGATTTGTTAAAACAGTTTTGAACATAACTGGAGTAGATTTTTTCGCATCTTCTACAGTTGCACCGTTAAGTTTCACTGAGCCGGTGTTAAGTTCATTATCACAAACGGATCCCGTCGAGCTGACTAGTTCAGACTGTTTCGTATCTATATTACTTTTTTGCCCCGAGTCTTCTGTTTTCCCCAGTTGGTTTTCAGCTTTTCCATTTTTCACACTTCCTGAATCCAAAGGCGTTACTACAGTAGATGACTGATCATTATTTTTAGAAGAAACAGGTGAAGATTTTTCAATTCTACTCTGTATTTTCGATTCAGGTGTTGTCTTTTCTTTACTTTCGGCTGGTGGTTTCTTATGATCGACTTTAGCACAGATATCGCTTTCCTAGAAACATAGAAATGACAAACGAACATTATAAGCATAAATGTTATCAGACAATTTCAATTTATTGTTATCAACTAATTAAGCTAGGTAAACTGTTGAAATTGGCGCACATTATTTTTCGAACTATTTGAGAAAGGTTTAAGTTCGCGAACCGGTGACTGCGTTACTTCTCCAGCTGTACGGCTTGTGTTCGTGAAGTCGAATTGTGACTGATCTTTAGCGGAACTTTCTTGTGGACTAACGGATGCTGCCTTTTTTAAATGTAGTTTGTTGGGCGTCTGCAATGTAGTGCACTAACATTTTAACAGTTATATTATAAATGCAAGAGAATCTTATTCTTTAGTTCACACTGCATACTTAAGACCGCGTTTACATTTCAAAATACAGACCTCTGACGACGGAGACTGAGGTGTTTTATTCCCATTAGCGGCTGGACACAATTTCGATGTCTTCGAAGCTGTGTTCGGAGGACTGGTAGTAATTTTCACTCCAATTTTTCCTGATTCTTTAGGAAACAATTTGGACAGCACTTCTGCTTTACGTTTGGTACCAGACGATTCTTTCCGTTTCGCTAAAGGAACTGATTCTTCACTACTATCGCTATCATCAACATCGGATTCGGCTCTGTCTTTTCTAGGGGTTTTCGTAGGTTTCTTCTCATTATCTTCTTCTTCTAGGTGTATGAATATTTATAATATTGAGCTGGAGTGTTTACAAATGAACCAGGTTAAACCTAATGAATTTCAGTCAGTTACACAATACCTTCGTGAGGTCGTTTATTATTTTGATTCGTTTCGGACGTTTTTGCAATCGACTTTTTAAGAGGTGGTTGCTGCTCACTTTCATCTAAACTATCTTCACCTACAGAAGTGTCATCTGCTGGCGGTGTTTCATCAACATCACTGCGTATGAGTTCAGGAGGTTCGCTTGCAACAGGCTAAAAAAAAAGCAGTTCAGCATTTTAGAAACACGTTTTTTCAACTTTACAACTTATAATATTGAGCATGCGATACAAAAACTAATCATGGTGATTTACTTGATGTGATTTTTTTCGGCCCCCTCTCTTGTTTGAAGGTGTTTCATTCTTTTGTCTGCAAAACATGAGTGCAAAAAAAACTTTGTTACTTATTCCCTCATGACTCAGAAACATGCCGTTGAAACAAGGATACGTAGTGAATATGGATTGATTGTGGACTCTCATAAACGTTATCAACAAAATGTACTTATTTTGTTCTTTACATTAACGTATTGTGCACTGCACTGGGCAACAATACAGAGATTGAAATATTTGCTTAAAATATGTAGGAATAGATAATTCAGTGATCATCTTACTGTTTGTTGAATATATCAATCAGATGAGGATCGAGTATGTTTTCTTCTGGTTCCCAAGTACTATCCCTGAAATTGCATAGGAAATGATTGAAAATTACTGAATAATATGCACAGTAGACAATCTGATCGTGTACCGTAATCCTAAATCTCTGGTATTCGACGATTAAAAGCGAAGTTCATAGCAAATTTGATATCATAAACCAATATTAGGAAACTCACTGATCACCCCAGCCTTTCCATTTCACGAAGTACTCGGTTTTGCCCTGCAACAGAGTAGAAAACTCAACCGTCAGCTCATAGTTGGAATCTCACTTCTTCTGTTGTTTTAATACTGAATTAAGCACAGTAGTTGTAGAAATTAAAATATCAAAACCATGACTTACTTTCCTCATACGTTTCTTCATTATCTTCTCGACTGCGTAAACTTTGTCACTCATATTGATAAGGTTGGAAACTGTGTTAATCAGAATCTAGTATTTAATTAAGAAAAGTAACAAAATAAAATGTAATTGGTTTACATTTTTTAGCCGGAAAAATACGGATGAATCGACGCTATCAGCAATCAATTCCGAATTCATATCAAACATTATCACCCGTTATTTAGTAGGTAGCAGGCTAGGCAACACGCGCAACACAATAAACATTAAAATGACGTAAATGACAATGACATCAGTTGGGCTCATCATGTCATCATATCTGGTAACACTGATTATTAGTGATGTTACCGCCACTATCCGCAATACACGAATTATCACTAAATCGTTAGATGTACCGGAGGTGAAGTGCAACGAGACGGGGAGTGCGTTCGCACTGAAACGAAGATTACGGAGACGGATTTGCAATTGGCGGAGACATTTCGATTTAAAAATTCCAAATCCCGATAGTATTAAAACTCAAACACGAACATCAGATTTTACGATAAAAATGTAAACATACTGTGATTGGTGGACACTAAAATAAAGTACGCATCATTGAACTCTCAGTGTGAAACCACCTATCTTGCCCCTTGGAAATTTGGGCGGAATCGACTTTAGTCGGATTGGGCATCGACGGACACTTTTGCAAACAATATGGCGTATGCGCATACTTGGTTTTTATAGGTGCTCTAACGTCACCGAGTGAGCGCTATTACATCATGGTTACTATTAGCAAAAATACCCATCTTGGTTCCAGTTTCCAGGCGGCAAAGAGTTTTCAAAGTTGCGGTAGCCCGGTAGCCCATAGCCCTGCGCTGAAGAGGTGATCCTGGCTCTGGAGTTCTCCACAGAACAAAATTCGAACGGCAAAGGTTGCTTGGTGTAACCCTAAGGCCTTGAGCATGGGTTGGGCGTTGAGCGAGCGGTAAGCAATGAGCGTTGAAGCGCTACGCTTATCTCCCAGGTGTTATGGCTGGTGCAGCGGTGCAGCCATGGGATGAGAGAAAGGGCAGGTAATCATGTCTACAAGGAAACTACTGTATTAATAATAATGATTATTATTTTAAATAATAAATTGAAAAAAATTCCGCAGACTATTTTTAAGAACAGAAATTTGCTGTACCTAGCATAATAATTGATAACAATAAAAATACTGAAAACGCTCAGCGCTGACGCTCAAATATCAAAAGTTTTTGATATTGAGCGCAACTGTCAGCAACAATAGTTTCTTCCGCTCTACCAACGCTCGACTCGGGTCCAGTTTTATAGTTTTATGTGATTTTGATATTCTGAGTGGTAACGCTCACCGCTTACCGCTCGCTCAACGCCCAACCCGTGTTTGAGGCCTTTAGACAATAGAGAATAATGGACTAGTAATAGTGATAAGAATTACACAGGTTTGGCTGCACTGACTTCTACATTTGTGCTAAACCCTTAACCCTTGTATCCAGTGTTCGGACGGGGAATTCCCGTTTCCAATTTCCGGGAACGAATTCCCGGAAATTGGCGTTCCCGTTCCCGGCTCTAAACTGGCATTCTCGTTCCCAGCTCTAAACTACTCTAAACTATTCCCGAATTCCCGATCCGTTAACACTTAACACTGCTGATAAGTTAGTGTTGATAACAATGATAAGAAAAGAATGTAGAATACAAATCCGCCGGGAATTCCCAATGGGATTCCCATTCCCGAAAAATAGCTGGGAATTCCCGGGAACGTCCAAACACTGCTTGTATCCTTGTCCTTCCCTTTATTCCTTTATTCTTTTATCTCTTCATCTTTACCGTTACTTTTGAACCCTTCCAAACTATGCGTCCTCGTTTATCTCTTGTACTCTCTTGCGTTCTCTTATAATGGGTAAACTAAAACAATGTACAGTGTTAAAAATATGTAATTAAAAAATTTGACATAAATGAATTTTCATTTAACACTACCAGTGCTGAAACCTGAACTAAGCTCTTCTGCGGTACTACTAGAGCTTGAACCCAACTTTGAAGGTATAGATTTTTTTAAACTACCAAAATTGCTAAAATTCGCAAATTTCGATGTACCTGGTTTGCTTTTTCCGAAACTGTTACCAAAACTACTGGAACTTGAACCGAACTTCGATGTGACTTGTTTATTTTTCCCAAGTAGATTACTAGAAGTACTACCAGTGCTGAAACCTGAACTAAGCTCTTCTACGTCTTCTATCTCTTCAACAACTTCTTCTTCAATTACTTTTCTTTTACCCAATATAGACTGAACTAGCTGTTCATCTTTCTCTTGTTGAAGCTCGAGCAACTTTTCTTTCACTTCAGTTGTATTATACTTCGCAAGTAACGAATTAAAATCGGTGTTATAGTGCCTTCGGTTCAAATCTTTGAGCGTTTCTTTCTTCCTGTCAGCTCACATGGATAATGTTAAACAAAAGACGCTCAAGCGACAAAATCTGTTTTTTGAGAAAACGTAACATTAAAAGCCAATGAATAATGCCGGTTTACGGACATGGCATTTACTGATTACCTTTTCTCAATATGGGTACACTTTTTGTATTGGGGCCCAATTTTGAAAAATGTCTACTTTTTACGTTCTTTCAATTTTATACTAATAACTCATTTTGTCAGTAAATGTCGCTTGAGAGTTTCTTGCTCAACAGCGTCCATATGTAAAACTATCTGCTATAATGAATAATGCCAACTTTTTTTCAATTTCGGGGTTTACATAAATTCTTTGTAGATAATTTACTAAACAAAAATGTGTAGCACATGTCAAGTAGACAGATGGTCTGTGGGTTATACAACAGATATACTGGATCGAGAATTTTGATCCGAACTAGTCCGAAGATTCAGAGTTCAACTACGCGGATGTTGGATTCCTTCTCGCACAATAGAACTTAGTTTCATAGGATTAGTTTGGCTTCAAATTTTCAATCCAACATTCTCTCAGACGGTGGCAGAAGTGTTCACTAGTCTAGTCTCTTCCTCTGAAATGACATTATATGGTAATTTACGCGAGCGCATTTTGAGGGTAGATTAGTCTTCTCGTAACTCAACTCATAGTGATCCAGAATTCGCTCAAATATTCTATGGTCTCCTGACTCGGGCTTGATCCGAGTTTTTGTTAAAACATCTACCGTAAATGCTCCACAACTCAGATTCTGATGCATACAGGGACGCACCGTGCGATAGAGGGAGAGGGAGCTCCCCCCCTCCCGTAGAAAATTTTTTATCCAGCAGTTGAGAAAATTTACTATTTTAGTCAGGCGAAGTTGAGACATCTCTATTCTGAATCTAGAGCCTTCGATTTGAACATCTCCACTCACAACATAAAGAAACCGATTCAACAAACTCGTTAGGAAAAAAATTTATATCGATTATAAATTACTTATATGTCTATTTATCACAATATTCGATCAGGTATTAAACAACGTACAAAATTTCAAAAGCGTTTTCCCCCGACGTTGCTCCAAAGTCTTAAAATTCATAACAATTATTTGAACAATAAATTAAGTTTGATTAAAAGCTGATCTCTTTAAATTTATCGAATAATTCGTTGATATTTTTCATACGGACAGTAAGCGGTATTTCACCGGGATTGGGGAATTCTTCACCGCACGGAACGATTAACTTACCAATCATTGGAAGCGTTTTTCCTTCCAAAGCCTGAAATGTTTTGGTTAATTTTAGAAGTCATAATACTGAAGGATTTATAAACAGCTACGCTGACTACCATGAAGGCCAAGCTAGAAGATTAAAACTGACCACTACCTTTTTAGTTTCCGGGGTAGGGAAGGTAGTTAAATCTGTTACTATTTGACTTCCAGGTCTTTTCTTCATCACCATCCTGGCAAACTCACCCTAGAAATTGAGAATTACTTCTTTACTCATCTGGTAACATTAATTAACATCACAAAGAGAAACGCGATACGCTAATATCGTGTACGCGGTACCTGTAACTCGCCGAGTCGATTTTTCAAACGATTCGCTTGATTCACTTGTTCCACTAAATGCATATACGGCTGATTTTTATCCAACGTCGGTCTGACCCCGGGCGTTCGTTTGCTGATATCCACAACTTTAACACACGTTAAAGTATTGTAAAGATCCTGCAAACACAATAATCAGTCTTCTTATTAGATATTTTCACCATCTACAGCCAAATGGCAAGTTTGGAACAAAAACTTACAGCAATTAGTTGTCTTATGCTCTTTTCCAAAATCAAAATATCCTTGTCGATTTCTGAATCTTGTTTGAACATCTACACATTACGCATCAAAAGTAATTACAGTAAATACGAGTGAACTGGAATGAATACGGTCACACGCATGAGATGGGAAACAAAGAGATACTCACTGGTATAGGCTCCAGACTCAACAATAATTTCTTATAGTATTTCGTTTCCAATTTAGATCTAGCTTCGCGTTCTCGGGACAAAGCACTGCGCAGGGCTTTGATCTCGTTCAACAGTAGTGGACATTCTACGACTTGATTCTGAGTCGACATCGAAGACGACAAATTACCAATACTCATATTACCACCTGTAATTTCAAGTTCGAAACTTGAATATACGCGCGAGAAAAATAAATTCGCCACTACATGCTATACAACATGCACATACTCGATGCCGTTGCATTCTTCACAATGCCATCGATTAGCACTTTTTTCGAGTACGATTTCAATTTATCTTTGAGCTCGCCCTTCTCGCATTCCAGCGCGTCTATATCCGCCTGCAGGTGGTCCATTGTCTCTTCGAACTTGGTCTCTTTACGTTTCATTAACTCATTAGCCTCATCTAATTTTCGCTGCAAAAAAGGGAAAAAAAAACTCGTAAGTAACTTTTCACGCGTACAAGTGAGAATGTGGATCAGACGATCGAGTACCTGTAATTTCTGAACTGTCAACTCGTAATCGCGAACTGCACTCGCCAATTTACCGTCGCTATTGGCCAGTTTCTTCTCGGCCAGATCCTTGCGTATGTTGAGCTCTCCGATTTCCTCTTGCTTGATTTTCAACAGCATTTTCAGTTCCTTGATGTCGTTGTCTTTAGCGTCCAATTTAGAGCGCAAAGCTTTGGTCTGTTCCAGTTCACTTTTCACTTGCGCGGCCCTCGCCAGAATCGGCGGTAACGTCTGCAAGTCCGTCTTCATCGTTAACAACGAAGAACCCAACAGGCACAAAATTCATTCATAATCGTCAGTGAACTCACCTTCTCCGGTTTATCGGATGCCGGTGAAAACGAGTCCGCTTCCTGCATAGCCTGAGCAATATTCGCGACTTCGTTGGCGAAATAATTCATCGAGTTTTTCAAACAAGCGATGGGACCGTTGCCCGGCATTTCGTCGACGAACGTTTTCTCACAGGCGGAAGTCGATATTTCCAGTAGCTTTTCAGGTGACAAGGATATATCATCTTAAACAGACAAACGAACAAAAAAATCATGATCGAAAACTTCGAGAACTCCGAACGGTAGGAACGGGAAACTTATAATTACCGGTGGTCAACGCGATCTGACTGAACGCGGTCTTGGCGATTTCTCTCAACGCTTTGGTCAATTTGCTAGCACAAATACTGGTTTTCAACAGGTTCGTGGCCAGTTCCGGAACAGGAAGTGTAACCGCATTCTGATATGCAGATATTCTTCTTCTGATCTGTTTCAAGTGCTGCTGCATCACTTCGGCCACAGTCGCCAAATGCTGACACAACGGTGACAAATCGCTAGTGTCGTCGTGCTAAAACGACGAGCCAAGTTTAACATTAATAATGCGCGAAACGATCGAGTCGAATTTCAGTTTCCCAATCAGTTGATCGGCTTACTTGTATCAACGCCTGAACAATGGCCACATCGGTACGGATACTGTCGCAGGCAGTCGAAAACGCGACCGTATGATCCAACAGCAATTTGGTCTGATGCAGGCACTTATCCCCGGAGGACAGTAACAATAACGTGTGCATCGTATTGAAATAGGTAACACATTTTTCTAGATTGTCAGTGCGAACATTCTCATCCAACTGCGAAAGCGGTACACAATGCGAATTATATTTTACACGAAATTACGACTTAGGAAATAATTAACATGCTTTGCCCTCTTGTTACTCTAAGATTCACTTATGCCAGAGAAGATATCGGGTCCAGCAGCTTCGTTCTACATTCTATTTCCTGGATGAAGGAGAAGCGGTCAGCATGCAAGATGCCAATGTTTCTACGCATCCAATGGAATTTACTTTACATACTATCTAACTGATCTGGCTTCACAGAAAGAACAGTGAAGTCATAATATTAGGAAACAAAGGACAGGATATATATTTTTTAAACTGCATAATTACAGACAACGAATAGAACCACACGATTAAACAGGTTCACCAAACAGTACTACTCTCGACTGTGACTACAAGACCACAAGAGAGAATTCTCATTTAGGGTACTCCACTGATGATAGCGTAACAGCCGGAAGCGCTCTGGACTGCAGAAGAAGAAAAAGTGAATTGGCGCACCCTACAAATGGAACAAATGAAATTTCTTTCTATGTCATTTCAACGTCGTTTCTTCGTCTCGGCAGGATATAAGCATTGCAAATCTTGGTTCTCGACTCAATTTCAAAGTCAGAAGGGAGAAGTTGAGAAGGCAAGACTTTTTATTAGGGGACTTTGCATCTGAGTCACTTCAGTATCCAAATAACTTCACGGCCAACACCAAATTTTTGAAATTTTCTAAGCAGGCAACCCACCCGCGATTTTTCTTTCAAAATGGTTAGTCGCGTGCCAGACTATCTTTCCGTCTGTCGGTTTGATTTGCTGCCGATGTTCAGTCAGGCTGGCTGGCTAAGATCCTGAAGCTTTTCTCAAGGTAGCTGACTGATGACCTGCCAGACTTGCTGCGGATTTTAGTGATCGAGATATTATCAAGCAATTTCGGATATCGATATTATCAATATCAAAGTCCCCAGATATCGATATTATCAATATCAAACCAAAAATTGAGGAAATTTTTACATAAATAAAATCATGTAAATAATTTGGTTTACTGATGTTGACGGTCGACAGAGCTCCTATAGTAATGTCTATCTGAAAATTTCACACGTACCTTAATGAACTTAATATTAAACATTGTTCCTAGGTTCCTGAACACAAGTTTAATGATATTGATATTGAAATATAATATCGATATATCAACCTCCACGCAGATATCGATATTATCAATATCATTTGATATTTTCTCGATCACTAGCGGATTTGTCTGTCTGTGAGTTCAGCCAGGATCCTGGATTTTTCGAACTGACTACCTAGTTGTCTGTCTGTCAGACTGATTAAGAGGACTGTCTGTCAGTTTATCAGATTTTCTACTCATTTTTCTGACAAGCTGGCTGGCCGGCTAACTGATCGACAGTCTGCCCATCTGTTAGGACTGACTAGTTTACTTGCTTATTCTTCGGTCAGGTTAGTTAACTGAGATACAAGTTGTTTTACTAGGACACGGGTTGTTTTCACTCCTACTGTTCATCAGTCTGCTGTCAGAATCCCTGACTGACTTGCTGTTCCTTTGTCTGTCTGTGAGTTTAGTTAGGCCAGGGACGTACCGAAGAATTTTCCCTAGGGGGAGGGGGTAAAAATTGTGAAAGTCCCAACTGATTCAACTCAGAATTCCCAAATATCAAAGCAAAAAAAAAGACCTTTTGACCAGCTGGATTTTTCCAACTGACTCAACTCAAACTTCCCAAGTATCAATGCAAAAGAAGAAGAACCTTTTGACTTCTGTATCAAAGCAACAAAAAAAAAATTAACTTGTTGATTTTCCCAACCTACCTGACTGGAATGGTAAATTTTCCCAACTGCTGAGTAAAAAATTCCTACGGGGGGGGGGGGGGGGCTCCGGTATTTTATAAACTGCTGGCTGATCTATCTGTCTATTCATACACTAATCTGACTGTCTGTTTGTCTGTCTGCCTGCCTACTTACCCTCCTGACAAGCTGGCTAGCTGATTTTCTGTTGGCTTGCATATTTTGAAGTCTAGCTAAAATTCTGGATTTTTCAAACAGACTGATTGGCTGATTGTTATCTTAATATCAATGGGCTATCTGCTGACCTGCCTACCTCTCTCTAGTTGATAAACTGACCTACTGGTTATCTGTTTAGCCCACCGTCTATCTGTCGGCATTCTTGACTCTCGGACTGACCAATCTACTGTCTATCGGTCTATCTTTCTGTAAGTTTAGGCTCCAAGGGGTTTTATAAACTGCTGGCTGATCTGTCTATTCATCTACTAATCTGTGTATCTGCCAGCCTACATGCCCTCCTGACAACCGACTAGCTGATTTTTTATTGGCTTGCATTTTTTAACGTCTAGCTAAGATTTTGGATTTTTCAAACAGACTGATTAGCTGATTGTTATCTTTCTATCAATGGGCTACCTGCTGACCTGCCTACCTCTCTCTAGTTAATAAACTGACCTACTGGCTATCTGTTTAGCCCACCGTCTATCTGTCTGCATTTTCGACTCTCGGGCTGACCAATCTACTGGCTATCGGTCTATCTGTACGGTCAGTTTGGCTAAGATTCTACAATTCTCCTCAGCAAAAAAAAAGAGTGGCGGTTCGAGGTCAGTTTTTTAGTATACAGAGAAATAGAAGTTTTGCAGCTTATCCTTCTCGCCGACATTAGTAAATCCATTGGTACTGACTCCTTTTGGACACATCAAAATTCGAGAACTATGCTAATGGTACAGAGAACCCCAAAAATTGCACACTCTAATTAAATTGTGAACATTCGACATCGTGAACGTTGGGAATAAAGTTCGGAATCCTAAGCCCTTGAAACTGAGAACATTAGAAATATTGGAAACTTTAATAACGATCATTCCGAATCTTCAATAAGGTGACCTGTCAGAATTGCAAATTTTGAAAACTGAGAATCCTGGTAATGATTGTAAGACACACACACACATGTGAACCATGTTAAAATTTCAAGTTACCGTCAGGGTTATAATAATTATGAATCCAGACAACTGAAAATTGTAAACTATCAAAATGTTCAGCTTTTGAAATAAAAACCCTAGGATTGTGTATACTGAGCACTACACAACCAGAAAATAACAACTGAGAGAAGGAAGTGAGGCCTTGAGTTTCAAACCATTTCTTCGACTCATCATATTTCAGAGCTCTGAAAAGTACATCAATCTTTATTTACTCACTTTATCAGTTTTTAGGAGTTCTATGTAACTATCCAGAATTTTCTCTTGTTGGCCCATTTCTGGAAGTGAAGCAGCAGTCTTCATTAATACTTCGGTACTGCACGTGTCTAACCCGTAAGTAAACTGCCGTAAAATAGCCTGCGCGTCAGAAATACCAAGCTTGCGTTAGTCATCAGCTATCAGTGAATGCAAATGACCATCTGCATTAGTAAAAACATTTCCAGACCTGGAGCAAATGTAAATGATACGACAGTCGGCAACGGGAAGCAAACTGTTCGGCAGTATGACCCTTGACCAGTTCTCCTTTATTGGATAACTCGACCGACGGGAATTTATCCCGAATCTGAGAGACCAGTATTTCACATTTCCACATCAATCGGGTGATCAACATCAACGTTAGAACAGAATCATTGTCACCTACAAGAACATACAAGTTGAACGTCCAACTGGCCAAGACAGCGAGCAACAGCATAATAATATCAACAACGTACCGCCTCGAGTTAGAAATGAATCCGGCATAAACGCGACCAAATACTGAATGTGTTGTTGCCCTTGTAGAACCTCCATGCGCCTGAGTTCTAAATCTATCGCCCTCGCTTGTGCTTTAGTCTCCGCGAACATTTTCTAAAATCACAAAGATCATAGAAAAACTCGACTAAAGGACGAAATACGATTGAAAACGGACATTCAAAACAAACCTTGAAATCTAGCATCTCCGGTATCGACATCTTCATGCTGTCATGAGAAATACTTTCTTTCTGCAATTGAGTTTGAAGCTCTTGACACTGATCTTGCAACTTCTGCACTAATTCTCGGAACTTCACAATCGTTAATTCGCGATCAGCTAATGCCTCCAGCGCGTTTTCTTTCTCTCTCAAAGCCTTTAATTCAAACGAAAATTATATACAATTTTTGTAAATCAAATATATTACAGTGTAATATATTTTTTTTTTAAATACAGAGAGAAAAAAAGCACCTCTCTAGTAGCAGCATTCGCCAGATCGACTTCTTCTCGCAACTGCAATTCCAGTTCTCTACTGTCCTCCTGTAGCTGATCGTTAATATCTTGCAGAGCTTCTAAATCAGCCACTGCCTCTTCCAGTTCTTTTATCTTATCTTCCAGGCCCAACTTTTGCAAACCTAAGTTCTCTACCATTTCTTCAGCTCCTAAAGCAGCATCAACCTGCAACCACAGAGAGATTGCCATGAGACTGATCTAATTGAGGAACATTTTAAATCCAAGCAGCAAAGTTATAACGTCGATGCGTACTTGCTCGTGTAGTTCCGAGATCGTTCTTTCCATTTCCGCGATTCGAGCTTGCTGTTTGTCATTCGTTTTTCGCAATTCCGTGTTCTCCGTTTTCTTGTCCTCCAAATCTTTCTGTAGTTTCTGGGTTTCGTGTTTCTCGTGTGCTGATAAATCTCGCATTCTAAACGAAAATATTTTGCGAAATTAAAACACTCGACCAAATCAAATGAACGGAAAGTGAGCATCACTGCTTCATTCAGTCGTTGAGAAAAATCTCCTGAAATTTGTTTCAACAGTTACAGACAAAATTGGTAAATGTGGGGGGGGGGGAGGGGCTCAACTAAAAGTTGCGACTGATCATCTCAGTTCAATATCTCATATTATAGTAGACTCTCAATTATCCGCCGCCTTTTCGGGTTATTCGCCTAAACAAGGGCAGATAATCCGGAATCGCATTCAAATCACAATATTAGTCCTTAGCACAGCTGATGATGATGATAAAGAACTGGTAGGAGAAGGGTCAAAAGTCGCTGATGCTTAAAGAATAACAGCCAGCAATCACTGCTCAAGATCATAAAATTTAGAAAGGGTTCTGTCTTACTGACTTGACCTTCTCTCCTTTGCACGCAGTTTAGTTCTTTTTTCCAGGATTTGCTTTGTTTCCATGCTTATTATATCGTCGCGGTTTTTTCCATATTTTCCCTTTCTCCTACAAGTTGGAGAGTGTCCCGACTTCTATACTGTCCAAATTTCTTGTTCTCAATTTAAAAAAGTTATTGCCTGTCGGAAGTTTTCAGCCGAATGTCATGCTCATCACATCGAAAGATCGTTTCTCTTCAGGATAGCTAATTTTTCACACCTCATTTTCATTTCGACGCAGCAAACGTGTAATCCACATACCTGACCAAAGTTTCACGCAGGCGAAGATTCTGTTGCTCCAGTTGTTTCATCTGATACGAAGAAGCGACACTGTTTTCGTCACTTTCGCCGGATGAAGTTCCTAGTTTATCGAATTCAGCTTTTAAAATTTCCAAATCCACCGTCAGCTCCTCGATTTTTTCTTTCGCTTCGGTCAATTCCAACTGTAGCGCCTCCACCTACGTCGTAAATAACGGTTACAAACAAGAACTCATTACAATTACGATCAAAGGGTCGCAAGTTCGCATCTGTCCTTCCAGTCCGGAGCGCCATGAAGATCACGACAGGCAGGAGGGGAAAGAGGACTTCACTTATGACAACGTTTAAGAAACACGCGGTGAAAATTGTTATAAGAACTAAAGATAATTACCTTTTCCTCGGCCATTTCTTTATCAAGCGTCGCCATTTCCAGAGCATCGGCGATATCGGATAAATCTTCGTGCGCTTCCACCGCTTCTTGCTTTTCCTTTCTGATTTGTTCGATCTCCTTTTTGAGAGCGGCTTGCGATTCCATGATTTTGATCTTGAATTCGGCCGCTTGGTCTAACTTCAGCCGCATCGAATCGATTTCGTGGACTTTTTCTTTGTGCTTCGCTATAAATTTATGATTATTTTTAGGTATAATGAGTACTGAGATGACGATAAATGGAATCGAAGATTAGAGCCAATCGTCAGGTTATATGATACACATGAGCGCCACTGCAATAAAGTGACTAACATGCTGCGCAACGACAGCTTTACTCGTCGTTTAGCATACTTCATCACTAAATTGTAGTGGCATTTATGACTGTCGTACAACGGACGTAATGACTGTTCCGTCAGATCAAGGTTGATCGTGGGCAGGGTCGCAACGAAACGGTTTTTCCAGGGGGGGGGGCGCAAATTCGCAATATTCTAATAAAAATTGAAATCTCAAAATTGTCAAGCCAAAAAAAAAAATCAATAAGAAATTGCAAAAAATAACTGCAGGGCTTTTCCAACCAGAAACTAAATTTAAAAAAATCGTTATTAAAAACATTTAAAAAAAATTTCAAACAAAAGTGTGAAACATTTTCAATGTTGCTAACTACTATACTAAATTTACGAACTCTTGAAAATTTTCAAGTGACGGAAGAGGTTTTTTAAAATTTCAAGATCGTCGAGAGCAGGAAAAAAAAGCTTGGAACAATTTCAGTTTCGCTGACTGCAACTGATACATTTACCAATTCTTGAAAAGGAAGATCTGCCACCTAAAAATTAATATTTCAAAATCTTCGAGCAAAAACAAAAAAAAAAAAATATACAAGTTGCAACATTTTTAGTTTTGCTAACTACAGCGGCTAAATTAACAAACTCTTGAAATTTCTAAATGATTGTAGTTTTTTTTTTTTTTTTAAAAACAAAAAATAAATTTACAAGAATTATTTATCAAGAAAAAAAAATTGAAAAAGAAATACACTTGCAACAAGTTAAATTTTGTTTGCTATATTGACCAAATCTTTAAATTTTTTAAATAATTGTAAAGCTTTTCCAATGAAAAACTAAATTTAAAAAAAAATCATCGGGCAAAAAAATTGGGGGGGGGATTCTAAAAAAGAAAGCTTACAATAGTTTTAATTTTGCAAACTACAAGTGCTAAATTTACCAGCTCTGGAAACATTTTAAATTGCACTGTGCAGCAAAATATTTAGACATGGCTACTTATGGTCTATTCTTGTCTCTTGCATCATAGTTAATGACAAATAATGGACCCATTTATCGATTGAGATTTGTTTTCAAGCAAGATAATAGACAGATTTGAATTTGGTCACGCAATGATAGTATATGTATGATTCAGTCAGGCAAACAGCTACAACAAAAACAAAATTCTAAGTTATCTATTCTTTTTTTGTTTTTTTCTACACTTGAGCTATCCAAAAATACCAATAAGAACCCATGGACAAACCGAGAAAGAAAAACGGTTGCACAGTATTATTGGAAGGGCTTTACTAAGAAATCAAAATTTCAAGTTCGTCGAGTGCAGAAAAAAAAACTTGAAACATTGTATGTTGACCGTAACTCATAAATTTACCAACTCTGGAAAAATATAAAATTATTATAAGATTTTTACAACTAAAAACTAAAATTTCAAAATCTTTGAGAAAAAAACTTAGGTAGCAACAATTTTAATTTATCTAACTGCAGCTGCTCAATTTACTAGCTCTTGAAAATTTCAAAATTATTGGGAAGGGGTCGTTTCCCACAGCTATCTACTTCATCATAGATGGCATTATTGAGAATACGCACTGTATTCAACAGAAAACAAATAACTAGGAAGAAAAGTCTTTACTTTCATCATGTTACCTGCTTCCTCCTCACCTCCTTCAGACAAAAATTGAACGATCACTAGACCAGATGATTCTGTTTTTAAAAATCGATATCAAAGGAGCGCATTTTCAATGACTGAACTTCATTTTTTGAGTAATTCTAAATAAGTGATAAAACCTGCACTAGAGAGCGCTACAAAATCACCTGCACAGATGAAACTGAAAGGGTGATCATGGATAATTTTAAATGGAAATACTGCTATCCTTAGGAAGGCAAAAAACGGGCCAAAATTATTCCACCCACTTGCGTTAACTGTAATTTTATTGTTCAGTAACAATATGATAAAATGTAGGACGAGGATTTTTTTTTTTTAAATCAATTTCTAATTGATTTAAAGACGTTTAAAGCTTGCTGTAATCTTATGGAAAATTGTACATGATCATCTTTCCAGTACGCAGGGCTACCAACTTTGGGAACTCCAAGTTTTAGTGCCTATATTCCTAACCACTAACGTTGAAACATGAAATACAAGTGTTTGACACGTTCTGGGAAAAGGTACATGAGATCAGAAAAGTCGACATTGTAAAAAATGACCACAAATAGGTACCTAAACTTCATGCTTTACATTTTCATTTTATTTATTTTTATTGTTTTTACACTCGGTGCTTAAATTCAATTCATTTGCAGGGTACTGTATTTGGTTTGTAGAGGCATTTCTGCCCCCGTCCGCACCTAGTTCACCTAGTTACTGGGTATAAGCTGCCGTCATGCCTGTCCACTCTTTCCTGTTTCGAGCTTTTGATGCCCAGTTTGGCCCAGCCACCCGAACAATTTCATCCACCCACCTCATTACCGGGCGACCCCTTCTTCTTTTTCCCTCCCAAGGGTGCCAAAAGGTGTGATTTTGTTCCATCTAAATCGCGACACCATGGCGATATGCCCTGCATATTTTATTTTTAATTTTTTAATTATACCAAGGATACTCTTTGTTTGTGTTTTGTTTAGAATGTCCGATATTTCTGTCTTTCTTTCTTACTCCTAAGATGTCTCTGAGCATAGCGTTTTGGGTGGTTCTAAATATTTGGAGCTGCTTTTCAGTGCAAGCCCACGTTTGGGCCCCACATGTCACAGCAGGGTAGACTGTGCTTTCCAGAATTCCAGGTTTTACATGGAGTATACAAAATCTCGATGTAAAAATAACCTAACTGAGAAGTACGGCCTCTATAATAATTCAATCCATGAAAAGTACCCTAGTTACAGGCAACTTTTACGAAGTAAAAAAACAATTCTAACTTCTCATCGTTTCTAATTTTTCTCCTAGATCTTGCACTTGGGCCTTCAGAGCTTCGTGTTCTACCGGATCGATGAAAGCTGCTTGAGGAGGACGTTGCGTTTGAACTCCTGGAGAAACTAATACCTGGCCCGGCGTGAACTGCGGCTTCAAGGTTTCAACAAAACCAGTCTGCGAAGTAATTCACGTAACGTTCATTAGTTTCGTAAGTTTTGAATACATCAGTTATTTGTAAGCTATATGCGGCGTTATCGTAACTAATTTATGGCTAGATGCAAATTCTAAGCACCAAACTTTGGGTTTATAAACTGACCCATTGCCACATGGCCTTACATTCGATTTCTCAGCTCCAAACTTGCTATTAAAAGAGACAATCTAATACTATGAAAATTAAGACAGTTCTTCTTTCAATCTGTTCAGTTTTGACAACTGAGACAGTCAACTTCCAACAGCTTTCAGAAATTTACAATCATTATCCGCTGGAACTCAAGTTTCCAAACTTGACTAACCAACACCAATTTCTCCCCAATCTAATCCTACAACCGTACTTCTTAAAACGAGTGAACTTCGCAAAAATAATGAAAGCTAAATAATACAACACAAGCGCCAGGATTAGGATACATTTCAAGCTGGTTTAGCGTGCACAAAAATACAGCAATTAATTTGACATGCTACATGCAGTTAATTTTCAATTACCAACATTTACCGCGATGCTACATTAGAAGAATACGATAAATACTATTTGTTTTGCTTTCATAATAATTAGAAGAAAAAAAAAAAATTATTGAAGTTGATTATAACTATCGCGATTAGTTTCGAAAAATTCGTTCACTAATTTATAATAAGTACTACACACATAGTGAGGGATTTGTACTGATCTTAGCTCTAATTTTCTGCAATATTAGAAAAAAGCAAGATCAAAATTAATACTTAAATGATAGATATTATGACAGTTTCTAAACAATGATGTTTGCTCAGGGGCGGAGGTAGATTTTGTAAGACTGTTTAGGTTTAAAATATAAGGAGACATGGGAACTTATTTTTTTATAAATTCATGTCGCTTTGATTCAGTGTTTACTTAGTTTTAACAATGTTTTCCGTTTCACATAAATTCCAACAGAATAAGCCTCATCACTCAATGCATACATATGTTGCATATTTGAAGGTAAAATGCATATTTCATGCATATTTTTGAATTTTTGGAACATAAACCTCTTATTTTAGTCGTATTCCCACCAGGGAGCGATGAATATCGTTTTCATGCAGAGTTTTGCTAGTTTTGACGAAAATATATCAACTGAATGCATACTGGGCATGTTTGAGAGTAAAATACATATTTAAAGCATATTTTCCAATTGTTGTTGTTTTTATTGTAGTCCCGTATCTCTCGATTAGTAGGTTTGCATCCCTCCACTTTTTTCTCTTCTGTAATAATCTTTTCATTTCCGAGAAGAATGTACACTTTGTATCCTTCATTATCTCTGCTTTTCACAGCTCATTCCTTGCCTTCCTTTCCAGTTCTTTCCCTCAACCATTCTCTCTAGCAGTAATAACAATATCCCTGGATGTCTTATATCATGACCTATCATTTTAACCCTTCGCTTTACGATTATATTCTAAATTTCTCTTTCCTTTCTTACTCGTCTCAATACTTCCTCATTCCTGATCTTTTCTGCCCATTTGATTTTCAACATTCGATAACACCACATTTCAAAAGCTCTATTCTTTTTCTTTCTTGTATTCCTATTGTCCAGGTCTCACATCCACACAATGCTGTACTCCAAATATACGTCTGAAGAAATCTAAGTTTTACTTTTAAATGTATATTCGCCCCTTTTTGAAAAAAAAAGAAGCTCTCTTAGCTTGTTCCATTCTATTATTTATTTCTGTTCTACTTCTCCCATCTTGCGTTATCAGACTACCGAAGTATTTAAATTCCTTTACCTCATTTATTTTTTCGCCTCCTATTTCCATATTTATTGGATTTTTTTTCGATTTTTATTTTATATTAACTTGAGATTCGCAGATGATATTGCCCTGATAGCGGGCTCCGGGGACGAGCTGAAGGATACGTTGAAAGAACTGAGCGAAAGGGGAGAGGAAGCGGGTCTGAAAATTAATACAGAAAAAACAAAATTTTGTTGAACAAACGGGATCCTTTGGCTTTAAAGGGGGGAAAAATAAAGCGGGTGGAGGATATTAAATATCTAGGGCAAACGATAACATTTAACAAAACGAAAAATTTAGAATTAGACATAAGAATAGCCAACTCGTGCGAAAGATTTTGGTATTTGAAAAAAATACTTACAGGGAATTTTTCATTAAAACAAAAAGGACAAATTTTGAACACTTGTGTCATTCCCGCCCTATCGTACGGTTGTTAAACCTGGTCGCTCACTAAAAGTGAAGAAGAAAAAATCGTCATTAATCAAAACAGTTTGGACAGAGCAACTCTTGGGACACAGAGGAAAGATAACATTAATTATTTATCTAAAATTAAAAAGAAGACTTAAAACACAACATTAACTTTCTTCATGCTATAAGGAAGCTGAAGTGGGACTGGGCTCGACACGTGGCGCGGATCGGCAATAACAGGTGGGCAAACATAAACTCCAACTCGTTTTTGAAAGGGGAGAGGAAAAAAGAGAAACAAAGAATCAGATGGAGGGATGAGTTTAACAGAATGTTCCAGCACAGAAAATATCACACGATTGCGCGAAACAGGTGGAATGAGAACGTCTGAGAGAGGCCTTTGCCCAACAGAGGGCAACCTAATTTATTCTATAGGTTAAATATCATAAAGGCCATTTTGATTTTGATTTGATTTCCATATTTATTGGATTCTGTTTCCATCTACTGACTACCTTTACTTTTGTTTAGTTAGTATTCATCTTCATTTTATATTTCATTTTCAATTTTTCATCCAACTGTTTCAATGTTTTCTTTAGCTCTTCTTCACTTCCTTCCACTATTGCAATGTCACTGCAAACTTCATCATTCTAACCGTCTCCCCTTTATATTATCACACCTGATTCCTTTTATTCATTTCTTCAATTACTTTTTCTATAAATAGTTCAAACAGTACTGGTGACGAACAGCCCTTGTCTCACTCCTTTGTGAAATTTAGCCTCTCCCACTTCATCCTGTATTTGTGTTTGAGCCTTTTGATCCTTATATGAGTTCCATATTACTCTTCTTTCTTTATACGCAACTCCTATCTCCTTCAATATTTGAAACTTTTTGACCATTCAACATAGTTAAAAGCTTTGTCTAAATCTACAAACGCTACATATGTATTCAAACCTTTTTTTCCAGCATTTTTTCTCATAAGTCTTAAACATAATATGGCTTCCCTAGTTCCTCTACCCTTTCTGTATCCAAACTGATCTTCTTCTACTCTCTCCTCCATTTTACTACGTATTCTCTTACTTACTAGCTAGGATCTTTAATGCACGTGATAGTAAACTTACAGGTAATCTTCACATTTACCTGTTCCTGCTTTTTTAAGGATCATTATCAGTCTGCTTTTCTGAGAATCGATTGGCATTTCTCCTTTCTCAAACATTCTGCAAATTAATTCGTATATATTATTTAAAACTACTTCTCCTGCATTCTTTAATAATTCACTAGCAATTCTATCCACTCCTGCTTCATCTGCTTTCATTTCTTTCAGAGCTTTATCAAATTCTGATCTCAAAATAGGAATTTGTAACTGTTCATCAGTTTGGGATTGTTTACTGTAGAGCTATTCTCCAGTTTTACGATATTGAGCAATGTAAGGCTGTTAGTCATTTTTCAGCTGTTCAACAATTTTAGGCTGTTTGTCAGTTTTATACGGTTCGTTAATTTTGGACTGATCGGTAGTTTTGAGCTGTTTATCTGTTTTAGGCATATCGTAAGTTTTGAGCCGTTGGAAATGTCAAAGCCAATTATCAATTCTGGGCTGTTTGAACGCTCTAGGTCGTTAGTCGATATTTCGTCGTTAGTCAGTTTTGAGCTGTTTATTAATTTGGGGCAATTTGTCGCTTTTAGACTATTAGTATGTTTCAGGCTGCTCGACAGTTTAATATTCATAAGTTTAGAACTGTTTGCTACTTTTCAGCTATTCGTCGGTCTTGCATTTTTGGACTGTCCAAGACCATTCGTTAGTTTTCAACTGTATATCAGTTTTGGGATATTTGTCGATTCTTTTTTTTTTTTTTTTTTTTTTTTTTTTTTCAGTACATATCAGACAACACACAAGTTCGTATGTTGTTGGATATTAGTCAGGTTTTGGCATTTGTTTTAAACTCTATCATATGGTAGACTAACATAAAAGACAATGAAGTAAAGAAACAGGGTATGCTATGCGAATTACTCTATATACTCTGTCATCTGATTTCAACCTCGCAACAAACTATAGTATTTATCTTCAAACAAAAATTTGCATCGTTCGGGTAAAACTGATACGAATAATACCACTGAGGGAAATGGCTGCTTGAAAAGAAATACAGATATCATAATAAGATGTTCGCTCGCAAACCAATAAAACTCATCTCCCCTCTCCCCCGAAAAACACAAATCCCTTTCCGCATTTACAAAACGTTTACAATTTTATACAAATGTTAGAACACAATTAATTAGTTTACATTCACCTAGCAATGATATTCATCACGATACCTAAACGATTAATTCGTTAAAACACACTATCTTCTCTGCTGTACGGTTATTCGTGAAAGTTAAGATACATCATCGATACAGTAAATGATTATGTGATATCGATGACAATTTATCACGAGCAGACGTACTGAGGAAGAATTTGATGTTAATACTATGATGAAAATGCGCTAAACATAAAAAAAGTAAGCTGAAAACACAGCGAGACGAAACAAGAATAAAAAAAAGTTTTTTAATGATTTACTTGTTCAGTTTTCGTGGACTCAGCTTTATCCTGACCTATCAATGACCTCGTCATTGGTATTCGGGATTTAACTTTCAGGGTCGGTGTTGACATATTCAGTGAGTGTCTCTTATTTTTATCACCAGAAGACTGAGACTGAAAAAAAATTCAGTCGAGGAATACATGGCTGGCCTAAAGTTTAAATTAAATATTCGGTGCATACATTAAAACATACGGATTGAGTTAACTGTGCATTTGGAGAATACTTCATCAACTTAATATAATAACAACTTCCTTTCACGCAGTACTATTCTATCTCAAAATATTACAAATAAACACATCTTCGAACAAATAACGAGTTAATAGAAATAAAAATTACGATACTTATACGCATGTAGTCTGAATTAATTTTCGCTCATACTGATTAATTCGTAGCCGAGCAAGCTTCAAAAAATAAGCTACTGCCTTAACCAATTACAATCTGATTTTCAAGTCACCATTAATGACCAAAATACTACTTTTATGAAAGGAAAGTAACGCATGCTTAGATAATTCTGATAATCGTGCATCAAATACCTATAACTGAAATCATGAGCTCTAAAATAGAAGTGGAAATAAAGCCAATTTTAACCAATGTTCAGTCGACAGAGTTCCACACCTACGTAGACTGAATAAAATAAGGAAGTCTGAGCTCCTTTCCTACCAATTTCGAAATAACATGACTTATTCTAACTACAAAACAGTGAATTACAACCTCGAGTAATGAAAATGATCCATTTGTATTGCAGGACGTGAAAACCAAAATGATAACCGGTCAATCATAAGTGAAAATAAATTAAAAATAAGGGAAGAAGCAACAAAACTAAAACAAAATCTCAGGTAGAATGCAAAATGAAAGCCGGCCAACCGATACTGGAAACGATTGGAAGCACACTTACCTCAACAAACGATGCTCGTTTCAATAGCGATTCTCCGCCGGTGGCAGGAGGAGCAGTTCCAGGAATCCTTATATCCTCACGACTTCTCGTCGGCGTTGCTCTTCCGGATACAGACGAACGAGAACTGCGCCATTGTAAAAGAAACGTGACAAAAATTAAAAAGAAACTATACAATTTTTCAGAAATACTAACTACAATCATCGATATCATATCGGTAATTTTGAATTAATTCGAAATTCAGATACAGATTCCGCGGAATTTTCTTCGATATTTGTTTAAGAAGCGGTTTTCAGTAATTTCAAAATGTCTACGCTTTTAGAACTGCCTGCCGTAATTATGCGGCTACGTTAAATTATAAACAAATCCGAAATGTTACTCTTTGATTTAGATGTGGTAGGTCGGTTTTACACCTACTGAAACACAAGTAGAATTAAATGTGTTTTAAAATCGGTCTATTTTCACTAAACTGATGAATTTCTGAAACATTATAACCTACCCAGGCTGCATATAATTTCAATATGTATTTTACCGCAGAATGGAAAATGCCTTGTACAAAACGTCTACGACAGGACGGATCAGACTGATTAAGTCCCAGTGCTTAACTGGTTCATGTAAACGCTAACCACAGTATTTTTTACCTAGTTTAGATTTGAAATGATGGCGAATCAAATCTTACCTGCCAAAACGAGATTTCAAGCCACTCGGCGTTGTTTTTGAAGTAACATCGTCCGTCAGTGTGGCGATTGACAAATCAATCTTGTTACCCGATTCATCTATTAACGACAGTTGGGACACACGAACGAATGTTCCATGGTTTTCTTTACACTGGAGTAACAACGTCAGATTATATTTCATAATTAGAATATAATGCTAATACGAGGAAATGGTATACTTACTTGAAAATACGACTTTCCTTGAACCGTTCCATTATTCTTCCCTTTTGGATCGTCCAGGATAACACCAATCCATTTTCCGGCGGCGAAAGAGGTTGTTCCGATAAAGGCCACTGTCCCTTGCGAATCTTTACCGGTAACCTCTACCCTACTTCCAATTTGTAAAGAATTCATCTGTAAAACCAAATCAACTTGATCACTGAGGCATTGTATAATATTAGCATTATAAATACTTGAAGTGGGATGTTTCAGACAGACTTGAGTCAAATTTCTCAAGGAGCTTTGTTTGAAAACACTGTCAAAATGGGATCAAGATGGAAACTGCTAAAGTGTACGGCTAACAGGAATTCGTTTCATCTAACAGTGGGAGAGGAGCCCGGTTTTTTAGAACAGAATAAAGAATAATGAATCAATTCAAGCATTTCGACACCATATTATCAATGAAAGTACAAAGAAATAGGTTTTAATGTAATACATTACCTAGGCTGCACGTAATTATGCCACTTAGATACTTCAATAAAGACTACCTACATGGTACGGTGGCATTATACTAGTACAGGTAATGACATGACACATTAAAAACTGATTTTTCATGGTATAATTAGGATAAAATTAAACAAACGAGAACAGAAAAGCTTCAAAAACTTTACAGAAAATCTCTCAAAATTGTCCATTATTATTGGAGTTATCCTTATCAGTTTTCGGTTTTGATTTTGAAAGCTTGTTAAGATAAAGCACAGTAAACACAAGTGTGACAATACGCCATTTTGGTTCCAACCGCGCCCGTGGTCGATGCCAAATTGACTGTGACGTGACACAAGTATAATTGACCGCCATTTTGATTCCCAAGTTAGTCCGAGCAAACGAGCATTATTTTCAGACGCAGCAGAGGCTGCAGAGCAACGCACTCGCAGACTTGTACCCGTTCGCGAACGGGAGATCAAGGATGTTCGGATTAGAGCACTAGAGCACCCAAGTGAAGACATAATACGCCATTTTCTATCCAGCTTGTTCCGTGAAATGAAAACCGGCCACACGGTCGTTCCCGCGCAGCCAATCATCTTTTCTCGGAACTGAACTAGATAGGAAATGGCGTATATATGTCAACACTCATCATGTTATAGTGCTTTAGTTCGGAGGTTCGGACTAGTAGGGATCTAGGGAATCAAAATGACGGTCCATTATATCCGTAGAACCTTAGTCAAAAGAAAAACGGCTGAACAGCTGAACTGTGGCTGAACGCTCGGTAATCTAAACACGCGTGACGCATCACGGCCTACGGTCACAGGTCACAGCGTGTCCAAAGTCGCAACAATATGGCGCTCCGGCATGCCCGGGTGGAACAATACTGCCCTCCTGATAACGTGATAACATTGTTGAATGTACGAATGTTGATGTGATGAAAATGATAACGAATAAAACGAAAAAAATATTAACGAGGCCTAAAATTTTATACTTTTTTGTATTATTATTTTTAAATTGTTATTCTTAAACATTGACACATTATTATTTCTATTTTTTTAATATCTATCAATATAAACAGTTTATATTGATTTAACAATTCCCCATGGATGACTTGAAAGTGAAGTTCATGGATTTGATCAGACATCAGGTATGAATAACTAATTTTATAAATCAGTTTCTTTTTAAGCTAATTATTTGAAGACACCTGGGTTAAAGATGACAGTTTTATTATCTTGGTTATTCCAGTTTGTGCCAAATCCCATGTGTGTTTTCCTCTATGAGAAACAACCACCTGCCTACATTGTCATTATTTTTATGAATTCGAAATATTTATCCTCTAAGCTAAAATCTTGTTTCTTTGATAGGGACGTTTACAGCTTCGAGCATACATGCTCGAAGATTTAGAGAGGTTAGAAAAGAAGACACGTGTATTATGTACAAGTCTCAAAATTCTCAACTGAACATAAGCTACTCATTTTGAGAGAACTTTGAAATAAATGTATCAGGTGTTCATCCGTGATATAAAATTATTTCTCTAATTGACTGTCATATTTCCATCAGAAAAATTCCAATAAAATACCAATTATTGACTGTGATCAAGAATGTCAATCGGATTTTAATTCATCTGTAAAGAAACCTTCGGAATCTGAAGCGAGCGGCAATTTGGAAACGAAAATGGATGAGGAAATGAGTTCTGACTTCGATATACTTGATAATGTAGATAGCATCTACTTCACGGATGATTTCAGTCCATCTCGATATGAACTAGAGGTAGTTGTATTTTAATTTCAACACCCCGTAGCACTTAATGAGAAATGAAGGTGCCTTAATATATTAACTTTTTTCAGAAACTAAATGGCAGCATAGAAATGGACATAATTGAAAATAACTTGCATAAATTACAAGCGCAGTTAGCGGTGGTTTCGAAACGAGTATTACACATGATTTTAGAAAACCAATCGTTGTGCCAAAAGGAATTTAACAAGTTAGTTTCGGATATATTGTTATTTTTGTCGCATGTGTGTGAGACGTATAAATTTTTAAGTTCTGTAATCATTCTGAATTCATTCACCGTGTGTTCTAGAATGCAAGAAGTGCAACAATCACTGGCGGAAACGTTGTCGGTGTGTCAGAATGCTCGTTCGAATTTGAATCGTGGACAGAGGTCTTTCACGACTGCTAGTCTTGGTATTTTAAGTAATTATCGAAAACGGAAAACAGTTCAAGATTTGTTGAGGTCGTTGAATACTATTAAAACTTTGGTAATTGATTTTTCTGAATTAGAATGCATGGCTATCGTATTCATTGGTATTGGATCGGAAGGAAATATATAATATGTGAAATGTTAACAGTTACAGACGGAGGCTCGGTTGGTCAAATTATTGACAGACGGAAATTTTTCCGATGCAATATCGTTGCTACTGGAATGCCAACAGGTTGCTTTAGCTTACAAACATTTTCAGTGTGTTGCTGCTTTATCTGGAAAGTTGCAAGACACATTAGTAATGGCTGAAGAACAATTAGATGTCGCGCTGGCCAAAGTAATCCTTAAAACTTTCTTTTCATCATAATTTCTGCAGAATACACCGAATACAAGTTTCAAAATCTCACACATCTCTTCTAGATAGTGTATTTTTCGAGTAACTGTTCGTAACTTGGTTAACAGATCTGCTACGATTTTGATGGAAACGTCTATAGTCGACTTCAAGCGGCGTACTCGCAATTAGGTAAACGAAGAATCGCTATGGATCAACTACACATGCATTATACATCAGCGATTCACTCATCAGCTTTTGATGTCGTCCGTCAATATGCAGTGCAAGAAAATTTGCAAAGCGCCAAAAAACCTTATATTCAATTGTGTCAGGTATTTTGTTGATTACAAATGATCCATTTTTTACTTACAGCCACATTTTTTAGTTTAAATTTTAATTTCAGCAAGTCAAAGACGACGAACTGATTACCTGTTTATTGAAGCTGTGTCAGTCAATGTGGTTTATATTGCGCAGTTACAACCAAGTTGTGCAGTGGCACAATCGAAATCAATGTATAAATTCTGGTACGTGTTAATATATCCATGTTTGGAAGGCTGGTACCAGGAATGAGTACCTCGTTTGCATATCTCAGTTCCAAAAGTATTAATCAACTATTCTAACTGTAATGTTACCTCACCACTTCTTGCTCTCAATTCGTCATTTATAATTTTTGATTTCGCCTCTGTTATTTTTCTTTCAATTGAAGAGAATGATTTCGAGCAAAATATTAACGAGCAGTATATCAAGCAAAAACTGGAATCGGGATTGGGAAAGTTATGGCACGATATTCAAAGTCGAGTCTCGATATTGATAACCAATTCGCACGTAACTGATTTCAAATTCGATGATTTTCTTCAAGTGCTCGCCATTTTACACAAGTATTAAATGGAAATCTAGCCATCGCGCCGGAGTCACGCGTTCTTGTGCTTGATTCTAACGAGAACATGTATTACAGGTTGGTACAAATAGGAGAAGAATTCTGTGGCAGTGACTCCGCCGAAATACAGAGTTCGATTAAAGGCCAAAGCAGACATTACTTCCGCAAATACCATTTATCCAGGCTGGAGGAGCTGCGGTTGTTTCTGGAAAACGAGGCGTGGACTCCCTGTCCGGTGAAGCCAACTTTCAATCTTCTTCATTTGCAAGTCCGTGTTCTCGAAAGCGTCAATTATCTTCGCTCGTATCTGATAATCTGTTCTGATGTTCACTATGTGCTTGCTTGTATTTCGGAACTTGGGCCATGAAAAACATTGCAATTATGGCTCTATTTTTGTGGAATCCTTGTCTTAACGCAAGCTAGGGCTTTATAGTTTTACGTAGGTACAACCGAACAGCCATTTTGATTGTAAAAAGTCTATTCAAAAATCTGTTAGATTTCAGGAACCTATAACTTTTTGAAATCTCGATTGAAATTTTGGTTTCTGCGTTTCAGATACTTCCTAGAAATATTCATTCGTTCGTATGATTCGTACCGAAAATTTCTTGTAAAATACTAATTTGCGAAATAAGAACATTCAAAATTGAATTATTTCTATTAGGTACGTGGTGTCCATTTTCATATAGAATCCAAAATTTCGAAAAAGTTGAAAGTTCTTTATGACAGAATCTTGAACTGACATTCTACAATCAAAATGGCGGACCGAGTGTACCCATTTGTGAAGCAGTATTTTGGCGACTGTGGTTCATGAAAATCGTGTGATGGCGGAGTCCAATCATTCAGACAGTTTATCTTTCGTACTGGAAAAGATTGTCAGATATCAGCATTTCATTTAGATTATCAAACGATATTGAGTTTTTCGGATGGAATTCCAAATTTATTCAACCTGCAATCACGCTTGCGTAAAACATTTTTAGGAGTTCAAAAATTTGCGCAGTGTCGTTCAGAATGCTGCGAACGAAGGTCATAAACGATCAGATTCTACAGACCGTGCATCGACTAACAGCAGCGGTTATTTCAGTAAATTTTCAGAAACTGGTACTCCCTTTGATATATACTCAGAGTTAGATGCTTCACAGTTGGACGAAGATATCTTATTAGCTGATGTAAGTCCGAGAAGTTCAGTACACAATTATTTTGAATTACTTCGCTGTAAAACTATCCGTGTACGGGCTCAGGCCAACGTACACTGAATTTGCTTTCCATTCGTTTTCTAATTGAATAATTTTTCTCAAGGACGATAATCCTGCTTATTGTAGCGAAGACAGCGATGAAGAAGAGAGTATTATGAAAAATAAGAAGTTCAATCAACATTCCCATTTCAACAGGTATGTGTTGATAATTGAAACTCCCGACTGAAAATATAAAGTTGGACTTTCTATTGAAACGACGGTTCCAATTTCTGACTACGTTCGCAGTAAGCCGAAGAAACATTCCATTTTATTAACCAACACTACGTTGACCGTGCTTCGACACTGTGGTCGCTATCTGCAAATGAGTCGTTTACTACGCACCATCACTTCGGACGTTCTGCTCTGTCTCAGACAACTATTTCAGTATTATTTGTACGCGGTGTGCACGTTCTTCACTGCCAATCTGCAAGTATGCGTCAACGTAATCGATTCCTTATAAACCGTTGGAAAATTATATATCCAATTATTCTTCGATTCCCTCTTGTTCACTATCTGCATACACGTGTTTTCAGGTAACATCACATAGTAGTATTTTGTACTCGATACAGAAATTAACAGCAGTGCTGAAAAGAATAGAAGATAATTTGATACGCGATGATGAGAGCACCGAAAATAATAACAAGGTAGAGAAGATTGTGAATATTGGATTTATATGACTTTGAAATCAGTCGAGTATCATGTATCGTTTTAAATGTTAAAGGTACTAGCGCCTTCGATATCACCGACGGTTGACTTGATGAACCCCGAAACGTTATACGGATTGAGTGAACGAATCGTGGGCGTGGAATCACTCATCTTTCTCGCAGAGCAGTACAACTTTCTTCGCGATTATCTGAAGCACTTGATTAACGAGGAAAATGATATGCATTCCTTGGAATTATTCTTTTCGCAGGTAGGAATATAGGTTAGTCACCGTACGTATTTTAAGAAACTGAAGTTCAGTTGAAAATGAATACGCTAGTGTGTTTCCATAGGAGGTGTCGATAGCGATAGAAGTAAGGAAACCTGTGTACGAATGTGTTGCCAGACAAGTTATTGACTTCAAACATATTCTAAACCTGATGTCCAAAGTGAACTGGGAGGTTAAAGATGTCATGTGTCAGCACAGTCAATACGTCGATATATTATTCAGAGTAAGAACTTTTCATCGGTTTCTTTTTTCGTTAATTATTTGTACATTCCGTGAAGGAAAAAGTTATTCAGTTACGCGGTTCCTCTGATGCAGGACCTTCAAGTTTTTGTGATGAGACTGGAGGCAGTCAGTTTAATTGTGCCGATTTCGTCAGATGTGGTCAGCTGCTTATGGCAGTCGCTTGCCGAAGTATTGGCTGAGATTTTTGTAGAAGGGTAATTTGTTAGTTTTACCTTCGATATTTTGATTTAAATGATTTACCCTTAATTATGTTGTAGCGGGGTTTCTGAGGACTAACCCTATCGAGGAGGGAAAAAGGGGGGAGGAATTCCCCAGGCCCGGACTTTCAGGGGGCTCGACATTTTTGAAAGGCCTGAATTTCAACGCGTACGGCTATATCATACTGTACATCAAATCAGCAATCACTCCTTACACCATGAAAGAAACCTCTTATCCCGTAGCTTATAATTCTTTCCTATCTCATAAAAGAACAAAATAAACTGGAAGGAGAGGGTGCCGGGGAAATTCCCCCCAGGCCCTCTTTTTCTCTCTACGGGGCTGCTGAGGAAGGCCATAAATGAAAAATTCTGTAGTGTCTAAAGTGGAAACTAGCATCATGTTAACTCAAACGCCACATAAAACTCAAACTTATCTCCCCGAAAGTGCACCACTTGCTACTAAATAGGTGTTCAATCGAGGGTCTAGAAATTTTCTACAGCACCAGACGAGTCTTTTTCTTTCAAACCAGCGATTCTCTTTCATCAGAAGATGATAATTTGAGAATTCAGACAATTGAATTAAGATAGCTTTGGAGTGAATTTAATAATAAATAGGGTAATACCAGAGAATTTTGGGGAGGTGAATTCCGTATCTTCATGACTTCTCCTCTGCGTGTCATATGACGAAAATACTCCCGATTCCCCCATAACGTGTATTTGAATTGCATTTTTTACTATCGCCAGTTCACGAATTTCAGATTTTCTAACGCAAAAAAATGTTCTAACGGTGGTCGAGCTTTAATGCAACTTGATTTCACACAACTGATGTCCAAGTTGGAAGTATTATCATCCATAAAGCCTATACCAAAACGTGAATATGTAGAGAACTATGTTAAAGCGTACTATTTGCCGGAGACAACTTTGCAGAATTGGATTCAGAACCATACTGTAAGTTAATTTGTGGTACCTTACACTAAAAAAATACTTTCGGTGTCTATTAAATCTGTGTTGTTGATTTAAATAATTCATTTCAGGAATACACTCCCAAACAGCTCCAATCTCTGGTGAATTGTACTTTGTACAATAATAAAAAAGCTCGTCAAAGACTTACAACTCTTATTGAAGAGATGGATCGACGATGATAAACAATTATATGTAGGTACAGTAGACTCCTGATTATCCGCCTAGCAAAGAGCGGTTAATCCGAAATCTTCCTAAAATCAGAACTGTAGACCTTAGCACAGCGTTTGCTGATGATGAAGAACTGGTAGAAGCGTTAGTGCATTACATATAGGTTACACGATGATTTTTCAGTGCTGGAAAAGTCACTGGTGTTTATAAATAAAGAACAATAGTCGGCGATTACTGCTTAAGATATTATGAAATTCAGAAAGCAAAGAAACTATGCTGCTGAAGAGCGGCTTATCATGAAGAAGCAAACATGCTGCTGAAGAACGGCTTATCATGAAGAAGCAAACAAGAATTACAAATTATTACTTTTTTGAGTTTTTTTCTTTTACAGTATTGTCTTTTCTCCTCTCCACTGACCTAAGAAGCCAAAATTGCCCATTTTTTCAAATATTGAAGTTTTTTTTTCTTTCTTTTTTTTGTATAAAATAACTTACCACCTAATGTACCTCATTCAATAAAAATTGTTTTCCCCGTTTCTCAATGTGTTTTTGATCAAAATTACATATTTTCGGGTCATGTCCCATTTTTGTTATCCGTCCCACCTTCTGCCCCAATTAGGGCGGATAATTGAGAGTCTGCTGTATCAAAGTTCTCGTTTTTGTAAAATTAGATACGTATAAACTGTGGAAAAATTTTCCCGGTTTTACCTGATTGGTTCTTTTTTACGATCTGTGATCGAGTGCATATTATGTATAAGTAGTTAATATTCTACATTTGTATTACATTATTTATTGAAGTACGAACTGAAGTAAGTGTTGAAACTTTCCTTTTGTATGTTTTAGAACACTCGTTCAACTCTTTGACTCAGCAAAAAGCTCATTCATGTGAGCTCATTCAGCTGTAATTAGAATGATTCATGGAATTATGGTTATTAATGACAATTTGGCTCTTTACGGCTCGAGAAATGAAACTTCTTCAATAGAAGTTTGCAGACTTGCAATTTTTTTCGATATTTAATATCATCCCAAGAAATTAAGTTCATGATCTACATCCAGAGACGTCGCAAAGGCAATCTTTTGGGAGGGGCAACTTGAAACATGACAACTGACAGATTGAATTTAGCCAACATTGTGTTACAACCCCCCCCCCCACACACACACACACACAAAAAAAAGAAAACTCAGTTTTTAATTTGTCCAACGGAGTCTGGTTAAATTGTCTACTCTAGCCCAGAAAAACATTTTTTGAGAGGTCGCGGGGGGGGGGGGGCAAACTGTTTACACTAGATAGAACTCCCCAATTAGAGAAGACTGGGAAGTATAGGGATACAGGGATGGTAATTTAAAAATTACAAAATTAGGACCAAAAACAAGGACCCGAATGAATTTCCAAAGAAGGAGCTACTTCTGAAACCCGATGACAGTACTCTGACGGTAGGACTCTATAGTTTCACCTGGGTATACTAAGCCGCCATTTTGGTTCATACTGCGCCCGTGGATGCCGAATCCCACTATGCGGAGCGTACCGCGTAGTCAATTCGGCATCGACGGGCGCAGTATGAACCAAAATGGTGGCTTAGTATACCCAGGTGAAACTATAGAGCCCTACTGACGGGCGTGATCTCGAGGTTACCATCCATAAGCATGCTTGGGCGTAGTGGTGGGCGATGCATCGATACACAATTTCCAAAGTATCGAAAACATCGATGTATTTTAAAACATGTGTTATTGCAGGTAGAGGTGGGCCATGTATCGATGTATCGCTCGATACATCGATATATTTTTCAAAAAGAAGGTGTATCGATGCATCGATACACAATTTCCAAAGTATCGAAAACATCGATGTATAAATGTATCGATATTCGATACTGCCCATCACTACTTGGGCGTCGTTCACAGGGTTTTTTGTGAACGAGGAACGGAATGGGAACGACTTCATGTCGGAAATGAATGGAACGTAAACGTGAACGAGTTGTTTTCAAAGTGAACAAGAACGGAACGAGTTTAAGTCGTTCATGAACGACGTCCTTAGACCATACAGTCAGACCGTTGGATAAAGTTACGTTTGTCACTCGTGGAAAAGTGAGCCAGTGAGCCAACACACTGCTCTCTGTACCCACTTGTAACGAAAATAACTATTATCTTACAAGAGCCACAGCTGCGTGCTCGACTGCTCGATAGGCGTCGGTATCAGTAAAGCACCTATAAAAAGGGAGTATGCGCATACGCCATATTGTTTGCAAAAGCGCCCGTCAATGCCGAAAAATTGACTGCACGGTACGCAACGCATAGTCGGATTGGGCCTTGGGCATCGACGGACACTTTTGCAAACAATATGGCGTATGCGCATACTTGGTTTTTATAGGTGCTCTAGTATCAGATGATAGAAAAACAACTAAAACTACTACATTCAGCGCATACGTCTGTGCTATAGTACACTGGAATTTCCAGTGTACTATGGTGGCGTATATCGAAGCGGCAAACCAAGGACAAGGGAATGCCCTGCATCGAGTAAGCAGGGTACCTGGTAATTTCACACGGGTTTTATAAAAGACCGCCATTTTCTTGCGAGTTCGATCTGCGAAAGTGGAGCGCTATTATCTAATCGTAGATACAAAAAATACCCATCTATCGATGTGTATTGCGGGTAGCTAGTTATGTTTGGACTTTAGTGGATCGCTTGATTATCTATTTATTTTATATGCTCTATGAGCGGATGGATTATATTTATCCTTCGTTCCTCCGACCCTCCACCCGCACAACATGCTACTACACTCTTCGAGTCTTCGACTCTTTCCTTTAGCTCCTTCTGGTACTGGTAATCGGAATGTAAATTGCGAAAATCTTCAAATATCAAGTTATTTTGTCCGTTGGTTGTGACTGAATTGTGATTTGTACACTTTCTTTCAACTTATGAAATGAATTGCCGATATTGATGCATACAATGTCGGACAATAATTGTGATTCTTCTAACGACTCTACCACTAGAACTTCAAGTTTCATTTGTGGCGTTGTCGAAGGTATGTTACAGCGACTTATCAGTTTATTCCGTCTAAATACTAATATAGTTTAAGCTGCACTGTTTTATACGACCATGCACCTCCTAATCAACCTTTCATTGACGTCCGTTTGGTGGACATGACATATTGTGACCGCCTCTGTGCCTTCAATCTTGAACTTCATGGATTGAATACGACGTGTCCTGATTCTGTGAGAATTATAAAAAGGTGTAATTGGCTAAGCAATAGATCCTAATGTAGTTTCACCATATCGTTTATACTCAGTCTAATATTGAGTATTTTCCAGGTTTCTACGGCAGACCATGGACAACGGAACAGAGAAAAGATTTATTCCAAAAGTATATTCAATTTTCTATTTGCCTATGACTTATCTAAATATCTCAATTGGGCGAATACATTTTTGTTTATTGTGTATTTAGGTTGAAGAAATGGGGCATGAATTCGTACCTGTATGCCCCGAAAGATGACTACAAACATCGGGCGTATTGGAGGGATCTTTACACTGTCGAGGAAGCTGAGCACTTGACTGGTTTAATTACGTCTGCTAGAGAGAATGGTGTCATGTTCTACTATGCATTGTCTCCTGGCTTAGACATCACTTATTCTAATCCGAAAGATATCGCTGCGTTGAAACGCAAGTTAGAACAAGTTTCGCAGTTTGGCTGTTCAGCGTTTGCTCTTTTATTCGATGACATTGAACCCGAGATGTCGGAAGCTGATAAAGAAGTATTTCAATCATTTGCCCATGCTCAAGTACGTAAAACGGAAACTTATCAGCGATTTATATGATGTACACGTATTCGATCTGATGTTCGTATGTTGTGTTTGTTTTGTAGGTTTCCGTCACTAACGAAATTTTCCAACATCTAAACCAGCCTAAGTTTCTTGTCTGCCCCACTCAGTATTGTTCCGCGAGAGCAACTCCTAATGTCCGAAACTCCGAGTATTTAAACACGTTAGGATCTAAGTTAGCTCCCGAAGTTGACATCATGTGGACAGGTAGAGTTTTTTTTTTTTTTAAATTTCATATCGGTTGTTAATCTACCAATGTGCTATCATTCATTTGTATGTGTTTCGTAGGTGACAAAGTAATATCCCGATTAGTTACAAAAGAAAGCATAGAAGAAATTACCGAAGTGCTGAAAAGACCGCCAGTTATTTGGGACAATATTCATGCTAACGACTATGATCAAAAACGGATATTTCTCGGACCTTATCAAGGTCGTTCTCCCGAAATAATTAGAAAACTGAGAGGTGTTCTCACGAATCCGAATTGCGAATATGGGGCCAATTTCATAGCTATTCATACGTTAGCGCAGTGGAGTAGATGTAGTTCTGGTGGTACTCCGGATTTGGTTTTGAGTGAGTGTTTTTCAGCTCCTAAAAATCCGTAATCAGACGTGGTATACTGTTCGACTAATGAAATTCATTGATTATAGATGAAAGCGTGTCTGCAGATATCAAATTAGAAACTGAAACCGAAGACGGTATTTCGGAGGATATACCTCCAACTCTGCCAGAAAATGTCTACCATCCTCGAAGAGCTCTGAAAAATGCTATTCTGGATTGGTTACCTGAATTCAAACGCTACAAGCAAGCATGGGGTCCAATTTCAAAGCCGCAGCCCGTTGTTACAATGGCGATTCCAATACCGGTGCCTATTATTCCGTCCATTAACACTTGCATGAGTTTAACCACAACCACGCAAGCTACCACTACCGTTTGTTCGCCTGTAGTCGTTCCTTCAATTACGAGTAGTACCGGAACTATGTCGGTGCCGAGTATCGCCAACACCGAAAATGGCAACCAGTTGCAAGCATTAGCTGATGCTTGTAACACGGTTAGTATTACTTGTGTAGTTCATTACTTCGTAAAGTATTTTTATTAATACAGAAACACTGTCGCGTTTTTATTTCTAGATTACTTGTAATTCGAGTTTATTGCAACCAGTTTCGGCAACACCTGTCATCTTGAATTCATTGGCATCAGAAGTGAAAGTTATAAGCGAGCCGATGGAATGCAACGTTACACCGGTTGACTCTCCACAGCACATAAAGCCGATAAATTCCGTAGATGTTCCTATGGGGGATAATTGTAATAATACTGATTCTCAGGTAAATTTCTATTCTTGGTGTTTGATGTCTTAGAAGTACTGTATCTGTAAAATTTGCTCTGCGTGTTACAGAATAATAATTCATCCATGCAAGTAGAAACCCCTAGTCCGAGTAACACAATGGTGGTAGATTCCACTCAAAATGACGTTTCCTGTGAACGGTAATACAGTTTATTGAAGTGCTCTCTAAACTCTGAAACTATGGAAGTCATGTTTAATTTACTCACTGTACAATGTTTTGCTTTAAGGGATGCAGCTAAAGAACTACACTACGAAGACTTATCCTTATTGTGTGATTTATTCTATTTACCTTTCGAACACGGCGCCCAAGGTTTACAGATTCTGCAGGAGTTCAACTGGTTGAAAAGCAATGCTCACTTAGTCGCGTTATCGAATCTGAGGAAGCATACACGGGCTACGTCCGGGGAAGATTCACCAGAGGTTAATGCCGCCGTAGCGCGCTTTGTTGGGATTATTTGAGCAGCATTTCAATATATTTTATTTTCAGGTCCAAGAATGGAGAGAACGAGCTCGAAAACTTGATGAAATATGCACTACTGTTAATCGTTTACACGAGCGATTAACATATGCAAATAACCGCGAATTGTTGTATGATTTGTATCCTTATGTATGGGATATGCGGGGTGTCATATCCCTGCTAAATTCATACGTGAAATGGTTAGGTGGGTGTCGTGTATCTGTAAGTACGTATTTGAATTTTATTCACGATTAACAAAATTATTAATTAGATCTATTTGTTAAGTTCGTTGAATTTTACGGGATCAGATATGAAAAGTCACGGTTATCGTGGCGGCTTCTTCGTGAAAAGCGAACGCTTTTTTGGTAAATTAATGGCCGCATTTTAACCACCTAGTGAGAACATAGGCAAGACTAGGGTTAATATTTATCAATTAATTAATTTATTGCCGAATTTAACGCATTTTTGAAGAAAGTGAGCATGCGATATGAAAATCCAATGGTAGTGAATGCTGTGCAACAACTGTTTTCCTGTTCTTTAGCATACTCTGTCTTTCAGTTTTCTGGGCGATTGCACAAATTTTTCGTAATAATGTGAAATTTTAGAAACCATCATCATCGTGATGCGCCAAGTTCTGTTGTGTTGTCAGGTGTAACAATATTTAGGTCTTGTGAGGTTGAATTGCTTTGTTCTAGAATGTATATCGAAGTTTCATTGTTGAGGCCTACTTTGTACTTCCACAAGTATGGCGAAAGGCAAAATTATCTTGAATTTATCTACGAAAACAAAAATAAACTGTGATATGCTCACAAGGGCGGCGAGTGTAATCAAGAAATTAACCCAGCAGATGTGATTGTCTGTAACTGCTTGGACGTACTGAAGCTACATACTTTGTGGAGGAAGGGGAGAAGAAAAGTAATATAACAAAATTGTCGTCAGTTTTGTCGATTGAAAACGCTTTGAGATGTACGAATACAATCAAAGGCCCTCTTGGTTCATCAGTATGTCTGTTAACGAAAATTATGGACAGACCCCGTCCCCCCTTAGTTTCTTTCTGTAATGCCACATCTGTACTCGTACCTATGTTGTACCGTATGCCAGCGATACTTTTTTGCGGAAATCACTTGCTTGTTGCTGTTACGTGTAGGATTGTAGGATTGGAAAATACTCAAGCACGAAATCTTTTCCAATAATATTTTGGAGCCTTCTCTCAAGCACACTGTTTAAATCAGAATTTTCTAATTAAGTTACACAGACACACTGGTAGTAAAAATGAAAAACGCCTACTTAAATATTTCCGAATGTCCTTGGTCGTAGAATTCTTTCTTTCTTTTTTTTTGTTTATTTAATGTAACTTATTGCCTTTCGGCTATGTACATTCTTAATACTTTTAAGTTTTAATACTATTTACATTACAATTCTTTTAAAATGCTGGCGCTTGCTAAAAATCTTGGTTCAAAAATATTCTCTAACCTGCTGAGTAGGGACCTGGAGCCGGCGTTCCCGATCCGACCCTTTTCCAGGAGGGCCGCCAGAGCCTAGAAATATTTGCTGGAGTCGAAGCCCGGAAAAAATTATTTGTTGGAGCCAGAGCCTGTAAAATATTATATTACTGAACTCGGCCAATTTAGGAATTTTACTGGAGTGGGAACCCAAGTTTCTGGCTCCCGCTTATTCTTTTGATTAGGTTCTAAAGAAATTTGTGGCATTCTTCCTAAAGGGTAATCAAGTATGCTTTTCGATATCACTGATTGTTCCCGCGTAAAGCAAATTTATTAAGTGATTTGCAGAATGCTCATTGTGCTGATCAGTGTTCGGACCCAACGCTGAATCAAACGATTGAAGTTGTGTGGACTTATTTTTACAAAACTTGTGGTGGGTTGCTGTTTTGAAGATTTGAAGTGCTTCATGGAGCCTAGTGTTGGTGTGTTGGTGGGAATGCAAAAAAGCACATAAACTTATTTAGGTTTTATATTTACCTTTTAAAGATATTTTGACAATTATTGTTGACTTCATCTTTCATCGTTCTGTTTGACGTTTTCATGTCTTTACTTTGGCATGCAAAGTGGAAAATCGTTACTTTCTCGCGGGACGTTTCACGCGTTACATTTGAGGAGGAATGAAATAATAATGTCCATGGAAATTTATTTTCACGTTTTCTTGTCTTTACTTTGGCACATTCCAACCGTGGGTATAACACAAACGGGAAAAACGTTTCATGTGAGGAGGAACGAAAAGGAATTATAATTTCTAGGGAAATCATTTTGACATTTTCATGTCTTTACTTTGGCATACAACGAGGAAACGCGTTACTTTGGAGCGTGTAAAAAGAGCATTATGATAAATAATTTATTATTATTATTATTATTATAAAACTACTGACTGACTAACTGACTGACTCAACCCTTCATTTGCCTGCGAGTACCATACTCCTTGTAGGTATCAGCCTGTATTCCCATGCGAGCATGACGTTCCTTGTACCAGCCTATGGGTACTACGCTCTGCAAGTGCATCATCTTGCAGACGAGTCTGCAACCACGGGCGAGCATTTTCATGTCTGCTTCGCGGACTGCGCCGACATGAGAATGTCCTCGTGCAGCGAATGTAGCGTTCAAAAAATCTGGAGCGCAACATGCACTGCAGAGCGTAGCGGACGACGACATTCTCACGTCGTCGCAGTCCACGAAGCAGACATGAGAATGCTCTTCCTTGGTTACAGACTCGTCTGCAAGATGATGCACTAGCAGAGCGTAGTGTTCACAGGCTGGTACAAGGAACGTGATGCTCGCATGGGAATACAGGCTGATACAAGGAGTGTGGTACTCGTAGGCGAATGAAGTGTTGAGTCAGTCAGTTTTAGCAGATTCCTTCCCTAATTTCAATTTTTTTTTTGGTTATGTATGCTTTTATGTGACGTGTTAGGGCTAAATGTTCATTGAGGTACTTAAGCAAAACCCGAATTCTGGGATCCTTTCTTACTCAGTGTGTTTCACTTTAAATCTATCTTTACATTCAAGTAAGCTCCAGCAACACATCCAAGCTGAAAAATACTGATAACTGTGTAAGTGGTGAGGATGACGAATAAATCAAAACAAAATACCTTCATTGAGGATTATTTCCATCCATCTTATGAAATAATTATAAACTTATAAAGTTGCACTTTTAAGAATTAAAAAATTTAGGATTTAGAAATCTTTCCTCAGGCCAAAGTGAGCTAAGGTTTCTTGTATGCGATTTTTTTAGAAATTCGTACCTCCTAAGAATGCGTTTATATCATCTTCCCATCTTCTTGGCTGGCGACCTTTTTTCCTTTTTTTGTGAGAAGTGTACCCGAAAGTAGTCATCTTAAACCTTGCTACAAAACCCGCCCATCTCTATTTTTGTCTTCTTACGTATCTTACTACGTCCAGATTGTTTGCAAGTTTTTGTTTCAAGATCTCCGTTCCTATGCAGTATTTTTCCTTTATTTTCGACATTGACCGTTCTATTGAATTTTGCGTTATTCTCAGCTTGTTTATAATTTTAGAAGTCAGTTTCCAAGTCTGACATCCATACGTCAATGTAGGTACTATACATGCGTTAAATATTTGGCTTTTGTGCAAATTGTTGAAGGGGCTCCTAAATATTCTTTTGCGTGTCCAGTATTTGGACCACATTTTTGTAATTCTAATTTCTACTTCTTTTTCTTTATTATTGTCGAACGTTATTTGTTGTCCTAGATATGTTGCCTATGGTACTATTTCTATTTTTTCTCCGTTTAGTTCTATTGGTTTTGTAACTGGACTTTAGGTTAGAATTTTTGTTTTGTTAATATTCATTCGTAGCTCCGATTCAGTACCTTTGTGCATGGGCGTAGCCAGCGAGGGGCTAGGGGGCAATTGCTCCCCCCTGGATTTAAAAAAAAAAATGATGTTCCAGTGCTCACAAGATTATTTTCGAATATTTAAAGCCAACTGAATAAAATTCGCAGAAAATAGGATGTGCGTAGAGGCCTCGATGCTAAATAACGAAAATGTGTGACTGGTGCCACACTGATAGCAAAACAGCGACTTGCATCTGCATAAATTCTACCTTTTTGCCCCCTTCTGGAAAAAGTTCTAGCTACGCCCATGCCTTTGTGGCTTAATTCCTTTATCATCTCTCTCAGTTCTTTTTCTGAGCTAGCAAGAAGGATTACATCATCAGCGAACCTTAAGTTAGAAATCTTTTCCCCATTGATGTTTATGCCTTTTTCTTCCCATTTGACGTTTCTAAATATTTCTTCCAGATCACAGTTGAATAATACTGGTGATAGCGAGTCCCCTCGTCTGACTGCTCTTTTAACGTCGAAATACTTCCTTTCAATATCTGTGATTATTCTTGATCTTAAACCTGAATACATATTATCATAAATCACTGTTGTAAAATTTTATGGGATTCCTTGATTTTTCAATGCTTTTAACATGAAGTTATGTCGCAGGGAGTCAAATGCTGTGTCATAGTCTATAAGGTCTATTTAGTATTCCTGGCATTTTCCTATGGACTGATTTATCGTGTGTAGGTGATCTGTGGAGAACGACTTTCTGCAGCCTGCTTGCTCCATTGATTGTTGGAAATTGAGTATAAACTGTATTCTCCTCTCTATGAGCTTAGAAAATATTTTCGAAATAGTTGAGCCCAGAGTAATGGGCCTTAATTTTCTATTTTATGACGATCCCCTTTTTTAAACAGAATTATAATATTCGCGTCCCTCCATAAATGTTACATAAATGAATAATTTGGGGCAGTGTCAAAAAAGAAATTGTTCAACATACTTCCATTTCTAGTCATTCATAGTTTCCAGGCAACTATAGAGTTTGGAAACAGCCACGTTGCAGGTTGTCGCGTTGATTCAAATTTTAGTTGTAGAAGTGAATGCTTTCCGTCCCCCTATTTGTCATCCCTTTCAATATTTACTGATTTTATTTACTCATGTTTTTAAATATTCTGTTGCTGCTCGACTTCGTTTGAAATGTACTTATTTGTTTCATGCTTAAACAGTTGAAGACCTCAATTCCAAAAAGTGCTTAGTCCAAAACGGCTGTTTCCCTAACATGGAATCAAACCGTGACTAATAGCTCTTGAAAACCAGTCCCGAACACTCGAGATCTTTGAATGCATATAAAGTCATAGATTAGGTACTTTTCATGATGTATTCTACCTTTGACCAACAGAAGTCGCTAAAATCGCATTTTCAATTAAAATGGACAACACTTTTTGAAATTGAGTTCTTCAGTTGATTGTAATATCATCGATATTTCGGTTTGTTATGTTAGAAGTTTAATTTACGATGTAATTTGTTTGTTTTTCAGCCAATGGTAATTTCTCCCAGTCGATCGGCAATTTCACGATGGGCAATTACACGTGTAAGATGAAATTATTTACTTGTATGCGATTGGGTGGGAACTAATCTTATAGGAAGAATTATTATAAATATCAGGGACTGTAAGCCAGTCGATAGCTTTTAGCCATTAGCCAGGTCTTTTCCCAAAAATTCTAGCTTAGTAAATCGATGAATACTCAATGGTAGTTAGCGATTAGCAAAGCCGATAGCCGATTCTTTTCGGCTGTTTTTCTTTTTTGTATTTTGTTTCCCATTTTTCCTCTGCAGATTTCTACATCCAATTTTGTGTTATCATTCTTTGTTGTCTCGGCTTTTAGTGTCGCCATTTTCCCGTTCTTTCCTTGTCTTTATTCTCTTTCTACAAACGCCTGCTGTGTTATTGGGATTTAAACCGCACTAGAGTGCGCAGCAGAATTACCTGCGCGGGTGTTCGCGGGTGAAAGTGAGTGAGTGATCATGTGTACTTTCAAACAGAAACATTGCTATCTTCAGCAGGGTAAAAAACCGAGTAAAAATTATTCTGCCAGTAGAACTGATTATAATTTAATTTTTTGGTGATGATGCAGTTGAATTTAGGACAAATTTTCTTTGAAAGTGAATTTCCAATCGACTTAATGATAGTTGAAGTTTGCTACACGCTTACGGTAAATCATGCGTGATCACTCACACATGTGTAAGGCTGCCAACACTTGAAACTGTAAGTTTAAATCCCAATTATCGTTGGCAACATTTCATTTCAAAATAACAATCGCCCCTCCCTACTCCTAGTACCAGGTGAATTGGCTCATAGCCGTTAGCTTTTAGCTGTTAGCTGCTATCGGATGTGAAATTAACTTTTCAGCTAAGGTCATGTAGCTTTAGTCGATAGCTTAGCTTTTTCAATTGGCTTGCAGTCCCTGATAAATATCGATAAAAAGAATTATTATAGATGTTGTTTCTAGCCTCTTATGGTATTCTTGAATTAAAAGGTGCTTTAATGTGCCCGTATGAAGCTGTACTCAGAATTTTCCTCAAGAACCTTCTGTGCGTGATGATTAATATTCACTCGTGATTTTGCAGGGTTCTCTAAAGGATGGAAAGAAAGTTTTATGAGCGGCGATCAAGAACCTTGGGTATTCAGAGGTGGATTGACGGCTGATTTACAGGTATAAACGGATATCTCTTCTAATCTAGTTGGTCGGTGCCATAAATACTGTACCGGCATCGCACTTCCCTGTAGTTAATTAACAGAAGAGAAGAGGCGTGGCCGTGCCATAAGATGAAATTGTAGATGACTTGGTCGATTGGGGGCCCTTCTGGAGTCAGACTTGATTAGTTCTTTGGATTATTTAGAATCAGGAAAATTCTAATCGAAAAATTTATTGAGTTATATTTTGTATCTTGGACGTTTCTGGACCGTTAACTTTCATTGAGAGACATTACCTTGACACCCTGAATATAGACTAATATTTCGCGATGTCTGTAACACTTTTTAGTCATGTCCAAAGATCGCGTTAGTTTAAGATTCCGTCAACTGCTGTCATAGTTTCACATTATTTTATGTTAAAGGTGTTTTTTCAGATTTTTTAAATTTGTAAAGGCAATGATACGAACTCCCGAACTGAATAATTGTTTGAGGTAACGTTAAGTTTACATTCGAACGTAACAGGATTCGATGAAAAATCGCAGTTTTGGTGAAAAAGTGATACGAAATACAATGTGCATGTTTGATTTCATGTTTGCATTTGTGTTTTTCATTTATCACATTGCTATAAAGATTTTTATTTAAAAATCTACCCAATATCTTATTTTACGAAGTAGCTGTTGACATTCCGCAACCAAATTTTAGTAATTTACTTTGAATGATGTACGTCGATTTATCAGCTTCGGCTGAATTGGGGTGACAAAATCGCGCTTAAAACCGTGCTTTACGGCTGGCAAACGTTACGCATTTTAATGCTACTTTTTTATATCTGAGGACGTTGACAGTTGAAGTAGTGAAATGAGATATTGTTATTGTGTATACAGCAGGCATCAGAATCAAGTTGACCAGCTGTGGAGATTCCTAAATTGAGATTTTATCTTTACGGCGTGCTTGTTGATCCTGCTGTATCAAGCGCTGCGCGTAATATTACACTTATATTTTGATTTGTGCATTGGTATCAATCGGGTTCGAATTTCTAACGTCAGCGCTTTGCTAGCTCGGTTGATACGCGAAACGGAAACAGATTGTTGAACTGGACAGTCTCCTTGTGATCTTCGTGGAATTTGGCGCCATTCGACCTGAATATCTAACTGCAGAAAGCTGTTCGTCGGAAATTCGGCCCCGTGGTTTATTTTAATTCGAAAGCACGTTGTATTTTGTATCGCGAATCAGTTTCCGAAATTACGCTCAATCTGAATGAACGAACGTTTTTACCAATCGAATCCTGTGCGGCGGTCTATGTCTTATGTAATTCGGTGACTAATATGTGCATGACTGATTGTGTCTCTGCCCCAAACGCTGTGCGACGGTATCTAATAAGCGACATTCTCGCTGCTGTTTCTGTTCCAGAGATTAATTCCAGTTGATTCTGGCTCCGATTTATTTGTGTACAAAGCTCCGGAAGTGCCGAGTAATAAATTACACACGATTAGGCCTTATTTGTTGGAAGATGAACAGGCTGTTTACAATGTTTGTCGCAAAACGTGCTTAGACGGGTCAGACGGAACGGAAATATTTTCCGAATATCCTAATTTGGCGCCGGAAAGGTACGGTTTGTCTATCGTAATTCAATGTGTCGTAATGTTAGTATTGGCTTTCCGGCGCTCCGGATTACGCTGTTGCCGCAGCTGATAAACACCGGCGAGGGGAAACTGAAAGCATTCGAAAGTATCGAAATGCCGATGCGCTGCTAACAAAATGACGAGTCCAGTACTCCAGGATCAACGTCAACGCTGTAAAATGAACCACTGCGTATTTTCTGTTTTCAGGGGTGGTAGTTCAATGACCTGTCCTAAGGACTTAATTTATCACCTTGTAGTGTACAAAAAAGTTCAGTTCGTCGTTAGAATTACCATGATCAGACCTAGAAATTGCGCGAGTAATACCGGAGTTGAGCTCTGTATTCAACTTCCTTTTTTAGATCGAAAAAGCAAATCCGTGTAAACGACCAGTTGAGCCAACATATCGAAAATCGAACTGGTTCGAACTTTTTTGTATACTCGCAAGTGTCGATGATAAAAATCAAAATTACTTTATGCCGGTTCGGTAAGTGAAGAAGTGTACATGCGTATCCTTCTTCGTTAGATTGTACGGAATCTCGGTGGTACTTCAGGAATGTGGCGTGGCTGTACAACGAAATTCGGAATATGCGAAACAAGCTGATCGGAATTCAGCGTTGTTTCTGATTTCTGCTCGTCAGTCACGGGCATTCACTGAATTGTCACGACTGTGCTTTTCATCGTGTTTAATGGGGTTTTTTTGACATTTTGATAACTGGCGCGTAAGCTGTGCGCGGGCGCGAATGCTGCATGCGATGCTGCGCGAAACTCGAATTAACACTCGTCTGAATCAATTTCGTTGTATATATAACAAAGGCCTAAGCTTTCGTTAGCTCGCATTCGGAATCGAGAAGAGTGTGGTGGACGATTGTTAATTCGTGCGGAATGCTCGCCAGAATTAGCTCTGGCGGGCGAGTGTATCTGTCAACAGAGCTAATGCAAGCGAATTGAAAAACTCGTATTTCTGTTTCGCAGGTTTATCGGCGGCTTCTTGACCCTGTCTCCAGAGTTCTGCTTCGTAATCGAGGACGGTGAAGAGATAGTCGGCTTCGCGTTGGCCGCGTTGAGTGCGAAACAGTTTCAGCAGAAGTTGAAAGCTGCGTGGATACCGGAAATGTGCTCAAAGTACCCGGAAAAACTGGACGATATCGATGGAAATAATATTTCACCGCCTCAGGTACAGCGAAGCTTTACCAGCCTTGAGAAGATACCTATTTCTGAAGATATTTAGTCCGAGTTGATGCATAATGGTCTGTGCGTAATTCCAGGAAATGATAAGATGGTTCCATACGTTCAAAGGAGATGATGTCTTCCCGGATGCTGTTCTCGCCCAGCATCCTTCTGTAATGTGTGCTTCCTTGCTCCCAAGTGTTACGGATCAGTCGGTCGCTAAACGTCTTGTTATTTGCTTACTAGCCGCCTTGAGGGCTAATGGTTCGTAGTCTGATTTTTTAACCTGATTTTAAGCTTGTTTTATTTTTTCGTTAGATGCTGATCCGCTATCCTTTTTTCTCTTCAGGTTCGTTCGGTGTGTACGTGTCCGTGAATATAGAAGACCGAAATTTCATCGAATTTTATAGTAAATTAGGTTTCATTGAAGTATGTCACGGACTAAGAACCGATATTATTTATTTAGGAAGGCTTTTCTAGCATTAGTAGGAAATAATTTGAAATCAGAGAATGTCTGTCGAATACATTTACGCCTGTCATGTTCACTAGATCCGACAAATCTATCGGAATTATCAGTTTTACACGATTCGTTTTTCGAACCTAGGTAATTGTTTGGAACATGAATGTGATTATTTTAATTTAAATCCGCGTTTTTAGTTTTTATGACTTTATTTTTTACCCTTTTTCTTTAATTTATTACATGTCTTTGTAATACTGTGGCGAACGAGGTCGGCTTTTTTCATTTTATACAATGTGCTGTTATAGTATGTGGCGGTGAATGCTATTATTGTTAATGTATAAGGTAATATGCATATTCTCCCTTGTAAGTATATTTGAGTATTTTGAAAATTTTCTCCTGTTCTGCTATAGCCTAATATGCGTCTAAAACTGATGTCGGTGTTCGTCGGGATCAAATTTATTCAGGAATATCTAATTACCAAAGACATCTTTTCGGAGGATAGTGATGGTTTCTTTTTGATTCTTGATTAAGCTTGACAGTCGCAACAGTTTCTTCTTGTACATATCTATATTATTAAGATCCGATTGTCGTTCTTTTAAAGGATGATTTTGTGAGGGAACTGTTATTAATATTTTATGTATAATTTATCTTCTGTAATTGTAACGGTATTAAAATACATCGTTTTCAATATTAGTGTGTTTCATTGTTCCTACTTAGTTGAGTTATTTAGTAAAATAAGTCTTAAGGCTCTTAACCCGAAACGCATTGTATTGAAAGAAAATGTGCTTCGTTCTAACAGGTTTTTGAGTTTTTCAGGTATCGAAAATAAAAATGTTTTTCATTTCGGAATCTTGTATCTAACTTGCACTTTCGGAAGCCACTCACGTGAAAAAGATGAAAATAGGTCCATTATAAGTATACAATAGGTTAACGTAGTTCATTGATCACTATTCATTCCACAGATTGAAAGATACTGATTCTTGACCTTATGGTATGGGGTAGGTGGTCCCGTCTGATGTCGAACCTAGGGGAGCCGAGAGAGCAGCGACGCAGGATGTACGTGAACGTCATCATGTCGGTCCTCCTATACGAGACGCCAGTATTCGCCGACGCCATCGATATACCATATAGGAGAGCGAAGATGGAGAAGATCCAGCGAAAAGCCGCGATGAGGTGTGTCAGTGCGTACCGCACTGTTTCTTCGGATGCAATAGGCGTGTTAGCGCGTATACCGCCGATCGAACTCAAGGTCGGCGAAATTGTGATGGTATACGGTGCGAAGAAGAAAACGAAGACGAAACGGGAGGCACTTCGGGTCAAGCGAGTCATCCAGCAGGACACGCTTCGGAAGTGGAAGGACGCGCTCGCCCATTCGACCAAGGGCGAGTGGACCCGAGCGCTGATACGCGACCTCGACGGATGGGTAGGAAGAACTTACGGAGCGCTCAACTTCCACCTTACCCAAGTATTGAGCGGCCACGGGTGCTTCGGCACGTACCTACATCGGATGTCGATAGCGCCGAGCCCCGTGTGCGCGCACTGTGATCGAGGGGCGGAGGACACACCTTGGCACACCCTAAAAATATCTACAAAAGTGAAATGTCTTTGGCAATGAAAAAGAAAATATGGGAATCATGCACACTACTGGTGCTAATGTACGGCGCACAGACATGGCCGCCATACAAGGCCAAACTCTGAAGCTAGCTGGGACCCAGATTGCAATGGAGAGGGCTATAATCGGAGTAAAAAGAAAAGACAGACTAACCAACAGACGGGTAAGGGATACATCAAAAGTCAAGGACTGTAGATTTGTCATGAAAAAACTGAAATTTGATTACGCGGGTCATGTTGCAAGAGGGGGGACGGACAGGTGGGAAAGAAAAATTTTGGAATGGGTACCCAGGGGAACAGAAAGAAATTTAGGGAGACCTACTACCCGATGGGCTGATGAAATCAGGCAACATGTCGTGGTCGCCTGGGGAAGAGACGCCAGGGAAAGGAGCCACTGGAAAAAAGTGGGGGAGGCCTATACCCGTCAATGAGCGCATTAAACTAGAAATTTTATTTCAAGTTAAACTCTATTTTGATGTACAAATGGGCTGCAAAATAAAAAATAATAAAAATTTATAGACTTATAGTTATGTTCTTAAGTTCTTATGTTTTCTCAAAAAACAGATTTTGCCGCTTGGTAGCTTAATGTTTAGCTGCGTCCGTGATGACGCGTCTCATCCACGTATCACCAATTCCACCACGTGTATTCCGTTTTATATGTCTCGAAAAAGAGACCTGAGTAACGGTGATTTTAAGTCCCTTTTCTTGAATATGTACCAACGCGTGCCCCAGCGACAGCAAAAGTGGCGAGACAGTCATGACGTTATAACGCGTTCGCAGGAAGATGATTCCATTATTTTTCTGTGACTTGTGCTTCGTGTACGGTGAGCTGTTTATTTACCGTTTTGAATTCAGTGGTTAGTTATCATATTGTTCCCGAGTTTGATGATTATGGCTAACGTTCGTGATAGCGATACTTCTTTATGGCTGCATAATAAGCTCGGAACATCTAATGATTCGTGGACTGGAGGTTCAATATGTTCCCAGCTAAATTCAGAGGTCTTGAGGAATATAAAAGAATGCTTTCCAGATCTTCAAACGCAGGTCAAGTTGAAATTGCTGTTGTCGTTTTTCCAAATTCCGCACAAAAATATTCAGGAAGTACGTATTATTCAGTATGAAATCTTTAATATCTCCAGCAGTTTGTCATTAATCAAAATCAGTTGCAGTACTGGCCTTACTTGCTCGCTTCAATCGAACCTCAATATGGTTGATAACTTATTATCAGTGTGCGATACTTCGCATCCAGAACTCAACAATTTTTCCTTACTCTAACTTTGTTACAGTGGAAAGCGGAATTGGAAGAGATTTTAGAGGTGGCGCAAGTTGACTGTGACCGATGGGTATCGGTGTTGGCCGAAATCATGAGGAGCTTTCCAACGAACTACTCCCTGAATGTAGATTCGTTAGAAGTGAAGGAAAACAAACGTATTTTCGATGAATTGGTTCATGATTTACGAAAACAATGTAAGTAAATTTACCGATTTTCTGACCACTTTGACCTCAAATACGTGATATTATTGAAATCGAATGTCCATGAGAATTCATTTCCAGTTGTAGTGTCTGTATGAATAGCGTTTCCTAAAGTGTGACCCTTTTTGTACCGAATTCATCTCAGATTTAAGTTTCTTTGGTGGTTTACGGTATAGTAACCCGGATTGAATTCAAAAGTACCGATTTGGTTTGTTGTAGCAATGAACTCTGCTGCAAGAAAGTAGTATTGCACGTAGACTCTCCGTAGAAAAAGATTCTAAAGAACTCGTTCATCAGTATTCGGACTTATAAAACTTTAATGTAAATATTATAGATTCTATTTTGTTATTTATAGTTTCAGAATTATTGTTTGTTTGTTTCTGCTTTAGTGAAAAAATCTACCGACTTTAATATGTTACCATTGGAATGTCACTATTTGAATAAGTCCGCATTAGTAAATCTTATTGGGCAACAGGTAATTTACGTCGTAATTCGAAGAAGTATTATGACTTCAATGTAGAAATTTGATTGCCATATGTATATACACATACACTGAATTTAATGTATTTATTTTCTAACAATATAGCCTGTACCTAAAAAACACTTCACATTGAAAAGAAAGCCTAAATCAGCCGCTGTGAAAGCAGATCTCATTCAAAAGTCGGTAGACCTATCGAATAACATGAAGAAGAATATTTCGCCGGCTGTTCCAGTCAGATCACGGGGAATGCCTCGTAAAATGACAGATACCAGTACGTGTTACCAAATTTTGAATTTTTTTATAAAGTTGGAAAATGCTTGCGCGTATTTATTGAGAATATTTTCTTGAAAATGCTTATGGTTGCTGAGCATTTCTAAGAATAAAGCCCATTGATATTCGTTGAGCGTTTTCTAGCCAAGAATATTGTGGCTTCTATAACAAATAGTCTTGATGGGCATTGCAATCAAGTGACAGACTGTGCGATTCGATTTGAAAGCTCGAACCTTAAATCAGTTTCGGTTATTCCCTCACTAAACTAATTTAATTCTATTAGTCGACTTGTATTCTAACTTGATAATCTACACGGAATATCAATTAAATCGGAAAATACTCGAAATTGATCCTAATATTATTGTTACTCAGCACATTCTGTCACTTAACTGGAATAACACTTACGATTGCTTGTCGTACAAGCGACGATAAGCTTTATTCCAACCCCACGCAACTACTGGATTTTCATATTCGTAATTTATTTAACAATTTCAGCACCCCTGAAAGGCATCCCGAGCAGAATTCCCAGTGGAGGATTCAGAACTTCTGTTCTAAGCTCGAATGTGAGTCGACCAGCTGCAACGAGACCTCTCTCTGGACGTAAAGATTGCGCTATAAAACTGTTAGATATCACTGAACAACCATTAGGATATGCTCAAGCGAAGAAAAGAAAACGAATGTTAGGTACGTTAGTGAGAACATACAATTTTGTGATCGTTTTTGATCATACATAAGTGATTGTTTTAGAAGTTATAGAAGGATTGATTTCCAATTTATTCCTCGGAAACAATATTTTTGTGCATTAAAAGAAACGCTAAAGCTTATTTAAGTGTTCTTTTTCTTTGTAGAAATGGAAGAATCAAAACGCTCCCTCGACGATTCTCAGAATACTTCGTTAAGTGAAAACTGCGATGCCGGTAGCTCACAGAATTTAGATTTGCAGCCACCAGCAACACCAGCCACTCCAGACTATGCTGCTGGTTTGACAGCACTAAATCCACCAACACCATCTTTAGTGATAACGAATAACAGGTCCCCAGTACACGTGCCAAGCACACCGCAGCACCAGCCGAGTACACCGTATTCGCAGCCCGTTACTACGTACTTCCAGCCTTCATCGCAACAGCCGCGAACACCGCAGACCCCATTGTACACTCCTGTTATTATGGATTCTACCGGTATAGTTCTTTTTAATATTTTATTCAGTGTTATTGCGAAGATTATAAATGTAACAGTGTTCCAAGAAAGAGTACTAGCATACCAAAATCATATGTAATTTACATACTCAGTTTGCTACCTTCATTGGGGGGGGGGGGCTTTGTATCAGTCTTTCTAAAATTTTCAAACCGAAGTTAATGTATGTTCGAAAGCAATTATTCGATCATAAAACATTTTCACCTTGATGTTCTAATGAGATCGTATTTGCAAAAAGAACTTATTTTCTTATTATTTTTATTTATTTATTTATATTTTTTAAAGCAATCAAAGAAGAGAAGCCAACGGTGAATAATAATGTACAACAGCCGCAACAGCAGTCGCCGCAGAAACCACCAACGCCACAGCAAACGATAACCAAGGTGAAGCCCACTGTACTCTGAAGACTTTTTACGTTCTACTTCTAAAGGGGATGAGTGTATTGTTATAATACTTTCAATTTGCATTGCAGCCCGTGCCGTCCGTTGTAACTGTGCCTCGAACTCAAGTAAAGTCACAAATGGTATCCGTGGCCATACCGTCATCTCGAGCTAATTCGACAATACCATTTAATCTACCGGTAAGGCATCATTTTCATATTATGTATTCGATGTCATTAAAATCAAGATTACATGTGTCTATATTTTACCATGAATTCGTATGAACTTCCTTTGTTGTTTCGTGTGCAGCCAGAACAACTGGAAGAAGCCCAGGAGATGTTCAAAACCGCGAATGCTGTCACTACACCCGAGAAATTGCTCATCCTTGGTTTCATGGCTGGTTCAAGAGGTAAGCTCATAATGAGATACAGAATTAGGTTAATCGGGACTATGACTGAGTGTCTCTGAACTTTTTTTTTCTTTTCAGAAAATCCTTGTCCAGAACTTGGAAATATCATGACGATAAAATTGAGCGAAAATAAAGTAACCGTTCCCCAATCAGACGGCACGTTCCGAACAATGAACGTGGAAATGCATTTCCAAATGAATTACAACACCGGGAAATGGAACTGGATCGAGAAACGTCGCGAAGTTGACACAAGTACCTTATCCTCGTTGGCAGCTGTTGCAGCGGCGGCTGCTAATAACGAACAGTTCACGCAACAGCATCAGCAGTTGGCGTCATGATGGGTACCGCCAAGCAGTACGGTTTGTGTTCATTAGAAATTAATATGTAATGATAGTTTGTATCCTCAGTTTTGTAAACTTTAACGTTGTGTGAACTAGTCTCCTAGTTAGTATTTTTTGATAAAATACGAAAAGTAATTACCCATAATTTCTGAATAGACTAACGATTTATTGCAGATTTTAGTTTACTGAGGAACTTTTTTTTTTGGTTGCTGTACGGCAATCTTTTGAATTTATTGCTAACTAGGAGACTGTATTCAGTTTTCATTCTAAGTTTCATTATTTCTTGTTATCATTTGTACTATTGACATCGTGAATGATTTGAAAGCATCCACATGAGCAGCTGCTGTTATTTATGTTGCAAGTGTAAACCCAACGCTGGTTTTGACGAAAACGGTAATCGACGTGTTTATTCTCAAGCTCAGTGATTGTGAATTCGCTTTATAAGAATGAGTATGGCTGATTGCTTAAACGAAAAGTATTCTGCTCTGGTCTCTTTTCAGTGCGTATAAATCTTTCGCCTTTTACGAAAGATATCCTGAATAGCAATGTGAGAATCTTTTGATCAGATTTTTTAGTTGAATTCCTGGAAACAGACGCTGGAATTCGCGGGGTATTCAATTCTCATCTAAGAAAGTAATTTGGACTTGATTTTCAGTTTGGCGTTTCTCTCTGATTGCTTAGAATTCTTTCTTTAATAATATGATGAGAGTGTATCAGTTGTGACGTACATAGTATATTGTTTATGTACGTGAATTTTTGAGCTTATTTTATTCGAATTTCTTTCTTTGACTTGTAAACGTACACCGTATTGGATGCATCATGTTGTATAATATTGTAAGATTATAATATTTGTACTGCATCATTACTGAAATTTTATTTTTACCAGAAATACATTTAAGTAATGTACATTAGTTCATGAATGATTGTACAGATTTCAGTAATTGATTTGAATGCGTTACTGTAAAGATTTTCATTATTATTTTTGTTTGATAATAAAGAATGAATTGATTTTTAAGCGGTGAATTATTGAATCTAAAAAGTGGCCGCAATCTCCTATCTTCTGTACACTGTTTTATCGCATTCTCCATTGACTTCATATTTACTAGGAAAGTCTGAGCCAGTCTGAGTTCTCTCACAAGAAAGGTGTATGACCTACCTGTTCTCAGTTAATGAATTAACTGCATGTTCTGTACGAAAATGTTGCGTAGAATGATTAACTTAAAAACATTTTACGATTCATCATAGTATTCTAGTATGAATTTACCGTTTTCTACGCTGGCGTTTCGCAAACTGTGGTCTACGGAGCTCTTGAGGTTCTGCCTGAAAAATGCTGTTAGAAGCCTTTGTCAGTGACTCTATTTAAACTTGAAAAGCCAATTAGTGATATTACTAGGTTGTTCTGACTTGCTTTCAGGGGCCTAGTGAAATTCAGAGAGCCGCATATTCTCAACTCAAACAGTATCTCCCCAACTTCTCCCAACTGGTCAGCTGATTGGAGAGACTCCCGGTCACCCCCTCGCGCTTGCTTTTTGGCAGATGTATTTGGAAAAGTAAGCGAGCTGAACGTTCTTCTTCAAGTGGGATGTTAAGCTGAAGTCACTAGTGTTTAAGTTAAAGCTTAAGTCACAATTTTGGTCGTTATTCATTAAGCCAAAAGCCAGCTAGGCAAATTCGGCAAGTCGGCTTTCAGCTCATAAGTTAGCTGTAAGCTATAGGTTTTGTGGCTTGACTATAATGTCGAGTAAAATTGCCGACTTAATTGAAGAAAAGAAAAAAAAACTATAACAAAGCGCTTAAAACGTTAAAAGCTAATGATAACTAAAAGCCAAAGCTAAGCTGATGAAATATTCTGAGAAATTTTGTTTAGCTAAGTTTAGCTGAAGCCAAAGTTTAAGCACACATCGCGATTCACTTCCCGCCAGTTTCCCAAGATTCAATAGTAAAGTTGCTGACATCTGGTGGATGTTTTAGGCAATCGTATCAACCTTGATTCATGAATCATTATAATGATTGTTAATGTGATTTTCAAACAGCTCTCAACCCGATTTATGTGAAAAAATTTGTCCTAAGTTTTATTCTAATGTCTATAAGCTACCGATTTTTGTTTAAATTTGCCGTTGAAATAAATTTCTGACGAATTTGTGACGAAATAAATATCGCATTTCTTCATTTGAAATTTGAAAGTACAGCGTTGTTCCTTAGCCGAGCTATTTTTTTATTTCAATATTTTTCTTATCAATTAATTGACCATTTAGTTGGTTTCACATCAAGAATTGAGAAGGTATCATTTTATTGCCAAAGTGTCAATAAAATTCAAATCGTTTTGAAACGAGCTAAAATCTTGATAGTTTGAATGACATGTCATTAATATTTGGACGCGGTTAAGCGTAAGGGAACCAACCAGCAAAATCTGTTTTTTTGAGAACACGTGATTCAAAGTTCAAGAGCCATGTAGAAACTATATGACATGACATGGCATTTACTGATAACCTTTTCTCAACGTGAATACACATTTTTGAATCGGGAGCCCAATTTTGAAAAATTCTACTTTTTAGGGTCGGCTAGACCCTATTGCGATCGCTTTTTTTTATTTATTTTTTATTTTTTTATTTATTCTTCAAGTAGTTGTTCAGTACTCAGACCTTATCAAGCGGTAATATGGATGGCGATTCTGTCGTGATTTCGTAGTTTTGTACGATGTTAATATTATTGATGAATACAGAGCGCGTTAATGTTTAGCAGAATTCACGTCAGACGGTAGGCATTGCAGCATTTGCCGACCCTAGTCGTGCAGCATTGCTGCTTGTTACGCTCTTTCCAACGATACTATTAACTCATTTTGTTTACAAATGTTAGTAACACTGATAAGCATCATTTCCTTGAGTGTTGAAAGGGAGGAAGGCCCGATGCTAGCGCGCCATGGGTCTGGGAAGTCAAGAACAGAGAACATTGGACTTCTGAAAAACGTGTATTGGTCAGCGAAATTCTTAAAGCTCAGAAGTAGGTACAGCACGAGTTGGTTTGTGAGAACAAACGTTTATCTCTAAATTAACTAGAAATTAATATGGTTCTCAAAATCTCAAAACGAACTGCATGAATATGAGGCTATATGTGCTCATATCAAAAACTATGAATTACCTACAACTTTCATACTGTATAGAGTTGTACTCTATAACTGATGCATTTACTTTTGTAGATTCAGTTAACAGTCATTCCTGGAGCTGAAAATTTCAGCTGTTGAATTTGCAGTCCATATAGTTGAAGTCGCTTGCAGAACTTGCTATCATTTTTCAGGTATGTATATGTTGGAGTGATTAGTCTGCCCTTGTAAAATATGATGGGCAAAAAATAATAACACTGTTCTGTTTTGCTTTTGCAAAATAGGAGACATCTATTATCCTGGCTTACAATAACAGTCTTACAGTAATTTGTATAATAGTTTAGTTTTAAATGAAGGCAGTAGGAAATGGTAGAGAAAGCATAAATTATCAGGATAGAAAGAGAAAAAAAAAACTATGAACATGTTTTTATTTGAACAGGTTTCCAAGAACACACAGCTCTCTGATCATCTGGAGCCAATGCAAATGGTTTGCTACCGTCTGGTGCCACGTACTGATTAACTTGATAGTCTAGGAGAGTATGGTATTTGAACACATCCGTGCCTAATTGCTGCAACAAAAGTAATTATTTTCCAAGTTTAACCCCATTTTCTTGAAATCGCGGGACACCCGAAGTGTTGGTGTTGTATGTACCTGAGTCAATGGGTTTGTGTTAGTTGTGAATACTCCAGCAAATCCTTTCCGCTTCGCTATTTTCAAATTTTCATTTTCCATGCATGTGACCACTTGTATGTTTTGAGCAGCGTTTAACGAATTATCTGTGCCCATCATAAAACTGTGCAGGATTTGCCGTTTTCCAATTGGCAATTTTTTCCTGCATACAAACGAATTAGAATTTGTGATTAAAAGTTTGATGTCTCAACAAAGTTACTAGGAGGAACCGTGCTAACACATTTATGCACCTTATCGGACATTCTAGGTATTCCAGGAATTCGAATATTATAGTGAGATTACTCTGGATGTTGACTTCTGGTTCGTCGTAAGCATCGAAATTTAAACAAGCTCCCACGTATTTCTGGTCGTCTTTGGAGTATACTACAAAACTAATTAAAAATATTAATTATAACGAGATAATTTTTCAGTCTTGCAGTTGCTGTATTTTCTAGTTTGGTAATAGGAATTAACCAACATTGGGTAATTTGATTTGTAGTGAATTTTATTCTTATGCTAGGAAGATAGTTACTATGTTCAAGTGATGCGGCCAGCATGAAAATGAGCATAAGTTATCAGAAACATACAAAAATGGAGGGCTCAGTATACATCCAGCTGTTAGCATAGTCTGCCACCGCGCTACTCTACAAAGATAGGGTGGAGGGTAACCAGAACTAGGGAATATATCACTGAGTTACTTCTTGTATCAAATCATGTGAATATTTCTAGGTAAAATTCCCGATTTCAAAATTGTATTTCGAAACATAAGATCCACTGTTTCCATATCTAAACCCATTGCTATAACAATGCCTACCTTAAATTTTTATCAACCAAGGGACTCCAAATAGCTTCGAGTAGTTCTGTGTAACATTCCCGCTTCGGCTTTGGGACGAGCCATTGCTCCAGGTCAGCTTTTTCGTAGAAACTGTCAGTTATTATTCTAAAAACAATAATATATCCGTATTAACTGTCACGCACTAATTTCACGACTGCTTAATTAAAATCTCAAATCAAATGATACTCGCTTAAAAACTGTTTCTTTGTGGTTTTCTTGAAGCATTTCGTATTTGTAATTATTTTTACTGAAATTTTTTTGTTTCACGTCAACCACGTTGGGTATGTTCTCTTTAACATGCTTTTCTTGTTGCATTCGATTTATTACTGCTCCTAAATTAGGAGCCGATATAAAATCTGCAATGCCTGGAAATCAAAATGTCTATTACCATGATTACAAAATGCCAGCGAGCATTGTTTCCAGGAAGAGCCAGCGAATATAAATATTGTAATTACCAATGAAATATCCTCGTTCTCGTAATTTTGTAATCGTCTGGATACAGTTCAACGAATTACCACCTATCTCGTAGAAACTAGCTTTTGTAGACAAGTGCTGATGTATCGTATTTCCCAATACTGAAATTATGGTTTCAAAAAGGACCTTAGCCGCCTTCATTTTATTGCTTTCAATTCCTGTGTAGTCGACGTCTATCTGTGAATTTTTATTTCCATTTTCTGAAATAAAAACACAATTTCTCTTGTAAACAGTTGTGTTTCATTTCTTTTGCAGATGCGCATTGGGAGCATAAACTCATGCGAAACTGAACTGCTTCCAAATTCTGATTGATTTACCGAGGTTCGTCATTGTGTGACTAAATTTCAGGTAACATTCTTCAATTTTACTATACCATATAAAGTATAGTCAATTAGCATTATGTAGGTATTAGCTTGGAATAATTCACCTGAATTGCTGGCGTACAACTTGAGCAGTTTCTGTCTGTCAATTTTTCCATTATTCAGTAAAGGTATAAAGTCAATTATGAAAACCTGTACACAGGACACATTATGATTAGTTGATGAGAAATAACACTTGGTCTTCTTATTCCTACTAAATACTGACCTTTGGGATAGCATAGGACACCAAATATTTTTTTAACTGCTCTTCAATTTCACTGGCTGAATTGGAAAATCCAAAATGAACAGTAACAAATGCAATGATTGCCTGAAAAATGCGTAAGGTGTTTTATTCATGTATTCCTGAATAAAAGAAAAGCTGCTGAAAAATCAACGCATGTACATATAAGTATACAGGTAAGATCGATAAGAAATCTTCCATTCGAAATAAGACGGTTTATGTTTTCAGAAGAATCAAAAGATTGGCATTCATTTTCGATCGAGGTTTCAAAACGAAACCTAAATCTTGCTTGCTTGTTGTGGTTTGGAGTTGCTGTGACTGAAAAAGTGAACAAATCGTTTGGGTAAGTACATGTGTACAATTTTTTTTTTCATCTTCAACCAAGACGTTCAAAGGGAAAATGAAAACTACCGACATACCTACACAATATGCGGGGGGACTTGAACTGACATTGAAAAAAGAGATTCGTACATGTGCAAAAGAGAGCACCTCCCCCACTCCCTCTGACACAATTCAGAATTGAATTTACAATAGAAATGACGTAGAACGTATAAGTATCTCCTACTTGATTAATATCGCCAGGCTTGTAGCACAAAACTGCCGACTTTTGTACACCGTGTAAATTATTCAAAGCTGCTTGAACTTCAGATAAATCTACTCTTTGTCCTCTGATTTTGATTTGCGAGTCGCATCGACCTTCGTAGAGCATCACATTCTGCACAATTTTTGCATAATCTCCGGTTCTGTAAAGTTTGTTAAATCCTGAAACGAGTCGATGAGTAAATAGCTATGTGTCCCAAATTAATGTTGAGTCCATTGCCTGGTGAAACCCTTGATTGATGTTCAAGTTACCATAGCTAGAGCAGAATGGGTTGCTGATGAATTTCTCTGGATCTCTCCCAGCCACGTACCCGGCAGCCAAGTTGAAGCCGGATACAAACAATTCTCCTATTTCGCCTTGTTTAACGGGTTGAAAATTGCTGTCCAATAAATACAGCACTGTGTTGTCCAGTGGTATTCCTGAATAAAAAAAAAAGAAAGAGAATTTAAAGATGTAGATAAATTCAATATGTAAATATTGATCAGAGTTATAGTTTGGGTAAAAGCCTTATTAGTACAATGTGGGAATAATAAGTAAGTAGGTAGGTATGCAAGCTATTTTGCAGATAGATCGAGGATCGAGAGAGTCCTGTTCTGCCTTCGTTCACCCCTTCCCCATTCTAATTCAGTTTCTGGAAGATTAACATTAGTTGAAAACAGAACATACAGGAATTTAGAGACTGGAGTTGCTTATTCTGGTAGGGCTTTGACAACTGTGCTATTGAATCATCTCTGTCATCAGGAACTGTACGAATAGAAAATGTGTTGGAAAAAACGCGAAATAGGAAGCAAAATCGAGGAGCATTTCATGAAATATTAACCTTGTACGTTTTCAAATTAGTGAGCCCTACAGTTGTCTTATTCCTTCTGGTTTTCATTCGTAATGTACCTAGCACCAGTTCGTTTCCATTTTTTTTGTCTATTAAACGTCACTTTTGCATTTAATACTTACAACCATTTCCGCATTCATCTTTCAACAAAATACAACAGCCCACTATAGTTTCTTTTTCCTTTTTTTTTCTTCTTCGCGAATTCGATAATTTAAAAAAATGAATATGCGACGTTTTAAGGTGAACAACTTTTTTGACCTTCGTTTTGTCCGAGTTCATTCACAATACAATATTCTAAGATAAAGAAACTTTTTTCACGCGATATTGACCATTAAATTATTCTCAATACGTGCGTGTAAAATGATTAGGCGTTACATAAGTGACGTTTAGGAGTAACAATATCGTCCACGATTAAATAGGCGTACCTATAGGTATTCATATTTTATGATCACGATTTTCTAATAACGTATAATAATTAACTATATTATTATGACGCTCCTAGAGAAGGCGAGTTTTCTATTTTAATTACTCTCGGGTTGTATTAATATATCTCGTGTCATCGGTATATTCAGATGTTCATCTGGTGTGAAGAAATTCGATGATCGATATCCTCAAAGTATTTTGGCTTACCTATTGGAATTTTATCCTCGAAGCGAAGCTGCTGTGGCGAGCTTATAATGTGGTACGATACATCGCCCATAATTTCTGTGCTTCCGTAAAAGTTACATAACCTGTGTTGATCTGCGCCGAAGTGGTTAAAAAACCGCTGTGCTAATGCTGCGGGCAGCGGTTCTCCACTGCATATCCACAGCTTCAAATTCATCAGAAAATCGTGATTCTGTCGGAGAACAAATACGAAAAATTAATACTTAAGTAATCGGGTGTTTTCGCTGGCATTGAGATACAGGCACTTACAATGCAAGATTGCTTCGTCATCATTTCTATGTACATGAGTATCGCCTGCAGTAAAGATGGCACTAGGATCAGTCTTTCAACCTAGAAACGAAATCAAATGTGTACAGGAAACGCATTTATAAGGCTATTAATCAAATCCAAATTAGAAAAATGGCCGAATTTGAATTAGTTTTCCGCTTTCTGTTGAGGAAACTGTACATTTTAGGATAATCTATATTCAGTTGTCCATTGGGATATCATGATGTACCAGCTATACAGTATACCGAAACAACTTCCGAAGACGGATCTGCAATTTTTGGATTAATTTTTCCCAAAACTACCTGTATTAATTGTGCTGGAAAAAAACAAAATTTGGGCTTATAACTATAGAAAGGAAGAGAGAAGAAAGACCTCTATTTCTTTGATTCGGTCAGGACCCAGCCCATTCCTCCAGTTCATTTTTAATAAAGGTCGTAATAATGGGCAGTGAAGTCTTCTGTGCCTACAGTAGAAATCACTACCTTACACATGCAACCTTATTTATCCCTACACAGATAAAATTGTGACAAAAATTATACTAGAAATTTTAGTAAGTCTCACGATGATTTTATTGAATTTTACAGTAAATTATTATAGAATCCATTAAAAATTACCGTAATTTGTAGCTGAGGAGAAAATTAATTGCCAAACGTCGGAGACTTATTTTAGAAAGTCCAGTAATTTTTGAACAATTTTATCTCTCTGCAGGTCTGAAAATTGTCTTAACTGAATATTTCTGACTTAGAATTATTTATATCACTCATCCAAACTCAATCAGAGTGCACAAGTAATAACTCCGATTTGAATGGAGCCGAAAAGTAATAATTATAACTATAATTTTCGTGGGTACTTACTTCGTTCATGTCAGCCTTTTTCGGGACTTAATGCCACGTTTGTATTACGAGTCACACCAAATCCTGTATTTTTACTCTCAGCTTTTAGATATAGTCTAACTTGAGATTAGGGGTGGTGTTTCCTAGGATTGTTATGATAATTCAGTTAGACTCAGAAGATTTATTTAGAGTCTACGAAAATTTGCCGATTCTTTTAGGATTTATTTGGATTCCTAGTGTCCATTTCGGAGTGTGAGTGAACTTGGTAATATTCCTGTGTAGGGTGTGCCAATTCACTTTTTTTCCTTCTGTATTCCAGAGCGCTTTCGACTGTTATGCCATCATCAGTGAAGTACTCCGACTGATGATGGCATTACAGCCGAACGCGCTCTGGAATACAGAAGAAGAAAAGGTGAATTGGCACACTCCACACATAGAATATCATTTGGATTCATTCGAGACCCACATGAACTCTGTATAGACTAATTCAGACTTTTGTCAAGATTCATCCAGAACCATACAGACTCGAGGACGATTCCTTAGACTTATTGTAACTCTGTCGAGACTTCTTCAAACTCGTTTAAGATTCATTCTGCACCTAATCTCATTTAGACTGAAAACTCGATTTGATCAAACTGATCATATTTTCTTCTGACTCATTTATACACTGTCATGAGAATGGTTGACTTATTTGGATTACATGTCAAGTTTAACATTCTCATTCGAGCCTGCTATGGCTGTGTTAAGACTTATTCAGACAGTAGCATAAGTGACATTAAAACTGGGTGGGGTAGTCGAAAAAGAAGCAGGTGGTCTACGAATGAAGCGAGCAAAAACTTTTAACAGTTGATAAAAAGTTGATACCAAAAAAAAAATCTCAGTTTGGAGGCCGATGAGGTGAGTTTATCTTTTTATCACCCCTCCCCACACCATAACGTACAGCACTGCCTTCATATTTTGTCAAGACCTATTCAGGCTCTCCTAGAATTCATTAAGACTGTGTTGAGATTCGTCCAGAAGCTTTCACAGACTCAGTTATGATTCTTTGGGGCTTACTGGAGGGGAGTAGCTGAGGAAAAAATGTAAACAACTGTTTACAAGTGAACTGAGCAAAAACTATTTGAAATTAGATAAAAAATTGATACAACAGGATCTCTTTTTGGAAATCAGCGAGGACAGTGTCCTTAACGCTCCTTCTCAACTTACACCGCTATATTAAGATTTTGTTAAACTCACTCGAACGTTGTTGAGGTTTCATTAAAATTGGTTTCAGATTTGTTAAAACTTTTATCTAGCCTCGGTCAAAACTCATCGAGACTGTGCATTAAGATTTGTCAAAACGCGAAATTAAATTAAGATACTTGTCCAGACTCGTTCAGATCTTGCTTTGATAAGATTCGTTAAACGGTCTGTTAGAACTTATTTTGGCTCTGTGCTTGTTTAGAGTCTGACACAGTGGCGAAACCAAGGGCGGGCCTGGGTGGGCCAGGCCCTTCCAAAAATATTTTTGGCCCGCCCAATTTTTTTTTGAACGATCTGAAATTTTTTTACGAAAAATAACTCACTTACAATAGACGAAAAGAATTCAAAAATAAAATACTTATAATCGATTTGCCAAAAGTTTAAATTTAGATAATGTTGTAGAGAATTTTGCTCTTCATCATAAAAATAGTCGTATTCTTTTATATTAATTGTTAATATTATGTAAGTACGTACATATACAAATTTTTATAAGTACATAGTTTCATTCAAGCCGGCGTTTTATTAAAAAAATCCCCGTCCTTAACAATCCGGCCCTTCCGTGCCCATCCGAAAAAAAAATCGTAGTTCCGCCACTGCGTCTGACAAGACTCGGTAAAACTTCTTCAGGTCAGGTTAAGACTTGCGTTGCAGCCGTCCTATAACCTGCTATTGCATTATTATCAACATTTCTAAAAAAAAATTGCCGTCCTGGATAATCTGCCGCTCCAAGTCACAACCTAAAGTGGCTTTATGGGTAATCCTCCGCTAGTGTGGTCTGTTTAGTCTCATTAAGATTCTATTCATACGGTTTTCCACTCATTGAGACTGTTCCAAAACTCACTGTTCAAATTCCTTTAACGACCTTTGCTATTTATTATTATTATTTTGAAGAAGCGGCTTGCTGGAGTTTTAGTGTATTTCCTTTTGTACACTCATACAGCCATGGTTGGTACTTAGGTATAGTGAACTAGAGAAATCTTGGCTATTGAAATCGCAATCTCGACTCCCGGCTCACGTTTGTCTCAGGGGAAAACGGCAGCAGCCAGACTTTTAACGTTCACAGATTACGTTTCTTTAAATTCTGTATTTTCAATCTACTTCGGTGTTTAGACGCGATGTAAAAAATGTAGAGTAGGTGGCCTTCTGCAGTTCGGTACTACCTTTTACTTCTGCAAGTGCAAAAACTCCAACTAGTTTTGTTGGAATACTCGGATGAATTGGAAATAACAATGGACAATGATGCTCTTCCGGGAATAACAGAATCAAAATATCTAAGGAAAGAACACAAACCGCTCGTTTACCTTGTAATTGTTCAGAACTTGCAACAGTTTTTCCGGGTCCTTCGTCACGTTTTTAGGAATAATGAGAAGAGTTCTCGGATCAGAATGTAATAACGGTGCCCAAATTTCGGACACGGCATCGACGAATGTAATGGCCGTCTTGAATACGCACACGTATTCGCTGTCCTCGAATGGAAACGTTCTCCACTGCCAGCTTAATCTATTCATTATAACGTTGTGTGGCAAACGCACTCCTACATTCATATTTTACTCATTAGTTTTCATTCACCAATGGCGGCAATGCAGTCTTTAATTGAATGTCATGTCACGTTTACGCACCTTTGGGTACGCCTGTGCTTCCGGAAGTGTATAAAATGATAGCAGTTGGAGATGAGTTGTTATTCTGTAACCTCTCGGTTAGTATTAGAGGGGCGACAGACAGGATTGAACTTTCAGTTTCCAAAATCTTGTAGTTTATGACATTCTGTAAGATTTCAACTACAATGCAAAAGGGATTCATTATTAGTTAATGTACCTATTTCATACTTGGATTCAGAACTATAGATGTTAATGGTATATAGTCGGGATAGCCTGCTATTCTGAGAACCGTAGCGACGAGAGGGGAGAGGGGTCATAAACCCTCATCCAATTTCAATGTGGTTTGAAAAGTCAGCTCTCGGAAAATTCTACTAGCCAGTCACCAAAATTTGAAAAGTTATAGAGAGGACTTTTAACTAATATGTCTTATCGCTGGCGGTCAACCAAAATCGTGCGTCACGTTTCGACCGACCAACGTTAAGAGTGGAAGACTACCACCGAGAATGGACAACTATAGCTGGATTCACATTACCGCCTGACGTTTTGTGTTAAAATGTTATATATGATGCATTAACACGACACAACAAAAACAAAATCATCTATTTTAATTAGATTATTCGTATTGTACTGATATGTTATCAGATGACACAACATGACCTCATATATGTCACCACTCGTGTTATCATGTGCAGTGTTGTTACACAAAAAGAATTTTTGTCAAACGAGCATTTCATCTTCTTTTTTTTTTTGTTATGTCATAAGTTTTGTCATCTTCAAAGTTTGTCATTTTTGTTTTTTCATGATTTTGTTATGTCTTGACAAAATTCTTTCGTCATTTTGTTTTGTCACTGGATTCATTTTTTATTTCATTGACAAAATGGTTTTGACCAAAAATGATTTAATGTTTTGTCGTATGACAAACTTTTGAAAATTCAATTATCATTTCGTCATTTTGTTTTGTCAAGTCTAACAACACCACGTCTGTCAATTCACTTAAATAAACTCATTTCTGTCAAAACCTTCAGTGACAGTGCAAAGTGAATAACAAAATTTCAAACAATTTTACTCTAGCTGTCTCCAGCACAGAGTTATTTGCGGTCTTCAAACCCCCCCCCCCCACACACACACACACACGTGGAAAATGAGGAATTTCGAAAATGTCTACTGGTGTGTTCTGTATTGCATATTCAACGTGTTGAAGGCGTTACCATATTTTTCAAAATTTGTAATAGTGTAGAACTTCAAGGTGCGGTGGCTTGGTAGCCGAGTGGATTCGAACGATGTCTCCTAAACCACGGAACACGGGTTCGAATCCCAGTACGGCAGGCGAATTTTTAAGATTAAAATATGATAAGAAAATAACAAAATACAAGAATATATGAAAAACTTTAACAACCGACCAAGTCACACCAATTGTAGCAAGAGGTGGAGTTCAATTGAATTGTTCCGCCGGAATTTAAAAAGACTACCATAGGGTTAGCCACACTGCAGACTACTAACACCTGACTAGTCTGGTGTGCCATCAAGTTGCATGTCTCTTATAGAGAAGGAAAACTCTTTCATAACCACTCCCCAGTAATGGCTTGTCACCAAGGAGAATTAGACTATAACCCTTGTATCTAAATAATTGATCAAGGAGGCCTGGTGTCCCGTTGTGTGGACCGAAACATCTGTTTCAAGGCTGTATTTATTTACTTATTGAACTTCATGCAATGTGGTAACGCCTTCAACGCATTGAATATGCAATACAAAACACGCCAATGTACATTTTCAAAATTTCCAATTTTCTAGGCGAAAGTGGAAAATGCGAATAGAATTAGACTGTAGACTGCTAGACCAAAACGGTTTGAAATTTTGGTGAGAGCAGATCATTTCTGATAAGTCTATCAGTTCACTTAAAAAAACCCATTTCTCTCAAGAACCCTTAGCGACAGAGCAAACCGGAAAAAATATTGATTCTCACGAGAGAAGTTCTTACTTTTCATTACCTTCATTTTGTCCGAAACGATGTCCTTTCACCAAAATTTCAAATCATATTGCTCTAGCTGTCTTCAGTCCAAAGTTATTCGCATTTTTCCACCCCCCCCCCCCCTAGAAAATAAGCAATTTCAATATTGTCTATTGGTGTGTTTTGTTTTGCATATTTAACGCGTTGAAGGCGTTACCAAATTTTTCAAAAGTTTGCAATGGTGTAGAATTTTAATGTGGTAACGCCTTCAAAATGTTGAATATATGTAGCATGAAACGCACCAATGTACATTTTCAAAATTTCCCATTTTCTGGGCGGAAGTGGAGAAGCCCGAATAAATTCGGACTGGAGACATCTAGAGCAAAACGGTTTCAAATTTTGATGAGAGCAGATCATTTTGGACTGTTGGACAGTTTCGTTATTTTTTTGTTTTGTCAAACGAGCATTTCATCTTTTTTTTTATGCCATAAGTTTGTCATCTTCAAGTTTTGTCATTTTGTCTTCGTTTTCATCATGATGTGGTGGAACGTATGGCGATGCACGGATGCCAGAGTGGCTTCTGAGACACCGCACCCCCGGCCCCGGAAAATACTCTTTCGAGTATCGCATCAGCAGCCAGAGGGACGCTTTGAGGCCGGCCCGAGCCCCTATTTCGCCGTTTCGCTTCCGGTGTGCGCGTCCTGCAAGGGCCACCATGGGATCCCTACTGACCGAGGTTTGCGCTCCCAGCACTAGCCCGGAAATTGTTCCCCACAGCAGGACGCGCTTCCTCTTCACTCGCCCCTTACCTCCTTGTCTTGGTACGTGTGGCGACGCAAGACCCTTTTTGTTGTGTCCCGTACCATAGTCTGTGGTCAATTTCAGTGTTGCCTACCATAATCTGTTATTAATTATTATGTCGTGTAGCATAGTTTATCATTTAATCGTCGACAAAAATCTCATAATAGAATTTTTGTGTCATTTTGTTTTATCATTAGATTAATTTTGTTTTTTGGTCATATAGTCAGAATGGTTTTGACAAAACACAATTTAAGGTTTTGTTATATCTCATGTGACGAAATATTGAAAATACCATTGTTATTTCGTCCTATTATCAGGTATTTTGTTATGTCTAAGAACACTAATCATGTATTAACTTGCATCTGATGCAAATTTAAACGTTTAGATTTTTTATGAAGTTGATCTCTTGTGTTATGTTGTGTCAACACATCATATGGCGTGTTAATATGACACATAACAAAAACAAAATCATCTGTTTTCATTAGATATGTTCGCATTGAACTGATATGTCATCAGATGATGCAGTATGACATGTATGTGTCACAACTCGTGTTATCACGTGTTAACTCGCATCTGATACAAATCCAAACGTTATTTAGATTTTTATGAAGTTGATCTCTTGTGTTGTATTTTTTAAACGCATCATACGATGTGTCAACACAAAATATGAGCGTAATGTGAACCCAACTTAACATCGAGATTGGACGAAACCCCGAGAATGTTACTATGATGACATCATCACTGCAATTGTGGCTTCATGGTATTCGCTGTCGGTCGCTGTTGTGCGAGCGAATTCGTTTTTTGCGAAATAATTTACTCGTTCCGACTGTTGTGTGTTGACTGAATGCGTGAAACATGTTCGGTGGTGGTAAAACATATCCATGCACCGATGTATCTAACTTTTTACAGTTTTCTTTTCAACTTTTCAACTTAAATATTTTCAATTTTAGTTTGAACTTTTCCGTCTACAACGGAAAAACTTGTAGTTACGGCTTTGGTTGTCCCAATCTGCCCCCGAGGGGAGGACCTGCTAATGAAGCTTACAGTAAAGTTACAGTCGGTAACTTTGATCCAAAATGATTTATTAATGCCTCACTCACTATGGCTGGTACAAAAGAGACAACAAAACATATTATTTAGCAACGAGCATTTTTATACGAAAAACGGATGAGTGATGGTGTTCCCTCATAACAATTTCAAATGCTAGGTGAAATCTGCCAATGAAATAGACCTCGATAGGTTAAATAAGTAAACCTGATTTAAAATATAACATCATTTCCACTCACCATTATGGTCGGTAATCATCATCAGGGGGTTCACTTCTCTGAAAATATGTTCCATCCTATTGATCGGAGTATTGACATCTAAGGGTAGGTACGCAGCCCCGACTTTCCAAACTGCCAGCAAGGTGACGATTAATTTCTCGGAAGGTTCCATACACACCGTGATAACGTAATCGCCATCGTTGTTAGCCTGTTTATGGTTGCTGTTTTCCAAAATCTGCGAAATCCTTCGGGCTATTTGGTTCGCTTTCGCCTCCAGCGCAGCGTACGTCAAGTGAACAACAGTTCCTTTATCAGAGTCTGAGAAACAGATCAGTTTTTGATAGAGATCCTGTCCAAGGAATAGAGATACTTATGCCGCACAGGCTTAGAAACCAAGCAAGACATGTGCCCCTCGCGCATTAGGTTTAAGCAATAGAAAAATTTATGGCTGGGAAAGACTGGGCATGTCAAAAGCTATAGCTTGCAACCCTCCCCAACATTCTTTAGTTGCACTTTTGCGTACACAAATGTTGCTGGTTTTTATCCACCGGATTTTCAGTATTGCTTCTGTTACTGCAATGATAAATGAGATTCAACTTTGGGAATGAAACAAAAAAATTTAGAAGACGTTTCGAGAGGTATGTAGGATTCACAAACTGAACTGAAATTAACCAGGGGCAAATGCATCGTTATTCGACTTTCAGTCTCTATGGAAAGACTTCCTTTCTTTGGGTTGCGGATAATGGAAAGGCAACGGATACAGAATGTCTAGAGTTAAATTAATTAAGTAGGCTTTTAAAATATGTGACGTGGAATCATGAAATGTGCCTCTTGTGCGAAAACAGGTTTTTGAGATAAACGAGTGTAAAGATGGGATGATGGTGCGCACAGATGTACACATAGCGTGTACATCTGTGATGGTGCGTTTATGCGTTGCTATGACAACCGCGTTTCAAATTCTTGTTCTCTGTCATTCCCATAAGTCCGTTTCTCACAACGCCAAGTAAACGGATGTTTTTAAGCGTTTGACGTAATTTTTAAATGCAATTTTTAGAAAAACTAATGAAGATAGGAAGCTGCGATTTGTTTCATTCGAAAAAGCGTAATTTTTTCTATAAGAATTGTCAGGAAAGTGAAAAATGATTTTTGGCACCAGAGGCACATTCCATGATTCCAGGTCACATATGAACTCTCCTTGATCCATATTAACGTAAACACTTTCATGTATAGGTTTGCTTATTCTCGTAGACGAACTCAATTCTTATTGAAAAAAATTACCCTCATATATAACGGCAATTTTGTCATTGATATTTTTCCGCTGTAAATTCAATTGGAAGAACTGCTGCAACTGAATCGTGTTCGGTATTGGAAATGATGGACCTTTCATCACGGACAAATTGCGAGCAGAATCCATATTAAAACCTAGAATAAAATTGGCGCGATTAGTAATAATTACAACCCAGCCTGCATGTAAAAAATTTGTATCAAAACTTCCGCCAAGTGTAAGTCTATGTACTTATTTAATTATTTTAGAATTTTTCTCTGGAAATACCCTCCACTCGCGGAAGTCGTTCCAAATAATCAGAAACAAATCTGGAAAAAGTGTCTGCTCGAACGGGGAATATTAATCCGTGCTTAAAGGGAGTCGAAGTCTAGATTTTCCAGTAAAAATTGACGATTTTTATTACAATTAGGTACTAAGAAAATAAATAAATATACCAATTTGGATAAACTCAAATGAGTTGTTGTCTGAGGTCGGTGATGATGCATGCAAAATTTTATTCATATTCGTCAATGTTGCCACAGCAACAATTCGAACGCTGAAAGACGCGATTTCTTACTTGTGCAAAACTTGGGAACTTTAATGCCCCCTCCCCCCATTCACATAAGAAATGGGCTTGGCAGCACTAAGAAAAATAGACAGAATCCAGAAACATTTAAAAAATTTAAAAAATCATGTTTCAAAGGGGAGCAATACCAGACAAATTCAAGGATATGATATAAAAATGAAAAAATTGACTAAAAACTCCAAAAACAAATTTACCAATTTTGTTAAAAATTACAAGGATTGTAAACTATGTGCATAACTTCTCAACTTCACTTGTAATGGCACTATCTTAAATATCGAGAAATGTGTTCCTCCTCTAGTCGTCCAACAGTTTACTTTTCGATAATACTCAATTAGTAAGTACCTTAACATCGAAGTGCTCAAATATATTTTTTGTAGTTGTAACCGTACATTTTCAACTGTTTTCTCCTATTCCGTGGAGGCCTTTTTCGGTTCTTTCGTCGTCACTACGATAATTTGATTAAGGAACCATTCCGCACATATCGGGTAGTACTAAAAATTTGTTGAGCCCCTCTAAAAAAAAATTTCTGATCAGGGCAGTTCCAAATAAAGCTTAGAACATGCGCTATAATTAACTGCAACGACAAACCAAATATCCACAGCGTAAGATTTTGAAGATTTTCAGTCTTCTGATCCATTTTTTGTTTTTCATGTGTTCTATTTGAAACGAATACATTTTCATTGTATCTAGTGATAAGGTAACCAACTGCTCCTGATACCACTGAAAATGATAAAACCGGCAAGGTCCAAACATTTTGGCCATGACGAAGGAATTTTCTAAGCTAGAGATATTGAATCTTGGTAACGTTCTGCCTCCTCTCCTGGTGAGAATGAATTGAGTCTGATGTTACGAATATCTGGAGCATATATGTTAATAAAAGGAGAAAAAAAAAAACTGAAGGAAAACCATTTCTAATTTTACATTGAAGTATGTCGTTTTTTTCCCAACTACACGAAAGACAGGAACCTCGATTTTCAATTTTCAGTCAAACCAAAATCAAAATTGAATTGTGTCATCTTGAAACCCTTCATACGGTACATGGACTCACTAATAAAAGCTTGTAAAAATTCAAAAACTTTTAGTACTGGAATCGTAGTCGACATTGATGAAATACAGAAAAAAAAGTTCGTAGTATAGTTTCATAGGATTAAACAGAGAGGAGGAACAAATTTCAGGGGTAGACAGGAGGTAGAGAAACAGACTTGGGGTAGTTATTAGCAATCTCGTGTTGCTCACAAAACTTCGTGACATAGGGGATATTTCCCAAATTCAACGATTTCTTTTACAGTTTCTATGTGAATGCATGATACTATCAAGGGTGATTTTCTACCTTCTTTTATCGACCTTTCTGGGGTAGTCACGAAAAAATTTCGAAGTGTCTCGTTTGAAATATTTTTCAACAAGATCAATCATCGTCCGCTTACCGAAATATTCTCGAATTCAGAAAACTGCTTTACCCCAGAGGCGAAGCACTGCTCCGATTCTCAGTGACTATTAATATATGTTAATAGTACCAAGTTTCAGCCCCCCGGAAATTTTCGCATTTATTTTCCCTAATTTCGCTAGACTATCGGTCCGCGCACGGATAGTCTAAAACTCGATTTTTCTACCCGCCGACGCAGCTACTTCAGTTTGATAATAAAAAAAGCTTTCCACCGATTCGTTCCACTGTAAAAGTTCGGACTTACCCCAACAGACTGGACAGGTTCTAAGACTAAAAATTATTCGCAGCACAAAACCGGAAAAAGTTGAATGCACGCCGCAAAAATCTTCACTGTTGCGAACGCTAAAAAAAACTTCGAATTCGCGCGAAATTTTTCGAAACGGTGCGAACAACTAATACAATTTCATCTACTGCAATTTCGTATGTGCAGAAAACGAATCGTTTATTTGTATCCCGAGATCACGCAGAAATGTAAAACGAATATCTAGCCAGAACTGATACCTAAACTCAAGTACAAACAGGCCTACATCAATTAGTACGGATGGGAGAATACTGGTGGGGCAGTTTTCTTCTATAAAATAATAGACGAATAATGTTTTAATTACGCCAAATTGCTTCGATCGACTTACTTCCGTTTTTAAAACGCATTTCGTTTTTTTTTTTCAAAACTAATAAAAAAATAACGAAAATGCGAATAAATTTTTTTTCCTTACATTGCATTGCCTTCAAATTTAATTAGCCATATCGTAAACATATGTTATGGAGTATCGTAAATTTTGTAATCGTTTACATAGATTCGTATTCCGGATGTACAATACACTTGTTCGTAAAATGAAACTGTGTTCAAAATTGAGGCTTATCAATTAGCTTCTTAAAAAGGGGATATGCCAGTGAAAGAGGAACTTAATTAAATTAATTTCAATTAGCATTCATTTTACTACAGTACTTTTGAATGTAAACTGATCAAAATTTCCTATGAAGAACGATGCTTTTGAAACTTGGGATACGAGAATTCAGACACGTGGGAATTAAGGTGGCCCTTACTTCCAAAATTTTTGGAATCGAAGCGAAGGTCATCCCTAATATTTTTTTAATGATAAATAATTCGTAAGGTAAGATAGCCTAACATGGACTAGTTCTCAACCTGGACCACCGGTCTATCCTTGTCTCTTTATGGTGCTACCCGCCGTCAAAAAATCGTACACTTTTGTCCCTGATGTACCATCTCGATACATGTTGAAAATTCAGACGTAAAAGCCAACAACATTCTAGAAAAAATGATTTTCATGCTTTCAACTTTCTTATTGTCATGTACGTTTTGTGTCATAATTTTGGAAGAAAGTGATTTAGAAGTTTTTTCGAAAGTTTTATTTTTAACTCGAAGGAATGCGATTCGAATGCTATATAGTCTTCCAATTAAAGGTTCAGAACTGGCTATAAGTCATTTAAAAAAATGTTTGTTTTGGTACCTAGACCACCCATGATAACATGGAAATGAGCTCAAAAATTGAGTTAATTTTTACAAATGTCAAAAAGTTGCAAATTATGGACTGAAAAAAAATTCAATCGGCTGTTCTCAGCCTTAAAAAAAAAAAGAAACTATATGGATATTTAAAAGCCTCCAAACAATGAGATGCAGATATGGAAGGCTGCTTTAAATCCAAAAAAATATTATGTTTGCTCAACATGTTTGAATCTTTAAATTCATGGTACTTTTTTTCACTTATCTAAACTGACTAATTTAATATTAAACGCTTGTTTTGCAATTTTGTCTAACTTAAATAAATAAATAAATAGAAAGTCTATAAGGTAAAGTTCCCGAATATCGACCACTTTTACTCAGCTCAAAATTTTAGTACTTACTTCAAAATGAACTTTTTTTAAATTTGGCCATGCTACATTATAGAACCATTCTTTACGCACAATTTTTGCTAATTACGTTTCAAAATTCTCATTAAAAGTTTTTCAAAAAATGATTCTAGTACCTAAAATTGACCTTTCAAAATTTGGATTCCTAATATCGTCTGCGTAAAAAATCGAAAAAAAAGATAAGCAATGGAAATCGATAATTATTGCTATTATAAAGGAACATACGAGTGGTTTGGTGGAGCGCATGGAGATGCACGCATGCCAAAGTGGCCACACCCCAGACACCGCACCCTGGCCTCGGAACATATAGGCGCCGACTTATGGAAAATATTGGGGGGGGGCAAAATCAAAGTTATCACGGTTCTTAGGAGCGGTCAAAAATCCCTCTCTTTGAAAATTCGAATGGTCGTCTTCCATCTATTTTGGTGCCAAAAGTATACCCTTCTCATTATTACTTATCATATTTTACTCTCTTTTTTGTTAAATTAAAAAATTGATGGTAAAATTCGTCTCACTTTCTCCATTATTGAGTCAAGAATATTGAGGAGGGGGGCGTCGCTCTGCCAAAATTGAGCTTTGCCCCTCTAAAAAAATGCTAAGTCGGCACCTAGTCCCGGGAATTACCCTTTCCAGCATCGCATCAGTGACCAGAGGGATGCTTTGAGGCCGGACCGAGCCCCCATTTCGTCGTTCCACTGCCGTTGTGCGCTGTCCTACCAGAGCCACCATGGGGCCCCCTAATGACCGAGGTTACTGCTCACCCAGCACTAACCTGGGATTTGGGTGCTCCGCGGCCGGACGCGGTTCCTCTTCACTCACCCCTCAGGAACGTACGAGTACATAAATATTATTATTATAAAAAGTAACGAAATGAGCAACACTGTTATCAACTTCGAATGGAATTAAAAAAAAAAACACATTAGAGTAGTCGTATATACGTGATAACAGCACTCACCATCGCTTCTTTGCTCCATAATTTTCTCATTTTCGCCATCTGTCATGCAAGTAATTCGTAAATCGTAATTTATCTCTTCGAAATTTTTAGTATACACATTTCATCAGTGGACGATATTTCGACGACGAGGGTTTTTTATTTTATGAAATTAATCTATCATAAAGCGATTAAGGATAGTAATTCAAAGCATAATTACGAAGCAAATTACTTACTCTTTCGAAAAAATAAAATTTTTGTACGGTTATGCAGGGACGTACCGAAGAGTTTTTCTTTAGAGGAGAGGGGGGGAGGGGGGGATTGTGAAAGTCCCAACTGATTCAACTCAAAATTCCCAAGTATCAAAGCAAAAAAAAAAAACCTTTCGATTTGTAGGATTTTTCCGACTGATTTAACTCAAAAGTCTCAAATATCAAAGCAAAAAAAAAAAAAAGACCTTTGTCTTGTTGGGCTTTTTTTCAACTTCGCAAATCAATTCTTGAGTATCAAAGCAGAAAAAAATTTTAAAAAACCTTGTGACTTGGATTTTTCCAACTCCGCCTGACTGAAATGGTAGATTTTCCCAACTGCTGAGCAAAAGAATTCCTCGGAGGGGGGGGGGCAAAGTTTTCCCTCCCCCTGTCGGTACGTCCCTGTGATTATGAATATTTCTTTACATCTGTCATGAAATTTCCGGAGGCATGTTTTCAATAATCGTTGATGATTTTTTTATTTTGAGCTTCGTTTTCTCATGGAACCATTTATCACTAAGCATAACTTATTTTTGCAATCAGCCACTAGATATAGCACTAATAACGGATGAAATATTAAGGTGGTCGATATTGCGCTGTAGACGATATTAGGGCACTTTACCTTGTAGAATCTTTCGATTGAAGGTTCAGAACTGGATATAAGTCATTAAAAAAAATGTTTGTTTTGGTACCTCAATATAGACTACCTATGATAACATGGAAATGAGCTCAAAAATTATATTAATTATAAAAGATGTCAGAAAGTTGTAAATTATCGACAAAAAAAATGCAATCGGCTGTTCTCGGCGTTTTAAAAAAAGAAACTGGATATCTAAAAGCCTCCAAACTATGTAATGCGGCCATTGAAGGCTGCTTAAATCCAAGGAAAATGTTTGCTCAACATGTTTGTATCTTTGAATTCATGATACTTAACTTTTTTCACTTATCTAAACTGACTAATTTAATATTAAAGTTTATTTTGCAATTTTGACTCATTTAAAAAGAAAGAAAAAGTTTCTATTAGAAGCTTGAATTTTCAATTTTCTAAAATCATGACATGTACAAAAAAAGTCATTAAGATTCCAATTATTATTTCTTTGAAATTTTCTGTTGAGGGGTAACACTAGAATTCTTTGGCTACCATTCGAGGCCATTAGCAACATTTTCAGGCTCATAGGGCCAACTTATAACCAAAGAACAAAAAGTGGTTCATATTAGGCTGTCTGACTTTATAACACTCCAGGGTGGAAAACAAAATTTCCGTCTAGTTCAATGAAAAAAGTGATTATGTAAATTAAAAACGTTGAACCAGGAAGTGGCTAAATGTAGAGAAAAAAGTATAACTAGAACGTGCTCGTTTTTGTAGAAAAGTTCAAACATTTTTGGACTGGGTATGTCCTTTAGAAAACCGACTGCTCAACCAAATTTGGAGATCGATACGACGATGGTCTAAATATTAAGGTGTATCAGAAAAAAAGTTTGGATTCCTTCGACGCCTATGGCAGTTGTGTTGCCTTTTAACTTGAAAACGTGTGTAAAATTATAGCGAAAAATTTTTTAAATTTTCCAACCCAATTTTAATTTGAAATTGGAGGTCAAAAATGTTGCTTGTAAAAAGTAAAGTGCTCCTCATTATGTTGTGAGAGATTTATGTATTTTGTCAGGGAACCCTCTCAGATCGATTCCAATAAACTCTAATAAAATTGCTATCAGATTTTAGATTGATCGGATAATGACGGGCATAGAAGCCACAGTCTCCCTTTAATTATACAAATTCATTTAATGATTGTTCTTCTCGGTTTCTATGAGCTAAAAACTTAAGATGGTATACTTATTAATAAAATATTGTGCTTTGATCTGAACTCTGAACCCCTTTTGATCCCCTCCCCCCCAGGGTTTGGATCCAAAAACTACTTTCAAAATTCAATTCAGCGACCATCAAAACCTATGAAATGAATGTATATATATCAACATTTATCTCAAATTTAATTTTACCGAGCCTTTTCTAACCCGTCATTCTGCCTGCATTTATTTAGATTACTGGCCCATGTTAATCCGCGTCATTAATGGAAGCAACAGTTGATTAAATTTGTGTAATTAGAGGAGGAGAGGGTTGTGGCTCCTATGCCCCTAATTCACTTGATCTGGAACATAGAAGCAATTTTATTGCTTCTCAATAAAACTGATCTGGGGGAGATGTCCGACAAAATAAATCCATCGAAACATAATGGAAGGGGGGCATTGTACATTTTGTGGACAAAACGTGACCTCAAATTTGATAATTCGGAAAAATCTTAATTTTTTGACTGAAATTTTGCAATGTTGTTTTTAGGTCCAAATGCCACTAAATCGCCCTACTCTTCGAAACAATTCAAACAGTTTTTTGTTGTTTTCACTCCACACCCTACTGACTGTCCTTTTCAATATACCTACTCAAACTCTTATTCTATTACAGTCCTTTTGAGATTCGATAGCGATGGTAATAGCAAAACTTATCTTACCTACATGTATATTAAGGTGTATCGCAAACATGTGGGGGAAGAATTTCAGTGTTTAAAGGTCTCACTCCAGAATCGATTAAAATACATTTCTATAAGGATTTCGAAGAAAAAAAATTTGAAAGGCGGTTCAGGGGACTCAAAGTCTCCTATGGGAAGTTGCATGTGAAATGCATTATTTTTCGGGTTATAATGAGGAAAGGGGTTAGGCACATTCAAGAAATAACAATCATTTTTTCTTTAAATACATAGTTTTTTTTTTTAATTCAAGGGGGTGGAAGTGAGTGGAAGGGTGATGGGAGGGGAAGGAAAGAGTAAAACGGATGAGAGGGAAAGTATATCTAGGAAGTACGTAGTAAGACCAAGGGCGTAGCTAGGGGGTCTGCCCCCCCCCCTTTGGCATTGGCCGACAATGTGAAAAAATTAAAATTTATTCTGGTAATAGTAAGTATTACATTTGTAATGTTGTAAAAGTGAAACGGAACCCCCCCCCCCTCCCCCTTCATACAAAGTCTGGCTACGCCACTGATTAAGACCTATTTCAAGTAGAAGAAATTGCATCTTCACATGTTTTATGTGAATATGAATCTCTGGTGTTTATACATGAAGATAAATACTGGTTCTCATTAAACGTGACTGTTTTAGAAAAAGTAACTCAATAGTAATTTTTGAAAAAACAAAGTGATAAAAGTGACTAGTTTCCTACTCGGAATACTCAAATCACTTTCCCTGATGTATGAGACATCGCGGTTTCTGCGACGTTCTACATAATTTATGAGGCAGCCGAGGACTCGGATTGGATTTTGGAATTTGCGTAAGATTTTAATTTAGAAAAGTTGTATTGTCCTCGAAGATGATCATTTTGGAGGGGGGGGGAAGATATATTCTTTTTTACTTCTGTATTTTCATATCCCAATTTTAAAAATTTACCAACATTTAGTTCTGAACATGTTTTTTTTTTTAATTGTTCAGAATTTTATCTACTTTTTTGAGATTTCAGTGGTGACCGTCCCTCACATTTTAGTAGGAACGTTTCTGTGTTATAAAATTGGTTTATTATTACTTATTTGCGATGTTTGCTGACAAGGCCTACTTCAGGGTGAAAATTTGTAAAATCGATTTGCAGAAAATTTGACCGAAAGTTTAGTGGCTCCAACCGCTAGTTTCTGTCTTCCAGACTGACTGTAATACAGGTCCTTAAATTTAAGGAGTCAAGTGTCCTATTTTGTTTAAAAAAATTAGGATTTTGAAAATGAGCAAATTTTGAGATAGGAAATTGAAATTTATAATTTTAATTAATAATCATGGAGGAATGAAGGCATGTTATTATCCATTGAGGGGATTTCGCAGTAGTCGTCTCGTGACGAATAGGTGGAGGGAGGGGGCCCTCTACGAACTGTACCATTTGACAGATTGCAATTCCAGGAAGACGAAAACCTCTTCGCCAAATAGATTAAAAATAAAATACTAAGAATGGGGAAAATGTTAGAAAACTTGGTTCTTTAGTTTAGCTGCCCTCCCTGTTGAGACATCAGAATAAAGGGATGCCTCAAATCACCTACTCATTGAAAATAGGTATTCTGGATCGCTGAGTTCGAAGTTTCTATCTGTTTTCCTCTCAAACTTTTTTATACTCAATTTTCGACAAGCCCGGTGCTAGGATTCTTTTATGGGGGTAGATTTTATGGAGGTAACCCCTAAAAAATGGATTTGTGAACAAAGTAAGCAAAATATTTTCAATTTTTCGGAAAATTTTCATTAAAACATTCTGTTTTGAATGGTTATAAAGAAGAAAGATTATCCCCCAAATCTATCCCTTCAAAACCGACTATATGATTTGAAGTAACCCCCTTGGAATAAGGGTCTGTTCCTTTCTCATTTGTAAACGTAAAACGAGTGAAAAACGGCATCCAACCGGATGTACCTGTTTTTCAAGTTTCAGAGTACACGTTTACATCTAAAAGAAAAAAATTGGAAAATTGTAATCTTACATTTAGTTTTTATTCATCTTTTGTACGTGAACTTCCAAATCCCTTATTTTACGAGCATTTTAAAAGTTCAATGATTCTAAAACTTGCTAAAAATAGCAGAAATTGTACTTTCGAAATTTCAAACCTGCTAATGGAGAAAATTAGTATGCTTCACAACATTGAAATGAATTTCGGATGAAACTGTTTCTTCTCGGGGAAAGGGTGGGAAATGAATTATTCGTTAAAATTATAACAAATCGACAAGAAGAAACTACCTATATCGCAGCTAAAGTACGTTAGAAAAACTGATTTTCTAAATATACGTCTACATGTCCTTGTAACTAATTGTTTTCAATTAATCGATTTTTTAGTTCATCAACTGCCTCATTGTTAATCTTTTTAATGTAAATTAATTTTGTTTTACACTCATTGATCATTTGAAATCAATCAGTTGTGTTAGGTTAATCAGCTGAAACCCTAATTATGAAAACACCCGTAGTCAGTTTTGATTTTCAAACTTAAATGAGAGACTGAGCTGTATCTACTGCTTAGATGGATATGACTCGCCTGCTTATTTTCCATTCTCACATGATGATCTGATAAAATGAGCTGCAATGTTCTTCCATAATGGCTGCGAATATAGCTCAATCTGTCATATTAGTCAAAAAATCAAAACGGCCTATGATTGTATTCACAGTTAGGGATTCAATAGTTTCAGATTAATCAATTGTTTTAGATTAATTGATTGTATTTCATTAATCGAATGTTTCCGATTGTCCAGTGGTTTTAGTTTAGTTGATTGTTTTTGTCTGACTGATTGTTTTTAATTGATTAATGGTTTCTTATTAATCGATTACTCTTGATTCATCGATGGTTTTAGATTTCTTACTTATTTTAATTAATTTATTGTTTTCGATTAATTGATTATTCTTATTCATTGAAACGTTGAAACATTTATTGATCTCCAGCTATAAAGCACGAGCAAAAGGCGAAAAGGCGACCAACTCTATGCGCCACAAGGATTGTTCTTAATTGGCGAAGAACTAAATTATAAATGTGAAAATGGGAAATTAGTACCACTAGCATTAATTTTCAATGGAATGTCCAGGAAAATTCACTCCTTTCCGCTCCTGTAGTTGAATCAAGAGTAACAGCTATTTTAGTGAAAAAGGAAAAAAGTCAGCTGAAAAAAGGGAAAATAATCTTTCTAGATTTTAACAACCTTTAGGATCTCGATGTTGCCGTTAATTTATTATTAATTTTCAAAATGAATGATCGTAAGAAAAGAGCCACCGAAGATTACAGGTCAGAGGGGAGGTTGCTGATTCATATTTTAAGAGGATGGTTTCTTTTGGAGGCGGACAATATTCGTTCAGGATGGTACCTCTGCTCTACCGCGTCTGGAATTGACGAATAGATTTAAAAGAGTCAGGTTCTATTTGAAACATGAAATCATTAGCCATTGTTCGATCATTCAGTCGTAGCCAACTGACCTATTAGTCGTCGCCATAACTCCCCCCTCCCCCCCGGATGCAGTAAATCATACCTATGCTAAGAGGTATAAAGAAAGTAGCTCTTTGTGCTTGAACTAATATTCTCGTCAGAGTATGTTCGATTCCAATTCTCGGGGACGTACCGAAGAGTTTTTACAGGGGGGGGGGGTGTAAAAATTGTGAAAATCCTAACTGACTTAACTCAGGATTCCCAAGTATCAAAGCAAAAAAAAAAAACTTTTGACCTGTTAGATTTTTTCAACTGATTAAACTCAAAATTCCCAAGTATCAAAGCTAAAAAAAAAAGCTTTTAACTTATTAGGTAGATTTTTCCAACTGACTCAACTCAAAATTCCCCAGTATCAAAGCAAAAAAAAAAGCCTTTTGACCTTTTGACTTTACTGTCGCCTGACTGAAATGAAAAATTCCTACAGGGGGGTAGGTTGCTCCCCTGCCCCCTATCGGTACGTCCCTGCCAATTCTTTTTTCTTGAATCACGTCTCCACTGCTGAAGTAGGTACGTTAATTATGGTAGGGGGATCTCTGGGTGTTTCTGAAAAAAAAAATTACCCCCTGAAATAGAATACGGTCTCTGGGCGACTTCGTAAACTTCCCAAAATCTAGATTTTATGTACCAAAATCTCGAAAATTTGATAAAACAGCGTTAGGTGATGAATAATGTATTTATGGTTTCTTATTACTGAAACGCACGATGAAAAGCTTTTAATTAAGATCACCACGAATAACAGCCAAGGTTACAAAAATTAAATCAAACTGCGTGTATGTCAAGTTTGCACACTGGATATTGTCCATTTCACTACACATCTCCTAGAAGCTACGGGTAACACTTCAGTTATAAGAAGAGGTTTTATTTGAAGTGAAACAAAGCACAAGGTCGATCAGTTAAAAGTGCTAAATATGAACTTACACTTTCACTGTGCAGTACGATGACGTATTAATGACTTAATAGAACGACGTAAATGACTTTTAAATTGGTTAGCAAAGGATGCCTCAATCTTGCTCCCCCAGTAAACTCGATGCATTCGCTTTTTGGCGATATATGATATCAAAATCAGGGTACAAAACAGATGAATCAATTGAAAGATTTTATTAGGTAGCCGATTTTGTCGTACCTATTCGTAATTTATCGCGTCCTTTACTATCGTTAATTTTACTAACCTGATTGAGCCTCCAGTGACAGCAGTCTTTTCCACTCATCTCAGCCGTCTAATTTGTTTGACATCTCATCAATTGGCTCACGGCTTACGTTAAATTCACCGAGACTAAACAATAAGATCAATTGCATGTATCAATACAGATGAGAATTTGCGAGAAACAGAAACTCGAATGAAAATCATATTATTCTAAGTCGGCGTTGAATTTTCTAAATGGGCTCTAATTTTCTCGTTTCAGGTCAACGTGTAACATTAGAATGAAATTATATTTTTTTGTAGGTCAAGACAGGTTGGCATATCAGTTTTCGAGCAATTTTTTTCTCTCTTTGTTTACCACTTTGATAGAGTCGTTAATATTTAATTACGATATCCTTATTCGCGAAAATGGTCTTAACACCAGCTGGCTGTCGCTGACAGGTAGCAATCGTCACAGCGGTTCGTGTTCGGGTCACCAAGACTGACGTGCGAGTCTGTATTGGCTATGATTAGATGTAATATTAACAACGCTTGAATAAAAGGGAAATTGGATTGAGTCATTCATGGCATTACGAGGAAGTCAGGCTAGGTAATTGAGCAGATGAATTGAAGTGTTGAAACGTATTCAAGAGTGATACTTTGGATCTGTCTTCAAGATATAAAATTAGAAATTGAATTGAGTCACTCATGGTATCATATAGAGAATCGTAGAGGCTGAGTGATTGCGCAGATAATTTTGAAATATTGAAACGGATTCAAAAACCAGAAAACCTATATGTCTACAAAAATGACACTTTTAATCTTTCCCCAATAATGTGAGAAATTAGATCGAGTCATTCGTGACATTGACGAATTCCAGTGCAGGTGACTGAGCAGATAATTTTGAAGTGTTGAAACAGACCCAAACCTAGAAAACCGATGTCTTCAAAATTGACCTTTTTGATCTCTCTTCACTGAAGTGGGAAATTGAGATAATTTCGTCGCCATATGTTGTGTATTATGACAGGTCCTGAACAAAAAACCAGATTTACAGTGGGAGTGAACGGAATCATAGCCCCGGCGCGTTCGGTTGGGAGGGGCGTCTAGAAAAATGATTTTTTTAAATAAAACAGTCGGACAGAAAAGCAAGGCGAGAAAAAAAAAAGAAACGTAGGAAACAATACAATATATAGCACGATGTACCTGGAAAATCGGATACAACATTTTTTGGAGGGGCGGAGCGCTTTTTAGTAGTTGGTTTTGGTCCACAGGTGCCGATCAGTGAAAAATAAATTGGAAGGCAAGCAAATGTTTTTGGCATGGGAATGGCGATTCGTGAGTGGAGGAAACAAAATATTTTTTGGATTTATTGTCGGTATTTTTCCTCAAAAACCCCTGCGAAATTGATTCTTACACAAATTGTTTGGAACATTGCTCCCCATGGGGAAGGGGGTAACTTGTTTCATGTTCTCCCCTTCCTATCTTCAGTTTTGACGCCTTTGCCTTGGTTTACACACTCTGTGTTTGATTTCGGTTGTTTTTGGTCCTTCTAGGCCACTTTTAATTAGAATTTTGTTTTTGTTTTTGATCATTATTTATCATATCTGTTTCTGATTGTTTTTTATTATTTAACAGTTATTTATCACCGAAGATGGTTATGCTCAGTGGCGTAGCCAAGGGAGAAGGGGGATTAGAGGGATGAATCCCCACCTCTTTATATGAAAATTTTCTATATGCTGGCAGTATCACAATAAATGCTCGAAATGAAATTTAAATTCGGATACATAATTGAAGTGGAAAAGCATAACATACTGATACGTCAATGTAAAAACATACAGTTCATATTAGGTGTACATCCAGACTTTTGCTGACCCCCCCCCCCCCCTGGAAAAATCCTGGCTGCGCCACTGGTTATGCTTGGTTATATAGTCATGTTGTTCTATGGAATTTGATCCTCCAATCGCTTTTAGTCGTGTCTTGGTTAGGTTGTTTTGTTAGATTTAGTTGTTTCCGTTCAGGTTTGCTGGGATTTGATCAATTTTTGTCATTCTTGATCGTTTTTATCATGTTTGTGTTGATTGTTTTTAAATCATTGCGATTAGTTTTAGTCATTCCTTGTCAGAAATATCAGATGTTGTTGTACATAGACATTACGGTAATTCTTGTTTTCGATTTTTGATTTCTCGCATCCCTCTATCGATTTCATGTATTAGAAAAATTCGAAATATTCTGCCATGTTTCAACGTAACTGGTTAAGAAAAACCCCGAATCAAGAGGGTTGAAGTTCGTTGGGAATTAATATTAATTTTAAGAATCTGAGATTCTCATCCAACTAGAGCCTCCTCATATGAGCCTAGAACTTATGCATTTTCAAAAAATCAGAGTTTTAAGAATTGCTGAATTCATTTATGGAATCTTTCCATTCTCCTCTTAACCCATCAGGTGTCACAGGAGGAGAAACTAAATTTTTTAAATAATATATTTCGTAAGTGACAGTATTTATCGCTAACCCCTTTTTAAGTCTGAGGGGATGTAAAGAAGAGGAAAAGGACCTCAAAAACGAATTCAATGACCCACGAAACCTTATTTTCAATGTAAAAAACTTGAAAATTGAAATAATTGAGAATTAGCGCAACTGAAAGATTAAAAAGAGGAAAAAAGACCCCAGATATGGGTTCAGGACCTGAGAGACCCTGTTATGAACGTCAAGAGCTTATAAATGAGAATAATTGAACATTAGCCCCAGTGGCACTTGAAGGGTTGAGGGGTAGGGCAAAGAACCACCAAAAATAGATTCAGTGACCCTTCTTCTTATTATTGAATCTAGAACGCGTCATATATATTTTTCCCACCCAACAATTCATAAGTTTTTTTCTACGTCAGTTAGCTTAGGCTTCCGTAGTTAGTCAATACCTGTATTAAATTGAGTAAATTAGCATTTGAATAAGTGCTCCTGGTCTTGCAAGCCACCACAGTCACAAAATGGGTCCTCATCCATTCTCCACTTATGGCGATTGTATTTTATCCTTAAACATCCCGACCGGACTTCGTTAAGCGTTTTCCACCATTTTACGTTTATTTTATTATTGAAATATCAATTTGAAATAAACATTTTTAGGCTGAAACGAGAAGGCTGTGGGTATGAGAATCTCAAGATGGCCAGAAACGCAAATAGGGCTCAGAACTAGGGGGCTTAAGCCCCCGTATTATGAAGTAACATCACCCCTCCGCATCAATTTCTTTGGTAATTTCTCAGTGTTGGGGGGGGGGCTATTTAGAAGTTTGGGGGCCTAAGCCCTCCCATTTGCACCTATGCTGATGGCCATAATTTAACCCTGATTTTTGTATTTGAATTGAGATTAGTGAATAGTTAGTGCTAATTACTCAATTTTTCGGAGAGCTTCAGCGTCGGCGCTGGTGCTAATTACTCAACTTTTCGAGATGAATCCGAATCCGTTGTCAAATTTGAGCTAGACTCATTTTTTGACCCATTTTGACCATATTTTCGAGCCTATTACGGGAACGGAACATCACCGCCAAATTTGCACACTGAATACGAACTTCGTGGGTCCGGTACACGAGATCACGAGGGTCGTGACTTCATGGGTCCGGTACACGAGACCATGGCGGTCCTGACTTCGTGGGTCCGGCACACGAGACCACGGGGGTCGTGACTTCGTGGGTCTGGAACACAAGATTACGAGCGTCGGGATTTCGTGGGCACGGTATTCGAGATCACGAAGGTCATGATTCCGTGGGTCCGGGTGCGAATTACTCAATTTTCGAGACGAATTTGAATTCGTGTTCCAATTTGAGCTAGAGTCATTCTTTGACCCATTTCGACTACATTTTCGAATTTATTTCGGGAACGGAACGTCACCGCCAAATTTGAACACAGAATTCGAGTTAAAAACAGTCTTTAGTTCAACATTTTTGAATTTTCAAATTTTGCAAATTCTTTTTTGATGCGAAAAATTTTTTGGAGAGCTTCGGCGTCGGCGCTGGTGTTATTCACTCAATTTTTCGAGACGAATTCGAATCCAATTTTTTGATGAGGTAGCAAGAGAAAATGCGGACGACCATAATTTAACCCTGATTTTTAGGGTGTCTGCCCGCGCGCAGCGCTATGAAAATCTTAGCTCCCGCCGTTTACCAGGTACCACAATTTGCAAATTAGAGGATAATTGTTCACCGAAATGAATTTAACGACCATTTAAACCTGTATAACGAAATCCATATTGCTTTTTGCAAGAATTTTGAGCTCACGTCCTCTTACAGGTACCAAAATTTTAAAATCATTGGAAAACCATTAGCAAACTCGCCAGTATTTCGATTCGATGATGGTTTTATGAAACTATTCATTTTTGATACCGAAAAACATGAAGAGACGCCCATTTCATTGTGATATCTTGGAGTAGGGAGGAGGGGAAAGTTTCCCGCTAAATTATCGACAAATTACCAGTAAATTACCGCTCATTTGTAGGTTACCAGCTGAGTCAATCCCTACATGTAGGTAGCATCACCGGCTTTCAGTTTTTTGTTGTTTTTTTTTCTTAATTTTTCTCAGGGCCATATAGCCGTAGGGGAGGACATGAGCGAGTGGCTCTCCCTTCAATCGTATATCAGAGTTGAGTTGGCACATTGATAATTTCAGTGGCTTAGTTGGAAAACTGACGCTTTTTAAAAGTTTTCTCAATATTTTGAAAATTTTTAATTTAGTTGCCCAATAACTGGAAAATGTTTGATTTACGCCCCCATTCGATAAATTTGCATTGACCTGGTTTTACTGAATGGTTACTCCAAATGGAAAATGTCACAGTTTTCATAAAATGCTTCCAGAAAAAAAGAGCCTGCTGTGTAAATTGCTTTAAATTTCATTTTTTTTTTTCAGCGCACGTAAAGGAAATCATGTTTGTTTTGTAATTGGAGTTCGGAGATCGGAGGGGCAAGATTGAGAACATGAAATATTACGATGGATTATTACATCATATTAATTACTAGAACTTTTTTTTTTTTAAGTAGTAGGTACCCAGTTGTAGGAGTTGAAATTTAAGGAAGAGTATACTTAACTATTTTCTGAGTACAAAAAAAGAGTACTTCAGAGTCGCGTGCTGAAAGAGTACAAGTAGGTACTCTTTAAAGACTACGTCTGGTGCCTAATCTTACTCATAGCAATGCTAATATAACTTAAGCATCAGCTAGTCCTAATTCTTAATTTTGATCTTTAGTGATAATTGAAAGTGAGTGTGTACAACTATTTCACACTGTGCTTCAAATTAACGTTTATTATTGGGATAACCTACCTACTACACTTTCGATGTCTCGTATTTATGGTGTCCCACTCTGGTCGTTGTTCTGATTTTCATCACATAATACTCAGACCTTGAAGGTTCAACATTACTTCGCCGATAGCTAACAAGCATCCGAACCAAAACAATATTTTTTTCCGTGTTTCCAGTTCTCCCGACCGGTATTCTTGTCTAGAGTAGAATTAAATCCCGACCAAAAGGTACTCTGATCCTTTAACTTCAATTCATTCATCGGGAAAAGAGTTGAATTTGTTATCATCTCGTCACGAAGAAAATGATGAATACGTCAAATGTGCCCGTGATGGCGGATATTTAGTCAATTTAACGAATACAATTCCGACTGCAGTTAATTTGACGAGTAAGATCGAGTCTATGGCGGCGTCCGCGTGCATATCAAGGTCCTTGATCTTTCACCATGTAATAAAAAAAGAACTCCAGACTAACCGCGAGTAATTGTTCCATCTGACGATGAGTTGTGAAATAATTTGCAGGTCGGCTAACCGCAACACGAAAATGTAGGACTAGGTTACGCGATTGCTCCACCCAATGATGTTAGAAACGCATTTAGTCAAATCGAGTTTTAAAAAAATTCGTTTATATGTAACGATGTTCAGTTGTTAAAAATTTTATTAATCCGTTCGTATCAAAAAAAAACAAAAAAAAAAAAAAAACCTGAGATGTTTATGAGAGTTATTCGAGGCAAAATTAATCGTAAAAAAAAAGAAAAAAAAGTTGAAAACAATAATGCCGAAAAGCGGGTATTGCTGCAGCAGTCCGGATGATGAAAAGGCTATATAGCCCTTGGTATGATAGACGCATCGGCCTAAATTGATGTTTTTACATTTTTCTACAGTTCTCGATTTACAGTAGTAAAAGAAAATCTCAGAGTCCATCGTCAGAATCCTACCCCCTTCGGAGGGATGTGCCCTTAAAATATATGACTTCAACAGTTTCAGCTCAGTCTTAACTCTTAAGCATTTGTCCGTTGAATGGTACGAAATTCGGCATGGAGGTGAAGGCACCCGGTATAAATACAACCAAATTTTAAAAAAAGTTCGACCTTTTTTGACCTTTGAATTCAATTCTGAAAATTTAAAAATGACGCCCTCGCCACCGTTTTTTTTAGCTGGCGAAAAAGTGTTCATTGGTTAATATTTCTCAATGTATTCCCCACCTTTATACCAATTTTCAGCATTTTTAGAGTGGTGACACATACCTAAACGCTCAAAAAACTATCTCTCTTGTCTTTTTTTTTTGTTTGTTGATTTTGCCTCATGAAAAGTTGAAGAACCAGATCCAGCACCAAATTCTTGTCAAGTAAAAGCTACAAGTATATAAAGGGTAGCCCTCCCTAAAATTTTTAGCTATGTCCACGTATGTTCCAACCAGAGAAATGAGATTTTTCGATGTTCACTTTAGATTATTAAACGAGCAAAATGAAATTTGAAAAAATTAAATGACGAAGCAAAAACATATTCGAATTTAAATTGATTGATTCCCTGACTCATTTGCCGTGAACGCGATTGAAATTAATCGCATACTGTGCTCTCACAACAGTGACAAAATCTTAAATTATTGTCTTTTTCCAGTTTTAAATGTCCTTTTCGCAGCCCCGTAGAGAGAAAAAGAGGGCCTGGAGGAATTTCTACGGCCCCCTCTTCTTCCAGTTCAGTTTGTTTTCTTGTCCGATAGGAACAGGGACGTACGGAAGAGTTTTTCCTTGGGGGGAGGGAGGAGGGGGGGGGATAAAATGGTGAAAGTCCCAACTGACTCAACTCAGAATTCCACAGTATGAAAGTGCTAAAGGAAAGCTTTCTGACGTGTTGGATTTTTCCAACTGACTCAACTCAAAATTCCCAAGTATCAAAGCAAATGAAACCTTTTAACTTGTTGGATTTTCCCAACTCGCCTGACTGAAATGGTAAATTTTCCCAACTGCTAAAAAATTCCTGCGGACGGGGAGGGGGTGTGAGTTGCCCCCCTCTCCATCAGTACGTCCCTGGATGGGCAAAAATTATAAGCTGTACGGAATAAGAGGTTTCTTTCATGGTGTAAGGAGTGATTGCTGATTTAATGTACAGTATAATGTAGCTGTAAGGGTTGAAATTCAAATTCAGGTCTTTTAAAAATATCGGGCCCCCTTGAAAGTCCGGGCCCGGGGTATCCCCCCTTTTCTCCCCTCCCTCTCATGAGGGTTGCCTTTTCGGATCTTTTTTTTTCTGTATATTCAGTAGGACTTATAAATATACTCCTAAACCTATATAAAAATGCTAAAGGCTATTCGGGTTGGTCAAAGCGGTGGCGCGCTGTTGTCATTTATCTTATAACCCTGATCAAAGGGAATATTTCATTTGCAGGCATATGAAGAAATCTCAAAATATTATAAAAACGAAAGCGTTTTTCGAAAAAATGAATAGAACAAATTTATAGTACGTAAAATTTCCCTTCTATTGCGTCCCTTTTTATTTCAATCTGATCAATTTTGCTAAAATGTGTAGGGTTTCAGCAGTTTCTTTTTTTCTCGTACCTCAAATTGTAGAGAGCGACTCTTCCGCGCGGCCAGTCCGAATATTAAAATGGGAAAAAACCGAAGAACTAATAATGAGTTTGAGGCAAGGGACCCACTTTCCACTATCCTCTTCAACCCCTAGCTGAAATACGAATTTCGCAAACTGGAGTAAGTGAAAAAGGATTAAGATTAAATGGAAAATAACTTAGTAATTTGAGATTCGCAAAAGATTTCGTTTCCTATATTATCTGCTCTTCATAACTCATCCTTTGCCTTCCTTTCCAGTTCTTTCCCTCAACCATTCCCTCTAGTAATAATAACCCTGGATGTCACATTAGCTCTGTTCGTTTGGGTTACACTTTTTACACTGAGTGCAGTAGGTGTACAGCAAAAGTGTACACTGTACACTGCGTTACACTACACTCATTACACTCCCTAAACTTCCTTTCAGATAGTGTAAAAAGTGTATACACAAAGTGTACACCTGGTGTACACTTTTCCAAACAAACAGTCTTAGTGTAAAAAGTGTAGAAAGTGTAAAAAGTGTAACCCAAACAAACATAGATATAATGACCTATCATTTTAACGCTTCTCTTTACGGTTATATTCCAAATTTTTCTTTTCCCTCCTCTTCGCCTCTATACTTTCTTATTTCTCTCATATTTTCGGTTCATTTGAATTTCAACATTCTCCGATATTATCACATTTCAAAAACTTCTATCCTTTTTCTTTCTTGTGTTCCTATTGTCCAGTGGCTTACATCTATACAATGCTAAACTCGAAATAATACGTTTGAAAAAATCTCGATGAAATTCTTCGGAGATCATTAAACTTCTAAATTCGTTGGAAAACATTGGAAATTTTTTAAAAAGATTCCCGATAAGATTTTTCGGAAATTATCGGAATTAATTTCCGATGAAATTCCTTAATAGGAGGTTTTTCCCGAGGATCTTCCGATGAAATTCTTCGGAGAATATTTTTTCTGAAGATTGTTGATAAGATTCTTTAAAACCCATCAGATGTTTTCCCCAAATATTTCCTATGAAATTCTTCAAAAATTATCGGAAAATTTTCCCGAAGATTTCTAATGAAATTCTTTGGATAAAATTGGAAATTTTTTCCGAAAATTACCGATAAATGCCTTAAAAACCATCGGAAAATTTTCCCAAAAGTATAAGTAATGAAATTCTTTGGAAAACATTGGAAATATTTTCTAAAGATTTCCGAAAAGACTCCGGAACGTATCGGAATTTTCTTCCAAAAATTCCGATGAAATTTCTTGAAAATCATCATTGGAGAATTTTCGATGAAATTCTGCGGGGATCATCAAACATTTAAATTCATTAGAAAACATTGGACATTTTTTTCGAAAAGAACGGCGCTTTTTCTGTAAAATTTTATTTTTGGTCAATTGGTCCCTTTTCGTAGGTGCCCTCGCTATGAAGGGTAACCTCCCTCTAAAATCTTTAGCTACCCATGAAATAAAAAAAAATAAAAATAAAAATAGAATTCACGTAAAAGAGGCATTGAATAACATTGGAATAAGCAGTTGTAAAATAGCAATTTTAAATTGTAATTAATGAAGACAATGATGAAGATTAAAGTATCCAAATCATGTTACTTTTTGCCAGTAATTCCTTTTCAAACACTTTGTGTCTTTTTACATGTCTTTTCTTTCTTTTTTAATTTTCGTGAACTTTGGTATACATATAAAATTGACTTACTCTTAAATTTATATTTGCCCTAAATATGACTCCTTTTTTTGGGGGGAGGGGGGGGGACTCTGGAAATTCTACTCTTTATTTCTGTTTTACTTCTGCCATCTTGCGTTGTATCAGACTACTTAATTATTTAAACTCCTTTACCTCCTTTATTTTTTCACCTCCTATTCCCATGTGTATTTCATTTTGTTTCTATCTCCTGACTATCATCACTTTGGTTTTATTTTTATTCATCTTCACTTTATATTTTACTTTTAATCTTTCATTTAACTTTTTTAGTGTTTTCTTTAGTTTTTCTCTACTTTGTTTCCACTATTGCAATGTCATCTATAAAAACATTATAATTCTAACCGTCTCCCCTTGTATTATCACGTTTGATTTTCTTTCATTCATTTCATCTTTTAATTTACTATGAGGCAAAGGGAAAAAATTTCAATTTTTCGCTATCTAATATTCAAGTTTCAGATCTACTTATCTTATTATTTTTTAATGCTTCGGACCCGGAACAAAAGCGAGGAAAAAAATCAAAAATATTAGCCCAGGCAGGGATTTGAACCCTGGACAGCATGATCATTATCTTTCCATAGAAGTTTAGCATAAAGCTGAAAGGCATGTGCTCTACCAACTGAGCTACCCGGGCTGCGATAGATAATATGCAAATCGTACCTATACAGTAATAACGGCAGTGTTTTAATGTAACTGTACTGACTGCTTAAGCCGGATATATATATTTTTTTACCGACTTTTCGGAGAAAAGGGAGGTATTACACTCGTCACAGTTGTGAAGATGGGGGCGGGGGCAATGTTTTTTTTTGCGTTTCAGAGTGTTTAGAACACGACTGTAACAGTGGCTGAATTTCAGGTTTCCTTATATGTATATATATATGTATGTATGTATGTATGGACAAATTTTGTGGCACGAAAATCTCAAAAACTATTGGATCAATTGATTCCAAATTTTGATATATTATGGAGCACGCCGCGTAGTTGTGTTGTATTATACAAATGTTTCGGTCTTACACGTTTCCGCTTTGAATGTGGCGATTTCAAATTTATACGAACTGTAATTTTGATAGCCGGGTAGTTTTCTATTTTTTTATAATACTATTCCTTGTCGAGAGTTGCGTTTTTTAAAACGTGAATGGCCTTAAACATTTCGGCCGAATACCACTAGTCCTTGTCGACATTTGCGTTTTTTAAAACGCTAACGACTTAAAACGTGTCGACAGCGTCTTGATTTTGCGAGGAACGAGCGAAGCGAGTTCCGAGTGCTTTTCGGCCGAAGGCCGAAAAGTCGGTACTGCTTTCGCGAAGCGAAAGCAGTTTTTTATATTTATTTTACTAGTGAATTGCAGCCAGCCGAAAGCTGTATTCAGCCATATTCTTGGGACAGTAATAAGCTATAGCTTTTTTAAAGCTATATAGATTCAGCTGCACGCTGAAAGCCAAATAAAGCCGTCTTTCTCTATATAGTTTTTTTTTGGGGGGGGGGAGAGGGCTGATGATAATTTTACGAAAATTTTTTGATTTCTGATTCTTTGAGCACGCAATTGGACTTTTCGAACATATTTTTTCAAAAATGCTGGTGGAAAAAGTACCATCCTAGAAGAGCTGCTGCAACTGCTGCGGTTGATGGGCGAGCTAAAGCAGGGCTTCTCCTTTCCCATCCCATAGCGGGCAAAGATCTTCTGCTGTCGCACCCATGCGTGTCTGTAGGTGGCTATTTTTTGGAAGTTTTTTGCATTTATAAAAATGAAACTATTATAAATAAATGAAAATATTCATTGTAAAATTTGGACTTGGAGTTCCCAATTAGAAATTGAACTAAAATATAATAAACAATAACATTTAAACCAGGATCCCTCAATTTATTTTATTGCTTTCCCGATTCTCCGGGTCGAGTCCGTTTTACCCATCTCAAGTTATCGTTCAATTTATCTTGTGAGGCAAAGGGAAAAAATTTCAAATTTTTGCCATCAATATTCAAGATACGCACGTTATAATTACTTAATTTTTTAGTAACGGTTTCAGATCTTCATATCTTATTATTTTTTAATGCTTCGGGCCCGGAACAAAAGCGAGGAAAAAAATCAAAAATATTAGCCCGGGCAGGGATTCGAACCCTGGACAGCATGATCATTATCTTTCCAAAGGAGTTTAGCATAAAGCTGAAAGGCATGTGCTCTACCAACTGAGCTACCCGGGCTGCGATAGATAATATGCAAATTGTAACTATACAGTAATAACGGCAGTGTTTTAATGTAACTGTACTGACTGCTTAAGCCGGATTTTTTTTTTTTTTTAATATTTTTTTTAAATATTTATTTTACTAGTGAATTGCAGCCAGCCAAAAGCTGTATTCAGCTATATTTTGGGGACAGTAAGCTATAGCTTTTTTAAAGCTATATATGTAGATTCAGCCGCACGCTGAAAGCAAATAAAGCCGTGTTTCTCTATATCGTTTTTTTTTTTTGGGGGGGGGGGGTCTGATGATAACTTTACAAAAATTTTGATTTTTGATTCTTTGAGCACGCAATTGGACTTTTCGAACAGATTTTTTCGAAAATGCTTGCGGAAAAATTACCCTCTTAGAAGAGCTGCTGCAACTGTTGCGGTTGATGGGCGAGCAAAAGCAGGGCTTCTCCTTTCCCAGCCCATAGCGGGCAAAGATCTTCTGCAGTCACACCCATTCGTGTCTGTAGGTGGCTATTTCTTGGAAGGTTTTTGCATTTATAAAAATGAAACTATTATAATATTAATGAAAATGTTCATTGTAAAATTTGGACTTGAAGTTCCCAATCAGAAATTGAACTGAAATATAATGAACAATAACATTCGGAACTAGGATCCCTCAATTTATTTTATTGCTTTCTCAATTCTCCAGGTCGAGTAAGTTTTACCCATCTCATGTTATCTTTTGATATACTATGAGGCAAAGGGAAAATATTTCAATTTTTCGCTATCTAATATTCAAGATACGCACGTTATAATTACTTAATTTTTTAGTAACAGTTTCAGATCTACTTATCTTATTATTTTTTAATGCTTCGGCCTGGAACAAAAGCGAGGAAAAAAATCAAAAATATTAGCCCGGGCAGGGACCCGAACCCTGGACAGCATGATCAATATAAATTCGCAAAGTAGCATAAAGCTGAAAGGCATGTGCTCTACCAACTGAGCTACCCGGGCTGAATCGTACCTATACGGTATTAGCAGTAGTGTTTTGTGTTTTAAGGTAACTGTATTGACTGCTTAAGCCAGATGTTTTTTTTAAAGATTTATTTTTACCAGTGAATTGCAGCCAGACGAAAGCTGTATTCAGCCATATTTTTGGGACAATGAGCTATAGCTTTTTTAAAGCTGTATAGATTCAGCTGCACGCTGAAAGCCAAATAAAGCCGTTTCTCAATCGGTTTTTTTGGCTGACGATAATTTTACGAAAATTTTGATTTTTGATTCTTTATGGGCGCTTAATTCGACTTTTCAAACAGATTTTTCCGAAAATGCTGCAATGATCTGGAGGGAAAAGTACCACCCTAGAAGAGCTACTGCAAGCTGTAGCGGACTCCCCCCGGCAGGGCTTACCCGCCATCACCACCTCCTGCGTTGCCACGCGTACCAACATGAGGAGATGAGGAGTGAGTGAAGAGGAAGCGCGTCCAACTGTGGGGCACCTACATTCCAGGTTAGTGCTGGGAGCGTTACCCTTGGTCAGCAGGGGGCCCTATGGTGGCCCTCGCAGGACAGCGCGCATCGGAAGCGGAACGGCGAAATGGGGACTCGGGCCAGCCTCAAAGCGTCCCTCCGGCCATTGATGCGATACTCGAAAGGGTAGTTTTCGGGGCTGCGGGTGTGGTGTCTCAGGAGCCACTTTGGCATGCGTGCATTGACATCCGTCCAACCAGACGTATGCTCCAATTCTGACCCGTCTTTTTTCCACAACTGAATAAACTTAATTATCGAGTAACGTCGTCAGAGGCGTCGCTGGATTTTTTTGTTTTGGGGGGGGGGGGTAATTTTTTTAGTAGTGTTGACCTACATTCATCGGCGTTGGTGGATTTCTTGGGGGGAGGGGTGTAGTATGTTGTATCAAAGTGTCTAACAGTCATGTAAGTCATTTATTTTCAGTTATCGTCATTTAAAAATTTAAGAATCCGCAAATTATACCTTGAAAGAGAAAACAAAGACTTTAGAATTGGAAAATTCTATTATAATGACCAGGGCTGCAATTTTTATGCGAATTCATATTTTTATCTCTGACACGATGACATTCTCGTGTCAGCGCAGTCCGCGAAGCAAAGATATGATTATGTCTTTCTTTACTTTGGCACACAATAGAAAAAAGCGTTACCTACTTTTTAGCGTGACGAAACTTGACTGACTGACTGGACTAACTGACTGGACTAAAATGAACTAGATTGGACTTACTGGACTGACTGAACCTTCGAGTACTATGCTCCGCTAGTGCATACGGTACCGACATTTTTAATAGTCTAAAACCTATTACGGGTTCATACGAACACATCCAGAAAGTACGAACCCCCAGCTCTTATGAGGTTCCCCCGCCAACCTCAAACAAACACACAGACAAACCTACACTTTTTATATGTAGTAGACGACTTTTTATGACTGACTAAAACTTTTTGAAATCGGCAAAACATCTCAAAGACTTGTCAACACTGATCACGGCTCATTAGGACAATTTCATGAGGTTTTAGCATTTTTATATGCTCTTACTATTGAGTATACTTGAGCGGAAACAGTAACGCTCTCCCCGACACGAAGCCAGTCCGCATGATTTAGCTCTTCATGGTGACAATTCAGTTCAGTGGTTGACATTTCCACGGAAATTTATTTTTCTTCCAGCCATAGGTATACTTAAGCCAAGACCGATTTCCGTGAATAGAGATTGAACAGAACAATAAGAATATTATGCAGCTGTATGTTTTGCTCTCCGTAATCAATTTTTGCCTTTGAGAATTCTAAATTCAAAAATCCAGTGATGATTCACATAATAACGTCTTCCCCCTGCAGCATAGCTTGACCTTTTTCGAGTTTGCTCAAAATTTGCAGAAAATGTATTTTCAATTCGTGGAACCGATCTAGGGCGTGACCTATTGAAATAAACGAGTGAAATGAGTATCGCTGAAATGTCAAATTTAGTTTTTGTTTTTGCAATTTAAGACCCCTAAGATAAGTATTGTGAGCCCATGAAAATGACTGAGACAAGCAGACTGACTGACTGAGCTTTTGAGTACTATGCACTAGCGGAGCATGGTACTCGAAGGCTCAATCAGTCCAGTGCAGTCAGAGTCCAGTGAGTCTAATCTAGTCCAATCTAGTCTAGTCAGCCAGCCAGTCAGTCCAGTTTCGTCACGCTAAAATGTAACGTTTTCCCCCCATTGTGTGCCAATGTAAAGACATAATCATATCTTTGCTTCGCGGACTGCGCTGACATGAGAATGTCATCGTGTCAGTTAGTCGGTCCAGTCAGTCAGTCATTTATTATTATTTTTTCATAACGCTCCAAAGTTTGAGTGAATACCTCATCAAAGTCGATGTAAAATTCTACATATTTAAAAGTCTTTGTCCAGTAACTCGGAATTTTGTGGGTCGACATTTGTTTCCAGAGGACGTACTGACATAAGACTCACATTCAAATGTAAGACCATTAAGACATATGAGGTATATGACATACAGACAAAAGATATAGTACCATGTACTGATATACAATACATATAACATGGAGACATAAAGTATACTGACAAGGCATACGAATATAAACATAAGACAGACAAACACATCATAAGAAATGCAGGCATACAATATGGAAACATAAGACATACAAATAGAGAGATAGATATAATTTATAGCTCATAGATATGTGACACATAATATATGACATAAGACGACTCAAAACATATATGAAAATATGCCATGAAATAGGTACAACATACCAAAATACAACATACCAAAATACAGCATGCCAAAATATGAGACATACAAACAAAACGCATGACTTACACAAAAATATGACATGCGGAGGGCGTAACACATACAAACATAAAACAAATATTCCTATAATGTATGGATATATGAAGTACAAACATTCAATGGAAGTTATATACAACATACCAAAATATAATATGCAGCCCTGTGATATACATAATAGCACCGGAGTTAGTTGCAGGGAGAACTGGTCCGCACTTTGTGAAGCTGGGGGAGGGTCGACCCCCTTTCCCAGTTTTAATGAAGAAAATTATAAGTATAAGAATGAGAGTTCGCTTACACAAAACTCGGTCTCCTCTGTAATTGGCCAATAGCTGTTGAGGGGACCTTAAATAAATAAAATAAAATATACCTATAACGGGAAAATAAACTGAATGCCCATTTTCCTTGAAACTGGAAATGGCTTATTTTCTTCTGAAAAAACTTCAGTTACCGTCACAATTAATTAAAGCGGATAATAGGTAGGGAAAAGGATACCTATCTATTAGTAACGTGATTGCAATTCTCCTCCTAATCCATCCTAATTAATACTGGATTTCCAACAGACAAGAAGCAAAAAAAAAAATAAAAAATCGAACTATATGTCCTCGATTCGTGATTCCTTTCCGGCCCTTCTGGACAGGGGTGCTGTGATCCCTATTCAAGTGAAGGACCCCCATTCTCACATAAGCGCCAGTACACAATCTTGGTTGTATTATGTGTACATTGTACAGTACAGGAACACGTATCAGCACTTCTGAAATTTAGGATCGGCAACCTTGCATTCACTTTAGGTATTTTTAATAGAGAAAATGGTCCTCCTCCTTGAAACGAAAGTGAGTTTTTGTCCGCAAAAATAATCCTTACATCATCTCTGCCTCTGGACATACAACTCACCAAAACACAAACCGTGCAGCGATAAAACATATAGACATACGATGTACCAGTAAATACGATGTGCAGCCATAAGACACACAGACATACAACATATGGCATACCTACTGACATAAGACCGGCATACCAAAAAAGGCGTCCATAGATACAAGACTTACAAACAAACACAGACATGCAGGTATAAGACTTACAGACATATTGTGATGTATAGACATAAAATATAAAAACACATAAGATACTGACATAAGACAAAAAGACATACATGATTTATGATAACATGCCTACTGAAATATGGCGCACTAAAATATGACATAAATAAGACATATTATGAGGTATGGCATACAGACATATGGCGTGTAACACATAAACAGAAGGCCGCTATATTAAAATAAAACATGCAGACAAAAGAATATAAACATAGGACACACACAGACATAAGACATGCAGGTATAAGACAGACAGCCATATGGCGTGCAGATTCATGTCCTACATACAACATATTGAAATACGACATTGAGAAAAACACGACATATACAAATGGATAAAACATATATGTAGACATGACATACAGACGTAGGAAAAAGTTGCCTAGATTGGACCACTTGTGTTTCAGGCCACCATTATGGAGGCGCATCAAGTTGAAGTGAAAAACCTGCAGTCAGATGTGAAAGAACAAAATGTCTACTACATCTACCCAAGTATTGATCTACTTACTTGGTCAGAAGAGAGGTTTTAGCAGAAAATGCCAAATTGGTCCAATTCAGGCTAGGCTCCCAAGGTTGGACCACCGGTTGCCTTATTTGGACCAGCAATGAAATCTGGGCTGCCTTATTTAGACTTGCAATAGAAATTTAAAAAAAATAGGTATAGCCAGCTCTAAGTTGTCTTGACTCCACTGTCCATACGGACCCCATACTGACATCTATAAACAATGAAATAGCACTCGATTACCATTTTTTGCTATGGAATTATCATTTTTGTGCTGTGATGAGTGTATTGTAAATTAGACCAGTCCAAGTAAGGCGTAAAATTTAGCATTGTGTGTACATTCACTTTTTGAGAAATTCAAACACGCTACCAAGTATTTATTGCACATGTGTTTTACAAAGTGAGTATCAGAATTCATAGACCGCTTCATCATTTTATTTTTTAGATGGTCCAATTATGGGATTAACTATCCTATTTTAGAATAATGGCTACCATGCAATGGAAATAAGTAATCATAGATTTCCCTATATGGAATTATAGCTATTGCATAGCCTAATTCACTACTGCAAAATGATTTTCGGTACACTTACCTTATGTTTCTGCTATATCCCTTGAAGTTTTAATCGAAGTACTTAAAATGTTCACCCTTTTTCTCGAACTCTTTAATTACTTTTTGTTTTGCGATCAAAACCACTCCGGAAACCTATTATGAAACTTTTATCACGATACCACAAATCGTTACTGTGGTAACTTGATAGGATTTACTGCGTACAAGTTAGCACTTTAACGATTTGTGGTATCATAATAAAAGTTTCATAATAGGTCTCCTGAACTGATGTGATAATTTATAGAACATAAAAGCACAACAATTTATGCCAGAACGGAAGTGCTACTATCGCCATTTCCGAGATATCACGGTGGTCCAATTTATGTGGTGGTCCAATCTAGGAAACTGTCCCCTAAGACAAAAAAGTGGCTTACTGATTCAGTGAATTCCCTTTTGATATTATTTCAACAGTAATCCCCATCTATCAAACAATCCACATGGAGTAATATTTGGAATTCGATGATAGTGAAGCGTGTGGCGTTGCACGCACGCCAAATTGGCCCCGGGACACCGCACCCCCTAACCTGAAACTACCCCGATTTGGCCTGCGTCAGGATACAGGGAAAAGTAATACATATTTGAAATAATATAAAAGCTAACCTCAAGCATATCGGAAGCCAAATTCTCAATGAGCGGCTGAAATCTCGTTTGCATGAGGTTAATTATTATCAATTTTTCTGTAAACATTTTGTATTGATCCGTGTTCAAAAAATGGCAATTTTGACAATTTCTGCTCTGTAAGATAATTTTTATGGTGATAAATTGGGAGGAAGGGTGAGAAATGAGAACTGATGTACAGCGCTCAGTTTGTCAGTACCTGTTTATCTATCGTTTAAAGAGTGGATGTACCTATGCGTAAATTTAATTTTACTGCTTGGTGAGAAGTTAACACGGCCAAAACATGTAAAACTATTTTTGATTCCAAAGGAATCTCCATTCAGTCGACCTTAAATTTCATCATGCGTGGCTGGATGTTCATGCTACGTTAATTACCAATGAGTTCTAAAGATGTTTTACAAGCAGATTAATAGTTTTCTTTTTTATGCCACTTCTTCCAGCGTATTTTCCGAATTGCTGTCCTTCGAGATACGATGTCTCAAATTTTAGTTCTGTTCTGGAACTCATATTTTGTACTCTACAAGTCGTAAAGCCCAACTCTGTATGTGGATCAGATTACTGAAGACACACTGAAATGTCAAAGCCTTACATATCAAAAAAAGAAATTGTATGAAGGCTGGTGAATATAGATGGATACCACAAGAGCTGAACTTTAACCTCCGTGAGGCACCGGTTAGTACTATCCGCTCAAGCTCAAACTTTTTGAGACATTGTTCTGAATTATTTGGAAAAACTTCCAGGAGTAAGAGCGCAGATCAGAGACAAGTCTTAAAATAAGGTCCACTTTAAATTACGCAGAACGACTTCTTCAACCATCGAGTTTTCTCCACTGCTTTTCCTGACTCGTGACAACTTTACGCCTGAATTACTGATGTAAGCTAAATTCAACGTTTTTGAGAGTTTTCTCTGAAGACTCATTCAGATGAGTATAAGACTCTTTGAGACTCTTCAAGGTTTTTCTAAATTGGCACAAGACTCGTCATTAAGTATTCTCCTAGACAGATTTTAGTGTCTAGTTCTATAGATAAGTTTCGTAAATTAGTCTAAGAAATTCGAAAGCGTCGTAGTGAGCCCCGAAGAGTCTTCTACAAATCTGGACGACCCTCAAAATATCTTAGCCAAGCATGAATAGTCTTAAGCGACTCTAGAGTAATCTCCAAGAAGTCTTGAATAAACCTAAACAGGTTTGGGAAAACGTGATAAAATTTGGTACAGAATTAGGTCGAAACTCTGGAAAATCAATAGATATGAATACGAAGTCGTAAAAAAAATTTTTATTTCAAAATAATGCCATTAGGGATATTTTATCCTCCTTCAACATCTGGGGGAAAAAAAATTAAAAATGAGGTCGTGGGAATCTCACGAATTTTCATTTCTCACTTTTCATTTTCAAAAGACATACCGAATGGCTTCTCAACCCTCATTGAGTTTTAATTTTACATTTTTTTATACGAGTATCATTAGAAAGATAATGCAGTGTTCCTCCTCCAAGTTTTGCGCTGCTTCTGAATTTATCTCAAGATTTTGATTTCTCCCTATTTTCTTCCTGAAAATAACCTTTTAGAATTTCAAAATTTAGTTGCAAACATGTTTGAAAAAAAGGGTCTTAAAAACACTAATTTCAGATTCGACCGAAGAGGTGAGATAGTCTTTAAATAAACACCAGTGACTGCAATTAATTTTCCAAACACGGGAATATTGTAAAATTAAGATGGTAGGGAGGGGATATAATTATTCATCAAGCTTCTTTGTAACTGTACGCTGTATTTTAATATGCTATATAATTTGAAATAGTGATATGTCAAGCATAGATTCACAGGCACTTGACAATGAAAACTATTAGCGAAGGAAGGGGGTGCAGCTGCCCCTGGTAGAACCAACAACGATTCGCGATTGGATTGAACAAAAATGTCTGTATGTTCCTCAAGTATTCTTTGTCTCCAAATTCCCTCCAAAATTGATGTTTAAAAAATGAACGGGGGGGGGGGGTCAATGTCTCATGCCTTCCAGTTCCGGCGCCTATATGCAGATTCAATCAACGACTATTTTCGCTGCTATTTCAGCATACATTAGTGATAGATCTAGTGACATACACTGATCCAATCAGAAAATTAGAGCTGCTTTTCCAAAACGTAATAAGTCCATTTTTCTGAATTAATGTTTACTGATTTCAGTTTTGATTTTCCCCCCGATTTTTGACAAAAGCTAGCCTCAACCTTAACGGATACGACTTCGAATTTTCATTTTCAAAACTTAAATATTCGCAAAAATATAACCTGTGAAGAAAAATCCGAAAACTGGACTTAGTGTATCTGGAACACGACAAATAAAAAATGGCATTTTGCGAGAGAAATGTGTTTTTAAAGACGCATCCTTAGTATTCTTTGAGCCCGAAATTGGCCAAATCTAGTTTCTTTGTGGCAAAAAATTGACCTTCTCCCCTCTGAGCAGGGCTGGAACTTATCACCAATCTTGAAAAGGTGTGGTATAAACTATCAAAGTAGGAGTGTTTTGGTTTGCTATATTTGAATGTGAAATTATATTGTTGATCCGGCTCCGGTTTCGGCCCTAAATCCAAATTTTTTTAAATTTTATTTTAACTTTAACTAGGTATTTACTGCCCGAGGGCTATGACCCTGATTATATCTACAGATGTGCTTAGAGGATAATGTATAATTTAGATTTAATACTTGAGATAACCAAAATGATCTCTCTATTACTAGGTGTGTCTTACGTACATGACTTCCCTTCAATGGGGCGAGTAGGCAACTTTGACTACATGTAGGTATATTTGCTTGCTCATTCTTTTGAAGGGACAAAGATACAAGGATTTTTTTTTTCAGTTTAGCTTTGTATGGATGTGAAACTTGGACCATAGGAAAACCAGAGAAGAGAAGGATCAAAGCTTCTGAGATGTGGTGCTATAGGCGGATGCTTAGCGTCAAATGGACAGATAAGGTAAGAAATGAGGAAGTACTTAATAGAGTAGGAGGTAAAATGGATATTTTTCGAATTGTCTGAAGAGAAGGAGAGATAAACTAATAGGGCATAATTTGAGGCACCCAGGAATAATATCAGTGTTGCTAGAAGGAAGAGTAGAAGGAAAGAATTGGGTAGGTCGTCGAAGATACCAGTATGTTGAGCAGATAATCAAGGATGTCAAATGTAAGTGTTATTACGAAATGAAAGAACTTGCATAAGATAGGGAGAAATGGAGAGCTGCATCAAACCGGTCGTAAGACTGATAACTTTATCATCATCATCATCATCATCATTGCCAATTGATAGACCGATGGAACTTATTGGTGATAATAAGATGACTACAACTAAAATATAATTGCATCAATAATAAGGGGCTTATAGAATCGATTTCAATAAAAACTACATTTTTGCCCCCCCCCCCCCATAAACATTGTCATATGGATCCAGCAATTTTTTCGTGGTAAACAATTTTTTCCTTTAGACATTTCAAAAATACTTCTTGGCCTCGCTACAACTTAATTTAGTTTCCGAATTTTAAAATTTTGAAAAATGCAATGCTTTGCATCAAAAATTATGATTTTCTACTGTTTCATAATGCAGTCGAACCTCGCTATAACGTACTCGGACGTAGTAAATTGCTTGGTCCCGCCAAACTTACATATAAAGTAATGTAAAAAAAAAAAAACCTCTGGTATAACGTTGTAAGACCCCGGCTATAACGTGAAATTCACGCTCAACACAGCTGAAGAATACACGAATTTCCCAGTCAGACTTATCAAAAAAAGATAAAATTTCTACAATAGGATAGAAGTAATGTGCAGTTTTATCCTGCATCTTCATTTTTATTCGGCTGCATGTTCAGTTCTGTTTGGCTGATGAGGATCTTCAAAATTTTCTCGACTTCAACGAAACCGTCATCACCACTGCTGCACTCACAGATAAAGGAATTGTAACTTCAGTGAAAGAAACCGCCGATGATGATTCTGAGCCTGAACCTGAAGGAACAGCTGAAGAGCCTGTCACGGTGAGCCAAGCATTGGAAGCTGTTAATTTATTGACGAAGTTTTACGAAAATTCAGACCCTCAGCAAGCTCTCATTCTCTATTTCGACTCAGTATGTAGCACATTCTCGAAAACCAAAAAAAAATTACTAATTTTTTCCGTGAAAATTGATATCGCAATATTGTGCCTTTTTTTTTTTTTTTTTTTTGACGAAGTTTGGCTGTAACGTAGCCCGGTTATAACGTAGTAAAACGGCCGGTCCCTTGAGGTACGTTATAGCGAGGTTCGACTGTAATATGAAATATACTATCATTAATTGGGTCAGAAACGAAAGTAAGGGGGCACGGGGGCACGTTGCCGCCTCCCAAGCCTTCACTGGATTTGAGAAATGCTAGTAGATGGATCAAAAGTTGAGAAAACTCAAAAAAGATTTTGAGTGGTGTTTTTTTTTTAGCTAATTCAAATAAAATTTGATACTTGGAAATTACGAATTGAGTCAGTTGGGAATTTAACAATTTTTGTCCCCCTAGAAAAAACCCTTCGCTACGTCCCTGAGTTGGGTCTGTTATGTTGATTATTTTATTTATTATCAGGGAGCTGATTTTTATGCGCTAAACACAGGTAAAATATGCTCATGTGCGTTAAAAATTCTGAAATATGCGCTACAAACATTAAAAAAATGCGCTAACGATATGCGTATTATTTTAAACAGCGTGAGTTGCTGTACCTCATTCTAACGTTAAGAAAAGAATATAAAATCAGTTGATCAAATCATTTATTCATTAGAAAAATTATTATAAAAAGCAATGAGCTTTTATACCTAATAATTTTGGTCGACACAGATACCACAAATCCGAATAAAAGCGGATTTTGCGAATTGAATTTTATAAAATTTAGGGCGCTACAATAGAAAACCTCTTTTTTCTTTTCTCCCGCAAGCAAGGGAAGAATCTGAAAAATGTGTACTTTTTTCGACTTTCTAAGAAAGAAATATTGATGCTAAAAATCAGGAAGAACTAGAGAAATATGCGCTAAAATGGTTAAATATGCGATAAAAATCACCAAAATATACAAAAATATGTTTTTATAGTCAAGATTTATGCGAAAACAAATAGGGCTCATTCTGCTCAAAAAGGCTTGAAACGTAAAAGTATCTTAAATATATAGTTTCTTACTCAACGCAGACGAATATGCGATTTTTTAAAAATACGCTCCCTGTTCATTATTATTAATTTTAGAAAAAATAATATTCGAATGAAAAATTAATATTCGGATGAAAAATTAATTTTAAAATTAATTTGTAATAAGGAATGAATTCATAATAAACCTACCATTTTTGTAATTTACTGTTTCTAACTTTCAAATTTGCAGACATAATACCACCTACAAGCCAACAGGGGCCAAAACTTCGTTTACTCCCAACAAAATTTCTAACTGTACTAAAGAAATTACGGTGGGGGAAGAACTTCTGCATTGATTTTCTTCTGGTACAATTTCTTTTATACGTAAATTCTAGTTGCACTTTCCAACATTTTTGAACTCAACAAGTAAAATTGGTTGGAGAGTGAAGCCAAGGAGTATTTTTGATGGGTATTATAAGGGAGGAATCACTTACCGCGAAAAGAGTCGCTGGACAATTTCTGTGGAAAATTGAAAAGTGTGAATATTTTTATCTAGTAGTTTTCACAAAAGTCGATTTTAGGAACACCTTGATCTAATTTTGGTAATTTTCTTCTCAGGAGTTACTGTAACTGTCTTTTTATCAGTACCAAAAAGTTCCATCAGTCTACTAGCAATGCTGAAAAAGTTTTGCCTTAAGCGTGTATATAATTTCTCGAATGTCCCTATCATTGTCCCTTCAAAAGTAAAAGTGGGCAAATATTTTTACATCTGGGGAAGATAAGTTGCCTTCACCCGGTTGAGGGCGGTCACTAACTGAGACACCCAGTATAATGCGCTGGGGAAAAAAACAATGATTGAATCTGGGGTTGGCTTATTGCTGATTCAAATACAGAGTGCGCCACTCCCGGGAAAAAAGAAATCGGATCTGTGATACCAAGGTATACATTTTAGAACCTGAGAGACTAATTATCGCAGGTTTAGAGCTGTGTGGTTGACCTCGAGGCCTTATTATTTAAATCAGAGGTTTTCAGCTGCGAAGCCAGAAACTCGTTCATAATTGAGTCATATTGCGCACGGGGGGGGGGGGAGGTTCAAAATACTCAAAATATACGAGTTTAAAAATGTCTCTTCTATTACCTTTCGTTACCTGCTCGGTTCTGTTGGTGTTATTCTTTATCTAATTAATACTCATCAATGAGTGTATATTCTGCGATGATTCGCATACCAGAAGTCTGCTGTACAGTTGATCTAAAAGAGGGAAATGTGTACCAACTCTTATACATGTCATAACTAACATCTTCTGTGTACTCTTTCCATTGCATAATGTATTATAAAGAATGTTATTCGATACCTGACCGTGCTCATGTAGAGTTGGGTACACATTCATTTCCTTCGATCAGTTTCCCGCCAATGTCCTTCTAAAAATCGACGATTTGGTACACTGTATACAGTATACATATCTAGATTCGTTCAGAATGTATACTTTCTTTTCTTCGGTGTATAACCTCCACTAATTCCTTTTCTTGAATTGATGTGTAGCTGATCAAAGACGTGGTTTAATAATAATGCCAGCATGAAATCTATATGAATCCTGCAAGGTCTCGAAATTATTTGAATTAATTATAAAAATCGAGTTCATCCTTTTCCGCGTTTCAAACGAAGAAGCGTAAACGTGCGGCGTATTTTTACCAATGTCGAACTTAAAATGGACTCGTTCGGTTTCAAGGAAATGCGAATTAATTAGTAGATATTTTGAAAGAAATTTCAAATATAAAGTGGTCGAGTGTCCGCTGATAGTTTGTCTTCAAAATCTTAGTGCGAGCCTCGGATGTTCTTTCTCTAGAAAACGGGCATTTGAGCCCAACGAAGAACGAATGCAATTAGCCAGCGCAGCCCAATTGTTTTGCTGTAAACAATTATTAATGAGGGTCGAGAGTAATTATCTTGCTGCAGGATTTCCTTTACCTACACCAGTTTTAAAAAAAATGTATTAGTGATTTCGAAAGTTCCGCCCAAAAGAATATAAATACGCAGCCGTATCTATTCAATACAATTTTTTTACATTCCTTTACGAATTACCTACTTACATTACTTTTTGTGTTCAGACTCCAGTTGTTTTTCTTTTTTTTTTCCTTCAAGGTAGTTGAACGATGCCTACTCATGATCTAATCTCAAAGTGTAATGTCTTCGTCTAATGGTTGTTTGTTATACCTTCGTAATTGTCGGTATTTTTCCATTATCTCCTACTTTACTGACATTTTTTTTTTGTCACTTTAAATATGCGTCGTTGAACAATTGAATGGATTTTTTCTCTAGGATCTGCATTTCCTCCCTTTCCAACCAGGAAACCATAAATCTTGGAATAGAATTGTGTATTATGAGTGGTGGATTTAATAAATTTATACAATTAAAACCAGCAGGTCGCTAATAATAAGCTATGTAGAATTTTCAGCGTATCAAGGAGAGTATTCCGCGCAACTGACATTCGAAATTAACGATGTAAACTCATTGCAGAGAAATTAACGATGTGAATTATTGAAAAATATATTAATTGCTGTATCGATGAGTTTAATTTTGATCGCATACGTCGCAAACAAATAATGTGAATTTTAACCAACAACAGATAATATATAAACGGTTTCCAATCAAAGATAATTGGAATATTTTGAATTGAAGTAAACAAATGGCAGTATTTTGAAATTCATCAGGAGACATGTCCCGTTGCCGGTTTCTGACGCGCGACTTTCCTGAGCAGGGTTAGTTCTGGTAGTTTGCCATTGCTTTTCCCACAGCACTCGGCTACAGAGCAGTCGCTCTTTTTTCCTTTTTTTTTTCTTTTCAAATTTGAGTTTTTAATACCCCACTTTTAAATACTCGCCAGGAATCCAATTTTAAACCTAGGAATTACTTTTTTTTTTCTTTTTTCTTTTTCAAAATCTTTTCTACTTTTAGGACATGTGTTGGTGGTATTCGCCTCACATCTTCTATAAAGATAATTTCTGGCAATGAAGTGTTTGCTGACAAATCTGTATGTAAATCCTGTGTTGAACTTCGAGGCTTTATGGGCACATGTGAAAATTATTTCAAAAATTGAGGAGCCATATCTCAAACTAAGCTATTTCTCAAAAAACGATTTTTCACATTTTGATATATTATATACTTATTAGTTATTATGATACTCCATATGGACGCTGTTAAGCAAACACCGCCCAAGCTGTTTTTTGAGGAAACGTAACATTGAAAGCCAATGAATAATGCCGGTTTACGGGCATAGCATTTTTACGGATAAGCTTTTTTCAATGCGGATACCCATTTTTGTATCGGGGGCCCAATTAAAAAATACTATTTTTTACGTTCTTTCCAACAATACTAGTAACTTATTTCGTCAGCAAATGTCGCTTTGGTGATTTCTGCTCAACAGCGTCCATATATGGCTGCACCTTAATCACATGCCCGAATGTCGTATCTAATGCAGTTTATGTGTTCTAAGCAGTAGAAGCTTGCTTAAAAGATTATTCGTTTTTCAAACTAAGCTATTCTCATCATTTTTCCCCCATTTCGGGGAAAGTTCTCCGGATGTGGCATTTTTTCAAAGTTTTTCATTTCGCAACCTCGTGGGTGACAAAGTGACAATATAACCAGCATTGTAAATCAATTCCCCAAAACGTTTAATGTATTTCCTGAAAAATTTGACTGTTGGGAATAGCTTAGTTTGAAATATGGCTCCTCAATTTGAAAATTTGGTGACTTACTTTCATAGGAAGGAAGCTCTTCCAGGAATAGCCTGGTCAAATTTAGAAAATAAGAAGCACCCTACTGGACACCCATTTTCCTTTAAATCGGCAGGTGGTATACCTGAGCGAAAACCGTAACGTAACGTAACGTTCCCCCGACACGAATTCAGGGTTGACATTTCCATGGCCAGCCATATGCTCATTGATCTCGATCTTTGCTGCGCCCTGCGCGACTACAGTCTGCAGCCGTGTTGTTAAGAGACATTTCCATGGAAATTTCTATTAAGGTACCAAATTTTGTATATGCTTTTATGACTGGGCATATTTCAGTGAAATTAGCTCTTCATGGTGACAATTCAGTTCAGTGGTTGACATTTCCATTTTCTTCCAGCCATGGGTATACTTGAGCGAAAACCGTAGCGCTCCCCGCGACTATAGTCTGCAGCAAGGTCATTGGCATGTTTTAAAACACGTTTTAAACATGTTTTAAAGCAATGAACAAAAAATATTCATTGTCTTAAAACAAATAACTGTTTTAAAACTTTTTTCTTTTTTTTTTTTTTTTGAGATTTTCTTACCCAGAACTTACAGGGACCAAAATAATTTGTCAAGTATAAATAAATTTCAGAATTTCACGCAAAAATTTACAGAATGATTTGATATCAGTGATAATTATCAATACATTTGTTGGCCCAACGACGGGTATTCTTGCTCACTGCGTGATATCAGAGTTGAAGGTCGAATAACGGAACAAAAAGGGAAGACAAAAGGCGGGAAATAAGAAAAGAAACAAACACAAAAACACGTTTTAAAATAATGTTTTTAAATGTTTTAATATAACGGGGAAAAAAGCATTGATAACAACATGTTTTAAAACAACAAAACGTTTTAAACAAAAAGAACATCTGTTTTGTTCTTTTTTTTTTAATTAAAAAAAAACTTTTTTCCAACCCTGGTCTGCAGCCATTAATAGAAACGTCCATAGATTGTACCAAACGTTACGCTCTCCCCGACATTCTTCCATTCATGTGCTCATTGATCTTGGTCTTTGTTTTCAATATGAAATATTGTTTAGGTGAATTCCACATGTCTGCTGGTTGCATACAAATTATGCATAGGCACTATTGACCAAACTATCAATGGAACATCGACAATCACAGCTTACCATATGGTATTACTTTAACTGATATTCATGGGCGTCGCCGAGAGGGGGTAATCCCCCCCCCCCGAAAAATAAAAAATGGGGAGGGGTAGAAATATGATAAATTTAAAAAATAAAAAAATCAAAGGTCAGTAGTTATATTTATACTTGTAGTTATAAAAAATTTGTGAACGATTAGTGCCATGTGATACCGCAATTAGTAGTACCGTACCATATACTTAACTCGCAATACACACACGCGCACACACACATACAGGGTGTCTAACAAAATCGAAATCTGAGAATAAATAAGATCCCCCTCCCCAATTTGCTATGAATGCGCTAAAATAATAAACGAAAGCTAAATATACTTCTTCATCTATAACACTACATTTTCATAGGGGAAAAAACTAATTTTATTGCATAAGGTAGATGAGCCCAAGAAGACCCGGATCCCCAATATATAAGGCCCAATGTACCGATCTTGACTGCTCTGCTTCAGAGACTGCATTAAAACGTGCAGCAAAGTTGTTCCTTCATGATATGGCAACACTGTCCAATTGTTTTTATCAAGATACTAGTTTACCGATGCGAGATATGCCGGTTGATGATCTTCCAATAACGTAAAAAGTGCTCCTATATGTTCTTTGTGTAACTTGGAGGATTTACGAGTACTAAAGTACTATGTTAGTCAAAAAGAATTTATCCATGAATCAAACATTGGATAGTTAATGTAGTAGTAGTTGGTTAACGATCGACGCCAGAAAAGTGAAATTTGAGCAATTTGGAACCGAGGTATGCGATACTCACGAAAAATAGTGTTATGTAACCTAAAATAAAAGGCCCAACCTGGTAAGATCAATTGATTATCATTTCAGTTATAACTTACTCGTAAATTTCTAATTGAACCATGCTTAACTTTTTATTTACCGAATTTCAAGTCAGGCTTATTAGGTATTAGGTTGGGTCTTATTAGGTTATAGGCCCAGCCTTCTTTGGTGCGCTGGCCTTATCAAGTTTTGAGAAAGGGATATTTTTATTAGAAAATCTGAGGAACGTGGAGCAGTATAGAAAAATTTCAAGCTAGCCAATTTATAAATACTTATTTTAGCCAAGACCTTAAATTAGGACCTTATTGAGCTCACCTACCTTAATACGCGCATGGTGATCACGTCTCACATGAGCATGTCATACATACATACGACGACTCTTGTAAGCTAATATGTATTTCGATTCATCGTCATTATCAGGACTGCAAATTTTGTGCACAAAAAATAGCGAAATATGCGTATATTTTATGCGCTGAATTCAGTCTAAATAATATGCCGAAAATATGCGCCAAAATGGCGAAATATGCATAAATATGCAAATAAAATATGGGTATATCATTTCAAAGGAAAAATTAAGTTGGATACAATGAGACAACTTTTATCATATTTCAAAGTGATCCAGCAAAGTATCTCCTTAAGAGTCCAATCTTCTTTTAATAGGAGATGCACCCAAAAAATGCACCTATTTGTAATTTCTTGCGATGATTGATGAATGTAATGCGGGCAAGAGAAAGGTTATCTTACGTGGAAAAGAACATACTTTTCTAAACGCTTTTCTACTGATTCATTAACCATTAAGTCTTCTCAGTTTTTTTGGAGTCGAACATCATTTTCAGAACTAAAAAAATAACTTTTTTTTTTTGGGGGGGGGGAGGGGAATAAGCAGAGTCGGTGCAAAATATGTGATAAATGCCAAAATATGCGAAATATGCAGGATGAAGTGCTGCTCATTTGACTCAGAATTCTGTGATTCATATGCATTCACATAAAAATTGCTGCCCTGGTCATTATAATATAATTTTTCAATTCTAAATTCTTTGTTTTCTCTTTCAAGGTATAATTTGCTGATAAGATTTCTAAATAATGACCATAAATGACTTACATGACTGTTAGACACTTTGATACAACATACTACACCCCTCCCCCCAAAAAATCCACCAACGCTGATGAATGTGGGTAAACACTACAGAAAAAATTCCCCCCCCCCCCCAAAAAAAAAAAAAAAAAATTCCAGCGTCGCCTCTGCTGATATTTAAGTCACATCCTGTAATAACCTTATCTGAAGACAAAACATGATGAACAGCCGAAAACGTTTTTGTTAAAATACAACTTTAATAGTGTACAAGTCGTATTTTATCAAAGAACAAGCGCCAAAACCATTAATATCCTTGAAACATTGCTTAGTTTTCGGTTTTTCAAACTAAAATTTTAGGTTTAGTTTTCTGAAGTTTAGTGCAGGGGCTATGGAAGAAATTTGTAGAAGGGTATATACAAAAATTTTAAAGTCATCAAGTACAGAAAAAAAAGTTTTCTCGTAAGCACAAAATCTTGTGGCTCTCCAAAAATCCGCTGGATGTTAGTTGCGTCCCAAAAACCAATTTTTGCATCAATTGCGGTCCAAGAAATAACAGGAGATAGTTGAATTGCGTCCCACGCCAAAAAAAGAAGGTGATGTGAGTTGCGTCCCAAATGTTGAATGAATTGCGTCCCAATGTAACATTTTACATACGTACATATACATACAGAAATATGTAAATGTATGGGGGGGGGGAAATTTATAAAAAACTACACAGAATCATAATAATACATCGAACACGTAGTGTAGTAATAAATTAATTTAATTTTATCTTCGGAGGTAGGAAGTTTCATGACAGGTCGTGTACAAAAGTTAGTCGATCAATTTCACCTTGGTCTAGTCGCCTCATGTACTCTTCGATAATGGTTTCTTTCTCGGGTCTATCTTCGCAATTTCAAGACTTCGCATTTTCAGATACGACTTTTCTTGTATCTCGAATAGGGATTTCGATGAGCATGGGTATATGGGGATGGGAATGATAGGACATTCCATTATAGTTTGCTATTGAAGGCCTCACATGCACTGGTCGTGCGTATTTGATGTGCATCATATATGCCCTCATTGATGGCGGGAACTTACATCCATCATTTACGTATTCATTCAGAATGTATTCCACGAATTCGTCCACGGTTGAAAGGTCTGAGACAATAGGTCTAAAGTCCTGATGAATACGCTTATCTATTGCTTATAGTGGCATCCAGGAAACTTTTAGGCCAAAGAAGTTCCTGAGAAACAATCCTTCAGCACTCTTCGTCGTGCTCTATAAATATTTTGGTGGACGCAACGCCTATCTTTGTCCGTCAATAAGTGAAGTGCGTTGGCGTCCAGTTCCTTACAGAGCAGTTTCTGCGGCCGATCACTTACGTATATCACTTATGGCCTTCCTCTTTACTCCATTACTGATCCGCTGTCTCTCTGTGGTGCATCACAGGTACGTACGTAAGTATTCGGATGGAACGCAATTCATTCACGTTACTGTGTGTATTGCGGGACGCAATTCAAGTATCGTACATTTTCCCTCGGGACGCATCTCAACCATGCAAAAATTGCTCGGGACGCAATTAACATACAGCCAAAAAATCTTGTCCATCTTTAAAGAATTTGGTAAATTTTGTCTCTGAAATCTCTCAAGGCGCTGTTTCAACTGCTTGCTGATTGGTTCTTCAGTTTTTTCCCGACTTTTTGAGGTGATACAAATGATACTCTGTATCCGTCCACCCCCTCCCATTCCAATTCCAGTGACTTAGTGTCACAGTATCCCAGTAGGCGCCCATAACATGTGAAAAAAATGTCATCATAAAAATAATTTGTAGCTCTTGTGCCACCTGTAATTTTCATTTTTTTCCCCCGAGAAAACATCATTTTGCGGAGTCGGCCCATCTTCCCCACTCAGTGATTTGTTTTGAGCCATGTAGCGATTTTCATATTACCGGTTCAAGTTTTCCAATTTCAAAGAATAATTCGATTAGCATTGCGGTAAAATTGAATTTACAGTTTAGAAATTTTGTTTGCTATCATTGCCAACTCGTTCGTCTCATGGATTATCATTCAGCTGTAGATTCAATGACGAATTCATCTCGCTATTGTAACTGCGACAAAGGAATCCTCGTTAATCGGTGTCCAAATTAAGTATTGTTCAAAATTTCAATACGAAGAAGGAAATACAATTACCGTTCGTGTTCAATTATTTTTTCTCTCAGTCCATCGGAATGTTCCCATCCAGCTAAATGAATTCGCCCTTTTCGAATAAAATAAATCGCAATTCTATTAATTTTATTTTGTTATGCTTACATGTCGTCTATGTACATAGTTGAATGTTCTTATGTTTCAAAACATCAGCACGAAAGTACGACTGATGTACACCGTATACTGCTTTACGTGCTGATAATACGACTTGTTCTACCGTGTTTTCTTCGCTGAGCTTCCGCCCTTTCTTCTTCTGTCTCTACCCTGAAGATGGTGTACACACATTTGGTAATTAAAATCAACCCCAGTATGAACATGGCGAAGCCCATGAACCAGGAAAAAGCGTTATTTATTTTTTCATTCGTCTCGCGGGAAACCCAGCCGTCCAGCCGAATCAAGTTTTTCATTTTCTTCGAAAAGACCGCCAGCCAATTAGACTCGTGATCCATGGGAAACGGGTTGAATGAACTACTTTTCTTGGACGGCGGTGGGATGCATTTCCTCAGATTGTTTTTCGGCGTCGTCGGAATGGCGGCATGTAAATCCATTTTCATATCCATGATACCGATATCGGTGATACGACCAATCTGAGGGACGCAAATGCAGATATACAGAATTAAAAATGTAATAACCGACCAAAAAAGACACGTTGTTAAATAATATGCCCTTACTAGTTGTGGAAAGTTGACGGCACCGTCGACATAGTAAACTTTCACAATCACGGGTGCGTTCATACCGAATGAGATCTTTCTTAAAGAGATCGAGTGGAAGTACGACGCTTTCAGCAGAAATGTCTTCCATTCTAAAGGGTTGGCGTGCAGCATATCGTAGCAGACACCCAATTTGGGGATACCCTTTTGGGAACCGAGGTCACATTTTATTTTCTTCGCGTATTTAGCCGCATTCCAGTACAGTTGTGAGGCGTATTCGAAAGGTGCTACACTCGGATCGTACAGATCGGCAAATGCATCCTGCAACACAGATTAGTTCTGTCATCCAAAACCAGTTAAAATTTACCCCAAAATCAGGCGATTTTCGTATTCGATTAACCGATTTTACCCCGCCGGCTTTTGAAATATTCAGTTTCTATAGCTGGTAACCAGTTGTGATTATCGCCGGTCTTTTATTCGCGTTTTAACCGATAACCGATTCCAGTTGATTTTTCATTCGAGCTTTATTCGATGAATCGAATTTGATTGTCGGTTTTAACATGGATATTACGTAGGGCTAGGATTTATATGATAAGGCATATTTTTTCCTGCTGCACCAGATACCTGCCACATATCGCGATTTTTTTCAAGTTTCATGTAATTCTAAGACGAATGGTGAAAGTTTATAGCGCATATAACATAAAAACGCCTATTTTAGCCAAAAAGCGTCAAAATGTTGCTTATTTTGGGATTTTTTCTGGTCGTTAGTGCTTTTTTTTTGGGGGGGGGGGATTTGTCCACAAAATGGGGGAAAAACAAAAAGTACGAAATTTTTGATATTTTTAGGTTTTTCTGTTGTTTTTAAAGTTTAGAAAAAAAAATCAGAATGTTTTTATCTGTGACTTCGAATGAGCATTAAAAAAATTTAATAAATACTTTGACATGTTTCTGCTCCACATTTCTTCTAGTTTCGCTGTACGTACGATTCGATAGAGTTTTTGAAAGCGCGTTGAAAATATCTGCATTTTGATAGCCATGATGGCATATTTTATTGTACTTATTTATACTTTTTTCAGTTTTATAGCACATATTTATGTTTTTCTTCAGATTTTAACCGCTTATTATAAGCGTTTCTTTGCTGTTTTTAGCGCAGAAAATTCTCAGCCCTAGATATTAGGGTGTCCTTTATTTTACAAGTTTTCACGAACTGATTAGGTGTGCACTGAAATTTTTTTCAATGAACCTAGAAACTCGCCATAAAAAATTTGAGCTCAATCTGAAGTCATTAACCGGTGCCGCTTTGACCTTAAAGTTATGTGTAATACTGAGATTTTACAAAAAAACCGTGAATATCTCGGAACGTATCAACTTCAGGACCAAAATATAAAATGTTCCATGTTAAATTTCTTATTAAAAATATCCTATACAACCGTTCTCTAAAACGCATATTCACCGAGATAATCGCAATAATGCGTGAAAGTTTCGAGAAACGTGGATTTTATTTTTTCTTTCATAATCAATCTTCACTCGCTAAATCGTAGTTATCTATAAAAATATTCACATTCGGACCAAAATGCAAATAACATAAAATGCTTCTCGTTAAGTTTTCTGTAAAAAAGATTCTATACACCTTCTCTTTAGAAAACATATTTATCGAGATAATCGCAAAAATGCGTGGAATTTTCGAAAAACACTAGGGGGCTTCGCCCGCTCGCGGCCCCCTTCCATCCTTTCTTCATCACGAGCCTCCTCCTCCGCCACCACGACCCCCTCGTTGACCATGGTTGCTCTCCGCCTCCACGGTCACACCTCAACTGTCGCAGCCCTCCTCAGCCACAAACTTCTCCCCCACAATGGCCATAGTCCTCCACCTAGTCTGCCCCGATCACCCTCTTCCACTCCGAGTGCCCTCCATTAGGACCACGTCCTTCGACCACCCCACACCACTATGGCCTTCATTTCTGTTCACGTACCACACCCCCATCAAGACCTCTTCACCCATCACTGTGACTTCCGCAATGGCGGGCTAAGTCCCTCTCTACAGCCTTCCCCTTCCGCGGCTCCATCACCCTACGGCCCCCTCACTCAACCACCACGAAGATCCCCTGGTCCCCCAACGCGGGGCTTCCACCACTATGACCCTCCACCACAAGAACCCTTCCCTTCAAGACGACCTGCCCGGGACCAGAACCTTTTGCACCATGGCCTTCATTTGCCTTTCCACCCGCCTCTCTTACCAAAGACTTCCTCCTCCACCAAGACTTCTTACTCACCATTACCCCCTCCTCTACACACACCATCCAGGTTATTTATTACCCTCCTGAGGCCACGCCACCAATGGATCTCCTTCCCATTCTGGAGCTCCCTCCACCATGAACCACCTCCTAGGGATAAGCTACCCATAGAGAAAAAAGCAATTAGTGAGGCAGGGTAGGCGATCTGCAGTCTCTACTCCCTCCCAATGGCGGCCTTAGTCCCTCTCCACAGCCTTCTCTTCCGCGGCTCTATCACCCTACAGCCTCCTCGCTCAACCACCACGAAGATCCCCCGGTCCTCCAACCAGGAGCTTCCACCACCATGACCACCCCTCCCGCTCAAGAACCCTTCCCCACAAGACCCCCTCCCCGGGACCAGAACCTTCCACACCATGGCCTTCCTTCGCCTTCCCGGCCGCCTCTCTCACCAAGAACTTCCACCTCCACCAGGACCACTTCTTCACTATTATCCCCCTCCCCACTCGAGGCCTTTACCTCCTTCTACAGTCCCCGCCACCACCGTGGTTTTCCTCTCCTTTAGGAGCTTCCTCCTCTACCATGAGTACCTCTTACACCCCGGGCCTTTATATCAAAATTTTACTGCCCCTCTAGGATTCTCACCCACCACTACCTCCTCCTTCCTCAATAGCCACCCTCTCCCACCAAGGATTTCCTCCGCCATGAGGACCTTTCACCCACCACTACCCCCGGGCTTCATCTCCCTTCAGAGCCCCTGTCCTCACTATGGCCCTCCAACCTCCTTGAAGATCCTTGACCATCCACCCAGGAGCTCTCACAACCATGACCACCCCTCCCTCCGAGAGTCCTCCCCCCTCAAGACCCCACCCTGCCACCAGCCCCTCCCGCACCACGGCCGATTCTCTCCAAGGTCCCCTCTCTCACCAAGGATTTTCTCCTCCACCAGGTCCTCTTACCGCCTCACCCAGGGTCTTCATCTCCGTCCACAGCCCACGCTCCCACAGGGGCCCTCCTCCCCCTTCAGGAGCTCCCTTCTCAACAATGAACCCCCTCCTGAGGGTAGGCTACCTCTGGAAAATTGAGCAATTAAGGGGCAGGGTAGGCAACTTGCAGCGACTCGTGATCTTGAAGATTATGGGTAATTATGTCATTTTATGTCTTATTATGTCGGTTATGTCTTAAAACTTGAAGATCTTTTATGTTAGAACAGATTATGTCCTTGAAAGTAGCTGATCTGTCCCTGCAATTTTTCTAATTTTTAGGTAGGCAATCCGCAGTGCGTTTTTTCAGGAGGGGGAGGAGGAGGAGCTTTGGTTTTTAATATATAGAGAGATTGTGTCGGTTATGTCTCAAAACTTGGAGATCTTTTATGTTAGAACAGATTATGTCCTTAAAAGTAGCTGATCTGCCCCTGCAATTTTTCTGATTTTTAAGTAAACAACCCGCAGTGCGTTTTTTTTTTCTCAGAGGTGGTGGCGGTGGCGGCGGGTTTTACTTTTTTAGTATTATAGAGAGACGTACCTTTCAAAGTTTAGAACTCGAAACTTATTCATTGTATATTTGTGCGCAAGTTATTTAGATTTTCCATGAAGATGCCTATAATTAAGGGGATGGTGATACAATTTCTATTCAACGATTCTGAGAAAATTCCTCTCGCTAAAATGTTTTATGAGGGGAGGGATCTCGTCTATTTCTAGCCCCAGGCCCGGACGAGGCTCTCTACCGGCCTATATGTTTTTCTTCATCTCATCGTTAAAGGGGTGAAGATGGACACATGTAGAAGTGTTTGCGATTGTTAAAAGTTTGTATTAGCAAGAGGTAGGACTGCTGGTCTGACCCTAATGATAAAAAATTTGCAGAAGAGTCTACAATTGAAACGTTGACTAGGCATCCATGAGCTATAACTAATTCCAATGTTTGGATATTAGAGGGGTCCCTTATTTTACAAGTTTTCGCCAATCGATTAAGTGCCCATTGAAATTTGTTCCAATGGACCTAGAAAAACGATGGGCTGAGACGGAGAGGAGGGCGGACCGGTGACTGAGCCCCTCCCCCACCAAGACAAAAGGTATCTTGATCGCAAGCCCCCTCCCCTCTTACTTCAATCCTGGGTACGGCCCTGGTAACAACAACAACAACAAAAATAATAATAATAATAATAATATAATAATAATATTATAAAAAGGTCAACACTTGGTAAAATTGGCTAACTTCGGATTGATTTTGGATTTTGCCAGTCGATGGACATTTTTGAAATCTCAAACCAAAAATCAAAAATCAAAAATTAGGTGTACACTTTTAAAATGTTTTCCAATAATTAAGGATCGACTTCCTTGAATTGGCCAATTTGGCAAGACGTTTTGAATGGAAAATAATCAATGTGAATGGACGAAGGCCTAAAAACCATTTCATTCACCCTGTTCACCATTTAAAATAATATGGTTTTGTTTGGAAAATTTCAACTTATTTCCCCTTTCCCCTTAAACAACTCTACTGAGGACAATTACGAAAATTATTATTTTGAAATTTCTCGTATGTTATTTAGGATATTTCCAAAATGTACCTAGTTCATTGGAAAAGTGCAGGGCCGCAACCCCCAATGGCAAAAAAAAACAAAAAGAAACAACAAAGAAATGGGTTTGAGACGTAGAGGAGGGTGGATCTGTCACATTTCTTGTAAAAAGTATGAAAATGAGAGTTTCAAAAGATGTTGAAATTTTTGTCATATACATGCACGCAATTGAATAAATTTGAGGTATTAGTAGCCCCCCCCCCCTACCAAGGAAAAAATTCATCTTAATCGAAGAACACCCCCTTACTTAAATCTTGGGTACGGCCTTGCCACTTTTCGTTTAGGTTTCTAAATATTTCCTCTAGAGCACAATTGAAGAGGGCAGGGGAAAGTGGGTCCCCTGTTTGACACCTTTCCCAGCTAAATCGCAGTTATCGAAAAAATTATTTACTTTAGGACCAAAATACAAATAACATAAAATGCTCCTTGCTAAATTTTCTATCAAAAAGTCCTGTTCAACTTTTCTTTAGAAACATATTTATCGAGATAATCGCAAAAATGCGTGGAATTTTTGAAAAATATAGGTTTTTTTAATTGTTTTATGGATAAAATATCCATTAATGTTGTGTAACGCACACTACAATATTTATGGAAGGAAAGAAGGAACGCACATTACAGTATAACTTCAGTCTCAGTCTCTGCTGGAGCAAGCGCCCCTGCCTCCTCCCCACTTGGCTACGCCCATGACAGTTTGTTAGGTACCTACTATATGTATATGTAGGGTAGACCTCAGATTTTATGTATTGATAGAATTTATTACAATTTTCTTATCCAACAGAAGCATATTTACGCTGGATTTGTTTTCAGCCCTTCCTTCACAACTAGAAACAATTATTGCGAAAAGTAGGAGCATTGGAGCAAAATAAGAGAATGTAACTTACACGTTTATAATCGAGACCATATTGAACATAGTACTCATTCCACAGAGTTTGGTTGTAATACGGTTTCAAATCAAATCCTTTGCCCATGTCACTGGAATTAAGAGCAACAATTATTAAACGGAAAATACTCTAAACAGTATCTTTCCTGTGTTTTATTTAATCTAAAAGATTAGAAATTAAGTACCTAGTTTCTTGCAACAAGAGTATGGTATGGTTCCGAGGAAGTTCCCACGATTTGAGCCCAACTTGGTACAGATAGAGTAAAAATGCTGGATTTGATGAGCTCGGTCTTCCCGCGTATTCTTCCTCCATTGTTTTTAAAAACAGTCTGATATTATTCGGATCCTCCGCAAATATAATAATTCCTTCGGATTCTGATTCTTCGAATTCTAAAATCAGGAATTCGCATGTCATATCAAATTTCTATTTGAGCACTGCCTTATTCTACTCGAGACGCAGTACAAGTAGAGTAAAGTTGATTTGACAGCCTATTCGAAATTGAGAAGGCGAATTCGAGTACGAATGTGGTAAGTCCATCCCAACGAATTCATTCGCTGTTCATGTGTCCGCTCACTTCACCTCCAACAAATTCATCTCTGAGGACTTAAATTAAGTCTCCGAAGCAACGGCGAAGATATAATGATGTTTCTGGAGGAAGGAGATTAAACGCTAGAGTGCTATCAATTCATATTGAAGTGAGAAATATGCGTAGTAGTCTAATAAAATAACCAAAAATAAAGGCAAAAATTTGGTGTAAAAGATCTCTGTACGGAATATCGTTGGTATTGGCCGCCTTAATTACCGCAAAATATCTTCGGCTCATAGGTGGCTAAATTGTCTCAACTCTTTTTAGAGGGTTGGATGTAAAAACAACCCTCCGGATCAAATTTTACCTCTCCTCCTCCCTTCTTGAAATCGCCTCCCGAAGCCACTGACCCAAATTACGGAATCAAATTGTTTCATACTTGATCAGCCACAGCCTATTGTAAAATTTCAACATAATTAAGGGTCAAGAATTTTTTTTTTTTTTTTTGATCAACAGTCACAACTTTGTGTATTTTCCGGTAAGAAGGGAAGTAGCCTCCATCGATCGAGCTGAAGATTTGCAGGGTTTTCTTGTATTTTACTAGAAACCGATTAAATAGGCTTTCGAAAAAATTTGGAAAAGCTCTCAAACTGTAACCATTTTTAGGTGGGTGGCTATTTTACTATTCGCTGTTAAAAAGGCGGAAGAAAAACACAAACAAAGAAAAACGGAAGCACAACTGAACACAAACAAAATAAATGATTGTGGTCATTTCCGATTCAAAATTCAAGAGTTAGTAAGCTACCTTATATTCAGCCTTCTGTCATTTTCCAGTGAACAAAAAAATGAAAGTACTATTGAACACGAATGAGCCGTAAACAAAGCGGACTATTCCGGAGTCCATGTTCGAAAATGAGGGGTCGGAGAAATGTTAAAAACTTGAAAACAAGTGGTTTTTTCAATCGACAAAAAATTTAATCTTGTTTTATTTTCTTTTATTCAAATTGTATAAGAAAATTTTGTTGATTAACAGTCAAAACCCTATGTATTTCCCCGTAATAATCCGGGAAGTAGCCTCATTCGATCGAGCTAAAGCTTTGCAGAATTTTCTTGCATTTTATTAAAAACCAAGTAAACGAGCTTTCGAAAAAATTCGAAAAAACTCCCACTAGGAGTAAATATGTATCATTTTAAAGGTGGGTGGGGGGATTACTTCATGGACTCGCTGTTAAGGATTATGAAGAAAAGAACAAAAGAAACGAAAACATAGCTGAACACAAAGAAAACAAATGATCGTGGTCATTTTCGGTTCCAGATTCAAGAAATGGGAAGGTACTTTAACATCTTAACATTTCCCACTAAATACAACTAAATACAGATAGGGGAAGGGGCACATAGAAACGTGAAAAACTGAAAACACTATCGAACACGAATGAATCATGTAAACCATACAGACTATTTTGGGGCCCAAGTTTCAGAAAGAAGGGCTGGAGAAATGTCGTTAAAGTAAGAAGTGGATTTTTCAGCAGACAAACATTTTGATTTTTTTCTTTTTTCCAAATTTTATAAGAAATTGTTTTTAATCAACAGTCAAAACTTGATGTATTTTCCAGTAAGAAGGAGAGTAGCCTCATTCAATTGAGTTGAAGCTTGCAGAATTTTCTTGTTCATTAAAAACCGAGTAGGTAAACGAGCTTTCGAAAAAAAATTCCCACTGAGAGTAAATACGGACCATTTTAAGGGGGGTTACTTCATGGATTCGCTGTTAATGGGGTAGAAGAAAAGCACATAAACAAAAAAGAACGAAAGCATAACTGAACATAAAGAAAACAAATGATTGTCGTCATTTTCGGTTCAAAATTCAAGAGTTGGGAAGCTACTTTACTTTTAACTTCCTATAATTTCCCACTGAATACAGAGAGAGAGGGGGGGGGCAGAAATGTGAAAATATGAAAACACTAACGAATACGACTGAGCGATAAGCAATACAGACTATTTTGGGGTCCAAGTTTGAAAATGAGAGGTTGGAGAAATGTCGTTAAAACAAGTGGTTTTTCAAACTGACAAAAAATTTGATTTTCCCCCCTTTTTTTCCAAGTTTTATAAGAAAATATTTTTGATCAACAATTAAAACTCTTATGTATTTTCCAGGAAGAAGGGGAGTAGCCTCATTCGATCGAGCTGCTTGCAGGATTTCCTTGTATTTTATTAAAAACCGATCGAACGCCGGGCTTTCGAAAAAATTCGAAAATGCTCCCACTAAGAGGAAGTATGGATCATTTCAAGGGGAGGGGTGTTACTTCATGGCATTGCTGTTAAAGGATTAGAAGGAAAGCACAAACCAAAAAAAAAAACAACGGAAGCACAACTGAACACGTATGAAATAAATGATACATGTCTTTTTCCCGTTTAAAATTCAAGAGTTCGGAAGCTACCTTATCTCTAGCCTCTTATATCATCTCTCACTGAGGTGGTGGCAGAAATGTGAAAAAATGATAGCATTATTTTGAACACGAATGAGCCATAAACAATACAGTCTATTTTGGGGTCCAAATTTGAAAACGACGGGTTGGAAAAATGTCGTTAAAAATAAGTGGGTTTTGTAACTGACAAAAAAGCTACCTATATCTTTTTTGATTTATTCCAAATTTTATGGCTTCGACTTTTGTCCCCAACTTTCATTACATAATGGATCCCATCCCTATACAAAGATATTTGCATGCGCGGCAACTTCAGCGGTGTTCTCAGGCTCTAGCACCTGATGAGAGTTTTCGAGCATTCCATGGGAAAATTAATATTTTAGGTGGACAGGGAGGGTAGAGGTACCTCAAAAGACTGAAAAGAGAAGAGAGAGTGGAACCTGGTCGAGTACCATATGAGGAAAATGAAAGGTGCCGCCTATGGATATTTGTATGAAAGACAGTGGGATAAACAAGAGATATGGTATGGCGATATATTTTTTCCTCCTCTTCCCCCGAGCCTAGAAGAAAGTAAAATTTTAGATTGTAGACCGAAGAATTTTTTTTTTTTTGTTTCGAGTCAAAAATCAAAACTTTGGTAAAATTGTAGGTTCTGTATTACCTTTTTTTCTGCTTGCCGAAGTAAAATTTCGAGAGAAATTGGAGGCCCAAGACTTGTTTTATGCTTCCCGATTCAAAATCTGTGAAAATTTAAATAATAGTTTATAGGAAACTTTCCCTTATTTTTTTTAATATACATGTTTCTGTTGAATTGTCGAGCAAATTTTGAGTAAAATTTGTGACACAAAACCTTTTTTATTTCCTTCGTCAGCTTATCAAGTCAAAATTTACACAAAATTTTGTAAATCGGCCGTTATTGTACCCACAAAATTGTTTCCTACCTACCCCCTTCTTCTCTCAAAGGAAACTTTTTATATACCTCTGATGAGAGAGGAGGGGTTGCGGCTGTTCGTCTGTTCAAAAATATAGAGTTGAAGTAATAGAAGAATGAAAAAGAAATAGGGAAACAAACTGGACACACTTTCATACACTTTCTTAACAATTCAATAGTTTTTTCCAAATTTAACATTTTTTCACTCATAAAAACTTTTTCCTTCAATTTATTTGTTTTAACTTGCTCGTGGCCTTGCGAGTTAGACTATAATAAGATCAGATGGAAGCCTGGGAAATGAAGTTATAGAAAGTGGGAATTGAAAATTTTTCATCTGAGTCTTTTTCTTTGCGTTGTTCTGCGGTCACGAGTAATAAACATGAAAAAAAGTAAATTTTGAATGTTGTTTTAAGGTCAGCAAGGCTCTTCATTCGGAACTGTTTCGCAACTTCGATTCGCTAGAAAGAAAAGAAACAGAAAAACACGAGTAAAGAAGCCAAAAAAGTTTCACCTTTTCTCACAGTTGAGTAAAAGGAGCTAATTGTTGAAGCATCGTCGGGTATTTTCACCAATCCGGTGACGCAGACGTATTCTATTTCATTGAGTATGTGTTCTAGAACTTCATTGATAGCTATATTTTCTCCAACGAGAACATAGACGGCTCTCCATTTGAGCTGGTTCAAAATTGACAATAGTATCTGCAGCAGAAAAATAACACGGTCTGATTCAGATTCATCGAAAATCTTGAATACACTTAAATATAGAACTTTGAATGTGGCTTATCGTGGTGCAGGACAGGGGATATCTTATATGATAACCTTCCAGCTTCTACCTTGGAATTTTCAAGAGCTAACTTTTCACAATAATACCTACAAATTAATGAAATTTGCCTAGTTTCTATTGGAGAAGTCAAAATGTCAGGTACAGTCGGGAATCGTGATTTAATAGCACAGAATTGAAATTCCTTTAACTTTCTTCAGATTCTGTCTTGATAAGGTCTGGTCCCAACTATCCGTCTGGTTTAGGTGTAAGTTATGTGCAGTGGATGGTAATTTAGCGATTTTTAATTGACAAGTTGATGAAAAACATAAACGAGGAAGAAAAATCGAATCGGGTTTTCAAATATTACAAGCAGAGGAATTCATTATAAAATTTTGTATCAAGTTGCTTATCAGTGGCTCCCAATTCCAAGAATACAATTTAGCAATTCAACGAGCTCATGTTATAGTAAATCTTCTCAAACTGGCAGAGACGATTTGAGCAATTTTTATTAGGAGGTGTGGATTATAAAAATGCCGAACTGCCAAATAGAAATTTTAGAAATGCCTTTTCCCAAATTCTTCTCCGGTTTAACCGAATACAATTTTGTCAAAATTAATTAAATTTTTCATTCAGTATTAAAAAAAAATTGTGAAATCGGTGTGTAAAAGAAATATCAATTTCCAAAATTTTGCCAGAATGAAAAATGACTGGGGGAACCCCCCCCCCCCTCATACCGGTTCTGCAAACTGGATACCCAAAATATTGGATAAAAACGAAGCGTGAAGTTCGACAAAGAATGTCGCAAAACTGAATTTTGGTTTAGTTGGTTAGTGTAGGGCATAGATATTGATGAACTTCCTGAAAATCCTAATAAGGAATCCCACTGGAGCTTTAGCCCTCAGAGGATAACGCCCCCCCCCCCATCAAAAAAAAGAAATAAAAATACAGTACTTTAAATTGGATTTTATATAAAATTGGTCTTCTACAATTTTTCGATATCTGCCCCCGGAATGTCATAAAATGGGGGTTCACAATACTCCTTCACTTTACCACTTATTAACGCTGGCATTATAAGTGGAAATGTCGCATTTTTGACGTTTCTCCTGTTTTACCGGATTGAATAATAATAATAATAAAGTACATTTTAATTCCCTCTGTCACAGCCGGTTGGCCAATTACGACAGAGGGAATAACAAAATGAAGATACATAAACAGTCCCTGGAGTTGTCCATCTCAATACATACCAATTTTCTGAGAATCTTTCATCTGCCCTACCCCATCCCTTAGATACCACATTTTTGAAGATGGTTGTATTGACTTCAGAGTGAACTTTATTAGCGTAACTCTGTGAACTTTAAGTATAATTAAGGAAATCATAATATCAACTAATAACCTCCTGAAGCTGCTGAATTAATTCTTGATATCGGTTTAACTTTAAATCCAAAATTGAGACATGAAGGTAGGGTTGGGGGGAAAAGTTGAATAAAAATTGCACGAAAAATGTGGGTATCAGAACATAAGTTTTAGAATGATCTCGATTCTGACAATTATTTGGGCGAAATTTCAAAGTCTTAAGGCTCCTGAGGTTGTATTGAAATTAGAAATACGGTCTGAAAAATAAAAATGATATCTTTATTGTAATTATGAAATTTGTCAATGCGCCTCAATTTGGTAATCACTATTACACTTTTCGAATCCAGTCTGAAGTCAATGAAACACTAAAACGAAACTTCACATACGTGGTATCTAAGGGGTGAAGGTATGGGAGACCAAAACATTCACGGGCATTGATAGGGATGGATTGGTATCGGTGGGTTAGGGGGTCTGGTTGGCCGAGTGGATAGCGCGTTGGTCTCGGAATCCAGAGGTCCCGGGTTCGAGCCCACGTAGCAGCTCGCCAGATTTCGACCTAGGCCAGTTTTTCGGCCAGAAAGGAAGAGGGCTAAGACAGCCTAACAGCCTTCCCGACGTTTCTGAAGTAATGCTCGAACGAGCGGATTTCAGGGCTCGGGTTGAGAGCAAATTAGAAAAAAAAGGTATCGGGGGGGTTATTTGCACTTTTTCAGTTCGCTGAATCCGACACAATAGGAGAAATGTCAGAAATTCGATATTTCTGTCAATAAGGGATACGCGAATGCGCAGCAGTGTGAGGGAGTATTGTGAACCCTCATTTCAAGACATTTCGGAGGAGGCGGATATTGAAAAATTGCAGACGGCCATTTTTATGTAAAATCCAGTTTAAAATAATTTTCGCTTGGAGCATTTTTACATATAAATATCTTTTGACTTACGATCGAAAATTAGTTGTCGAAGGGGTATTTTACTCCCTAGGGGGCAAAGCTCCATGGGAATTTCTTAGGACTTTTAGTCAACTATATCGTATTTTAGCTTCGCGACAATTTTCGTCAATTACTGCCTAAACTGTAACAAAAATTTACATTAGCATTTGACGTCATGTCAGCAGCACCGAATTGAGGATTTTTGGGCTCCGGGATCCAAGCTTGGTGAAGCTACCTCCTCATATTTTAGGATCGGTCATTTTCCGGGGTGGGGGAGGATATATTTTCAAGCTCGGCATTTTTCGTGCGTATGGTTTTCTTTTTGACGATCGGCAAACAACTACTGTGTTTTTATTTCTATTTTTCTAAAATTTCCTTTATTTAGTAGGGGTTCCGGGGTTTGTAGGTGCCCCCTAAATCCATCATCCCTGCATTCGTGCGCATTGATTGAAGTTGACAATCTCGACTTAGTAATTTTACGATAGATACAAACAGAACCGGCGCGAAGAAGAAAAATCCCGGCTAAAATTTCAGTTGACCTGAGAAGAAAAGAACAAAATTACTTCTTTCCGCTTAATTTTTTCGACTGAGAGTCACAAATTTTCCCGACGTCAGTTGATAAGCGAAAGAAAAGGTACCAACTGCTTAATTTGCTTAATTTTCTTAATTGATAGTTGGAATTTCCCTGAGTGGAGGGGACCCTGGAAACAAGTACAGCGGATAATTAAGTAGAATCGTCCAAAACAAAAAATTAAGAAACTAGAAACTTATTAGTATTTGACTTCGAATTACGTAATTTTAGGCCTTTATGGTTGGCAACTTGATGAACGCAAGTTGGTAGTTTTAGGAAAGAAATAAGCGCACAAAAAACTGAATTTTACTTTCCAAAACTACAAACAGGGAAATTGGTTTGAATTGAAAATACGAGACCGTGAAACAAAATCAAAATTATTGGGCCATGAAATCCAGTTGCCCATACGGGCAACCGTCACTCATTTTGAATACTCGTTCTCTAATCTAGGTTTCCCTGAAAATCGAGATACCAATTGGAGCAACGTTTACTTGATTGCTGATTTCGAATATTGCTTGTATTTTCCTCTCGGTTCCGATCAAAATTTCAAAAACTGACGGTACACACAGTTTTTCATTTTGTCGTTTCAGAAGTTATCCAAAAACCTATCTTTAGAAAGCCTATGTCAAATAAATACAAATCCGAAAAAAAAAATCTAAATCCTTCTCATCGCAGCACAGGGGGCTTTTAAAATGACTTCAAATTCCACTTGACTCAAGCTTTCTAACATTGTGCTGGACAATAACTCAGTATGTCGAAATGATAAAATTGTAAAAACTGTGAATCTTCAGTCTTGAGGTAAAAATTGACGACGAATCAAAATCTTCGAAATCAGGAACCCAAAAACTCGGTTTCGTTTTTTAAATTAACACAAGTTTGCTCATCTGGAGTCGTTCCTCCTAGTGCGGCGAAAGAGGGAAGGAGTTCCAATTTTTTATACTGATTTGCGATTTGCCAGACGCGGATCCACGGGGGGGGGGGAGCAGAATGGGGAGATCTCCTCCCAAAAAAGACCAAAAAAGAGGAAAAATCTGTTTGGAGGGGAATCTGTGAGGGAGAAGGGAAATCTGCGGGGGAGGGGCAGCCATGGACGCTGGCAGAGGGCCAGTTGGGTGTTTGCTCCTTTCTTCCCCGGAGATTTTGCGCTCACTACCAAATAAGACACTGTAAAACAAATTTTCTTGATCATCCGTTCTCAACTTCTCAAGTTTTTTCGCTCACTCCTTTCGCAATTCAACTTTTTGTACCCTAAATCTTTCATTCGTTCCGTTTACCGATATTCTAAATCTGACGGCGCATACGAAAAAGGACCATTTGACCAATTTTTCGATTTTTACTTTTCTAGTTAAATTTATGTAAAAACCCCTTAGAAATCAAATAAAACCAACCCCAGACCTCTATCTTGAAAATTCAGCGAGGTTTTAAGTGAAGCAAGTCAAAATTTACTATTTCAAAAAAAAGTTTATAGAGGAAATAGCATGTTCTTCATTAAAATTAAATTGTTCGAAATCAATTTTCCATAAATACTGGACATATTTTCTTATTGCCCTTTTAAATGTGAGAGCAGGCAAGTACATTCACCCGTTGTCAGGATGAGTTGCCTACCTGCCGAAGGGGAGTCTCGCAGTTCTCGCTGGGTATCTCCAATCTTGTAGTATAGGCAACTTATCTGGAAATATATTTTCTAACGATTTCCGAATAGGCTTCCAGGAAAGTATCGGAATTTTTGGAAGAAAATTCCGATGAAATTACTTGAAAATCATTGGTGAATTTTCCCGAAGTTTTTCGACGAAATTCTTCGTAGATCATCAAATATTTAAGTTCTTCGGAAAACATTGGAAATTTTTTCCGAAAAGAACGGACAAGGGATTCGAGGAGCGTGTGGTAGTGTGTGGGTGAAATGTTGGTAAGTAACAGTAATGTAATTACAAAAAAAAATACTCTCAATTTTAAACGCTTCTCCTGTAAAATTTTACTTTTGGTCAACTGGTCCTTTTTCGTATGCGCTCTCACCTATTATCTATCATCAGTTTTTTGCCGCTCTGTGCTTAAGCACACTTTAGCACAATGGTAAATCTGCCACCGGCAACCAAGGTGGGGCTATGGGACCACCCCCCCCCCTCCACTCAAAAAAAAACCAAAACATTTTCCTAATTTTAGTGACTAAGTAAAACATTTTGTTTACAAAGTTTTTAAAAATGAACTTTTCTGGAATTTTAAGCTGAAAATTACCAGTCAAGTCTTTTATTTTTTGATATAAATTTGCCCCCTTCCCACTTTTCTCTGATACAGCCCCTTCCAGAGGTAATTCTTGGTTGCGCCTATGCCTGGAAGCGACCCTGGGTCGAGAAATTAGATTTGTATGCTTGAGTCGTTTTTAAAATCGTTTTCAAAATTTTCTCATTCTCCGGAATGTTACAATTCTACAAATCGCGAACATTCAAAGAAGAGGGCGAGATGACTGATTCCCCGAGATTTTTGCTCATGAAGCCTTCAAAAAGTCACCCTCTGTCCCCTCAAAGATGAAGAACTGGAGTTGGAAATTTAAAAAATTGAAATTGGTATTTTCATGTATTTGCACCATGCCCCCTTTCTTTCGAAAACATGCTTTACGGTCCTGATAGTTACGTTGAGTTTGTATGAGTATAAGCTGGCAGCAGAAAAAATGTATCAATGCTACAGAATAATTTGCATGTATCACTTTGCTTCGTAACTGCAAGCGGCGATTTCCCACGTACAACAACAAATTGTTCGTATGCGATGATATTTTCTGATCCGGTTCGAACGGTAACACGTGAAATTTATGAAATTCCGAAGTTATCCTTTGGGTCGCCTTCAAGTGTCTCTCTGGACCGATGAATCCTAAATTAAACAAGAAACATTGCTTGAATGCTCAAAGGCAGGGTTTGCTGGTAAAATATATTTTACATTTTACGTATAAAATAGTAGTCGTAAAATAAATATCTTATATTTTACTAGCTGATCTGCCTCGTGGCTCATCTAGACCGTAGGCTAGAGTGAGTTAGATGGAGGACCACTGGTATATCTAGCTCTGTAACGCATTACGTATAAGTTATCACTCACAATCGAATTATTTGATGCTCAGTTTCCCTCACATTTGGTGTCCTGACTTGAGTCCGGCTAAGTATTATTTTACGCAGGTATCCTTTATTGTGACCGCTACTTAATGTCGGGTAGATATATGTTCCTTTGGAATGGGTAGGTAAACTTGTGCCCCCAATTGAGAGTTTGACTAGTCATACTGCGTGTACTTATGACAATGCAAGATATTTTTAGCTGTAGTTATTTCATGTTTTCATATTTTGATACATGAAACACATGACACATTTTTACATACAGACAAACAGTAACAACTGATTTCTGTGCTGTGTGTGCCTGTCAGAGTTGGCAGTCTGAAACTGAATCCAAATCCGAAGCTAAGTGTAATCACCTTGCGAGGGAAAAGCCGAAACTGAAGTTCATAATACAATTTTACTGAAGCTGGAACGAAGTCGTAATGTATTAGATTTTATGATTTTAATGGCTTCGGTTTCGGCTTTTAATGTCATAGGGTAGATGCGCCATTTGTGGCCACTTTAAGGAATTTTCAACTTTGAGAAGTCATTATAAATAATTATTGAGGCAAACAGAAATTAATTTTCACTTTATTAGGGTCTCACATCTATCTTCTGCCAGGAAATATATTTTAAATCTGAAAATATACACCACGAATTCTTCTCTTGAGGGAAATGTGAAAAATGTTCGAAAATCCCATTTGTGGCCACTTTTGTCCTTATGTGGCCACTTTTATTTTTATTACAAAAGAATGCTCGTTCGACATTTCTGGGTCGAATTTTTTCACTTTTTCGGACTATTTATTATTACTTTACTATATTTTAGTAATTTTCTTGCTCTTCGAATGCAGTTAATACATAATCAAAAGAAAAAAATGTATTTAGAAATGCCATATAGCGAAATACCAAGGAAATTTATCGTAATTTGGCTTTCACTTTGTTCTCAGCCATTGATGCTACTGGCTATCTACTGTTTTGAAACATTTAAAAATTGATTACACTTCTTAAAATTATATTTCAGACCTTTATAATATTCAGAAATAGATTAAAACGATCGAGAAATGAACACAATAATATGTAAGGATGTAAGTGGCCACATATGGAGAACAATGTTTTGTTGTCCTCCAAAAGTGGCCACTCTTTAAAATCACTATTAATTAATGAAAATGAGATAAAACTGCCTACATTTCATCGTAAATTGATTCAGAAAAGTGTAATTTATAAAATAAAATGCTTACCGCAACTATGCGCGGTCTTTTGAAGCTTCTAAACCTTAATTTGGAAAACCATCCAAAATCAACAGGTTAACAGTGAGTGATAAGAATTATCAATTTTGTTGCTTTCGCGATATTCTAATGCCTCGAATTAGCGGTAAAATGGTGCTACACGGATTTTCATTGGTTCATTTGATAGCTGAGGAGTGCCAGAACATTTTGGAAAATACCAAAAATGCAGAAAATGCTTTTTTGCTGATTTAAAATACATTTAAAGTGTAAAAGTGGCCACAAATGGCGCACCTGCCCTACTGCCGTGATCCGTGATACGGGATTTTGACGTATATCCATTTGAAAATGTCTCGGGAAAAGTACCTAAAGCTCGCTAGTACTAGGGTACTATTAAGTATTAACACTTTTCAATTATCGAAAGATCGAACCTCTCGTCTTAGATCAGTCCAGTTGTGATTGGTGAGCATTTTTGGTATTAGAAAAGAATGACGTGACCAGACGACGAGAAGTCGAAACTCGAAGCTGAATCCGAAACTGAAGCTGAGGTAATAATATCAGTGAAGCTATATCCAAAATCCATCTTGCAGTTAAGCTGAATCCGAATCTATTAAGTTCATAAGTATCGGCTTTCCCAACCCTGGTGCCTGTGTGTTGATGGATGGGTATCGGTACAGAGCCTAGTTGTTTTAGGGGGTCTCGTACTCACCGTTACTGAAACCTGTAAACGTTTACGATAGGAACTAGCTCCAACTCGTATTGCATTCAATCGGAGGATCTTGATTAATTTATAGTTTATCGCTTCATATTTGTGTTATTCGGACGAAAATTTTGGTGTTTTCAAAAATTCGATCGGATAATTAGAAGAGATGCGAAACTTATTTTTCAAAAACTGAAATTTTAGTGTTTTTTGGAAATAATACGGAGCTAAAAATGGACCAGGAGAAAAAAAGGAATGCGAAACAATATCCCAGTATACTGTGGTAGTGCACCTGGAAACAATCGAGTATGGACAGCCGCGCCATCTTGAGTCCAACCGCGCCCGTCGATGCCGAATTGACTACCCGGTACGCTCCCCGTTAGCTCCGCATAGTCGGATTCGGCATCGACGGGCGCGGTTGGACTCAAGATGACGGATGTCCATACTCGGTTGTTTCCAGGTGCTCCAACTGTGGTCGCATTGGATCAGATCTGATTGTAGTAATAAGACGCTTTAAGTTTTTTTTTTTTGTTGGAAATTTTAGATATTCAACCCCCAAATAATGTCTCAAGGGACACAGTTACAACCACCATCTTAAGATAATGTGAAGAAGTTCAACATAAATCACTTCCGAGAAGTTCAAGTCGAAAAAGACCAGAGGATCCAGAGACGGCAATGCCCCCCCCCCCTAATATGAGTACCGAATTTCTTGTTAGCCTAAAAGCGTCCCGGATTTCATATAAACACATCCAGAAAGTAGGAATCCCCCAACTCGTACGGTTCCCCCGCCAATCTCGAACAAACAAACAAACAAACACACCCACAGACAAGGGACATGTAAAATGTAAAATGAATGTTGAGTGAGTCAAAATGAGTGAGTAAAAAGAAAGTTCAATTTTTCAATTAAAATTTAAAACTTGCGCAGAAGTGGAACTAAAGTCAAAGATGGTCGTCGCCTTTATCATTCAATTTTATTATTATGAAGACCGTTTTTCCAAAATCAGTTAAGTCCAGTTTTGCAGTTTTGAGAAAATTGAAAAGAAAAGTCGAGTTGAAACCGGTATCGTTTTTGACATTGGCTTTTTTGTCGTCTTTTGTTAGTCAGAAATCGATGAAAAAGTCAATATCGAATTATGTATGGTAAATCAACTTAGCCACCTCCACTTTTTGGTCGACTTGGGCTACTCGAGGGCCAATGAGAAAGTCGGTATCGAATTACATATGTACAGAAAAACATCTCGGTAACTACAGATGTTTTGTCAACTTTGGCTACTCAAATGCCGACATCGATTTCCTTACAGACATTGATCTCATTATCTAGTCATCTAGGTTTCTTATTTCTGATTTGACTTGACGCTAATGAGTTTTTCTATTACATATTCGATATCAGCAATCTGCAAGTTTTTCTAGAAGAAATATAATATTAGCTGTTATATAGATTTTCTATAGAAAATTTGATATCGATTACCTGCTGAATTGTCGATCCAAACGACGACAATGACAAACGTGTCGACATGTCGATTCAGCTATTAGTACTGGTATGACTATTTTTTGTCATTAATTCGAAAGGAGATAATGCCAGGCTATTGCGACGTCGGATAGTAATTGCATATTTTACATTCAATTCAGGTACCTTGGGGGTATTCGCCCCCCCCCCCTTGGGCTACGCCACTGCTCTGAGGATATTTTCTTTCTAACTCAAAACTTAACGAAATGGACTGACATGACTGACTGACTGACTAACCCACACTTCATTCGCCTGCGAGTACCGCACTCCTTGTATCAGCCTGTATTCCCTTTCGAGCATCACGTCCCTTGTACCAGCCTGCGAGCACTACGCTCTGCTAGTGAATCGTCTTGCAGACAAGTCTGCAATCACGAGAGAGCATTTTCATGTCTGCTTCGCGGACTGCGTCGACGAGAGAATGTCATCGTCCAGCGAACGTAGCGTCTAAAAAATGAGCGCGCCAAAAAATATGGAGCGCAACGTGCACTATGGAGCGTAGGTTGGTCAGAATAGCCACATTGCTAGCTCAGCGCCGCTATAGCAACACCACCCCCGACACGAAGACAGTCTGTATGATTTAGCTCTTCATGGTGATATTTCAGTTCAGTGGTTGACATTTCTACAGTCTCCAGCCATGTTGTTGCTGCATGACTGCAGTCTGCAGCCGTGTTGTTGTTATATAAATTTCCATGGAATTTTTTTATGTAGGGTAAATACAGTCAGTCAGTTCAGTCAATCCAGTCGGTCAGCGAGCCTAGCCAGCCCGTAACGCTATTTTCGTTACGTTCTTTCGTTGTGTGCCAAAGTAAAGACATAAAAATGTCAAAACGTGAGAAACAGTTTTCCACCGGTAGTTATGGGAAAAGATACCGTTTCCACCTTGCTGGAACCAAGGTCACTGTGTGGATTAAGGCCCACCGTCCCAATTTCTCCTTCCTGTGAGTAAACGAAGATGTTTTAAGCAAATTTGATGGTACGGTTGGAAAGTAGACTCTATCAACATTTAAACTGCACAAGTATTTTACAAATATCCCACATAGTTTTCAGCTGACACGCATTTGAAAAAATTGCTCTTCTGGGCCTTATTATCCGCATGGTGATGGTAATAAGGCCCATCTTGAAACTGTCCTGAAAAATGAGAAAAAGTGTGAAACAAATGTCAAGTATCATTTATTTTGCTACTTGCATAAGTCACAAACATCACAACATCACCATTATCAGTGCATTCACTATGGCTTCAGCCTTGGCACTCAACACACTGGATCCATTCCTAGAAGGACAAGGAAAAAAAAGTATAGTGTGAAATCTTCTCTGAATTGTTAGAAGGTGAGTGAAATTTCATTCTTACTTCATTCTCAAGACCGTTCAGGATGGCAACCTGCGAGCAGTAAGACATCAACTATCTCAGAATCACTCGTTCTACTTTGTGGGCCTTATTGCACGAACCTGAACTTCGAATTAGAAACTGCTGTACAAGACTATCAATTCAGTTAACAGAATCAGAAAAAACATGAAAATGTAGGTACGTATTCCTACAATGAGGATATAATATGAAAAACTGAGAACTTACTGTCGTAACTTCTCTCTTTTTCAGGGATGAAATGAAGATTTTCAAAAACGGCAACTGAACTGCTATCAAAATACAAATAAAACATTCTGGCGGCCAATAGTGCACTGATAAGAAAAATTCACGCTGGTTCCTACGTTGCCACATCGCTACTGGACATATTTGTGCCATCACTGCCATCACCGTTCCTCTTTATGCGTGACAACGTGAGAAATGAGGGGTGGGCCTTATTATCAGTGTGGGCCTTAATCCACACAGTGACCTCACGTTAGGGGGAAAACAATGGACTTCGCTGGTTTTGCCTGACCCTAAAATCGTTATCACACTACAGGAAAGAAACAACATCGGAAAGCAAACTTGTATTCATTATCTAACAAACTACTGTGAAAAACGAACACAATCTGGACTTAGCTGGTTTTGGAAGATCGGACTGATCGAAGTGATGTTCGAATGTTTCGAGCACGTAAACATGGAACGAAATAGATCTTGATTCTTACAACTGTCGATAGAGGCGGAACGCTAGTTTCGTGGTTTCTTCACAAATAGACTTAACTGGTTTTGGAAATATACGGTCTTCATTTATACTCCTCAAATTCACTTTGCTCATAAGAAAGTTGATTGTTTTATGTATGATTTAAACTTATACTTCCTGGTTTTCCAACTTAATCATTCCATTGTACTTGACCCCTTCAGCCTCTCTCCGACTTACTAATAGTCACATTCTTAATAGCTCACTAAGCAGTGCAGTTAGATAAAACGATTTTTTTTGTCATTTTGTCAAACAAGCATTTCATCTTTGTTGTTATGAGTTTTGGTAATCTTCAAAGTTTTGCCATTTTGTCTTCTTTTTTGTCATGTCACTTAGCAGAGTCTACTTCCAGTGGCAATGTCTCTTAGCATACTCTGACATCAATTATCATGTCTTTCACCATAGTTCATCATTGAATCGTTGACGAACTGTCATTTTGTTTTGTCATTGGATTTACAAATAATTGAAATCAAAGTTCGAAAAATTGTACTTTCGAGAAAAACGCGTTTAAAGTTGAAGTAAGAAAATTTTTTTGAAAAAATGATATTTTATGAACGTTCTACGTTTAGAATGAAAAGTTTGGACTTATTTCGATGTAAACTGGGACAGAGAAGGTGTCTACCCGAAAATGCAGCAATGTGCAGCAATTAATGTGCATCAACGAGTGCAGTAGACCTTTTTAAATTGAAATCAATGTAAAACGAATCAATGTAAAACGAGTATCAACAAAGTGGTCCCTTTCAACTTTCTCTTATTTCGGCCGTACAGAGGGAAAAAACGTTGAAAATCGACAAAGTGGGCCCTTTCTCATCCGCGACGTTTTGCGCGCAATCTCTCGGAAAAAGTGCGACATCGAAAAGATCTTTATGCCAGCTGATAGACCATGCTTCCATGTATACAAAATGCCAAAACTCTATTTTTCATTTCCCCCCCCCCATAATTTTTTATAAAAATGGCTGTATCTCCTAAACTACGATCGACAAGGTGGGCCCTTTTGATGTGGACGTACACAATATGTACCTATTGTTTGGTTATGTCATTGACTAAATGTTGTCATATATGACAAAATTTTGAATATTCAATTGTCATTTCGTCATTTTCGTCATTTTGTTTTGTTGTCAAACACTGTCATTTAATATTGGTTATTTTTGCTGTTTCTGCATGCACGTACATGGATATAACAATCTAACTTTTCATAAGGAGTTTGATATTTGAAACAAGAATAAGTGAATAAACTATCATTTATCAATCATTACTCATGTCGTTTTCTCGCTATTTTACACCCATTTTACATTTTACGTACATTTGCACATTTCATTTTACATGCATTCTACATAAAATAATGTAAAATAAATAATTTTACATGTAAAATGCCAACTCTGCTCAAAGATTTTCGTAGGTTGTAAAACTTAATCCTCTTTGGAAAATTATGATCAGAATCAATAGTTACGAGTATATACACGCAGGTACTTAGGAAGCCAGATTAAAGTCAATTTAAACGGGAAGTTTTTCAAATTCATTTATACTGTGGATCCGAGTAGAAAAACATATCGAGAATTAAATTTTCCTGTTGCTTATGTTCTTATCGTGTATTTCATTTTGTAATGAATACAGTCCCTATAGGAAAATCTTTATCATTCGAGTCCTTTTCACGAACAAGGTTACAATAATGATGCGAGATTCGTTCAAAATTTAGTGATTGCCTTTTAATAATATGTCAGCCCCTTTGAAAAGTGGAATTAGCAAATTAGCAGCCACATTTGTGCAATAAGTTCTCTACATACTGGTCACCAGGCTCTGAATATTATTTTCAACCTTCATCAGGTTACAATACAAGTTAATATACGAGTATGTATGTGTATTATATGGTTCCTTTCATCAACTGAAAGAGGTTGACTTCGTGTTGTAACAAAATCAGTCGATTGTTTCGAACTTTTCCAGAGTACATGCACCCCCTTCCTCCCGCTGCATGATTTTATTCACTACATTTTACATCGTATGATTCATGCTTACCAACCTAGTAATAATGGCGGATTCGAACAAGTTTGATGAGCGACGACTAAATCTTTCAAAGCTGACTCCAACCCATCATTCGTGGAAGAACACGTATTCACCACATGTAATGCTATAGAAGTTGGAAAAAAAAAGAGAAAAAGAAAGAAGAAATTAATAAGTTTCTAGCTGTAGCTAAGTATTTCCCCACCCCCCCCCCTTCTGAACAGAGCACATTAAGCTGTAGGATTAGATGAACACTGATCTGACTAAAGTTATTGTAGTGTACAAGAAAGGATCAGGGTGTCTACCAGGTCATAAACGTCATGTAAAGTCATATAATCGTATGACTGGTTATATAAGTCATAAAAAGTAATATTTTTTCCCTTTGAAGTCATGTAATTTTTTTTAAACAGTGTGACTGAAAAATTAATAACATGTTACCTTCCTTCAGGAGGATTTTTTTTTCTTCCTCTTCCCTCACATTTATATTCTAATAGCTTTTATACTACAGCGCACAGAGCATTATAATTAATTACTTATATTTTGGGATGCATGTTTGCTGTCTGCACCTTCCCAGTCAGTATTGGGATGAATCACCTAAAAAAATGATTTGAATCTCGAATCCCGAATCATTTTGAATTTTCACGATTCGAATTTTTTCGAATCAGAAACCTTACGAATACGCCAAAATATGATTGGAATCACAAATCAGTTTTGTTTTTCTTCAATATTTTAAGTACGTTTGCTCAACTGACGATTTTGAATTTTATCATTACATTCATAGTCATCACAGATTGACTGACTATAATCCGGATCATCGATGATTTCCTCAAGAATACTGTAGTGATTGAAATTTTAATCTTCGCTATGAAAATCCAGGCATATTTTTTTCCTATCAGATGCACATTAATATACGTTCACAGATCACAGAATACCACAGTTCATATTTGTGGTCTGTCAAAAGAAAGGCTTTAGTGACATTGAACTTACAAAAAAAAAGAACCCTTAATGACATACAACTAAGGGCAGGGCCGTACCCAGGATTTAAGTAAGGGGGTGTTTTTCGATTAAGGTGAATTTTTTTCTTCGTATGGGGGGGGGGCAACAAATATCCCAAATTTATCCAATTGCGTGCATGTATATGTTCAAAAATTTCAACATTTTTCGAAACTCATTTTCATACTTTCTACAAAAAATGTGACAGATCCACCCTCCTCTCCGTCTCAAACCCATTTTGTTCGCTAGGTACATTTTTGAAATATTCTAAATAACATACAAGAAATTTCAAAGTAATAATTTTCGTAATTGGCCTCAGTAGAGTTGTTTAAGGGGAAAGGGGGAATAAGTTGAAATTTTTCAAACAGAACCATTATTATTTCAAATGGTGAATACGGTGAATGAAATGATTTTTGGTTTTTCGTCCATTTAAACTGAAAAAAATCGGTCATTTTCAAGGTTTTTCCGCGCTTAGATGGATGGACATAACAATGGGAGATGTTGGAAGAATTTTTCCTTCAAAACGTCTTGCCAAATTGGCCAATTCAAGGAAGTCGATTCTTAATTATTGGAAAACATTTTAAAAGTGTATACCTATTATTGTTTTTTTTTATTTTTGGTTTGAGATTTCAAAAATATCCATCAATTGGCAAAATCCAGAATCAATCTGAAGTTGGCCAAATTTACCAAGTGTTGACCTTTTTATTATATTTTTATTATTATTATTATTATTATTATTATTATTATTATTATTGTTGTTGTTATTGTTGTTGTTATCAGGGCCGTACCCAGGATTTAAGTAAGGGGGAGGGGCTCAATCACAGGTTCGCCCTCCTCTCCATCTCAACCCATCGTGTTTTGTTTTTAGCCAATGGGAGGGGTTTGAACCCCTAAAACCCTCCCCGACGGTACAGTCCTGACTAAGGGCTTTTTTCTTAGAAGAGTTCGATACCACTAAGGGTTTTCTCTTGTGACATGACACGTCATATTTCACGGAAACAGAAACACAGAAAGCAATATAAAAAGCAAATAAAAACGAATGCCAAAAGCCGAAACAAACATTGAAATACTGAAAACAAAAACCATAAAGTCAAAATAAAAAAGATTCGAATCACGAATCACTCGCATTTTTTCGAATCACGAATAAATGATGTGCGATTCATCGAATCACCTTCGAATCATTTCTTTCACGAATCCTTCGCAAATTGATTCGAATAAATTTCACAAATAAAATTTTTGGAATCGAATCGAAATTTTACTGTTTCTTCTGAAAAAAAAATCTCTGTGTAAGCTGTTTTACTTATCAATGAAAAAAAAAAAATTGTTTTTGAGGTCTTATCAAGTCATATATTTTTAATTTTCCATTCTGGTAGACACCCTGATGGATGTAAAACAACCTGATTTTTGGGTTCACTTAGCTGTACCTCAGGGACGTACCGATGAAGGGGTATTTACCCCAATACCCCTCCTGCTGTAGGAATTTTTTACCCAATAGTTGGGAAAACTTACGATTTCAGTCAGGTAAAGTTGGAAAAATTCAACAAGTCAAAAGTTTTATTATTATTATTATTATTATTTTTGCTTTGATGCTTGGGAATTTTGAGTTGAGTCAGTTGGAACTTTCACAATTTTTGACCCTTCCTCCCCCCTCCCCTAGGAAATATTTTTCGGTACGTTCCTGCTGCACCTCCTGTGCAACACTTCGTGCTTCTCTATCTCTCCCTCCCTCCCCTCCCTCTCTATCTCTCTCCCTCTTCCCCCCCCCATTTACCGAACTTAAATTTCAGTATGTAGAAATATCTCAGGGTGTCTTAACAGTGGCCCGAGCTCCCCTTTCGTCTATCTGCTTCGGATCTGTGCTGTCCTGTCAGGGCTACTATGGGACACCCTACTGACCTAGGCAATACTCACTCAGCATTAACCTGGAATTCGGGTGCACCACAGACCAGGGTGTCTAACGGTCATGTAAGTCATTTAATGTCATTTATTTTGGAAGAAGGTCATTTAAGTCATTTAAAGTCATTTAGGTATTTTCAATCATGGTCATTAAAAATTTTAAAAGTCAGCTAATTATAGGTTGAAAGAGGGAACGAAGAATTTAGAATTGCAAAATTCTATTACATAATGACCAGGGCTGCAATTTTTATGTGAATGCATATTTTTAGCTATAACGTGTAATCCAGAAGTTTCAAAAGATCTTCTCCACCCAAAGAATCCTTAGTCAAATGAGCAACACTTTATTTTGCATACTTCGCATATTTTGGCATTTACCATTTAACGCATTCATAGCAAATTGGGGAGAAAAAGGTCATTTAAAAGTCATTTATTTTCAAAATTTGATTTTGTTAGATACCCTGTGTCTTCAAAATACGTTCTAACGTGTTTGGCGATTGACTGTACCGTGGGGGTAGCACATTAAAAGTTTGAACCCTTCTCCCTCCTCGCCACACCAATCGATTTTGTTTAAATTCTGTAGAGTTATATTCCTAATGGTACGCTTAATCGTCCGTGTGGATTTTCTTAAAATCTGTGAATTCCTTCTTTACTTTCCCAATGGATAAAATTTAACGCGTACATTTATAAATAAATGTTACATACATAGATTTATGCTCAGGTATTACGGCACCAAGATCAAATGTTGAACGGTATTGTGGCACCAATCATTTCGTTAAAGCGTCAGAAATTGGTGCCACAACAGCTAATAAAATCAGATTTGAAATTACATCATGAAAGGAATCTTTAAAGACCTGCACGCCGCTGTAGTCGTTTCGAAAAACGCGAATATCGATAAGGGAATTTGAAATCCTGCAATAAGTTTCACATTCCAGGAATCTATGTTTGGTACTTACACACATGCATTCCTTCGTCGAAAGCCTCTCTATCGTTTATGTCGTGCACCGACTTTTCCAGGACCGCTATTTGCTGCAACCCCCTCAGGCTGATTTTGGTGCAGTCGGTCGCTTCGTCGTACACGTTTACCAGTGCCACGACAAAAATTCCATTTTCACTTCGATGGTCGCAAATCGACACCGAACCACGAACACCGTCAAAAACTCGCAATAAAATTGAAACTAAACACCACCAATCTGTAACTATAAACGTTAAAGTAATTAATTTCCCGTTCTAGGCTTCTCGTTTTCTTATCCAACTCTATTGCACTTTTACCTGTTGAAAACATCACAAAATGGTTTCCATCCACACCAGTGAGAAAAGAAACGAATTTAGGCACCGCGAAAATGCATCAGCGCGAAAATATTTTCCTTCGAAATCCTGAGATGCAAATTTTTAACTTGATCAGCCATCGTGCTCACCTTCGTTCCCTTCGTGAAGAAATCGTGACATTCGCCGTGTTTGCATTTCAAAGGATTCCCAACCTTTGCCTATCCTTATAATTTCATTAATCGTCGACGGCCGCACAAATTGATTTTATTTTTGTCACACATACCGACCACTGAAGTTATGAACGCTTAATAATTCTAGAGTTGACATAGGCTCGTGCTTGAATTATCTCCGTACGGGGGTGCTAAACATTTTGTTTTGTCAGTAGAGCGAGGGGATGTTTGGTTAGTCTATTGCCAGTGCCACTTTCGTGTCGAAAATCGAATACGTTGTGACAAAGCTCGGGCGGGACCTTCTTAGGGGTGCTTAGGAATAAGAAATGGCGAAAATAATGAGTACTAATTGCGGGGGAGTAACCGGAAATTATTTCCTGAGTGGGCCATATTCTCACATCTTTCGACTTTCATATGCAAGAGGAGGCTATTTTAGGAGTTGCCTCGTTATTTTCAAATCGTATGTTCAGATGTCATGTATTCAAGTTGTCTTGTGTGCACGGGCCAGACTTGGGCCGATGGATTTTCAGGATAGGCCTGGTCCACCTGGCCCCCTCTGGTTAAGTCCCCGATCAATCAAAACACATGTAGCAATGTTTCATTGTTGCACATTAAGTCGGGTTTAGGTAATTTCACCGACAGCGTGTTTTCATCGAAATTGTGAATTTTTTACACCGAGAGGTGAGTTTACCGAAAGGAGAATTCACCGAGAAAAGTCAAGTTTCACCGTCCAAAAAATTGTAATAAAATACGTACAACCACATTTTACTGACCCTAATGACCTGCATAGATTGTGGAAATATTGTGAATTGTATTATTATTTGCCCCCGCCCCCTCTCCTCGCTCAAGAGGACGATACATTTAAACGTAAATCAACGCTTCAAGAAAAATAGCATCGAGAATATTTCGTTGAAAATAAGTGCTAAAACTTGGAGTTTCCAAAGTTGGTAGCCCTGCCGTGAAATTTCCTGAAAAGGCGATCATGGATGTTATCACCATAAGAATACATGTTAATGGAATTCGCGTTTTCTAGTCAATAAAATATTTTATTGGGTCATATAATAGATGAATTCAGAGACTGAGGTCTCTAGTTTTCATTTAAGAAAGAACTCAAAACAGCGCCATTTTCCATGTACTAGTTGCTTACAAGCGAGTTTTGTACTAACGATAAACTTTCATAAGAAAAATATTAATTTGGAAATGAACTTATTCATCTAACTGGAGCGAATAAAATGCTTTGAATTACCTTTCATCATAAACTAGAGACTTCAAGCTTCAATTTGACACATGTTATATGACTCAAGAAAAACCTGTTTTCAACCATTACGAAAGCTTTGAAGTTTACCAATTTTACATGTATTCTTATTGGGATGTGAAACGGAATGTAGGAGCGCTGATGTGCACTTCCCGTCTGAAAAGTATTGCCTCTCAGGCAATTTAAAAATTTCCTGAACAGGTAATTGTTTGGTAACTTAGTAGTGCTGTGTTCTGATTGGTCGGAGCGGTCGAAGAATAGCCAGCTTAAATGCTTTTTAATACCAGAATTAGCAACTTTTGTCAACGCCATTTTTTTTGCCGCATTTTTGCAGACGGGTCCTTATGGAAGGTCGAGTGATATTACAGACGGAAAAAACATTGCCGTAAATGGAAAATACGGGTTTTTCAAAAAATCATTATAAAATTAAGAAATAACGGGCATGCTTCAAATTTGAACTGTAGGGAGCTACATATTCGAACTTACGATTAAAAATTTACTATGTCAGGTAACAAAATTAATAGAAGTGCGGTGAAGTAAAAAATGAGAGGTACGCAGGGTTGCAAAAAAAGTAACAGTCTTTTATTAAAAAGAACAAAAAACATGTTTTTTTTTTTAAGTTTAAAACATGTGTTTTTTATAATGTTTAATATTAATGTTTTAAACGTGTTTAAAACAGTTGTTTTTTTCTGTAAAGAGTGTTTTAAACAATGGCGGACTGGCCCGCCTGGCTACCTGACGATCGCCAGTTGCGCCCTCGGGTTATGGCGCCCCAGCGGGAGGGAAAATAGGTGTCCAAGATACGTGCCTTCCTTTCCCTTGTAATCTTATTCACGATAATGCATTGCCAGAGCCTTTCTTTTTTTGAGTATTTGGCCATCCTAGGCTATCATATTTTTGTTGCCCTCTCCCCCCCCCTGGTGATAGGATTTTCTGAGTGGAATGAAATGATGAAAAGCAATACTGTAATTTTTTCACTTGCTGAATTAACGATTTTTCTCCTTTCTTATTTAAACATTTTGCTTTTGCTACTCCTAAATTTTTTCCGCCCTAGACTGTATCCTATAGTCGGGGGCGGCAATGGGCGAGTGCAGTGAGTGTGACTGCACTTGGGCGCTGATGAAGAAGGGGCATCAGAACAAATTTGGAAAGACTACATCGTGAGCAGAGGGAACAAACTTTTTTTACATTTTCTTTTAAAAGATTAGGGGCGCCTTTTTCTGTTCCGCACACGGGCGCCAAAACTATATCGCTGCCACTGCCTATATAGTGTTTACCCTTGTGGTGTGGGTTGTTATATGCTAATATGAAACATGCCACTTCGCTGTTACTTGCACCACCCCAAAAAATAAATAGAAAAATAAATAAATAATGAATAAATAAATAAATAATAAATAAATAAAATAGGATTATGGATATTGAGAAAAGCCGTTATGTCATTTTTTTTTATTAATTTTTATTGGAAGTAATTGATTCAAAGAAAAGTGATTCGAAAACTAAATTTTCTGCTCGAGCACTCATTCAGAATTGGTGCAAATTTACCTCCATATTGACCGCACTCACACTCCTCGATATTTTTTCTGTTTCAACGCCCGCTTCAAAATATTTACAGTCGTCCCGAATTCGATTACTTAAAAGCATGGTCGACAGTTGATACACTTACGAAAAAACTAAAAGGGAAAAGAAATGACCAGCATTTCACAAAAGTGTACGACGATGCCAAGAAATTGGCTTCTGACTTTAATGGAATATTCGAAATTTTGAAAATGAAAATCAATATTGAGGAAGATTTTCCTGTAAAGAGGAGAAGCATCAAAAAGAGAATGGCTGGTGAGCTAGCAGTTGATGAGGTTCGGAATGTAGACGCGATTTCACACTACCGAATTAATACTTACAATGTAATTTTTGACGAAGCATCGAATAGTATCGAGGAGAGATTTGTACCCAACAAAGAGTTACTCCAAGACTGTTCCTGGTTTGACACAGAACGATTCGCTCACGTAAAAAATTTCAAAAGTCTCGACGAATTTCCCAATGAAGCGTTTGTATATTTGAGCAGAGTAACTGGATTAAACAGTTGGAGGAATTAAAACAGTTTGTTCCAAGGGATAATGTCATATGTCAAAAAGTTGACTGAGAAAATAATTATAGTCTGGTCCAGTTAAGAAACATAATTTTTCACGGCGCTGATAACGTGTTCTTGAACTCGTCCTTCCCCTCCAACTTCAAAATGCCCATATATCGATGTGTATTGCGGGTAGCCAGTTATGTTTCTTAACTGGACCAGACTTCAAGTTTTAATTTTATTCTAGGCGACCAATACTGACAATTATAGATATTCTCTATTTTTGTCAACATGAGCTGTATCCGCTATAAAAATTTGCTGTAATAATGAAAATTTGTGAAGAAATAGTATTTTTGTCCAGAAAACGACTTTGAAAAAAAAAAACATGTTTAAAAACTGTTTTAAACGTTTAAAATAGTGAAAATGTTTAAAACGTCTTATTCCAAAATTTCCGTGTTTAAAACATGTTTAAGACAATGATTAAAACAATTTTGTTCAAAACATCGCAACCCTGGAGGTACGTTATCAGCAGGGATGTGAAAGAAGCTGGAAGCAGAAGCCGGAAGCCGGAAGTTTTTATGTATCCTGACTCAAATCGAGAAGCCGGTAGCCGGAAGCCAATTCCAATTGGAAGCCAGAAGCTGGAAGAGAAGTCTTTTGTTTATCGGCTTCTTTTTGGCTTCCAAGTTCCAATTCAGAGTTAGCATTTGGCCTAATTTGTCAGTCATTGTTTATAAGAAAAGAGCTCTTAAACTCGTTGCTTAAATATATTCTTTCATTTGAACTTGTTTTGTGCTTCTTATTATTTTGGAAGTGGGGGGGGGAGGGGGGCTTAAAAGATGCTAGAGGTGAAATAAAGTGAAATTTCGGGAGCTAGAAGTCGGAAGCTGGAAGTTTTTTGAAATAACAGAAGCCAGAAGCCGGACGTTTTTAAATTACAAAATTGAAAGAAGTCAGAAGCTGGAAGCTTTTTAAAATTATGGAAGCCAGAAGCCGGAAAAGAAGTTTTTTCAATAAGCTTCTCATCCCTGGTTATCAGTAGCCGGCCCGACCCGCGCCATCTATCTATTTTTCTCCATTGATCACTCAATGAGGGTTCACAAAACATCCGTTAGATGTCAGCCACTTTGATTCCGAGTCCTAATGGGAACATCAACCTTGATCACCTTTTCAAAAGTCGACACTAGCGAACATGGTCACTGGCGTTTGGACACTCCTGTAGGTGCGCTAGTGTCATTGACGAAAAGATGATCAGGGGTTTACTATTAAAAAATACGTACAACACTCATTGATGTTAGGCAAAACGATTTTTTGTTATTTTTTCAGACGCGAATTCATTTTTTTTTTGTTGTCATGAGTTTTGTCATGTTTGGAGTTCTGTCATTTTGTCTTTTCGTGGTTTTTGTTATGTCATGACAAGATTATTTTGTCATTTTGTCAAAATGCCAATACCTGTTAATTTACAGGTATTTTTATACACAATCCAATTCCACCAATGCTATTCCAACAAAGGTTGCATAGTAGTCAATAACTGAATTTTAAAAATTGAAGAGTTTGAGTTTCCCATGAAAACATTCAGGAAAACAGCGGCCGTTACGTTGCTGTCTGGCGGTGAAGTTGAAATTACCTTATTAAGGACATGAAAGGATAAAGAATACACAAACTTTAACAAATAACAATAGCAACTTACTGAGTTTCCCTTTGAACGTAAGAATAAAAGCAAAAGACAAGAATGAAAGAAGTAAGACAGCAAGAAGGTAAATACTAAATAATAACAGAGGAATGAAGTGATGGAAGGAAAAGGTTCTTCTATCTAAAGATTAGACCCCGATGGAGCTTCAAGAGAGAGTGCAGCAGAGAGAGGAAAATGACTCCTAAAACGGAGCCAGCAACCCAAAAAATTCGTACTACCGAGGTGAAATAACTTGGAAATCGGGTACATCCGATTAATTGTAGATAAGCCCATGTGGACGTGAAGCCCTAAGGGTTGACGCGAGGGAAGAAAATACCCCTGAAACGGATTCAGCAAGATAGGAAATCCTTGTACTGATATAAATAGCTCGAAAATTGAAAATAATTGGAGTAACTGAAAATAAGCACCTCATCAAATGACCGCTGGAAATGAATTCAACGACCCTTGAAACCTACATTTGAGGGGGAAACATTTTTATGCTCCTATGGGGAAGCCCCCCCCCCTCCCATGCGACTGCAACTCTAATTCCAAAAGCAATGTTAATTCCCATAAGAACTTCTACCCTTGTTGGCACGGAGTAACCTTTTCCAATGTTACTCGAACTTCATAGAATTTTTAATATTTGGAAACGATCGGGGGGGGGGGATAAGAAATCAAAAGGAAGACTTCAAATTATTTAATGAATAAATAAATAAACTTTTCTTCAAAATTTCCAGGAGGGTACTCCATCCTTATATTAATGAGATCGATTTTTTTTTCCTGATCAAATAAATTTTTTTCGACCAAACTTAATTTTTTGTTGAAAGCTTCAAAGCTAATTTTCAGATTTCCTTGCGAGGAATTCTATGTTAAACTTGCCCCCAAACGTTCAGAACTTTTCAAATTCAAAGAAATTTTAGCCGACGCGTTTTGTTATGCCAACAAGAACAAGTTTAACCACTGGGAGCTAATCACTTCAAAAATAGCGAAAGTTAGGACCATTATAGCACGGTAGTGTAAAGGAGTACTTTGAACTCCTTCCTCTTTTCTTAAGACATTCTCAAGGCACCCATCGAAAATTTTTAGGATGTCATTTTTGTGTAAAATACAGTCTGGAGTAATTATTGTTAGAAATATTTTGCAACATTATCGATATGTTCCCAATTACAATCAAAAATCAGTATTTGCAAGAGCGTTTCACTCCGGGGGGGGGGGGCAAAGCTTCGGTGGGATTTCTTGAGACTTTTCGGACGTTCATCAGTAAGCCATATTAACCAACTACACCAAAACAATTTCGTTACATTTTTTGTAGAATTGTTTCCTTTATTGCCTGGACTAGTATCAGTACATTAAAATACGTAAGGGGGCATCCATTAATTACGTGAGACGTTTTTGACGATTTTCTGACCCCCTTCTCCCCTGGTGAGATGTCGTAAGATTTGGCTCGACCCCCTCCCTCTCCCCTGTATCTCACGTGAAATCTTTCAAAATTTGTAATGTTAGTGTAAATGTGTTAGAATTATTTAAACAACACAATTTGCATTATTTTGTTAAGACTAGTGAAAACTAGTATGGAAGATTGCTTAGATCGTAGTCTAAGATCACAGTGATAAAATTTAACAATAGAATTCTTAAATAGGATCTGTTAAAATTATCGAAGGGCTACTACTGTGCTGCTTTGCGGCATTCCAATAACAACGATAAAATATTATCGCGTCTGATTTTGCCATATTTTAGTCAAGAAACAGGTTTTACTTTAATTTTACCTAGTTTTCTTGCATAATTTTACGCTGTTTTTACAGGGAAAAAATTGCGTGATATTTGTCGAGACCCCCCCCCCCCCTGAACACCTCACGTAATTAATGGATGCCCCCTAAGAGAAAATATCAGTTTATAATGGCAAGTAACAGTCTTTCTCTGTTGTAACAGAATAGAGAATGCCTCTCGACAGTCAATATATAGAGCAGAGACGATTTTCACGTTTCACTTTTCATTCTGCACCAGTCTATTATTCTAATAATTATGTCGAAATTGAAAGTGTCCTCCCTCGCCGGTTGAACGCATTCGGGGATTCATGTATGTATTACTCAACTCATGCGTCATATTCCCCTGGCCAGTGCATTCTTATGTAGGTAGTTCATGTTTTTTATTTCACGCAGTCATAACACAACATTATATACAGCTCAGGTGTCTCAATATTACTCCCATACCTTTCCACATCAATATGGATTCTAATGAGAATAAGGTCAGATACGTGTCATTATGATATCTCATTATGTCCACATTATCTCATCACAACAATTATGCGTATTTTTCGGAAAATATTTGTAATATTGTCTCTCGAGATTTTCATTATTTATGACATTTAATATTAATTAGTGAGGCGAAATGTAAACATTTTAAACAAAAATGTCAGAAGTTTCTGCAGGGGACAGCAGAGCAAGAATTCGAATTTCTCCTTCCCCGTTATGCCACCACAAACAGTGTTGCCGGATTTGGTACATTTATACAAGATCTCATACATTTTGTTGGAAAATTTCGATTCCGAAAGTATAAGATCGTCCACTTTTAAATATTTTTATTATAAAAACGCATGAAAGGACATGTCGATCTAATAACAACATTAAATCTGGAGGTCATCGTTATCATTCCTCCGTATGTAGACTCGAAATCAACAATAGCGCTCTCTAGTGAGAGTAAACAGTAAAACAAAATAAAAAATTCCTACAATTTCAACCTCTCTGGTACAATATCTGGTGGTTTCAATAATTCTAATACATTTTGGCGCATTTTCGTTATTATTGGTGGGATTTGGTACATTTTCTTATACATTTGTCATTTTTTAAACTCGTTTTGGTCCATTTAAAAATAACCAGGAGATTGGTACAATCTTGGAAAATTTCTTGCTGTTACATTTTCAACTTCTGATCTGGTAACACTGTTCTTGGACTTGTGATGAACACGTTATGATAAGTTATAATTTTGTAATTCTTTCACATATGATGTGTTAGTCACTTTGGTCCTTTATAAATTCCATTCACTCTTTCCGTTTAACGTGTGACACATACATTCGACATTCGGGTGTTATTGCGGTAATTTTCCCGGCTATCATGGATAAGAAGAGATAGCAGTCCGATAAATATATTCCACGCTGGAGGACAAAACATGAGCATACAGCTGTTAATATGGTTCCAACATTATCTCTGCTTATCATCTGTCTGGGTAACTTGCATTCGCTTACGCGAACTTCTCTCCTAATTTACCGTGTACTACACTAATCGCGATACAGTCGTCGGAAAACCGAGAGACTTGAACGATGGTACAATAACTATGTTGACAATTAGCTCTGTATTTCTGTTACGTGCTCATGCCCTGAAATTGCCGCAGATTACTCGTACGTATTCGGTGAGCAGTACAGAGGAAAACCATTAGGAAAACTGAATTCCTACCACCATCAAGTGTCCGCAGATGTATTTGCTGTTGACGAATACACGCTGTTACTGACCGAATTTACCTACGATGGCACTGGCACTGATACCTTCTTCTGGGCTGGAGCTTCTACACGACCTGGACCGCAAGGATTCATCGTTTCGAATGAATACGGAAAGTACGCGAAAGATCCGAATTAATGTGCATGAGTGACTTAGTTTTGTAAATACTCAATTCAATTGCCAATTATTTATTTTTTTTTCAGAACGGATGTGTTGAACAGATACCTGAATAAAGACATTAGTATCACTCTGCCTGATAAGAAGAAACTGACCGATATCAAATGGTTCGCAGTGTATGATCTGACTCGACAGGTACGCGGATCTGAAAATTAGTTACCCAGCCTTGTTAAGAGAATGTTTCTCCAACTCACGAGACATTATTCATTTCGAATAATTCTCTACGAACCGACCCCAATTCCTCAATACCATATTGTATGTCCACGCTCGTGTAGTCTTATGGTCAGTTAATGTCGAATAATTGTTCCAGAGTGCATTCGGTGATGTGTATATTCCTGAAGAGTTCGAACCTCCGGTTGCGCAAACCATTTCTCAGATATCTGGCAAATCGCATGGCGTTGTCTCCGGACCGTTAGAGATACTGGATGCGAAAACAATTGTGATACCTCAGTTCACGTACAATGGGGCTGGACAAGGTATTCGTTATACTGTAAGATTTCATCGTTGGTAGCGCTCTGTATTCGGCAAAATTCTCTAAAATTTTCAGTTCGTTTCCAGATACTTATTTTTGGGTCGGTGTGGGACCGCAGCCTTCGTCAAAAGGGTTCAAAGTTCCTGATGAACATGGATAGTAAGTTATTGATATTCGGTTGAACATTATGAAGCAGTGTTTAGTTTTTGCCCCATATAGTATCAGTTGAACTTCCGTGCTGCTTTAACATTTCTTTTCCATTCAGTTTATTCATTTTGAAGTGATTGTCAGTCTGTTCGAATTATTATTAGCATTTTAATTACAGTTTAGATCCACTTCGAGCTTATACCGAAGACACAGTTACGTTGGAATTACCGGGAGATCTGACGATATTCGATATAGACTGGTTCAGTATTTATGACGTCGCAAGTAAACAGAATCTGGGTTCTGTGATTATTCCAGATGATCCGAATGTTCCTCCGTCTCTGGCAAAAATCATTGTAAGTGAAAATGCAAAAACGCATTCATTTCTTTTGAATTATTGTTCTCTCCTGTGGACTACTCTTTGTGAATTTTTGGTTTAAAGTACTACATGTTCACTATTACACAACGGTATTTTGAAAACAGAAAAGTTTTTGGCCGTTATGTCATCAGCTGTCACGCAGAATTGTGGTATCACCACCAAAAACGTTTTTGTCAGAATACCACTTTAATAAAATGAGCAAGTTATTACCTACTGGAATCAAAACATGATCTTAAGCTTCACTAACACCTCGCAGCAAAATGAATTGCGTCTTTTAAAATTTAAGTAAATGTGAATACCCAGTGTCTTGCATCAGGAGGTACGCAGAAAATATCGAGGGGGAAATCAGAGCAGGTGAGAGAGTAACAATGGATTTTCTATGTGCTAGCGAGGGAAAATCAAATGACCAAGGGGCTATTCTCCTTTGTGCTGCCCCTGATTAAGACCTTGGTTTTATTTGACGGGACGTTTTCGGTTATTACCCTGTCATAGTGTCTTCCATTAAGTTCCTTTAGGTACGCTCTGATGGCAGTGAGGGATATTATTCTGATCAAAAACATAATTCAGATCACGAAAATAACTAAAGCGTTAATCCTTGTGCTGACTTGAGATCAGTTTCCAGTCAGTACTCTGGAGGTAGTGCGAATTAAAATGAGAATGCTCAGGCAAGTTACAAAGTCTTCATAGGAATGCAGCTTCATTTCTGGAGATTCATTATCTTAGTGCAGAAAGTTTGATGCCGGCTTAGAACATAAATACTATCTATTCACCCAGTTTCTTTTATGATGTATCTCTAATTCAATTTCAGGCTCGGAAGTCAACCTTACCAAATTGTGTCCAGTTACACAGAAACATGCAAGCCAGCTGGGAAATATTTGGACCTCAGATTACAATTCAGTTGTCCGGCCTTGTTGGTAATATCTGGAGTTCAATTAATTTTATTAGTTCAGCTAGATAAGGACGAGTTGAAAAAGTAAAAAACCATTTTAAACTATGGAAAATTGAAGCATAACTTGACTTTATCTGAAAAATAATTATGGAAGCCCGTTCAGTAAAGTGTTCACAAATCAGTTTCGGTGAAATAGTAACAACAACAATACAACAATAATAATAATTATAATATTTTACAAATTTTTCATACAAATTAGGAGTTTAACTCCAGAACTTTTTCAAAGGAAATATTTTCCTCATGCATAAACTTTACAAGTACCTCTTGGTCTCAGCCTTCTTTTGGTTTTCTAACGCACTTTCCCCCCCCCCCCCTTCATTAATAATTTATGAAAAAAGCTGGATTTTAGTTTCGCACAAATTATTTTTATCAACCCTTGGTGAAATTTGTTTTGTAAACTCCCCGACCTACCATTTTCGGTGATTTTTATTAGTTACCACAAGAGCCCTATCATGAGAAAATCCCACCAGTCTTGTTTTCATTCCTGAAAAAAATGCTATGAAAGAGGTAAATAGTTTTTCTGTTGATCGTACTTCGCCCTTGCCGTAGGAAAGGTAGGCAAACACATTTACAAGTTGGGAGAGTAAGTTACTCGCCCATCCAGTTAGAGGAGAATCAATCAACTGAAACACCTTGTATATTCAAAATGTTAAGTTTAACATAAATGGAAATTTCAGAGGAAGACGAGTACATGGCATTCGGAACAAGTGGATCTACTGACTCTCCTCAAATGTTAGGTAGTGATATCACTGTTGCGTTCATCGACGGGCACAGAGGATACGCTTACGATTACAACGTGACTGCCAAATCACCGGTGAGTGTGATCATGCTATATTACTTTCTAATCGGTTTAAATAATCCAAATATCTGTTTCTGTTTTGGCGGTCATTATTATTGCCCGGCATATTTTCAGTGACTATCTCTGGTGACATTACTTTTTATCTGTCTGTCATAGTCCTCAGTCTCTTGACTAGTAGGTAGCGTCTCTTCACATTTTTCTATCCTGTGCCAATCTTTTCATTTCTGAGAAAGATTTATACTGTGTATCCTTCATTATCTGCTTTTCATAGCTCATTCTTTGCCTTCTTTTTCAGTTCTTTCCCACAACCATTCCCTCTAGTAATAATAACTATATCCCTTTATGGCTTATATTATGACTTATTATTTTAACTCTTCTCTTTACGATTATAATCTAGATTTCTCTTTTCCTACCTATTCGCCTCAATACTTCCTCAGTCCTGATCTTTTCTGTCAATTTGATTTTCAACATTCTTCAATTACACCACATTCCAAAAGCTTCTATCTTTTTTGTTTCTTGAGTTCTTATTGTCCGGGTCTCAAATCCATTCAATGATGTAGGTACTCCAAATATACGTTTGAAGAAATCTCAGTCTTACTTTTAAATCTACATTTGCCCTGAATGTCTCCTTTTGTAAAAAAAACACAAACCACACACACACACACACACACACACACACAAACAACAACTCTTAGCTTCTTCTATTGTTTATACTTTCTTCTTACTTCCATTGATTGTATTTCACTTTTCATCCGTTGGTTTTTTCCTCTCCATTATTTGAGTATATCTATTTTCTTCCTTACTGCCAGATTTTTTTTTTTAGTGCTAACCACTCACCTTCAATGTTATTTCCTTTCTGTGATTTACAAAGTTCTTTCTTTATTTCTTTTTCATATTCGTTTCTTTTCTTTGATGATGATGATAAGTTCTTTCCTTCCACTCTTCCTTCTAGCAGCAGTGATATTATTCCTCGGTGCCTCAAATTATGCCCTATTAGTTTATCTCTCTTTCTCTTCAAAAAATTCCAAATATCCATTTTACCTCCTACTCTGATGAGTACTTCCTCACTTTTTACATTATCCGTTCATTTGATGCTAAGTATCCGCCTATAGTACCACATCTCAGAAGCGTCGATCCTTTTCTTCTCTGGTTTTTCTATGGTCCATGTTTCACATCCATACAAGGCTATACACTCCAGACATAAATTTTCAAAAACAATTTTTTGATTTCTAGATTATATTTCGATTTGAGAAGATTACTTTTTCAGTAAAATGCTAATTTGACTTGTGCTATTCTACTACTAATATCCCTTTTACTCCTTTCATATTTTGTTATTTTACTTCCTAAGTAGCAAAATTCGCTTACTTCCTCAATCTTTTTCTGTCCAATATTTATCTTTAAGCTATCATGTTCACATCGATTACATACCATTACTTTAGTTTAATTTTTATTTATTCTCATACGATAGTGGGTCGTATGGCGATGCACGCATGCCAAAGTGGCCCCTGAGACACCGCACCCCCAGCACTGGAAACTACTCTTTCGGGCATCGCATCAGTGTCGGGGGGACTCATGCGATATTTTATACTCTGAATCTCCTCCAGTCCGTTTAAAATGTTTTTTAAATCAATACTCCTTTCAGCCAATAAGACAATATCATCTGCAGATCTGGAGACCTATTATGAAACTTTTATCACGATACCATAAATCGTTACAATGGTAACTTGATACGGTTTACTGTACAAGTTACCACTGGAAGATTTGTGGTATCGTGATTAAAGTTTCATAATAGGTCTCCAGAGCATCTTTACTCGCTCTCTATATGGGTAATTCTACAGAAATGTCGACTATTTTGAGTACTTTTTTCAGTTCTGTTTAATCAATTTTTTATGGGTTTTTAGTATGTACTCACCGAAGTATGTTACACACATTGAGCATACAGCAAACCCCATGGGAAGGGGGTACAGAGACCTCTAAGTTATCATTCGCACTAAGAAGGAAGATCACCATTATGGAAAAAATTGAATGTTTTTCCATCCTGTCAACCATTAACAATTTCAGAGTAAGAAGTATAAAGATGTGTGGTTCTTCAGGCAAACTTGCTCTTCACTGAGACGAGCTTTACACAGATAATTTCGATGTTTGCGGCTGGAAAATGATGGTCATTACGATGGAAGTTTTTAGAAGTACTAAGTAAAATTCTCTTGTATTGATCAACTAAATTTGTTATCAAGGCGACGTATTTGGCACGATCAGTAATTTCACCAATGGATAATCATATGATAATTACAAAGAACAACATGACCACTTTCCGCATTCAAAAAATTTGCAAGAGGCACTCAAACAGCCAATTGAAAACATTATTACCACAAAAGGAAAAAGAGGTGATAACACTGCGTTGACGTCACATATTTGGAACGAAGAAGCACCGGAAGCGAATTCATTGTTGCCAGTGTATACTTCCATTTATACCGATCAATGTTACTGTACTCGTTTAAACAAAAATGTATACAAATCATCCATTTTCAATAAAACAAACTAAAAATCGTGGACTGTGACGGTCACCACGATGGAATTCTGACCCCTTTGAGTCAATTCTAGGGGTGGAGGAGTGAGGATAAAATATGTTTGACGTATGGACAATGTAGAAGACGTTGTTCTCTAAATTTTGGCGTCTCCAAATAGCATTCATAGAAAGCCAGATATTCACCAGTTACAAAAGTAGTCCACATTTCTGTAGAATTACCCGTATAAATAATGACACCTGCTTCAAATTTTACTTGTATTTCTTTTATAGCCCATTTTATGTACAGAATAAATAATACTGGAGATAAGGAGCACCCATGCCTGACACCTTTTTCTATACCTCTTTCAGTTAATCCAAATTCCATTTTTTCCCTTTCTTCTTATTCATATTTCTAAATTTAAACCTACATGTCATTATACTACTAAATTGTGATCACTATCTACATTCGCTCCTTGGCATGTCTTAGTATCCAATATTCGATTTTTGTTTCTTCTCGTTATGTTATAATTTACTTGATACCTTTTTTCATCTCTTAGGTTTTTCTAAGTAATGTATTTTCTTCTCTCATGATTTTTAAAACAGAGTATTTCCGATAACTAATTTATATTCGCTAAAATTCTCACTATTAATATTCTCTCACTATGGTGGGTATAACTTCGCTCTCTATTCCCTACAGTCTTATTCATAATAATACGTGTACCTGCTTGCCCTCTTTTCGCTGCTGTGTTAATTATACTATATACTCCCCCATACAAAAATTATGCCCTTCTGACCATCTCATTTCATTAATTCCTATTATATCCAATTTTAATTTAAGTTTTCTAATTTGCCTACCTCATTCAGTGTCTTTACATTCCATGTCCCTGTTCGCCATTCTGATATAGTTTCTCACTAGGTACTCCCCCGCCCAGCCGTCCGAATGGGAGACTTTTTACGTCCGGAATTATTATCCATTTCGTGAGTTGCCATCATAATTGTGGTGGCGAAGATTTATCTCCAGGGAAGAATACTGATGTAGTTTCCCTGTGCCTTCATCCGGGTTCATCTGTCGGAGTTTCCTTCTCCTGTGTGCCTTTAGTTTTTCTGTAAGCCCCCTCACCACGCCAAAGTAGCACACACAGACGGGCGACTTCCTTATAACAGTGCATTTTTTGGACGTCTCTGTTATTATCCGAGCACAGTTGTACGCTTATAAGTAAATTTTATAAATGTGACATTGAAATGAATATTATATCATGTTGCAGTGTATGAAAATACTTGGGCAGTACAAAGGCGTTTGTAAAGACGAACTGGTCGGCGGAATGGATAACAATCAGTTACATACTGCAGTCAGGGAAGACGGCATTAATGTGATCACCTACAGAAGAACGTTGATTTCTCGTAAGTAATTAGGGATGATTTTCGACGTAGGAGCGTAATGAAGATGGAATGTGCACATATGACTCGCAATACTGTGTATTACAGCCGATGCCGGAGACAAAGAGTATAAAATGGAAGGCTCTAGTCAGCTCATTTGGGCAATAGGAAAATTGTTTCACGATAAAGAGCCGGCAATGCATACGATATACCCGAGAGGACCGTTGAAACTGGAACTTCATCGAAAGGAGCCAATCAATACCTGCGTTCCTTTTGTGAAGAAAACGACAAAAATGAAGTCAGTAATAGTTCGGAACGTATAAGACCTATTGGCCGACACTTATTATATTTTTAATTCTACTTCCATCCGGTGGTGTTTAAGCCCAGATTCATAATATAACACCGGTGGTAGCCTAAATTTTTTTGAGGTGTAGCAAAACTCCATTTTGACGAGAGTAAAAAATTGATGATTTTTCGGGGTGTAGCAAAAATTTGAAGGTAATCTCAGGGGCTCCTATCACTAAAATCACCCCCCCCCCCTAGAAAAAAGGAAGAAAAGTTGTTCTTCAATGCAAAAATTCTTTACTTATTTTACTACAACTGCAAAACCTGTCTGTACTCTGTCGTCTTAGATGAAGATGATTTTGGATTAAAAAGTTCTGAAGAAAGGGAGATTTTTCGGGGTGTAGCAAGCTGTTTTGGGGTGTAGCAACTTGCTACACACGCTATACAAAGGCTGCCATCGCTATTACACTAGGTGATCGGGTGTATTAATTGTATAAAATCGGAACGATTTGTTTACAGAGTTGATACATGGGAACGTTACAAGATCATCGAGCGTTCTTTACGTACCGTCACGGCTACTCTTGGCCCACCAGGTGGACAAAAGGGGTATCCAGGAATTACTGGTAACGCTCGATTCAGCTCATCACAACGATTTGAAAAGTATCTAGTCGCTCACATTTTGGAATGGTTTTGCAGGCATGCCTCCCAGTGGATCGGTGTGGTACATAGATGGTAAGATGTCACCCGAAATTTGGATGCAGAGAGGCTTAACGTACTCCATATTGGTGTACGGAGGCAATAATCCGCATAACGCGGAAAATTACAACCCGTTGATAATCACGGACGAACCGCACGGTGGCTACGAACGTTTGAACGAGCAAGCTCAAAAACACGTGAAAGTACTGGCTGGAGTGCAGTTCACTCTTCGCGGACAGCCGAGACCGACTGCGGGTGAGTACTGTCATTGGGATATAAATTAAGAGTCGCAAATGTTGGCACGATTGCGTCTTGCCAGTGGTATGAACGGGTGATCATCGCGATTTATCCCTAAGTGTGTAGCAAACTTCAACTGTCATTTAGTCGATTAGAAATTCACTTTCAAAGAAAATTTGGCCTAAATTTTAACTGCATCATCACTAAAAAATTGAATTATAATCAGTTCCACTGGTAGAGTAATTTCTACTCGTTTGTTCCCCTCCTGAAGACAGCAGTGCTTCTATTGGAATTTAAACTCAAAGTAGCTGACATCTGGCGGCAGAGTTCAGAATCTTTCTACTTGGGGTGATCAAATAATTCGCTCCCATAAGAAATGTACAAACGATAATTCGATATTTTGAATTTTGAAAAATTTAGAGTTGAGGGCAAATGCTTATTGAAATCATTGTTCTGTAACATTGACTATGAACTGAAACAGTTATCGAAACAAACTAACACGGGGAACCTGTATAAGACTAGACTGATCTTTGCTCCCCGTGTTAAAGGATGGGAAATATCGATTTTGATCACCCAGCCTCCCCCCCCCTCCCGCTAACACCCGCACAGGTGATTTTGCAGCGCACACTAGTACAGGTTTATATTCCAATTTGAAAGTACACATGATCACCGTTTCAGGTTTCCCCGTTAACCAGTGTTAGACATGACAAAACAAAGTGACAAATTGAATTTTAGAAATTTTGTCATTATGACAAAACTATTTACAGAGAAGGGCAAAGGCGTTGCTCTTGAAGAGCAAGTTGTTCACTTGCTCTTGTTCACTATTAGGTGAACTTCGCTAGTTCATCTCCCCCAAAAAAGAACAAGATCTAGTTCACGAGTCACGAGTTTTGGACCTGATCAACTTGTTCATTCTTTGTTCATCTATTTTTTCGTTTTTTTTTTTTTTTTTAAATAATAATTCCACTTTCCAGACTTAGTTTTCAATTTCATAATGGTTTCAGAATTACAATTACGAATTATAACGTCATCGAATTTTTATTTTATTTTGAAATTTTAATCAACAATCTCAGGATTTCAGTAGGGATTTAAAAAAAATTGTTTGCGTAACAGCCTAGTTTTCAGATGTAGGCTATTACCCAGAAAAAATTTTTGCTCGCAATTTTTTTGTACAAAAACCCTATTCTTAAATGAGCAAGACCAAGAGCAAAGGTTCTATCTAATGAATAAAGGATGAACTAGATCAGTTGGAAGACCAAGTGAACAAGAGCAAAAAATAGTTCACTAAAAATGGAAAAGAACAAGAGCAATAAGAGCAAGTGCATTGAATAGTGAACAACGCCCATCTCTGACTATTTATCAGTCTTATCATACGACAAAATCGAAATGACATAACAAAAAATGAATCAAATGACAAAAAAATTATGTTATGACATTTTGTTTACCATCGAATGATGAATTATGCTAAACGACGTACTGATTATGCTAAGCGACATTGCTGTTGACAGTAGACTATGCTAAGCGACAATGTTATCGACAGTATGTTACGCTAAGCGTTATGACAAAATAATTTTGTCACCACATAACAAAACTTTGAAAAAACAAAATGACAAAAATCTGAAGATGACAAAACTTATGACATAACGAAAAAAGATTAAATGCTCCCCTGACAAAAAATGGTTTCGTCTAACAACACTGCCGCTAACACCCGCACAGGTGATTTTGCAGCGCACTCTAGGGCGGGTTTATATCCTCATTCTTTTCGGAGGGCGTTTGAAAACGACTCTCTAGTGTTTACCAAACCCTGTCGAGTCTCAGTGCAAATTCTGAAGTGGGGATAAAAAGAAGATACCCGGTTTACTATCTAGGAGGGCGCACTGAATTCCCCAATTTCCCCTCCCCTCTCTGAACTGGATTTCTTGGCATACTAATCGCACACTTCGTGCTCACGTTACAGCCGGCCCCCTGTGCCTGGGGAGGCACAAAGGAACCGACCAACGACTGGATGATTCGTTTCCCACATTTATGAAGTTCAACCGCAGCCTCTTATCTTCTTGCGAATCAGGTTGGTAAAAAATTCGCTACGGCTAAAGATCCACTAGATTTGTATCATTGTAATTTGACCTGCACCCGATTAACTTTTCGTTTGTAGGGGAACCGGCGGTCCTGGACATTACCCCCAATTCCTCGTGGCCAGACACAGTGTACTATAATAGTTACACGCGTGTCAATACCGGATGGAAAATACACGTCGTCGACAGCTTCAATTTGCCAGTGAGTAGCGGCGTTGAATCATATAAATCATCTATTACTGTGTTCCTATCATTTGTTTATCTCATTGGTTATTGACCGTGACCAGAACATTCACTTTACGATGCGGTCGGACCGTACACTCGATAATACTCATTTAGATAAGTAACTTCGAACAATGTGCAATACTTAGTAAATTACATTTTATATTTTTATTATTCTTCCTTGAATTGTTTCAATGACGTTCGCGAAACGAACATTATCGATAATCGGTTAACCAATCAACCTTGATCGATCGCAACGGTAACACGCGACCGGAAAGTAGAAACCAGATGTCTGGTTTCGATATTATTCTCCGTTTTCCAAGGATTCTTCTTTCGGCTTGTTCTGAGTTTCTGGCCTTAGCGCCGGGAAAAGTAATACTTCCTATAACAGCGAAGAGCACATCGATGATAATTTTCTTCAGTCTCTCCAAATGTCAAGACCGAGGGTCGTATTTACATATAGGCACGTGCCTAGGGCGCTGGATTTTGGGAACAACTCTTATTCAATGTGAACAAAAATTTATAAGAGGGGTGAATAAAAATTCAAGGGGGCGCTAATTTTTATTCTGCCTAGCAACGCGAGCATGTTAAATCCGGCCCTGTTAGGACCATTTGAACTAATACTCACTTTAATGTTGTTAGAATCAGTAAGGAACATAGTGACCCTATCGATGCCCATTCCCCAACCAGCAGTTGGCGGGAGGCCATATTCTAATGCTGTGCAGAAATTCTCATCGATCAACTGAGCTTCGTCATCACCGGCTGCCTTGTCCTGTAGAACAATAACAATCATTAGATGGCCAGGTACTTTCGGAACATTATTTTCGAATTGAGGACGAAACACGAACCTTGGCTTGTTGCTCGAAACGTTGCCTCTGGGTTAGGGGGTCGTTCAGCTCAGTGTAGGCGTTGCAGATTTCCTTCTTCATAACGAACAATTCGAAACGTTCGGTTAAGCCGGGTATGGATCGATGCCATTTCGCTAAGGGAGACATCACTTGCGGGTGGTCGCAGATGAACGTCGGATTAATACATTTTTCTTCCAAAAACTCGCCTACCAACTGTTCAACAGAACGTGAGTTGGTAATCAGTACAGTTAGGTCACAGTTTCACCCGATAGTTATTCTAAGCTATTTTCAAAATTGCCCGATGTGAAATATAGTTACACGCTGTCAGTAACATATATTCTAGAGGGAGAGGGAGGGTACGGAGGGTTTTCGTCACGCAAAATACAGAACGGATTATTCGTCCAAATTTACTTGAGGCTTCAACACATTTCGAACTCAAAGGCCATTGTAAGCTTGACGGAGACTCTTTGGAAGACTTCAAGAGTTGATTCAGATTCGCCAAGACTTCGAAGACCGTTTCAGACCTATCTGAGACTCTTTCAGACTACGTAAGGATGTGTTTCAGAATCTTCCAGCCCCAGACTATCAAGGATACTTAAAGCTTTTTCAGACTTGTTTAACATTATTTGTAATATCTTTCTCATCTCGTTACGACTCTCTCACGCTTGACTAAGAATCTTCTTCAGGTGCCATACCCAATGTCGGAAGTTGGAGGTCGCGGTTTTCGACGCGCGACTTTCCTGGGCAGGTTAGTCGGAGCAGTTTGCGTTACTTTCCCAACAGTTTTGTTGCGAGTTTTCTTTCTCTGTGCCGAAGAGTATGCAGCCGCAGCTCGCTTACTAGCCACGTGTTTCACGACACTGGGCAGGGCCGGCAATTTCTGTATAGTGGGTGTAGCAAATGCTACACATGGCAACACCGTGAAAATTATTGGTACAATAATTGGACGCTATTCGGCGTAAGGAACCAACCAATATTTGTAAACAAAATGAGTTATTAGTATCGTTGGAACGAGCGTAAAAGGTTGAATTTTTTTTAATTGGGTCCCCGATTCAAAAATGTGTCCTTATCAGCAAACGCTATGTCATATAGTTTTTACATGGTTCTTGAACTTCGAATCACGTGTTCTCAAAAACCAGATTTTGCTGGTTGGTTCTCTTACGCTGAATATCGTCCAATTGGAGGTATGCATAAAGAGAAGCTTCAGCTTTCACTTCGCAAAAGTGAAGTGCAAGCTGCAGTGCGTATGCATAATACCTTCCTTTCCTTCGAAAAGTCGGTAAAAAAAGTGAAGAGGAAGCTTGTGCTCAGGAGTGAGGGCGTTTGCTTCGGGAGAAAAGTTTCCCTTCAGGTTGTATGCATAAAGAGGAGTGTTAACTTCAAAAGTGAAGCTTTCGCTCGCGAAAAAATGCATCTAGTCCCGAGTGCAGTTATCATTCATCTTCGAGAAGATTCCTTTGATTTCAGAAGATAATTTCCGATGAATTTAATCGAAAATATTGCGGAAAAATTTCCGATAATTTTCGAAGAATTTCATCGGACATCACTGAGAAAGATCTCCGATGATTTCAGGAGAATTTTGTAGAAAATTTTAAGGAAAATCTCCAACGATACCAAAGGATTTTATTGAAAATCATCGAGAAATATCTCTGATGATTTTTGAAGCATTTCTTCAGAAAAAAGATTCTATGATTTCCACAAATTTTCTTCGTTAATTTTTGAGATAAATTACCGATATTTTCGAAGAATTTCGTCAGAAATGTCGGAGAAAATCTCCGATGATTTCCAAGAAATTTTATTAGAAATCTTTGAGAACAATCTCTGAAATAATTTCCGGAGAATTTCATTGGAAATCTTGAGAGAACATATCCAATGTTTTCCGAAGAATTTCTTCAAAAATCTTCCGATTAGTTTCAATGAATTTTATCAAAAATATTTTGAAAAAATCCGATGGTTTTCGAAAAATTTTATCGGAAATTATCAAGGAAAATCTCAGATAATTTCCACAGAATAATTTCACTAGAAATCTTCGAGAAGAATCACCGATGACTTTAAACGAATTTCATCGGAAATTTTCGGAAAAAATTCAAAACATTTCCGAAGAACCCCATTGGAAATCATTAGAACGAATTGTCAATGTTTTCTCAAAATTTTTCTCAAAATTCTTCGAAAAAATTGTACATTAATTTTTGAATAAGAAACATTCGGGGAAAACTCCCGACAGTTTATGAAGAATTTTATCGAAAATCTTCAGGAAAAATTTCCGGTAATTAACGAAGAATCTCATCGGAAGTCTTTAGAAAAAATTGTCAATGTTTATCAAAAAATTTCATCAAAATGCATCGAGAAAATTTTCTGATAATTTGTGAAGAATTTTTGAGGAATATTCGGGGGGAAAACCCCGATGGTTTCTGAAGAATTGTATTAAAAATCATCTGGAAAAATGTTCGATGATCTTCGAAGAATTTCATCGAAAATCTTCCAGAAGAATCTCCGATGATTTTCAAGGAATTTCATCGAGAATTTTTGGGGAAAAATTACGATTCCCGAAGAATTGAGACTATTTTCCACTCATGCGATGGGATCAGAAATTTTCCCCGAAGATTTTTCATACGATTTTTCGGAAATTGTTGGAAAATTTTTCTAAAGATTCCCGATGGAATTCTCCGAAAATTAGTAGAGATTATTTTCGAAGATTTCCAATGACATTATTTCGAAATTATCGGAGATTTTTCTCAAATTATTTTCGATAAAATTCTTCGGAAAATGTAAGCTAATTTCTGAAGAATTTCATCAAAGATCTTCAGGAACAATCTGATTCCATCGCATGAGTAGGAAATAGTCTCAATTTTTCGGAAATTATCGGAATTTTTTCCCCAAAAATTTCCGATGAAATTCCTGAAAAATCATTTATTTATATATTTAATAAGTGACCCCCACTACAGCCTTGATGGCCATTTTACAGAGGGGTATTCTACAGTTTTGTATTCGTATTTACATCCTACGCGAATATAGGAGAAAAAATAAAAATAAAAGTTGGTATACAGGGGTTAGTCAGTTTTCCTTCCGCCATGGGAAAACTCCGTTACAATAAAAATCTGTTATCGGTTTCGTCGCTATTCACGAATAGCGTATAGCGCGCCTAACCGATAACAGAGCGTACTGTACATTTTGGTAGATAACACATTGAATCATACTTCGTTCAGCCTAACGGAGTTTTCCTATAGCGGAAGGAAAACTGACTAACCCTGTAGGTAAGTATATGCATCTGTGCGTATGAATGAGCGCAGGGGACATTGGCAGCCAAGGAAACCATGTTTTTTAGTTTGGTGAGGCTCCAGGAAAGAGAAAAAGAACTCGAAGATTTCCAATAAAATTATTCTCTGGAAATCATCGGACATTTTCCTGGAACATTATTTCATCGTTTTGTACGTCTGGTGCGTTTTCCACCTGTTGTACACCACCACCATCTTTGTCTTCGCTTCTTTGAATGATTTTTGATTTGGAAGAAGTTCCTCGGACACATACGTCGGCTGGTAACAACATGAAAAATGTTGTTATCTTTGAAGCACTCGCTTCATTTTGTGGAGTATTCGCTTTGAAGTGAAAGCGAAAGCTTATGCATACGGATCAAAGCAAAACCTTAAATTTCTAATCTTCCCATCGGAGCGAAGGCTCTCACTCCGCTCTTTTGCTTCGACGTTGAAGCCTAATTTTTATGCATACGGCCTAATAATACGATAATAAAACGTTACTGTGTAATATCAGTATTGTTTTTTTCGCTACACATGGGATTATGAAAAGTTGCCGGCCCTGACACTCAGTAAACTGCCCACGACAGGCACACGTACAGTACCAATGTTTCTGATCTGGTGGTAACATGCCCTGCGATTGTAATGCTTTTTTCGTTCGAACTGACAAGGGTTACAAAACGCGTCATCGTTCCATTTCGATTGATACTGTGGCCGCTGTGTTCGCTAAGATGATAGTGGGGGTATTCGAATGTCACTGGCTTTCCGGCGTTGGTGGGAATCGAACCCGAGACGCAAGGATTGCGAAGCGGGCACGTTACCACTTGACCACACATCAACTGAGAATAAATCTTTAAAACTCTTCCTGACTTCAAAATTTCACTGATTCTTTCGAATTCATTCAAGACTAATCGTAGCTCGAATTGAGACCGCTTTCAGACTCTTGACTCCATTCAAACACGCTAAGACTCTTTCAAGATCATGTCTAACTTGTTGGAGACTGTTTTACATCTATTTAAAATCCTACAATACTCATACATACATGTTCTAGACTCTTCCAAACTACTTAAGATACTTCCAGACTCTTTCACACTTCGTTTATGTAAGATATCCTGACAATTTCCCGTAACACGAAGACTATTCGAGGCCTGATTGAGACTTTCTGAGACATCCAGACTCGTACAAGACCCTCAAAGACTCTTCAAGATCAATGGATGTGATTTGTAAAATCTTTTTAGACCTGTAGATACGTCAAGCCTTTCCAGGGTGTCTACAGAAATTGAAAAGTAAAAATGAAGTACTTTTTCAGGACCGGTTGCAGGACTGTAGCCGGCATATTTTCCATCTTTTTCCCGAGTGTGCCAATCTTTTTCCATTGTTTCCAATTAACAAAAAATCAACCATGTGCGCTTTTGAAACATTCTCATTCATTGTGTTGGATAATTATTATTAAAAATTCAAATCTTTTACAACAAACGTTGATTTTTGAAAGGTGTGGTTTTAAAAATATGCATTAAGAAAAATGAAGGACTTTTCAATTTTTTTCTTTCAATTTTAGTACTTTTCAGGACTTTTAGGACCTATTTTCGAAATTCAGGACTTGAAGGACTTTTCAGCACCTGTAGATACCCTGATGTCACATTTACAGAGAGCTCAAACAAGTTTTCAACAAGTCTGAAGAATATCTGAGCTAAAGATGAGGAAGTCTTGAGTGCCCTAACTAGGACTTTATAAGAATGGGTAAAGACAACGCCATAATGGATCGGTAGCAATGGAACTGTCATAGGTTCATAAATGAACGTGGGTAACTTCGGTTGCTAATATCTAGACAAATATTGCGGTTTATGAATAATTGAAGGGAATAAAGCTTATCGTACTTAAAAATTCCTATCTAATGCAATATTTTTCAAGATCTATCGGGATCATATTTTAAAATCACTTTTCCTTTCTGCGTGTTTCATTGTGATAGTGTGGTACTGCCACCGATCGCATCGTGCCTTTACTCATTCTTATAGAGTATCAAATTAAAAAAAAAATAACGTAAAGAAAAGGGAAAAACGAAGAAAGAAAGAAAGAAAGAGGGAAAGAAAGAATAACGTTTCAAAGAGAGGGTAAACAATTTTGAGCATTGTTTCTTAAGTTCCGCCCTACATTTATTCCCGAAATCCGCCCCTGGTCCTACCTTAAAGTGTCTGGAAGAATTTTGAAAAAGTCTAAAACACGTCCAGAAAATCCATGAAAACTTTAACAGGGTTGCCACTTTTTTCAGGATTGGTTTTCCCTGACTTTTCCCGGTTTCCAGGCCAACTTTTCCAATTTTCCCTGACTTTTTTACAGGATTCCGAGAAAGCCCAGAGGGAGGAGAGTACAGATTTAAAAAAAATCGCTATCGAGAAGAAGAAGGTACAGATGTAATTTATGTAATATTTTTCAATATTAGAAATACTCAAAGAAAGTTGAGTCCATTCCAACACTACGTAATTTGAATTAAAAAAGTGGAAAATATGAACTCGTTTGTTATTTTCAGAAAATTTCCCTGACTTAAATGAAATTTCCCTGACTTTTCCCGGTTTTCCAGAAAGTGGCAACCCTGTTTAAAATAAGTATCGATCGCCCGAATCCGTTTTCCTTCCGATGAGAACGTCTACTCGAAAAATAACGAATCCTGTATACTGAGGGAAACTTCAATTTTCGCATCACTCAGTTTAGTGGGGAGACCTGAAGAATCTTGAATCTGTCCAAATGAGTTTCAGACAAGTCCAAATCAAATTCAGAAGTCTTGAACAGGTCTAAGAAGAATTCAAATGAGTCTCAAAGATGTTTTAAACAGTCTGATAAAGTATTAAGCAAGTATTGAAAAATCTACAGAATACTGAATGAGTCTAGAAGAATCTGAAAAGTCTCTGTCAAGCTTGGAATCATCGTGAACGAGTCTACGAGTCTTCAAGAAACAGTGAGATCTTCAATACGCCTGGAAGAGTCTTAGACGTCTAAAACATATATTAGTTTTAGAACAATGGCGTAGCGTCGGGGGGGGGGGGGGGCACGGAGCACGTGCCCCTCAATATGTTCACATTAAGTTATAATGAAGGAATATACTTTTTTATCTACCTCGGTAATAATGAGCTAAATTTTCTCTAGTGGGTTGGGCCGCTCCAATCATGTTGAGCACGCTACGCCTTTGGTTTTGAGAAAACCTTGAAGAGCATACACAACTCTAGAAGTCTTAACGATTTCTACTCAAATCTGAAGAGTCTTAAACAGCATTTGTACTTTTTCAAATTTTCATTTCAGCTCTTTGAGCGAAACTATACATTTTCAATGAAACTTGACAGACATTGGTGCGCCAAAATGCAACATCAAAATACCGAGTTTCTTTTTGTTCCACCCTGAAGAGTATATTACAATTTACAACTGCTAGAACTTTCCCTTAAGTTGCTAATTTCCATTTTATAACTACTGTAACACATTTGAATTGCCCCACAGAATAACCACTAGCAAAGTCATATAGATACACCAAGTCGTTGATTCTGTAACCAATGTAAACTCGTAATGTACGATAATTTATCCGATAGCACGCTGGCAGCGATGACTTGCCGTGAAATTCATAGTGTAAACGTTGGGAGCCTAACAAGGTTTTGCGTTTATCTCAAACGGTCGAGTTTTAGAAAAGTGAAAAGAAGCAAAATATTCTACTTTATTTATCTATCAGGTAGATCAGTTTCAAATTTGTGGCCATAAATAATTTGAACTTACTCGCATTCGTATGGTAAATTCCAAGGTGAACAAAATTTAGCGTTCTTTCCAATCTTGTCTCAACACATTGATAGTTATTTGAGCTAATCCGCAAAAACGTTAAAACTGTCCAATGAGCGCAATGCAAACAAAGATACAGCGAGTTTGTTCACCGAAACTTAGAAACATGACGGCAGAACGCGGAAACGCGCTAGTCGTCTAACTTGGTGTATCTATATGACTTTGACCACTAGTTTCACCATCACACATTAACAGTTCTTATGATTCTTGTGACCAACAAACACGAAAATGAAAACAGACGGTAATTATTTAGTTTCAATCCTGAATCGTTCGGTTTCCGAGATATACTTGCGCGATAATTTCCCCTAGGGTCCTGCTTTTTCAGGTACTCCTAATATCTTTACCCAAGGCAGTGGGTATCACACTAGACTTCACAACTGGCTTTCAGAATATCAGAGTAGTTGACTAATCAAACAGCAATAACACTCACTTTATCTAATAATCTGGCAGCGGTACGAGGTGGAGGGCATTCAATATTATGCTTGGCGCATAAATCACTAAGAACTTTGGCAGCTTCAGGCGTTCCCATATCCGTAGCATCGGGTAACTTCACTCCGAGTGCTTCCTCCAACGCGGGGAACATGTACAAACGCTTGAATGGGGGAGTAAAATCGATTTCAACTGCTTCGCCATCTGTGTCGTCGCCGTCGGGGTGATAGGTTACTTTATAGGAACCATGAATACTGTGAACCATACCTGCAATACAAATCAAAATTTAGGTTTCTTTCAAACCAATATGAGATATGATAATGATGGCCAAATAGAACCACTTTCCCCCTCGATCATCACTGCGAGTTATTAGTTTCATCCGATAACAAAATTAGAAACTAGTCGACCTGTGCTTTTTGATTTTATCGCCAAGAAAAGCTAAGTTCAGGAATAATAGAAGGAAGATAGTACGATTTGGGCATCATTACCCCTATATGTACGATTTGACACTCACCTGATACAAGATCCTCGGTGATACGCATGAGATCGTTGTAATCAGCATATGCCATGTAGAACTCGCACGTCGTGAATTCCGGATTATGAGTTAAATCAATACTTTCGTTTCTAAATTGTCTACCGATTTCGTAGACTCGGTCGATACCACCAACAACCAACATCTACATAACATCAACTCATCAGTAACATCAATCATAATCTCTTCGCAACACAGCTTCGATAATCGATTCCTCACCTTATGATACAGCTCTGGAGCGATCCGCATGAACAAGTCTAAATTCAAATCATTATGATGAGTGACAAATGGTTTCGCGGTGGCACCACCAGCGATCATATTCATCATAGGAGTTTCAACTTCTAAAAAGCCTAAGGAGTCCAGAAAACCGCGTACGTATGATATGATTTTAGCGCGTACGATGAATTTCTGCCGAGTCTTTTCGTTAATTATCAAGTCCAAGTATCTTTGACGATATCTCGTTTCCTAGAATCAAAAACTATTCTTTACCAACCCTTTCATTCTCTTAGCAAATCTATTTCAATATTAACCAACCTTATCTTTAACACCGAAATGTAGATGCGGCAGCATATGCAGGCAGGGCGATAGCAACTGAATCTTTTTGGGAATTACTGACAGCTCCCCTTTTTTCGTCTTGCCTGGAGAACCTTCAATGCCTATTATGTCGCCTCGTTTTATCAAATCTGTATCCTTTTCGAAGTTTTCATTTTCGGAATACAATTTGGCATTCGCCATGACTTGAATTTTAACACCTTCGCCTCGTACATCGAAGAAAATCAATTTCGCACCAGCTCCGCGGATAGCATGCACTCGACCTAAATGAGAACACCATTTACATACATTGAAAGTGCATTTTTGAAATAATGCAATGAACGTACGTACCAGCCACTGACACGTTAACATCCGACAAGGTTTCACCGGCGGCCACGGAACTATATTTCTCGATAAATTCTTCCAGCGAAATAGAGACGTGGAATTTATGAGGATACGGATTGAAACCTTCGCTTCTCAACTGTGCCAAAGCTTTGGTTCGTAATTTGTTATACTCCTGCAAATATGGGAATCAATTTATAATAATCCCAAGGATACTTATCATTCAAACTTCGAAACTTATTCATTACATTCGCACTGATCTCTTCTTCCTGGAGAGTAGTTTTGGTAACAGGTTTGGCTGTCGATTTCGTAATTTCATTCTGCTCTTTTTCCAATTTCTCCTTGGCTTTCTTTTCTGCTTTCAAACGACGTTTCAGTTCGCTGTAAGAACACAAATTGAATGCAATATACCGATGACGGGTGCAGCAAATTTGAAAAGCAACCCATGATTGTACATTCGTACCTCGATATACACCTGGAACGTACATTTATATAATTTCTATACAGGCACAAGACTCTTGAACCAGTGTTCAACATCTTTTCGTATTATACCACTCCCTGAAAAATATAATTATGAGCTACGATCTTGGAGTCAGTAACTCAATCAAATTTTCTCAGGCCCTAATTTCAGATGCATTGACAACTAGAAGTAAAAACGACAACGTTAGCAACTGAGAACATCGGTGACTTAAATTCGTTTACGTCTACAATTCCTCAAATGATTATCTTGGTTGACGGGAGAACCGAAATGTAGAACGAGAATCCCAGTAGGACGTGACATCATTGCAATAGAAAAAGAACTCTTAAATAAGACGGTAGAAATTCTAATGAGACTTACTTTTTGGACACGACACCGTCTTCGTTCGAAGCCATAATTTTGCTAAGAAGAGGGATCGCTAAGAATCGCGAAATTAATATTACGTGTGATCTTACCGCTCACGCCATACTTTATACTAATGACATCATGCATTTGACATCATGTTGGTTTTCCAAAACTCCTTTGCATTTTCAGAAAATTTATTGGCTTGCAACGTCTACACCTTTTTCCAAAAACTTTTGTTTGTTGACTTTCCAGCTTTTAAACTTCCTGAGTGACCAGCACGGAAGCACGTAAGCCGTGCGTGAGCTGTGAGCGTGTGAGCTAGCTTCCGAAAGATTTGAATCAGCACTGCGCGCGGCGAACAGCCTAAACAATGAAAACTACATTATTCTTATCACTAACCACTAGTCTATTATCTATAAGCTCTATGAGTAATTGAGTATTATCGTATCGTCACTAACATCTTTATCTCTGGTCTTGATTTTTTTTTGTTATGGAAATCGTTTAATGATTTCATTTCTTCTCGAAATACCTCCAGAATAGAAGGTAATTCGACGACCCGTTCGTTCATCAGCGTTTTTGTGTAACTGTATGATGCATCTGTAGTCGATTACTACCCAGTCCAGTTATTCGTTTTTACTATGAAAGTATAATTGAAAACGGCCCAGTGATAACGATATCCTATCCGTATTATCATATCACCGTTGGCGTGCTCGCAGTATTCGCGTTCTGGAAATGAATTTACCGAGTACGTATTTCGTTTAGTAACGAATTATTAGTTACCACTTATCGACCATGACGGAATATAAACTGGTAGTTGTCGGCGCCGGAGGTGTTGGGAAAAGCGCGTTGACGATACAATTGATTCAGAACCATTTTGTCGACGAGTACGACCCTACAATCGAAGATTCGTATCGAAAACAGGTGGTGATCGACGGGGAAACGTGTCTACTCGATATCCTGGATACCGCCGGCCAGGAAGAATATTCCGCTATGCGTGACCAGTATATGAGAACTGGAGAAGGCTTCCTGCTCGTGTTCGCCGTGAACAATGCCAAGTCGTTCGAAGACATACACACGTACCGAGAGCAGATCAAGCGAGTCAAAGACGCCGAAGAAGTACCCATGGTTTTAGTCGGTAATAAATGTGATCTTCCCCAATGGACGGTGAACATGACCGAAGCTAAAGAGCTTGCCAAGCAGTTCAATATTCCGTGCATCGAAACGTCGGCCAAAACTAGAATGGGAGTGGACGACGCGTTTTACACGCTCGTTCGCGAAATAAGAAAGGACAAAGTTTTCAAAGTGAAACCAAAGAACAAGCAACGTCGCTCGTTCTTGCGTTGCACGTTATTGTAAAACATGTGTGTTTTGTCGGTGAACTTTCCGGCGTGCCGAGGAAATTGTGATGTTCCGAATTGCTTATTTGTTTTATATATTTTACTTTATTAACTTTCAGTGAGTTAGAATTCTTGTACGACATCCGGGTGCCCAAGTGTTCCGAATCTCTGCAATGGAAGCGGGCCTTCCGCCGTACCTGTTTCCACCATTGCATCGTATATCATAGATAAGGAGTCGGTCGAAGTTGAAAGCACCTATGAACACTTTCGACTTGAATATTTTTCTATTTTTCTCGCAAGTATCTACACAGGTAGACCCATTGTTATGGGGGGGGGGGGATGCAGTGTACAAATCTGTAGATTATTTCTGCCTGAAACGGTGGGTCTGTTTGTGTATGATAATCTGGTTAGGTGGAGCCATCATTCGAGTGGGAAGGAACCGATAGCTAGTGACGCTCTAGGTTGTTTCGGCCTCAAATGAGTGGTAAAATCTTGAGAAAATATTAGTTGATTATTTGGTTATTCTGCTTCAACCGATTCGTCGATCCTACTTAATATGGACTGTCTAATCCCTCCTCTGTCCACTTTCCCCGAATTATTTTTGTCCTATTTCCGTGTGCAAGTTACGTGCAATATCAACTAGTATAAGCAATTTCGATTGCTATTCGATGGATAGTACGTGGTACGAGGGAATCAGTACTGTGCTCTAGTAGTTGTCGCACCGTTTCTGCAACGGTTGCTAGTAGCCTTGATTATCTAGAAACCTGGGGTTCACGTTTTTCACTTATCTTTTTTTATATTTCCTCTCAACTGTCAACAGCGGCGAAAGTGCCTGGTTGAATCTGCCCAGTGAAGTTTTTTTTTTTTTTTTTTTTTTTTTCTTCGAGATCTCGCCCGTCGTAATTTGTTTAACTACTTAACGATAATCGATCATCTTCGACAACGAATTTCGTTTCAAAATACATTGTTTCTAGTACTAAGATTAATTACCTACTTAAGAACTGTCGCGTACTGACCGATACTTCATAACCAAGTTACACTTCTACCATGTGTTGTTCGTTTAGCCATATTAAGTTAATTACCGCATTTACACGATAATGGGCGACACGCCGTACCGTCGAAAACGATGACTGCTTGTTTAATTTAGAATATTCGTAGTGTTAGAACATTTCTTCGTGTCACTGTCCGATTGTAACTGCGACGGTTTCATTCGTTTAGCTAATTGATACGAATAATTTACGATTTCCGAATGGAGCGCAATTTATAATAGGATATTGAAAACCTGATTCTGATCAGCCGTGTAGATTCGTTCACCTGTGTAGGTATTCAACGTACCTATGTAATGTATTTTAGACGAAATCTACGAACAATTTTTATACGTACGTTATGTAACGAACGACTTTCTGTGAAATTTTTTTCAATTATTAATATTATTACTTTATTTTTATGATTTTAACTTTAATGTCATTTTATTTCGTGATATACTCAAAGTATTTTTGAGGATTTTAATTTATAATATTAGGCCTATCTTCCAATTCATTTTTTTTTCTTCTTTTTTTTTCTATTCTTTAAACAAATTTTTTACATATGCGTAGTTATTATTTTCTTCGCATTTCAATCAAATTTCATTAAAATAATGCAAACTTTCGATTATGTTCGCAGTATTATTTGTATTTCCTAGCCTTTCTCCGGGTTGTTGGAAATTCTGTGTAAATTGATAATTTTCATCTGATAGAACAAGAATCACATAGGTACAACTTTTGAAGAACGAATTAAAAAGATCGCAAGATGATGTGATACTGGAGCACTTCCGATAAGTTACCGTCACTTTTCTTATTTCGGTAACCAGTGCCGTTGATCCTCGTGAAAATTAGTTGTTGTACATCACCAGATGAATTATTAATGTTCTACATTTTCACTGAAAATTAAGCAATAAAATACCACCGAGGGTATTGCAATTATTATAATTTAACAATTAAAAAGTCATTTAGATATTATCTAAATGAATTTTTATTCTTATCTGGCCATTTCATGTATTGGGTCGAATCCGTTCCAACTCCTCCCCTCTGATGATGACCAACCTTTGCAATCACCAGAAGTTACATGCTGTTTTGAAATAATATATTTCGTTGCATTTTGCATAGCTGATATGTAATATGTAATACTGACAGGAATATGTCTAACGGCTAGGCCAGACTAGGCACACAGCAAAAATTCTACGGACAGAAAAATTAATGACCGAAAAACCGAAAACCATTATGGTGGATATTCGAGTTGGGGACATGTCACGATCTCGGAGACTAGAATGTAAATCCACCGTTAGCGTCACAGCTGTGATATAATTGCGTGACGTCATTACGGTATATTGATTTTACTTTGACGCTTTGACGTTGTACTTCAAGGTTCTTTTAAAGAGAGGGTTCCGCAGATCAACCACAACCCGCATGACAACCTTAGACCATAGACCATACAACTGTATGGTCTGTGATGCCAACGATAATTACCAGACTTTACAATTGCACTCTCTGGGGCGCGTTCAGAATGAACGCTCAGTTGAAAGCGTGTTCGCCCAACTCGTTCATATTGAGAGGGCGATTCGCTCAGGTATAACACTCTGAGCGTTCAGTTTCCTATTGGTTGTTTCCTCGGACAAACAACTTTTTATCCTGCTCTTGGGAAGGTGAAAAGTTACTCTTTGATGATAGGGTGATGTTATCAATTTTGCAGTGCCTTAAAATAATTATTTTATGTGTCCTAACGAGTGATTAAGCTGATTATAATTATAAATAACTTCATTTCTTATTTGTGTGGATAATGGAATGTATGCCGAATATCGTTCGTTTTCAGAGTCAACGCTCTTATTGAGTAACTGAGGTGCAGTAAGATTTATTCGGGCGTTTTTTGCTTTCATTCTGAACGCGCCCCAGGTGGAAGTATTTTCAACTACAAAAATTCAGCTAGTTGGCCTGTTCCCTTCCCAGTTCCCCAGTTCTACGCTAGTTCTACTAGGGCTCTATAGTTTCACCTGGGGATACTAAGCCGCCATTTTGGTTCATACTGCGCCCGTGGATGCCGAATCCGACTATGCGGAGCGTAACGCGTAGTCAATTCGACATCGACGGGCGCAGTATGAACCAAAATGGTGGCTTAGTATACCCAGGTGAAACTATAGAGCCCTAGTTCTACGTTTTCCCGGGGTTTTTTATTCTCTCTCGAAACTTGCATCCAACAGTGGCAATTTTTCCTCCAAGTGAAGGCACATCAAGTGGAACACGTTTACACTTTCTCGCGTATTCATGCTCAAAAAGTTGAACGTTGATCATTATTCCATTACCGGCATTCCGCTATTTTACGATTTCGAATTGTTTTGTGAAGTTAGTGGTTCATTATTTAGTGTTGTTTGTGATTAATTTTAAAAAATGGAAAACAACGGTTCGTGTTACGTATGTAATAAAATCGGGCACTATGTCAGAAACTGTCCGCAAAATGAAAGAAGTAGAGATGCGAGTAAGTGTTACAAGTGTAACCAACCCGGCCATATGGCCCGTGAGTGCCCGGAAAGTGAAGATCGTTGTTACAATTGCAATGAGATGGGACACATTGCTAGAGCTTGTTCGCAAGCTCAAAACGGGCGGTCAGCTCAGGGTTCGAGGAGTATGATTTGTTACAATTGTAATGAAAGCGGTCACATGGCTCGTGATTGCTCGAATGGGTACGAACGAAATAATTCGAGTAAATGTTACAACTGCTCTCGATTTGGACACATGGCTCGCGATTGTCCATCATCGTCGGAGATGAGAGCTGAGAGAGCTTGTTACGAATGCGGAGGTACAGGCCACATGAAACGAGACTGCCCGAAAGCTTAGAGTGGATTCAATACTGAATCTTCATTATCCTATTTGTTCCGATATCTCGTCATATTTTTATAAACTCGTATCATTTTTCATAAGTTTAGAATTCGTACCATTGATTATACATGCTGCGATACTATTTAGTCGGTAATCTTTATCCTTGAATTGTATTTGATACAACTTTAAATTGCCAGTTCGTAAAGTTTTCTTTTTATTTGCTCATATCTACGAGTATGTACCTTTCATTGCTCAACTCTTGGGATTCTGTCCATAAATTCTAGAAATAACCAATTCATACCGTTTATTTTCATTATAAATATTCTGTTTGTTTAGAGTGGGAATGCTTTCATGATAAGCCTTGTAAGATAATAATCTGCTGATTGATCTCATATTATATTTTACAAATTACTATTTGGATTCGATCATCACTTGATACATGTTTCAAGTGACGCAGTACGTTTATACCTTTTTTCGTTCTGTTCATATTTGTCAAAACATACTTCCTTTGTATTCGCATTCCTTGTATGAAGATGTGCCAGTTCTAGTTTATTTTTGCCATCGTTTTTTGTAACGAATAGTATGTATAGTTTTATATCAGTTGATATAAGCATTCATTTTCAACTTTTGTAGTACTTAATTTACCAATATATGAATCGAATTAAAACGTTTATCTGAAAATGTAGAGTTATTAGTGGCAGCGATATTTCACAATTGTGAATTTCCATAATTACAATGTTTATTTGAAAATGGAGGGTTATTTGTTGCAGAGATAATTCATAATTGTGAATTTCCATCAGATCACTTGCCTCGACAGGTTTTCTTTTTTTTAGTCTGAGAAGCTTCATTTACGATGGAAGTTTTGCACGTGAGATTTTCCCCATCCTCAATTACATACTAGTAAGGTGGAAAAAACTAAATGGAGAGAATGCAATTTTATCAGATGAAAGAACACTGATAAAATTACGCATTAATAAAATGAAATTATCGAGTTTCACTATCATCAGATAAACTCGGAAGACTGCTAGATGGAAGAAAACATAATACTTCCTCCCTCATACAACTCTAAAAAATTATTCTGATTGCCTTGACTTCTTATAGGTACGTTGCAGAGCAGATCTATGTAACTTACTTTCTTTTTTCCTTTCATGTTTTCATTCAACTGACTTAAAATTTTCAGTCTCATCAAGAAATTTTCTAAATTCAACTGCGACGTTCATATTGCTTGCGGCTTGGCACACGTTATCTTCCAAAATGCTCTCCAGTTTATTAAAACAGATGGGGGAGAGATTGGTTCTGGATGTACCCGTGGATGAGAGTATATCCGAAACTCGGCTGTAGAAACTCGTCAAGTCCTACCGATCTACCATACTACCTTGCTTTCAATACCTATAATGTAGCTATTTAATGAATATGATTTTGCTCATGCTTTGTTGTGGAAGTCAGATCATAGAAATACTATAACTTTGCAATACAACAGAGGTATTTGAACGAAGACATAAAACAAAATTTTTATTCAATATATAAAAACCTTTAGATAGTAAACTTCTTAAACTACTAAAATCACAAAATACGTTACTCAGTGGCTGTGGAACTGCCGGAGGTAAATTAAAACTTAGCACAAGAAAGTAAAACAGGAATTTCATTTTTACACATATTTACATGTTTTCAATTTGATCAATATCTAGCCTATATAAATATTATGAATTTTATAAAAAATAATTTAAAATTTCACGTCGCTTACTGAATAACTATCACTTTCTCTGACAAATGCATCATTTTTGAATCCTATGGAGCTAGGCGACTTCTCGATTACTGCAGCAAGTGAAATCTTTTGACTGGGGAAATCGATTTTCTCATTAGCACTAGGAATAGTCTTGGCTTTCGTTGATTCGGTTTCAAAGCAGCCTCTGCTGTTTCCAGGGAGCCAAGCGCATACCTTCCGTACCATGGGATGTATCAGTGTTTCACTGTATCTACATTCATCGCTTGTTCCTGTGGGAATATTATTTGTTAATTTTTGTGAAAAGATTGAAATTACTTTTACTTATATCGACGTAAGTTCTCAACTAACATATCTATATGAACAGTACGTTTTGTATTTACCTGTCAAATAACTAACAATTATTCCTACTATGACGGTCACGATGGTACCAAACAGAGCGTAGTACATGTACGTTATCCTAAACAACGATGTCACCAAATCCCTGCATATAATCACAATTTAAATCTTCAGTTTTGGTACAGAGTTCATGCACGCTCCATAGATCACACGCAAATTCTAGCCATGAATGATCAACAGCGTGTGACAGTAAAAGTAACGAAAAACCAATTAGGTACATAATCGTAACATTACGTACATATCTTTTGTCGGAATGATTTCCAAGTCCAGAGGATCATCGTTGTTTGGTTGTTCTCTGTAATCGTCAGCGAAATCCGCATCACTCGCGTTGATGGGGGGTGCTTGCCAAATTGATGACTGGGTCTGTAAAGTACTGGGTATTCGTAAACATGAAATCTGACTAAATGTGTCATTGGTACATGCGTTGACAGTAGTTGGTAAATACTGAATCGGTGGTTTTTCAACAGTCAATGAACCGAAAGTTATCCACAGGGTAGCTATATGACTGACTATCATTCCAGCTGATGCACCCTGCAATTTAGGTAAAGCGTAAGAGTAAGGCAATAGAAATTAGAAAGGCAACACAGAAATTACATACTATTTATGCACGTAGGTACATAAATCGTTCATGTTAGGGTCATTCTCCAGAAATTGAAAATATTTTATTTATTTATTTATTTATTATTGTTATATTATTTTCTTCTTTTTTTTTTTTTGGGGGGGGGGGGTATTTTTAGTCACACAATAACATCTGCAACAAATTCCGCCAATCCAGTTCATGACAGAACTGGAAGCAGTTCAGCAAAAACTGCCCAAGTGACATTTGTTGACAAAATGAGTTATAAGTATCGTTGGAAAGAGTGTAAAAAGTAGAATTTTGTAAAATTGGCCCCCAATACAAAGATGTGTATCCAGTTGAAAAAGGCTTATTAGTAAACGCCATGTCCGTAACCCGGCATTATTCTTGGCTTTTACTGTTACGTTTTCTCAAAAAAAAAAACTGATTTTGTCGCTTGGGCGGTTTTTGCTTAGCAACGTCCAATTACCATTTCTTGAATGGAAAAGCATATAAAGGTATCCATCGGCACGTATGTTACCATCTTGTCACAAGACCTTTACATACATATATATATATTTTTTGTTTCAAGTTATTATTTCCCAATAAAGTGGTGTTATTATTCAGAAAGATTGGGCAGTACATGTTGAGAAGTCCAGTTTGCTGTCAGTGACGTCTCCTTTCCAGATGGGATTCGATGATAGTGGGCCGTATGGCGGCGCACGCACGTCAAATTGGCCCGGGGTACCACACCCCCATCCCGGCATTACTCCGATTGGGCCTGCGTCAGGATAGAGGGGAACGCTTTGAGGTAGGCTGCCCTCCTGTCCCCATTTCTTCTCTCGCCTCTTCTTGGTGGCGAGGGGATGGCGTTTCTGTTACCAGGGCTTACTTAACCAGGGTTTTCAGTTCATTGTCACGGTCAATCTATACGTGCCGCATACATTTTTCAGCACAACAATTGGCAATACTGGCACACTTTTGAACACTGAACACGACTCAGGTGCCAAATCGTAGTCGATGGCGCATGTGATAGCACAATTTTCAAACATTTCCTGGAAAAGGAAATTCTTGGAGCTATTTTGTCCCTAGTCGCAAATATTAGTGCTTCTGCCACGGATACGATGTCCATCGTCGTGGACGAAAGCCGTCCCCTTCACTGAATTTTGATACTCTTGCTCTGTAAACTTGTTGAACATTCTCTACTACACTATAAACTAAGTACCTATTACGGGGAGAAGAAGAAAACAAAAATTTAACAAAAAAATCTTTAATATTTTCAGTCTCTGGAGAATGACTCGTTCTTAGATCTGTGAAAAGTTATGACATACTTTCCAGTTAGCGATTGGCACGAACAACGCTAAAATGAATACTCCCAACAGCGGTCCACTGGTGGCTGATGTCATCAACATAGAAGATTCAATGACACCAGAGAAATAAGAAACTATGTATGAGATTCCCATGATACAGAGTCCCAGAATTGCTCCTGCAAACAATTGCAAATATTTTTTCATACCATTATTAAGTATAAAGAAAAGAAGAAGAGAAAAAAATAAAGGGAAAAATAAAAATAGTATAAGATTGTTGATCATGGTTCATGGACACACACACAAAATGAAACCCTTCACCAGTAGAAAAACGAAGAAGCCCTTAGGTTATCTTGGATACCAAAAAACCTTTTTCGTTACATTTTTTAAATGAAACAGGTAGTGGCGGATCCACGAAGAGGGCGGTTCACCGTATTCTAGATTTCAACCCTCTAGAAAACTGTACACATTTGCCTGCCGTGAAAGTTTCAAAGGTTTTACTTTGCTTATAACGAGAAAACGAGAAGAATTAGCCTACACAAGTCACCCTAAAAATTGGTAAAATCTATTCATGAGGTTTTTTTTTTGTTTTTTTTTGTATATGCATACACGTACGAAGAATTTTGTTATCAACACTCTCCTCCCCCTCCATACTGAAATCTCAAACCTGCCACTGAAAAAATAATACACAACTGTATTAGGGTTATCTTTCAAGACATATTATAGGAACGCAATTCGAATAATTACACTACACAACAATTTGAGATTTGTAAAAAAAAAAACAATGACATGAGAACATTATGATTCTGTTAATGCCGATGTTAATTTTTGGGATTATAGTTCATTTTAAACAACTACAGTCTGGTCCAGGTGAGAAACATAACTGGCTAGCCGCAATACACATCGATATGTGGATGTTTTGAAGTTGGAGGGGAAGGACGAGTTCAAGAACACGTTATCAGCGCCGGGATAAAATTATGTTTTATGCGCGTTCAGTATTATTATCCGTATCAGTGTAGTCATTCGCAGATGACAAAAAGGAATCTTAAATCGAGAAAAATTTGATGAAATTTTAATTATGGAAATGGAAAACGAGAAGTTCTTGAAAAAAATGGTTAACGCCATCGTATTCAGCATTCAAAATACAACTAAAATCACATACCTAATCTCATCCCATTGTTTTTATGCTGTTGTGTAGTGTTATTATTGTGAAGGGATTAAAGTGCACTAGGGGAATGAAAACAAAATATGTTGAAGTATTTGCGTTTTCTAAGTTCAGTACTTATATTTCGTGGTAGGTAATTTCATACACATTTAAGTTGATCAAGATTTACGAAAATATTTTCTTCATTCGATTTTTGAAAAAATATATCCATTCTTTGCATCACTGTTATACGTATCTATTAGTAAGCATACATTCATTCTTTCTTATCTTATTTTTTCAATTTCAACGGGGCGGAGACTATACATACTTATGTATTGTAGTTGCAAGTTTTTGTCTGCCCTACACATATTATGATGAGCATGAGTGTAATAGTTGAGCTATTACAATGCTCAACTAATTGTGCACTTTTTCAAATTTGAAAAAACAGTCAGGGACGTACCGAAGAGTTTTCACCGGGGGGGGGGGAGTCCCAACTGACTCAACTCAAAATCTCCAAGCATTAAAGCATAAGAAGAAAAACCTTTTGACTTGTTGGATTTTCCCAACTTCCAAATCCGCCTGACTGAAATGGTAAATTTGCTCAATTGCTGAGTGTACAGGGGAGTAAGTTGCCCCCGCCACCTATCGGTACGTCCCTGAAAACAGCAAAACATACATGCGTATTTAAGCGAACTGAATCGTTTTCTTCGCGAAAGGGAGATATCTAAATTTTACGAACTACAAAATTTTTAATTTGTAACAGCATAATATCCAGGACTGGCAAAAAAAAACTTCAAAAATGCGCTTCGGTTTATAAACAGGTTTGATTTTGAGAGTTGGTGAAATTTCTCGGGGAAACTCCATCATTCCTTCAGTACTTGTGAGATTTACTCTGTATTCGCGTCTAATTTACTAAATTAACAATCTTACCTATTATTTTAATAACATAGAGCTGGTGCTTATCAATGAGATTCTTCATGGAACTCAACTGGGAGAAGAAATCTTCCCAAACAACAGTCGCTAATGAATTCAAATTTGAAACCAACAAACTGTTAAAAAAGATAGACCATCATTATTGATTAGTTCGGCAGCGTATAAATACAAATAGATTAATCAAATACAAGTATTTGATAGCGGGATTAGATTTAGCCCTGTGCATGAGAATCCGGAGACTGGAACCAATTTCGAAAACCCTTCACTAACCTAAGTTTTGATGGACTGTCAGAAACAGGAAGGTCTCTACTTCTGTATGCAGCAGTATTTTGGCAAGAAATCCTTACATGCAATCCGACATTGTATAAGACCTCAAATGTTATGAAGTGGGGGCTCAGCTCTTATCCATCCTCGAATACCTACAAGGTACACTTCCAAGGGTCTATCAAACTTCAATAAATTAAACATAGTCAATAAAGAAAAACTTTAACTGAGGAAGTTCTCAACGATCAAAGAGCAAGATTCTCACAAAGAGTGATGACAATAATGTACGAATGTAAGAACTACCAAATTTCTATAGAATTCAAAAATTTAATTTACAAGGTTTTTTTCTTTCAAATTTGACTACGTTCATTTGAAATGCTGAATTTCTTTTTAGCCTTGTTGACCTGTAGCACTAGTATGGTCAAGTATTTTCTGTTGCTGTGTGAGGGTTACATGTGCTACAAATGTTTAATGTTGTTAACAGACGTACCAATAAGGGGTAAGGGGTAACTTACCCCCGTAGGAATTTTTCACTCAGCAGTTGGGAAAATTTACCACTTCAGTCAGACGGAGTTGGAAAAATCCAACAAGTCAAAAGTTTTTTGTTTTCTTTTCTTGCTTTGATATTTGGGAATTGAGTTGGAAATTTGGAAAAATCCAACAAGTCAAAAGCTTTGGTTTTTTTTAATTTGATATTTGAGAATTTTGAGTTGAGTCAGTTGGAAAAACTCAACAAGTCAAAAGTGTTTTTTTGCTTTGATACTTGGGCATTGTGGGATCCAAGAAGTCAAAAGGTTTTTTTTTATCTTTGCTTTGATACTTGGGAATTTTGAGTTGAATTAGCCTGGAGTTTTACAATTTCTGCCTCCCCCCCCCCTAGGAAAAATTCTTTGACACGTCTCCGGTTATTAACCCTCACAATTGCAAATTAACTACAAATTATTAATAATGCTTCACGTTTCTGGAGCTAAACCAGGTCGTTTTTTTTTTTTCTTCTACTCTGTTTTATGTAGAATAGTTTTTGCAATTTCCTATTGTATAAAAATATCTCATCATGTCACCATAGCTTTAATGTAAATGTTAAATGAAAATGAGGCTGATGTGCTCCTTTCGTGTTCTGAAGAAAATTTCCAACTCTACGACGAACTTGACTCACTTTGAAAATCTTAGCCCCTACTATTTGAAGCCAAAAACGTTCTCTTTTGCTTTTTCCTGTAGTTTAACAAAAAACCAAATTTCAAATTCAGTTTTTAATATTCTTCGTTAGTTGAATGAATTTAACCAATTGGCACAGTTCAGAAAAAAGGTTCTGTGTGCCATAGTTCTTCCCCTCTTCCCTTACCACAAGATAATCCAAGTATAATCTAACCAAATTAAGACCTTTTCTTTATGTAATTCTAGCAACTGTCCTAGGAGAAGAGTTGGAGGAGGAACTGAGAGAGATTAAGCTATCTTGATACATGATTCCATTTTCTACTGAGTTTATCTGCTCTCGAGAAAAATGAGCACAAAGCTATCTGCAAACCTCTTTACACAGTTAAAAATAGATTACGACGAATTTTAAGGTTTGAACCACATACCCTTCCTTTCTGAAAGATACTCCACCTACACCTCTGAACCATCCACCGCTATTACTATCAAACACAGAATGCCACGTTTTTCTTCGAATCACAAGAAAACAAATTTTATTGAAGAAATACGTTCATATTTTCTTTTACTTAAGAACGAATAATCAAATAAGATGGTCCAGAAGTATGTTTATTTCGAAAAATTCGGCCCCCAAGGACTTAATCTATTCTAGTAAGTGTAAAAACTCACTAGCCAAAATTTTTTTTAAATTGAAAAATATTCCAATTTTGCTTTAAAAAATCCCAAAAATCGAGTTTGACCAAAAATATTAAACTGACTCAAAAATTATTCTCATTGGTGTATCAACTGAGTACCTATCCATATTTCTATGAAGAAAAAATGTTGAAGGGGAATGCTCCCGTCTTGAATTTTGGTATAAAATGAACTTTCATCTTTATAAAATCTATGGCAAGGACATGAAAACTAATAAAAATGTCTAAAAATCGATTTTATGATTTATTGTAATGATGAATTCATTTTTTATGTCACTTTTTGCCTAACCCCAACCAAAAAGGGTCCAAAATGGGGCAGAACCTAAAAACTGCCACTAGATACGTCAACATTAGGGTGTCTACCAAATACGACTTTTACAATAGTATGACTCTTGTACGACTTCTGTGTGACTTTCTTATGACCTTTTTCGGACCATTTTTACGTCCAAAAAGAATGTCCATACAAAAAAAAATACATATCTCAGAAATATGCTAATTGCAAACAAAAACTTTGGAGAAACTTGATAATTAAATAGTAATGAACGAATTATTGCGAAGAATGTTGCAAAGAACACATAATTTCAATTAAATTTCAATTTGGCCATATACTTAATATTTTGATAAGAAATATTATTGCGATCTTATATAGGAGGAATCACTAAATTTGTAAGGTAATTAGAGCAATTGTATAACTTGTATGACTTTTATGACCACCGCCTCAGTTGTAGGACTTTTGTATGAGCTTTATGACCGGTAGACACACCAGAACATTAGTGTCTTTGGAGTCGGGAAATTCATATTTTGGAAATTATGTTAATCCCAAATTCCATCCATATTGGTCCACACGGGGCTGGAATACGAAATATTAAAATGTATACATGTTGACGTCAAATATATGTCACGAGCATTTTATTTTCCAGGTTCTGTTAGCCCCCTCCGCCCCCCAAATATTAGTCAACATAGTGGATTTAAATATTTTGCGAATGGTCATTTACTACTGAATTTCACTGATAGGTATAGAAAACTGTTTATTTTAAAATCTTTTGTAACTTTTGAAATAGGTACATATTTTTGGAAGACTGAATTTTTTGTATTTTAAAGTTCTTGTAAATTTTACATTTTGCTAATTTTTTAATTATTTCCAAATTATGTTGACATTTCAATGTATAAAAACATTTCAGAAAAATTGACTCCGGCTCATAGTGTGTACGCTGGTGAATTTACCTTAAGCCGCCGTTAAACAAACAAGCCATTGTCAATCCTAGGAAGCCTGGCAAGAATGCGAACTGATCCTCTATGTAAAAAGGTAAAATTTCATCGATATCTGAAATGTATCCCAATAGTTTCGGATCACAGTCAGCATAATGAGCAAACACAACCATGCCGACAATCCAAGATAGACTCATCAGCGCAGCCATAAACGGAACATTTAACCATAAGGTCCTGTGAAAAAAAATAATACACATGTTCATTATATTTTTATAATTGCAAATGTAGCTAAGGTTCCTGCCCCTTCTCCAATGTGAATTGTAATGCGAAAAGTCTTTCCACGCTAGAGGAGCAAGAAATACGGGAATGCGGTCAAGGGTACTGTGTAGCACAGAAAATTAAAAAAATTAATACAAGAAGGCTGGGAGGTCCTTCTGAGTACAGGGTGTAACAATTTTAAAAATAAATTCGCCGATGCAGTAATGCCACTGATACATATTGCTACATAAAATGCTACACATTTGATTAGTTGATGAGAAAAATAACCCTCGAGAAATTCTTGACTTATTGAGTTTTTAATGGAAGTAGAGTCTATCTGATCTACTACTCAAGTGGTAACATTTTTAGTGACTGAAATAATTTGTACAGCTGTAAATCGGGTGGCGTCCACGTATCTCTCGTAACACTATATAAGATTTCGTATTATTGAACAACCTATGAGGTATACTGCAAGAGGATTATTGCATAGAAATGAGAAAATAACGAATTGAAAATCTTCAATACCAACAGAACAGCACCTATGAGTGTTTCCTAACAGGGCTCTAGGGTCTGAAGCCTTCAGCTGAAATGCTACAATAAGTAGCTTTTTATGATGCAACATGCAACAGTCGTAACTTTTTTTTTCTTGAGGAGTGTTTCCCAAAATATCTTTAATTGGAAATTCGGAAAATGGTAATTCCCAAAATAATCAAACCCGGCATGTTTCGAGAAGCGCCTAATATATTACCTAGAAATCGAGAATTACTTTTTTTTGCGGGGGGGGGGGGTGTAGGATTGAGTATCTCGTGACTGAGTATGCTATGCGTCGAGAAAAAAACGAAGTCGCTTAGCATACTGTATCACTGTTTCTAATCGGGATTTTGGAAAACGGTAATCGTATATTTTTTGCCAGAAAACGGGAATCGGAAATTCTCGTAAAATTTTATTGGTAAATGAAAAACCGGTATTTTCATCAAAAATCGTCAAAATATCGGGAAATAGGAAACGGGATTTTTATTTGGGGGGGGGGGATGCCTGACAGCACTCAACTTCATAGTTCACTGCCGCTCTCACCAGTCACTATAGTCACATATCACTACACGCCATCAGTAAACTAGAAGGAAGTAAAGCAAAATAAGGTGAAAACGACCTGCTAACAAATTTCCGTATTCACACAAATAGGTTCCCACCCAATTTCCCGAATCCCTTTTCGCGAAAGCCAAAGTCCTGAAAGAACAATTTCCTGAAAACCTTTTTCTTGAATTTCAGTTTCCCGAAAGACAATTTCTCGAATCCGCGACCGCAAATAAACGTATCCATCGAATAACAATTTTTTTCCAATGATTTTCGCCATGATTTGTGTAACACTGACGATTCTCGGGGCGTCACGAACCCTTCCCATCTGCAAATTTATTTTAGATTATTACCATGGAAGCTGTAAGAAATGATTTTGGCATCCGCCAATTCGAATAATATTCTTTCGCTCATTCTACGAGCATCTACAAATTCCGCAATATTTAAAACAAGACTACGCGGTATCGGGAAGTTGACCTTCCGGAAAACTGACTTTTCGGGAAATTGTATTTCGAGGAAAAGGGTGCGGGAAGATGACTTTCGGGAACTTGAACTTCGGGAAAAAGGTTTCCGGGAAACTGGTTTCGGGAATTTGTACGGAAACCACACAAATACAATGACCTTTTATTAACCCAACTGAAACGTAGGAAAGACCCTTTTCTTCTTACGAATATTATGATCAACAGTTGGCATAATCATCTGTTGGAATACTGACGATGATAATGATGATGACAAGGTGATTAATCTTACGACCGGTTTGATGAAGCTCTCCATTTCTCCTTATCTTGTGCGAGTTCTTTCACTTCGTAATAATACTTACATTTGACATCCTTTTGATTATCTGTTGAATATACTGGAATCCTTGCCGACCTACCCAATTCTTTCTATCCACTCTTCCTTCCAGCAGCAGTGATATTATTCCTGGGTGCCTCAAATTATGCCCTATTGGTTTACCTCTCCTCTTTTTCAGGCAGTTCCAAATATCCATTTCCCCTCCTACTCTGTTAAGTACTTCCGCAATGCTTACTTTTTCCGTCCATTTGATACTCAGTATCCGCCTATAGCACCACATTTCAGAAGCTTCGATCCTCTTCTCTGGTTTTCCTATTGTCTAAGTTTTACATTACAAGGCTATACTCCAAACTTAAGTAAGTATCAAGAACAATTTTTCTATTTCCAGATTTATTTTTGATTTGAAAAGATTACTTTTTCAGTAAAATGCTAATTTGGCTTGTGCTATTCCACTACCAATATTCCTTTTACTGCTTCCATATTTTGCTATTTTACTTCCTAAGTAGCAAAATTCGCTTACTTCCTCAATATTTTTCGGTCCAATATTTATATTTAAACTATATCATGTTCACATCGATTACATACCATTACTTTAGTTTTATTTTTACTTATTCTCGTACGATATTCTATACTTAAAATCTCTCTCTTCCATTCCATTTAAAATCTTTTCCAAATCAATATACTCCTTTTAGGTAATAAGACAATAAAATCATCTGCAAACCTGAGCATCTTTACTCGCTCTCCTGCTCTCCATGTATAGTGACACGTGCTCTAAATTTTTCTTTTATTTCTTTTATTGCCCACTCTATGCATAGATTAAATTAATAATGCTGGAGATAAGGAGCACCCCAGCCTTACACCTTTTTCTGTACAATAGCATTCTTTTTAAAGTCTTCTGGCACGTCCCCTTGATCATAAACATAACATACTAATTTCTACAATCTATCAAGTACGCATACGAAAAGGGACCAGTTGACCAAAAGTAAAATTTTACAGAAGAATCGTTTAAAATTGAGATTTTTTTTGCGTAATTACCGTTCTGTTACCAGTATTTCAACCGTGAAGGTCCTACACACTGCCACGCGCTCCCCTAATCACTTGTCCATTCTTTTCGAAAAAAATTTCAATTTCCAATGTTTTCCAAAGAATTTACTTACATGTTTAATGATCCCCGAAGAATTTAATCGAAAAACATTGGGAAAATTCTCCAATGATTTTCAAGTTATTTCATCAGAATTTTTGAAAGAAAATTCCTATACTTTCCGGAGAGTTTTCTCGGAAATCTTTAGAAAATATTTCCAATGTGTTCCAAAGAATTTCACCAGAAATTTTTGGGAAAATTTTTCGATGATTTTTAAATAATTTCGTCAGTAATTATCGGAAAGAATTTTCAATTTTTGCCAAAGAATTTCTCGAAGAATCTCCGAGTAAATTTTCTGATAATTCTTGAAGAATTTCATAGGAAATATTTGGGGAGAAACTGATGGGTTTTGAAGAATCTTATTAACAATCTTCAGGAAAAATGTTCTCCGAAGAATTTCATTGAAGACCCTCGGGAAAATTATCTTATGATTTTTAAGAAATTTCATCGGAAATTTTCTGAAAACAATTCCGATACTTCCGGAAGAATCTTATTGGAAATCTTTTAAGAAAATTTCCAATGTTTTCCGGCGATTTTAAAAGTTTAATGATCTTCGGAGAATTTCATCGAAAACCTGTAGATAAAATCTCCGACGGTTTTTAAGGAATATTATCGGAAATTTTTGTGAAAAAAATGTCGATAATTTCCGAAGAATCCTATTGGAAATCTTTAGAAAAAACTACCAATGTTTTCCAGAGAATCTCAACAAATTACTTCGAGAACATTTTCTGGTCAATTTTGAAGAATTTTATACGAATATCTGAAGGAGAACTGATGGTTTTGAAGAACTTTATGAAAAATCGTCACAAAAAAAGTTCGATGATTTCCGAAGAATTTCATCGAAAATCTTCGGATCCGAGTCTCTTAACCGGTAAGAGTAGACAGGCATTCATGCAGCAGGATAAGTTGCCTACAATTATTAGATTGGAGGCTCCCAGTAAGAAATACGAGACTCCCTTTCAGCAGGTACGTAGGCAACTTATCCTGACAACGGGTAAATGTATTTGCCTGCTCTCGCATTTAAAAGGGCAAGAAGAAAATATGTCCAGTATTCGTGGAAAATTGTTTTCGAACAATTTAATTTTACATAAGAACATGCTATTTCCTTTTTGTACTTTTTGAAATGATAAATCTTTACCTGCTTTACTTAAAAGAGCAATATCTCACTGAATTTTCAAGATAGAGGTCTGGAGTTGGTTTTATTCGATTTATAAGGGATTTTTACATACATTAATTAAAAAAAAGTGAAAATCGAAAAAATGGTAAACTGGTCCCTTTTTGTATGCGCCCTCACATATTCTCTTAAGTTCTGTAATAATACAGCTGGTATCTCATCCACTCCTGGAGCTTTTCCTTGAGTCTCCCCTCTCATTTTCTTCCATATCTTCCTCCCTCTCCATTCATATCTCTTTATCCCTATTATTACTTTATAGTCCTTCTACATACTCTACCCACCTTTTCACTTTTCCTTCAGCTGTGTCAATAGGCTCTCCCTCCTTATTTGTATTACTTGCTTTCTTCCTTCTTTCTCTGAACTCCATTTTTACTGTTCTATAGGCCAAGTCTGTTTGTCCTTTATTCACACACTCTTCTGTCTTATCACTTTTGATGAATATGTGGCTAATGACGAACAAGTTGAATTTCTAAGAGCTTCGGCTTACATTATATACTGTTATCCTAAAAAATGCAAATACAACTGAAGATTTTTGGTCTCACGTTTATAACTCTCAAAATAACGCTCTCCAAAAACTACCCGACATTTACCTCAATTTTTTTTACCTGAAAAAACTGTCGGGCCTTGTACTGTCGGGTAAATGGGTGTCGGAGAAATTAATTCTGGTAAAATAAACTTTAGGGTATTGTCGGGGAAATGGCCTGTCAAAGAAACGGATTCGGGGAAATGACCCGGAATCGGAATGCGCAGTACGTCATAGGAGTAACAGAGTAACAGTAAACTGGTAACTTTTTCTGCGTACAGAACTTTTGTTTCGTGTGCCCAGCCATTATACATAATATCCACATCAAAAAACTGTTTTTCAACTTTTCAACTTTTTTCTTTGGGGGGGAAGTAGAAATAATATTTTGTATCCCTGTGCTCCCCCATGAGATTGGGTTAAAAACCGTTACCTCAATTGGTCAGATCGTCAATCGGGCTTTTCCTCGCCGCCATTTATATTCAATATTATTATAGGTACCTATAGATGGTTTGTACAGTACAGACTATCGCAGCCCTTCTTCAGAAGCGCTAGGCAATGTGTCATTACATTCGTGTAACCTGTAATTACACCTTAGCCTCGTTGAAACTAGACTTGATACAATTTCATGCGAATATCTATCGAAATATTTAATCAGTGTTTGCCTACTTAAAGTGAAATTAAATTTTTTCGCTATGAGCATACCTGGACAAAAAATAACTGGTTTTCAAATACGTAAATTTTCCAAACCAGTTTTTTTTTTCTTTTTCTTTCTTTCTTTCTTTTTTGGAACATGGTTATCCCGTAATGCTAAAATGCTTATAGTCTATATAACTCTCGGTTTCACGTGTAATGCTACGTGTCGAACAAAATTATTTACTTGATTACTTTTCCCGGCGTCTTCATACTTAGATAACGTTGCACGAAATTCTGTTGACATCCGTACAGCGACAGCGATATGAAAAATTGTCCCGCTAGGGCAGATATGGTGGTTACGCGCAACGTAGGGTCCAAATCGAACCTGCGAATAAAAAAAAAAATTCATCAATTTATTGGAACTGTTTTCGTTATTCATTTTTATGCATCCGAACTCGCCAGCTCGTTTACTGCTCGGAGATAACATCGAATCTCTCTTTCCGACTGTATACATTAGGTACCATGTTCATTTCGCAAATTAAGGTAACCTTGACAGTGAGTTCAAATCGAAATACCAATGGACAACAATTTCAACGCGTATTTGAATTATTTATTTCGATGACCTTTCAGATAATCGCGTTCGTTCTGCCTCATAAGTAACTGCGGTACCTCAAGTAAGGATGATAATCGAATTTATGAAATATTATAGGCATCCTTTGAAGGTTCGAAGCAGGTTGAGGATTCAAGTTGAAGAATAGTCTTGTTCTCCCATTTTTACATTTGTGACTTCGTATTGTCCTGCACTGTCAATAGAGAGGGAAAAGAAGTTTGGCAGCCCTTGCCAAGAAAATCACAATCATGATGACGTGTATCTGTGGCTATAGGACTCTCCAGCCGGATGGGTTTTTCTTTTCACATAATATTCAGAGGTTATTTCACTGTCATTGACAGTGGTCCTCCTTGAATCTGGTAAACAGGAGCACTATCATGTAGATAACTAGTACCGTATTTCCCTGGAAGCTTACAAAGCCGTGGCTTCGGGTGGAAAATTTTCGGAAATATTAATAATAATACAACTGGTTTTTTTTTTGCTGTATAGGGCGGCAAAAAAATGTTTGGCCTAAGACGGCCAAGTCCCTTGATTCGGCACTGTAGATAATTTTATTTCCGTTGTTGGTGGGGCGTATGACAGTGCACGCACGCTAAATTGGCCCCGGGACACCGTACCCCCTTTCCCGGAATTACCACGGTTGGACCTGCGTAAGAAATTACATCAGAAGTTACTAACGGAGACATACCTATACAGCGATAGGTAGGGGATGGACGCAAAGGCGTAGTAAGCTCCGTTACAAGAGGGAGGGGGATCCAAAAAAAATTTTCTCCTGTTCCAGCCTGACCTTTTACACTCTCCCTTCATGAATTGCTTTACATATAACTTCTGAAAAAACCATATTTTTTGCTAAGGAGGAGGGGGTGCAGACTACCAGGACCCTCTTCTCTTCCTTTATCTACGCCCGTCGATGCTTGGATGGAGAGACCCTCTCCTCAAATAGATTTCGGAGTTGGCAAATCAATCCTCAGTTGGAAAAATCGAGTTCTCAGCTGACAAAATTTCAAAACCGTTGATCTTTTCATTTTTTAAATTATTTTTTTCTGCTAGTTAATTTTCAAAATGCTTGTCAATTGGAAAATCGGATTTTCGGTCGGACAAATTCACGTTTTCAGTCAGCAAAATCAAGTTTCCTCTCCTCTGTCTCCTAACAAAAAGGTCACTTCGATACATTCCTGATAACTAAGACAGACTTTGAAACTCAAGTTTTACTTTTTTTTCGGTAGAAAAGTTCTCTTCTAATCATTAAAAATCAACAGAAATAAACAGGACAGGTTCAAGGGCTGTAAAAGATATAACCTCCTATAGCCTTCCATGATGTTGTACCAGTGCCGGCACCCAGTCAAAAATATAAATAGTCAAAATTTCTTTTTGTTTGTCCTAAGAAATTTGTAATATTTCAATCGGTCTTTGCTAAAAAAAGTCGGGGAATTCTGGGATTCAGTCACGAAAATTCAAAAACTGAGCTTTGTTTTATTTTGTCAAAATTCCAGTCGAAAGACTGTTGGTATCCACAACCCCTTCCAGAGAATGTCCTTTGTGACGATCTCGGAAACAAGTTGGAAAGGGAACTCTTTGACAATGAAAGAAGATCAATATGATCGAAAGAATAAAATCGTTTCCCAAGAAAAAAGGAATGGGCGAGAGTTCAATCCTTACGTGAAATCTAATATTATTGAAATACTTACTGTTAAATTGAAATTATGTTAAGTGGAAATTGATTTTTGAAATCCTACACAAAATTGTAGCCATAAGGACAGGAGATAAGCTCCACCACAACAAATAATAATTTTCAATAATTGGTAAACTGCGTAGCTACAGGTGACAATATTGAAAACGTTGTATACTTTTTATTATTATCATTATTATTATTATTATTATTATTATTATTATTATTATTATTATTATTATTATTAGGGTAAAGTGTCCTAACTTACCCTAATAGTTCCTAAAACGGGGTACCCCATCGATCTCACATAATATACAGCACACTCTGGCAGCAACTGGTGGAAGTAGTGTACACAAACAAGAAACTATCTTCTCTATAAAGAGTTTCTGATAAGAAATGTTCTATGTAATTTTACAAAGATTTGTTGTTTTCAAGACGCGCAAACGTAAAAAATGTTCGAAGTTCGACAAAGTATAAAAGAAAGTCAAAAATGAGAACAAATTTTACATCAAGTATGCGGAAACAGGGGTCTGATTGGCCGAGTGAAGAGGTCCCGGCATCAAGCCCAAGTAGCAACTCGACAGATTTCGACCTAGACCGGTTTTTTGACTAGAAGGGAAGAGAGCTAAGACAGCCCTCCCCGACGTCTCTGAAGTGATGCTCGAAAGGGTGGATTCCAGGGCTCGGGTTTAGAGTATATCAGAAGGGGAAAAAAAATGCAGAAACAAAAACGTTCATTGACTAATAAGTTGCAATAAATTTGGAAGGATGCATGGGAGTAGCCAGCGAGGAGCAAGAGGGGGCAATTGCCCCCTGGATTTTGAAAAAAAATTATGTTCCAGTGCTCATAAGATTATTTTCGAATATTTAGAGGCCTAGACACTAGACAACGAAAATGTGTGACTGGCGCCACACTGATAGCAAAGCAGCGACTTGCACCTGCACAAATTCTATCTTTTTGCCCCCTCCTGGAAGACGTTCTAGCTACGCTCATAGAAGGATGTAGGTTTTTTTTTAACGATTATTGCTTATCTTTGCTGGGTGAAAATTTGAAGTTGTGTCCTAATACGGTATACTTCCTCAGTGCGGATGAGATGGTTCGAAAATTGAGGAGCAGAGGCTACAAAGAAATGTAAACCTACTGTACCGCGATTGAAGAGGAAGATGAAGCTAGAGCACTATCAAAAGGTACTCCCAATAGTGATGAAGACGTCAAAACACAGTCTAGGCGACACCAAAATCTCAATATGGGCCTATCAAATCGAAAAAGAATGCGTCTGTCAACCACAAATGGCAATTCCGATAATGAGGATGCTAATACTTGTTTTATTTGCTGCTCACAGTATAGGTATTCAAAGCCGGGGAAGCAGCGGGTTAAATGTACCAAATTGGGACTCGGAGTTCAAGTAGCTGACACCTAGCGACAGACCTGAGAACCTGTTTAGTTTGAGCCATAAACCTTATAAAATATAGACTGTGCTTAAAGATAAAAATAATGTAGTTTTCATCGTTATCAGTTTTGGCCCTTGGTCTTGGCTAATATTATGGCGAATAGTGGAGTGGCAACTTGGCTATATAGGTAGTGATATGAAAGATGAGGTAATACTGTGCTTTCCCCCTCCCCCTCAATAAATAATAGATTGGTGAATAAACTGAAAATATCAAATTCTATCAACTTCGAAACATAATCTAAAGCAGAAACAATCGAAATAATCGTGAAAATGCGATGAAATACGGATTAATAATTCTCTGATTACTACCTACAAACAAGTTGTCACGCCACTTATTCTCTATATGTGTGACAAGTACGTTTCATCACTAAGCGCAGTCTATATAAAAATATCGATAAGATCTATGGTTTGAGGGATCAAATTAATCATTCCCACAAAGGCCGATCGAGACAATAAATATTTTGCAACAATTATTGCTTCAATTTTCAATTTTTTGATGATAAAAAAAGATTCTGAGAGTTCTTCCCCACTGTAAAATTTTTGATCAATTAATTTGTAGTAGGACGAGCCATCAACAATAAATCAAAAAAATGCGAGCGATATTATCAAATCGAAACCTCTCTGGAATTTAAAACAGAACTATACCCGCCTATCAAAATTTGAGCTTGTATCAATAAAATTAAAAACTACGAATTTTATTGATACTTCGGCAATAAAATGATACCTTTATCAATTCTTGATGTGAAACTAACCAACCGGTCAAATTAATTGATAAGTAAAACCTTTTGAAGCAAAAAAATGATAAATAATATTGATCGTCTAGATCGATCTTTAAGAAATGTACAGACAATGATCCGATATTTTCACTGTTGAAGAATTTAGAGTTAATTAAGGGTAGGCTTTTATTGAAATCATTTTTTTGTAACATGGACTAAAAATTACAATGGTCATAAGAACCAACTAACAGGTTAAATTCTCATGAGACAAGACCGATCTTTGCTCCTCGTGTTAAATGATAGGAATTTTGTGTGTGTGTGGCACCACAAGCGCTCTCTACATTTCATTCCACATCTCAAATATAAATACTATGGGTACATAGAGAATACGCCGGAGATCCAGGGGTTTTTAGATTTGCGATTTATGTTATGATGATGGAATGAGAAAGAAAATCCAGAATAAAATCGGTCAAGTCACAATTTTTTTATTGACTCATTTTAAACCTACCCAATATCAAATACTTAATAATTTTATTAATTTGCATTCAACTTCTTTCTTTCAGCTGCTCTATTTAAAGTAGGAATTAATGTACCCCATATTAACAACCAGAGTACCCATACTGGAAGCACTTTTGGTTGACCAACCAATTTTGACATTTTCTTTAAATATCTGGAATAATATGAATACAAGCCATGCCCCCAATTTTCAAACGCCTGGCCTAAAATACGGTATATTTTTTTTTTACACACACCGACCAAAAAAATTGCCGAATCTTTGATGATATATTTTTTTTCTCGCTTCAAGTTATATGTACTCTATATTAAGGCATTTTACCCTACTATTTTTGGTTTGCTAGAAAATTTTAAAATTTGAATTTCTATTGGAAAAATAACTCCGATTATTTACGAACCAAGAACTGGTGATTTAATAATTTAGCAGCTTTAGCATCTACAGTTGGCAGAATCAAAAATATTGCAAACTATTATTTTTTGACTGACGATTTCGTGATTTTATATTTTATTGGATAGAAAACCCTCCAATAGTTTGAAGTGTTTCAAAAAATTTTAGGTTTTAATTAGAATATGGAAAATTTTTAATTTTTGGCCTCGCTGAATAAAATAGTTTCGCTATGATTCTGACGCCATATCGTGTTTTTGACCTACTTTTTCGTTATGAGAAAGAAACAAAACAAGGAAGTTCATAACTTCTTTTCTGTGTTATATCACAGCCTCTTTTCAAGATAAAAGTAGACAAACATACTACATCTAATACGTTTCTTGCCTAGAGTTGTATACTACCGGACAAGTTCAAGGAAAGTTATTGACTAAAATGCATTCAACATTATTATATTTCAACAAATATTCCGTAAATTTTCTAATTTTTCAATTTAAAACCTTTGAAAGTTTTTTCCCCCCAAGCTTACTTCTCTAATTATATGTTTCGGAATTTTGAATTCATTTCATTTACAGTTTTAGTAAGCTCCGGATAGTTAAAGCAAAATTAATATCTATTATTTTATGAGTTTTTTGCGTAGTTTGAATTCTTGTAAATCTCCTTTTTCTGAAAATTGAAACTTGTAAATTTTAAATTCTTCTATTTAAAATAGTTAACTTCGATAAAATTCTTGGACTGATTAAATATTTAAGGCTTTTATAAATTTTGAATTTTTATTGATAATTTTAATTAGGTATTTCTTCACATTTTTGCACATTTTCTCCTTTTTGCAAATTATAAATTGTAATGCCGCTTAATATTTTTTTTTCTCGGAAATTCGGATCATTTTGTAAAATGGTGGTTTCTTATTTCACACGAGAGAGGCGATGTGAGGAAAATGGTAACCAAAACGAGTTTTTCTCAGAAATGAACATGTAATGGTTAAGAACATTCCATTCGAAGAAAGACTAAAATTTTCTTTGGGGTCAAACTGTGGAAGTGGGAGGTAACTTTCTCTAAATTTTCCGTTAGTAATAAAAGAGTGGATTCATCCAAACTCTTCAGGATCAACATTAATGTCTTGTAAGCCTATCGACTAACGTAGGTACTCAACTGCTGGAAAACTCACCGAAAGAAATCCAGCCGGCCACGTTCATACGGTTTTGTAACCACTGTTTTTATCCCTTCTTCGGCGGTAATCGTTCCTTGGATTATTACTATTATGCTACAGCCTATCATAGCCACTCCTTGAATGACATCAGCCATGATAGCCGAACGTAAACCACCCTAGAAATATTTTTACTACAAATAAAAGCACCATAATCACATAGTAAAACAACAAATTGAAAATATATTTAGTGATCTATGACTTCGAGGGGAGGGGGAGAGCTTCTCTAAATGTTTTTTTAGTCGACAAAAGATTGAGAGTCTTCCTGTTTCTTTTCATTTTGCTTACCAAAAAGCTCTTCAGATAGTTTAGTGAAATTAGATAAAAAATTGGCTTTTGTAAGCTTCTATTACAGAATTCTATTTACCTGAGAAAAATGGGAGTTCAGAAGCAAATTATTTCCAGTCCTTCTCCTTATTCAATATTTATTCATTTTTACGCTGATTCTATTCAAGTTGTATAAGACGTAAATGGGAGTTCAGAAGCAAATTATATTTTGAGTCCTTCTCCTTATTAATATTTATTCATTTTTACGCTGATTCTATTCAAATTGCGTAAGAGGTAAATTTATTTTTCAGTAACTATCTTTTTTATCTATAAGTCACTCGCTCTTATTTTCTGAAGGGGATAAGAATACAACTGTAAATAATAATGATAATTGTAATGAATTGTTCAGTAAATCTACCTACGTGTTGCAAAATGTTTATTTTAATTGACGAGAAACAAATAAATAAGGAAATTAGCCACGATTGTATTCTTCAGCAAATACGAACTGGCAAATAAGTGCACACAGTACTTCAGTTTTTTTAGAAAATAGCAGGAACAATTTCAAATAATCTAAAAGAATAGGTAAATGTTTCATCAGCAAATATAACGGTTGTGAGAAACGAGAGTTAAAATCTTTCTGCAAATATACATAATTTAGTTCTTGTATAATCTAGATACTCTTTATTTCAGTGTTGGTATTGGGATTATTCACTGAAACTACCTATACTTTTTCTTTTACCGTCATTTTTCATTCTAATTTCAGCACGAGCCGTACATTTATGTTAAATACGCAATTCTCTTCCATTTTACAGTCATCAAAAAAGGTATGTAAGTAAGACTCATTTCTTGGGAAATGTTTACTGAACGTGCTTTCTGAAGGGGTATCTTACATATTGTGTTAAAAGAGGGCGTAGGTATTGTTCAGGTCGCTAGCAGTTATACGGCTAACGCGGACTAAGCCAAGCTAATAGAGGTTTCATTTGAACATAAATACAGAATTTAACTCACCATACAGTTTAATAAAATTCCCAACGCTGAAATGCCTGTAATGGACATCCAATATGGCATCCCAATGACTGTCTTCAAGGCGACGCATGGAGTAAATACAGTGACTCCCAGATTTAACAAACTTCTGATTACGTAGGTTCCCGACGCCAGGCATCGTACCAACCGAGATTTGAACCTGAGATCTAAATACTAAAAATCCAAAACAAGCCTGATTTTAGAAATAATCTGATCTTCAAACTTGAATAGGGGCTAAAAATCTGTAGGCCTGTCTAAGTAGCGCGGTTTCATCAGATGGATCTTCATAAGTAATCAACTGAGATAGTGGGTGAAGAAACAACGTTATCCAGATAATGCTTTTTTTCTGAAGATTGACTCTTCTGAATTTCCCGAGTCTACTTCATCTGTGACAGAAGTTTCAAATTCACATTAGGTGAGAAATGAAGATTCCTGAAGATACCATCGATTTATTGGTGTGTTCAAACAAAAATCTTTGAATGAGTTTCCTCAAAAATGAATTTTTCGAAATATCGTTGTTTTTCCACCCACTAACTTAACTGAAATGAGGTATTTGGAGATCGATTACGATAAGGTATTTAGATTTCATCGAGATTTCTAAATAATGAGTATAGAGTTGATAACAAAGCTGTATAATTTTACCGACTTTTCTACAGAAAAGTCAGGTATTATACCCGTCACAGCTGTCGATATGGGGGTGGGGGCAATATTTTTTTTACGTTTCAGAGTGTGTAGAATGTAACTGTAATGGTGGCTGAATTTCAGGTTTCCTTATATATATATATATATGTATGTATGTATGTATGTGTGTATGTATGTATGTATATATGTACGGACAAAATTTGTAGCACGAAAATCTCAAAAAGTAATGAATCAATTGATTCCAAAGTTTGGTATATTATGGAGAAGTACCTGAAATTGTGCCCGTTGAAGTTTGATGATAATTGGTCGAGTCGTTCATGAGTTTTCCTCAATTTAAGGTCAGAATAAAGAGCGCCCGTAGATGCCGAATTGACTACGCGGTGCGCTCCGTTTAGTTGGACCCGATACTGTAGGTATACTACAGGGTCACTCATAAGTCGCTCAATCGTCAGTGTTACCACATTCCACCAAGTTTTGCTATCCATTTGTTTTGTTATCTTTGTACAATGTGATATACCTTTTCACCGACTTTACAAAGAAAAGGAGCTGTTTTCTTCTTTTCGTTCTTTTTTTTTTCTCTCGTTTACTTCTTTTGATATTATATTTTTTTTATATAAGATTTCTTTTTGGGAGATATAAGTTTTGCTTTATTGTTATATCCACTCTCTTTTTTTTTTTAAATTTCTCCAGCGCTTTCATTATTCATTTGATTTCACAATAATTTTTCCCTTTTGTATTTAATTTGATTCTTAGACGTTCTTTTTGAACCTGTTTAGCTGTTTTTTTCATTTCTAATACGATTTCATAATTTTTTCATTTTATTTTTTGCAGGGATGACAAACGAAACAATTTTTTTTCGTTTTGTTATTTTCAACATTTTCGGTTTTTCATGAGCGATTTTTCGTTTGGTTTTCCGTTTTGTTTACTTCAGACCGGTATTCACTCGTTTTGTTTCTAACCAGGGCAGGCAAACGAAATCTTTTTTTCTTTTTCGTTTTGTTTTTCGTTTTTCGATACTTCAAATGTTTTTTTCCGTTTCATTTTTCGGTTTTTCAGTATCCCAATTTTTTTCCCCGTTTCGTTTTTCGTTTACCGTTTCTTCATTTTTGCCCAACATTTTCCGTTGCGATTTTTCGTTTGGTTTTCCGTTTCGTTTATTTCAGACCGGTGTTCATTCGTTTTGTTTATAACGAAATTAATATATGATTTCATAAGTTTGTGTTATGTGGGTTACATCCAGAGTACTTAACTTTCATTATTTCATTAATTCGTCAGAATATATTTTGCTTAAATGATAAGTAGCTCGAAAAGTCGGTTCTGCTTTCGCTGCTGCGAAAGCTTTTTTTTTTTTTTTGCTCTCAATCCGAGCCCTGGAATCCGCCCTTTCGAGCATTACCGTAGAGAAGTCGGGGAGGCTGTTAGAGCTGTCTTAGCCCTCTTTCTCTTTTTGCCGAAAAACCGGCGTAGGTCGAAATGTAGCGAGTTGCTACGTGGGCTCGAATCCGGGACACAGCACGCTATCCACTCGGCCAACCAGACCCCTAACAAAGATGTCTGATGGGACGTCAACGACAAAACAGAAACAAAGGACGAGAACAACAGCAATGGAGTACCTATACAGACTGGACTGCGAACACTGTGACATGACATATACATAGGAGAAACTGACAGAAAATTCACAACTAGAATAAAAGAGCATGAAAAATCACAGACGCTAAAGGATGACAAATCACTTTTTGAAAAACACTGGAACGACCATGGACAAAATAATCACAGACTGACGCAAAAGTATAAAATCCTACATAGAAAAAAATACAAGGAAAAGAAAATTAAAAGAACAATTATTAGAGATAATAAAGGCAAAAGCAAAACAACCTAATAAACGCAGCAACTGACTTCCAAAGCGAGAACTTATTCAAATTAATAAAATAACACTCCCTGATTGGACAGACAACACAATAACTACAGACAACCAATAGGAACACACACCAATAGGTTTACCATACGGTACTACACACTACTATAAATACATAACCAACAAAAAGAAATGGTAAGGAACTCCACTGAAGATGGCATAACAGCTGATAGTGCTATAGACAACAGAAACAAAAACGTGAATTGGCACACTCTAAAAACAGAATGTTTAGTATGTTCTAGTATAACTAAAAACAATGTTTACAAAACTTAAAAATTCAAGTATACATATTTTAAAAGACTTCCTTTCAGCAGAAAATCAGTGATTTTGCTCCTTATACCCACATATTTGAAAAACTGTGGGTCTAATAAATTTTTTGACCAGATTCGTGTTCAGCGCACCAATAAACATAAGGAATGGGTATTTTCATTCAAAGGAGGTTTTCCAGCAGATCAGTGTAATCAGATTCCTAATATATATCAGTTTTGCATTCGTCAACTATAAATGGACGTTGTTAAGCGTAACAGAACCAACCTACATTTGTTGACAAAATGAGTTATTTAGTATCATTGGAAAGAGCGTAAAAAGTAGAAGTTTACAAACTTGGGCCCCCGATTCAAGAATGTGTACTCACGTTGAAAAAAGCTTATTATAGTGATATGGAAAACGAAATGAAATTTCATTATGTTTTTATAACGTTATTCAGTTTCAAATATTTTCGGTTTTTATTTCGTTTTTGTTATTCATAGGAGTTTATGTTACGTTATTTTTTCGTTCCTGTGTTGTAAAATTTTAATAGTTTTATTTTGTTTCGTTATTTCACTATAAATGTTTAAAAAACGTTATTTTTCCGTTTTTTGTTACGTTTTTTAAATTTTACTCTTCAGTTTACCTACAGCGAATTCCTTTCTGGCCTAAAAGCTGAAACTGAAAGTAGTTATCTATCTACCTATACATAGGCTGCGGTGGCATGGTTGGAATAAAATTATAGAAAACAATTACACAATTAGTCAGAATCTGGACTACATCTGGAGCTTGGTTCACTTATCAGTTATCAAGTTATCACCAGTCCAGCCAGACATAACTGTTTAAACTCAGTAAGATTAAGGTCCTCTTCCCCTTTGCTATTCAAAAAATAAACAAATAACGGGGGAAAAAACGGAAAATTTTTCGTTTTCGTTATGTTTTTTCAGTTTTGTTTCAAAGCTCAAATTTGTTACGTTATTGAAGTCAATTTTGTTACGTTTTAATTTCGTTTTTCGTTTCTTTAGAGAATATCGTTCTGTTATGTTATGTTTCCCAGCCTCTAAAAAATACCGTTATTTTTTCGTTATTTCGTTTTGGTTACGTTATTACGTTTTCCATCGCTGGTTTCTACACAATGGTGTATAGCTAGAATTTTCCCAAATAGGGGGCAAAATAAGATTTTCAAGGGACAAAAAGTCAAAAATCGAGGTATTTTTTTAAAATCGTCGATATTAGAAAACTATGTAAAAATACTGGGGGGGCCACATGCCCCCCCCCCCCCGATGCTACGCTACTGTATCTATGTGACTCTTGAACTTCGAATCACGTATTCTCAAGAAAACAGATTAAGTTGGTTGGTCCTGTTACGCTTAACAGTGTCCAAATATTTGTACATGGGTGATTCTTTAAACATGCACATACCTTGCAAATTGGCAACTATTTCCAAAACTAAGAGGGCTAAAATATTTATTTATTTATTTATTTATTTACCTATTTATTTATTTTTGGTTCAGTAACTATCTCTTTCAAAACATACTACATGTATTCGCTCATTAATTAATATTTTGCAGGCAAAAAATTTAAAAAAAAACACAAAAAAACTCTAACTTTTCTTTTGTAGTGGATATGTACGACACCCTCTGTTTCACCACTCTGTAAATTAATAATCAAAATCAACTTCTTATTCAATAAAAGAGAAAAAAACTATAATATAAATTTGACCAGGATAAGTTAATGAAAAAATCTGAGGGCATAATAAATATTCACACCATTGCCTTACAGTCTGACGCCACCTCAACAATCTGTAACCAGCAATTTGTTCTTTGTATTAGTCAATTTTCAGGCAACGCTAGGATAAGAGGTCTCTTTTATGCTAAGTGACTATATGTACTTGTCTTTATGTGCAGAATAATGTTTTAGCAAAATTCTAGCAACGCAATGCTTTCATCGCGGCCGAAATACAAATTTATTTAGAAAAGTTGTATTTTTCACAATCACGTAGTTCCATACAACCCTGTCGAGAGGAAGGGGGAAAAGGGGGAAATACCCCGGGCCCGGATTCTCAGGAGGGCCCTATATTTTTAAAATACCCGAATTTCAACGCTTACGGCTGCATCATATTGTACATCAAATCAGCAATTCACTCTTACACCATGAAAGAAACCTCTTATCCCGTAGCTTATAATTTTTTCCATTCTGACAAAAGAAAAAAGTGAACTGGTAGGAGGGGGCCCGCGGAAATCCCCCCGGCTCTCTTTTCTCTCTATGGGGCTAGTTCCATATCGTAGTAAAAATCTGTGAAGGAAATTCTATCACTCGAGGGAAGGCGATTTATACAAATTCTAGTAGCTAGCAAGAACCTAATGATGTTTCAGGATTATACCTCTCCATCATTGGCTGTTGTCACTGCTATCAGGCAAAATAAATCAATCTACGTGTAAACTTTTTCTTTCGTAGTGGCCATGGTTTTGTTTTTCATCGTAGTGCTAACCTGCATATTGATGACCACTGCAAAGGAATGCTCGTTCACTACGCAGGATATTCAGATGTGTATAAATTCGGAAAAACGACTCTTAGGTATACGGAAGCGAGAGATTCTTTTCCCTTGACATGTCTTACACACATGAATCTGTTGGCCTGCTGCTTTCAATCAACATTATTGTTGGAATTACTTATCATTCAATTGTAGTGGTCAACATTTCCTTGGTAGTGGACAGTTTATGCTCCCCTGCCTCCTCAAGAGTTCTTATGTTGGATGAACATCAGGTATGTACAGTACTCCACGTATACTAAAACCTTATTGGAGAAAAATGTTTAAAAATGACATTGTAGAAATCCCAAATTGTCTACTACGAAATTTGGTATGTTTGGAGAATGATCCATACACCAACTAATCAGGGACGAAAATAAGGGGGACATGAGGGGGCAACCACCATCCCCACCCTCCCCAAGCCTCCACCGGAGTTGGAAAATTTTAGTAGATGGATCAAAAGTTGGGAAAATTCAGCAAGTCAAAAGTTGTTTTTTTTTTAGGAAATCTTGGGAATTTAACGATTTTTGCCCCTCCAGAAAAAACTCTTCGCTACGTCTCTGACACTAATTATTTACAAAATATAATTTTCCCTTAAACTTCCTTAAAACGGATACAAAATATTTTTCCACATTTGTTACCAAAACATACCTCCTTTCAGCGCTGTTTGTTTGTATTGGTGTGTGTATATGTGAGGGACACTAGCGACTCTTGTGAGTGCAGGACAGGCCAATATCACATTAGGTATTTGAATTTATTATAGTACCTATATATAAATGCTTAGTTTTAGAAAAATCTTATTTTTCAACGGGTGAGCGGAAAGTGCATTATTAATGAAGCGTTTAATTACGTTAGATGACCTGTTACTGACTGACCGAATTCAACAGGATTGATAGTGAGCAGAGAGATAGGTACATATGGCGGATAAGAACAGCCTTTCGGTAATCATTCGACCGACTCCGACTATAGCTTTACTGGGTTATTTTCTACGTACTTATCCTGAATTGTCTTATAATTATGCGATGGATACTTGATATTTCTTATCATCTATTTATCACGAAAAATCACAATTTCAATACATCCTCCTCGATCGCTGATAAAAATAGCGTATGCATCTCGTACGATAACTGACTGGTTGCGACTTAAACACTCGCTGTTTTGCTCGTGCTGCAACTTTCATAATCGTCGATAATCCCTCATTTACTAAAAACCTTGTAGCATAATATAGGTACTAGATATTTTCCATGTCTGGATAGTGGATAGATACGTACAGATACAATTACACAACGTGTACATGAACTAACCTGATAGACAGAAGTTATTCCTAAACTAAAATAAACAGGAACAAAAAAGTACGCGACCACCGGGAAAGCTAGACACATTCCATACATAGTCTCCCACATTTCACTGCCTCGGTAGAATAACTCCGAAGGGTAACCTGCAACACAGAACTGCGTAATTAGAATAAACATTGAAGTAGGCACCTGTAAAAATGTCAACACTGAAATCCAGGACATTTTTAGTACACATTCACATGAGTAGTGCATGCACATACAAATGTCGATGCTCTGTTTCTTGGCAACTGTGTATAGTATACATTTCCATATTCCATGTAGACAAAATGATGAACAAGTGTTCAGTGGACATGAAATGCGCAGTTGACATTTTAGTCAACAAGTATCTAAATGTAGTCATTATTATAAACATTGTAGTAAGCAGCGAATTGACACACGTTCAGTAGATGTCGACAAACTTTCATATAGTCGACATTTTAGTTGACATTATACTCGACAAGTATCGACATTACTATCAACATTGTAGTACCACTGTAGACATACAAAAGTAGACTCAGTCGTACAGTCAACATTTGCATTAACATGTCTACTCAACAAATAGTTTAGGCTGAATAATTTCTGTATAAATGAGATATTGTCATAATAGGACGCTGTTCAGCAAGAAAACGTTACATCAAAAGCCAATGAATAATGCCGGTTTACGGACATAGCGTTTACTGACAAGATTTTTTCAACATGGATACACATTTTTGTATCGGGGACTCAGTTTTAAAAAAATCTACTTTTTACGCTCTTTCGAACAACACTAATAACTCATCATTTTGTCAACAAATGTCGCTAATCCGGTTTTTACTCAACAGCGTCCAATTACTATATGATTGGGTTTAAAACAATGTCTTTCATAGTATTTCAAAACAAAAATTCAATAAAAAAATAAAAAAATAAAAAAGATGATGTAAAATTAAATGTTAATGCTTCTGTTAACGTGTACATTGTCTCTCACACACACACACCCACACTCAAAACTTAGAACAAGTGACGATATCGACATTAAGCTCGATATTTTTAGTAATTTTTGTTGCACTAACCTAGAATTATCTCATTCTGAATTAATTACCAATAGTTATAACTTATAACGATAATAATAATCAAATCGACATGTCAACACGTTTGTTTTGCTGTCGAAGCTTGGATCGACAGTTCAGTAGATAATCGATACCAAATTTTGTACAGAAAACCTGTTGGACAGCCGATACGTGTATTATATTTCTTTTGGAAAAATTTGTAGATTGTCTATATTGAATAGCAATGCGAAAATTAATTAGCGTCAAGTCGAAATAGGTACATTAGAGGACTCGATAACTAGATCAAAGTCTGTGTGGAAATCAATTTTGACTTTTGTATCGGCATTTGAGTAGAAATATAATTGGGAATCAGTTGGGAGGAAATCCATTTTTGTCTTTCCCTCCCAATAAATTTCTGGTATTTTAAAAGTCTGATTTTATCATAATATGCAAGATCTTGTTGTATGGAACAAAGTACTTGTAGTACAAATAAACACCTCATTTATTCAAGTTGACGATGCAGTCGGTACAAAAACGTCAAAATGTCGAAACTAAAAAGCCCAGATATCCGGATCTATTGATCAGATTCTCGTTTCATCTTGTGAAGACCACATCTTTCCAGTTAAATTGAGTTGGTAGTAATGCATTCAAACCCATGTCAGCCGTGAAGTCATGATCAATAAGATATTGATACCTCGATATTATTCAAAGAATTCATCTTCCCGTTTCTCGTCCCCATAGTCATACGTGGGAGTGAAGGGAATAAGGTCCCATAGACTAGTTTTTAAGATACGGCGATCTTTGTGAATCAGGGTCAAAACTCTAACGATTTCGGTGTAGAATAAGCTCTCCTCTTTCGAATGGCGTTACCCGTTTTTCCCTGCCTGCCTTTTTTCATCCATTACAGACGAAAACATGAACCCACCTCCTTCTTGTTTTGCCCCCACACAACTCAGTTTTGTTACTACTGGAAATTCAACGCTTTCATTTCGTCTTAGTTTTCTGAAAGGTCCCACATTGTCGACAAAATACTTTATAAAATATTACTATTTTCTTATTATTTTTTAGTTTCATCTTCAACGAGGCTATTCGTTCCCAAATTCATTTAAATTCATCAATTATTTATTTTGCATGTTTCTTATGTACATAGAAACCCACCCCCTATTTCCCCAAGTTGCTCCAAAATGATAAAAAATGTTACCATTCCTCCTTTGAATTCTTTTAACCTCAACCAGACCCATGATTCCAAAGTTGACCTTACTTAAGGCATATTTTAGCTCCACTAGCCTATCCTCGTTGACCAGGCCTTAGCAATTGAAATACACCAGATTCAAATTATTTGTTGTTTTACTGTTTGTATTATTTTTGTTTTTGAACTTTTTATTTTTATTTTGTAAGGGGCTTCCTCTGGCTATACTAGGGATTTGGGTTCGGAGTGTGAAGAAGATTGGTGGGCTCCATGCCCCTCAGTGCCCACAAGCTGTATTGGGGCATTTTCTACAATATTGTTCAAAATTCTAGTTTTAATCTTTTCTTTATTAAGCCGTTGGTCAGGCGGATACTTAGTATCAAATGGAAGGATAAGATAAGAAATGAGGAAGTACTTAACAGATTGGAGGTAAAATGGATATTTAGACTTGTCTGAAGAGGAGGAGAGATAAACTAACAGGGCATAATTTGAGGCACCCATGAAAAATATCACTGCTGCTAGAAGGAAGAGTGAAGGGAAAGAATTGAGCAGGTCGGCAAAGATTCCAGTATGTTCAACAGATAATCAAGGATGTAAAATGTAAGTGTTATTAGTTATTACGAAATGAAAGAACTAGCACAAGATAGGGAGAAATGGAGAGCTGTATCAAACCCGGCGTAAGACGGATAACCTTATCAGGGGCGGAAATAAAGGGTGGCTAGGGGGGATAAGTCCCCCTAAATGAAACACATAAAACTATACGAGTACCGCTATTATCATTTGTGATGTTGTGCTTTCTTTCTTTCTTTTTTTTTTTTCTTACAAAGGAAGTATTATGGAGAAAAAAAATATTTTTTATCGTTTTTTTGGAGGGGGGAAGGCTATGTTTCTCCAGACCGCGGGCTTCAGTGAGTTGGCTACGGTGAGTTGGTCTGAGTGAGTTCAATATTATCGCCCTCCAATTTCGAGGGATAAAGAGTGTAGAGGAGCCTAACCATGATCCCATTGATAACGAAAAAGACCAAGGTAGATGTGTGTGAGTGTTCAAAAAGTAAGTGAAGTACAAAAGTTCAAAGCTGTTTGAGAACCTTTTTTCCAAAGCATTAGTCACAAGAACATACCTACGTAAATCCACATTTTGCTCTTTACATTCCACGTAATAATGACCATAGATCTTTCTACAAATTCAAAAGAAAACCAGAACGTGTTTAGTATGATATAATGATGATGATAAGAAGGTTATCAGTCTTACGACCGGTTTGATGCAGCTCCTCATCTTTCCCTATCGTGTGCAAGTTCTTTCATTTCCACATAACTCTTACATGTGATGTCCTCGATTATCTGTTGAACATACTGGAATCTTTGCCGACCTACTCAATTTTTTTCCCCATCCTTCCTTCTAGTAGGAGTGATATATTCCTGGGTGCCTCAAGTTATGCCCTATTAGTTTATCATGATTCCTCATCTTCAAACAATACCAAATCAGCCCCGTAGTCAGAGTTTATTTGTAGATGGGGCTCTATGAACCTTTTGGGAACCCGAGGCCAACATTTTTTTACAAGTGAAGAGAAAAGTGTACATGGGTTTTATGTTTTATTTCAATGGGTGTCTCTCCTCGTTGTCTAAACAGGCTCGGGTAATTTAGCGAGAGTGTACTGGGGCCGTTACATACAAATCCGATTCCCAATCCAAGTGTCCCAAATTAGTTAACCAAGTTTTTGTTCTAAATTTTAAAATGTTTCTGTAATATTAATTCTCTTCATCCCTTCTTTCTTTCTCGTTCAACGTAATGCTGATTTTTTTTTAGGGAGGCTCAAGATACCTTCGGAAGGGGTTCAGTCCCAGCTTTCCCCCCATGGCTACGGAACTGTTCCAAATATCTATTTTACCAGCTACTCTGTTAAGTATTTCCTCATTTCTCACCTTATCCGTCCATTTGATATTAAGTATCCGCCTATAGCATCACATTTCAAAAGCTTCGATCCTTCTCTTCTCTGGTTTTTCTATGGTCCAAATTTCACATCCATACAACGCTACACCTCAAACATAAGTTTTCAAAAATAATTTTCTGATTTCCAGATTTGTTTTTGATTTGAATAAATTACTTTTTCAATAAAATTCTCATGTCGCTTGGGCTATTCTACTACTAATATCCCTTTTATACCTTCCACCTTTTGTTATTTTACTCATGATATAACAAAATTCGCTTACTTCCTCAATTTTTCCCAGAACAATTTTTATTTTAGGCTATCATGTTCACATTGATTACATACCATCACTTTAGTTTTATTTTTTAAAATATGTATAGGTAAAAATAAGCACAACAACGAGAGTTGTGAGGTCCCCCTGACACGCTCCCCGACACGAATTCAGTGATTAACATTTCCACGGAACTTTATTTTTCTTCCAGCCATAGGTATACTTGAGCGAAAACCGTAACTCCAGCCATGTGCGTATTTATCTTGATTTTTGCTGCGCCCTGCGCGACTACAGTTCTTCTTCTTTTCTCTTCTCATTTCCAGCTCAGTTCAGCTCACGGTTCTTCAGCTGTTCATGGTGACAATTCAGTTTAGTGGTTGATATCTCCATTTTCTTCCAGCCATGGGTGTACTTGAACGACAACCGTACCATGCCCCCGACACAAAGCCCCAGAGTCCGTATGATTTAGCTCTTCATGGTGACAGTTCAGTGGCTGACACTTCCATGGAAATTTATTTTTCTTCCAGCTATGTGCTCATTGATCTTGATCTTTGCTGCGCCCTGCGCAACTACAGTCTGCAGTCGTGTTGTTGATAGAAATTTCCATAGACATTTTTTTCAATAGAGTATGAAAGCATATAAAATGTTATACAATATGTCTGTGTCTCTGCAGGAAACATGCGCAGTTTGCAGCCGTGTTGTTAATAATAGAAATTTCCATAGAAATGTCAACCACTAAAGCACGGTTTTCGTTCAAGTATACTCAGTAGTATGATGTCATAGTAACAGGAGCGTGTCGGGGGAGCATACCCCGTCCCCACTACTGCCCCCTAGAAACATTTGCGGGAGCGTATTGAACAACTTCCCAACGTTTGATAATAACTTCCCAAAATTTCATGGCGATTGGATGAACAGTGTAGTAAAGTCTGTAGCCATGTTGTTAATAGAAATATCCATGGAAATATGAAGGACACACACACACACAGATACAGACACAGATATACATTAACAGAAATTTCCATGGAAATATGAAGGACATACACAGACAGAGAGACATACATTCATTTTTATATATGTATATAGAAGATTTTAGACGCCGGGGCTTCAGCCCCCCCCCCAATGTTTTCGGTCTATTTCCGCCCCTGAACCTTATCATTATCATCATTATCATTAACAACTTATCATCAAATACCGAATAGATAAGTGTATGTAAATATGGATGCTGTTAAGCAAAACAGAATCAAGCAACAAAATATATTATTTTTTTTTAATAACACGTGTTTCGAAGTTCAAAAGTCATAATATAGAAACTATATGACATAGCGTTCACTGATAAGCTCTTTCCAACGTGGGTACACATTTTAGTATTGGGGACCCAATTTTGAAAAATTATACTTTTTACGCTCTTTCCAACGATACTAATAACTCATTTTGTCAACAAATATCGCTTGAATGTTTTTTGCTTAACAGCGTCCATATGTATTACACGTGTCAAGACTGTGACGTGATAGCAAAAAAGGAGACTATTTCACTAAAAATCTTCAACTTTTTTAATCACCTTATGGTACAGTCATCGATAATCCCCGAACAATGGAAAATTTGATTTTTTACTTTTTTCTCTTTAAAAAAAAATAAAAATATATATATCATTACCTATCTTAAGTAGATACCTGCTAAATTCCTGGAATGATTGAAGCATTTCACGGTTAGTTTGTTATTATGGATTAAGAAGAATTCGAGCTTCTGGGAAATTATATATTGCATGCTTCTCTAACAGATTGCTAAAATAACTTCGTTATCTCATTATGTGTGACTAAATAAATAATGATTTCATTATTAACAAAATTAATCAATTTCCCCTAAAAATATCCGCCGCACCTTAATTAGAATAAAGATTTCAGGTTAGTCGGATGGCGTTTTCGGTACATTCTGAAATAATTATTAGAATTAGAGATTGATGAGTTTCTCTTTGCGTGCGTCACTGAAACGAATCATATTCAATAATAGGTACCCGAGGGCACCTACACTATGTGCACGGGTATACAGGTGTCTTGTCTTTTTTCTTATTTTTCGATTCTCAACAACTGCTTACGTATTCTCAATCTAATTCAATTTTCTTGCAAATTCGAAATCTTAAAAAATATTATTAAAAGCCACTGAATACCGGAGTCGATGTATGATGTCTACTTGAAATAGTCACAATCTCTGATTCAAATTGTCGTACATATACCCTGTACCATTACTAGCCATTACCAGGGGCGGAACTATAGGGGTGTGTGGGGGTTGAGCCCCCCCCCCAATAATTTGGCAGTCGGCAAATCTAGAAACTGTTCATTTGAATTTTTCATTTTTTAAGGAATGTCTATTCGTTTGTTTGTTTGTTTGTTGTTTTTTTTCAATTAAAAAATATTTCGATGAAAAAATCGGCAAATTTATAATTTTTTTAAAAATTCTGTCAGCGAATTTTCAGTTAAAAAAAAATATTTGTCGAAAAATTTTTCTTCTTCACCTCCCCAAACTGAAAGTCAAATTTCGTTTCAGACAATAGGGTATCCTGGACTCCTGTCACAGACTAGTCCGTCAAAAGCCGAAGGTTTCAAGCTGAGTATCGAAAGTTATCTGAAAGGTTGAAACAAAGCTGAAATATGGAAGACATTTCGAAAATCTGAAAGTCGGTTGTAAACATTGAATTTCGAATTTCAATGACTATTCTGTGTTTACTAGATCCTCTGTTTGACCTAGAGCCTAAGATTTGAGAAAGTTGGACATTTTATGAATTCTAAAAATTTGTAAGAAAAAAACTTATTTTTCAATGTCACAACCTGAGTCCGATAGCAAATATTCTATTGTTCAATTTACGGGCTTTGGTCCTGGTGAATATAGGAGAGAAATTTAGTCTGAAACAAAAGTCAAAACTCCATGTGTTTTTCCCATAAGAACGAACTAATCCGGTTAACCTAAAACTTTTTTTTTTTTAATATTCTATTGGAACCAACTTATGAGACGAATCAGAAGAAATTCAGAAAAAAATATCACCAAGAGTAAATAACGACCATCTTAATGTGTAAAAGAAGTTATGTATTCCTCTCAAGTATTTCTAACATCCTTCCAGCTTACCCTCCCAGATTAGGGTATGCTCATGTGCGCAAATGTAAGTGCTTGGGGGATGAAAAATTGAAAACGAATAATGTGGGATTTATTTTACGTATATTTTTGGGGGCGGTAAAGAAAATTAGCGCATAGCGGCCAGTCAGGTGAATCCGACCTTGTTAGAGAATAAAAACACTGACCGTTAATTTTTATACGAACTGTAAAATGATAATCCCCACATCCATTTTTATTCCCAAGCCCGATTGACGTGGGACAAACTGGGGTCCTCAAAAGGTAAGTAGATATGCTAAACTGAGGAATGCATTCACTCTCATTTTCATTTTTTTTTTTTCTTTTTCGCAAAGAATGAAGATGAGCTCATTCTGAATGGGAAATGAATGAAAGCTTTTTCTTTAATTCGGCATCTTTGTCGAGGTCTCTTTTCTTTTTTGGTAAAAAAAAAAAAATCCCTCCCATTAAGCAAGACTAGAGCTAAACTTGAAATTTTTTATGGAAATATCACTGAAATAGGAGTTTTTGGGTCGCTGATTTCGAAAATTTCAACAGAAGATTCTTCTTTAAACCCTGAATTGACTTTCAGTCCTTTATTCTTGGAAAATTGAGTAACGAATCAAAATACAAGCAGTTTTTCGCATTGCTGAATTTGAAAATTTCTATGAACTTTCTTATTAAACTGCGATTTGAGCCTCAAAATTCAAAATTGATTTTTTAGGAAATCGAATCAAGTATTAGAATTTTCTGGGTTGCTGAATTCGAAAATTTCTTCAGATTTCTCTTTTGGATTCCTGATTCAGGCTTCAAAAGCCAAAACTGGTCTCCAGAAGTGATTAAAATTGATATCGAAATGGGGAAGGGAAGAAGAGAGGTCGCCTAATTTGGAAATTCTATCAACGCGATAAATTTTCGATATTGACTCTCGGGTAGGCCCCAAACACCAAAATCAGAGTTGAAATTGAACGAACTTGATTTAATCTTTAAACATTTTCATAACCGTTAAATTACCAAAATTCAAATTGGAGGAAAAATTTCAAAATTATCCAAGTATGAGTTATTATAAGGGAGACATTCAAGTCTTTAAAAATCAAAAACTATGAAATTGAACCAAAATTAGGAATTACAATAGTCGCTGTTTCAATAGATTACTTGGGCTTTCAACGTCAATTCATTTTTGTCAATCTTTGGACTTCAAATGTCGGCTCGTAATGATGCAAGCTTTAATGAGTTTTTTTTTCAACACTACACGCAAAAATTGCCTTAACCTAAGAATGATGAAGTCCAATCAAAGGTCCAAGGGTCATTGCTAAATTTGTAAGAGCCCCCCCCCCTCCCCTCGAACAAGAAGATGGAAATAGAAAAACTTTCACTTCGATAGTTTAATCACTTTTTATAAAATCACTAGGGGGCTTCGCGTCCCAACCCCCGCCGTCAGCCGATTCGCTCGTGCCAGCCTTGCTCGGCGCTTCGTGCCTCGTCCCCCCATCACAGTCCTTAGTGTTTGGTCTAAAACATTTATTCCTGTGTTGAGGTTTGCTTTGCGCTTCTTTTGCTCCCCCTTTATCAGCGGTCCTCAATCATCTATCATGAATTCCCCTCTTCCATCCTTTCTTCATCACGAGCCTCCTCCTCCACCACGACCCCTCGTTCACCACGGTCACTGTCCGCCTTCACGGTCGCACTTCAACTGTCGCAGTCCTCTTCAGCCACATACTCATCCCCACAACGGCCATAATCTCCTACCAGAGGCTTCAGTGCCCACCCTATGGTCTTTTACCTTCGCAGTATCCCCCCCTGCGAACCCTTTCCTTCTGCACATCCGGATAGGCCCTGTCCCTTGGACTTCCTCCTCACCTCTATCATTGACCACCACAACCGACCTCCACCAACTAGGCCTTAATCTCTTTACATTGCCCTCTCCATCGCTCCATGACTTTCTCCGTCCACAGCTTCTCCCCCACATGGCACCCTCCGTTCATCCCTCCGATCATCACCCAGTCCTCCACCTAGTATCCCTCCCCCGATCACCCTCTTCCACCCCGAGTGCCCTCCATTAGGACCACGTCCCCCAACCACCCCACACTACTATGGCCTTCATTTCTGTTTACATACCACACCCCCACCCAGACCTCTTCTCCCATCACTACGCCCATCCCAATTGCGGCCATAATCCTTGCTACAGCCTTCCCCTTCCACTGCTCTTTCTCGGCGGCCTCTTCATCACAACTCCCACGAAGATCCCCTGGTCATCCACTCAGGAGCTCCTATCACCATGACCACCCTTCCCCTTCAGACCCCCACCACCAGCCCCTCTCGCACCATGGCTTTCATTTCCCTCCCCAGTCCCTCTTTCACACAGGACTTCCTCCTTCACCAGGACCTCTTACTCACCATTACACCCCACCCGGGGCCTTTTCTCCCTCTACCATCCCCGCCACCACCGTGGTTTTCCTCTCCTTCAGGAGCTCCCTCCTCTGCCATGAATACCTACCTCTTATAATCCCGGGCCCTTATCCACTAAAGTTTTACTGCCCCTCCAGGACCCTCACCCACCACTACCTCCTCCTTCCTCAATGGCCACCCTCTCCAACCAACCATTTTTTCCACCACGAGGACACCTCACTGACGACTACCCCCTGGGATTTATCTCCCTTCACAGCCCCTGTCGTCACCATGGTCCTCCAACCCCCTTGAAGATCCCTGGCCATCCACCCAGGAGCTCTCACAACCATGACCACCCCTCCCCCGAGAGCCATTCCCCTAAAGACCCCACCCCGCCACCAGCCCCTCCCGCACCACGGCATTTATCTCCCTGGTCCCCTCTCTCACCAAGGATGACTTTCTCCTCCATCAGTTAACCCTCTGCCCCACCCAGGGCCTTCATCTTCGTCCACAGCCCACGTCCCCACAGGGGCCCTCCTCCCCCTTCAGGAGCTTACTCCACAACCGTGAACCCCCTCCTGAGGGTAGGCTACCCCTAGAAAATTGAGCAATTAAGGGGCAGGGTAGGTAACCCGCAGCGATTTAAGATCTTGGAGATTATGGGTAATTATGTCATTATACGTCTTTTTATGTCGGTTATGTCTTAAAACTTGGAGATCTTCCATGTTAAGACAGATTATGTCCTTGAAAGTAGCTGATCTGCCCCTGCAATTTTTCGGATTCTTATGTAGGCAACCCGCAGTATGGGTAATTATGTCATTATATGTCTTATTATGTCTGTTATGTCAGGCCGGGATTTAGATATCAGGCGCCTTGGAGGTTTTTTTTTCAGGATGGGGGAGGAGGAGTTTTGGTTTTTTATATATAGAAAGATATGCTGCTTTTGAAAATTCGGCATTTGACGATTTAACCCTTTCTCAAGAGATTAGGATGTTTGTAATGATGAAAATGAATCAGCGATCTTCATAGCATTATCAAAAACAGTCTGTTAATTTGAAGTCAAGATCGTAAGAATTCTCCACTTCAATAGTCTACTCGATTTGTAAACACTAATTAGTGCTTGTCCATTTCGATTTATGGAGTCTTTTAAGCTCGAAGATTCAAAATTTAACGCATGTTCGAATTCAATTACCCTTAAGGTCAGTAATAATTAATGTCGATAGTCTATCCACTTTGGGATCCAATTCTGAGTTCTGGAGTCCAGGGACGTACCGAAGAGTTTTTCCGGGGGGGGGGGGGGTTGTAAAAATTGTGAAAGTCCTAACTGACTCAACTCAAAATTCAAAAGTATCAATGCAAAAGAAGAAAAACCTTTTGACTTGTTGGGTTTTCCCAACCTCTCAACTCAATTCTCAAATATCAAAGCAAAAAAGAAACAACTTTTAACTTGTTGGATTTTTTCAACTCGCCTGACTGAAATGTTAAATTTTTCCGTTGCCCACTGCTCCCTTACCGGTACGTCCCTGTTTTCAATAATTTGGGAGCTGGCAAATTTTGAAACTGTTTGTTTGAATTTTTCATTTTTCAAGAACGTTTGTTTGTTTATTTTTCTTTTCAATTAAAAAATATTTTAATTAAAAAATCGGCAAATTTTAAAAAAATTGGTCGGTAAATTTTTAGTTTAATAAATATTTGTCAGTAAATTTTCCTTCTCTACCGCCCCCCCCCCAAACTGAAAGTCAAGTTTCGTCTTTGACCATTACAGACGTTATCAAGAACAGGTTGAGACGCGACTTGAACCGGGTAATTTAGACTTTGGACACGCTTCAATTCATCCTTCATTATTTTTTGTTTTAGTTTACGAGACTTTTACAATTAATTTGAACCACATCGGCGTTACCAACGATGTAATGATTTTCTTAATCGAGCAAAAACTGAACAACACTTAATCATCAATTGTCGTTTGTGAACCTTCATCAGCTGAGTGTAGCCATACAGTTAATTGGAAGAGTATGTGTTTGGTATAGTTTTCATCCATTAATATTTCAGAAAATATTGCGTTAATGAAAATCGAAACATTATTTGCACGATGTTCATTAAGTAGTACCGAAGTGTGGACAAAATGTGGCCCTTCAGTTCAGGCGGTGAAAATTATAGCTATATACAAATGAGTTCGAGAGCTCCATATAAGAAATCAATACAGTTTCTACTTTCTGATAGTCGTCTTGTATGCGTTACAGATATTATGGTAAGATATCCACTTATCCACTGATTCAATTGCGATGATTTCTCTGATGTCTCTCTTATAAAATGAGATTTCTGTTTCGAATTAATTGCAATAGAGACGCTGAGCGTCAGGGTGACTTATCCAATCTTCTTATAAAACCGAGAAGAGTTGAAACACGCAGACCTAGTACTGAGTAGATTTCAATGGAGCGTTACGTAACTTTGCGACTAGTGAAAGATTAGCTAATAGAGGATGGTTTTACACGGAAATGTGAAAATTTTTTGTTAAAACGTGTAATCTCAACTTGGTTTACTTTCGTAGTTTGGTCCACTTCGGCACCCATCGTCTCAATTCAGGTGTCACAGCGTCACAAGCATGCCCCGTATCCATAAAACTGAATGTATAGTTCAATACAATAAGTGGTTAAGTACATTTTTTTTATTTTACAAGAAGACTGTGTTAACCATATTGACATGATTGTCGTTAACACAGTCTTTCAACGTAAGAAAATGGACTCAACCGTTTCATGCGCCCAACTTCTTCAAAAAACAGTTGCTTGAAAGCTTTAAGCATTGATTTCGAAAAATCCCGAACTTTGGCTTCCCCTCCCCCCTCATTGGGCTACCTCATTTCTTCATAGGGTGCCCATCTCCTTTCCTCCTTTCTCCGGACCCTGCCACTCCACGTCACGTCTTATATTTTTCCCGTGTTTTTTTCCCCCTCATTAATTATGTTTTCTTTCTCTTTCCTTATGTCATTATACGAATAAAATATTCCTAAAGTGTACGGGGAGCCCTATTTAATGGCATTTATGCTGTAGGCCCCACTCAATCTACATATAAATGAAAATAAAAAATAAAAATTTTTATTCTGAATGGACAGGTACATTTTCCATTTTGGTGTTGTGGGACGTATGGCGATGCACGCATGCCAAAGTGGCCCCTGAGACACCGCACCCCCGGCACCGGAAACTACCCTTTCGGGCATCGCATCAGTACCGAGGGGAAGTGGACAGGTACATTATCATGGTCCTTATTTCATACTTTTGATTTGTTAAAGCCCTATAACAATACGAGTGCGGAAACCTGCCATTTTGTATTCCGCTCGAATGTAAACAGGACCTTTTTCTAATTGTATTCGACACCTTTCTCGAATTTAAATTTAATATTTAAATCAGTAGTTTTAATTTAAAACCACTCATAATTCACTCTAAGATACGATTATAAGTTTTTGAATCATTTCAATCATTTTTCAGTACGATAACGAATATCAGCTGTTTTACGTGTTTATTGTCCATATCCGAGCATCAGAATACAAAATGGCACGTTTCCGCATTTGTACTAGTTATAGGGCTCTAGACTTGTTAATGAACCCCCCTTCAGATCGGTTTCAAATACTTAAAAAACATCTTCTCCCGAGGGAGCTTCACAGCTGGAGGTTTTAAGGGTCGCTGAAGAGGTTTCCCTCCTCTAAGCCATTTAGGCTTTAGGGGAGCTCATCTCCAGTTACTCTAATTTCCCTTAATTTCCGAGTTTCTTTTTACATCGGTAGTAGGGTTTTTCAGGTCGTTGGATTCATTTTAGGGGAATTCTCTCCCCTTCCCTCCACCGTTGAGGCTCCACAAGGGTCTAATTTTCAATTAAGCCAATTTCCTCGATTTCCAAGTTTTGTACATTGTTAGTTGGATTTTTGAGTGCTTGAATCCATTTCTGGGTTCATTTCTTCCCTTCCTACAAAACTTCGTGCTCCACAGGAAGTTAGTCTGCGATTACCCCAATTTTCACTTTGTTTACTCGTATATTGAAAACAGGTTTTGTGGGTTACTGAATTCATTTCTGAAGTCCTTTTCCTTTTCTCTCCAACCTTTCAACCTTTGGTTGCCTTACCTTTGGTCGGAAGAGGAGCTAGCACTGAACAATATCAATTGAAGGGCGACATTCCAAAACAGCCTCTGTCCAGTTTTATATTTAACCTGGTAGGGTAAATCGCCCTCTTTTGCCAAGTTAAGAAGATTCTTCAACTTTGAACGCCATTTAAAAATACAAGAATCAGTTTTCTTCCATGAAATTTGTCTTATCATCATTGTTTATATTCTGAAGGACTGGGAGACTTTGTTCACCTACTCATATAAATGATTCACTTGCCTAGAAACTGAAAATAGAAAAATTGTAACCTAACTTCATTACCATTTTTGGCCCCATGGATTATATTTCATTTGCAGGACAGAATTTTTACACGTTTAAGCTGAAATAAGCTTGGAAAGTAGTAGAGGAGTGCAAATAGAAGACATTAGACGTATTTCTTCGTGAAAAAATAGTACTTCCAAAATAATAAGTTGCATATTTTATATCATATTATTCATCAAAACAAATCTCACATTTCTGATGCGTTATTTCTTATTCGTAAATTGCTTGAAAAATTATTGGTATGTTTGTGTCTTCTTATTTTTTGTGCGACACTTTAGTGGTGAAATGACGAAGAATCTGCGAATTTCATGAGATATTTTCAGCTTTTCCAACTCGTTCATAACAAAGGGTGGCCAAAAATGGATTAGTAGAGGCAACTATTGTACCTGGGACCAGTTTTACCTAGGACCGATTTCTACTTTAGTGCCCCCAAGTGGTAATTAACAAAACTAACACTACCAGCCTATGAATACTAACATTTGGCAACGTTTAACCTGTTGCACATGTTTACTTATTCGTTTTTGTGAACACAGTTGACGATTTTCGATTTCGCGTTCGTAAAGTAAAATTTTCAGCACTCGGTGTTTTTCATCTTTTAGTTAGTAAAACTTCATCAAATATTCCAAAAACGTGCATCTGGTGCCAGTATGCAATAGAGAAGATAACAGGTAGGTTATTTCAGAAATTAGTTTATCAAGTTTTTTTTTTTTTTGCAAAAAACTTTTATTGTCAAATGAACGGGTCGTGTAGGACCGATTTGCTTGTTGTACCTAGGACCACAGGAAACTTCGTATAAAATGTGATTATTTTTTGTTTTAGGATGCGGCGAAGTAAAAATAATGTAAAACGAAATAAAATGGAACCTGTGGCTATGAAATCATTGGCGATATTCAATTCGTTGATAAACAATGTATTGTTCAAAAATTAAAAGAATTTTCGATTCGACGTGGAACTTTGCGCGTTATTCAGCAAATTTGCGATCCAAAGAACATTTGGGGGGGGGGCAAAAATACTGCAGCCCAGGGCGGCAAAGTATTTAAGACCGGTTCTGGCTATGAAGAGCAGATAATGGAGGACAAGGAGTACATCCTTCTCAAAAATGAGAAGATTAGTACAGGAGAGAAAAAAGTGGAGTAACGCAACCTACTAGTCGAGAGACTAAAGACTATAACAACAACAAATAAAATGATACGTGTGCTTCCCATTCGCTCCTAAACATTCAAATTTCATCATCAGTTTGTGACCATTTTATAGCACCTGTTGTAAGAGATTCAAGTCAAGTCATTTTTCTATTGAACGAGAGAGAACTCGCCATGAAGACCCACGCACCACGCTACAGATCTGAAAATGCATGGATAGTATTGTCTCAATACATGGAATCCAATAACGGGACTTCTAAGACTATTAGTGCGGCCAATCATAGAAACTTCGGAGGTACAGCATTTGGAGACGGCATCTTCATAAGAATTACCTTAACACGTTAAGTGCTATGTCACCCGCTGGTGAGTAACACTCCAAGTTTATAAAATGATATATTTGTGATATCTCGCGAAAAAAGCGTGATAAGAAGAAATTGATGATAATAAGTTATTTTTTACCGATAGATAGTGCGTTTCCGCGTTATAACATCGTCACCCACTGGTGGGTTATAGCCGACCTTTTCATTCTATGCATACAATAATGCCTCAGCTTTCGAATGAAAGTAAGGTTGTTTTTCAATAACTGGAATGTACGTATTATCCGACGTGTTCGGGCATTGGAAATATTCTTTGTCCTTTGTTTGCTGTTCTCAGATTTTCTCTAATTTAAAAAAAAAAAAACATTTTATCTCGTAATTTTGTGGAAGATTTCAAGAACTGTAATGTTCGTCACTTTTCATTTATGTACCTGTTATCTTCAAGGTAGTTGGAATATCTCTGTGAGACCCCGTGTTTTCATTTTCATCTTTCCCTGTTAATTTCTAGCCGATATCTACAGCATTTCTCTTTTCAACAATTTCAAATGATCGGATTCGCGGAATCCTCAGGGAGTAGAGCACCTATCTCCCGTTAAAAAAGGGTTGGCCGTGCGTCTGGGACTTCGTATAGCAAGTTTCAGCCATTCCCGTTTATTACAACCCCGGCTACATATCGTTTACAAAACTCTCAGTGTCACCCACTGACGCGGGTGACATGTTATTGTTTTTGAACGATACTCTAAAAAATAGCTCGGCACTTAATATTTTAATAGAAGCAATACAAGTTTGGGAAAAGTTTGACAATGTCAACCAAGTAGAAACAAAATATAATTTCGTTACTTTATTCCGCTTTCATGCACACTGCAAAGTGCTACACTGGTTAAACGTTTCAGGGGGTTTGCAGTCTCCTTGCTCACTGCACTTTGCATTAAAATAGGACAGACAAAGAAGATCTTTGTATAAAACTACCAATAAATTTCTTCAGCTATCAGGATTCTTACATGAATAGGTACTATAAGAATAAGTTATAAGGCATGTTTGATTATACTCGATAATTTTTCTACACATAGGAAGTTGTACCTTGTTTTATGTAAACAATATCTACCAACAGCTCTTATGTTGGATCTATGTATCTTTTAGGTTAAAACAATCAACTGAAATTTTCCGAGCTTTAAGTTTGATACTAATACGAAACGATATAGTGGACGTAACTAAATGTACAGGCACGGGTGTACATGTTATTGTAGATACCATTGTTTATGTTTTCGTTCGACTGACTCATTTGGTTGTACCTAATCAGTGTTGGAAAATGTTATTGTATTTTGTTTTAATTTGAATCATTTATTTTCATTTACCTACTCGTTTTACTTTTGTACCGGGATATTTTTTTTTAAATTTATCGACTTTCCGGTGTTTGTTCTGTTAGGTTCTGAACGCAGGATTCGCCTACGTAATATACCTAGTAATACCTATGCAATCAATACAGGGGGGTTCACAAACTGTCCCCCTCCCAGTATTTCTTATTGCGAAATAGGATGAAGATGGGACAAACTGTCATATTCCTGAGGTTTTCAGTTTATTCCAGGATGAAAACATGTTCTCTTCCCCCAAAGGGAAGCTGGAACGAGCCACCGACTTTGGAATTTTAAATGGAAACGAAAAATATCGAAATGAGAGTATTCTAAGTCACTAAACTCAAAAATGCAAACGAAATTTCCATCTGACTCCAATTCGGACCCAAAATTCGACTTCGACTTACTCTCCTTCTAAAGGGCTAGTTTGTATTTGTCGAGAAAATTTAACACGGTATGAAAATAGGAGTTTCTCGGGTCGCCGCGAATCAAAATCCAAATTTGAGTCCATCAAATGAACCAGTTTGATTTTGCTGAAAAAACTGAACGAGATATCAGAACAGGGTTTTTTGGGGGGAAGGGCATTGAAATCGAAAATTTTATCAAGTTTTTGATCCAATTCTCAATTAGATCCTAAAATTCAAATTCAAATCATTCGAATAGACCCTTTGATTTTGCTGAAAGAATTAATTAAGAAATCGGAGTATGGGTTTTGAAGAAGCCAATTTCGGAAGTTCAGTTAGATTTTTAATCCGACTCCAATTCAAGCCCCACTATTTAAATTTGACTTATTCAGAATCCGATTCCCATCCGGGCCCTGCGATTCAAGTTCGACTTTTTCAACTGGGCAAAATTATTCAACTTATGAAAAATTGAACAAAGTACTGATACATGATTTTTTGTGTTGCCAAGTTCGGACATTCAATCAGATTTCACACTGGCTCCGATTTGGGCTAAATTTATCTCCCTCCTTTATTTGGAGGGTCTAATTCAGCGTATCCGTAATATTCAGTCGGCTGGTGGTGGAGTGGGGGTGTCTGAGGACTGATTGAAGGACATTTCGTTGAACTTTTTGCCCCCTTCTTTTGTATTTGCTCACCTTACAGATCAAGGGCGCAACCAAAGAGGGGCTATGGGCTATAGCCCCTTCAAAAATTCGAAATGTCTTCAAAATCGATAATTCATATACATAGGTTGTCGAAGTAACTGAGACTAAAATTCGTACGACACACCAACGCTACCTATCGGCGTTTCAACGCAATAGGGGGATAATTTGGTTCATTAGCTATCGATTGAGACCACGCCGAGCCCATTTGATTGAAAACTTGCTGTTCCAGACCAATTTGAAAGAAACCATATGCGTTGACCCATACAGGTTTTTTAAAGAATTTTTTAAAGAAGGAAAAAAGCACACAATTACAAATTTTTTTATTAATCATCATCTTCATTAAGTACACGAATATCTTTTTCAAAATAAGCGCCATTTATGGCTGTACAGGCGTCCATTCGTTCTTGCCATTTATCGAACGTTTTCGCGTATTCCGCCGCCGGTAAGGAGGAGAAAAACATCTACACCGCGGTGATGACTTATAAGAAAATCACAATTCACCCCTACCCCCCCATACAGTTCTGACCTCGCCCCCTGCAACTTTTGGTTATTTCCTCAACTAAAGGCAGCCTTACGGGGTCGTCAATTCAACACGAATCAAGAAGTCGCATCATTGCGGCGCAGATGTTTTTCTCCTCCTTATTGGCGGCGGAATACGCGAAAACGTTCGATAAATGGCAAGAACGAATGGACGTCTGCATAGCCATGAATGGCGCTTATTTTGAAAAAGATATTCGTGTACTTAATGAAGATGATGATTAATAAAAAAATTTGTAATTGTGTGCTTTTTTCCTTCTTTAAAAAATTCTTTAAAAAACCTGTATGGGTCAACGCATATGGTTTTTTTCAAATTGGTCTCGAACAGCGAGTTTTCAATCAAATGAGCTTGGCATGGTCTCAATTGATAGCTAATGAACCAAATTATTCCCCTACTGCGTTGAAACGCCGATAGGTGGCGTTGGTGGCTGTACAAATTTTAGTCTGTTACTTAGCGACAGCCTATGTAAATAGGTAGATACTGAATCAGGTAGGTGCCAAATCGAGTTTGCACCCCTGTCCAAGTTTTTTTTTTTTTTTTTTTTTTCCTTCTAAATTCTAGCTCCTTCCAAAAAAAGTTCTGGTTGCGCCCCTGTTATAGATCTAAGCAGGGATTTTTTTGTGGGGGCACGTCCCAAAGAAAATTTCGAAAATATTGAAAATTTGCCATTAAAAACTGAAAAAAAATGAAAGAGTGGCAAGGGGTGGGGAGGGAGTACAAAAAATTATGGACTTACAGCTCTCGAGAATTAGCGTGCCCCCAAAAAAGATGTGACGAAAAAAGGCCTGGATCTCAGTAACATGTAGAAATATTGTTCCGTGTATTATATGTTCATGGTCCTCTTTGTAATTGGCTAATGCTGTTGAGGGGACCTAAACTGATAAATAAATAAATATTTGAACAAAATATTGGAATAAAGGTTTCCTAGGTCGCTTAGTTCCAAAATTATATTAGATATTCGATCAAACCTTGGACCCCCCCCCCCCCAACAGCACTATTCTGGAAACTATTTTTTTTTTTTTAAGAAAGTTCCCGTCGAATCTTTTATTACGTTAAGAAAAAAAATTTTGGGGTCACAGCATATATTTTCTTTTTAAAATTTTACCGCACGAAAAATTTTATTTAATATATTTTTTTTTTTTTCGTGGGGAATATCCTATGTTAAACTTCACCTACCTCGCACACTGACTTATTTATTATTATTATTATTATTATTATTATTTTTTTTTTTTCAAAAAATGTTGACGACCGGTTTTTACATTAAAATATACCACTTTTTCTAGTGGAAGCCTGAATTGGAAAAAGGTAAACAATAAAGTGTCACTCGTATTCCAAGACGTTTGTAACTGTTCCCCGATGAGAAGGGGCACAGACAATACAGAGCAAAAGATACTTACGAGAGAGGGTAAAATCAATTCTAAGGATCAAAATTCGTTGGATCAGTGCGATTTGGAGCTAAATCCAATTTTTCTTGAAAATGAGATTTTGGTATCATTGGAAAAGTAGTTTCCTGCTGCGTCGAATAAGACTGTATTTAATGCAGCTTTCAATAATTTTTTTTCAAATTTAAAAAAAGTAAAGATGTCATATCCAGGTCATCTCGATAAATTTGGGCGAAAAGGTGCTACATTCAATATGTAATTTGAAATTTGGTAGGAATATAAAGATGAAGGCTCGTACCAACCAAGACATACCACACAACATTTTGTTGATCAATTGTGCTTTTAGGCGTGGATCCAAACAATCATTATAGCAGTCCTCTCCCATAGATTCCCCCCCCCACAGATTTTCCCCCTTCCTCCACAGAATTTCCTTTTTTTTTTGGTTTTGCGGTGAATTTCCCCCAGTCCGCCCTGGATTCGCGCCTGTACTTTTATCAGTAAACTCTAGATGCTAAAATTTCTTTTCCCTCTGTAGCAAAATTACTTATTTTAGAGATAGCTCCAAATTGCGTTGACCCAATGAATTTATCTTCTTACAAAATGTGTTTAAATTAATTGTCAGAGGGAGTTGAGAGAGGGGATGAGAAGGAAGTGAACAGAAAAGGGTTAAGTATTTTCAGTAGGCAGCAGGACTCATTTCAAGGGTAAGAAATAATCTTCTTTACGAGTTTCTTATTTTTGGAGGAATCCATGGGGAGGGCCGAACATAGTTCATTTGCTGCTTTTAGCGGCTTAAATTCCTGTGACAGATCTCCTTTGAAATATTTTAGGGGACTTTTATACTTACGAAATATTATAAAGCATAAAATCATGCATTTTACATGGATTTTCCCATAAAAATTGTTAGGTCCCTGGGCCATCGTTCATTTTTTGTTTCGTCAAATTCTTTTCAGATGTATTATTTTTTCTCGATAGCAAACCAATTTGGAAGTGTGACCTTCAAAAGGTCGACATTTTTCTTCGTAAGTTTAATATACGTACACCTTAGCGGGTGTATTTTGTAGAAATTAGGATATATGGACACTATTATGAAGTGTTGCAGATTAATGAAAATCAACTAACAGAGTCTTCTTTTCTAATTTGCTTTCAACCCAAGATTACTTCAGAGACGTCGAGGAGGCTGTTAAGGCTGTCTTAGCCCTCTTTCCTTCAGGCCGAAAAACCGGCCTAGGTCGAAATCTGGCGAGTTGCTACGTGGGCTCGAACCAGGGACCTCCGGATTCCGAAACCAACGCGCTATCCACTCAGCCAACCAGACCCCTAAACTACTAACAGAGTATGCTAAACGATGACGTCTTCCTGTCTTTCAGGATCTATGGTCATTATTACGTGGAATGTAAGGAGCAAAATGTGGATTTTCATAGGTGTTTTCTTTTGGATAATGTTTTAGGAAAAGGCTCTGAACTTTGTACTTTACTTACTTTGGGCACTCAAACACATGAAGGGTAAAGAATCAAAACTCATATTTGCCGTTCTACTTCAAGTGTGCAAATAGGCAAAATACTGTACACGGGTGCAGGAATATCTTTGCTGCGCCTGTGAATGTGGAGCATGTTATAGAGGTACATATTGCACATTCACAGGCGCAGCAGAGATATTCCTGCACCTGTGTACAGTATTTTGCCTATTTGCGCCCTTAAAGTAAAATGGCAAATCTGAGTTTTGATGCTTTACCCTTCACATCTACCTTGGTCTTTTTCGTTATCAGTAGGATCACGATTAGGCTCCTCTACACTCTTTATCCCTCGAGATTGCAGGGTGATGGTATCGAACTCACTTACACCAATCCACTTTAGCCAACTCACTTAAGCCCACGGTTTAGATGACCCGCGAAGCGGGTCAGCTAGTATTAAATATAAAAGAGAGAAAAAAAGACGAGTACCTACATGAAAAGTCAACCTGTTATAATTTCTACTCCATCACGTCACTGGGGCGAGTAGTATAATAATCAAAAACGCAAAATTTTGCCCAGCTGACGTTCCACTATTCATAATCACACCGAAAATAATGAACCCCTTTTATTTTCTTTCTGTCTCTAGAGTCCTCAGGCTTCACATCCTCGGCTGGCATCACCGTAAAGAATTCTTCAGCTCGCAGGAAGGGGAGGGGAGTTCACATACGTAATCATATGCAAACTACAATTCGAATAATAAGAAATGACATCCAGATATTTAAAATTACGAACACGAAAGTTGAATTATTAAAAAAAAAATCGGGCAAAATTCCTAATAATCACCGGAAACAGACGCATACATAAATAAAATAAGCACGTACCTAGCTTCTTTTTTTTTCTCTATTTTTTTTCATCCACGCGTAATACATTTTGCATTTATAGATATAACTGACCAATATCACCGACTCACAGTCATCGTTGCAGTCGGATAAATATATTATTATGTTGATATTTTCACAAGAAACGAACAACCTTCCTTAACCTTGCAACGCTACAGCAGATGATCATGGAAAAAAATTAGATATTTTATTTCGATTAAGTCACACGAGAACTTTCTGGATTCATCCAATGAAAATCGGTCAAAGAATTGCTAATTGAATTGGCTTCGGCCAGAAAGAACCGTCATGGGTAGCAAAGATTAACACGTATATACGGATTTGGACTGCATCCTCGATCGGCCTCATCTCTTATGGGCTGGAACGATTATGACAGTTATTTGGTTGTATTAAATATACCTATGTATGAATTATCATTCGTATAACCTTGAAAATTTAGTCGCAGGAATGTGTTCGGTTTACTTGGAAAATTTTACAAGCAAAATTACTGAAAACCAAACTATACCTATACTTATAAACTGAGTATTCGAATAATGTCACAAGATTTTAGTAATCAAATCCTTATCCGAGCACTTTTTCCCCCACAATTTTCAATTTTTTCGAACTTCCTTGCCTATATACTGCAAATTTAGATACATCTAGGAGAAATACAGTTTCGATTAAAAAAAAAAAAAAGTTTTTAAATTGGCATTGCGGATTGTGTAATAGCCCAAACTTTGAGCTTCAGAAACAAAATCTCTCTGTGAACATAGAGTATTCCTATCGAATTACTTCTTAAAATCACACTACATCTTTCAGAACTTGAACTTCGTCAACTCACACGACCATAAGCCGAAGAAAGAATACAACCTGACGCAGCGGTTATGGTCAAGGTTTCTTTTTTCTAACGTAGACGAGATGAATTCGCGGAAAAAACCCTGAACTGTATCATCGACTTACAAAGTTTTCGTTGATTTCTTCTCCGAAGAGTAATTATGCTGCTTACAAATTCTGTTACACCGTTTCCTACACAATGAACTAACAATAGGCAGGTAGTTAACGGTCTAGCGAAAAACAAATGGAGTAACTCCGGTTTATTGATTCGTTATTTTAAATTCGACTCGTGGCTTTAATTTGTTTAAAACAATTTTAAAATATATTTTATTAATGATAATAATTCATGTGAACAGGCAGGTATCCGTAGTTTCAGGTCCCAACGGTTGTGTAAGAACCGCTCGGAGCAATTCAAATTCAGCACCGTATAGTATTTATGTGCTTTTTTCAGAATTTATGCAAATAAAATAAGATTATAAGAAACTACTAGGCTTCATGGTGAATAGCAACGCAAATAAGAGCGCTTGATGCTGTATTACCTAACACCCCCAGGCGTTGATGAAGATGGCTACTCTCATGCAGTAAAAATACATTACCTATGTAATTACCTTCCCACATATCAAATTTTTCGCCAAGATTCAAGAATCGAAAATGGTTTTTCCAAATAGAATCGATAATCAAACATGACTGAACAAAAAACGGCCTGCAGCTAAAACGGGCGAAGGTATCGAGATAAGCAAGGACGTACCGATAGGGGAGCAACGGAGGTAAACTCCCCCCCTCCCCTCTGTAGGAATTTTTCACTCAGCAGTTGGGAAAATCCAACAAGTTAAAAAGTTTTTTTTTTTTGCTTTGATTCTTGGGAACAGAGTTCAGAAAGAGAAAGTTGGGAAAACCCCCAACAAAATCGAAAGGTTTTTCTTCTTTTGCATTGATACTTGGAAATTTTGAGTTGAGTCGGTTGGAAAAACCCAACAGGTCCAAACGTTTTTTTTTCCTTTTTGCTTTGATACTTGGGAATTCTAAGTCGAGTCAGTTGAGACTTTCACAATTTTTACCCCCCCCCCCCCTTCTGGAAAAACTCTTTGGTACGTTCCTGAAAATAAGATTGACAACAAACAGGAGGAAAAAATGATCCATACAGATCTGTGAGTAGAATTAAGGGAAGCGTCATGTGTGATACTGATGTCATCACCAGAGCTAGACAAACATCATCTACCATATTTTGCGATATTACGATTCTGACTGCAAGTTTTTTAAACGTTGCACTACAATAGAAAGCTGCAGGATATCGGCCGTGCGTCAGAACCAACTCTTCTTCTACATGCACCTGTTCTGCAAGAGTAATAAATAAAAATATTCTCATACAAATATTGTAACAGGAATAATATCACATCCGAATAGAATTCGCGAAGGTGAACGACATTGAGATTGGGAACAAAAATTTGTTTATAAAATCTGACGATGATGGCTAAAATCGTGAGATGCGAAAATCATCTATGTTCCGACGTCTGGCAGATAGATCGCATTTTATTTTCAATTTCAAGGCGTATATGAGCTTGAGTATATGCCAAAATGGTTCGTTTATAACTACAAATAGTACCTCTGTATGTACATATGTGAACTTCAACATAATATAACAACGTACACGTACAAATAATTAAGTTCTTCGCAACATAATAAGTCTCCCGCTTTTTACGTGCGATTTTGTTCGCACAGATCACGCGACAATATTGCTTATCAGCTACCTACTTAATAATTGCGAGACATGTGTAGAACTCTACGCATGACTCATCTTTTACTGATAGTAACTACCTAGTTTACAATCATTTCACACCTGTGTAGTATCTGTATACCTATGTGAGAGAATGAAAATGACAAAATGGAATTCTTGAAATATGTCGATAGGTACATACAGTACCTACCTAGTATACCTAACTTACATAATGTAGTCAAAAACACCAACTTCTGAAAATGAAATGACAGCTTAAGCTTTTTATAACCATAAAAACACCAGAGCATTATACTTTTCGGCCCTCTAATTCAAAATCCACTGCAAAATGGAAGGGTTTAAACAGCGAAACCCGGAAAATTATTTGTGCAGAGCCAAACGTAGTTATGATTCTTAAAAATCGTTTTCTGTGATCCGAGAGTATAGATTAGGATCATTGCTGTGATCACGGGATCATCAATGATGTCACGATATCAATGTTGTCAATTAAAGCTAGGTACTAGAAACGGAGGGCATAGCCGACGTCCGCCATGTTTGTTTCTGGCCTTATCATACAAAAACTTTGTAACATACACTGTACACCAACTGTACACAATCACTCAGTGATAACGCCAGAAACATGAACATAGCGGATGTCGATCATACCCTCCGTTTCTAGGACCCTAATTAATAATAAGGCTTTTGATTCAACTCTAACTGAAATCCTGTAACTTCCAGGACTGTACAACAAATCGGGGAACGAACCTACATTGGGTAGGAATGAAAAGAAATAAATCATCGTAAAAACCAAAACAAAGTATAAACATCTGGAGGTATCAAAACAAGGAACCAAATAAAAACCATATCCTTACATTTCAGCTTCTTTTTAATATCCCGTTTTACCAGGGAAGAATTGAAAATGCCATAAAATACAAAATACACACGTAAGATGATAAATAAGGAATAAAATAAGAGCTGAACGAGCAAACAGGAAACGAACCCGAAATTCAATTTTGATTTTGGTAGGTACCTGAATGGGAACGAAATGAAAATAATTTCGTTACATTGCCCTGACTGTGTTAACTGAAACATTTTTGACCATCAAATTGTGACTGAATCATCTCACCGAATGTTCCAATATTGCAACCACAGCAACCATGTACCAAGAAAACATAATCGCTCTGATTAACCATAACCAATAACTGATAAATAAAAGGATTAAAGTTATAAATTTTCACTGATTTTCAGGGTCGCGTAGCATAGTCTGTCATATAACTGACGAAGTTTGACCAATGCTAGAAGCAGGGGTGATACGCTATTCGGAAAGGCTAAGATTTAGGCGAAAACTAATGACCTTGATTGAAAAGGCTAAGGGATAAAGTTAACAGTTGAAGCCAGTGACTGGCTAGCTATATATAAAAACAACGGATTTACAAAAGGCAGCTCAATGACAATTAAAAAGAGTTCAGTTCGCGGTAACTATTAGGTTAAACCAGGTAACTTTTGTCTATGATCATTAATCGGATAATCCCTTTAACAGTCATGAGAGGTTACAACCGGAAACTGATAACTAGTCAATATTTTCGTGACAAGCTCTACTGTCAGTCCAAATCTGGTAGCATGTCAATTTTTCTAAAAATGGAACTTCAACCCAGGTTTTTCCACCTGAGCCATCAGTAAATTTGCGGCACCTAAAACGTGGCTTATCTCCCCCACCCCCACCAAGTGGTCACGGACAAAATTGTGCTTACAAAACGAATGAAATTTTTTTTTGATTTTCATTGAAGAATACACAGAATTAAAATAATATCTAATCAAAAATACCAAAATTTGCCCGCTGGACGGTTTTAGAAGTATGGGGACGTATTTTCTTTTTGGAGTTCCCAGGTACCTACAATACAAAAAACGTATCAACCCGTATCAATAACAGCGTCCCGGGATCAATTCCAACTCCGATTCTGTTCAATTCAAATTCATCTGTTAGGTACAAAATATCAGCCGTGGGAATACTTGTTTGGATTTATCGATCTGTCAGGTACGCTCCAACCGAGCTGAGCAAATATTCAGTCAACCCAGCCTCTCGAAAATCAGATACTTATGAGAAAAAAAATTACGAAATTGCATCCAAGCAGATGTTCCAAGATTTTTCCCCCTCATCCTTACTTTCATCACCAGGGTCAAGGCCATGGTTCATAGTTCCTTTCTTTCAGTCGTTTATCATGATTACAGCTTTACAAAAGCAGTATGAGTACACAATACAACTACTTATATTTAATAAGCAGAAAATTATGTATTATTCCTTACCGAGAAAAACTCGAACTCCGAGAAATCCCCTTGCAATCGACAGCAGCATGGCCCATGTGGAAGTGGAACGACCGCTGGCAAATACATAGTCCGCTTTAGTCTTTTCTTTCGGCCCGGAAACATTGTTGTAAACATTGAAAGATAAAGTGGCGACTATCAGCAACCCGAATACTGCGTAATCGATAAACAAATTGCTCATCACTTGTCAAATAAGTTTTGGATAAAATTACCCTCCCGGATCTGGAAACATGAAACATGAAATTAGCATTAGTCATAAATACTTACTATCAATTAAGTTTATATACAAAGCCACTTCTGTAACATTTTCATTAATTTGCCTCATGTTATCTTTTATCTTTGAAACTATCAAGAGTCATGGGTGTCGTAAGGAAGAGGCAGAGACGTAGCGAAGAGTTTTTTTCTGGAGGGCCAAAAACTGTTAAATTCCCAATTTATTTTCGTCCCTGGGAAGGGGCAAGTGGAGGCATTTGCCCGTTGAGATTCTGAACTGAATACTTGATACCAGATATAATTATATAAAAACATAATAATTTTTCAACCCAGTTACTCCTGAACGGAGGCCTATTCTGGGGAAATATCCTGGCAGAGCCCCGGATCGAAGTAGCATAACCGCAGGGACAAATAATTGGTGTGGTAGAAAAAGAACTTATAGCCTTGGGCATAATATTGTACCTATCAGTTATTAATTACAACTCATGTTAGTACCTAATTGTCAAAGTTGAGTTCTTGTTGAAAAGCAATTCAAGATTCAAGCTGATATCAAAACCTTCCAGAAAATACCGAAAGAGAACTTCACTTATTTGTGAATGACCATCAACTTTAGTTAAGCTGATATAAAGAATAATTACCAATATATTAAATTCTCTCAGCAATTCAATCAATAAACTTACACAGACAGCTAGGTAAAATAATTATGCTCTCAGGTAGAGTAGTAAAAAATCTCACATTTTATGAGGAGGTACAACGTATTAAATGGTAAAATATAAACCCATAACTGACATTTATCGCGTAATAACAGATAGGTACGTGTGATTTATAGACAAGTAGCAAAATAGTATGTTGTTGCTTGTGGTTTCATGTTTCATCTTCATTTTAGATACATTGTGTTTGTAACATTTCTAAAGGAACTTACGTACTCTCTTAAATTTGGTTTTCTTTTATATATATATATGCTTTTCACTTACACCAGGTGCTTGTGTCTATTCTGAAACGTTCTAATAAAAAATATTGCTGGTTTTTACAAAAAATACTTCATTATTCGTTCAGAAGGCAGAAGCTTAACTGTTGAATACTTTTACCTTAACAAAGAGAATGGAATCTTGTTATGATTTTGACGTAGAATATTAGGAAGTCATCTGTGACTCACTGAATTTCCCATTAGCATGGACGTAGTGAAGAGTTTTTGGGGTGGGGACAAAACTGTTAAATTCCTAACTGACTCAACTCAGAATTCCTAAGTATCAATATTTTTTTGTTTTGGCTTTAAAAAAAAAAACTTGGAATCTTTTCTGACTTGTTGGATTTTTCCACCTTTTGATCCATCGACTGAAATTTCCCAACTCCGGCAGAGGCTTCGGGGGGGGGCAATTAGTCAGGGAAAAACCAGCAAACAAACTTCATCCAAGATTTCATGCTTCTTGGAGCTGATAATAGTTTTCCAATATGTCTAATCAGTATTATAAGAAAATTATGAACGACATCGAGGTCTATACGTGAACGTGAGTCAGGTTTCTTCTTTTCTAATAATTCGAGATTAGAGTTCTATGTGGGGATATTCTGCAAAATCATGTTGGTACTCAAAAGAGTTCTAGAATTTGTCAGTTAATTTGGACTGAATACGTTCTTTAAAAATATTGTGAGATGACCCTACAAAAAATATTAAATTATCATTGAGTTTTCAATAACCTGCATATCTGCCTATATAGCTGTGGTTTCATAACAAAAGGTGAATTAATATATTATGTAACAAATTTTGAAATTTACAGAGGTCAGCAGCCAGCATCAAAACTACAACATCTTTTTTTTTGTTAGAAATTTGAGATTTACCAACAATAAAAAAGATGGGAGATAACGATTTCGATAAATGTTTACAACATAAGAGGTAACAGGAGCTTCTTATAAGAGACGTCAGCTTGCAAAACTGGTTGCCGAACGGATCCGCGCCGCTAAAAGCCCTGATGACTGCTGCTCACCATGCTTAAAAATTGATTTTGAATGCGGCAATGGGTATGAGGTTCTCGTGGAAAATGGTTACAAGTGCAAAAGTAGTCGCATTGAACCAGAGAACAGCAATTATTCTGATAGCATTTCATAAGCACGAGCAACTTGAAAATTGCACTCACATGCAATCCCTAGAGATATCAAGTCGTAAATATTAGAAGTACTACACCACCGAGACAAGTATCTCATACACATTTATGGTACATGAGAGGTATCATATAATGTTATCTTGTTTAAATAAAAACAGCGTAATTATATGCATCATGCATCGAATAAGTAAATAACTATAGATTTTCCTCGGATTAGCAGAATAGATAAGAACTGCTATAATGCAATTATTCCAATAACATTACATATACATGAGCAACTTGAAAATTGCAAGCACTCTGTATGAGCATTGATGATGATGATGATGAGATTACTAGAGATATAAAGTGGTGAAATATTAGTTGGAACTACACCACTGAGACAAGTATCTCCTACACGTTTGTGGTACCTGAGAGGTATTATATAACCTTACCTCGTTTTAAATTGAAACAGGGTAGGTAGGGTAAGGTCTGCCCCAATGACACACTTCGGTTTTTTCACGTTGACATTAACGCTACCTTACTGAGTAATAGAAAATAGGAAGATTTTTCGTTCTATCCAGTTGTCGGTGAACTCAAGTGTTGGTTTGTTTATTTTATTTATGATAAGAAATTCTCGGGAGCCGGCATGAACATTTTGTAAGAAAATTAAAGTGTTTATTTTCAGTGGGAAATTTGGTCCGAAGTAAGTAAAACTAATATGAAATATGTATAATTATCAACTACTTGGTACAGTGGTATGAACGTTCATCTCACGCAAAATAATTTACAGATATTTGTCCGACTGCCGCAGTCACACACTTACAATGATTGCCCTGATGACACATATTCAGGAACTTCTTTTTGATTTGCAAATTTCATCTAGTAGGCCAAACCTTTATTTATTTTTCTTATGTTTTAGTTATGGTTCGAAAAAGAGGTGACCGTAAAAAAAGTGAGAGGGCAGGTTACTCAGGTGTGTCACTAGGGCAACTCTCAAACCAGATTCTGTGTCATTATGGCAACTTCTCAGTGCATGCAGTTTTAGTGTGCGTCAACGTGGCAACTCTATGTGTCATTGAGGCAATTGGGGTTGCCACATTGACACATAAAATAGAATTTTGCTTTCGAATACCACAGCTCTCCTAATTGTTGAATTTGCTCAACATTGACAGTATATGTATCTGAATAATGCTTCTACATATTTACCCTTTCCCCAGCAAAAAATATTAGTTAAGGCAACAGTTATGCAGGGTCCCATAAAAAGTGTGTCATTGAGGCAGACCTTAGCCTATATGGATCATGCATCGAATGAGTGAATGATAAGATATCCCTAGCAGAATAAGAATCGCAATTATTCTGATAGCGGTACATATGCACAGGCAACTTGAAAATTGCACGCACTTGCGGTTTCTAGATGATATATGAAGTGATAGGAATTAGTTGGAAGTGCACTACCGAGACAATATCGCCTACAAGTTTATGGTATATAAGAGGTACTATATAATCTTATCTAGTTTTAAATTGAAACTATACGTATCATGCATATTAGAATATGAGTGAATGACCGAATTTTCCTTGAATTAGCAGAATATCAAGCAAGTTTTATGATAAGCCGACATCTTTCCTTAAAGGTAATAAATTAGTAAGTGTATTGATGACGAGGATATTAGTGAACAGTGGCAGTATTTGCGCCGCAATTTTTTGTAATTATGTAGTATCTAGACACGTGGGTACTTAAACTTTTAGTAAACAAACAATTTACAGTACCAACCTAACTAACTTCTTTATTTAATCAGTTTCAATCAGGAAATGGCATAATGTAGACTGTACTTATATCGATTACCGATACCCATTAATATGACAGTAGAAAGTTCCAAGATATCCCTCAAGGTTTAATATGAAATCGTATTGATTGTCGACGACCTCTCCAAGTTTGGTAAATGCCAAAAGTTCGATTGTGTGACAGCTCAACTTTACTAAGATTTGGGATTCCTCTGATTAAACATAACATAGGCACACCAGTCGTTTGTCGGCATTCATAATTGCTAAAATATGAAAGTGAGTTCAATTTGCTCTATAGCATTTCTTATCTCGAAGAGAAAAACATACATTAACTGCCCTTGTCCTTGATAAAACTGATAAAACGATTAGCTTCTCATTTCCGTATGTTGGGTACCTTAATTCTCTAAGCATAATAAATATACCTACTGTAGGTACATTGGTCCAATACTACTCAAAACAAGAAAGTGTACTACATGCTACCTGCTTATCTTTACTATATTGGAGCCCTCCCACAAGTAAGAAACTGAATCACTCTATAATTCTGCAATATGATACTTGTCCCAGCAGTAACTCTTTAGTTAGGGGAAGGTGAGTGCGCTCCGTGACGTTGAACGGTGTAACAGAAAAGTAGCTTGCTGCTCAACTATTCCTTTGCTTTAGTAAAACGTAAGTAGCAAGGTTTCTCGAATGAATGAGAATAAATGACATTCTTTCCTAAATTTTACAATAAAATTAAAAAAAATAATAATTAAAAAGTTTAATATAAAGAATTTTTCCGATATTTCCAATATTTTTCTATTCATCTACTGAAATTTCATTCATTTCTTCTAATCATTTGTTTTATAAATCGGAAACAATGGGCATAACTTTCAATATTGTTATTTATATGTAGATCAGTGATGATGAATGAAAATTCACTACATAGTTTCTTTGCTACGAATGAACAAGTGAAAAAAAATACAATTTTGGGATATTATTTTCATAAGATGGTACAAACATACGTATTAAGTAATTTTCTTTAACTTTGGGCTAAATGCTATTGAAGGAAAGCGAACATAAGGTAAGAGGTACTTTTAAAGCATTTGAGAAAGTAAAAGAAATGAAAATGACATCGTCTACCATCACTCAAAAGGGTAAACAGATTTCTATACCCCCTCTCTAACCAAACATTACCTTTAAACACCCAAACTAATGAACCTTATGTGAGAGGGCTCATGCGTATTTGTGGCTATGCTTTCTGGAGTTCATGTCTGCCATAAGGCGTCATGGACAGGAAAATGAGGAAGTGAGGACTTTTTGTTTTTACTTATCATATTTTTAGGGATCTTATTCTACATTTTTGCCTTTTACGAACCCCAAATACTTTTATTCGCGCTGGCCTTGCTTGAATTTTAACGCCAGGTATATAAATAATAAACCCAGGAAGTTATTTCTCAAAGGCTACAGCTACGCTGTGGACTGCAGGAAGCGCTAATAGAAGCAAAATATTCTCAACATATTATTTCACAGCTAGGAAGTGCAACTTATTGAAAATCTTTGAACATAAGCTGCAAGCTTTTGAAATACCACCCATTTTAAAAGCATTAGCCAGAACCTCAAGCTACAAATCCGGAGAATTACTAAAAGCTGAATAAGTAATGACTTTTTTTTTTGCAAAGATCTTCAGATTTCAAAATCAGACGTGACGAGGAGATCACAAATTCATAAATCGATAAATCAAGATATCGTAGAAAATCATATTTATACAAAATGCATTCTGCCGTCTAAATTTAAAATGCCTAAAAAATACTACATAGGTAAACGAAAAGTCTTCAGCTTTTTAGTAGACGGATTAACATTTTCAGTAATGTCATCAAGCATTAGCTGTTAGCCATTATGGTAGAGTATCAAAAATTTTCATAAACGGAAAGATTTAGCATTAGTTCCACTTTTCAAGGTTGTAAGTTTTAGCTAAAAAATTCATAACTTTATTAAAAAGCTTATCATAACTAGGTGCGTGGTCTCAGTAGCTTCATCTGATGAGATTTGAGATACTAATCTTGTGATTGAGTCATACAAAGAGAAAAAAATAAATAAATAAATCCTGTCTACTGAACGCGTCTTTGGACATTTCGTCTTACTAATCAAAATTATTTCAATCCTTGCATGATTCGTTTCAACGAACCAATTATTTTAGGAACGAATACCCAAAACTGATGACTATTTTCGAAGTATGGGTCATAACGTCAATATGTAACATTTTTCTAGTCAATAAAAAAATTTCTCAGTTTTATAACCCGAATACTGAACACAAGATATTATTTTACTGGTATTTGAAATGTGGCGTTGTTTTCATCTTCCATTCGGGTGATGACGCCGAAGTATAGGTTGTAAAATTTTCATTAATGTTTTTCTTCAAATGTTGAACATAATATGTTCTTTCTTTCGATGGGTTTTCGACAGAGGCGAATTACTCTCAAATTCCGGTAACAGCGCCAAAGCACAAATGGTTAAGTTTTCATTTTTTTACCTTTTAGCACCAGCTGTACAACTGTCAACATAATGCTAAAAATTAGAAAGAATACTTGAGTAAAGGTGCCCCCGCAGTTATTTATAGTACAATAACGCGGTTCCAACTTAAATAATTTCAAATCTGATGTGTTGCGTAAAAAAGTCATCGTGGTGATCAGAAATATTGAGTGTATGAGTCCTGTACCCAACCCTGTCGAGAGGGAGGGGAATACCCGGGCGTGGACAGTCAAAGGGGCACGATATTTTTAGAAGGCCTGAATTTCAATCATAATGTACATCAAATCAGCAATCACTCCTTACACCATGAAAGAAACCTCTTATCCCGTAGCTTATAATTTTTTCCCATCTAACAAAAGAACAAATTGAACTGGAAGGAGGGGGGCCCATGGACGTAGCCAGCGAGGGGCAAAGGGGGCAATTTCCTCCCCTAGATTAAAAAAAAACAAGATTATTTTCGAATATTTAAAGCCAACTGAATAAAATTCGCAGAAAATAGGATGTGCCGACAGAGGCCTGACGCTAGATAACGAAAATGTGTGACTGGCGCCACACTGATAGCAAAGCAGCGACTTGCACCTGTACAAATTCTACCTTTTTGCTCCCCCTTGGAAAAAGTTCTAGCTACACCCATGGGGGGGGGGAGTGGAAATTTCCCAAGACATGACAATGTGCGGGAAACCACCTCAATAATAAGTGGCATCGGACTGGGAATAAAATCAAAGGTGGTAAGCTTAGCCATTAGCCTCAGTTTTAAGCCATTAACCGAACAGTTTTGGTCAAGATGAGCTAGCTGTTAGCTTAGCTATTGAAGAAGTATGTAAACACTAGCAAATCCATTCGTTTTTACTGTATCACTAATGAAAAGCTAAAATCCGGCTCTGTCGCGGTTGTTGTTTCGTCATTCTTGAATTCTGAACGTCTGATCTTCTGAATCTGATGCGTTTTCGCTCGTTTGGTTTTGTCGTTTTGTTTGTTGTACTTCGCGGCAAAGGAATTAGCCTTTGGCTTCTATCCATTAGCTGTCTGAATTTGCCCTTAAGCATTAGTCATTAGCTAGCCATTCACTTGCTTCAACTGTTGGCTTTACCCCTTAGTCTTATCCGTCAAGGTCATTAGTTTTTGGCTTAAGCTTTAGCCTATCGGAATAGCTTACCACCTCTGGAAAAAATCCTGCATTACTACAAGGGACCTTTTCACGCAACACATCACAAATCAAGTTAAGAGATACCTATTAATTTCATAAAGAATTTCCCAAAGTACCTCATCATCATTCGAAACCGAAATAATTTATCGCTAGCAAATATAGAATGTAAGATTAGCTGGTATTGATGATGAAATATAAGGAGTGCATTTCCAAAACGCAGCAAGTGCATATATTCAAATTGTATAGGAAGATAGGAAGCACAAGAAAATCCCTCAAACCTCAATTTTGATGTTTTCCCCTCCGATTTTTAACAACGCTATCCTCAACCTGGACGAATACGACTTGGAAATTTCATTTTCAAAACTGAAATACTCTCGTATAAGTACTAAATGAGGAAATCGCCGAAAAGCTAGACTTACGTACTACTTTTTGAAATTTGAATAGGTACCTACATATGGCGAATAGACTTACTACGTTTTGGAAATAAGCTTTTTCCTTTAAAAAATATTCTGATAACACACGATGGAAAATTATTTTTTTGCAATTCAACGAAGAGATTTTGGTAAGTTGAGCAGATTCCAAAAAGATACATTATATCTGCGTTTTAGAAATTAGCTTTTTCATCAGCCAGTAGGTATTGTGAAACACAAAAGAAAATAATTTTTTGCAATAAGTACGATAAAGAGTTATTGATGAGCCACAGATGCCATCACCAAATTTCGAGGAAAAATGAGCTTACTGCGTTTAGATGAGCAGTTTTCACACGTCTTGAGCGAACGGAAATCGAAATAAAAGGCGACATAAACTTACATGTGAATTTTGGTTTCATCAATACCGAAAATTTCAATGTGCTCTTTTCAGTTGCTTCACATTCAGTCGCCGAAATAACATTTACGACATCGATAAATATCTGAGACCACATTTGTAATACATATTTGTAATTAACGTCAGGCTTGTTATTTATCTTCTTTTGATAGCAACATTTTTTCAAAAATTTATTATTCGAGTGACGTAACAACCTGCGAGGGCTGTGAAAGAATCAACAACATGCGTGTGAATTCAGCCAAACGATATTTCGACAACACGTCAGATCTTGTCTAAGGAAGATCAGAAATGCAGATTTCGCGTCTTATCACCACAGATATGTCTGGATTGCGTCAATAAAACCTAGGCACTGAGGGTGAAGAGAAGCGAGCATGAAAATTAAAAAAGTTTCCACGGAAAATGAATACATTTCGAGGATGTCAACAATCGGCTAGTGTCTCGATCATGTAACGATCTTGAACTGGGTATAAGAAATAGGTAGCTCATACTGTTTTCTAGCAAATAAAAACTCACCAATATGTCTTAAAAATTGATAGTACTTCAACACGAGCACTGAAAACGTTCGCAACTTTAAAGCTTTATAGATCGTAACACGTAAATTTGAAGCAGAAACGTATTAAAAACACAGGCACCGAACACACATGACTGACTTGAAGAAGAATGAAAAACGTTGAGTTCTCCGGCGACTACCTTATCTAAATATATCGATAGTGATACCCTTCCACTTTCCGACTGGTCGGATAGCAGGGATCTTCGTCGATCACTATGATTCAACATATATACCGGGTTTTGGAAAATTTTAATAGCTCTTTAATCCTATACGTGGAAATTTTCAGTCGAAGTCGTGAGTTGAAATTTTGAATCATCGGGCAGTGATCTTTTCGAAATAAAAACATAATGGGGAAACAGAAAAAAAAATATATATATATATATAAGCGTCAGAAAGTGAACGTTTCTTGACATTGTTCCATGTTTTAGACAAAAGTCGTGATTGAAAATCTTTCGAGATTCGTTAAACGTTCAAATATAAAGAATTTTAATAATTCATCGATGTTATTGTGACATCCACAGAGGAAAGTTCGTACTTTCTTGGTACTTGAAATAAACAAAGTACCTATACAATACAGGTACCTACACGGACTCGTTTGAATTTATAATTAATTCATGTAAATGAGGAAACGACATATGAGATGAGTGAACTTTTAGAGTGTTGGTGGATGTTGAACCGGGAGTTATTTTCTGCGGTGCAGATTGGGTTGGAAAATATACGGGTAATCCTTACGAAAATAAACAATTCTTGTCCCCACGTTGTAATTCTACAATGCATCGTTGGAGTATTGTGATCAATAAGCCAAGATTGAGGGAATGAAGTACCTATTCTAACATCTGTAGCAATCAAAAGTGTCTGTACTTCTTTCGCAAAACATGGTTTGAAACGGTGAACCATAACCGACGAAGCTTAGCCCAGGAGCGATTATTTTGCTAGCTGAACACTTTCACCTAGGGATACCCTAAATGTTCATCAACGTAAATACCCGAACCTCAGTTTTGATACGGATTCATATTCCAGAATTATGGGAATTTCTAGTTTGTGCCATTGTATGGATTGGTTAAGATAACTTTGTGCCACAGTCTTCAAATGTCTTTCAGATAATGTGAAATTACAGGTACAGTGCCTCAAACTTGACCTCCCGAGTGGCAATGTCCATCACCATGCATTTTCCTCAATTACTTTTACAGAGGTCACGAGTTTCCTATTCAATGCAATCCATTAATCAAATCAATAATCATAATTTATTAATCCAGAAACTCATTTAAGTATACCCGAAACTAAATTTAAAAAAAAAAAAGTGCCCTTCAATGTAGACACACGTAGCCATTTTGGATTTAGATCTTGGAATTTCTAAACTCATGGAAATTGGTTTACATTAGAGACAGAGTATCCAGCAAACGTACGAGAAAAAATGGTAAATAAATCTGCCGTCAACGTGGACAGAAAATTTTTGAACGTGGTGGTCACACTTTCACATATGTCCTTGTTGGAAGACAACAATCTCAATCACAGAAAGTGTTTTTTGGCTCGTCTGTAACGTAATGAAGATGCCAATCCTGCAGAAGCCGTGTCTGATAATTCTGTCTCTACTGCAGAAATTTGCTCAAATTTAAGTGTGTTTGTCCCTTACTGGTATCAGGGAGGGTACATCTGTTTGATTAACAGAAACATAGGTATAGGGCAAAAGGTACCAGTGATTGACATATTAAGCATTTTTTCACTTCCCACTTTAAATTGCAAAGACCAGTATGAACTAAAGTGTAAATATGATGTACCAAATTATTCAGGAGACTTTACCATACAATTTGCGTCACTCAAATACTCTGTAATTCAATTTGAGGGGAAACAGAAAATTGTTGAGAAAAAAAAATTGCCAAATGTACCAGTGATTAACACTTTTGGAAAAGACTTGCCCAGTGATTGACACATGTTTTCACCTCTTTGTCAACTAAAATATTTATTCAATGTGGACAAAACATCAGTGAATTACCAGTAGAGCTTTGGAGAATGGAGATTCATTGAATTTAACATTACAGTTTGCTGAATAGAAGTTCTTGCGAAAACAATTTGTACATGGATAAATCATATTTTATGCTAATTCAGTAGAAATGTTGCGAAAGTAGGCATGTAACAAAGGTTTCTGTTGTTTTCCAAAATTATTAAATCGCAGGCATGATGAAAAAACAAGTGGACACGTCTAAATTTTTAGTTGCTTCTTACTAGACATGGTCAAAAATAGTCACTGTTAATCAGTGGACAACAGTATTCTTTGGCAACTAGATATCATCACCTTCAATAAGATGGCTTCTCTTCTTCGAAATCCTCTAATTCAAATACACAGATAAACGCAGAAAATCTTCACAAGTTCACTGATCTTTCACCCAGACAATACGCTAATTTACTTAATCTACTTAAATGACAATAAGTATAAATTTGAAAACTTACCGTCCTAACAAATTCGTTACCAAAATCAGTCATTTTTGTAAAATTCTTCGTTCACTTTCGAGTTTTGATAATCGGAACATTTTTACCTCCAAATATTTTCGGCCAACTGATAACAATAATTTTTTTATAGGCTTCAAACGTATAGTTCTGTCTATCTCTATCGTACACTCGTTTCTCTTCTGTCAGTGTTACCAGTCCTCATTTTCGTAACATTTCTAAAAAAGTTGATAACACTACTGAACAACTATTTTGCACAATGCATTTCGACAGGTGATTCTGAGGTACTTTTTAACGCTGAACATGATACTGCGACCCATTTTTCTCTATCACGTCACAATTCGGAGTTCTGAACGACTGAAATTCGTTTCCATTTTGTTATTGCATTGGAATAAGCGGTACCACTGACTGATATCATCAGTGATATCAGACCACAATAACAGAAAACAAACAGACGGAATACACACCACTACACACGACCGCAACACACAACAACACAAATCAGTATGACCACATTCAGTTCCTAAACCTCTTTTTGAACACATTTAGTTGAATTTTTTATGGTTTTTGATCAGAAAAACTAAACGTAATAGAGAAAAACGGTCGACGGCACTGTATTCAGCGTTGAAAAGTACTCAAGAATCACCTCCATAAATGCGTTGTGCAAACAAAAAATTTCATTTTGTTCAGTAGTGTAATTAGTAATTACTAATATTAGTAATTACACTCTGCACAGAAATTCAAAATTCTAACCTCTAATGACATGAGAATATAAATTTTATGACTCTACACTTATGTTGTATTTTTAACGAGGAATGTAATGCCGATGATAGTTGAGTATGCTAGTTCCATAGGTAGACTTCTCCGAATTTAGGGAAATTGAGTTAAGTATCGTTTCGGTTACTGTACAACACTGCCTACAACGTGACGTCATCGATTTTCAAAAAACAACAACAGAAGCGCTCCAGTATGCAAACGAAAATTGGTTTAGAATCATAGGTAGACTTATCCTATGGAGAAGTCTGGGTCTGACACGATTATTGCGTTTTGTTTACAAAACTGTGTTTTTGATAATGAATTATTGTCATCGTGTACTAATGTAAAACAATTAGTAGTCTTTTCTTTTCAATTATTGCTCAATTTTTTATAACTATATAGCAAAAACTGAATCATGTTGCGTTTTCATTTTTTGTGTATTGATAATAAAAATGTCTCATTTTGAAAGGTGATAACAACTGATAATAAATTTCCATGTTATTCCTCTTTTGCAGCCTTTTATAGCAATAATAAACAAAAATTGATAAGCAATTTCAAAACATCGCGTCAAACCCAGACTTCTCCATCTTTGAACGCCTTTTGAACACGAATCGGAGTACTTGAAAAAATGTTCGACCTATATCTTCAATGTGAGCACAAAAAGTGATCCATCGCACCTATATCCAACCATTAAGCCCGAACATTAGCTGAGAAACAGTTTTTTGCGTTTTCTGGAAAACTAGGTTTTTGGAGAAGTCTACCTATGGAACTAGCATACTCAGTTTTTTGATTATAGTTCATTTTTTTCTTATTTCTTATCTTAAATCGAATTTTAGTATCATAAAGATGATACCACTGATCAAACAAGAAACAACTGTAAACTGCCAGGAAGAAAGGGACCTGAGCGCAAAAATGTAAATTTTACAGGAGAGCGGATAAACAAAATTGATACCTAACGTTTTCACGTTATGGAGACACTCAACTTTGAAGATTTACAACAGTTTGAAATTTTTTAAAAGATTTTTTTCGACAACACCACGCGAAAGCGCGGCAAAAAATTAGTCAAAAACAGTTGTTATCACCGAACAGATTAATTTTGCGCACAGATCCCTTTCTTCCTGGCAGGTCACGCATGGTACTGGACGCCATTCAGCATAAAAGAGAACCAAACCCAACCAGCAAAATCTGTTTTTTGAGAACACGCGATTCGAAGTTCAAGACCCATGTAGAAACTATACATGACACAGCGTTTACTGATAAGCTTCTTTCAACGTGAGTACACATTTTTGAATCGGGGGCCCAATTTTGAAAAATTCTACTTTTTATACTCTTTCCAACGATACTAATAACTCATTTTGTTTATAAATGTTGGTTGGTTCGCTTACGCTGAATAGCGTCCAACCATCCTGAACGACAAAAATGAATAAAAAGTGAAAATTTTAACATTTTAATTTTGTATATTGAAAACAAGAGGTTCTCGAGAAAAATGCGGTTAATGCCATCGTATTCAGCATTCAAAATATAGTTAAAGTCATATATGTACTCGTATCCCATTGTTTTTTTTTATGCTATTGTGCAGTGTTATTATTCATTACATGTTATGTAGATTCAGCGTGTTGTCTTTGGACGAGGAAAAAGATCAACGGTTTCGTTGAAGTTCATTTTCTTTATGATGCTCTTAAATCAGAAGGATCGATAAATATTTTTATTCATGTATTCTAGAAGCCACGTTTAAATTATTAACCTATAAAGCTTGCAACAACACTGAAACACGAATTCGTAGATTTATTTGAATGTAGACGACACAAAGCTGATAAAGCTTACAGATGTGACTGTCTCCATGAAAAAGCTCCTTGGCTGGTAAAAATCACATTTCAAGATATAGGTACATTCTGAAAGGTGAAAGTGTCCTCTCTTTCGTGCAAAAATAATAAAAACAATATTTTTTAGTTTTTGATCATATTAGCTGCCAAGGGAAACGCTTTCTTTTTGTTCTCTTGAAAAATTTCGTTTTGTAAGCTAAGGAGCTTTTTCGTGGAGACAGTCACAGATGTGACCACAAAATTGAACCTACGACAGAAAATCAAACGTGGATACCACGCATTACTTTCAAATTTGACGTGGTTTTTCAATATCTATTTTCAAGTCAAAGTTGTAATGCCCTTCACTATTTATCACTGTAGGTAAACCCCACAACCCGTTCCCCTTGAGGCGAAGAAATGCTGCAGAACGACGCAGGTGAGGGGAGCCAGGGCGCAAAAAATATTCTGTGTAAAAAATGATAATATTGAATAACTACATACACTATCTACAATGTAACTCTCAAGACCCAAGGAAGGAATAAATGGATGCTGTTAAGCGTAAGAGAACCAACCAACATTTGTAAACAAAATGAGTTATTAGTATCGTTGGAAAGAGCGTAAAAAGTAGAATTTTTCAAAATTGGGCCCCCGATTCAAAAATGTGTTCTCACGTTGAAAAAAGCTTATCAGTAAACGCTATGTCATAAGGTTTCTACATGGCTCTTGAACTTCGAATCACGTGTTCTCAAAAAACAGATTTTGCTGTTGGTTTCCTTACGCTTAACAGCGTCCATATACAAGTAAAATGAGCCCTAGCATCTTCAGTCTTGTTTTTTATGGAAAACTGAAGAGAACTAAAGTGTTAGCCCTTATCATTTCCTTCCAGATGAGCCCAACTACAGCACTCTTTGCAACAATAGTAATAACTCTTTTTTGTCAACAAATGTCGCTGGAGTCCCTTTTGTTTACCAGCGTCCAAAATGCGCTCTTATTGGAAAAACCTAGTGTTGAGAAAAACTTCGGAGCGGGATACCTTCTACCTTGATCAGTGATTACGAAATAATTTCACTCGATTTTCAATGAATTTCAGAAGACATTTCGATGAATAGCAAAACATGTGTAAGTAACTAAGTACACTGCAATGCTGGCTCCTGAAAATGCGTAAAACTGGTCTTACTTGTGGAATGGGCAGGGACTCAAATATTTTACTTGATGACCTTGTATGCTTTTGACATGCATAGAAAATAGGATATTTGGTCCGATTTTATTAATCAAATTTTTCTTTTCACTTTCTGAGAGTTTTTGAAATTAAATACTGATAGGTGGTTGGAAACTTCTCTTTATCTACCTTCAAACAGATGAATGGATGTAAGTAGGTGTCTAATTCCAAATTCAGTTCGCACGTTTAGTTATCATGTTGACGTTCATGTTTTTTCAGTCACATTCCAAGACCACAGCGAATGTTAAAACATCACATATGTACCTATACGTTCGAGTTACAATCGTTCATCTCAGCACATAAACTGGTTCAATAAGAATTTGGGTGATGGAAAATGAATGTAAATAATAAAAAATAAAAATAAAACGTCAGTAGGTGGTAGGCGTCAGAAAGCTAATTTATTTCGTTTTCTACTAATGTTTAGAGATAGTGAGACCATTAGTGACTTTGAATTATGCTAAGTAGGAGCAGCTACGAACACAGAAAAAAAAATGAATCTGGGTAGGTAGACACTCATGAATGGATCATCAGAGGTCTCCGAGTGTCAATTTTGTGGAAATTTGAGGCTCTAAAAGAAACAGTTTGAATGTTTTGGCCCAAATCGACTAATTTGGTTATCCTTGCCATTACTCGATTATCACGATCCAAAGCTCCTTGAAAAATAGTCCATGCAAAAATCGACTTTTTTGTCAACATTTAAAATCTATAAGTTTTTTGACATAATATTGTGGTCGAATGTGATATAGAATTCGATCATAAAAGTCGAGTTACCACGATTTCAAAAATATACTCTCTCATTTGATGCTGAACTACTTATCACAAGTTTTAAAAACAAAGTAATTGCCAATTAAAATTATATGATTTCATTTTTCGATACATTTTACCACAAAATTTTTTGAAGTTCAAAAACGAAAACTGATGAACAGAAAAGAACAAACATACAGAAAGGAATAGTTTAAGCATTATCACAAAAGGAAATTGCGTACTTGGACTCCTCCAAATGTGCTCAAATTCTCCCCCCCCCCTCCCCGTCAAAAACTAATGGAAGGGGTGGAATTATGCAGGACAGATTCGTGAAGGAAACGAGGGGAAAATTGTAGCACCCTTTCCACCAATCTTGAAAGGCTATTTGCGCTTGTGAGTATCCCGAGTATCCTTCAAATAAATGTCAAAATGTCGACGTTCTCTAAATCCGTCACTTTTTCGACATAACACTATGATCGAATTTGATACAAAGAATTCGACTTACCCTGTCATATTGTGCATTAGATTTTGAAGTATCCATTAGCTACCGATTTAATTTTTGTTCTGACTTTATTTCTAAACACGACTTTATTCATACTTATCGACGGTCCACATAATTTTTCCAGAACCATATCTATTTTTTGTAGTGGAAGTTGAAAACAGTCACAAAAAATGAATTTATGTAGGACAATTTTCTGAGATGAATAAAATTAATGATAATACAACCCGGCAAAAATACCCAAGTGATAACATTAGTTTAACGTCATCGTCACAAGTAGTCACAAGTCACAAGTGCGCTTCGGCTTATCATGCTTCTTATGACGTCACAGAATGAGTTACTGTTAGCAAAAGTACCCGTCTTTTCGATAAAAAAATATACGGCCAACGGCTTAATTAAATAGTTAATTAATACCAGTCTTGGCCGTTGGCCTAATACAGCTTTCAGCTTTCGGCTTTTAGCTGTGGTAGCCTAGTAGCCCTAGTAGCCATAATATTATATTTTTTCTGGGTTACAAAGAGCTAACTTTCGGCTTTTGGCTTTTTGACGAGGAATTTAAACACTATTGGTTTACATACATCCCTAGCTTTTTGACGGAAAGCTTTCGGCTGAATACGCCTTTGAGCTTTTGGCTTTTGGTTGGCTGCTAGTAACTAGTAACATCATAATAGTCTTCGCGTTTTTTTTTTTTTTTTTTTTTTTTTTTAAGGAAGTCAATATTACGATATTACGTTTGTTGGCCAGAAGACGGGTATTTTTGTTTAAATAAAGTAGAGAATAGCAAAACAGTTGATGAATTAAAAAAAGATCATGATAAAAGTAGGTATACTGAAACAGAAATCAGGTAGAAGATGGGTAAATATTATTAGAAGAGAAACCTAGAGCAGAAAAAGAATTGTTGTTGAATAACCGAAACATTAAATTTTTGCGAAAGATATTTATGTTATTAAAGTAAAGATTTCAAGTGGCTGGAATCCTGGAACTGCTGAAGCGATGATTAAAAAAAAAAAAATTGGAATAGGGAAGATTTGAGGAGAAAAAATTTAAGATGTCTAGTATTAAGACAAAATTTTTCCTGAGATCGTTAGAAATTCTGAATGATTCTTAGAATTAAATAAAAATGATATAAAGAATGAAAATAATGCTGTTAATATTATAAAAAATGGTTTAAAACATAAGAGAATACATATCAATAATCAATAATGATTATGTGTGATGTACATGTATGTGTTTCACTTATCTATAGATGAAATATTAGATATGAGCGAGCATAGGTACTAGGTAAATAATAAAGAAATAATGAAATTAAGAATCAATTAACAAAACTATTATAAAAGAATTTTTAGATTGAAATATCCAAATTGCTGTATATATGAATATAAGTATGGCAATTCTCCTTTATTCTTTCTCATTATTTATGCTTGATTAAAAAAAAAAAAGATTTGCTAATTGCAACATTTAAGACGATTCAAAATATTTTTCTGTCACTTGATTTGTATTATTTTTATATGACGGACGCAGAGTCTATTTTCCCATAGAAACCGAAAATTGAAAAAGTTGAGTCAATTTTGAGAAAATTAGAAGGTTTTTAACTGACTTTCTGCGCTTAAGGCGACAGTTCAGTTGCACTCCTGGGTAATTATATAGCCTCATACTACACGGCAAATGGTCAGCAGCTGCTTCCTTATGCATACTATCCTTGATCGCTAGAGGTTCCACCACTAAAATGAACCATCAAAATATCAATAGGTATCCCTAACCAAATTTAGAAATAACCAAAGAGCTTCTCATTCAATCACCGGGTAGTCTCGTTCACCTTACTTTTTGTTTACTACTTTTTTGGGGTTCTTTGAATTTTGAGTAGATAAAAAATAAAACTGCAAGCAGATTGCAAAAGTTGCGGTAATTTATTCTCTTATTGTTGCTGTTACTGACGTTACAACCTCTGCAATTCTACAGATGAAAAATGGGATGAATGTAATTCTTGTCCAAAACTCTCCTATGTTGTATGATAAATATCTTAGATTTAAAAAAAATACATCTGATGGTATCTTCTCTTCACAGTAAGGGGAATTATAACAACATATCATTCATTTGTTGTGAAGTATTTTCATCTCATGATTGTCGTATAAAGAGTGAATTTTCATTTTACACGCAGAAATTGGCTCTTGGAGCCAAGTATTTACATAAATTGAATAACATTTTTTATGAATTGGGATTACATGACCTGAATGAAGACTTCGCACCTATTTCGTGAAAATGACCGCACATACGTTCGAGTTCATGTTAGCATTTTCAAGAGATGAACCTCCTTATCATTCAAATTTTTCTGTTTTCAATTAATTCATATAGGTACATTAAACTAGATATCTTGGAACCAGATCAAATTCTTATAAAACATAAGTCTGTTCGAAGTTCGAACGCTGCACAACGGCATGTAAACTTGTTCTTTCCACTAATCTGAGAGGGGGAAGGAAAAATTACTTTTTAGCCGGCATTATATGAATAATTAATTTTCGAGGACATGAGTAAGCTTGTCTAACAAAAAGTAGTTTGATCTTTCATCAACAAAAAATTAAAGATCCATTCCCTTGAAACTTTTCCAGTCCCTCGCTGCGTACGAACTGATTAACCGAGTGAATTCCAGAAAATTTCTCGATCTTCTGTTTAGTTACAGTCCTGCAACGGGAATAAACGAGACCAATCGTAACAGTATGGTGTATTGTAGAATTTCGATATAGAGTAACAGCATTAAAATTCTACACAAATATAACATAAAATCAATGCAGTATATTGTCTCGACTACAGAAACTAAATTATTTCACTTCCTTATAATATATTTTTACATTCAATTAATTTGAGCACTGCAAAGAAAAAAAGAAAAAAAAATCTACGAAGAAAAAGAGGAAAAGGACGAAAAAGAAAACACATTAACACACTACTTTTATTAACAATAAAACAGTTACAAAGCTTTTTTTTTTTTCAACGGAAAAAAAAGAGAAACTATCATAAAGAATGAAATTACACGCGTATGGAATGATTTCTGCTGACATTATAATACACGCTGGTAACCTGAAACACAAATGGAAAAACGACCATCTTGATACAATTGCCTCACCGCATTGCGACTACCTTCCGATCATACATCGAACCGAAAATGAAGACACTTACTAATTCATTTAGCTTGGGTGTGTCTAGAATCCCTAGGATAAAATTCAGCTAAAATCGAAGCGGGTATTCTCTTCAACATCTCCTTCGGGAAAATACGCAGTAGTTGCCAACCCACATCTAAAGATTCGAACACAGTTCGGTTTTCGTAATTACCTGTAATTAAACATTATTTCATAATTGGCTGAACGTTGTAATCGCTTTAACCTTAGGACGATCCTACTTCTAGATACAATGAACGTACGCCATCGCTAACAAAGTTACCTTGTGAAACAAAGTTCTTTTCGAATTTAGTTAAAAATTCAAGGTACAGCAAATCATCGGGGGTTAATGCTTCTTCTCCAACGACGGCTTTCATGGCTTGCACATCCTTGCCGATAGCGTAACAAGCGTACTAAAAGTGAAGATAAAATTATTGTAAGGGTGACCTGATAATATTTCACATTACGTGTTCAAAACATGGCACATACAAGCTGATTAGACACATCAGAATGATCTTTGCGAGTCATTCCTTCACCAATAGCAGATTTCATCAATCGACTCAGCGAAGGCAATACATTAATGGGCGGATAGATTTGACGATTATGAAGCTGACGATCAACGTAAATTTGACCTTCGGTAATATAACCAGTTAAATCCGGAATTGGATGCGTAATATCTGGAAGAAGCAGAGTCACATGCTATTATTTCTGTACCTTTTCTAACAAAAGAGTAATTCGGATCATACGTACCATCGTTAGGCATAGTAAGGATAGGTATTTGAGTAATTGAACCGTTTCGTCCTTCCACACGTCCAGCTCGTTCATAAATGGTAGCCAAATCAGTGTACATGTAACCCGGGAAACCACGACGGCCGGGTACCTCTTCTCGAGCAGCCGAAACCTACCGCACACAAAACTTGTAATATCCAGCTTCAATCATTATACGTCACATTCAACTATTTTAAATACCTCACGCAAAGCTTCGGCATAAGAGCTCATATCGGTCAAAATAACCAACACATGTTTCTCGCACTGATAAGCCAAGAATTCAGCAGCCGTCAAGGCTAGACGCGGGGTGATGATTCTCTCGATAGTTGGATCATTAGCCAAATTCAAAAACAGGCACACGTTCTCCATAGAACCATTTTCCTATAATAAATTGAGATACGATATAAGCTAATCTGTTCGTTCACGCAGGATCAAGACGAAAATTAATAAATTTACTTCGAAATCTTGCTTGAAGAATCGAGCCGTTTCCATATTGACGCCCATAGCTGCGAATACAATACAAAAGTTGTCTTCCGAATCGTCCAAAACTGATTTTCCTGGTAGTTTTACAAGACCTGCTTGTCGACAAATTTGAGCAGCAATCTGAAATTGAAATTTGATGTATACAAGACGTGTAATTTCAAGCCAACATGATAAAAGCAAGAAATTAATAATTACCTCATTGTGTGGCAATCCAGCGGCTGAAAAAATTGGGATTTTCTGACCGCGGGCAATTGAATTCATTATATCGATTGCAGATACACCAGTTTGGATCATTTCTTGGGGGTAAGTACGCGAGTATGGGTTAATTGGCTGTCCTGTGATAATGAATCAACATAGTTAAAATGCAAATTGTGTAGTACTTTCAAATCAACCCGAGACAGGATACTGACCATCAATGTCGAGATAATCCTCGGCCAAAATCGGAGGACCTTTGTCAATCGGTTTACCACTGCCGTTGAAAACACGACCCAACATATCTTCTGATACAGGCGTTCGTAGAATATCTCCAGTGAATTCACAAAGTGTATGTTTAGCGTCAATTCCAGACGTGCCCTCGAATACCTAACGTAAATGAAACCATTGGACACATCACGCATGTAATCTTACAAAATTTAAATGTTGATGTGAAGTGATAAATCATGACTGTAATGTACCTGTACAACGGCTTTAGAGCCACTGACTTCCAAAACTTGTCCCGAGCGCAGACTACCATCATGCAATTTCAGCTGCACGATTTCAGCATACATCGGAAATTTCACATCGTCCAAGATAACTAAAGGTCCATTTACACCAGAAACGGTTTTATAGGCTGTAAATACGAATAAAGAACAAGATAATAACCAAACGACCATCGACCAAGTCATAAGAATATGACATGAGTTCACTGCGGAGGATAACTAGTTCAACGAGATATTTGAACAGGCAATATTAAATAGCAATATACGTGTGCTTGTCTCTCATTCAAGCAATAATCATAGTTAAAATTCGAGTCTACAGAGCAGTGAAGCCAAGTTTCAGGTTACGCCCATGACAGTAGAGGATTATAATTTCAATGTACTCTAGTTATACATACTTAATCGTGGCTGCGAAATAAAATCTCTGGAGACCACAAGAGCGTGCTCCTTAGCAGCTTGTCTGGTACCAATTCCACCGTCGTACGGCATTTTGAAAAAGTTATACGATCGAAAACACTTCAATTCATGAATTACAAAAGTGAACTACGCCCATCGATTTTTGGATAACATTTACTATCAATTTTAAGCTGAATCGAGATGGAGCCAGGAACAAGTTGTTTTTTTGTGATACCGTGATTAAGCAATGCCAAACAGTTTTTACTTTACATTAAATAAGATTGATAAGACTCCGTAGCGTTTTAATCTTTGAATTATGTCTTTGTGTGTTGATTATTTAAGGTCTTTTTTCATTATACATTGTTGTAAAAACGTCAGTAACCTAGCACCTAGCGCACTGTCCTCTCCTTCGACCATTGGTCGAAGGTCCTCTCCAAAGTCATATAGATACACCAAGTCGTTCGACTCTCCATTTAACCAATGTTAAACTTCGTATGTTACGATAATTTATCCCGATAGCAGCGCTGGCAGCGTTCGACTGCCGTGAAATCAATGTAAACGTTGGGAGCCCTAACAAGGTTTTGCGTTTATCTCAATAACGGTCGAGTTTTATGAAAAAGTGAAAAGAACAAAATTTATTCTACCTGTTATTTTCTATCAGGTAAGATCAGTTTCAAAATTTTACCCATAAAAATTTCGAATTTACTCGCATTCGATGGTAAATTCCAAGGTGAACAAATTTAGCTCTTTCCAATTTTTCATCAAAATTGATAGTTTTTGAGCTAATCCGCAAAAACGTAAAACTGTCCATATAAGCGCAATGCAAACAAAGGAGTTCAGCGATAGCAGCGCGCTGGCATGACGGCAGAACGCGGAAACGCGCTAGTCGTCTAACTTGGTGTCAGAGCATTGCAGCCGTATTATACGGCTTTGGCTTTCGGCTTAAACTTGCAACCTTCAAAAATACAGCTTCAGCTTTCGGCTTTCGGCTTTCGTGGGAATAAAGCTAGCTTTCGGCTTTTTTATGGCTGGCTTTCAGCTTTTTCAATTTTTTTCATTTTCTGCTCTGGAGCCATTATTTTGGCCCACAACTGGTTTAATTTGTTCCTGAGATGATGTTCTTAACCCAAACCAGTCTATTTCCCTCTCTAGAGTCTTCATTCCAGTCTGGAAGTTGAGTTTTCGTAATTTAGCAAACAAGCAGAGATGGGCGTTGCTCTTGAAGAGCAAGTTGTTCACTTGCTCTTGTTCACTACTTGGTGAACTTAGTTCTGAACTAGTTCATCTCCCCAAAAAAAGAACAAGAACTAGTTCACGATTTTCGGACCTGATCAACTTGTTCATTCTTTGTTCACTTATTTTTTTGTAATTTTTTTTTTTTTTTTTGGCTTTTTCTTGTATATTCCCACTTTCCAGACTTTAGTTTCAACTTTCATAATGGTTTCAGAGTTACAATTATGAATTATAACATTATTGAATTTTTATTTGATTAAATTTTAATCAACAATCTCATAGGAATTCAATAATTGTTTGGGTAATAGCCTAGTTTTCAGTTGTAGGCTATTACACAGAAAAAATTTTTACTCGCAGTTTTTTTGTACAAAACCCCTATTTTTAAATGAGCAAGATCAAGAGCAAAGGTTCTTTTTAATGAACAAACGATGAACTAGATCAGTGGGAACTTGGGAGACCAAGTGAACAAGAGCAAGAACTAGTTCACTAAAAATAGAAAAGAACAAGAGCAAGAGCAAATTCATTAAATAGTGAACAACGCCCATCTCTGCAAACAAGCATCAGAATGAAACTCAGAACTTAGAAACAGCGCATCAGGCGTTAGCCAGTCAGCTTCCCAGTGTAAGAAACTGCAAATTCTATCATTTTCATTTAACTTTTCTGTATTCTTGACGAATTTTTTTTTCTGTAAGCCGAAAGCTAGCCAAAAAATACGGCTTTTTACGGCTTTACAAAAAATGCAGCTGCCCATGTATCGGCTTAAGCTTTCGACTTTTTCATGAAAAATACGGCTGGCTTTCGGCTTTAGCTTTCCGCTTTCGGCTGGCTGCAATGCTCTGCTTGGTGTATCTATATGACTTTGGTCCTCTCCAACGCACTACGCTCCTACGCCATGGTCGTGATCTGCAATCTGTCCACAGTTCTACACTCTAAGGAAAATCGAAAATAAACAAAATACACCCGGTGATATTTTCAGAAAAATAAGGCCGAGACGCCGAGAGACTTGTAAGCTCTGAACTGAAAAGGTTAACAAGTGCCTGTAATTATCTATTCGATTGTTACTATAATCATGGTGGAAGTACCGGACCTCGATGATCCAACTGATAAAAATGCCGTTAAGAACAGAGAACTATTGTACCGATTGATGATAAGGTAACTTACGTTTTCAATTTACCTGAATTTTTATCGAATACATTCTTATTTTTTTAAATCTTAACGTAAATCTTTCTTGTCTAGCCAACTGCACTACGATGGTCACAGTACATTGGCAGCTAGTCTATCAAATTTGGTTCAAGCTGATCCTCCATGTCCACCCTCTGATCGACTTTACCATTTGACTCTGATCGGACTGAAACACGAACCCGATAGGCAGAAAAGGAATGAACAAAATCCGGTCATGGGATTGAACCCCATTCAAGAGATTCTCATTGGTCCGGGCTTAGGTAATTCGGACTGAATATCATCCATATGTACTCGTACACGCGTTGTGATTAGATTGAAATGACATGTGTTTCGCCGACAGATCTGGAATTCGAAACCGATGTGGTGTCTACTGCTCCTGAACCAGCTATGTATGAGACTGCATATGTAACATCCCATAAAGGTCCTTGTCGAGCCGGTGCATTCAGTGTCGATGGACAGCTGATAGCTACTGGAAGTGTCGATGCGTCTATCAAAGTAACGATTCGGATTATTTTTGTGACACCAGCAAAGTGATACTTAATTCTGGTAACAAGAACCATTTTAGATTTTAGATGTCGACCGAATGCTCGCCAAATCATCAGCTGAAATTGACAACTCGGTAGATACCCAAAGTCATCCGGTTATACGAACATTGTACGACCACGCAGAAGAAGTAACTTGTTTAGAATTTCATCCTTCAGCTACGGTTCTTATATCGGGTTCTAGAGACTGTAATTTGAAAATGTTTGATTATGGGAAAGCATCGGTTAAGAAAGCGCACAAAGTGATTACCGTAAGTAAGGAAAGTTTTGATAACTTTGCGAGCTGAAAAATCGTTTTATTAATCTCTGTTTGTATTCATTCAGGTTCCTAGTTATAATTCCATCTTTGTACACTTTGGGTTCAGTTCATAACTTAATGTAATTGTTTTTCTAGGACTGCGAACATATTCGTTGTATATCTTTTCATCCGTCTGGGGATTACATTGTGGTTGGTACCAACAGTCCAATAATCAGGTTATACGATGTGAATACGAGCCAATGTTTTGTTGGGGCAGTCCCAAGTAATCACCATACTGCTGCGATAACCTCTATCAAGTGAGAATTTGATAATATGAAGATGTAAATATTTATAAGGACAATATCTAGTACTCCTTTTGTTTTAGATTTTCCCCCGGTGCTAAGTATTTTACTTCAAGTAGTCGAGATGGTAGTGTGAAACTTTGGGATGGCGTATCGAATAAATGCGTGAATACGTTCCATAAAGCTCACGGTGGAGCCGAAGTTTGTTCCGTATTATTTTCCAGGAACGGAAAGGTGATCTATTAGAATTTGAAATAATTCAGTCGGCTTTATTTGATTGGTGTTTAATTCGATCGTTTTATTATAGTACATATTATCTTCGGGTAAAGATTCAACGGTGAAATTGTGGGAATTATCAACTAGTCGGTGTTTGATCGCGTACACAGGAGCCGGAACTACTGGTATTTTAACTCATTCTATTGAAATAGTTACTTCACGTTATTTCACTGTGTGTGTAAACACTTGCATATTATGTCCTTTGAACAGGCAAACAAGAGCACAGAGCTCAAGCAGTGTTCAATCACACAGAAGATTACATCATGTTCCCTGATGAAGCTACAACTTCGTTGTGCGCATGGAACGCGCGGAATGCCTCGCGGCAGCAGCTATTATCATTAGGTAAATATCTTTCTGTGGTTGCTGTCTTTTTTGGTAACTTTTAAGTTGTATGAAATTGCAAAAACAAGTAACGCATGCTGTTTTTAATGCGATTCATCAGGTCATAATGGTCCAGTTCGAATGATCGTACATTCCCCTCATTCAGCAGCCTTCGTGACGTGCTCAGACGACTTCCGAGCGCGGTTTTGGTACCGGAAACACTTACATTTGGTGTAATCAGCGTCACCGATTCAAAATGAAAATTGTATACTAAGAATGTTGGTACATTAAATTAATTTTGGTGATATTAAAAAATTCAGTGAACTTGTTTTCTTGACTTTATAAAACGCGTCCATTGAGAAGAAGTAAAGTGAACAAATCTGTAAACACTTATAATGGTACATATGCTTTAAAAAAAAAGTACTTAAAAATAAAGAAAACAAATGTTACCGATGTTATGCCTGCCGATTAACACCGAAAATGTACAAAATTAGTTGAAAATTAGCTAGAAAACAAAAAAAAAAAAAGAGGAAAAAACCTGTACAAAAGATAAATATTTGGCGCATGTACATGAATTCTAATTCAAAATGTAATGTAAACCATTTTTTCCGTTTTATGTTCATGGAGTAACACGACGTTAGGAAATGCGATCGGGACATCGAGCATGTTTACAACTCAGTTGTAGAATAATCACTGGTCATATATTCCTGGAATCAATAACACAGATGACAAGATTGGTAATCACATGTAAAACTCTTCTGTTGAACCGTGCAGAAGTGGTCATGCTCTGGATATTACAGGTTGATCGAGTATTACTATTTCTACCTGTAATAATGAGTTAAAGAAACGCATATATTCATCAACCATTAGTGAAAACTGGTGTTTTAAAGTAGCTTTCGACCAGGCATAGAAAGTAGAGCAAAATTCAATAGGATTCTACTTCAAACCAGCCAGCGTAAACAAACTATAAAATTTGGACAAGACTAAGTAGCCAATATTTTAGAATTCGAATCCGGATTAAATCCCATTTCTTAGAACTTTAGCATATAGCTGAACCCTTTAATTTCTAAGAAAAGACTGAAATCCAATGTGAAGCGAAATCGAACCCAAATCCTTGTTTTCTCTGCCAGTGGCACAGCAACTTGTTTAGTTTTCATACCCTACCCACAGATAATGATTCCAAGGATTGAAAAAATAATGACTACTCAGAAACTAAATTGTTCTAATGCCATAATCTGAACCTACATCTTGAGTTATGGAAGGTCGATGATCATTTGGGCCATTACAAGTAATTTTTCACGAAAATGAAGCCATTCGAAAACTCCAACTTTCAAAATGTTGATTGGTTTACCTATCAAAACTCGAAAAAATGACACCGGCTTTCCTCACACCAAATTACAGAAGTACTCGAGGATCACAGTTTCAGGATGGTACCAAATGATTCGATCTTTAATAGGTTCCCATCGAAATTTGAAATACAATACTTTTAATTTGCTATACGATTATCAAGTAAAGGATACCACTCTAAGTCCTCGTTCTGCTGGGTTTACGAGCAATAATCCTCGAGGTATATACACCTTTTCGTTTTGTTCTGCAATAAACCTTGCAATTTTCTTCAAGCACTGAAATTGTGAACGTTCGAATTAATATTGTACATGTCTGCAGCTAAAATAAATCACATCTTGACGTGATCAGACTCATATATACATGTAGTTCCGAATGTCCAGTTACGCACTGATAATTTTACTGATTAATGCAAAAATAACCTACCGACAGAATGTCCCTTGAGTACTTTTTTCTTCAAAAAATCAGAAATATCTCAACAGACATACCCATTATTCAACGCGTAAAAAATACAGAGTACAGAATGTTAGTTAAGAGGTTAATTTTACTAAGGATCGATTAATGTACCTAGATCCTGCAAAAATAGATTTGTGAAGCCAAAAATGTTGTCGGTCGGTTTAAGTTTTCCCTGCCTCAAACGATTCATTTACAATAGTATTATGACCTCAACTTTCGACTTCACTTAAATCCCGGAATACATTTCCTCAAGGTGCCACAGAAATGTGATTTTTCAGAAGTCATTCTGCAAGGAAATATGTAGTATTTTTTCATATTCACATCAACCACATTTTACGTACTTTTTCATAATGAGATTCTACGCATATGAACATGAGGTAAGCAGTGAGACATGCACAACATCCCTGGCAGTAGGTTTTACATGACGAGGACTCGGCTTCTTCGAAAAATGCATTTAGCTGGTTTATTGTGTACTCAAATGCTGATCTTTCAATCTAGGAATACCAACAGTCATCATTTTAACATACCACTTTCGTCCACGGGTGACTATACAACATTACAGATACAATCACTTACTTTATCTTCCAATTCATCAGGTAGTTGAATTTGAAATCTGACCATCGTTCCTAACGAATAATCTCGTTGAACGAACACTTTAGCACAATTCTGAGTCGGTGAAATGTTGGACAGTCGTCCACTAGTCATGGTTGGTGATTTTAGTTTACTGTAAAGCGTATTTAAATTAGGACATGTTCACAATTACTGTTGGAATACAGGAAGATCAACTGGAAATCCGACCGTAATTACCTGAAATTATGCGAAGTGTTCGGATTATTGATCTGAAATTGCATAACATTATCGCAGGCCTACATCTCGAAAATTAATGTAGTGCTGTTCTTCTTATTGATTTGAGGCAAATTTAAGAAACTAAAATCAAAATTCTAAAAATCTAATTAACAGATTATCAGAGGGACGATATTTTCACGAATAGATAATAATAATAATAATAAACAACAAAATAAGGTAGCAAACATCGTCGCATGTGGGTAACTCCCTTCACACCTAATAATCAACACTACGGAAGGAGATATTCGTTCTATTATTTCCCGAGTACATTCCTTCAACGCTTCAAGTTGATCTCTGTGGTAACCAGAGATGCCGAACGGGAACGAACGACTCGTTCTTCGTTCCTTCAGCTAGGGAACGACGCCGTTCCGTTTTTTTTTCGTTCCGGAACGAGGAACGGAATGACGGAACGGCCGTTCCCTTATCAGTATTATTCCCCTATCATTTCGCCGTAAGCCTGATTGTTTATTTTTATTCGCAATTTGTAAAATTTTAATTTCTAATGAAGGAAATAGAATTTTTCATGCCTTCACCTTAATTCGCTGCAGGTAGAGGTTGCACTATTTTTATTTTTATGAAGAAAGTACCTGCGAGTAAACTGAATCCACCTTTGTTGTTACCTACAAATTTCAAGATTCAGGTACTCCTCATGTTCCTTAATTGTCGATTTGAGATCCGTTGTTATCGGCGAAAATTAATGATGATTGGTGTCAAGTCTGTTTTCTTGCCATTCTTGTTGATAGTGAAAACATATTTTTATGAAATAATATTTCTCTATCTACGCAACATGATAACCAGGGTTGAGATTTTTATGCTTTTGCATATTCTTTGCCATTGCTTCACTGAACACTTACCTTTACGAACTGTAAGCTTTGAAGTAAAATGAGCCATATATTTAGAAGAGCATTTTTTGTACATTTTATGGGTAGTTGCTTATTATTTTCGACTATTTTTAGAATTCTTAGGGCATTTTCTGGCATATTTTCACAAATTTACAGTTTTAAGGACATAAAAATGCATCTTTCACTAGATTTACTCATTCTTTCTCAGGAAATGGCAACTCTGTCAAAGGAACTTCGAACTTGGTGAACCAAAAGAAAAAGAACAAAGTCGCCTCTTTCTTTCTTCTCTACCATCAAACTTCGTTACAATACTTTTCATTTTTTATTTCAGTTCAGTACATTATATACTGATGCAGAGCCTCTATTTTAGGAGAAATTTGGAACTGCATTGTATATGATTCTGCATACAAAATTTTTCGTCCTCCTCCTCACGAATAAACTTATAATATTCGGCAAACTGAGGCCATGGACCTGCAGTTTCCGACTGTTCGTTGCACTCATCCGTCATTTAATAAACTTTAAAATGCGAACGAAAAGTATAATTTAAAAAATATGGAAAGATTTGCTGATATATATATCTACTGAAGTTTTGTTACTCAAATAACTTGAACTGACATGAATCCCCCCCTTCCCCTCGGAAAGACAATTCGCGCCTATTTTTTTATTTATTGGCAATTGACTTTGGGAACGTCGTTCTTCCGCATTTTCGTTCCGGCATAAGCCGTTCTGAACGTCGTTCCGGAACGACATGTAAACAGAACGGGAACGGAACGAGGAACGAGCCGTTCTTTTCGACTCGTTCGGCATCTCTGGTGGTAACCCATCGAAACGATCGTTCGCGAACTAGTTTATAGGAATGAAAAGATAATTCTACAAATTGAACAGGCTTGAAAAGGAACCTTGATGCTGTGCATTTCAGATGAAACTAAGGGCCTTTCATAAGGACTGCAGGTTTTGTCTCTTTTCCAATTAATAATCCCCCCCCCCCCCATGTACTTAATTAATCTGAATTCTGACGATGAGTGATTTACCATCAGTAAACTGAAATTGAATTAATATAGTAATGAAGTAATGATCGACTGAAAAATATTCATTTTGGCATTTTATTTTTGTTTAATTTGATCTTCTATCTGCTCAACAGCTGTTCACTGGGGTCTCCCTCTCGGTCCTCAAGTTATCGAAAGGGATGGAAAGTTAGCCGATAATCGCGCAAGTTGAAGCTTAAGCTCAGTTTTGGGGGCCTTTAAGCGCTTCAGAAGCCAGGCATTGCCTTCTCTACTAAGCCGAGATGGAAAGTTTAAGCCGATAATCGCTAAAGTCGAAGCTTGAGCTCGTTTTTGAACGGCTTTTAAGCGTTTCAGAAGTCAGTCTCGTTGCCTTCTGTAAGTGCAAACGCGCAAAGCAAGTCATAAAGGGAGAGCTGAGTCGCTGATGGGCTCTTCAGTAATTTTCATTTATTTTTGTATCACATAAATGATAGTTGCTCAAGGCTCATTGGCTACCTCGAGATTTTGAATTTTGAGTTTTAATCAAATAATTAGTAAAATGATTCACCATCCGTTAGCTAAAATTCAATTTGGAAATATTGTACAACAGTAGAAAACGTCACTCATGATAAAATAATGCGATTTTTGAATTCTATGGTCTATTTCATATTGAATTGACTATAATATTAGGTATAATGTCGAGTAAAATCACCGACTTTGAGGGGGAAAAAACGGTAGCGAAGCGCTTGGAAGCCAATTATAAGAACACATAGCCAAAGCTAAGTCAATGAAATATTCTGAGAAATTGATAAGCTGAAGCCAAAAAGTTGGCGCCACGCGATCCATTTTCCACCCCGGGTTATTGGTGACAAAGGTTTCGATCTTTCGAATGAATGAGAATGAATAATATTTTTTACAATAATATAAAGAAAATTTTCAGTGCCTCCTACCTACCTTCGTTTATTTTGCTGTTCGTCTATTAAAATTTCATTCATTTTCTTGTAATAATTTATCATTAAAAACGAAATGGCTTTTTTTCATTTTCATTCATCTAGAATCGCCTGCTGGTCGGAGCTGGCGAAATGAAAATGTAAAATTCTTCATCTGCAGCTGCGTTGATGGCGGCATCGGCATATGTTGGGATTGTAGCACATGCCATTCGACAATATTTCAGACATTTTAAATTTAAAGAAGGGCCCTGCCCTATAACTGTATGACCCAGCCGCACGAATCACGAAGTACAGGTCCCTCACAGTTATACAGAAAGATGAATTTTTCGAACTGGAAAATCAGATAAGCAAAAGTCCAGTTTAAGAATTCAATTCTAAAATGAATTACTTACCTACTTTCTGTTTCAACCAGTCGTCCAGTTTCATTCCATTCCTAATGCTTCAACATTTATTGAATGATTATATTTTATCAGAGAAGCACATAATTATGTGTACGAAAGCAAGAAAATGGAAAAAAACTTATAAACTTATACCTATTAGTCGATTGGTTTTCTTTTCCAAAGGATGGGCAAAATAAGATACAGGTGTTGAGAACATTTATTTCTGTGATTGACTGAAAATTCGTAGCCGAAATGTGACAGTAATATATTTTGCACCAATCAGAGAAGTACCTAAATAAAACAAAATTAAACTTTCTGATTATGACTTTCACGGTTAAAAAAATTCGGCCATGTTTCAAAAATGTGACTAGGTAATCGGGCAAAATAGAATTATTGTTTTCCTTTTCTGAAAAGATTCTACATTATAATTCAGATAAAGGCGAAAATGAAGAATATTTTCCTGAACAAGAAATTTCTTCTTTTAATAGCTGCAGGGAGGGGGGGGGGGAGAAACGAGAAAATGAATCAATTTCTTAAGAGCAAGAAGCTCGTAACTTTTTCTGAAGATGGAAAAATGCTTTCTGTTTCTTGAATAAAAATGTTGTTCTTTTTGAAGACGGAGAGAATGACTGCGGCCAATTTCTCGAACGAGTGACTTTTTCGTGCTTATCTAAAAACAGAAAAGAAAATCATCCATTTCCATTGCTGAGTATTAAAGTTATATTATTTCTTCCCTATTGGGATTTAAACCTGCACTAGAGTGCGCTGCAAAATTACCTGCGTGGGCGTTAGCGGGGGAAAATGAGTGAGTGATCATGTGTACTTTCAAATAGAAACCGTGCTATCTTCAGGTGGGTAAAAGACCGAGTAAAAATTATTCTCCCAGTAGAACTGATTAGGTATAATTTAATTTTTTGGTGATGATGCAGTTGAATTTAGGACAAACTTTCTTTGAAAGTGAATTTCTATTGAAGTTTGCTACACGCTTACGGTAAATCATACGCGATCACTCACACAGTCATATGCAGGGCTGCCTACCCTTGAAACTCAGTTTAAATTACATTAGGGATCAGAAAAACGAATCCAGCTCTTGGAGAATGAATGACTTGTCTTCTGCCAACAGAAGGGGAGGAGAATCACTCCTTTCCTCTTCTAAATGAGAACTTCATTCTTTCTTGAGGGGATGAAGAAATCGATGAACCTATTTTCCGAGGAACATCAAAGTCACTTTCTTTTTTCGCAGAAAATATGTTTTCCATCACGCCAGCGAAGAATTAATAGGCAGTGGCGCATAAAAATAGCTTTAGTCTGGCTTCTTGTATCTGCACTGTCTGATATCTCGAGTATGAGCAAGATAAAGGGGATTAAGAATGAATATTTTATCTCGAAAATTTAATCCCACTTGATAACTGTCACTGCTATTGCCATGACTTATCTTCTTTCCTCGTATTTCAGACAATAAGAAACAACATATCTACTCCACTCACCGTCGCACTTAAAAATGTAACGGAAATTATGAACACCATCCAACGAGCCAAGTGCACGAATTGAACTGAATTCTCGTCATCGGACAACTACATCCAATCAATTCCTTCACTCACCTATCCCTTTTCAACTCAGACGCGCCTTCCGAGAGCAGAAAACGAAAACCTCACTGAACACAGAAATTTGATTAAAATCATATTCTAATTCAAACGCGTCAACGATAAGTAACAGAAAACATTAATGAAGAAACATTTTTATACCTTCGCTTTTTTTGTTTCAATTACTATTACATTAAAATACAAATTAGAACGTACAACGTATCAACATACTGCACAAACAAGAAAGGTTACAAATAAATAACAAAAATAGTTATATAACCCGAAACATAAAAAGCTAACAGACGATTAATCGATCACACTTAACAAAGTAAAACATAAATAAATAAACGGCAGAACTGGTGGAAGGGGCAAGGCGGACACGTTCCCTTTCAGAATCCACTGAGGAAGATTGCAGTTACCCATTTAAGGAATATGGAAGCAAAAACATATCTAACGATTTTAATCACTGATTTGAGTAGTGATACTGTATCGTACGCGGGATTTCTCCCAATCCTCGATGTCCGAGACAAAATATCGAATTTTTGTCCCCCCTTCGATCCTGAAGAAAAACGTGTTCCGTGTTCCGCCGCATTTATGTAACACAAATACATATAACAGACCTTACGAGACCGCCGTATTTTTCGCGAATTAATATGAAAAATTACATCCCAAACTTTGCCACAAAGTTAGATGTTAAATTGGTAATACTGGAATGGCATTTAAGAAATCTTTAGAAGAAGTTCTTCAGTTGTTTCAGCACGTAAAGCGCAACAAGCTTATATCTATTCTAAAAACTAAAAGGGTCGTACAAAAATTCGGAATGTCTGTTCTACGAACAAAAAAACAAATTACAAATATTTCGAATACAAATTCAGTCCATCTGCAGGATTACAGATCAATAATATTCTCGCAGAATACAATAAAAGTGCACAGCTCTTGAAATGCGTATTTTCTTACTTTAATGCGACTATATATCAAACACGAAATGCGAGTTTAAAAAATGAGAGATAACAGGACGTCGCCCGCATGATAACGTAAGAAGAAACGAAAATAATTGTACCTTAATATACGAATTCAGAATACGATCATACGAGACATCGAGAGGACTTGTTACACATAAATTTAAAGCGAGAAATAATGACTAGATCGAAACTTCGTATAGTGAATGGAAAGTTAATAAGTTATTAAATTAAAATATAAAAAAGTGATGGAATATAGAGTACTATGAAATTGGCAGATAGGCAATTTGAAATACATTTTCGTTTTGTAATTGGACGCTATCCAGCAAGAGGGAATCAACTAGCAAAATTCACTTTTTGAGAACACGTATTTCGAAGTTCAAGAGCCGTGTAGAAACTATACGACACAGCGTTTACTGATAAGCTTTTTTCAACGTGAGTACACATTTTCGAATCGGGGGCCCAATTTTGAAAAATTCTACTTTTTACGCTCCTTCCAACGATACTAATAACTCATTTTGTTTACGAATGTTATGTTGGTTCTCTCTTGCTGAATAGTGTCCAATTAGTCTACGTACCCGATGCGCAAAAATCCGCCAGATACCCGCGGAAAAGTTATCCTTTTGTAACCCTTAATTACCCGGGTAACTGAAGGGTTTCCGAGGGTAACTGACGGGTAACTACAGGACTACGTAACTGGTAACCTTCTAGTTACCCATGTAGCCTTGTAGTTACTCATCAGTTACCCTCCCTCGGAACCCTTCAATTACCCGGGTAATCGACGGGTTACAAAAGGGTACCTAACTTTTCCGCGGGTAACTGGCGGGTTTCTGCCCATCGGGTACACCGCATGGTCTCACGCTCATTACATATTACTTTCTAAATTAAATACAATTATCGGCGTTTTGATTTGTGACAGCACATTTGCGACTCTTCCCCTTGGTATCTGTTTTTACAGTCGAATCAATGCTTATTTTTCTCGAACTATTGCCCAATGTAACGAGGGCTGATGCAATCGCTATACCTGTAGCAACAGAATATTACATCGTATAATTAAGAATTATGTGCAGTTATTTCTCCAGCTCTATGCATACAGAGCGTGTTCCCAAGGGGTTGTATAAGAATATGAAATACAGTATTTGCATTAAACAACTTTCGACCAGTTTGTCACTGAAAATTACCTGCTTGTCCTGAAGGTGCATATGCATCATTTCCGGTAGGCAATCTTACAATTAATGAGAGCACAGCTGCTTTATTATTCCCACAAGGTTCCATAGCGATTGGATTCGGAAATTCCTGCAATACGTTATTTCCAAATTACAATAAATGTTGTCATCGAATCCATCGAGCCGGTTAATGAAATCAACTAAAGACATGACGACTCACCTTTTTCCTTCGACTTAAAGTGTCTGATACTGAAATTGTGGCGACATCCTCTTCCTGCACAGTAATGGGATTTACTTCGACTTGAACCGTTGAAAAAGGACGACGGGCCATTTGTACCATTTCCACAAACAGTCGCTGTAATAGCACATATACAAATTTGTAATCAATTTATACGGCAAGATCGTAAACAAGACGTGGACACACAAGGAGGGCAGGGGAGCAGTTGCCTTTCTAACAGAGAAAAACCTGAGTCGAAGATTATTCAAAATGGTTGACCAGTTGGATGATCCAGGGGATAAAAAGAATTTGGTTGCCAGCATTTCAGTAGTTGAGCTTCTCCCAATCTGTACCTTTCCTGTCGAGATAAAAAACATAGCAAGGCAGTTAATCTAACTGAAACCTGAAAAATTACAAGGCTAGATCCGTTACCTCAGGATCCAACCAGACAGACAGTCTCGGCTAAGGCGAATTTCGATTTGGTCGAGGAGAGCGTAACCAGTCACCCAGAGATGGGGCGATTCCCCGATGTTGGAGAATCGGATTCCCAAAGTGCGATTCAGTCAGATTTGAGAATCGGATTCAGTTATTTGCAATTCTTTGTTGTGGAGAATCCCTCAGATGGGTTATTTTACAAAAATGTTGATATTTCAGTCCCCAGTAGTTATCTCACAAAGTATTAACGATACGGACATTTTCCCCCCGTTGATACATATGACTAAATTCTACTTTTTCAAAGTTTCAAAAGAAAATCTGATCCACTTTTAATGGGTCAAAATTGGATTAAATATGCTAAATTGTCCATCGGCATGGCTGTCCCTCTAACACTTTTCATTAATATTTTTACTTAACTATCCACCTATAAAGTATATTACAACAAACTGGCAAAATACTACTCTGGATAAATGAATAAATGAGTTGGTAACGTGGAAATTGTGTCTTCACAGCTGAGAGTCAGTGTTGGCAACCTTGAAAACTGTCCCTCGTTTTTAGTCTTTCGACATGGCTCTTTTTCAACCAATCACAAAACAGGAGTTTCATTATTTTTTCGTTGCAATTAATGGTTAAATTGTACATTCCTATCAGAGCAATATGGTCCGCATATCAAATGCCGTTTTTTGTTTGTTTTTTTTTTGTGACGAGACAAAAGGTGTCTTTCGGCATGGTCATCTTTATGCAACGATAGACTTCATTATCCAAAAATAATTACATTTATTTGATGGGTCAGTATGCATTTATCAACTCTCCATACAATTTTGACATTTTTATGTCTTTACTTTGGAACACAAACCGAAAGACTGTTACTTTCACGCGTGACGTTTCCCGCGCCACGATTTTTGGACCTGATCAACTTGTTCATTCACAATTCTTTTGTAATTTTTTTCCGGGGGGGGGGGAGGAGGGTGGTGTGGTTCTTGTATATTTCCACTTTCCAGACTTCAGTTTCAACTTTCGTAATGCGGTTTCAGGTATCCGATTAAGAATGTCAATGTATATGAGGTTTTAATTTTAATCAACAATCCCACAGGATTTCAATACGGATTTAAAAAAATGGTTTGGGTAATAGCCTGGTTTTCAGTTGTAGGCTATTACCAAAGAGAAATTTTTGCTCGCTCGGCTCGCTACAATGAACTAGATCAGTGAGAAGACCAAGTGAACAAGAGCAAGAACTAGGTAGTTTAATAAAATGGAAAAGAACAAGAGCAAGTTCATTAAAATAGTGAACAATGCCCATCTCTGGATGTAGCCGGGGGCGGAAATAGGGGGGCTAAGATGGGCTGAGCCCCCCAGTTTCAAAATTAGCCCCCCTAAATGAAAAATGTACAATTATACGAGGACTGCTATTACCGTTTGTGGTGTTTTTATTCTTTTTTTTCTTTTTTCTTTCTTATAAAGCAAGTATTACAGAGAACAAAATCTATTTTTTATTGTTCTGTTTTTTTTATGAGGGGACGGCTGTGATTTTTGGATTTTTATAAAGTTCTTTCAGGCACAAGGGCTTCAGTTCCCCAGTTTTTGCTCTATTTTCGCCCCTGATGTAACACAAGTTACCGCCATAGTTTGACATTTATATTGGAATACTTCCAACCTGGATTTAAAATTCATGCTTATATTGAGCTCATTCGCTCTTGTTAAAAAGTATATTGAAGCTGAAACGAGGAAACACGATAATGGCGATGATCAACGTTAGAACACTGAACAGATAACAGAATCAATTTTTTTCAAGGAATCGCAAATCCTCAAAAGAACCGCGAGTGAAAAACTGCGATTCTTTCATGCGACTTAAACCGCCCCATCTCTGCACCTACAGCACGACTGGCAGTTGGACAGATAGTCTGACAGACCTAGATAAATAAATAGACACAATTGAGGGAAAGAGGAAAGGAAGAAATAATTCAGGGTTTCCATTTTTCTTCCGGGGATAAAATTCCCTGATTTTTTCCCGTCCATTTTCCAACTTTTTCGTAACAAATTATTAATTTAAAAACAAAATGTTCAATTGAGTCTGACAGCGAAAATTATACGATACTTTCTTTTCATGAAATTTTCTTTAAAATTCCCTGATATTTTCAATTCACTTTCAAAATTCCCTGACTTTTTCAGGTCTCACAGAACTCCCTGACTTTTCTCTGACTTCCAGGATTTCCGGAAAAGTGGCCACCCTGTTCATTAATTGGGCAGGCAAGCAATCATTTTTCTTTTTTTGTCATTTTCCTATTTTTGCAGAACAGCGTTTGATTTGTACAAGGAAAGAAAAACTAGGTAAGGAGAGAAGGATAAAAGCAGGAAGGAGAAAGAACAAAGGAAAGAAAGAAGGCAGAAATGGAAGAAAAAACAGTTTCGGCGCTTCTCAATGATTCGCCTCAAGTTGCACTGCACCTAAATAGAGCACTGGTCTTAAAATCTTAAATAGGTCTGGAAAATCTGTACGCAGTCTAAAAACTCAGACAAAGCTTCAATGAGTTTTAAGTACGTTTTACAGGTATCAATACCTCAAACCGTTCTTATGGGTCATAAGAGTGATGAATTTTGAAGTTTTCTCGAGTCTCGAATAGGTAAGTCAGAGCCTTACACGAGCCTTGAATAGTCTCAGCAAAGTGTCCTAAACAAGTCTGAGACAGTCATCAAAAGTCGTGAATGAGTTTTGGACAGGCTTACCTCATACTGAGTCATGATGACCACGTTTGAGTCTTAACTCGTCCTGAACCAGTATAAAAAAGTTTGAACCGCCTCAAAACAAGTGAGATAGAGTATTAACGATTCTTAAAGTAAGTAAAGCACTGAAGAGTCTTTGCTATTTTCAAGCCCCCTTCCCACGAGGAAAAAACTGAATGATATGTATAAATCACAAAGTCCCCACTGGCTCCAGGTCGGGAATTCCGCGAGTGAAGACAGCAACTTCAAAGTATATTTTTACTTGCAACATTATTAGGAAAATAGACAGGGCCTTAGAAATACTTTTCCTTATCTTCTCACTCAATTACGATCTTATGGGCGAAGACACGATCTAAATACTGGAAGTGAGTGTGGGGGAGGAGGTAAGCTATTCATTTTTTGTGTATTCCGAACTGCCTCTCCCAGAATTGCTCTCTGGATCCCCAACTAGTTCAACATGAAACAGTTTATCTGGAATCCATTCAAAGGGACAAATTCAATGATCAATGAGAATACGAGGGCCTTATCAATTATAAAACAAGATAAAATACGGAAAACTTCCACTAAAAAAATAACCAGAAAGCTATCAAAGACGGATTAAAATAATACTCACTTGGCGACGTCGATATGTATCGTATTTCTGCTTCAATTTCCACAGAACCGCGGCCACTAATAAGAGCAACAGGAAGCATCTGCAAAGCACACACGTGAACGTAATCAGCATGACTAAACGCCATTATTTTTGTTTTATCAAGGAAAAAGAAGGGCTGTATTGATGTATTCATGTCTCAACGTACTGTGGCAGGTAAAACGAAAAAATTGCAGTTCAACTAAATTGTCATCGTATGAATATACCGATGCCTTTCCCTTTACCCTCTTCATTCCGCATACAGGTAAAAATCTGCATGTGGAATGATATAGTCACATTTCACCCCCTCCTTTCCCCTTGTGCTCCTATGTACAAATCGATTCGTCGAATACGCTAACTAAGATAACCAACAAAATACAAAATGAGATATTAAAAATTGAGAATACAAGAAGGAAGCCAACGTACACATCAAACGCAAGCGGCATTTCACATGGGCAGCAAGCACCCCTCGAAAAGGAAGGAGCACTAATTATCCACACAGAAGACTCCAATAAGATAATCAAAGAAACAGAAAAATATCAACCAGCAAAAAAAAAAAAACATAAGGATTTCCAGAAGACCAATTTGCACGAAATCAAATAAAACGATAATCATCTATGTCAAAACAGCCGAAGATCGAGAAAAGATGAAAACAAAAATAGACAAGCTTAAACTAGAAAACACAGAGACCAAGATACCAACTAAGCTGATACCCACAGTCCAAATTCACGGAATAGAAGAAACAACAAAAGAAGAACTAGCAGAATGCATTCAGTTCGTAACAGGAAATATCACCATCAATGAGAACGTAGAACCCAAATACAGAAAAGCATTTGTGAGACTCAAGAAAGAAGACTACTACACTTTGAACAGAGAATCACCGACGAAAATAATGTGTGGTATAAAATCATTAAGATACGAAAAGTTTATATCGGTAAGAATGTGTAACTTATGTAAATCGATAGATAGGGGAGAAATGTCCACATGCTGGACGAAGGAAAAAATTAGGAGAGGAAAGTAAAAATAAGAAAAAATGCTCAACCTGCGTAATAGGACTATTTAATAAATATACAAGAGAAGTCTACAATTGTGCAGAGGCCCAAGAAAGGGCGTTACACAGAGTAACACACAATAACATTAATGCATAATGTGTAGCCTATATAGAAATAACGAAATCCTCACAGAAAAGATATGATTTCTAAGAAGCAATCTTTTCGAATTGAGAAGGTAAAAAATAGTATCCATCTAACGTCAGATGACAGAAAAAAGAGACATAATCAATATAAAATGCCCTAACGTTGACAGAAATAAGGCTCAACAGTTAGAAATCCTGAACAAAAACCACAAAGTCATGCTTCTAATAGCTGAACCTAATCTCAACAAAAACACTAGGACTAAAAACTAGCATTCATTTAGCCATCACAAAACTACACATAGCTGTAATATTATATTTTTAAAAAAGTCTCAAACTAAGCCTAGTCAAATGTACAAATTCTATGATTATCGCCAAACTAGAAAAAATAACAATAATCGCATGCTACTGGTCACCTAATGAAGAAATAGATGACAAAATCAAGGATCTGCAGGAGTACCTGACTAACTCAACTAATAAAAAGGACAAAATACTACTCATAGGAGATTTTAACACAAGATCATCACTGCATGAAATTCTTAACAATGTCAGGTACAACAAACAAAGAGCATCAAAACTAGAAGAACTTTTGCTTACTAACAATCTAATAGTAAATAATCCATATAATATTAAAACTTTCCAAAATAAAAATGAATCAAGTGTAATAGATTCCCTTATAACAAATTTTGAAATGAAATGGCATATTAGTCAATTCAAAACAAAGACAACACCCTTACATGTCACAAAGCAATTACGTTTAAAATGTAAAAACAGGAACCATGACAGGAGAACCGGAAAACATGAAAGTGAACTACCACAAATTTGAAAACAAAATAAAGAAAACAGACTTCAGTGAAATAACCGAAAGTGTCTAAAAAAAAGAACACAAATACAGAAGAATTAAACTGACATGCAAACAGTTTCCTACAAATAATACAAGATATTAGAAAGGACAGTCTGGAAAAAAAGAAAAGAAAAAGAAAACCCACGGTGGAACGATGAACTAAATATATAAAATTACAATAAAAAACCTACTAAACTGATACACAAATACAAAAAAAAAGAACAAACAGGCTTACCAACAGCTACTGGAAGGACCTTTGAAACTTACAAAGAGGGAATATAAGGAAGAAATCTTTAACGTTGAAAACAAAGCCTGAATGAATCTTGTCTTTCATTCAGAGGTCTGGGGAAAGCCATATAAAATAGTAATGGAAAAATATAAAAAGTTTGAGTTTCCTCCACTAAAAACTGCTGATAGAATGATCACAGACCAAACAGAAAAATATCAAAAAATCTTTGAACAACTTTTTCTACAAACAATTGATACATTACCAAACTTTACCATCAATAAATTCAACGAAACCGAAATTGATCAACACACAATAACTAGTATAATCAAAAAACTGAATAATAGGAAGTCCAATGGTCCAGATAACATGTCAAATAAAATAATGAAAATAATAAATAAAAATGACCCAGAAATACTGAAAATAGTACTAGAAAAATACTTGAACTTTTTAACACCTTTCCGGAAAGATGGAAAACCGGGAAAATATAAAACTGTTAAATAAACCAGATAAAGACCCAATCACACTACTGTCCACAATGGGCAAACTTTATGAAAAGATAATGAAACACCATTTTTTAAACAAAAAAATAAACAAAAATAAAATTCTCCAAAAAAAATCAGTTTGGCTATAAGGAAGGAAGGTCAACAGAAACGGCACTTAATGAAATAGCTAAAACAATAGATAATTTCAGGAAAAGGTACAAACACACCATACCAATAAACTTTGACGTACAGGGTGCCTTTGACAGAATCAAATGGTCAGGTATACAGAAAGTCATGAAAATGAACAAAATAAGCCCACACTTGTTACAACCAACTAAAAGTTTTCTAGTAAATAGAAAAATAGTAGTGCTATATGAAAAAGAAAACAAAATTTTAGAATACAACCTCAGCGCAGGAGTACCCCCAAGGTTTAGCCCTCTCTCCCACCCTATTCAATGTAGCAATGTCAGAGGTACATAGGAAAATTAAAGAAAGAAAAAGCATCAATCTCTCAAGCTTCGCAGACGACTTATTGCTAATTATAGGAGTGAATGAGGTGGACAACGATTCACAAAAAATAAACGAAACTATAACAATCAACACGACATTAAAAGAACTCGAATCCTAACAAATGGTCATAGGCGCAAATAGGTGGGGGCTTGGGGGGCTTGGCCCGCCCCCCAAAAAACTTCTAAATAGCCTCAAACTCTGAAAAATTACCAAAGAAAATGATGCAGAGGGTGGTGTTGCTTCATAATAAGGGGACTCAAGACCCCCCAGTTCTGAGCCATATTTGCGCTTCTGCAAATGGTGTGTGAAAAGGGGGTTATCGATAAACCCAGACAAAACTGAGATCACTCTTTTCACCCGTAAAAGGAAAGGCAAGGAGTTGATCAAGGTGCAATACAAAGGAAGACCGTTAGCCCTCACAGGAAAGGTGAAGTATTTAGAAGTATATCTTGATAAGAAACTCTCCTGGAGAGATTACGTCTCAGATACAGTAAGAAAAGGGATTGATGCTCTTCGGGATTACCGCACCTATGTCGGCAGAACCTGGGGACTCTCTCCCAAAATGATGCACTGGATATATAACGGTGTAATACACCCCAGAATTACATATGCGGCCATTGTGTGGTGGGGCCGAGTCCACCTGGCCAAAGTCAGAGAGAAACTAGACCACCTGCAAAGGCTCGCGTGCGTGATGACAACGGGGGCAATGAGTACGACGCCGACGTAGGCACCAGAAAGGCTCCTAAACTGGCCACCACTTCACACTGCTATAGAAGCAGCTGCGATAATGGGGCTTATCGTCAGGGTCAACCAAACCTTCAGGCCCATAAAACAGGCCACAGAAGGATATGGGAAATGACGGGGACGATAGACAAATACTTTGGGATGCCAAAGGACAGAACTGCGATGGAACACTTCTTTGACAAGCCATACCGTGCGCTAATACCCACACGGGAGGCTTGGAAAAATAGGTGGCCAAGTATTCTAGGAAAAGAGAAGAATGTGTGGTTTGCAGATGCTTCTAAGAATGACCAAGGTGTAGGAATCGGAATCACGAATGCAAAAGGCGCTGACAACTGTTCAGTGGTCCTGGGCGAGGGCGTCACTATCCTCCAAGCAGAGATAATGGCGATCATGGTGGCCATTGATAGAAGCCAGCAGAAGGGCCTTGTTAATAAACAGATCTATATCTGTACAGACAGTCAATCGGCTATTAAGGTACTAGCGTCACACCAAACTACATCCCTGGTAGTGGCGGAGTGTGTTAAATTATACATCCTTGCTCAGGAGAACCGGGTCACCATACTATGGACACCGGGACACTGCGGCATAAAAGGGAACATGATCGCTGGCAAGCTAGTGAAGGAGGGCATAAAAAAGGAACTGGTAACACCCAGGCCGGGTCTTCCTGTAGCACACGGCGACATAAAATCCAAAGTAACGGCTTGGATAAGTAAGTAGACGGAAATGCACTGGCGGTTGGCCAGTGGCATGAACTTCAGCAAAACACTGATAGGGGACACCCCCAATAAGTATGCCAAGTTCCTATAAGGGCTTGACAGGAAACATGCAAGGCTCAGGGTCGGACTACTAACCGGTCATAGGGCCACAAAACACATGTGGTATAAAATAGGAGTGGTAAGAAGCGGCTCCTGTAGGTACTGTGGAGAAGAGGAAGAAACCTCGATCCATATCATATGTCAATGCCCAGCAATAGCCACGACAAGATGCGAAGCATTGGGGCTAGAGTATCCACTACCCAGTGAAGTCAAAGGAATAGAGCTCAGTAAAATTCTCACTTTAGCTATAAAAGTGAGGCTACTGAGCTGATTCTTAACAGCAACTTGAGGAATAGTGCAATGGACTGCAAGTCTGAGCACTCGGCGCAGACGGCGCCACCTCACACACAAATGAGAAAATTTTAACAGAACACAAATGTTGCTTGTATCAAGGAGACACAATAAGGAAGAATTACTTCGAATTATAGAACAAAAGATCAAACTAAACCAAAAAACCATACAGTTTAAAGATGAAATTCAATACCTAGGGATGATAATAGATCATAACAGCACTGTACAGTAACACATATGGATATGATACTCAAAAAAGAGAAATTTCATACAACGCCCTCCTTCGATTAATTACGGAATATGGATCCTCAATGTACTTTGAAAGAATAAGGAAATCAGACATTAAAAAACTAAAAACTTTGCAGATACTCATATTAATAAATGCAATATCATATATCAGGATACAGACGACCTCCTTCACAGCAGTTCACGTAATAGCTAGAATAATCCCAGTAGAACTTCACCTAACCAAATTGAATATAAAGCTGGTGAAATAAACAAAAAAAAAAATCGAGATAATAAAATAAAAAAAATAAAGGAAGAGACGATTCAAAATTGGTAAAAATCATACAATAAGGAAAAAACAGGAAGAAAAACAGTTAAACTAATCCCAAATATCAAAACCAGAATGAAAAATAAAAATTCTAAATCAGATTACTACCTCACACAATATCTAAGTGGCCACGGGAATTTTGCAAACTGCCTACAAAAGTTTAAAATAGTTAAAGATGGCACATGCAGGGAGTGCTGCGAAGAGGAAGACACCCCGACTATGCCTTCAGAGACTGCAGAAAACTAGAAAAATATATTATCATTGAGCTGGAGAAGGACATCATGAAAAAAGAAAATTTTCTTGAAATAAAAAAATATGTAAAATAATTCGGGAAGTCAAAAATAGAATTGAATACGAAAGAAGGATGACTTATAAGTAGAATTATGTGTAGCATGATGTATTATTTTTAAGATGTGTCTATCCCTTAAGGAATAATTACAAGCAAAAAGAACTCGCCACTTCCATGAGACGAGAAACAAGATGTAAAAATCCCATGGAAGTGAGCAATTTTTTGTAGATTAAAAATAAAATAAAATAAATATTTAAAAAAAAAATCCCCAGGTAATCCACCTGATAATGTTCTCCTTCTCCTTACCTTACCACGGCAAAGTAAGTAGGCACGAGCCATTTTCCTGATTGATAATTATCAAGTTATGCTTTTGGTGCTATAAATTGCATGCATTTTTCGAACAGTTTTTTCTAAGATTTTTTTTTTTTACTATTTACTCTCGTTGTGAACTGCCATTTTCGCGGGTTCGTAAACTTTCCGCCAGCGGAATTCCCTCCGAGATAGAAATTTTCCTTTTGGAACTAGAGCATCCGTTTTTTTTTTGTCTCCGCCACCCGCCATGTGGTTTCTTTCCGTTTTGTTTTTCTATTTTCATTTTTGCATGGAATAAAATATGTACAATGTTTATGTAAGTTCTTTCTGTGAGAGGAGATATAGGCATTTAAAGGAGGATGTGAGATCGTAAGTGTTTCGTTCCGGAACTTGAAACGACTCAACATGTGATCCGGGTAGTCACTTTCCTCTCCCTGGCCATACCACTCCTGAGAAGTCTCATGTGAGCTAGTCGGGGTACTTTCTCAGGCTTTCTGAACTTTTGGCTGTCGACCACGTACGTCGATTTTTGAACTAAGAACATCATTCGGTCGTAATGCAGGAAGGTGTGACCGGAGACAAACTTCGACCATATATACTTTCATGGACTGCCAATACTGATAAACATTTGAAGCCAAACATAGCACTTTGCAACTATTTAAAAAACGTACCTATGTCGAATAATCATAAGTCTCTGCAAAACTTTCCGCAAGGTACCTAATTAAATTTTACAGAATCCTGCACTCGAACTTCTTCTGTTGTGAATGTGAAATTATGTTATAATTCTCTGATCATTACGCAAACATAGGAAGGTACGTTTTGTAAACATTTGGTCCTGACTATTGTCAGTCCATACATACATGGTCGAATGAGACAAATGTCGGCATTTTTCTACGAACACCCGGTCTCCGGGTCGCTCATGAAAAACTGCCACAGTATCGACAATCGTTTGATAAACCGAAATCGAAGTATCACTTACGAAGAAAATGTTATGAAAAACTGCTGCAGATTCAATTTCGGGTACTGCGAAAACGATATCTGAATCCACAGTGGTGGATGAAAATCATACACGTAAACGTAAAACGTTGTCATGGAATCGTTATTATCGATACCGAATATATGCTCGTTTTTCGAAAACCTGGTGCGGAAGTTCGAGCAGTTATGGGCTTCCAGTAATACTTTTTCTTTATCTCTGTCTCCTGCAATTCACATAAAAATTTCGATCTCAAAACACAATTATGAAACGCCGATCAGAACGTCATTTCGCAAAAGAAAAATAATTGTAGGCCCCACTTCCAAAGTGATCTAACTGCAAAATTTCAGTTTTGAGAAAAACAAGCAAAACAGTAAAGTAGGTAACGGATTTTTTGAAGATAGGTATCAATAAGTTCGACCTTCGAGAAAAATTTGTCGTTTTTGTGTTTGCAAAGTATGCCCCTAGCGTGTCAAGACAGCGCGTTGAAAACAAAAACTCATGAAATCATAATTTTGCAGTTAGTTCACTTCGGAAGTGGGCTCCTCAACTGATGTTTCTGAAACTGTGTCAGTTTGCACGCCAACAACTTGTAACGAGTTAAGCAACTTCTCTGGAATTCTACAAATACATTTTCAAAGGTCACGTGCACATTATGACGGTATAGTAGCACCGTGTTGAAATGTTCATTCTGATTTTAGATGGCTGGGAAGCTGGTCGAGTGCATATAACAGGGTTTTATTCATTTTTATATTCAACTGCACGCTGGGTTTCACAGGCTAAACTGCATTCTGGCTCTCTAGTGCTTGCACCAGTGTTTCAGAAAGAACAAATTAACAACGCGTAAAAGGTATGCTACAAGTGTGCCTTTCTCTTCAATAGACCGACCTGTTTTCTTAGTGATGTTCATTTTAGCTGGGACGGAACACATTATGTTGAAATCAGCGTCGACATCAGATTTCGGAGGACTGTTCTTGAAGTTGATTTGCCGAAAATGACGGTCCTCTTTTTTCGACAGGTTGAATGTAAATTGATAATCGATGGTCAATTCATCTGCAAAGATAGAAGTTCGTAAATTCTAGAGTATTCATTGTAACCATGTCAAGGCCAGTGAAAGAGGTTCGAAGGGGAAATATGACCACCTGTGTTTAGAAATTTTTGATCGTTGTTCTATCCCTGATTGAAACCACGACCCAAAAAGTTATCAATCAGGTCAATCAGGTTTGTCAAGTCGCTCTTCTCATCTGTTTCACTTCTCACAACTTCTTCATATCACTTAAATGACATCCCCCTCTCCCCATCCTCTGAAGAAAAAAACTGAGCTGAGAGCAAAGACACAGAACTGAAGGTGGTACATTACTGTGTACAATAAGAGAGACGCTAAACCCTGAGGAAGGCTTACAGAAGGGAAAAAAAGTTCAATAGGAAGGATGAAGCCAGTAGGTAGGCACTGATCGATTATAATCCCAATTCGAGATCAGCAGCACCGAGTCTCAATGACAATTTGAAACCGACCCCAAATCACTAACTAAAATTACTCACAAAAACAGGAACCATGGGGAACCGTAGGATCACCGTGGTAATGGTTCTGCGTATCACACTTCTCGCAGTGATCACCAATAATTCCTTTGGTGGTGCAAAAACATCTTCCTGTCTCCACGTGACACTGGTTCGCTTGATTATTGCATTCGCATGCTGAGACAGAAAATAATAATTCAAACATTCAAAGAAACCAAAAGGGATGCCAGCCTGAAACATTCCACTCCGACTATGCTATGTTAAAACTTACGCGTGCACGTTCCTCCATTCAACGCGTTTCCGTAGTACCCGTGAATACATCGTTCGCAATGAAGACCGTGGGTAAAATTACCGCAAGGCTGGGAGCACAAATTCGTGTTATTGTGACATGTGCTATGGCCGTTGCACTGACACGCTGAAACACAGTGCAGACATTGAATGGTATCAACATACGAAGTGAACCGGCGGCACGACGCGCAGGTAAACATGAATAAAATATTTACATGGACAACACGTGAAAAACCAATTCTCCCTGGAACAAGTCTGTGGATTAGTATTACCGCCGGGTAAACAAACACCCAACCCGGTACCGGATCCATCGTCACACCAGCCACACTCCGGATCCGCTTGACATTCGACACAAGACTTGTAGAAGCCACATGCTGATTTACCTATCACAGAGAATAATCACAATGAACTGGAACTGAAGATCGGTGACTTTACGAACCACGTATGAATATCTGCGCACAGAAAACATGACACCACAAATACACAACTTACCACTAGATGGTCGGCATCGATTCGTCGTCGCCGTCCACTCTCTACACTGACCGTACGGAAAGGAAGGCAGGTAACCGTTTTTATCGATGCACCTCTCTTCGTTGTGACACCACATACAGTTATTTTCGGTACAGTTGAAGCAAGATGTGTACTCGGAGCAACTGCTCGGACAAACTCCCACCTCCTGTAATCAGTACACCGTTTTTGTAACAATGTATAACCCTTCGACTTTATACGATGCAGGTAAACAAGATGTACTGCGATCAAACAAGATCAGTAATCTTACACACGTCATCATGTTCTTAGTATGGAGATGAGTTTAAACTTGAAACCTTCAAAACGACAAACAGTTTCAGGATTCCTCGAAACTACTAGAATACGTTTACTACCGATAAGAACTCGCCCTCACTGCAGAACAGAAACTGGAAGCCAGCCAGAGGCCAAGAAGCCGGTAGCCGAACATTTCGGGTGATTTGGAACCCGGTAACCTAAACTAAGCTCAGAAATCTGAGAAACTGGCAGCTAAACAAGAATCTATATTTTATCGGTTGGCTTCTTTTGTTCGGCTTTCTTGTATCAGCTCCCATATATTGGCTTCCTGTTTCGTTTTCTCCCAATGGCCGAAGAATAGCCGGTTTTAATCAGCTTCCTGATTGGCATCCACCTTGGCTCTCCACGGAAGCTGACGACCGGTAGCTTAAAGCTAACACTAATGGTCAGAAACTGATAGCCGGAAGCGAACAGCTGATGCGGTAGCTAAAGCTGGACTTCCGCAGCAAGATAGCCGGTGGCTCAACAAAAATTCATAGGTCTCCATTCCCTGCTGCGGAAGAAATATCCTACCAGCCTACCAGGTAGAAAATAAAATATAAATTACCTGCTGTTCTTCAATTGTTAAATTGGCTAACGGGACACAAAATGTGTTAGCTCTGTACCAGTGGCAATTGGCAGTCAACGAACAAGCTTGGCAAGTGTGCTGATTATGGCAGTTCACGTTTTCATCCACGTTGCAATTCTGATACGGCTATTGACACAAACGTCACATATTAGGACTGTCCCTCAACATTTTTTCTACTAATTTAGTCAACTATCCTGAAAGAGAAAACATCTCGAAGGCACGAGCACACTAACGCGACTTCGATTCCCGGGTAGGAGTTCTTTCTCCAACGACAAAAGTCAATTTGGCTGAAATATTGGGATCGGTACAAACGAGAAGACTAAAATGAAAACCATCGTCTTTTCTTCGTTTAGCAACCCAGTGATTCAATATTGCTAATTAGCGAACAGTTACGCACAGTCAACAGAAGTGAAACGGTTTTGTTCCTTCAATTTTGCCAATTGATGCCTCGATTTCTCTTAAATTCCCCAGTTAGAAAGATGTTGCAGACTAACAACAGTGTAAGGGAAGCCTTTTTCAGATAGATGCCTGATCCCAGGCAATACTACCCACGAAGTATCAAGCAGGCTATACCATTTATACTTGAGATTTCACCTACGTAAGCACTAAAATCGTACAAAACAGACTGAAAACTCACCCTCAGTGTCGTAAAACCCATCGAATTCGCCAAAGGTTCTTTGCAGCGAACGCCATAGGTGCAGAGTCCTTGATACGGACACCAGCCACAGTGTAAGGATGTCTGCACACATGACTGACAATCGGTTAACGAAGTACAAATAGTCATGGCGTTGTGTATTTGAGTGCGACTTTCTTCTGCACATATTCTGAAACAATATTCGAAACCGAAATGACTTTTATGGAACGCAGCAGACAAAACAGAATATTGGATGCAGAGAACTAGAGGAACTTTCACATCCAGACTTCGGATCTTGAATTTCTGTTCCATTTCCTCAGTATAGCAGGGGCGAGGTTTTCAGCACTAGTCCCGTCACGGCCCAGCCTCCTCATAAACAAGAGTTATAAAAAATGATTTAAGAGACACCATAAGGTAAGGAAAATTATCCGAGATGGAAGAAAAGCATACAGAAGAAATAAGACGTAGCTAGAACTGTTTAGGCTTGTTAAGGCTCTGTTCTTAAGGCATTTGTGGCCCAATCTTCCCAAGATGCCCAAATTCACAACACGTTCATTAAACCATCGCTGAGTATTTCAAATAAATGAATTGAAAACACTATTTTAAAATTACTTCTTTTTGCGAATGATGAGGTTGACCCGGATTTTGGTGCAATAAAAAGTAGCAATAAAACTTAAAAGTAGATTTACGTGATCCGCTGAAAGGGTTTAGAAAATGGAAGTTTCTACCATTAAAAATATCCGAGTATTTCACCTTAATTAAGCCTAAAGTTTTTCGGAATGTTTTGGTTTTCAGTAAGAATACTGATTCTACTCTTGAGAGGAAACACTTGCCCAGCATCGCCTTAAAAAACCCGTATCTACTCACATGTAGGGGTTTGAATCATCAGATCGATCTAAGGACGATGAAATCTCATAACGAGAAATACCAATATACGGAAGACATTTTCCTTGACTGCGATCCCAAATACACTTCAATCCTGGCTTCATATTCAAACACGCAGACTGACTAGTCAACGCGAAACAATTTCCCGGAGTAAACCTATAAACCACGAGCATATCAGTAAATGTTTACGAGTACATTTCAGAAGTAGGGACTAAGTTGGATATGTGACCGAAGAAGAAACTTACTTCAAAATATCGTTCATCAACTGCCCGTTGAAACCCCCATATATGTATAGCTTGTCTTCAAACACGACAGCTGAATGACCGAATCTGGCTAAATCACTATAGAACATTTGAGGAACAGCTGACGTACTCCAGCAGTCGCAATACACGTCGTACATCAGAAAATCGTGCGAGTAACATTTAGTAGTGTCCGATTTCATTGAGCCGTTGTACATATTTCCTCCGAAAACCAGCATCAGCCCGTCTATAAAATTAGCTGTGTGCAGGTATCTCGGACTCGGCGCTGACATTAACATTTTCCTGCAATTCAAGATACGATTGAATGATACAAAATGGTCGCAAGAAACAATTAACAACACAACGACGGCTCGGAATGTGGATTATTGGGTGCTGGTATTTAATATTAACCCTAAGATGAGAACTTTTTTAGGCCAAATGTTTTCCAAGAGCCACCGTTTTCAAAGTATCCACTTAGCGGTCAAACAGTAGTTGGAATTTTGAAATGATGCCAAACAATAAATTCTCTTCCTACAGATTGACAATGACAAACGGTTGCAACTAGAGAAACACATGTGTATTTAATCGGTGACGTCAGTCATTATTTACGAATAACAAAGCAACTAGACGTGACAGAACAGAACATTGATCGGTATCAACTGTTCCATAGCAAATAACACAGAAGGGAGATGGGTATTTCAGCATATTGGAAGATTCGACTTTCGTGAGACAAGACACAACGCGACTATCAGAAAACGTGATAATTTTACTCACCAAACTCTACTACTGGGGTCGTACGAATACAATCGTTCACTCATGTGCGCTGAATTCTGATTCGATGAAATGAATCCGCCATACACATAGATACGCTGAGTTTGTTGATCCCACGCACTAGAATGACCGTAGCCTCCTTTTACCGGAAAACCTTTCGTTTTAACAATTTTCCATTCTCTGGTGCCTGTTACAAGCAAGTTGATATGAAAATTGCCAATATGGACATTGAGAGATCAGAAGCGGAGGTAAAAGGGACTGCAGGGGAGAGGCAGTCTTCAAAACTTTTCAGACACTCCAAAGAACTTAATTTTCTCTCTTCTCACTCCACCCGTGAAAAGATATGATCTTCAGATCAAATCGATCATGATCTAAATCAAAAAAAGATTATAAGATTTGTAATCTGAATGATCGTGATCTTTGATTTTCAAAATGATCTCAGATGAAAAAGATCACAGAAATTCGAACAAAATAGTGATATACAGTTCAAAAAGAACTGAAATATCACAAGATCGTGATCGTTTTTACGATCTAAGGTCTCTGATTTTCAAAATAATATTTTGATCTGAATCTGTGATCTTTTGAATTTTTTGAAATCCGCAGATTGTGACCTTCGAGCACTGGATGTATGTTACCCATCCATGGCTACAATGAGTTCCCCGTTTTTTCCATTAATGTTCCACCTCCGTCTCTGTGAGAAACACAAAAGAATTCTTACGAACCAAAATGATACTCCTGGACTGTATTCAGGAAACCGAATACAGGAGAATATCCGAAAATCACGATCATTATTTCAGACTTGCGAGATTTGTTCGTGAACAGCGTCGCCGAGTGTCCAACGCTTCTGAGAGGGCCTGCAATACACCATTTTCGTGAGTATCAAAATTTACACGTTGCTCCACAAAACCGAATATAAAAATTACTATATGCATACCACACATTGCAGTATTGTTAGTGTGAATGCACGGATCGCTTCTCACTGTAATATTTTCCCAGGTTTTAGCACTGACGTCGAAGGCCCACAGTTCATTGCAAATCTGAGCGTTTGCCATGACACCACCGTACACATAAATTTTGTCCTAAACAAACAAAATAATGTAAATACATCGTAATCGTAAAAACTGAACAAACTAACAAAAGTTTTCTAAACGTACTCCAAACAAAACTGAGGAATGACCATATCGCGGCACAGGAACATTTTTACTATCCATATGAGGAGTTTCCCAAACATTTCCTGCAAGAACTCAATTGTATCAGCATACGCCAATCTAACACCCAATAACATAAAAGTCACAAAACTTGATAATCTTTTAAAAACTGAAACATACCATTAAAGTCGTATACGTAAATCATTTCTGCTTTATTGAACGATTCTCCTCCAATAATGTACATCGAGTCACGCCATACAACGGCAGTATGGGAAGCCGAACCTTGGGGTACGAAATCTTTAGCTTGTATTGCTTCCCAGTAACCGTAGTCAGCTACCTGACTGCAGTCATCTCCTGTGAAAAAGAAATCGGTCTAATGTAAGACAAGGCCAGCCTATCTACTTGTATAACGACACTGTGATATCAAGTTACCTTTATATTTGGGATTGCAATCACATCTGTGCTGCTCTCGGCGACAGACTCCGTTGCTGTTGCTACAATCATTTGGACACACGGGTATGTCGCAAGCTTCACCTGTAAACATGGCATCACATGTGCACACACCATCTATGCAAATACCATTTCCTGAACAATCGACGGATGAATTACGACTCGGACAAGAATTTAATCTGAAACATCAATAATGAAACTAAGAATCTGACCTAATCCAAAATACGGTAACTACTTTTCCAACGGTTCAGTTTTATACTGAGTCTATTGATTGAATCTAACATTGATAGAGCATTCTTCATATTCGACGCAAGCAGGCCGTATAACTACTCGCAGACGTACAAACAAACACTTCAATTTGATTTTCAAGGAAATAGTCTCACGCAATCAGCAAGAGTTGGACAAGTTATGTGATAACATACCTATACGAAATATTAAATCCAGACATATTCACAGCTATGTCACTATAAAAGTGTATCAAGGCATAACCAGATGTAGTAACTATTTCAGGAAGTCTTCGAACAGCATAGTTGTCAGTGTACATTAGTCCACTGTAATCAGAAAACACAATCAGAACTGAAGGGAAAAATTTACAGTACTGCAAAGAACTCAAATGAATATTACCTCAATACAGCCACCAAAGGTGAATGGACACTATCACCATCAAATATATACAAGTAATCCCAACCACATTCGGTTGAAAATTCTTCGACGTGTAATCTAATTGTTGTATTGGAGCCCCCAACATCAATTAGCCAACTGCACTTAATATCTATGCTGTAATTCCCAGATCCATCGTGAATGTAACCAGACTGATTAGACAACCTTAAACCAAATGAACAAAGATTACTATGCCTGTACAATATGCAAGTGTACTGCGTTTTCGGATGCAAAAATTACCTGATCTTTCCGCCACAAAACTGACAGTAAGGACCCTGCCATCCATCGCGACAAATGCACGTACCGTTTATACATTCACCGTTCACACATTGCAGATCTTTACATTTACTGTTGTATGAGAAAACCAAGTACACCGAAGAATATATCACAATTAGAAATAAAATATCGTTGCCATACTTCTGTCGATACTTGGATTGGACCAAAAGTAGTAAGGTATTCATGTAGAATGACATTTTCAAGTCTGGACTATCATAGTTCTGAATATCGTAGTGGACACCTTGCGAATTTGAACATCGCACGGTTTATAGATTTAAACGGAATACATTTTATATTTTATGGAAGAAATACTTTCACTTTCAACAGATGAACAATACAGAAAGAGCGATATTTCTGATGAACGTAACTGCATATTAAGGAGCATTTCATCGGACAATGATTCCAAAAACTAGTACACTCGTTACTACTATTTCGACCGAGCTAGATGTAGCAGTAACGCGAAACAAAATCAAATGAATTAAAACTTTTTCCTAATTGCGACATGTGTAACATGAAAAGAACTTTACGAAGTACACATTAATTTCATATTCATTCACGTTTCTTCAACTTCAGCACGGCGAAAATCTGAAGATTCAACAGACAGATGACTTGTTCTGCTGACTTTATTCATTGTTTATCAGGAACACGAACAAATCAAAGCTGATGTTGACGTCAACAATACGGAGTATACAAATTCATATAACCGTAAGTAGGATGAGGAAGCACGATGAAGAGGCGAAGAAGAGGGACTTTCCCCCAACCACAACTTTTTCACCGGAAAAAACTTCAACAGTTGGGTTTTTTTCGCTTTGTACATAAACAAAAAACATATGTTTTGCATCAGTGATCGTGATTGGCTAGGTTGTACACGGATAAAGATGATAAGGATTGCTATGTAAAATTACGCGCATTAAATTTTGCCCAAAATAAAGTAATTCAAGTAAGAATGAATTGAGTACGTTTTTCCAAAACAATGATCTATAAACACAAAATGCTTTTGGGAGGTGGTCAAGGTTACGTAACCCTGGGAGGTGGGAGTTCGAACTTTATTTGATCTGTGCTTCCTGTGCATCTTTGTTTTGTTTTGTTAATGACAAGATTAATTTTTCTGCCATTATTTGATTGAAGATTTGAAACCAAATCGAAACCGAAAATTACTGAAGTGGTCATGTCAAGGAATACATGTAAACGTCGAAACATTGTCACGTGTTAATCATTCGACAATTAACATATAAGTTTGTGGATTTCTCGAATTCAAAGGTTACAACGCCTTTCATTGTCACTCATCATTAAGTGTAGCTGGAAATAACTGTGCAGGTAATGCAGCTTTATTCAGTTTTTACATTCCATCATTACCATGCGCTTATACTTGGGTTATAACCCGACGTAGTTATCGGAAAGGGCATGAAAGAAACCATCTTTTATTGAACAGAGTTTTGAATATGAATGTATAAAAGGCATTCCCACTTTTTGATTTATGAGGCAACATTCTTCCTTGCAAGTCGGATTTTTCGAGTGGACCTTCCTTGTTTCAGCAAATTTGTTGAACGTTAACGTGCTATGCTTTAACAACCGTAATTATTATTGTTATACTTATTGCAGATTTAACGACAACTCGAGAAAAATGAATGACGAAAAAATGATTGAAGACACCAAAAAGGTAAAAAGAAGTCTGTGTGCCCAGTCACTCGTTTATTTACGTAGTGTTGCTGAATGCTTAATATTCGTTCCGTAGGAAGATAAAGTATATGGCGGTTGTGAAGGACCGGATGCTATGTACGTCAAATTGATATCAAGCGATGGCCACGAATTTGTTGTAAAAAGAGAACATGCTCTCACATCAGGAACGATCAAAGCTATGCTTAGTGGACCGGGACAATTCGCCGAAAATGAAACAAATGAGATTCACTTTCGTGAAATACCGTTAGTAAAAACTCGATCATTCATTTGCATTATTATTTGATTACGTTGTATGTATTCTTAAAGTTTAATATGATTAATGTCCAGATCTCATGTGCTGCAAAAAGTATGCATGTATTTTGCCTACAAAGTCAGATACACGAACAGCTCAACCGAAATACCCGAATTTCCAATAGCTCCACAGATTGCATTAGAGTTATTGATGGCAGCCAACTTCTTAGATTGTTAAGACTGAACTTCTAACGCGACAACATCGTTCGTCTTTTTATATTTTACCATTATCAGTTATTATTTTACAATATACTAGTGTGCAGAATGATTTTAAACTAAGATATTTATTTCGAAGAATTTCGAATTCTTTAGTGATATATTTTTGCTAAGTTCATTCTTGCGTATAAATGTCCGTATTTTTCGTAATACACCAATCGCAGTACACCGAGACGTAATAAATTTACTCAGTAATTAAGATCAGTTCGTACTCGGTAATTGAGATCAGTTCAAATGGGTGAGCATGACTGTATGTATTTTGCTTCTAGAATTGAACTCGAAGTAAGTGTGCGAGTGTATGCTAAAGTAAACAGTGAAGATTTCGATACTCGATGGTATTTTCCACTCTTATACGAAGTGACGTTCACTAGATATGTATTAATGATCTTATTGCAATCATTTGCTACTAAAATTTTATATTTTTGTATAATTCTTCAGGATGTTTTAAACACTGAAATCCGTATTTTCGTTTTACTGCAACTCACCAGCCAATTTTTCTCATAATAATATTTGGTATCATATTGAACAATTTAGAAACATCGTAAAACTGTGTTGCAGAACCTATTTCTGGCGGTCGCATTTTCAAATTCCGAAGTCAGTCTTTAATCATCAGTATTTGTGTTTAAACTAGTAGTTTGAAAAACTGTGTGCGGATTGCCTCGAAATTTCTTCACATATCGTCAATCCTACGTCCTCACCCCTCCCGAAATAGAAGTTATCAAAATGGTTTTATTTAGTTGATCTTCATTTAATGGGAACATCTGTTCAGTCAGTGAACGGGCATGTACAAGAATTGTCAATTTTTCTTGCTGTTATTTAAAAAATAAAATAGTTTCTATCATTGGAAAATATTGAGACTTTTTTTGCATATTGTATGTGATATTTTACATTATTTTACCGATGATGAAGACTAGTGGTTAAATATGGAAAACTGTTCGTCGTCTACAATAAAAGGATTGACAGGATGTGAAACTGCTTTAATGTGATTTAATATTATTTTTGCATATAAGAACGTATATTTTAAATTAGCTTCCTTTCAGTTTTACTTATTTTTTCTTGTATTCATTCAATAACTAAGTTCGTGAAGCTGAATTAATGTTGGAATCATAGGGATATATGATAGAGTGAAAGTATTTGTACATTTGCTGTCGGCCCTAGCTTCTTCGTCAATGATCATAGACAAGTAATTATACATCAATGATCCTTCAGCCGTTATGTTCTCTCCGCTTCTTGTATCTTTCACGTCTTCTGTCAGATCGTCGAGAACCGAGATTACGTAATTCCGCGTTGTCTTGCAATATTATCATCGCATTCATATATTATATAGTTGAAAATAAAATTAAATAAAAAAGTAAATATTTTGTAGAATCTGCCGACCGAACGACTGTATCGGATTCGAAGATAGCGTTACGTAAAATATTAAAAATCAGCAGAATTAACTGGGAGCTTTGAAACGTTTTCGCGGGATCAGCGTTGAGTTGGAACACGATCACGGTCTGCTGACAAAGAGCTACGTTTTTCACAGGCTTGTGATGGTCCATCAATTTCGGAACGAAACAAAGCATTATTTGGAATACTACTGTTACTTGACTTTGTTCCGATTTTATTCTAACATTTATGGAATATGCTTCATCTAAAATGTTAGAGGGACTGACTAATGTGAGCTCGATACACAAACTGCGGAATTAAGCCATAAAACATGTACAAAACTGAAGACATACGCCATTTTTAACCCAGTTTATTATCCGTGAAATAAAAACTGGTCACGCGGTTTACCGTTCAGTCGATTTTCTTTTCCCGGAACCGAGCTGGATTAAAAATGACGTATGTCCTCACTCGTACTGTTCTAGTCATTTTACTGCGGATTAGTGTTTCTACGCTTAACAATAAATTTTAGGGTGAGATTACAGATTGCCCTCAACTTTGAAAGGGAATACCTACCTACACAGTGTGGTGGGGTGTATGGCAATGCATGCATGCCAAAGTGGCCCCTGAGACACCGCACCCCCGGCCCCGGAAACTACCCTTAGAGTATCGCATTAGTAGCCAGAGGAGACCTACACATAGGCAGTTCATTATTGAATATTTTCAACTCTTTTCCAAATACTTTTTCACGTAATAACATAGAGCTTATCCAGGAGTCTTCAAGTTGTCAGGGTGTAAATTCATATCTTTTTCATGCAGCATTTTAGATTAATCTGGTTGAAATGTAAAATCAATATTCCATCTTCATCCATTTACATATTTACTTGCTTTTCTGTTTTACCTAAGAAAATTTCCATCCTCCCACAGAAATATGGATCGGTTACTTTACTTAGCATCATCTATCAACTCATTTTGGACATTTTCTATGGGTTCCCAAGACGAGAATTTCTGTTAATAAATCAAATAGCCTGATGATTCGAAAAACGCTCACAACTTTCGTTTACGATATTGCATTTCATACAGCATCTGAAAGAGATGTGGAGCTAAAAATTGATGATTCGTTCAATTTCTTGTTAAATGCATGTTAGCATGTTCCGAAATGTATGGGAGGATTTTATTTTCAATTCGTAGAAACGTCCTGTGCTGTTCCGATAATTTATGAACTGATTTCAAGATTTCTCCAAGCAATATAAGGCTTGCAAAAAGGGAAACCCTGACCCCCCCCCCCCTCCTGCCAAGCATTTTTTGTTATGTCACGCGTTTTTAACTTCTGCTGGGAAGATAAACTTAGGCCAAGACATTTTTAATGACCAAATGTATCGAATGGCATAATTACAATGATGAAAATACACAGTTTTCTGGCAAAACCCACCTTGTGGTGAAACATAGATTTCATCAGGAGAGCTAAAAACCGAATATAAGGTCAAAATTTTACAATTCTATTTTTTGATGGGAACGAGTACTTTGAAGTTAAAAAACAGGTACACCGAGTTAGACGCCGTTTTACATTCAGGAACGTAAAGAGAACAGAGGAAGCTTTTGCCCAGTCATATACTTTACTCATCCTCAAAATAATTATTTTACTAAATTAAAAAATCTTGAGTTTTCAACTTTTTAATAACCTCTCCACCAGTTTTAGAGACATTTGTCGTCGAATTCTCTGTAAGAATCCATCAGAACATCGATGTTGAAAATTTTCACTCGCAGACAGGTTTTGTCAGCAAACGTCACGAATATCTGAGAGCACCGGCGAGGTCTAAAACAATGCATGATGTAGAATCTACACTGCGGACAGACGATACTGTGGGATTTTGCTGTTCATCTGACTTCCAAGTCCATCAGTAGAACACTCATTACACTGTATGTAGTGTTCGACTGTTGAAATGCGCCCAAGCGCGGGTGTGAAAAACCACAATGAACTCCCGAGGTTGATTTCAATCAATAATTCAAGCGACCTTAATATACGGAGCACTATTATTTAATAATATAACTTATTTACACAATAAACTGTATTCGAATTCCAGGGCCGTAGTTATAGAAAGGGTTTAGCAGATTCGAACCATTCCCTCAGATAGCAAAAATGCACTTTATAGCTTAACTGTACTGAAAATCTAATACATTTTCAGTGGCAAACATATTTTTCAACTTTTTTTTTTTTTTTTCTATTTCAAACCCCCTTCTTTTCGATCGCCCAACTGCGGCACTGTCAAATTCGAAAGGAAATTATTAAAAACAATCGGATTATAATGCACTAAGCGGGTACTCTCTCAAATATATCACTTTTTGCTGTCTAATTTCTTCAGATCATCTTTAGCTTTTTGTAAAGCTTGTTGATGCTCTTTGATTTTGTCTTCATGGAAAGTGATTTCGTCTGCTACGCTTGTTTTCAATTTGTTAAGTTGTTCGGCTTGCTGAAAACAATAATTTAAACGTCAATCAGTTCAGTTTCAGCGACAGAATAAAATTCAACTCTCTAAATAGATACAATACAAACTTACTAATTTACGGAAATACTGTTCCTCTTGAGCGGCCTCTTTTTTTCCAAAAGCACCACCGGCTTCTCTAATTGATCCACCGCCACCGCCACCTTTGCCGGCACCACTGCCAAGCTCGGAACCAAATTGTACGGCACTGTAAAAATGCAAAAGGATGCTTTGAATAATAATTTCCCAAGTCTTTATTATTTATTATACTTCACAATTATAACAAGCAGGATTATGACACATTTCTCACTTTGTAAAGCAACCTGAAACCTAGGAAATCCTAACAGATATGATCATATCCATCAGCAGATTTGGTTCTTTCATACTGATAGCCCAAAGCCCATAGGCACAGCGTGGACAGAAAAAAAGGGGGATCGATATTCGAGTTAGCGGAGAGAGCAAAAAATTTGTTGATCCACTATTTTTTCACTAAAATAAATACCATTGGGGTACGTACTCCTTCAGCCCCCTACCTTGACGTTACCATTATGACTTCGCATGCAATGTGAGTCAAACTTAATCTATCAATCTTTTTATTCCTTCCGAGACTCGGCGTAGCATTTTAGATTTCAACATTTCACTGTTCTTGGATAATTTATCTTTTCTTTACCAAAATCTTCCGAGCAGAAAGTGATGAAAACATGATGGTAAGTTTATATCAGACTCAGATAACTTCAAGAAAAGGAAAACATGTCCGGGAAAACTGATGTACGTTTCTATTTAATAATTAACTTTGTGCATTATGAAAGTAAAAAAGTAATGAACTAATTTTCACAATATAGGGTCATACATAATGTCATCGGGATGAGATGATACGAAATGGAAGTGAAAACGTAGAATAACCAATCATTCATTCCAAGTTTCGAAGATCAGTACACAGCAATGAAATATTAGGATGAGAATACAAGACGCAGAATCAACGAATTTAGCACCTCAAATCGATAGATGATTTATAGGGAACTTATTGATCCTAATTTAACGATATAACGAGCAAATATGACGGAACAAGTTATCAGAACATTCAGCGGTAACATGAAGTTCGTGAGAACGCAGTATTTACCTCATAGAAAATCCTCGGTGAAGTTTTATTTTACTGAAATTCCTGACACTGTTCATGATTAATTAATTAAAAAATTACAAAACAAAAGTTGAACGTTTCTGGTGTAATATTGAATATTTTGAACCAAAATTACGACTCGGTGGAATGAAGCAAGTTATTTTCGGAAAAGAAGCTCGTCGAATGTCAAGTGATATGAAAAACTGCAAAATTACCAACATATTGTAGAAAACAAAAAAAAAGCTAAAGGTTCAAAATTGAATTCGTAGGTTAGCGCTCTCTACATGGTGGGTAGCATGAGAGTCAACATGAGAGTATGAAAACCAGGCATAATCATAAATCCATGAAAGACTATACTACTTGCGATCAAGCTTACGAGTTTTCAGAAGATTTCCAAAGACGCTTAGTTCAACCTGTCACACAACTAACGTATCAGCCTTCAGTCTTCAGCTTGTCAGTATTAATGCGGCAGCTCGTCAGCCATCTCTAATGTGTAAGATCGTTGGTCAGTTGGGTCACTGCTCCACGATGGTGTTCCACCTTTTTGTTCTCTGTGACTCACAGCTTTTCAATAACTTTTGAACTTGGACGTCAACTTTCGTGGTCACGCGCTACTCTATAATAAATCGAACTAGTTGTACAGCACGTTTGCTGTCGCTTAATTGTATCAATTTCTTCGTCGTAGAGGCAATGTGCCGGTTAAGCTGAAAATTTGTTTTATATTGTTTCGTATCTGCAGACTGATCACATTTTTTGGTTAAAATTCTTTGCCTAATTCCTACTCTGGTTATCGTTCACCGGCACAAGAATTATTCTGTAGAATGTGTAAATTCCATGTGATCTTGACGTAACATCATAATTGACATCGCGACCCAAGCAGTAAAATCATTTTCGACGAACAAGAAGACTCAATTCGAAGGTAAATATGTTTTGTACTACTTGGTTGAACTCTGTTAGCCCATCCTGATGCCAGCAATTTCAAACCCTAGTCTTTGAATTTCTGTTTCAAAGAGTGCAAATTGGTGGGTGTATTGAGCAGGTAATGCCCTACAAGAGTACAATCAGTGAAAAGTGCCATAGTATCACGTTTTATCATAAAGTTGTCATCCTTGACAGATCTCGGGTGTTCACAAGAAATCAATTTATAGTTTTTACCTAAAGTGTATTTGGTATTAGTTTTAATACTAATTAAAGCGTCTTCTCGATCCAAAAAAACGATCAGATATAGTGAAGGCTGTTCGGGGAGATCGAATACAGTTTCCTTAGGATTGAGTCGAACTTGAGGTATAGGAATTGGCCATACTCGATTAGCAAGAGGATCGCCGTCATTGGCTCCCCTGATCGTTGTTTATCCACTGCAAGATGGACAGTGTATTTTAAAGTACCTCTTTGATTAGATGTTTGTGGAATTCCATATTTAAATCGGAGTGATTTCATTAATTCCCTGCAATGTTCAGTATAATAGGGTGTCTTAGCTTTTCATGAGTAAATTGCAATAGAACGACCGGAACTGACATGCCTCCCTTTTTTCCCTATAAATTCTAATTGAGGTCACTCGACTTTCTTGTATTCGAATAAGAAATAAAAATAATCCCTTCGTAATCCAATTTCCTTATGACTTGAGTGCCAATTTCAAAACTGCGTGACGATAAATTGTTGTTGAGAACTTCTTATCTCGTTGCGTATCATATTGCATCGAAGTCTCATTAAGAAATATTTACCGCTGTCTTTCGCAATTATAAGATACTCTCATGTGTGACATTAATTGTCTGTATACTTTTCACGTAATTATCGTGCATGCATACATTTACGGTCCTCGTGTACATTGTCAGCTCATTGTTGATAGATCAAAGATCAAAAACTTGTGTTATGCGATAATACCTATCCTAATGTTTTACAAGTTTGGATGGATAGGTACAGTTGTTTACTCGATAAAATACGATTGCCCTGCCAACGTGATTTGTTTTCCATTATGAGGACAATTTTTAATGAATTTTATTATACATTTTAGGTTGAAATGAATTCAAGTAACAGTTTAAACCGAGGAAACATGATGCCGGTGGAGGAACAGCTCCTTCTGAAAGAGATGCGTATGAAAAACAGCATCACCATTACGCCGTCAAAAAGCTCGAAATATGGTAAATAGAGATTAGGCTGCACTATCGCCTAGTATACAAATTTCAATTAATTTTTGGTATTGCAGATTTGTGGATAATATGGGTGATTCAGAAAGACGTGCACACATTGTTGACGAAGGTACCTAACTACCTATATACATCTGCAGATGTTTCTGAATCACCCTTTTGTTAGTGGGTCGAAAATCCCGAAGGGTAAAGATACTCTCTCGACGTGGCTGCATCGGAGTTGCGTCCCTACTCAACTCCACATTTTCCTTCTCCCTTCAACAGACCTGGAACTGTTAGCGGGCAGCTATTGTGATTAAAAATGTGGAGGAATCTCCAGAGCAACTATATACGAGGAGGCGGAAATTTAAAAGACACAGCACCGCGTCGCGGCTCAGAAATTACCGAATTGCGTCTACCTCAAACTTTTATTTGCACCACGACCTGACCACATGTATGTACTGGCTTTCAAATCGGATCGGAACATGCCTAGTGTCCGTAAGATTAGAATGTTGATCTACTGATTGTTACATGATCACTGTTATCAGCTTCGTTTGAATGAGTAATGCTTCTATGAGAAACATACATGTAAGGTGAACAGCAACAAGTGTCAGTTCATGTGTAGTTCTTCTGCAGTAATGATGTCGTCTCCTGCAATTTTTAGAAAATGATCGACGGTTATACATTTCGTTGAGTGTTGGGTCTCACTAAGAAGTACAAGGACAATAACTCCGATGATGGGAAATTTCTGAAACTTTTTTTCAGCTTTCCTCTGCTTGACCCTCGCGAAGTGGAAGACTGCATTATGGACAACCTTTTCCCGATTCAGCCCGATACCAGCTGCCTGCTGACAATCCTAAGTCTGTTGAAATGAGAAGGAAATTGTGGAGTTTGGTAGGGACGCAATTCGAACTTCCTCTCGGGACGCAATTCGGCTGCTAAATGTGACATGGGCCCCAACTCGGAGCCTCCCCCTTGCGTAACCAATGTACGACTTGGATACAAAACGAGCGAATCCCGTCGATGAACTTTTTATATTCGGTGATTCTTTGTACGAATATCAGTTCCAAATATAAGTCCCTGACACCGTTGTGGACCAGCTCGAATCGTCATTTCCGTTTTAGCAGGGTTGGGCAGGATTTAAATCCTGAGGAATTTTAAATCCAAATTTCCAAAAATCCTGATTTTGGATTTCAAATTCCTTTTCGAAAAGGATTTCGGATTCGTCTCCTAATTACGAGTATTAGCAAACGATTTGAATTTTTATGATTCCAAAAATAATTAGAATCCAAGTACAAAAATAGGGTGCTTGCAGCACTGCGCTGGGGCAAACAACCTAAAAATCCTCATTTTATCAAGTTTAACAATTTATCATTAACTGATTGATGTCTTGAATTATCAAACCTTACATAGTGATAGTTGTAGATCCTTTTTGTTGTCGTATCCTACGAACGTGAAGGAAGCTCATTTGGTCGTATTTAGTAAGTAAGAAGTTAGAACGCTGAACGCAAAGTTCTAAAAACTTCTATCTTTCACTGATAATTGGACGCTATTAAGCAAAAACCGCCCAAGCGACAAAATCGGTTTTTTGAGAAAACGTAATACATAATATTAAAAGCCAATGAATAATGCCGGCTTACGGACATATCGTTTACTGGTAAGCTTTTTTCAACGTGGATACAGATTTTTGTATCAGGGGCCCAATTTTTAAAAATTCTACTTTTTATGCTCTTTCCAACGATACTAATCTCTCATTTTGTCAACAAATGTCGCTTGGGCGGTGTTTGCTTAACAGCGTCTAGTTAGCATTTTAGTGCTGAGCTACAGACAGGGCTGCTTAGCTAATCGGAAGGGTTAAAAACTTGGCTAAAAGCTAACGTTTCCGAACGACTGGCTTCGGCTAACAGCTAACTGCTAACATGGTCTCATTAGCTAGCTAATTTTGGGCCAAAATTGATCGGCTAACGGCTAAAAGCTTCGGCTTAACTAAGCAGCCCTGGTTACAAACAACAGAAGTCAAGGACGTATCGAAGAGTTTTTCCGGGTGGGGGGGGGGATTGTGAAAGCCCCAACTAACTCAACTCAGAATTCCCAAGTATCAAAGCAGAAGGAGAAAAACCTTCTGACTTGTTTTTGGGTTTTTCCAACTTCTCAACTCAATTCCCAAGTATCAAAGCGAAAGAGAAAAAGAAGAAAAAACACTTTGACCTTGTTGGATTTTCCCAACTCGCCTGACTGAAATGGTAAATTTTCCCAACTGTTGAGTAAAAATTCCTATGGGGGGAGGTAAGTCGCCCCTCCCCTCCATATCGGTACGTCCCTGACAGAAGTTCTGTGCGAACGTCCTCAGCTAATGGTGGATTGAAGATTGCCTGGGTGCTTACTGCTGAGTTACTGAAATTTAGAAGTTAAATTCAGATTATTGGATTTTGGATTTGAAATTATTTTCTAAAAAGGATTTGAGACTTTGAATTCACATCTTTTTTTTACCAGGATTTTTGATTTAAATCTTGGTGTTCTCGGATTTTGCCCATCCTTGCCTTTTAGCCGTGTTGAAAAAAACAAAATTATATTTTGTGAATTTCTGACGGTTGTAACTGTATCACCGAAAAAGCATCGTGCATATTTTTATTCCAATGGGCCTTTCCACGTGAAAGAATTCGTATTCTGTTCTTCTATGTACACGCACTGCATTGATGATCCATTTAGTGAGATTATAAGTGCTTTTGAATGCATTGAATTGATGTCAAGTGGAATGACAGTCAGTTCTGAAAAGTGGACAACGTGGTGCAGATGTGATTACCAGCTCTTGGAAGAATGAAAAATACAAGCACTATCGAACTCGAACTAAAATGAATGTTATTTTGCAAAAATGTTTAATAAAATGACGCAAGTCATATACTCGTAGAAAATTGGAAACGATCACGGATTTAAATCGAAAGATTTTATTGAGGAGGGGGGGGGGTGGATCTTTTGATATTGAATACTTTTAGAATGAGAAAAATATCACGAAGCTAATATATTTCGGTGATCTTCGATCATGATCTTTTTGACGTAAAGATCATGTGGACGGTGTTAAGCGAGACAGAACCAAGCGACAAAATCTGTTCTTTGAAAACACGTGATTCGAAGTTCAAGAGCTATGTAGAAACTATATGATATAGTGTTTACTGATAAGCTTTCCTCAACGTGAGAGCACATTTTTGAATCAGGGGCCCAACTTAGAAAAATTCTACTTTTGACGCTCTTTCCAACAATACTAGAAACTCATTTTGTCAACATATATCGTTTGGTCCTCTCTTGCTTAACAGCATCCATTTATGGTAAGTGCAAGGCTTTGAGGTTTGAGTGATGTTATGATGGACATACTCAAAGTTTCAAGGGTACGAACTTGACCAACAAAAATTATTTTTGAGCCTTCAGCTTAGCTTTTTTTTCCCCTACAATTTCTCGGTAATTGAAAGTCAGCAGAACACTGATACGGGACGCTCCCATAAGTATGCCAAGTTCCTATTAGGCCTTGACAGGAAACATTCAAGGCTCATGGTCAGACTACTAACTGGCCATGGAACCACAAAACACATGTGGTATAAAATAGGAGTGGTGAGAAGCAGCTTCTGTAGGTACTGTGGAGAAGAGGAAGAAACCTCAATTCATATCATATGTCAGTGCCCAGCAACAGCCGGGACTGGACGCGAAGCGCTGGGACCAGAGTATCCAGCACCCAGTGAAGTCAAAGGAATAGAGCTCAGTAAATTAATTCTCACTTTTGCTAAAAAGTGAGGCTACTGAGCTGATCCTTAACAGCAACTTGATGAATAGTGCAATGGACTACAAAGTCTGAGCATTCGGCGCGTACAGCGCCACCTCACCACACAAATGAATAAATGAACGATACTATTAACTCATTTTGTCACCAAATGTCGCTTGGTTCGGTCTCGCTTAACAGCGTCCATGTAGTCTGGCCCATCCCTGTAGCAACTGGAACTCTTTACGATCCTGAAACGAACTTCTCGAATGGAGAATGAACTTGAACCCGTATAGTGAAAGTAATGGCCCATGGTCTGATCTGCATTTTCACCTTCTGAGGAAGATACTCGTTAGTGTTTCGGGTGGACTGTCGTAGAGAAAGAATTCTCAGAATTTGCAATTATTATTCTTCTATGAAAAACGATACGGTAATTATGATAAGAAAAGCTACTTAGCGACCGCAGGCAAATTGCACGATACATTAATTTTCTTGTCTTTGCTAATTTATTTCTGATAACTAAAATTAATGCTCCCGTTTGCTATTTCACTAGAATTAATGAGAGAACAAAGTGTACCGATTTTTTCTTTCATAGTGGTGAGTTCTGATTTCAGAAATGCTGTCATTACTAATATTAAAATTGTTGGAGAGACGTGGCGGACAGTAGATAACATTTTTCACGTCCTTTCACTCACATTCATGTTGGGTGTATGTTACCGTGAAAGTCGATAATTAGAGTGATTATCGATAATATCTACGAGAGGTAGTTAAAGTTGATAATTTCAAGATTTTTATGAACATTAACAAGGTATTGTGTACATTAACTAGTGATTATCGATAATCGCTAGCAGCTTGTAGTGAAAGTAGATGATTAAGGTACTCGAAAATTTGCTTTTATTGCTACGACTATCAGACAATATCAGATATACGAGTTGAGTGGTATCGCTGAAATGTCAAAATTAGTTTTTGTTTTTGTAATTTAGGACCCCGAAGATGTGTATTGTGAGCCCTTGAAAAAAGTTATGGGAAGGTTATGTCTTTCCCAAATTTGTATCTGGTAGACACCCTGTATTGTATTTTCGTCAAATGAATTCCTCGTCCCTTAGAATTTTGTGACTTGAAGTCCTTAACTTGATTGTTCTGTAAAAAGAGAAATTTGAGCTCTAAAAGGGGAGTAGGAAAAATGTGGGACATCTTAGAATTCTATTCAAAATTACCTGAGCAATTGTTTAGGGAAGGATTTTAACAAATTCGTTCAGAGACTCCTCCAATTTCTTTGATTCTTCTCATTATTGGTTTTCGGATATAAAATCCCACTCCCCTGTACCCTCTTGTCACTCCATAATGGTGCATGTAATTTCCGTTTTTCCTGTGTGTTAGTTTTTCTCCCCATTTCCTTACTTCCCCTAGTCCTGTTGTATCCAATTTTATTTTTTCTATCTGCTTTTTAAATTCGTATATCCTATCTTCCCCTACCATCCTCCTACACTTATAATATAATAAATTAAAATATTCTTCGCATTCTCCCTCCTTAGAAATAGGTGTGTAGGTATTACAGACATTTCCCCCCACGGTGGCTGCCTCCCGTCTTGGGGGAATTTTTTGCTTTAATGTCTTCACAAATGCTTTACAAATATTGGAGGATAGACTGAATGGGCGATAAATATTTATATCGGCCGCATCTTTCTTTATGGAATAAAATGATTTGGGAGAGGTGCCACTGCTTAGGCGAAGACCCGAGGAGAGAATGCAGTTGAAGAGCGCAATCATAGGAGTAACTAGCACCAAACTAAACATTTTTGGAGTTTTATTTCCTATCACGTCAGCTCGGTCGGTGCTCGAACTTACGTATTAATAGTTGAATTTTTAAAATTCCTAAGTTTCAGTTCTTGAGGTTGGAGTATAGACTATATCGAATATAGTGAAAAGAAATATGATTTCTCTGCGCAGAGATATTCTAGGTACCTACAGTTATATGTCATTTCTGTGTTTAAGACTGTGTCTTTCTATCTATAATCTGTTCGTCTGTTTCTGGTCTCTCTCCTTCTCACCCTTCTCAGGCGTCTCTTCCTTCAAGAGGAAAACAAGCTCGAGGATTGAAGATAGATAGGCGAATAGGTTGACGGACAGATGGATCGGCTGTCGAATAATTCGAAGGCTAGTCCAGCAGACAGCCAGGTAGATAGGTGGATCGATTGATCAATTAACGGATAGTTGACCAGCTAGCCAGATAGGAAGTTTGCCAGCCAGACAGGTAACAAGTCGAGCAAGAGACCCTGTAGTATGGTGGTTATATTTACTTCAGTGGTCTTCTATTCTATTTCGCGATCGAACTCCTTGATAATACTTCGCTTGTGTCAGTTCTCTTTTTAACGCTTCGTGTCAAGCTATTTCAGCCTTCTGTCTTTCTGTCTGCCCTCAGATCCCATGTCCTGGAGTTTTCCCCCTCGACTTGGGAAGTGTAGGGAGTAGATTCTTTCTATACAGAGAGGTATCCGCCGGTAGATTGAAGGGTGCACTGAGGCGACACAATCAAAATACTTCACTTTGATGAATGGCTAAGTTTCAGTCTTTTCAGTGTGTTCAAATCGGTGAAAAGGTAACCAAAACATTTTCCGTTGTCATAGTCTTCATTGTCTCGATGAAAGTACTGCTGGGCTTCCAATATTGTTCCCGCACCGAGTTATTAATTTTTGCAAAAAACAAAAAGCGAGCGACGAATGTGTGCTGTATTTGAAAGTCGACTATACACTGTATACGAGCTTCGACGCTTCGAGATTGCACGAAATCGAGGAACGAACCGGTGAACCTGAACATTACCTCATTTTACCTGGACCGGATGGGCTGATCCGAGCTGTACAAAGAGAACGAGGGTAGTTCTTTTTAGAAAGGAACTGGTTTGATACGATACGAAGGAAAGAATGGCATTTCCTGTCCAGGCAGGATGATTCACGGGAGGAAAAAAGATCAGCGGTCATACCCTTATTCCATCATTAGCCTGTTATCGTTTAGCGGGTATTCTTATCAAATCCCTTCGAGGACAAGATCACCGATACGAGTAATTTACACAGTCGCATTTAACTAATTTTAACCCTGTCAAACACGTAACGAGAGAACTAGCTGATGATTCAGTATACCTGTGATAAAATATTTCTTGAAAGCAATTTTTGACAATATTTCCTACTTGGCTCCTTAACCTTGATAGAAACTTGGCAGAAAGCTAAAAAATGTATTTCTTCAATGCCTACTAGGCTGTTTGGAAGAAGAAGAATTCATCTGACTGACTGAGCGAACTCAGTCCCTGGTTTACCATTACTAAAGAAATTATTCGTTCTAAGTTGCTAGGATGTCAGATAGGTCAGTATGGAAAACCGAGCCTCGTAGATAAATGTTTCAAGATTGTAAAATATAGTTGGCATTTTTTCTCTGTTGGCAAAGGTGAACTCGACAATGTAAAATAACTGGTATGAATCTGGATTTTTCATTTATCTCTCCATTTAGTGGGAAAATATGATAAACAGACCGGAGGTTTGAAGCAAATATAACCGAGAATTCCTCCTGTCAATTTCAACCAAAATTTTGGACCACAAACTTATTTTCTTGCAATTTTAGACGTATTTCTAAGGAATTATCACTTTTGTGGAAGTACATACGCAGCAGTACACAACCTTTCAATAGTAGGAAATCTGATGTGCTTGGTTTCTGGTACTAGAAATTCATTAAGAGTCGGTGAATGTGTCTTAGTCGCCGTATTTCTACTAAAATTCCAACTATTGAGGAGCAGTTCGTTGCCACCGTGCCACCATCCCTCTACAATGTGTCTGCTATAATCTTCGTACAGAGGTCTGAAATTTCAATTTCGAACAATTTTTAGATGACCTATAAAGCAAAAAAAAAAGATGACTTAGATCACCTCTTTTCAAAACAGATGACGTTAGATGACTTCTATGACCGGCAGACATCTTGATATACGACTAGAAGTTATTTTCGTTCTCGCATTGACGTTTCCAGGATCGCGCTATCCATTCCTTGGATTTTTCTTTTCTCTCATGTTGGGCTCTCCTACGATCTCTTACATTCCTATTTCACTTTCAAAAACAGCAACACAGTTCTTCATTTTCTTTCTGAAAGTAGCAACCCTGAAGTAAACTTTTCATCGTAGGTACAAATAGGGGGCGAGGGCTTAGCCCCTCCCCCCAAACTTCTAAATAGTCCTCCCAAACACTGAAAAATTATCAATGAAAATGTTGCGGGGTGGTGTTGCTTCATAATAAGGGGACTTAAGCCCCCCCCCTCCAGTTCTGAGCCATATTTGCGATTCTGCTTTTCATATCACTGCAAGAGAGTGAAAGCTGGGCTTTTCCAAGCTACGGAAATCGTATAAATTAGGATTTTGTCATCTTCAATATAGTGGCGGATTTTTAGTAGTCTGTAATTTTTTGTACCAAATACTGAGATTTCTCTTCTGTTCGTGGTTGTCTGATTGGAATCTCTAAAAAATTATCGCATCCTGAGTACATAAGCTGCTAAAAAGGGCATATTCAAGTACAATTGCTGTGCTTCCCCCCTCCCCCCTCTGACCCTAATTCTTACTAATGCAACTTGCGAACACCATTAGAGTATTGAAGATTGCAAGCTCCTAGGGCATTTTCCTACAAACAATTTTCGTCGTATCTTTCTGCATTGGTAGACATGAAGGAACTATGAGCATTGCAGTCCATTGAGAGCGGTTCTTATGTTCAAAGAGTTTTAGTAGGATTATGGTGCCCATTTTGAGGCAATCATCTCTCTTGAAGTCGTTTATCGATATGAGGAGCACTACCGTTCTGTATAAATTTCCGAGCTGGCCATATGGAAAGGCGTTTTGCTCAAGAGTTGCACCTTAAAAGTTGGAAATTCAGTAAGATCATTGTAGCATCTCAACTTCTGTTGACTACGTTTCAAGTGAGAGATTTCCCTAATCCTGTAACCCAATATCTATGTTGATTCAATTTCTGTGCCCAGGAGGGGAACAATATTCTCAGCTTTTTACTGAATTAGAAAAATTACCCGTGAAGTGCCGATTCTAGTAGGAGACTGGATAATGGTTTCCTATTGGCGGTGTGAGTAAGATGGATATAGACAGAAGATAATCTCAGATAATTTTCTGTGAGACATGTATCAAAATCCATTATAGCCTTGAGGAATTTTTAACAATAATATGAGTATGCTAGTTCCATAGGTAGACTTCTCCGAATTTAGGGAAATTGAGTTAAGTATCGTTTCGGTTACTGTACAACACTGCCTACAACGTGACGTCATCGATTTTCAAAAAACAACAACAGAAGCGCTCCAGTATGCAAACGAAAATTGGTTTAGAATCATAGGTAGACTTATCCTATGGAGAAGTCTGGGTCTGACACGATTATTGTTTTGTTTACAAAACTGTGTTTTTGATAATGAATTATTGTCATCGTGTACTAATGTAAAACAATTAGTAGTCTTTTCTTTTCAATTATTGCTCAATTTTTTATAACTATATAGCAAAAACTGAATCATGTTGCGTTTTTCATTTTTTGTGTATTGATAATAAAAATGTCTCATTTTGAAAGGTGATAACAACTGATAATAAATTTCCATGTTATTCCTCTTTTGCAGCCTTTTATAGCAATAATAAACAAAAATTGATAAGCAATTTCAAAACATCGTGTCAAACCCAGACTTCTCCATCTTTGAACGCCTTTTGAACACGAATCGGAGTACTTGAAAAAATTTTCGACCTATATCTTCAATGTGAGCACAAAAAGTGATCCATCGCACCTATATCCAACCATTAAGCCCGAACATTAGCTGAGAAACAGTTTTTTGCGTTTTCTGGAAAACTAGGTTTTTGGAGAAGTCTCCTATGGAACTAGCATACTCATATACGATTCTGTTAAGCTTTGATGCAGGATGACTACTCAGTAGCTGATCATTATGAGCAGCGCCAAATCTCAGAACTACAAGAACCTGAAGCGACTGGAAATTCCCACTACATGTAGACGCCAAAATCCTACTGCAGAATTTTTTAATTGATTTGATTTCTGTTACCAAGACAGGTCCTGCATTTTCCCCTACTTGTGATCCAAGAAAGTGACAGATGGGGAGCAAATTTCAGTAGGAAACCAGGCAACTATATTCTGCATTCTGAGAGTATGACGGACATTTCAATGAGAATCAGTAATCATATCCTACTACAAATACACCGACATCCATTATTTTCTTAACAAATCATTACCAGATTATCATAATTGAAGATACGGTTTCCAAACTGCCCTTAGTCCAAAAAAAATCGAAATGCGGTTTTCAGCGCTACCTAGTGGCCAATGCGAACACTACAAAAGTAACTTTATAGAATCTCGATACCTCGTTGGATGGTCATTACGCGCATTCAAAGAGCAGCGGTGAGCTGACAGGAAGAAAGGGACCTTCATGTATTACGTCCAGTGCCAAACTGCCCTTTGTCCACGACTTTCGATCACTTTTCCTTCAATAATTCTAGATAGGCTATATTCTCATTTTTGTGCGTCTTTGGTAGTATGGTAGAGGATTCAGGCTACTCGGTTGTACCATTTACAGAAGTTTTAAATGAACTGGTACAGTGTAGCACAGTTTTTATCGATTTCCCCAAAAAATAATTTTTGGACTAAGGGCAGTTTGGAAACCGTATCTTCAATTCTGAGTACTGATGCAGAATGATCACTCATTACATTTATGAGTGTAGGCATATTTCTGTCGGACACCATATTCTGTTCACAATATGAGATGCATGTAGTATATTGGCTGATTTCATTTTTCATGTGCGTTCGAAATTTGAATTTCAGACTTCTGTGTGAAGATTATAGCAGATGCACTGTAGAGGAATGGTGGCAATGAATTGCTCCTCAACAGTAGGCATTTTAGTAGGAATACAGCAACTAAGACACCTCTAACGACTCCTAATGAATTTCTAATACTAGAAACCAAGTACATCAGATTTCCTTCTACTGATAGGATTTCATACAACTGGTCAGCTCCGTATTAACATAAATGTCTCACAATATGCAGCTTATCTGCGAAAGACGTGTCCTCATGTCTTCTCTAGATTTCTGTAATTATATATTTTAATCCATATACTTCATTCAGGATAAGAAAGATAGAATTTCAAATCCGGTAACACTTTTGAAAGATTTGGGGAAATTCTGGCCATTACTAGTGTCTACCCACGATTTTCTCATCACAGGAGCATCAATCTACTCCAATGAAGAACTGAAAGCAGTCAAAAATTTGGAGTTCAACAAATATTTTATTGAAAGATGGATTAAGAATATCGAGTATGCGAAATTAAACGATCACTTTGTTGTTCTGTCAAAATTAGTTTGCCTCACTGAACTGTACATTACTTTTGGGGAACAGAATCTCAACTTTGGATTTTTCGTAAACAGTTATTCACCATTTTTACAAATTAATATCAAAACTAGAAAAGATTGGCTAGGGAGTAGAGGAACCTGGCAGAATTATCAGTGATACTTGCGAATCTTGTCCTCCAGAGAGATAAGAGGGAGGGGTTTGGTTAGAGCATTTGCTAAACGGTAACAGGCTGATAAACTTGGGTCACGTTTTTGCAGTCAGTTTTACAGCTAGATTTTTATTTATAGACTGATTGATCAATTCTATCGGTGTATTGAAAAGTTGTGCAGCTGTGTACCAGCTATTGCTGGCATTCGAAAAAATTTAAATTATTCCTGGATGTTGCATACCCACTGTTACTGGATCGTATTTTCGGAGCCTACAAGATTCGCGACGAGAGATCTTAGCAATGCAGTGATAAAGTACTTCCGTTTTAAAAATTGATAAAATTATCTTTAACATTCTAGCGAGACCGTGAGCCGGAGTCAGAAATGTGAGGTGTTCCGGAGCCATCGAGTTGATTGTGCTCTAAGTAGGAACCTCGGCTCTGTAGAAAGATGAGCAGTAGAGCTAACGACGAATTTTCTGAAAGGCGTAAAGGGAGGCAGTTCTGAAAAATGAAATAGCTCCGCAATTGGTCCGCAGGTCGGGTACATAGCATTTGTGGAAATCCCAGTCTATTCGATCCTGCTCGTGAGTTATCATTGGCGATAATACAAATGTCGCAATTGCAGAGGAAGAAATATGCTGTATATTGTTATCAGTTGCGAAAAGTATAAATTCATGGTGATGTTGATGTACAGAGAACGAAGTGGAGATTGCGATAGTAGTGTACGAGTATAATAAGTATGTTGACTGTAGTCATAGTATATGGACTAATTTTAACGAAATGAAATTCGTTCGAACAGTCACTAATCGTAATGTGGAGTGTATAATTTATAAGAATTATAAATATTCATGGAAACGGACCTTGAAAGACGAACAAATTTCGTGGGCATGTGCGAAAAAGGACTGTCCCGCGGCCCAATCAGTTACCCTAGTTACCGCGGAGAAGTTACCCATTTACAACTCTCAGTTACCCTCAGATTATCCAGAAATCCGTCAGTTACCCCCTTGGCTCCCCTGTAGTTACCTGGGTGAGTTACCCATTTGCAATCCTCAGTTACCCTCAGATTACCCGGAAACCCGTCAGTTACTCTTGGCTCCCCTGTAGTTACCTGGGTAACTGGCGGGATTTTGCGCATCGGGGTAGGGGCCAAATAAACACAGACAGTGCTGTGAACGTAATTGGGGAGGAAACAGGCCATAACCATGGTGAAATTTTGGAGAGGAAAATGCAAACAATCACCATTAAAGGAAACGGCAAGAGAAAAGGCAGTGAAAATATGGGTGCACGGCTGAGTAAAATTATTTGTCCGGAATTGCGTTCCATCGAAAATACAGTCGGAATGAATAATTCTAGAAATGTAGTGAGTAATGATTTAGTCATGTATCGAAAAAGGAGAAAACGTCTGCTAACTTCGCCAAAAAATATTCCAGAAGATGGATTACGTCAGGCGACTAGGATACCTGAAATAAGCTAAACCTATGTAATTTCGAAAGTAGTTCTTCGTTTTTCCGCGAATGATACTTGTATTTTTCAGCAATTGTAAATTTTATTTTCCGCGTATGCAAAGTACCTACTTTCTCCCGCAAATGACATACAGTAGAACCTCGATTATCCGCCATCGGTTTATCCGCCCTCCGCATTATCCGCCTCGAATTTATCCGCCCGCCTAACCGGGTTATCCGCCCGATCGAGGGCGGATAAACCAAATTTATACTTAAAATCACAACTGATGTCCACTTCATTCACTTATAGCGCCAATACGTCGCCGCCGCACTTATCTACAACTTGAACATCGCCGCTGAAAAGCGATGTAACACTAAAAAACAAACGAGAATAACTGACTTTTTTTAATAATAACCAATAAAAATTTTTTCCCCATTTCTCGAAGTTTTTTGCTCAAAATATCGACGTACTCGGATTATTCACCCTTTTCGTTAACCGCCCTACCTTCAGCCCCAATTAGGGCGGATAATCGAGGTTCTACTGTACTGATTTCCGCAAATGAAAGACACCGCACAGGTCCGCATTCGGAAGAAAATATTACTTCGACTTCTGTAGTTATCACCTTTTTATAAAAATGAAAAACTGAGGTGCTGAAGTGAGGATAAAAGTGCTTTTTTGTGTACGAAATTGATAATCATGAAACGTGTCCCAGGTTCTACCATCATACTATTCTCTTTTTTGGAGTAGGTGGTCAGGAAAAACATGTTCGTTAATAAAAGAGGATTGTTACAGGGGTATGTGGTCTTGGTGGAGCGTATGGAGATGCACGCATGCCACAGTGGCTCCCCAGACACCGTACCCCTGGCCGCAGAAACTACCCTTTCGAGTATCGCACTGGTGACCAGAGGGACGCATTGAGGCTGGCTCGAGCCCCCCATCGCTTCTCCGCTTCGGATTCATGCTGCCCTGCCAGGGCCACTATGGGACACCCTACTGACCGAAGCAAGCTCACCCAGCATTAACCTGGAATTCTGGTGCACCACATTTTTCCTCCCCTACTGCACCATCCTGTGACTACAATGCAAATCGTGTTATCTGGTAATGATGATGATAGGTTATCAGTCTTACGACCGGTTTAATGCAGCTCTCCATTTCTTTCTATCTTGTGCGAGTTCTTTCATTTCGTAATAACACTTACATTTGACATCCATGATTATCTGATGAAAATCGAAGAATCTCAACGGAAATCTTTAGAAAAAATTTCCAATGTTTCCCAAAGAATTTTATGAAAAATTTTCGAGAAAATCTTTCGCTAATTTTTGAAGAATATGTAATAGGAATTGGGAAAAAACTACGACGGTTTTTAAAGGATTTTATCAACAAATTTCAGGTAAAATGTTCTCCCAAGAATTGAATCGAATATCGAGAAAAATCTTCGGGAAAATTCTTTGATGACCAGGAATTTCGTCTAAAATTCTTGGAGAAAAAAATGCCGATAATTTCCGAAGAATCTCTTCGAACATCTTTCGAGAAAATGTCCAAAGTTTTCCAAAGAATTTCTTTAAAAATCTTCGGGAGAATTTTCCGATAATTTTTGAAGAATTGTTGCGAGAGTTTCAAGGGAAATCAGTTTTAGTTTGACTTACGGAGTTTTTCGAGTTATATAGTTTCGACTTATGGAGGTTCCACTGTATTAAAATACAAATTAACAGCAGGTGTACCACAAGGCTCGGCTCGGCTCTCTCACCAACATTATCCAATGTAGCAATGTCAGAAGTTCATAGAAAGATAGGCGAAACAAGCAAAATAAAACTTCTAAGCTATGCAGATGATCTGCTACTTATCACGGGGATGAAAAACACGAGAGGCAGAAACCTTAAATATAAAAATAGAAAATATGAATGCTACATTAAAAGAACTTGGTTTAAAACTTATCCCCCCCCCCCTTCCAAAAAATAAAAATAAAATATGCTACTTCTCTCAAGAAAACACAAAAATATGGAATTCCAAGAAAAATTAGAAAAGCTAATTAAACTGGAATAAAAGGAAACCTAAAATTCAGCACGAAAATGAAATATCTATGAATCATAATCGATCAAAATGTCAACTTCAATAAGCATATAGAATTCTTAATTAATAAAATGAAGAGATATTACAATACAATGAGGTCGCTTTACAACAACAGATTCGGATACGACACAAAAAAAAGTGAAATACTATACAAAACCCTGTTCCGAACAATCACAGAATATGGTTCATCAGTTTATTTTGAAAAATTGAGAAAGTCAGATGTCAAAAGATCACAGTTCTTACAAAGATTAGTATTAATAAGCGTAATTTCGGCCTATAAAACGGTTTCATTTTCATCAGTTAATGTGATAGCTGGGATTATACCCATGGATCTTCAGTTAGAGTAGATAAATCGAATTTAAAAAATCAAGTTGGAAAGCAAAGCTGATGAAAACAGCAGAAACGCATTGAGGAGGAAAATAAAAGAAATAAAAACAGAAACCATAAAAGCATGGCAAGCTAAATATAAAAAGGAAAAAACAGGGAGACGAACGGCAATGCTGATTCCTGACGTAGAAACAAGATTAATAGTATATTACTATACATGTGGGTAAAATGAATATTTACCCAATGAAGCAAAAGTTTGCGATATGAGCCGTCAGGCGAGTCGAGCAATTTGCTGAGTTTGTAAACGATACCCGCATGTATTGTAAGATATTTTATTCTATATGATGTTAAAACAGAAATCTATCCTCTTCACTTTCGAAATCAAAATCGCACGAATTCAGAGGCACACTATCTTGAGGATACACGAATTCATGGAATGGAAGGAACGTGAACGCGTGAACGAATCATGTTCTCACACTTCTCACGCTTGTTGAACTTTTCAACAGGGATAAGAAGTTTAAGCCGATAACCGCTTAAGCCGAAGCTTAAGCTCATTATTGAACGGCTTTTAAGCAAATGAAAAAGTCAGCCATTCGCTGTTCATTAAGCGCAAAGCCAGCCAAAAAGGATACGCTGAGCAGCTTAATTAAGACATTCACATTTTCTATCAAAAAGCCGAAAAAAATCACAACACTTAATATTTTAAGTTGAAAAATCATGTCAGCGGCCGCGGGTTCTGGGTTTCGGCTTATTATTTCGTAATTCTTGATTCTCATTTAGCGTCGCAAACTGCTCATTTTCATGAATATTTTCTATTTTGTGATTTCTCTATTAAATTTTGAATGATTTCGTTGCAAAATCAAATATAATACAGGCTATAAGCTATAATTTACCTGTGAACGAAGTGATGGTCTACATGATATATAATTTGATTTGGAAGCTTTGAAATGGTAAACCGTTATAATTTTTGAACTCTATGGTCGATTTCATGCGGAATTGAGTAGAATGTTGAAAAAAAAGCGATAGCGAAGCGCTGAAAAGCTAATGATAAGGGCAAAAAGCTGAAGCTAAGCGAATGAGATTTTTGGGAAAACTTTTAAGTTTAAGCGAAAGTTTAAGTTTAACAGTTTAAGCTTCTCATCCCTGCTTTTCGAGCGTTTTCATTCGCATCAGGCTAGTGAACTAGGAGCGCTAATGTTTTCCCCCTTTCAGCCACTATATTGTACACTAGAAAATTCATCATAAGAAATTTTCGTTTTCAACTACTTTGAACTTATACTTTTCTTGTACTTGTGATAATTAAATCCAATACATCGTAAGTCGCTCGTACCTAGAGATTTCCGTTCTCAAATTCAATAATGGTCTTCTCTTATGTCTTTTCATGATCGATGTCGAATTTTTTCTTTTGTCCTGGGAAAAAAACCTCATTTTCTTATTTACAACTCATTTGAACATGTCATTTTCTTTCTTCACAATAGGGAATATAACATATATTAAGAACTGAATTTCACACTATTACGTCTGTCAAAACTTGAACGCAAAAAAAACATGCCCCCCCAACTTCACACGTGACAGTGTATACTCCTTCTTCGAAAGTCGTAACACTATTACACTAGTTCTAAAAGTTCGTTAGAGGACTAGAAGATTTTACCTGACTCTATGGTTATTCTATAATGATCCCCTTTTCAGCCAGCTTCCTGATTTTGCCACTCGTTGCGCCCACTTTGCCGCCTGATGCGAATTGTTTCATACTGTGGTCGACCCGTTTCTTTTTCGTACCTTGATTTTCTTTCACGCCTAGCATAGGTGCGGGTAAAATGCACTTTTACCCGCAGGTAGCTTACAGTCAAAATAGCGTTTTAACATCATGTTATTATTGTAAAAACTCCGGCAGAGAACACGTGTAATAATAATATGTATTTAATTTTTATTGGTATTGATTTTTATCAAGATTAACCTTTCACTCCGTTATTTACAATGTATAACTTTGTTAACTATTTGTTTATTCATAACAATTACGATGCCTGCTTCCGCTCTTATTCCCTTTGTATTTATTATTCTAAAGTCTCCTGACCAAAAATCATTCTCCTTTTTCCTCCTTACTTCACTTATTCCAACTATTCCTAGGTTAAGCCTCTTCATTTCTCTCTTGAGATTCTCTAATCATCCAACACCATTCATAGCTTCTTACATTCCAAGTTCCTATTTTAATTGCGCCTTTCGTTTTAAAACTTTGCGATGATGATGCTTCCCCAAGTAGTTCCCTCCCAGACATTCGAAAGGGGAGCTTTTTACATCCGGAAAAATTATATACCTTTTTGAATGCCATCATCAGTAATTATTATTTAGAAAAGCTACATTTTCTGGAAAGAGATACTGTTGTAGTTTTTTATTACTTTTAGTAGGATTTATCTGTCGGAGTTTGCCTTCTCCTAGGTGCTTTTGGTCGCGATTTTAACGATTATACATATCGTCGCCTTGGTTTAAATATCTCACGTAAGTCCAAAAATGCACAAACGTCAGAAAACACAAAAAGCTGAATGCAAAAGTTGGATGAATGACATCCAAGTTTCTTAATTTCGCCGCTAGGAGTGGTAAAGTGCACTTTCGACTTACGAAGATTTTAAATCGTCGTTCGTCCGTCTAGTGCAAAAAAGATTCCTCGTGCTTTTTGAAGGATTTTACAAAATTGGTATCACTGAAAAGGAACACTTCGTCCGTCAAGTGCAGAAAGGTTCCTCGTAGAAAAAGTGTAGCAATCGACAGAACGCATAATTTCCTTTCCACTGATACCAATTTTGTAAAATCCCTCAGAAAGCACGAAAAACCTTTTTGCACTAGACCGACGAAATTTAAATGCCTCGATTTTTTTAAACGCTAGAAACCACATAAAACCCATTTTTCATGAAATGTGGACTTACGTGGTATTTAAACCGAGGCAATAATATAACCTCATAGAGTCTTTCTTTTTTTCTTTTTTTTTTAATCACTCAAGAGGAGGTATGTGGTAATACTGCACACGTAACACGCGTTGGAAAATATAAACCAGTGTTGCCTTTATGTTTCTTAGTAATTCCCGTTTTTCTCAAAATGATGTTTCATGCAAGTGTGAGTTTTGATTCTAACCCTGTGACCTGTCAGGAAGAAAGAGACCTGTGCGCAAAAAAATCATTTTTGTGATAACACTACTGTTTTTGACTAATTTTTGGCCGCTCTTTCGCGTGGTGTTATCAATCGAAAAATTTCTAAAAAATTTTCCCAAACTGCTGTAAGTCTTCAAAGCTGAGTGTCTCCATAACGGGAAAACGTTATCAATTTTGTTTATCCGCTCTCCTGTAAAATTTACATTTTTGCGCTCAGGTCCCTTTCTTGCTGGCAGGTAACACCCTGTCAAATGCAGAACCAGAGACCAGTAACGTCTATAATTAGTTTTATCAGTTCTGTGCAGTAGTTCATGTACGAGTAGCTGCCAAGAAATTACGTTATTTTCCTCGCTATTTACGTCCAAAGATCGCAGCACGAGTTGCGGAAGGAAAATTTTAGTTTCCATAAATTCATGGCTGCAGTGAGCTCTACTCGTCATAATTTCGAGGGCGAAATTGAGACCCTGATTTGAGAATAACCATTCCTATACTTCGTGATTTGTTTGCTACACAAAACATCTCGGAATAGTTACTTCAGCCCCTGGTTTCGGTGAGATGTAATGATACCCCATAGGTAATATAATTCTCATGCACTAAAAATATGAAGATGCTAGTATAAAGTCCTATTAAGCTTCTTTCGTAGGCGAGGAGGTGTGAAATCACTTTAGTCGACAGTTTTCGTTTAATTGAAAATTTATACCTGCTGGTCTCGAGCTCGAATTACCGTTTGAGAAGCAGTATGTTGAAAAGTAGAATGTGTGTGTGTGTCCTAAAATGTACAAAATATCACACAGCTGGCACCGAATTCAAATATTTGCTGATTTATCATAATATCCAGTGAGCAATAATCGTCAAAATAATTATTAATAATTGTTAACCTTTCGGAAGCATGTACAACTGGACCCTGATAGTTGATGAAATTAATTGATGTCCTACGATATGGTGTCGAATATTTCTTTTTCTCTTTCAATTTAATCTAATTTTCCCTAATCAATTAGTTTGAAATTCTTTACATACGTTCATTCTGTCGCCACAAATTCACTTTAATTTTTATTTTTCTCAATTATTGTCTGGGATAGATATGGGTAAGTTAATAGACGTACTATTAAAAAAAAAAATCGTTTCGCATTTGCCGGAAATTTTCGTGCTCTATTCGTGTACGCAGATATTCGCCCTAACATCCTTTCTACTACTGATAGTTGGTAAACTGAAATCTTGATAAATTGAATATTCCTTTCCATATGCTATGGGTTGGGCTTTACAGTCTAAATTGATAACTGTATGCGAGCTTGGAATGATTGAATATGATTGCGGCTAATTCATAAATCATAACTGGTCTCGGCTAGGCTGATGAAAGTGAGGTCCTCGCTCGTCCGCGTTAGTTATTATTTTGGCCAGATTTTTGTGAACTTTTTGGTTTTGTGAATTGAATATGCCCGGTATGAGCTTATTTCTAGCTGCTGATTAACTATCGAGTATGTCTTATCGTTTTCACTTGAACTGTTTTTAAATGTTTGTCTAGGAGAAAAGAAATATGTGGAACCAGTTCGACTCACGCCGGCGTGGGAAGAAGGCAATCTGCCGAACGACGTGCTCAATTTTAAAAGTGTGACAATGGAGCAAGCGGAATTGGAAACCAACCCGCCACGTGATAAGTAAGCATTATTTTATGCAATATGCATGCTGGAAATTGATCCACCATTGTACAAACCATAATGGACGACTGGGAATAGTAGAAGAATAATTTTCCCCTTTCTCTAAAAATTGGTCTGCTCGTCAGATTCAAGTCTCACCCCTTTAAAAGATCTCATGGGTTTGAATTCCTTTGCCGTCCATTCTTGAAGATATTTCTTAAACTCACATCCCCCGCCCCTCTTGAAAGTATAACAGTGTGTCTACTGCCCTGGAAAGTCATGACATTTCAACCAAAACTCAAAAAAGTCATGATATTTCATCATAATTTTTGAAAAAAAAAATAAAAAAAGGTGTATTCATTTAATAAGAACAAAATATCGAGTGAATATTTATTATGGAAGTTTAGCGCGCGCTCTGTACTAAGCCCCCCCCCTCCCCCCAGTGAGGCACGAAGCGCCATGTCAGTCCCCTTCTACTTCCTTTTTATATCCCCCATGATAGTCGTGAAAAAATGTCATGGAAAAGTCATAATATTTTATTTCCCAAATCCAGTAGACACCCTGTATAAGAAGTCATAATAAAGACATAATACTTATCAGTTCAAATTTCTTATCTAAAGAGAGAAAGAAGAGAAAAGGGAGATCCAGTTTTTAATGTATAGGGAGAAATAAATTGTCTTTATGATTCATTAGTTGGATTTTTTTTTTAAATCTACTCGGTTCTCTCCTCATTCAGGACGGAGGGGGCTATATCATTTCCCAGTAAATGTAAAATATGATTAGCTAATATTTAGCATTGTCAATATCATATTTGAATTCAGCTTTAAGAATACATTAAGAATCGTCTATTTTCCTCTATGTGGTTTCCAAAAAATGTCAGTTTGCTTTGTAGTGTAATATTTTTGTCGACGCCATGAAATGGACCGCGGGAGATATTTGACAAAATGCATTTCGCGACTTTGATCACGATTTTTTCGATTTCTCAGAAATAAAGCGCCACTGAACTGAACTGTGACTCAGATCATACTGGAAAAGAAATGAAAAGAGAAAATAAGCGATTGCAATAACTCTAAAATTTAGGGCTCCACAGGAAGGGGAAAGGACAGAAAAATCTGCGTGAAATGTAATACTCGTATGTATATCGGAACGTAGGTTTGAAAACGCGTCTTCGCCCTCCCCGCTCTCAGTGACGAATAGGTGGAGGGAGAGAGGAATTTTTTGCTCAGCAGTTGGGAAAATTTATCATTTCTGTCAGGCGGAGTTGGGGAATTTCGGTAGAACTGGGAAAATCCAATATGTGAAAAGGTTTTTTTTTTCTTTGCTTTGATACTTTGATAATTAGGAATTTTTAGTTGAGAAGTTGGAAAAATTCAACAAGTCAAAAGTTGTTTTCTTTTTTATTTTTTTTTCTTTGATGGTTCGTTTTGAGTTGAATTGGTTGGGAGTTCCACACTCCCCCTTCCCCACCCAGGAAACTCTTCCGTACGTCCCTGCCCGCTTCACTACATTTTTAGGGCCATTACGAAGAAAACGGTGAAGGATGATGTTAGGTCGAAAGGCAGCATTTTTTTGCCCTTCATCAGGGCTGTAATCTTAAAGATTTATGCCAAAAATCAGCTGTAGATTTCTTGATGGAAAAGAAATTTCATGATTAAAATTTTTTATCACTTTTATCAAATGTTTTCGCCATTTGAGTGAGTTAGGTAAGCAAGTAATTATACACGCACTTGTAATAAGTTATTCTTCTCTTAAAGAAGTCCAGTAAAGCTGCGCCACCCTGTAAAGAGAAACTAGAAGAAATGAAGATTTTTATGTCGATACCTCTTGTGTCGTTCATTTCGTATATATGTCTTAGCTCTTTCCGGAATGAAAGCATTATGAAACATAGCCCAAACATTTATGTCATCTCGTCTTATCAGCTGAAGTTTTTGTTGAGGAGAGAAGAGAACATCAAATTTTTGATATTTATTGAGAAGTGATTCCTTCCCTATGAGAAAATGACCCGCTGCTTCTGATTTGAACATTAGAACCTATTTATGTATTTGAGTCGATACTAGTTTAACCAAATATTCTTATTATTTTGTTTCGCGTAGATTTTTGATCGTGTATTTCATTATTTTAATTCACGGAATGGGAACTCTGATGCCGTGGAATATGTTCATAACTGCTAAAGACGTAAGTATTATTTGACTGACTTAGATGGTCTTGGTTCGTTTTTGAACCGAAGGTAGATGTATTCCAATACATCGTAGATGCAAATAAAGGGGGCTTGGGACGCTTCCCCAAATTCTTAAAAATGCTCCCATAATTACGCCGGCCAGATTTTTTTCTTTCTTCGAAAAGTAGTACAGTTTTCTAAAATTTATAAGTTATATATAGAAAAAAAAGTTAATTAATTATGAATATTTTTCGGATCCATGAATTTTCCTCATGAGGTCTTCCCTCCATAGTAGAAAGACTTGCATTTCCCCGCAGTTTTCATCGAAGTTTGTGTGCACCTGCATCATTTCCTTCAGGCCTTCCACCCGCAATGCCGTCTCCCCGAGCTCCAGTAATTGGCGATGACCGAAAAGAATCGCTCCACTGGAGCACTCGTTGTTAGCAGACACTGCACAAACTGAACTATTTTAAGCAAATTTTTACAACCGATGTCCTGCGTATCAAAATCTTTGAACACCTCGAACCATTCTATATGTAGGGTGTGCCAATTCACAGTTTCTTCCTTTTGTAGTCTAGAGCGCTTTTGGCTGCTATGCCATCTTCAGATGAGTACCTTAACACGTTTCTCTTTGTCGTTCTGTATTTATAGTGATTGTGTAGTACCTTATGGTAAAACCTATTTGGTGTGTTCATATTGGCTGTCTGTGGTTGTGTAGTCTGTCCAATCGGTGTCTTATGTTATTAATTGGAATAGGTTCTCCGCATCCGGTGCCGGGGGTGCGGTGTCTCAAGGGCCACTTTGGCATGCGTGCATCGCCATACGTCCCACAACACCAAGGTTCTCGCTTTGGAAGTTGGTTGTTTTGTTTTTGCCTTTATTATCTCAAGTTGTTCTTTTAATTTTATCTTTCTTGTGATGTTTTCTTTGTGTAGAATTTTGTATTTTTCTGTCAACTTGTGGTTGTTATGTCCCTGGTCTTTGCAGTGTTTTCCAAAGCGTGATTTGTCATCCTTTAGCTTCTGTGATCTTTCATGTTCTTGTATTCTAGTTGTGAATTTTCTGCATGTGTCTCCTACGTAGATCATGTCACAATGTTCACAGTCCTGTCTGTATACATCGTTACTGTTGTTCCTGTCCCGCGTTTCTGTTCTGTCATTGCTTATTTGTTTGATCAGAGGTGGTCTGTTTCTGATTCGGAGTTTTATGTTGTATTGGTTGAAGATTTTCTGTATTTTGTATGTATATGTCCCTATGAATGGTATTGCTCCTGCGTATTTGTCTGTTTTTGTGGTTGTTGGTTCTGTGTCTATTCTGTCTACTGTTTGTGGTTGGTATTTGTTATTAATGGCTATTTGTTTGATTTTGTTGATTTCTGTTTTTCTGTGGTTGTTGGCGTTCAATATGTTGATTGCTCTGTTGCAGTAGTTGTGTAGTGCTGCTATTTTGTGTTTTTGATGGTGGAATGAGTCATTGGGTATTATTGCGTCCGCGTGGGTGGGTTTTCTATAATTGTACTGCCCTTTTCCATTGTGAACTTTATGTTGTTATTTATGCTGTTTGTCTCCATGAGAAGTTGGTCTAGCTGTCTGTCTGTTCCTGTCCAGATGATTAGTATGTCGTCTTCTTACCTTGTCTATAGCTTTATGTTTTTCTTGTGTTTACGGTTGTTAAGTTGGTCATTTTAAAAATTGTTCATGTGTATTTCGGCTAGAATGGATGACAATGGTGACTCCATTGCTAGACCCTCCGTTTGTGCGTAATATTTGTTGTTGAACTGGCAATAGTTTTGGTTTATGATTTCTTTCGTGATATGTTGGCGTATGCAGTTCCTTCTGTGTTGTTTTTGTAGTAGGCTCACCCTACGTATAGAATTTACCAAAATCCCTCACACTCCAACATGGACACTAAACTCGAAACATCACTCATTGTTTACTGTATTTGTAGGCTCAAAAAGTACAAATTCCGTGATAGTACACCGAGCTAAAATGAAGTACTGTACTATCAAAAGTAGTACGTCTGGTCACAGTACCCAAAAAACGGAAAAATTATACGAGCGAAAGAATTTTCAGCATTATTTTGACACTTGTCAGCTTCCCATGAGCTCTCCCCCTCCATTCCAGATAGGTTATTCACACTGATGTAACATCATCGTGATTTTCTTGTTATCTCGGTGTCATAGGTTGTATTCATAGGTGAATCTGACGTCCTCCCCCTCAGAAGATACGTAGATTAGTTGAACATTACCATGAAAGAAAGTTCGATTTATTTATCTTAATAGGAATACGTGAGTTCATATTATCGCTAAACGGTGTCATCAGTAATTGATCTTCGGTTTTATTTTTTTCGATTTTTTTAATGATCCAAATTTTTCTATTCATTCATCAGCCGTGGTAGACGTTCAATCATCTCTGAACGAGGAGTCAAGCCGAATAATGCGAATGCTTTTGGGTCCTGTTGTAAAGTTCTTAGGAAATTGTTTTCTAATACGGTCGAAAGAGACTCGTACTAGTTTCGTACTCGCAGTTGAATGACGAGAGATTTTTCAGATGTTACTCTGTCATTCGTCATCTTCTACTCGAATCTTTCTGATTCAAACGGTATCTTACCCCTTACTGAATACTCAGTGGTCGATCCGAATAGTTCACTGTATGGTGACGTCTGTGTTCATTTCAGAAATGTGCAAATGGGTGCTAAACGTATTTATAATAGAAAATAAGTGTCAGGATAACCTATTTGAAAATAGAAAAACTGAATGTAGATGTAGATGTACAAATTCAAAAGCCAATTTTACGTCGATAGAAAATGGAAAATAGCTATTTTCAAAGTAAATTCTCTTGCAAAATAGGTTTCCAGAATAGATGTTTTTCTGTGAAATTCGCGCATCCTGTGAAAAGGGAAGAATTCACGGTAAAATTTAGTAAAATCTGCAGAAAAAATCTATTTTGGAAATTGGATTTTCACGTCGAAAATAGATTTTCGAGAACTTATTTTGAAATAGAAAACAGAATTACAATTTGCTCCAAATGGAAACTAGCTGTATTCTAGTTTGATAACTTATTTTCTCTATGTTGGTACATTTCTGGGAGTTCTTGTTCGTTATCTTAGTGGCACTGCTTATTATATTTCTTATGTCCTTGAAGAGGACCGTTATTTTTGAATATTGGGATTTCCACGGGACACTCTTTTCTAAATCAGTTACAATAAAAATTAGAAAATTCCTGCCAAGTGTCAGTTCAGTTAGATAATGGGAACACGCCATGTCCCCTTTTTATGCAGAAATATTTTTGGAATTTTTCTAACCACAAGAATTTTTTTATCCTTAGGTATGATAACCCCCAGAGTACCATCGAAAAGATGTGTCGCCAAATATTGATCATTTTTTCGAAATGTTACTCTATTTAGGTTCTCAAGGTTACGGGCTCGATTCAGTGAGAGATAATTGGATTCGATCCATTTGATGACACCTGAAGGATTCAAAACCAAATTATGATCAAATTTTTGAGATTTTTGAATCGTAAATAAAATACTTTATCGGGAATTTGTCATTAGGTTTTGATTCCCCTCTGGTGGTACCTAGTGATACAGAACTATAACACTGCGCAACAGCGTAAATAACAATCGGATCCGATTATATGAGTTTACCTATATTTTGAATGCTGATCACAAGGCGTTAACCATTTTTCTCAAAAATTTCTCGTTTTCCATATTCAAAATATAATTTTTTTTCAAAATTTTCACCTTTTATTCCTTTTTGTCGTCCATGAGTAGCTACGCTGATACTGATAACAATATTGAACACGGTCATCGATTCTACTCATCGTTTATTATAATACCCTACCAATGGTCTGATCCAAAAATCACTTTCGTGATCGAATTTATTTTTCTTGAAAATTTATATAGTACTTACCATCTGGAAAAAATGGAAAACACTCGGTCTCAGCCTTCTTTAGTGGCATCCCGGGGGTTAGATTTAAAAACTACTTCCGAAATTGAATTCAGCAACCTCAAAACCCTGTTATTCAGCCTGATCACGAATTCTGTTTTCTCACTTCACCTCCTCTTTTGAAGTCACGTCGAGGTTGTTGACCCAGATTGCGATGCCAAACTGTTTTGCTCTATGAGGACAAATGCTTAACTCAGCTAAAAGCCAAGAAAGAGATTTTTGGTTAGAAATGTCACACTCCATGTATTTCTCCGTAAGAAGGGGAGGGAGCTGTGCACGTGTTCCCCTTATCCGGGCAAACGTAAACTTAACAACAATTTTTTAATTTTTTTTTATTGAAACCGATTGAGAGAGGGAGCGCCGGATGGAATGCCGGTGTATGATTTGAAAAATTGCTGTGACCAATCTGTTGTTTCAAGATCCAAACACGCTGAGAGGCGGTCCGTGAGTCAACCACCGTGCAACGTGGATATCTCGTCGGCCGATCAGATAGACAGACGTGTAGTTAGATATACGGACAGCCGCCTTTCTCCCTCGCTCTTGATTAGGCGAAAATTCTAGGACTTGAGACAAAGTAGGAGAAGACCACTACGTGTCCGTCAGTCGGACACAAATTCGATTGATAGGTTAGGCCTACTGTCCATTTCCGACGCTGCACTCAACCCCAGACCTTATCCATCTTCGCTTGAAATGTTATATCTTACTAGATTTATACATTGTTTAAATTTACAGACCAGTCGATGTTGTGTATATTTACCTGAAAATGTTCTCTGTTTCAGTATTTTGAGTCATACAAACTGAGCGAGAATTACACACATTCGGACACAACGTATTATGTTAGTCATTTTATGCAATTCATGACTATTTTTAGTCAGCTACCGAACCTGATATTCAATTGGTTGAATATTTTTATGAATTTCGGGTAAACTCGCGTTGAATTATGTCTATATTATAGTATAAATTCCTTTGTGTTAGTCAAAAGTATCCTAAAATGGATAATCTATTTTTAGAGGAAGTCTGACGACCAGAGTCATGTATTCGATTATTATCGAAGTGCTGGTATTTATCGCGACTGAAGTCTTGGTGTTAGTAGACTCGTCCGAGTGGCCAGATATTTTTTTCTGGACCACTATGGGATCAGTACTGATTTTGAATGGTATGTATCACGCTGTACTCCATTATTTCCGCATGTAAGGACGTCAAAACCAGAAAAACAATAGGAATCGAGAATGAAAATACGTGCGTGTAGTCAGATTACAGAGTAGGACCGTCGTAATCACGCAGACTTTGATACTCTCGGGAGGGGCAGTGTGGATGCTATGGAGTTATGTACCCTTGGTTGAAAGATTCAGATTGAAAATACTCAGGAAACAGCCGTCGTGTGGGGAAGTCTTGCAGAGTGTTAAAAAATCGTGGGAGAGTCCTGAAGAGTTTTGCGGTACCTGGAGAAGTTTGGGATAGTCCTCATCCAGTCGGGAAGAATTCTATAGAATTTAAGCCTGCCTGGAGAAGTCTTGTGGAAAAAGCCATGAAAGCTTGACTTTTCGTAATCAAGTTTAGAAGGCCTATAGAAAAGTCTAGAAGAGTCAAAAAGATTCGTGAACCAGTCTTGAACAGTTTTAATGACTCTTGAATAAGTTTAAACCATCCTTTTTAAAAAGCTCAAACAAAGTGCCTTGAATAAGTGTAAAATAATTGTTGGAACAATTAATCAAATATTGCTGAGTCTTGAACAATATTCTTGAATAAATATTGGAGAGAGTTACTTTCAAGGAATTTTATGGTTTTGAAGATTTTAAAGAGTCTTGGGAAGCCCTAATCAAGTTTAAATCCGTCATAGATTGCAGTATGTATTCATAACAACCCTGTCCAGGGTGTCGACCCGTCAAGGAAAAGTCAAGTATTTTGGAGAGTGGTCAAAGAAAGTCAACGAAGTAAAGGAAAAGTCAAGTATTTTGGAGAGTAGTCATGAAAAGTCATAAATTTTTCATTGAAGTTTCCTCAAAATTATTATCACGAATTTTTTTTTAATTACAAGTAAATTTAAAGTAACGTAAATATTTTCAGATAATTACATAATATCCTTTTTCAAAATATTTTTTAGTGTTTCTATTTGTTGTGAGACCCCCCCCCCTCCTCCCACCTTGGTAAAGTTCTACGAGTAAGATTATATTTGTATGTGTGTAAAACGGTTACCGAAAAAGTGAGAAAAGGTCAAGGAAAAGTCAAGGAATTGGAAAATTTGGACCCGATAGACACCCTGTTGTCGGGGGGGGGGGGGGGGGTAAATACCCCGGTCCCGGACTTCCAAGGGGACCCGATATTTTTTAAAGGCCTGAATTTCAGTTATACATTGTAGCTACATACATCAAATCAGCAATCACTCCGTACACCATGAAAGAAACCTCTTATCCTGTACCTTATAATTTTTGCCCATCTGACAAAAGAAAAAAAATGAACTGGAAGGAGAGGGCCCGTGGAAATTCCCCATTCAGGCCCTCATTTTCTCTCTACGGGGCTGATTCATAAACTTTGAATTTGAAAAAGGATCGTTTAAAGTAGCTTCCTAGCTGCCTTGAACCTCTGTAAAGAATTCCTTTTCAAAAAATGATTTTTTATTTTCGTCTATAAATGTATGAATACCGTTGAAAGAGTCTTGATCGAATTTTAAGAACCTTAAGGAGTCCTGAACAAGTCTGAACTTGTCTAGAAAATCCTTGAATGAGCATTAATGAGACTGAACTGATTTAAAGACTGGTTTCGTCTCTTCGAAACAAAGAATTGAATGAAATTGAGAAATTTGATGGTATACTATGGAATAATGTTATTTATTGTGAAATAATACATGACCGTAGCTTTTAAAATGAAATTTCGAAATTTATTCCCAATTCTTGTGGTATTGATAACTGAGAAGAATGTAAACAAAGCTAAGTTATAAAATCGTTTGACGTTATTGTTGATTAATTTCCGTTAAATAGCAAGTAAATTTCAGATTTGAAATTTATCGTGTAATACTTCAATATAAATTTCCAGAAGATGAAGTTCATGAAATTTAACTACACTACCACGATTTTCAAAATCAATTAGGAAAATAATCTATGAAAACTCCGATTATTTCTCGCGTATTATCTACTCATTGAAATTAATGGTCTTAATACTACGTGTGGAGGAGGGGATGCGAGATATTCAATTCGTACACATTTGGAATCGTCCTTCCTGGGATTGCTTCTTTAATAGGTTTCTTCAAATAATTTTGAAATGGACAATTTGCGACTTCTTGTGAATTTTTTATTCTTGTTTTGTTCATCTAGGTATTGAATAACCATAGTTTCCATTATTTGCAACATTTTTGGAGTTTTTCTTTAATTGGTATTTGTTTTAGTCGTCAATGGAATATACCAAAATACGGTGTACGGTATAGCGGCAAGATTACCCCCGCGGTACACCGGTGCTGTCATACTCGGAAGTGTGAGTATGGCTTTGAATTTATTGATGACAAAGTTACGAACGCTTTATATATTTTCGTGAAATAATTTATCTTGTATTAACCTGTTATTTGATTTTCCAGAACCTAAGTGGAATTTTTACTGCTGTTATTAGTATTTTATCGTCGGCCTTCGCTCCGGCTCCGCGTACCGCTGCCTGTTATTATTTCATTGTTGCCTTACTTGTATTATTCATCTGCTTCGATTCCTATTTTACTTTGCCGCTCACTGTAAGTATTGTCCATATCTGTAAAATTAGTTGGAAAAACTTTAATTGCACGTTAAAATAAAATTAGTGAATAAATGATAAGATAACGATAAAATCGAGTGTATAAACGATAGGAAATGTGCTAATTAACGTTACACATTGTACGCTCTACTGCGATGAGAACATTGACTTAAAATGAGTTGAGCGACTGAAAAATGTATTATACCGGAGGTGCCCTCTTTCATGGCTCTCCTTAAGTCTCTCTCAACTTTTTTCATAGTCCATGTTAGTTATACCGTGTTTTGCAGGGAAAATCTCAGTTGAGTCCGAAATGCAGATTTTCGTCCCACTCGAGTCCCGCATTGAAAAAAGATACATCGCAGTTGAATCCCGTATAATTCATGCAATAATCTGTAAATCAGCTAATGTAACCAACAAGCTGATACGACCGACAATGTCGGTACTGATCGCAATCATGCAATCACTCTTCAAGTTGGTCATTCGTGTACAATAATAATTGTAAGATGGGTGTCAGTTTCCTTCCGTACGTATTCGGCGCGGATCATAGTTTCAATTTTGTCCATGTGAAATGTTTAGCGAGAAAGGAAAAAACTTGCGCGCAGTCGGGAACTATAAATTTCGTTTCCATAAAAGTTTGAATAACGACCTGCACAAAAGTTCGTGTAAAGCCTATATGAAAATGAATTCGCTGAATGTTGTTACTTTCGAAAATTTAGACCTCTCTCATCCACCTGATAGCAATCATAGCCTTCTTCGTCAGCGTGTACACAATATGCTCAAGATGAAAGCAGTCAATCGTAAGTCTGGTTAAGAGGGTAAGGAAAATATTCGCTTACACGCCGGACTCAACTACGATGTATTCCTTTCATATGTGGGACTCAATGGCGATGTGACCCTTTCATATGCAGGACTCAACTGCGTTTTGCCCCTTTCCTTCCGGTGTTGTTCCGGACTCAACTGGGAACTAGCCGTTTTGCAGCCGGTGTAGGATAAGGGAAAATTTACAACCATCAAAGGACACCTATTCCTTTCTACTTTTCCCCAGACAAATAGCTCATTTTTCCTTCGCTGGCATCTTCACACAAGTATGACCCGGATTCGAGTCAGTTTTACCAGTTTTTACTCTTCTTGACCCTACAGATCTCTTTTGTTCGCTATTCATTTTTTCAGTTTTACTCCAGTCTTTTTCCAGCAGCTCTTTGCAAGTCTCACTCAACTGTTTTTTAGACTCGAGTCAGTTTTACCTTCTTGTAGCTGGTACATAGGCTGTCGCTAACTAACTGAGACTAAAATTCGTACGGCCCACCAATGCTACCTATCGGCGTTTCAACGCAATAGGGGAATAATTTGGTTCATTAGCTATCGATTGAGACCAAGCCGAGCTCATTTGATTGAAAACTCGGTGTTCCAAACCAATTTGAAAGAAACCACATGCGTTGACTTCTCCAGGTTTCTAAAGATTTTTTTAAAGAAGGAAAAGAGGCATATGATTACAAAATTTTTTATTAATCATCATCTTCATTAAGTACACGAATATATTTTTCAAAATAAGCGCCATTCATGGCTATATAGACGTCCATTCGTTCTTGCCATTTATCGAACATTTTCGCGTATTCCGCCGTCGGTAACGAGGAGAGAAACATCTGCGCCACAGTGATAACTTCTTGATTCGTGTTGAATTGACGATCGCGTGAGGCTGCCTGCAGTTGAAGAAATTACAAAAAGTCGCAGGGGGCGAGGTCGGGACTATACGGGGAGTTGGGATGAATTGTGATTTTTTAGAAGTCATCACCGCGGCGCAGATGTTATTGTCCTCGTTACCGGCGGCAGAATACACGAAAACGTTCGATACAAGGCAAGAACAAATGGACGCCTGTATAGCCATGAGTGGAGCTTATTTTGAAAAAGATATTCGTATACTTAATGAAGATGATGATTAATAAAAAAATTTTGTAATCCTGTGCTTTTTTCCATTAAAAAAAAATTTTAAGAACCGGGAGGGGTCAACGCATATAGTTTCTTTCAAATTGGTCTGGAACAGCGAGTTTTCAATCAAATGAGCTCGGCGTGGTCTCAATCGATAGCTAATGAACCAAATTATTCCCCTACTGCGTTGAAATGCCGATAGGTAGCGTTGGTGGGCCGTACAAATTTTAGTCTCAGTTACTCAGCGACAGCCTATGTATATGATAAGGCAAAACTTGGCTCCATCAAAGTGCTCTCCACCTCTTTTCCCTCTTCCCCGGAATGATAACCTAATCTTCCTCGCTCGCCTCTTACCGCCAGTATGGCTCCGATTTTCACTTTCTTGGACCTCCTCCATTCTAAGGATCCCTTACTACCCTTAGGTCTGCCATTTACTTCTTCATTTTTCCGCAAGTGCCCGTTTCCAGTGACTCTCCTCATGTCTCACTCAAGTGTTTCCAGAAATGAGTTAGTTTCATTAATTCATGGGCATCTAGAAGTTCAGTTTCAATTACGTCAACGTGCAATGTGTATCACTTCCCTGAGGTAATGCTCTAAGAGGCGGCTCTAGGGCTCGGGTCAGAGCAAAAAATGAAAAAAGAATGTGTATCGCTACTTACTATTTTTCATCGTTCAACTACTAACATTTTTTCCTACTTCGAAATATTTTATCGTGCATACATTTTTTGTATAGTTCGTTACTTTTCTCGGAGAGCTCATTTTTCAATTGTTACATTTCCCCCTTCCCCCATCGTTTGTACACTTTATTTTATCGGGTGATTAAATGATACCCTAATGAATTCGTTGTAGTTATGGTGCGTAGTTCAATTCCCCCCCCCCCCAGTACAGCAAAAAGTATATCAGACGCTAGTCTTATATTTTTTCCTAATAAAATCTTTTTATTTGTTTTTAATGTAACGAATAACATCGATTTCAGGTTATACCAATTTTCGTGGTGATACCTTCTTCCTTTTACCCCTCTTGAGTACAAGTTCTACATTCTTTCCATTTTTTTATTTTTACACGATATTTGGAGGCGTGTAAGTAAAACGTGCATTTCTGTTGGGTTGTGCCCCACGAAAATTTGTCTTGTGGGGATGACCGCCCTTATTGCTCGCATCTGACGTAGACAAAGACAAATATATTTTTTGATTTACTTTTGTATATACGGGCCTTTGTTCGTACGATACAGTGACCCTTTCAGTGTGGCGTGTCGCCGAACGAACCCACACCCGAGCATAGGCATCCACCATCCTTCCTCATTATCCCCTATCCCTTCCAATTGTACACCGAAGTGTGCCAAATAATTTTACCTATTCATCTCCCCATTTTGTCGGCGGTCTCCCCCTCTTCCGCTTCCACTCTTTGGGTGACTACTCAGCTGATTTTCCCCATTTCTCACCGCCCCTAACCATGTGCCCGGCGTACTTCAGCTTTAATTTTTGATTTCTCCCCCCCCCCCCCCCCGTTATCTATCGCTTTTGTGATGTTCGCGATTTTTTCGAGCTGATGAATGAACTTATGAAGAAATAGGTAATGGAGTAATTATTGCTTTTGGCAATCATAAATTTAAAGGAAATAATTGAGAACTTTTTAATATAAATGAAAAAAAATAGTCAATTTCATTCTATCAAATTCGTATAAAAAATTAAATTTTAATTTATTAATAAATTTAAAAATAAAATTAATATTAATAATATTATTAAATCGATTTAGTATTTTGTCTTTAACCCTAATTTTCATGATGCTTCGTAGCATTTTATAGAACGTTACTCTCACGCTCTCCTTCTGGGTTTTATTAGTGACTGCGTTTGGGCTCCATAGGTGAGGATAGGTATCACACATTGCTCTAGGATTTTAACTTTGTCTTAATGGGTAAGTTCCTTTTAAGAAATGTCCTGTGAGCCCAGAATTTTTTCCATGCCGTCGCCGTCCTCGCCCTCCGCTCCAGTTTTCCCTTACCCTCCATAGCAACCATTTGACCAAGGTATTGGTACTCTGACCATTTCTATTTCCTCTCCTCTGACCTTGACTCCATCCCTTTTTATATTTGTCATTAGTTTAGTCTTGGTGGTGTAATTCAAACGAAAATTGCGTTGGACAATATCCTCTAACTCTGATCTTTTTGTATCTGCCACGGACACGTGAAGGGAGGAAGGGGTCTGAATAGACCTTCCTAGCACTACATTATGAAGAACAGAGTCTTGTTCTCTTCTTTCATGATGTTCCGGAAATAAACATAATGTGAATTTTACATTTGGTCAAATTCCAATCTCCTTGGCTTTCTATCCCTGGAAATGTTTTTGTCCCCCTACACGTACCCCTCGGATGTCTCGCATAGCTCACATGAAATTATATATTTTTTTTAGAAAGCAAAGGGAGTTCGGTGGTTTGAAAAGGGTTGTTCTTATGGTTCTTGGCGGGTCCAGAAAGCGGTGAAGGTGGTGCCTAAACTTCGGTCCAAATTTTAGTCATAAAAAATCATGGACTGAGCAAGTGAGAACATTTTTGGCTTACTTCTGCTGATTTTGGGGAGAAAATGCACTAATTTTGACGGACAGTGAACCAAAAATGAGCCATTTTACGGTACCTCGTGCAATATTTTCAGTCTTATTTGGTGTAAATTAGACCATGAAATAGGACTGTGGCTCCTCTTGCTCTCCCTTTGGATCCACTATTGATTATTTTTGCTCTTATACAAGAATGACTGAGGTTTCGAATGTGGGGTGTTGAGGGTCCACTAATCCCAAAGTTTGTGAGTATTAGTCTTACTCTAAGTTCAAAATGGTAGCATTGGTATAAAAGCTAGAGCTGGGGTGGATAAAATTGTCAAAAAACGAATAATGGGTTTTTATAGGACTTTGAAGGTAGGTTATTTTGATTGTTTTAATAACTGTGCATTCTGGGATGGTGCTGAAAATAGAAAACGAAAATGCGTTTACTCTTGACTTTCTGGGGTCGCTGTACTTTTTTTTTTATTGGCAGTTTGACTCCAAGTTGGAAAGTGTGGTATTGCAGGTAGGGACAGTGTGGTCGAGGATAAAAACATGGTCAAAGAGTTTCGATAGTGTCTTGTTTCCAGTACATGGACGGTGCAAAACTAAGTTAAGAGCTGAACTTGTGTTCTGAAAAATCATGCCGTCACGGGAAACCGCATATAATTTTGCTGTTGGATTTTAAGAAACATGTTCGTAGGTTCAGATTTTGAATTTCCGTTCTTGAAAATTTAGATCTCTGTCTGGTGTACAGACAGAGAGCCAGGGCGTTTATAACTCTAAGTTCGTAAATCGTAGCTCTCGCCTCCTTTTTTTGTTGGTTGGTGGAAAAGAGGCTATTTGTCTCCCGGACAGTCCATCTGTCTGGCAGTCTGGTGGACATACTGGCTCGTTAGCTGCCTCACGGCCTGACTGACTAATTCATAAATCCGTCAGATTTGATCTTGGAGTAACCAATATGTCCCTTTGTTGTAAAAATTTCAGGCAAGCACCACTCAGCGTTTTCTCGACATATGGAAGGGGATGGGTTGAAGTCAGATGTTTATTATCTAGTAGGAAAATTGCTGAACTATTATCATTGTTCTAGTTCTTTTGGATTTTATTGGTTACAATTTTTGGAGCTTTTTCAATTCAAAATTTTCACTGGAGGAGCAATTATCGTTACTGCCCTTCCCGTGTACCTGCACCATCTTGGGTTGCTCCATGATCATTCAGTTTACAGTAAGTTTATATAATATGCAGTTAGGATGGCCATGCTTGGGGGGGGGGAGGAGAAAACAGACAGGATGGCATGCGAACAAAAATTCCTCGATGAATTGAACCTATTCTTTCGGTATTTTCAAGAAACGTTGGATTTAATGGATTTCTTGAGAATCTAAAGTGATCTATAGCTTTATAAAATCTTTAGTCATTCATCGTTTTGAAGGTTTCTCGTTGAACAAGTGTGGAAAGTTCGTGTTGTGCACTTTAGATTCGGTTATTTAAAACTAAAGATATGGGTGAAAGTAAAATTCCTTTCTTGAAACTACAGATTATTTTGGAGCTGCTTAGATAATCAGTTGTCCTGTGCTAGTCAGATTCTGTAAATCCCTTGCTGAAGACATTCCTATGATTCCAGTTGTTACATTGTAATCTAAATAATTTCCAATTATCTCGTGAATTTGTTATGTAGTTCTTTAAGGAGAAAGAAAATGATCATTACTACCTTGCTTTCTATGATTACAGAAATTCTACAAGTACCATGATCTTCAGTTCAAAAAAGCTGCAGAAAAAAGTAGAGCTATTGCTCGAGATGCCAACGTCTCTGTGAAAGTACCGTACTGCAGAATTTTCAAATCATGCTGGATGCAGTGTTTCAACGTATTCTACATTTTTTTCATCACATTATCAGTCTTTCCGGTTGTACATTCTCGTAAGTTTTTTCACGCACTTGGTGATGTGTGCTGCCATACGTTGCATCGTTTTAACTAATCTAAATACTTTCCAAACTTTTCTTTTTTCTCATCAGAAATTAAACCCTCGACGGCTGACCTCTTTTTTCCGGAGAGGTTTTACTCTCAAGTCATGTGCTTCTTGACATTTTCAGTATTCGCTACGATAGGAAATCTTTTCGCATCCGTAATCACCTGGGTGAGTACCATACTTCGGGAATACTCTTCTCTTCGTCGAAAGTGCCTAATTCACGTTTGTGTTTTATGTTCCAGCCTGGACCAAAAAGATTGTATATTCCTGTTTTATTACGGACTGTCTTTCTTCCATTATTTTTCTTCTGTAACTACCAGCCAGCGACGGGCCGCGTTGTTCCTCATTACATCGATCACGATTACGTGTACTGGGGTATAGCTGTGATGTTCGCCTTGACCTCAGGTTACTACAGTTCCCTCGCAATGATGTACTGTGGAAAGTGAGTAACTAGTTGATTTAATAATTCTGTTGCGAACCTACGTGCAGGTCTTAATGATGTTAATAACGTTTGCCCAGAACTGTAGCTCCAGAATATAGTAGCACTGCGGGTATGTTTGGCGCCGCTAGCTTGGTTACCGGAATATTCGCCGGGATCGTATCTGCCTTTGCTTGGCCTCATATTGCGAATATCTCGCTGTAATGTCGCATCGAAATCACGTATGCGGTCCTAATCTGACATTCTGTGTAATCGTCTCCCCTTTTCGTCTCAAGTAACGGAAACATCGTTTTGTGCAGTATTTTCTAGGATTTATAAGACTGCTCTTATTTATTACGAATGTACTCATCTTAGTCGAGCGTCATTCGATAGCCTGAGTTCTAACGAATGTCACTCGAAAAATGAGCGTAAATTGAGATATCGATGTAACTTTTATATGTTTCTGTTATTTAACGTTTCGTAAAGTTAACGTTGCAGGTCAATGTGTATTCGTGTATAGTTTTCAAAATGATGCAATGTTTTATGTTCATCTGCCAGTCATATTGTTCATTCGGCTTGGACTTCGCACCTGTGTGAAAAGTAGTTGTGGAAATGGGTAATAAAAGTTGAATGTTGATGAGGTGGAATGTGCTTGAAATCGGATTTCTAGATCCTTAGGGAACCCATAAGGGTATAACGGTACGGGCACCTTATCATTGGTTTCTCGTCTATCAGTATAGTGAAAGAGAATTGAGGCGCACATATCCATAATCGTATCCCATGATGGAAAAACAAACGTTTGCCCTTGCCATGAATGAATAATATGTAAAGACTGAGACTGAAAAAGCTAGTCTAAAGATTCTGACTCTTTTAGGCTAATTTCTGCATCCTGAGTAAATAGAGGCATCGTTGTCAGTTTACGATTGAGGTCTGGGGAATGTTTGAATGTGAAAGAGAAAGTTCTATCGGAAATAAGGTACGTATGTTGAGGCATGGGAGACAACAAGATTCGGTAAACGCAATGAATCCACAAAAACATTTATTGCGTTTTTCTCAAAACTTGGGAAACAGACTGGCCTTTCTTAACTCGAGATACAGATGTTTGAAGTGACTCGCTAGATTACTTTATGTTCTTTCAAACATATCCTGTAAAAAGTACTGACGATGCTATTCTCGCAACCTGAAGCACGAAAGCACAGTACGTGAGTATTTTCAGAATCTTGCTCAGCACAATTTTTGAAATTTGTATCTTCTGTTCTTAGAATAACCGTATTTTTAATCTCACTGTTATTTTCAGTTTTGTTCTTTGGCATATCTTCATATTTTGTTGTGATTTTGATATTAAGTACTAGACTATGACGTAGCTGTTGATATTACTCAACTTCTCGGTGTTTCCTCACGTTTTACCTGGGGGGGGGGGGGGTGATAAAATGAATAAATAAAATAGTAGATGCTCCGAGTGCCAAGTTTTATAATTTGGTAGCCCCTTTCAGAATGTTGACAATTTACACTAAACTCGTTTATCCAGTTTTAATCGAGTTTACATGATGGCTGTTGTACAAAATTAATAGTACAAATAATCCAAATTCTTTCGCCTATTTTTACCCAAGCTTGTTTTTTTTCGTCATTTTCTAACACTCGTTCAATGAATTGTACTTAACCTTTTGTATTTATTTCGATATCACTTTTGTATATAATATTTTGTAGCGCGAGATTTTTTTTTTTTTAAATCCGTCCCCGAATCCCGAATATCGAGAAGTTCCCTGATCGTGGATTAACATGAGTTTTACATCTAGACTACATACTGTTATTAAAGAATTTTATCACTGTGATTGAACGATTTTTACAACCAATAATTAGTGTACACGCGTGTTATATTAAATTACTTAGTTGTGTTTATTCGAAATGTAACTAACCTATATCTTCTGACAATAAGTATTGTAACTTAGTTTTTATAGGGTACCGTCAGTAAATATGATGTAACAAGCATTAAGTTTTGAAATGTGGTGTTTAAGCTTAAATTCATAACCATAAGTCTTCCTCATTTTTGTTACTTATTTTTATGTAAAATTTGTAATCAAAATTATATACTTTCCTTTTAAGTTCATAGTGTTGAATGTTTAGATTTACAAATTGACTTATTACCTAATCTGCAGAACTGTGTCTTGTGTCAGATTTAGCCGGGTGTTTCAAAATGATAGCGCCAGTTGAACGCTGTTAAGCGTAAGAGAACCAACAAGAAAAATCTGTTTTTTGAGAACACGTGGTTCCAAGTTCGAGAGCCGTGTAGAAACTATATGACATAGCGTTTACTGATAAGCTTATTTTAACGTGAATACACGTTTTTGAATCGGAGGCCAAATTTTGAAAAATTCTACTTTTTACGCTCTTTCCAACGATACTAATGACTCATTTTGTTCACAAATGTTGGTTGGTTCCCTTGAGCTTAACAGCGTCCAGTTCTAAGCGCTTATAACTTGGCAACACTAAGTGAAAAGTAAGTAGGCATGTTCGGTATCAAGAAAGAAAAAAATGAACCCCATTTTATGTCGCAATTTTTATGTTTTAAAACGTATATTCCCTAAATGCCCTCCTCCTTCCGCTGTACAGTTACTCAAAGACTCAAACGAACACAAAAATTTCTGTAGACGTTATTCAAAATTTCTTAATTTTTTCTCATGTACCTACGGGTCTTCAACGTAACGGTGTCGTTCACCGGAGTCGTATACGCCTTTAATTTGACATGACCTCGCTTGAAAAATCGAATGGAGTCAAAAACGGACTTCGAGGGAGTGTAAATCCCGGGTGATGATTTTCGCACAGATTTTTTCTATTTTTAAGAAATTTCTTACAGGCTTACACAGCGTTTGTGGTGTCAGACGTTGCACCGTCTTGCTGAAACCAAGTTTTTTCAATAATAATTCGATTTCTCTTTGATTCCGAAAAAAATAACAGTCGATGTGCGGTAGCGATTCTGAGATCGAGACGAGAGGGTGAGGTTCGAGGAGACACTCGCGCAGTTTCTCGTTTTTTTTCTCCCGCTTGCTAGCACCCACGTTGCAGATTCCGTAGCAGGGAATGTATCCGCACATCCCTACATTGTCTGCCATTTAGGTACATTATCCCTTTCCGAAAGATTGAAATGACGAAGAGATTCTCGTTACCTTTTAACAAAACCTGCCATTTACTGAATTGCGTTCCACGTCGAAGGCACATTGCTGCGTAGTCCACTAAGGCATTCTTTCAAATGATCTCAAATATGCCTAATTTTGTCTGATTGTTGCCAAGTTAGAAAAGTTTGGAATTGACCATATCATTTTGAAACACCCTGCAGTAAAAATTGAGCAAAGCGCCAACTTTACAACCCCGCCGTCTGATTTCCTAATCTAAGTCGGTGTACCAAAATGGTACCAAGATGTCTGTCATTTACTTCACTCGATCACTCCGCTCTCGGATTGCGTGATTAGCAATCTGCAAAATTTCCGAGATTACCGAAATACGCTGTCAAAACCCTATTGGGGCATTTGCTAAGAGACTGCCTATCTCTTATTTCAGTTTTAGGTTTTCGAGGTTTGATGTTGAGAGTAGGAGAGTACATTCAGATCCGGTTCCCTGGCATATTATCAAACGGAACCATTTAGGCAAATAATAGTCAATTTTTCGTTATTTGTTTTCATCCCCCTATAATGAGACCCTGGGGATACTTTTAGTAACATCCCAAGGAGTGGGAGCCAACAAATACTCTCGAAATCGATTTCAGTGACCTCGAAAACGAGTATCGTTTAGAAATAATGAACATTCGTCTGAGCCCCTTCGCTGCCCTCTATGGAATTGGATCAAAAAAATACCCTGAAAATCGGATTCTCGAAAACCTATAAACCAACTTTCATCGCGATTTTTTCTTTCGCTGTCGACCTCTTCCTCTTTTTCGAGATCTTTTCTGTAGTCCAATGACATCTCTGGTTCAAACTATTTTATTTTTATTAATTATCAGGTGAATAATTATTAGCATTTATGAGCACATAGCTATAACCCCCCCCCCCCCGGGATAAGGGGGCCATGCAGAAGGTTTCCTCAAAACAGAAAACCCCAGTATATTTTCTCGTAAGGAGGACCTGCCTGTTGGTATTATTTGATCAAGCTTAATTTTCAGAATTTGCTATAAGTGGCACTCTTTTAGTTAAGCAGAAATCAAAATGTGTTGGAAAATTTTCATTGACATTATTATATATAGTGATAAGTAAATCTAGAAAATCCTTGTATAAACTGTTCCTTACGGGTTAGTTCCCTTCTTTCACCACTAACTTTGAGCTACACCGATACTGATCATGGGTCAATCTGCCAAAACAAAATCAGTAGATACGTGTTATTTGGACACTGTTAAGTGTAAGGGAACCAACCAGCAAAATCTGTTTTTTTAAGAACACGTGATTCAAATTTCAAGAGCCATGTAGAAACTATATGATATAGCGTTTCCTGATAAGCTTTTTTCAACGTGAGTACACATTTTTGAAACGGGGGCCCAATTTTGAAAAATTCTACTTTTTACGCTCTTTCCAACGATACTAATAACTTATTTTGTTTACAAATGTTGATTGGTTCCCTTACGCTTAACAGCGTCCCTTTATTAGCGGAGCGTCCCAAGACTCTTTGCAATTATGAAACCTCCCTCCTCTTGCCTAATCCGGCTCAAATTTCCTGGTTGTCTAAATCCTCGATGACATTCTTGCCAAATCACTACAGTTTGGATAGAGTTTCCAATTTTACAATTTAAAGGTAGGTAGTAGGTACCCTTCATTTTTGTAGTTCCAATAGTTCTAAAGTTATGAGTTCCGAAGTTTTAATCATAATCTCCTGTTTTTATCAAAAACTGATTCATTCAGTTTCACCTTACATTTTTAGAGGCATCTGAGGCGCATTTGAGAGGTGATGCAGGTAGACTACTAGCTAAAGAACTCGCGTATCCACCCATCCATCCACACTTTTAATTGCGCACCTACATCCAAGTCTTGTTCAAAGGGACCTTGTAAAATATGTTCGTGCTGCCTCAGTTTAGGATAATTCTCTATTAAAACTCTAAACTTTAATACCATGATGCTCTATATCTCCTCATTATTCAAGATGAAAAGGACCCTGTTGAGGTACGGATGTAAACTATCTACAGGCACCGGCTGGGATATGTTACTTAAGCTGAAGCCACTAGTCACTAGTGACTCAAATTGAAACATAACAACATAAGTCACAATTTTGGTCGTTATTCATTAAGCCAAAAGCCAACCAGGCGTATTCGGCTAGTCGATGATTTTCAGCCCATATCTATAAGTCAGCCATAAGCTATAGGTTTTGAGGCTTAATCTTCTCAATGCAGCTAATACCAAAAGTCAAAAAACAATAAAAATAATTTGTAAATAAATTGACTAAAAAATTGCTATCATTCTTGTATGAAGAATTTATTGTTTTGAATTGGACCCTGTTTAACAAAAGGGAACTAACCCACATTTGTAAACAAAATGAGTTATTAGTATCGTTGGAAAGAGCGTAAAACGTAGAATTTTTCAAAATTTGGCCCCCGATTCAAAAATGTGTACTCACGTTGAAAAAAGCTTATCAGTAAACGCAATGTCATGTAGTTTCTACATGGCTCTTGAACTTTGAATCATGTGTTCTCATCTGAAGAAGCAGATTTTGTGGGTTAGTTGCCTTTTGTTAAACAGCGTCCAATTGATCTTATCAGTCATCAATATGGGGTGGGAAATTGCAAGCTTTGTAACTTGTGCGACTGAAATTAACTCATGTTCAAAGATTACCTAAACCATAAACCAAACAGCATCACGCCATATTTGAAGCCGGAAAATTAGCTTCAAGCTATAAGCCAAACCAGAGAAGGACGTTGCTCTAGAAGAGCAAGTTGTTCCACTTGCTCTTGTTCACCATTTGGTGAACTCAGCTCTGAACTAGTTCATCTTCCCAAAAAAAAAAAAAAAAAAGAACAAGAACTAGTTCACGATTTTTGGACCTGATCAACTTGTTCATTCTTTGTTCATCTATTTTTTCGTAATTTTATTTTTTGGGCTTTTTCTTGTATAAGTATTTCCACTTTCCAGACTTTAATTCCAACTTTCACAATGGTTTCAGAGTTACAATTGCAAATTACAACATTACTTGAATTTTTATTCGATGTTTAAATGTTAATCAACAAAATCTCATAAGATTTCAATAGGAATTTAAAAAAATGTTTGGGTTATACCTAGCCTAGTTTTTAGTTGTAGGCTATTACTCAGAAAAAATGTTGGCTTGCAACTTTTTTTATACGAAAACCCTTTTTATCCAATGAGCATGACCAAGAGCAAAGGTTCTTTTTAATGAATAAACAATGAACTAGAGCAGTCTGAAGACTAAGTAAACAAGAGCAAGAACTAGTTCGCTCAAAATGGAAAAGAACAAGAGCAAGAGCAAGTTCATTAAATAGCAGAGATGAAAAGCAAGCTAAAAGCTGAAAGCGGAAAGCCAAAAGCAAAAAGTTTTTTTTACCTAAAAAGCAAAAGCTAGAATGCACAAAGAATTGAAAGCAAAAGCAAAGTTTTATTTTTTCCAACTTTTCCAGTATTTATCTACATATTTATAAATTATAATAATTTCAAATTTTTATTTTTATTTTCATCATCTCAATGACCAATGCTGTTAAGTGTTATAACTGTTAAGCAGTGTTGTGAAAATCTATTTCTAAAAAATATTAGGTCTGTTGTACAAAATATTCAAAATTCAAAAGCGGTAAGCTGAAAGCTTGTGACTTTTGCGTTAAATAGCAAAAGCCAAAAGGGAAAGCTGAATATGAAAAAATTTTGAAAAACAAAAGCCAAAGTTTTATTTTCCAAGGTTGAAGGAAGCTAAAGCCATAAGCAAAAGTTTTATCATATGGCTTTCCATCTCTGTTAAATAGTGAACAACGCCCATCTCTGAGCCAAACCATAAGCCAAGCCCACCAGCAGCTTAAGAGCCATCAGCTAAGCTTAAGCCAGTACTATTGACTTAACACCCCTGCCTGTGGAGAGACGCTCTCCAAATGAACGCTGTTTAACAGGAGAATGAATAATTTTTTCGATTTAGAATTTTGAACCATTAGAAAATAGAAATGATGGTAATAAAAGTTTTCGAAAAGAAAGCTGTTTGGAAAAGAGGAAGGAACTAAACTTGAAATGTTCCAGAACTGAGCTTATGACCTCATAGAGACCCTTGAGAAGCTCAAGTCGAATCCTCAAAAAGACAGGACCTTCATCATGCATCAGCCTCTCGCTTCATGTTCTTCTGTTGCTCCTCCACTTCAGCTGTTTCACTGTTTCGCATAAAAATCTGAACTCGTTGAAAATATAGCGCTCTCTATTAGCGTAATAGTGAATTTTTTAGAAATGACCTTCAGATCATTCACAGCCAAGAACCACAGATAGAACGTAGATGGTACATTGTAGATGTGCTTCGCAGTTGCAATAATATGCAGTAATTGGCTATTTTGATTGCTGCTTTACGACGAGTTATATTTTGCATTCGAAATGTCGTAATTAGAACATTGATTTTATTTTTCAGTGTCGCGTAGTATCTAGTATTATTTAGTTGTTTAAAATTTTCGGTTGTGGCAGGTTTCGTTGTTCTTCAAAATAAGGTTTTGATTTTTCCCAATGGCTGACATCAAGGCCTTGGAACATCCAACTCTCAAAGTACTTGAGTTTTATTGATACTGTTGTGAATGAATTGGGTTTACGTGTATTATTTAGACCTCGCGATGGAGCTAATTTAGCGTATATTTACCCAAAAATTACCTCCACGAAGTAACTATTTTCCAACGGGGGTGTGGCTGGAAGTCACCCAAAGAATTACCACTGATAATGAGCTGAAATATGATACGTAGTTTTTTTCTTCTTTTTTTTCTCTTTTTTTTTTTTAATATGTAACAGGCCATGTATACATGGGGCTATTTTTGTTTCTAAGCTGAGTACCCCTGATACTAGTTTTCATTTTCAAATTATAGTATTATTGATGATCTTACTAATTAGAACACTCCATAAATCTCAATAATTTATGCAGGTTCCGTACGAGTTGTTGAATAAGAAATTTCGTGCAGCCCAAAAACAGATCGATCGAGAAGTAGCCCATGTACAGTCAGCAGCCTTGGAATTGGAACGTGGACTGTCCGCTGAGACGATACAGGCTACTGATATCACCCGTTTGTTGGGTGGCATGGTGCAGAAACTGCAAGTTCTGAAACGAAAGGTAAGTGCAATAGTGGTATCGTATACTAGTACTCGACAAATTGTCAGGAAAGTTGCTCGTCTTTTTGAGAATATTTGGTTTAAAGTCGTATTCGTTTTACAGGCCGAAGAAAGTATATCCGAGGAATTGCAAGTTGGCTTAGTATGTAAACGACGTCTAGAACATCTGAAAGAACACGCGTCTGGAAATGCAGGAGCTGTTGCCCAGTGGCGACGTAGAAGGCTAGATCGAATGCTCGTTGAGTATTTTCTAAGACGTGGCTATTACGGTGCAGCCACTCGACTTGCGCACACATCTGATCTCAAAGACTTGACCAACATTGGTTCGTTAACCGAAATATTTATCTGACTCAAATTCGTTTCGCATTGTTCGTGACTTATGTTCTAATATGACGAATTATCTATTAGACGTATTCTTAGTATCTCGAGAAGTTGAACAATCTCTAGCTGATCACGATACATCCAAATGCCTCGCTTGGTGCCATGATAATCGTTCAAAATTACGTAAATTAAAATCTTCAATGGAATTTAATCTCCGTGTTCAAGAATTCATCGAACTCGTTCGAACAGACAAGAAAATGGACGCTGTGAAGTACGAACAGTTCCATTGATGTCTAATAAATATTCGCTTGAATTACTGTTGTTGGTAGTTGGAGTTCTTGTCGAGTATTCAAGCGAATAATCGAGTCATTCGAATGATGACTCAACCGTAAGGCTTACGACGAAAGAACCTTCTCACTAAACGAGGAAAAAATACTGAATTGAATCAGTTGGACCCTGTTAAGCAAAAAGGACGCAAAGACATTTGTTGACAAAATTAGTTATTAGTATCGTTGGAAAGAGCGTACAAAGTAGAATTTTTCGAAATTGGGCCTCCGATACAAAAGTGTGTACTCACGTTGAAAAAAGCATATCAGTAAACGCATTATTCATTGGCTTTTGAATGGTACGTTTTCTCAAAAAACAAATTTTGTCGCTTGCGTCCCTTTTGCTTAACAGTGTCCAATTGTGAAAAGCTCCTTTAACTTCGTAGATTAGTCATCAGCCGAATAACTCGAGTATCTATTCGAATTCTCTGAGGAAAACTCCGGTTACAATGTTGAAGCAGTATGTTTTGGAAATGAGGTTGAAATACTGTAAATCTTTTTAGGCTGACTTGAGCATAAGTTTCATTGTTCTTATTTGGATATCGATTGAATTATTTGTATTCGATTGCAGGCACGCCAGGAAGTATTTTTCCGTCTATGAAGACAATCAGTTAGAAGAAATACAACACTGCATGGCTTTGTTAGCGTTTCCTTCTGATACTCGTGAGTACCTCATCTAGTAATGAATGTAATAAAGCCTGCGAATTTCAGATTTCTTGTCAAACTTATACGTGTTCATTATTGTGTTTAGAAATTTCACCTTACAAAGAATTACTCGAACCGAAACGATGGGATCGTCTTGTCGAACAATTTCGCCAAGAAAATTATCGATTGTTTCAGATGGCTTCTCAATCTGTATTCACTGTGGCACTCCAAGCTGGCCTCTCTGCTCTTAAGACACCATATCCTTTTTCATACAGTGTTACTTATTATAGCTTTGTTAATTCGAATCTGTTAAAACAAAATAGATTTTTTCAGCTGCATTTTCTTACTGGACAAGTGTAGAGACATTTGATGAGTTTCCTCCTAACAGAGGTCCTGATCTGATGATATTTTATAGCAAAACAAAGCTACTAGCTGTGATTTCTATTATTCAACAATTTACGATTAACTTATACGAATGATATATCCTTAACAGTCATCTCCACTCAGTGTTATAGCAAAGAAAATAGGAATAGTAATTGCCCAGTATGTCAAGAATGGTTGAACATACTGGCTATGCCGTTACCGTATTCCCACTGCAGCCAATCTAGACTGATATGTTCAATCTCCGGTCTTCCTTTGAATGAAAACAATCAGCCGATGGTTCTTCCCAATGGTTACGTGTACGGAGAACAGGTAATTGTTAGACTGCGTTTTTATTTATGTATTTTGCCCGAAATTTCGATTGTACACTCGGCACTCATTCCTTGTATTTCTCAGATGCTTGAACAAATTGCATTTAAGTCAACGTATTGTATAGGTATTTCGGTTCAGTGCTGATACTCTATTCATTTGTTCGTTAGCATAGTCTACCTCTGCGTCTTATAGTGGAGTTTTGTATCAAATTGAGTGACATATTGTGCTGCGTAAACCCAAACTTATCAATTCCTTACACTAATTTGTTAAGTATCGTTACTGTGATGGATTCATTTCAACTATCATAATATGTGTAGGCGCTGTTACAAATGGCGGCTGAGAACAACGGGCAGGTGATATGCCCTAGGACAAAAGACGTTTTTTCGTACAAGAAAGTGGAGAAGGTGTTTGTAATGTGATTTTCGAGAGAGCTTTGTGACCTCTCGATTCACGAAGAACTGACTACATTATCAAAAGATTCCTGTTCCAAATTATTAAAAATACGTTTAACACGAGCTTATATTTTTGTTGTGTAATTAGTGGATAGCTTCAACAGGTGTCAATATTGCTTGTTGTCTAGTATAACACATATGTAAATTAATAACAGTTGAAAATACTTTTATTTTTCGTTTTTCTTTTCTTTTTTGTTTTTTCAAGTTATATTTTTAGTTGTTGCTTCTAAGTGCCAAATTATTGTTTGCGTTTTCTCTCTTTTTCTCCTTTCCCCTCTCTTCCTATGTCCCTTTCTCTTCCTCTCTATGATAAAATTTTTAAAATAATATATCTAATTGAAATATTTTACGCTCATTCATCGTGCGGTGTACATACATCGACATCATCTAATGAAATACACTTTTCTCGTAATAAATTCGATTACATTTAAGCCTACCGCTTACTTTAAATTTGTAATAAATATTACTTATAATTACAGAACTGAATCAACTGTCGGAGAATATTAATTATAATAATGGTTTGATTACTTTAATCATTTTCTTTCAAGACTTGTGCTCTATTTTGACTCGGTTGTTCGTCGACCACTGTCTTACTCGTTGTCTAGTTTTAAGCAGTGGATTATTAAGGATATGAAAATCATGCGATTTAATTCCGTACGGGTTTACATGACTACTTTTTCGAATTGAGGCAGTACTTCACGGTTTATTTTTGCTCCTTAATATACTACTTACTGGCCTCTTCCGAAATTTATCGTTGTTTGGTGGTACTGATATTTGCAGAATCAATTCGAAAAATCAGACATTCAGCCCCTTAGACTAAATGAAGAATCGCCACCGTGAAATTCCGCGTGAAAAAAATGACTTTTTAACTTTCAATAATAATATGTTCTTTTAAGTAACATATTTATTAAATGGTATAAAGTTACATAAAATAAATGTTCAAACCATTATTACTTTTTGTAGTATTTAGAAATATTTGTAAGAATTGAACATTATAATTTTTCTGCCAATTTGCATTATGTACCTAATTTGAATAATTCATCATCTGTGTTGCACGTATATTTGAAGATTCTTGGGAGAATATTTAAGGGTTATGTACGTGATCCACCCAATCACCACCATTAGTAATGATCACAGGTTACAAGCCAGTAGGTAAATTCTAATTCAAAGTGTAAGGATATTCGCTGATATCTGGCAAACGTGTTTAGAAAACTTAGAAGCTCCAAATTCTGTTACATATTTTCATGATGATTGAGGCAAACTACAGATGCTCTATTAGAGCTTATGGTTGAATTTCAATTACAAATTCCAATCTACGGGATTTCTGTCTTGTCACTGTGCAAGCTTTGCTTTACAGTTGGCATAGCAAATACACCAAAATTGTACCAGTGTGGTAATTCAGTTTTCAGGTTGGCTGAGTAATCTTCGAAACTGTGAAGACATCTTCTTTGGTACATATCAAAAGGCTGGCAATGTCTTGGGGGAATCTATCAATCCGTTCAATCCAAAATATATTTGTGAATATTTTTTTTTTTCTTTCTTTCTTAGGGATGGAGAGCTGCGGTAGCAAACATACACCTTTCATGAATACAAATTTTATCGTCCTTTTTTGTATTCTCTTCTTTAAGATATTAACGTATTTTGTATCATGTAGCGAAAAATAATTACCGTGTGACCCCCCCCCCTTGAATACTTCGATATGTGTACTGATGTGACTGAATCTGAATTTCCACAAGTCCGGATCTTATATAAATTTATTTTGTTTTGCGACGCTCGACTTCTAAGGTCATTTGTGTCGATCTTATAATCATTGCATTAATCGGTATCAATTCACTAACAATGAACGACTAAACATATAAATAGATAACATTCAAAAAAGGAAACAGAAAAGACAACCAAACATGGTGACAGCAGAGGGATGTGGGCGGAGGAGGTGTATAATAATGAGACGAGTTACAGATAGGCTGGAATATTTGTCTCCCTGAGGAACTGTGAGATTCGTATGAGGGCTCCAGTTTTTGCAACATCAACATCATTTCAATGTCAGTATCGTTTCGGATGTAAAAGCGATTTCCTTAGTAATATTGATAATCACATCGTTATGGCCCTTATTAGGTCAGACAGATGAGAATTTCTCGAATTTGCAATGCCCAAGGAACCCACTTGGGAGCGGTTCAAGTCTTAAAGTTTTAGCAGATAGCGCAGATTACAGACTTTGAAAACTATCCTGAAATACCTTGTCCTGATTTAGTGTGTATTTTGAGTATGCTAAATGTTCGAGCATTCATTTGTGTGGTGGACAAATGCTCAGAAGTTGTCAAGAATCAGGGAAAATATTGGGATTGGGGTAACCACGAAATCCGGATATTTTTAATATTTGTTAAGCTTATTTTTTGGAAGTTTTTTGAATGAGGAATTCTTGTTACAAATTTTCATTATATTATATACCTACCTATAGACGGGGCAAAAATAGGCAGGGTGGAAGAATACAAACGTCAAAATTTAACTCCAATATGGAAGGGATTATAAACGAAAGAATCGCTATAATGCATTGAAAGCAATTTTAAAAAGCAAAATGAAAAACAAACTCAAAAATGTTGGAGGATTCTGTGCCACCGGTGTTGACATGCGGGGCCCAAACGTGGTGACTCGCTAAAAAACAGTCGAAGCATCTTATAAAAACTCAAAACTCTATGTAAAGGAGTATACTGGGCGTGCACTTGAAAGATAATAACAAAATCCATTATACTACTGAACAACTATTTTGCACAATGCATTTCAACAGGTGATTCTGAGGTACTTTTTAACGCTGAACACGATACTGCGACCCATTTTTCTCTATCACGTCACAATTTGGAGTTCTGAACGACTGAAATTCGTTTCCATTTTGTTTTTGCATTGGAATAAGCGGTACCACTGACAGATATTATCAGTGTTATCAGACCACAATACCAGAAAACAAACAGACGGGATACACACTACTACACACGACCGCCACACAACAACACGAATCAGTATGACCACATTTAGTTCCTAAACCTCTTTTTGAACACATTTAGTTGAATTTTTTATAGTTTTTGATCAGAAAAACTAGACGTGATAGAGAAAAACGGCCGACGGCATTGTATTCAGCGTGGAAAAGTACTCAAGAATCACCTCCTTAAATGCGCTGTGCAAACAAAAAATTTCATTTTGTTCAGTAGTGTTATAAAACAACTGGGAATAAAAAGTATCGGATATAAAATCAACAAAGTAAAATTTTATAAATATGCTGGTCACATGGCGAGAGGTAATCCTGAGAAATGGAACCTGCAATGTACTCTTTGGACCCCACTAGGCCATAGCAGTGGCAAAGGCCGCCGGGCCACACGCTGGATAGATGAAATCATAAAACTGCTAGGGCCATACTGGAAAGTGGAAACAAGCAGCGATAAACAGGAAAGCTTGGAAGAGGGTGATAAGAGACATATGCCCAACGGTGGGCGGAGTAGGGTGGCTCTCAGACATGACAGTAAGAAACAATAGAAATGTAACATTGTTGACCTACTCAGCGTCAAAATAAATAAATAAAAATACATATTATACCTACCTATATTTAAAAAAAAAAAAAACTAGAAACAAAAATTAAAAATTAAGAATGATCAAAATATCTGGAAACGGTAATTATTTTTGGAAACAGCCCTGGTTAACGTTATAAAATTAAGAATTGAGAGATTACGTTCCTTATTAATAAATTGCTAAATATGAAGTGCTGACCGTTTTAATACATAGGTAATAAATTATCTATGGTCCCATCACCATTCAAAAATGTGAATTGTAAAATTACAAAATTCGAGTTCGAGTTCAGTGAGGATTAATAAATACCCATTGAAAACTTATGGAAAAAAGTAAACGAGCAATACTAAAACATGTTATCTTCTATTCAGTGACAAACAATTTCAGTTTCTTGCTTTCATTTTTATTTATTTTCTTGTTTTTCACCGAATATCGAGCATTCTCTGGAAAATTGCTCTAAATTTCTCGAGCAGAATGATCCTAAAAATCGAGCATCTTACTTCTCAAAGCATTTCCAGAGAATTTCTCAGAAATACTCAAATGCTGAGTATTTATTAACGCGAGCCTATGTTCACTAACTTTCTTGCTGTTTAGTTATCATCTAGCAGACTAGGTGTTTTACTCAATTTTTTTTTGGTAGTGGGAAGAGGAGGAAGAAGGGGATGATTTGGAGGATAATCCCCATTTGACCATCAAAAATGAAAACTTTCTACAAGAAATGTCCAAAAAATTAAAAATATTTTGCTCTTTTTACACGCGAATGTGTGTTCTTTATCACTTGTACGGGTCAACACTGCGAAATCTACCTCCTCCTCATAATTGTGGTACCCTTGGGTTAACTTATGTTTGGAAGCGTTGTATCTGTACGCTACGAGAGTCCGGAACAACATTGTAACCCTGGCACATTACTGAATAAGAGCAAGATAAAAAAATATGTGGGAAAAAAAAGGAATGAAAACCGGGAACCGGTTAAAGCTATCCGCGAAACCGCAATCATGCTTCGGAGCTTCGCAGTACAGATACTAACAATCCTAGCGGAACTTTTTCATACTACGATGATTCGGCTGATCGTCGTATCGTCGTGTCGTCACACTCATCACGGAACACAAAACATCATCCAGTTTCTTCATTTGGGTTATTGGAAAAATTTTATTGTATTCAGCTCCTGGAAATTTAGCTAGAAGTATGAAAAATCTTCACGAGTTTACGCGAAGGGCGTTGTTTAGAGAGACATTTGGACAAATGACCACCATTTTCGTTAAGTGGGCAAAGTATTATTGACTTGCGTTAATGTGTTGTCGGTGTTTTAACCGCGTTGTTATTGTAGTTCGTAATTTAATTTTTTGTTTGTGATTTGTTAATTATTTTGCGCTAATTTTGTGTACGAAGTAAAAGTAAATGATTAATAGTTAACCGATGTTATAAATCGTGTGTAGTTACAGTGCTTGCGATCTAATTGGAAATATATATTGCGTGGATTATTCGTTCGCCTGCCCAGTTCCATAGGTAGGCTCTTTGTTTATAATTATCCTGTTACCGTTTTTGTCGATACTACAAATTTTATTGTTAAAGTGAAGCGCGTGTCTCGTCGGCGTATTCGAATATGTAAGTATAGCGGTAATGCTACAAATCGTTTCATTATTGTTTGTTTGCATATAAGCGGGCATTCTGAGGTAAGCCAACGTAGTTGGTTGGGTCCGAATTAGGTAAATTATTTGTACCGTCGGCGCAGTATTCAGTGAAGATCGTTGATATCGTGTGAGCTATTTCGTTCGTACAAAGTTAATAAGTTTTCATTTGTGCGTTCCGCGGTTCATTACAAGTGCTTACGTCGGTAGTGTATCAGTTTATGTATGTCGGTATCAGGGTAAAATGCAATGTGCGCTAGTGTGGTACAGAACCGTATTTCACTGATGGTTCATTTGGAGTACACTATTCGTGCGAACTGACAAGGTTGAGTATGAATGTTGACAATGCTTTATCCTTACTATAAATAAGTTGATTCGTTATTGCTGCAAGTTTCAAAGTATATTTCCATTTCGCCGAACGAATTCGAAGCCGAAATCTACTATCTTGCAGAATGCCAGATGGTAGTATTGTTTACAGTCGCTAGCTTAGCTAAATGTAAACATAATGTACGAAAATGTTGCATTTTGCTGTTTCAACGATTTCGTGTTCGGCGTTATTCAGTATTACACGAAATTGGTTGTACGCGTGTGAAATTAAAACCTCATTATCAGCAAATTACAGTCAGACGTTATTTGTTTTCAGCCGTGCATGTTGTAATTTATTGACCTACATTGAGCTTTACTTGCTGTGTATTGATTCATTTGGAGTGTTTTCGATCGATGGTGGAACAGAGATCAACATTAGAATTGGGTGCCGAGTTACTCTCATTCCGCTGTGTATCACAGTTCTCTTAATTATGAGGTTCGATGTTCATTTGAGTGGTGATTCGTAATGCAATGCATAGAGTGTGTTCCGGCCTCGGATGAACGTTCTGAAAGGGTGCCTTCTTTGTGCTGGAACGTGAGAATGGAAGTTAATCTCGCGTGGGAGTATTATGACGATCATCTTGATTTTGAATAGTGGCTGTGTATTGAAATGCATCGGAATGATTTGGTAGCATCTCTGTCTGTAATCAGCTTCTGTTGTAATTCGATCATTCGTGTTCAATAATTCTGTATTCTAGTATTCCAGTTAACTCGATAGCATCATTGTCGAAAGAACTTGCGTCGATTCTGTTGGAATGAAATTGGTATTCTATAGAAATTTAGTGTACAGATTACTGGACTGCAGTACATCAGACTCGAGTGCGATAACGGCCGCAAGTTTTGTGAAATGTTCGTGATTTGTGTTACTGTACGTTTTCGAAATGTTCCACAACCTTGTAATATCATTGTCGAGAGAACTGGCGTGGATTCTGTTTGAATGAAATTGGTATTTTCTGGAAATTTAGTGTACAGATTGATGGGACTGGACTGCACAGTTCATCAGACTCGAGTGCGATAACTGCCGCAAGTCTTGTGAAACGTTGGTGATTTGTGTTACTGTAGGTTTTCGAAATGTTCCAGAACCTTGAATCAATGTACAAAGCTGCGAAGTTGTATCACTCGAGCTGCTCTATGTATTAGATGGGTTGAACAGATTCATGCGATGCCATTTGAGATGTTACGTATTCACGTCCGATTCATCTGGGTTGAGCGTAGTTGTTGACAGCAAGACCATAGAATATTGAAGATCAAAATATCATGATTTAAGATCACTAATATTGGTGATTTGAATTATCGTGATCTTTTTCCGCAAAATCATTATCTAATAATCTTTTTTCAATTCTCCAAGTGATCTACGAGTAAATGATCTCAGATTACTGGATTTATGATCTTGTCCATCTCTGGTTATCGTGTCATATTTCATATATTTTAGATCTTGCTGGTCGTGTTCTTAGGTTGCGGGCTCAGTGCCCGAAGCAGAGTAACATCTGAGTGGTATTGCATTTGTTAGCCAATTTTGAGTCTGCAGGTCAATTCTTGAACAGTTATGAATTGATAGTAAGGATCTTCCACCTTTTCTTTCTGTACTACAAGTTGATTTTACTGCTACATCATTCTAGGAATGTCCGGAGAAAGGGACCTAAATTATCGTGTTCATTAGGTACGTTTTCCTGGACTTGATATAATGGAAACTGCTACAGAATCAATTTGGATGGTAGCTTAAACGACATAACTTTCTATTCTCTTGCCCCAGACAGTCGAATCGTCCCCGTACTAGGGATTAAACTGAATGAGGGTAGAAAGTAAACTGGTTGAAGTTTTCGCTAAGAGAAACAGCGTGAAGTGCGTATGCAGTCCTCTGAAAATTGAATAGCTGCATACAGGAGTCAGCATGATCATGAATTCAGTTATCTTAGATCACGAACTAGAGATTATTTAAAAAGCTAAAACATCACGGAGTCAGATCAAAAAAACATTTTGAAAAGGAAAAAAATGATCTTAAATCATGAAAAAGTTCGTGGTGATCTTGTTAATCTTTAAATCGTGTGATCTTTTCCAAATTTTTAATTTTCAGATCATTTCAGAAATCAGTGAATGATAACAATTATTTAGATCATTGATCTAATAATATTTTGATGGTGTCAGATCATGATATTTTTAATTTAAAAATCATGAGATCTTGTCCATCTCTGGCTACAAGTCATCAGAGTTCGGAAAGTAGCAAATTTTTTCTGTGGTAATTTGACAACAGATTTCAATTCAGAAATATTTTGAAGGGCAATTTATGGATAGAATATAGAAAACTAACAAAAACTTAACCAACTACTTATGGGTCGCCTTCAGTGTTGAAGGGGTGTGCAAGAATAAAATTCAATTTTAAAACTGTGAAATTCTGCAAATTTTGAAAATTTGAAATAACGTGTGGCAAAATATATATGTTTTTATTATGGATGTCCATGGATAGAACTCATTTATTTTGAAAATTGAATACAAACTGAAATAGCTATTTGTTGCCCATCTTTAATATTTGATAGGTTACCGAAACCGAAACTTCTTTGGTTGAAAATTTTACCTAAAGTTCATGATTCGAATTTTCAAACTCACATTGCTCCCTTAATATTGATGATAGATATTAAGTTGTTATGTACGTTTTGTTATATTTTTAGAGTACTATTGCCTACCATTAGTAGAACTGAAATTTATTACCAACTTTGTTGTGAAAATTCTTATTTTCCGAACCTTGAAATTGTAGCCCCTTCCACTGTGAGAAGAGACCAGATATGAACGTAAAGTTTTTTGCTTCTTTTGACTCGTACTATAATCGTTTTCTTTACTTCAGCAATCAAATCTGTTACCTTAGGGTGTTCTATTTATCTGTAGAGTTAGGCTTCTTTCTGCTTGTTCAGCCTAGGCCAAATCCCAACCCAATACCTAGTAGGCCTGACCGGAAATTCGGTAAATAACAAGTTAAGCATGGTTCAAATAGAAATTTATGAGTAAGTTATAACTGAAATGATAATCAATGGATCTTACCAAGTTGGGCTTTATTAGGTTACATAACACTATTTTTCGTGAGTATCACATACCTTCGATTCCAAATTGCTCAAATTTCACTTTTCTGGCGTTGATCGTTGACCCACTACCACTCCAACAACTATCCAATGTTTGATTTCTGGATAAATTCCATTTGAATAACATAATATGTACTCGTAAATCCTCCAAGATACACAAAAAACATATCGTAGCACTTCTTACGTTATTGGAAAATCATCAACCGGCAAATCTCGCACCAGTGGACTAATATCTTGATAAAAACAATTGGACAGTGTTGTCATAACATGAAGGAACAACTTTGCTGTACGTTTTAATGCAGTCTAAAGCATAGCAGTCAAGATAGGTACATTGGGCCTTATATTGGGGATCCGGGCCTTATTAGGCTCATCTACCTTATGCAATAAATTAGTTTCCACCCCCCCCCCCACCCATGAAAATGTAGTATTATAGATGAAGTATATTTAGCTTTATTTTATTATTTTAGCGCATTCATAGCAAATGGGGAGGGGGTCATTTATTTTCAGATTTCGGTTTTGTCAGATACCCTGTGTATGTCTATTGCGAGTTGAGTGTATGGTACTACTAATTGCGGTATCACATGGCACTAATTCGTTTAACAAATTTTTTATAACTACAATTTTATTTATTTATAACCTTGGGTTAGGTAGACGAGTCCCTAACCCGCCCACCTCTGGGCATAGGTTTCCGTCAGCATGCTTCCGAAAATTATGACGAAAGAGGGAAAGTTAACATTTGATAGAGAGGAGATAATCAAGGCAGCTACGGAATTCTATAGTGGACTCTATACTGAGTCAGTAATAGCGAGGGAGTATGAGGCAGCGAGTTCGAAAATATGTAACTTGGAAGAAGTAAGCCAGTTTTTAGTGAGAGAAGCGGAAAATGCATTAACGAAAGTAAAAGTAGGGAAAATGGGCGGACCAGATGGTATAGAAAATGATGTACTGAAAATGTTTGCTGAAATTTTGCCCCCCCCCCCCCCATTATCAAAAATTTTTAAACTTGATTTTAGAAAGGCATGAATCGTGAAATCATTTTACTTTTCAGAAAAGGAGACAAATCTGACATAAACAATTATTATCGGCCCATTAGTCTTTCCTCGAATGTTGGCATCATTTTCATGAAAATCCTAAAAGAACGTATTCATAACAGCCTTGATGAACAACAACCAGTGGAGCAGGCTGGCTTCAGAAAGAATTTTTCAACTATGGATCATATCCATACTATTAATCAAATTTTGGAAAAATAAAAAAATATAACATGGAAATCAGCCTCCTCTTCATAGACTTTAATAAAGCTTTTGACTGTTTCCCACGAGAGTGTGTGGAACTCATTGGCCTTACAGGGTGTCTTACTGAAAATTTTAGATATCCTTCACAATCTATATATATTATTAGCCTTTGACTTGGAAGAGGAGAAGTATTCCCCCCCCCCCGGCGACGCCTATGGTATTAGTGACACACTGTGCTAACTGGAATGTGGTACGACGGTTTGGACCAAGCCGATTCCGATTATAATTTGACTATTTCGACTGAGCTCTCCAGATCGAGTTTCTTGTCGAATTTGGTTGCTAATTGTGCGTTGTTCTTATTTGACTGGAGTGCATTAGTGACAGACTATGCAAACTAGAATGTGATACGACTGTTCGGACCAAGCAGGATGTGATTTGATCATTTCGACTGAGCTCTCCAAATCGAGTTTCTTATCGAATTTGATTGCTACTTGGGCGTTGTTCTTATTTGACTCGAGTGCATTAGTGACGGACTATGCCAACTAGATTGGTCGCCAATTGTGCGTTGTTCTCGTTGGATCCGAGTGTATCAGTGACAAACTATCTAACTAGAATGCGGTGTGACTGTTTGGACTAAGCAGGATATACAGTGGAACTTCCATATAACGAACCTTCAAGGGGACAAAAAAAAACTTCTTCGTTATATAGAAATCCTTTTTTTCTTCTTTTTTCTCAATTACAGTTCATGAGTGTATGTATAGGTACAGTATACTTGTAAGACAGACTTTATGCATACTGTATGTAAATACATAATAAAGTGTATATTTAATTAGGTGGAATGAGTATCTTGCTGGACTTCGTTTTTTAAGGCAGTAGCGGATACAAAAAATAATTTCGGAGGGAGGGTTCTCCGAATGAAAAATGTCTGAAAAATTATATTAAAAAAAAAAAAAAAAAGATAATAAAGAAGTTGCATTGGTATATCTAAAACTTTTCTCTTCGACATGGTCAACGTGTGTTTCATCTACCCGAGAAACTGAGAGCTTTTAATGAAAAGAAATGCCCACCCATATATACAGTGTAGTTCTCGTTATCATTTTGGTCGTCGGACGTGTATAAGTCGAAAATTACCAGAAAGTACTGCACATGTTTTCAAAGTGATTCAAGCATTCGAGTTTCTGAACGGTGGAAAAAAGTTCGTTATATAGAAATTTTCTTTCGTTATAAAGAAACAATTTTGAATTGGAATTCCAAGGGACCAGCGAAAAAGTTCGTTGTATCGAAGTTCGTTATAGGGGAGTTCCACTGTAATTTGACTAAGGTAAACCACCCAGTAGTGAGCACTTTAGACGTTTTTTAACCCTTAAAGTGGTTTAGTAGCTCGCATAATAAATATTTAAATTTGAAACTTACATTATTCAAACAACAATTGATGACTCTACACTGGGCTTATTTTAGTTTTTGAAAAAACACCAAATAAGAGCCAGGAAACGACACCCATTTTTTTAAAAAGTTCCGCTTGTAGTGAGCCCCCCAAAAGTAGTCGTCACCCCACTAATGAGCACTTTTTTTTTTACTTCAAATGAATTTTAAACAAATTATGACGATGTACTTACTCATTAACGTATGTAATAAAGCCCTTGTAGTTACATGTATCGAATTTAGAACTACAAAACATACATACTTAAGTTACTTATCTGAGATTATACTTGATGAGTCTACATCAAATTTTAAAATGTGTTTTAATCTAGCTGTAGTTTGCGGAATTGGATTCGGCAGGACTTGGACAATATTCTCTTCATTTTTGTTTATTTTACCAATGTCATCCTTGATTGGAAACACGAATGACAGATTATATTTTTCGCTTTTTCGGCTTTACGCATATTATCAGATGCCATTTCTGTTATGTTCTCACTGTTCCAAAGTGGCCCCTATGACACCGCACCCCCGGCCCCGGAAACTACCCTTTCGAGTATCGCATCAGTGACCGGAGAGACGCCTTGGGGCCAGGCCCGAGCCTCCATTTCTACGTGCCGCAACGGTACGCGCGTCCTACCAGGGCCACCATATTGGTTTCCCTACTGACCGAGGTCCGCACTCCCTGAGCGCTCGCCTGGAATTCAGGTCCCCCACAGCCGGATGCACTAACTCTCACTCACCCCTCACCTCCTCGTCTTGTTCCGTTTGTCGACGCAGGCAGATGGTGACGACGGGTGAGCCCAGCCGGTGGGTCCGCAACGCACCTGCAGCAGATCTTCTAGGATGGTACAGAGTTCTCCTCCTGTTCAATGGTGTGGGCCGAGCTTGGTAAATCGCCGGCCCTCTGTCTCGACCACTCCGTATGCATCTTCTTCTTTATGATGGCCGAGACAAATGTTCTCACTGTTATGACATACCATACGTTGAGCTTGTTCATCAATTACACAGGGCCGTAAAAAAGGGGGGTAAGGCGTCAGACCCTCCTCCTCCCTGGGTACGGCCGTGTGCTTAAAAATTCAGGAAAATGCGGCTTTCAGAAACATTAGAAACCCCATATGTTAGGTCAACCCCCCCTCGCCATATTCCTGGGTACGGCACTGAATTGAACAGTAAAATAAGATGAGAAGCGTAATGCTTATCACTAACCTTATGCAAAAAGGAACAGTCTTCTAATAGTGAGCACAGTGACGAACTACTGGATGAGTTTACAAATAATGTTACCTGTAAGTGAGCACAGTACTAATTAATAGAGATAATAACTGAGCGAAAGCTATCAAAGGATATTGCGTTACAGAATACTTACAACATGCTGTCCAGCAATTTCCAAATCAAAAACTTCGAAATTACACTTTATATTGTTATTTTTACAAAACACAAATTCTTACAAAATTGATAAGAAAATTACAATTCTCAAAATTTTTTGCGGGGAAAAAAAATTATTTCATTCTGGTGTTCTTCTTTTTATTGGTATTTTTGGATTTTCATTGTGCACATTTTACATAAACATCTGAAATATTTGATCCATGACATCAGTTCTGCGAACCCACTTTTCAATGTCTTAATATTAGCCATGCAACCAAAAAGTGCTTACTACTGGTTGAGTGCTCACTACTGGGTGGTTTACCTTACTTCGACTGAGCCTTCCGAATCGAGTTTTATGTCGCATTTATTTTCCGGTTGAGCGGGGTTCCTATTTGACTCGAATGCATTAGTGACAGACTATGCTAACTAGAATTTGGTACGCTGTTTGGACCGAGCTCTCTGAGCAGTCCTGTCGAATTTGATCGCCAATTATGCTTTGTTCTTATCCAGTGCGAGTGCGCCTCTCATTTAGCAATTAACTGAGTTACTACGCTGATGTTCTGAAATATAAGAAACGAAAATACTCGCCGCTGTACCGTATCAAACGGTACATTTTCTCCTGCGAAGTCACATTGACACAGTGCAGTGTCTACAGGCTCGTGTGTGTGTGTGTGTGTCTGTCTACAACACGTATAGAAAAAGTAACCATAGGAATGAATTTGTACGACCGCTTTCGTTCCCGCCTTTTCCCCTCCGACGACCGGCGTCTCTGCTTGATTTTTACATAAGTAAGGTAAGGTTCAAATGCGACTCTTAAGGTTATTCCTCGTTATCTGTACACGCTCGACGTTTAATAACAGTGTGGTTTTGTATGTACAATTCGCAACGATGCCTCGATAACGTGTTTTTACTCGAAATCCACGTACGGTTGTTCTCATCGTGCAGTCCATCGACCACTAAAAATAGTTTACACTGAATGTTGATAATTGACCGCTAACCGTGTATAAAAAATATTTTATCGTTTCTTAAAACTTTCTTATTATGCACGCTGATGCGGTTTGCTTGCTTTTTTTCCCTACAACCTTTGATACACGTTACCTGTTCGTTATCTCCGTGGCATTATGTTAAATCATTCGCACGGTAACCTTGAACGTAGTTGGCTTTTCGCACCCCGTACGCCCTACGATTACAATGTCACCGACATTTCACGATTTATGTCGATAATGCGATTATGGTCAAATTTTCCGAGGGAAATAGATTTTGTTGGCCAGAGCTGAGTGCTCCGTATTCGATGTTGGAAATGGTTTTAGGCTATGTTTTGGGGTAAACGGTCACGAGCACAGAGGATTTGAATCTGATCGGGGTCTGGTTGGCCGAGTGGATAGCGCGCGCTGGTCTCAGAATCCGGAGGTCCCGGGTGCGCGTCCACGTAGTAACTCGCTACATTTCGATCTAGGCCGGGTTTTCAGCATGATGAGAAGAGGGCTAGGACAGTCTTAACAGCTTTTTCGACGTCTCTGAGGTAATGCTCGAAAGCGCGGATTCCAGGATTCGGGTTGAGAGTAAATTAGAGAAAGGGGATCGGATTCAGGTAAGCCCCCATCTTCTCTCCACAAATAGGGAAAACTCAAACGTCAAGACTAAAATAACGTGTATACCTATGGAAATCGGATGTGTCATGATCTTATTGGTTGGCAATGGTATCGAATAATAATTTTGTAGGATTTATAATTTTCCAGTTGGGCGTGTGTGTTTTCATAGTCGCATTTTTCGTGCATATGAGTAACCGATTAGTGATGAGCAAACAGTTTGTTCTTATTTCTATTTAATTTTTTTGATTTTCATTTGATGGAAACCCCGTGTTGGTAGAGGCCCCGTAACTCAAGCGCCGTAGGAACACCCCTACATCTGCCCCTTGACGTAGCCATTGTATTATTTGAGGGTCTGGTCTTGACTAAAAGGGAGAGGATGGTAGACGCTAGACGGGGGCTAAAATGTAAAAAACCAATACTTGACGAAGTCACAAGGGGTCCAGATATGCCTCCCCCGGCTATGCCACTGATCTCATGATGTCCCTATAGTGCGAATAATTGTGGTACATTTCTCGGGTTTCGGATCGCAAATTCTTTGTATCGCATATGAATCGATTTGTGACTGGTCCGCGAACTGCATTAGAATTGCAGGAGGGTGTTCACCTTACTTCATAATTGAATTCATTAACGAGCTGACAGTGTGCACCATTTTCAACCTGTTTTCGGTGTTTGTATTTCAATATTGAGAGGTATTCGGTTTGTATAATCGTCACCGGAAGGATATTGCCTTACCGGATGCTGGTGGCGCCCTCAGGAATTTCATTGTAGTGGGGCCGAGCAGATTAGGCCGGGCCAGTATGTAGCCTAAGCTCTTATACCCGAAATGTTTGTGGCAGACTCGCATCCATACCCTCACATGCATAGCAATTTCATTTGTTAGTTATTTTTATATTGGGGGGGGGGGTGTCCAGTCGGGGCCGAGTGAATTTCAGACTGGATCAGGCCCAGTTGGCCCACCCTTTGACGGTGTCTGATATTGCGATCTGTTTGAAATTTGAAGTGACCTGGCCCGCTAGTGAGATATGATTGAAGCCAAGTTTATAACCTCAAATTTTCGCTAAATCTAATGTGACTGCTGACCTAGTTCGGTGCAATGTCATCAGTGGTTAGTTATCGTAGGAATCGATCGTTCAGAGACATGATAGCAAGTTCATATGATCTTCAGATCAAGAAGATGGTGAACATTAAGATCATGATCTGGGATCACCGAATGATCATTAGATTTGTAAGGTTTGCTCGATGTGTAGGCTGTAGCCAAAATCTGGCATTTCGTGATCGTGTAAATGAGTTTGCTCTGCTGCCATTGTCTTGATCAAGAACTGACGTCACAGAATGAGCGTTGAATGAACTCTGCAACCCTTCATCCTCGGATCTTACCATTAGTATCATACTGGCTAAAACAGACAGTTTGAATTGAGATTTTACTTCCATTGTGATTCAGTTGAATGCTGTTATTGATTGATCTTTATTAAAATGTATCGAAACCCAAGTTATAAGACGCAATGAAATACTCTAAATACATACTACTTAAATCTTATTGAGACTCGCTACGTCAAGACCTGTTAACATTCTTACTAAGACGTCTTAAAACCCTGACCAGACTAATCAGGACTCGTCGAAGCTATCAGTTGATAGAGTATGTGGTGATGCACGCCAGCTAACTTAACCCTCTCAGCTCCCAGAATCCACCCTTTCGGGCATCGCGCCAAAGACCTGAAGGAAGGTTGCGACTATAAAAACCATATAAAACTTATTGTAACTAGCTCAAACTGTATTTAGTCAGGTTCAAATTCACCAAGATCCTGTTAAGATTCGTAAATATTATGTAAATACTACATATTTAGACCTGTCTGAATGTCTAATTATTCTTCCTGAAGATCTCTTTGTAAAGAGCGAATAGTTCAGAGCTGATTGATTATACTCTTTAATTTTTGATACAGACATACAGATGCTACGTTCACAGTTCGAAAATCGTTATTAATGCTATATCTAGATGTTTATCATACTTCGGGTGGCTCAGAACGCGTGAAAGAATTGTACCAACACGTTCTGAATCATGTGAGCATGCTGACTTTACATGAAGAATCGCTGACCGTCGTTGAAGCACTGTTTTGTGCAGATGAGCTCCAATAACTGGAACTAACATCAACCTGTTTGCCACATTGCAAATTGTCGTGTTCTGGTAATCATTTTCTTTCCTATGATGTGACTGAGAGCAAGTTTCTAATTTTTGAAGAACTGCCCTGCACTCCCTCCCTCCCACCCCAAAGGACGTGTGTAAAATTGGTACACTTGGTTTCAAAGAATATATTCGTGGGTTGTCTTGCAAATTGTTACGCACTATTAAAAGTTCTCGAATTCCTTAGTCTGAGTGGGTTCCTTTTAGATTTACATACAGTGTGGGTAAACGACACGCAGTATAAAAACTACCTTCTCATTCAGCCGTGGATGCCTTCGTGGAATTAGATTGAATGGGTGAGAGTGTGCGTGTGTATGTAGCCTTGACCTTATTTCTTATCACAGGATGTATGTAAGCTGTTTCTGAATTGATAATGAATATAGTCATTGGCCCACTGGACGATGTGCAACATTGAAACGTGTCTATTGTTACCTTTGCAGTTACATAGGCATGCTAGTATGGTCTAGGAAGGTATTTCAAGCTACCCTGTCATCAGGCACTGATTAGATAATATCAAAATTGGTTTTCTTCAATAACCGCTGTAGTAAGATTTCTTAAGGTTGGCAATGCTGTAGTAGTCGGAGAATAGGAAATTCGTGAGCCTTTAGCCCAATATTGATGACCAGACTGTCATTATGCTGACTTATTTTGATGTTTCTCGTTTGTACTACCTGCAAGGATAGATGCTCCCTTGAACTCAGTTACTAAACATTGAGCTCGTATTGATGTAACATTTTAAATGCTCCCGATGAATATTTCCTAAATAGGTAATTCGGACCCTTGGTTTAACATCATGCGAGAATTTTGTGGGTATGAACTACGTACTTTCATTGTAGCCCTTACAAACTTGGGAAAATCGATTTTCCTCAATTTCAGAATAGGAACACAATTTCTCGAATTTGACGTTACGTAAGTCACTAGAACTCGTCGATACATTTCAATGTGCTTCTCAAGTATCGTCATTCTTATAGGTTACCCGTTGAAAATTTTTAAAATAATATTTAGGTCAGTACTTGGGTTTGCTTGATTTTCGCTCCTGCGGTTTATCGTAATATTCGAGTTGGTTTAAATTTTTAGGTCACGTGCTGGCTTCGTCTCTTCCTCTTTGTTGATTTTATGCGTGTGTACTTGCTTGTACGTATGTTATATGGTGTGCCAATTTCAACATGTAAAACACAAAAATAATAGTGCCTTATAATTTACGTATTTTGAGAAACGAAAAGCTGGACAGAGCTGAAGACAAGAGAAGAGGTTCGTCGTACGAAAGGAATATGAAAGGTGTGTGAAGAGTTGTGTAAGATCATGAATAGTTTCCGAAGAAGCAGCGGGTACCGAGTGTAGTTATGATTCGAACGTAATTTCAGGTTATTTTGCCAGTTACACGATGTATTACCATAATCGTTAATTTCCATTGAACTTGTTTTCTGACTTGTAGTAAGTGGTATCGAATTTTATGTTGGACGTATTTGCGAAAAGACGAGAAAACATTGTTTTGCTTGTGGAAACTCAGCATGATGTGATATCAGTCGAAATTGAAAGCGAATAGTTTTTTCTGTTTGTTTTCTAGGTTTTGTGCATAAAGTCCGAAGTACAGGCAACCCTGAAAGGGGGAGGAGAAAGGAGGAAATACCCCGGGCCCGGACATTCAGGAGGCCCGATATTTTTAAAAGATCTGAATTTCAACGCTTTCGGCTACATCACACTGCACATCAAATCAGCAGTCATTCTTACACCATGAAACAAACCTCATATCCCGTAGCTTATAATTTTTCCATCTGATAAAAGAACAAAATGAACTGGAAGTAGAGAAGGGACCCCTGAAAATTCCCCCCAGGCCTGCTGAGTACAGGGTGCCTCTGAGAGGACAGTGTTTCACCATGAAATTGGGTCAGGTCGAACGCCAATTTGAACGGAACTTCTTTTAACGTCAACTCGGTCGCGAGTGATATGGGAATTATCACTGAACTTTGTCAACAAGTTTTTGAAGAGTATTACCTCCAGGTCGTAATCAATTAATGAGTTAAAGATTCACGAATTGCAGAAAAGTTGATGAATTATCAGATCAGTGGGATGAGTTATGCGATTCACAGTTTTGAGTGCTTATCATCTTAGTTGATGAGTTGTTGAAGAATTCTCAAGTTTGGATGATCTTCAGTTTAACTACTTAGTTATGACAGGGCACTTGACAAACTTTGTTATGAATTTTAAAGTTACCGTATTCTGAATGAATTTAAAATGGAAATATTTTTATAATCTGAGCAAATGAGAAACAAGCTGGAGTTTAGCAGAAATAGTTCGTATGAGTCCCCTGAGCAATATTCCCATATGAGAAAAATGAAATTCTGCCGTAGACGAATAAAAATGCAGCTTCGTTCTACTAGTGAGACGTTCAATTCGGCTACTTTTACTGCCCAATAAATGTTGGATTCTGCCGAAATTTTGTCCAGTTTTAATAAATTTTATATTATTTTTCTGTATGTATTATTTTCTTACCCGATCCTTAAAAATGCGAAATAAGGTTAATGCTCCCTTACTGTGAGGGTAGGACTCACTGCTGAAAATTCCATACTGTCATTTCTATTTTTTTACCATTGTTTTACAATTTTTATTATAGAATGTACTAGTATTCAGAAAATATAACACTTTTTCTCATATTTTGTAAAGTTCGCCCGTATAATATCAAAATAACTGGAAAATACATACATAAATCTAGAACATGAAGACTAAAAGATATAATCAAACGAGGAAAAGAAATATCCCAATTCAAGATTCCTTAATTTAAAAATGTGACTGGAATTAGGTAAATGGTAAAGTAAGTCTTCACAGGGTGTCTACTAGTCACGAATGATCCGGAAAGTTACGATTTTTGAAAGTAGGTCACGGAAAGTCACGGAAAATCACAGATTTTCATTGGATAAAATAGGAAAAAAATAAAAACTGTTTGAATATTGACAGCATGTGAACAGTTTTTTGCTTTTCATGCTGATTCAAGTATTGTTGAGTATTAATTCTTCAAAAATCCTTTATATAGTTTTTTTTTTTTTATTATTGAATTTTTTATGATGAACTCTGTAAAATGATACCCATATCGGTAATAGAATAAAATGTTGGGAGGTCGCGGGAAAAAATTTTTTGAGGTCACCGGAAAGTTACGGATTTTAATTCTTTTGATCTGGTAGACACTCTGCTTCAGCGATCAGCATAAAACCATCAACAATGGACCAATGAAAAATACTGTCGTTGAGTATAGTAGCCTGTCGATTTTAAATGATAATTTTTCTAAATTCTGTTAGAAATTCTGCTTTTTTGCTGATTCTGCTATAATTTTATTAACTTCTGCTAAATCCTACTTTCTGCTCAATCCAAAAAAATTCTGCCAAAAGAGCAGGAGTTCTACCTATCTGGGAACATAGCCCCGGAGTCTCAGGAAAAAAACATACAAAATCAGGGTGGAGCCTCTTTTGACGTAGCACTCAAAATTGTTTTTTTACCAAAGTGTTGAGAACTGTCACATTTGGAAAAATATATTCCAAAAGAAAAAGAGTTATCCTCACCAAATTCTACAGCTATATTCAGTTTTCTCGAAGTACTCCTAAGCATCAGAATTGGGGGGGGGGGGGCTTGAAGATAGTTCTTTTTGCTTTTATCCATTAACATCGAAAATGGAGTATTCTCGAGGGTTCTTGCTCAATAATATCATTTGTATTTGAATTTATTTTAGAAAATGTAGCTCCCATCCCTGACATTAGTTCTAAAAAGAGGTGTATCGCTAAGTATGTATTGACGAACAAGGGATTCATAATTCTTGGGTTTTATGGGTGACTTCTTTTCAAAAAATGGCTTGCACGTAAATGCTGAGTATTAACATAGCATTTTGTTCAACTGAGATCCACGAGTTTTTCTAGTCTCTGAGCCTATCCTTTTATCGGACTATTGGGAACTATTTGTAATCAGGCTCATCACTTCTTGGGTCATTGGATACTGAGATAACTGGCTTTTTTTCTCGAGCCTCGCTGCTCACTTTCTGAGCTGGCATTTCTGACAAGAATTTTATGAGACGTAAAAATTGGGCAAGATAACGCCAAATAGTATACTTCCACGCGTACGTAAAGTAAAGTGCCAAATGTTGATCTAGGCACCGAATGTTGATCCTTTCTTCTTTTTTTTTTCAAGGTTAATAAATCTTCGTCAGAGCGCTTGCAACTTTTTTTCCGTGATGAATCATATAGAGTGAACCTTCACCTACCGTTCTGTATAATTTTGACTGTGAAAATGTGAGTATTTGTGTTAACGTGTGACAATTTTGAAGTTCTTGTGTTGGAAAATGTACTAAAATTCAACAATTTTAGAATTTACGAAAACGTAATTTGGAAATATCGGAATGGTAAATACGTTAATTCATTTTTCGACGTATGTTGGTATTTATATGTACTGATAAGTGTTCAAATGAAGTACCTTTGAAAGATTTTGAAATTTTTCTTCGAACTGGCTATTTACAGGTTACATGAATCCGGATGAAAAAAAAGTGTTCCAATTCTATGTTTTCCAAAAATTTGCTGTTTTTATGAGCTAACTTACCAGTATTCTATATTTCCGTGTCAGAGTTTAGGGATTTGTTTGATAAAGGATCAACATTTGACATCGATCAACATTTGGTAAAACATTTTCATATTTGAAATAAGTGTCAAATGTTAATTTAGGTATCGAATGTTGACCAGATCAATATTTGATTTTTTTTTTAATGTGTGGTAAGGAAACTATTGTACATTTTACTATCCAGATCTAGTTGTATGAAATGTTTCAGAGTGTAAGTAAATTTAATAAGCTTGAGATTGAAATGCATCAAGGGTTCAGCATTTGACAGCGGGTGTCAAATATTGCTTTTTGAACATTTTTTGAAATTCCTGTGGATCAGCACTGGCTGATCTTTGAAAAAGTTCGACTGAGAAAAGTGAACGGAGAAGGTTGAAATATAATTATTAATCAAATCGCGATTTCGGGGTTCAGTACTGATGTAGGGGATAGGAGGGCCACTTGAAACGTTGATCAATATTTGGTACTTCACCTTATTTTAAAAATCTGATTTTTCAAACTGCGCGCCATTTCCAAATTTGGGAACTTGCCACCGTCAAAGTCTCTCTAATTTTTCGAGACAGTTCAATCTAGGGCGCAGTATTCGTGTTAGCGGCAGAAGATATCGCTTGATTTCTACAAATTACTCATGTAAGGTAACAGACTCGATGTTGTTACTTCGTCACTCGTATATCACCGGGTCAATGCGAATTAGAGGCAAATCTAAAATAGCTATACGTAGTTTTACTACAGAGGGAAAAAAAGTTTCCACATCAAGGGTATTATTGAAAAAATTGGAATTAGATCAACACGGTATTAAAAAGAAAATTGAAAGCAGCATTAAATATAGTGTTTCAATTGGTGCAGCATGAAATTACTTTTTTTAATGATACCAAAATCTCATTCTCGAGAAAAGTCGACGATAAGATGCTGATTATTTGTTGTTATATTCCTTAGTCTCTTGACTGGTAGGTTGTGTCTCCACTTTTTCTCTCCGGTGCTAATCTTTTCATTTCTGAACGCTTCATATCCATTATCTGCTCTTCATAGCGTATTCTTTTCCTTCCTTTCCAGTTCTTTCCCTGAACCATTCCGTCTAACAATAATAACAGTATCCCTGGGTGTCTTATAAGTTATAACCTATCTATCATTTTAACTCTTCTATTTGCGACTATACACAGTGTACTCAAAAAGTTCCGGGACTAATTTTGTATAAAATGTACAACTGGTGCTATCTGTTAGCCGACACCGGAACTATGCAATATCATCCCTTAGCTACCCAAAATTGAAATGTCTGCTGTGACTTCATGTAGAAACTGATTGTGTTCCTTTGAAGTTTTTTATTTTTTTCATTTTCTTTTTCTATTATGTAAGCATAAGCATTTACATTCACATATAATCTAATTTAGCTAACTTATCGTGAATAGTGTTGTGCTCATTAGCACCTACGCTACATTATAATCTGGATGAGAAAAACATGTCTAATCAGAGTGTCTACTAGGCCCGGAAAAGCCCTGGATTTTGAAAAGAGGTCCCAGAATCCCCGGAAAGTCCCGGAATTCACTCAACTTTTGCCAAAGGTCCCGGAATTTTTTTGTAAATGTTGGACCCAATTTTTCCCCCAAAGCTTGGACTATGTTTCCCCGATACATGGAGACTGCTTTGTGCATAGTCCAGACCGATAACTGTCACCCTTCAAATACACACCCGCACTATACAGTAGAAGAATTCAGGTAACACTGTTGGATATATTGAGCAAAACATGGTATTTTTTTGCACCCAGATTTTTTCCGGAAGTGTCTTAGAAGTCCCGGAACTCCAAAACTGAATTCTGGTAGACAGCCAGCTAATGTAACTGCGCCACATCAGCTTGGATTCTTTTAAGAAGGCGCCGAATTGGTGGTGGATCTAGTAACATTATTGCCTCAGTGTTGGGGTGGTGATAGAGTCACTTCTTATATCTGACTGCAGTGGCAATGTTAAGATCTCTATGGAGACTTTCATTGCCGACATACCATGGGGCTGCTACCATTTTTTTGAGTACCTTATTCTGAAATCGTTGCACTATGAGATAGTTGGACTTCCGGATTGCATAAAACCAAACTGGTCTTAATATTGTGGTATAGAGTAAACATTTGAGCCTGAGTGATAGCTTATTCTTTAGTTGAAATAGCGAGTATACATTGCTCTCAATCGATCAATCGAATATTGAAGTGACGTGTTTTCGTTACTTCGTCCCAATGGAGCAGGCGTACGCACACAAATTTTGTTTCAAAGTTGGAAAAAATGGTTCGGAAACATTCGAATTGTTAGAAACCGCGTAGGGGGATGATTGTTAAAGCCGAGGCAAGGTTTTCCAGTGGTATGCGCTCGCTGGAAACTGATTTGCAAGAGAGAGCGCCCTTCCACCTTCGTTTTTCGATTCTCGCGGGATTACCCACAGTGAATTTGTGCCCCCAGGCCAAAAAGTAAACGCAACATCCTAAAAAGATGTTACGGAACGACTTTTGAACGTGAGACCGGAATTGTTCCGCCCCGATGATTTTTGTCCTTTTGCAAGAGACACAAGACAATGCGCCAGCCCATTCTCGACACTCGTCACTCAATTTTTAGCTCAAAAGTCAGTCACCACGATTCACCATCCGCCATACTCACCAAATCTGGCTCGATTAGACTTTTTTTTTATTTCCTAAATTAGAAATGGCGATGAAGAGAGCGTGTTTCGAAGATGTTGGGGCGATTCAACGGTATGTGACCGGAGCTCTGAAAGCTATTACAGAAGAAGAGCTCTCTGGATCGTTCCACCGACTGTAAAAGCACAGTAAAATTTGTATAGAACGGGGAGGGGATTATACTGAAAACCAAACAAAACTTTTTTCCAAATTCTTTTTTTTTTCATTCGTGAAAAAAATTAGTTCCGGTACTTTCGAATACACTGTGTATTCCAAATTTCGCTTTTCCTTCCTATTCGCCTCAATACTTCCTCATTCCTGATGTTTTCTGTCCATCTGATTTTCAACATTCTACCACGCTTCAAAAGCTTCTATCCTTTTTCTTTCGTGTGTGTTTTTAGTGTCTAGATCTCACATCTATACAATGCTATACTCCACATATACGTTTGAAGAAATCTCAGTCTATTTTAAAATCTATATTTGCCCTAAATATTTCTCCTCTTTGAAGAAGAAGAAAAAAAAACACTTCTCAAATATGAAGAAATATGTAATATTCTGTGTCCCCGTCGCTGGATGTTTCCTAAGACTGAGAGGGTTAATTAGGATCGTCAGAGCCATTTTCAGTTACGAAGATACGTTGATTAGTATCACGACTGCCCCTCTCCCCGATGATTTTTCATGTTTGTAGCTCGTCGCTTTCTCCTCACAACTGTGTCTCGTGAAATAAATAGTTTTTCTATAAGGAATTTTTCCTAACTCTGTATTCGTAACACAATTAACGGGGTCAGAACAACATTCGTACGATTTTCCGACTCGGCCCGATCTCATTTGCCACTTCAATTCATTCGCGACGCATTCGGGACAACGCACAGATTCGGCAAATCCGACGGAACCAAGTGCGAGGGAGAGCGAAAAAGAAAAGCGTTCGTTATCTGTTTTTCGCATTATTTTATTATTATTTTCTCCCTTCATAAAGGCGAAAAAGCAAAGTCAAAAAATTTCGCGCAGCTAGAAAGTTTTTGTTCTTGGAAACTATATACACGAACTTTCGCACCGGCAGAGACAGTTTTCGTTTGAGATAAAAGTTTTTGTTGAGTCGCCATGCTGGGAATGAAAAGTTGTAGGTAAGTTGGACCCCGAGAGAACTTTTCTTGTTGCAGAGCGTAAGTAGGGTGACGGTATCGGTGTGGACGGCGGGTGGCGATGGTGGTCCCGGTCCAGCCTTCACTGTTCACTGTATCTCTCTCGCTGTGTTTGTGTGTGTGTATGCGTGCCGCCGGAGAAGCAAGGCTGTGTACGCAATTCCGCGAGAAAAACGTTGGCGCGAGGGGGCTGGGGGAGGTTTTAAAGCGTCGAGAACGGTAAACGCTCCGAAAACAGGGTCATTTCTTATTTTCAGCGTGGTACTTAGCGTTAAAAAGGATACATCTGCCCCTCATTTTGGGTCCGATGTCTGCGGGGCTGTTCGAGTCCTTCCTAACGCCGTTGTTGCGATGTCGGTCACTTTCAATAACATCTCTGAAACTTTCTCTCGTTCTGTCTCTCATTTTTTTCTCGTCCTTTCTTTTCCTTTCTTTCTTTCTTTCTTTCTTTCTCGCTTTTCGCTTTCGCGCGCTTATCGATTTTACCGGTGCCGTCTCTCTTTCGGGGTTTCTTTTTTCGCGCGTCCTCTCGTAACCCATATACACGCCCCATGGTGTTCGTGTTCCCATCCCTTTATTATCTTCATCAAAAATGGGCGAGGGGTGGCCGGCCGCCGACCCAAAGGTTCTCCCATTTTCAGCGATTTCGTGTGTTATATGTATTTTATTTTTATTTTTTTTTTGCTTTCCTTTTGGTAGTTACCAGCGCTTTTTATCGTCGTGTTGAGGCGCAAGAGCGCTCGACGAGCGGATGTCTGGCGCAGTTCAATTTTTGTGAACGTCTCTCGAATTTAGAACTCGAGCGAGAGAGGCAGTCGAGTCTATAAAAACAGTTTTGTATTTGGTGCGGCTCGAACAAATGATGAGTGATTTAGGGCTGTGGGGGAACAGGGATTTGATCGTGAACTTGAGTCGGAAGATAGGCACGCATTGCTGCGGCCTTGAATGTGGCCGCAAATTGGTGAACTCGTAATTTCGGCTGCAATTTAACGGTGTCGCGCGTGTCTCGGAGAAATGAGCCAACGGTCTGTTCAAGATTAGGGCTTCATTTTGTCGCGTGCTGGAAGTTGGTGCCTGCGATCTGTCTGTTGACTTAATAGCGTGTTCTCAAAGGATTAATTTGATGCGAGAAAGTTTTCACCTCCTCTCCTTCTTAATATTCGATCTTAGATTCTATTGCAGTCCTGCCGTTCACCTCTGTTCGTGTCGTGTTTGAATTGCTTGAATGATTTTTTACTATGTTCGGGGAGCTGAATTGGTGCAGTTTTGGAACTTAATGTAGGCTTACACAGTTTCATGATCCTGTCGCATCATTTCTTCTGAAGTATTAGTGAGTGAAGTGAACGAATGAATAAATGAATGAATGAATGCATTGGATGGATAGATGGGGCTGACAGACAGGCAGACCAGACTTCTCAAAATTATTAGTTATAGTTATATGTTCACGTAAAGGATTATGCGAAGAGGCAGACATTTACAGGTGCTTACATGAAAAAAAAAACCGTTTCGATGAACATTTTTTGCTGAGTGTCACATCAATCAAGCCAAGTCAAGCAATCAAACATTTGAAAAGTGATTTTTCTGAAGTGGGTGAATGATTTTCGAAAGAAGAAAATGTGCGACTTTATCGACAAATAAATGGATAATTTATTTATTTATTTATATTTGAGTCCCCCCCTCCCCCAGGTGCCCGAGTGTCCTATTGACAGGGAAGGTCTGTAGGTACAATATAGTAATTCTTGAAAACAAAAACAAGAAATACTTCTCAAATGAAGGGTGTGGGATAAAGAAAAAGGAAAAGATAGACAGAAAGAGGGAGGGGAAGAAAGGCATCAGAGTAAGGGCAGAGCGGGGGTGAGGGGCGCACAGGTCCACAGGTGGCAGTTGAAAATTGTGAATTGAGAACTGAGAGTTGAAGGAAGCCGAGGGGCCGAAACAAACCACACTTGTGCGGTATTACGGAAAGAAGAAGAACTGCAGAGACTAGGACCTACATACCCTCGAGTACTTCAATGATTGATGAAATATACTGTCTCCTACTCATGAAAAATATGTATCTCAGGGTCTTTTTGGGTAATATTATTATATTGTCCATACGTGATGCTGAGCCTGTACGTGTTGCAAATAGATCAGTATTTCTAGCACTGAATGTAGGGACCCTGAATTGAATACGTGAATTGTTGGAATCCAAAATTTTGTTATTCAAAGCGTCCCTCAGGAAGATCAACGTTGCCAGACATCTTCTATTTTTTGGACTCATAATCTCAAAGCCAACCAAAAGTTCTTTATATTATACAATTTCAGAAGAATAATATGTAAAGATTTTGCAATAGAAGTATTTCAAAAATCTTTTTTAAATTTTCTCAATTTTATCTTTACTTTGTTGAGTTTGAGATCCCACACAACATAGGAGAATTCCAATATTGACCTGACAAAACTAGTGTAAAGAATTTTCATTGCTTTTAAATTTTTATAACAAGTTCCATTTCTCTTTATGAAGCCAAACATTTTTTAGATTTCAAAGTTATGTTGAGGTATCGTCTGTTGTCGCTTGATGATGATACACGCCGGCATAGAAGTTCAGTGTAACCAACCATGAAGTGATTTTGGTTAATGAAATGAACGCCTGTATGTATGTATCCGTGTATTGGGGGCAAGTCATTCATACTTGAAAACTTTTTCATTTTATTTTTATTTTTAAATTTCAATGGTACTGGGTCAATTATTGTTCCACTTGACAGAAAAATACGCCCCTGCAGTGATCTTGGCGGTCTAGATTTCATATGAATAATGTAATTCTGAAGAATGATTTCCCCTTCCCCTCCCCCCACCGATGTCATTTAATCCATTGGTGGAGCATATCGCTATACACGTATGCTAAAGCGGCTCCTTAGACACCGTACTCCTGGCCCTGGAAACTGCCCTATCCAGTATCGCATCAGTGACCAGAGGGGCTCTCCGGTGCCATAGTTCTCAACTTGTTGTCACATTGGTATCAAAAATGAATTCAGGAAGTTTGAAATCTGCTATTTCATATCCGTATAAAATCTCAAAAGTTTCGGCCTCCCCTGTCTCCCGTGTCACAGTTCATAATTTATCGTTACACTGATATCGAAAACAAATTCAGTGACCATGAAACCCCCTTAGTAGATGTGTAAATTTCATTAATTCCCGTCATGAAAGCTCACAGTTTCAAATATCAATACGCGTTCTAAAGCCAAATGAAAAAAAGAGAAATATGATGCTGGGGGGGGGGGTGGAAAATTCTCCGAGGTGGGTGCTTGATTGTAGAGGAACGATTTAAAGAGTAGATATCATCCCTATTCAAAAAACTTGATGACACTGAAAAAGTCGAAAATTTTGCTTCCGCTCATAATGCATGTGTTGATGAATGGCATTTTTAAAGTAGATACGGAGAAATTGCAATATATTTGTTTTGGAAAATTCGAAGAGCTTCAATTTTTGTATTTGCCATTTTTTAGACCATAATAGGCTGGCTATAGGCTAAATTCGATTTTTTTCGTGACAAAATGCACGATTTCTCACTAATGTACCATCAAGGTGTCTACAGGTTTGGAAAGTTTGGATAAAGTCAGGAATTTGAAAAGTAGGTCAGGAAGTTCGTAAATAGTCAGGAAATTCAAAAATATTTTTAAGAAGTTTTGGGAAAAACAAAGAATGAACTCACGGAAAATTTTTTTCGTCGTTTAATTTTACTTTAGTACTCTATAATAATAATGAAAATGCTTTCTCTTGCTCAATATGCAGTTACTCATTCTCTACAAAACGTTACTTAAATAGACATATTATGATGACTCATGAGGATAAGGAGCCTATCTCGTATTGTCCGAAAAAGTTGCCCGAAAATACATGTTGAGCAGGTATCCAGTATACTGAAAATATATGTATATCTATGAACACCTTCCTAATGCTTTCACCCAAAAATCAACTTCAAATTTCAGTTCATTTTAATCATAGCGTCCAGTAGTATAAACATAAATTAATACTGGCTGTACTGTAAAGGGTTTAAAGAAGAGAAAAAAAAAGTTTGGAAAAAGTCAGGAATTTATATTTTTCCATTTTTGTAGACACCTTGACCATACTAATGTCGATGGTGATAGATTATGCGATATCAGCTAAATGTAATACGGATTGACTCGCGATAATCTGTCACTGACCTCGGGGTCCGAAAGCTGAGTTGGAGTGATGCAAGTGAAATTCGACATGGTAGTCCATGTATTGGTTTTCGAGGTCGGTGAATTCGATTTTGACGATTATCTTTCTGTTGAGGTTCCTTTAAGAGATTTTGGTCCCGACACAGCCGGTTGTGGTTAAAATGGTCATTGTATTGCAGGGTGTCTAACAGGTCAAGTAAGTCAAGTAAAGTCAAGTATTTGGAAAGAGGTCAATTAATTCAAATAAAGTTAACTTTTTCTGGTCCTGGTCATGTAAAAAGAGAACAATCAAAAATTGCTGCAGAAACTTAGTTATAAGTTTAAATGTTTGAATATTGATTTAAAAAATTATTAACGTGCTCTTCACAATTTTCATTCAAATTTTATATTCTAAGTGAAGTATTATTTGTTTTCTACAATATTAATTTTCATCACAAAACACTTGACGGTTGTTTCAAGTTGTGGTTACCACGAAATCTATAAGAAAAAGTTGAAAATGGAACCAAAAAGTATCCAGAGTCATATTGAAATAATGTATATGTTGATAAACGATGTTTGAAAATGAGGTATTCGTAAAAGATAATTTTAGTTCTTTATTTATACTACTCCAAGTTGCTACGTATACTACTGTAGAAAGGTGTCTGATATGCTGGTACAGAGGAAGGCGTTACCGTCTGCGTTTTTAGGCCCTAACTCAATAATCACTAGGGGAAAAGAGGTCAAGTAAAGTCAAGTATTTTCAAATTTCAAATTTGTTAGACACCCTGTATTGAGATAGTATTCAATTTATAGGTTTTGAAACTAACTTCAAAATGTTTGAAAGTCTTTATATAGCCATACAAAGCGTCAATTAATCTCTACAGAGTCGTGAAAAATCTTACAAGATTTTGATTAGCTTTTAATAACATTTTAACGGAATCCAAATAGAATACAACACAGAACCCTCATGAATTTTCAGATAGTGAGCCTTCATCATTCTTAGCGGGCATTGAATCTTCTAAAAAAGCTCTGATGAGTCTGACTAGCCTCATCAAATTTTGAAACAATCTCAGCGTGTTTTGTTGATTGGAAAACTCGCGACAGAAGCTTAACAAATTCTAACAGTCCAGGAGTGATTTTTCTGCTTGTGGATCTCATAGTATTTCTAATGAGCTAAATTAATTACCTATTCTTCCCCGCCTCGCCATTCAACCAATACTTTTAAATAACAGGATTCCAAGACCAGCAGCCAACCAGTGAATCCTCTCTGCCCACCATTGGGTAAAACTAAGCTGAACTCCCAAGATCGTCAACAAGATATCTTGGCCTCTTTAAAAATGTCTCAAGCTTGGTATTTTTCTATCACTTCTTTCCTCCGACTGTCTTCCAGCTCTTGATAGACTAGGAAGGCAGGACATTGAGCAAGCAAACTCGAAAGGGTAGTTTCCGATGCCAAGGGTGCGGTATCTGGGGAGCTAATTTGGCATATGTGCATCGCCATACACTCCACCAATGGAAGCAAGAAGACAAAGTAAGGCAGACTGATGATTACAGACAGAATCGAGGCTCGTAGAAACGGGGCTGTAGAATGGTCGCGAAGTACTTTCAAATCTGGACAGGAAATACTCCAGTGAAATGTGTCTTCAGAATAAAAATATTATGTATGAACATAAATATGTGCTAGTTAGATGGCGACTCCGCTAGAAAACCCCTCGAGTACGAAGGGTGAATTTCAAATCGATACGTACTCGATGGTTGCTCGATTTCTTTGTCAGTGTTGAAAATCGTCGACACTTCAGAAAGCTCGGTTGTCACTCAAAATTGAACCGAATGAAATATAATTATCCACACGGCGCTTCTATTTTCACGAACACGGAAACTGTTTTCGCGAAAACCTGTCGTAAAACACTTTTCACCTTGAAAGTAGCTAACAGTTTTAGTTGTAAATTGTATAGTTACTGAAAGTTTGAAAAATTAATGCATTTAAAATTTACAGTTGGTTGATTTACCATCAATATTGCTGCTTGCAAGATAAAAAAAGAGTGTTTTTTTATCTCTACGGACAAGTGTTCGTCAGAGTCTGCTTAGAAAAACTATTTTCATGTTTTGGAAGTCCTCGAATTGGATGTTCCACTAATCATCCTTCAAGAGCTGCTTTTTTATTCTGGAATAGTTATGGCGAAGTCCTTCTCCTATATTGAACGTTATGTTTACGACAATAGTGATGATGATAGGTTTCACTTTTATATTGAATTTTATCGAGGTCTGTGCTTTTGTGCGGTCACGAATATTAGTAATCTGGAGCATGAGAAATTTGTAATGATGTAATTGAAAATATTTTTCGAGGCTCTGTATGTGTTAATTTCATGTGATCGCAGGGTATATCGAGAAAGTAGAATCCAAGACTTGAATCAAAATTTTGTGAAAGTTGGAAATTCTTGAGGTTCGACGAACTTCCAGATTGACTTTTTGCAATCAAAATGGCAAATCAGCTGCACCCATGTGTTATTAAAAATCCCTACCTGAAATACTGCGGAGCAGTTTGGTAACTACGTACTGATTTTCAAATGGGTCGGCAGTTAGTTTATGTCAAAGAAATCGACGACAGTGTAGAAAATTCAAACTGAATTTGAATCACCCGGAAAGCATGTGAAAAAGTTGGTACAGTTATTGACAGTCAAATAAGACTTTTGCAACTGCGTTCGTAGTTCTGTAAATGAAACTGGGTTTGGGAAGAAACTTGAAATGCTCTAAGCTACTACCGATTCCCCAAAAGTCCCTCATTGTTATAGAAATCCTACCAAGAATTCGGAAGAGGTGTATCTTTTCAAGATGAACGTAACAGCGATGATTTCTCCTTTGAAAACTGATGAAAAACAACCGTGTAAATCTGAAAAAAAGTCTTCCAAAATCACAAGATGAATTTCTCCACGTCCTCCCACTAGTCCCCTCTTTTTGGTTTTCAATTTCGGTGGACACATTGTATGGCCTGCGTGTTGTATGAGGAGACAGTGATCCTTCCCACTAGGTGTGTAGATGCATCGCAGTCGAAGAACGAATGACGTATTACGAAAACTTGATATCCATTTGGTCGGTTAGTGGAGTAAACGATGCATAGTGAAATTTCATTTGGAAATTTTAGAATTGAAATTCTTTATTGACTGTCTCTCTGCATCTTGTTTCGAAGGATAGCAGCAACGGAAACTGTGATCGCCGTGTGATCGACCTGAGTCAGAATTCATGGGTTTAAAAATTGTACTCAAATTTTATGATTTTAATTTTCAAAAGCGTGTTGTATCTTCAGACAATCAGTGGGACTTGAAAAACTATTCTAGCTACAGCTGAGGCTTCGTGAAACTCTTCCGTACTCATTTAGAATTCTAATATGCTGCCCTAAAAGGAAAGAAAGAAAAACTTCTTTGAACTTTTTTAAGACTTTTTGATCCCCCTCCCCCAATTGCTCCTTTCAAGGTTTCTTAGAGATGCAATGCATTCTTGTCAGAATATTAAGCTAAGATAAAAGAAGCATTCTTCAGATCTGTGTACCCTACCCCAATTCCTTCAGTATTCCAAAAGAATTGTAAACATATGGCGATGTAAAAGTCATAAATTTAAATTTTTCAGTTTCAGTAGGTATCCTGTAGGTCCATGATGCTCAACAATTCACGTACTTTTTAACAGCTTATTATGATAATTTTCTATTAAATTCTACTAAAAATACTGTAATTCTGTTACATATAATTTACTAAAAAACAGTAACTGCAAGTACATCTATAATAATTATGAATAGAATTGAGGACCTGACTTCCAAAACGCGCTTAGTCCAAAAAACGAAATGTTGGGAAATCGAAAATTCAGTTACTTGGATGGGAAGAGGAGGGGTCAGTGCTAGTACCACGCAAGTATGAAGGTTGGTATGCGAACAGTCTTCGTGCTATGGGAGTGCAAAGTGGGGAAAGTCGTGGACTTGGTTCGTTTTGGCTGACCATGGCATACTTGTGAAATGTCAAAACTCATACATCTTGACCTATAAACTGTCGGAAATCAGAATATACAGCTTAGAGACGACCATTCCGGTGAACAAGACACACGATGTCCCCCCTCCCTCCACCTTTCAGACATTCTTGTACCCTCCCCCCGGATAGGAAAAAGCAAGTATGACTTACAGTCGTAAGAATTTTATATTCCTAAAATTTGATAAAACACAAAAAACAAGTAAGTCAGTATTATAAAAAATAATGAAAAAAAGGTTTCGCTGGCTCTAAGTCGTGATAAAATCATGAAACCAACTTTGAAAGGTGCCTTTTGACTTCCTCCGCCGGATTGCGCTAAAAACTCAACTTTTGATTTTTTTTGACTAATTGCGTTTTGGAAGTCAGGTTCTCAATTACAGTAATTTCAAATAAAATTACTTTAATTTTTACCAATATCTCGTGAAAATGACTATAATTTGATATCAGAGACTTACTTGAATTTCTTATAATTATTTTTATCACAATCTTTTTTCAGTTCAGTTGCTTTTTTTTGCGTTCAAGTTTAAACACCTTGTCTTTACTATTTCATTGTCTGTAGTACACTACAAATTGTAAAATTATGAACGTTTGTAACCATGAAAATGGTTCGCAATACCTGTACTCTTCCTTGTAGGCTGAAATTTTTCCTTTATTTAGAAACCGTGTCGATAGCAGAGGCCGAAAGAGAGAAAATGGAAAACTCTGAGGGATACATGAATTTTTACTCACGTACTGACGTCAGTCTAGTTCCACGGTTGCCGTGCCCTATTATGCAAAAGGAAGAAGAAGAAAAAACCACTCTCTAAATATATACAATTCGTATTTAAGTACCTTGAGTACTTAAAGTGGCTGCTAAGATTAAGTTCAAAATTCACACTTGTGAGGTCATTATTGTCCTTAATATTTTCACGACCATTCGGAAATACTCGTAGTTTTTGTGGTTTTGTATCGGTTGACAGGAAATTTACGCTGCCAAATCGTCGGATTTTCAGACTGGACTACAGTTTTGAATCCCTCAACAGGATATTGTGACTGGTTTGATCACCATTTTGTGCCTGGAGTTCTTACTTGTCCTTCCAGAGAAGTTCTTTTGGCGCATTTCGAGTTCAAACTATGTTCGAAAAACAGAAGATGTAAGATCATGATTCGCTGATCATTTAAAAAGTATATAAGATCGGAAGTTCAGATCAAAATACCACTTTAGGGAAAAAGATTTTGGATTATGGAAATATCATAGTCTCGTGATCTTTTTGATGTTGATCAGATCATGATTTTGCTTAATTTTTGTGATCCTTTTGATCTTGGAGTATAGTCTTCCATAATTTTGAAAATCAGAAAAAAATCACGATCATTTCAGATCTGAAATCTCATCTTGTAATGATCTTAGATCATCATCTCCTTGATGCTTTTGATCTAAAAAGGCATATGATTTGCTCGTCTTCGGTGGAGATACATCCCAGCAACTGAAGTCTAAGCGTTATTCAATTTCATGCAGTATGGTTAGGAATACCTGTATCACTCAGTATGATTGTCTGATTATTTTTGAGGTCTCCAGCTCATGGGCGTTATTTTAAATGAAATTTTACTCGAATAGGAAAACCATAATTTAGGAGAAGTGATTTGTTTGTAATTCAAAACCGTGTTTCGAATAGTGTACGGCAGTAATCCCGAAACTCGTTCATCAAAAACACCGATGAGATACCTGTATCGGAATCCGAAGATCACCATCTGGAATTTAATTTATATCTCGTCGGACGACTTTACCCCGTATCGTGCCTGATGCAATACGAGACGGCTATACTGGTTGTTCGGTCAAATAACCAGAAGCTTATGACCCATTAGCGATAACAGACGTACGAATTTCAGACACTATAAACAATAACATAGTTACATGTACCATTAAACTGGTTATAAAATGCCAGCGAGTGTGCTTCGCTAATGCATACAAGACAACGTGAATCTGGTCTGTATGCCCGTCTCGGAATCGCAATCGATTTTATGTTTTTATGCCTACACCCCCCCCCCGTGCACTCTGTTCCCGTTTGTCTCTTTCTCGGTACACTTCAGTCTGTCCACGCTGTGTAATTTACGGGAATCAGTTAGGCCGTTCCGAAGTAATGGAAGTGATATTTGGAGGCTGAACGCGTTCTGGAATTGTTCTCAATTTTATTCGGCATTTGAAGAGTTACAAGTCATAGCCCGATTCCTTCAGGGTTATTTAAAATCGTTAAGACTTCTTTAAGATCTTTGAACACGTTTTTGTTGCAAGCTTAGCTGAGAATTTTTGAAATTATTCTAATTTGTTCAAGATTCTGGAAGACTTTTCGGCACTTCCTTAATGTTCTATAAGGCTCTTCAGAACTTTCTTAACTTGCTAAGACTTTTTAGATCTGTTTGAGACTGTATTGGATTTGTGTAAGTCTTTCTAAAACTCATTTGGACTAGTTCAAGATTCTTTTAACCTCCTCCTCAAAACCGACGTAGGGCGAAAGTCGACATTCGAATAGGCATTTATGTCGAAAAGGTGACGAGTTTGGTTAAATTGAATTGTCTCAAGCGTTCCAGACTTATTTTTAACTTCTTCAAAACGTTCTTCCGGACCCATTAGAGACACTTCAAGACTTCTTTAACACTATTCCAGACTTTTTCAGACCTGTTGAAGACTGTTCATGATTTTCTTGGTCCGTTCAGAATAATTCTAAACTATCTTAAACAGCTCTAACAAGTTCTTGAAAGAGTTCAGAAAATTGTTCAGAAGACTCGAAGAGTATTAAATGAGTGCGAGAGTGTTGAAGTTATTTAAATAGTCTGAGGACGTATAAAACACTAAGTCTTGCAGAACCTTTTTCCATTCAAACTGGGAAAAGTTTTAACGAGTCCGAAAGAGTTTCTCATATGGTCTTGAAAAAGTCAGAAAGAGCATTGAAGCGTCTTAATTAGTTAAAAAGATTTTCTAACTCATCTGGACGAGTTGTTAGGAGTCTTATATGAATCTAAAAGAGTCCTGACCAGCTTTGAAACAAGCTCGGATGAATTCCTAAAGTGTCTCAAAAGAGCCTCAATTATGCGAGTCTCTGGGTTTCTCTAGACGTATCTAGAAGATGCTCAAACGATCTTAAACAGGTACGAACCGTCTTGAAATAGTTACAAAAAGTTTAATGGAGCCCGGAAAAGTCTTCACGAGCTCGAAGTAGTCTTGAAGAGTCCGGAGAATCCTTTAAGATAATTTTAAAGAAATCAGGAAGAGTTTTGAAGCATCTTAATTCGTCAGGAAGATTCTCGCACATGTGTGTATAGGTTTTAGGAATCTCAGTCTAAAGATGTTTCAGCTGATCTGTGTAATCTTAGAAGAATCTTGGCGAACTTTCTTGAACATCTCAAAAGAGTCTCAGTCGAGCGACTTGGGGATTACCTAGGCATATCTACAAGAAGCTTAAGTATGAAAAGATTGTGAAAGAATTACAATACATTTTGCTAAAATTTTCAAGAGCTCTTAGAGGTCTTGAATGAGTCTAGAAGGAAATTAAGTATTTTAAAATAGGCTGAAAAAATCCTAACCAGACTGGAAAGTCCTTACAAATAGTCTTGAAAAAGTCAGTAAGAACCTCAAGAGTCCTGAACAGTTTTGAAACAATTCTTCGGAAGAGTCCTAATAAAATGAATTTAGGAGTAATTTCCCAAAAACGGTTCTGTCCTATGTTTGAAATTTTGAGTTTTCAGTTTCGTTGTATGCAGCGGAGAGGTCCAGACATTATCAAATTGTCATATCAGTAATCAGGCGTAGCAATCGAGAGATTTCAGTTCAGAGATTTCCGCCATTCCCAAGGATAATATATATTCTGACCAGTTTTTCATGTTTTCTGAAAACTGATTTTTGGACATAACCGGTTTTGGAAAATTATTCTTTAATTCCTGATACGTTTCGAAAGTCCCAGCCAAACTTGGAATTGTCTTAAATAAGTTTGAAAGAGTACTGAAGAGTCTTGAAAGAGTTGTGAGAGTGAATCGGGTATAATTTTAAGGATTTAATTTCTGTAAAACTTGGAAGAATCTCATCAGTATTTTAACTATTGCAGACTTGCAGCTGCTGGGAGCGAAACCTAAATATTGATATTTTTCGATAAAATAATGTTATTTTTGTATAATGCAGCTTTTTAATTGAATGCATCATTAAAATTTCAACGTTATTTCTTTTTGTTCCACATTAATATTCGTAAATTGAATAACAACTCGGGTGTACATACTCATATTCACAGGAAGGGCGTACCGAAGAAAAGGTGTAGGAGGGCCCAAAATTTTACAACTGGTACGTCGAAAATTTCACTCGCTCTGCTCACGAGAATGTAGTCTTAGAGACAAACAAAAACGTTTCAAAAAGTCTAAAATTTTCCCAAGAAAACTACTGATTGAAACCAGTTATCGAACAGTTTTGAGGGTGCTTTCCTCGGTACGCTCCAGAGTACTTACTGTAAATACACGGTGTTATTCTAGCTCATGAACAATGTTAGTACCCCTCCCCTTTCCTCCTGATATGGTATTATATATTGTAGATGGAGTCCTATTAGCCTATCCAAGTAAAAAGTCTCCAAGTCTCCATGTAGTTGACGAATGAAGCAGTGATGCGACGAATATCGATAGTACCTGGTATTCAGGTGATATTTGTTGACAAAATGAGTTATTAGTATCGTTGGAAAAAGTGTGAAAAGTAGAATTCTTTAAAATTGGGTTCCCGATACAAAAATGTGTATCCACATTGAAAAGAGTTTATCAGTAAACGCTATGTCCATAAATCGGTATTATTCATTGGCTTTTCATATTACGTTTTCTCAAAAAACAGATTTTGTCGCTTTGTCAGTTTTTACTTAACAGCGTCCAAATACCGATACTTTTTCGAAATTTTAGCACCGTCGCTTTTAATTCCAAACTATCGCTAGGGACTAGCAAGTATTAGCCCAGCAGGTAGCGGGGAATTTTAACGGTCGAATCGAATGAGCACCATTTTGCAGCTGAAGTTCCATGAAAAAACTATCGATAGGGTTTATTCTCGACTTGTTGTAATCGCACATTCCCTTCAGAGAAAAATTTCAGAACTCACTCCGGTTAAGTAACCGATCATTTTCAGTTATTTCTGAGTGCAAAAATCAGCGTGTTCTTTAAGCTCTATTCTGAATCTGGAAGCCTCAAAACTAGTTCATAGTGAGTAAATTCGTGTAGTCGGAAACTTAGTAAGGTTGAAATTCGGGAGTCGTTCAAAATCGGATTCAGGTTAAGTGATTACAGAGTGTCTACTGGCCTGGAAAGTCATGAAAAGTCATATTTTAACCAAAACTCGAAAAAGTCATGATATTTCATCATGTCATAGTTCCCAATATTTCCATCACTAAACTAAAGTATCGATAGGGTGTTAGTGTTGAATAATGTGGTAATACTCGTAAATAAAAAATGGTGTGTGTCTACATTCGGACAGGGATGTTTGTTTACTCGTAGACAATACTTGTTTGTCGACATTTTGGTGTAAAAAAATTTAGAAAATGTGTAGAAAGTAGACAAAATTAGATAAATGTAAACAGTTCTGGAAATGATAAAAAAAAAGCTAATATACATGTAATCAGTTAATCACAAATTTACAATAATAAATCTAAATTTCTATTAATTTTACTTTGTTGACATTTGTCTACATTTGTGTACACTATTTGTCTGCACTAAAATTCCTGCACTCGGGCCAGTTATGGTTGTAGTCACGGACGTTAACTACTAAATTTGGATTTTTCGCTGTCGCCAATGTGATGGCCTTGAATTAGCGGGTTGCGAGGGTGGTTGCTCCGCTTTCCATGTAGACTGCGTATTTTATTTACCATTGATTTCCATTGATATCACGTCGAATTTTGTTTTTAAATTCAAATTTTTAGTGGAAATTTGTAAATTCTGTGTACCGTATGACATTTTTGAATTAGAATCTCTTTTCTAATTTTACTTTCAGCCCGAGCCCTGGAATCTGCTGTTTCGAGCATTACCTCGGAGACGTTGGGGATGTTGGTAGGGCTGTCTTAGCCCTCTTCTCTTCTGGCCGAAAAGCCGGCCTAGGTCAAAATGTAGTGAGTTGGCTACGTGGGTTTGAACCCGGAACCTCCGGATTCCGAGATTAGCGCGCTATCCACTCGACCAACCAGCCCCCTTTTTGAATTAGGTTGGTATTTTGGCTGTTTTTCTGCATGCTTATAAATGCAGAAGATTGCATGTTCAAACCACCCACGCAAACGGATAGAGACGGCCGCCATTTTCACTTTTGACAAATTTTAAGAACTTAATGCTAAAATTATAAAGGATTCCCACCTGATTCTAAAATACTATTCTGTTGTTCTGCATCTGCATCAATCTGTATGCACTGGAAATAATTTTGAAATCTGAAGATAAGTAAGCAAAAATGAATTTTTCCATTCGATAATAAATTGACAAATCAGTAATCCTCAACAATTTTATTTTATAGAATGGGTGGTAGTGGTGTTATTGGTAGGATGGAAAGAAAATGGCGGCTCATGGCTGTCCTTAATTGTTTTCAGATGATGTGTATCAGTTCTTACGTGAGATTAAAATGGTCGAGAAAAAACGAATACTGTGTTTTCTAATTGAAAAATTCTTTTGAAAATGCTTAAAAAGTAATTTGTGGTATCTTAGAACTCAAATCTGGACAATTGCGTGCGTCCTCTTATCAGTTTCCACACTAGCGCTCCTATCGGTGGAATTGCAATAAATGTATTTTACTTTGGCCTGTTCTAAAGGTTGTTTAGGATTTCCACTGTACACAGAGTATGGCAAAATTTCGTCACGAAAACATACAGTTGCACTTATTGGTCACCCTGTATTTATCTTTATTAATGATGTACGCGAAATAAATACAAGAACAGACGCACACACACACACGTATACGTAACATTTTACCTGTGTGCACAAGTACACTCGAAAACGGATGCATCGTATCAACAGCCATTACCAATTATTATGTCACGATTACCTGTCCGCTTAGAATGTCTTCCGTCGAATGCTTTCTCTAACTTGGAAGGCGAACACGGTTCCCCCTTTCCCCTCTGCCACCGTGTGTCTGACGTTTCGCGCCACGAATTACCGTAATTTTCAGTATAGTAAAAAATGGAGGAGCGTCGCCGCCGGTCGTTGAAAATAGCCGGGGGAAAATACTTTCGACATAATTAGGTGGTTGTCAAATAGCCGGGAAAAGAAAATCGATTTCGTGAATATTTCAAATATTTTTCAAAACGAGGAAAAGCTGTTCGACTTTGGAAGCCGGGCTTCTCGAAAGAGAGGGTGAGAAAGCGAGATGGAAAATAATGTATACGAATTAACGTTCCCTCGAGAAATCAGTTGTCGTGTGTTTATGAGGTAAGAAAAGAGAGAGTGAGACAGAGAGTGTTTCTCTGGCTGGGCGTGAAGAAGAGGAAGAGAGGGAGAGAGAAAAGAGGAAAAGGAAATCTGGAAAAAGAATGGCGAGGAAAACAAGTTACTAACGGCCAAGTGTATTACATTTCCTTTTCATGGAGTCGGGTGGTGGAGACGGGAGAGTGAAGTCAATAGCTTGTGAAAATACCGGTAGGACGGGAAACATGAGACGTTTCCGATTGGAAACAAACGCGGTCGAATAGGGTAAAATGACGAATTCGAAAGCGAAGAAAAAAGTCAAGCAGGGGTTGGTTGGTGTATCATAGTGTATGAAACACATCTCTTTTACACAGCGCTCGTTATCGGTTATTACGTGGTTGTAGAAGCGCAGATTTTTGGTTCGTTGCAAATCTGATTTTTTGTGCGTATTTGCGTAAACTCCTCCGACTATCGTCTGGCATTGAATAGAGTTAGACGAGTTAGACTTCGGAGTGCGTACGAGAAAAAAAAAGAAAACTGAATTGTCCTCGGTTACTTGTACATTATAAAACCCACCTCGGCAGAAATCGCAACCTCTGGCCGACACGATTCGCATCCGTGTATAAACTAACGCGTTTCCTCTAATTGGAAAATATTCAGCACCCCGAGTTCTTGCAAAGCCGTATTTGTGCGGAGCACGTGAACGATTCCAGCCTCTGGCTTCGTTGATTATCGATCACGATCGATGTGCTCGCATTATTATTACTATACCATACGTCGGAGGGTGCAACCCTAAAATTACCTACTCTCTTCGAAATAGTATGTGTACGGTTTCGGAATATAAACAAGTAATAGACATGGTGGGTACCCTAACCTTGGTCTATACCTCATTTGTATAGCCGATCGAGACGATCGTCGAACACATGCTGTTATTCGGTACACACGAAACAATGCATATTATTGGTCGCTAACGAAAGTATCACGCGCGGGAAAAAGGCCCTGTGGGTTGAAGGAAGTGTCGCAGAATGCTGTTATCGAAATATATGATGATTGGAAAAGTGTGCTCGACCTGTAGACGTGCGAACCAGGGATGAACAGTGGGGCACTAACGTTTCACGGATTCAGTTTACTACCTCCTTCGAAGAACAGCATTAAACAACGGACATTAAAACATTGAGCGCTATGTTGGTCAGTGCTGACCAACATATCACTTTCTCTCAAGACCATGTTGTCAATTCGGACCTAGCAGCGTAATGGCTGACATCTGGCGGAAATTTTCAACAACATCTAGTTCTTTTGTGTTCTTATCAACGTTAGGATAAAACCGCACTTTTTATCCTAACGTTGATAAGAAATTCAATGGAAAATCATCAAACGACATCAGCGCGCCACCATGCTACTAGGTCCGAATGGTGACCTACGCTATAGCGGCTATACAATGAAAAATGCTCTTGTTCTAGGACAAAAATTCTGAAATTACGCATGGTGCTAAATGCGTTAAAATGAATTTGCGTTTGGACACTCCTGTAGATGCGCTAGTGTCGTGGACGAAAAGATGATCAGGGTATGTTTACCACAAAAACATGCACAAGTAAAATGAGCTCTAGCAGCTTCAATATTGTTTTTTATGGAAAACTGAAGAGAACTAAAGTGGTAGACCTTATCATTTCCTTTCAGATAAGCCCAACTTCAGGTTTTCTGCAGAACTTTTTTGTCACTGATCATCTTTTCATCCTAATACACCAATTAGCGCGCGGCATTTCATTAGGCCGCTAGAGAGCGACTCTTTAGCGTCCAAACGCGAATACTCTTCAGGTGAAAGGAACCGGTAACGATTCTTTAACACCCCCCCCCCCCCTCTCTCTTCAGAAGAATTGTAACAGTTAACGCACTTGTAAAGATACAAATTTAAAAAAAAAAATCAATTATTTCCAGTTTATTAATCAATATTATTTTTGATTGATCAGCGAAATGTTTCTAACCTGGTGCCCAGTTTTAAAAAAGTCAAAAAATCGGGGATTTCTGGAAAAACATAGTGCGTATAAGAGAGTTTCCAAAAATGTATTTTCATGTGTTGTCTTTCGAAGTGTTTTAAGCCGAAATGAAACAAATAAATTGAGTTTTTTTGATTCTTATTTCTCAGTTTTGTTTTTACGTTTTTATTTTTCATACGCACATTTCGCATGCCCTGTAACTTCATTTAACCACCTTTTGCACCGTTCTGAAACATGTCTGGGAAAGTTCGGATAAAGTCAGGAAATTTCATTTTAGAAGAAAACTGGGTTCCTTGTTCAACTAATCGATTGTTTTTGATTATTTAGGCAGTTTTGTTAATCCATTACAATCAGTTATTTTTGATTAATCCATTACAATCAATAATTTTCGATTAATTCATTGTAATCGATCCAGTTAGGGAGCAAATGTTGTAGTAAGTCTCACGGAAAGTTTCTTAGCGATGTCTCCCACAATTTCCATAAAAATCCATTGAAGTCGGTATCATTAGTTGGAGCACACGAATACGCACGAAGTGAGGTATAGATTGAGGAGAAGTATTTTAATTGAAAATCATAATGAAGAAAAACAAAAAATTTAAAAACTGAAACACTTTAATTGTCTCAGTGTATGTTGTAACATGTCTCATTATTTGAAATTTATTAAAAATTAATATAAATTCAAAATTACATCCGGCAGTGTGTCAAAGTTGTGGAACGAAAGATAACGTTGTTAGCGAGATGAGGTGCCCACTTGACAAGCACCCATTTTGTAACAATAAACTCCTTTTAAACTTAAGCTTTATCTTTAACGGTTGAATATATGAATCGATTTGCAATGTTTGATTTGGATTTTCTCGAAAAATTGATCTTAAATGCATCCGCAGCATTGTCAAGTTCCTCAACCCTACCTCAAAATTGCTTCACGTGGCCCTGCGATTTCGATCACATAATCCTCTCCCTAAATTAATAACAAGAAAATGAAACGTTGTACAACTTGCCGTATTTCGACTTTCATACTAAAATATGTATCAGAAATTCATGGGTATAGTCTGCGAAACTAATGATAACAATCGCTCCTACAACGTGTATCAGCTTTAATATGATGCATAATTTTTAATATTTCCGGTTGAATTCACCCTCTCAGAACAAGAAGCCAGCATTCGCGAATCCAAAAATGACCACTGGCTGTACGAGATTTATAAAATTTTGACAAGATATAACGTTAGCAATATCGATGTTAGATATATTGATGGTCATTATACCCACCAATACATGTTGTGTCCAAGTTTTAGCTAGGTCTTTGTGCATGAGGTACAGCGAGTGAGACTTATTACAACATTTCCCCCTAATTCATTATGCAGTAGACTCAAGATTATTCGCCTTAGAGTTGATTGTGGGCCGGATAACGAAAAGGGTGGATCGCCTAAAAATATAATTTTGATTAAAAAACATTGAGAAATGGGGAAAACAATTTTTATTGAATCAGGTACGTTAAATGGTAAGTTATTGTATGTAAAAATACTTAAGTACCTATTTAAAAAAAATGAAAAAGCAATTTTTGCTTTTAGTGAAAAGGAAAATACAATACTGTAAAAAAAAAAAAAAAAAAAAAAAGGAAGGAAGAGAGTCATTTTAATAGACAAAATCTGTAATTTTGTTTGCTTCTTCATGAAAGCCGCTCTTCAGGGGCATAATTTGTACACTCGGAATTTCTTGATATCTTTAGCAGTGATTGCTGGCTGTTCTTCAGAAACCAACAACTTTTCTAGCTTTGAATAAACATCATCATAATTCATATGTACTGACACTTCTATCAGTTCTTCATCACCATCATCAGCTATGCTAAGAACTGAAGTTGTGATTTTAGTAAGATTTCTTCTGATCATCTGCCTTTAGTTGGGTAGATAACCTGAAAAGGCGGGCGGATAATCGGGAGTTTGCTGTAGTTGACTGTTTTCAATTGATCAATTTTAATACATTGATATTATTTGGTTAATAAATTATTTTAATGAATTGATTTTGATTATTTTTGATAAACTAATCACTTTCAGTTTACTCGTCCAGCATTTTGCTATCAAGAATGGAACTTTGCAGAATAATTAATTCATTGATGTGGAAAAAAACGAGTAAAACAGCCCACATAAATGTACCTTTCCTCAGCTTCCACCGAGCCAAGCATGAATTGTACTGTATATTATAAATACCTTAAGTGAAGTTGTACGTAGTAGACAAGAAGGGATGTGAAAACAACCCGACGTTTAAGCCAACTCTCCTGGACAAATCTGAATGCTTGGAAAGTTCGTATCTTTCCCCTATCGCCTTGTACATGGAAAATTTACTGAACTTAGATTTCCAACATTTCTTCATCACATTTGTAAGTTCACAATGGCTTAGTCGGAGATTAGTACGAAGTGGTAGCTGGAAAAATGTGGAAACAGGCAGTTGCATACTCTGAAAAATGGATTCGAAATCCGAAATCCTCCTAGAAAAGGGATTTAAAATCAGAATTTTAGAAAGGAATTTTGAGGATTTTGGATTTTATAACCCCGGTGGATTTAAATTCTGCCCATTCGTAGAACAACCATAATGTGTTATTCTAATTCACAGTTGCTATTGAAATGCATTGTGATAACTGTGGCGCTGGTCCAAGTACAAGTTAGTGATATTTGACTTGCACTGTGTATCTGCTGCTTTCCGAGGATCAATTAATTACCTTCATTTCTCAGTTTTTAATGTTTATTTGTTGAGTTAGAATTCCAGTTGAAATTCCTATGTACTTCCTGGGAACCCGAATTTCAGTAGAATCTGTGAATTTTCAATTTTTACAATATTATTTCATTCCGTACGAATGTCAGTAAAAAGTCCTTGTCTTCTTAAACTCGGACGCCTAAATGCGATACCAGCCTTCTTTTACTCGAAACATGGCATACGGGGATGGCCTATAATCCATTTTCAGAGTGAAGAAAGAGCACGTTTCTTCTGTTTCCCAGTTTCTGAGGTGCATTCGGAATCAACACCCAAAACAGATGTAGAAACATTAGTTTTTTCGAAATGACCTGAAAGATGTGAAATCGGGTCGCGAATTTCAGTGAGGGTTACTGTTAGACGTTCTTTCCAGTGGGAGAGGGGAATCCATTTTTGTTAAAATAAAAATTGTGCACTTTGCGAATGCCCCCGCCAATGGGCGATGTCCATGAAAAGCCTTGTGTCCAAACTCAGATGTTCAAGGAACACGGGTTTGGTATAAAATTGACGTGTTTGATGATTTCATAAACCCAAAGTTCAAAAGCAGTTGAATCGATCTTGAGGCGATGAAGAGTAATCAAAATTGATTGACCTGTGTAGTTAGCGAAGTAAGATTCATTTTCAAAGCCTTCCAAGTTCCTTTCTTGTCTATTGATATGAAATGTCTATTGAGCTTCCAAGTTCTATAAAATCCATTTAAAAAGAAGATCCTCCAATCTTCCAGAAGTCCCTCAAAATCCGAAAATGAAGTCCCCAATAGTCCCTCGTTTTCAATTCTTGACTTCTGTAAAATCTCTGCTGGAGTATGTTCTGCTTGATTCGCACTTCTTTAGGCTTCATCGTCTATCTAAATCAGTATCCGTGTTGATTTCATTACCACGTACGTACCTTAAATTCAGGATCATGTTAAATTGGCTTCTGAAGAAATGTAAAGGAAAAGCAACCGGTGGTTGTGTATATAAAACGAAAACCGGTTAAAATTAAACGTTATGTAGCTATTACAGTATTATTGAGAAGGAATCAAATTACGTCGGTGCCACTTTCTTAATCGACGACGACGAGTTTCCGTTTAGACAATCAATTTACTCGTTTTGTCGGTTGGATGAGGTCAGGACTGGTTTTAATGAAGATAACTGGGACATAGTCTCGGAAGTGCGTGATTTTTACATTTTGACGTCGCGGCCGGCTGTAAAACTGTATACTTGGATGTTAGATAATCCTTGAACAGAATGAAGAGTATCAGTTTGACGGGTATTGTGAGCTGGAGCTGGCAGGAAGAGCCAATGAACGCGAATAGTGCGAGATGTTGAGGATTGGGAAATTTCCTTAAGTTTCAAACGTAAAAAGTCCCGGAAGTTGAAAATTTGTATTTATCAAGGCTTCATCCTAATTACTGCACTACAGCCCACTTGAATTCAACCAGGACGTCTTCCCCAAAGGGTGAAAATCAGTTATTAGACAAGAACTCGGTGCCTGTTGCCGTCTCAGATCTCATGAGCTATAAATTTCAGAAAATGCTACCGGATTAGACGATTTATGTCTACTGATTATGGAAAAGCCGCCGAAACCCTAAAAAAGTCGAAAACTCTAATTAAATTGTCTGATGTCCAAAGTTCATGTACTGCATTTGAGTATCGAAAACTCACGTTCAATGTTTTAACGTACTATGTTTCTATTTGTTTCAGGTGAGTGTCGATTCCTTGATGGTATCATGACTAATTACAAAACTAGCAATGTATTCGTAAGTACACCTTACCCATATATACAAGTACCTTCTTGGAGCATTTTCAGTAAACATATTTCACTGTGAGAGAGGGAACTATCACCTGTGCCCTCTTCATGTATTTGCATCTGATCGAACCTCATGTTGATTCCTTTCCGACCTCCTTAATGAAAGGATGGGCAAGGGTACGTATTCTGTTATTTCGAGTCATGATCTGCAACGTATGAGAGATATGCACGATCATTTGAAAATAAGATCAGGGAGTGATAAACCTCGGGAACAAAAATAATCATTATATACATAAAAAACTAAGTTTGCACTGTACTCAACTACTATATTATTGTGACATTGTTGATTCACATCTCCAAACCAAGTGCAACAGTGTTCAAGTTGGGGTGCATCTGATATCGAAAAGGAATTCAGCAACTCCGAAACCCGACAATAATATGTATAATGTATTTTCTCTTTCAAATTTCTATTCAGAGCCCCTCCTCCACTGTCCATGATGAATACAGTGTCAAAATGTTCGTATGAAACCATTTTAGCGACCTTGAATGCCCTATATCTGGTTCCCATGTTGTATAAAACATTTTCGATTGTAGCGCTCGCCTCCACTCTTCCAGTTTCCAAAGTCGAATAAAACTTACATCAGAAATGAATTCGATGACCCCAAAAACCATTAAGCGTATGGTCTCCCCCCATTATTTCCAATGTTGCCCCCCCCCCTTCTCTCAGATGCCTCAGTTATCGAAAAGAAGAGTCAGAATAATGTAGAACCTTGTGTTTGAATTCCATGTTGTATATGTATTAGAAGATTTTTAAACTTGGTCCCCGCCCCTGATGTCATCGGGAGAAACTGATATAATTGAATTTGGGGTCCACAAATATTCCCATTACTTGTATCCCGATGAAATTCTTATGTGCTTCCTCAGTTCGAACATGTCTTCCGAAATACTGCCTGCCCAGACTAGTGACACAAACATACCCAATTTACATGTGTGGTGTCCAGAGGGTGAAGGCGAAGGGGATAAAAATTCCGAAGATGGAAAGTTGGGAAGTGGGGAATCGAATGCATGTAAAATTTGAACTCCTGTTCTAAAAATTTATGAATCGAGAGAAATCTAAAGAAACTCCGCTGCTCAGAAGGGTGATTTTGAATTCCCTTCCTCCGGTTGTAACGCTTCCGGGATGGTTAACGAAAAAAGTACTAGAAACTGTTCTTATAGAGAACTTTGTGTAAAACAGTTTTGGATCGAATTTTTTTTCTCTATCACACATCACTCGAGATCGAAAAAAATAACTACATATTTGGTGTGTGTGTGGGGGGGGGGGGGCTAAAAATTAGCAGAATGGATAGGGTTGGGGTGTTTCGGTATGACAGTGAGGACACCATCCTCAACCATTTTCAGAAAACTTCCACTTGTGACCCTTTTCCTGAAAACCCCTTTTTTAGATCTTACTTGCCTAAACTATTTAGACCATGAAGAAGATCTTGATCTTTCTCATCTTCAAATCACGATTTTTGTAACCTTCTGGATATTTGCTCCTAATTGTCGATCATTTGAGAAATTCAGAAGAGTGTCTACCAGTCATGAAAGTCATGAAAAAGTCATAAATTCAATTGTATAAATAATTTGCTTCTTTCCAAAAATCTGGGGTTCTTTCTAAAGTATCCTGGAAAACAGAAAAAACTGAAAAAATTGAGCGTAGGCAGTGCTACAAAGTGTCCACAAGTTAATTTGTTATCTTATCGTAATCCTTTTTTCAATGTGAACTCTAAAATGTTAGCAAAGACATTGAACAAATATCACTGAAACGTCAAAATTAGTTTTTGGTTTTGTAATTTAGGAACCTTAACATGAGTATTTTGAGCTCACGAAAAAGTCATAAAAAGTAATGAATTTCATAAATTTTTATACTTGGTAGACACCCGGAAATTAAAAAACGCACACGTTCATTCAGATCACTGGTTTCATGATCTTTTGATGATTGTGGATTGTGATCTCTTTGATCATTGTGATTTTGTAGTCTGATTGTGAGTTTGCTCATTCCTGTCTTTGTATATGTATGTTTAGACCCCTCGTATGCTTTCTCATTTACAAACAATCATTGACTGGACTGGGCTGTTGACCAAGACCAAAGGGAAGCAGATTTAACAATAATAAAAAATAAAGCTTTTAAAATGCATGGGTTTGCCAGCTGAGCATCGAAAATTGCTAACTTGTGAACTCTTCAAGATGATTGAGGCAGGCTGCCCCCCGCGCCACCTCGTGGCTATGGCTCTGCTGCTGACTCGTGTAGTCAACGGTTGGCCAGACATACTCTTTTTAAGTATTGTACTCTTTTGGAACAATGAAAATAAGGGTAATTTTTCTTTTCCTCTGAAGCTTTAATTTTTACTCTTTTGATCGTATCGCAGAAAAACGATGTAACTAAAGACACGTTTCTCAAAATAGTTGAAGCTATTTTGAAAATTTGACTAGTTTTGGAGAAAAGTACCTACAATCAGTTACTAATATCCGACGTTAGGTACTTTTCCGCAGTGCAACTCTTTACTAACTAAAAATCAAAATGTGCATAATTGTCAATTGGTAACATTGTTGAGGGGGAAGGGCCTCCACTCCGTGTATTTCTCATGGAACAGAGGTCCTTTTTACATAAATATGCACCTTGTTCTGGAGTTGAAATTGTGAGAAGTGATAATAGTTTTCAGTTTTCTGGTTTGTTTATTTCTTTATGATGTTTTGGTGTTTGGGTCACCTACTTTTGTTTTAATAATAATAATGAACGAACTATAAATTGTGAGGATTACAGACATTCAGCCTAAGGGCTGCCGAAGGTGTGCACTGCGCAAGAAAATTCCTAGACCACTTTTTTTTTTCTTGTACCTCATATTTATGCCATTGTGCGAATCCTCTTCATTTCAGTATACTCATCTTTCTGAAAAAATCCGGCCAGCCTGAGCTAGCTACCATTTTCTGAAAATATAGAAGTATGGGTTCTGTACAAATAATACCTTCACAATTTTTTATACATTGTTTGGTCACATTAGCTCAGCTTCCGTGTCGCTTGAAGTATGATTAATCTCCAGCTGAAAGTCCAAAATGATACTTCCTCATAATGACGTGTACAGTACTGGGGGTGGAATGTTCGACCTAGACAGACTTTCGATTCAGTGGTACCATTCGCCATATTACGGCCGAGCACATGCTGGTCTGTGTCCGCGACGCATCCACCCTTACCAAACGAGTTGGTCGACTGGTACGCGCGAACCGGTTTCCAAGTTAACGTTATTGTGAACGATTTTTTTTACGTTCGACCGCAAACGCGCGCAAGTTCAAGCCCAAGCGACTATTAACCCCCGTAATTTATGAAGCACTGCATGAATATCGATAGCTGGTGTACCCATGTGTACATGTGTGCGCGTGTCTCTGTTTCGGTGTTTTGGAAGGGGCAACGCAATTACATCTGTATGTACGACACGGCGTTACACTGCACATACAAATGCGGGCACAATAGCGTCAACCGGTTGAGCAGTGCAGGACGTAGAGGGAGTCGGGGCAGTTGATGTGTGCGCGCAGTTAACCGCTAACCAGTTTGAAATCTTGGAGCGCGCGAACTGCTAAAGGAACGCCAGCGACCGGCCATCTCCGGCTCCGCGATTAGTTCACCTAGAATTTAATTTTTACCTGGCCACGGCGCAATGCAGTTTTCAAGTGGGTGTGGTTTATAAATCTTTTCTTTTATTTCCCCTTTTCTGTATAATATCGTCGGCGGTATCGATATCGTGATTGTCAAGACACACGCTAGAACAGTAGAATAAAGATTGACTGTATAAAAAATGTGTATGTATATGTTAGCGTTGAAAATCGACGCCGAACGAGAACGTCACTTCCCTGATCACTCCATCACTCTTTCTCTCTTTTTCTTTAAAAAATCAAACTAGTTTCTTCCCGGTATTTTTTGAATAATTTCCGTTACGTTTACCAGCAAATGAGAAACTGTACACGATCCAGCCGGCGTTGCATGGTTTGTTTTGAAAAGCGTGTTTCGCTGGCTCTGTAATTATTACCAGTGTTATTTTGATCATCTCGGCTTGGTTCTTAGGATTAGAGGAGACAGAATGTTCATGCTATCGATGTACCATTTTTGGTCTTTGAATATTGTGTAACTGGAATCTGTGCTTAGGTCAACTCGACGGTAACTCGCTCCACGAAGACGCGAAGATCGCTTCCGTCGTTGAGCCAATTTGTGGCGAGGTGGTAAATGGTGGGCTCGGTGCAAGAAATGGTCGAGTGACATACAGGTATCCCGTGGCGACATTTCCGGTCAGCATATATGTAGTCGGTCGCTTCGTCTTCGTGAAATTTCGGTGCAAGAAGCAGCGACAGACTGTGCTGACTGCCGGGCCCTGTGGACCTTTAAAGGGGCATGGTGATCTTAGAGCTACGTGGGACTGACTTCGAATTTTTCATTTCATGTAGGATTTTTACCTCGTGATGTAAGCATGTACCGAGACATTTCGGTGGTCTAGCATTCCAAAACGAAGTCCTCGATTTCCTCACCGCCACCCATCTTAGAATGATCACTTGGTCATTTTTTCCATTTTGGGTCATCTAAGGTCATTGTTGGTCATTTTCCCACTAAATTGGTGATTTTAAGTCACTTTTAGGGAAGTTATTCCTTCAAATTCTGGAAATTCTGCTGACTATGACGAAAATTTTTTCCCTCCATTTTGTGTTTCCTCTGTGCAGTGTAAATAAAACTGAAATTCAATTTTCCGGCAGATTGCAACAAAAACTTCCAGCGCAACTCTAGCAAGTCAGTTTCATCTAAGAAGGACAGTAACTGAATATTCTAGAATAGTAAGGGTGCGGGTATACTCGGCAGAGATAGAAGAAAATCGAATGTTGACTCTGTATTTTATTTCCATTTATTTAAAAATTCAAGTTTTTTATGGGGACGGGAGGTTTAAAAAATACGACGAGTAGTGTGTAAAGAAAGAAGCACAAAAATGACGGATGAAATTGCAAATGGTCTCCTAATCTGGTCATTTCTCAAATTTAATAAGGTCATTTTTTCATTTTTTTTTCCTCCTGAAATTTATAGTGGTCACGCTGTCATCTTCTCCCCTCCCCTCCCCATCTAGTCTCTCCATCCATCCATATCCTTGGCCTATGCAACTGTAAACGATACGTAAATAGTAATTAAATTAATAATAGTTATAAAGTAAAAGATTTCTGTCTGGCTCAGTAACGTGTGAAAATTTTCAAAGGAATGTGCGTATGCTCTGTTTTGAATCTGAATATCAGGGGTTCAGATTGTCGTAGAAAGGTGAACCCGAGACTATTCTAATAAGAAAAGGGTGCACTGTGTGGTGCTGGAAGAGTGGGTTTATAAAATTATCAATTTGAATTCTTTGTATGTCGTTAATTTCTACCAAGCGTATGTCTTGTAAGATTGTTATTAAATGTATCTGCTCTGGAAATGTTGAAAAGGATATTTATGGATGCCTTAACTAATGATTTTTTTATTTATAGATGGTCTCATGGCCACTTGTGTTGACTAACGAAAATGAAATTTTTTGGGAGAGCGTTTTGAAAATTTCGTCAACTTATGACTTATCAGTTTGCTCAATCAGAACACGCTCTCTAGCGGTCTAAATAACAAGCTATCAGCTGTTTTGTGTATACCGCTGGATAACTTATACTTTCAGCTGCAGATCTACATAAATAACTCAATTTTAGTGAAAGTGTTAGAACAAGTGTCCATGAGACCATTGGTATAGACACTTGATGAGGTTACTCAGGATAATTTATAGCTCACATGGAGTGACAAGGGAAAAACAAACCGAAATACTGTTTGTGGAATATTATTGAGAGTCGTCTCCTAACCTAAATATCAACTGATCAATTTCCATCTGGCGTGAAAAATGGTCGGGGTTGCTTGAATGTCTCCCTGAGCGATTTTGACAAAATCTCCTGGAAGTATCACACTTAAGCAAAACTTACTCGATGGTAAGATATCTGCGAATTTAGCTTCCACATTTTTCCCAATTTATGTTGCGTTGGTAAGATTTTTCATTTTACTCCTAGATGAAAACGACTTAGTGCTTATCTTTGGGGATTTTCAGTAGTGAACAATAATCAGTCAAGAACTTTTCGATTTCCAAAAAATATATAACCTTGAAACTTTTTAAATTATAAAACATGAAAAAAAAGTTGGAGATCTTGAAATTTTTTGTGTGGTTATTGCTTACTATAAAAACTCAACAAAATAAACGTTTACTCGCTTTAAAATGGAAGCAAAATTGATGAAGGAGAATAGCAAAACTGTTTCCGCGTCTTTTCTGCCCTCGCCGATGCCCCTAAAAATTGGAAGAAGAATATTCATAAGAACTGAATTCACAGATATCTTACTGTCGAACAATTTTATTCGGCAAATTTTCTTATGCGTTGGATTCATCTTGAAATCTTTGTCAAATGCCGCTGAGAGGAATATTTAAACAGTTCCCAGACATTTTTGTATTAGGTTGGTTAAGTACTGTCAACAGTATTCCGCAAAAAATATTTTGATTTCAATTTTGTCCCAGTCACCCCACTGAGCTATAACATATCCTGAGCGATCTTACTAAGTGTCCATTAGTAGAAAAATGGTTTCGTTACAGTATTGAGTTTGGAACGCCAGAAATATTTTTCCTGCCGTTTCAAAGGAGTCACATTTGATGAAAACCGTCATCAAAGATTTCAATTACAAAAAATTCAAATTCGTATTTTATCCAGCTTCTCTACCATACCATAAAAGGTGCTATTTTCTCTTCAGAGTGATCTTAAATTCATCTTTCTAGGATAATTTGAACCTCATGTATTCAGGTTCAAAGTATTCGCGCTTTAGCTTGGAAACTACCATACCGCATTGCTTACGTCATTTCAGTAAAACTGAATAGTGAACAGGAAAAAGGAGCTAGGGATACTATTTTTTGCTCAAAATTATTTTGCGGAGTTCCGCATATCGACAGAGCACGGAGCGTCCCTTCAAACCCCCTCAGCACTCACAGTGAGGCTCAAAAAAAGGTAGGCGTTGGTTCATAGGATTTTCAGGTCGCTAAATTTAATTTTGGTGATAATTTTTAGATCCCAATCACTCCTGGTGTCTCTAAAGGGGGTCATGTCCAAAATATCATTTCGAGATGGTATCCAATTTTTAAGTTTTATAGGTCGCAGGGTAGTTTTTGGGTTCAACTTCTCCCAAAGCCACCAAAGGGGGTCAAGTCCAAACAAAGTTGTTAATTTCGAGAATTTTACTATGGTTCGGTTCTTGGCTTCATCCTCTTTATGTAGCACCTCGAAGCGGTGAGAGAGAGGACAAAGGGTAAGGACATGAAGAAGTGGAAGGTTGGATGCACTAATTACTTCCAAAATCAAATGCAATGAAGTGGCAACAACCTTGAAAACCTGTTAATGGAAAACCATCTTGAAATAACTTTTTGGAATTCCCCCCCCCTCCCCTCTTTGATGGCATTAGGTGGGATCAAATCCAAAAACTACCCCGAAAATCGAATTCAGCGATCTGAAAAACCTGTTAATTGATCCCGATTTAGAATTTTATTTTTTCACCCAGTTCTCACCAATTATGGAGCCTCACTGTGAAGGGTGCCGGATCTGGAGGAATTTCATGCCCTGTGTCGATAAGTGGAATGTAGAATAATTGGACGCTGCTAAGCGAGACAGAACCAAGCGACATTTGTTGACAAAATGAGTTATTAGTATCGTTGGAAAGAGCGTAAACAGTAGAATTTTTCAAAATTAGGCCCCCGATTCAAAAATGTGTTCTCACGTTGAAAAACGCTTATCAGTAAACGCTATGTCATATAGCTTCTACATTGCTCTTGAACTTCGAATTACGTGTTCTCAAAAAATAGATTTTGTCGCTTGGTTCTGTCTCGCTGAACAGCGTCCAATTTTGAGCGAGAATAATATCCCTAGCTCCTTGTTAAAGTCGGCGCTGGTAGCCGAGCATATTTAAATTGCTTTTTTCTTTATTTCTCTTTCAGTAGTGCTCATTGATCTTGATCTTCACGGGAATAGCGGCGTTTCCAATGCATGAAGTTGATCAAAAAATTATTAATTTCTTCCAACCGTCTTCAGTATTGCTTCACTGATTGGTAGACGAGTGCGTTCGTGTTGTTAATAGAAATTTCCATGGAAATTTTTATCAATTTCTTCGGATTATCTTCAGTATTATTTCATTGAAGAATGCGTTCATGTGGTTGATAAGAGTGATAGAGCTTTCGCACGACTGAAGTCTGTAGCTAGTTTCAATTGATCGTAAGTGTGAATAGTATTAGCACATGGGAGTGAAAGGTTGATAACGTAACAGATCGATATCAGGTCGATAATATTATTCAATAATTTTCTTTGGGTATGTTGCGCTCGTTCGGAATGAAATGAGCTAAAGACCTAGAGTTTTTAATGGTTCATAACAGATCGATAATCATTTATTGATTTCCATATAAACGTAGCGATTATTCAGAACAGTCAAGAGTCAAGATGCATGCCTTCTAGCTGACCCTCCTTGAGTAGCGTGGTTACTTGCCTTTTTCTCAGTATTCAGTTTACAATCCTTAAGTAAATTACATGTTGAATTTCACCCTTCTTGTAGGTCCATTGAAAATTGTCCAATGATCCTCAAACTGGCACACATTGTTTTTATAAGGTGTAGAACAATTCTAGGGGATGTCGCAAAAATATCCAAATTTTGTCAAAAGAAGGACGGCCCTAATATATCCTTGTCTGGATTTTCAAAGTTGATGAAACTTCCTAACTCTGTTCGTATATTTACAGAGTGCACAACTTACTCGCCGAGAGTCCAGAGTGTCGCCGGTCCGACGCTTTGCTTCCCGACAGTGTCACTTGACTACTGTTTGCTATGAGCTCTGCGTGTGTTCTGTATGGATGTATCGGAAATGGAAGTTGTATTTTATGGTCTGATGTCGTGTGTCACATCGAATTGGCCGCCGTCGCTAATTCGTGTAAATTCTTTAGTCGGAGTTGCATTCGAATGGCAGAATCAGTCGTTTTCTACGTAACCATGCTGTGTTCGTTTTCCAGCCGGTCGAAAAACCTGTTGGTGAACCAGACGAGAGCATTTTTGTCGCTTTATTCGTTAAAAATAATGGTAAATATTTTTGGCGTGCGCAAGCCGTATATACGCGGACGGCAAATGGCGGCCCGCCGGTACGCGATGCCGTCCAGGAGAATGAATTAAGGGGACTGGCCGTGGAGACCATTCGCGTTCAGCTGTCCGCGTAATCGAATGAAGCGTCGACTGTCTTGGGCCGTATCTTTTCATTCAGAAAATGGCAAAATTTTTACAAACGGCGATCACCGTGTCGGTGGGACTCTCGCGGTTAGTTGACACGATTTAACGAATTAGGGAAAACGATCGTTGATATCGATTTTTTCGTATACCCTCCAGGATTAGATGCATGAGGTTGTATGAAAAGAAAAGGGACCAAATTGCATGTGACTGCGATTTTTTCGCTGTGGTTGCTTCGCGTGTCGTGGCTGATCGCGCTGATGGCTACAGTTGTAAGTACAATTGTTGATAAGTACCGGAATTTCGTTTTGTCATCAGTTTTCGGAGCGGTTTCGATCTGTGGTGGTGTTGGTATAGCATGGTCTGACATTCTGTTGACTCACAACCTGACCTTACGGCTGCGGTGTCAAAACGTCCTCTGTGACGAGCAGTATTCGCTGACATTTGAGTCGATATTTCGCGCGTACGGCATATCCATTCCGGGACTCGCTAGTGCTATCCGTACGCGTCGACCTGAGGATAAGGAGCCAGATTCTCGAACTGTACGTGGACATTAGACACGTGACGTTTTTTGACAGGAACCAGAGGGCTTTGCTTCCTTCCGTGGTGCTTCGCGCCTCGCTTGTGTCAAGAAAGTACAGACTCTGAGGCCTGTATCTGAAGCCTTAGCTTAGTTGTTCATGGGAGGGGGGAAGCAGAGTAAAAACATTATATTTAGTGAAATAAAGTATTACGCAGAACTTGAATTTTTGACCAAAATTATTTCGATTTGCGACTTTGCTGTGTGCAGCTCGACCAAGTCGAAGAATGCTGTCCAGTGATTCCGGTTGAAGCCGACGAATAAACGATTTAAATTATGTCTGTTGTTGTCTAGATAAAACATAAAGAGTGTCTTAGTGTGATGGACTGGGCCTTAGCCGGGTGGGGTGTCGCCCCCTATCGTTATTGAAAAATTGGCACTCTGCAAATTCTAGTGGCCAGTCAGTAAACTTGGGATATCGGTTTTTTTTTTTTTTTAGTTTTAACTGAAATGTCTATTATTTCAGTCGGCATTTCTAATGTCTATGACATCTCCTCTTCTTCCCAACAAAAAGAAACTTGGTAGCTGCAGCTAACTTGGTGGCTAAAGCAAAAAGGATATTGTATTATAGAACGTCTCATAAACGTCTGTATTATCAGAATTGTAGGAAGTACATGTTTCGATTGTTCGAGGAACATGCGGATTTCTGACAAGTTTTTCCTTGAACTAATTTGGGGGGGGGGTGGCAGTGGATAGTGCAGTAAAATTGCGACAAAAGCTTTTCGAACTATTCGCTTAACCTCGATGTTTCTAGTCTTGAAATTTATGCAAAACTCGAATCAGATAAATGTTGGCTAGCAGACTTTTCAACGTAAACGGGCAGCGTTGTCATTTGAATATAAATAAATAAATATCGGCTTTATTTTGGTGATTTTACATTAACCTTACAAATCTACATACTAACTAGCTGACCCGCTTCGCGGCTCATCTAGACCGTGGGCTAAAGTGAGTGAGATAAAGTTGGATGGAGGAACATTAGTAGGGGAAAGTCGCCTAACTTGGGCCAGTTTCACTTTAAACTTGAATTTTGAGGTACTGATTGTTCTGACATCAGAAGTGAATACACCATGAGAAAGGGGTTTGTTCGGGATAAAAACACGCTGTTTACTTTGTCAACTCGAATTATTTGAAGGGCTGAAATTTTAAGATTACTCGACCTGCTCAAAAGGTCCAATTTAGGAAACTAGTTTCTTCACTTGAACCACTATTTATTTTACTCCGAAAATGTGTCTTTACCTGAAAAAAGGAACATAATATTCATTAAAAGTCGTTCCAAGCTATATTTCAAAACAGTATGTCGTAATTTAAACACATATTTCGTAAATGAACTGTTTTTGATGACTTTCTATTCCAGCACAAGCAGTGTGAGCCCACTTAATTCCATAAAGCCGCGCACAAGCGTTTAGCCCGTGATCTCCATTCTTATATGCGCTAATCGCTATTTGTAGGTCATCTTCAGTCCAATTACCATACTTTCTTGGCCTTACCATCTAAAATGAACGTGAATTTTTCAATTAATGTCAATTGATAACAGGTCCATCGCATTTTTACTTGAAACAGTCAATACTATAATACCACGAATGATGAAGAAAAGTATAATTGCGCATTTTATTCCTTACCTTGTAAGCTGTTCATCGAAATAAAAACCAAAACTTTCCAACTGACTACAATTTTTTTAGAACCTTAGCAAAATTGTCAAAAAACTAGATGATAACTCGTGGGAAAAAACATTCGCGATCATCTGACTAACTACACTAGTACACTGGATGAAACCGAGGTAAATAACAAAGTTCCTACACTAGTAACACACATTGCCGGTAGAAGCGCTCACAACGGGCTTACGTCACGAGAAAAGAGGGTGGTCCAAGTGAGGCGGCGCTCAAATATTGGCGACTCTCCCCTACATATCTAGTTCTGTATCGTAGTGCACATAAGTTATTACTATTTTTTCTGAACCCAAACAGATCTCTCACTTTTTCTTCAATTTTATTTTGTATTCGCTTATTTATTATCCTAGCTAGAATCTTGGATGAATGCGATGGTAAATTTATTGTATGATGCGGGTTAAACTGATCTGAAATTTGGATTCCGTGACCCTAAAAACTCTTAAGTGGTACCTCAATGTGATTAGTGCTGACGAAAGCCATGAAAATTCCCGACTTGAGTCCTTTCTGATGGTGATAAACACAGAAAAATACGAAATTCAACGTGTAGTTTTCTGGATTGAGGAAGGTGGGAGAAAAAATTTTAGGGATCGGTGCCCGGGGAAGTAGAGAAACGAGTTCCAGATAATTACTAAGTAGTGGCCGCGCTGCACCTTGTGACAATAGATAATATCAGAAATTCTATAATTTCTTCTATTAAGGTCTGTGTTGATAGTAGTGTAAATTGTGATTCTGAACCCACTTCCCCAACAGCAGTTTTGGGGTTGAAACGAGTACATTTCAAGGAACTTTCCCCGTGCAAAATTGAGTAATGAACACTTTTTGTTTGAAACATTTTTCAAGCGGATGGCTATTTATCGACATCAATTCTGTGGATTTGTTCAATCTCCTGTGGCGAGGCTCCACTTGGATTCTTAGGGGCTTTTGGTATGTTGTTTAGCATATCCAAATAACCATCCGCTATGCTAAAATTCAGGTTTCCAGGAATTTTTGTATACATATTTATATGCCTGTCTCTCTTGTTGAATTCTGTTGGAGTGTCTCAAGTACTCAAAAAGAAAGTTCACCGCCCTCATTTATCTAGCTAATTCTTTAGTGAGCTTTGTACCCCCAAAATTGAGGGCCTGGTTGGCCGAGTGGGTACCGCCTTGGTCTCGGAATCCGGAGGTCCCGGGTTCGAGCCCGCTTAGTAACTTGCTACATTTCGACCTAGGCCGGTTTTTCGGCAAAAAGAGAAGAGGGCTAAATCAGCCCTAGCAGTCTCCCCGACGTCTCTTAGGTAATGCTCGAAAGGGCGGATTTCAGGACTCGGGGTTGAGAACAAAAATGGATAAGACTCCCAAAAAGTAGTTTTCCTTTGATATTTCGAAAATTATCAATAATATGGAAAAAAGTCATCAAACAAAAAATGGTCTACGCTGGATTCTTCATAAAACCAGCTTTTTACACTTTTTTTTTGTATATTTCTCTCGAAATTTGTAAATCAGGTGTTCAAAATACCCCTTAATGCTCCTTTTAATCTCGCAGTGCACTTATTCAATATAATTCAAAATATTTGCTCTCAAATTGATGTACTTGGGACCTGTGGCTAGTTCAAATTCCAATACAGGATCTCGTGTACCGTAGAGTGATCCTTCACAATAGCGACAGTCGTGAGGTGCACCCTCTCCCCCATTTCCTAGCATCAGCGAATACGAGGGATGCAATTTATCAGTTTCGCATTACACAGCCATTCGGGAAAACTGATTTTTCGAATTTATTATAACTGTTTTATACCACGTCTTCCAGATTGGTTCAAGATGTGGAAGGGTTAACAACATACGGAATTTCTGAGATTCGACCTTAATCTCCAACTAATATTTTCTACATCTTAATGATTACTGGTTTCTGGCTTCCATAAGTTTTCGGAGCCATCGTGAGATGCAATAAGGTTAATAAGGCAGCTGAGAATGACAGTGTATCTTCAAACTTTCTCTCTTGTCACGAGGGCGGTAACAGCCGAGTACAAGATTTCCTCACCCTTACCAGAATGGCTTTTGTACGAACCTGCCCAGTTCAGCGAATGTTACGATATTAAAAGGATGCCGGGAAGACGACGACGCTTCCCGGAGTCACATTTTCAGATTTTCGCCCTTCAGAGAAGTTTTCGCGGATGTCGAGATTTCCCAATACCACGTTCGCGTTAACCGGGAAAAAGTTGACCAGCACGTGAACGACAGACACACAATCAGCGCGCTAATCACATCGCGGAAAATAAATAAAAAGTCGAATAAAACGGTATAAGTTGAGGCGAGGCGGCGAGGTGGGTCAACGATACTTTAAAAGTATATACGCGAAAAAGAAAGAAAAATAAATAAAAAAAGAGAGATAGAGTGAGAGAGAGAAAAGAGAAAATAAAAGTTAACTTTAAAAAGTTTAATGTCTAACTTTAGCGCCCTTCTATATTTTACGAGTCCGTGGAGAACGGGCGAAGACTAGCAAACTCATTCTAAAAGCGAGAGAACTTTTCGAGTGAGTTTTCGCGAGAGGACTTTTCGCCCCATCCTCCGTACACCTACGTCGCCACGCCAATACAAGCGGCAGCCGCAACTTATCTAAAAAGTTATCTCATAATACAACTTTAATATTAAATACAATTAAGCCGAGTTTATGTATATCCAAATATATATATATGCGTGTATAGATATAAACGTGGAAACAACTTCTGATTAATGGTTTGGCAACATTTCAAAAGTTTCGGCTCAGACGAAACTTTTCCCCTTAAAGTACTTTCGAATAATAACCGTGAACCAGAATACATTATTAACAATGGAACTTTTGTTATTGCAGCTTTGCGAAGATTCCTTTTTTTCGCCCCGCCGCCAATTTAGAGCTTAATTTCGCTGTCGATAATCAATGCAGTCGAGTACTTTATCGCTAAATAGGCGATTCGATTTATTGTCGCAGTCGTGTGAGAAATGAGGTGCCGCCCCGCGCCGCGTCACGCCATTACGTCGTACCATAAACAAAGTGGGCGGGGTGGGGGTGCGGCGAAATAAGTCCTAACTGAAGGAAATTTTCAATTTGTTACGTCGCCGCATGTTGTAGCTGGAATCGTTAATAATATTCTTGTCGAGTGACCGTGGCAATTAAAATTCGACGAAGCCGAATGTGCCGGGGAAAATTGACCTGTGGAACGTTCGGAACTGTCTGTCCTTGTCTTTCACTTGTGCTTGAGGAACTGACCAGAGAGAGTAAAGAAAAATCGGGTATTTTCACCTTGTTTTGCTTGATGCGAGAAAACGTACTTGTAGATGCGTGCCAACTCTGTACCGAGTTGGATATGCCCGATGGACGACTGTTTAAATAGTCACAATTGGGCCGGTTATTTCGAAAATTAAAATAAATGTAATTAATGTTTGGTGGACCGTACGGCGATACATACCAAATTGGCTCCCCAGACATCGCATCCCAGCCCCGGAAACTACCATTTCGAGTATCGCAACAGTGACCAGAGGGATGCATTGAGGTCACATCTCCGCTTCGTATTTGCGCTGTCTTGTCAGGGCCGCTATGGGACACCCTACTGACCGAGGCAACGCTCACCCAACATTAACCTGGAATTCGGGTGCCCCATAGCTGGACGCGTTTCCTTTCGTCATCCCTCATCTCCTCGTTTTAGTACATGTGGCGACGCTGAAAAGTGACGACGGCGGGGTGAACCCTACCGGGTGCTTGCAGCAATTGCAGCAGCTCTCGGATGGTACTCGTCGTTGTGTCCAGTGTGAGCCGAGCTTTTTCCGTCGGCCCTCTGCTTCGACCACCCTGTTTGCGCATCTTCTTCTTCATGATGGTCGAAACAAAGGCCGACACTCCATTCCATTTTGATGGACTGGGGTGTATAACACTTAGGTTTCTCATTAGATAATGAAAACAGTGACTTCCACTGTTGTGCAATGACTTAATATCTAAAATCCAGAACAGAAGATTAAAACACATTCAGTGTCCATGTTGGAGTGTGAGTGAACTTGGTAAATTCTGTATGAAGAGTGTGCCAATTCACAATTTTTTCCTTCTGTGGTCTAGAGCACTTTTGGCTGTTATGCCACCTTCAGTGCAGTACCCCAATACTTTTCTCTTTGTCTTCTTGTATTTATAGTGATGTGTAGTACCGTATGGTAAACCTATTTGACGTGTTCCTGTTGCTTGTCTGTGATTGTGTAGTCTGTCCAGTCAGTGAGTGTTATGTTATTATTTTGAATAGATTTTCACTTTGGAAGTCAGTTGTTGTGTTTATTAGGTCGTTTTGTTTTTGCCTTTATTATCTCCAGTTGTTCTTTTAGTTTTCTTTTTCTTGTGTTGTTTTCTATGTGTAGGATTTTATAGTTTTCTGTCAGCTTGTGGTTGTTGTGTCCTTGGTCGTTGCAATGTTTTCCAAAAAGTGATTTGTCATCCTTTAGCTTCTACGAATTTTCATGTTCTTTTATTATAGTTGTGAATTTTCTGCCTGTTTCTCCTATGTAGGTCATGTCACAGTGTTCGCAGTCCAGTTTGTATACTCTGTTGCTGTTGTTCTTGCCCTTTGTTTCTGTTTTGTCATTGCTCGTTTGATCAGAGCTGGTCTGTTTCTGATTCCGGATGGCATAACAGCCGGAAGCGCTCTGGACCACAGAAGGAAAAAATTGTAAATTGGCACACCCTACACATAGAATGAAACACGTTCGGTTACCCATTTGAAGGGACCCAAAGTGATACCCTGGCGTGTTAGTGCCTAAATACAGTGCGGTAATAACACGTCGCTGAGCTGTGTTGTGTGCTTTTCACTTTGGACTTTGACAAACTTCGTTAAAACAAAATTGACCTCCTTAAGGCTGTTGATATTCGTTGAGACTGTGTTCAGACTGAAAGCTTCGATATGCTTTGCTCCTAATAGGTACGTTCATTTTGGTGTAAGAGCCCTCCAAATCATTCAATAGGGGTGAAGGTTAACGTTTCCTTTGAGGAAATCTAAACTTATGCTTCTTTTTATAGTACTAGCTGCTCTCTGTGCTGTGTGCTGGACTCTGTGGAGAAGGGAAGAGAAGTGAGGGAGAGATCTAGCTAGCTGAGGAGAGTTCTGAGTTGCTGAGTGGTGGAACAGGAGAAAAAACTGTGGAGAACCGAGAGCGTCTTGATGGAGAAAGAACAGGTGGGCGGCTCACGTTTAGAAAGAAGGTAAGTGCGTGTGAGCTTGGTATGACCTACTCGAGACGGGTCAGAATAGTTTTTTGGTATCTAAGAATTTCTAGGTTTGGGAAGGGCATTACGGCGGAAGGTTTGATTCGATCATGTAAATGAGATTTGACTAAAATAATTTGTTTGATTTTTAAAATCATTTTGTCAGCATAACAACCAGAAAAAGTTGGAAATATTTCGGAATGTCGAAGCACCCAGTCAACTATTTCGAAAAGAGTAAACTTAATACCTCTGAGAAAATATGGAAAATATTTCAGAATAGTTTCCTGGAAATATTTTACCATTCTGCCAATAAGAACCGTACTTTTTCTGGGGGGAGGGAGTCGAACTCTATTGTATTTTATTTTTAGTAAGTTGAATTTCAGATTGTCTGAGGGGAAATTCTATGTTGAACTTGACCCCATTGAGGGTCGCTAAACAATTTCTGATTTCTAAACATTTTGACCCACGCATTTTTACACTAACAAAATAAACTTTGCTATCAGAAGCAAAACATTTGAAAACTTGTCAAAATGTTGGACTACCTTACTGAAGCGAATTTCCCAAAATGAGGTATGTTTGGTCCCTATAGACTCTGAAGGGTTTGTTAAAAGATTCGTTGCAACCAACAGGACTGAAAAGCTAAAATAATGGTAACGTAACCTATCGTCTTTATAAGTAAGCTTGTCCAGTACCTGCTGATTAAGTATTTCATGTATTTAACTCCTAAAATGTGCAGTGGTGCAACTTCTTGTAACTAATGGATTTGACTTGGAAGGACTAAACTGTGCTAATATAGGCAATGTACGTCAGTCGAAAGTAGTTGTGCCTGTGAGCCGTCCCCTTTGCATCAATGAGCAAGTCGTGCTAGCGGTACCAATCATTTCAAAGTTTCATAATGTCATGTCGCGGCTGGAATGGAGATCCTAATCTCAGGTGTAGCGAATGACAACCTGACTACCGAGTGAGGAAGTTCCTCCCTTCACATGAGCATAGCAGCTGAAATCGAAGGCGCCACTAGATTTCGCTTCTAACTGACTTAATGTGTTTTGGAAAAGCAGTCTTCAACAACTTCTTAAAATAGCGGTGTTGGAGGACAGTCCCAACATTTCGATTCACTTTCTCCTCCTCGAACCCAATTGGATTTCAAAATGTTATCAAATTCGAACCAAATCTGTTGAATACCCCCATGTACCCGTGGACGATAGTGCTTCGCTTACACTGGTAAAACTAAAGCCTTTTCTAGATACGAGTGAAGAAGACACGCGCTATTTTAGCTCACAGCAGGCCCGTCGATGCCGAATTGACTATGCGGTACGCTCCGCATTGTCGGATTCGGTATTCACGGGTCCGACGTGAGCCAAAATGGCGTATACCTTCTCTTGTGTATTTATATGGCTCTAGCAAAACTGCTGATTGGAAAATGGCTTCTAATGCTGCATTTCCGCGACCCCCCTTCTAACTCCCTCTAAGCGGGACGTTGTATCTGTTGATTGAGTACATTTTTGAATGTCGCTGGTGCCGATACCGAGAAGTGATTTCTGCCCCCCCCCAGAACGTTCTCAGCTGGTTGATAGGCGTCGTATCATTGTTCCGTTCTTGACCTCATTGTTCCCTCTCAGATCCCCCATCCTGAGGGCTGAAACCACCGCATCGCTGCATTCTACACGTGAAACCGTTGGCATCTGTTCTTCAGATGTGGACATATCACTTTTTACTCCAGAAACGTGTCTCACATTACTTATGTAACTGCCGACAGTTCGTTTATTACTGGAGTCAGAAGTTGGGCCGGAAACACGCACGACTTGCACATCCAACCTACTTGTGTCAAGGTCATTTTATCAAAAATGCACGCGCCACCAATGCGTCCGACAAAATGTATTTCCATTCGAATCGATTTTTCCGTCGTCCCGCCTTTAAAGCACTTGAACAAATCCAATTAAAATAAAAGAAAAAGAAGCTAAAAACTAAACAAAAACAAGCGTCGAATTAAAAATAATAAATACGAAAATAACGGAAGAAAAAAATTGATAGATAAAAAGTACAAAGTAAACTTTATTTAACGGATTTGCCGTATATAATCATGGAAAAAAGAGAACGAGAAAGAAGAGAGGAAAAAAATTACTAAGAGGGTTAAAAGTAAAAAAGTCAAACGCGCGAAGAAAATAGGGTTGTCGGCCAGGTGGGGGTTTAAACTTTTAATACAAATAGTACGATGGAATTACTTTCAAACGGAAACTTTTGGATGTATAACTTTCTTGCGAAGGGGATATGAAACTTTCGGGAGAGGAAAAAAGAGCGAGTGAGAAAGAGGGAGTGGGGTAAAAAGAAGAAAGAAAGAGAAGGAACGGCAACGAAGAAGAGCGGCACCCTTCGTCATTTGACAACAGATATAAGTTGAAGTTTTAACTTATCTAAGCTGAGTTAAGCGAACGAAAACTTTATATACACACAAAGTTTAGAATGAGGTGAACGAAGCAAGGGAAAGGAAAAGGCTTCGATGGTCTGTTCGTGCGTTCGGAAGAGACGGAGCGCGGCGGCATCCACGGTGCAGACAGAGCGGCACGGGGCGACGCGAAAACTTGATTGGAATGAACTTTGAAAATCGGAAAGTTTAACGATGAGGAGTTATAAAGCTTCGAAGTAAAGAACAGAAGTTAGCAAGAACCATGAAAGAATTTAAGTTTTGCTTTAAACGAGAAAAATTCAGAAGTAGTAATAGCGATCGCTGGAGGGGAGGGAGGGGGCTATGAAAGACGGCTGAACACCGTCGTGCTGTCGATGGGAAGGAAAAATGACAAATCAAAAATTCGTTGCGTGCTCGGCGACACGTTCTAATTACATTCGATTTTTGAAATACCCGTGCTTCTAGCTGGAAAAGTATACACCGCCCGAAATTGGTGAAAATTTAAAACCTCTTTACGAATTAATACAAACTTTGACACGGTTTAAAATCAGGCCGCCTGACTCGGGAGGTTTGAAATATTAATGCATTTGAAGCATTTCGCTGCCCAAACAGAAATGAAAAATTATGTCATATGGGGGAGGATGGGACGGTCAGTTTTGCAATAACGGAAATCGAAAGGTTGGAAATTTTCATATTCCTGGCCGACGTGTCGATACTGATAACCAAAGGTGTCCAGTCTTGTTACGTGTTCTGCACTCCCAAGGATTCGCAGTTCGAAGGGGTCTGCAGATGAAAATCGGTAGCTTTCTTTTCTGTCTTGACGAAATGGTTCGCACGTACGGCAGCCGTCTCTGGCGAGATCAGCCAGAGAAATGAAGAAAGAAAGTGATTTTCATAATCCGAACTCTCGACGAAGTTCAAATGAAAGTGTTTCAAGAGATGGAAGATCACGTTTATTGTACCGATTATTCCTTTTCGCTATTTGTTCGTTAGTAATTGCAGTAATGCTAAATAGTTATTGACCTGCTATTTCCAGTAGTGGTTCAGTTAAACGATCATGGTCTTGCCGAGCAGCCGATACGATTGCTTGGCTGTACAGTGCGTCCCATATCCTGTAGGGCCAGCCCCATTGCGACAGCTGAAATACAGGAAGCACCCTGTGTATGTTCTTGAACGATCATGTAATCTAATTTACAGCGTTATCGAAATGGGAAGTTTTATCATTGAACTAGGCTTGTAGGAGACTCGTTACAGCAGAAGGGGTAGAAACTTATCAATTATCAGTTTCATGTGGGAATAGATAATCCAGGCGCAGTAGCTGTACTGAAAGACCGAATGCGTTATTTGAACATGCGATAATATCAAAAGAACATGTTCACTCGCCTGTAGCAAAATTTCCTGAAAGCCAGATGTTCCGCCCAAATTTCGGATAAGAGCCCAAGAAGAAAACGAGCTTCTCCCAGGGATCTCACCTGTAGAAAATTGCCGATAGTAGATTGCCGACTGAGGGGGCTAATAACTCGTAATAACGAACGTTCAGCCTAGTATTACCATACTCATAGGTGTTTAACCACAGACTACCACCAAGCCCCACGGGAGTCTGGGCGAGTCCACGATGACCCCTGTCTCCAGCGTACTTCATTAACGAAGTAATGCTGAAAGACCTGAGCCATCAGAATGGACGTAAGTACTTGGGAGCCCACTCTTCATGTCCCTGAATGAAAAGAGGTCCACCAAAGGGAAAATTAATTTTGAAACCAGTCCAGGGATGCCACGTACCATAAATCAAACACTTTGCATGGTACGCCTACGCATTTTCGATAAAATAAACGAAAAGATAAAGTTGTTCCAAATTCACCTCACTGAAATTATGAGAATCATGTCAAACAGCACAAGAATTACGTGTATTCTAAATTGAAAATAAAATAATAAATGAGAAATAAAATTGAAAATTCATAAGAGGAAAATAATAAAAATAAAATACGGTTCAATGGAGATGCTCGACTGTTTTGTAAACAAACATGGAGCCAGTGGCTCTTACTTCGCGATACTTCTATTCGTACGCGATCAAAGATTAGATATATGCCTTCCAATATGGGCTCGAAATCATTAATAAACAAATAAACATTACAATCAGACTGCAGTGAGTGATAACAATGTCGAAATAGGGTCCTCTCTCCCCTAAGATTTAGAATAATATGAAACACTCATCAGCACCAAAGGCTGGAAAATGAAATCGACCAAAAGATATTGACTAGGAAATGTGAAATCAAAATACTAAACACACGGGAGTCCCCTTCTCCCAGGGAGACATTCAGATTTAGACATTTGGGCTACAAATCTCGACTTAGGAGCTCGAGGAGTGACTGAGTTCCTCACCTACTAAAACGAAAATTCCAATAAATTTTTGGTTGGTTCCTCCTAGGAAAGATGTTCCTAGAGGAAACTCAATTTTGCCCACTTGATTCGAAAACAACACGAAATATGAGATCCAAAATGAGGGGAGCTAGACTTACAATATAAACACTAATAATAATCGAAAATTATTGGACTAAGGTACGCAATCTGACATAAAAGTGAACAAATAAAACGTAATGCTTAGCCGATATTGGAAGGTACGTCCTGGAGCCATTGGCAGCGAATTCGATGATGATCTCGTAGTATCGGCCTCGTGATCTTGCCTCGTGGCAGCATGGTCTGGATCGAATCGCACCATAGATCAGTCTGGACTCGGGGACATCCCGGAACTGGAAACACGATTTCTCGACACGGCGAACACTTTGTGGAGACCCAGATCTTCATGATTGAACCATAAGAACTCGTAATAGACTTCGCTGGACAAGGCTTACAGCATGCCTTCTCATCTCACCATGAGGATTTCTCTGTAGCACTGTACGAGCGACTCTGTGATCGATCCGGTTCCTACAACAAAATGCTGAGAACCAGTTTAAAATTAAGGATAAAGTCAGAATTAAAAGTATCAGGGCAAAATCCAGCTCTGAAGATCTACGGGGTTTTGTTGAGCAACTCAAACTCGGGTATGCGGGTCATGTAGCAAGGGACTTTGGAAAATGGAACAAGTAGAATGGACCTTTCTAGACCATACTGAGAAGAGGAGGCCACTATCCCGATAGCGCGTTGAATTCGTCCGGGAATTCGGGGTATTATGGATCCGAACTGCCCGAGACAGGAAAAAGTGGAGACGAACGATGGATGCCTATACCCGAAAATGGGTGGCCTATACAGCGTAGCGACTACCTGCGCTTTCCAAGGCGGATCGTTGCTTAGTCTTAAGTCCTGGCTGTAAAATTAAAAACGAAAATCTGTCGTTCATCAAATGAAAATGTTCAGGAGTCCTCCATCCTGTTCGGCCATCCCCAGTTAAGCGTAGTCGAATAATTAGAATTTTTAATTCCAGTGGAAACCCGTTAGAGTTGTTCATTGCCAGCAAAACAGAAAAGGGATAACCTCAAAATTGGGTCTGTATGCAGACCTCGCTATAGTAAATTGAAAGTCATGCTACTGTAATCGATATCGCATTCTGTAACTCCAACCGTGACAGAATATAAGCATACCCAAACTTGGTCGAATTTCCGTATCGACACTTCGACAGTGCAGCACACATTTTTCACCTCATTCTCGATTGACTTATTGACGTTTACAATTAGATTCTCGTTGAGATGTTATTTTATATGCTGTAACGTGAAGTACACACATTAAGCATTTATTCGATATGAGTGCGGTTATCTTTCACCTCGAAGCAGTTTGAAATGTATGTACATGATTCACAGATCTCGCATAATTAAGTGGTTACACCTTTCCGAAACGGCTACAGCTGATGCCGTAAACCATTAGAAGCCATAAATTTCTCAACACATTTTTCAAATTACCTGATCGATTTTGTGCGGATGCGTTCTGGTTGGAAGAAAGTGAGCGTTCGAAAAGTTTGTAGACGTAAGCCCGTGACTCATCCATATGAGGACACAGTTTTAAAAGACAACAACTCGGCAGTTCATAAGTGAGATGGCTACCATAGACCTGCTGGGAATAGTTGGAAGAATACCAATATTCTGTGCATCAAGTTTTCAATTTTGACTCCTCATCCTATCTCTCCTTCCAATTGTAGGTGTCTACTCGTAAATTCTCAAACAGGGATGATTGAATCGAAAATCAAGAAACATTTATTTATCCATATCGTGTTTCCCTCAGATTTTATGCTGCTCCCTCTAATATGACATGTCTACTCGTTTTCATTATCCTTTTTCTTCGTAAATTTTTCAAACGTTGAGAAAGTACTTGGAAATTATAGCGAAACAGGAGCTTGCCTCTTGGCTGTTTCGTGGTACAGTCCCCCTTCGCTCGGCACCGTCGGTATTTTGAAAAGTGACAGTATGAAGGATATTCAGGATGTCCCAACAGGTCAACTAAGTTAATTAAAGTCAACTATTTGGAGGAAGGTCAATTAAAGTCAATTAAATACAGTTATTTTGGGTAATATTTCAAATATAAGGTCAGTTAGAACAGGGGAAAAGAAAATGCTATCAAAAACTGATCATTCGTAATTAAATTGATTTTAGTTCGGGAATGTGAGGTTTAGCAAACTTGGAACAATGCGAATGCGAACGAGTTTTTCGCGAACTCACTTGCTCATTTCTGATTCTGAATGTGATTAATGATTCCTTGGTGATTCAATTTAGAACTATAACAGACATATTTTAGGTGCGCTTAAAGAAAAAATGTTGAATATTTACATTCTAAGTACTGCTGTACATTGTACAAAAGTTTCTTACCTGTAACTTGCAAAGCGTAGTTTTACAAATGAATATTTCCAAATTGATAAAATAGAGTTATTTCTGAATGTCGGTCATTTGGCCTCGAACAATGGTGTTGGTATTATTGACTGTTTTTTAATGATGTGACATAACATATTTTTTCATTTTTCAAAGAATTTTGGTAATGAATGCAAGATCAGCATCATCTAAAAGATGCTGTCTACAAAAGAGCCGTAAAAGGCCGCAACTGCGGCATTCTTGTAGACTGCGAGCAACGAGCGAAGCGAGTTGTGTGTTTTAAGTAAACTGGATAAAATAGTCAACTAAAGTCAATATTTAAATCTTATTAGATACCTCGATATTAAGACTTGTTAGCGGTCTCTTGTAAGATCAGTTAGTACTTTGTTGAGACTCATCCAAACTGATTCCGACTCTGTGAGGCTGTATTGAAACCTTCCATGGCATGGTAAGATTCATCAAGTTTTTCTAAAACTGAACAGGACTCATTAAGATAGCGTGTAAAACCCTACTGCATCGAGGTTTGTTTAAGACATGTCGAGAGATTGCTCACACTCATTTTGATTTCGTGAGAACTCGTTACGATTCTGTTATCATTGTCAAGACTCATTAAAATGCATGATGAATGTTCAACACTTGGTAAAAACTAATTAAGACCCATTAAAACTGTCCATATTCGCGGAAACTTGCTAAAGGTTATTATTTTGTTGTGACTTTCTAAGACTGTAAAAAGTAAAAAACTCTATTTCTCCTCTTGGGTGATACCTTGCCGTGGTGAGGAGGCTTCTCTATTCTGATTTTTCCTCTCAACCTGAGCCCTGGAATCCGCCCTTTCGAACATGGCTTCAGAGACGTCGGGGAGGCCTTTAGGGCTGCCTTAGCCCTCTTCTCGTCTTGCCGAAAAACCGGCCTAGGTCGAAATGCAGCGAGTTGCTACGTGGACTCGAACCCGGGACCTCCGGAGCCCGAGACCTGCGCGCTAACCACTCGGCTAACCAGACTGGGGCTTTCAAAAAAGCTATAAAATGGTAACCATGTTGATTTTACCTATTTTTACATATTTCTCGGAAAAGCGCATATTTTGGCCATATTTGGGGTGAAAAAAGTAATAATTTTATGCACATTTGGGTCACTTTTTTTCCATAATATAATGCCGCACTCTTTTTATAACTTTCTAATTGCATAGGTAAAGTACTAAAGTTCAGCGGAGTCAAGTCCGGGATCAAGAGTTGGCGAAGGTAGCTGGTGGCATCCCACTTTCTCCTTAGCCTCAGTTCTTCAGCCTGGTACCCTACGGTACCTTTTCTTTGTATCAAATTGGTAGGAACCGATTCATGATCGACTCATTTGAGCCTTTGTAGTTTTGCCCAAATATGACCGTATGGGTGGAAGCGAGGGCTGGGTCCTCCTTAACCTGAGGGACAGGGAGGCTGAGCAGTCTTCGAGGTCGGATGTGAACTTCCGCACCAGCTTCCCTTTGCATCGGGCCCCTCCCCCTTTGTCTTACCTCGGCTTCCCTGTAGTATTGAGCCTCCTCGATAGAGCCTCATGGATTGGTTGACAAGATCAGCTGCTTTGAAAAGATAAAAACCCTCACACTTTGACAGCATACGAGCGTATATCTATCAAATACCTGTATGAGTTCACATTTCGTGTGTATGAAATTGACGGGTACTGCTTGTTACTATGCCCGTTAAGTAGAGACAGAGCCCCCGATGCCTCACAAGATCTCGAGGATGCAAAAATACAGCCGAGCCCCCGAGATTAATCGCACATCGCTAGCTTTACATTCTTCTTTTTTGAACTATTTTTCAAATCCCGTTTTAGTTTATTCCATTTCGTTTACGTATGTTCCGGTAAATGGCGAAACTTTTATTTAATGTCGTCAATCACCTGGTTTTCTGGACGTTTAACTCACAAATTTGGTGAATGTTGGAAGAATTCTACAAATGCGGCGAATATATCGACATTCACCGCCTGCAGTCGGAAAATTATAACACGTGATGATGATTGGCCTTCTGGAATAAAATTCATTCAGTTTCAAAAGAACAGAGTTTTCCACGAAAGTTTGTACTCAATGGTTACCAACACAAAACTGTCGCTCTCTAGTGACGTCAGTGCTTTCTTCATTTTTAGGTCCTGGAAGGTTAGCCATACGAAGCCTTACTGAAATGTCCCCGCAAGGTGTGGATTGGGCTCCCTTAATACACCGTATAGAGTAAAAGATGTGCATAACGAAAAGGACTTAGAACGCGCTTTGACTGGAGACAGAAGTACGGACGGTATCAATGATCTCAGGCCCATAAACGATGACAACGTTTTCTAGTTTTTGTGGTGAAGTATTGCACCAAGGACCTTATGGAATAGCAATAGCAATCACGTTGATTTGTTTTTCAAAATATTTCATTATTAAAATTAGTTTGAATGCGGCTGCAGAAAATAGAACTCTTTTCAGCAATTATTCGAAACTGAAAATCACAATAATATTAATGCAAAAAATTTTGACTGAGAAAAATGTCGTATAATATCGAATGTAATCTTATATAAGTAATGATTAGAGCATGAGACGTAATTATGCTTATGGTGTAGCCATAGGCGTAAATGGGTGGGGTTTGGGGGGCTTAGCCCCCAAACTCTGAAAGATTACCTTTAAAAAATGATGCAGGGACTGGTGTTGCTTCATATTAAGGGGCTTAAGCCCCCCCCCCCAGTTCTGAGCCCTATTTGCGCTTCTGGGTGTAGCGGACAGAAACAGACGCCGTGGATTAAGTTGAAACGGACCAAAAGGAAAAAAAAACCTCTTCGATATTATACTGGATCGCCATGTTCGAAATCAGTTTTCGGATGTTTGATATATGTAGTACACTTGTGAGGAACCACCTTGACCAGTAGATGCCGCAACTAACTATTTTTTTCCTCTCTTGACTGAGCATATTCGGTACCTAGCGTACTTATGTTTCTACCTGGACCTGAACGAGATCGCCCGTTTTTAATAACTCGATAATCGATTTCAACGAGAGTAGATTAATTCAAAGCTTCCACGGCGTTTAGTGTAAGTCGCCTTTCCCCCACGTAGAATGTCCGACTAGGTCTATCATGTAATCTTCGACTAAAATTCTCGTCATCTGGTAGCAAAGCATGGTTCCGATCCCCCTCCCCCTCATTTTCACAAACGTGGGTATGACGTATATTTGTACAACGTGTACAGCTTTCGTAAAATACGGGGAATAAGACTATGTTCGAGCTTCGCCTCGTTCGCCGAACTAATTGCGAGCGCGAAGTCCTAACGGAACACGTGGGTCGAGAGCTCAAAACTCGCGATACAAAGACCGAACGTGACGAGGCGAGAGATAGTTTACTGTTCGTTGTGGAAACTACGAGTTAGGTTGTCCAGACTCCGGACAGCATCGGCACAAATGACGATAAGGGGACAGAACACCGGCCCACTGTAGAATTAGGGATGGGCAAGATTACGATTGATTTTTTGATCAGAAAGATCATGATCTGAGATTACCAGAAACTCACAGGATTCGGGATCTGAATTATCGTTTTTTTTTTCTGATTTCTAAAGTTAATTAAAATCTTCTTTCCAAAACGCTCTTCGGATCTGATGCGTCAGTTTTACACATGTTTCAAATAATCCGCAGATAATGATCTCAGATTACCGGATTTGTGATCTTGCCCAACCTTGGGTACAATCAACTATTTTCCGACAAGACGTTAAGCCTTATCATCTAACAAACTACATCTCCCTCTCCTTACAAGAAAAGAAAAGCGAGTCGGTATCTGTTCAGCTTTCGGCACTGATGCGATGCCCGAAAGGGTAGTTTCCGGTGCTGGGGGTGCGGTGTCTTAGGGGCCACTTGGCATGCTTGCATCGCCATATGTCCTACCACACCATCTGTTCAGCTTTTAAAGTCTTATCCAGGAACAAGAAATGTTTGGATGACATAAAAAGAACATAGTATGACATTATCAGGTTCAACAGAGTCTTGATTGATTGATGAGGTTATCAGACTTACGACCGGTTTGATGCAGCTCTCCATTTTCCCCTATTTTGTGCGAGTTCCTTCATTTCCAAGTAAGTTTGACATTTAACATCCTCGATAATATGAACATACTGGAATCTTTGCCGACCCGCACAATTCTTTCCTTTCACCCTTCCTTCTAGCAGCAGTGATATTATTCCTGGGCGCCTCAAGTTATGCCCAATTAATTTATCTCCCCTCCTTTTCAGACAGTTCTACATATCCATTTTACTTCCTGCTCTGTTAAGTACTTTCTCACTTTTTACCTTATCGGTTCATTTGATAGTGGTATCTGCTAACAGAAATTTCTATGTATTTCCCGGACCAGGAGCATCGTAGATCTAACCTTAACACACGGACTGGCTTTTTAGGGCGCTGGGCGCTTCGCAGAAGAGAGGCGGTGACGGAGACTTTTTTAACTAGATTTTTTTTTAAGGCATTTCACAGCAAAGGCACGTTGATACTACGATTTTTTCGCGTCCAAGTATTACATATTCATATTTGATCGATAAATGATTATATTAGCCACGTAGTCCAAGCGAATTACTAATTTTGATTGGAAAAAATTCGTACAAAAGATTTGACTGCTGAAAAATGTTGGGGAAGGTGTCTATAATCAGTGGTGAAAACCCACCGTCACTACACAGGGAGCTTCCACCATTATTTACGAAGGGGGCTATAGAAAAACAAATTTTAAACGGGTTTCTTGATTTTTCTCAAAATCATAGCATTTTAGGAAGAAAATACTGTAGTGTGAAAATGTTCCTTGTAAAATTTTATACAAAACAGCCTGTTACAAGAATTCACTCACATGTCATACTTGAGGAGTTACAGGCTCAGAAAAGTTTATTTTTTATACAAAATACTACATGCACATGTAAAACATTCATAAGTATCATCAGACTCGTTTACATCATGTAACTGTGAATAGCGTGAACCGGCATTGGGACAGGACAAGCTGTGTAACAGGACTTGCAACCGTCTGCACAAGATTTTCCTGGAAAAAGAAAGGAGATAGTACACTTTCTAGTGTTTTGTAGATTAAGTTTATCTGAATGCAATGAGTGCAAACCCGAAGAACGACAGTCACATTTATGCCCACATTCTTTCTTATAGCCGCAGAAGATTCTCGCCATCAGTTTCCGTAGAGCCATTTGAGCTTTTGTTTTGACTGGCTGTAAACCTGATTCAGTATCCATCCAGCCCCATTCCAGTGGGGAGTCTTCACGATCCAGCGAAGACTGGATTGGAGGGTACACTTGGTAAGAGTGCTCTTCAGTTGCGGCCTCAGTCGGTGGAAGCGAACCTAATTCCACCTTCATTCTCCCACCCATACCGCAAAACTTCTGAAATCAAAGCGCACTTAAAAAGTCATCTTCATTTGCTCCATACAATATGGCGTTTTCACCCACTGCGGCAACATCTTCTTTTCTACTGCCAGGACAGTCGAAGACTCGCAATATGTGCGCTATTGTAGGAGCCCAAGTTCAATGTTGCCCAAACTGGTAATTTTACTTTTATTCAAGAAAGCCAGGGTTGTATCACAGCCTGTAAAGGCATGTAAAAAAAGTGCTTTGTCACGATATATTTGATTGTCCAAGCTAGATATTATTTTCTAGACCACTTTACCTCTACTGGTTTCCATAAATAATAGCTCCTTAATGTGTGGATTTGCCAAGGCTATTATTAAAATAAGGAGGTCGATGTCCTCACCAACAACAGTTGTCAACTGCCCACTTTCTCGTATGCAAGGGCTCCAGACATTTTGATAGGAGAAACAACTCCTTTCACATTCAAGTAAGAGTTATTTCTCGCTAACAACTTGAATAAAAGTCAATTCATTGGAATGCCGAGAGCACATTTGACAGCCAACGAAATGTCAGTTCTAGTTGCTCCAGATGACGCTGACAGCCTCATTGTTCGGGAAGTCGTGAAGGTGCGTTCACATTAGGATGATCAGCCTATTCATCCTGGATGATCAGCCCAAGATGAATGTAGTGTGGACGTGCGGATGATCAACCAAAATGAAGCTGAAAGACTGATCAGCCTGGATGATCATCCTTTATCCCCGATCGACTTATTGGCGATCTGATCAAAAGATGCTGTCCATCCAGGGTGAATAGGCTGATCATCCTAATGTGGACGCACCTTAAGGCCTGCTTCGTTCTGAATCTTTGAGGTAAGCCTGTTGGTACTCATCAAATACTATCACAGCATTTCTACCAAAATGTCCAAAATACTTGAAAATGGTATAAGTCCAGGAGACTGAAATGTCTTCTGTGACAACCATCTACAGTTTTATATAAAGGATAACCGCCATCAACAACGAACAAGTACTTTTCGTCCAATTTTCTTTTGTTATCAGAAAAAATCTCATACACTCCGTGTGTAGGGTGTGCCAATTCACTTTTTCTTCTTCTGTATTCCAGAGCGCTTTCGGCTGTTATGCCATCATCAGTGGAGTACCCTAAATAAGATTGTCTCTTGTGGTCCTGTAGTTATAGTCGAGAGTAGTACCGTATGGTAAACCTGTTTAGTTTTGTGCTCCCATTGGTTGCCTGTGATTATGAAGTCCGAAATGGACACTAAATCTCATACAGTTGAGACTCACTATTTGGTTTTCGCATACTCGTACCAGTTTCATCGAATAAAGGAAATGGATACGGCGTCGATACGTACTTGAAGTAATTCTTCAATTCAATTGTTCCTTCTTGGAGAATGCAAATACGATGAAATAGTGAGAAGGGGTCAGCGAGCGGAGTTCTTGCCTTGTTAATAACAACAGAATTTGTTATTGCGGCTAACGACTTCACTTTTCTAGATATTTTGAATTTTATATCCGTAAGCTTTTTTCCTTCATTTTCTCTTAAAATACTGGTCCCAATTTCGTAAGCTTCGGGCGAGTTCATGGATTTACCATAACGCCAAAATGGACAGTTGCCCAGGGCGACAAAAATTTGAGGGCGGCAAATTTAAATGAATTAAAATTGCATTCTTGTATTACCTACCCTCTACCCTTCGGCCAAGCACGTTTATTTTTCAATTTTAAGGGAGACGGGGCGTTGGGGTGAGGGTGGTCATGAGAAGGGACTCTGAGCACACAATCAAATAGGCGATGTAGCGCAACTGCCCACAGCGGCAATTAGGCTAAATTCGGCACTGATCACCCTCTACTAAGCCTGTACTTATAGATATTATTTTGCCTCTCTGAGTAAACGGCAATGACTTTTGAGCCAGATGTAGGTAGATAATGTTGATATCTCTATCATCGCGTATTCTCCGAGTGTCGCCCCAGTCAACATGTTGCTCCACTGTAGCTGATTGTGTGTCGCGACAGTTTCTGATTTTGAGCAAAAGAAGACTATTTGTTGTACTTCTTTGGTTCCATTGGGTTCGAAAACTTTCAGATGTACCTACCTTGACCATGTGTTATATACCGCCAGAAACTTTCAGTTATCGCATCAAGCTTTGTTCGATCACCATGTCTGTCTAGGTCTTACCAAAGGACTTTTTTATATGACGAACACTGGAGTATCCTTCAGCTGTGAAGAAGGAAAATTCTTTCGCGGTCATTTTCTTGCTCAAATTAGTCATATATCTTGTAGGTATAACTGTGTCGCTTTTCCATATTGAAAATGACCAAGTATTTCGGCAGCTTCATGTGGCGTTACCGCAGCGACATCGTCTTAATATGGACGCTGTTAAAAAAAAGGGGACCAAGCGACAAAATCTGTTTTTCGAGAACATAATTTCAAGTTCAAGAGCCATATAGAGACTATATGACATAGCGTTTACTGATAAGCTTTTTTCAAAATGAGTACGCATTTTTGGTTCGAGAACCTTATATTTAAAAAAAAACCTGACCTTTTTTTGCGCTTTCCAACGATACTAATAACTTATTTTTTAAGAAAAATGTCGCTTGGTCGCTTTTTGCTTAACCCGACGTATACTTATCGCGGATTTGAGAATGCATAAAGAACTATTCCGAATTTCCATAAGGCTCTGTAGCTCCTCAAATATGACTTTTAAATAAATTCTTGTAATGTGTTTTTTAATAGAAAATTTTACAATTTTCTTCCTAGAATGTCACAAATTTGAGAAAAATCAAGAAAACCGTTTGCAATTCAATTTTGTTATACCCCCTTCGTTGATAATGGCGGAAGCTCCCAGTGTGAAGGCGGTGGTTTTCATCACTTATTATAGACACGTTCCTTAACGTTTTTCAGCAGTCAAACCTTTTGTGCGAATGTTTTCCAACCGAACGTGTTTCTTGATTGTAATTCTCCTGGACTATTATGTTTAAACAAGTTGTGATTTACAAATTTGGGGCGCAAATAAGCACTGGGGCGCACCGGGAAACTTCCCGGTTTCCCGCTTAGCCAGTCCGTGTGTGAACCTAATGTGGTGTCACCTGCTCGAAGGTATGTAAGGAAGTTGGGGGCATCGCTACTTTTATGCGTTTCGCTGTAATAAATGGAGCCACCCAAGGGAGTTCGGGGCTGACCTCCGAGTGCCCATTGGCTTCTCGCGGGATAATAAAGGTTTCAACTCTGTGACGTCATGGCAGCTGATGTTAGAGCCTACCGTCTACAGAGTTGAAGTTGAAAATACGATATTTCCGACACCCACACATTGCTTCGCTGCGCGAATCTAGCGTTTCGTTCTTTCGGAGTCTGCGATCTTCAAAAACGTGGACGAAAACTTCTTGTAACTCGTTGATTGTTCGTTGGTCGTTTAACGTGTGATTGGGGGGAGGGAAGCAGGGAACGTAATTAAACCAACACCGACAACGTCCCCTGGTCGCTGTGTCGGCCTCCGGTATCTTAAACTAACGCTGATAATATTACAATGGTGTTGCGGTTACGCGTTATAACATTCAGCAGGTAAGGCGCGCTCGCCGTTTGCGAATGCTCTGCCCGCTGCCGCGCTGCCCGGCCCGGCGGCCAATTAAAGAGGAATGCGAAAATTAACAAAATGTAATCGGTCGACGGTTTTCGCGTCGCCTGCACACGTTCACGAACGTCGGACCCGCACGCACACGCGCGCACCAACACCAACACACACGCTCATACGCACACCCGCACACGTACACTCGGATTACGTATTATACACGCATACGTACACACACACACGCTCTCGGCGTTATTTCCCATTTGGACGAAGTGCACGATCGAAGGAAGCGGCGCGGCGCACTGCCGATGGTGTATTATTTACTTTCGTTCACGTGGTGAGCGTGTATTCGTCGCTCGCTGTCGGTCGGGCCGGCGTGAGTCGCGGTGAAGAAAGTACACGCCGCCCGGTACACGCTACACACAGTAGTCGATGTCGGGCAACGAGTGCGAGTGTTCGGTAAATGGTAGTAATGTACAGTCGGTCATGGTAAGTTGACGCGCGGTGAAAGTTACCGCGCACCGCCGCCTCGCGTCGGGCCCGGCGCGAAAGAGATGCATTCGGTAAAGCGAATTCTCAGTCGTGCTCGTCGTTTTATCAGCGGCGGCGAAACAATGCTATTGGGGGTATAAGATTCCCCGTTTGGAACGAGCCGTGTCGGGGAAACCGGGAAACGTCGATATGATGTTAACACGTCGTCGTCGTCATCGTCATCCGTCGCCGTTTTATAATCGTCGTTCCCGTCTCATTCTCACGTCCCCTCTCCCCACCCATCGACCGCTTACTCACGGCGTTATTAACGTAGCCGAAATAATGATACAGTTAGCGCGTACCTAGTGTGCGTTGATGCCCGGTATTGTCGTTGACAATGATGCGTTCGTTCGTTTGTCATTTCAGAAGGAGAACGTCAGTGTGTCGGCAAAAATGCATAGTGAAGACGGTGCGTGACGTCACCGTTTTTTCTTAATGGAGATCGGTGTCTGCTATCTTATCTACTACATATATCAGGGTGTCCGCTGGCCTAAGAAGTCGTGATTTCAAAAGATTGTCGTAAAAGTCGTGAAAAGTCTTGATATTTCATCATGTCATAGTTCACAATATTTCTATTACTATAAAGAAAAATTGTTTTATTCATTTTTAATGAGAAGAAAATATTTAGTGAATATTTATTATGGAAGTTTGGCGCGCTCTGTATTGATAGGGCGTTAGTATTGAATGCTGGTAATAGATGAAAAATAGCGCGTGTCTACTCTCGGCGGGTCAGTTATGTTGTAGTCCCGGACGTTAACTACGAAATCTGAACTTTTCACTGTTGCCAGTGTGGAGGCCAAAGTATTTTGTAATTTCTTCCGAAGAGTTTGCCAAAGTTGCTTGTTTTCAGGCTTATTGCTTATATTCTTCAGAAATTTGCTGATTTAATAAGTGATTAATGATTTTTCTGAATCAATACGTATAATGAATCTAATATTTGTTAGCCTTTCATTTTTCTTGTCAGTTATTAGATGCGGAACACATTCATCACCAATCTCGTACAAATGCAGGGTGTCGACCAGTCCCGAAATTCCGAAAATGTTCCGATTTTTCGAATACTACCCGAAATTCCGATAATGTTCCGAAAAGACTACAACAATTATCATCAAAGTTAATTGAATCCATTGAAATTATTACTTAATTTATTCAGATCATTACGCGCGCCTTGAGTACAAAAGAAAATGCACCATCTTCACAATAATTATTTTTCTTCTTAGTACTTTTTGTTTTGGCTATATTACGGGTTTTTTCTTGTGGTCTTTCTTGATCTAGTTTATAGTTAGAGTGGTAATTACACTCTAAAATTGTTGAAAATTTAATCTGTTCACCCTATTTTCTCTTATCTCCTTGCCTTTTTTTTTTTTAAATTTGTATGAGATATTATAAACTTTCTCCCTCCCCTATTCTTCCTGGATTTAATTCATAGTAGTGGCAGTTACACTTTTAAAATTCACTTTTTTTTTTCATTTCCTTTTTGTTAATTATAAGTTTTCTTTTCTTTCTTAATTATGATTCATAGAGTAACCGTTGCACTCTTGAATTCTTGAAAATATCGGTTCATCCTATTTTTTGGTTTCAGTTCCTTACCTTGCTTTTGTTGATTTGTATGGGATTATGAGTTTCTTCCTTCAAGGCTTTCTTAATGTAGCTTATAGTTATCATGGCAGTAGCAATCTTAGAAATTACTATACACCTGATATCAGTTCCCTACCTAGTTTTTGTTCATTTGTATTGAAAGGTAATAAATACGTTCATTCCTTTATTCCTTGTCAACCTTATTTACTTTTATTGTACACTAGTGTATTCTATTGGATTATTCCCCTCGCTTTAAATTCCATTTATACTCTCTTTAGCTTCAGAATCTCTGTAAAATGAATCCCATATTGCCTCATTGGATGAGGGGTGGTTTTAATTTAAAGTCCGCCGAATGTCCCGAAAATGTCCCCTTTTTTAACTTTGCAATTCTGGTAGACACCCTGAAATGGAATATTGCCTGTTTTTTTGCATGCTTATAAATGCAGAAGATTACATTTTCAAACCACCCACAAACAGGAGCAAAACTATGCAGGGTGTCTACCAACCACGAAAATCCCGAAAAGGCCACGAATTTTTAATATAGGTTAGGTCATGGAAAACACGAAAAAGTCACGAATTTTTACAAAATACCCGCAAAATTTAATGACTGATCTTGAGTAGCATGCATTATTCCATTGTGTTGGTGGGCAAATGAAGGTATCTCCTACTTTCTTCATTCTTTTACTATTGGCACCTAACTGTGCTCACTTACTGTTAGTTTTACATAGTTTCTCATGTTTGTTATTTTCAGGTTTTCTGTCTAATTCATGGGTGGGGGTACGAAATTATATTTCAAAGGTCACGAAAATATGAAATAAATGTCACGAAAAAGCCACGAATTTTCATTATTTGATTCTGGTAGACACTCTGCTATGGCCATTTTTCAACCCCCTTAAGACTGTCTCATTTGTAAAACAATCCGTATTACTGAAATGTTACAGGAAAAATGTTGTTGAAGTATGCAACAAGTATAATTCTGGTGATGCTTTAAAAAAAATCCAGGTTTTTTGCCTTGCCATGTGAGTTGAAAAGGGAGGGTACATTGTACTCTCAAAATATTATTTCATTTCAAGTATCCTTTTATTGGAAAATCAAGTGCAGAATATAAGTTCCACAATACAGATATTGGTTCATGGGCGTAAATAAGGGGAGAGACAAGGTTTGAAGGATTTCCCTATCTTCTCGATCCCCCCCCCCTTTCTCAGAGAACTGAAATTTTAGCATTATTTTGGCACCGGAGTGGCTTTTTGCCCCTTAACTTTAGACCCTCCATTGTTCACAAATGACTTATCTGAAGATTAATCAAAAGGAGGAGGTGGAGAAGGGGGTTGAAAGGTAGAGCCCCGGGTGAGGCGCGAAGCGCCGAGTGTGCCCCTCTCCACTTTCGTTTTATATCCCCATGATGATCCTTGAAAAAATGTCATGAAAAGTCAAGATATTTTGTTTCCCAAATCCAGTAGACACCCTGCTGCCGGCCTTCCAGATAACCCACCAGAACCCCTTATTTTGATAGGTGATCCCATACAAATTGAAAAGTGGAACATTTTTGTAAAATACAAGTTAACCTTAGATTGTCAACTTGGAGAAAACCTGGCTTTTGACGGATTTGTAACCCTTCGGGTCGAATTACTCGCCTAACATAGGTGTCTCTAATGCTTAGAAAGGCATGGTGTGTTGGAAAAATGTAACTTCGTGACAGTGGCGTAGCTAGGGGGTTGAGGGGGCACCCTTACGATTTCGTCGAATAGTGGTGTTTCTAATTTTAGTTCTCCTCAAACCTCCCTCCCCATTTGGTCAAGATCAGACCCCCTCGAATACTAGGCTCTTTTTCTAATTTGCTCTCAACCCGAGCCCTGGAATCCGCTCTTTCGAGCATTATTTCAGAGACGTCAGGGAGGCTGTTGGGGCTGTCTTAGCCCTCTTCCCTTCTGGCCGAAAAACCGGCCTAGGTCGAAATCTGGCGAGTTGCTACGTGGGCTCGAACCGGAGATCTCCGGATTCCGAGACCAACGTGCCATCTACTCGACCAACCTAGGCGACGACACTATTGTTTCGGAGAATACTTAAAATTGACAAAATGAGGTCACGAAAGGTCATTTACCCTAACCATCGAATCTGAGCCCTTTCCCCCTTGTAGACGATTTAAAAAAAGTTGAAATCAATGTAGGTACACGGTTCTTGCCCCTAACTCAGTGATGAAAACTTTTTCATTTAGACGCGGTCTTGACTTAGTTTCGTCTGAAGTCATTGGCCTGTACTAAACCAAAAGCACGTCGGAAGGGGAAATTTTCCAGCTCTGAATTTGAAGTGCCGTTTATTCTGAATGAAATAAGTCATAAACCACTAGGCCATGTGCAGAAACCGTGTAAGGTAAAGTGCCCAAGATTGATGTACTTTTTTCAAATGGCCCCTGCTGACCCCTCCTCCCCATATCAGTATTGAACCCCAAAGTCGCGATTACTAATAAATTTCAACCTTCTGCTTCGCTTTCCTTAGTTGAACTTTTTTAAAGTTTGCCAGTGTTGACATACAGGGATTTCAAAAATGGTCCTAAAACATCATTTGATCCTCATTGTCAAATGTTGATCCCTTAACGGGTTTCAATCTCAAGCTCATTATTTATCAATTTTCCCGAAAAGCCGTATCGAAAGGCAACATAACGAATGTGGGTTTCTCGATTATATGCGAACGTTTTCTTTACACTCTTACTTTCTCACGAAGGAAGTGCCAACTACTCAATCGCGACTAAGCTCGAAACTGTTGAGTGATGTCCAATGCGAGTGAAGCAGAAGAGCAGCAATAGCAGTGAGCAGTCCGAAAACTGGTCCAGTTTAACGCTTAGGTAACTGCCTTAGACGCTTCTTTAATAATTTTTTCTTCTATTCCAAATTCACATATGGTACAGTCTAGCTGAAACCAACAACCGAGGGAAGTTCCCTCTCGTAAGATTGCGGCACTGATTTTCATCGATGCAGTGGCATTGGAACGGGGCGCAGGCACTATACCCCTCCCTCCCTCCCCCAACACACATACCTTTGCAACATTTCCAACCTTCATTACGGTTCTTCGAGACAAGGTCGAACCTTTTTAAAATTCTTACAGCTGTCGAAGACTTGTATTAGGCTTTCAGATTCCTTGAAACTGAGACGCTAATTTAAGACTCTTCTAATCATATGAGCCTCTTCAAGATGGGGCTCTTTTTCTAATTTTGCTCTCAACCCGAGCCCTAGAATGCACCCTTTCGAGCATTACCCCGCTCTTAGGGCTGTCGTAGCCCTCTTCACTTTTTGCCGAAAAACATGACTAGTGAACATTTTTCTATACTGATTTAAGCAAGTAGACGCCTCTGTAAAAGGTTCTTTCAAACTTTTTTTTAATGAGATAGTAGTTTTAAAAACTTTAATTTATTAATGTTTCAATTTTCGGACGACTGAAAATGAAGTATGCATTATTACTGTTGAAGTGATAGCACTGCTATGCGGGCTGTCTCTCAACACACTGTTGTCTAGTCTTCCGCCTAGCCTAAGTTACGATTGAGTCGATGCCCTCACTCTCGTGATGTGTTCGGTTAGCTATGACGATATGTATGATGTTCGGTGTTAACAGAGTTACCTGTCGGGGGCTCCTACTTCCCCCTCCCCCCGGTGCTCTCAATCGCGTTTCAAATTGACTTCTTAGGTACATTCATGAGAGCATTCCGCTTATTTACTTAAGCATTTTGACTTTTCCTGTTCACAATCAAGTTTTTTGTGCTCTTTACTGTACATTCTTAAAATCTACATGAAATTTCGATGGGATTTGACTACTCACATGCGTACACGTTCTTATTGAAAATTCAAGTAATTTCGACTTGAGTATTTTGGTTGGCCTACATTCGAACATGTAGGAGGGATATCAGTTATCGCCGGAAGTATACTTACCGATAATATCGACGAGATTTCGATAAATTTCCTACAATTTTTGAATAAAATGTGGTATTTTGGAAATTCGAAAAACTAAATGGAAACTTTTAAAATCAATTTGGCGATAAGAAAAAAATCTGGCAGATATGTTTGACGTACATATGAATTCGAGGGGTCTGATTTATCGGTTCTTAAAATGATTATGGAGTTAGAACTATGTGCTCGTTAAAATACCGCGCAGTATTACAAGAAATAACCGGGGTAGTCAACTTCTACTCCTAACAAAATTGGCCATTGAAATGTTTAAAAGGGTTTTCTATTGTTTATGTCAGAGAAAATAACTTTTTTCTTGCTGCACTAGGTCAGTATAAGTGTTAATTTTTAGTGATTTTTGTATAAAACTTCCCTCACCCTCTCCGTTGTCGTCTTGCTGTTTGGGTTATTTTTGTGTGAAACCTGGAAGTGGTCTGTTGGCCGCTTTGAGAATATTCTCTAAACTTATGAAATTTTTTCAAGTCCTGAGATTGTTGATAATTTAGTGATTGTTTGATGAATTTTTAATGCTATCTCGCTGCGTGATTTTCTAAATCTTCGAAAAATCTTTATAAATTGCTTGAATTTTTATAAAACTTTTCAGATCTTCAAACTTCTGGATGTTCTGTCGGATAAAATTTTCTAAGTTCTTGAGTAATTTTGAGCATTTTTGCCGAGTCTCTAAATTTTTCGATTATTTGTTGATTGTTTAGTGAATTTTAATCTGTCAGATCTCCCGGATTTCCGAAATAAATTTTTGGTAAATTTTATAAACTCCCCTGAATTTGTTGGTAGTCCTCGTATCTTGTTCTGGGTAATGCACTACCGCTGGTATTCCGGAAAACTGAGATATCGACTGAAGTGCTGAATGCAAAATGTGGTCCAACCAATTTTGTTTTTTGTTTTTATTCCTGAAGTGACAGTCTAGGCTACCCCAGCTTATGCTGGATGTTGATCGGCATAATTTGTCCAAAAAATGTACTTGGTTGCTTTTTGCCCTCAACCCTTCTGTTATTTAGTGTTGGGGCCTTGTAATTGTTGGAAACAAAAATGGTCCTCAACTTTGGAAGGAAAGTAAAATCCTTAGTTGAAATGGTGACCAGCGCGAAAGAAGGCTATGATCAAAGACGTGCTTTGCAAGGCTGCCCCCCCCCCCAGACCGTGCCTTATCCTTTTTTTTTTTCAAGTTAATTTAGTTGTCATTGAACGAATCAGCTTTTTCTCTCTTCCTGAATTTTTATTTCTTTTCTTCGCATGACGAGATATTTTCGAGCGGACTTGATGGTATTACTTGATATGTGATAAGATTCCCCGTCAAATACATCTTGTGGTTTGATGATTCTGAGAAGGATCATTCCCATAAATGACTGCATTGCTCGTGGCGCACACCACTCGAATGTCTCCTGTTGTAGGTTAGCGAATCGTCGTCTGAACCGCGATATTTTTCTACTAAATCTTCTCTCTTGATGAATTTGTCCTACCCGCCATCTGGGTCCGCAGGGACTGCTGCTGAACACCAAAAACAAAAAAAATGCTTACAGCGCGGTTGTGTTCACCGACCTTCAAAACGAGACATGAAAGCAGGTCCGTCGCTATGGTTTCGGGAGGGGGTCAGGGATGGGATCGACCCTTCTCTGCCGTTATCCGCAGGAATGCCCGTTTCTGAACCAAATTTATTACAAATCCATTTTTACGGGACAGTCGTGAGCGGTATCTGTACGCCGAAAAAGACGAATATACGAATAACGTTTTCGTCGAATTTGTAGAGCGCGGAATAGCATTTTTCGTTAAATCTAAACGCGTTACGTACACCCCCCCCCCTCCCAAAAAATCCAAATAACTTGCGACGGAGCTACCGGCCGGCTTTCCGCCGTATTTAACTCTCGCAGAAGGCCCTCCATGTCTTTGTCTCTCTTGGAACGCCCCTCCCCCTCCCCCCAAAAAAGGGCGACGACAAATAAAAATTAACAGCATTAAATAACGAATTATAAACGAAAAAGCATCCGTGGGTATATGTACACACATACAACAGTCGTATAATAAATGTGAAACTTTCCACCAAATTAAAGGGAAAACTAGTTACAAGAGAATACGAGGAATATAAAAGCCGGCACTCGAAATGGGCCGCATATCAGCGTTGAAACGAAGCTTCTAAACTTTCAACTTAGTTATAAAAGCTTGAAGTTCGCTGATAGCGGTACGAAAGTCGGCGGATTGGGATGGGTCGGAAGGCGGAGTGGATAGAAGGGAAGGAGGGGAGAGAGAAGGCGCGCTTACGCCGAGTACTTGACTCGAGCGCGTAAGTTTAGAAAAGTTTTAGACATATGGCTGGCTGGGTAAGGTGAAGGGCGACCCGCAAATTTTCAATTATAATTTATACTTTCGTCGCGTCGCAGTCTGAGCACGTTTGCGCTTTTTTTTTTTTAAATGCACCGTCGTGGACGCGAGGCCTTTACGCGGCGCGGGCTCGTTAGACGCGATATTGAATACCCGCGGCACGCACCATCCAGTCGAAACAGATTGCAGTATTCTTCATTGATTGGTACGACCTGTATTCAGATTCCCAAGATTTCGGACTCTCGTTTGCCTAAAAAGTAGATAACGAAATGGCGTGTATAGTTAACGCTTAATTACACGGTGTCAGCGAGCGAGACTGTTGAAGAGTAAACGTAGTCTTGTTCCGAAAGTGGTTTTAGGGCGAGCTCTCGGCGTGTGGTCCACCTGCGATTTCGTCTTCGTACGTTATGATGGCTTACGGAATTGATGACAGTTGAACGGGTTAATTGGAACGAAGCAAAAAGTTCATTTTTCACTTACAACTGACATTTGACGAAACAGTTTGTTACGATGTCACCATTTCGCGCGACATTCCGTCGAATTGAAGATCGAACTTGGAATAGCTGGTGCGCGTGCGGTCATAGAAGTTCTGAGGAACATTTGATGGGGCAGTGCCACTGGTCTCACTCCAGAAGTGAGTCCAGAAAATACTTCTAGGAGGAACAACTCTAAATGTACAGGAATTTATTACGTCCTTATCCTCTCCCCCCCCCCCCCCGTAGTCGGACGTAGATCAGTACAGAACTTGTGACGCTAATTCGATGAACATTTGATAATCCAGAAAACAATCTTAGGATAAAGAACTCAGAATCCCCTCCTTCTCCCCTCTCGACGTAGAGACTCAGTACAGAATAGAACTTTCGAAGCTGCTAATTCAAAAAACATTCGAATATCCAGAAAACAATACTGGGAGGATCAACTAAGAATGTAGAGGAATCTACTACGTCCTAACGCCTCCCTTCTCTCAGTACGTTCAACAATTTACTGAGGAATTCTGGTAATGCGAATTCAAGAATCGGGTCGCTGTGTGGCTAAGTGGTATAACGTGTGCCTGCTTCGCAATCCTTGGGTCTCAGGTTCGAGTCCGGCCAGCTCCGGAAAGATAGTGATATTCGAATATCCCACTTACATTCTAGCGAACAAAACGACTACAGTATCAATCGAGCTGGAAACGTAACGCGTCCTGGAACCCCCACGAGTTCACACGAACAAGGCACTACAGTCGCAGGGCGTGTTACCCCCAGATCAGACAGATTGGTACTGTGCGTGTGCACGTCGTGGACCGCGTACTCAACATCATGTTGACGTTGCTAATAAGCGAACTGTGGCTGCACACTTTTCGGCGTAGAGAAGGAAAACTCTAACGCAGCAAAATCGAACGGCTAACTACCGAGAGTGGCGCATTAGAAATTACGATCGCCAACGTCCGGCATCGGATATAGAGCCCAAAGAAGGAGAATTCAAGAAACACTCGATGGAGAGTTGGAACTGGTCCGAGATGATATCGAATCCAGGGAACAATCGTGGGAGAAGAAACTTGCAAGATGTACGAAGATTCAGTACCCTCTGATACCCCCTCCCCCGATATTCCTCGATATGTTGAAAAGTATAGAAATTCCCAAAATGCTAATTTCAAGAACCTTTGATAGCGAGTGGAAATCAGTCTCACGCCAATGGCGAATCCAAAAAACAGTCCTGGGAGAAGCAACTCAAAATCCACACTAACTTGATACGCCTTCGCACTCCCTCCCTCGGCAGTTTAGATTACATTAATGTCGACAGAATTGTAGTTGAACTGGCGGAAAAATATGTGCGTTCCGCTCAAACTGTATTACCCATTTTCTTATAGGGTGGGCATAAGTCACCTGGCAAATTTGCAAAAGTTGAATGCACAATGTTCAAGGTTGCCAGCTGACTTATGCCCACCCCTATATAGAAGCAGCAATCATGCTTACATCACTTGGCTTGTTCTTTTAACAAAAGTTCGTTATTATTAAGTGTTACTAACAGGGTCGTACCCAGGATTTAAGTAAAGGGAGGGGATTGCGATTAAGATGAGTTTTTTTTTTGGGGGGGGGGCTCAGTCACATATCCGCCTTCCTCTCCGTCTTAACCCGTGGATTTTTTTGGAGGGAGGCTTAACCCGTGGATTTTTTTTGGAGGGAGGCGTGTCCAGTCAAAGATTTGCCCTCCTCTCCGTCTCGACCCATTGTTTTTTTGTGTTTTTCTGGCCAATGGGGGATCCCCCCCCCCGTCGGTACGAACCTGGTTACCATGGATTGAAGCTGGGTGTCTACCGGTCATCTAAGTCATCCATTTTGAACACAGGTCATCTAAGTCATCTTCTTCCATTGGAAGGTCGTCAGGAAAATTTTTATTTTATTAAATAGTTGGATAAACTGCCAAAAGGATGTAAGTTTATTCAGGGTGTCTACAAGGTCAGGAAGTCGGGATAAGTCAGGAAAAGTCAGGATTTTTGAAAGTAGGTCACGATAACGTCAGGAAAGTTCGAGGAATTTACTGAAAGATCAGGAAAAAATTAGTAAATGACCATCCAATGGAAGTTTCTGTAAGAAATCCCGTAATAAGAATAAATGAAAATCGAGAAATAATATTGTACGGACGTGATGAATTCATACAGGAAACCCCTTCCCCCAAAGACTTTTATGTATGGATTCTACAAATAATACAAAAAAGAAGGTCAGGAAAAAGTTAAGGGGAAAAATTCTGAAGAGTTAAGACACTCTGTTATTGTACGAACATCAGCTAATGATGAAATAGTCAGCAATTTGAAATGAAGTAGAAAGAAAGAATAGGGGTGATGTTGAAATGCAACATGAAGTAGAAAAGCAACAGGAAAAAAGTGATCGGAGAGAGAAAATTTTTTTTGAGGCCACTAAAAAATTGGATAAAAGTCATCTAAAGTCATATTTTTTCATTTACCAATTGTAATAGACCCCTAGAACGTGCTTCTGATAATGATACACATCTTTTAGTCATAAAGGTGAAATTACTGAAACAGAAATTGCGTATCCTTGGAATTCTCATAACACGGAAATTTCATAAATTCAGTCCAATTCCGCCATAAGCGCCGACTTATGGAAAATATTGGGAGGTAGAATCAGTCGGAGCGTGTTTTTTTCTTTAATTATTGAGACACGTCTGATATTTCGGTATTATCGATTTTATTCTTATTCGTTTTCTCTTTTTCCTCTTTTTTGTTAAATTTAAACATGGACCGTAAAATTTGTTGTACTTTTTCCATTTTTGAGTTGAAAATATTGGGGGGGGGGACAGACAAAGCCCCCCCCCCCACCAAAAAAGTCTCAAGTCGGCGCCTATGAATTACGCGAAAATATCACTTGTCCAGAGAAATCTGTTGTCATGAGGCCGACTTGAACAATTGACTCATTCAAACCCATCTGGTTGTGTTGTGTTATTATCAAAATCAGGGAAGTCGTCGAGAGCTCTATGTATATGTAATGAACCATAAATCACTGTAATGAGGTTCTCATCACTTATTTTCCCATATTTTTGATTTTTCAGTATTAAAAGTCACTCACTTCGTACCAGCAGTCACTCTGCTCTCGGGGTGCAAATTCATAAGTGATATGTTCGCAAAACATGGCTGAACTCATGAATCTTCGGGTTACTAGGATTCAAAACGTAATACGTAGTATCAATACGCTTCACCTTTACAGATGTGATGTCCTAAGAGGACCATCGTTAATCGATAATTAATATATATCATTGTGTGGAACCCAAAGGCTTGTCCTTTCGTGTGATGACGTCAGCAGTAGTTGCTTCCGTTATTGTAAAAAGGAGATAGAAAGAGGAAAGCGGACCCAAGTGCGTTGATAAAATTTCTCTAACTCGCTGCCTTGACCGACTCGATGAATATTCGTAATATTCTGTGTAGAGCCCTGCTTGTGAAGAGGAGTTAGAGGTTCATGTCCTGCCTTCAGCAACCGAAAATGTTTATTCAACTGAATGTAGTGTAAACATCAAAAAATGTTTTGCTACTATGTTGGAATTTCGTAAGACTGTGTTGAAATTTTGTTAAGATCCAGCAAGTCTCTTGAAGACTGTTGTAAGATACGTCAAAATTACCGAGGCTTAAGACTCTGTTGACACGGAGTCAGTTTGCCTTAAACGTTGACTGGAATCCAGCTGTGTAGGCTCAGTTTCCTCCGGGGGTGGGGGGTGAAAATGTCGTCTAAAATGTAAAAATTTTCAGTTGAATGAAAAAATGCTAACCGAGAAGAAATTTCTGCTGAAACCTAATAAAAAAGAAAGTCCTCTCACTTTTTCAGTTTTGCTGATTTGGCCCTAAAATTTAGCGAGTACCGATATTGGGGGGGGGAGGGGTGGATGGTTACTCGTCCCTCTCCGTCTTATGGCCTTGCTCTTAAAATACTGTATCAAAATGTACCAGGATTCTTTAAGACTATTTTGAGACCTGTTGAAATTACTTGAGGCTGTGTGAAGACTCGTTAATACTATGTTGAAACTCCTGAAAAAATGTTATGATTGTATCAAGACTACGTACAGTTTGTTTGGGCTCCTTAAAACTATAATAAGACTTATTAGGCCTCTGTTGAGACTCGGTAAAATTTGAAACTTGCGAGGCCATGGGTACAGTTATCTCGCGAGTTTCTCAAACGGGAGTGAGTGTAGAAGAAAGTAGAGGAAGGCTAAATATCTGCAAAGCTTACTACACGTCTGTTTTGGATCTGCATGTGTGAAAGCAGCACTGCAGTGACGTATACTGATTTGTGGTAATAAGTAATGTTATGCAAGCTTAAGATGGTTTAATGTTAATTTTTCAAAATCAGTAAGTGTTTGCATCGTTCATGTTCATTAAGTTCAGTTTACGTAGTTTTCACATTTAAGTATCACCAGAATGCAAGAAATGCATTAGCGTTTGTATTTTTAAAGTAAACCGGCTCGTTACTCGTCAAATCGTTACAACAAATTAACCAAGACGGACCTAAATTACTTTAAGAATGCAAATGCTAATGCATGTTTTTCATTTATGTGCATATGACAAAGGAAAACTCCGAATTACGACGTGGGAAATAGACTTAATTTAATCGTAACTTTAGGTCCCTTTCACGGGACATACTTAATATGACATACCGATTGCTCTAATTGCACGGCAGAATTAGTTGGTTATATGACAAACTGTACTAAGCGACCCAGCGAATCGTTGGTTGCTGAGCATAATGGTTACTATGTCGCTTAGTATAATCATTGATTGATTCGTGATGGCGCTTTGCACAGTCTATCATATATTCGAAAATTGGTAAGAATAAAATATTTTCCTATACTGAGCCTCGGAAATCGTGTTCTACATAGGAAAACCAAAAAAATATTGAATAAACGTCTTGTGCTCAGCATGCTCAAGAAAATATTCTGAGAATCGTGTAAGATAATATTCAAGCATTTACCAATTCTAAACGTTGTATGGTGGAAATCGTTTAAAGCTTATCAGAATACGTGACCGTGCCCCAAGAAATGTACCTTATAGGTAAATTCGTGTTTCGAAGTACCTAATAAAAAACAGAAGTGTTCTAAAAATTGTACTGTAAAATGTTAAATAATAGTATCGTCTGCTATTTCATTTCACATCTCTACAAATTTTCGACTTAGAAACCCGAAACAAATTTCAGTCAAAAGAGGAAGGTTTGAAGATTTTGAAAGCATGAATAACTCAAAACCTGATTTTTTACCCATCCGTCGAACTTCCATTTCCATATGCAACGCTTCAAAAATTCATTATTGAAAATTTGCGAGTACAAAATTTGTACACGAAATATACACTACTTTTTTGTGATTGCTAAAATTTGAAAGTAAAATATTTCGAGTGTCATGTGCCACCCTAATAGTGGTATTTCCTTTTATCGGAGTGTACAGACATTTTTTATTAGTCTACCCCGAGTGATACTGTCGTGCTGATAAAGACAACTGTCGTGCTGATAAAGACAAGACTTGACAGTTGGGAATCACACTGGAAGTGAACATCCGATCAGTCGATCCCCAGGGAGAAAATCGTAATATACATCTCGTTCATCTTCAGAATGTTGTGATCGCCAGTCTTAAGAATACTGGATGATGATTCAAAAATAATCAAAATTGCCTGAAGTTTGAAACTCCGAGTATACGGGGTGTGTTCCAGTTTTGAAGGACGGGCAAAAAGAATGTTCGAATGCTCGTATACACAGTTGGCGTACTCAGTTAATGAGGCTATAAAGCCCTGTTGATGTTTGGAGGGGGGGGGGGCTGAATTAATTTTGACAATGTGCAGGGATGTACCGATAGGGAGAGCGGCCAGTTTACTCCCCCCCCCTTCTGGGGAAAATTAACCATTTCAATCAGGGACGAAAATAAGGAGGCCGGAAGCCTCACCGGAGTTGGGAAATTTTAGTAGTACATGGATCAGAAGTTGGAAAAATCCAACAAATCAAAAGGTTTTTGTAGCCAATACAAAAAATTTTGATACTTGGGAATTTTGAGGTGAGTCCGTTGGTATTTTCACAATTTTTGCCCCTTCCCCGAAAGAACTCTTTGGTACGTCCCTGACAGTTTGGTCTTTCCAACATCAAAACTATGTAGCCTTTTCAGTTTTGAGGATTCGCCGTTTGTGTTCGTGAGTTTTTTGTTTCTTTCAACGAGCATTCTAACATCCTTCCTGCTTATCCTTCAAAATCGGGAAATTCACTTGTATTTAAGTTTTACTAGAGGGCTTCGCGAGTTGATTCTTTCGCCGGTTGTCTGGAGTCAGGAGCCAGCGTGAAATCCCTGCGTGTTCTCTCCACTCTTAAACTCTGAGAAGTGAACGAATAATGGATGTACACGTGACCGGTGTAGTGATGCACTTCCCATAGATTTCTTCTCGAGAGGAAATCTGTGGAGGAATTGCGAGGAATCTATTTAATCTTTTTTTTTTTTTTACAATGGATTCCCGTTATCAATTTCTTATCAATAGCGTATAGTGAGAGTGTATATATCACAGTGAAAGCTGATAATTCAGTGAATATCGACATTGACGGACTGTTTTAGGGAAAGCAGAAAGTAAAACACATTTTTATTAACATTAACTAGGTATTGTGTACATTAACTTGTGATTATCGATAATCGCTGACAGTGTTTAGTGAAACTTGAAAAAATATTTCAGGCTGTACCTCTGAACGATTTTTTCTTCTTTTTTTTTTCAAATACGATTTTCAGTGCATCCGCAGAGAAGGAACTGTAATTTCTCTATCACAAAATATGCGTGAGTGTCTGTAGAATCCGCTGGTACAAATAGTTTTAAGATTTGACTTCACTGAAGCGATGAATATTGGAATAACCAATAAGTGTTTCAAGGTACGTCCGTGTCTCCCCTACAAGTCATGTTCGAGGATGATACACTACAATGTATTGAAACATGGGAAACTCGTGTATCTGATATTGTCTGATAATTATCAACTTTCACGACAAGCTGCAAGCGATTGTCGATGTACACAATACCTAGTTAATAAATTATCAACTTTAACTGCCTCTCATAGGTATTGTCGATAATGACGAGTGATTGTCGACAATATCTGATTATCAACTTTCACGGTAACATATACATGTGTTTCCTTGATACGTGGTTCTCGAGTCCATGTGGTGTTACTGGTAGCTGAAAATTGTTTTTTGCAGTTTTTCCCCTTCGCTTTTGGGCTGCAGCACGCTGATAAGGTTAATTCGGGTTCATCGTTGCGACTGTGGCAATACATCAAGGCTATTCTGAAGTAATGAACATTGAGGTTCCACCTTTGATTGATGTCGTTCTGTCTCTGGTCTTTAGTATTTTCGTTCCAGATTTATACATAATATTGATAGACGTACACATTATTGATGTGAATTACGAAGCCGGTAGAACATGAGAGATGAGCTTGTGTCTAAATGATTCTCAGCGTTTTCAGTTTTATAGCAGCCAGATTCTGCAGCTGCGGTTTCCTGGGGGTATAGGTCGCCTTTGATGCAATAGTGAGCTATTAAAATTGAAATTTCGATATCATCAGGAAGATACCGAACTCCTCATAAATGGAATTGACTATTTGGATGGTTAATGTACACAAATTACACATTGCCTATACAGCCGATTGTATATGTATTTCTTCCTCTAGATTCCTTTTATTACGAGGTACTTGTGGACATTTTTAGCTGCGAGGCTTGGAGGCTTAAAAATTGGATTTTTCCAACATCATAAGTAATCTATGGATTATTGAAATCGCACACTGCTGGAACAGTCTATTCCCTTTTGAGGTAGATCAAGGAACACTCCCACAGATTCACGGGAAGAAAAGGAATCAATAGGAACATTGGGAATCTACTTACATTGCCTCCCAAATGTACATCACTAGATCGATGCAGACAACTCAAAACAGATTACATTATTAAATGTCGTACTTTCATCAGTTCTCACGTTTGCTCTTTCATAATAATTTGTTGAATGGGGGAGAAGGGAGCGATACAAGAGTGGATTGGTGGATCGATCTCTTTTGAAATTTCTCGAGTACTATTACCGGAATTGAAAGTTGATGAAATCGATTTCCACGATGTATTAAATAGTTCTACAATTGCGTCATGCGATTGGTGGTATAAAAATGAAAATTTGTTGCCAGCTTATCTTATCATATTTTATACAGTAATGTCAACGCGTTCTGATTCGATTCGCCGTCATAAATTGCCTGTTTAGCTGGAACGACTTCCAAATAAATCGACTTTTTTCCCGAAGCTGTAAATAACGCCGTTAATATCCTCTACACTCATTGTTATGAAGCGAGGCTTCGAGGCGACGTTTCCGTGTAAATAGTGCAGCGTGTAATCAATACGTGGTTTGGAGTGCTCGTCGAGTATTTTTTTTTTCACTTTTGTGCTCCTTCATTTTCTCCATGTAAGTGTTCTGTAGAGAAGAACGATTCCGAACGTACCCGTGTGAGTTAGGTTCATACACGATTTGGAAAAGTGGTTGGACTGGTAGGCAAAACTATACTGCACAACTTGAACCCGGAATACCACTTGGCATGATGATAAATACAACACTGGAGAACATTTTTAGTGGAGCCACCAAAACCCCCGTAGAATCTAAGATAGCGGTCATAATTCAGTGTTTTATTGAAACTCCAGAAAAAGTGGTTCTATCGAAAAATGTTTGCAACAAAAAATGTCCCCCGTAAAATTCTACGTTAGAAGTGTCCTGTACGCGAACTTCCTAGGACGTACCGTTGACCCGTAGCGAACGCGCCAAAAATAGGGATCTTTCAAACAGTAAAAATGTAGTGCGGATGGCGCTGAAAGCGGGTAGTCACGGAATTGCTATAATTTCGATCAAAATTGAGGAACTTTTTGAGAATAACGAGAGTTAAAGAATTATTTTATATCAAAAATTAAGGTATTCAGTTTTCCTTAGAATGAAAAGTCAGAATAATCTTAATTTTCGTAGTGATAATGATGATAATTTATAATGCCGAAGAATCCGGTCTCCACCTTATCAGCCTTACAATCGGTTTGATGCAGCTTTCCATTTGTCCCTATCCTGTGCGAGTTTCATTTTATATTAACACTTACATTTGACATCCTTGATTATTTGAGAAACATACTGGAATCTTTGCCAACCTACCCAATTCTTTCCTTCCTTCCTTCTACCCCTTCTCTTCAGACAATTCCAAATATCCATTTTACCTCCTACGCTGTTAGTACTTCCTCATTTTTTACCTTATCCGTCCATCTGATGTTAAGTATCCGCCTATAGCTCCACATCTCAGAAGCTTCGAACCTTCTCTTCTCTGGTTTTCCTATGGTCCAAGTTTCACATTTTCGTAGCAGTTAGTGAATATCAAATTTGATCTCAAATAGTGAGTATTTTCAAAGCTGTGTACAATACTAGTTGAAAAAATATAAGGGAAGATTTGGAAAATTGGTCTGAAAAACGGGAAAAGTCGAGGAAAATCATTCGTTCTGAAAAAAGGGGCTACCCTGTCATACATAAAATTCGACAAAAACTTTCTGTACGTAAATTCGTTAGAGAGAGACTCCATGTATTTACACTAACGCATATACATGTGTAACCGATGATTTCCCACATCTAAGCCTTCTGTGGCTCCTTATGGAGGGGGAAGGGCAGGTGAAATAACCTCAAAATTAAACTCGCCGTCCCGAAAAAGCGTACTGGAAACATAATTGATGTCAGCTTGTGTAACAAGTAACATTTTCATTTTCAGTCCCCATGTGGCTTCTTATGGGAGGAGGGGTTGGGGTTATCAGTGAAATTACTTCAAAAATTAAAACAACCAGAAAACCTATTTTAGACATGAATGATGCAAATAGATACGTAACTATTGTTTTGATATTTATCTGTGGCTCAGCCCTCTGTGGTTCCTTCTGGGAGAGGGGGTTACAGGTACAATAATCCAAAAACTCTGTTCTACACTTACGTTTGTATACCATACGATTCTCACATTTATGATTTCGGAAATGGACTCAGCAACTCGAAAAAATTAGATGTCACTGTTGCTGATGTCTGTATAACTGACGATGTTGTATATTGTTAGCCTCCTATAGATCTGCATGGGTGGACGTTGAAACAAATTGGAATTAGCAACTAATAAAACCATTACATATATTGACATGTTTGAGCTATTGTAAGTGGCATTTCATATTGGTTTACTTTTTGATCTCCTCCCTTGGATCCTCGAGGATGGTTTTTTTAGCTCCAGATTCAAAAGTACTCAGTAGGGTAATAACCATGCCAAGTGAAATACTCTGTTTAAGATTTGCAGTATTTGGCCTGTTTTTTGTGTTGTGCCAGCCCAACTAAATAAGAGGGCGATATTAACTCCATCATGGCCGTACGCCTTGCGCTTCAATATTTGGGGGTACCATCGGCGCTGTTTCTTCAAGTTGTCAGTGGGTGTACAAGCATACTTACAAGTACATTAAAAGAGCTAAAAAAATATAATGGCCGGGGGGGGGCAGTTGGTGACCTTCCTAATTGATAATGTTTTTGTAAGTATCTACTAAGGTACTTTCAAGGGAAGAGATGAAAATCAATATGCAGTTTGGAATTCGATTTTTTTAAATTGAAATTCGAGTGGTCGCTCAAGACCCGAGCATCCATAGAAATCGGCGCCCATGGCGGGTACGCATTTTCATCGAAACATTTCCACTTTGAAGCACCATAGTATCGATGAAATATTCGTCGATACTTTCGTATATTTGTGCCCAAAATTCTGAACGCGGCCCGCGGCAGATATTTTCCACTAATCGGGCGAAAGAAAAGTTGAAGCCGATTTTAATATTTGTCTCGAACGACTCGTGCGATTGCTGTTACGCCATCCGTGTTCTTTAGCAGCCTTAAAGCGAACTTTTAATTCCGACTACTTTATAAGAAAGTTTCCGACTCGAATGTTTAGTATAATACGTATACATACATACGTAGACTAACGTAGTGCTCAGTTTATGTTTAACTTTTCGAAAAGTTTGTTCGCTTATACTTGTTTCATAATTGCGGTGATTCCTTACAACTTACTACACGAACTTTCATGTCGCTGGCGTGGCGGCGGGTTCGTCTCTTTTACTCAGTTTCAGCTTGTTTCCCTACTTTTCTCATCTGTGTCGATAGTTCGTACCGATCTGAGTAAGGCCGCATGGACAAATGATAGGAAGCTCCAATCACCAGAAGTCATTGAATCGGTGATGGTGGAGGGTATTTTTGCCTGAGGGACGAGGGGAGTAATGCCGATAAAGGAGCAAAAGAAAAGAATCACCAGAAGTCATTGAATCGGTGATGGTGGAGGGTATTTTTGGCTGAGGGACGAGGGGAGTAATGCCGATGAATGAGCAAAAGAAAAGGATTACAATCTCTTGAAATTTAGAAGCAAAATAGGCCATATTTTCAACTATTTCATTTATATGTAATATGGCTTTTTGCAAAAAGAAAAATCATAGAATCCCATGGGGAATTCCCCCTGGCCTGTATCTCCTGCCGCACAGTTCTGCCAGCTGTGCATTAGATAGAAATGTTTTCAAATGAAAATTCACATCAATGGAGTGCACCGGGGTACGGGTAACAAAATAAGGTATTCCAGCCAAAAACAGCTAAACTAAAACTACATGTGCAAGGACTTTTTTGTCCGATTCTTAGATATACTGGACGTATTTTAGAGGTTATTCAAGACATACGTCCTCCCTTGGAGACACCCCATCTCCTTAAGGAATCTATACTTGTAAACTATTGTAAGGAGTACCTTGATTTTTAAGTCCTCATTTTCTTGCAATTCCAGTCAGACCCCCCCCCCCCTCCTTCTCCATCATTAATGGAAACTAGTAAATTCTCTTATTCATTGGTCAGTTATTTCTAGATTTTATTCTTCAAATGTCCAATTTTAAGGCCTTGGATTTAAGAAGGATTCGGTGAGCAACGTGCCATCGAGTTGCCAAGAATTATTTCGAAATATTCAAGATCTTTAAGTGTGACTGCGTGAAATACTCACCTAGAATCAAGTCTGAGTTGAATCTTGAAAAAGAGTTGGCTGTAAACTGAGTGGAGGTATAATTTGGTTGAAAATTAGGTCATGCCAAACTGTCGAACACTTGCAGCATCTGCTCAGCAAATATTGAGCATTTCAAACATATGCTCGGCTTCGACAAACATTCGAGCATTTTGTACCGTCGTTATTTTGACATTTAGTAGGTGTTTCTATGTAGCTCACGATCTTACATTTCTGGTTTTCTTTCTGTCATGTCTGTGAGCCACCTACTCCGCCCACCGTTGGGCATATGTTTCTGTCACCCTCTTCTAAGCTTTCCTGTTTGTTGCTGTCTGTTTCCAGTAGAGCCCTAGCAGTTTTAAGATTTCATCTGTCCAGCGCGTGGCCGGTCGACTTTTGCCTCTGCTATGGTCCAGTGGGACCCAAAGAGTACATTGCAGGTTCCTTTTCTCAGGATTCCCTCTCACCATGTGACCAGCATATTTGGATTTTAGTTTTTTGATTTCATATCCGATACTTTTTATCCCCAGTTGTTTTATAATGGATTTTGTTTTTATCTTATCTTTTAAGTGTACGCCAAATGTACTCCTTAGCATAAAGTTTTCAGTTTTTATAAGACGTTCAGATTGTTTTTTCGTGAGTGACCACGTTTGGGCCCCGTATGTCAACACCGGTAGCACAAAACTCTCCAAAATATTTGTTTGTTTTTCATTTTGCTTTTTAAAATTGTTTTGTTTTGCCAAAATGCTTTCCATGGATTAGCGATTCTTTCGTTTGTAATTCCTTCCATATTAGAGTTAAATTTTGACGTTTGACCTAATACAAGGTGCTTGAAAAGAATCGTTCGTGATCCATTGAAGAAAGAAAGAAAAACAAAATCTACCATGTTCAGAAACTGAAAGAACTCCATTATTTTGGGAAAGTTATGTTACATTTTTTCAGTCGATGTTGAAAATGTTGCCCATTGGTGGCCAGACAGGCACGAGCATATCTGATATAACTCTATTTTTTGGTCAAATGCATTATCACGACTTTCTACAGTCTTTGTCACGCACGCGAGGATCACTTAGGCTACGGCTACACGACTGCACAGCCTTGTAGAAGGATCTGGGTTGTCATTGCCGGCATTTTCAGTGTTGCCAACCTTCTTTGTTTTTCCTACCGCGTGCTTTATGTTTTCACTAACCTTTCTTTTGAAACACCCTGTATTTAGATTCTTCCACACTGCCTATTTTTGCCCCGTCTAGCTAGAATTCGTTGATTCCCTCCCTGTTCGACATGAATTTTGATTTTGACATGTTCATGGATTGTGCGAAAGTCTCACTGTGTTTTTTAGGTCTTTCACCATTTCCAGCATTTCCTCGAAATGCTTTGTTACGAGCACTTTGTCGTCTGCTAATTGTTTGTTTTTGGCTGTAATTCATCATTTCTTCTGAGAATCCGGGTGCCTATCGGTCCCTCAATCGTCTCCCATTGTCATAGCATGCGTCAAAAATTGAAATGGGAAGCAATATTCAACAAAATGGAGGTCAAAATTATGAATTCTGTATATGAAAAATATTGAAAATGAACCGTTTAAAACCCTTAAAAAAATCCCCCAAAATCATAAAATAACCCCGTACCCCTTTCAATTCCACCAACAATCCCCACCCCACTATTTTTGATTTCGATGTTAGATTCAAAAATATTTCATTTAATTCCGCGCTCTTAAGAGCTGATAGAAACCCTGTGAACCCCCTAAGGGTTCGATGTTAGAACTTCCCGTGCATTCCTAAACGTATTTCTTTAAAAAAATTTCTCATGTTCGTCTAGTGTTATGATGGAGGGAACTAATGTTTTTGGCCTTTGCAACGTTTTTCTGAAATGTCAGCTTGTGAGATCTAACGAACCAAGTTACATACTTCCTTTTGCGGAACCTATGTTGAACCATAACTTACCTACACACTACGTTCTCTTTAAACAATTTTAGGTACTAACTTGGTATTAGAGTACATAAAGGAGTACAAGTCTACTTCGCATAGTGCCAGGGAGAAAGTGAAATTCAGAAGTTAGCCAGCTACCATTATTTTAGGCCCAATATTTTGTTTTCCCTACTTCGATCAACATTTGAGATTTTGGATAAAGCTTTATGGACATAATTTTTCTTGCGCTTTCTGAGTAGAAATTTAGGCGATAGCTAACATTTTAGTTAGCCCCAATACCATTGTTTTTTCTTTGCTTGCCTAGTGAAAACTTCAGTAAAATTTTAGCTAACATTATATGTCCGATTCCTTTCTCTCCACCCCATCCCCGCCCCTTGGAGAACTTTATATGTATCTCAATGAATTTTATACGCCACTTTTTTCTATGATGTCGTTCTATAGGATTATTTTTAATCAGATATTTACGAAATGTCTGCAATAATTTGATGATTTTTTTAATGGAGAATCCGTACAGGCTTGCTTTTTATTTGAAACATTTTCCAGTTTGGCTTATCTTGGGCTGAACTTGGATTTTGATCCTCTTTCACCTCGTGGATCTCCAGAATCTGAGGGGTTGATGCTTATTTTGAAATCGACCAGTATGCCTTACAAAGCTTGTATATGTGGTGGTGATGTACGTGTTATTTTTCTTCTTTACCTAGTACCATGAAGCTCGACGCTGATTAGTTCATTCAAATCTGTAGGCATTGATTGGTTATACATTCTGGAAACATGACTAGGGCTGCATTACTCCCGTTAAGTCAATTCATCGATTTGCTTTCGGATCGTATGTTTTTGGGACCAGAGAAGTTTCCTTATAGGAATATCGAATGGGCAATTGGCGTGTGGGTTTTTATGGTTTTCGCGATGCAAATACCTTATGACGTTCACTTTTTATTTTTATCATTTTCTTGAAGATGTAGCCAGTCAGCGAATAGCATTTGTCGGTGTGCAGTACGTTGATAGAGGATACTCAGAAACAAGTGTGGTCATATTCTAATTAGCATAGTATGTCACGATGCCGTAATATTTTCCTAATTATTTTATATAATACAAAGCACTATAGTCGGAAATATTTTAGCGTGGATGAGGTGGCAAAGATACCTTCCGCAGTTGCTGATGTGTGTATAGTTACCTTCCCTTACCACTCGGTCCTTGAACTGCGTTCATTCAGTTCGTCATCCTTGGTTAGAAGTATCAGAATTGAATAATCCTGATTTTCATTTTGTTTCATTAGCTTTCATGTTGTTTACCTACTGTTTATTAAACAGGATTGCCGCTTTCTGGAAAACCTGGAAAAGTGGAATTTGGATGGTCTGGGAAAAGTCATGGAATTTTCATCCGAAGCGTGGAATTTTCATTCGAAACATGGAATTTTGATTCTCTGAATGACAAACTATTGGTTTATGGCTTACGATCTATCACGATTTACTGCCAGTGAATAATCAAGCTTAAAAAAGTTCCTCCTTTAAAAAATATCAGAGTCATGTACTTTTTTTATTGCTGACGTTATAATTAGGATCATGAGGGGGAAAAGATGTCTCGCCCAAAACCATAACCCCTTTCCCACTCAAAAAAAAAAAAAGTCATGGAGAAATAGAAAAATAGACCTGGAAAAGTCATTGAAAAGATCGTTCTTAGAAAAAAGTGGCACCCCTGTCTAAATTCTAACGTCTGAAAGAATAGATCATTAATGAACTTACTTAAAGTACATTTTTCATTTTCGTTTTTGTTTTTTTTAAAATAGTATTTTGTGATTTATGAGGTCAAGCATCAAGTAATGAGCTAAATTACAAAGGACTTGATACTAGTGAAAAAAGTACATATCAAAATCCGTTTTATCATCGGTCTATGTTCTGCAGCAGTCTACAGTGGATAAGTGAATTTCATTACTCGATATTTTTGAATTTCAAAATTCAAGTATTCAAAGCAAAAAACCCGCTTGCATTACACGAATTGCGTGGCGTAGTTTGTTTAATCACTAATTAAAATGATATCTGGCACTCGATTTACATAAAGAACTCGCATTGCACCGTAATTTCTAAACACTTGAGTGTAAAGTGAAAAGTCAAATTTATTATATCGATTTTGCGTAACATGAACTGTAAGTGTATTTAATTGAAACAGATAATAATTTAATTTTACCATTTAATTACCAAATTTTAATAATTTCAAATTCAATAGATGTAATTCATTCATGAACAATTCCATCTATTAAGATTAAAATAGATGCTCTGCTTCCTAATCAATTAAATAATTTTATTATTAAATTAAATAAAACAGGAATAATATATGGACAATGTTCAAATTTACAAAATTTAATTTTCTCTCGAATTCTTGAAAGATGGATTCAATAATGTTTTCCCACCAGTACATACCTCATGTCAGCCTAATTTATTTGTTGGCATTAGTCGGTATGTGCGAACGGCACTAGTGAGACTCTTCAGTGCTGGGCTGCAGTGGCGTAGCCAATAATGGTAGGGGATCTAGGGGGTTTAAACCCCACTATTTGACTTCGTCAAATAGTGGTCCTTCTAATTTTAGCACCCCTTCCAACACTTCTCCCACTTTGGTCAAGATCAGACCCCCCCTCAAACATTAGGCTGGCTATGTCTCTGCTAGGCTGGCCAATTCGTTGGCTGAGTAGCAATATTCCATTTGTCGCAGAACTCGATCGTCTCATATCGGGTTATGTGATTTTATTAATCGTTCGATTATTTCTCGATGTATCGCATTTTCAGTTCGCCATGGCTGTATACGCTCGATGGTTACTGGTTCTCGTGCTAAGAATTCTCGATAATTAATACTAGCATTCTGCATTTTTCTGTGTTACAGATCCTAGCCGGTTCGGGTGCAGCATCATAATGAAACGCAGTACGGTGCATCATCCGTTCAAAAAGCGTCTGGTGATCTCGGATGCCGTCTAATCAGATCGTCCTCGACGACAAAAACAGCGACGACCTAATTTTTAAGTCACCTCGTGTTGTGCGGTACGGTATTGAAAAAAAAGTGCGGTGAAGTGGCGGCGAAAAATACTTCGTGAACTATTCGCGACAGTTTTGCGGTTTTTTTTTTTAGTTCGTAATTTAAGTGTACCTTTCTTTTTTCTGCTTGTCGCGTGAGTAGTATTGATCGTTGTCGGTAATTTTTCATTCATTTTCGTAAAAGCCGGAAACACGTCGCGATTTAACGAGTATCGGGTGCCTCTGGTCCGATGGAAAAACGTAAGATGATGCCTAAGAGACCTCGGATCGAAAATATACGCGGGCCGATTACTAACGGCCCGATGCAGAGCAGACCGTTAGTCGCGCTACTTGATGGACGCGACTGCTCCATCGAGATGCCCATCCTGAAAGACGTCGCCACCGTCGCGTTCTGCGACGCTCAGTCCACTTCCGAAATACACGAAAAAGTACGTACCCGTGTAATTTTACGTAGAGCCGTTAAAGTGCGGTAATTAGATGTACTTAGTGATGGTATAGCAAGGTGTCTACAGGTTTGGAAAATTTGGAAGGTCTGGAAAAAGTCAGGAATTTGAAAAGTAGGTCAGGAAGTTTGGAAATAGTCAGGAAATTGAACAATATTTTTAAGAAGTTTGGAATTTTTCATCTCCTTGGTAAAGTTTTACAGAATGAAATACTTGAAGAAATATAATTCATAACTTAGTTCATCGCTTTGTTTGTTTTTATGTATATCTGTGAACACCTTCCTAATACTTTCACCCAAAAATCAACTTAAAATTTCAGTTCATTTTAACCATAGCGTCTAGTAGTATAAACATAAATATATACTGTCTATATACTGTAAAGGTAGGAAGAGAAAGAAAAAGTTTGGAAAAAGTCAGGAATTTATATTTTTCCATTCTTGTAGACACCTTGTATAGTACTTGAGCATTCCCTTGAAGTGCTGTACATGTGCCGAGCACGTGCTCATGGACACAGGTAAAAGTAGAAGCCACCATTTCTATCTTTTCATTTAGCATGTAACCTCAACCTTCGTCGCGGGGCAGCCTCAATGGATGCTCGTAACGCGTTTGCTCGTCAATGGAAAAAGTGAGGATAGAAATGGTGATGTAGCAGTATAATACTCGAACATTCCCGTAAAATGCTGAGCATTGGCCGAGCACGTGCTCATGGATACAGAAAAAAGTAGAGTAGTACATTGAGCCGCCATCTTTATGTAACCTCAGCGTTCATTGGGGGCAGCCTCATGGACACCCGCGGCGATACGTTCGTCATAGGAAAAAGATGGCGGCTGAGTGGTATAGTGCTTGAGCATTCCTTTGAAGTGCTGAGCATGTGCTCATGGACACCGGTAAAAGTAGAAAATTTTATCTTTTCATTCAGCGTGCTACCTCGACCTTCGCTTCAGGGCGGCCTCAGTGGACGTCCGCGACGCATTTGTTCGTCAATGGAAAAAGTAAGGATGGAAATGACGGCTCAAATATTGCTCGAGCATTCCCTTAAAATGCTAAATATGTGCCGAGCATGTGCTCATGTGGACACTGGTAAGAATAGAGTAGTACGCTAAGCCTCCATCTTTAAACCTTGACCTTTGTCGGTGAGTAGTCTTAGTGGACACCCGTGAGGTATTTACTCTTCAATGGAAAACGATGGCGGCTGAGCGGTATAGTGCTCGAACATTCTCTCCAAGTGTTGAGCATGTGCCGAGCATGTACTTATGGACACAGGTAAAAGTAGAGTAGTACGCTAAGCCGCCATTTTTATATTTTCATACGCCGTGCAACCTAACCAGACTTTCGTCGTCGGGTAGCCTCAGTGGACGCCCGTGACGTGTTTGCTTGCCAATGAAAAAAGTAAGGGTAGAACTGGCGGCTTGGTTGTATAGTGCTCGAGCATCCCATAAACGTACTAAGCATGTGCATGTGCCTCAAAATTATAAGCTACGGGATAAGAGGTTTCTTTCATGGTGTAAGGAGTGATTGCTGATTTGATGTACAGTATGATGTAGCCGTAAGCGTTGAAATTCAGGCCTTTTAAAAATATCGGGGCCCCTGAAAGTCCGGGGCCTGGGTATTTCCTCACTTTCTCCCCCTCCCCCTCCTTCTCTCGTTAGAGTTGGCAGATGTTAAAGAGGCGAACGTAATCGATTTTGTAATAAGTTCAGTCCGGATTCAGTTCATGGTCCACTTGCTTTTGAAAAGTTGACTCGAAATTGAAGAATAAACGCTCGGTCACTCCGAAGAGACTTGGGCACGTTCACGTTCATGAACGGCGTTTACTCGTTCAGATCTCTTTTTTCTTGCGAATTAACCGAATGAACAAGTTTTTTTCCCTAAAATGAACGAGAAGCTGAACGCCGTTCATTTTTTCCGAAGTGAACGATGAGCTCAGTGTCGTCCATTTTAAGTTAACTAAACGAAATAATGCTAAAATGCAGTCATTCATTTCAGTTTTTAAAGTCAGATCAGAAACCTAACGCAATGTTCGAAATCAACAGCTTGGAAAACCTCCGTCAGGATGATTTGTTTCATGTTTGTGTTAAATCTTGAAGTAGTTTAAAATTGAAAATGAATCGAATGAAATGAACGACGAAGTAGATGCATTTGTATTTGTGTACATGAGGGGCGTAGCCAGACTTGGTATGAAGGGGAGAGGTTCGTTTCACTTTTATAACATTACAGGTGTAATACTTACTGTTACCGGAATAAATTTTAATTTTTTCACATTTTCGGCTGATGCCAGAGGGCAGACCCCCTCCTCGTGGCTACGCCCCTGTGTACGTGCATCTAAAAAGATCCCACTTTTTCGGTATGGAGTTATGCATGGTACGTTATGCTAGACAAAAATTTCTGATCGAATGAGACCCCGTGGAACTTCCTAAGTTCAAAATCGGCCGAGATATTCGCTTCCAAAGTCAAAATTTCAAAAAACATAGTTTTGAGAAAAACACGTTTGAAGTTTTGCTACAATTTTCAAGTGAAAAATGTAAAAAATACCAGTGAATTTTGAACTTTGAAGGTCCCGCGGGTTCTCATTCGATCATATTATGCGGTTTGCGTCAGTCTAAAGAGCAGGGTTCACTCTACCAGAAACGCTAAAAATCCCAAAATTCACATTTTTGACCTACAGGGTTGCCACTTTCTGGAAAACCAGGAAAAGTCAGGGAATTTTCATTTAAGTCAGGGAAATTTTCTGAAAATAACAAACGAGTTTGTATTTTATCAGAGTAAACTTTTTTTATCATAACATAAGAATAATGATAATCTATACGCAAATGAAATAGTCTATAATATTGAAAAATATTACATAAATTACATCTGTACCTTCTTCTCGATAGCGATTTTTTTTTAAAATCTGTATTGTAAAAAATTTCTGTGACTCTTCTCCCTCTGGACTTCTCGGAATCCTGTAGAAAAGTCAGGGAAAATTGGAAAAGTTGGCCTGGAAAACCGGGAAAAGTCAGGGAAAACCAATCCTGAAAAATAGTGGCAACCCTGACCTAACATCCGAAAAATCACTGAATCTCCGTAAATGAGATCGATGAAGTGGGACCTTTTTACGGGCATGTACACAGTGGCGTAGCTAGGGGTTTCCTCAAACGGGAGGCACGCACAATAATGTTTTCAAGGGAGAAAAAGTCAAAAATTGCGGTATTTTTAAAAAAATTTCCGATATTAAAAGACAATGTAAAAATATTGGGTGGGAAACATTCCCTCCTGTGTGCCCCCTCCCCCCGATGCTACGCCACTGCACGTACACATTTATTGAATTGAACGTAAACGAAGTGCATGTTCATGAACCTTGCCCAAGTCTGATTGCAAATTACTCGACAACTCGGGGGCACTTGCTCCGAGAGCATTTGCTCCGCTATTGCTTGAAATGCTTGAACATTTGAAAACGTTCATTTAGTCGTTATTGTCACTTGATGGAGCGTGTTGATAAAATTTACATGACTTTAATTTCTTATGTTTGTTCGCTCAGGTATTGAACGAGGCTGTTGGAGCGCTAATGTGGCACACGATAATCCTGACGAAAGAAGATTTGGAAAAATTCAAAACCTTACGTATTATAGTTCGAATTGGAAGCGGAGTTGACAATATCGATGTAAAGGTGAGTTTTAGTCGAAATAGAAGTAAATTTGTAGTGAAGATACTCGCAGCCCAAAACACTCGAGAAACGTGAAATGACCACGAGAAAAGGAATTCTGAAAGTGTTCTGAATACTCTTGGTAATAGAATTTGAGACATTTTCAAAAATGTCTCAATTTCCTCTCTCTTCCTTCCTCTTAATGGATCGTTTGTTTTGAAAATAGATATATTTAAAAGATATCTTAGAATGTAATTTTAAGTGTTTTTTTTTTTTAATGATTCTCTGAATACTTCCCGGAGTGAAAGTAAATATGTTTTCTAATATTTAAAATACTGTTCCGAAGTAGAAATGAGCTGTTTCAGATATGAATAAAACGAACGAAGGAAAAATCTAAAAATAATTAAAAATAGTTTCAAAATTGAAGAAAATTTTAAAACTTATTTGTGCTATCCACTCCTCTTCGATACAATTTCCTTTCTCTGATTTACAAAGTTCTTCCTGTATTCCTTTTTCATATTCTTCTCGTTTCTTTACCTCTTTCAATAACTCCAAGTTCCATTTTGTTTGTACTTTCTTCTTATTCATCTTTTTAAATTTAAACGTACCACATTTCATTACTGCTAAATTGTGGTCACTATATACATCCGTTCCTGAGTATGTCTTACAATTCAGTATTTCATTTTTGTATCTTCTCGTCGTAATAGAATCTATCTGATATCTTCTTTCATCTCTTGGACTTTTCCATGTGTATTTTCTTCTCTCATGATTGTTAAACAGAGTGTTTCCAAGAACTATTCTCAGATAGTGACTTGATAAAATGAGCTGCAATTTTTTTGCAGTAGGTATGGCTGTAGATGTAGCTCAGTCTGTTTTTACGTCAAAAAAGCAAAACTGACTATGGTTGTTTTTGCAAATTAGGGTTTCAATTGTAGGAGCTTTGAAAAGTATTTAAAGAACAGCCGAATGTACAGGTTTAAATTTTTCAAAAATTATGCAGAACCCCTCGTTTCTCTCTTCTGGCTGCTGTCCTAATAAGATTGCAACTTGAATATTTTCAAAGTAACCCAGAATTCGAATTATCAATACTCTTTAGAGTATCCAAAACGTTTCCCAAGAAGAACTAACAAAATTTTGAAACATGTCCGAGTGTGTCTCGAAAAATAAAACATATTACTTTTGAAAGATCTTTGCAGACTGGATAATGAAAAATGCAGCAGAATATTTGAAAAATTCCTCAGAATGCATATATAATTGATATTTAAGAAAATATTCAAAAGGATCCTAAGAGAAAGAATCGTTAGTATCCACAAGTTTAAAACATTCACAGTGCCCCCTTTCCGAAAATATGATGAACGAAACCGGTATCGTAAATATGCACTTGAATAATATTCGATTGATTCTCAAAAATAGGATCGTAAAATACAGTGCAACTAATTTTGATTTTTTTGGCGCTCAAGGAATTTAACTTCACATATCAGTTACGCTGATTTCGAATCCCTTTGTGAAAAATTGGGTACCAGTTTCTGCAGCTGTGTCTGATCGAAATGCTAGAGCATTGTCAGGGTTGGACTTGAATGAAAAGGACTCGAATCCTTACCTGGGACTTGTGACTCGGACTTTTACTTGTTTACAGCCTTAAATTTAAGAGTCCTTTACTTTGGCAATAACTATTTGATTTCAAAATTTGAATCATGAATTTTGCAAATTGCTAGATATAAATTTAGAAATTTAAAATTGGCAACCCTGGAAGCTGGAAAGTACAGTCGCCCTGTCGCACAGATTGTCGGAAGAAAAGGACAACTAAAAGACCCTCTGTAAAGGCCTTTTTCTTAGAGCGATAAGAGCCCGTCACATGAGAAGGGCGTTATCTCAATCACGAAGTAAGAGTGGAAAGGCACATTTTAGTTGTCTTCTTCTTATGACAATCCGTGCGTTAGAAAAAAAAAAAAAAAAGTGAGAAGTGACCTGACCTAGTGCATTTGTTTTTTGTGGTGATTGCTGATAGCCTGATAATGATAGCAGGCTTGCGCTTTGGCGGTATCCGAATTGGCAGAATTATTATTGATAATATTATGTCTCATCTCACTATTGAAAAGTAAAGGTAAAATCAGTGTAAAAGGATTCCTTTGGGACTCGGACTGGAGTCCTTTTAAAATCGTGGACTCATGACTCGGACTCCGATTCTAAACAAAATAAATGACTCGTGACTCGATGGTCCAACCCTGAGCATCGTATCAGACGAACGAACGATATTTTTTCCTCTTTTCATGGATTGTCATGCTTTGGAAACTACCAGAAATAATTTGATGGAAAGTAATTGCTTGTGTTTCATAACGAAGGTGAAAAAACGGGGTTTACCTGGGACGCTGGAGTACTGAATCTTCTCGTTCATTTACGGGTATTATGAAATAGGTGTTTGAAAAAAAAGAGCCGGTTCTAGTCAATCCTCTAACTTGCGTAAATTATTTGACCACTTTGCAAGACAACCAAAATTAGTTTGAGTAGGCCTGTAGTTCTGACATTCCATACTTGGTGTCGACTGTGCACGTACGTTTTCGAAAATATTTCGCGTGATTCATGATGTACAGAAGTTTTACCAAACCGGTTTCTTACCCGTGGCTTTTTTGGAACGTTTGGAACAATGCCGAGTTTTTTGTCGCATGTTGAACAGATGTATTGTTTAATTACATTCTTCGAGTGCGATAATTTTCCGTCGAGTTGCCCTTTTCGATAACGCATTTGAGAGTCGTATTTTCCCTCTTCCTAGATTTATTTTCCGATTTCTTTCACATTTTGAAATTTGGCAAACTGATCGAATACCTTGAAATTACGTGTATACGATTGTGGGGAACGTCTACAAAAAAACATAAATAGCGTCTCGTGCTCTCGTGTGTGTATTCATTATGTAATTAAACGTTCTGATTTCCGATTGAAATCAATTAATCCTTAATTTCCTCGAATGTTTGAGGGTGACTATTCTTTTCTTATCAGACATCATGGTTACCTCCGAGAGTGGGCCAGCGCTTAAATTTTTCCATGTAGTCGTTGTACACCCCTGTAAAATTGTGACGTGTACCAGTGACTATTTTCGAGTTACATGTGGCGAGATGTTGGCCCTTTATGAAATTGTATTGTGAGGTTTACCGTTTACTATGTTCAAGTCACATATTTGTAGCTGGACTGGCACGCGAAGTCAGTACATTATTTATTGCTATCGTGCTAGCAAGCCAGATATACGTACTGTAATTGGAGGTTTGAAATCCGTTACCAGCTCAGTTGAAAATTCGGATCTGTTTGCGGTGGTGATGAAACAGGTTCCCGAAGATTTATTAGTCGTTTCCAGAGTATCGAAGTTGCACGATTTTCTCTTATATCATTTACCTTTTTACGCATGATTAGTGCGTTGAATGAGCTGCGTGGAAGGTCAGAAGGCCGGTTCGCAGTTTGCCCGCTTCCCAGATAGGTTCATTATGTGTACGAATGTTCGTGGAATCCTGTGGCATCGAGCTTCACAAGCTTCGGGAGTTCTGATTGATATCTGGTGGGTAGCCCCTTTCTGCAAAATCGAGAAATTTTGTCAGTCGGGAAAAGTCAGAGAATTGCTGTAATTTTGATCAAAATCAGGCCACTTTTTGAAAATAATGGGAATTAAAAAGGAGGAAACTTTGGATGCACTTTGAAATAAAGTGAATAAATGATAGGAAGATAACGATGAAATCGATATGAACGAATAGGATAAAAGCTAATTAACGTTACACATTGCACACTTTTGTACAATGAAATTACATTAACTTGAAGTGAGTTCAATAATTGAAAAATATATTACACTTCTTTTTTTTTCTTCTAGATGCCCTCGTTCATGGGTCCTCCTCGAGTCTCTTTCAACTTTTTTTCAGGCCCAAGTTGATTTCACCTTTTTGCAGCCGGTGGTGTGGTGGAACGTATGGCGATGCACGCATGCCACAGTGGCCTCTGAGACACCGCACCCCCGGCCCTGGAAATTACCCTTTCGAGTATCGCATCAGGGACCGGAGGGATGCTTTGAACCGGTCCGAGCCCACATTTCGCTGTGCCGCTTCCGCTGCACGTCTCCTGCCAGAGTCACCATGGGGGTCCCTTCTGACCGAGGTTTACGTTCCCCGAGCACTAGCTTGGAATTCAAGTCCCCCAAAGCCGGACGCGCTTCCTCTTCACTCACCCCTCACCTCTTCATCTGGGTACGTGTGGCTTTCAGCCGGTATATGATAAGGAAAAATGTGTCGCCATCATAGGGCACCTATCCCTTTCTACTTTTCCCCAGGCAATTAGCCCATTTTTCTTTTCTAGTATCCTCACACAAGTATGACCCGGATCCGAGTCAGTTTTATCGTTTTGGACTCTTCTTGACCTTGAACATCCCTCACCATTCGTAAGTTTGCTATTCATTTCTTAAATTTTGCCCCAAATGTCTTCCAATAGCTCTCCTCAAGTCTTACTCAGGTGTTTTTCAGACCGGAGTCAATTTTATCTTCCTATAACTGGTGTAGGATAAGGAAAAATTTGGCTTCATCAACGTGCTCTCCAACTCTCTGCACCCTTCCTCAGAATAATAACCCAATCTTTCTCGCCCGCCTCCTCCCGCTAGTATGACCCCGATTTGATTTAGGTATTTTCATTTTCTTGGACCCCCTTGATTCTATGGATCCCTCACTACTCTCAGGTCCGCCAGTTACTTATTCAATTTTCCCCCAAGTGCCCACTCAGGTGTTCCCAGGAATGAGATAGTTTCACCAATTCGTGGGCATCTAGGAGTCACGTTTCAATTACGTCAGCGTGCAGTGTGTGTCGTTGTTCAACTTATGCATTTTGTAGTTGGGCTAACATTTTTTCTTATTCAAATAGAAATATTTTATCGTGCACCCGTTTCTTCTATGGTGCGTTACTTCTTTTTTCAAAGAACTCACTTTTCAGTCGTTACATCCCCCCACCCCTTCCATTTCTTGTACCAGAAGCGAAACTTGACTTTCAGTTTGGGGGGGGGGAGTGGAGAAGGAAAATTTGCCGACAAATATTTTTTGAAAACTAAAAATTAGCTGACAAAATTTTTTTGGGTGGAAAATTTGCCGATTTCTCAATCAGAATATTTTATAATTGAAAAAAAAAAAAAAAAAAAAAAAAAAGGTGAACAAACAAACACGTTTTTAGAAAATGGAAAATTCAAATTAACAGTTTCAAAATTTGCCAAATGCCAAATTATTGGGGGTGTTTCACCATTTTACCCCCCCCCCCCCCCACACACACGCCCCAATAGTTTCGTTCCTGCAAATACAGATTGGAACCTTATCACCCAATCCCTCACATTTACACACATGAGCATACCCTAGTCTGGGAGGGTAAGCTGGAAGGATGTTAGGAATACTTAAGAGGAACACATACCTTCCTTTACCCATTGAGGTGGTCGTTATTTACTCTCAGTGATCTTTTTCTCTGAATTTCCTCTGATTCGTCTCCTACATTGCTTCCAGTAAAATAAAAAATGAATAAATAAATAAAACCTACAAAGTCTGAGGTCGATCGGATGAGGGGAATCCGTGCCACAAGCTCCCTTTTATTCTTATGGAAAAAACATATGAAGTCTTTCTTGACTTTTGCTCCAGACTAAATTTCCCTCCTATACACCAGGACCGAAACCCGTAAATTAAACAATAAAACATTTGCGATCGGATTCAGCTTGTGACATAGGAAAGTAAGTCTTTTGCTTTTAACTTTTAGATTTTAATAAAATCTTCAACTTTCTCAAATTTCAGGCTCTAGGTCAAACAGAGAATCTCGTAAAAACCGAATAGTCATTGAAATTCGAAATTCAACGTTTGCTACCGACTTTCAGATTTTCGAAATTCTTCCACGTAAAATTTGTTTCAACCTTTCAGATAACTTTCGATACTCAGCTTGAAACCTTCAGCTTTTGACTGACTAGTCTCTAACAGGAGTCTAGGATACTCTATTTTCAGAAATGAAATTTGACTTCGAGTTTGGGGAGGTGGAGAAGAAAAATTTGCCGACCAATATTTTTTGAAAACTAGAAATTCGACGACAAAATTTTTAAAAATTGAAAAATTTGCCGATTTTTCATCGAAATATTTTTTAATTGAAAAAGAAATGAATAAACAAACATTCATAAAAAATGAAAACTTCAAATGAACAGTTTCAAAATTTGCCGACTGCCAAATTATTGGGGGGGGGTGTTTCAACCGCCCACACTCCCTACAGTTTCGCCCCTGGCTCGTACACTCTATTTTATCTGGGTATTTAATGACACCCATTGAAAATATACACAGTGTTTTCATAATTGGTAATGAATATCTAATTTGATCTCAAATAGTAAGTATTTTCAAAACTGTGTACATTACTAGCTGAAAAAATGTCAGCGAAAATTTGGAAAATTGATCTGTAAACTGGGGAAAAGTCAGGGAAAATCATTCCAAAAAAAAGCGGCCACCCTGTATCTGTGTTTCCTGAACGTGAAGGATTGCACAAGGGCACCAACCATCAAAGATCCTGTTTGAGACATATGCCAAACAGCATTCAAAAGATCGACTTTGCATGGCGTGCATCATCATCTGGCATTTTCCAAAATGATGAACTCCATTAAAAACTTGTTTATTTTCATCCGATGAAGCGAACGATAAATGGTTCGTTTCGCTTAAATTCTTCTTCCTTTAAAAAAAGATAATGCTTTCATGGGGGTGAGAATTGTGAGTTTGGTAAGCCTGATAGTGAACATGCTGTTGAAAACCTTCTCAGCAAAGGGGATTTTATTGCCCCGCGGTTTAGTACCAAAGAGAAGACTTCTAAGAATTGCAGCTGTAGTTGTCAGGCCAAGTTATTTCAGTTTCCTGTGGTAATTCGAAACCTGTATTGTGCAAGGTCGAATTCAGAGCATGTCTTAAGTGATGTCCTCTTCCTCTTTCATGATCTGGGACAGACTGAAAATAGGATAGCTGCGTCAGAAAACACCATTTTCTCGTTGTGGATATTAGTTCTACAAGGTCAACATTTTTTCGGGACACTGTGACATTTGGTTTACGAACGGAAAACAGTCGCCGTTAAGCATTTCCGATTTGCACTACATTTCAGGGGTCGCTACCGAAGGGTAAAGTGTAATTTAATTGAAAGTTTTGGCACACAACAGTGAAAGCTGAATGCTGGAAAAAATTTCTAGAAGTACCAATTTTCTTGGATTTCGACAGGTCTTACTTCTTGACACATAGTGTGGAACGTTTCTGAACCTGCTCGATTTCTCAGAGTGCGGTTTCAACGAAGGGGGAGTTCAGAAAATTCGAGATGGGAGTTGATGCATAGGTTACCGAGGTCATCGGATTCGATTTTGAAATTAGTATTTCATATGACTTCTCTGGGTTTCACTAGGAAAGGCTGAGACCAAAATCGTATTAAAGTACCTACCCTAATTAACGCCATGTCGAGGGAAAAGGACGATGGTCGGCAAAGTAATTGACCTACGAGGCTTTTGCCTGGGAGGGGTGAAAGAGGAAAAATTTGAAGTACGTACTTTCCACCTCACTAATGGGATATTTGATTTAATGTCGAGCTTTAAGCTCATAAAATTGGTTGGCGGTATTTGGAGCCCCACTTGATGCGTATTCCTAGCAACGTCAGTTCGTGTTTTTTGTTTTTTAAGGAATATTTAAGCTTTTTTTGGAGTACTTTTGGGGAATAAATCAGGGGCAGGTAAAACAGGGGGACGGGGCAATGTACCACCCAGTAATGACAAAATTCCATTTCAGTTTTTTTTTTGTTTTTTTTCTGAAACACCAGGGAAAAATTTCAAATCTCTTTATTTTGGATTTCAACGTACACGAGATTTCTACTATATCGAGACGCTCAAAATGATAACACATTCCGATTACCTGGATGAAGTTTCGGACAGCCTATGTTACCAACCAAAAATGAAGTTGGTGGCGTTGTTAGGGACCTGGCGTTATTCGGGGCTCTTATTTCGAGAACTACTCGCCGAACTTCATTCTTTGGTAGCGATCCTATGTAATAAAAATTGACCGTGTTTCAGTTGTGGCTGATTTTCTTAGCGAAAATTAGCTAAACCTCATTGCAGAGTGTCTAACTGGCAAGTAAAATAACTGCACCAAGTAAATAGGAAGGAAGTATCTGACCGAAGTTGGCAAGCGAGCATGTAAATAGCATACTTTTTTGAGCAACCAAAAATTTGAAAATTCTGTGAATACGGTGATAATATTTCAAAACATTTCAACCCCTTCTCCCTCCCTAAAAAAACTTGATCATTGAGAAAAAGAATTTCCGTTATCGTACAGTATTTTGAATCGCTAATCTGTTCTAACCTAGTTATACCGTCAGTTTCCCGAATATGAGGGGCACTGTTGATTTGACTTTGAGAAAGTAGTAGAAAATTAGTCTCACGAAAGTTTCCTGCTCATAAGTGTGGCACCATTTGAGGGACTAAACCTAGAATACTGAAACAATAACTGACGCTATCGTTATCGGTAAATAAGAATACATTACTTTGTTGAAAAAACAAATACTTCGTATTATACAATCGCTTTTTGGGCGTTCATAAAAGGCGCCGCCGCTTTTCGCTCCCATGAGCAATTTTTTGAGGCAGGCCAACCAGATAGCAACCTTTGCCACGGTTATGATACTGCCTATGCGCGAGTGCCCTCTATAATAATTTAAAAAAATTATAGAGGACCACCCTAGTGAGTGTGTAGCATGTACGTCTTTTCCCAGCCCCTACTGACTGAGTAGGCGATTTTCATTGCGATTACTTTGTACCGATGTTTTATTTTCAAAGTGCTAATTGAACTTCGTTTGATTCGCAGGCGGCCGGCGAATTAGGAATCGCTGTTTGTAATGTACCAGGCTACGGCGTAGAAGAAGTCGCGGATACTACTATGTGCTTAATATTGAATTTATATCGTCGAACTTACTGGCTGGCGATGATGGTCAGAGAGGGTAAAAAATTCACTGGTCCCGAACAAGTAAGAGAAGCTGCGCAGGGCTGTGCTCGAATACGCGGTGACACCTTAGGAATCGTAGGATTAGGTAACGTTTTCAGTTTCTTCATGTCGAAACGTTTTGTTTTTAAGAACAATAATGGAATTGAGATTTTTCATCGTTTAATTAATAAGTACCTGCACGTGTATTAATCGGAATTGTTTTTATGGATCTGCAGGAAGGATCGGATCAGCTGTTGCCTTAAGAGCGAAAGTATTCGGTTTTAACGTTATATTTTATGACCCTTACTTGCCGGATGGCATAGAAAAATCACTAGGCCTTACTAGAATTTATACTTTACAAGTAAGTCGCTCTTTTGTATCATTTATTTCGATTCGTTTACTTTAATGTCCGCCGTTGAAGGTCGTTATTGATTGGCTCTGTACGCGGGGGGAGTATGTGTGGACCGAGTTGGTTCTTTAGAGAGATGTGGTCAGCGTTGTAGTTGTACCTATGTGGTCGCCCGTGTTGTACTCTTCAGCTCAGTGGTGGGGAAAATAGCCTTAAAGAATGAAAAGAAGCCACGTATAGCGATCTGAAAGCTCAAAACTTGCAGACAGTGTCAAAAAATATAGTCTTTTTCATTTTTGTTCTCAACCCGAGCCCTGGATCCGCCCTTTCGAGCATTACCTCAGAGACGGTTAAGGCTGTCTTAGCCCTCTTCTCTTCTTGCCGAAAACCCGGCTTAGGTCGAAATGTAGCGAGTTGCTACGTGGCCTCGAACCTGGGACCTCCGGATTCAGAGGCTAGCACGGTATCCACTCGGCCAACCAGACTCCCGACCAAAAAAAAAAATATATAGTGATGATGGATTAAAAAATGAATACAGGGAGGTAAAAATATTTGAAAACACACTTGGTAGACCATGAAAAATGTCACGATTATATGTTTCTGTAATCTTTTTCGTGTGTTTATCGTCCCTATTTTATGATATGAAACCTCCCAGATCATCCGGAAAGCTGGTCGAGATCATACTATCCGTACATCCACGAATCTAATGATGTTTATCTTCAGGATTTTCTCATGGGATGGGCTGAACTTCAGATTTTTTCTATGCTCAGTATACCTGCAGAGCGTTTGAGAACATTCATTACCCCGATGCGATATTTTCGATAAGTTAGTGATTCCGATCATAATTCAATCATCGCATTTTCGATTGATCGATCTTTAAAAATCGATTTTTTATTCGATCATCAACTTTCGGTTATTTAAAATCGATCATTTTTTGTTTCACGATCGATTTTTAATCTTTTTACTATTTTTGCTGGACTGATAAGCTGATAACTCAAAGTTGACTCAAACTGTGAGTGAGGTGTGATATTTTCATCCATTGTTCTGAGGTTACGTGCGGCCAAAATTATTTAATAAATTTTCTTACGTTATATTTCGCAATTTTCAACAAAAAAGTTCGTAATGAATTGTATTTTAAAAATCGATGATCGATTTATAGAAAAATCGATTTTTCCTCCTGATTGATACGATTTTCTAAATGATTGATTTTCGATTAATATCGATTACAAAATTGCTAATGATCGGAATCTGTACGGTAAGTTGCTAGCTAACATCGAACTGTAGTGTTTACATTGGCTCAGTGTTACCAATTTACTGAGAATATCTCGTTCGGGTATAGGTATTCGATATTTTTGAACCCCCTGTATTACCCACCTACCGCACATATACCTATCAGTTCAATTTCCTCTGTTTTTGGGCACAAAATAGAGCTGATAAAAAGTAGATTTAGGATAGAAATTTAATTAGATGCAACAGAATTTATGTGAGAATGTTCGAAGTTCAAAAGAAGATTGCACCATTATCCCATACCAAGTGTACGCGTTTTGATTTATACCGCACGATATGAGTGGCCAATAAAGTGTAAAATTTCTTATTTTTTTCATTTTTTGGAATTTTGTTGTGTAAATTTGAAGTACATATAAGTAAAAAAGAATTAAGACCTGGGGATGGTTTCAACCCTGCAAGCCATCCCTTTGGCTGCGCCACTACATTTTTTCTGACTGCTAGTGGATGTTATTATAGCAGTGCCACAGATACCTATTGCTGTTGTATCTTGATGCCTATCTTCAGAATGGAAGGGAATAGGATGCCTAAGCAGAATGACCTCACATTTTTGCCCCATTTATATTTCGAATTGTCGAGCTCTTGGGATCCTTGTAATATCCAAAATGGGTAATGGAAAGTGACGCAAGTTTTCGTTGCTATCTTGGTGCCTATCTTCAGAATGGAAGGGAATATAGGATTCCGAAGCAGAATGACCTCACATTTTTTCCCATATTTTTATTTCAAATTGTCGAGCTCCTTTTGGGGTCCTTGTAATATCCAAAATGGGTTATGAAAAGTTACGCAAGTTTTCGTTGACCTACCGGCTACTGCGACCTTCGGACGGTATAATCGTGTAAGCAAAAAATCAAAATCCTCCAGTATTGTTCCCTCCTCTCCCAAAAGGTCCTTTTGAGTTTGTTAATCGATTATTTTGTAATGTTGATATTTCTTCTGGAACCGGTTGTGTACTCTCACCCCGTTGTAGTTTCTATATGGCTCTTGAACGTCGAATCACGTGTTCTCAAAAAACAGATTTTGTCGCTTGGTTCTGGCTTGCTTAACAGCCCCCAAATACAATTGGTATTCGTTGACTTTGGTAAGGCTTTCGACACCGTCGACTATGCATATCTATGGGATGTCCTAAGGAAGCATGGAGTTGACAACAAAATTGCAGGATACACAAGCCTTTGTAAGAACGCATAAACCCGGATCCCGCTTCAGCTTATACAGGGGTGTTAAGCGGGGTAACCCCCTTTTCCGAATCTATTCAATGCGGTTTTGGAACAAATCTTCAGGAAATTAGAGTGCGCAAAAAAGGGATCAAAATTGACGGGAAACACTCGAATCATCTGAGGTATACCGATGACATGGTGTTGCTCAGGGGATGCTCGGCGAGCTGGTCGCAGAAAGCGAGAAGGCGGGACTTGGGGCAAACATAAGCAAGACCAAGGTTATGAGCAATGCCACCAGGGACGGAATTCGAATAGGAGATAAGGAATTGGAATTAGTGGTGGAGTATCCATACCTTGGCCAGATTATGTCAGAGGAAAAATGAAGAAAGAAATCGAGGCTCGTATAAGGCGAGTTTGGAAGGGATACTGGGTTGCCATCAAAGGTCAAGATGCTTGAGTCCTGCATCTTACCATTTCTGAAATACGGAGCCCAGACGTGGTCAGTTACTGAGGACCTGATCAGAAGACTGTGACCACGCAGAGAAGTATGGAGAGGAGTATTCTAGGAATCGAAGATTAGGACAGAAGTTATGACGGGGAGGACTAAATGCAGGGGGTGGTATACTTGATTAAAAAACTGAAAATGAAATATGCGGGTCACATAGCAAGAATGAGAGAAGACCGATGGTATAAGAAGACCACGTTTTGGGTTTCCTGTGATCACATAAGGAGGAGAGGAAGACTAGGAATGAGCTGGAAGGGGGTAAATGATAACAAGGGTAAGACTCCTGTGATGCAGGGCGGCCCAAAACCGTAAAATCTGAAATGAAATCGGGGAGGCCTATGCCCATGATGCCGGGGCTCGGTATGCGACATTACTACCAGAGATATAAAATTTTATCTATACCATTGGAGTATGCGTTGTTCAGGTATTAAGATGTGCTGCTTATTATCTCAAAGCTGTGTGTAATCTTAGCTGGAAAAATGTCAGGGAAAATTTGGCGAATTGGTCTGTAAATGGGGAAAATTATTCTTAAAAAAATTGGCTGCCTTGTGGTGTCTCAGCAGCTTTGAGCTTAGTCACCATTGATAATCTAGTAGTAGTTGTCACTTGACTCATCTTGAGAGAGTGAGAGTGTAATAGAGCCGAATATGGCAGCCTGCATTCGTTATGTTACCCTTCGATACGCCTTTTCGGGAAAATTGGTAAATTTTTTATAAATTGGTCCCACCTTTCGACTCGCACTCGGCGAAGTTACAGTATTTTTCCTTCGGCTATATTTGATGGTTTTCGCGTGGCCTCTTCTCATGTATTCGGCACTCGTATTAGTAACGACTTTCTTCGAAGAACTTTCGTATTATTTTCCTTTTAATGCATTTGAATTGTAAAACAATCGCGCGTAACGTCGATCTTTATTCCGCTCGCGTCTACAATGAATTCTCTGCGACTGAGCGTGCTCATCATTTGTACGTTTTTATTTTTGCAGGATTTACTGTTTCAATCGGATTGTGTCTCACTTCACTGTACTCTTAATGAACATAATCATCACTTAATTAACGAGTACACTATCAAACAAATGAGGCCAGGTACGTTGCATCGGTAATGGATTGCATCTGTAGGAATTAAATAAGTTCTTGATGTTCGCAAGAAGAAAGAAAGAAAGAAAAAAAAGGAGTAACGAGATTCAACTCGTTAATAAATTCTCGATGACGAATTATAATTTTGTGAATTGAGAAAGTTGTAGTAATTATCGAGAATAGGTTTTGCAGCAGTTTCTGTTCATTTGTGTTACACGTGTTGGTTGCGTTTTCATTATTTTATTTTATTTTATTTATTTTTTCGCAGGTGCCTTTTTGGTGAATACCGCTCGAGGTGGCCTGGTCGACGACGAGGCTCTGGCTTCGGCTCTGAAACAAGGAAGAATCAGAGCAGCTGCACTCGATGTTCACGAAAACGAACCGTACAATATTTTACAAGGTACATTATACATATGACATGAAACAAAACCCCTTTTGAAAAACTATGCATTTAGCACGCAGCGATGATTATTCGTTACACGATATGGAACAGCACCGTGCAGTAATGCGTCCGGGGGTATTTAAGTTGATTTATTTCTGATATTTTTGTCGCTCGTTTAATGTCTTTTTTATGGTCGTCTGTAGCAAAACTGTTCGGTCTCGAATTCGCGTTGGTGTTACTTTTTAAATCCCGATTCCAATTATTTATCGAGGTTTGTTGGGATTGGATTATGATTGTGTGGTGGCGGCAGAACTCGCGTGTCAGGGAAGAGTACTAGGTTCTTAACAGGCCGCTTCATGTGTCGTGTAATTTCACCGGGTTATCGCTCGACAAATATGACCAGAGAATCTGTTACATTGGAAAATGAGTTTCCATTAGTTTAGTTGCTGACTGCTGTCGAATGGGGTATCTTGAAACAGCTGGGTAACTCGGAACACACCAGCAAACATACGTTAGAGCCATCTTATTTGCCGGTCTAAGCTAATCTCTGATCCTCTCCGGTCACTTATGAGCATGAGTAATGAACTGTCAGAATCCATGGATGGTGTGCAAGCCTGTTGGTGTGTCCTAAGTTACAACTGTGTTCCAAGATACCCCAGTTGACGGTACCTTTGACACTGCCGCGTGAAGATTGGGTACGCGTCGTTCCACCAGATCAGTCATTCGAGAGACCACATGTGGATGAATGCTTGAAACAGAACAACATTGTAGATTAGTTTTAGGCTCTTATTCCCAGACATGTGTTATACCCGTCGGATGTCATGCTGTGGCAGTAGTGTCCCTAGATCAGAAGATATTTATCTCTTGAAATCACGTAAGTTACATTTATTCAAGATGTCCACAGTCTTTTCAAAATAATCCTCCAGTTTCTCGTAAGTCCCTCAAACAATTGAAAGTAAAGCGTTTTTCTGTTACAAAAGTAAGAGTAATGAATTTTCGTAGTTATATATAGATCGTTTATGTACCCAGTGTGGTACATACATATGAATTAAATTAAAAAAATTTTGCATTACAGTCACATGCTGCGTCACCAAGCGCCTCAAGCCCAATACTAGGCATACGTTCTCCCCAGCCAGCTCCCATATACGGTGCGTTTTGGCTGTCCTAGTCCACAACCTTCCATGACGTTCAAACAGATCGTCTTCCCATCGTATACCCGGTCTTCCTTTCTTTTTTCTTTACCGCTATAAGGTGTGTATGCTAACTCTTTTGCACCACTTTCCCCTCTGTTCCGTTCTAATCACCTTGCCAGAAAATTTAAACTTGGTTCTTTTTATCGAATATAACACATCCTTGCATCCGGTTCTTTTGTGGATAGTAGAGACGGGAATGTTATCACTAATTCTTATACCGAGAATTGAACTCACTATTCTGCGCTGTGTAGTTTGTAGTTTCTGCACCTGCTTCTAGGTAAGTGCCCCTGTTTCTGCCCCGTACAACTAGGAGGGAAGTGTACTAGTTTCTAGCAATCTTCTTTTGGTTTGAATTGATGTATTTTTTGCTTTGTAGATATGCTTCAGTGATCAAAAATTTCGCCATGCCTTATGGACACGTTTACTAATTTCTTTACCCATTTTGCAGAGTGGCCACTTGGTCATTTTTTCAATCTTGAGCCATTTTTAATAATTGAGTCATATTTTTCATTTTCTTCCTCCAAAATATCAAATTAATATTGCGGCTAAACTTTCAAACTCTCAACTGGAGATGCAGGTCCCATCTACGTACATTAGTTCTTGTGAGTGTATTAGTGTCAGTGGTGTCAGATGCTTTGTCTCCTTCTAGAACTTTTCTGTTGTAATGATGCTACAACCAGAACTGTAATCCTGTGGGTGCTGAAAGTCGTTGCAAGTAATTTTAGTTTGCGATCCTGTTACGATATAACTTCTCCAGTCAACGCCATGTTTTACAAAATTCAAGAAATAGAAACCATGACTTTCAACAAAACAATAGCTTGATACCTAATGACAGAAACTTGTGGTCCATATTTTTGGAGGCGTTTAACTGAGGATATTAAAAGTAATGATGTGTATCTTTCGACAGCCTTTTCAAATTCGTAGAACTACTCAGACCTCTACAATTATAACAGAAATTCAATTTTATTTCTGTTTCTTTCATTTATTTTACCTTAATAAAACCGGTTTGTAGATTAGAATTTTGATTCGCATTTTGATTACTTTTCTGGCTGTGGATGATTGAAAATTTTTTAAACTGATTGCAACGATTACCCACCTGGTTTAGGGTTTTGCAGTCATACCTCTCTCCCCCACGGTGAATACGAGTCGGCTTGGGGAGGGGAAATTTCGTATAAATAATTACAAATCAGCTGTGCGAAATTGAAAAAGAAGGCTCCCCAAAATTAGAAAGATGTTCTTAATTCTTCTCTAAGTACTCTATTTTTGGTTTTCGACTCCGGTGGACGTCCTATCGTAAAATTTTTAAACCATTGAAGAATTTGAAGACTCATATGTTTGTATGAGAGGGGTGAGGTAAAATTATTCCATATGTATTGGGTGTCCTCGTTTCCACTTTTTCATCTTTCAGTATCACTCGAAGAATTATCGAATTCAGGGTTCGGATCTTCCTATTTTGCAATCAAATTTCTCAGGAATGAGTGATGTTCTGTCATTTGCTCGCTTCTCAATCTAACTCGCGTGTTTGAATGAAAGACCCGAAACTACGTGCGTTTTTGATCATCAGAGAAAATAAAACTTCTTGCTTTTTATACTCGTTCTAGATTTTCTCTCATCTATTCTGACCATTCCTGTTGACTCATTTTCATTCCGCTTATTTAATTTCTATGGAATTGGCAGAAACTTCATTATCGCAGTTGATGAATATGTAATGTATATAATCGACACCTCAGCATTTTTATGCTGCTGCATTAATTTCCTCGGGACTGGAGTAGCCTTGTTGCTAGTGCATAAACAGCTATGAGTAATCTGGTCCAAGGTCTTTCTTCGCTTTATAAAGCTTGGTTAGGTTTTTTCTTAACTGTCCACAATCTTGATGGATAATTTTTATTTGTATCGGAAAATTCATCTTAGTACTCGGGTGTTTGAAGTCTTGCTCTAGTCCGGGATATTGGCATTAGATGAGCTTTGAAGGAAGGTACTTGAGCTGTGTGGTTTCTCTCCTGGACGTGTTTCAAAGTGCAGAAGTCAAGATGCCGAGCTGCTGCTGAGCGTCTTGATGACTTCTCTATTGATTTAATTAATATAGGAAGTTTGTTTTAGAAATGCAAATTTCTCAATTAGAATTTCAACTCTTGAATAATTTTTGTACTTTCTTGTTAATCTCTCCTCTTGAATGAACGACCTCGACGGCTTTTTTGCAGTCGACTCAGCTCTTCGGGTTCGATGATGGTTTATTACTTTCTTTCTATTTGAATGGATGATACGATTGCATCAAATATTTACCTTGTGCACGATGGTGTTCTACTTTCGTTTCACTCATACTGTCAAGATATACGCGTTATCGTAGCCTGCAGATAGGATGCGGATTGTATTAATTCTTTCGTCGAGACGAAAATAACACCGCCGTCAAGGTTTTTCGAAATAGTCAGATTGTCACCTGTTACGAAAATGGTAACCAGATCTTGGACGTTTTTACGGTTTCCGCAATGTGTGTTCGTGTATTTCATTCCACTTATGTAGCTAGATCCTCGGATACTGTGGTTTCTGCACGGCGTCCCAATGGAAACTACATTTCTCTGACGAGGAGTACACTGAAAGTCCTGTCCGCCATTCTCATAACAGTGATAAGTCAAACGGGGAAATTGTTCGTGCGCTTCACATATTCGTGGGACTTGAAAGGGTGGCATGGATAGCTGTCTAAGTAAATCGGATGTTGAATGGTTAGAAATCATATCGAATTAAATTGAAACTCGTGTGAGTAGAGTACAAGAGTTATTCTACCGAAACCTTAATAAATCAGAAACTTTTTCACGACGCTCCACACTCCAGGGTAGAGGTGAGCGGTGTTGGCTTGAAACCAACATTCCGTGAGCCTGTTACCATCATGAAAGCTGGCTTTCAGCGTCTCATTCGTTGAAAGTTTAGTCAATGCTTCCCGAACCTCAACCGCTGCTATCTCAATATTGAGAAAAGGATTTATGGCCCATTTCCAGAGATAAAATATTCTCAAAACATTCTGAAAAGTCCTTACTCCAAGTGTTGGCAGTAAACTTGCGTGTCACCGAAGGGTATTTCACTGATCTCAGGCTTATGAAGATCTGGCAAGTTGCGGCCAAAATTCAGCTTCCTCAAAGTGAGGTTTTTTTTTTGAATGGTAGAAATGAGAAATGGCAGATATTGTTGTGATTAAATTGACTTCATCGCCTTGAAGTTGCAAATTGATTCCATTGAATTTTAAGGTAAAAGAGTGGAGTTCTTCGGAGTCACGCTTGTATACAAAAACGTACACACCGCCCCCAAATCGCCCGAAACATACTCATCGCCCTCCTGCTGCCCTGCTGTATCTCTACACTACCCCCAGGGAGCGTTATCACCTCTGTTAAGAACCAGTTGAGAACAAAAATGCTGATTCCCAGATCCACAATCTCGTTAACCTCTCTCGTAAGTCAAAAGAAGAACCTTGGGTACACCAGTCTTCATATCGATTTAGTGAGAACCTGAATTCCAAAACACGCTAAGTCCAAAAATTACCGAAATTGAAATTTTAGCACTATCTGGTGGAGAAGAAGAAAATACACATTCCAGCGTTCATCGCGAATTTCTATCTCTATCAGTAGGGATTCCAAAAATATGCTTTTGCATGTTTTTTTCTGTAGAAAGGAGATAGGGAATATTCATGTTATTTTTGTGATTCATAAAATTTCAAGAAGAATAACCCACACTAATCGAGCATATTTTGGGTGTAAAAGCATGTTTTGGCATGTTTGATGCTTTTTTAGAGCATATTTGAAAATATTTGGTCAATTTCCGCCATTTTTGTGGATTTTTTTTTTCTCTCCAGTATTGCACTATTTTTGTCTTCTAAGAAGATGAAACTGCAACAACTGCAACTTTTTACTTACAAACCAAAAGATTTTTTTGCCAGGTTTTCCGCCTATGTAGAACACTGTCAAATATATTCAGCGTTCGCCTGCGAAAAAGGACCTTTTGCACAATTACTTTAGGACTTTTTTCTTTTGTATATCTGCCATCTTTCGATTTTTCTTCCAAAATTGGGATGTTAACCTCCCTTATCCAGCGCTAGTATCGTGTTATGGTGACAATGGCGAGAACAACTGATGAGAATTGAAAGGGGATGATTTCGTGAAATCATCCCCCTTATGTACCTTATCACCTCGTTATTACCGGCAGGGATACCAACTTCGGAAACTCAGGTTAACATCCCAATGATACCCATATTATTATCAATTTGATAGTGAATATTTTGGCATATTCCAGGATTTTTAGGGAATATTTTAGCAAAAATATTTGATGAGAATGAAAGCATTATAAGCGCATATTTTACTATTTACTTCTTTTCAGAGCATATTTTTGGAATCCCTATCTATCAGGAGATGAGTTATATGTGGTCAAAGCACTGATACAGTATGATAATAAAATAGGACCTTAGTTACATTTTTTTAGTTTCCCAAATTTTTGTGTATTAGGCTAAGCGCGTTTTGGAAGTCAGGTCCTCATAGTAATGTTATGACCAGTTTTTTACCTAGCGAGAAAAATTATTAGTTTCCCGCGACCATTTGAGCCAGCGTTATGATTTTTGATTTTTCAAGCCTATTAATATTCTGTCTGAACTTGTTAGGATTCTGTTAAGATTTTTCAAATCATCTAGTTTCATTGAGATTGTATTGAGATGTATTTTGGCTGGTTAAGACTGATTGTAATTTTCTAAGGCTACCTAAGTTATTTTGAGGCCACATCAGAGCTTTGTTATAATTACGAAGACTTGCTATAACTTTGTTTGATTTTTTAACACTCCTTAAAAATGATGAAGACTCATTAGCTCACCAAGTTTTGATTCGTTTGACGCCATCTCTAACTTTTAGCATTAATTAGTTGGCGGTTATAAATGGAACTAAATTTAGGAAGTTCTATGCGAAAAATTTCCTATGAACTCTATTCTGAACTGGTACTACGTATGGACGCTGTTAAACAAGACAGGACGAAACGACATTTGTTGACAAAATGAGTTATTAGTATCGTTGGAAAGAGCGTAGAAAATAGAATTTTTCAAAATTGGGCTCCCGATACAAAAATGTGTACCCACGTTGAAAAGAGCTTAATCAGTACACGCTGTGTGAAATAGTTTTTTATGGCTTTTGAACTTCGAATCACGTGTTCTCAAAAAACAGATTTTGTTTCCACTCGTTCAAGAGCAAACCTGGCTACATTGTGTACTCATACATACAAGCGTCCATTTGTGTGTAATGTACACCCCGAATTCTGCACAAGATTTAATTAAAATCCAGAATCTTATTTTCCCTGCTGGCTGCATCACGTGTGCCTCTCAACCACCTTGTCTTCGCCAGCAGCTGTGACTAAACTGTTATGAACGGGAAGCTCCTAGAGTTCGTTCAGCTTGCTGACTGAAGCCTCGAGCCGTTTGTTTACTTAAGTAGGGGCTCACTCCACTCACTGCAATCCATGATTGGGTTTGTTATTGCCACGCATGAATGTAGTTCGCATTATCTGCACGGTGACGTCCCTTTGTCTTACCGAAAGTGCACTCTATCGAGATCAGAGTGCTGTAAGCTAGATTTACTTTTACTTATTCACTTGATTCTGTTGGACAAGTGAGTCGTTAACGCTCTACTGAATTGATTTGTTCTTATCATTGTATACATCGTGATGGATTCCAGCTTATGTGACTTGTGTTTACAGGCCCGTTAAAAGACGCTCCTAATCTCTTGGCGACCCCGCACGCCGCCTTTTATTCGGAACCGTCCTGTACAGAATTGCGAGAAATGGCGGCCAGCGAGATCAGGCGAGCGATCATAGGACGTATTCCCGAGTGCTTGAGAAATTGCGTTAACAAAGAATATTTCCCATCCGGCGCCACAGCATATCCGGGTCCCGGCGGTCCAACACCGGCTCCGGACGGAATTAATGGAGGGTAAAGCATACACTAGCACCACGTTGTTACATTGTAAAGAAGTTTGTGAATTCGATCCCCGCCTTATAGAGAGGTTGTTATGGCGAAAAATTAATAAGTAATAATAATGCACGCAAAAAAGTGAAACAGAAGACACGTTGGAGCCGCGACGTGCACTAGGTGTTCTAACGCAAAGATGGTATTTTTAGGTATTATGCTGCAGCGGCGGCCGCGGCTGGAGCATTGCCTGTCCAGCAAGCGCATTCGACGACTCCGCATGATTCGGTTCCGCATTCTGTGACAACGGGAAGTAGTACCGACGGCCCGGCAGTACCACCATCTCAACCTCCTCCATCGCAACCACCTTCTCAACCGACACCTACCGGTTTACCGCAGTAGAAGCAGCATCTGATGACTGAGCCTACACAATGATTCCTGTACAGACAGTCGCCATTAATGTAAAACAATAAAAATTACTATATTGGAAAAAAAAAAGAGGATAAAATTCATAAATTACAGAACGAAATTTCACCGCGTCGAGTTTCAGTTTCAATTCGTATTTTTCTACTTATGGTTTTAGAAATTTAGATTTAAATTTTTTGTATTGTAGTAACTTTTTCTCAGAATTGAAAACGAACCAGTGGATAAAGAAATGCTAATCTTTTATCATTAATTTGAAAAATGGAATAAACTTTTTGTATGTAATTCTCGTCTTTTAGTTTTACTCGTAAATTATCAACAAGTAAACATTAAGATTCATTTTCACTCAGTTTTGCCTTCATAGGCAAACGGATAAACGAAACTGTATTCGTTCTGGCCAAAAAAAAAAAAAAAGTTAGGAACGCCGATGTTAAACAAATTTTTAAGTAAGTTTCAGTAGGTGGTAGTTTTTCAAAGCTCGTAACTGTAACGAATTACAATTAATCACGATATCTACCGAACGTGTTGACTGTTCAATGATGCTGATGAGAATGGATTTCCAGCCGGACAAACAAGCTCCTGGCATGAAGGAAGTGGACACCGACCAAAGCATTTGCGAATGCTTGTAACGCATTTTATTCATTCGCACTCGGATTATATTTCGCACACTTGTGTTTTTCAATATTTTAATTATATTAATCAATTTTCAGGGCCCTTTTTACGTAACCAATTTTCGAACGAAAATTGATTTTGAATTCTCTTCCATTTTCGTCTCGACCCATTTCCCCCACTCAGGAAACACCGGACGATTAACGATTCTGTGTATCGGAATTTTAATTTAGAATAACTTGACTTTGTTACGATTGGAGGATCCGGTTGCTTGTGGTTATCCGTGTGTATATAATGTGAAATAGTGTGTGAATTGTATCACGTCTTATGGTGTGTAAGTTTATTTTTTGAATTTTGGGCTAGCGTTTTGTTCGAATTTTCCTTATTCTTTGCTAATTTTTTTTGAGCTCTTCGGAGACACGACGATACTCGTCCGCTTCAATCAGATTTCATTTATAACAGTTTTGGCATTTCTTTGTAAATCTTGGATTTTTATTGATTGTTTTTATTATGAGTTACATTTTCTTTCTTTATTTAAAGTGTTATACGCTCGTACTGAAAGTTCGCTGACCGACGAAATTCGATGTTTTAATTGTGCGACGAAAAAGACACATTCTCTGGATAGCGTGTAATTTTTTATTTTACTTTATTATTATATTTATAATTTGTTTATTTAAACAGAAGATTAAGTTTCTTTAACTTAAGTACAAATCGGTTAAATTTATTGTGCGATAATTAGCATTATTTTTGGTTTTTATCAAACGTACATTGTAAAAAAGGATTTTTAACAATTTCTAAGTATTTCGAAGTTTAATTTAATGTTTCGTTACATGAAAAGTACAGATTCTTTTGTTTATTACTTTCGGTTTAATTTTACAATTACTGTATTAGGATGTAAGAAGTTATTCTAAATTAAAATTTTTGATTGTACATATAACAGTTATACGTTTTTGCATGTACATGATTAACGGATAAAAAGATATTTATGTGATAATTTTTTATATATGCAGAAATATATACATATGTGTCTAAGCTGTAAGAGAAATAGCATTAAAAAGTATCAATAAATTGAACAGTTATTTTCTGAAACTTCGTTCTTTTTTTTGTCTTGGCCTGGTCTGGATATTGACAGCGTGGAGTGAATAACTCTTTGTTCATAGCTGTTTCAAAAATTCCCGTGATAGTGTGTCAACATTCGAGCACTTTTATGCAGAAAATACATGCATCTCCTTGACCCCCACCATCATCCGAGTCGGCTATTACTTGGAAGCCGAATCCGAACATAAATTCACATTCTTTTCAAAGGCCCCAGGAGACCGGCACGATTTACTACGCGGTCAGATTCGCCCTGGCATACTTGACCGTTGTCTGCCGGGGCCTTGAAACCCTTCGCTAGTATTTTGAAGAAGCGTACTACACCCCGCCCTATATGGGAAACTATCAATCAGTCTATGGTCCAGCAATGATCAGACAGCTTAACCACACAAACTCATTAATTTGTACAAAATCAACGGATTTCATCCCCTCTCCCCCCACTCACTGCACAATACGTTGCTCTTGTTACTGAAAATGTGCGAAATCAACGGATTTCATCCCCCCCCCCACTCACTGCAAAACACGTGGCTCTTGTTACTGAAAATGAGCGAATTACGCGTTGCTCAATATGTACAATGTAATACTTTGAACACGACTGCCTTCAATATCCACATATGCAACCATACTAACATATCTAAATTGAAATATTAGGAACGTAGAACCTCTTTACAACTTCTATTCTCCTAGTGAAATAGAGGTTTTCATCCATTTTTGTGAGATATTGCCGACAAGGGAGCACAGCGGGCGTGGTCTAAGTTTCTAGCCACGCCCTTAATCTTCACACGGTGCATTGAAAAATACTAGGAACATAGAACCCCTATACTACTCCTATTCTCCTAATGAAACTAGTGTATTTTCGAGCTATTTTTTCCAGTTTGCACTATTTTGACATGTTAATTGGGTTGCATAATTTCTTCTCGCAGGAACTTGGATTAGTTTGATGTGTTCTGTGGGTTGCACGGTCAAACTTCGAAGGAATTTGTATAAATTGCTGCTCTATTGTTCACAAAAGGTGAATTTCCAGTCACATCGTTTATTATGCCTGGTAATCATTATTTTCTTGAAATATTGAATCAAAGAGACAAAATTCAAATCTAACCGAACATATTTGATAATTTAATATTACTCAAAATCACATGATCAAATAATAATTCAAAAAATACAGGAAAGTGTATTTAAAAAATAATCTACATAAGAACAGAAATATCAAACACACAATAATGAGGTAATCTGAACGCGTTGGTAACAAAAGATAACGACTAATATATTTTTGTACATGAAGATCATTTAGAACCCCCCCCCCCCTCCTGAGGGGGAGTGAGTTGTTGAAAAAAGAACGCCTCCGCTGCATGGAAAAGTACATAGGAACATGGATATCGAAAATTTGTATCTACATTTAGTTTTTGGAGTCATAATATAGAAAAGAGCACAACATTTAACAACGCGCAACACAGTCTTCATCGCAATAAGATTATTAGTGTCAGTGTGTGTCTAAATGTAACGGACAAAACGGAGTCGTAATGAACAAATGTACTGGATGATTAGCGAGATCCATGTCAAAAGATCGCCTCCATCATATAATTCTTCACTCAGCCTTAACAATCTTATCCACGGACTGTCAGCCAAAATGATTTCGTGACAAATGAACATAACATTTTTCTTTGGTTTTAGCAGGTTTTTTAATAACCATGCCTGTTTTGTTTTCACTAAAAAACAAAATTTGCGCGATACGTCTTTTCCCTAAAATACTTGATACATACATACAACTCCGTGGTCGTGAACAGTGGCGGATCCGGGAGGGGGGGGGGTAAAAAGGCTATAGCCACCCCTCCAAAAAAATTTATTCGCGTTTCCACTTATTTTAGTATTTTTTTCTCCAACATTTACCCCCACCCCCAAAAGTGTAATCCTGGATCCGCTACTGGTTATGAGTGTACATGCGCCTAATATTTTAAGGGTATAGGGCAAGAAGTAGATGTCACTTTCTTTGGGCGGAATTGAGCTGTTAGTACCGTTGAAATGGGCATAATGAGTAGAAGTAGCTGAGCTGTGGTAGGAAGCCTGAATGAATGCAACAGTTTGGGAAAACGGGTTTCAAAATTTACGTACAAGGAACGAATCACGCATGTAAACAAATTGTCATTTTTCTCGCTACGCTACAAAAGTGACTCACCTTTTTTCTCCTATACCCTTCATTTGTAGAAATGCAACCTATAAATCATTTGCGGTATTAGAATTGTGGTTTCCAATATCGAAGGCGTATTCTTGTAATCAATGGTCTAGAATTCAGTGGCAGCGAAACGTCAGCGATACACATTATCGGTAAATTTCAACTTTGTACAACAAAACCGTCATCAGAGTGTTCTCCAAAGTATTACTATAATGATAAAAAGAAAGTAATTCGTTTAACCGCATTTACTTGGTTCAACTAATCAAAATTCACGCGGCCTTCCTTTTTTTTCTCTCTCGCTGACCACACTCAGGCATACAACCCTACAGTCAGTGTTGGGTAGGACTCGAATGAAAAGGACTCGAGTCCTTACTTGGGACTTGTGACTCGGACTCTGAGTCTTTTTTCTTCTTTTTTCAGAACTTGTGACTCGGACTTCTACTTGTTTACAGCCTCAAATTTCAGAGTCTTTTCTTTGGCAATAATTATTTGATTTCGAACTTTGTATCGCATATTGCAAAGTATAAATTTACAATTTGCAACCTTGGAAGCTGGAAAGTACGGTCGCACAGATTGTCAGGAGAAAAGGACAACTAAAAGACCCTCTGTAAAGGCCTTTTTCTTATAACAAGAGATAAAAGCCCGTCATATGAAAAGGGCGTTATCTTAATCACAAAGTAAGACAGGAAAGACACATTTTAGTTGTCTTTTTCTTGCGTTAAAAAAAAGGGGGGAGAAGAGACCTGACCTAGTGCTTGTAGCTGTACTTGTTTTTTGTGGTGCTGATTGCTGATAGCCTGATAATGATAGCAGGTTTGCGCTTGGGTGGTATCCGAATATAGGTATAGTATAAACTAGCAGAATTTGTCTAGGGCTGCCAGAAATATGCTTAAAAAACAGGTGAAATATGCGAACATTTTATGTTTATTTTTTGTTGCTAAATATGCCAAAAATATTCCCAAAAAGTCGAAATATTCCAAAATATTCTTCTCTAATATGGGTATCATTTTAGAGAGGAAAATGAGTAGATTATAATGGCAACATTGTTCCAACACATTTCCATACTGGTGTATTAAGACCAAGGGAAACAGTGTTGTCACAACCGACAACATTAATTTTCTCCAACGTTTACCACTTACTAGTGCAGTAAAGTAATAAAAATAAATAAATACAGTAAATAGATACATCAACGATATAGTGTAGTGGATGTATGAAAATATGTCCAAAAGTGCAAAAATTCAGAAAATTTTATAAAATATGCTCCGAATATGCTTCTAAAACGCACCAAATATGCAATTATATCAAAAAACGCAAGAATATGCAATTTCAAATAGGGCTCATTTCACTTAGAATTTCACGTTTAGCGAAGATATCTTCAGAATGCTTGATTTGATTCACAAAGGAAAAATATGCCAAAGCGTACTTTTGGCAGCCCTAATTTATTTCTCACTCTCACTATGAAAAGTAAAGGTAAAATCAGTGTAAAAGTTTCCTTTGGGACTCGGACTCGAGTCCTTTTAAAATCGTGGACTCATAACTCGGACTTCGAGTCTAAACAAAATAAATGACTTGTGACTTGGACTCGAGTCAGTTTTGGGGACTTGATGCCCAACCCTGCCTACAGTTACAAAAACATGCTCCTAATATTTCTAGAAATGCTATCTACAAAACATTAATGATATCAAAATTGCAGTTTTTGACATCAAAGGGTGTAAATTTATATACTTGAAACCAATAATCTGATACTAACACAATAATTCTGGGTATTACCCAAGAGTTAAGAGTAATTAGCATTCAGATAATGGTGTCTTAACTAACGAAAAGTTCTTCGAGATGATATGGCCGACTGCAGTGTTTCAAAGCTGGAACGGCAATTTATTATATCGTTGGTAGGAGCTGATTCTTCATTCATCCAGCTATTGAAATGTTTGATGGCATGCATGCATCGGTCGGAGTATCTTGAAGTACTGTTTCATTACAAAAAATAAATCAAGAAAATTACTTTAAAAATTGCAGTTCGAAAACAAAAGTACCGAGTAGATTTACATGTTGAAGTCTGTTTTCCAACCCGAGCCCTGGAATCCGCCTTTTCGAGCTTTACTTCAGAGACGTCGGGGAGGCTGTTAGGGCTGTCTTAGCTCTCTGCTCGTCTTGCCAAAAAACCGGCCTAGGTCGAAATGTAGCGAGTTGCCACATGGACTCGAACCCGGGACCTTCGGATTCCGAGACCAGCGCGCTATCCACTCGGCCAACCAGAACCCTTTCAGATATTCTTATTCGTATTAACGAGACGTTACCTCGAGATCCTGTTCCTGTGTTACAGTCCCAAGCAATAAAATCTGCTCAGTAAGCTGCGTATTACATTGCCCCTACAGCCTCCCACTCAGAGGAATAGTCTCAGTGATCTACACAGAATTCGTCTACCTTTAATAAGTTTATATATTATATGTATTCCCTGAAAAAGAAGTTAACTGCTCCCGGTAATGGTCAAGACAGCTCAACCGCACACACGTACCATGACCGAGATTCACTGAAGAGCCATAACAGCCCAACCACACACAGTTTATTATTGGCCGATTCACTGAAGAGACTGTCCCAAACAAAGGAAGAGCATGATCTACCAGGCAGTCTTATGGTCAAGCGTTTCCGCAAAAAGGATACAGATATGATGTACGAAAGTAAGACTGTATTATATCTCAGGAAAGACTCAGCTGAGTGTTTTCTAAACTGTAACACACTAGAAAAGAAAATCGGGTATCCTGATGAATATCTAATACCTAGACATCACTAACACACCCTATTCTTAGTCACTTCGTCACTCGCCAACAAAAGGGCACTACTAAGCATAAGATCTTGCACCACCTAGATGAATACCCTCCATATAAGAAGTTAGATATCTAATGTTCCAGCATAAATATCTTTGCTTAGCAAGGAACTCTCCACAGGCCGCAACCAATCTTTTGGCATTTGGCTGAGCTTGCATCTTCATTTTTTACCTCTGCTGTTGTCTCGTACACATCCTTGACACTGACTCTAGTTAGACGACCATTTGCAAATTGAAAATTGGTAAGCTGACGCCTTTATCTTCTATATCTTCAATTGGTTCGAGCATTATTTGGTGTTTATGTGAACATCTGAAAATTAAAAATCCGCGTTAATCTCAAAATTAGAAAAATAATTTCTAATTCAGAAATTCTAAAATCGAAATTCAATACACGTTTAGGAGGGATCAGAATTGGGTACTTTCAAAAAAGCCGCGAATTGAAATTATATAACTATTCTTCTTACTGTTCTTGTGCTATAAATCGGATATGTAGACAGGACCATCCAAGACAGCATCGGATCAGGAACCGAGTTAGAATCGTTTGCTGGGAACATTGAGAATCGGGAGTTCTGTACGCTGCTGCTGTCACTACTCTTCATGTACTCAATGGTACAAGAACGCAGGCATTTCAGGACTTGAAATGGAAAAAGAAACAAGAAAATTTCTTTGCTCAGATGTAGCACTTTTAATCACACCCTTTTAATTATACAACTTTTGGATCAAAACTGAAGAAGTTTGGAAATCCATATGCCAATTATCACATCGATATACCTATATCGAATATTTAGAGGAAGGATGCCAAGTATATGGAACGGGAGCTCTATTCGAGTCTCCAGAGACAGAGAGAACTAATTTATTCAACAAATCGCCGAAATCCGTGAGGAAAGGAAGGGTCCAAATATGGAATGGACTTATTTGAATTTAAGAAGAAGTCTAAGAATACATTTTTATCGAACATATTATTTTTAGCTTCCCAGACAGAATAACATCTTCCATTGCTTTTTGCATAACTGTTTTCGAATACATTCTTCTTTACTAAAATATATGCAAAAATCACATTATTGCTAGCAATTTCCATGTATTAGAAGACCTTAGTTTCATTTTTATTCTTCCCAAAAGTTTCAGTTTGTTGTAAAAATAAAGTGTGCCGCATTAAAGTACTTAGTTTTCTGTGCCTGACTGGTTTTTTGCCTTATTGCCATTTCACATAAGATCATTTTTAGATGGTTGTGTCACCTGCGGTCTGATATACATATATCAACCATGTCAGGTATTTTAGTTAAAGGCCATTTCATAATTGACATATGAATTTCGACAGCTTTTCCCAACACTGCAAAACAAATAATACATTTCTTTACATTGAGGACAATCGCAATTCAATTACTTCCTCCTATGATGTTTACTCTGTCACTCTTGTTCAGAAAAAATTTAATAATCAGATTTCTAGCAATACCTTCTGCAAAACACTTTGGCCACATAGTTACCTCGCGAAATGCAGCTACGCAGAACATTATTAAGCTGGCAAATTACTACATATATGAATTAGCCACAGAGTAAGCATTGTCCACAAGTTGCGATTTCTCAAATGAAAGGCACCAATCAACACAACTTCAACTTCATTTTTATGTTACTCGGAGAAAAAGCGAACAAAAGAAAAAACAGGACATATACATCTTCAGTTTTTGGCTTAGTGCTTCATTTAATTGAATACTTCCGAGGCATGATACCATAAAGTATAAGTAAATGGTTAATTTCTTACAGATTATTCACGTTCAGTCAGATGAATCCCAAGTAGATCCTCTTTGTTGCCCTTCTCTTAGGACATCCAACATAGTCGAAATGCGTTGTTCGCAGGCAATTGTAACACAGACTCCAATACATTTTGATAATTGAAAAAATCGTAAACTATATTTACTGAATACACTGGATGAATACGGCCAGAAAACTTTTGATGGCCGCCGAAAGAATGTCCTGTAAACCAGTGCTGCCAGATTTAATTTTCAAAAATCTGTATTTCCAGTTCCTGGTGCCGCTTACGCCTGCTCCATAGATTCCTTCCGACTACGAATACAGCTTCCATCTACACAGCTGAACTCCATGCTATCTTGTAGTGCCTAGTCACGATCTCCTCGCTCGAAGACCCACCCACTATCTGGTCCTCTCAGATTCATTTTCCTTCTTAAAATCTATTTCTGATCGCTTTTCAACACACACCGGTGGTATTGCAGCTTGCAGCACAGCTTTGCAGCCAGCCAAAAGCTGCATTCAGATGTTAACCAAAAGTGCTTGATGTAGTCTGTCCCAAATAAGAATGCCGAAAACAGTTGCGAGTGCGATGGCATGTGGGGAAAGGAAAAGGTAGTTATTCACACAACACCACAAACCGGTGCATAGATACTCTCCAAATGGGCATAATGAGTAGAAGTAGCTGAGCTGTGGTAGGAAGCCTGAATGAATGCAACAGTTTGGGAAAACGGGTTTCAAATTTACGTACAAGGAACGAATCACGCATGTAAACAAATTGTCATTTTTCTCGCTACGCTACAAAAGTGACTCACCTTTTTTCTCCTATACCCTTCATTTGTAGAAATGCAACCTATAAATCATTTGCGGTATTAGAATTGTGGTTTCCAATATCGAAGGCGTATTCTTGTAACCAATGGTCTAGAATTCAGTGGCAGCGAAACGTCAGCGATACACATTATCGGTAAATTTCAACTTTGTACAACAAAACCGTCATCAGAGTGTTCTCCAAAGTATTACTATAATGATAAAAAGAAAGTAATTCGTTTAACCGCATTTACTTGGTTCAACTAATCAAAATTCACGCGGCCTTCCTTTTTTTTCTCTCTCGCTGACCACACTCAGGCATACAACCCTACAGTCAGGGTTGGGTAGGACTCGAATGAAAAGGACTCGAGTCCTTACTTGGGACTTGTGACTCGGACTCTGAGTCTTTTTTCTTCTTTTTTCAGAACTTGTGACTCGGACTTCTACTTGTTTACAGCCTCAAATTTCAGAGTCTTTTCTTTGGCAATAATTATTTGATTTCGAACTTTGTATCGCATATTGCAAAGTATAAATTTACAATTTGCAACCTTGGAAGCTGGAAAGTACGGTCGCACAGATTGTCAGGAGAAAAGGACAACTAAAAGACCCTCTGTAAAGGCCTTTTTCTTATAACAAGAGATAAAAGCCCGTCATATGAAAAGGGCGTTATCTTAATCACAAAGTAAGACAGGAAAGACACATTTTAGTTGTCTTTTTCTTGCGTTAAAAAAAAGGGGGGAGAAGAGACCTGACCTAGTGCTTGTAGCTGTACTTGTTTTTTGTGGTGCTGATTGCTGATAGCCTGATAATGATAGCAGGTTTGCGCTTGGGTGGTATCCGAATATAGGTATAGCATAAACTAGCAGAATTTGTCTAGGGCTGCCAGAAATATGCTTAAAAAACAGGTGAAATATGCGAACATTTTATGTTTCTTTTTTGTTGCTAAATATGCCAAAAATATTCCCAAAAAGTCGAAATATTCCAAAATATTCTTCTCTAATATGGGTATCATTTTAGAGAGGAAAATGAGTAGATTATAATGGCAACATTGTTCCAACACATTTCCATACTGGTGTATTAAGACCAAGGGAAACAGTGTTGTCACAACCGACAACATTAATTTTCTCCAACGTTTACCACTTACTAGTGCAGTAAAGTAATAAAAATAAATAAATACAGTAAATAGATACATCAACGATATAGTGTAGTGGATGTATGAAAATATGTCCAAAAGTGCAAAAATTCAGAAAATTTTATAAAATATGCTCCGAATATGCTTCTAAAACGCACCAAATATGCAATTATATCAAAAAACGCAAGAATATGCAATTTCAAATAGGGCTCATTTCACTTAGAATTTCACGTTTAGCGAAGATATCTTCAGAATGCTTGATTTGATTCACAAAGGAAAAATATGCCAAAGCGTACTTTTGGCAGCCCTAATTTATTTCTCACTCTCACTATGAAAAGTAAAGGTAAAATCAGTGTAAAAGTTTCCTTTGGGACTCGGACTCGAGTCCTTTTAAAATCGTGGACTCATAACTCGGACTTCGAGTCTAAACAAAATAAATGACTTGTGACTTGGACTCGAGTCAGTTTTGGGGACTTGATGCCCAACCCTGCCTACAGTTACAAAAACATGCTCCTAATATTTCTAGAAATGCTATCTACAAAACATTAATGATATCAAAATTGCAGTTTTTGACATCAAAGGGTGTAAATTTATATACTTGAAACCAATAATCTGATACTAACACAATAATTCTGGGTATTACCCAAGAGTTAAGAGTAATTAGCATTCAGATAATGGTGTCTTAACTAACGAAAAGTTCTTCGAGATGATATGGCCGACTGCAGTGTTTCAAAGCTGGAACGGCAATTTATTATATCGTTGGTAGGAGCTGATTCTTCATTCATCCAGCTATTGAAATGTTTGATGGCATGCATGCATCGGTCGGAGTATCTTGAAGTACTGTTTCATTACAAAAAATAAATCAAGAAAATTACTTTTAAAATTGCAGTTCGAAAACAAAAGTACCGAGTAGATTTACATGTTGAAGTCTGTTTTCCAACCCGAGCCCTGGAATCCGCCTTTTCGAGCTTTACTTCAGAGACGTCGGGGAGGCTGTTAGGGCTGTCTTAGCTCTCTGCTCGTCTTGCCAAAAAACCGGCCTAGGTCGAAATGTAGCGAGTTGCCACTTGGACTCGAACCCGGGACCTTCGGATTCCGAGACCAGCGCGCTATCCACTCGGCCAACCAGAACCCTTTCAGATATTCTTATTCGTATTAACGAGACGTTACCTCGAGATCCTGTTCCTGTGTTACAGTCCCAAGCAATAAAATCTGCTCAGTAAGCTGCGTATTACATTGCCCCTACAGCCTCCCACTCAGAGGAATAGTCTCAGTGATCTACACAGAATTCGTCTACCTTTAATAAGTTTATATATTATATGTATTCCCTGAAAAAGAAGTTAACTGCTCCCGGTAATGGTCAAGACAGCTCAACCGCACACACGTACCATGACCGAGATTCACTGAAGAGCCATAACAGCCCAACCACACACAGTTTATTATTGGCCGATTCACTGAAGAGACTGTCCCAAACAAAGGAAGAGCATGATCTACCAGGCAGTCTTATGGTCAAGCGTTTCCGCAAAAAGGATACAGATATGATGTACGAAAGTAAGACTGTATTATATCTCAGGAAAGACTCAGCTGAGTGTTTTCTAAACTGTAACACACTAGAAAAGAAAATCGGGTATCCTGAATATCTAATACCTAGACATCACTAACACCCCATTCTTAGTCACTTCGTCACTCGCCAACAAAAGGGCACTACTAAGCATAAGATCTTGCACCACCTAGATGAATACCCTCCATATAAGAAGTTAGATATCTAATGTTCCAGCATAAATATCTTTGCTTAGCAAGGAACTCTCCACAGGCCGCAACCAATCTTTTGGCATTTGGCTGAGCTTGCATCTTCATTTTTTACCTCTGCTGTTGTCTCGTACACATCCTTGACACTGACTCTAGTTAGACGACCATTTGCAAATTGAAAATTGGTAAGCTGACGCCTTTATCTTCTATATCTTCAATTGGTTCGAGCATTATTTGGTGTTTATGTGAACATCTGAAAATTAAAAATCCGCGTTAATCTCAAAATTAGAAAAATAATTTCTAAATTCTAAAATCGAAATTCAATACACGTTTAGGAGGGATCAGAATTGGGTACTTTCAAAAAAGCCGCGAATTGAAATTATATAACTATTCTTGTTACTGTTCTTGTGCTATAAATCGGATATGTAGACAGGACCATCCAAGACAGCATCGGATCAGGAACCGAGTTAGAATCGTTTGCTGGGAACATTGAGAATCGGGAGTTTTCTGTACGCTGCTGCTGTCACTACTCTTCATGTACTCAATGGTACAAGAACGCAGGCATTTCAGGACTTGAAATGGAAAAAGAAACAAGAAAATTTCTTTGCTCAGATGTAGCACTTTTAACCACCCTCTTTAATTATCAACTTTTGGATCAAAACTGAAAAAGTTTGGAAATCCATATGCCAATTATCACATCGATATACCTATATCGAATATTTAGGGGAAGGATGCCAAGTATATGGAACGGGAGCTCTATTCGAGTCTCCAGAGACAGAGAGAACTAATTTATTCAACAAATCGCCGAAATCCGTGAGGAAAGGAAGGGTCCAAATATGGAATGGACTTATTTGAATTTAAGAAGAAGTCTAAGAATACATTTTTTTCGAACATATTATTAATTTTTAGCTTCCCAGACAGAATAACATCTTCCATTGCTTTTTGCATAACTGTTTTCGAATACATTCTTCTTTACTAAAATATATGCAAAAATCACATTATTGCTAGCAATTTCCATGTATTAGAAGACCTTAGTTTCATTTTTATTCTTCCCAAAAGTTTCAGTTTGTTATAAAAATAAAGTGTGCCGCATTAAAGTACTTAGTTTTCTGTGCCTGACTGGTTTTTTGCCTTATTGCCATTTCACATAAGATCATTTTTAGATGGTTGTGTCATCTGCGGTCTGATATACATATCAACCATGTCAGGTATTTTAGTTAAAGGCCATTTCATAATTGACATATGAATTTCGACAGCTTTTCCCAACATTGCAAAACAAATAATACATTTCTTTACATTGAGGACAATCGCAATTCAATTACTTCCTCCTATGATGTTTACTCTGTCACTCTTGTTCAGAAAAAATTCAATAATCAGATTTCTAGCAATACCTTCTGCAAAACACTTTGGCCACATAGTTACCTCGCGAAATGCAGCTACGCAGAACATTATTAAGCTGGCAAATTACTACATATATGAATTAGCCACAGAGTAAGCATTGTCCACAAGTTGCGATTTCTCAAATGAAAGGCACCAATCAACACAACTTCAACTTCATTTTTATGTTACTCGGGAGAAAAAGCGAACAAAAGAAAAAACAGGACATATGTCATCTTCAGTTTTTGGCTTAGTGCTTCATTTAATTGAATACTTCCGAGGCATGATTCCATAAAGTATAAGTAAATGGTTAATTTCTTACAGATTATTCACGTTCAGTCAGATGAATCCAAAGTAGATCCTCTTTGTTGCCCTTCTCTTAGGACATCCAACATAGTCGAAATGCGCGTTGTTCGCAGGCAATTGTAACACAGACTCCAATACATTTTGATAATTGAAAAAATCGTAAACTATATTTACTGAATACACTGGTGAATACGGCCAGAAAACTTTTGATGGCCGCCGAAAGAATGCCCTGTAAACCAGTGCTGCCAGATTTAATTTTCAAAAATCTGTATTTCCAGTTCCTGGTGCCGCTTACGCCTGCTCCATAGATTCCTTCCGACTACGAATACAGCTTCCATCGACACAGCTGAACTCCATGCTATCTTGCAGTGCCTAGTCACGATCTCCTCGCTCGAAGACCCACCCACTATCTGGTCCTCTCAGATTCATTTTCCTTCTTAAAATCTATTTCTGATCGCTTTTCAACACACACCGGTGGTATTGCAGCTTGCAGCACAGCTTTGCAGCCAGCCAAAAGCTGCATTCAGATGTTAACCAAAAGTGCTTGATGTAGTCTGTCCCAAATAAGAATGCCGAAAACAGTTGCGAGTGCGATGGCATGTGGGGAAAGGAAAAGGTAGTTATTCACACAACACCACAAACCGGTGCATAGATACTCTCCAAATTGGATCAAAGGATCAAACAGTAATTGCCGTTATTTCCTGTAGATTTTTGTTTCATACCTATTTTTCAAGAACTGTAATGCGATCTGACATACCCAGGTTTGTTGCGAAAAAATCGATTTTGAGATCCGCAGCAAAGTGTGAACGGTCTCAACTGTTTTCGGCATTCTTATTTGGGACAGACTATATGTTGGTAGCCCTGCTTCTACAACGAGGGGACAATAAATTGGACGCTGTTGAGTCAAACAAAACTAAGCGACAAAATCTGATTTTTGAGAACACCTGATTCGAAATTCAAGGACCATATTATAGAAACTATATGACATAGCGTGATAGCGTTTACTGATAAGCTCTTTTCAACGGAGGTGCACATTTTTGTATCGGGGGCCCAATTTTGAACAATTCTATTTTCTACGCTCTTTCCAAATTCCAACGATACTAATTACTCATTTTGTCAACCAATGTCGCTTAGTTCTGTTTTGCTTAACAGTGACCATATAAAAAACGTGAAAAAGGAGTGATTTGTGAACGCCTTTGGTGTGTTATAAAAATCGTTTTGGAAAGAATATTGGTTGGAATAATTTTAGCAGTAGCATAGTGGATTTACATACATTCGAGACGGCGACATGTTGTGGACAACATTTTAAATGCTAAAAGTGTGTCCGCAACATGTCGCTGACTGGAATGTAAATCCACCAGCATTGAGCTATCAGGGTAAAATAGAATTTCCTCCATGGACATTTTTTAATGAAATAATGAAATTGAAAATCGTTATTTATGATGTTTGAAATAATCCCCCAAATGTTTCCCATGTTGGTATTGGTTGGTATAGTAACACTAGTTAACTAGTAAGATCTATGGTTTTAACAGAATACAGAAATCAAAATATCAATCAGAATTTAGAATATTAGAAATTATTTAGAACATTAAAACAAGTATTCAAGTTTATTTTGTTTATTTTTATTATATAAAAAAAGTAAGAAACAAAAAGAACACAAAGGGGTTATTTAATAGATAGGTACCCACTAAAAAAAAAAAAGTTTCAATCTGCGTCATGAAAATAGACATTGTAATTAATTTTAACTTAAGAATCATAACAAATATGGACTTAATCACCCAATCACCAGTGTTGTTAGACAAAACGATTTTTGGTCATTTTGTCGGACGAGCATTTCACTTTTTTTGTTTATGTCATGAGTTTTGTCATGTTTGGAGTTTTGTCATTTTGTTTTTTCATAATTTTGTTATGTCATGACAAAATTATTTTGTCATATTTTGTCATATCCACAAATTTTCAGGTATTTTACTATTTTTACATACAATCCAATCCTACCAATCACCAATGATATTTTAACAAAGGTTGCATACTTGGAGGCTAAAAAGAAATTGAGATTTAAACCTGCACTAGAGTGCGCTGCAAAATTGCCTACGCGGTGCGCGGTTGTTAGCGGCAGAGATGGAAAGCCATAATATGATAAAACTTTTGCTAACGGCTTTAGCTTCTGACCTTGGAAAATAGAACTTTAGCTTTTGCTTTTCAAATTTTTTCATATTTAGCTTTCCCTTTTGGCTTTTGCTATTCAATGCAAAAATCATAAGCTTTCAGCTTTCCGCTTTTGACTTTCAGTTTTTTTCCTAAATTTTGAATATTTTGTTATTTTGTACAACATTATATTTTTTATAAATAGCTTTTCATAACACTGCTTACCAGTGAACACATTAACAGCACTGACCATTGAGATAATGGAAATAAAAATCAAAATTTGAAATTATAATTTATAAATAGATAAATACTGGAAAAGCTGTAAAAAATAAAACTTTTGCTTTTGCTTTCAATCATTTGTGCGTTCTAGCTTTTGCTTTCAGCTTTTGCTTTTTAGGTATAAAACTCTTCGCTTTTGGCTTTCCGCTTTCAGCTTTTAGCTTGCTTTCCATCTCTGGTTAGTGGGTGAAAATGAGTGAGTGACCATGTTGTGTACTTTCAAATAGAAACACTGCTATTTTTAGTAGGGTAATAAAACGAGTAAAAATTATTCTGCCAGTACACCAGTAGAACTGATTATAATTTAATTTTTTGGTGATGATGCAGTCGAATTTAGGACAAATTTTCTTTGAAAGTGAATTTTGAATTGACTTCATGATAGTTGAAGTTTGCTACACGCTTCCAGTAAATCATACGTGATCACTCCTCTGGCTTGGGTTGACTTCTTAAGTTTTGACTGATGGCTAATAGCTGATCACTTCTTCAACAAAAAGTGTCTGAGAAAAAAGATGTAATGCATAGGTTGGTTTAGATACATTTTCTAAGACACTAATACCATGTTCTTCTAGTCTTTCTTAACTTCTTGATCCTTGTTCTTTTCCACCAACGTAATATTGGAATGACAAAATGTCATGACAAAATTGTTTTGTCATTGATTCATTTTTTTTGTTATGTCATTTCCATTTTGTCATATGACAAAACTGAGAAATGGTTTTGTCATTATGACAAAATTCCTAAAATTCAACTGTCATTTTGTCATTTTGTTTTGTTATGTCTAACAACACTGCCAATCACACCAGATTCTGATGTCTGTACAACTGGAAAATCATGAGAAATCTGTAGTCTACTACTATGTTTGATCAACAAGAAAAAATTAATAAAGTTAGAATTGAAAATAGCTACAAAGTACAAACCTTGGCGACTTCAATCTCAATTTTCAAACTGAAACTGCACTTGGGTACTGAAGAAGTGAAGATGCAAGATGATCATTATTAATCAAACAATATCAACTTATTATTCTTATCATCTTATCAACTCATTCAAAGGATGGACGGTTGGCAATTTCCAGATTTTTCAATTTTCAATATACTTTTTTTTAATGCAGTAAAATAACGAGAAAAATTGCATTTGTTACTTAGTTTGTGTTAGTGTGTTACACTAGCGCTATCTAGGCAACGTTCACTTCCCAATTCAGCCAAATTTTCCATCAAAAAGTCAAAAGTAAGCTTTCTGTTATCCTGAAAAAATGTCCAAAAGCTGCATTAAGCCATATACATATTTTCTCGAGGTCTAAGGTTTAAGCCAAAAGCCAAAACTGAATTTTTCGGCTGGCATACAGTATCTCCGTATGCTCCTCGATCTTGATCTTCGAGAGTAAGGCTGCGTTTCTAAATCAGTGTTGTTAGACAAAAAATTTTTTGTCATTTTGTCAGGGGTGCATTTCATCTTTTTTTTGTTATAAGTTTTGTCATCTTCGGAGTTATGTCATTTTGTTTTTTCATAGTTTTGTTATGTTCTGACAAAATTATTTTGTCATCCTTTTTGTCAAGTCGCTTAGCATAATACTGTCAATACGTCAACAGCAATGTCGCTCAGTATAATACTGTCAATAGCAATGTCGCTTAGCATAGTCTACGGTCAATAGCAACGTCGCTTAGCATAACCTGTTATCAATTATTACATCGTTTAGCATGGTTCATCATTTGATTGTAGACAAAATGTCATAAGATAATTTTTTGTCATTTGATTTATTTTTTGTTATGTCATTTCGATTTTGTCATACGACAAAACTGATAAATGGTTTTATCATTAAGACAAAATTTCTAAAATTCAATTGTCATTTTGTTTTGTTATGTCTAACAACACTGCTTTTGATGCATAACGAAAGTCAACCAACTATATACCATTATTTTTCATTGAACAGGTTGAGTACACTGGTAATGAAATGAGCTGAGGACCGAGTTTTTACTGGTCACGTAACAGATTGATAATATTATTCATTAATTTTCATATAAAACTTGGAAGTACCTATCACTGTACAAGACGGTCGAGAGTCAAAATGCGTGCCTTCTTGCCGACCCTCCTCGAGTAGCAAGGTTACTTGCTTCTTTACTATATGTCCTGGCAAGAGCGTATGAAAGAACCCCATTAGATAGATTTCCCAGCTAAAGGGCTATTTTAGTTTTTCTCCCTCATCTTTCATAATTTGAATGGTTAAGAACAGGTTAAAATGGGTTTTACCGCGCTTTTGGAATTGCATTTTCCCACTTAAACGGGGCCCCAACTTGACTGGAGGCAGCCTCTCGCATTCCCTCCCTCACGCAAGAAAAAAGATCTTTAGTGAGCGAAAATCCGAAAATTAAAGAAGTCTAGTTTCCGATCGATAGTAAGTCACAATTTGGGCGTTGATTGTTTTGATTGAATTTACTCTCGTAAGTCAAAGGCGAGACTCGGCAGCTCAGATTCGCTCAAGAAGTAAGATAAAATTCGTTAAAATATCAGCAACCAAGGTGTAACTTACGCTTACCTCATAATTTTAGATGATTTATGAGATCCATACTGCCCAAGAGAAAACGAAATAGTTGTTTCAACGAACTGTAATATTAGCTCAAAATATGACTATAATATTACCAATGTTACCTGTTTAACTTGTATTCCACTTTCCTCCCTAAATCCCACTTCCTGATTTAATCCGGGAGAACTTGGAAGTTATTCGACTCCAGAAAAAGTGTAACTACATGAAATAAGAAAATCAACTCTCGAATACAATTGTGGGTAGTTGCTAGTTTCTCAAAACATACGAAAATTCATCTCAATTCTTGCAATTGCAATATAATAAATTACAACATCTCTATTCGAAATGAATACAATAAAATAATAATGTAACTTTCAAATAAGAAAAATAAAGAGGTACAGTAGCTAAGACTGCGTTCAAAGGAAGTGAAGGTAAAGCCTCATATCAAGTTTCAGTTTTGGATACTGTCACTATAAAATCAGATAAATCTTCTTTTGCGGCGTTAAATAAAAATAAATTTTTATCGTTAGCTAATTGCAGGATGGCGTTGAATAAAATAGGAATGGAAAGCTCTTCTTTCGAATTTTTAGTATCATCGAACAAAATCACTTTGCATATATTACTGAATTCAATTGCATCTTCATCGACTTCGATTTTAAACTGAAATGAAAAAGTAAAACGTTATTACTTATTAACGTTCGCACTACAAGTTTTTTCTTCTAAGTCGGATTTTGGCAGGTTGACAATTTTCCAGATTTGTCAAAAATATCGAAATACAGTCTGCATTAACATACCTCCTTTTCCGGCGACTCTATCGTATTCCATATTTTCGATTTCAAATTCTTCATATTAACGGATTTATCTTTCACCATATACGGTAGTTGAATTTTGGACACCTAAAACAATCGTATAATAGTACAAACCCGAATCACGATATATTAACCCTGCAATGTCACACATATTTAGTTACGTAAATGCCACTCTCACTGAAATTCACTAAAATGGTTTTTTAAGCATGGAGTGGAAGGTATGTTAACAGATTTTCTCCAAATCGTCACAAGGTAATGCTTAGTATCTCTTTACTCTCTTTAGAATGTATCATGTTCGTTGTTATTTCTCTAACAATTGATAGGGGTGTGCAACCGGCCGATAGAAAATTAAAGTATAAGCAATTTGTTTATTAACGATTAGTTTTAATTTACGTAATTAATAAAAAAAATCATTGGGAACACCTGAATTTCAATATTCAGCTCATTTTGATAGAAACTATAATATTGTGCGAGACTACTGGTCAAAATAAACCTCTTTACAACATAGAAAGTCGTGCGAAATTGAATTACCAATTTTGATTATCATGCCCAAAATACCTAGAAATCCAACATTTCATAAGCATGTGAAACACGTTTTTGAGGACCTCTGAGAAATTGTGTGTATCTTGCCAACGTAGGGCGGTTCGAAAGCATATCATTAGCGAGTGTTTTCCGCCCCAACGTTTGGGGAGACACTGTTGCACATACCGCGCCGGCCGGTAAGGTTGCCTATCACGATTTTAGTCAATCTCACTAAGAGTGGCATTCAAGGATTAACAGCAGCTTGCAGATGACAGCATACGTACTTTATTGGGTATCTCGACTAAATTATCTCCTACAAACGCAGAAGTCTTCTCCATCACTTCGTGAACATCAGTTGGTGCGTTGTCATCATCACAATAATCATCCTGAAACGAAAACAGAGTTACATATCTGAAGCCGACTGAAAAAAAACAACAACAACCGAGCCGTCCGATTTTACTGTACCTCGTACGGTTCCGGAATCAAGTTCTGACTATCATTGGGATTGTTGTAGTCGTAATCGTTGATCATCTCTTCCAAATCCGAAGGCTGTTCTTCGTTTGTATTCGATGTTGGTATAACGAACATTTCTCGCCACACATTCAGTCTAAAAAGATTGAATGTAAAAATGAAACTACAATTATCAATTCACACTGAGGAGTTAGGAATAAACGAGAATGTACCTGAAAAATTCATTTATGTTAAAGTGCGTAACCGGTGTTATCAGGTACTTTTCTCTCCCAGCTGCGTAAGTTACAGTAAGTGGCACACTCGATTTCTTTTCGAATACACTGAAGCCATTGAGATCATCGAAATCAATCAATTCCTTTTTATCCGATTTTACTCGCTTCTCATCACCTTCCCCTGCGAAACGAAATTAATCACTAATGCACAAAGTTCGAACAAATTCATCTAGTACTGATGAGCTAAGAATCTGTTACCTCTCAAATGTATCAAAAATTGATTCAATCTAGTAACATCCGCACACCTCATACTTACGTTTCCTTTTGAACGGGTTCCAATGCCGCATATTTTTGAAATTCCAGTTCTTTTGCAACAGCTGCGAATTGAAGTAACGATACTCAGACTTCTCCGACAATATCAACTTCGAAATATCCGAAATGAAGTCGGACGACGACATCATTTTGGAAAGGTACTCAACTTGAGTGCGGGGCTCCTCGGATTCGCGGGTGTCATCCCGATTGTCATCAAGAGGCAGCGGTTCATCGTCTGCGTATCAATATTATGCATCAGATTTTCATTACAACTATCGTGCGCACGGAACGAATATTCACCAACCGAAAAAGTCATCATTTCTGGACTCCATCTGGAAGTCGTAAGCCATAGAAACCTTCTCTTTTATTGAAAGTTCAAGAGTGGCTGATTCTTCACCGAACTGGAAACCTTTAAATGGTCGACATATGACGGCATCTTCCGCTGTATCTGCAACACAATCAACGATTAACCTCAGTATTTTTTAGCCGACGAACTAACAACCACGATGATAAACTTACGAGGAATTTCGATAGAAACACTGTCATTGCTTCCCAAACCACATTCCTGACTTTTCCAGAAGTTCATTGTCGTATTCAGGTGCCAACACATTTTATTGCTATCAAAAATTGCGCTATTAATGATGAAGTTCTCGTTGCTTAGAATGTTATGAGGAATGCCCTCCTGTTCGCCAACTTTTGATCGATTGATCTGATCCGGTCCGGTTGCTAGCGTCGACTTTCTGGTCTGCGAATACAAGAGGTTTATGGCAAAATAATTTCAACATCTTCCCTTTGAGCCGCAGAAGAACAACCATAACTAACCCTGCGAGTGAATTTTTTCTTCCTAATTCTCTCTTCTCCACCAGCCTGCGGTTCACCATCATCAGGGTCAGAGTCTTCATTTTTCTGTTTATTACTCGCGCAGATTGATGTGGCCATTTTCAGAGTATCGGAATGTACGTTATCAACTCGACACGAGTATATTTTGACACCTGCATCGAGCGAGCTAGAGACTTCCTGAAAGTGAAACTTATGTATTCTCGATTTCCATCCCAATCAGAACACAGCAGACGTTAAAGTATCCTTACCGTGAAGTCCTTGATTTGTTTCTTCTTACTCAGCATGGTGTGAAGTAAGTCGATCAATTTGAAATTGAAAGCGTTTTTTGGATTTATTTTCTAGGGAAACAAAAATTTCAACCAGTAAGAATTGCATTTAGTACGGCGTAATCAAAGACGTATATGATTACGAACATTTTCAGCTGCAAGTTGAATGCAACTCTGGAAATGTTCCGAGATACTCTTCTCAGAGACAGACAGCCGTTTGTCATTAATTGAGTTATTCTTGAGATCATTCTCAGCCTGCTTTCTCGATTGGTACAACTCATTTTCAATATCATTTAATTCTTCTGGGAGAACTTCATCGACAACCTGTAACAAAGACTCATTTGAGTATCGTGTTTTCTAGCTATGTACGAACACAAAGCTTCAACTTCAATACGTAATATGAATCGAAGCGACCATCCAAAGTTATCTGGTTCCAAACTTTTAAGCCTTTACTTCAGTATACAGCATGCATCTAAGTGGTAAAATGCTTCAGAAACTCTACCCGGTTTTAGAACATATCGACTTGTAAGTCTGATAACCTGAGGAAATCAAGAGGACGTTGATTTTAATATACTTACTCGGTCGACAGGAGCTATCTTTCGGGAACGACGGTGCTGCACTGGACTATCCATTTTCACGAAGTAAAAATTACAAACTAGACTTTAAAAGTATGATATTTGTATGTCTACGGATACATTTTTCGCCAGTCGACCGGACTGACCCCAGACCCCCGGCCTAATACAAGATCAGTTTGATAAAGAATTATGTGTTTATATTTTGAAATGGCGGGATGTCGAGTTTGGTCGATGCATTGAATTATAATAATAAATCGACTGACAGTTGTTGCGCATGACCAGGTGACGCCCACTTCTGTTAAAGAAAAACGGTACATTACTACATAGTATTTAAAGTCCTTTTCATTTGGCTTGCATGTTATACAGAAATTTGCTGAAATCAAACGTGCAACATCCCCATTGGCTGTAATGCATCTGAAATATTGCTTATCTGATAGAGACTTACGCTCAATGGCTCAAATATTTATTCAGAAACGAAAACATTGTTCATGCGTTATCGAATCGATCGGGGATTTCCGTGATTACAAACGAGAACCATTATTCCCTCGCCTCGGTGAATACTCGGTAAATCAACAAGTTTTAGTCATTTGTCGCTCTGGGACGTGGATCTGTTCTTGTTTGTCCTTAGTTCGACTTTTGGTATTCTTTATTCCAGATCGTGAGTACCTTATAACCTCTCTTGTAGCTCGAATCGCTGTACAAATCGAGTAGAATTTGGTGCTCGAATGGCTTCATTCGTTCCCGGTTCATCTAGCAACCCCACATCAGAAGTCGAATTAACGATATCATGCAGGTTAGTGCTCTGTACACTCTTATATACCTACATCCGATATCCACCCAACTACCATGTTATATCCATTATGGTTTTATCACACCTGTTTCAATTTAGGATTTTTCTTTTTTCAGAAATCTATTGGACTGCGATGTGTTCTCGAAATCGGATCCGATGTGCGTGATTTCTTACAAATCGCCAGAACTACCCGATTGGAAAGAGATCTTTCGAACTGAAACTATCGACAACAATTTGAATCCAAATTTTGCGAAGAAAGTTAGATTTCTTTTGTGCAACAAATACTGCATAATCCTCATGTAATTCCATGTTTCTATGGCTTTACTGTTCATAATGTTTCTGTACAGGCTATCCTAACGTACCATTTTGAAGTCTTACAAGAGTTGAAATTCAGTGTTTACGACGTAGATAACGACAGTGCAAATCTAGATGCTCATGATTTCTTAGGAAGCTGCACCAGTACACTGGGACAGGTACATAATACGTGTAACCTTGGGTATTAATAAACTTTTACTTATAGAATTCAGCTGGGATTAAACCGGTTTTGCAGGTATGATTTCTATTCCTGCAATATTGGATGACCGCCTGTAGTTGACGCGTATCCATTAGATTTTCGGTTTCTGAACCGTGTTAATATCATTAGTTACCAGTTCTATCTATGATAATATCCAGGCGTAAAAAATAAAGACTGGAGATCTGCAAAAATGTCACAATTTTGTTACAAAACCGTTACTCGAAAATCCCTTTCAGTTCTTCAGTGTTCTGTTGGAGCAGTTCCCAATATAAAAATCTAATCAGTTTACGTCCAAAGAAGCGTGACGGAATGTTGCGTTATAATTACGTTTAAATTATACACCGAAAGAACACGTCATATAATGCTCGGGATAAGTCAACATAAATAGATATTAACTCGCTGTGACGTCAATGCCTCGACTTTGGTTGACGTTCGTGATCCGTTAGTCGTTTCGGTTACACCCGTAGACTCTTACTAAATTGAATCGAGCACTATAATACAGTTTTCATTGTTTTCAAGAATTGAATCCATTGAAACAGCAAGAATCGATCAACTAAATTGTGGGTGCTTATTTTCCTTTTAGGAAACGTGTGCGCAGAGTAGCCACATAGATGGCCGAGATCATATGATCGTGAGGTCAAAAAGATCATGATCCAGCTAAAAGATCTGGATGATCGTTATTTTTTTCTGATTTCTAAATTATTCTAAGATCAAAAAGACAAGAATTTGGGAAACAGGTAATTTTTTGCTTTGATGAATTCGGTAAATTGGATGGTTGTCATCTTGTTTTAGGGATGCTGCGGGTTGAAAATTGTATGAAACCTGCGAATATACAAACGGATTTACAAACTAATTCAACTATCATTTTAGATTGTGTCGGCTGGTTCTGTTACCTTACCATTGAAAGGAGGCCGTCCTAATAATCACGGACAGCTGATTGTTCACGTTGAAGAACTTTCTGCATCTCGAGATGAAGTGACGTTGCAATTCAAAGGTTGGTCGCTGAATCGAAACGATTGGTGTAGTTGGTCAGTATCAGAAACTAGCATTCTTACTGTCAGCACTGTTTCCTGTTATCATGCTAATTGTACCAACGAACTGTTTGAAGGTTGTTCTCATACTGTCGGAGCATGAACACGTTTCTAGAATTAGCGAAGGCGACTGAAGACGGCAGCTACAGAGTTGTGCACCGTACAGAGGTGGTGCGATGGTCGCGTAATCCTCGTTGGAAGAAATTTTCAATTCCTGTTCGATCGCTGTGCGGTAACGATTACGACCGAGACTTGACTGTGGCCTGCTATGATTCGTCCAACAGTGGCAGTCATACTTTGATTGGTACTCCTCGATATTTGGTACACAAAATTAGAAGTAAAGTTATCGGATTCATTGTAACGAGAAATGTTTTGTAGGTCAGTTTCACGTCACATTAAGACAGCTGAGTCGGGGACCGGGAGGAGATACAGAGTTTGAATTGCACCATTATGATCGGAAGGTAACCATTTATTTCATTTTTCGACGTTTTCAAACATTTTGACAATTATCACCTCGTACGTCCCCAAAAATGTATTACTGATTTGCTGCGCACATTACAGAAACGAAACAACGGATCCAAAAGTAACGGCAAAATTACACTAGAATTTTACGAAATGCGAAAAGTGCATACGTTTTTAGATTACATTACCAACGGAATGCAGCTGAACTGCACCTTCGCTATCGATTTTACGTGTAAGTTTGCTACAGTCCTAAGTTTCAAGCCGAATTTTTGAGTGAATCGCTAATCCTGTGTCTGTTTTTACAGCCTCCAATGGTGATCCGAGTGATTCAAACTCGTTACATTATATAAGCGAATATCTTCCTAATGAGTACGAGCAAGCTTTGAAATCTGTCGGCGATATCATCCAGGATTATGATAGCGATAAGATGTACCCAGTATTAGGGTTTGGCGCTCGAATACCGCCCGATGGCAGGATATCGCACGAGTTCTTCGTCAATTTGCATCCCACCAATCCATATGTTCAGGGAATTGATGGTTCGCTATAAATGATCCCTCGAGATTTAAAACAACAAATCTCACTCTAGAGAGTGAATATCTGGTTTATTTGAAATGTTTAACTCGAGATTTTGCTCTTTTTTTTTTAAAGGAGTGTTACAGGCGTACAAAACGTGTATTCGTTCTGTTCAGTTGTATGGACCAACTAATTTTAGTCCGGTCATCAATCATGTGGCCAAATTTGCTCAGTCGTACAAGGATGGCTCTCAATATTTCATTTTACTTATTATTACCGATGGTATCATCACCGATATGGAACAAACGAAACGGGTAATTTTCACCGATATTCTTATCAAATAACGTGGGAGATGGTACTTAATAGATAACAAGTACAAGGACAAGCAATATGTTACTTTAAAATACGATTTAGTTTTTGGTTGTTTTCGTTCATATCAGCGCAGTAATGACGTCTATCTTTCGATTTCGTATTTTCGGTTCGAGTTGATACAAGAGTGGATAAGTTAACTTTGAATTTCAGCTGGTTCCGAATGCTACCAACTGAACTGGAGAGGGAAAATAATCCCAGAGTGAATTATCAGACAAGATTTTGTTGTATTCTTTAATCTCTCGACTAGTAGGTTGCGCTTCTCCACATTTTTCTCTTCTGCGCTGATCTTTCATTTTTGAGAAGGATTTACACATTATACCCCTCACTGTCTGCTCTTCATATCTCATTTTTTACCTTCCTTTTCCAGTTCATTTCCTCAGCCATTCCCTTTAGCAATAATAAGAACATCCCCGGATGTCTTACACTATGACCTATCATTTTAACTCTTCTTTTTACGATTATATTCCAAATTTCTCGTTTCCTTGCTATTCACCCCAATACTACCTCATTCCTGATCTTTTCTGTCCATTCGATTTTCAACATTCTCCGATAACGCTATATTTCAAAAGCTTCTAACCATTTTCTTTCTTGTGTTCCTATTGTCCGGGTTTCACATCCGTACAATACTATACTCCAAACACACCGACGTTTGAAGAAATCCCAGTCTTACTTTTAAATCTGGATTTGCCCCTTTCTTGAAGGGGGGGGGGGCTCTGCTTATTCTATTCTACTGTTTATTTCTGTTTTAGTTCTTCCATCTTGCATTCTTAGAGCACCTGGAAACAACCCGATCTGCAAAATCAGCGTCAAAAGACACTCTTTTTGAGTGAAAATGGTGTCGATCCATGACAATCACGTAGGCTCCGCCCACTTATATAGCAGAATTGATCGGTCAAAAGTGTGTCAAAATAAGTCGGAGTGCTCTGATTGGTTGAAATGATTATCAAAATACCGCACCGTGTCAAAATTCGCAAAATTGACGCAGGTCAAAATTATGTCAACCCTTGCAGATCGGGAACCGAGTATGGACATCCGCCATCTTGAGTCCAGCCGCGTCCGTCGATGCCGAATCCGACTATGCGGAGCTTGCTGAACGTACTGGGGAGTCAATTCAGCATCGGCAGGCGCAGTTAGACTCAAGATGGTGGATGTCCGTACTCGGTTGTTTCCAGGTGCTCTAGCATTCTCAGACTACCTAAGTATTTTAATTCCTTTACCTTCTTTATTTTGACACCTCCTATGTCCATATTTATTGGATTTTGTTTCCATCTTCATTTTATATTTTATTTTCAATTTTTTATCCAACTTTTTCAATGTTCTCTTCAGTTTTTTACTTCTTTCCACACTTGCAATGTCATCTGCAACCTTATCATTCGAACCGTCTCCCCTTGTCTTATCACCCTTGATTTTCTTTCATCATTTTTTCAATTACTTTTCTATAAATACAAATAGGTTAAACAGTATCGGTGACAAACAGCCACTCACTCCTTTCTGAATTTTCGCTCTCCCCCATTTCATCTTCTATTTGTATTTGAGCTTTTTGATCTTTATATAAGTTCCATATTACTTTCCTTTCCTTATAGTTAACTTCTATCTCCTTCGATCTTTAAAATATTTTTGACCATTCAACATTATAAAAAGCTTTTTCTAAATCAACAAAATGCTACATAATATACATCCAAACCTTTTTTTTTTTTTTAATAAAAGCCTCAAACATAAAATTGCTTTCCTAGTTCTTCTACCTTTTCTGAATTCAAACTGATCTTCTCCCATCCTTTCTTTCCTTTTATTTTGTATTCTGAACATTGAACATATAATACGATTTCTCCACATTTGCTTGCTTCTGCTTTTTCAAGGATATTAACCTGCTTTTCTAAAAATCTATTGTTCTCCTTCCTCATACATTCTGCAACTATTTGTTCTCTTTCTCCTTACTCCAAAATATCTTTCTACTTTATTATATGCCTGATCGGCTTTCATTCGCATTTCCTCGCAATTCTGATTAACCCATTTTACTTTGAACCTTCTTACATTTTATTTTCATTGATTTCATAAAGCTTTATATTTGTACTTACTTTCTCTATCGTTGGCTTGTTTATACTTTCTTTTATCAACTCTAGTATCACATTTTCCATCCATGGTTTTCTCCTTTCTGTTATTTGAGTACCTAATTTCTTCCTTGCTGCCAGATTTATTGCTTTTCTTTTTAATTCTCTGATATTAATTGCTTTCTTTAGTGTTATCCACTCCCCTGCAATACCATTTCCTTCCTGTAATTTACAAACTTCTGTCGCTACTTCTGTTTGATATTCTTCTCTTTTCTTTACCTCTCTTTCAGTAACTCCAAATTCTCATCTTTTTAAATTTAAACCTACTTTTCATTACTACTAAATTGTGGTCACTATCTACATCCGTTTCTGGGTATGTTTACTATCTAATATTTGATTTTTATATCTTCTTGTCATAATATAATCTATTTGGTATCTTCTTCCATTTCCTGGACGTTTCCAAGTCTATTTTCTTCTCATGATTTTTAAACAGAGTTTTTCCAATAACTAATTTATGTTCTTTCCAAAATTCTATGACCCTCGCCCTTCTTTCATTTTTCTCTCCTAAACCATGCTCTCCGCGTACCCCTTGTTCTCTTCTTCCTCCTACTCTGACGTTCCAATTACCATTATGATTAAATCTACTCTTCCTTTTATCTTGCTTAAATACTTCAATTTCTTCATAATTTTTTTCTACTTCTTCTTCAGTATAACTTCCTGTTGGCATATGAATTTGAACTATCACTAAAAATACTGGTTTAGCTGAAATTCTCACCATTAATATTCTCGCACTATGTTGGGTATAGCTTTGCACTCTATTCCCTACAGTCTTATTTATAATAACACCTACGCCTACTTGCCCTCCTTTCACTGCTGTATTAATTATTCTAAATACTCCCCCGTCCAAAAATCATTTTCTTCTGGCCATCTCATCTCATTAATTGCAATTATATCTAATTTTAATCTGTTCATCTCTTTCTTTAAGTTTTCTAATTTACCTACCTCATTCAGTGTCCTATCATTCCATGTCGCTATTCTCAATTCTGATAATCTCTCACTAGGTAGTCTCCACCCGGACATCTGAATGGGGGAGACTTAGTTTTTCTTTAGGCCCCCTCACCACGCCAGGTAGCGCACATAGAGGGAGTTTTCAATATCAGGATTCTTAATGTCGAGAAATGACATCACGATTTAACATTTTTAATTGATTCCTAATGAGTAATAAACCCTAGTTTTGTGGGTGAGGCTGGAAACAGGGACATAGTTACCGAATTTATTAGGAATATAAACAACTGCCAATTAGAATTTACTGAGTGTCGGCTTTCCAAAGGTCATTGGGTAGGAAGGAGTATCCTCTGTTATTGCTGCTCCGATTGGAAAACTTTTTCTTAGCTTGTGCAAAAAGGGTAAACTAACTTCGAAACAATTTGGCCACTAACATTCAAACTTTACTCGAAATGACAATTTTTCCATTATGCCGAGAACGTAGCTTATGCTCCCTATTTCCTCCTTTTAGTAAAAACGTTAGGTGAGTTACCTTTTTGATAAATTTGAGGCAGTTCTGCTGCCTAGATATTCAGTCGATAAAGAGACGCATATTGAGAAGAGGGTACAGCCAGCCTGTGCTCCAGTTCCCAGCTCCAGCTAATAATTTTTGCAAGCTCCAGTAACGGCTTCAGCAAATCGGTTTCGGCTGCCCTATCTTTTTTTTTTTTTTGATTTTTTGAACAAGCGCCAGTGTTTATCAGGTTTTTAAAACTTTTTTTTTTTACGAGTTTTAAACCTTTTAATTTGAACAACCAGCCCTGATTATAAGTCTGGACAAGGAGGGTATTTATTGTGTAGATTATTTCCAAAATTTGATAACATTTCACACGTAAACGAACAACTCCAAAGCGAAACATGGTCACTGTTAATTAATGTCAAGACAACTCGGGTGTCTCGAGAAATACTGATTCACTAATCTTACCGATATTTTTGCTTATAGGCGATTGTAGATTCTTCAGAGCTACCCATGTCAATCATCATAGTTGGAGTGGGCATGGCGGACTTCAGTGCCATGGATGAGCTAGATGCGGATACCGTGCCCCTGTCTTACAACGGTATTCACGCCGCCCGAGATATCGTTCAGTTCGTTCCATTCCGAAATTTCAAGCACGTTCGGAATCCTACTTTAGCCCGGGCATATCTGGCTAAAGAAGTGTTAGCAGAAATCCCCGGCCAAATTGTCGAGTACATGAAATCAAAACGATTGGAACCGGGTGCTTTCAAAAAGTAGTTTTCTTTTAGTTTGTTTCTTCGATGAAGTTCGAAATTGTCACCGCTTTAGGATTATTTTAAAATTTATATTTCGCTCTATCATCTGATACTTAACTGTTTATCTGTTCAGTACTGTGTGTTATAAAATGATGTTCAAGTGTTGTGAAGAACGTTCTTATTTCTCTCTTCTACTAAGTCATGTATTTTACTTTTTGTAAAATTGTATACGTTTATACGATATGTTTTTGTTTTATTCATATTCTATCTACTATTCTACTTGTGGACCATACGATGAACTACTAATTTTGTCCTTACGCGTACCTGTATTTTACATTTTTCGAATACTATTATGATTAATTTGCTGTTTTCACGTATTTTTTAATGTTTAGCTTATTCTGATGTATTTAATATCTAATTTGACGATTCCGTGTTCATTTCTTAATTTTTACGTATCGTATGTTTACTTTTCAAACCGCAACAGCAACTTTTTTATACATTTATATTTAGCTCAATTATTTTATTGTCGATGTTGGATATAATTCTATATGGACATAGCTTTTTACATTTTCCTCGATTGTTTCTTGTGTACTCGCTTGTTTATAATTTTACTCAGTTGTCGAGTAAAACATTTCTTCTAAGAATGTGTCCTACGTACCGCAACGCGTTTCGACTTCGGATGTTCAGATTATTAGCCTCTTCAGCTACATCACTTGGTTTTTCTCTCTCTGTAACCGAATATCGATCTGCCGACTCTAACATTACTGCTGCCGAGTTCAATCTAAATATGAAAAATGATATTATCCTTACGTGGAAATGAAAAACACTAGATGGTAGAGCTGAAAGCTTACCGCATGTTCAAAATCATCCGACATTCCCATAGATAATTCAACATCATCAGGGGACAAATTCAATTCTTGACAGACATTTTCTTTGCATTTAACTAATGTCTGCAAAAGATGACCGGATAAGCCTATGGGTGAATGAGTACTGAACTGGCTTAGCACAGAATATGTGATCGACTTACCAAAAAATCTGGATTTGGCCCTTCAGATACATCATATCCAAATTTACCAATAGTCATCAGCCCGAGGAATTTCAAGTGTGGGCATTCCTCTATTACGTATTTCGATAGCGAGACACTTTCATCCGGCGGTACTCCGTTTTTGTCTACTCGGAAATATAAGCATGTTCGTTAGTAATGTGCTGGGTAAATTCTAGTCAAGGGGATAGAAACATCTAACCTTCTTCTAGACTAGTATTGACTTGTACGAAAACATTCAACTTCCGATTTGGCTCGTGTTTAGCATAAGCATCATTAAGTATAGATGCGAGCTTCCGGGAGTCTACAGTTTCAACAGTATATAAATTTGGTAGAGCTGCGATTTTGGACGCTTTATTGCTTTGCAAATGGCCAATGAAATGCCATCTTATATCTGCACAATTCTCGAGAATCTGAGAAGAGGAACATATCAACTGAATGGTACTGAGGACAAATTGTTCAAATTCAGATTATCCAAAATACATTGTTGGAAAGGAACTTACTTGAGGGTCGGTGGCTTTAGAAATCAATTCTTGCGGGTAATTTTCTCCAAAGTGTCTCTGACCTTCTTCGTACGCTTCGAGAATCATTTCCACCGGCTTAGTTTTACTCACAGCTACTAGAACAGGGTTTATGTGCTGTAAATCCTAAACACACAGCATGAGAAATTAAAGGGTGATTCGCTCGGGTTATGGATACATAGAAAGTTCTCAGTTGCATGGAAGCATATCTGTTCTAAATACAGATTTCCAAGCTTTCACAGTTGACAGAACTCATTAAAAAAATTTTGAAGTACTTACATCAGGTCTGTTTTTCATGGCGAGTTGCACTCTTGAACGGACCTCATTTAACGATTCTTTCACATTTTCAGCCATTATGCCGACTCTTATTTAATCTCCGGATGAATATTTGCACTATTGCACCATACTAATAGACTACTTCTAATCGTAAGTAGCAATCCAAAATTTCGGTCCATTTCATCATTCATCTTTCATTTCGTAATTTCGTTACTGATAAAAAATTTACTGATAATAATGATAACAAATCAGTGGATCCACTTTTCAAACTCCAAATCCAGGTCCGGTAATTTGAAGAAATAAGACCAAAACCTGAAGATCGAAAGTCGGATCTCGGATGTTGAAGTTGAACGTTTTCTGAAAAGCAGAAAGTTAGGTGACGTTTTTGAACGTATTCAGAAATCCAAAAGTCGAAAATGAAAGTTGAATTTCAACAACTTTTTAGTTTTTACTTCTTTTTTGTTGGAACAACTTCTGTTTTCCTCTGCTCTTTGTGTTTATCCCAGACGCCCAGAGCTTGAAAGTCAATATGAACGTTTTCAGCCAGAAGACGAATATGTTTCCCTTTCCTGTAAAGTGAAAGCAAAATTGGCAATTAGAAGATCTTTTGAAAATCCAAAAGTTGAAAACAAAAGTTTCATCGTTTAACTTTCAGCGCTGACAATAAAAAGCCTTTTCCAATTCTTTCGAACTTCGAAGTTTCATAAGTTAACGTTAAAAAAGGTTGTAACTTCACAGGGGTTTTGGCATCAGAACTCATCCAGGCTTGTAGCACGACCACTTCTCCAAGAGGCAACCACTTTTTCAGTGGAGAGGGGAACAGTTTGAGGCAAAAAGTCGAATCTCACGCCTAAAAAGAAAAAAAAAATTAAATGAAAAAGCCCAGCCTTTTTGCTACGGAAGAGGAAGGGGAAGGGCTAGCTGTCAGCTCGGTGAGTCAATGTCCCCCATTTTCATGTATCAACTTCTTACAAATAAGAAATACAGTAACCCCTTAAGCCTCAGTAGGGTGTTCTATAGTGGTCCTGGCTGGACAGCGCGAATTCCAAGCAGAGAGACGAAATGGAAGCTCGGGCCAGCCTCAATGCGTTTCTCTGTACACTGAGATGCGATATTCGAAGGGGTAGTATCCGGGGCTAGGAATGTGGTGTCTGGGGAGCCAAGGCATGCGTGCATCACCATACACTCCACCAAGTGAAGCCCCTAAGCCGAAATGAAGTGACCGCTATTGGGATTTAAACCTGCAAATTACCTGCGCGGGTGTTGGCGGGTGAAAATGAGTGAGTGATCATGTGTACTTTCAAATAGAAATACTATGCTTTCAGTAGGGCAAAAAACCGAGTAAAAATTATTCTGCCAGTAGAACTGTTTATAATTTAATTTTTTGGTGATGATGCAGTCGAATTCAGGACAAATTTTCTTTGAAAGTGAATTTCTAATTGACTTAATGATGGTTGAAGTTTGCTACACGCTTACGGTAAATCATACTTATGATCACTCACACATATCGCAGGACTGCCAACACTTGAAACTCTAAGTTTAAATCCCAATAGGCGATAAAATCTGCACTAGAGAGCGCTACGAAATCACCTGCGCGGGTGAAGCTGAAAGGGTGATCACGGATAATTTTAAATGGAAATACTGCTATCCTTAGGAAGGAAAAAAACGGCCCAAAATTATTCCACCCACTTGCGTTGAATATAATTCTATTGTTTAGTAACAATACAATAAAATGTAGGACGAGATTTTTTTTAAATCAATTTTTAATTGATGTAAAGACGTTTAAAGTTTGCTGTAATCTTATAGAAAATTGCACATGATCACCTTTTTCAGTGCGCAGGGCTACGAATTTTGGGAACTCCAAATTTTAGTTCCTGTGAGTAATGTATGAGACCTGAGTTGATCACAGCACGAGCATTTTTATTGGGATGTTAACCTGAGTTTCCGAAGTTGGTATCCTTGCCGGTAATAACGAGGTGATAAGGTACGTAAGGGGGATGATTTCACGAAATCGTCCCACTTTCAATTCTTATCAGTTGTTCTCGCCATTGTCACCATATACCACGATACTAGCGCTACCTAGGTGAGGTTAACATCCCAATAGCTTGAATGGGTTAGTTCCAAATGAAATCCTCGTGAAATAATTAACAAGTAGGTACTTTAACTTCAAAACTTTATAAGCCATAATAGAACTCAAAACCAATCACAAGTAGCTCACAAAAGAAAATTAGGGACTAGGAAATTATTGATTTCGGCACACGTAGTAGATATGAAGAAATTGAATCTAGCAAATGTACGGTGGCTCAAATTATTTGTAACGCGCATAAAATAACGACAAAAATCGAGGACAATATGGGGATATTGAGGAGAGTGCTAAATTTATATAGAAGTTGTGTTGATTTCTTATTTTTAACTTGGAAGAAAGCGATCCCGATTGACAAAGAGGCTAATTGTGAGTGCATTTGTGAACATCACGCTGTAATCACACTAATGCTGAGCAGTAGCGTAGCCAGACTTGGTATGAAGGGGGGGGGGGTGTTTCGTTTCACTTTTACAACATTACGGGTGTAATACTTACTATGACCAGAATAAATTTTAATTTTTTCACATTGTCGGCCGATGCCAGAGGGGTGTCAGACACCCCCCCCCCCCGAATAGGTAGGATAATTTAGCAGTTTTTTGTTTTTTTATTTATTTAAAAAAATATTTTTTTTAGAAATGAAGAGATATATATTTTTTCTAACATCTATTATTTTGTGAGACGAAGGCTAAAAAAGAATAATATAATGAATTGATTTTCATGCTGTTCTGTATTATTTCTTGTAGATCCTTAAGACAATTCCCAGCTAATTTATTTTGGGAAAATGTAAATAATAAAGGTAGGTAAAATCGAACTCCATTGGTATATAAAATGAGGCAATTTCTATAAAGAGGGTCAACTTTGTCGGTCAGATCATTTTTGAGTATAGGCGCAAATAAGGGCGGGTTGGGGTTTACCCACTCCAAACTTGTAAATAGCCCCCAAAACACTGAAAAATTACCAAAGAAAATGATGCGGGGTTGTTGCTTCATAATAAGAAAGCTTGAGCCCCTCCCCCCCCAGTTCTAAGCCCTATTTGCGCTTCTGTTTTTGAGTTAAGCACATGTTTTTATAGTAGATTCAATTCCTGATCAAATGAAACCTTTTCCAGCCTATGTGCTACATTCATCTCTCTACATCCATTAAAAAGAGGTACCTCCCAATTTTCGAAAAACAAGATTTTGAGAAAAACGTGTTCAAAGCTTTTGAGAACATTTTGTTGATTTTCTTGTGAAAAATCAAATTGTTTTATAGACTATTATACAGGGTGTCCGGACTTCGTTCAAGAACCCGCTAGGTACGTATACTACTCGATAAAACTAAAAAAATGAGTACGAAAAGTTGCTTATGAGCAAATTGAAGGGGCTACGTCGTTTTAAAGATTACAAAAAAACACAATTTTCAAGACGATATGCGAGGCATGATAATTGACGGAATAAATAATCTGACTATGGGGGTTGGTAGTGCTGACTTGAATGGAAAAAGCTTAGTAAGATGTATTGCCTATTCTCAAAATTTAAGGCATTAGAAAACGTTAAAAGTTGTGAAAATTTAATTTTTCGTTAAACGGTCAAAAAGACCGTTTTCAGCCCAAACTTGCGTAAATAATGGTTAAGAGCTATTGTGACTATGGGAATTTGTAAGTATCTAGGAGATGGAAAAATTACTCAATGCAGGGTAACTTTTAAAATTCAGAATTCGGCGAAGATGGTCGTATAATTTTTTCATCACAACAAATTCGATGGTCGAAGACGTAAAACTATTTGCTGACATTTCTGGAGGCTGCTATCTTTTCTTCATGTGAAAAAGCATCAAATTTCGCACAAAAATCGTTTTTGTTTTGTTTTTTTTGCTAAAAATTTTACTTTCTAGTTTTCCCCGTTTTCCTTGTCTTTTTCTTACCGACAAACTTGTCCCTTTTTATAGAAACTGCCACAAATACTAAAAGGGACACTGCGAATTAGTTCTCTATAGGTTGTGAATCCATCGAAAATATTTTTCTATTAACTCAAGTTACTTCATGAATTCTCTTTTTCTTTTTACAACAGATAATCCACAATTATGCGACAGAATATTGCCAGGAAGTGTCAGAGCGCTGCAAAATTGTGACACAATATTACCAGAATGTGATAGCATTGCTAAAATGTGACACAGTCGAAGCCTTTGGCAGGTTGTTGACAGAACATGGCAAATACTAGCAGTTGTACCACTGCATTGACAGATGTCCCGTCCTATATCTGTCACGTTCTGTCGCATAAAGTCGCACGACTGTGCTCGATTCTGATTGGTTCTCGTGCTGACGTTCTGCGACGGACCCTGTGACAGGATTAGCATCATCTGTCTCTGTCAATTTTCCGCAGCGGGATGAAGTTGTTCGGCGTGAAGTTTTATCTCTTGAGTTTTCAACGTTTTAGGAGAGCAAAAAAAAAAAATAGTTTTACTCCATAAAATGGACGCACTAAAAACACCGTAGTTGAATTTGAATATTTAGAAGTACTGATGAGACACATCTACTTAACAGAGATCAGTTTCTATTACCAGTGTAGGATGGTCTCAGTCTTGGATGGTGGGCGGGTTGTTAGTGGTCGCTACAGCATGTATCCCGTCATCTTGTTGCTGTGATTGATGTACTAAAATACATTCTGAAACGCTCTTTCTGACAGTGCTCCCCCCCCCCTCCGTTCCAATGTTAGTGGCGCGTATCCATCAATCAGAGATGCATCGATGGTAATAATCTCCCATCTGGAAACTGAAGCGCTGGAAATACGTCAGGTGCTAATGCCGACTCGAAGGTCATAAATCCGCTCCATTTTGTGCCGGACCCAGTAGCACCGATCGAGAATATATCTTGTTGGGTACGGGTATTCGATATTTTTAAGCCCCTGGATTACCCACCTACAGTGCCTATCAATTCAATTACCTCTGTTAGTTAAAAAGCAGACTTAGGAAAGAAATTTAACTGGATACAACAAAATTTATTCGAGAATATTCAAACAACATTCAAAAGTAGATTGCATCATCCCCTCTACCATGTGTACGCGTTTTGACTTGATGATTTATACTACACGATACTACAAGTTCACAGTGAAGTGCGAAATTTTAGATTTTTTCATTCTTTGGAATCTTGTTCTGTAAATTTGAAGTACATATTAGTAAAGAAAAATAAAAAAAATTAAGACCTTCTGGAGACGGCTTCAGCTCCACTAGCCACCCCCTTGGCTGCGCAACTGACAATTAAAAAAAAAAGGCCAACGGGACTTATTATTATTATTATTATTATTATTTTCATATGACTCCGTGTAGTGCAGTTTGTGCACTGCACCACATTTAATGTTGGCCATGAGTGTAACTAAAAAGTTACTATCATCAGTCATTTAACGATTAGATGATCGGGCCCTGAGCGATAACCCGAACATTCTAGTTCGAAATCATTCGTTTTATGTCATTCAACTTTTACCCTAAGTAACCGAGCTGAAGAATACCGTAAGCTGATGGCGGTAGAGGGTGATTAGGAGACTGTGGGAGACAAAAAAGAAAGTAGCTACATCGTAATAATGATTGGTTTTTATAAATGATAATACAGTTAGTAAGTAATCCACTATCGTAAGTTATATTCACTAAAAGATAAAGAGAAAAATGTGAAGGACATGGTGAAGTCAAACTAAGCTTTCTTTAAAATATACCTAACGCGAGTATATCTACATAACTTTTATCAGTAAAGTTGAAATAATAAACTAAATAAATGGGTGACAACAATCCTTTTCATGACTGTCAGCAAAAACTTATTATTCTGTTTTCTACTTTCTCACATGTGTGAAAATTCCCAATAACCTAATATTTCTGTCGAAAATATTTCATTGGAACTGATTGAAATATGGCTGCGAAATCAGTATCTAACGCTTCAAAAAAAATAATTTGTATTGAGCGCCTAGAAATCGTGACGCTAGCTCAAATTCCGGCATCGGTGCTTGATATATTCCAGATTTACGCCAGATTTGTGCTCCATCGTACCGCAGATCAAGGGCCACTCGAAAACTGGCACTCAATTTGCATCGCGTACAAAGTTGGGCCAGTGGCACCGACGCCGATCGGCCCATAATTTCGGCAACCCGGAGCTGCGTGAATTTCAAATGGGAAGGAGCTAACCTAACGTTAATTCGATGCTAACTCCACGATTTCTATAGGCGGCATATATGTTTAGAGACGGTCTATATTTAAGAGGAAAGTTGTGTTCGCGAAGACCTGTGTAGAAATCAGTAGGTATCATGAACTTACTATCTTCTATCTTATCCTTTGGATATAATTTTCCAATGTATTGTTCGAACGATGATTCAGAACCAAGAAATAAATTTGTTTTATCGGGGGGGGGGGGGGCTCAGAGACTAACAGAAAGGAATGCATTTAACCTTCTCATACGTATGTAACTGACTTAGAGAGAACTGGCAGATGATTCTGTATACCTGTGATAAAGTATTATTTGAAGGTAATTTCCGACCATATTGCCTACCTGGTTCCGTAACCTTAATAGGAACTTGGCCGAAAGCCAAAAAATGTATTGCTTCAATTCCTACCAAGCATTTTTGAAAGAAAGAGAATTCATAGTAGGAATTCTATAGTACACATTCTCCAACATGAGATGAAATCCTCAGAATGAGAATCTCACTCCTACCAGTATATTTTGTTAATAGCAAAACTATTCTTGATAAGCCGAAGGGCTCATAGCACCTATACAAATTCAGTTGAAAAATGATGAACGGATGCGATGATTGTAGGAATTCACAATTTTTTCTAGATATTTCAAAAATCCTCTTATAATTTGTAGGTGAGAAATTTGTTTTTATTCAGTTTACATGACTGTTATCAAGGGTTTTGTTATAAGGTCCTACAGAGTGCTTATTTATTTTTTCCCTATTTGTAAAATCGAATATTTTGTTACCAAAGGAAAATAGAACGCAACCAAATGCACTGGTTTCGTCGCGTTGAACATGCTAGTGTGTTTTTGTGTTGGTAATTAATACCGAGGCGGAGCGGAAGTCGTTCAGTGTTAGCGCAGTATGGAAAAGAAGCGTTAGATCCGACGCATACCTCATTGGCCTACACAAATGTATAGTCTGGCCACTTTAAGTTGGCACTCCTATTTCGTCCAACAACGCGGAGAAACCGGTTTTTCAGGGGACTTCAGATTGCATAATTGGAAATAGAACTGCACAGTGCATATGCAGTTCGTCTGTTTTGCGTTCATTTAACTAGCGCGACGCGTCTGCCTAGTAAAAAGGTGCGCTAGTTTGGGCAAACCTGACAACTCGCAACAAAACTAAAAGTGCCAACTTAAACTGGCCAGACTATACAAGGATTGCCGAACACCAAACAGTATACATCTCCCGTGAATTTCTTACTATATATATGTACTTGAGCGTAAGGGTTGTAAGCATCAATACAGTTATTGTTTTGCCCAATGTTTTATTATCTCTCTATATATTAAAAACCAAAACTCCTCCCTCGCCTCCCCCTTCCTGAAAAAAAACTCCAAGGAGCCTGATATGTAAATCCCGGCCTTTGTCTAAGACATAACAGACATAATAAGACATAAAAAGACATATAATGACATAACTCTCTATATATTAAAAACCAAAACTCCGCCTCCCTTCCCCCTCCTGAAAAAACTCACTGCGGGTTGCCTACCTAAAAATTAGAAAAACTGCAGGGGCAGATCAGCTACTTTCAAGGACATAATTTATTCTAACATAAAAGATCTCCAAGTTTTAAGACATAACCGACATAAAAAGACATAAAATTACATAATTACCCGTAATCTTGAAGATCACAAATCGCTGTGGGTTGCCTACCCTGCCCCTTGATTGCTCAATTTTCCAGAGGTAGCCTACCCTCAGGGGGGTTCATGGTTGTGGAGGAAGCTCCTGAAGGGGAGGAGGGCCCCTGGAAAATTGCCGGGGCAGATCAACTACTTTCAAGAACATAATCTGTTCTAACATAAAAGATCTCCGAGTTTTAAGACATAACCGACATAATAAAGACATAAAATGACATAATTACCCATAGTCTTCATGATCACAAGTCACTGCAGGTTGCCTAACCTGCACCTTAACTGCTCAATTTTCCAGGGGTAGCCTACCCTCAAGAGGGGGTTCATGGTTGAGAAGGGAGCTCCTGAAGGGGGAGGAGGGCCCCTGTGGGGGCAGGGCTGTGGACGGAGATGAAGACCCTAGGTGGGGCGGGAGTAAGAGGACCTGGTGGAGGAGAAAGTCCTTGGTGAGAGAGGGGACCCTGGAGAGAAATGGCCCTAGTGCGGAAGGGCTGGTGTTGGTGGGGTGGGGTCTTGAGGGCGAAGGGCTCTCGGGGGGAGGGGTGGTCATTGGTTGTGAGAGCTCCTGGGTGGATGGTCAGTTATCTTCAAGGGGGTTGGAGGGCCATAGTGAGGACAGGGGCTCTGAAGGGAGATGAAGCCCAGGGGGTAGTGGTGGGTGAGAGGTCTTTGTGGTGGAGGCAATCCTTGGTGGGAGAGAGTGGCCATTGAGGAAGGAGGAGGTAGTGGTGGGTGAGGATCCTAGAGGGGCAGTAAAACTTTGGTAGATAAAGGCCCGGGCGTGTAAGAGGTACTCATGGTAGAGGAGGGAGCTCCTAAAGGGGAGGAAAACCAGGGTGGTGGCGGGGACTGTAGAGGGAGGTAAAGACCTCGAGTGGAGAGGGAGGGGGTGATGGTGAGTAAAAGGTCCTGGTGGAAGAGGAAGTCCTTGGTGAGAGAGGCAACCGGGAAGGCGAATGAAGGCCATGGTGCGGAAGGTTCTGGTCCCGGGCAAGTGGTCTTGAAGGGAAGGGTTCTCGTGGGGGAGAGGTGGTCATGGTGGTGGAAGCTCCTGGTTGGAGGACCAGGGGATCTTCGTCGTGGTTGAGCGAGGAGGCCGTAGGGTGATGAAGCCGCAGAAGGGGAAGGCTGTAGAGAGGGACTAAGGCCGCCATTGCGGAGGTTGTAGTGATGGGTGAAGAGGTATTGGTGGGGGTGTGGTACGTGAACAGAAATGAAGGCCATAGTGGTGTGGGGTGGTCGAAGGACGTGGTCCTAATGGAGGGCACTCGGGGTGGAAGAGGGTGATCGGGGGAGACTAGGTGGAGGACTATGGCCATTGGGGGGAGGAGTTTGTGGCTGAGGAGGGCTGCGACTGTTGAGGTGTGACCGTGGAGGCGGAGAGCAACCATAGTCAACGAGGGGGTCATGGTGGAGGAGGAGGAGGAGGAGGAGGCTCGTGATGAAGAAAGGATGGAAGGGGGTTCATGGTAGAAGATTGAGGACCGCTGATAGAGGGGGAGTAAAAGAAGCACAAAGCAAACCTCAACTCAGAAACAAAAGTTTCCCGTGAGTGACGGCGGGGGATTGGGCCGCGAAGCGGCCAACAGGCGAAACCCCCTAGTCTTTTATATATTACAAATTGAAGTTGATATTGTATATGAAAACTTATTTTCTCGGGAATTTTCAGGGTAAGCGGTGCTTACCTTGCTTGCCTAGAATGCACGCCACCAGTGGCGGATCTATAGGGGAGGGGGGTCGGACAACCCCTTCGGGGCCAAAGAAGAAAAAAAACATTGCGAAAGCATATTACATAAAAATGTAGTGAACGTGTACACCTGCAGTGCTGTAGTCCTGTGTGAACCCCAAAAAATATCAAGAATCAATTGAGACATTCATTTCGGTTTTTTAGGGGATGGAAGGTGGAAAAAGTTATATTTTCAAAACACCCCCCTTGGAAAATTTCTAGATCTGCACGCCACTGCATTCCGTCAGGCGGAATTGAAAAATTTCGGTAGAATTGGGAAAATCCAACTGGTCAAAATTCAAAAGATTTTTTTTTCTGCTTTGATATGTGGGAATTTTGAGTTGAATCAGTTGGGACTTTCACCCTCCTCCCCTTAGGAGAAACTCTTCGGTACGTCCCTGACTTCGAACGAATAATTTCTTTCATAATGGTTAACGAGGGACTGAGTTCACTCAGTCCGTCAGATGAATTCTCGTTTTTTCAGAAAAGCTTAGCAAGAATTGAAGCAAATGCAGTTTTTGACTTTCCTCCAAGTTCCTGTTAAGGTTAAGTAGCCAGCTGGACAATGTGGTCGGAATGCCCAAGTAATACTTTATATCACAGGTATACAGAATCATCTGCCAGTTCTCTCCGAGTTGGCTACGTGAATGAGAGGGTTAATAAATGAAAGTATACCTTCTTTGGTATAAATATGACCTCAGCTATAGAGAGAATGCAAGGCTGTCCGAAATTTTCTGATCGCCCAATCTTTTACCGTTCAGCAATAAAAATTAGCTTACAGTTTCTTCTTCATACGCAGGATTTTTTGCAAGCTATATAAATGAAATTTCTGCATAATTTTGCAAAAGTAACATTATACTCGTTTTGATTATTATACATTGTCACTATCTAAATGTAAGTAATTTCAGAGCCGTATATAAATGACTGAATTTGGAAGCAGCCTATATAGATACCGCATTTACTAACGCGGTATTATAATTTAAACGAGCTTAATTAGCGTGAAATAAATTACGTAATGAAAGGTGGCGCGAAAATTAGTCACACATTTCGTAATATATGAACTGAATTATAAAAATACCTAAAATTAATGTGATAACAATTACCCTGCTCGAATCTAATGAATCTTTTTGTCTTCATTTTTTTTTTTTTTAACTCACATACTTCCCTCGTGTTTTTCTGTCTCCGCCATATTTTGATATTTCATTTTGTTTTGATTTTCCATTATTAGAGAACATGCAGTATAAATGAAAAAAACACTAATGAATTCGAATTTAATAGCATATACCCAAGAATACCTAGAGAAAGAAAGATCATCAAATAGACGGTGTAAAAATTTATTAATTATTATACGGCGAGGTAAACTTGAGAGTACGAGTAAGATTAGCGCGGTAAGAAGTAATAATCTTATAATACGTTATGGGAAATTAAATATTAAAGCGGTTATACAGGAAAGTAAAAAATAGTTCCGTCAAATGATGGCAGTGGAGTAAAAAAACGGTACTAAGCTCATAGACCGCTGCGTAATTATTATTGTGGTTTGTCGGAGCGTTCCTGGTGCAGCTCACAGTGCTCGAGTATACACGCTTACTTACTCAAGTGAGCGAGTCGTGTTCGCTAGAGCTCTGTATAGCGAGAAGAAAATATAAAATTTTGCGTAATTTTCGAATGTTCTGTTTGCGTGCGATATTTAAATAATTAAGCGTCGAAATCAGAATCTATTCCAGTATTCGCAGTTTTGAGATAGCTGGCAATTTTCACAGGTAATAATTGATCTTAATGCAGTTCGCTTTATTTTAACCAAAAAACGTGTTCACACTTGTTCGGTCACGTGAGTGAAGGTTATCGAACGCGATTTGAAGATACATAAAACAAGTATTCCTCTGTTCAAGTTTGATGATAACGGTGAAAACGTAGCTTTGGACAGTAAAAATTTTGGTGCGACGAGTAAACCTAAATTTTCAATTTCGAAGCACAATAATAATCGTGTAATGAATAGGGGAGGGGAGGGCATTGGGAACCACCTAAGATTGAGCTTAAATTTAGGGAAAAAAACTATTCACGGAAATCGCCTGGAAATTACTTTAATTTGAATAATAATAATAATAATAATGTATTTTACTCCAACAGCCTTTCGGCCAATTACAGGAGGAGCAAGGCAGAGATACAATAAATTTATATGATAAATGAAACAAAAATAATACAAAATAATAAGAAGTAATAGGAAAAAAAGTAATTAAAATATTTTAAAAGTATATCGAAAATTAAAACATTAAAAAAAAGAGAGAAAAAAAGAGTGCACACAGGGTTACCACTTGCCCTCCCCCCTCCTGTAAGGAGCTCGGGGCACGCATCTGGTTATTTTAAAATTTAAATTAACCCTTCTGTTTTCAAATATGAGCTATAAATCTTTTAAAAATATTTTAAAGAACTTCCCCCCCCCCCGAGACCCTTCATTTCACACTTTCAAAAAAAAAAACGGACAAAAGGAACCACCAAGTAAAAATCAAGATTTAATGCTAAAATGAGTCTATTTATTACGTAAAAAATAATTTTAAGAAGCTACTACAAAAAAAAAGTCGAGTTATTATGTAAAAAATAATTTTAAGAAATTATACACGCAGAAGTCGCATACATAGAAGCCTATTCCATCAAATTCAGGGGTCTCCTCGTGCGCTCATCTCAGACACAGGCTGCACTAAAGCCAAATTTCATTTTTCAATTTGGAGCTCTTACTAACCAAACCGAGGTCAGTATTTCCCCTCAACGGCTGTTTTGGTTTTTTGATAAAGAAATTGATGATTTCTGATTCCTGGTCTTCGCATCTACGTTTAGGTCTGCCCTCTGGTATAAGTCTTCTTACCAGTGGCGTCGCTGGAAATTTTATTTTATTTTATTTTATTCATTACCGTTTCCACCTCTCTTCCTAAAATTCTTGGGACCCCTCTTCTTTTGTTTCCATTCTTCTCTTCTGTTTTTGATTAAAACTTTCTCCCCCTATCTCTTTCACCGGTTTTATGCAGTTCCTTATATAATTTCGTGGCTATATCTATTATCTTTGACACAGATAAGCGTAACAGAACCAACCAACAAAATTTGTTTTTTGAGAACATATGATTCGAAGTTCAAGAGCCATGTAGAAACTATACGATATAGCGTTTACTGATAAGCTTTTTCCAACGTGAGTACACATTTTTGAATCGGGGGCCCAATTTCGAAAAATTCTACTTTTTACGCTCTTTCCGACAATACTAATAACTCATTTTGTTTACAAATGTTGGTCGGTTCTCTTATCCTTAACAGCGTCCAAATGGGAATGTGCTGTCACTAATTCATTATTTATTGGCTCACAACATGTGCGATAGCAAACTAATGTTGGGTTTCTTATGTCCGGTTCCTTTTGCCCTGACATGACTTTCAAACAATTTCATTAAAAATATTGATGTTACGTTGGAGATACGAATAATGTAAATACAGAAATAAAAACTAGACAAGATTTCGCTTCGATAGGAGAAAGAACCACCACTCATCTAACTGTAATAGGTGAGAAATCATTTCAGATCTCATTTTTGTGTTTCTAGAATTTTTTGGTACAAAATCACGTTAAGTGATTTTAAAAAAAAAGAAGAAAGTTTGAATCATTTTGTTTTTCTTTCTTTTGCAAAGTCAATTTCATAAGTTCACGGCTCTCACAAATTAAAATACAAATAACACTACCGTTGCGGAATTTGCAAAACTAGGTACCTTAAATGAAAATGAATGTAACGATGGTTCCTTTCAAGATATTCAAACTCACACGGCACTTGATAAAAATGGGGACACGTATATTTACGTACATTTATTAACACGATAAACTGTGAAGTGGAATCGCCGAGTTCAATTTTAGAGTTCAACACATAAAGAATGCCCACCGAAGGCCTATCAGTAAATATATACCTATTCCACGATCATTAATAAAACGTGTATCTGATATAAAAATATTCAACTAATCCCGCATGGTATCCTCTCTTGTCAAAATGTGGGTAGTGGGTACATCAGGTGTATGGTACATCTAACATTTCATTTGGACCAATAATAAAATTTTATATCAAAAAATGTATCACTACCTACATAATACGTTTAACGAATGAAGGCTGTATTTTTTGCCTGCCTTACGCTCATACTTATGTGTAAAAGATCTTATTTGTAAACTTTTCGAACTACCGCGTACAACAGCTTCAAAACCTCTGTAAGTGTTGATGAACAAACATAGAATGATCCTGTTTTTTGTTTTTAATTTTTTGCCAAAATTTGCGAAGACACTCAAAAATTTGAAACTTTTTTGCTCTCGAACAGTCTTTCCACTTATCTTGGCTTCCAAACCGACCTAAGTTCAAACACCTGAGAGCCTAAAATAGTCAAGTATGCAGAAGTTCGAACACTGTTTGCCATCACTTGACCAACAAGACTCTTTAAACTTACTTTGTAATCGAGCTAGGGCCCAGGTGCGAAACTATAGGGGTGGGGGTTGACCCCCCCAATAATTTGACAGACGGCAAATTTTGAATCTGTTCATTTGAATTTTCAATAAAGAAAATATTTCGATTTAAAAATTGGTAAATTTTTAATTTTCAAAAAATATTTGCCGGAAAATTTTTCTTCTCCGCCTTTCCAAACTGAAAGCCAAATTTCGTTTCTGAAAATGGAGTACTCTGAACCCCTGTTAAGAGACTAGTCAGTCAAAAGCAGAAGGTTTCAAGCTGAGTATCGAACGTTATTTGAAAGGTTGAAACAAAGCTGAAATGTGGAAAACATTTCGAAAAACTGAAAGTCTTCAAATTTCAATGACTAATCGGACTGCCAGCGCGAAAGAGTCGCCCTCTATAATTTTAGGCACGTGAAAAAAAGAAACTATTGAAACCCTACATATTTTAGAAAAATTCATCAGATTGAAATGAAAATGGTCTCAATGGAAGGAAAATTTTATGTACTATAAATTTTGTCCTATAATCATTTTTTCGATAAACGCTTTCGTTTTCATAATATTTTGAGATTTCTTCGTATGCCTGTAAAGGAAATATTCCCCTCAATCAGGGTTACAAAGTAAACGACTACAGTGCGCCACCGCTTTGAGCAGCCCGAAATCTGTTCACTTCTCACTCCATCACTCACTGAGTCAGTAATTCACTCACTCACTCAGTCATTCGCTTACTTATTTAGTGATTCACTCAGTCACTCGCTTTTACTTATTCAGTTATTCACACAGTTACTCAATCAGTTACTCAGTGACTCAGTGATTCACTTAGTCACTCGCTTATTTTATTATTCACTCAGTTACTTCGTCACTTACTCAATCACTCACTTGGTTATTCACTCATTCTGTAATGTAGTTATTCATTCACGTCCTCACTCCGTCACTCACGCAACAAGTCAACGATTCACTCATTCACTCACTTACTTACTTATTTAGTAAATCACTCAATCACTCACTCAGTGACTCACTCGGTCACTCGCTTACTCATTTAGTGATTCCCCAAGTTACTCACTCACTTAATCAGTGATTCACTCAGGCACTCAGTCATTCGCTTACTTATTTAGTGATTCACTCAGTCACTCGCTTACTTATTTACTCACTCACTCACTCATTCATTCATTCATTCATTCTCTAATTCAGTTATTCATTCACTTCCTCACTTCGTCACTCACTTAATGAGTGAGTGATTCACTCATTCATTCAATCATTCGTAAACGACTACAGCACGCCACCGCTTTGAGCAGCCCGAAATCTGTTGTTACTAGATTCTCTGTTTGACCTAGAGCCTGGAATTTGAGAAAGTTGAACATTTTATTAAAATCTAAAAGTTGAAAGCAAAAGACTTATCTTCCAATGTGACAAGCTGAATCCTATAGCAAATGTTCTATTGTTTAATTTACGGTCCTTTTGGTCCTGGTGAATATATCGGGCCGTACATCCGAGACTTCAAAATTTTGCTACATGTGTCAAAAACTTCACCTTTTGGTCGCTGATAAGACTAGTCGATACTAGCGCTGTACAGCCCGAATAGGAGGGAAATTTAGTTCTGGAACAAAAGTCAAAACTCCATGTATTTTTCCCATAAGAACGAAAGGGAACTTCTAGTACAGATTCCTCTAATCCAATCGACAGAAAACTTTGTATTTAAAAAAAAAAATTTTTATTTGTTTTTATTGGAATCAATTTAGGAGAAGAAGCAGAGGAAATTCAGAAAAAAGATCACCGCAAGAGTAAACAATGACCACCTCAATGTGTAAAGGAAGTTGTGTGTGTTCCTCTCAAGTATTCCTAACATCCTTCCATCTTATGCTCCCAGAATAGGGCATGCTCATGTGCGCAAATGTGAGTGCTTCGGGGATAAGGTTCCAATCTGCATTTGCAGGGACGAAACTATTGGGGGGGGGGGGTTAAACACCCCAATAATTAGGCAGTCAGCAAATTTTGAAACTGTGTATTTGAATTTTTCATTTTCCAAAAACGTTTGTTCGTTTATTATTTTGTTTTTTAAAATTAAAAAATATTTTGATTAAAAAATTGGCAAATTTTCAAATTTTTAGAAAATTTTGTCGGCAAATGTTTAGTTAAAAGAAAATATTTGTCGGCAAATTTTCCTTCTCCACCTCCCCCCCCCTCCCCTCCCAAACTGAAAATCAAGTTTCGCCTCTGCCAGGGCCCAGGCGAAGAAAACGTTCTTCCCTGATTTTCCCAATGTTTAAGGTAAATATATTACAAATTTCCCATTCTAAGCAAAAATCATAATCTGAGGAGAGGGGGTTATGCCCTCTACATTTTCACTCGCAAGAGCTTGTGTCACTAGTTAATTCCACCGGATCGATGTTTCAGCTGCGACTTCCGAAAAGTATTCTGCGTAATAGTGCTGAACAATGTTTTCAAAACATATAAGAGCCATATGGTTGAAAAGTTACGATGGAATTTTCTGATTAGAATTTTTCACAATGGAATAATTCAAAGAGGTGCGACAAAACAGGCCATTATTAGTAATCAAAACTCGTTACGAACATAATTAACTCTATAGTTGTTCACGGATATGGCGTTATTATGGAAGTGAATAAGCCTGACTCTCCTTTGACCGTTTTCGTTGATAGAGAGATTTTCATTCTAAAAAGCCACTTTGTTTTCGCATATAGTTTTACGTCTTATTTTTGTTCTGATTCCAACCCCGTTCTCGCGAAAATTCGTCATCATACGGGTGCCGTATTTGTAATGTGAAAATAAAAACACACTGTGAATTGAATAGATTCCGTAAATATACAGTTCAGGAAGAAAATTAATACTTCTGAGCTCAAGAATCGTCTCAACCACCGGCGTAGGAAAAAGTCTCAGTCCTGGGGGTGGTCGCTACAGTACATATCCCGCCATCTTATTGCTAAAGTTATCCCTCTAGTCACTGATGCGATACTTGGAAGGCTAGTTTCCGAGGCCAGAGGTACTGTGTCTGGGGAGTTACTTTGGCATGCTCGCCATACACCAAACATTATATTGCCAAAGTTAATGCGCTGAAATAAATTCTGAAATGTTCTTTTTGACAGCTTTGGTGGGGGGAGGGGGTTCTAACCTGACCTCCTCCCTCCGGTTCCGATGCTGGTGGTTATAACAAGTTCGATGACTCAGTTCACTAGATTCAATTTGACTGTGCACACGTCCAATCGACTTGAAATCTACTAATTTGAGTGAGTTTCGTGACTTTTAGTTTGGCCGGGGCTGTAAGCACCCTGTGGTGGCCAGTTATGTCAACTTGAAATATATGGGGGTGTAACTCTAGAATTTCAAAATTAATTTATATCTGAAAGGACATTAATGGAAAAATTGTATGTCAACCCTCACCCAGCTTCAACGTATGCGCAGACTGTGCACTTGCACAGTGCGGCAAATATTTAAGTGCGGCAAATTTGAAAGAGAAGGGGAAAATTCGTACCTGATATAATTAAGACACAGCAGAATAGCGCCTGATGCGACTGGGAATAATTCTCAAATTTGAATACAAGGCACGGGTTTCTATAATCCGTCACGGAGCGTTGAAAGCTCGCTTTTTACAAGTTGGGACGAGGGTGGCAAGAAAAATTTTGCACGCATCGACAGCCTACCTAAATCCGACATTGTCCCTACCCCTCTCCAAGGTGCTTCAAAAACGGTTTCTTCGAAATGGTATGCGTTCCAGAACTTATAGAAACACCCCAGCCAACATTCTTTTGAAATCAAAAAATTTTGAGGGGTCCCTCAATGGGGTTAAAGTTTAACATGGGATTTCACATCAGGAAATTTGAACTTTTGTTTCAAAAAATCCTATAAGGGGACCAGCATATATGTTACTGTAAATGTTGCATGTACATTTCAGCCCACTATGGATCAATTTGTGTAAAGGTGGCTGAGGGAATACTCTCACAAATGAATTTATAGCGACTCAAAAACCCTGATATATTGTTCGCCATAGCATAATGTAATATTGATAATTGCGTGTTTCAGCCCCTATGGATGAATGTGGATGGGGATGATGGAGGAAATAACCTTGAAAAATATATTCAGAAACTACGAAAATTCTATTTTAATATATTTGAAATACTCATCCCTAATTTTTAGGTTCTGACCCCTGATGGAGCGTGTTTAGTGGGGGTTAGGACCAAACTAATATCAACAATGGATGTAACGGGTTTGGAAATAATGTACACAGATTTTTATTCATTTTTATCATATATTCGCGAGCTGTAACAACAATATTTTACTTTTACCCAAAAATGAATCATCGACCAACGACCTTTAGAAAAAATTTTTCACTAATTTTGGGTATGCTGCTTTTTTACAGTATAAAAAACAATTTTTGGTGGTAAATTAACTTTTTTTCAAACTTCTATTTTTAGGATTTTTTGAAGCAAAATTGTAAAGTTTCTTATGGAAAATCCCACGTTGGACGTTAACCACGTTGACAGACCCCTTAGAATTTTCGGATTTCAAAAAAGTTTTAGCTGCTGTGTTTTTACGTTAAATAGAACATATTATTTAGCCCTGGAATATATAACATTTCGAATAAAGCCATTTTGTGAAGTACCCCTCCTCCCCACTCGATAATATCTAAATCTACAATAAATTGAGGGCTTTTGTAACCTTTTATTTCAATTACGAAATTTTCCACTCTTTTTTTTTTAAACTGTCATCTCTAGTAAAAATCTATTCAGAACAAAATTTTTCATTTAGACCAATTTTAAATTTGAGAACCCCCTCAGTGACTTTGGACGAATTTTGGGTGAGTGGACTGTAAACAGTCGAACTTGCAACTGCAAGAGACTCCGTTGGCTGATTATGACAAGGATGATTTTGAAAATAGTTACCTCTTCCCCTTTGAAAAAGTCGAAAATGCTATCTAAGGTACAGGGTGTACTAAATATGGAGGATAAAATGGTCCACTTATTTTCTCTTTTAAAAGCTTGAAACAATCAATTTATGTACCAAAACGACTTTTCAATCTGAATAAGGTGAGATGAAGACGTGGTGGGTGCATAGAAGCGCACGTCTCCTTCTACCCAACAAAAATTAACTGAATTGTATTTATTTATTTATGTTTTTACTGTAGTGACTAGTGACTGAATATGATTTATACTCATTAAAATTTTTAAGCTTCCTGATTCGGAGTTTGTACGCTCCATCGTTATTCCTTCCAGCCCAAATTTGAAAGCAGTTCAAAACAATTTGCATCAAAGAAAATACCTATATCGCTACTTGGCACACTAACTATTTTGTTCCTAAGAAATTATGATCGGGCCATCTTTTAGGTGCTGGGCCAGAGCCGAGAGCAGATTATTGATCTGAACAAAATATCTGATCATTGTTTCTGATTTGGAAAATTCTGGACGAACTTAATCTGACCTGTGATCTACTTTTAAATACCCCAATTTTTTTTACCCCTAATGATTTAACTTGGATCTGATTTTATTTACATAAGATTATATGTAAATTCAGATCGGATTTGTTTTAATTTTTGATCTGATGTATCGCCGATCTGACTTTTTTTAAATCATCTGATCTGATGATAATCTTTTCTGAAAAAATGATCTGATTTGCACAATCTGGGCCTTATTTCTCTGTACTGGGCCCTTTAGAGTACACCAGTCAACTTATCTTAGTCTAGAACGTTTCAAAACTAGCAATATTCCTCAAAACCCGAATTAAAACCACTATTTGAAGCAAAAATAAACATACCTCATCAAATGTTCATAACAGGGATCCAGAGCAGGAATTAAAACTGGGGCCACTCCGAGCTGGCTTCGGCTCCGAAGCAGTTTCACTCCAGCTGAAATTCTCGAAATTGACAGCGGCTTTAGTTTCAGAAGATAATTTTCCATAGCCCCAACCCCGTCTCTACGAAGTAATTTTCGGCTCCGGCAGAAAATTCAGAGGACTCCGGTTTTTCAGGTTAGGCTCCAGCTCTACCGAAATTGGGGCTCCACTTCAATTCCGGCTATTCTTAAGGCGAGATAGAGGAGGAGAAAGTCGAGGGCTGGAAAGAAACAAGAGCGGGTTGAAGGATCGGAGTCGGAGCCGAAGCTGAAGTCAGAAACTGACACCACGGCTCTGGTTCCAGTAAATTTCTGAAACTGACTTCGGCTTCAGCAAGTAATTCTATCTGGGCTTTGACTCCCCTGAAAAATAGTCGACTCATCTGGGGGCCGAGCTTCGGCTCCGGCTCCAGGTCTTTGACTCTCAAAAACGTCAATAATCTCCATGAATTCCAAAATTCTGATCAGCAGCTCCCCATCCTGCTTCCCACCCTGTTTTCTTTTGGTCTTGCTCATGTTTCTTCACTTTTTTCCCAATGCGAGTCATTTGTTCTGGTTATGGGTCCGGTATTTATATTCTTGTTTACAACTTTATCTTTAGCTCGCTCAAGTACTGAAAAACTGATTGATTTGCTACTGAATTTACTGATGTTCTTGGACACACAGGCGCCAATAGACGTAAATAGATAGGGGGGGGGCTTGGAGCTTAGCTCTGTTAAATTCTCTAAATACCACCACCCCTCCCCCCCCCCAAAAAAAAAGAAAAATCATAGTGAGAAAGAATTTGTAACATTATTTTGATACTTGTCAGCTCCCCTCTGCGCCCTCTTATTTCTGGTCAGCTATTTGCGCTTATTCTCGACTTTTCTTTCATTCATTCAGTATTTGTTCACGAGACTCGTAACGGTTTACAGCAGTGGCATAGCCAAAGGGGTGTCCGCCCCCTCGAACACTAGGATAGCTACGCCACTAGTTTACAGTCCTGCCCATAACTGAGAGTTAATTTGTTATAACTTAGCCAGGCGCGAATCCAGACGATCATTTTGGGGAGGGAAAAGGCAGGAGGAAAAACGCGCATAGCGCACGAAAATTTCTTTAGCTGCCCCCTCTCCCATAGATTTCCCCCTCACAGATTTTCCCCCTTTCCTCCACAGATTTCTTCTTTGTTTTGTTTTAAGGGACCCCCCCCCCCCCCCGTGGATCCGCGCCTGCTTAGCTCCGTCGCCGAAGGAACCATAAAAGTACAGATACAGATATGTTTAAGGATTATATTTCAAACAGGAGTAATCTCTCAGGTTATTTTAGTGACAGATATAATTCTGATTTATGACAAATCGACCACAAATTATAAGACTATCGTTAGAAATAGCATCTAGACTTAAAGATGGGCGAATTCCAGAAAGAGGAAGCTGTAGTTCGATTCCGATTCCAGAGGTTCGGCGTCAGATAAACTGCTCGATTCCGAGTCCAGGATTCTAAAAATGAATTTATGAATCGATGCCGATTCCATGGATCGGAATTGTGAATCGTCATCCCTTTTTGATTATAACTTTCCAGATGCGTGAATGATGGTGTGACAAAATTAAGAAAGGGGGAGACAGGTATCCAGAATGGAATTCGGATTCCACAACAATTCTATGCCCTTTGAAATCCGATATTCCAGCAGAGGCAGACAAAACTCATCTCGAAACGAGCTATATAACTCTTCTGCATATATTACACTAAAGAGGTTGCAGTCAACTCACAGCTATAACTCATCTAGGCGATGAGTTAACTCAAATGAGTTGGGGACCTTGCAACTCATCAACAAAGTTAAATGAGTTACTAAATGAATTGCAGGTCTGTAGCCGTGCGGGGGGGGGGGAGTCCCCTCAATTTTCGTTCAGAGATTTTCAATAATATATTATGTTTATACCGCGCTATTTCATCGGCTTACCTATGTCAATATTCCAGGTATCGAAAACAGTAGCTCCTCTAATTCTGACAAAAACTCATATTACATTATTTTAGCTGATCAATTGTATCCATTTTTAGTCCCCGACTGGTAATTATACTATGTGGTAGATTTTGTCGCAATTAGGTATTTGAAACGGTTACGAATTTGTAGAAGCAAAATGTTATTGGCGTGAAAATATAATTCATAGTTACATTTCAAAGCCTTCGTGCCAGGTAAACAAATTATACACGTTATAGTTGTTCAGCCATTAAAACAAGAATGGAATTAGTCTAAATCCGAAACGCGTCTTTAAATTTAAAAACCCATTTTATTTTCGTACTTAAGTTTCGAAACGGTTTTTGAATTTTCATATTTCATTTCACCGGACATGTTTCTGTACGTAGTTCGGTGGGCTACCTATACTTTATTATTTTAAGTACGCAGTACACTCCACACATACACACACGTTTAAGCTGATTTTCATTTATAAATTTTAGTGTCGAAGACAAGCGAAGAATTGGTGTAGGTATTTTCAGATGATAAAATATATAACGTATCGTTGTATATGTTCAGATATAAGGTTTCGCTGTATCGTATGTTATTTGCACAAACAAGTTTGTCTACTTCGAATCATTACGCTAGCAGTGTAGTATTACAGTTATTTTTATTTTCCTATTTTCCTCCTCTTTTTCAAAATCATTTGTCGATATGATGTAACGTTGATGTTGGTCCAAACAAGAGGAAAAAGTCGCTTCATTTAACTCTAGAATTGCAGTTAACGTTTTCGCGAACAATTTATATATGCTGTTCAAAGAAATGTGTTGACAGAATGACTCACTCTGAAGTGTGCAAATAAAGTCCCTGATTAGGAGTATTGGCGTCCTTGACCGGCATCAGTTGAAATAGGGAGTATCTACAACTGCGTCATTAGTTGCCATCCTTTTTCTTTATACAAGTTTCATAAGATATCATTTTCAATACTACAGTTTTCATCCTCGGTATGAATTACAGTTATGATGGTGGATTTACATTTTCAAGTCGGCGACATGTCATGAACAAACTTTTAAAAATGTCGGCGACGACTACGGATTTACATTCCTTTCCAACTTCGTTACAGGCCTATCACAGACATGTCGCGGACAACTTTTCCCGAACCGACAAACGTCGGTTTGAAAAGGATGTCGCCCGACTTGAATGTAAATCCACCATCAGGAGTTGCTATCAACAGATGACGACAAAAGAAGAAAGAAAAAAAAAAGCATAGAAATGTATAGAAAGTTAGATACCAAGATGTCCGTCTTTAAGCGCACTCCTATACATGTCTCCGTAAATTCATTAGGCACCTCATGCCTAAAGAATCTTGAAACGGTGACAATTTTATTTTACGTTTTACGGTGGATCTTCCTCGTGACAGCAAATGAAAATTTTGCAATTTTTAGCCAACTAAGGTTAAAGATGATGCGAAGTACGTTGCGGAGGCCGTTCCAAATTCTGCGGAATTGGCATGTGCGTGTCTACTGAAACTTCAGACTCCTTCGCATTCGTCACTTATTGAGCCAACTTCAAATATTTCCATCGTAATTTAAGCACACAAATTTTTTTACACTTACGATGCATGTTAGAGGAAGTAGCGTAAGAGCTAATATTTGAAGGCAAGGGAAACGTCCCGGGGAATATATATGTACAGAAACGTTATCTATACAAACGGTAGCAGTCAATCAGAACTCAAAAATTTCTCTTGAGTGCTTGAGAGGTATACTTCAAGAGATAATTGAGTGGAACTAGGTGCATAAAGTCGTCTTGAAATGTATTCTAATACTCGTGAAATGGCGATGAATGTTTACTACTGCAGCATGAATTAAACATTACTGAAAAAAATTACTGTCCCTTTTCCGTTCTAATTGAACGGGGCCCTCTGCGTGCGCTACTTTGGCGTCGTGAGGGGGCTTAAAGAAAAACTAAAGGCGGTAGCAGAAGGAAAACTCCGATAGATAAACCCTTCTCATGAGGGGAAACTGCATCAGTATTCTTCCTTGGAGATGCGTCTTCACCACCACAATTATGATGACAAAATAATAATTCCAGACGTAGTCTCCTATTTGGATGTGCAAGCAGAGCCTATACCTAGTGAGAAATTATCAGAATTGAGAATAGCGACATGGAATGCAGGGACACTGAATGAGGTAGGCAAACAAGAAAACTTAAAGAAATAGATGAAAAGATTAAAATTAGATATAATAGGAATTAGTGAAGTGAGATGGCCGAAAGAAAATGATTTTTGGACGGGGGAGTATAGAATAATTAATACAGCAGCGAAAAGAGGGCAAACAGGCGTAGGTACGAGTATTATTATGAAAAAGACTGTAGTAGACCAGTTTTGTGATGAAGTCACACAGTGTGTTACTACTCTTGGTTACGGTTAGAAGAAGTACCCGTCTTTTTTCGTGCGAACATATTGACTCCCATAAGAAAAACAAACGGAGCAAAGATCATCATGTTATTACATGAGGATAAGAAATTAGTTAGAAATCAGAAATTTATTAGCAAAAGCTAAGAACCCTCTGGATTAAAAATATATACCTCTGCTTTTTAACAAATTTCTTATTCTCATATAGTAACATAATGATCTTTGCTCCGTGTGGTTTTCTTATGGGAATCAATACACGTTCGCACGAAAAAATACGGGTACTTTTGCCACCAGGAACTCACTGGTGTGACGTCACACAAAACTGGTCTATAGAGTACGAGTACAAAGTTATACCCAACATGGTGAGGGAATATTAATGGTGAGAATGTCAGCAAACAGTGTGTACCCTGACGGGCAGTACCACCTATATTGGGCACAACCAAAAACTTGTTGGGCTCCTTCAAAAAAAAAAACCCTCAAAAGTAGGTAAGTAATGTAATCATAAGAAAATTATTTAAACACTCGACGCAAATGATTTTTTGGATTGTATATTTTGGTCTCGGGGAGGGGGTGAGATTCTAAGGTAGGGGAAAAACTGTAAAACCATCAATTTTTCAATTTGGGCAGCAGCAATGAAGAGCTTAGAGGATACACCCTGTCAGCAAAACTAGTATCTTTAGTGATAGTCTAAATTTGTACATCTGCAGAAAATTATAGTGAAGGAGTAGAAAAAATGTATGAAGAATCTGATGACGTATTAAGCAAGGTAAAAGAAAAAGAAAATTTAATTATAATGGGAGATTGGAATGCCAGAGTAGGAGAAAGAAACGATGAACAAGGATGAGTTTGCGGAGAGCCAATGGTTTAGGAGGGCAAAATGAAAGAGGGGCGAGGCTATAGAATTTTGGTAAGAATTTAAATTAGGCATTGAAAAAAATCGGGTTTAAAAATCATGACAAGAAAAAATGCACTTGGAAAAGCCCAGGAGATGGAAGAAGATATAAAGCAGATTATATTATGAAGAGAAGAAGATATAAAAAACAAATATTGGATTGTAAGACATACCTAGGAGCGGGTGTTGATCACACTTTAGTAGCAATGAAATGTGGATTAAAATTTTAAAAAATGAATAAAAAGAAAGTAAAAACAAAATGGATTTTGGAGTTATTAAAGAGACAAAGAAAAGAGAAGAATATGAAAAAGCAATAAAAAATAAATAAAAAGGAAAGGAAAAACTTTCAGAGGAAGTAAATGATATTGAAAAGGAGGGAATAATACTGAAAAAACAATAAATCTGACAGCATAGAAGAAAATAGGTAACTCAAATAATAGAAAAGGGAAAACCGGGTGGATGAAATGTGAGATGCTAGAGTTGATTGAAGAAAGAAGAAAAAACAAGCCAATGACAGAAAACGTGAGGACAAATATAAGGCTTTAAGAAATCAAATAAAGAGAGAACGTAAGAAGGCCAAACTAAAAATAGATTCATCAGAATTGTGAGAAAACTGAAAAGCAAATGAAAGCAGGAAAATCCGATCAAATATAATAATAAAGTAAGAAGATATTTTGGAGCAAGAAGAAAAAGAAGAAATCATTTATAACAGATGAAAAAGGAAAATTATTAGACTCTAAAAAAGAAAGACAAAATAGAAAGATCGATGAGATATGTTGAAAAACTGTATAAAAATGGAGCAGGTATAAGTAAATGTATGGAAAGAGAAGATAGCGTGGAGAATGAAAACAGAGGAGATCCGATCTTGAGATCGAAATTTGATGAAGCTCTGAAATAAATAAAAGCAGGTACACCAGAAGTTGATGAAATTGCTAGTGCGTTATTGAAGGATGCGGGAGAAGTAGTTTTAAAAAATTTATATGAATTAATTTGCAGAATGTACGAGGAAGGAAAGCTTTTGACGATGTTAAATGGGATATAAAATGTTCGATATTCTGAAAAAGAAAGGAATGAAGTTTAAAGAAAAGCAAGTTATTTTAGACAGAAAGCTACATTAAGAATAGAAGGAGAGAAAGCGGAGGCTAATACAGAAAAATGTGTAAGGCAGGGGTGCTCCTTTTATCTCCAGAATTATTTAATTTGTACAAAGAGAGGGCTATAAAAGAAATGAAAGAAAAATTTGAAGCAAGTATAGTATACAAGGAGAGCGAGTAAAGATGTTCAGGGTTGCAGATGATATTGTTTTATTAGCTGGAAAAAGTATTGATTTGGAAAACATTCTTAATGGAATAGAGGGGATTTTGAGGGTAGAATACCGTATGAAAATAAATAAAAGTGAAACTAAAGTAATGGTATGTAATGATAGCTTAAATATAAAAATGGTTCAGGAAGAAATTGAGGAAGAAAGCGAATTTTGCTATTTAGGGAGAGAAATAACAAAAGATGGAAGGAGTGAAAGGGATATTAGTGGTAGAATAGCACAAGCCAAATTAGCATTCTATCGGAAAAGTAATCTTTTAAAATCAAAAATACATCTGGAAATCGAAAAATTACTTATGCAAATTTATGTTTGGTGTGTAGCCCTGTATGGATGCGAAACTTGGACCATAGAAAAACCAGTGAAGAAAAGTATTCAAGCTTCTGAGATGTGGGGATATAGGCGGATATTTAGTATCAAGTGGACGAATAAGATAAGAGAAGTGAGGAAGCACTTAACAGAGTACGAAATAAAATGAATATTTAGAATTGCCTGAAGAAGAGAGATAAACTAACAGGGCATAACTTGAGGTACCTAGGAATAATATCACTGCTGTTTTAGGGAAGAATGGAAAGAAAGAGTTGGGTAGGTAGGCAAAGATTCAAGTACATATGTTCAATAGATAATCGAGGATATCGTGTGTCTCATGCACACTTGATCTAAGTGACATTTTGACGAAAAATGAGTTAATTACATATTCTTATAGATCTTGATGCCCTCTATCGGGCTGCACTCGCAAATGACGAATTACTTCCTTTTTCAGCCCGCTAGATGGCGTAAACCATTTGAGCCACGTATATAACACAACGTTATTTATAATTCTCAAATCGCTCTCCTGAAAAAACCCGTTTTTGTACTTAGGTCAAGTGTGCATGAGACAATCGATATAAAATGTAAGAGGGTCGCTGTGTGGCCGAGTGGTAAACGTGCCCGATTCGCAATCCTTGCGTCTCGGGTTCGAAACCCACCAACGCCGGACTAATAGTGTTATTCGAATACACCTCCACTAACATCCTAGCGAACAAGCTAAGAGTTTTTTGTCCCCCCCCCCCCAAAAAGGAGACATATTCAGGCAAAAAATATAGATGTAAAAGTAAGACTGAGATTTCTCTTCAAACGTATATCTGAAGTACAGCATTGTACGTATGTTTGTGAGACCTGGACAATAGGAACACAAGAAAGAAAAAGGATAGAAGTTTTGAAACTATGGAGTTACCGTATAAAATGTTGAAAATCAAATGGACAGAAAACATCAGAACTGAGGAAGTATTGAGGCGAATAGGAAGGAAAAGATAAATTTGGAATATGATTGTGAAGAGAAAGGAAGAGCTAAAATGATAGGGTCATACTCATAATATAAGACATCGAGCGATACTGTTATTATTGTTAGAGGGAATGGCTGAAGGAAAGAACTGGAAAGGAAGATATAGAATGAGCTATGAAGAGCAGACAATGAAGGATACACTGTGTAAATCCCTCTCAGAGATGAAAACATTAGCACAGGAAAGAAAAAAATAGGAGGGACTAAGAACTATAACAAAACAACAACAGTTGAATGGGGACTACTTTTCGTTAATTCAAAGCGTTTTCCCTCTAAAAAACGTATAATTTATTCTGGACATTAACCATTTACTAAAAACTAAATCCCATTGAAGACGAAAAAAGCTGGTGATATTATAGTGATACTGTAATATTTTTAAGAGTTTTGACCTCGTACATATAAATGTTTCCGATTAATGGATAAAAATATAAGAGTTAAAGAGAACGCAGAACCACGTGGAAAATTCTCGAAGGGCTGCTTATCTCTGAAGTAAAACTCTTAGAAAACAAGCTTTTAAATTATGGTACCAAAATCTCTTCTGAGACAAGGCAATGCTCCGTCTTTATACACATTACATGTTATTTGGCAAGAATACAAATATTATAAAGTTTATACCTATCGTTATTTCATAGCAATAAAACATTCTTTCTGTCCTCAATTTTCATTTACTTTATAAACATGTAATAATTTTTAATACTCAAAGTTACATGTGACTACTCGTATATTCAGTCGAAAGCATTAGAAAAAGTAGAACGTAGTTTTTGTAAGATTTCAAGTTGAAATATTATTGTTTTAAAATCCTTCAATAGACCTTGTAAACTTTGACACGAAGTTTAAAACCATTTGGCTGATTCACAAAAATACACATTGATTCCGTTTTCGCGGTCCTTCGCCCGCGTCTTTGAAACCACGTGGTTAGAGAAATTAAAAATAATTTTTAAAGTGATTTTGAAGGTCTCTTGGATAGTAAGAAGTCGCGTGGGAATTCTCGCCGAATGAGAAGAGTACAAGTTCAAAATGAGCTTAATCGAAGTAACTCCTGCGGAGTAAATAATATGTATAAGAGAAAGATAGGGGAGAGTAGGGTAGTACCAGACCTAGCTTTAAAATGTAGTCCCACGGCCCCATTTTCGAATCGGTCTTATTTTAAAGATGATCGGTGCTACCTTATGTTTTGGTGTAAAACGAACCAATAGTCACCATCATATTTGAAAAATACCATAATTAGCGAAAGCCATAACCATTACGCATCGTAAATTTTCGAACCCGTATTACCTGACACGATATGTGTTCGGAATCAGTCAACCGCAGTCTGATTTCCGATTTGAATTCTACAAGAATATTATAGAGGTTTACAGGAAAGTATGCATTCTTACTTTCATATTCAACAACATACATAACCACTGGATGACAATATATTTTTTGTAAAGAGCATTTCCTCTGAGCAAGGCTTGATTTCTTCTTGACAGGAGTAGAGAGGATTGAAATTCTATACAGATTATAAAATCCAAAATTCTCAAAAACTGGATTTCAGATTTAAATCCTTTTGCTTAGGAAACTTTTGGATTTTAGTTTCTGAGGCAATTATTCTTACTGGATTTTGGATTTTAAGGATTTAGGATACTCTTAAAATTCAAAATCCTTTTCATACACCCGTCATCGACTGCAACATAAAGCGGAAAAGAAAAAAGACCTGAAGACTGAATCACATCAACCCCTAGGATACTACTAGTCTACTACACTGCCCAACAAAAAAAAATTTTTTGTTGCCGGCAAATCAATAGCTGATTTGGTTTTTTTTCAAGATGCTGATTTCAAAAATGCAAACCGTTTTTTCCTATCAGCTACCGTTTCTGAGATACAACACCATCCACTTAGTACATATTGCGCAGTTCATAATGATATAAACTTGTCTCAAAACAGGTCAAAACTTTTTTTTTTTAATTTTTCCAATTATCATCATGAATTTACAAATAGTGAAAATTTTAGCTCAATATTCTAAACAGAATATCTTCCACAAAATTATACACACTAACATTTCTTTAAATAGGAAAAAACGGTTTGCATTTTTGAAATCAGCACCCTAAAAAAAACAACCAAATCAGCTGTTTATTTGCCGGCAACAAAATATGTGTTGGGCAGTGCTATTGATAATATGTGATCCTTATCTTTATGACGTGAACGTGTAAGAAGGAAAAAATTAGATTTCGAATTGTTAAAAACTGGATGTTTAATCCGTCTGTAGGAGACTTTTGGATTTTGGATTTTTAATCTATTTATACTCTTAGCTGTGGTGGGTTTTGATTTTACACTTTGATTTGGAAAGGGCCTGTTTCTTCTTTTCTAAGTGTTGTCACATTATCCATTTACTTCCTCCCAACTGGCAACACTGATTTCTTTTTCCCCCTAAACTGGCAAGTGGCAACACGGTGACTGAAAATTGAAATAAGAAAGGAATCATGAGTAGACCTCTTGTGATATTCTTGTTGATTTTATGACTGCTTTGCGGTTCAGCCTTGTCTGGCTCTAAGTACAGATTCTTCCCTGATTTGATCTACCATTCCTAAACGATGACGAGAATATGCTCTTACAGAGTGCTAGAGCTGAGAATTCCATGTACACCTAAGCCATCGTCACTTCCTGGATACGCTTACCTACTTAGGGATCTATGAACATACTGCAAGTGCGCATGAATTCACTAGGAAGATATGAGACGATGATTAAACAGTTTTGCGGATTTTCAATTATTTCAAGGTCCGGATTTGGTTCATGAAATGGCTGTACTTCTTTTATCTCATATTATCGTCAACATTGAAATTATGAAAGGACAATGCTCATTAGCGAGTTATTTAAAAATTCGTTTCCTCGTCGTGTCATTAGCCATCAAAATGCATTCCGGTGAAAGATCATCGATCAGTTCAGATCGCAATCTAACCAAGTTTCAATTATCAGTATTTTTTCTCGGATGTTAATTATTGAATGCTTCAGTTTTAGAATATTTTGACCCTGTACCTTCTCGAATTGCTTTTTGAGTGAAAATGGCGAAAACTTTTCTATTTATTCATTAATATTTTAGAAATACCTACTTCAAAAATACAAGTAGGTATATAACTTTACAAGCTTAGGTGCGAACATTTTAATCCGCGATAAAATAGGGAGAACCGAAATCTCATATAATTATTTTACAACGACAACCATTGCTGTGAAGGTTATTATCGAGTTAGCGGACCTGCTTGGTTTATAATTGTCGTATTAATTAATTATCACCGGCATAATAAACTTTCTTCCGTGAACTCTTTCTTCGGCTTTCCTATACAGCGGGTCTTCATTGTACTCAGCTATTAGCCACCTATGGGGCAATGCTCAGACGAAAACCGATTATAATTTTCCGATGGTTTAGTAGGTATTTATGGGAGTTATATGTAGAGTACATGTGCCTGTACAGGAAATAGTAGCTTATAAAATCGAGCTGTGTATCGAGTACCTCATTCAATACTTAGGTACCATTTTCTAGATTAGAATGAACGTACGAGTATGTTCATTGAACTCTCAATGAGTATATTGTAACTGTATCCCAGCCCTGTTGAGGTGTACTTATACCTTACAGAAATTACCTATACTATGTTTTCTGTCTGAAACTAAGATTTTCCAACCAGGGCCTGATTTAGGCACTTGCGGGCCCCCAAAGAAATTTTTTTAGCAACATTGATCATCATTTTCATTATTATTATTAATATCGTCATCCGTCATCATCGTCATTATTATTAGGTATTTTTTTTTTTTTTTTTTAAAGAGCTATTCAATAACATCATTCATCAGCTCTACGGAATTAGTTATGTGCGAGCCCCCAATTTGTGCGGGCCCGGGGCCCTCTGGGCCCACCCTAAATCTGGCCCTGTTTCCAACATCCTCTGCCAATGGATGATATTATAACCCTTTTATTTGTTTAGACGTGTACAAAACACATTGTGGGTATCACATCGTAGGCGGTATAATGACGCTTGAATTATTTTGCTGTAATATACCGTATCCAGTGTCTGAGAACGTTATCATCGGGTTAAAATTATATAGAATTACCTACCGAGCAAATATATTAAATTACATCAGATACACGTGCACTTATTTATCTATATAATTTGTTTGCTTTTCGGGATTGTAATCTTCCAATAAAAGAATTTAGGTGAAGCTGTGAAAAAGCAAGCTAATTGACTTGATTGGTTTACTCAGAATGTTTATCTTTTCAAACTAGAAGAAAATTATTTCTTATATACAGGGTGTACCAAAAGAAAGAGGACACTAATCGAAATTTTTCGAACACTAAAAATGTGCTATGGGAAAATCGTGTCCTCTTTTTTTGGTACACCCTGTACAGTGCCGCATGGCCTAGTGGTTTTTGGACTAGGCAACGTTGTAAAGGATGAATTGTGGCTTCAGCTTTGGGCAAAATTTTGATTATGACTTCAACTTCGAGCTAAATTATCTATTTGACTTCAATTTCATGGCTCCTTTTAGCTTCATCTTCGAATTTCCCTTTTCCACTTTTCTATTTCCTTGTTTGTGACCCTTACTTTACTTTTTCCCATGCTGTGACTGTAGAGAACTTATACCAATACATTGCATTTTTTTCGTTTTCTAATGAAATTTTACATTCATTCTGCTAATTATTCGTTAAAAGTCTGAAAAAGTGGCCATTCATTCGTTCACGCAATTGTTCATTCAACGCCTCTGTTTTAATTATGAAATTATTTCCGTGCATTGCCCAAGTCGTATATATATCGCAACACTGACCGCGCTCATTATAAGTATATTATTTGGTCGTTTTGGTCAAAGGTTCGACTGGATGACTGAGAGGAATAACTATTCAGTTTCCAATTTATAACAAATAATTAAAGGAAAATGAATTAAATTCAATAGATGACTAGAAAAACAAGCGAATTATTGAAAAGCAATTGTTTATATGATTGTTTTTATTGACTAAAATTTAGCATTTATTTCTATTCATTTTCATTCACTTAGAATCTCTGTTTTTTTTAAAATTGTTTAATTGTTTTTTTAATGATAAGCACGAATAGTCGTCTTGAAGGGGGGGGGGGGGGTGAATATGAAATACAGAAAATTCTTTCGCTTGTGCAATTTTTCAGTCTTTTAAGGAGGTGGACTGAGGCAAAGCCCCCCAAGAACCTCCTATATCTACACCTATATACGGCCAATCCAGAACTTTTCGATGGTTGCGTGTATTGTGTGTTAGTTAGTCACCTACTTGCCGAATTTTTTGTTTTCAACTAATAAGAAGGCTGTACCACCAAGTGCCCAATCCAAATCTTCCTCCGGTTACTGCGGGTATCATAAGAGAAACCGGAGGAATGGACTATTGTCCCATGATCTATCTATTTACTTACGAGTACATATACTACCTCTCTAAGATACCGGTGTAGATTTTCAGTACATGGTAGGGTATACAATCTCGAAATAAGGTTTTTTTACACCATTAAGCCCATACATAACTTTCAACGAATGTCTCAGCCGCATATACCTACAGTCAAAATTTGATAATACCAAATGAGTTGAGAATTCGCGTGTTCAACATTCATTATTTTCTGTATTATCATTATGCAAGCAATATTCCATCTACTTTATTTCAAAGTTTTCGCCTGTCCAATTTTTATGCTTATCAACCATCATAATCTTCCCGAAGTAATTAAACTGATTAATAATCAAACAAAGAATTAGAAAATGAATAAGAAACAGGATGACTGTTATATTTTTGTTAAGGATGGAGAACCCATCGATTTTGGTTTTTGTTTTGCCAACTGTCGACCAGTGACATTGGCTTTATTAAAGTTAGCGCTTGGCTATAGGTATCTCGTTTTAGAACAGCTTTTGTTATGAAAGCGTGTATAGGTTTCTACATATGGTGAAGGTGTTCGTAGATAAATATCGAAGTCCGAAGATTTGAAACTTGAGGAAAGTAGGTTAGTTTACTCGAATCGAGAAAAATATCAATTTTCAGATATTTTAAAACTGTTATCAAATAGTGAAGCCGCCGTGCAGGCATTTTATTGATGGGACAAATTAAATTCAGTGTCCTATATTATACTTTAGTTAGGTACTGAATACTTCCCTCGATCCCTTCAAGGTCCCTCTGGAACACTAAATAAAATAATCTGAAAACAATGTCCGGAGTATTGAGAGGTACCTGATGTCCTTAGCTGTCTAATTATTATAATCCAACAGAACCAAATTTTGTGGCCAATTTCGGAATACTCTTCATCAATAGAAAGTTATAAAATCAACGTTTAACAATTTTTACGATACAGAGTATTATTAATTTTAGACTACTGAAGTAGAGATAAATACTATTAGCATGCTTCGGCGACCTTGCTCCCGGTGTACGGCTAGAATTATAAGTATTTATATATCCTCTAAATAGTAGTGCTACGAATTAACGCACGAAGAATATGAAGTTATGCGGAAGTACCGGTATTAGTAATAGTAACCTGTCTATCATTCTTCGATAAAGCCCCCTTTATTCAAAGTAAATAATATTGGCAAAGTTTTTATTGATTTCCTGTTAGCACTCAGAAGCTCAGAAATTAAGAATGTAATCCCCATTTCAGAAGCTTGATAGGAGGAATTCATCTTCAAGATCATGGCAATTAACTGACTCGAATTATTTATGGATTTGCATTTCCGTAGGTACTTGACTGGGCCAATTATCATGCACCGCGGTCCACGAGTGCGATAACTCTGACAAAATAAAACTATTGTTGTTCGCAACAGAAGGTTTGGAAAAATACATATTTTTTAGTCATTCCTATTATCGTACCAATAATTATTTATTTTATATATTACCACTCACTTAGTATGGGGAAGTCGATAATTATTTTACTCGACGTGGAACACCAAACTGCGAAGTCTGTTTCAACACTGAAAGACATACATTTCAAGTTAATGACCATACTGAAGGATATCAACGGAATACTTGGGTTTTTAGTCACTTACCGCAAAGCGCTAAACCGCAAGTCAGGGATTTGTTTTGGTTTTTTCTAATTTAGACTTCATCGAATGTTACGGATTTAATATTATTGCTGTCGAAAGCTGATGAAATACTTACGCGGGCGCAAGAACTAGGTAATATAGGTAGAGGATAAGGAACTCAACAGTACACCGTCTAGATTAATAAATTTAACAGAAGTCTTTGTAGGTGTTTTGAAATAGTATGCCGACGTATATTCGTCAGACACACCTGACTGATAAATGGACGCTGTTAAGCGTAAGGGAACCAACCGACATTTGTTGACAAAATGAGTTATTATAGTAAATCGTTGGAAAGAGTGTAAAATGTAGAATTTTTCAAAATTGGGTCCCGATTCAAAAATGTGTATTCACGTTGAAAAAAACTTATCAGTAAATGCTATGACATATGGATGCTGTTCAGCAAAAGGGAACCAACTAGCAAAATCCGCTTTTTGAGAACACGCACGTGATTCGAAGTTCAAGAGCCATGTAGAAATTACATGGCATTGCGTTTATTGATAAGCGTTTTTCAACGTGAGTACACATTTTTGAAACGGGGGCCCAGTTTCGAAAAATTCTACGTTTTATGCTCTTTCCAAAGATACTAATAACTCATTTTGTTTACAAATGTGGGTTAGTTCCCTTTTGTTAAACAGCGTCCATGTAGTCTCTACATGGCTCTTGAACTTCGAATCACGTGTTCTCAAAAAACAGATTTTGCTGGTTGTTTCCCTTACGCTTAACAGCGTTCACATGAAAAGGTGAATGCTTTTGGCACAATGAACAAAAAGGTTCACCTTTTCATAGCTGCACGCGTGGACGCTATTCAGCTTAATGGAACCAACCAACATTTGTAAACAAAATGAGTTATTAGTATCGTTGGAAAGAGCGTAAAAAGTAGAATTTTTCAAAATTGGTCCCCGATTCAAAAATGTGTACTCACGTTGAAAAAAGCTTATCAGTAAACGCTATGTCATAATTTATAGTTTCTACATGGCTCTTGAACTTCAAATCACGTTTTATAAAAAAAAAAACAACAGATTTTGCTGGTTGTTTCCCTTACACTGAATAGCGTCCAACTTATCACTATGTCCGATTGCAGCGCTCTCTCTAGGATGGACGGCCTCAATATAGTAGTTTTATCAGTGGTATCATCTTAATGATACTAAAATTCGCACTTACAATAGGCGATAGGACGAAAATGAACTATAATTAAAAAATTAGCTTCGGTATTAAATTCCCGGAAAATACATAGGTACTTAAAATATAGAATAAGATATTCTCATGTCATTGTTTTTTAAAAAGTCTGAAATTGTTGTGTAGTGTACCTATATCAGTTATCCAATATTCTAGAAAAAGATAAAAAAACGATTACTTTTAAGATATTTTCCCCCAGGATGCCAGGATCCTTTATAATCACGTGCTGATTTTACACGCTATAGCTGAATTGAAATACTCTACTACAATTGTATATAATCCTTCATATTGAAAACCGTTTCTAGTTTTGTAGTACTCTCGCTAAAGTTGATTAAGAAATTCTTTAGCTTTTGAGGCGTGGCAGAGGTGGCACAAGTCGCCCCGTTAGTTACAAGCCGTACGGTTTATTTTAGCAGCATACAGTTCTGAGAAATGTCAAGTACAACACTTCTGATTTTAAAATCTGGCAACATTGCTGTCACAAAACTGTGACAATGAAAGTTTTCAACCAATCAAAAAGGTCGGTTTCTTTTATTTATTTTAATGATTGGCTAAAAAATCTTGCCGTGAGAACACGTGATTCGAAATTCAAGAGCCATGTAGAAACCATATCATGGACGCTATTCAGCAAGAGGGTGTAAACAAAATGAGTTACTAGTATCGTTGGGAAAAGCGTAAAAAGTAGCATTTTTCAAGATTGGGCCCCCAATTCAAAAATGTGTACTTACGTTGAAAAAAGCTTATCAGTAAACACTATGTCATTTAGTTTCTACAATCACGTGTTCTCAGAAAACAGATTTTGCTGGTTGGTTCCCTTACGCTGAATAGCGTCGAATTTGAGATTTGTTTGAAAATAGTGACGTGAAAGTATATGATTTTATGTGCATTTTCAACGAGAAATTTAATGCCCATGTTAATTTTTTGATTATAATTAATTTCTTTTCCTATCTCCTATCTTATATGCGAATTATAGTATCATCAAGATGATACCACTGATCAAACAAATGCCCGTGCATTACATATTGGACGCTTGGAATATTATAATTCGTTGATTCATTTATGGAACACTCGAAATGATTGTGTGGGACTAAAATAAAAAATTAACAAAATCCTTGATCTGGCTGATCCAGATTTCAATAAAAAAGAAAACGCTTTCGCTTAAAAAACAAAAAAAAAACAATTCTTTATTTAATTTATTGCAGAGTTTCCCGTGGGTGTATTTCAATTTGCTCCACTAAACTAAGTATTAGTAGATATGTATCTCTCGCCAGTTATAAAATTTACTACCTATCTTAAAACGTAGGTACATTAATTCCTACTTTAGAACACACTCAATATTTTTATACTTTTTAGATCAGTTGAATGACCTTCACATAATTCAAATAGCCAATTTGCTTTGATAAAAAAAAAGATACTTAATTTTAGGTAAATATTTTGGATTTATCGCACCAGTGCTCCAAGACAAGAGGATCTTGTGTGGACTTATGTAATTAAGTGTAATTAATTCTGCGGTTGGTTAATTCGCGACCATTATCTACTCTACATTGATGATGGAACGTGGAAACGTGGAACTTTTTTTTTCATCCATTCATTAGAAAACAGACAAACGTGTAGAGTACTTCTAACTTGGTGTACTTAACATGCACGCACTTACATGTAACATTCTACACCCTCTAGTGACGAGTATACAACCTTGATAATCACTCAACAGGCAACTTATTGTACATTGCTTACGTGCACTGGCCGAATCGGAAACAGCCTTGGCCGTGAATCGACTGAAAATTTCTATACACGAGTCAACGTAATAATGAAATTATTTTTCTGAGTTTTGTTTTAAGAATAATGAAATTGAGTGGAACTCAGGTTTCGTGGAGCTCGTTCTAGATTTTAATGCAAAACAGGGTAGATGAGCAGTCGGATGACCGTTGTTATAATTCAAAATTTATGCGCATTGCTCTGCTTGAAATTATTGAGTGAATTTACGATGGGCTTACAAGTCCCAATGAAGGTTTTTAGAAGTTATCCAACTCTTTTCCAACGAAAAACGGCGCAGGTTGTAATAATGTATTTAGTTTTTAGCCAACTCCATCAAACATCAAAAATAAGTCCATTAGGTTTTTTTAATTCAAGAAGAAATTGTAGGATTTTATACTTTTTTAAATATTGTTCTTAGATTCACCTGCTCTTGGACTCTCGATTTCAGATAGTGGCATATAACTTTTATACCATATTTCTGTGGGATTATGTTCCGTATTCTTGCAATTACTCGTTCTACATTTATTAAATTTATTTTTACTTTTTCATTACTATCGAGCCACGGAGCTACACTCATGGGCTATGGGCTAAATGGACGCATCATCACTTATTGCGGGGATAAGGATTGTCCCCAACCACCTTTTGTATACGTCTCTTTTATTTCAACATTTTTCGAGTAACTTACCTAATATTTGAAGGAAACTGAAGAAATAAAATAGGTACCCATCAAAAACTCTGTTTAATCTGCACATTGAATTTCGGAATTGATATGTATAATAAAACATGCAGTGCTTCAATATCTCGATTAGAATTAAACTTCATATTTCATTTTCATACTATATTAAAATCATGATTCAAGAAATTTATAAATCTACCTATTATAACTGTATTTATACTCTTACTCACAGCCATATACAATGGTTATCAAAATAGTCAGAAAAGGGCGAGGAACACTGCTGTAGGTAGAAACACACCTCCGTCCTCATTAAAAAATTATTCATACGTTTTAACATCCGGATATGCAAGCGCTTTCGAATTAAGAATTATAATTTCCAGCGATTAATTCTTTCAATTTTCGGAGACATTGGCCCTTGACTGCACGATGCTGGCTGGACTGCTAATGTATAGGTACCTACTGCTAGGTGATTATTACTATTGGTGTTGGCTTCTGTTCAATAATGTAAAAACAACGCTGCATCGATAATCTTTTTACCAAATTCATTGCTGTTGACGTATTTCAAGTTTCGTTATTTTGACTCTCTGGCGTGTACTGTAACAACTAAAAAGTCATTTAGTCGAATGCTATCAAAACTGCGATGAAGTGTAATCATGGGTGCTAATTTGACCAACAAAATAAATTAGTAGTTTTCAAGGATAGGTACCTACTGAGTCATTCAGAGTGAAGATTAGTTTGTGCTATAATTACTCGAAATTTTATTAATGGTGGGATTGCTATACAAGCAGTGTCAGTTTAATACACTTTTTTGTTGAGAGAGAGAGAGGAGAGAGAGAGAGAGAGAGAGAGAGAGAGAGAACAATGGCGCTAGTGCCGTTATACGTAGCTTATGGCCTGATTATATATGTTTGTAATATTTACACGGATGTGTAACAATATTGTAACATGAATAATACGCAATTTATTTTTCATTATAAGTTCAAAAAATGGGTAATGATATGGCCAATTAATTATACTCAACAGTACAGCGCAGTAAGTTTTTCTATCAGAAATTTACACGTCGGTAGGTATATTATTGGTAAGAAGTATTCAGTTGCCTACCTACAGTGCAAGTTTACTTGTGTTATTATAATGGAGAGGTACCTTGTTTGTGAATTTTGAAGAAATTTTCTTTTTTCGATTGATCAACTAGCCCCATTTCTCTTTCCATGATTGACATAAACTATGGTACATTCCACATGTAACTGACACTATGAGGAGAAAACTTTGGCTCAGCCATACTACTTCAGCTGAACATTTTTAAAATAATTTTAGAAAACTGTATTACCTATAAATTTTAATTAAAAAAAATATGTATATTGAAATAATAAACATAAATATACAAAGGAATTTATCGCAATTAATAATGACAATGAAAACCAAAAGTAAATCTAAAGCTAACATTAAAAATAATTTGCTAGATATGAACACGAACACTTTTATTTAGTGATCTTGTTATTTATGGTGGTTAAGCCAAAAGTGATTCTGGAGCGAAAGAGGAAAATCAAAATTACAATACAAGTAAAGTGAGAAAAAAATCAGGCTCGTAGCCTAATCATGTTCATTGAAGAGAGGGGGGGGGGATAAGATTGCAAATTTCAAGCACAAAAAACGAAAAAGAACAAAATAAATACCTACAAAGCAAAAACAAAAAGCAAAAAAAAAAGGTTCTCGCCTTTCTGTTGGCAGGGGGAGTTTTGGCTCAGGGAAGTGGGGGTTCCTTTTTTTATCACTCTCTCTAACGCTATCTCTCTACCTGATGCGTAAAATCCCAGCAATTACCCGGGTAACTATAAGGGAACAAGAGTAATCTGAGGGTAATCGAGGGTAACAAATGGGTAACTTTTCCGCCGCGGGTAACTAACTGCGTAGTATCCCGCCAGTTACCCGGGTAACTAAAAAAGAACAAAGGTAACTAAAGGGGAACAAGGGTAATCTGAGGGTAATTCGAGGGTAACAAATGGGTAACTTTTCCGCGGGTAACTGATGAGTAACTAGAGGGTAACTGATTGCGCATCGAGTAGTGAAAATTCGTTGACATTTTAAATCATTTTAATTGATAATTAACAAAGTTCTTATTTTAAATTTCAAAAGTGTGGCTAAAGTAATCGTAGTATGCTAAGGAAGAAGGGGGTATAGCTCTTTATCAACGTAATGAGCCACTTTTGTCAGTAAATATATGGTAACTCAGCAAGCTCATGACAAAATCGAAATAATCTAATAATTACTGGAAATCAATAGTTAGACTACTTCTTCGACACCGGCATTCAAGAATTAGTCGACGAAGTATTTTCAGGCATTGAAAATCCTATAAAATTGAAGCCGATGCATGATGTATTTTCTTGAAGAACGAGGAGAATGTGATATTATTATAGAGGAATTAAAGTTCAGAACATCAGAACGAACAGCCTCAAATTTAAAAATTAGAATAATAGACTTACTATGATTGCTGCGATACTTTCTATTCAGCAACCTCCGCTCGAGAAACATTTCGATCGATGCCATTTCATATAAAAGCTGTAACTTGCACGTAACTGTTGTAACCATAATGGCAATATTGATTATGATGTAAAATTCAATCAGGTGCAAATGATTGAAACACTGAAGTAAAGGCTTCAAAATGGAGTAAAATTCATGTAAACATAATCTTTGCCAATTTTGATATCTGTAAGAATGCCGATTCAAACCCATGGTGCTGACTGGAGGGAGGGGTTGAGCTAATCGTTTATCCCTTCTGGATAAGAACCCAGAATCGGAGTTCGAAAACCCGGAGCCTACTATGTTTCAAGGGAGCCGAAACCCGGAAAAATTACCTGCCCGGCTAGAAGAGCCAGAGTCAATTTTTGGCTACGACTTTTTAACCAGACGTTATAAGGGCAAAATTTTTTTCGTCGGATGGAGGTGAGGGGGAAGGATCAAGATAATGTATTAAAAATGCAACTGAAATATTACGAATTTCGGATGATAAACAGAAAAATGAAAAGTATAAAATACAGTCTGCGTATATTGTATTAGATAAATTCTGTAAAAATAATGGTTACTGTTTTGCAGGTTATACCTTACAACCTTTCACAACTGAGCCGTCAGAATGATTTTGGTCTTAGTTCATCACTAATGACTATCATAAATTCATAAATTGTAACGTTTTTTGTAGGTGAAGTCTCGAAGGTTAGAGATTGTACTAATAGGCGCAAATAGGGGAAAGAGCCTGGGGAGGGCTTAGCTTTCTAATCCTCTAAAAGCCTTCGTCCCCAAAAATTCTGAAAAATTATACAAGTAAATGCATTTTTAGCGTTATCTTGATAGTTATCAGCCTCCTCCTCATAAGTTTTCTCCTCGTTGGCTATTTGAGCTTATTTGACACATATCATTCATCATGCGCTCTACAGAAATGTCAAATGTCAGAATGGCTTTTTCCATTCGGTGGATAGTATGTATTCGCCTAAAATTTTATCTTGCTGATAATGAAAAGGATCCACATGATGGAGAGACCTTTGCGCTCTGCATTATAGAAAACGCAACCATTGCGTCTGCTTTACACATTACACATTAACACTAGATGAAACGCAATCATATAGTAGTCTATTAATTGTTTTCTTGCGTTGATTGTTAATTTTCTTTTTAAATTAATAAGTATATTGATTTTTAATCATTTAGAAACGATTTTGCGACTTTGGTGTTCTTATTTTTATTCTCCCCCTCCCCTGCAGCAGGAAAAAATCTTACCCGCGCTTCTGGCCAAGATCTTTTGAACAGTTACTGTATTTCTGATCTAAATCGCAAAAAACTTCTCTGACAAAAATTAAAAAATACGAGGTAAACTACGCGTTCAAAATTTCACTTATAACAATATTTTTACCATCACCTACAGCGAAATAAAATTGCTACCACTCAGCGATAACCTAGTATGTCCACGAGAGACGTTTTTGGAATGCAAACATTCTAACCTCAAAGTTATTGGGATTTAAACTATGGGTTATCCTCGATATTATATTTAACGATTTAGTTTTGGCATACAATATCACATATATTTTATTTAAAAATAAATTCATGAGAGTGAGTGTTCTGTTCGCGTTATTTCATTGAAATCACCGCAATGACCAGTCGAAATTCAAAACGGAAACTTGAGAAGGAAAGCCAGAAATCAAAATTTCGACAAATCTACAATAAATTAATAATAACAATAAACACAACAAACATAATGACAATGAATGGATCAGTCAATGAAGAGCAGTCTTTCGTTAATTAACCTCAGCAGATGCAGAGAGAAAAGCAGTAAAAGAAGAGGGATGAAAAACAAGTCATCAGTTTTCACTTAAAACAAAAATCCGTAAAAATATACGTTTTCGGAAAGTAAATCCATAAAAATCCGTATTCAACTGCTACAAGAAATAGCGAATGCGGATTTTTGAAAATATCATCTGGCAGCACTGCCGTCACGTTTGTTTTTTTTCGTTTTTTTCATGTGTGTTTATCTTTCTGAATTTTCTTATCAACTTCTGATTACATGCCGTTACATGTTTTATCACTTGTACGAGTTGATCTTGTAATTAGAGATAATAATTGTTTTTGGATTCGGAAGCTGTGGGAATTATGTAACGTCGCATATCGTAATGTAGAGAAATATAATTTTTATTTATGTCTTACCGAACGCATTAATTTAGTTTCAAAATTTGGTAGTTCTATTTTGTGAAGTGTCTGTAGGTAGTGCTTGTCTCTTTTACGTACAAACAAAATCACGAACCCCACCTAAGTGTTCGTTTTCATTATTATTCATTCTCACATTCTCAGTCATCCGAACTTTATTCATTGTTTACCACGAGTACTTTTCCTTCTTTGTGAATATCACTTCTCCACTCGTCTGATGTTGAATATTGTCTTCTCTATCAGAACTAGCACGTGAAAGTAAAGTTTAGTTTTTAAAATGAGTAATAACTCAAGTGTTCCTAGTACATCGAGCTACTATTATTCAGAATACGAAAACAATGACACCCACTCGGTAAGACGTTCAGCACACTTGCATGAAAATATTCGTTATAAAAAGTGAAACCGGGTACTAATTTTTCTAATGCACTCTTTTTGTACGTCATCACTCATTATATTAAAACCATGTGTTTCAGGAAACTTCACCACTATTATCTTCAGATATGGTTTCAGAGAAATTCAGTGTTAGCCAGCAAGTACTGGTATCACAGACTAATCTCTCAACAGCTCGTAAAAGTACACAGTATTTGGCTGCTGTGATTGGTAAGTTATAGATTTTGCATATTCACTTTTATTCATTCAGTTGGTTTACATTTTTCGAGTAATTGAGATAAGACCTGTATCACTAATGTATCATTGATTGATAGAGCGGTGTATGTATAGATGTAGAAGTTGAATGACTGGTCTGGCTGCATTATCCCCAATTTTAGAATAATCTCGCATACTGGCCTTCCAGGTGATATTCTTGAAACACCAGCCGATCTTTAGAAAAAAATGAAACGAATTCTAGTGCTTTCTGTATATTGAGATTGCTTTCTCAGTACTGCATCATCTTTATTTACCTAACACCTAGATTGGATTTAGCGACAAAATAACAGCAAAACGTTCCGGCTGTCATAAGCTCCTTCGTAGCAAAGTTTCATCATCGTTGATGCCCTGTAAACCTTACCAGAATAAGTTGTCGATTTTATCAAAAGCAATTGTAATCTGATTTCATATCTGTAAATAGTACAATCTGATGTGTGCTATCGTTATCAAAGACGAATAATAACTCCTGAATACGACTTAGTTTTCAAATTTTTGCTATAAACAACAAACATGTTGATGTTAATTAATTATGCTCATGCTTTGACATATAGCTACCTTTGGAGGATTAATCGCCGGTACGTGTTTGGCTTGGACATCTCCAGTTACTACTCCTTTGGAGAGAGGCGACTACGGGTTTCCGGTGAGCGAAGATGAATTCGGCTGGATCGGAAGTTTCATGGCTCTCGGAGCAATCCTCGGTTCCGTTATCACAGCCTCCCTGGTGGATTTTGTTGGCAGAAAGAATTTGATTTTGATACTAACCATTCCCTGTATTGCGGGATGGTTGTCCATGGCATTTTCTGTTTCGGTTAGTAATTACACACATATCCACACAACAACGTTAATTTCTGTTTTATTGACATAACACGTATTCTGTTCCTGTTCAATACAGGTCGTTATGTTCTGTATCGGACGATTACTAACCGGAATAGCGACGGGTAGTTATTGTATCCTGGCTCCGTTGTATACTGCTGAGATTGCTGAAAAAGAGATTCGCGGCACACTAGGGACCTATTTTCAGTTACAAATAACCATAGGAATCCTATTTATTTACATAGTTGGAAGTTTTGTAAGTTATTTTCGCTGTCCTTTGGGCGTAACACAACTACCACGCCAAAATATTAGAAATAAGTTCGCCTATTTTCCTTACCCGATTGTTTTTAATGATCGCATTTTAGGTGAGCGCATTCACGTTGACTCTGATGTGCGTAGTATTTCCATTCGTGTATCTCATTTTGATGCTGTTGGTACCGGAGACACCCTACTTCCATTTACTAAAAAGAAATGTATCGGAAGCCCAACAATCATTGGCTTGGTTTAGAGGTCCTGAGTACGATGGTAGACATGAACTAGCCACCGCGCAGAAATCAATCGAAGATGTGAGTACTGTTCTGCTTATTTGAATTTTCTGTTTCTTACTTCCCTATTTTCAATTTCGATGTTTTCTCTTTCCTTAGGACGAAGCTGATAAAGTTCCATTCATGCAAGCTTTCCGAACTACTGCTGCTAAACGTGGTCTTGTGGTTGGCTTGGGCGTTATGTTTCTACAACAGTTTTCTGGCTGCAATGCTGTCATCTTTTACACCGAGTCTATATTCAAGGTATGAATGATCATCGTGATTTAGCAGCCTCTGTCGTAAGTTGTTGGGGAAAGGGAGGTCTCTAAAACGGAATTTACTTCATATCTTTGAATAAAAGGCTTGTAAGGGAATAAGTAGGAATACTAAACTTCTATACGTACTGATGCAGTGCTGAATTTAGGTTGAATGCGTCCTGAAAAAATTATCAAAGATTGTTCCTCCCTCACGCGCGTGCTTGTCCCTTCACACAATAGCGTTCTTTCTTCTCTTTCTCACTCTTCTTAAGTTTTTTTTCTCGCTGTGTACCCTACCCCTTTTGCCCCGCATGTAAATACAGACTGCTTATAAGTCTTTCTCACTTATGTAAGACACTTCAGAACTTTCTAAACATTTCAGGATTTGTTTCGGACTTTTGGACTTGTTTTGACCCCTCAGAAGTCGTGCATGACTTTTTAAGCTTCTTCCAGACTTGTTTCAATCTCTTCAACACTTCCAAGCTTTAGTCATCAAAATTTACATATTAGCTTCAGATTTTTAAAGACTTCTAGACCGATTATAACTTTTTTAAGGTTCTTCAAGGGTTTATTGTGGTGTGGTGGAACGTATGGCGATGCCCGCATGTCAAAGTAGCCCCTATGACTTAGAATTCTTCAAATTCTTTCGGGCTTGATTGAGGCTCTCCAAGACAGATTAGAACTCGTTTTAGACCCTTTTTATAGCATAATTTAAGTTTCTTTAAGACTTATTTAAAAGTCATTAAGAATCTTCTGAACTTATTTATATCTCATGAATATCTCTAAGCTTGATTGAGGAAATTTTCCCAAGCAGGTGCCGTACTGATGGGGGGGGGGGGCAAACCCTCTATTGGCCAAAGAACACGAAAAAACAATGGGTTGAGACGGAGAGGAGGGCGGATCTGTGACTGAGCCCCCTCCCACACCAAGGAAAAAATTATCCCAATTGCAAACCTCCCCACCCCCTTCCTTAAATCCTGGGTACGGCCCTGTTCCCAAGCATTCACGACTTGCTTAAAATTCTTCAAAACTAATATAAGAACATGTAAAACTTTAGGAGGAATCGTTGAGACTTGTTGAAAGTTCTTCAAAACCTTTTTCCACACTTTTGTGAGTCTCTTGAAAGTTTAAATACTTCTCCCATATGATACTGTTCTAAGACGCTCTATGACGTGTTTGAGACTCTTCGACACCTTGATCAACTTTTCAGGACTTGTTTAGACTCTGACTGACTTATTTAAGGCTTTTTAAGACTGGTTTATGGTTCTTTCAAATTTTTCAAAATTTGTTTCGGACTCGTTAAGCAATGGTAGCGATCGCTCAATTCAGTTGTGTTTGTGTGCGTGTGCGGGGGGGGGGGTGCAAGATTAGACAAATACTTTTTTTATTAGGATTATGGGTTAAAAAAACCTACTCCATTTTTCGAAAGAAAGAGAAAAAAAAGTTGAACGTTTTCTTCGTGGCCATATTTCTGCAAGGGAGGAGATTCTCCTCCATGTTGCCTAATGTACGCCATCCCTGTATGCACAGTTAACGAATAATCGTGACGACCGACCTCTCATTTAGGGACGAGGCAAAAAAATTCAATATAAATGACTCTGTTAGTAATGAAGATTTGAGGTTTGAAACACGTTTTCATTGGGGGCCAAATCTGCCCTTAAACCCCCCCCCCAGAATCTCCACCAATGCAGTCAATACTAATTTACTTGAAAACTGTACAAGTATGCCTGTTTCTTTTTCATGTTCAATACAGGATTCTGGAGCGTCCATTGATCCCAGTTTGTCAACTATCATTGTTGGTGTCATTCAAGTGATCGCCACCTATGTAGCGTCGCTTATTGTGGATAAACTAGGTCGTCGGCTGTTGCTTCTTCTCTCCATCGTCGTCATGACTTTGTCTACTTTCACCCTCGGGTTGTATTTCTACCTGAAAGACGATCTTCATCAGAATGTCTCCGACATCGGTTGGCTTCCGTTGCTCAGCCTGTCCAGCTACGTCATTATATTCTCGCTCGGCTTCGGACCGATCCCGTGGATGTTGATGGCCGAAATCTTTCCGTCCAAAATCAAAGGCGCCGCATGCTCGTTAGCTTGTTTGTTCAACTGGGCTTGCGTGTTCGTGGTCACAAAGGAGTTCCCGGTGCTCAGAATATCATTCGGCACTGGCATTACCTTTTGGTGCTTCACGGCGTGTTGTGCCGTTGGTATACTGTTCGTGATGTTCCTGGTGCCGGAGACGAAAGGTAAAACGCTGTTGGAAGTGCAAGAGATTCTGGCCGGTAGACAAGAGCCTCCACCTCTGCGAAATCAGTACGCTGTGAACGAAGCATTCGCAGAATCGAAAGTCAAAGTGTAACAGAATCGCACTGGAATACCGAAGGTTGATATTTGAGTTTTGTTGTACGATGATCTTGAGCAGGTATGAAGTTGAATCCGTCTTGCATTTACCAGCGAAGAACTTAGTCCTTGCGTTTTATTGTTAATCAAAAATTTTTAAGGTAGGCAATTATTTCGTTTTATTTCTATTAAGAGACGTGGTGTCTTTGATGTGGAATTGTGTGATAGTTTGATTTGGAAACCAGAATATCTGGTATCTCGTTGGTAACTTTCTTTTTTATTTATGTTTGTGAGTTGAATTTGTGTGTTGGATTCCTTGGATGAGTTGTGTACTCAGAAATGTGACCTGATTCCTGTACTTACGAAATCCGTCCATTTAGAATTATGAAGTGGCTATTCAACTAGTGGTACTGGTACTACGTTTGAAGATTCAATTTTGTTATGAAACTGTTCAGTTTGAAGGACGAAACTTGGTTAATTCTTTAAGAATGTAAACGGGTGGTTGTGTTAGTCATATTTTGGGAATAATAATATTGCGAAGCAAATGTAGATCAAAATTGAAACTTATGTTTGAAAGAAGAACATGATTGCTACAATGACTGGTTGATTGTTTTTGAACGTACAAAATTTGAACTGAATTGTACAATTTTTACGGACCGGGGAGAGGTGTATTGATCTTGATTACTTCACAGCTGCATCATTTTACTTTCGTAATCTAACTGATATTTGATCTGAGTTAAATTTTTCTTTTCTAATTGCTAGTTACTCCAGCTAGCTGTTGATTCATGTTAAAATTACTCTAATGAAGTTGGATTATCTTTTTCTATCTGTAAACTGTGATCAGTTTCATAATTCATTAATTTCTTGCAACTTACTGGAATAATTAGCCAACTATTTGTTGTTATCTTAAAATGGCCTTTGTACAGGAGAAATCACCAAACAGAATTAGTTTGGCTACGGCAATTGCATTAATAAATGACAGAAGAAGTCATATTTTATTTTATTGTACGATTATCGTAGCCAGGGGGGCCAAAGGGGCCATGGCCCCGTGAGTTTTTTTTTTCCTATTAAAAATATGAGCAGCTTAAATGAAATTTAAAAATCACTAAAGCCGGCTACACACTTCTCATATTTCCTATGAGCCCCCCTTGCAAAAATCCTGGCTACGTTACTGTGTACGATTATTTTTTAAATTTGGTCTTCAGTTCCTTTCTACGTATAATCCACAATAAGAAATCATAATCAAACAAGTGTTCGTATATTTTGAACGCAGCTGGGCTGCATTGTTTTATTTTCAAAAGAAAATGTGAAAACATTAACAGCTTATATCATTACTTCCAAGTTTAAAGTGTGGTTGTAAATTTTCCCCAAATTCAAAATAACTAGATGACTATTTTGAAATGAGAAAAATTTGTGATCCATGGTGCCTGGAAGCCAAATACAAAACTGGTTAGCAACTCGATTCGGTGATTTGACTGAATTTTATGGTAAAGAATAATTAAAATTCATGTTCAGCCACAGATTGGGGTGGATTATATAAATCAACAAGAAATTTCCCGGGCGGGTACAATTCCCGAGGACACAATAATGAAAATCAAAAATTGACTGTTCTTTAAATTTTCAGTTTGACTTGCTCAGAACTAGACTTGCTGTTTGTATTCTCTGGCTTCTTCAAGTGCCTGTTATTTTGTTATTTTGAAATTGTTAAGAATGAATAACCCATTCGACATTAACACGTGTGTACTATATTTTCAACATTTCAACTTCTTTGTAGTACTTTCATAATGTTGTTGCCATTTTAGAAGTCCGCGAAATATTGTGATAGAAACGTGTATTTTAATTTTATAATATGTAATTATGTTTATGTCAGTGCTTTAATTATTTTAGTGAATTGGTGCGTGCGTCAGTTGTTATTCATTTTCTTTCTCAGTGAAAGGATAAAGCACCTCGTTACCTCATCCGATACAGGAGTCTCGTGCAATTTTTAGTTTTCATATCAAAATATGTTCATCATTATACATATTTTTGTAAAGACTTATAGACTATTTGTATTGGGATACTATACTTCAAAATTGGGATCCTAAATAAATTTTTGATTTAATTTCTGCCGAAATAATAACTTGAAATTCAAGTGGGTGCCCTGGCACTTTTGCACCTCCCAATAAATTGACCTTATTACTTTTCGATTCAGTTATAGCTTTCAGTGAACTTTTGAGAATCCATTTGTTATTCAAAAAAGTTGGTCAACATTTTTTTTTTTTAAGAAACAAAAATAAAACAACATTTTTCCTCTCGGTATCATTTTTTAAAGTTTTCCATCCATATGAAATGAAGGACTATTATTGAGTATTTTCTGTGCATATAACACATGTTATGAGTGAGTAGGAAACAGCATCAGGTAAAATAGTGAGTAACAAGTTTTAACCCCAACAAACCCGCAGTTCTGAAATAGTCCTACGGTATCCTATTCAAGGCTATTTTGTATATGTAGACAACAATAAGAAAATTATGAATAATCTAGGCGAAAATTACTTCCCTATGAAAGTAGAATCTTGATATAAATATTGGATAACTTGAAATCAGCTCTTAAGCAGGAGAATTAGAAGAGCCTTAGCTCCGTTTATATTTCAAGAAATTGGGATCCATTCTAATCCTCAGGTTTTCGTGGCAGTTGTCATTAACAGACGTTCAAATCAGTTTATGCATAGGCAACAGATTTCATTTACCTGTAACGTAATTTTGACTGTTTATGATACAAATGTTTTAGTTCATACAACATAAAATTGAATTGAAATGTTACTTTGTAATTTCATACCCGGATCCGCCAAAATCAGAAATGGTTAATTTGTTTTGTTTTATATCAAATTTTATGTTTGTTATTATTTTTCAATAATAATTATTGACGAATAGTCATGTATTTTATGTAATACTTTTACCATTTACCGTGTTATATCTATTTATATTTTTTTAAGTTTTAAGTTTCCATGTTCATGTTGCGTACAAAATACAAATAAATTATTTCATTTTTCTCATCTTATGTGAATGCTTTTGACGATGAAATGTTTCTTTATCTGTTTTTTGTGGGTTTATCTTTAAAATGCTAATCATTACACTACACAACAGCATACAAAAATAATGGAATAAGATTATACGATTTTAGCTATATTTTGAATGCTGAATACGATGGCGTTAACCATTTTTCTCGAGAACCACTCGTTTTCCATGTTCAAAATTACAATTTTATCAAATTTTTCTCGTTTTATTCCTGTTTGTCGTCTACGAATAGCTACACTGATATTGATAACAATACTGAACGCGCATAGTTATTTGATCAGTGGTATCATCTTCATAATACTAAAATTCGCATTTACAATAGGAGATAAGGGGAAAAAATGAACAATAATCCAAAAATTAACATCGACATTAAATTCCTCGTTGAAAATATTTATAGAATCATATAGGTATGTTCTCATGTCATTGTTTTTACAAAATCTCAATATTGTTGTGTAGTGTTAATGAAAGAGATTAACTTTGTCGTCAGGTGCACACCGAGGAGAATTTCTGGATAGAATATCTATATAACCCACATTGAACCTTTTTACAAACATTACTGCCCCCATTCCCATTCTCATAGCTTTATCCCGTATCTTATAACTTTTTCCCAGCTGACAAAAGAACAAAACTGGAAGGAGAGGGGCCCGTGGAAATTCCCCCAGACTCTCTTTTTCTCTCTACGGAGCTGCCCCCAATACGACAATAACTTAGAGGAAAGCCCACCAATTTAGAATCTAAAGACGCGCGCTCTCAAGCTAATCCAAAACTGAAAGCCACTCCGTTCTTGAGTATAAATCTCCTGGAGAGATAGAACTCGGATTATTTACATTATACGAGCGTGGAACTGTAGAGCGCGCTATACAGTGTGACGCGCGCGTTTCTGTCATGCGAATGCCCCCGTTGTAAACAAACTGATTGCCATGAGCTTCCATTAGCACCGGGGGCATCTGCATGACAGAAATGCGCGCTCTACAGGTCCAGCATAGGAAACATGGTTCCTGTCCCTCCAGGAGATTTATAATCAAAGCACTCCTCTGATTCTTTTATTTTAACAGGGGTGACAATTTTTCTTTTCTAATTTCTGCAATGCCCGAACAAATGTTGCCAGACCTGGTAATGTTTTTCTATTCATTCCCCCTTACTTTCCTTATGTTGTGATAGTCTCGAATTTTTTATTACTCTCATTGACAGGTATCATAGATACCTAGTTCTTATACCAGCATTACAATCGCATGCATTCTGTTACAAATTACTTTTTTCAGAAGCATATGAAACAGTGAACATTGGTGTGTGAGTGTATACGTGTGTTTGTGTTATTTGAAGGACAATAAAAACAAAAGTTACCAGAACTGTCGTTATATAGTTGATAAGAAAATTTCACATGTGTATTGACTTGACACTTGTATACTGCTAGTCGGTTAGCGAGAAACATTTCGTAGTATACCTAAGCAGTGTCCGTCTTTGTGTCTTTGTATATAACTCAACGTGTAGAGGTACTTCGTTATTTCAATTTCCCTCAAGTTTTCATGAGGAAAGAGACTTCTAATTAACTAGTTTAAGTTTGAAATTTCTTTTTCTCTTCAGATATAAGTGCGATGCATGTTATTGTTTCACACTATACCTACCTGAGACATGACAGTGGAATTCACCGGAGCAAACGTGGACATTCCGAATTCTTCCACCGAACGACTTACCCAGGCGGGCGAGGGCTTGACCTGGACGGAATGTTTCCTACAAATGTTTTTCATGATGAGCAGTATTCTTCTCATATTACCCGGTTTATTTCAATCTGTCGGATGCGTATTGGGTATGATCGGATGTATTCTAACCATACTCCTCTACATGCATTTGCTGCAACTGTATCTATGGAGCGAGGCCGAAATTCGGAAAAAGGAGGAATCAATCAAGATGGTAACTCTGGATTTCCTAGTCGAATACGTGTTTTCCGAAATCGGTGGTATGCCTCATGTCGGGTTTTACTTACAAAAATATTTGAAATATGAAATCATCATCAGCTGGTTCCTAGGTTTCTCTTTCATTGAGATGATAGTGTGCAAGAACCTTGCATTCACGTTGAATTATTACGGTTATACCGCTCCCGACAAAGTTATTCTGTTGTACATTTGCGTGCCCATGGCTGTTATGTCGATGGCTCCGAACCTAAAATCAATGGCACTGCTTGCTAAACTTTCGGCAGTAGTTGTCATCATAATGATTCTGGAGACTTTATTTTATGTTTTCATCGATCAGACCCCTCTACCTGAAGTCAAGGTATTCGGCGATGTGACTGCTTTCCCAACCTTCTTCGGCACTGTACTTTTCTCAGTCGGCATTACACCGTTAATATTCGCGTTTAAGAACGAAATGGAGGTTCCAAGTAAATTTGGTTCAACCTTCGGTTGCCTAAATATGGCGTTAATGGCACTTATGGTTTTATGTTCGTCCTTCTCCCTGCTGTGCTACCTGCGTTTTGGGGCTGACACTCGAGAAAATATTGTACAGAATTTACCTAGTAACCAGTTAGTGGCGATTACAAGTGCAGCAGTAACAGTTACCATAGTTTGTGCAGCAGCGCTGGCATTCTACCCAATTTTTCGGATGGCATGGTGCGGAACATTCGATGTCATGTTTCAGGATTCGAGGCACTTGAAACTGTATGAATACACGGCAAGGATTCTAGTTTTCACATTCATCACAGCAGTAGCACTACTTGTTCCTTCTTTGAGTGCTCTGATTAATATCATATCATGCTTCAGTTGGCCATTCGATACTATCTTCATGCCAGCAACTTTGCAGACAGTGATTATGTGGAAATACGACCAATTCACATGGAAGGAGATATTGATAACTGCGAAGAATTCAGTATTAATTATATTATACGTCGTTTTTTCAATTGCATCTTTTGTGGCCTGTGTGGTTGAACTTTCAGCCTATGGGGGCAGCTGAAAACCAAGTGAGGTTCCTAGATTTCTGTTATTAAATTTGTATCATTATGCATAATGTTATGTACCTATATGAATTTCCTTCTGTAAAATTTTATTTACTTACTCACATTTCTATTATTTCAAATTATTTTATTGCTTTGTATAAATAATGAAGTTTTTCTGTACAAATTTTATTTTAGATAATAGGTATAGATTGTCAATCGAAATTTTTTGCGCCGGCTCATCGTGTCGTTAGTTGTCTCTTTGCCACTCGTTAACCATGTGTATAACTAACTGGAAATTCTCCAAATGAGTCGACTCAATCCAATGGATAAATTGGCCTGGCACATTTATTAGGCTGGTTCTGTAAGGCTGATGTAAATGCGCTGTACATCAGCTGGATGCGGGAGATGTGGCAAAGGCGGGGGCGTACTAAGAAAGATGGAGGAGCTCTCCCTCAGATTTTGACAATTAATTTCAGTCGAAGAATCAATAATTTTAGAGGGAAAGTTTTCAAACTTTCTGAGATGTTTTTGCCTGTTTTTCCCACTTACAAATAAATCAGAAAAAGAAAATTCAAATCTTTCTTTACTCTTTCCGTTCGCGAAATTTTGAGATTTCCTAGTGGGGAAATTTTGGGTTTCTCCTATCTGTCAATTTCCCTTGGTACGCCCCTGAGCGACGGGGACCTAATAGCGCGATAACGAAAATGAAACATTAAGCTGATAGAGACAGCGTTTTCCAAAATTATGAAGCAGAAGCCGAAAGCTAAGATTTTCTTGATTTCGAAGCCAAAAGAAGCCAATTTTCATCCGAAGTCAAAGCTGGAACTTAAGAGATTTTATAGGTAAAATTTACTGGATTTTTTCCCCCTTTTTCTTTCTTGTTGGCTTGAAACTGTTTTAGGTACCTACCCCCTAAAAAAACCTACCTACTTCTTTAGTGTACGTGCTCTTTTGTACCTACCTTATATTTTGTTTTAGTCACTGGTCATATCATGCTCATTGTAGCGGTACGTACAAAAGTAAGTATAAACATTGTAGACAAGGTTTTCAAAATTATCACGACGATAAAGAAAGTGGCTGTCATTCTTCACAAAAAATACGTATAGCAGGGAAAGATACCTTCGGTGTGTCCATTTATTATTTACTCAAGGGTAAACCTTTATGTTCGCATGGATAAGAAATTTTAGAACAAGTAGAAATTTTTTCCAACAGTTGTGCTGATAGGCGTTTCTCCCTTCTCTTCGGCAGCGTTGAAGTTTTTGCTGAACTAGGTTCTCGGCATCGTAAATTTGCGCGTTCAATTGTTATGTTGTTTCAAGCCAGTACATTTCTTTTAGACATACCTAACTGGTTCACCACGGAAAGAATTTTAATTCAGTTGTGGCTAATTTTGTGAATTCTAGAGTTCTTGAACCTCATTTCTGTATACAAAAAGGTACGTCAGTTTCTTCTCCAAATTACGACAAATCTCTCTGGAGAAGGAAGGAGCGATGAGATGCAGCTGGACAATAGGAAGGGCTTATCATGGATGGAGTGCTTCCTACAAATATTCTATTTCATACAAGGTCCTGTATTTTTCACAATCCCCGGTGTATTCAAGAATGTTGGATATCTAGGGTATACTTGGATTTTTTGGTACCGGATTATTGAACTTCTACTTCCAGCAATTATACCTGTGGAGTGAAAAAGAAGTACGAAAAAGAAATAAATCTATAACCGCGGTCACCCTGGACTCTCTTGTCGAACACGTGTTTTCCGGACTCATCGGCAAGCCTCGTCTTGCTTTGTACCTAAAAACGTACCTTAAATATGAGATAATAATTGGCTGGTTTCTAGGTTTAGCGTATGCAGAGATTATCATTTGTCAAAATTTCGCATTAACCCTAAATTATTACGGTTGTACTGCGAGTAGTAGGCTTATCCTTCTGTGTATTTGTGTGCCTTTGAGTGCCATGTCAATGGTACCAAATCTGAAATCTATGGCGCATGTCGCTCATCTTTCTACATTAGTTATCCTTGTTATTATTTTAGAAACTTTATTTTATGTGTTCACCAATCAAACGCCGTTACCAGAAGTCAATTTGATTGGCGATATTAGTTCTTTGCCGACCTGCTTCAACACTGTTATCTTCTCAGTCGGCTTTTCACCGATGTTATTTCCGTTTAAAAACGAAATGAAACACCCTAATGATTTTGGTTCAATTACCGGTTCCCTTACAACGGCGACATTCCTTCTCATTGTATTGAATTGCTCGTTCTCATTTCTGTGCTACCTCCGCTTTGGAGTCGATACACAAGAAAATATTGTTCGCAATTTACCTGATAATGCTTTAGTGGCTATAACGAGCGCTGCTGCGACAGTTACACTGATTTGCGGAGGAGCTCTTGCGTTTTACGCCATCTTTCAGATGCTGTGGTGCGGTTCTCTAGATGCTCTTTTTCGAAACTGTACTCACATAAAGCTCTACGAATATGCCACCAGGATTATAGTTTTTTCATGTATTACTGCAGTCGCGCTATTTGTGCCTTCGTTGAGTATACTAATAAACTTCGCCTCGTGCTTTAGTTGGCCTTACGATGTAATCTTCATACCTATAGCCATGGAGACAGTTATTGAGCTGAAATTCAATACATGCAAATGGAAGAAAATAGTAATAGTGTTAAAGAATGCAATTTTAACATTCTTCTGCATAGCATATGCTGTGGCATCGTTGTTGCTGAGTATTTCAGAACTGTCAGATTACGCGAGTAGTTGAGATGATAAAAATTCTCATGTGTTTTTGTTATTGTAATTATATAACCTACTTTCAGTGTATTATTTGTTGTAGAGGGTTTCGAGAGACATGTGTCTCTCTCAATTAGTATCCATTAGAGAAAAGGAATCTGAAATCACTTACATAAATCTCCTTCGAAGGACGCGGTACCCTACTCTGATTAGTTCGTATAAGTAACCTACCTACTCAATTTTTTTCTTCCTGCATTATACATATAGCGTACTAATAAATAATTTGTACGATTCAAAATTACAAAGTGTTTTAAGTGTTTTAGTTTTAAAAATAAGATGGATATTCAATAAACTTTTTTGTTATCCCGTCGAGTACTACCAGACTACATACGTAATTAGATAAAATGATTTTATTTATTTATTTTTCCTAAAAGTTCCTAAAAAATTTAAAAATCGGGTCTTTGATTTTACTCAATGCAGGGTAACTTTTTAAAAATTCAGTATTCTTTCATCTCCTAGATATGTACAACTAGTTCTTAGTCACAATAGCTCTCAAACGATTGATTATTTACCTAGGATTGGACTAAAAAACGGTCTTTTTGACTATTTAACGAAAAATGAAATCATACTAACTTTTAACGTCTTCTAGCGCTTTCAATTTTGAGAGTAGGCAATACAACGTACTAAAAATTTTTTCTTCCAAACCAGTAGTACCAGCCGCTATACAGCCGCTATAGTCAGATTATTTATTCCGTCAATTATCTTGTCTCGTATATACTCTTGAAAGTTGTGTTTTTTTTGTAGGCGTAGCCCCTTCAATCTGCTCGTAGGCAACTTTTCGTTCTTAACTTTTTTTCTCGTTTTATCGAATACTAAGTATGTGTGCCTAGCGGGTTTTTGAACGTAGTCCAGACACCCTGTATGCAGTGCTATTATACTGGGAAAACAGGGGCTCTAGATAGTTATGTATACGTTTTATCAATAAGAAAATTCTTGTTGCATGAGATAAGGTCTGAGTAATATTCTTATTTTTTTAAGAAACCACCATCCATTTCCTCTGAATCCAACAAATCCTCAGTTAAATAAAAGTATAAAATGCTGATTTGTAGAAAACGCTTCATCATTCACAGACTCGTTTTTTAAATTTATTTACACCATACTTTACAACGTTTGTAAAATGAAATCACATTGATAAAATGTTACAGATATAACATAATATACCTAAATGAAATAACTTAAAATTCCACATATCTGGATGAAAATATATGGTAAGCAATAAATTAATCGGTTAATATCAAAGCTTAAGTGAATAACTCGTTAATTAGTAACGATAAATATTATATAGATAGACTATTACTGAAAACTAAAACGTAGAGTCATATCTAACTTGAAAGTAAAACGATGACTAGAAGTTACACTCAACAAAGATACATGTTTTACAACAAGAATTAAACTAATCTAGATACTTAGGTAGCGATTCAAGTCAAAAATATTACAATATCATAAGGCTGATAATTAACGAACAATAGATATGAAACATATTCTATTGGTAGGAAAACAAAAGAAGTACATACTTGGTATGAATAAGAAAACAATTTATACAACAAATCTTCAATAACAATAATTAAATTTGTCTTAAAAAGAATTACGAATAATATTAAAAGTATATTCGTATTACATAATGGTAAAGTTTATATATTCGATATTTCTAATAACGCTTTGTTCGTATAATATCATAAAAATATTAATATTTGTGTACAAATTATACAAAAGGTGCACGGTTGGTTGACGTCGCTGGCATGTTGAAATTCTGAAATTTATTAAACACGCAGTTCTAAGTAAAAGTACCTAATAATGTAAGGGAAAGTCGACGAAGATACCGCACATATTGATAAGTGATAATAAATATATCTTAGGGGATCTCAAAACTGGAATGTTAATTACACACACTCGAATACCTTATGTATCATATTCGATCATTAATTTCCTATTTGATAAATCATTTATTTACCGAAGAATTAGGAAAATTAAAAAGGAACTTTGACAAAGTGACATTTTTGCTGGTTTCACCCCATGCTCAAAGAAAAAATTGAATTTGTGAGAGATCGCCAATTGGGCGACTTAAGGTTATTCCACCTGATTCTCATAATTTTAAAGATTTCATCATAATGCACGATTGAATTATTTGAATTTAACAGCGTTTCTTTGATCAGCTGATCCGATTTGGTTTTCATCATGACGCCATACTGCAAAATTGGACGCTGTTCAACAAAAGGGAACCAACTAACATTTGTAAACAAAATGAGTTATTAGTATCATTGGAAAGAGCGTAAAACGTAGAATTTTTCAAAATTGGGCCTCCGATTCAAAAATGTGTACTCACGTTGAAAATAGCTTATCAGTAAACGCAATGCCATTATAGTTTCTACAACATGGCACTTGAACTTCGAATCACGTGTTCTCAAAAAGCGGATTTTGTTAGTTGGTTCCCGTTTGCTGAACAGCATCCAATTATTTTTCTGCTGATTGGTATTACTGATAGTCTTCTATTGTATAATTCGGGCCGTACATCCGTCAGCCCCGTTTCACATCACTACGCCGTGTTGCCGGAACGGCAGCCGTGAAGATAAAGTGAAGACGGTCCGATATCACAGACGGTAGAGAATGGGAGTGTTCAGTGAAGACCTCATGGGAACGCTCCCATTCTTTACCTGTGATATCGGACCGTCTTCACGGCCGCCGTTCCGGCAACACGGCGAGCGTGAAACGGGGCTCAGAGCGCATCGCGATCGAGTCGAAGTGATAAGTGGACGCTGTTCAGCAAAAGAGAATTAACTAGCAAAATCCGCTTTTTGAGAACACGTGATTCGAAGTTCAAGAGAGCCATGTAGAAACTAGAAACTAATATGACACAGCGTTTACTGATAAGCTTTTTTAAACGTGAGTACAGATTCTTGAATCGGGGGCCCAATTTTGAAAAATTCTACTTTTTACGCTCTTTCCAACGATACTAATAACTCATTTTGTTTACAAATTCGGTTGGTTCCCTTACGCTTAACAGCGTCCAAATGGGAATGTGCTATGTGCCATCCCTAATTCATTATTTATTGGCTAACAACATATGCGATAACAAACGAACGTTGGGTTCCTTATGCCCGGTTCCTTTTGCCCTGACATGACTTTCAAACAATTTCATTAAAAATATTGATGTTACTACGTTGGAGGTACAAATACTTATTTAAAGAGGAACGAATTTTTCAAACAAAGAATTTTTTTTCGATTAGACTATTTTTATACCCAGATTCCAAAATTTTGCTACATTAAAAACTTTACCTTTGCTCGCTGATAAGAGTAGTCGATACTAACGCTGTATGGCCCGAATAAATACGGAAAACGGAAATTCAAAATACAGATAACGAATAAGGAATAACAAATAATAGTAAAAATAACAAAGAAAAAAGTTGTAGGGGATTTTGGGGAATATTGGTATGCCTGATTTCTGATTTCAACTCAAAAAAATATGGCAACTATGAAAATTAACCTTATCAGTAGAAAAATTGTTTATTTTTGTTAGATATTCTAATAATTTTCGAATTTTCCAATGTTTGTATGTCATTAACAAATTATAGCGATAAAATGTTCTATTAATTGGTTAATGATACTGTCTATGTCATAAAACAACGACAGTAGATGTATCTTTTATTTTGTGTGTTTAGAGTTTAACCTTTACTTTTCGACGTCATCAATCTCACACTATGGAGTTCTTGGATCTTGGGATATCAATAGGGTAAGTAAATGCTAGACAATCATATTCTATAAGATAATTGAAACAATTGGTTACTTACAATTACATGAATAATTCCGAACATCTCACTGTGTAGCAACAACGACGGCCTTAGTACTCGGTCATTACCATATTCATCAAACGTTTAAAACTATTACTTTGATGTATTTCTTCTGGAGGCACTCCATAATCAATCTGTGAGAAAACATACCGGTGTCATTGTAACTAAGTTTATAGATAACTGTGCGAGTACCGTATTTTAAATTGTTGAGGATCAGCGAGGTAACAGTTAGTAATGAAGGGAACAGCTACCTCTGTTGTGAGAAGGTACTAAATACAAACAGTTGATTCTCAGAAAATCAGTGGAAAGATCAAAATAAGAAAAATGCGAATGTATGAAATTGTGATCAGAAGTGTTGATGTCAACAGAATGTTGAACTGAAATCTTATAACTCTTTTAAAGAAGTCAAGAAACTATAAAAATAATAATTTCATCTCATTAATAAATTTTAAAACCACCTAAGTGCCAAAAATTAAATTATTCAAGAGGGTGAAAAATATAATTATTTTCTTACGGTCAAATGCAGTTACGATTCTTATTAATTGTTTTCTGAAATAAAGTGGATGTATGCGGTCAACATAACAGCTAACTTGGAGTAGGGCTCATGGCAGAGGGGGTTTCAAGTATCAAAATAGTGCTGTAAAATTTTCGCTCGTATTTTTTTTCGGGGGGGGGGGGGTAAAAGATTTGGAAGAGCCAAGCCTCCAGTCCCCCTATTTGCATCTGTAGTAGTTAGTAGTGAGTAAGTACATATATGTACTGCTAACTCGAATCTGTCAGAATGTTATTTTTTTCAAAAGGGACACTCAGTACGGTTTTCAAGTTATGTGTAACTGTGAGTGGATATCGGGTTTAAACTACAATTACAGTTTTCAGAACAAGTCTCCGGACGACTTTATCATATCTATCTGCGGAATTCTTGTAAGGGCTCAAGATCGAAGGATAATATTCCGATATAATTACCTTCGGATGAGGAGCAGTTGGATGAGGCTGAGGAGAGGCTCTCTGCAACAGAAAAATTTCGCGAGATGTATGCATAAGTATCAAGGTATACGAGCCAACTGCAAGGGCAGTGATAATGAACAGCAGTGGCGGCGTCAGAGTTACATTGTCCGAGGTAGCACTTGAGGGAATTTTTCCGAGATAAACCGAATGTATTAACCCCTCCTCAGATCCCCTTGTTTTTGAGAATTAGAAAAGAAATAGAGGTAATCTTTAATAGAACATGAAACCATACCACTCATCGAGGTGGTCTTGATATGGTGGCCACAGCACCCGAACAACTGGGTCGCCGCCACTGGTGTGCACAATACTTACATTTGGGTTGTAAGTCGTTGATGGCGGCGATAGATGCTGTAATAAAACGAAAATCCAGTTAGAAATATTAATCGATCAAAAATAAAGCGGTGTAAGGAAGCGATGGGCGTATTTGCGGATGTCAGCTCTGTTATTTTTGCAATGAAAAATTATTCTGAATGGCGACAATTTTCTATGCAGTTGTGATTTGTTCTCGTAGGTACATGGAAGATCTTCTGAACCATTATCTCAGAGATAATTGAATCTTTTTCTTAAATTTTGGTTAGTGCTGAGGTTTATTCTATCGGGGTACGTAATAAGCTGAATTTCAGCGACGCATTTCGAAACTCAGAATAACTTTAGACGAGGAAAGTGAAGCCGAACGGAGTGTACTTCAATGTATCCAATTTATGGGAGGTTCTCAGCTCGCTGAGTTCAAACTGACTCCCTCTAGAGTTTTAGGACAGCGAATGGTAATTAGTAATAGGTATGTTCCAAACTATCCTCACGCGAATGCGCACAAATCGTTAAGATCAAATAGAACACAAAGAAAATACAAATTATACATAATGTATTATTTCAATAATCATCAAATCATTGCCAAAAAAATAACGTTTTTTAACGTATTAAGGATTAATTTCAACAAAAAGAAGAAAGAAAAAAAAAGGAAAAAAAAGTTATAAAAAGCATAAATGCTTCGTTTTTAATTAGGAATCTCCCCGCTGAGAGACATTCTTATTCACGCAGAGATTCTTTGACGGTAACCGGCTGAACAGTCAACTACTACTGGTAGTAATAGGCCCCAGTCTAAAAGAAATCATAAGAATAAAATTAATTTTAATAACTATACATTTCAAAAATTGTAAAGAGGTTTTTGTGATGTGTGTGGTGTCCCGTATCCAGAGATGAATGATTATGCTTATTGCTTTGCAGCCTCTATGACCTGTTTTGGGAAACGGCAGCCGAAGTCGGAAACGTAAATTTTGCAGGCGAGCAAAAAATTGGAATAGAAGCACATTTTATGAGATTTTGATTTTGATGGAAAATGCTTCTTACATGCATCTACAACATGTTAATGAGACAATAGTTCGGAAAATCCTTAATTAACAGGAAAAATCTTTAATTAACAGCAAAAATTCACAAAATTCTTTTTCCGAGAGCGCTTCTATGTTGAGAAAATCTAGTTAAATTAAAACTTTGACACAATTTTCACAAAAAAATTATGATTTTTGCTTCCGATTCCCAACTCCTGCATCTTCCCGTTTATTATTATTATTATTATTATTATTATTTTAAATCCAAAAGGTAAGAAAGCCAAACTCGATTTTTCTGTCTTTGACTCCCTTTTCCCAAAACGGATTATATCTGTCACACTGTAATAACAAACTCCTAGGAAAGTGTACAAGCACTCTTAAAGCAAGAAGTTCGCGAAATAAATTTACCCCCTATTACTTATATATTTTAAATTAAATTAAATGTCTACGTTTAACTCATTCTTACACTTAAACATCAACTTTGCTTTGTATCAATTCGCTGAACCCAAATTTGAAATTACGCACCCCTGCTCTCAAAGAACCACAAGGAATCAACACATGAAAATATTGGTTAGTAGGTTCCAATTGAAGAGTAGCATTCCAAAACGTACTATTTGCAAAATTGTGAAAAATGAGTTAGGAGCGCCATCTGGTAGTAAAACACGGCGCACATCAATGTACCCTACCAGCTTCTTACAGAAGTGCCTAGTCTATATAGTATCTACGTTCAAAGAGGCGACCTGGAAATTCTCCCATTCCAAAACGTACTAACTGCATTGGCTGCTTATGTAGGACAAAAATCACGTTTGATAAGAGTGTTGCTGATATTATTATTGTAAAAGACGAAATTACCGCGCCAAAACGTGCTAACTGCCCGACTTTCCCTTCTTCTTTTCTATCTATCTGAGGCCTGCGATACTTTGGAGATTGGGAACCAAGGGGAGTGTATGAAGGAGAATTCAGTGTTGCCATTCACAAAAAAGAAAAACGAATCAGATAGATCCGCGCAGTGAGCATTAATTTTTGTGTTTCCTGAAAAATTACAAATATGTAGAGTACGTTTTGGAATGCTACTCTTCAATTGATCTCGATTATAGGCTCTCAAAGAACCACAAGGAATCAACACATGAATATTTTGGTTAGTAGGTTCCAATTGATATCGATTAAAGGACTGCGTGTGTTTTCGAATTCATTTCTTTGTTCATTTTAGCTTTCCTCCGACACAGGGGCTACAACCTGAATTATTGAAAACTATATTAGTAAGTATCAATGAAATGAACATGGAGTTTCCTGAGTCACTGAGTTCATTTTTAAGTTACGAGTATTTCAGCACTAACCCCCTGCCCAGAAGGCTCTACAAGGAGTGACAACCTGAGTCGAGTTATTCAGCGTTTAATATTTCAGGTTGTAGCCCCCTATGGAGTCTTCTGGGTTGATGTTACTGCTGAAATAACCCCAAAAAAGAACTCAGTGTCTCAGGAAACCCCATGCTTGTTATTTTTTATTATCCTGGACGCCCTTATATTCGACTTCCAACATTTCAGGTGATAGCCTACTGTGGGGCTTTATAAGTAGAATGACATCAAAAATAAACTCAGAACCTTTAGAAATCTTACAATCAGTATGCTACAAGTTACTAATCTTGAGTTTTAGGTGTTGACCCCATGTGGATTCCTTATAGATAGAGGTCCGTCTAGTAATACCTCAATTAGTGAATTCGAAAACCATAAAAATAAGACATCGCGGGACATTTACTTCATTAACATTGAGTGAAGGACATTATTTTGTCAGTAAATTCCTAAAAGCTCTATTTTGACTCCTCTGTTCACAACGGCCCATAATATGAATTTGTATTTCAAAAAAATTACTTATAAGTCTTTTGTTAGTGTCCATGTTAGAGTGTGAGTGAACTTGGTGATATTCTGTTTTTAGGGTGTGTCAATCCATTTTTTTGTTTCTGTTGTCCATCGTTTAGTGGAGTTTCCACTGAAGATGGCCTCACAGTCGAAAGTGCTGTGGACAACAGAAATAAAAAAGTGAATTGGCACACCTTAAAAACAGAAAGTCGTTTCTATTAAGAAAAACAAATGTTTTGGGTTAGATTTTTTTTTTTTCGTTGAAAAACTTTAGTATTTGTTCAACCCCCTTGTAAACTGGCTCAAAACTCTTCCTAAGAAAATTTGACTATTGGGTTTTTACACGAAAGTATTCCACTTTTCTTGTGAAAACGAAAATCGAAAAAAAGAAGAAAGAAAAAAAAAACATTAAAATAAGTGCTACCCTACTGTACATGAATAATGGTTGTACACCTATGCAGCGTATATTATGGCGTGATGGCGTCTAAGCATATATTTGACTAATCATACACTACTGAAATCCTTTTTTTCTTTTGATCTGATAGATTTTACAGGCAGCCAGTTTACCCTCACCATATCACATAATAGTGAAGAATATAACAGTAAATTAGTTTTCTTTCGAGCAGATAAACTGGTTGAGAATTAATAAGCTCAGAAGAGTATGCACTAGTAGAAGTGCTGTGAAGACCATTTTTTGAGGACAAAACTTACATTGGTTTCAGGGAAGTATACAGTTTTCCCTATTAAAAAGGCCTAAAGTAAGTGCAGGGTTGCCGATCCTAAATTTAAGTATGGATATATGTGTTCCTGTGATGTGCAATGCACAAATTGTGCATATATTGGGGCTCATGTGGGGAGGGTGGGATTCTTCCCTTGAATAGGGGAATCACAGCACCCCTGTGCACGAGCGCCTACCTAACATATCAATTCTTCTTGAATCCGTTGGTTTTTGAAGGGTAATTGAAATACTAATTATGGTTCTTGATATGGTTATACTAATTTCACCTTGAAAGCAGCGTATTCTCATCAGAAAGTTTTTGGTTATCCGATCATCAGTGACTTAGTAGCTAAAAAATAAAAGCAGGGTAAAACAATAACTTTTGGTAAACACAACTACAAACTTATTGAAACACTTTTCACATTAATAATAAACCAATCATATTCAACAGCAGGGATTTTAGTCTAACCAAACCTGTACTAATAATCAATCAGAATACAGAATATAACAAGACAGTTTACTATACAGTACTACCCTACTACCTTAACGAATATAGTCCGCTGCCTTTTCCATTTGTAGGGTGTGCTAATTCACTTTTTCTTCTTCTGTAGTCCAGAGCGCTTTCGGCTGTTCTGCCATCATCAGGGGAGTACCCTAAATGAGACTTGTCTCTTGTGGTCCTGTAGTCATAGTCGAGAGTAGTACCCTATGGTGAACCTGTTTAGTCGTGTGTTCCTATCAACCAATAGGAGTACACGACTAAACAGGTTCACCATACGATACTACTCTCGACTATTACTTTACAGGACCACAAGAGACAAGTCTCATTTAGAGTACTCCACTGATGATGGCATAACAGCCGAAAGCGCTCTGGACTACAGAAGAAAAAAAAGTGACTTGGCACACCCTACAAATGGAATATTACCATATTCACTCACACTCCGAAATGGAGGCCGTTGCGTTTTGCTTCAGTAGCTAAGATTACAAGACAGTTTATCATATAGTACTACCGTAACTAACTTAGTGTGTCTCAGATAGGCTTTTGCTTCAGGAGATGTCACGGATGATAGGATAACACCCGAGAACGTTCTGATAGAAAATACACTATTTTCCTAGTGAAATTGGTAGGTACAAACTTCAAGAATTGTAATGTAGCTATTTTCCCCAGCCTATAGTTTTTGTTTTATATTTTCAAGGACATCATCTGTTCTAATATAAAAGATCTCCAAGTTTTAAGACATAACCGACATAATAAGACATAAAAAGACATAAAATGACATAATTACCCATAATCTTCAAGATAACAAGTCGCTGCAGATTGCCTACCCGGCCCCTTAATTACTCAATTTTCCAGGGGTAGCGGTTGTGGAGGAAGCTCCTGAAGGGGGAGGAAAGCACTTGGAAGATTGCAGGGGCAGATCAACTACTTTCAAGGACATACTCGGTTCTAGCATAAAAGATCTCCAAGTTGTAAGACATAACTGACATAATAAGACATAAAAAGACATAAAATGACATAATTACTCATAATCTTCAAGATCACAATTCGTTGCAGGTTGCCTACCCAGCCCCTTAATTGCTCAATTTTCCAGGGGTAGTTTACCCTCAGGAGGGGGTTCATGGTTGAGAAGGGAACTCCTGAAGGGGGAGGAGGGCCCATGTGGGGGCGTGGGCTGTGGACGAAGATGAAGGCCCTGGGTGGGGCGGGAGTAAGAGGACCTGGTGGAGGAGAAAGTCCTTGGTGAGAGAGGGCACCTTGGAGAGAAATGGCCGTGGTGTAGGAGGGGCTGGTGGCGGGGTGGCGTCTTGAGGGGAAGGGCGCTCGGGAGAGGGGTGATCATGGTTGTGAGAGCTCCTGGGTGGATGGTCAGGGATCTTCAAGGGGGTTGGAGCGCTATAGTGAGGACAGGGGCTCTAATGGGAGATGAAGCCCAGGGGGTAGTGGTGGGTGAGAGGTCCTCATGGTGGAGGAAATCCTTGATAAGAGAGGGTGGCCATTGAGGAAGCTGGAGGTAGTGCTGTTCTAATCTAAAAGATCTTCAAGTTTTAAGACATAACCGACATAATAAGACATTAAAAGGCATAAAATGACATAATTACCCATAATCTTCAAGATCACAAGTCGCTGCAGGTTGCCTACCCGGCCCCTTAATAACTGAATTTTCCAGGGGTAGCCTACCCTCAGGAGGGGGTTCATGGTTGTGGAAGAAGCTCCTGAAGGGGGAGGAGAGCCCCTGTAGTGGCGTGGGTTGTGGACAGAGATGAAGGCCCTGGGTGGGGCGGGAGTAAGAAGACCTGGTAGAGGAGAAAGTCCTTGGTGAGAGAGGGAAACTTGGAGAGAAATGGCCGTGGTGCGGGAGGGGCTGGCGGTGGGGTGGGGTCTTGAGGGAGAAGGGTGCTCGGGGGAGAGAAAAGTAAAATCCGCTGCCACCGCCACCGCCGCCGCCTCCGGGGGAAAAAACGCACTGCGGGTTGCCTATACTGCGGGTTGCCTATCTAAAATTCTGAAAAATTGCAGGGGCAGATCAGCTACTTTCAACGACATAAGACATAAAAAAGACATAAAATGACATAATTACCCATAATCTTCAAGATCACAAGTCGCTGCAGGTTGCCTACCCGGCCCCTTAATTACTCAATTTTCCAGGGGTAGCGGTTGTGGAGGAAGCTCCTGAAGAGGGAGGAGAGCCCTTGGAAAATTTCAGGGGCAGAACAACTACTTTTAAGGATATAATCTGTTCTAACATAAAAGATCTCCAAGTTTTAAGACATAACTGACATAATAAGACATAAAAAGACATCATTACCCATGATCTCCAAGATCTCAAGTCAAAAGATATAAAATGACATAGCTCTCTATATATTAAAAACCAAAACTCTTCCCCCCTCCGCCACCCTACCTTAAAACCGCACTGCGGGTTGCCTACCTAAAAATTAGAAAAATTGCAGGGGCAGATCAGCTACTTTCAAGGACATAATCTGTTCTAACATAAAAGATCTCCAAGTTTTAAGACATAACTCTGACATAAAAAAGACATAAAATGACATAATTACCCATAATCTTCAAGATTACAAGTTGCTGAAGGTTGCTACCCAACCCATTGATTGCTCAATTTTCCAGGGGTAGCCGACCCTCAGGAGGGGGTTCATGGTTGAGAAGGCAGCTCCTGAAGAGGGGAAGAGGGCCCCTGTAAGGCGTGGGCTGTGGACGGAGATAAAGTCCCTGGGTGGGGCGGGAGTAAGAGGACCTGGTGGAGGAGAAAGTGCTTGGTGAGAGAGGGGACCTCGAAGAGAAATGGCCGTTGTGCAGGAGGGGTTGGCGGCGGGGTAGGGTTTTGAGGGAGATGGGCTCTCGGGGGAGGGGTGGTCATGGTTGTGAGAGCTCCTGGGTGGATGGTCTGGGATCTTCAAAGGGGTTGGAGGGCCATAGTGAGGACAAGGGCTCTGAAAGGAGATGAAGCCCAGGGGGTAGTGGTGGGTGAGAGGTCCTCATGGTGGAGGAAATCCTTGGTAGTGCTGTTCTAATATTAAGACATAACCAACATATAATAAGACATAAAAAGACATAAAATGACATAATTACCCATCATCTTCAAGATCACAAGTCGCTGCAGGTTGCCTACCCGGCCCCTTAATTACTGAATTTTCCAGGGGTAGCCTACCCTCAGGAAGGGTTTATGGTTGTGGAGGAAGCTCCTGAAGGGGGAGGAGAGCCCCTGTGGGAGCGTGGGTTGTGGACAAAGATGAAGGCCCTGGATGGGGCGGGAGAAAGAGGACCTGGTGGAGGAGAAAGTCCTTGGTGAGAGAGGGGACCTTGGAGAGAAATGGCCGTGGTGCGGGAGCGGCTGGCGGCGGGGTGGGGTCTTGAGGGAGAAGGGCGCTCGGGGGAGGGGTGGTCATGGTTGTGAGAGCTCCTGGGTAGATGGTCAGGCATCTTCCAGGGGGTTGGAGGGCCATAGTGAGGACAGGGGCTCTGATGGGAGATGAAGCCCAGGGGGTAGTGGTGGGTGAGAGGTCCTCGTGGCGGAGGAAATCCTTGGTAGGAGAGGGTGGCCATTGAGGAAGGAGGAGGTAGTGGTGGCTGAGGATCCTAGAGGGGCAGTAACATTTTGGTAGATAAAGGCCCAGGGGTGTAAGAGGTACTCATGGTGAAAGAGGGAGCTCCTGAAAGGAAGGAAAACCACGGCGGTGGCGGGGACTGTAGAGGAAGATAAAGGTCTCGGGGGGATGGTGTGTAAGAGGTCCTGATGGAGGAGGAAGTCCTTGGTGAGAGAGGCGGCCGGGAAGGCGAATGAAGGCCCTGATGCGAAAGGTTCTGGTCCCGGGCATGTGGTCTTGAAGGAAAGGGTTCTCGTGGAGTAGGGACCTCATGGTGGTGGAAGCTCCTGGTTGGAGGACCAGGAGATCTTCGTGGTGGTTGAGCGAGGAGGCCGTAGGGCGATGGAGCCGCAGAAGGGGAAGGCTGTAGAGAGGGACTAAGGCCGCCATTGGGGAGGTCGTAGTGATGGGTGAAGAGGTCTTGGTGGGGGGTGTGGTACGTGAACGAAAATGAAGGCCAAAGTGGTGTGGGGTGGTCGAAGGACGTGGTCCTAATGGAGGGCACTCGTGGTGGAAGTGGGTGATCCGGGGAGACTAGGTGGAGGACTATGGCCATTGTGGGGGAGGAGTTTGTGGCTGAGGAGGGTGGCGACTGTTGAGGTGTGACCGTGGAGACGGAGAGCAACCATGGTCAACGACGGGGTCGTGGTGGAGGAGGAGGAGGAGGATCGTGATGAAGAAAGGATGGAAGAGGGTTCATGGCGGAAGATTGAGGACTGCTGATAGAGGGGGAGCAAAAGAAGCACAAAGCAAATCTCAACTCAGGAACAAAAGTTTCAGACCACACACTGAGGACTGTGGTGGTTGGACGAGGCGCGAAGCGCCGAGTAAGGCCGGCACGAGCCATGCGAGTGACGGCGGGGGGGTTGGGCCGCGAAGCGGCCAGGGGGCGAAGCCCCCTAGTATACTAAAAAAGTAAAATCCGCCACCGCCGCCGCCGCCGCCGCCACCGCCTCCGCGGGGAAAAAAACGCACTGCGGGTTGCCTATCTAAAAATCCGAAAAATTGCAGGGGCAGATCAGCTACTTTCAAGGACATAATCTGTTCTAATATAAAAGATCTGCAAGTTTTAAGACATAACCGACATAATAAGACATAAAAGACATAAAATGACATAATTACACATATTCTTCAAGATAACAAGTCGCAGCAGGTTGCCTACCCGGCCCCTTAATTACTCAATTTTCCAGGGGTAGCTCTTCAGGAGGGGGTTTATGGTTGTGGAGGAAGCTCCTGAAGGGGGAGGAGAGCCCCTGGAAAACTGCAGGGGCAGATCAACTACTTTCAAGGACATAATCTGTTCTAACATAAAAGCTCTCCAAGTTTTAAGACATAACTGACATAATGAGACATAAAAAGACATAAAATGACATAATTACCCATAATCTCCAAGATCTCAAGTCGCTGCGGTTGCCTACCTTGCCCCTTAGTTGTTCAATAGAGGTAGCCTACCCTCATGAGGGGGTTCATGGTTGAGGAGGGAGCTCCTGAAGGGGGTAGAGGGCCCCTGTGGGGGCGTAGGCTGTGGACGGAGATGAAGGCCCTGGGTGGGGCAGGTGTAAGAGGACCTGGTGGAGGAGAAAGTCATAGGGTGAGGGAGGGGACCTTGAAGAGAAATGGCTATGGTGCGGGAAGGGCTGGTGGTGGGGGTGGGGTCTTGAGGGGGAAGGGCGCTCGGGAGAGGGGTGATCATGGTTGTGAGAGCTCCTGGGTGGATGGTCAGGGATCTTCAAGGAGGTTGGAGGGCTATAGTGAGGACAGGGGCTCTGATGGGAGATGAAGCCCAAAGGGTAGTGGTGGGTGAGAGGTCCTCATGGTGGAGGAAATCCTTGGTAGGAGAGGATGGCCATTGAGGAAGGAGGAGGTAGTGCTGTTCCAATATAAAAGATCTCCAAGTTTTAAGACATAACCGACATAATAAGACATAAAAAGACATAGAATGCCATAATTACGCATAATCTTCAAGATCACAAGTCGCGGCAGGTTGCCTACCCGGCCCCTTAATTACTGAATTTTCCAGCGGTAGCCTACCCTCAGGAGGGGGTTCATGGTCGGGGAAGAAGCTCCTAAAGGGGGAGAAGAGCCCCTATGGGAGCGTGGGTTGTGGACGAAGATGAAGGCCCTGGGTGGGGCGGGAGTAAGAGGACCTGGTGGAGGAGAAAGTCCTTGGTGAGCGAGGGGACCTTGAAGAGAAATGGCCGTGGTGCGGGAGGGGCTGGCGACGGGGTGCGGTCTTCAGGGAGAAGGGCGTTCGGGGGAGGGGTGGTCATGGTTGTGAGAGCTCCTGGGTAGATGGTCAGGGATCTTCAAGGGGGTTGAAGGGCCATAGTGAGGACAGGGGCTCTGATGGGAGATGAAGCCCAGAGGGTAGTGGTGAGTTAGAGGTCCTTGTGGCGGAGGAAATCCTTGGTTGGAGAGGGTGGCCATTGAGGAAGGAGGAGGTAGTGGTGTGTGAGGATCCTAGAGGGGCAGTAAAATTTTGGTAGTTAAAGGCCCGGGGGTGTAAGAGGTACTCATGGTGGAAGAGGGAGCTCCTGAAAGGAAGGAAAACCACGGCAGTGGCGGGGACTGTAGAGGAAGATAAAGGTCTTGGGGGGGGGATGGAGTATAAGAGGTCCTGATGGAGGAGGAAGTCCTTGGTGAGAGAGGCGGCCGGGAAGGCGAATGAAGGCCCTGGTGCGGAAGGTTCTGGTCCCGGGCAGGTGATCTTGAAAGGAAGGGTTCTCATGGAGGAGGGTTGGTCATGGTGGTGGAAGCTCCTGGTTGGAGGACCAGGGGATCTTCGTGGTGGTTGAGCGAGGAGGCCTTAGAGTGATGGACCCGCAGAAGGGAAAGGCTGTAGAGAGGGACTAAGGCCGCCATTGGAGAGGTCATACTGATGGGTGAAGAGGTCTTGACGGTGGGGGGTGTGGTATGTGAACAAAAATGAAGGCCACAGTGGTGTGGGTTGGTCGAAGGACGTGGTCCTAATGGAGGGCACTCGTGGTGGAAGAGGGTGATCAGGGAAGACTAGGTGGAGGACTATGGCCATTGTGGGGGAGGAGTTTGTGGCTGAGGAGGGTTGCGACTGTTGAGGTGTGACCGTGGAGGCGGAGAGCAACCATGGTCAACGACGGGGTCGTGGTGGAGGAGGAGGATCGTGATAAAGAAAGGATGGAAGAGGGTTCATGGTGGAAGATTGAGGACTGCTGATAGAGGGGGAGCAAAAGAAGCACGAAGCAAATCTCAACTCAGGAACAAAAGTTTCAGACCACACGGACGAGGCGCGAAGCGCCGAGTAAGGCCGGCACGAGCGAAGCGAGTGACGGCGGGGGGGTTGGGCCGCGAAGCGGCCAGGGGGCGAAGCCCCCTAGTGTTTTTGAAAACTCGAAGAATGTCAAAATATTTATTGAAAAACACATTTAGCATCGGTTTTCAATAAAAACACACCTTCGAATTTTTAAATCATGTCTTTCTGGGTACAAGAATTCTGAAGCTATCGATGTAAACCCGACATCCTCGATAATGAGACTTTTCTTTTTTCTCTATCCACCTTTACGTCATTCTGTGTGGACGAGCGTATCCAAATTCTTGGCTCGGACACCCACCCGCAATTTTAAGCACCGAAAATTCCAAAAACTGTTTACATTATTTTTGAACACACAGCGAACTGTGTAAATCAGCAAATACGCCAATTTTATTTCCGCCGCGCAGTTTAAAAATAAAATTGTCGTAACTAGAAAGTACACTAAAAGTCTACGTTGAACATGTATAGGTAGCAGGTCGGTGTCATAAAATAAAAATTGTTTTTATTATGCGAAAATGCGTACTTTGGTGGGAGTTTTCACCGGTGAAAATACTCTGGTGACTGGGATGTTTACCTCGACCGGCACATGGTTGCCTAATTCAGTTTCTTGCAGCGCTTTGAACGTTTCCGATTTCGACGGATCATAGTGAACAGTCTTTCGTAACCTGTAAACATAAATATTAAGGAAAGGACGAGGAATGTACAGGATATAGACGAGTAATAAAATCCGTGTATTAGTCAGGCGTCATTTGTCACACCCGAGTGAAGAATTAGTACTGCGATCAAATGTTTCAAAAAGGCCAAACATAAAAGTAAGATTATAACTGAGAGGTTATGACGCCTATGGTCTGCACACATAGGTGAGGCCAATTGTCATTCCTGATTAGCCGAACTCTTGAAATTGTAGGCTATTATTTAGAATGCGAATTGAGTATAATTAACCGACATGTTTGAGAAATTTGAGGAAATTCTTCAAACACCGTTTCAGGTGGCATATCGAAGAAAAACTAGTTATAGGTATCGACTTTTCCTGAGCTGAAAAGTTATTCGACTCGTAGATAATGTACAAATATTTCTCATATTTTTGAAATTAGTTTCCAAGCAAGAAAAAAACATTAGTTACAAGAAACATACTAGTATACAAATTCACGAGTTTCTCAGGTATTAATAATTTGATGTGTCGTCTTCATTGATGTGATTAATTATAGAGAAGCATGAGTTGGGATTTCATGGATAAAATTAGGACAGTCGGGTTTTCAAGTATTTCTATTAGTCACTTGGCAATGCTATTTACGATGTAAGTTGGGTCACCTGTTGGCCGAAAATTCATTATCTGGAGTCGGAAATGTAAAATGAGTTATGATAAAAATTAAAACTCTTCAAATTTCCCATAAAAAACGATTTATCTATTCCTCCAGTTGCTTTCAGAATTAAATATAGTCCCCTTTTTCATCATACGTAAACAAAGGCTTTACTGAAGAGAAAAACTCAGTTTTTTTTTAGTAATTTTCCTAAATTTACGGGGTTATTACCACAGAAGGGTCTAAATTTTACATTCGCCTGATTCCCTACTTCCATACGAAATAATTTCCCCCGGACCCCCTCCCCCCACAGTAACAACGTTCATTCTTTTTTTGTATGCCAGTGACACAAAATGGTACTATTATGAGAATTTTGTTTTCAAGCCCACTATGTTACAAAAATCGTAGTCTCCAAATTCGTATCTATAATTTTTACCCCAAAAATTGAAAATTGTAGCCCTTGGGGCAAAAAGCAGGAACGAAAATGTTATAAAATACAATACGGGTATCAAATACATAATTATATTTCCGAGATCGCTGAGTTCGTTTTCACATTATTTCAGCTCTCAATATGTGAAGCTGGGAGGGGAATGGGCTGAAATTGAGAATAAACCAAAAAGGCAACATATCAGGCCAGGTATCAGAATTTTTCTACGGCATGGATTTCGCTATTTTGACCCTTAAAAGTGATAAGCACACTCTTTCGCGAAAAAAGTGAGAACTTTTTTCATTTTTCCTGATGAAAAAGTTTTGTTTCGAACGGCTGAGCAGCCTCTCCCCGCAAAAGCGGCTCTGCAACGTGTCACCTTATGAATTTTCAGGAGTCACTACACTTACTTTCCATATCAGTTTGGAACTAACTTGAATATTAGCATCTAAGGCTGGATCATGGTTAGAAATATCAAGAATGCAGGTATCAAGTATAGGGCTCTTCGATCCCCCCCCCCCCTAATAGCATTTAGATAAATAAGATTTGTGCTGAAAAAATTGTTAAAATTTGGTCCCGATTCCCCTCGGGTCTCGTGCCATTACGAGGGGGGGGGGGGAGGATTTACAAAATAATACCTAAATCGAATCTAATAACCCGGAGAACTACTAAATCGATTTGTGTCACTGAACGGAACAAGAACAGGAACCAAACAATCTGTAATTCTTTATGGAATTTTTATGACTTTCTAATGGTATACGAAGAGAACGTATCCGTGGGCAGAGTACGGTTCGGAACGGAACCAAAGATCGAATTTTGGAGAACCAAAAAGAACGGTCCGAGAACCTATCGTTTTTATTTGACCATTCTTGAAATTAAGTAACATGCCCATAAATGGCCAAAGTTTGGCTCTAGCCCTCTCGAGGGCCACCTCGAGGGTCAGACCAAAAAAAAAAGTCGGATTCGAATTCAGTGACCTTAAAAGGCTATAAATTAAGTATACAGTGTCGAAAAAATTAGTTACCAATTTCCTTGACCCTGTTTGGGAACATCCAAAGGGGTCCAGTATTTCGTTCTTAATGAACGCCATAAATAGGCTGTAAAAATAAACTAAACCTGTACGTTTATAGTTGTGATGGATACCGAGATAGAGAAATTTGAGATAAATGTTAAAATCCTGTGCAGTTTTTCATAAGAAGGAGAAGGGGGGATTGTAGGCACAGGCTAATATTATCCGATTATCCGAAGGAGGTCAAATTTTGCACACATATCAGTTTGAGGTGGCAGAGAACCGAAAGAAAAGATATGAAAGTCGATGGAGTAAGATCGACTATGTCCTAATGAACTATTGTTTTCATCTTACTAATGATGAGCTATTCGATGTGGAGATTAATTACATCTAACACTAAATTACATTTTGACTTTAATCCATATATAATGGCATATCACGAAATAAGATCCAAAATTTACTCTTAGGATTGAATTAGCAATCGTAATCGCCTATGAATAATACACAATATTAAAATAATAATAATCATTGTTGAATCGGACCCTGTGGCGGGATCAGGAACGTAGCGAAGAGTTTTGTTTAGAGGGGCACTATTGTTAAATTCCCAACTGACTCAAGTAAAGATTCCCAAGTATTAAAATTTGTTTTCGTAGCAAGAAAAAACCTTTTGGCTTGTTGGGTTTTCCCAACTTTTGATCCAACTGACTCAATTCAAAATTCCCAAGTATCAAAAATTTGTTTGTATCAGCAAAAGAAAAAAAGAACAAAAGAAAAACCTTTTGACTTTTTGGATTTTCCCAACTTCCGATCCATTTACTAAAATTTTCCAACTTCGGCGGAGGCTTGGGGGCAGACTGCCGCCCGTGCCCCTCTTATTTTCGTCCCCGGGCGGGACCCCAATGAGTTGCATCGAAAAATGTTCTTCAAAATTAAATTCAATGACCTCGAAAACCTATAAATTGAATACAGCCTCAATATAATGTGACCGCATTATTTAGTCAGAACCCCATTTGATGAGACTGGAACCACATTTAGTAAAATCTAATGGGTCGTGGCTCTAAAAATAGCCTTCAAAATTGAATTCTCTGATGTTAAAAACCTATGACATCAATATTACATATCTGATTATAATACTCGTTATTTAACCATAACTTCCTTCGGTGGTAGAACCAACGAGAGATGGATCTCAAATTTATTTTCAAAATACAATTCAGCGATCTCGAAAACCTGCAGACTACCACGTAGAATTTCATATCACCCAGATCTCATTTTTTTCCTTCCACCGTCCAAGGTCACTGACCAGAATCGCGGAGTCCATCTTATAATCATTTAATATTACAGCTTACCATAATTTAAGTTTATGCGTTCCTAATACTTTTCTGGGTCGAAAAATGTCAAAACCCAATGTATTTTTATATAAGAAAAGTGGGTCGATGTGTCATTTGTTAATAGTATCTCTTTGAGCTGAAATTTTCAAAGGTTTACTTTTGCATCAAGTGGAACAATAATCAGCCCGGTACTCATTAAAATTCGAGAATTCGAAGATTACTAGCACCTTAGTGCTGGCTGTTAGGTTAATAAAATGTTGCCCACAGTGATTAATTATACTGGAAAAGGTGTCCCAATCAATCCCATGCTCCTCCGCTTGTTGCAAAAAAAATTGGTAAAATGTAAGATCTAGTTTTCTATTCGAGTTACAGTGTTACCTTTATGAGAATTTTTTAAGAGAATCTACGAGCCGAGAGCCCGAGAGGTCATTAGCATCGAATCAGATAATTTCTTTCCCACACGGGCTTTTTAAAAACTAAAAGCCTTTTCCATTTCGGTGTGGTTTTGAAACCAACAACCGAATAAAAACGAACACATGGAACGTCAAGACATGCAGTTAATTGCCTGTGTTAGTGAATGAATTCACATTGTCTCATGCTTTTCGATTTTCATATCGAAAGTTAGCATATAGAACAAAATTGAAAAACGAAGAAGATTAAACTAAATTTTGTTATCTCGCAGGTTCCAAAAATTAATACAGTATAGAATTTCAGCAGAGGTTGTATGAGATTGTACATTCGAGAAATTGAGGAATGAATGAGGGGATACGAGGAAAACATTCATTTTTTAGGATTTTGGAGTTTGTTTTCGAGGAAGGAAAGGTCAATGAAAATACTAATATTAAAAATGTAGTAACAGTTCGGGACTAAATGTTTAAACAGGATATACTTTATGCCTAACTAACCTCTAATATTTTGTATACTCCCAAAATAATATAGAAAATGTTCAGAGTGATGATTTTAATCAACCAACCGAGTTTATTTTCTAGAATGAAAGTTTCTAGAATTAGCGAGAGACATTTGTGTTCATAAAAAACAGTCTCTGAATATGAAATGGATTTTCTTTTTAGTTTTCAAATACTAGTACCTACAATGAATTTGATGTGGAAGTTTACAATGGAAGGCCGTAGTATTCGTTGCTTTTAATTGCTCAAAATATGCGTTATCGTGGAAAAAGTGTAAAAACGTGGAAACAATTGTTTAGCATGCTCCGTCTTTTGATTTACATTATGGTTCTCAAAACCGTAGCGATGGGAGAGGTTGGGGTGTGTCACACTCAGACGTGCATACACGGGGAAAGCTGTGTGGACAGTAGCCCCTCTCAAAGAGAAAAATTTGAATTGAAGATCTTTCAAAAATAGCTAACTAATAGGAAAATCTTACTGTTTAAAGCAAGTTGGTAAGGATCTGGAAGGATTTCGAAAAATTTTAAACAAGTTTTGAAAAGTCTTTAAAGTATTAAGCAAGTCTGAAAGAGTCAAGAATTCGTTTTCAGTAGTCTCAAACGAGCCTTGAAAAGTGTTTATCTCAGAAAGTTCTTTAAGAAATCGTATTCAAGTCTTAGAAAGTCACGAAGTTAAACACACGCTTTTACCAGTCTTAGCGAGCTTTAAAATCTCTCTAATGAGTTTGAAACCAGTCTAGGAAGGTCTACAATTCATGAACTAGCATTGAAGAGTCTTTAGTTCTTAGGACAAACACTTATCGAAGAGAAAAAAGATGATGGTATATTAAGGTGGTACTTATTTTCCTTTTTTATTTAGTTTTGCTCCCACAAAGAAGTAGTACATTCTCGTGTAGAACCCTGGTCGCAAAAAGTTTTGAAAAAAGAGAAATTTAAGCCTGTGTGCCAGGGGGTTGAAGTTTAACATAGATTCTCCATAGGAAATGCTACAGTGTTGTGAAAATATCTAATAAATAGAATTTTTAAGAAAAACTGATCCGACCCAATATATATGCTCTTAAGATAGACAATATGAATTAACGGAAAATAATATAGGGGGTGTATGGGGCTCCAAAATTGGGCTGTTGGGGAAATGATGTTCTTTACTTAGTGTTAATCAAACAAAACTGTCACGCGATCACCAATTGGATTTACTGAACAGATTCTTGACGTATTCCTCACACTCCCCCCAGAAATCCACAAAGGGTCAACAACTAAGAATTTTAGTTAGTTGCGCTTCATATATCTATTACAGAGTTTCTTGAATGGTCGTTCTAAGGTCATTTTAGTTCCAACCTCTACCCAGAAGGCTACATAAGGGTTATAGAACTTGAATTATGGAAAGTTGTATTGAAGATTTTCGAGAAATCCCTGAGTTCATTTTTAAAGTCATTTAAAATATAATACCAACCCAGAAGGTCCGAGAAGGCGCTACAAGCAGAAATATTGAAAGTTAAATATGTAGGTTCAGATTGTAGTTCCCTGTGGAGTCTTCTGGGTAAGGGTTGTTGCTGAAATGATTCGACAGTAGAACTCTTCGAATCAAGGAATTTATAACAGATATATTCGACGCTACTAACTAAAATTCTCGTATGTTGATCCTCCCTATAGAATACTTGGAGCGGGGTTGCGTAGAAATGACCTAAAAAATGAATTCTGCGAATTCAAATTGCATATAAATAAGTTATCTCGTACATCATTTTATTAGTAGACTCTCAAATGTCCTATTCTGGAGCCATGTGCACCCCTGCACGAATCCCCCCCCCCCAAACATCGCCGTTCAGATCTTTGTTTATGTTAAAAGGATTAAATATTTTGGGTTGGATGATTTCATTTTAGAAAAACCCTACTTGCAAGACATTTAAAAAAAATGCAGTTTTTCTTATGGAGAATCGTGCGTTAAATTTGAATTCACTTGAGTAGCGGATTAAAATTTTTCCAATGTTGGCTTCTAAGTTTTAAAACCGAAATATACAACTTTTTTGTGGGAGTGAAAATCGAGGAAAAGGTAAAAGAAGTGTGTCACCTGTGAAGAATGGTACAAATTCTATAAAAATTTTCACTCAGTCGAAAATCTAGTGAGTTGAAAAAATTGATTGCACCCTCAGGAAGCTATTCATTAATGAAACTATAACCGACAGCACAAACGTTCGAAACCTTTAAGTACTTCCCCCGTCTCTTCTCATTCAATTATAATCTTGAGAGCGTATAAATGATTCCAATATTGTGGGTGAGGTAGGGTGGTGAACACTATTCAATTTTCACGCATTCTGAATCTTTTCCCTTCCTAACATTGTTCTCAGGATTCGTCACTGACCACGCCCCCCTCCAACCGACGGCACAAACTTTCGAAACCGTTGAGTATTTTCCCGTGTCTCTTCTCACTCAATTATAATCTTGAGAGCTTATAAATGATTCAAATATTGGGGGTAAGGGAGGGTGGTAAACGGTATTCAATTTTCATACATTCTGAATCTTCTTCCTTCCTAGCATTGCTCTCAGGATTCGTCACTGACCACGCCTCCCCCCCCCCAAATATTGTTGAAAAGTCTACAGACGGAAAATTCTATGGTCGGCAAAATTGGGAATATAAAGACCTCTTTTTCTCTCTTTCTTGTACTGAAAATTTTTATATTTTAGTCCGCATTTCTGATGTCTACAGCCCTGAAAAACTTGGTTAGCTACGGCTCTGATAAGTGTTCGTACTTTTTTTACTGTAGCATCGAATTATGCAATTGATGATCGTCATTGTTGACCTAATTGCATAACATGCAATTCGTAGGAAGGATGTTATTTGACACTGCCCACACATTCTTATATCTGTTTCTATACGTATATTAACCCCTAGAATCAGATCGTTGAGTCGGCCTTGTTTTCGAAATATTATTATAATTTCGACTATCCGGCGAATTCTAAAATTTAGGTCAATATAAACAATTTCTCGATGATAGCAACATGTATATGCTACGGCCTGGCATCGAATATGAAATAATTAATAAACAGCCAAGACAACGTTATATGCAACAACTACCAAGCGTGATTTCATTTTGGTTTTTCTTTGTTATTTACTTGCCTACTCGATGGGTTATAGTTAACAGCCCCTCCATTCCTAGAAAAAAATGTAGAAAATGGGCGGTTGATTAAAACTTGCGCATTTCTCTCGAATCATAGGCGTAGAAAGAGGGCAGTTTCCTCCCGGTGATTAGAAATTCAATTTGCCCACTCACGTTTACACTTTTTTTGGAATGGGGAAGGCAAGTCACATCAGATTTTTTACTATCTTTCCGAAAACTATCCCTGTTGCTACGCCTATGCTATGAATGCTACAGTAGACATGTTTACAAATAAGTCAGAAGTAATACTTACGGTGTCAGTCCGCCGACATGTGTATGCACAGAATTAGCAATATTTTGATCTGAGTATAATCCTATTGGACTATTGAATTGTTTTGTTACGATCTGGAAAAGAAGAACGAAAGTCAATTTATATTTCAGTCATTAGGTGAGAGTAGAGGCACACGGGCACCGCCAGGGAGGCAATCATTATACGTTATTTGACCAAAAGGGCATATTCTTCTCCTAGAAAAGAATCTCCCTCTGAAATCGTCTTATCCCCTCGCAGTAAGTCTGGCGGTGCTCAAGAACAAAGGTTACTGTCCACTCGATTGAACTGAAAATTAAAAGGAAAAAGCAATGGAAGCATAAATTGATCAAATTATGTTATGCTGTAGCTAAGTATGAGGGAAACACCGCATTCGTCTCGAAGAAAAACTTCAAGAGTTATCCCAAACTTATTCAGTCTTGGAATTATTTAGGGTCCGACGCTATGGGGTCGAATGCGAATATACTGAAATGCTTGCAATAAATTACTGGAAAAATCTGTATGTCCATGCGTTTTTTGATTTTCCAAATCGAGTCTATATTTTGTCTCCTCTCAAGCTTAAACAGTGATGGAATTCACAACGGGACAAACTAGTAAAGTTAGAATATTCTAAATCCGCGACCTAAAAAGCTGTACGTTTCGATACTTCATTGATTTTCTAAGCCAAATCAATTTCACTTCTCTCATCCTCAAAGGTGACTTTTCAATTTTGAGGTTCAAATCGAATCCGGATTGAAAATCTGTTGGGATATTCAAAGTCAGCGACCCGAAGAATTAGGATGTCAATGCGTTGTTCTATTTTCAAAGCCAAATCAAGGTTTTCTATGTTTGAAATTTAACCAAAAATGAAGCTGAAGCAATATTCTGATGAGATGTTTGAAATCGATATGGCCACAAAAACTCCTATTTTACAATTTACTCATTTCTGGTTGAAATTCGAATTTCTCAAACCCATGTAACACATTTCAAATGCAGGCCTGGAAATAAATAGTTACTTGAATTTTTGCTGTACTGTGCGTTACCACCCCTGGGAATTTTTCTGAATAAGAATTTGCGATCGAATTCTCAAAGGAAATCCACTTTTTCTCAACCTCAGAACCATGTACTTCCTTCAGTTTTGAAAATATGTCACATGTGAACATAAAGTTTGTTTCTTATTTTTCGACAACTGCTTCAACATTATTCCAGCTCGGCCTCCGAAATTGGGAATAGAATGCAATTACGTGAGATTTCTTCCTGATTTCCTTTTTTTTTTTTTTTTTTTTTTTAGTGGCGAGGAGGGACACTGAACTAAAACGCAGTTACTCCTTCCAATTTGTAGGAAAATATTTTAGGAATAAATTGCGGAGATGGCCATTATACCAAGGCTTTAGCCACGTGTGTGTAATAAGAAGAAAATAGAACACGTGAATACATGGTTCCGACTTACCTCTAGATTTTTTCTCGAATTTTGTATTACCGACCACTTAATTTGTTTCTTTTTATATTCAAATATCGTACAGCACTCTCCAGTAATACGAAACCGAAAAGGAGCTGAAGTTCAATACAGAATTCTCCATAATAGAATGGAGTTTTTCTTTGAAACATCTTACAAAAGTAGATGTATTTTTTTTCTAATGTATCCTCCTTAAAAAATTGGTTCTTTTTGACCTAGCAAATTAGGAAGTTTTTTAAAATAAAAATTCGTCTGGGATGCATAGAGGCTCCAAAATAGAATTGTTTTGCATTTACTGATGAAATGATGTCCTTCACTCACTGTTAATCAAATAAATGCCTCGTGATATTCTACTTCTATTGTTTTCGAAAGTGGCGTACCCATTTTTCTAAAATTAATTATATAGGGGAGACTGGGGAGGAATCGGACAGTTTTTGCATTTTGACATTTTATGTGAAAACTATGAGATTTTGTGGCAATTGCAACCCACCATCGTAAATTTTGGACTTTACATCTAAAATGATTTTTGTTTCCCATTTTTATATTTTTTTATCTTCATTATCACCATGATAATTAATTTTCAAAATTTGCTTTTTTTGTCCGAAATCTGACAAGGGGGGTGAGCCTTCGGACAAGTTATGGGGAGGATTCTGACACGACATAAAATTCCATGAAAATTGAAGAAAATATGCACAAACGCAAAATTTAATATTTCATAACGAAAATGAAACTTCGTAAACAACATAAAAACTATTCAAACGATTAATTATCAACAAAATACCATTTAATATCGATTTTGTCACTGAGTCTTTTTTTTCATCATTAACCTTGTCAAATTTTTCAATAATATCAGAAAAAGGCACAAAAGAGGTATCCGTTACGTCCTAGAAATAAAAGTGACCAGACCTACGAAAAATAACAAAAAACGCACACCGGCACTTCTTATCACATCGGGATCACAGAAAAATCAGTGAGAACACCATTTGTCCGAATGCTCCCAACCTATTATTTTCATGAACTTTGTTTTACATGAAACGACACTCAGCCGTAACGACAAAAATTGCTTACCTACTTATTTTCGAATATCCAACCTACCTAACAAAAATCGATTGAAATTGATATCTCTTCAGAAAGCCAAAAATATTTCATTTTAAAAAATTGGTAGCTGAGCAAAAAAACAGTAAAAAAGTACATTTTTTGTTATACATATATCCACGAAAATGATAAAAGTCTAAATTTTTTTTTGCATAAGTGAATAGATATATATCAATATAATGAAGTTTCATTTTGGAAATTGGCGATTTTTGAAAAGATTGAAGCCCCAAATGGAGGTCGTCCGAATCCTCCCCGTGTCCAATTGCTCCCCAGTCTCCCCTACATCAAGCATGGAATTTCTTGAGTCACTAAGTTCATCTTTGGGGTCATTTCAGTTTTAATCCAAACATGGGATTTTTCGAGCCACTAAGTTAATTTTTGAGATCATCTCAGTTTTAATCCTTGCTCAGAAGGCTCGACAGGGAGCTACAACTCGAACTGTCGTATTTAACTTGCAATATGTCAGGTTATAGCTTCTTGAGGAGTCCTCTAATAAACCGTCCTTATAAATGAACTTGGGAACTCAAGAAACCCTGTAATTGATATATTGGTAGTTTCTAACCCCAACTTTTATGTGTTGCCCTCCGTGGACAGTTGGGGGTTGTGTGCATCTAAGAAAACCTTGAAAATGGGTTTAGCGAATCCAAAAACAGCAGAAATTGTAATCACATGACATTTATATGGTCGACTTTGAGTGAAGAGCATAATTTCATCATTAGACCCCAATAGTCCTATTTTCGAGCCGATTTTTTCCCTAAAACTTTTTCTGTAAAGTTTTTTACTACAAATTTTAATAAGGTAGTCTTTATTTTTTACGGAAAATAACCCCTTTCCGGAAGTTTTTCAGAATTATTAAAAAAAAAAATCTCAAAGTTCCAGCTCGATCGGATAATATGAATCTGGGGTCCGAGTTCAGCTTCTTCAGTCAAAATTGGCCACTTGATTCGAAAATACCTGAAAATAAAAGAATTTACCAATTTTGATGAAAATCGGGTGAATTGTTATCTGGGGTCAGTACATTTTTTGCCAATGCTGCCAGAGGAATGATTCAAATGTTGAAAAACGTGATTTTTGTAGCTATATGCAAAACATCGGAATTCAAATGTGCCTCCCCAGATTCATGTAGGAAGTCGAGCGGAGCAAGTCGGAGAACTCCGGGAAAACGTAGTTTAAAAATGAAAACGTATGCTGAAAATTTAATTTACAAATTCACCAATTATATAGAATGAAGAATGTAGAATCCAGAAAAATTTTGAAAATTTAAGAAATCGTATTCTGAAAGAGAGTGATTCGCAGAAAACATTGAAAAAATGTGGTATGAAAATGAAAAATTCAATTTGAAAAAATGTCTAGAATTTCAGTCAGATTTTTTTTCATTTACGGATTATATTTTTTCAGTGTTTTTTATAAATTAATGGCTTTTAAAAACAAACATTAAAGTTTTTCTGAAATCTAGTTTCTTTGCTCTGTAAAATGTCGTCCAGCCTTTATCCCTAAGTTGACTAAAGGGGACGCGAGGGAATCCTAAACTGACGATAAAATAAAGAACACATTTCTTGATATTTAAGCCGAAAATTTCATCTTCCTGGTTTGACTTGTATTGAAGTTAAAATTTGCGTACTTTACCCTTATCATTGTAATTTTTAAAAATATTAGTGAATTTTCAAATTATTTTCTGAAATGTTCGTTCATTTTTTCATTTTTAGACTACGTGTCCCAGAGTTTATTCTTTTTCAGAAAACAATCTCTTGAATTTTCAATATTTATCTAGGTACTTCATTCTTTCTGTATTGAGTACCGCAAAGCTAAATGTTCGATGTGAATAAGAGGAGGCACGTTGATATACCAAATGTTTACATTACTTAAAAAATCACGATTTTCAACATTTGAATTGTTACTGTGGCAACTTTGGTGAATAAAAATTGGTAGAATTTTGCACGCATAATGTACTAACCTCACAATACAACTCACCCGAGTTTCATCGAAATTGGTACAATGGGTATTTTTCATTAAAATTCCCAATCTTGACTGAACTGTGAACCCCGTGGTGTATGAGTTAATATTATTTAATCGAACTCAATTTTTTTTTTAGATTTTTTTAAGTTACTGCATGAAAAGACCTTTCGGGGGTGAGTGGCAATTTCCGAGACAATTTTTAGAATAAGGATGTCACCCTACTATGTTGAAAAATTTTTCAGACCATATCATATATATATTTTTTTAACTCTAATTGTAATATCGTCTTCTTTTGATCTAGGGTCCTGGGGTCAATGGCCCCTTTGGCTTTTATTAACCCATTGATAATTGGCTTGGTCTAAAACGTTGCCTTTAGGTGTAAAATTATCTGAATACAAGGTGTCCAAAATTTTAGCAACGTATACTGACTTCTATTGGTTAACCTAAGGGCTTAAAAAATGTTGAGGTTAGCAAATAAAAAAAAGTCTTTGGATTAGGAGGAAAAGACTGGATTTTTGGACTATTCTGCCCTCTGATGTCAGATCTGATTTCGATATTTTATTAGAACCTCCATTTCATCGTTAGGTAATTTTCAACGAAAGAGAAAAGCTTCTTTTTTTTCTTGCTCACTTTTTGAATTTTGGAAGTTGATATCGTTATATTGCGTCAAGCTCCCTCCCCCACAGGAAAAAGGATCACTGAACGAGGCTGTCATGTAAAATTTAATTTCGGATAAATCATCTTCACCACCTTTTCATTCTAAATATCAACTCGCGTTATACTCGAAATTTATTTCAGCTGTGAAATAAAATGCGAGTATTTCGAAAAATAGATAATATTCAATACCTTATTACCTGCATAAAATAAAATCCTCGCAACAAAAAACAACTTTCAATTTTTATAGTTACAAGATACCGATTTGAAAGTTAGTATAAATTTATTTTTAGTTCGACATAATTATAAAAACGCATCAACCATAACAAAAAAAATAAATAAGAGCACAATCGTGAAGGTTAGATATAAATTGTTATAATGCTTTGTGATGATTAAAGAAGCGTAAAATTAAAGCCAGCTACAAATTCTCGTGTATAAGCACCTTTTTACCACTTTTTAGGTCATTTCCTACTACTCTCTCGACCATTGAGTCCGCCAACTGCGAAGAAAAAAAACAAAACAAGTGATACCTCATTGTAAATAAACTGCTGAAGAATTTGAGGCAAATCCAAAACTAGCCCCTTTTCGACAAATGGAGAAATTAGAGTTATTCTGCAAACTGGTCATAAATGTCAAACTTTTGGATTTCTTAGCGAGCACTCGCGCCTTTCATTCCCATAGTTAGAAGGGTGATTTTCAAAAAATGTTAACCTGTGCCAAAAGGAGTTTGAAAAGTTTGGACTAGAGTAAATTTATTTTTTCGCTCTCACTCGCTAGATCTGTTAATTTTACCGCGAAAGTACATTGTTCTTGTTAAAAATAGCAAATTGAGTTCTTGACAAATTTGATTCCTATTAATTCTTGTACGGTCAATAGATGTCCCCAAAATCAAGCTCGGTGATCACTAGCTCATCTGTAACTCTCAGAGGTATTAACACCCTTTTGAGTTGAAGAGGGATGTAGGGATATATACATCCCCTTCTCAGAGGCAAACAAAAGTAAAATTTATGAGCTTGTCAAATAACATTTTAGGCCTGGAAGCTTTGTCTTTTTTGTTTATAAATTCAAAATTGTTTTTTGTAGACCCGCTACTATTTTACCTAAAAGTTTTTATCTACCCCCCCCCCCCCCCGAAGAACTTTCCATTTACAGTATTGCTGAGAAATATTGAAATCTGTAATTTGTGTACTATTTCTATATTCCGGGTCCTTCGTTAGCAAAAAATTGATAGTCAAATTTGTCAGAAAGTATACCTGCTTCAGTCTTAACAAGAGCTATTTTCACGGTAAAATGGATGTGCAGTCATTTGGTAGCAGAAGTTTCTGATTTCGGTAGAGGGTCAGAATGTTTCGGGGATTATTATTTTGTGTCCTTAAGAAAACAAAAGCCAGATTGTTGACTAAAACATTTGAAAATTAACATCTTCGTCAATGGCGAAGAACGACTGGACCATTGTGACCCTACCCGAAAAAAGGATGCTTAGTGCTAAAATCGATTATGCGAGAGAAACACGTTTAAAGTTTTGGTAACACTGTTTACGCTATAGGATGTTTGTTGACGTCGTCTGAGTGCGGGAAACATAGTGCGGCCAATGATCCTATAGCGTAAACAGTGTTACCAAAACTTTAAACGCGTTTTTCTCGCATAATTGGTTTTAGCACGAAACATCCATTCTTCGGGCAGGGTCTTTGGTATTCTAGAACGTGGATGAGATGCCTAGAGTCTCGAGTCTGAGAAAACCAAATTTCCATTGAAATTTTGAAATCTGCGGACTGGCCATTACAGTTCACCCACTTTTGAGAACTATTTTAAGTGACTTTCTGATCAGTTGAACCATCAATCAATCGATGTTCATTATAATTGTTGATTCAGATTCGTCTCGCTTGCTAATTTGATACAAGCTGAGAAGTAGGGAAGACTATGAATACAACAAGCTGGAATATGGTTGATATTGTTCGTATGTGTCTCCTGAGTCTTTTAAAAAACACACAAAATCGGGGTGGATTTTTTTTTTTTAATATTCAGAACTATCACATTTAAAAAAAATGAAAGAATGTTCGAACAAAAATTATTCCTCAAAAAATTTTACGCATGAAAGATTATACATTTATTTTTTTGACTATGCCAGAAATCTCAAAAAAGGGGGGCTAGTTGAAAATTATCATTTTCGAGCTATATAGGGGAAAACGCAGAATTTTTGTCATTTTTTGGTGTTACTAATTTTTGTGAATAAACTGAGTGTAAATTGACATTGGACGTGTTTCCGAATCCCAGTACCTTCCAATCGCCGGACACCGTCTGCAACATTATGTTTTTCATGTTTTCTCTTTTTTTTTTGAAAACTTTCATTGAAAAATTTTTCGAATACGTGCAAAGGTGAAAAAGAATTAACATTGAGGTATTGATAACAAGGTTTTTGGGGTCACTGAATTTGTTCTTTGTATCTATTTTTTTGGAACTTTCAACGGGGGGCGGGGGGTTGAAAATTGTTAAATATTATATTGTTATCGTTTCTCCAGGGTTTGGAGTACATAAAATCCATGATAGATTTTAGATATTATAAAAATTGAGGAACCTGCCTAGGGGCGGGGGCTAGAAATAAGAAAACATTTACATGTTCGAGATAGATCTGTACCATTTCGGGATTGTGAATCAATTTCTGACGCTGATTTTCAGCTACCATGAAAACTGAAGGAACTAGGTGTGGGTAAGAGGTTGTGAAAGGAGGTGAAGTGTACAGGTTCAGGATGGGTAGACATCAGACTTCAGTTTTGCGGGTTGCTAAATTTTTGTAATACGCTAGAATTTAAAGCAAAAATAGCTAAGTGCAAATTAATTTAATATATCCTACCACAAGGAAGTCTGTACCATACTCCTACTTGTACCACTGCTCTACAAATATTTGTAGGTCATTGCTACAGTAATTGACCAGATTTTGCGGTTCCGGAAACCTGTAAACGATTTACTTCTCGAATTTGTAAATTCTTTCTCATATTCAGCTCCCGCCGCACCCTAGGTTCTTTAATTTTCATAGCAACCGAAAATCAATACGGATTAAAAACTGAAAAACGATGCCCATATTGCATTCAATGTCATTCCTGACTCTTGTCCTTCGCCGAGGGCTCCAAATTTGAGTCCACATCGATTTTGTATGGATTTTGTCTGGGATTCAAAGGACCCATACGAATCATTTCTGCCAAATTCCAGCTTATTATTAGAGACATTTTTCAATTATTTTTCTTGGTTCTGATTTGCCTACACTAAGATACCCATTATCAGCCACTAGATTATGCGGATAAATACTTTATTGGTTAATTTACTAATCTGCCTATTGCAGATAATTATTCTCATAGAGCTATCTACTACTACCAACGGTACCTGTACTGACACTTAGCTGACATAGGCGCAAATAGGTGCAGTCTCGGAGGGCTTAGTCTCCCAAAATGTATGGAAAGCCCATTCCCATCTCCCTCCAATAAATTTTTAAAAGTACTAACGGGCGTTTAGGGGATGATAAAATGTTATACCGAGCAACAAATTTTGCTTAGTATCCATATTGGAGTGTGAGTGAACTTGGTAAATTCTGTATGTAAGGTGGACCAATTCACAATTTCTTCCTTCTGTAATCCAGAGCGCTTTCGGCTGTTATGTCATCCACTGAAGATGGCATAACAGTCGAAAGCGCTCTGGACTACAGAAGGAAGAAATTGTGAACTGACACACCCTACATAAAGAATTTAACAAATTTTGCCTCCCTATTTTGATAATTGAGAGCACCCCCCTTTTTTGGAATACTATTTGCACCTAAGTATGCCAGCAAAACTAAGATAACACGTTTAGAATATTCGGACAGCAGATAACCGACTACCACTGATAATGAACGTCGATGATGTAAATAAACAACAACTATTAGCAAATTACAAAACAATTACTTGTTGCTTTTTTGCAATGTCTGCAGGGACCCATTCATATTCAGCTGGCCTCGATCTCATCATCGGATTCGGATGATGACGTAGGTAGGACATGGTGGGTGCTGGATCCTTGCTTACTTTAGCGCCAGGTAAAACTAACGGCGTCGTTCTATATGGCTATCAAACAAACCAAAAGAATTTGGTTTGGTCAGACATGATTTTGCAATATACAATTAATATGCTTTCATTCAGCATCTAGCAACGGAATGAGATAGAAAGCAGTTTATAAAAATCCAGATGTACGATCCTTGTTGTCTTCACACACAAAACTAAGAACTTGGATCAATCGACAAGGAGGAGGTGTCGATTGGAAAACTGAAAAGTAAAAACTCTTAGCTGATAGAATCCGCCCCTTTTGGCAAGTCGTTTAATTCATTTGACTAACCTGCTTGATTCTAAATAATACTAATATGAGATGTACACAGAACGCAGGATATAATTCTAATATACCACAATTAAGACTCGCATACTCTCCTCTGTTGAGTGCATATGTGTTTCTGCGCTATTAACACTCCAGTGCAGAACGTGATGTCTCTCTCATTGTATTTCCATATTTTAAAGCTGAAGAGTGTGAGTCATTTTAGTCTCTTAGTAGTGTATTTGACATTTTTATACAGAGTGTCTCAACCTAAGTGACTCCCCTTCAGCCGGGTAAGTATGAAACTCATCTTGACAATATGTACATATGTTTGTCTGCTTTCACATTTGAAGGAACTGTAATATGGAGACATTTGAAAAAATCATGTACAGCATCAATGGAACTTTTCCCCTCAGCATTGCTAACAGGTAGACTGGTAGAACTTATTGGTAATAATACATAACAGTTACAGTAACTACTGAAAACAAAAAATAATAAAATGAAAACGCCATTATCGAATCGCGAAATTGATTTTTTTTTTAAACTACGCACATAAATTTTCATATTTTTTCAATTTTCCCTTAAGACTGTCCTCGCAATAAATAAATTATTTCTTTATACCCCCCCCCCCCCCAACAAAAAAAAACATTCTTTAGCCTCGCTCTTATCCACTTTAGTTTTCAAGTTTGATAATTTTGATGTATGCCGTGATAATTTTGATAAAGGTAATTAGAATTTACGTTTCAAAAAATTGTACTTGAAAAATATAATGTAAAAGTTCTTCTTCCCTCGCAGTGTCTGTAATATTAGTGGAAATTCTGTAAGAAGTGATCGATATGGTCTGAATGCACAGCTCCTTGACCCCACTTAGTTATAGGCCAGGTACTTTCTACAATTGGAATGTATCTTTATTGTGAAGCATTGCACTGATCTAAGTTTACCAACTCAAAAACTAGAATAAGTTGGAGTGAAGCTACAAATAAGAAGTATTTTTGAAGGATATTACGGAGGGAATCGTATACTGCGAGAAAATCGCTGGGTTTAGGAGACAATTTTTACGGACAATTGGAAAAATATGAAAATTTGTGTGTATAGCTTTGAGCTAGTTATCTTATGGGCACCTTGTTAATCCAGTTGAGGCATTGATTTTTTTTTTAGGTAGTTGTTGTAACTATCTCCTGTTATTACTAAAAAGTGCCATCCATTTATTTATCAGCAATACTGAGAAAAAAGAGAATTTTTAGTAATACTGTACATAATTTCTTAAAATGTCCTAATCTTTACTCCTTCAAACGTAAGGGTAGGCAAACCTATATGCATACGCGTAAGTGTAAGTTGCTTACTTAGTACCCGGTTGATAGGGTCACATACTCTAAGACACCCTGTATATTTAATTGACTACCTGTTGGCAGACTAATTGAAAGCATTCCTTTTTATAAATGAAAATGAATCCGATTCGAGATTTTTCCATACTAAATGGTGATCAGCTGATCGATTAATTACCACTTACAATTAGAAGTGGCGCCCGAACTAGATTTTCTTCATGAAATGTGTATGCTGTAGGTTTGTAACGCAAGCCTATTGCTATAACCGCCTGTGTGTGTCAGAGCATGAACCATAAGGGTACAACACAAATTTTTGTTTACTTTCAGCTGTTCTTATTTATCATTATTTTCTTTTCTTTTTTTGAGAATATGCTGGCCAGGACGGCGTGCTTGCTAGTCACCCTGGCGGCTCCCTTGCGTTAGCTACGGGCCTGTTGTAACGTCGACTATGATCTGGCTTACATTTGAAACAGATGGCCAAATTGACATTTAGAAGAAAAACATTTTAAGAGGCACTACTTTGTTTCTCCACGAACTGCAGGAGGACTTGCGAATCTCAGCTGAAAAAGTACGCTGTTATGAACATCATCAGACAACTGACATTGCCCAAAATTTGAATCCGAATCTAGGAATGACTCCTACCTGCATCCCATAGCGGTTCGAAAAACAACTGGGAATGAATAAACGTTTAAAAATGTTTTGATTTAAGTAGAATGAAAAACAAATAAAATGAGTTATTGAAATTCGAATTTCGTAGGTGACTGATTTCAAATTATGCAGTCGACTTTTGATCTGGCCTCAATTAGGTTCCACCATCTCCGAAACCCAATTAATAATCAAACCCAAGTCACCAGACGTGTCTTCCACGCGAGTTAAGCAATACCATGAAAAATGTGCTTTTGATTGCGCTGGTAAACCATCAACGAAGGGAATTATAACTGAAATTTCGAATTTTTAGTATTTTTATCTTGGAACGTACTGATGAAACAGGTTTCACGAAAACGTCGCCTGTACAAAAAATTTACGTGTATAAGGATAGTAACTTATGGCACTATAGGATTCAAACTCGATTGATTATGTTATAAAAACTGCAGAGGTCCTCAAGGGCTCAAAATACCTGTCGAAGTCCATAGATCACTGAAATGGAGCTTTCATGCGTGATTTTCTTTGTATTTCTGATTTTCGAGCTTTACAGTGAACCCACCATTAGGGCGAAAAGTCGTTTTCCTCATATGTATTACATAATATATTTCAGGAAACTTGACTGAATCAATTCCATCTACATGTTACAAAGATTCTAAAAATATGTTATTATAGTCTCGATTCGCTTTCCTTTACAGATACAATGGCTGAAATATGAACACCATTATCAAAAATGAGTTTTTCACTGTTCAGAAACAGAACGGCTCCTGTTTGTTTTCCCCATTTTACTCAATGATGTCACTGGTAAACGCAAGTCTAATTTTGAAAGTTGCAGGGTCATTCTATATCAAATACCCTAAGTTTTGACCCTTAGATCTTCAGATTTCTTCAAATTTTGATAATTAGTTACCCTTTTCCCAAGATCTCGATCTTCCATCCACTTTTATCTAAATATATGATAACTTTCGTGTTTTCAAAAACCTGTCAAAGTTTAAGCTTAATAACACCGAAACTAATGAAAATACGATGATGAAATTTAGGCCATACATCAAATGTTCCATTATCCATAGGGCCGTCGAGAAAAAGTTTGGACCCGCGGGAACAATCAAAAAAAAAGTTGTGCAATTTCTTAGAGCACATCTCGGGGAATCGCGATTTTCGGCTCAGAGACTAGAAAAAAGATCAAACAACGTGAAACAATACGATAAGAAATATGGGCCTCACAAAAAGTTCCGACTTGCCGGAAATCCTCCCTTCCCATCTCATTTTATCCTATCTTATCACTGAGTGAATTTTCATATACCTAGACGATTATTGACATGAAACACTGCAAAAGTTTCCCGTTAGCATTTTCTGAGTTTCTTGCATTGATTTTTGAAAATTCTAATTTTTATAAAACGTGTACATTTTTTGTTGATCAGCATTTCCACACCTCCCCGCGTCTCTCCCAAACTATTGGAAATTATTGAGAAGAAAAAGTTGGTAAAATTTTCAACTTAATGAGATAATTTTGAACCCTTCTTCGAAGGAGCCAGAATGTTGAGCTTCTTTTGTCAAAATGGGCTTGGAAAAAATCTAAAAATCTGCAAATCTGCAGATTTTGGCGAGAGTTGGGTAAGATGTCTGTAGCTAATATACATCATCTGAGGAAAATTTTTCCCTTACATTTTCACAACTGCTATCTTTTGTACAACAGATTCAAAAAATATGCCCACTACAAATTTTATCAGAACTTTGATCAACAGTGCCTAATGATTGTGGGATACTTTTTCCTGTATCTGTAATTATAGTTCTCAAGATTTTAAGAGAAACCAATTTTCAGGAGGTTGAATTCCCATTTCTACAAAAAATTAACACTGGTGGTAGTAGATGGAATCTTGACTATCTTAATCGAAGGACCCCCCCCCCCCCGTTCATTTTCAGCATAATGCATCTCATGTTTCATACTCGTTTCGTTGGCTTATATGAAACATCTTTTTGCGACGTGCATCCACCTGTTCAGAAAATAAAATTTTCCTCCTACTATTCTGATTTAGAGACAATGAATTTGAAAGAAATTTCGGGTCATATGCTCTAGTCCGTAATGTCCTACAAAAAGCTCGCAAGCGTAAACTGTTTACAGTTGGTACATGTAATAATTACATGTGCTCGTTTATTAAATTAATAAAATCGCGTTATTTTCACCAGACAATTTCTGCCAGTAGCGAAAATTATCATGGAGGTTGATAAGGCATCTGCATCATGCGAGAGGGTTTTTATTAATAGATACAGTGCGCTTATATTTAGCTTCCATCTTACCACACTGACATGGATCGAAAAATCGGGCCGGCGCTTCAGGGCGTTCTACTTTTACACGAGACTGAAACAGACATACGACCTCTTTTTTGTGATGAATTTCCTAAAGCTCAAGATCAAAAGAGGTTAAGGTGGCGAGTCAAAGTTCATTAAATCGATTAAGTAGTATTTTGATGCGAAGTGGCCGAGAGGTTCGCATGTAGCAAATTTCTGGGTAATTTACTTGATCAAAATTCACTTCAGTAGGCACGTCTTCATCTTGATTACTTGATCATGAAAGTTTCATCAGGAAATTACTAAACTACTTCGAAGGGCACCAAAATTAAATCCGAGAACTGGCGAAATCCACTAAAATAGTGTTGGTGATTGAACAGGAAAGAGGGACTCAGTTTCAGTTAAAGGCCAATCGATTTTAATTAAGGTCCATATTATGCATCTATCTGTGCCTAATAGTGAAAATATGACTCGCTTAACTGGAGGAGGGAGTCAGTTTCAATTGAAGGCAGTCGATTCTACTTCAAGGCCAATATGCAGGGATGTACCGATAGGGGGTGGAGACAACTTACTCACTTACTCCCCTCCCCCTATAAAAATCCAACAAGTCAAAAGTTCTTTTTTTTTTGCTTGCTTTGACACATGGGAATTGAGTTGAGAAGTTGGAAAAATCCAACAAGTCAAAAGGTTTTTTTTTTTACTTTGATATTTGGGAATTTTGAGTTGAGTCAACATCAGTTGGGAAGATCCAATAAGTCAATCAAAAGTGTTTTTCCCTTACTTTTACTTGCTGTGACACTTGGGAATTGAGGTGAGAAGTTGGGAAAGTCCAACAAAAGTCAAAAGGTGTATTTTTGCTTTGATATTTGGGAATTCTAAGTTGAGTCCATCAGTTGAAAAAATCCAGTAAGTCAATCAAAAGTTTTTTTTTTGCTTTGATACTTGGAAATTTTGAGTTGAGTCAGTTGGGACTTTCACAATCCCCCCCCCCCCCCCGGGAAAAACTCTTCGGTACGTCCCTGCCAATATGCTCCTATCTCGGTCTAATACTGAAAATGAGCTCAATGTTGAAAACTAAGGAGACTGTTGGAGGAAGAGACCGACGTTTTTGAAAGAGAATTTCAAACGGTTGGATGAAGAGAGGCCCCCTTTCAAGACCGGGGCCTGGAGGAAATCTCTCTCTCCCCCTCCCCCTTCTCATCAGGCCTGGCCCCAAGTCAATTTTCACAAATAATGAGATAAGAGCACGATCTAATGGCGGAAGGTGGTTACCAACAGTGAAAGGGTTTACTCGGATTTCCTACGGAATGTTGTCAGGTGTGAGTTATACTATCAGTGCAGCCAACTTTTACCTCCCTAAAGTATGATCTATTTCGCTGAGATAGTTTTTTATTTTTTCCTCGGCTTCACTGTTTTTGACTTTGGGCAGTTTGGAATAACACTCTTCAATTTATATGTTCTGATTATTCGTGCTAAATTTTTCTACAAAACACTCATTTGTGAATAGCAGGATTTAAGAACAATAAAAATATTGTTCTATTAATTGCTCGGCATTATTTTCATAAGATACCTATTATAATAGTATCCATTTTCATGTAGAAACTGAAAGTGCAACCGAAATTTGGAAAAACTGAGTATTTCTCGTAAAAACTGGAAGATATTTGTCTGATCTCTTATTTTCTCCAATGAAAGTGACGGATTGATGGTACCCACGTAACTAGAGACCCTCAGATACAGACTCTTCCAGACTCGATCAGGACTGTTCAAAACTTTATTATAATTCTTTAAATTTATTCAAGATCCTAAAATTTTCTCAGGACTAGTTTAGAATCCTCGAAAATTTGTTCGAGACTTCGTAAGATTCTGCCCGACTTGCTTAAAACTAGCTGTGAAGCTTCGAGACTTTCCTCACTTGTTTAGAATTCCTTGAAACTCTGTAAAAGACTCCAGAAGGCTCGTTTGAGATTGGGACTCGGTAAGACATTGTCATTTATGATGCGTTTCTAATTTCAATATTTTTCTCTGGGAAGAGCAATAGCTCCCATGCTTCCCCTGTGTATCCACACGTGGTCCCGGGTGAATCTGCGTTTTCTTTTAAAAGAAGCTTTACGGGAATCCATATCTTAGAATTCTCTGAATACATTTAAAACAAACAGGGCTTATGTAGTAGTTATTTGCATTTAATAGACAGGGTGTTGAAAAAATAAACATTTAGCCACTCATCAAGATCAGCAGAATGTGGAACGTGTTTTAGAAAACTCGCATGCTGAACTAATTTCCACTATGCAGACCCTGACCGATTTTGACCACGTATACAAATGTATACATTACGCGTTATTTAATGATTCCAAACAGACGAACATGTAAATATATTTTTTGGCCGCCGTTGTAATATTTTCAAAACGAACAATGTCAGACCTTACGGAATATTGTGCAACTAATATCAACAATTTCGCGAGTTAAATTGTTTTTCCTCGAGCGAATCGGCACTCGGACTGCGGGCAGTTCGACTGGTTTTACAAATGCAGAAATTTTTAACGGGATATGATCTTATGGGTGTACGAATCGGGTATCGATATTTTTTATTTATTACCAACGTGCTCGACTTTTGGAAGCGATCCAGTGCAAATGTGGTAAACAACAGAGTTGCGAGAAAAAAAAAACTACAGTTATGACAAATGAACGAGACATGGGGACGAATTACGAGTTTTCGCGTATTTTCAGTTGGGATACGAAAATAAGTGAAATTGAAGATGTTTATGCTTGTTTAGAAAATTTTAAGATGGAAGATCGTGACAAAAGCGAAAAAACTATAGATCTTCCAATATTTCTGCAGAATTTGAAACTTCGAGATATTAAAAAGATATTCATTTTCCAATTTCGACGACTGTGATAATATTTTCGTAAATTGAGATCAGCATTTTTTCAAAAGGGGAGACTGTGTCTACACCAGGCTCTAAGTTTTGTTCAATTACGCTTCGATTTTGAGACAGCAAACGCAGTCTAGAACTGTAAATGAAATTTCCTTTCAAACAGCAGGGATGCCAATCGAAATGGCTTGAGGTTTTCCTCTTTAGTAGCACCGATAAGAATACAAGTAATTGGCAGGAGGGATAAGGAGGAACCATGATTCATTAGAAATACCAGCAAAAAATTATTTTCAGCCTCTGTTTGAATTAAGTAATGGCGTCTTATTTGCCGGAAAATTTCACAAGCGAAGTTACCTATTTAAAGCAATCATTTCTAAAAAATATTCAGAGTGTCTACGAGTCATGAATGTCATGAAAAATTCATAAAATCAATTGTATATTTAATTTGCTTTTTCCCAAAAATCATAAATTCTCTCCAAATTCTTCTGAAAAAAGAAATGAATAAATAAATAAATCATCAATTTTGAAAATTTGAACTCCAAAATATTAGCAAAGGAAGAAACCGAACAAGTTTTACTAAAACGTTCGGATTAGTTTTTGTTTTTGCAATTTAGAACCCCTTGAGCCCATGCGGCAGAAGTTATGGAAAGGTCATGAAAAAGTCATGAATTTCACAAATGTGTCTTTGGTAGACACCTTGATATTGAAGCTCACTTTTGCCTTTCAACCCTTAAAGAAATTCCTGTACTGTTGGATAGGAAGCAACTCAGGTATCAGCTCTAATTCGATGGAACAGAAAACTATTATCGTATTAGTGCTTCGTTTCTGGTCATATTTTTCAGTCTAAGATCCAATATAAGGCACTGTTTTGTTATCATTTGGAAACGCAATTTTTCGGGAATCCAGATTATGACCTTTTCGACCAAAAAGAATACAATCACTTTTAAGAATAGGGCATAAAAATACCAGAAATATTCTTCCTTCTCAGTGTTCCACGGAGTGATTCAGAACCTACGGCGTCAAATTGATTAAGGAATGTGATCCAAAATAACATAGCCCAAAAATGATTAGAATTTACACAAAATTAATGATTTTTGGTCAAGTTGAAGAATGACATTAAATTTTGTAAAGTATATTGGGTCATCCGGTACTTTGAACAGCTTCAACTTTCCAGTATTAATAGGACGTGCTCTTCACCTCAGGCCTGTAACCAGTCCAGGTACCCACGGTGAGAGGGCAAAATGGGGTAACATTTTCCTTACGTACATTTTCTCTTTAATTTTCAAACTCTGCAATCAAGTTGGGTGATCGGAATTATATTACAGGGAGGAGAGAGGGAGTCGGTTCTGATGTCCATACATTTATCAACTGAGTAACATATATGGTTTTAGCAATAGTAAAACGAGAATCCCCTCTCCCTCAAAAAATAATAAAATACAATAAATGGAAATCGTTCAGGGGCAAAAATCTTCCTAGGGGAGGGGTGAGGGAGTTCTTATTTGCTCCCTTCCCCGGTTACGCATCAGTTCTAACTCACTAAAATATGAGGTGGGATGGTGGGGAGAAGGGATTGGAGGCATCTACCTTATTTTTCCTTCTGGTTTTCGCTTTCATGAGAAAGAGTGGTGCTTAATTAGGTGTGAAAACCCTGTAGTCAACATTTTATTTTGAAAGAAAAGTAAGCCAGTGTGCAAGAAGGTTGAAGTTAATTGAGGTTCCTCGTACGAAAAAATGCAATTTTCCATTAAAACATCAAAAACACCTAGTTGAGAAAAAGCAATCCCACTCCAAGAAAAAGTTTGTTCTCCTTAATATAACGAAAGACAAAATTGAAAAAAATTCTCATATGGTGGCTGCACTGAGGCTCCAAAAAGGGCACTGAGGCTCTGCTGATGGAATGATGGTTTTCATTCAATGTTAATGGAATAAATATCAGGCAATAACCTATTTCTGTACTATTCAAATTCGTTAAGCCAATTTTGTTTTTGAAGCACCCTCGTCCTCGGAGAAACTACGGGGCTTCAGCACATAAGAATTTTGGTTAATAGCTTTCAATATGTCGATTACAGTGTTTCTCGTATTGCCGAATTCCTTTCTAAAGTAATTTTAGTTGTAGCCCCGATCCAGAAGGCTCCACAGAGGGCTACTACCCATGTACTCGTATTCATCTTTCAATATTTTAGATTGTAGCCCCCTGTGAAGCTTTCTGGATACAGGTCACAGCTAAAACAATTCCAAAAATGAACTCAGTGACTTGAAAAATCCTTTCTTCGATATCACCGCTGGTAACGTATTCAATCAATATTACAGGTTGTAACTCCCTTTCAGTCCTTGGGGTTGCTATCAAAATGATCTCAGAAATGAACTCGGCAACTGAAGCAACCATATAATCGATATATTAGAGGCTAATAACCTAAGTTCTTATCTATTGAACCTCTATGGGTTTATTGGTGAGGGAAGGTGCGTTCAAGCTCAGAAGCCAGGAGCAGTTGACATCTGAAGGGAGGGACAGGGGTAGAAACAAGTTTATTCTGCGTAAAAAACGAACCCATGAATTCTGTTATTAGGAGATGATTGCGATAAAACATTAAACGAAGACTGTCCGTGATAAATACCAGAAAACTCAAATGAAAACAGAATGTAAAAGTATTTATTCGCCATAGACGGGGGGAGGGGGGATTTAATTCTATCCGATCGAGCTCAAATTTTTAGAAGTTCACTTCACCATATCGCTATCTAATACCTAGACTTCCGATTGTTTATGTGTGCAATAACATGAATAAGATCCTGAAGGAGGAGGGGGATAGTAGATAGTGTATAATTTGATAAGAGAAAACAATCATCGTACGTAAAATTATAATCAGTAGTGGAGTCAATGAAACATTTTTGAGGGTTCAGGTTTTTCTATGATTTGAGCTGCAACAAATGAATAATTTTTCATTTTTTCATACTTATCAGAGGAGGAGTTATTAAATTCTTCAAAACTTCCAAAATTGTTTAATATTGTCTTAAAGAGTTTTTTGGACTACTTGAGATTATTATTTCACGATCTACAGAGACATTTTTAGACTCTTTCATCCTTAAGCTTTACTAAGATATTTTAAGGCTTCTTTAGGCTTAGTGTCCATTTTGGAGTGTGAGTGAACTTGGTAATATTCCTTTTGTAGGGTGTGCCAATTCACTTTTCCTTCTTCTGTATTCCAGAGCGCTTTCGGCTGTTATGCCATCATCAGTGGAGTACCCTTATGATGGCATAACAGCCGAAAGCGCTCTGGAATACAGAAGAAGGAAAAGTGAATTGGCACACCCTACAAAAGAAGAATTCTTTAGGCTTCTTTACGATTTTTTAAGGACTCGTCCGGATGTCAACAAAAGGCTGAAAGAGACACAAAAAAGTTTTAAAAAGTCTTACAGAGTCTCAGCACACAGGAATATAAATCTGTGCGTGGATGAATGTTTGAAGAGTTTTGAGCAAGGTTGGAAGAGTTTCAAAAGGCTTAGTGAAGAAGCATAAGACGTTTCAAAAATTTTAATTAGGTCTGTAAGAGTCCTAAATATCCTTGAAGGATGGACAGGAGACCAGAAAAGCTAAAAGGGCAAAACAGTCTCCTGCACACAAGAATCACCTGTCTATAATTTAAATAAATAAATAAAAATAAAGGGTCACTGGTACCAAATATATGGTATAAAAAATATGTATATTATATCCTTGAAGAATCTAAAATAAGCTTGAAAAAAGTTTAATAACTCCTAAAGAGTCTTAAATCTATCCGGATGATTTTTAAAACGTCTTAAATAAATATGAAAGTGTCTCAAAAAGTCTTAGCTCTGCCACGTTTAGAATAGCGCACGTTTTATAATACGTTGTTAAATATTTTTTCTCGTACATTCATTACACTAACATTTTACTTTCTGGAATTATCAGAACAGTTTGTGATGGCCAGGCCACACTTGTGCCAGACCACTGGACATTTGCTGAGTTGTCCGACGGACCACTTTACTTCTGGAATCAGCCCCCCCCCCCCAAAAAAAAAGGTAATAAATTTTTAAGACTGATTACTTTACTTAAGGAACTCATACTCAATTTATCTGACCAAACTGGCGGGTACATTTGTAATATAGTGCAGCGTATGATGGTTCTGTAGATTGTTTTAGCAGCTATTTGGACCGTAATTCAAAAAGTTAAAGGAGTTGTCGACTATTAGACTTTTCTATATTAACCCTGAATCCAATAGTCGACTTACTGAATTGAAGGGAATTCTTTGATTTACTTCGCTCAACTAAATTCGGTGATTCTGTCGAAATAAAAACTTGAGTGGTGCACTCTTCACGTTTTCAGTAAATTCAAATATGTCAGCTATTAGGGTGTCGAAAATTGGAAAATCGAAAATTTCAGGTGTGGCTTCATAAAAATCATTCATTTTTCATGGATTGAACATTTATAGTACCAAAAGTAGAGTTTAACTCATATTTTAATAAGAAATAGAGAAGCAGCAGTTCGTTCGTAAATTACGAATGTAAAAAGTCTTCTAATGGTGTTAGCCATTGATGTTTCACCTTGCCACTGTTAGCTTTATGATATAACCTTTGTTTTTTGCTCAGGTCAGCTTAAGGGATGATGAAGTCGTACCAGAATAGAAGCGTTCAATGATACGCTTAAAAATTACTAATTGTATGCTATTTATGATATACTGTGTGTGACCAAGGATCGTACATCGATGGAAACCTCGACACAGTTTCCATCCATAAAGGAAACCTGTAAACTTACACTTAGCAACTAAAGTAACTATTCGAGCGGTAAAATCGATCTGAGCAACCTTTCTCTGTTTACATCCTCCTGCATTGACAACTACAAAAAAAAAAAGCGATTACAATTTTTTTTTTCAAAATCAATTAGACATTTGTCCCCAATTTGGCTGTGCCGTAACTCAGAAACGGTGAAGTATCCCTTGCCCTCCAAGTTACAATGAATTTTGGTGTGTTGTCTACCACAAGGTTACAGAAATGCCTTACCGCTCTAAAGGCTCAAATTTGAGGAAACTCGATTCACTTTCCCAAAAAAGCAACTCCTCTTCCAAGTAGCTAGCTCAGCTCCTTCTGTCCGAAGAAAGAACGCAAGTTAATTTGCGTATAAAACAGAATCGCACCAGTTAAACTGGAACTCCTAACTGGACTCGTATGCTGCTGGAACTTCCGTTGCAAGATAGCACAAAAACTGAAACCTTACCCACAAAAGTGCACTTTCCGGATCGGCTCCATTATAGAGTTTTCGAGCTGGAGGCTGTGACATCATCATCTTGAACCGATTTTAGTTTGCAGTCAAAGGCGAATGCACAAACCGAATTCAAAAAATGGCGCAAAAGCTTCTTTTTTTCAGTCGTAAGTCGCGAATACGAAAATCGTGTAAGTCGAAAGTTCACTAGCACTAAACGAGAAAATTACGGTAAATCTAGAAATATGAGAGCTTCCAAACGGTCCGGACGGAGTTCGGTCTATTCTTTCGGTCGTTTTCGCTAGCTGAACGCCCACCACCCGGGCACCCACTCTGGCGTTTTTTTGGCACTTGGTTATGATATTGCCCCCTCCAGAATTATAATAACACTATATTTAACACAAATACTATTCCCCTCGATCTCTGCCGGAGGCTTCTCTGTATCATTCGACTGAAATCCGCGTGTATGCCGAAAACCCCAGTCGTCCCCGGTGTGGTTCACCTGCGTGCAGAAAACACGATGTCAACGCCCATTTTCACTTCTTCGGAGGCTCAGTTAACGGACTTCTACGTTTTGTTTTTTTTTGACTTTGACCACACCGCCACGGTCAAGGGTATAACCGTACAGGTTAAATTTAATTCGACGTCAACAAGAGCAATGTTTACATTTTGACGATCGGAAAAAAATTCTCTACAGTTATCGATGGCGCAATTGGGCGACCTCCAAAATACGTTTTTGTGATTTCTAGAAAATTCGAGCTATTTGATTGATTGATTGATTGATTGGGCGAGCTGAAATGAAAATGAAAGTATCGAAACAATTCATCTTTGGATGATGAAAATTCCTTGAATAACGTTCAAAATTCGAAAGGTGCAACAACCGACAAGTGAAAAAGGGCAATGGTCGGTTACAACGCCGAACATTTTATTTTAAGGTTTCAGTATTGTTCCAAAGGTAGTACGGCAAGTTTGAGGTTCAGGTGAAAGGGTGGAAGAACCAATCTGAGCCGTTTTGGAAATGGGTGGAAAGCGGTCGGTGAATCAGATAAGGGGATGATGGCGCGCTCCTGTAATCCGAGCTTAAGGAAGTCTGCTCCCTCTACCTGTATCGTCCATGTATAATAATAATAATAATAATAATAATAGCGTCTAATGAGTGTTCGATAATTTTACAATTTATAACTAAATCTGTCGTCGTACTAGCCCTGTTGTTGGGCGAACGCCTCCCTCAACCTCGCCCATTCGGTCCGGTCAGCGGCAATTTTGTGGAATAAGTGGTGTTTCAACATTTTGTTCAAGTCGTCTGACCACCTGGCCTTCTGCTTGCCCGGTCTTCTCCCTCCCCACATCTGCCAGAAAGTTACTTTTTTCGCCCACCTACTATTGTTCAGTCTGCTTAGATGTCCAGCCCAGTCCCATTTTATTCTTTTTACATAGTGAATTATGTTTTTGTTTTTCCAAAGTTTTTTCTTGATTTTTTTGATTTTAATTTTATCCATAAGTTTCAGGCCTAACATAGCTCTTTCCATGGAATTCTGAGCGGACTGGAGTTTTCTTTCACGTAGGCTTGATAGGGTCCACGTTTGACATCCGTAAGTCATGGCTGGAAGGACACAGCTGTTAAAGATATGTGATTTATACGTAATCGGAAAGCTATTTTTTAGGATCATTTTTAGGCTCCAAAATTTGTTCCGACCTATTGCTATCCTCCTATTGATTTCTTTCTCGTTTTGGTTTTGGAAAGATATCGTTTGGCCAAGGTAAATGATATTATCAACTATTTCTATTTCCTGGTTATTGATTTTGATTGTGTGGTGTTGTCCTGAATTTGTGAAAATTTTTGTTTTTGACATGTTTATTTCCAAGCCCGCTAACTTGCTTTAACAGCTGAGCTCGTCTAGCATAATTCGTAGGTCGTCCCAGCTCTCCGTCACTAGCACTACGTCGTCTGCAAATCTAAGACTGTTCAGTATTTCTCCATTGATTTTTATTCCTTTCGTATCCCAATTTAGATTTCTAAAAATTTCGTCTAATGCGCAGTTGAACAGCAGCGGAGAGACTGGATCGCCTTGCCTTACCCCCCTTTTGATATTAAAATTTTTCCCTTCCGTGTCAGTGATGATTTTGGCTTGCAAGCCGTTGTACATTTCTTGTATGACTTTTACTAGCGGGGTCCCTACCCCAAACTCTATCTTTTCCCCAAAAATGTCAAGAAGTACTCTTTTGTTATGCTGAAGCTGATAATAAAAGATAGCCATATAAATGATGACTGATAGCAAAGGCCAAAATTCGCTTGAGATTGAGACACTTGCTCTGCACTCTACAGTCAACAAAACTGAAATGTGACGTGTCGCAAAAAAAGGGCCTCAGTGTCCAGTTACCATTAAAGCCCTTTTCTTGTGACACGTCTGTTTCACTCTAGGTTCTGGCATTGTGATTTTATTAAGTTTGTCGAAACACATTGAGCTACCACGGGGTTAAACAAAATGAAAAAATTATTACATGCGATATGTACAAAGATGGAATACATACAAAAGGCACTCAAATATCTATTTCAAGATTATCGCAAAAAAGATTAAAGCAAATGAAAAGAAATTTATGCGTGAACATTTTTACAGTCCATTTTTCTTTTTATCAAACCATATCCAGGGAGAGAAAAAAGGAAAAGGGGGAAGCGTGGACGAGAATAATTTATAACACAGGTCAGGCCCGTACCGAACGGGGGGACACCCTCTCCTTCCTTGGTCAACTTTTCTTCATACACATGTGATCAGTTGGATAAATTTGGGGTATTTGTAGCTCCCCTTAAATCGCAAACCCCCTTACTTAAATCCTGGGTACGGCCCTGACATAGTCCAGAAAGACTCTCAAAGCGAGCATCGAGCGAAGCGAGATGTGAGTTTTCTGGAAAAAATCTTTGAACGACCTGCAGTACTCTTTTCTATGAAACAATATCTGGGCAGCCTGCATGCCCTTTTTCCCATGACTGCGAAATTTGAAATCCTCAGATCTATTTCACCATCATACCAACTACAGTCCTGTTACATGTTTACTCCACATACAGAGCTAATAGTCCGGCTACTAGCTGAATGTACTCTGCATTTTTTTACGTAAAGGTGCCACTTGGCACATTTATAATCTCTTTCCTTAAGTTTTCCTGAAGAACTTCCTAACTCCATGTTGTACTGCCAATCCCGGCAGAAAGCCCGCGAAGTAGGGCGATCGCCCCAGGTTTCGCGCTTTTAAGGTCTTCGCGCAAAAGCAGGAATAAAGAATAGGAACGAGAAAGTGGGAGAGGGGAGAAAGTACGGATATATATAGGAGGGAGTGGTGCCACCAGTTAGAAAAAAAGCCTCGCTCTCCACTATTGCCCTAATAGGCTTCACAAATTGAAGCGCCGTGGTTGGTACTGGAAGAGTGTAAGCAGAAAAAATGGATCTACATTAAATTTGACCCAAAAATTTTATCTTACAATTTATCGTGGGTGTCTTAAAACCCCCAGAGACGGGAAGGGGGAGTTAAAAATGAGCCTATATAATACTACACTTTAACATAGACCTTATGGCAGGAAATATAAGATTTTTTGACGTTTTTGTGGTTTCACTGGCTTGAGTATTGAATCGAAGAGAAGGCAAATTTCTTTTGAACCCTTTTTAAACACTCATATACCGATCCCTGGAATTTTGTTCTCCCTCTCCTCGGCTTCCTTGATATACCACATTTTAAAATTAGTGTTTCTGTGTTTTTAGTATCATTAATTACCTATTACACCTTTCATTGGCTCCGATCAAGAAATCGAGCTATCGGTTGTGGAGATTTCGAGATCACCGAATTCGATTCCGATTTTCGTTTGGCTGTAAATTCAAAATTGTTACACTTGAGAGGGAGCGTGTACTTACAATTTTCATGAAATGCTATGTAGATATCCTTTCAAGTATTTTAAGAGCCGCCAACCGCATTTCTGATAACCGTTGCATACTGTAGCACCTGGGAGGGGGCGGGGTCCAAAATTATACGAAATACATTGTCGATGTCCTTCAGCTTTTGACCGACTAGTCTCTGACAGGAGTCCAGGGTACTCCATTTTCAGAAACGAAATTTGACTTTCAGTTTCGGGAGGTGGAGAAGAAAAATTTGTCAATAAATATTTTTTAGAAACTAAAAATTTGCCGACAACATTTAAAAAAAAATAAAAATATGCCGATTTTTTAATCGATAAAAAAATAAACAAACATTTATAAAAAATGAAAAATTCAAATGAACAGTTTGAATATTTGCCGTCTGCCAGATTATTGGGGGGAGGGTTCAGCCTCCGCAGCCCCTATAGTTTCGCCATGATTCTTGTATTTTAACACGCGATCCGGCCCGTACGACCACTAGGGTGGCACTTAGATTATACGTTTTTTCCTTATTTTCGCTCCCATGAGATAAAATGGTGTAATTTGGTGTAAAAACCCGGTAACAGTAATTTTTTGAAAAAGAATAATTTTGATCCGATACGCAAGGGAGATTCAAATTTATATTAACATAGGGTTTTGGATAAGAAAAACTGCAATTTTCCTTTGAAACATCATACAAGTAGAGCTTTTCAAAACAAAGGGACCCGATCCGAAAATTTGTTCTCCTGGACATAACAAAAGACTCAACAGGAGAATACTTTGAAAAAAGTTTGAAATAGAAGATGCAGGGGGCTTCCAAAATAGGGTTGTTGGTTGTCTACTGATAGAATGAATTCCTTCAATCAGTGTTAATCGATTCTTAATAAACATTATTAATTTATCCAATAAATTACATTTCATTGATTTTAAATTTGAATAATATGTTATGTTTAGTTAATTTAATATATTTAAATTGCATTCTTTTTATTATTAGTTTGGTTTACTAGATCTACTTACGGAATTAGTTTAGTTCGTATAACTGTTCAGATAATTTCTGATAATGCAGTAATAATTTTAACCCCGTCCAAAATTCGAAAATTTTTAAAATAAGGGACATAATCTCCATTTCCATCATCATTTGTGTAACTTTCTATCGTAGCTGTGCACTGTAGAAAGAACTGTAAATTGGGAAAGTTCCGGCATTTATTTAAGAAGGAATTGGGCAATAATCTCGATGAATTAAGCACACCTTTTTAACACCAATGTATGATCTAGGGACTCATGATTCGTTATAGTCATAAAATTGTGTACGTCTGTGTGTAAAAAGCGAGGGGACAAGGGAGGTCAAAATAATATTTTCTTAGGTATTCTTAACGACCAGCCAAAGTTGCCAACGTTTTATGAGCCCTCTCTTTACACAAGATAAGCAATGTATAATCATCTTTCTACTACTGCTGGCATTAGGCGAAAACAATATGCTACAACGCAAATAATCTACAATGCCGCCAGTTGTAGTTTTATTTTTAGATAGAATGCAAGAGATGTAAGGAATTTGAATGCTACGCATTTGCCTATGTTGAAGCGTTGAAGGAGTAACTGAAAACGGTGCACATCTTTTTAGTTTTTACATCATGCCAAGAAATGTAAACTTTAATTCATTTATTTATTTCTATTTTTCAGTTACGTACTTCAATTTTTAATCAGAACAGGCATATATGTGAGCTGATAGCTTTTCGAGTCCAAATCGTTCAGGGTTTTCATTGACAAAAAATTCAGTTTTGGGGTGATTCTCCGGAAAATGGACAATTCAACGTGGACAAAAGCAAAAAAATAGGTTTCACTTTAAAATTTTTTTTTCCGTTGAAATCGATACTACGGGTGTTGAGAAATCATATTCCGGTACCGGCCGGGCTTAAATTTGATTTTGGGAGGTTATAAAAAAATTGTTGTCCACGATGAAAGACAAATTTTTCACGTTTGCATAGAGTGATAAGATGAGGCTGTACGATCACACAGTGGCACCGTGGGTTACAATCTCACGGATCACGGTTTTATGCAGTACCAAAAATTCATCTAGGAAAGTAGTCTCTGTTACGAAGAAGATTTAAAGCCTGTTTCTACAGACTGCTTCTAAATGTTGAAAGATTCACGTCCATCAACGTGGATACAAGAAATACGTGAGTATCTACGTTGAATAATATTTTATGTCCACGTTTAAAGACAAAATCGCCTTTTTCCTTTTCCCATTGGGTAAATATGCGGAGAATATTTAATACATGTTGAGTAATGTGGCCAACATTAGATATATTATTAGGTTTTTACAAATTCGGAGCTGTAAATTCAATATATGGCGGTTGATGTCCACAATGGAGGAAACTTTTTTTTTTAGAAACCAGGATCTCGGCAATGAATGAGTATTTTAGCATACAAATTATCATTATTTCACAGAAGTTCTTTCACAGCCTTCTAGAGGAAGTTACGAGGAAGTTATTTGAGCATTTGAGAGAAGTTTATGCTTATAGAGGAACCCTACAGACAGGGTTGAAAATTATCCACGTTGAAGGACATCTCTTCCTAGACACAATTTAGAGGCATTCTAAAGGTTACTTAACTTGGTTAGAAAAAGATTGTAAGACCTATACCGTGTTGCCTCAACTTACCTCTTCAACAATGGGAAACAGTAGCCTGAAAATTATGTATTAAACCCTTCCAGCGAGCAAAAAAAACAAAAAAAAAACAAAAAAAACGGAACCAGACTAAGTTGACACCCACGTTGATGGACATTTTAGGTGCATTTTCGATTTTCTAAGGATGTTCTGCTGAACTAGGGAGAGCTTTTACCACTGTCTCCATCAGAAGAGTTCATTTTCTCAATTTTGACATATTGCGCATAGCATTCTGATAATAAGTGGCAGAGTTACAGCCTATTTACATGAATTGTCCATTTTTCGGAGAATTACCCTTTATTCGAATATGTCAGCAAAATTCATTCGAACACGTTAGGGTTTGGGCTAGGGGCCTGGCGGAAGGGTAAAGCAGGTAGGAACTTTTGCCCCGACCCAGGCTTGCACAAAGGGGCCCGAGCGCTCACAATTTCTCATCAATAAATTCAAAAATAATACGGAAAATGAATTTTCAAGTGAAAATTTACTGAAGTACCTGTACACAATCAATAGCAGTCATACAAAAATTTAATTTTTTAAGGAGGGGGCGAGAAAGACTTTCCCCTGGCCACCGATCAAAGGTTCTTAGAAACTTGGAATTATGACTAGCTCATTAGCCATTCGGAATCACTCGGTCTAATTCTGAGTAGTATCGAAATCATTTTATGAGCGAGGCTACGAATGGAAGGGTAATATTTTCATCGCAAATATTAAACGGTCACAGAACTCTTTATTCGACCACAGATAAAAAGAAAAAAAAACACACACACACAAAACAACAACATATTATGTATAGTCCTGTGAAATTAACAAAAATTAAGGGAAAATTGGTAGGTATTAAAGATTCTTGTGGAATATCGTTCATATTAATGGTCTTAATTACCACGAAGAACTCTCATTGGTTGCTTGCTGATTTTCATGTAGGGGGTTCAAGTTAAAGCTCCCTCCCTTGAGAAACTAGCAAATTTTGGAAAAAAATGTTTCAAACCAAAATTGTTTCTCGTGAAATTCTGCAAGAGAATAGTTCTATTCAATTTTCTCCAAATTGCCGCAGAAATAACGAAAAGGGGGAGGTGCGGTGTGACCTTTTACTTCTCCGTACATTTACAAAAACCTGATGACGGCAAACATAGAAAACATTTTTGTTGTCTTATCGATTTCAGTAAGCAAAAAGGATGCAAATCACTCCCGAACACATTTCTCTAGATCTTCATCTACTCATCCCTGGAATTTTCCTCCTCTTTTCCCCTTATCTATACACAACACACTTTGAAATTTCTATTTCTTTCGTTTTTTATCATCAGAAATGTATTTTTATCATGACTTTTTAAAACTTTCATGCACTGTATTGGTTTGGCTGTAAATTCAAAATTGTGGAACCAGGAGGGGGGGGGGAGGTGAAGGCTTTAAAATTTCATTAACTACATTACGAGTATCGTTTCACAGGTTTTCAAGGTCGGTGAACTGGTTTCTGACGTCAGTCAGGACACCCAAGGAGACAGAAAGCATACATAAATGAAGATTGCAGGGTTTCATAAGGATCAAAATGACAATATAGGAGCATCAGGGATATCATTACGCTAGTTTTCAAAGTCACTCAACTCGTTTTTGTTGTCAGTTCCGCCCTAATGTGAAAAATTGTGGTACCTGGGTGAAGTAACTGAGGGGCAAAAATGTTTTGGATTTCCATATGGATATCATTTCTTACATTTTTACAGCCGGTTAATTCATTTTTGATGATACGAGACGTCTATAAAAGTAGGAAACTAAATACGGGGACTATTGGAGGATGGGGATATTGTTTTCGGATTATGAGGAAGCTTTCTCAGTTTTTTCTCGTCAATTTTTAATGAAACTTTTATAGAAAAATTCATAGGTTCCACTTTTATTTTAAAACAAAAACTTTCGTTTTGATTTTTTCCGCGGACTATTTCTCAGAGGGAATTTTTGCAAGACCTGGGCGACCAGTAGGCACCCTATATTGCAAATTGAGACCCCTTCTCTGTTATAATTTTACTCTCAACCCGAACCCTGGAGTCTATCCATTACGAACATTACTTCAGAGACGTCGTGGAGGCTGTTAGGGCTGTCTTAGCCCTCTTTTCTTCTTGCCGAAAAAACGGCCTAGGTCGAAATGTAGCGATTTGCTACATGTGATCGAAACCGAGATCTTCGAATTCCGAGACCAGCGCGTCATCCACTCGGCCAACCAGACCCCCAAATTGAGACCCTTGGAAGCACAGGAGTAGATTGTGGTTTATAAATGTCATAAAGTTCACGTGGGAACCATTTTTCAGTTTCTGGTAATCGCCGCTGAGCCTGTTTTGTGTCATATTTTAACCATGAGCTTAAAATTCTGATACCTGAAGCAAAAGAGTTCAACAATCTCAAAAACCTGCATAATAATATTCACAATACTCTTGCTGTCGTCTTCAGTTGTGTGCCCTTTTCCACCTTGGAAGCCAAAATTTTCACGTTGTAATGAAATTAACTTCAGGAACTGATTCTGAGACCTTGAAACCCTGTAGAATGAATTTATGAAAGTTCAGACCCTCTCTCCTCTTCCTTGTTACTATAATATTTCAAATTTACAGTAAAACCAATACCGAAGGAGGTATGTTGTCCAGTGGGTCGTATGGCGATGAACGCATGCCAAAGTGACCCCTGAGATACCGCACCCTCGGCCCCAAAAACTACCCTTTCGAGTATCGCACCAGTGGCCAGGGGGCGCTTTAAAGCCGACCCGAGCCTCCATTTCGCCGTTTTGCTTTTAGTGCACGCTGTTTTGCAAGAGCCACACCATAGCACCCCTTACTAACCGAGGTTAACGCTCACCCAGCACTAACATGGAATTTGGGTGCACCACAGCCGGACGCACTTCCTCTTCTTTCACCTTCACCTCATCGTCTTGGTACGTGTGGTGACGCACGAAAATGGTGACGGCAAGTGAGCCCTGCCGGGGGGTCCGCTGTAGCTGCAGCAGCTCTTCTAGAGGATGGTATAGAGTTATTGTGTTCAATAGTCTGGATCGAGCTTTGTTCGTCGGCCCTCTACCTCGACCACTCTGTCGGCATCTTCTTCTTCATGGTGGTCGAGACAAAGGCCGACACCCGATTCCATCCGCTTCCTCTCTTCAACATTTCCGGAACCAAGGTGTCTGGCTTGAGACGGCTGATCATGCCGTCGCTGTCGCTCGTGTTTCCGCCAACGGGATCGATTGCTGTTGTCATCCCCGCCTCTCCTGTTCCTAGACCTCATACTCGAACAGGGTGGTCCAGGGTGTCCTCCGCCCCTCGATCACAGTGAATGAAAGCTTCACAAAGTTGTGAATAAAATTCATTACTATGTAGTACTGATAGGGAGGGGGGATTCCGGGATGGGTGGATAAAGATGCAGAGAAACGTGTCCTGAAGTGGTTTTCATTCTTACTGTTCGCTGACGTCGGTAGGATTAGCAAAATTTTGAAAATTCTACAGTTTTCCCAATAATAAGGTCTGTCTAAATGTGTGGTACAGAAGAGATCAGATTGCACCCCTCCTCCGTTTTCGACATTGCTGCCATAGTTCGAAAAAAATAGAATAGAACCTTTCTTATGTACAATCTCACGAGGAACAATTTTGGTTCAAAACATTTTTTCCCAGAGTCGATAGGTTTTGTTGTTCCTGCAAAATACCAATTTTTGGGGTTTAAATACCGCGGAAAAAAATTTGCGGATATGTAGGGGCTGAGGGATTTTTGTAGTAATTAAAACGACCAATATCAACAATATTTCGCGAAATAATCTCTTATGCCAATTTTTTCTTTTATTGCCTCACTTTCGTTCTAATTTTATTGGGCTAAGCGAACTGTTGAATGTTTGAAACATTCGCTAGCGAAAAATTTCGGTCATTTTACGATTGAAATGGTTGTTAAATTTGAATGGTTTTTAACAGAGTCTACCCGGCAGCGATGTGCCAACAGGATGTAAAGGCGATTAATTCCCTGTTGGAACTCAAAATTAGATTTTATCTGCCTGTGTTGATTCCTACAAAATGGCGATTAAGGTACGAATAAATCAAAATGCGATATAACGATACGTTAATATGAAGCTTTTGACAGCAAGCAAAACTTATTCAATTTCAGGAGCCCACCAATGGTGAAAAAACAACGTATCTGAGCAGTGGGCCCTGACCCATATGTTTGACAATGACCAACATTTTAAAAACAATTTAATATTTCTAACTTTTGTAGGCGTTTGCCTACGAATTTGCATTGTATAATAATAATTATTCTCAAACGTAAAAAGATGTGCATTAGTAGGGACATGGACGTCTTCTGGGCTAATTAATTAGTGTTTTGGTAAATAAACGCTACATTTCTTGAATTTCATGGTTGTAAGGGTGAATTAAATTTTAAGGAACGTCGCCAAATCAAGGTGACGATTTGATGCCGTGAGAAAAGCTAATAAGCTGTAGGCCGTCTAAAAAGTTTCAAGAGAGAGTGTACAGTGTGACGCACATTTAAATTTATTGACCAGAGACGAACTGTGAGCTAAATTTGGTGTGGGAGGTGTTCACCGCTTCTAAAGTAGCGAATATTTGAATTTCAGTACTATTCATCCTCCAATGTTATTGGATCAGCTGACTGCCTCTCTGCAATGCTGAGTTGACTTAGTTGACTTTTTTACATGGTTCACGAAAGCTACATAACCAATGAGATCTTAGCTTTCGGAAGCCAAATCTTAACTGTTGTCTGAAGAAGATAGAGAACAGAATACTTTTTCAGTACAAGGCGTTATAGCTTTCTACGATGTTACTTACCTTTGAAATTTGACTCACATGTTACTTAAGACTGACAGATCTTAACTTCTTTGGATATTGAATCTTGGAACTCTGATCAATTAACAGACGGCTGGGTTCCCATAAATTTCATACAGAGAAAAATTTCATCGCAGCTAATGCGTGTTATAAAAGTTAATTAATCGATTAATTTTAATTAATTAATTATTTGCAATTAATTGATTAATCACGATAAATTCGTTATTGGCAATTATTTAGCTATCGACTATTTGGTTATGTGTGATTATATAGTTTTCAATTCATCGTGAAATACTACTGATGATGAAATTTATTTCTCATTTTTTCGTAACATAATTTTTTAACACACGTTTCTCCCCTTTTTCGACTTCCACTCTGAACAGACACGTTAAATTATTGTCGTAATAACAAATCTGACTTTTTCTTTCCACCTTCATAAACTTTGTTATTGACGGACAAAAATGATTACAGTCTCTTCGTACCCCTTAAGAAATTCTAATCATGAAAAGTGCGGTAAATTTGAATTGAAAATTTTTCATCAGCAAAGCTTTGGCCTTTCGACGGATAATAGTACACCTGTTAGATATTCCGTTACAGGACGAGACTCGAGAATACGGCGACTTGTCATGAGAACACCCCCCTTACTATCTTTAGGACAGTAAGGGGAGTTTTCTCATGACAGAGATAGTAGGGGGGGGGGGGGTTCTCATGACAGGTTACTGAATATGTTAAAACGAAACAATTAACTTCCTAAATATTTTTGATTCTTAAAAAAATTATCCAACATGAAACGTTTCTTTCCAAACGGTGTTTACTCCATTTTTGACTTTTTTGAGGTCAGCAGCGATTCCCACGTAGAATGTTGGCCCGCACCAAGCGGTAGCACTGGCTGCGCCAGACTACTAATGTTAGTGTTGTTTATAATGTTTTGCGGTTGGCAACTCTGCGGTGAAAATGTTCTTTTCAGGGACGTATGGAAGATTTTTTCGGGTGGAGGGGGGGGGGAATTATGAAAGTCTCAACTGACTCAACTCAAAATTCCCAAGTATCAAAGCAAAAAATGAAAAAATATTTTGACTTGCTCGATTTTTCCAACTGACTCAACTCAAAATTTCCTAGTATCAAAGCAACAAAAAAAAACCTTTTGACTTGCTCGATTTTTCCAACTGACTCAACTCAAAATTTCCTAGTATCAATGCAACAAAAAAACCTTTTGACTTGCTCGATTTTTCCAACTGACTCAACTCGAAATTCCCAAGTATCAAAGCAAAAAAAGAAAAACCATTTGATTTGTTGGATGTTCCCAACTTCTGAAATCAATTCCTAAATATCAAAGCAAAAAAAAAAACTTTTGACTTGTTGGATATTTCAGTTTCGCCTGACTGAAATAATAAATTTTCCTAACTGCTGAGTGGAAAATTCCTACAGAGGAATGGAGTTGCCCCTCTACCCCCTATGGTACGTCCCTGGTTCTTTTTCAAAATATGTGAACGAAATAAGGGATATTTTTCAGACAGAATTTTCATTTACGATGTTCACTTTCCTCATTTTTGGTAGAATAAATGACATTTTTCTTCGAGATTGCTCACTTTGCCTGTCTGTATCTTAAGATCTGCCAATCTGAAAATTTTTGTGAGTTGGACCTCATTTTGCATATGTTCGAGAAGCACTATACCAACTTTCGCAGCTCTACCACCTCTGTTAAGACAACAGTTTTTTGTGTTTTCCCACAAAACTGTTTTTCGGAGATAACACTTTTTGGAAAGAAACGTTTCATGTATATTTTTTAAAAACATTCTTCTCCCTCGTGAAAATCCTTCTCCTTCCCTTCGTAACCGGGTTTCCACATAAAAAACGTTTCATCTCTATGCCCATCCCCTCCTCCCGAATGTAACTTTCTCTGGTAAATCCATGTTTCCAAAAAATAAAAATAAAAGAATATTTCCGATAAAAAATTGTATTCTAGGAATTGCAAGATTGATTCACCATTTTTATGCTGAGCAAAAATTTCAAAATTACGTTTTACAATTGCATTTTAGAAATTGGAGACCTGACTTCTAAAACGCGCTTAGTGTAAAATACGAAATGTTGGGAAATCGAAATAAACATTCTGACTCGCAAACGATAAGTGGCAACACTGATTCAGTTGCGTGGATGGGAAGAGGAGGGGTCAGTGCAAATACCACCCAAGCATGAAGGCTGGCGTGTGAACAGTCTTCGAGCTACAGGAGTGCAGTGGACTTAGGTCGTTTTGGTAGACCATGTCATACTTGTGAAAGGTCAAAATTCGTATATATTATATTGACCTAGAAACTGTCGGAAATTGGAAGATACAGCTTAGAGACGACCATTCCGATGAACGAGACACACGTAAACAATGTTTCCCCTCCCTCCACACCACCACGCTTCGGACATTCTTGTAACACCCCCCCCCCCCCCGAACAGGAAAAAGCAAGTATGACTTACAGTCCTTATATTCATAAAACTTGAAAAAACAAGGAAGTCAGTAACCCAGTACTATAAAAAAGGACGGCTGTAAGTCGTGATAAAATCGTTAAACCCACTCTGAAAGGTGCCTTTGGACTTCCTCCACCAGATTGCGCTAAAAACTCGTTTTTTTGATTTTTCGGACTAAGCACATTTTGGAAGTCAGGTCCTTAACTGTAGGACTGATACACCGTTCTTAGGCTGAAATGAACTTTTATTTATTTATTTATTTAATATTTAATATTGATGTCTCCTCCTATGGCCAAAATTGACCAGATTAGGAGGGGACAAAGTACAGTGCGTTACAATTTTTCCACTATTGATTGAAGAAAAAGGAGCGAAACCAACCAATGATTGAATGCACAGTGGGGGCTGGGAAAATGATGGGAAATAATCTGGCGAGAGCGCTGAAGGGAGGGGTACCCGGAAAATACTGGAAGCAAATGGAACCTGTAGAGGAAGAAGAAAATGATTATGAAAACGAAGAGGAGTATTACGGCGTAGGGAAAGGGAGAGAGGGAGGAAGTCATTGAAATCAAGCTGGCTCAGAGGCCGATAAATGCTTCTGAATGACACTACTAAATGCTTCACGATTCATGAAACAAATATCCACCTCTGCATTTGCTCTAACCACCTCATTGTAAAGACATAGTATGCCCTTTGGGGTAGTAAAAAGAGCACTGTCTCTGCTATTGAACGCTGGGATTTGGAAATTTATAGCACCTAAAGATTCATGATCTTTGACAGTTACATTAATCACGTCCCACAAGAATAACATAGCTAATAATTTTCGTCTATTACTTAGACTCATCACCAGGGGCGTCACTGGAATTTTGTTTTTATTTGGGGGGAGGGGGTAACTTTTTCAGTAATGTTGACTACATTCATCGGCGTTAGTGAATTTTTTGGGGGAGGGGTGTAGTATGTTGTATCAAAGTGTCTAACGGTCATTTATTTTCAGTCATGGTCATATAAAAATTTAAGAATCAGCCAATTATAACTTGAAAAAGAAAACAAAGAATTTAGAATTGGAAAATTCTATTAAATGGTCAGGGCTACAATTTTTATGCGAATGCATATTTTCATTCATGGTGTATTGGAATAAGTTTCAAAAGAACTTCACGAATCACAGAATTCTGAGTCAAATGAGCAGCACTGCATATTTCGCATATTTTGGCATTTGCCGCATATTTTGCCCCAATTCTGCTTATCTTTCAATTCCCCCCCCCCCCCAAAAAAAAAGTTATTTTTTTAGTTCTGAGAATGATGTCCGACTCCAAAAAAATTGAGAAGACTTGATGGTTAATGAGTCAGTAGAAAAGCTTTTAGAAAAATATGTTCTGTTGCACTTTGAGATAACCTTTCTCTTGCCCGCCATCGCATTCATCAATCATCAAGAAATTACGAATAGGTGCATTATCTCCTGGGTGCATCTCCTATTAATAGAAGATCATTTAAAAATATGATAAAAATTGTCTCAGTGTATCCAACTTACTTTTTTCCTTTGAAATGATATTACCCATATTGTATATTTGCATATTTATATGCGTATTTTACAATTTTGGCGCATATTTTCGGCATATTATTTAGACTGAATAAAGTGCGTAAAATATGCGCATATTTCGCTATTTTTTATGCATAAAAATTGCAGCCCTGATAATGAAGATGAATTGAAATATTAGCTTACAAGAGTCTTCGCATGTACGAGTATGTCATGCTCATGTGAGCCGTGTGGGACGTGATCACCATGCGCGTATTAAAGTAGGTTAGCTCAATAAGGCCCTAATTTAAGGTCTTGGCTCTCAAGACTTCCGTGTAAGTGATTTCATGTTTTTCCTTTTTGGTGTTATAGTCGTCGACTAAAATGTTTAAAAATTGACTAGCTTGACATTTTTCTATACTGCTCCCTGTTCCTCAGATCTTCTAATAAAAATACCCTTTTTTCAAAACCTGATAAGGCCACCGCACCAAAGAAGGCTGGGTCTATAACCTAATAAGACCCAACCTAATACCTAATAAGCCTGACCTTAAATTCGGTAAATAAAAAGTTAAGCGTGGTTCAAATAGAAATTTATGAGTAAGTTATGACTGAAATGGTAATTGATCTTACCAGGTTGGGCCTTATTAGGTTATACAATACTATTTTTCGTGAGTATCGCATACCTCGGTTCCAAATTGCTCAAATTTCACTTTTCTGGCGTCGATCGTTAACCAACTACCACTACAACAATTATCCAATGTTTGATTTCTGGATAGATCCCATTTGACTAACATAATACTCGTAAATCCTCCAAGGTACACAAAAAACATATCGGAGCACTTTTTACGTTATTGGAAAATCATCAACCGGCATATCTCGCACCAGTGGACTGATATCTTGATAAAAACAATTGGACAGTGTTGCCATATCATAAAGGAACAACTTTGCTGTACGTTTAAATGCAGCCTAAAGCATAGCAGTTAAGATCGGTACATTAGGCCTTATATTGGGGATCCGGGCCTTATTGGGCTCATCTATCTTATGCAACAAAATTAGTTTTTTCCCCATGTAAATGTAGTATTATAGACGAAGAAGTATATTTAGGTTTAGTTTATTATTTTAGCGCATTCATAGCAAAAGAGGGGGGGGGGAGGTCATTTATTTTCAGATTTCGATTTTTTTAGACACCCTGTGTATGTGTATTGCGAGTTAAGTGTATGGTACGATACTACTAATTGCGGTATCGCATGGCACTAATTCGTTTACAAATTTTTTATAACTAAAAGTATAAATATAATTATTGGCCTCTGAATTAGGGGGAGAGGGTAATTTTGATCATTTCCACCCCCAAGTATTACCCGTCTGCCCCCCCCCCCAGCGAAGCCTATGTAGTCAGATTTGTTTGTACGGATCTACCTTCAGTAAACCCGTGCTGAGTAGGGGGATAGACTCAATTTCAATTTTTTTTTTTTTGCTTTTCTATAAAATATTGCCTCAAATATTTTGCACGATAGTGGTAATAGTAATATTGGTCTATGTTCCTTTATTTCACTAGATTTTTCAGATTTGGGAATGGGGATGATTTTTGTTATTTACCATATATCTGGAAAAACGAGGGTCTGCAGAATTAAATTGAATAAAAACGTTAATGGTTGCACCAAAGAATCAAAGCATGCGCGAAAGATATAAGGGACGAGGGATACAGGTTGGCCCATACAACAAATAATTCGGCTTAAGTTTTTGCAAAACTTGTTTTACGCTATTGCTTTCAATTATTTTCGAAGTAATTACTTCAGAATTTTTGTATTCCGAAGAGGCAGTAGAAACGGACTGAGTTGGTGGTGGCTTACACATCGTACAGACACTAGAAAAATAATTCGCCAGTGCAGTGGCAATGTCTTGTCCAGTAATACAACATTGGCCATTATATTTTAAAATTTGGACATCATTAATTTTTTTTTACCACTGATCAGGGGCGTAACAAGAACTTTTTTTTGTGGGGGCTAGAATTGAGAAAAAAACTTGGGCTGGGGTGAAAACTCGATTTGACACCGACCTGATTTGGTATCTACCTATTTTCATGAATTAGTTTTGAAACAATTTCGATTTTTTTGGAAGGGGGTGTTATAGCCCTATAGCCCTCTCATTGGTGGCGTCCTTGCCATTAATGATAATATGAGTGATTAAAACTAAAAACTGACCTCCAAAATGGATTCAGCTAAAGAACCTATATTTCGACTACTGAAATAATGACCCGACAGAAGATTCAGCCCTGCAGAGACACTCTAAATGGTCAAAACTAAAAACTAATTCCAAAAATGGATTCAGTGACCTTGAAACCCTACACATCGACTACCATCATGAATAAATGATCCGAATGAAGGTTCAGCCCCCTGTAAAGGCACTACAAAGGAGCTCAGCTCTCTAGCTGCTATGTAGTGCAATCTCAACGTCGATGGGCTTCTGCTCAACGCTATATTCTCATTTTTCGTCGGTCAGTCTACTTACAGAACTATCCATCTATCATCGCAGTTTACCCTCTCTAATAAATAGCTCGCATGGGGCATGAGCCCCCTGCATTGATACCGCAGATAGTCAAAACTAAAACTGATCCCAAAAACGGACTCAGCCACCTAGAAAACCAATAAATCGACCACTATCTCAAAATAATGGCCCGAAAAAAGGTTCAGCTTTTTGCAGGGACAACCCCCGCTGGTCAAAACTAGAAACGAATTTCAAAAATAAATTTAGCGACCCAGTGGCGCAATCAGAAATTTTCATTATGAGGTGCTAGAATTTCGAGTTGACTTAGTACCTACCCATTTTTTTTGGGAGGGGGGGGGGGGTGAAAAAATTAGTACAAAACTCAACCGTTTCTATTTTTTTGAGAATTTTGGGGGGTGCCTTAGCCCCGTGCACCCCCTTGGTTACGCCACTACCACTGATTTTATTCCAAAATTCCTGTGGTTGCACCTGTATCCTGTCCTCCAGCTTACCCTCAAATTGAATCATTGCTTTCCATACCTTATTTCCCTCCTTAATTCTTTGAATTTCGAACACCTTTCTGCACAACCGGGATTTTTCTTCCAAGCCTTGTGGGCTCTAGATTTCTTTTTATCTAAAAACTTTTCTTCTCTCCTCCGCCCCAAAAACGACAGATGAGACAAGTAGAGCAATGCAAGGGCAAGGTCACTTTACATCTAATAATGACACCTGCAAACCGACAGTAATGAGGCCACTAGAGCGTTACGGACAAGATGAGTTTAAAACTAAAGACACCATTGCTACTCCTGGGCAACATTTATATCTAGCAGCCACAAGGCCCTACTATAGCGAACTGTGGCGCATTTGCCATCACAAATCTCTTAAAATGACAATTTAGTGGTGTCAGTTGTGGAAACTCTCATCAACGTTTGTTGTCCAGCGAGGTCGAATCCAATAAACGATGAAACGCGAATATGCAAAATATGAAACAACTTGCGCAGACCCAACCGCGAAGTACAAATTGAACACTGGCCTTCATCCAACTTCTTTTCGAACTTTCGGACTGGCCAGATGCCCGCAACCTTATTTCCTTACACGATCCACCTACGTAGGAAAACTGAATCACGTCGAGCCAACTATTCTATAACTTTTTTTTCCTCTTCTCTCGCACAGATCCCATATCTATTCTGTCCGGCATTACGTACAGACATTTGTCCTTCAGACAAACGTTCCATTAAGACGCAACAACAAAATACTTTTATATCTCGCACGATTTTATGAAACATGCGCAACTGATGTAAAAAATCGGCTCCTATGTCAGTGGCGACTGCGTTCAGGACTTAAGTTGCAGTTTCGATATACTTTCATTGGACGCCCCCCCCCCATCATCAATCCTAAACCGCAGTCATTTACCAAGAACATTTCTCTCGCTTTCTTCGTTATTTAGTTAGAATACAATTTTATTTTAAGCGCCTGGAAATTTCTCAAAAATCACATGCGTGTACGATGAGTTGCCTATCTCGTGAAGAGGGTGGCATCAGCTGCATCGCAAAGGGACATCCAGACCCAAAAGATAATTAGAAACCTTGGTTTCTAATAATCTTGATCCCAGCCGACGTTAGACGAAAGAATAATCGTGACGTTACAGTTTATAAATGCAATGCCGGGTGCATCCTGCGTGCAGCTACAGGATGCAGTAGAAACGTTGAGGCATTGGTTATTTTTTCGTCTATGATATTTCGGTTGGGATGTGTTTTTTCCGGTGGGCTGTGATTTCAGCCTTTTTCCTGCTCGGCATGATGATGTGGAAAAACGGACTGGGCGCTGTTGGTTGGTGTTGTCCAGAAAGCGGAGATATAGACGCATAGTGCTCGTGTTTTTCACGTAAGAGAAAAGGAAAAAGGTTTTCGGATCGTTTTTCTTCGGTCGGATCGAAGTTTGCCATTTTTCGTGGTGTTTGCATTAATTTGTGGCGCCGAATTATGCTAATTTTTTCGACGGTTTCGTTTGATATCATATTTGGGATTAAACAGTCACAAAAATTGCTGGGATTGGCGCGTCGCTATACATAGCCGAGCGCATGGCCGGCTAAGTACAATATATAGTGGCCATGCTCCAGTAGAGTGGTTCACTCGGGTCACCGAGGGAGAGACCGAGAGCCAACGACACCTGAGGGCTCGAGCCGGTGACCCGATTGAAAAACAAATGGGCACAGTCAGTCACTCGACAACCTAAGTTCCGGCCACGAGTCCGTAAAAACCAAACATGTCACCATCGGCGAGGAGCAGTAGGTTATGTTATTGTTAAATGTTGTGGGAGAGGTGGTGGTTACACCGAGTGCTCAGACTTTAATGTCCATTGCACTATGCCTCTAACGTGTTGAGCCATATGTAGTAGCGCCAGGTTGCTTTCTACATTGTCCGTGTAGTACTATGCCAACTTCACTAGCCGGGTTATTACAACCCTGAGTTCCGTTGGAGCACTCCCACCGACGCTCCGGCCAGTTAACAGCGTTTAGATACTGGTAACAGATTGCGTGCTTTTGCATTACCTCTGCTGCTAACTGTTGCGCCTCGGTACGTCCCAGGTAATAGTTGTACAATGCACGTAGACATTACCTGAAACGCTGGCTGTAGCGGTATTCGAACTCGGGACTTTTGGATTTCAAAAGCCGCCATTCTTACCGCCACGCCACCGAGGCGACAGGAGCAGTAGGTAACAGCCACCGAGTGGAGTTTTCCAGTTGTATTTGATATATTTAGTTATTGGTTTTGTTTTTATCATTTAATTGTAAGGAGTAGCAGACGGGACATTAACCAGTCCCAAGACGTATTTTGAGTTCTGAGCTCTCTCCGAGGGCTGTCCAACCAGTGTGGCTGAAGATCAACTTGGAGACGTGGCTATTTTCGTATATTTTAATTTTTCTCTCTATGTACTAAAAAAGTAAAATCCGCCGCCTCCACCACCACCGCCGCCTCTGGGGGAAGAAACGCACTGCGGGTTGCCTACCTAAAAATCAGAAAAATTGCAGGGGCAGATATCAGCTACTTTCAAGGACATAATCTGTTCTAACATAAAAGATCTCCAAGTTTTAAGACATAACCGACATAATAAGACATATAATGACATAATTACCCATAATCTTCAAGATCTCAAGTCGCTGCGGGTTACCTACCCTGCCCCTTAATTGCTCAATTTTTCAGGGATAGCCTACCCTCAGCAGGGGGTTCATGGTTGAGGAGGGAGCTCCCGAAAAGGAAGGAGGGTCCCTACAGGGGCGTGGGCTGTGGACGAACATGAAGGCCCTGTTTGTCCTTGGGTGAGAGAGGGGATCAGGGAGAGAAATGGCTGTGGTGCGGGAGGGGCTGGTAGCGGAGTGGGGTGGGGCCTTGAGGGAGAAGGGCTCTCGGTGGAGGGGTGGTCATGGTTGAGAGAGCTCCTGGGTGGGTGGCCAGGGATCTTCAAGGGGGTTGGAGGACCATAGTGAAGACAGGGCCTCTGAAGGGAGATAAAGCCCAGGGGGTAGTGGTGGGTGAGAGATCCTCTTGGTGGAGGAAATCCTTGGTAGGAGAGGGTGGCCATTGAAGAAGGAGGACGTAGTGGTGGGTGAGGGTTCTGGAGGGGCAGTAAAATTTTGGTAGATAAAGGCCCGGGGGTGTAAGAGGTACTTATGGTGGAGGAGGGAGTTCCTGAAGGGGAGAAAAACCACAGTGGTGGCGGAGACTGTAGAGGAAGGTAAAGGCACCGGGTAGGGGGCAATGGTGAGGAAGTGGTCCTGGTGGAGGAGGAAGTCTTTGGTGAGAGAGGCGGCCGGGAAGGCGAATGAAAGCCACGGTGCGGAAGGTTCTGGTCCTGGGGAAGGGGTTTTGAGGGGAAGGGTTATCGTGGGGGAGGGGTGGTCATGGTGGTGGAAGCTCCTGATTGGAGGACCAGAGGATCTTCGAGGTGGTTGAGCGAGGAGGGAGGCGCGGAAGGAGAAGACTGTAGAGAAGGACTAAGGCCGCTATTGGGGAGGGAGTAGAGACTGCGGATTGCCTACCCTGTATAGAAGTACAATCTCAAACTCCAAATATTATTCAGCAATTATTGGCTACTGAATTGTGATTGATTTATCGATCCGCTTAGTCAATCTCGGAAATATGTTGACGTTGAATGTAAATTTATGAAAGCCCCCGTTCAGTATAATTTCCTCGTTGCTAAATAAAGCAATAGATAATCATTTTTTGTCTTTATTTCGAGTTATTTAGAAGAAGGGGTTACTATACCCTGCTCCACTATTGACTCATTTCTTCAAGGGTAGCCTACCCCTAGGAGGTGGTTCATGGTGAAGGGAGCTCCAGAATGGGGAGGAAATCCATGGGGGCGTGGCCTCAGGAGGGGGATAAAGGCCCTGGGTGATGGTGGGGTAATGGTGAGTAAGAGGTCCTGGTGGAGGAGGAAGCCCTGGGTGAAAGAGGGACTAAGGAGTGAAATGGACGCCATTGTGCGAGAGGGGATGGTGGCGGGGGTCCGAAGAGGAAGGGATGAGGAGCAGTGGAAGGGAAAGGCTGTAGGAGGCCCAGGTGGTGGAAGTCGGTTGTGGTGGTCGATGATTGTAGAGGTGAAAAGGAAGTCCAAGGGAGCGGGCCTACCCGGATGTGCAGAAGGAAAGGGTTCGCAGGGGAGGGGATACTACGGAGGTAAAATACCATGGGGTGAGCATTGAAGCCTCTGGTAGGAGAGTATAGCCGTTGTGGGGGAGGAGTTTGTGGTTGAGGAGGGCTGCGACTGTTGAAGTGTGACCGTGGTGAACGAGAGGGTCGTGGTGGAGGAGGAGGCTCGTGATGAAGAAAGGATGGACGGAGTTCATGGTGGAAGATTGAGGACCGCTGATAGAGAGGGAGCAAAAGAAGCGCAATGCAAACCTCAACTCAGGAGCAAAAGTTTTAGACCAAACACTGAGGACTGTGATAGTCGGACGAGGCGCGAAGCCTCCTAGTATTATTTATTTATTTATTTATTTTTTGAATTTTGATACTACTTTTTTCTCTTGATTTTCAGTGAGTTTATTTACCCGAGTTGATGAGTTTCGGCGAGAAGACCCTTTTCACGGTGCACTAGGAAAAGCTGTCAGCCGCACGAACTCTGATGTCATACACCATCAGTAACTGTATTTCTTTTGTACTGTAGGACATTCTGCGACCACCGGTATGTGTTAAAATCATTTTTCTTACGTTTTGCTGTCATTTCGGGCCTCAGTGTTGTGCTTTTGGAGAGCACGGTGAACTGGACTGGGGACTGGTTTCTCGTTATTATTGTTTCTCACTAAGGGGGATGCTTTTTCTCACTGAGTTTTTTTTTGTGATGATAATATGTATTAGTTGTGTGACACCGGAGTTCATCCCTGTTGATTAGTGTAAATTAACGAGTATGCGGTGAGTTTCAACGCAGGAATTGATCCATGTTCGTCTCACCGACTCGTCAATTGTCCTACAGTTTATTTCCTATCTTGTTATTAATTCATTCTTTTATTTATTTATGTCATCATCATTTTTTAATATACGAGTATTTTTTTTTTTTGTTTACTTATCTTTAAGTTCATATTTTTCGTTGATTTGGAAGAACCAGTAACTCACCCCAGTTCATCGGTCTTGTATTCAGTTTTTATTTATTTATTCATTTTTTGTATTCTATTCGCTTTAATGTCGTTTCTGCCCCCTACTCCATGTCTGGACTTGATCCACAGCCACGTTGGGGCGATGTTGCCCACGACTCCACATGCCTCCTGTTAGTTCCAGGGTTGTGAAATGCCAAAAAATTTGCCCACGAAAATAGGGTGTCGAGAGAGAATTTTGGTCAGAGTTTACAGGATAGGTTGTCAGCCTGAATAGAAAACCTTACCTCTGGTATCGTAGGTAGCCGTACCTGAGGGAAATTACTTTGATGGTCTGGTACCGGGGAACTCACACTGTGTGTGTATAGTTTCAGGGTTGCCTCATGTCACCGAGCGTACCAGGACGTAAGGGGTGAGTCGGGGGCTCTGTAGAGAGGGGTCGACTCAGTTGTCACGTTACACAGTACCAGACTATTCGAAGTCTACGTTTAGAATTCACTCACTGATGATTTTAGCTTCTTTGTCTAAATCTTGCTTGCAGAGCCATAGAGACGGGTGGGGGAGAGGAATGAAAGGTGTCTCCCGGCCCTTCCGAGGCTGCTTGAAAATGGTACTGCCGGAAAATTCTTGTATCTAGCCGGCCAAATTGGTAGATTGAGTTCTTTTAAATTTCAACTGAATTTTTTTATATTCTAATCGATATTTTCGCTGCCCCCCACCCACATACACCTTTGATAGCAACGGCCCTCCTGTTTGCCGGAGTGTTATTAGTTCTGGAAACAGCGAAATTTCCATAATATGGCCCACGTTTGAGTATACAGCCAAAGAATGTTGGTGATATGATAGTTGCAGGTACAACTTTGTAAGGCGCCGGCCAGTCGACAAATTTGAATGAAAATGAACGTACAAATTATTGTCGATTCTGGTCCTTCATTTCTCATTACTAGTTTTTCTGTAGCAGATTGCTTAACGTAAATTAATTTTAACATTATAAATGTACAAGTTGCTACTTTTTTTATTGTGAATGAAACTTTTGTTCATCAGTCTGACTTCTTCGCCTTAAAATAGTTAATTATGCAATTTTATATGTATACTAAAAACCCGAGGTAAATTTAACTTATTCAGAAAGGTCAGTTACGTCAAGTACGTGAAAAACACGCACTTTATATTGTGTTGATTCATACCGACATTTTAGGAACATCAATGATGGTGGAATTTTCTGTCATATTATCAGTAGTATGTCGACCATTTAAATTTGATGACGATACGTGCTCGGACAATGACCGGCTTTGTGTTGCGTCACTCGTGGCAAAATATATTACATTTATATTCTCCATCGATGACACAACGAACACATTGAACTTACTTTCTCCAGAAGTGGTCAAAAATTTGAAAATTGTAATGAAATGAACCCACAACTTATGAATTATTGGATACTGATGTGGCCCCGTAGAAAAAGAGGGTCTAAGGGAATTTCCACGGGCCTCCTCTCCTTCCAGTTCAATTTGTTTTTTTGTTAGATGGAAAAAAAAAGCTACGGGATAAGAGGTTTTTTTCATGGTGTAAGGAGTGATTGCTGATTTGATGTACTGTATGATTGAAATTCAAGCCTTTTAAAAATATCGGGCCCCGTTGAAAGTCCGGGCTCGGGCTATTTCCCTCTTTGTCCCCCCTCCCCTCTCGACGGGGTTGTACAGAAGATGCAAGTAACTAAATTTATTTTCGTAGGTGTACTAAGTAGATAAATCTTGAAATTAAAATTAACATAATTATAATAAATAAAAATAATAATAATTCATATTTTTTATCCATTAAATAAACTTGATTATAAATTTTAATTAACAAATAAATTATTAAAATAATTAATATAAATAATACCTAAATTAAATTTATCAAATAAAAAAAATTTTTTATTTATTATAAAATTAAACTTGAAATACCTGTGCACTGTTCTATCGAAATCTGTTTCAAGAATAAGGCTAAAACTTAATTTATTTGTGATACGAATACGAACCCCCAGAAACATAAAGAGGCAACTTTTCTTCTTGAGAGTGGAGGGCGCTTAATTCATTCATAAAATTTCGATCCATTGGCGAGGTTATGACCGCAAACTGACGCCTGGTCGAGTATGCGCGAATTCGAGACTTTACCACCTGTCGAAATTTGGAAAAGAGAAAGGAAAAAGCGAAATATATTTTCTTATCCTTTGCCAGTGTTGTCGTTATTTCCTCATTTTTTGTTAACCATTGAATTATACCAGAAATTAATTTCCCCCCTCTCCTTCCGGTCAAATAAGCAGTCGCCATTGATGTCCTACTATCGTTTAAAGTTGCATCTTCTGAGCTTAGACTTTAAAAGTACAAAGTTGGAAAATAGGGTTGATACATATTATGTCCATTTTTATCGTTTTTGAGGTATTGGTGTCATTGGACAGAAGACAACTAGATCTTAGTTACAAGATGACAAATATTTGCTTATAATGAGCGAAAAACAAATGTACCGAAGCGCATGCCCAAAATTTGTTTTGCAATTTTCTGAAAAACTATGAAAATGAAAATACTATTAAAATTGCCCTTCCATATTGATAGTCTTGAGCATGTTGAGTGTGGAGCATTATCTGAATGTTTTCGTACCTATATACTTACTCACTCACATCGAAATAAAGGAGAAAATAAATATACTCGAAGTCTCGAAGATCATTAAGTTATTAAGTATTATAAAAGCCGAACATTTAAAATTAGTCAGGGTGAAAGAGTAATTCTTGTGGTAGAGGTGACAATAATTCAGAAGTGGAGCGAGCGAACACGTTTTGGGGTTTTCAGGAATTTTTCCCTTCAACCCGCTCCAAAACTGATTTCCAGGGATACATTTTTGGGGAGTGGAGAACAAGATGTATCGTGGCGCCTCTTTTGGTTATGGCGCCTATTCCGACTATGCTTCTGTAGCATAATTTCTCGAAAAGCCAGACGTCCCACCCAAATTTTGGAATAAGAGCCCTGGAAAGAAAACTTATTCCAAGAATCTCACCTCCTGTGGGAAATTTGCCGATAGTAGATTGCCGACTAAGGGGGCTAATAACTCCCGCTAGGGAACGTTCAGCCTACTATCACCATACTCATAGGTGTTTAACCACAGACCACTAACAAGCCCCACGGAGGTCTGGACGAGTCCACGATGACCCATGTCCCATGCGAATAACATTTTTGAACCCTTTTTTGGAGAACACCAACGGGTAATACGTCGCTGTGTAGCCGAGTGGTTAGCGGGTCTGCTTCGCAATCCTTGCGTCTCGGGTTTGATTCCCACCAACGCCGGAAAGCTAGTGACATTCGGACCCCCTCCCCCCTCCCACCCAATATCATCCTAGCGAACACAGCGATTACAGTATCAATCGAGGTGGGAAGATAACGCGTCCGGTATAACCCCGCCAGTTCGAACGAACAAGGCATCGCAATCACGGGGCGTGTTACTACCGGATCTAAAAGATTGGGACTGTGAGGTGCACGTTATTGCTAGCATACTCAACGCCGTGAAACATGTGGCTAGTATGCGAACTGCGGCTGCACACTCTTTGGCATAGAGAAGGAAAACTGTAACGCAACAAACCGTGGGGAAGGCAATTATAAACTTCCCCGACTAACCCTGCCCAGGAAAGTGGTGCGTCAGAAACCGCGATCGCCGACATCCGGAAACGGGTACGGCACCTGATCCTGAACGGGTAATGCTTGAGAAGCCGAAAACGAATCCAGTGTTATCAATAACTTTTTTCAATTTGATTTGGAAGCGACTGATTTAATTATTATATTCGAATATTCTTTTCTTGTTTATGCTTAGGTACAGTGGAACCTCCATAAGTCGAAACTATGTAACTCGAGAAACTCTGTAAGTCAAACTAAAACTGATTTCCCTTGAAACTCTCATAACACTTAATGTAAAATTCAACTGATCAAGTCAAAATTGTAGTCATAACTCAAAATGAAAATTCTGTGCCGTGAGAGGGAGGAGACTCTATAAGTCAACAGTTGTCATAAAATTAAACTGTATAACTCAAAAAATGTCAAAAATAAACAGGTACACATCTTTGCTTCATGTCAACGCAGGACTGCGAGGAAGAGGAAAAGAATTTTGTAACTCGAAAATTTAAAAATACATTGATCTCTAACTCGAAACTATTTAACTCAAAAAACTGTGTAAGACGAAATTAAATTGCTTTCCCTTCAATTTCGACTTATGGAGATTCTACTGTAGTTGCAACCAAATAAAAAATCACAGGAAGTACTGCCAACCTGGATTTTGATTTTGGGACAGTTTCCCCTTCATTTCCCTATATTTTGCCACCTATAAGTAATAAAAACACAAATGCTTATTTCAGGAAGTCTGATCTACGGTATTTTAAAAATTACTTTTATTCTTTCAGGAACGTGAGAAATTATGTCAGTGTTTTTATAGGCTCATATTAAGCTCTCATCAAAAAAAGGAGTTGCAACAGTTAAATTTTGTTTCTAAGTTCCTCGTATCATTCTTCCGCGTGCCAAATAATTAGCTGCACGCTCTTACGCACAGATGTGCTGGCTAAAGAAGACGTGATTCTGGTAATGATGCGCTGGAACTCAATAATCCATTTCATTTCTTAATAGAGCGTCATCGTCAGGTGACAGACATCAGACACATAACTGGCACTTGACTCAGTTGGCGGAGCGACATTTTTCTCTACTGCCTATTGCCTACATTTTATCGATATGTCTGGTAGTTTATTCCGAGCTGAAACCCATTTTCATATGCTAGTTAGCTCTAGACTAAACCTCATTTCGAATATGTCTGTAAACAGAATATTACACGCGAGACGAAAATTCGTAGACACCTTCAAGTGTTCCTATATAACTGATTTTTCTTTTTCAGTTTTGGTATCTTAAGGGGCAATGGTCCAAAATGAAATCAACAGAATCTCAAAATACAATCTGGATTTTAATTATAATCAATTTTCTGTACACTACAAACCAACTAAACAGGAAAAAAAGTTGAAAGTACATATAACAGCTTCACTATATGAAAATGTTCTTATGTATGTCACAATTTATTACCAGAAGACATTATGTTGTTGGCTAACACTCATGCACGAAAAGTGTCCGAAAAAATTGTTAAGACAGAGTTCTATTCGTAGAAGGAAATATTTTTCAATTTTTTTATTTTTAAAATCATTCACAGCTTTTTATTATTATTATTTTCTTTGCAATGAATTTTATAAGGTATAACATGGCTCTCATGAACATATAATTCTGTTTAATTCTGGCGCAGTTTTATCCACCACAGAGTTGTTCACTCATGTAGCCTTTCTATGCATAGTAAGTGTACAAACGAAGTAGTGCTGGAAGATTTTTTAAAGGGTAAAAAAATTGAAGTTAATAAACCGTCAGGTCAGTGTGATTTGGAGGCAAATCCAAAATAGCTAGTTTGCTATAGAGGGAAAAATTTTCACATCAAGGGTATTACAGACAAAATTGGGATTATTTATCAACAAGATACTGACGAAAAAAATTTTTTAAATGAAAGCAGCATTCAATACAGTGTTCTACTCGATGCAGCATGAAATTACCTTTCCTATGATACCAAAATCTCCATTTCGAGAAAAACTGGATTCGCCTCCAAATCACATTCAGCCGAAGAAACAGGACAAATAATAATAATGATAACGACACTTGGAAAAAATACACACTTGGAGTTGCAGGCTGCAGACTTAAAATGGGGTGTTTTTGTCTATGAGCAGACAGTGTTGCTAGTTGATGAGCATTGATATCGCCATTGTCGAATAAAATTAATCTACGTCACATTGCAGAAACCAGTGCATTGCAGCCAGCCGAAAGCTGAAAGCCAAAAGCCAAATTCAGCCGAATTTTTACTGATAAGAGAAAAGCTGAAAGCTAGTTTTTTTTGTACCTTCACAAGCCAAAAGCCGAAAGAAGCCAACATTTTCCAGCTTTCTTTTGGCTTCTCAAATACCTATAAATTCGTGAGCTCTTATCAATTTTTCTTGTGTGTGATATTTTTGAGAACTGTATTTTCCCTCCTTAAACCTTAAGACCTCAGCTCAGGTGTCAGTTGACGGCAAAATTTAGCTCAAAATATCAACGACTGCAATTTGTTTGTACGTCTTGTCTTTTGGGTATTGGGCAACGGAAATTAAGTATTTTTATCAGTAAAGACTAAAGGAGCCAAAAAGCCGAAAGCCAGCTGAAAAAAGCCGAAAGCCAGCCGAATTTTTCTTAAAAGCCGAAAGCAGAAAGCCAAATCCGTATTTTTCAAGATCAAAAGTTTAAGCCAAAAGTCGAAGCTAAAATTTTTAGCTGCAATGCACTGATCAGAAACGATACTTAATTTAAGAGTGGCCAGAGATAAGTAAGCGCATAAGAAACGGGTGGAACAGCTTTTGGGCTCTCAAATACGTTTTTAAAAGTAAAATGGGACTGCAAACAACGGTCAACATTTTCGATAGTTGTGTGACTCCCTGCTTAACGTACAGAACCCAGACTTGGGCCCTGACCAAATCACAAGTAACTCAAAACAAAATGGTAAGAAGAATTCTAAACAGGGCCGGATTAAGGTCGTGAGCGTTCCTGGGCATTCGCTTAGAAGCACCCCCCCCCCCTTCAAGCAATTTCAAGTTATAAAAATCTTCCATTTGATTTTTTTTAAGGTTTCGTTTGTATTGGTTTTGAACTTGGAAGTTGCGAGTTGGGAATGAATTTTTGTATATTATACTCAAAGATTTTCCCGACCCTCAAAAATGATCCACCCTGGGGACGGGCCCTTATTAATCCGGGCCGGACCCGAAACATGAGATCTCGAGAGTAGAGACAAAATCAGTTATACAGAGCTATACGAAATGACAAAAGCGGAAACGGTCACATATGAAGTCAAAAAGTCAACTATACCCAACGAAAAAAAAGCTTCTAGTCTCCGAAATCTTACAGATTTCAATTATCAAGCATACAAAAAAAGCTTCCTGCCAATCTTTCGATACGCCTTCATCAGCTTGCTCAATAGTTTTTGTTTTTCATTCAGTGGCGTCTAAGCCAAAAGGCGGGTACTACCTCCACTTGTGATGCTACTGGGCACTAGTAACGCTATGTACCAGTTTCAATGGAGAAAATTATAAAAATAAGTGCTTGCTGATATGAAACGATACTTATATAACTGAGCAAATAAGCTAAACGATCATTCAAATCGAAGACGAATTCTAAAAAATTTCAGTTACTGTCACAAAATTGAGGCAGATAGTAGATAAAGGGACTATTAGTAACATGACTGCAACTCTCACCCCCTCCCACTCACCCTGATTCAGATTGAATTTCCAAAGAAAAGAACAAAAAAGGTTTATCAGAAGTTTGAACTCTGCCCCCACGTATGATTACCTTCCGGTTCCTCTCTTTTCATCTCTCTATTGGGGGAGGGGGTACAAATGATACATTGAATTTCCTTACCCTGTTTTAGTACTACAATAATGAGCGTATATACATAGTTACTTAATACATATTCATTTTGAACCCATCCCCCCTCCACCGCCCAAAAATATTATACTACAAGAGCATGTATATAATATAAGTGTTTGTTATTATTCATGTGGAACCCAATTCATTTTCCTCTTCAATTAAAGAAGTTGGAACTGGGAAACTTGAGCGTGCTGACATTGTACCTCTTTTCTAATTTTGCTCTCAACCCGAGCCCTGGAATCCGCCCTTTTGAGCATTACTTTAGAGACGTCGGGGAGGATGTTAGGGCTGTCTTAGCCTTCTTCTCTTCTTGCCAAAAATCCAGCCCTGGTCGAAATGTAGCGAGTTGCTACGTGGACTCGCGAACCCGGGACCTCCGGATTACAAGACCAGCGCGCTATCCACTCGGCCAACCCGACCCCCGTACTGACATTATAAATGAAAATGTAAAATTTGTTTCAACTCCCAACATCCGATTGCTTCATACGGTTTCAGCTTTTAGCTTATTTATATATCAGGCTGGGAAAATTTAATTTCACTTGCAAATTCCTCCAAATGCGTTAAACATTGGCAGTATACCAATAAACTTGTTTATAATTTTTTTTTTTTTACAGGAAAAAAATACGTTTCTTGTACCGAAAAATTAAATGAATGGACGGTCTTAGAAATTTTATAGCAGACATATGTTCCTATGTCACGAGTTACTTGACCTCTTCCACGTCAACGTTTTCAGTTTTACCAGACCAGATACTCGAAAATAAGTAAGGGAAGTAGGTAGCTGCCTATTTTCTTCCGCTGTGTCTCAACTTTCCAAACTGTAAATTGAAACCCAACTGTACACAGCGATATAGCGTTTGATCTTAACCCTGAAGGGCATTTGATGATCGAAAATTTTGAATTTTATAGACAACACACGCTGGCTTTCGAATGCGTAAAATAAACTTAGAACACATAAATTATATTCCTCGTCGACGAATTGAACTCGTTTTCAAAAGAATTTCCTCAAAATCGTAAATCAAATGATCGTTATTTTCCAAATACATCGTTAAAAAGTGTAAATGATCAGTTGAGGAACTTATTCTCCCACTAGCATTCAGGAATTTCTACTAGATCTTTGAATACGTCAGCTTTGTTCGATTTTGTGTTAGTAAATAAGAGCTAAACCATGCTCACCGTAATTGTGAAGAGCTTGGCTCGCAGCCATTCGATCAGAAATTTGAAAACCGTATTTCGTGAAGCCAGCAGACATAGTAATGCTTTTACGAGACTCGCTTGACCGTCCATCATAAGCCATCAGTACCTGCATACCCAATTAATTTTTTTCTTAAATACGCGCACCAGTTGGACATCATTCAAATTCGAGGAACGCGCGGTTAATTTTTTTTTTAATTGGAAAAATTGAGACTTCCGAACTTGTTTAATGATACAGTAATTTTTTCTATTTGATGTTTCAGCGTTGTCTGCCAACAACAAAACTGTACATTAACAGGAGAGTGTACCGTACATCATTTTCTTATTACCTACCAGTCTTACACGACATGTTAAATTTGGTTCACAGACATAATAAAATGTAGCTTCGTACTAGCTAGAGATATAAGCTTTGATTACTCTTTTTCTAAAACCTTGATATTATGCTGGTGATGATATTCCCTCAATAGAATAGGTAAGAAGAGAAAGAAAAAAAATGCATTTGTGAGGCGTCCGGCTTCCTTGCGTTTTTAAAATGTTAATGTTGGAGAGAATCGAATCTGGGTATCTTTTCAGCTAAATGAATACAACGCCGTGAAGACATATCTACGCCATTTTCTATCCAACTTGTTTCGTTACAGCACCTAGAAACACCAGAGTACTGACATCCGCCATTTTGAGTCGTTTGGTGCCCGACAGTTAACACAGTTTGACATGTGGGTCGTTCCGTATATCAAAATATCGAATTGTAAATTGTCGGGCACCCCAAGCGACTCAAAATGGCGAATGTCAGTACTCGGTTGTCTCCAGATGTTCTAGTTCTGTGAAACGTAAACCAATCACGCAATTACGCCATTTTGTTTCTATCCAAATTGTTTCGTGAAATGTAAACTGATCACGCGGTATCCACCGCGTAGCTGATTTTCTTTTCATGGAACTAACTTGCAAAGAAAATGGCATATGTCTTCACTAGAATGAGTGATGATGATTAGATCTTGGATATCAACCTAATCAACCTACAGGGCCGTAGAGAGAAAATTGGGGCCCGGGAGAACGACCCAACCGCCCAGTGGCATAGCCAGGATTTTTCCAAGGAGGAGGATCAGCAAAATTTAGGGCGGGGGGGGGGGTACACCTTACATGAACTGTATGTTTTTACATTGACGTGTCAGTATGTTGTGCTTTTCAACTTCAGTTATGTATCTGGATTTAAATTTCGTTTCGCGCATTCACTGTCATACTGCCAACATATAAAAAAATTCTAATCTCAAGTGGGTTCATCCCCTGACACCCCCCCCCCCTTGGCTACGCCACTGCAACCGCCTCGATCACTTGTCAATGTTTGGTTGTTTTATTTTGCTTTGCTTCATAAAAATTGTTTTCGATTATTTTCTTATATTTTTTGTCTTTTTGGTATTTTTGATAGGCCTCTTTCCAAGACCGGTGCCCAGGGGGAAATCCCCTCCTCCCCCCTCACATCAGGCCTGTCAACTCGTCAAAAAAGTTGACTATCAACATCAGTCAACAAGTCCTATTGACCATTGTTGATTTCCATCGCTTCCATCATTTAACGTGCAGAAAGAATATCAACAATAATCAACACAACTTCGTAATTACGAGTATTACTTTCATGATAGTTAACAAAATCGCTGCGTGATTTAGTGACACAGCAACAAAAATTATATTAATATCAATCCGAGGTCTAGTTATGATCTCATGAAATACAAGAATACATTTGCAAAACTAGATAACAGAACTTAGGATGAAATGGCTCCAGTGAGGTGAAGCGGATCACCTGTAAGGAAGAACACATCTCACTGAGGTACACGTTACAACTGATTCACAACACCCCACTTGATCCACTTCACCCCCAGTGACAGTAAACACAAGAACTTAAATCTACCTACTCCCCACGTCTTCGGTATTTTTTGTATTCTGCTGTGTTCCGGCTACGGTGATGATACGAGTTATCCTCTCTAGTTAAGATCAGCAGACTCACACCCCTCGAACACTTGGCTAGCTATATGCTATACTGATTCATAAAATTGAAAATTTTCGACCAGCAAATACCGTTCAAGTGTCGAAGACCAACTGCTATAGACATCTCCGATTTCAATGTACAGTTTAAAAAGTTGAGACAGGGTGAGAAAAAAGAAACCTGTGGAAAGAGATATTCCTTAGAGCCATTTTGTTTTTTTCTAGTTTCATCTTACGGGAGACGGACTTGTAGTCTTGAAGGGATACATGGCGTTCGGGTCAACCAGTAATAATATTTAAAAAAAATAATAAAAAAATTTAATAATAATAAATAAAAATTATGAGAATACCCGTTCATAGTTATAGAGGTGTATGGTGTACCTACCACCTAAGTACTATACGTATCCTAGAGTTCCAACGCTGTCTCAGAAATATTGTAACTATAATTCTTCACCCAAGAAACTACCCTCGTGAAGTCAATAACGCACTGTAGGGGAAACCGGGGAACTGTGTAACACCGGTAACAGTGTAACAGTGATCATTAAATTGCTTAATAATCTTCTAACATATTGCCATTTTGGTTACTAGATAGTAATTTTAGAAAGGAATCTGTGGGGGAGGGGGAGGGGAAATGCAATGCCTCGACTTTCATCTGTACCAAAAAAAATTAAATTGATGTTTTGGTCTTGCTCCATCGTAATTTTCAATACTTTTGAATCAAAATTTTTCTCATTAAAATTTATCCTTTTGACGTTCTAAATATATGAAAATTACAAGAAAAATACGCATTTTTTAATCGAGCAGTACAATTTGGATTTAATTTGATAGTTTTTCGACAGCATATGTCGCACTTGATAAAATGATGTGATGGGGAATAGTGTAACAGTATTTCTTTCTTCTATACGTCTGTGTACAGCCGTTTGTGAAATGTTTATATTTTGATATGCTCAGTATCAGCTAATTGTAGTTTGTACGTTGTAGGTACTAAAAGACTTTTGGATCTATTAGTCAGAGAATTCTGGATTTTTCCAAGCTACACGATTACCCTATCCACATTTTGTCAGTGTTACACTGTACCCAAGTACTAGGGTACAGTGTAACAAAAAAGTACATTGCTAAAATAATTTCTAGATTCTTCAGATTTCAATATTTTCCGGCGGTAATAACACCAAAATGTAGCCAAAGGTTGTATCTTTCAGGTGAGGTGTTAAAAGTCTGAATTCAAAATTAATTTGTAGTCCACAGATCAAAATGGACGAAAAGTTTTACACTGTTCCCCGGTCTCCCCTACAATGCGGTAATCAGCAGATCTTGATGTTTAATTTTAACACTAAATGTTCCTATTTTCTTCTTATATGTTTGGTGGAGCGTATGGTGATGCACGCATGTCCAATTGGCTCCCCAGACACCGCACCCCTAACCCCGGAAACTACCATTTCGAGTATCGCATCAGTAACCAAAGGGATTCTTCTTACCGTATATCAAAGATCTAAATATTCTCAACTATCTGTTTACATAATGGTGGCATCTAACACAAATACATTCTTTTCAAGCACAAACATCGAAATGTACAGCTTGAAGATCTAAAAGTTCCTTTCATTACCCATCATTATCATAAGCGTAGCGTGAACTGAAGAGACGGAGGGGGTAATCAACGTGAACAAAAAACTTCTTAATCTCCTTATCCTCCGTATTTTACACATAAAACATACTCATGAAGGCCTAGGTCCCTTACCCAACGAATGGCGCTATGCTCTTCGCAATATCAAGCGTTCTAGAAGTAACTATCCGAAAGCTTAAGCACTACTACATGTTGTTAAGCGAATTTGCGGCCATTTTCTTTGATTCCAAATGAAGTAACTAATGATCAGCTTATTACCTGTTCAGTCACTATGTGTGTTTCTTCATTCACTTCAAACTGGTGCGTTGATAGATTCGAATGGCTATTCGTATTGGGAACACTCATCAGTACTGGCGGGAATCGACATAGGTTATTACGAACTGGATGTTGAGGTCGTTCGTGGCCGGAATGTCCAGCTACTGTGAAAGGTGTGGCTACTGCGCCTGCTATTGGAGGCTGCGGTATGAATGGTAACGCATTTCGACTATGGTTTCCATTACGATCAATAGGAACTTGTCTGCAAACATATCCAGCGTGTTACTATAAGTGCATACCTGTACAATTTTCGCAGCGGAATTTGGGTATAATTCACGAACGAATTCGTTCCTAGAGTACTCACCTTTCCACAACCACGGAGATACTGCTGCCAGCGTTTTTAAATAAGCTGAGCGCGTCTTTGTGGTCCAAATCTCTTGCGTCATAATTGCTGATTTTTCGAATGAGGTCTCCCGTTTGTAGTACTCCATCACTGGGACTGCCCATGGTTACCTTAAAGAAACAGAATAAAATGAGCTCTCATTACTGGGGCTGCCAAAGATTATCTTCAAGAAACAGAATAAAAAGAGCCAGAAACGTAGCTATAGGAGGGTGTGGACGGTTTGACAACCCCCCCCCCGTCCAATAATTCAGCAGTCGGCAAATTTTGAAACTGTTTATTTGAATTTTTCATTTTATAAGAACGTTTGTTTGTTGTTTCTTTTACTTTCTTTCCTTTTTTTATTTAAATTAAAAAACATTTTGATTAAAAAATCGGCAAATTTTCAATTTTTGAAAATTCTGTCGGCGAATTTTTAGGTTCCAAAAACTGTTTGTCGGCAAATGTTTCTCCCCCCCCCCCCCCCCAACTGAACGTCAAATTTCGTTTCTGAAGAGAGCTGTCATTAAATTTTAGAACACCAATACTTGATAGACAGAACCATGGGGAAGGGTTGAAGAAGATTTGCGAAAGTGAGGAAATCTTAAGAGTAGTACTGATGGTAAGTTTGAGAGGACCGACTGGAGAAGGTAAGATTTGTGAGATGTGTTGGAAGGATAAAAAAATTAATTTTAATTTTGTTGAAAATGAGGTTGTGAATGTGAAGTTGACAGTTATGTGATACAGAAGGGGTTTTTCCGGCCTCAGCAAGGAGGCTAGGAGATGGAGAGGTCGGGAAATGGACCAAAGAAAATACGGATGCCAGCCTAATGAACACTGGCTAGAAGGGTAAAAAACTTGCTTGCCTGTCGGAATACCAGAGCGTCATAATCGAGGCGAGAGGATATAAGGGTTCGGTAGATATAGAGGGCACTACCAGGAGGTGCCGGTTCTAGGGTTACTAAACATTTTGAGGAGGAGAAAGTGCTGGTGACGTAGAGAGCGAATAATGAAGAGCCAAAGCGAAGTGCTAGGAATATGTTGCTGAGAAAGTTCTGTATGAAGCAACCTAGGCTACTGTCTGTTAAGTCAGTGGCGTATCCATGATGAAATTGAGGGGGGAGGGGGTCCAAACTGAGAAAAAAAATTAATATGGGCGATAGGGCAGAGTGGTAGAAGGGGGAAGGAGGCGCAAGTAGATATAAAAAATTCCAGTTGCCAGGGGGTCCAGACCTCCTGGACCCCCCTTAAATACGCAACTGTGTCAAGTAGTAGAAGAGCCTCCTTCATTACGTTATATGTTTCATTACGTTATGTGTGTGACGAATTGCAGCAAATCTTGGCTTCCCAAAATATTGTACTAGCAAGAGGTGTACTAGCGCATCATTTGCGTTTTGTAGTTTCAGCATATTTCTCTTTCCAGCATTCGTTTTTCAACATTTAAATTTTTAACTACCTCTGTTCGGGTTTTTGATACCTGCGCGCAAGCTTTTTTTTCGCACGGTTAGACTCGTTTTCGCAGTGCTACATAAATCTGTTTTATTCGTTCTCTCCCTCTCTGCCTGATTATCTCTAAATCAGCGGAATGCCTTTTATTTTTTATTTTTATATACTTCTTTTTTTGTATAGCTTCTTATGAATACACGGTTTGAATTTTTAGCTCTCACCTGCAAAACAGAAAGTATAATATGCCTTTTTCCCGGATTTTTGGTACCTGCGCGTCTTTTTTCGCACGGTTAGACTCGTTTTCGCAGTGCTACATAAATCTATTTTATTCGTTCTCTCCCTCTCTGCCTGATTATCTCTAAATCAGCGGAATTCCTTTTTTTTTAATATACTTCTTTTTTGTATAGCTTCTTATGAATACACGGTTTGAATTTTTAGCTCTTACCTGCAAAACAGAAAGTATAATGTTCCTTCCCCCCCCCCCCCACCCAGATTTTTGGTACCTGCGCGTCTTTTCTCGCACGGTTATATTCGTTTTCGCAGTGCTCCATAAATCTCTTTTGTCAATTGTCAATTCTCTCCATTTCTACCTAATTATCTCTAGACAGGCATACGAAATTAGTTTTTTTCCCCCTCGTTTATATATACTTGCTTTTGTAGAGTTTTTAGTGAGTACAGGGGCTCGACCTTTTAGCCCTCGCAAGTGCAGAACAGAAATAGGCGTATTATCAGAAACTACCCTTCTCTTTTTACTACGGATTCCTTATATCAGTTCCTGGTTACTCTGGTTGAGATACATCCTATTCCTACGCACAATATACTCGTAGGTACATAAGATGCTGTTGTTACAGGTTCTCTTTAGTCTCTGGATTAGTAGGTCGCGACTAGAATAAAGTGGATATAGGACACCTTGTGTTAGTATTTTTGACTCAAGATTTTTTACGTGTGCGTTTTCTGTTGGAGCTAAAAGTGGCCGCTTTTTCCAAACTCATGTAACATTTTCGACACTAGATTTTTTTAAACCGAAATTAAGTTGTGTAACATTTTCGACACATAATTTAAAAATGAAGTGGAAAATTGAAATGCAAATGTCTGACATCACATTTAAAATTTCAAATGCAAACTCATGCAACCTTTTGTACATTAGAACCGATTTCAAGCTGTGGTCATATGTGGGTTGGACGATCTCCGGCATAAGTCAACTCAAGATTTCAAATACAAATTTGATCAGATAAAAGTTACCGCTCACATCTGAGCTGCATTTTTGGTTCAGTTTCAAAAGTTATACCCTGAGAATTCTCAGACCAAAACCACAAGCTCATGCAACTTTTTGAACATTAGAACTGATTTCAAGCTCCAGTCATATGTGGGTGACATGGAGTCATCCACAAGATTTCAAATGCAAGCTCACACGCAGATAAAGTTACCCTTCACATGTGAAGGGCACCTTGTTTACTAAATGGGTATAGACAATCCTGCGTTGTCCAACTCAAGATTTCAATAACGGGTAAATTTTTAGAAAATTGAATTGTGTTATTTCCTGTTAAAAATGAAGCTAGGTACTTCTATTAAATTCCTTTTGGATCTCTAAAGATAAAGCTGCCATTTGAAATCTATTTAGCAAATACAAGCAAAGCACTCTGATGTATATAATAGATGAATAACATTTTCCATAAAGAAAATTTAAAATACAAGAGCGCATTAAGGAGTTCCTTATAACATACTTATTTCTACAGAATATATGTTCCTGCGGAAGGAGTCAATTAAGGAGATTAAACTTTTGTACAAGGACCTGGAATCTAGGAAAAACTATAAAGACGATGGATTTCTGTGTAAATGTGGATTTGATCCTTCTGGTTTTTCACACAAAGCTGCTATAAAAAAAAAAAATTGAGGAGAAATTTTATTGTTGAAATAAGTATGTGTTCTAGCAATATGAGTAAATTACGTTTTATTTACGATAATCGCAGGATCATCAGGATTGGATTCTGATGAACTTTCTGAATCTTTTAAAGAAAATACGTTTAACTTTCTTTGACTTTTTATTTTTCATTGACGTAATTTGTTCTTTTCGCTCCATCTTCTTCTGTAATCGCATCGCTTTCCTTTCGTCTTTTTCTTGTTCGATTCAGATTTTTTCATTTTTTCATTTTTTTCCCTTTTCATGGTATTCTTGCCATCTTTTAGAAGTAGCCGCCGCATACGGCAATTTCTCTCTGTCGTTCGTTTTCTAGAATCTTTTTTTTCCTTCACTGCTCCCCGGCCAGGGTAGTGCATTTCTAAACGGCGACGGGATGTTTTTAGGGGCATTATTCGAATCATTCTCAGCAGAGCTAGAAGAGTTATTCGAATTAGTCAAATTCGAAAGGCTGGGAACTACTTTTGGGATATTTTCAATGAAAGTGGAATTTGCAAGTGGACCAGTCGTTGAAAGAACCGGAGTCAAATCAGAGGCTTCCATTGATAAACCTGGAGGGAATCCTATTTTCTGCGGCGTGCGTAAGTTTGCATCATGCAATCTTCGTAGAGTTTTACGTGGTACAGACCTCATTCCTTCGAATGCGTCAAGAGACTGGTATTATTTTTGATAGCCTCTTCTAAGGCCGTTTCCATTTGTGCGACTTCATGTGAATGAAAACGTCTAAGTTTACCCATCTAAAAAGTATAGCAACGTACACGATTATCATTTGAAATTAAATTATGCTCTAATTAAATACATTTGCCACTATTAGAATTTTAGAAAGTCGTTTATTTTCTAATAGTGGACACCGGTGTCCACTATTAGAAAAATTAGTGAATTTAGTGACCAGTATTGGCCATCAACAAATATCTCACTTCTTATAAATATTTTAGCGATTCAACTCAATCATGTGAAAGTAAGGATCAAATTTATTTAATAAGTTTATCATAATTTTAAATATTTTTTTTTAGTTTTAAGATTAAAGAAATTAAATTTTAAATACCTCAAATGCAGCTCAATGATATTACAATGTAAAGAAATGGAGTTACAATTTTTCAAAATTTCACTTATACCTTAAACCGGTCCTGAAGAAACTGCTCAAAAAATACGAACTTTCGACTACAACAATTGATAAAGTAAAACACCGCCATTAAAATCATTTCTATATCGCATCCAGTACGGTAAAAATATTTTCGGTAATGTCGGTAATGTCGTGCGATCCCTGAGGAACGCCGCACGCCGTCTCCCGCGTGACTGGTCCAGCCGCCGATTCCATTTCTATTCGGCGTCCCCCTGAAGTAGCTCTGGATGATCCGGACGAGGTAGCCCGGTACCCGCGCCGACTCCAACGCCTCCACAATACGCGTGTACGGTATCGAGTTGAAGGCGTTCCGGATGTCGAGACTGACTGCCACCGCGCAGAAATCCCGCTCGCGCATCGCCTTCTCCGCCATCTTCTTCAGCTTGAGTGCGGCGTCCGCGGTCAAACGACCGGTTCTGAAGCCGTACTGGCTTGTCGATATCGTCTTCCGCTTCTCACGGTGAGCCTCCAACTTGTCCACAATCGTTCCCTTGAACACCTTGCCTATGATGTCGAGCAGGCCGATAGGCGGGTACGAGGACAGCTGTCTGTCTGGTTTCCCTGGCTTCTTGATCAGGCCCAACCGCGTCGTCTTCCATCTGCTTGGAAATGTCCCCTCCTGCAACGCTTCGTTGAACACGTCGGTCAGAAGGGACGGATCCACTCGATGAACTGCCTCCCACGCGACGTTCGGGATCATGTCCGGGCCTGGTGCCTTCCTCTTCTTCGTCCGGATCCGGTCAATAGCGCTGTTCCACTTCTCCTGTGCTCAATGGACGGAACTCCTCCGGCACCTCGTCAGACGATGCCGGTAACGGTGGGCGCTGTGGAAACAGTTCCACCACGACCTGCTGCAGCACTCCTAGCTCTATATACGGCTCATCACCAACGGCCACCGACTTTCTTCGTCACACAGGGTACGGCTTGCCAAAGGGATCATTGTCCGCTTCCTGTTGCAGTGCCACGCTGCCTTTCTACTCTGTCATATGGCTGCCTTGAGGGTATGAAGAGCCTGCTGGTACTGCAGCGAGGCTTCTCCCGCCCCTCCATCATCTCGTTCCATCTGCTGATAGCGACGACGGAGGCGGTTACACTCTTTCCGCTGCTCAGCAATCTCGTCAGACCAGTACACTGGGTGTCGCGCACGCGGCAGACTGACGCGGAGCATTGCGCTATCACAGGCCGCTACCACCGTCCTAATGACGTCCTCGGCTGCGGCCTCAGCGCTCCATTCTACGGCCCCGCGCTCTTCCTTTCACCAGGTGACAGTAAGCAAGCTCGCCTCCAACCGTTCGGCATCTAGCTTCCTTCTTCGGAGTGTAGCGACCTCGGTATTACCCCTGTCCAACTTAAAGGCAATATACCAGTGGTCACTCTTTGACTCCTCGTCCAGCTGACGCGAAGGTGACGTCAATGACCAAACCCCAGCCCTGGTGATATATAGTAGGAGTGTCGCCCACATTCGTCGGAACGAAGTCTAGGAGAGCGGCAGGTCCCCCAAGGCGTATCCTCTAGAGTCGGTCCGGCTGGTGTGCCATTCCTCGGATTAGGCATTGAAGTCTCCGGCCATGATCACTCTCGGCGTCCTCCTGGCGATGCTCAGTTCCAGACAGGCATGGTAGGTTTCAAACTCTTCTAGCTGCCTGTTCGGAGAGATGTAGCAGCTGTGGACAGTGATTTCACCCAATCGTACAGTTACATATCCCTCCCCTTCCTCTACCTCACCCGGAGCTATTGGACAGTCAGGGCATACTCCGATGGCTGCCAGTCCACTGCAGTCTCTGTGCCATCCTTGCGCCTTGTCTATCCTGTACAGCTTGCTGGCTATCACCAGGTCAACCCCTTTCTCCCCCACTGTGCTCCACAGAAGATCCTAGACTCCTGCACGGCAGTTCAGGTTGACCTGTAGGAAGTTAAGCGGCCTGGTTAGCGGTGTTGATTCGGCTGCAGTCGACTGCGGCCTCCACCTTTTCCTCTTCGGGCGCTCACGTCCTGGCATCCTCTGCCACCTGTGACGTGCACGGAGTCGCGCCCCTCCATCTTGCTGCATATTGGATACTTTGGTGTTTGCCGGCACTCTTGTTAAAGCCACTTATAAAGATGAGTACTCATATATGCCATTCTGGATCCCATCGTGCCCATCGATGCCGAATTGACTACGCGGTATGCTCCGCATAGTCGGATTTGGCATCCACGGGTATGATGGACTCCAAGATGGCGTATGCGAGTACTTGTCTCGTATCTTGCTGCCAGCCTCCCCACATTGGTAGCTCACATCATTCATGCTGGCCGAATCTGCGCATTTTTGAGCGATGTTGCCCAGCCTGCAGGCACATGTAGCAGCGTGTTACCTGCTTCGTCTTCTTCAGCAAGCGCACCCTGCAGGAACTCCATCCCAGCTCTACCTTTTCGCGTGCTAGTGTGTCCAAGGCTGTCTACTTTGTAGGCCATGGTGCCGCGTGAAATCGCCGCCTTCTTCACTAAACGCGCGTCGGCAGCGCTGCCTTGACCTCTTCCTGACTCACTGACGGCTCCACACTCGCCAGGAGTAGGGTGGTGCGGCGCTGCGGTCTTTGAACCTCTCCGCGCCCAGCACCAATTTCCCCAACATTCAGGGAAGTCATAATTTTCGCCTAACTAACTGTAGGTACATTTAAGGGCCTTTTTGTCACTAAAATCAACTACTCAACGCCTCGGGCAATAAAAATTTGTTATTTCTATCGTTTTCACAGGTTGAATCGCGCTCGTAGATTATAATTTCAGAATAAATTAACAAATTAGCAATTTTCAGTCCCGTTCCCACGTCTCGCGGCGATTAACGAATCAAATCCGTAAAAAAGCTTAAAACTCATTACTTATGATGGATTAGTTTTACATGCAGTTCAATATTTGATTCCTAAAACGTTGTTTTGTAATAATATAATCAATTTGATATCTACCTTCGTTACTTGGATTAAGATATGTTGATTTTTAATTGAGTATTTCCTGTAACTAGGTTTCTCTTTTTCTAATTTTTGCTCTCGACCCGAGCCCTGGAATCCGCCCTTTCGAGCGTTACCTCAGAGACGTTGGGGAAGCTATTAGGGCTGTCTTAGCCCTCTTCACTTCTTGCCGAAAACCCGGTCTAGGTCGAAGTGTAGCGAGTTGCTCGTGGGCACGAACCCGGGACATCCGGACTCTGAGACCAGCGCGCTATCCACTCGGCCACCAGACCCCTGCCTATAACTAGGTTATACTTCGCACAAAACTCTTCATCCTTACATCTCGAGCAAACAACGTCGGAATTTATCTTCGAAACGATGTATCGAAGCTTTTGTGGCTTTCACGATTTTCTTTCGCATTCATCTTATCTCGAGTATTTGAACTTCGTTCTCTTCTTTCATTTCTCATTTCTAATCCAAAATTCCCAACTAGGTAGGGGGAAGGGTGGAGGTTATGGACAAAAATCACTCTTTCTTGGATTTCAAGCTACTGAAATGTTGTAGCAGTCTGGGAAAAATTTACACTCTAAAGTTGAATGTGCCCGACATTTTGACGTATTGAAATTGACCTAAACAATTCTAGAAAGTAAGATACTTTATTTTCAAAAAATGGAATGTTTTGTCCAAAACTTTCTCCCTGGGTGGGATATTCTGGACAGTGAAGGTGGAGGTTATGGACAGTCTTGTTTTCGCCTTCTTTTGCACTCCTAAATTATTTCTAATGAGATCAAACAAAATCATCGTTTATTTTAAGGGTCACAACAGAGGTCGCAAACGTAAAATCCAATATTATCGTAATCAGTGCAAAGTATGTGCGCCCAACCATCGCAGATATTACATGAAATCCAACATTCGCGCGAAGATGAGACGGAATACGGGCCACCACAGATGATACGAGTACAATGGTCATCTTTTTGACGAACATTTTCTACCGGTTTTCGGGGCAAAAGTGACAGCGACCTACAAATAAATAAAGTAATGTAGGCTAATCAAGTGGCGAACTAATAAAGCCTTGATAATGAATGGGGCTTAGCAGCCTGTGACTCACTTTGTCTGTTTAGGGTTTGTCTTTTTCTCATTTTTTTTTCACAGCGCGTTTAGGCCTAGGCTTACATTTCATCTTTGGCGCAGAGGGAAAATTTGTGTTTTGCATATTGTGGACTTCATCTGAAACAGCCGAGAAAAATATTATTAGTTTACTTCTGGGTTTTCCTTTTCCTTTCTTTTACATTCTTTCTATCCTTTTCTACTCACCTGTTTTTCCAAAGGCCAGCTTCCTTTTCGCTTTTATTTCCTTCTTTTCTTCTTTCCTTTTCCGCTCTTCTTCACGTGTCTTTGCTTTCTGAACTTCAGGGGTGGAGGTTAAATGGGCGCTTTTTCCACATTGGCGGGACTTCTTCCTGAGGTTTCGCTTTACTAGCAATGAACGAATAGATTGCAATCGATCCACGGTAAGTACATCATCGGGTCCTTTTTCAGTCTCTAGTTGAGTGACACTAACGGGCTGTGTGTTGTCAATTTGTAACCCAATCTCTGACTCGTGAAGGATGGCGCCTGCCTCCTGCGCGTTTCCATCGTGTGATCCGCTTTGTCACTCTTCTTGGGGGGTGGCTGCAGGCTGTTTGTTCTTATCTGGTAGTAAAATATCACTAAATTTAAGTCTACTTATTGGCCAGAGACTGCATGCTGCAAAAGCGCTGATGATTTTAGACGGAACAAAGACATGGTAAAATGGCTCTTTGGAAATGCTGACAATATTATTGATCTGGATCGTTTCACCTTGCTGATCTATGTCATCCTTTAGGGCATACTTCATAGCTGACTTGAATGGACCGTATAAACCAACGTCACATGGTTGAAGTCGATGAGTAAGATGGGGAGGAAAAGTCAGAAGTTCGATTACATTGTCGTACGCGTATTTAAGAACACCAAACGAAACGTGACTGCAATGATTATCTAAGAGCAGTAAAGTTCGATTTTCGCGACTCGAGCTAGTGAAACGCTGAAAATGCTGCAAAAAAGCCTCGCTCGTCATCCATCCCCGCGGTGTAAAAAGTCCGAAACTATTTTCTGGAGCTCCAACAACGCATGTTTCTCCATTTGGGTTACGCGGAAAGGTCCAGTTCGACAGTTTCTGCAGTGCTGTGGATACACCGTACACTGGTGGGAGAGCATATGCCTCATAGCATTGACAAAAACGTCAAATGTGACCAACGGCCCTCTTTCGCCTGATGTTTCTTGTCCAACTTGTCTTGCCCTAGTCGGACCTAAAACTTTATTAGAATTCAAAACGGTGTGGATCCCCGTTTCATCAAAATTGTAGATTTGGTTTGGCTTGAAAGTAAAGTTAGAGAGCACAGCGACGTATCTGTCAAAAAAGTCGTTTATATTTTCTGCATTCTCTGCATTAAGACGAGCTTGGCTAGTATTTTCGGGTTTACGTAACGTGATTTCGGGGTGTCGTCGTCTTACCCTTTTTTACCACTCCAATGTAGCGGCTTTTTTTCACGCCAGGCACAGTTCACTTGTTTTTTTTAAAAACATATAGCAAAATCATAGATTAATTTCCGGAGAGCTCTAGTTGTGATGTCGTGTTTTATCGCACACGCTTTCAGACAGTAATCAACGAGCTCCTTTTCTTCTTTTTCGGTAAACACTTGTTTTGATGTATGCTTACTTCCATACTTCAGCTCGATTCCAGTATTCTGTGCATCAGGATCAATCGGTTCTCCGGAATTTTTCATCTTCTCCAACGCGTGCAGTCTTGAATAAAGCGTAGATTTCTTGATACCAAACGTTTCATACTTGTCAGCTATGCCCACGATAGTCGAGGTTATATCCAATCTTGCTACTCGACACGAACAACGTCTTCACCGCCACCCGAATCCGCTGGCATTAAACCTCTTGGACAATTCGGAGACCACTCGCAGACTCAATCGAAGACATTGCGTCGACCTCTCGACTTAACTCGTGCCCCCCCCTCCTCTTCTTAATTAGTTATTCTTATTTTATAATCCTTTTTCCCTGTGTACACAATTTCTCTCATATAAATTAAGTGCGCCGTATTACTCCAAGGTCCATTGGTTGTGAACGGACTTTAAGCTACTATAGTTGTTATCTTTGGTTTTTTGTTTATACAATAGTCGCCAATAAATCTTTTGAGAAAAAAAAAAAAAAAAATTTATAAGACTTGGTTTCGGACCATTAGGATTTTGGTATTCGTTAATGGCTTTTTGCATAACCTGCTCGTCGATAGCTTCACGGGCTTTCGACTTCGCTTTACGTTTGTAGAAACGAGGCATCTTACGATCTATATTCAAAAGAAAACAAACAACTTACCTATCATTTTTAACGAAATTTGTATTGTCCAGAAGGTCCACCCAACGTGTTGTCCATAACATCCCCCTATGTGTTTCGCACGCTCAATCTCATTTTGAAAACAAAATCTGACCTGGTTAACGACTTCCAAGTTTTTAAACGAAAGGGAAACTCACGAGGAATCCGATGAAACAATTAAAATCGTAATTGAAACAAATAGTAACGTACACGATCAAAATTAATGACTAGAAAAAAAACAGCTTTCGAACACAAAATCACGAAAACAAAATTTCACACTTTAGGAATTAGTGATAATTGACGTAGAATTAGCACCAGAATTATATTTAGCAGAGTTGTGACGTCGATCAGTCACGGAATGATCGAGACGCCACCTGGTGAAATTACGTCCAAACAGCTCATGTGATTTAAGGCGCAGTGGAAGACTATAGGTTTGAGTACCAAGTTCAAGAAAGAACAGATTAAATACAGGCATAACTTATTTATTTAAACAACACAAACTTCTTATAAACTAAATTTTCTTCCGGTCCAGTCCTCCGAATTTTCAACAGTTACCTAACGGCAAACAAACAAGTCCACCGTCAGTCCAAAGGATGTTAGTAAATTCTAATTTAAATGTTAATTAAATTAAATGTTGGCTAGTAGCAAGGAGGATATGCACCGGCAATCCTGGACCCCCGACTATACCACAAGAGAGGAAGTTACCTTATACTCAGGGTACCGACCCATAAGTTTGATCTGGACAACAGCAGTTCTGGATCAAGTAATAAATTGAGCCAAAGGTTGGGAAGGCGGGGAGGGTCCCTAATTCGGTTGGAATAATTACGTTCCGACCAAACAGTAAAGAAATTTCCCCGGAAGTCAAGGACCCCAGACAGGGTCAGAAGTAAGTAGATTTCCCCGGAAATCAAGGACCCCAGACAGGGTCAGAAATAAGTAGCTTCTCCCTTTACCGAAAGGGAAAGAAGTGTACGGATCCATCACGAATGGACAACTTAAATATATCAGGTTTGTACCAGAATAATTACGTTCTGGGTGCAAACTGAAAGAATAATTTACCACACAAGAAGGGGGTAAACAATAAGAATTCACTAACCTGAGCCATGCCGCTTCAAACACAAAACAAAAACACCACACGCGATTCGCCACACAACTGTAATTCCCAGCAACTAACTTCACAATAACAATGAAGCGCGAGCGAGTCCTGAACAAGAATGACCTGGGTATTGTTCTGCTCAGTCTGCTCAGCCCTTTTATGTTTGTTGGGGCACGTTGTGTACTACAATTCTCAAACTATCGACCATTGGTCGAAGTCGGAAATTGTGACGTCAATAGTGTACCTCACGACGTCACCTCACCGGGGTGACTTACATATTTATTACAGTAGCTGTCTATGTACTATTGAAATATTTGCGTTGGTAGCACATTAGGTGTGCGCGGTTACCACATCATATGTTTTTTTCAGACTCCCAGCCTTGCAGCACACGTTCGTTTTATCGCTTGTCCATAACCTCCATCTGTCCATAACCTCCACCCTTCCCCCTATATTACCTTCTTTTCCTTCACCAACGCCACTCCAGCACTCCAACCGCCGATAATAATAAGATTCTCTTCGCCTCTAACATGCTTCATAAGTCCTTCTGATAATTTCTCATCACCTCATCAGGTAGTCTCCGGCCGGACATCCGAATGGGAGACTTTTTACTACCGAAATCATTGTTTACTTCGCGAGTTGCCGTCGTAATTGTGGTGGTTGAGACGCATCTCCAGGGAAGCATACTGATGTCGTTTCCACTTTTGCTTTCATCAGGGTTTTCCTGTCGAAGTTTTCCTTTTCCTGTGTGCCTTTAGTTATTCTTCAAGCCCCCTCATCACGCCAAGGTAGCACACTCAGAGGGGAATATAGGATTACAGATAACATGAACTGCCGAAAAAAGCGGTATTTCCTTTTCTTCCATCAGCACGAGGAAGCAGCCCAGCAACATGTCAAAAACTAAAACGGAATTATCAGTCGACGTCGAAATGTTAACGTTTACCTTCGTAACGACCAGCGGATGATCAACGTCGCATCCTCCGGAAAGGCGAAATCCCCAGGGCTGCGAAATTCCGTCTCGTTGCAGTGTCAGTGCCAAGATCGAAGGTTTCGTCGACATTGTCCCCAAATACTCGAGCTTCCGACTCCCGATTTTCAACCGGTCACCAGTATAATAAAAGGAACACACTCGCGGCGGAAAAGACAAAATTAAACGCGGTTACAAGAAAATTCGTAAGAACGTGAACAACCCGCGAAATTAATTTTTTTGGTCAAATTGCAAAATTTTTCGCGACATTAGTGCAGGTACGGAAAATTGATAAAATACGTGAGTCACAAGGTCTGACTGCGGATATGAGCTACGCTAAATTGTTAATCTGCCACATAATCCCCTTCCCGTTAATACTATGTCAGCCTTCGCAATAAGTCTGTACAATGCTGATTCTGTTTTGGCAAATAAAGATTTTTCTTAAACAACTTCACTATTATTAGAGCTCGAATTCGAACTGACAAAACGTCCCTTTTGCATCATACATGATGCAGTGTACGTAACCATGTGCTTCGAGCTGTACACTATTTACCTTTTCTTTCCTCGCTTTTTTATTTTCCATGTTAATTGAATGTAAATGATATACACTCCGCCTTTGCTGGCGGTTGCCCAAAGATGCAGTGTGTATAGGTTTCCTACATTCTGTGCGGTTTGCGCTATTCAAATGCTGGCTGAAAGCGGCTAAGCAATAAAACATGTGTTTTGTAATAAAATTCGTTAAGTTCGTGTAAAAATTACTGATGCATTCTGCGAGTTGTTTATGAAATACGGCAGCTACGGCACAGTTTTGCTACTAAATGGAATTTCTGGTACTTTTGCGCCGCTGAGAGTTACATCCAGGAAATGAGAAGTCTTACTTAGACGAGACTAAAATTCTGATTATTTAAATATGTACCTATTACCCTGGTAAGGTTTATATTCAAACATATTAAAAAATTAAAAAAAAAAAATCATCTATAAGTAGTGTTATGTTACTTTGCTGTGAAGTTCAATGTGATTTTGGTATGTAATTTTTGATGTTCCTAATGGGTATAATATATAAGTTTGTTTCTATTTACTACTCTTATTTTTCATTTGTTGGAAGTTTTATTATTTGTAGCGGCGGGGAAAAGGGAGTAGAGAAAAAGACAAAGCAGGTGCCAAACTACAGTCGAATTAGTGTCAAAAAAATGCCAATGTCCAGTCAAAATACGAACAAAATGATACGAATACAGTGCCATAAAAGTATGCCAAACTACCAAAATTATCGTCAACAGTGTGTCAAACTGGTATCAAAGATGTGACAAAAGGTATTCAAATGACTGTCAAAGAATCATAGTCGAGTAAAATTACTGACAAACAGAGATCAAAGACATGCCAATAGCTTTGGCAGCTTACTGCCATTTATGAGTCAATTTTCTGCCAAAAAAATATTTTGGTTCCTTTTTGGTACATATTAGGCCACCCCGCTGCTGGTCCGACTACTGCGAAGATCGACACACGCCTCAATACTCGTACACAGGGCCGTTTCCCCAGCAGCGCCCATTTCAGATTCGAAGTTCAAAATTTCAGGATCGTTAGTGCTGGTTAGTGCCGTTAAAATTTTCGTTAGTGCTTCCCCCTTCCATACTTCAGAAAAAAATGAATTTAGGCGCTGCTAGGGAAACGGTGGCACCGCCCATGAGGCCTAGCTCATCGAAATACTCAGGATCGTTAGTGCTACGTTAGTGCTGGTTAGGGCCGTACAAATTTTCGTTAGTGCTGCTCCCTTCCATACTTTAAAAAAAATGAAGTTGGGCGCTGCTGGGGAAACGGTGGCACCGCCCATGAGGCCTAGCTCTCCGAAACACTCAGGATCATTAGTGCTACGTTAGTGCTGGTTAGTGCTGTGCAAATTTTCGTTAGTGCAACCCGCCCACCCCCGCAGTCGACCACATCCACATTGTAGGGTACAAAATATAAGGTACCAAAGACCCCATTCCAGAATCGAAGCTCAAAATGTCAGGATCATTAGTGCTACATTAGTGCTGGGCAAATTTTCGTAAGTGTAACCCGCCATCCGCCATCCTCTGCAGTCGTTCAATTCCACATTGTAGGGGACAAAATATAAGGGACCGAAGACCCCATTCCAGAATCGAAGCTCAAAATGTCAGGATCGTTAGTGCTACGTTAGTGTTGGCTAGAACCGTACAAATTTTCGTTAGTGCTGCCCCACTTCCATACATTTTGAAAAATAAATATGGGCGCTACTGGGGAAACGGTGGCACCGCCCATGAGGCCTAGCTCTCCGAAACACTCAGGATCGTTAGTGCTAGTTAGTGCTGTGCAAATTTTCGTTAGTGCAACCCGCCAACCCCCGCAGTCGTTCACATCCACAAATACTTCCAAAGTATTCGGGAAGTTTTCTCGAAATATTTTTTATTGGAAAATATTAGAGATTTTCTCAAAAGATTTCCAATAAAATTCTTCTGAAATTTTCGGATATTTCTTTCCGTTTCTGGTGAAATTATCGGCCGCAGAGATTACAGATAATTCTTTGGAAATCATCGGATTTTTTTCCACGAATAATGTTTTGTTTATAACAGCGCCACACTGGGCTCAGTAATGTTGCGTTTTATTAACACGCAACGAACGGGCTTTTCCTAATGCTGAGTTTTAAACGGCATAATCTTGCGGAAATTATCGGAATTTTTTCCTAAAAATTTCTGACAAAATTCCTTAAAAATCATCGGAGATGTTTATCGAAAATATCGATGAAGTTACTTGGAGATCATCGAATATTTTTCCTGAAAATTGTTGATAAAATTCGGAAATCTTCTCGAAAAATTTCTTGAATGGAATTTTTTATAGAAAACATTGGAAATGTTCGGATGAGATTCTTTGGATATTATTGGAAATTTTTTCCTAAAAATTCCTCATGAAATTCTTTAAAGATCATCGAAGATTATTCCTGAAGATTTTCAATGAATCTCTTCGGAATACATTTTTCCTGGAGGTTAGTTGTTTCGAATATTACCGGAATTTGTTTCCGAAGATTTCCAGTGAAATTCCTTAAAAATCCTCCGAGATTTTCACAAAAAATCTTCGATGAAATTCTTCGGAGAACTTTTTTTTTGAACATTGTTGATACTTCAAAAATCATCGGAGTTTTCCCCTAATAAAATTCTTAAAAAATTATCGGAATATTTTCCCCGAGAATTTTGAAGAAATTCACTGGGAAACACTGGGAATTTTTTCCGGAGATGTCCGATAAGATTCTTCGGTTCAGCATTAAACTCGTTAATAATGAAAAAAAAAATTGAAAAACCTATGGATCTTTTTTCGAATTTTTCCGATGAAGTTCCTTCAAAATCATCGGAAAACTTTCCCAAAGATTTTCGATGAAATTCCCAAATGTCCAAAAGTACGGTATACAAAAACAGGAGTGACATTTGCGGTATCGAATTTTCACCTTTCTAACGTAAGTTTTCCTTTGAACTTTCTCAGAAAAATTGGAAATTCATATAAAAAGTATGAACGAAGACAACAAAACTTTAGAGAGAATGGGTGTAACTCCCAAAATTGGGAAACAATATGAGAACCCTGAAATTTCCAAAAAGTATGGAAGTGGGGCAGCACTAACGAAAATTTATACGGCACTAACCAGCACGAACGTAGTCCTAATGATCCTGACATTTTGAGCTTCGATTCTGGGATGGGGTCTTCAGTCCCTTATATTTTGTCCCCTACAATGTGGATATGATCGACTGCGGGGGTTGGCGAATTGCACTAACGAAAATTTGCACAGCACTAACCAGCACAAAGGTAGACATTAAAAAAACTGGATTTAATTCGACATTTAAATACGTCTGCTTAATCTTAATTTTAAGAAAACGGCTTTCTTCTTCTTATGCCGCGTCTTCGTCACCAGAATCTAACGGGTAACAAATCAAAAGAAAACATACCTGTCAGTTTTGTTTGACAAAATGTGACCATGAGTAACCAACAGGAACGCTGTCAAAGGTCGTCGATCAAAAGGCGAGATAAATCCTAAAATCTCATCGACGACTTACAAATTAGACCATATCGAAAAATGTCGTAAGTATCGAGTTGTACATTAAGAGACTATTATAAGAAAAAGAACGAAATGGTAATTTTAGTCTTTGCTCAATAAAGTCGATCTAAAGTAGAAGAAATCCAATACGAGCTACGAGGGGGAGTGGTGACCGTTGCCAAACTGCGGTTGCTTGATTCGTATTCGAAGTCGTCAAAATAGGCCTTACCCAAGCAAATACAGAAATCAAATCAAGTGATTTTCAGTTTCTGTGAAGCAATTTTAGAATTGTACGTATAACATTGTCGTTCGTTCTACAGATTTTTCTGAAGCTTTTTTATTCTGTCTGAATACACGAGATTTCCGAAGTGAGGGATACAAAATGGGATCTGAATCTCGTGGACAGAATATTTCAAAACGTAATATTCTAACTATACCAAAATGTTCTCGATACTCACATTTTCCTCCTGCGCGTGTTCTTGTCTTTATTTTGCTCTATTTGGGCTATTTTAAATAATTCTAATTCGATTTTTCCTTAAAGACTTACCTAAAGCATTCACTGAATTGAGATCAAAGTCGGAACAGGCTACAAAAATTTGTGAGGGATTAATTTGGGGTTTAGAAATCGAATTACATCAAAAGCAGCAGTATTTACTTGGCGGCAACCACTCCGGTCTTTGACCGCGAAGAGTTCAAAATTCACGTGATTCGACTCCGTGACGTCATCAACAACATAGCGTCACAATATCAGTGTAGGCACGGAGTTGAAGTCGAAAATAAGAGTGGTGAACTCAAAGGTGAACTGATAATGATAAGCGACATGCAAAGTGCAAACACGCCAAGTGGCAAGCCCTCGTGTACTTTTTCAACCGCATAAGTGGTAACACTGGTTTCTTATCATAAACTGAAATGTTTACCCACGACGCGGGAGAGAAGGGAGATACAAATTAAATACAAACAGATAATTCCGATGATTCCTAGAACTCCATGGAACTCAAAACTGGAACTAATGGCTGGAATTTTTAATATTAGGCTGGAGTTGGATGTATGGTGGTGGTGATGATCCGTTATTAATTACGAAATAATCAACTTATAACGTCTATCAATATGAAATTATGTTTGGAAAGATGAAAATGTTACACATTTGTAAAATGTGAAGAATCAGATGCAGAGCATGAGTAAACATGAAATCGTTTCTCAAAGGAAATTTGTAAGTATGCACGAGTTTTTCATGATATTTTGAATGGATTAACCTATTGACCCTTTACCATATGAACTGAAGTAGTGCATCCATCTTTCCACTCCAACTACTCCAGAGGTCCTGACTGATGGTTTTCTTCTCATATTGAGACTTCTTTTTCAAATGAAATAATAATCCTGAAATCGTACGTTCATGTTCTCTTTGACTAAAGCAAAGGTGAACATAGTCATCGGCATGAATATAAGAACATGCTAAACGCTAGAAATACTTGTTGAACTTGGTCGTTGGATGCAACTGTTACATTGTCTGAAGAAACATTACGATTCAGACAGTGTGGAAAACTTATGTTGACAATGTCTGAAATTAAGTTGCATTTATTTGATTTACTAATTCCAAGTGCACGCACGTAATTCAATATTTTTGCTTTCCCTTCGAACTCTGGTATTCTCGATTACTCAGGCTATGGACGATTTACTGTGGTGAACTGAATATGCAAATTGAATGTAATTCCAGTTCTCAAAACCACTGTGCTGTTGCGGATTCAATCACTGGCCAGTTTGCTTCCCATAATTTAAACTCCAAACCAATATCTGATTCGATCACTGAAAACCAGTGAGATTTTCAGATGTTCACGTATCCAGGTCATGAGTCTGCTACGAAATGTTTTTCTAAATTAATATTGGTAGAGAACCGGCATATCGTTTCAGTTACGTGCTTGATCTTTCTGATTATTTGACTTACGAAGGCTGGTATTTCAGAATACAGATAAACTTTATATTTGCTTCCGTCGTAGTTCGATTCCACTCACGAGTAGGTATCGTGAATGGAATCGCTTTCACGGTGAAATTAAACTTTGGTTCATTTTGTAATTGTTTCAAATCGTAGTAAACAATTTTCCCCGGTATTGTTTTCATCGTGCTCGTCCAGTTCGTTGTGGAAAATAAATTTTAATTAAAACTATAAAAAAGAAGGCAGCTCCGTCTGAAGGCACGACCTCGGTTATCAAAACTTTGAATTGAATTACTCGTCATCATTCAATTTTTTCACTTCATGGGTACGATTAAAGTAGATAAGAGAAGAATGAAATCGGATAATAATTTGCTATTACCGTTTATTGTTTATTACGAGTACAATATACGCGTCTAAACATGCGTCATTGTTTGCTTCATAATTTCGACGTATATTTAGCGTTCATGAATTGGGGATGTTCAGAGTATTGTTGGCTTTTTGGACTGTTACATAAAAACAGATTGAATTGTATTCCCAGTAAGAGTTGAGATGAATTTCGCTTTGTAGGTCATAATTAACTCTATGGCGTAGATTAGTGTTCAGCTCAACTTCCTGTTTAGTTTGAATCGAATTTGAGTTACTCTGATTTGTAGTATTTTTATGCTCGAGTTCGTTGTGATATTCTGTCGTTGTGTAGGGGTACAGGGATCCGTGAAGAGGATATCGACTAAATGCACAGGTGCACCCATTCTAAAGACTTAGGGAATGGGACAAGTAATAAGCTTCCTGAAATGAAGAAACTAAAACGAAACTAATAAATAAATAAAATTGTAGCAATAAATAATTGTCAGTGAAATTTGAAAAACAAAAATCAATATTCTGTGTTCATATTTACCGATGAAATTACGATGTATAGAAAGCACTTGGACAGTTCTCTGCATTGCGGTGCTGTTATTTGAAAAATTATTTTGACTTCGAAAAAGGGCTGGTTGATGTGAGTCATGAGAAGGGTCACATTCTTACATTTTGGAATTTCTCCTCGATTTGCTTTCTCTGCTTTCAGATTGTTTTTGTCTAATTTGTATGTGTTATGCTCAAACTCTTGAAATGTATTCAGACCTTACCATGTGAATTTCTTTCCTGATATTTTCGTATGAATGTACAGAGTTGAATACACTTTCTAGTCATTGATAATTTTGTGTGCGTGCTTTTAGAAATCACAAATTGATCTTTTGAACCGTTGTGGAACCCAGAAATATTCTTGAAATATCATCCAGATTTAGTGTTGCCTTTCAGAAGAAAGATGAAAGAAAAGTTCAAGTTTGAACCGTAATTTTAATTCTTATCTTTCTCCCCCTCATGTGAATGCGTCTGCGAAATGAAAATACTGTCCTATTTCAATGAATTATTTTGAACGACAAATTCGATACCACTCTTATTTTTTACAAAAAGTCATTCGTTCTTCATAGATAATCGCAACAAAAAAAATGTAACGTCCATGGTGGGAAGTTGCGTTGTCGATTCAGCTTTGTGCGGCAGTAAAAGCTTCGACAAAACTGTTCTTCTTTTCAATATTGCTGCCTGTCTGGCGCCCTGTAGCTTTCTTTAGAAAAGGCATTTGATGATGTTGAATGATCAAAAATATTTCAAATATTAAAAGAGACAGGAGTTAAGTATAAAGAAAGGAGAGTGATATGGAACTTTAGGGATCAAAAGGCTCAAATACAAATAGAGGACGAAGTAGAAGAAGCTAAAATTCAAAAAGGCGTGAGAGGAGTTAGGTATTAAGAAAGAAGAGTCATGTGGAACTTTAGGGATCAAAAGGCTCAAATACAAATAGAAAACAAAGTGGGAGAAGCGAAAATTCAAAAAGTGTGAGACAAGGCTGTTGTTTGTTATCAGTACTGTTTAACCTATTTATAGAAAAAGTAATTGAAGAAATGAGTGAAAGGAAATCAGATGTGATAATGCAAGGGAGACGGTTAGAATGATAAAGTTTGCAGGTGACATTGTAGTAGTGGAAAGAAGTAAAGTAGAACTAAAGATAACATTGAAAAAGTTGGATGAAAAATTGAAAATGAAATATAAAATGAAGATGAATACAAATAAAACAAAAGTGATGGTACTCAGTTGATGAAAACAAAATCCAATAAATATGGAAATAGGAGGTGAAAAAATAAAGGAATTTAAATACTTAGGTAAAGTAGTTTGATAACGCAAGATGAAAGAAGTAAAACAGAAATAAAATGTAGAATGGAACTAGCTAAGAGTTTTTTTCTTCCTTCAAAAAGGAGACATATTCAGGGCGAATGTCGATTTAAAAGTAAGACTGGGATTTCTTCAAACGTATATTTATAGATTTGGAGTATAGCATTGTACGGATGTAAGGCCTGGAAAACAGGAACACAAGAGAGAAAAAGGATAGAAGCTTGTGAAATGTGGTGTTATCGGAGAATGTTGAAAATCAAAGGGCAAAAAAGATCAGGAATGAGGAAGTATTGAAGTGAATGGGAAGGAAAAGGAAAGTTTGGATTATAATGGTAAAGAGAAGAGTTAAAATGATAGGTCTTAATATACTCTTAAGACATCCAGGGATATTGTTATTACTGCTACAGGAAATTGTTTAGGAAAAGAACTGGAAAGGAAGGTAAGGAATGAGCTACAAAGAACAGATAATGAAGGATACAAAGTGTAAATCTTTCTCAGAAATAAAAAGATTATCGCAGGAGAGAAAAAAGCGGAGAGACGTAATCTACTAGTCGAGAGACTACGACTTATAACACCACCACCACTAACAACAATAACAACAAAGAAAAAACGTATCTATGCATAATTTTTTGAGATAACTTTGAGTTTGCAATTCTTGTGCTTTACCTTGCATGTTTGGATTCAATTATAAAGAACTCAAGGACCTGCTCACATACCTATGGGGAGGGTGTGTTCAGTCGATAGAATTCGAGGGCTAAATTATCAATAGCGTGTGAAGCTTGGTAAATATGGGACAGGAACATTGGTTGACAAAATGAAAATAAGTCGACTCTATTTGAGGAGTTATCTGTCAGAAGGACGCACGTCAGCGATTTTGGTTTTGAGAAAAACAACTTCAAAGTTTTCAAGCTGAAATACTCCTTTCAGACTGATTTAATTGAAAAATATGTTATTACAAAAAATGTTCACTGTGATTTCATGAATAGAAATGACTAGTTCATTGTTTAGTTCATTCAGAAACGAACGTGGACGAATTCAGAAAGAAGGAGGATGGCATGCGTCCTTTTTAGATCCATGGGAAAATTGGTGTCGTGGGACATATTATAGGTATGGTTATCAGTAGCTGTTTTCCCATAAGATAATATCGGTGAATTTCATGTATTACTCTTCTATTTTTGCTTGTTTCCATACATTTATACAACTTATGGAACAAAATACACAATTCCTAACTCGCTGTATGATGAGTTATTATGTATATTCTCGTAGAGGAACGTATTTAAGACGGCATGGGACGGTGAATTCGTTGATTTTGGAAAAATTTTCAACTGGTTCCTAAAGAGTAGGACACGCAGAATTCGAAAATCAGCATATCCGCAAAAAGGGCACTTGTTCGTCATGCGTCCTTTCGACAGATAACTCCTCATTTTTATTTATTTATTTTTTTGATTTTGAAAATTAAAATTCTGTTGTTGGGAAAAAGGCTTAACTTACTAAATTGCGTTCGACATGCTATTGATTGACAGTTTTTCCTTAGAAAGTAGAACATTCCAGGTATGCATTGTTTTTTTCCCTTGTTAAAATAGTAGGGAGATGGATAAAAATGTGATGATTTTCTATCTGACGGATGTTCTCGAATTTGACACAACACTTGAAATTTTTCCAATTACCGATCTCATTTTATTAACTGTCTTTCTGACTTCTCCAACTGAGGATCTGATTTTACCAACTCAAGACTCGATTTAACTAAATGAGGGTTGGTTTGAAAAGAGATCCTCCTCTCTTCACTCTTCGGTCGGTCCCTGAATCATTCTGATGTTCTTGCCTGTCTGGTAAATGATTGTGGTTTTCAATTTGGGTATTTTTGTCTTCCCTGTTGTCGAGTTTTCTAATATTTTCGTCCTCTAGTACAGTCTGATAGAATTTAACAAAGTACTCATTGCAAATGACGACCGAACACGTTTTCTGTTTTTAACTTGGCCATTGTGTTTCGATGAGAATATTTATTATACTCATCGGAAGCTGTCCTGCAGAATCTCTGGCAATTATGATGAAACTTAGTTTTCGTTCTGAATATTAAGTCACTGAGAAATCGAAGTTAGTCTTCAGGCCTTCTCAATTCATAGCTTCGTTTATTTCATAAATCATTTATTCCTGAATTTTGCCGATTGTGAATAGCTGTATCATATGGTTGCTATGTTTCATCAGTGTATAAAAAACATCCATGACTCGAACGAAATCCGAGTTTTCAAATGTTCTGTGAAGAGATAATTACAGTACGAGACATTTCTCAAGGACGTGCTCGGTAATTCTCAATAACTACTATACTGACATCGTTGGTTGTTAAGTTCTGTAACTGTAACTACTAAAATCATCTATCGCATTTCAAACCTCGGTTTAAATATCACGTAAGTCCAAAAATGCACAAACGTCAGAAAACACAAAAAACTGTGTATAGAAAATTCGGATGAATGACTTCCGAGAGGTTTTCAATTTCGCCGCTAGGAGTGGTAAAGTGCATTTTCGACTTACGAGGATTTTACATTTAATTAAAAAATAGAAATAAAAACCACATAAAAACCATTTTCATGAAAAATGTGAATTTACGTGGTATTTAAACCGAGGGGCGAAGAAATGCTCCTCGAAGGCCCAATTTAGCTACTCTGTTTCGAGCATCCAGTATGGCTGCGGGCTTGCAGCTAATTGATACCAGCCAGCATGTTGATTACTTCATCGCACTTAGAACTTCAAGATAGTTTGCATTTTCAATGCATTGCACTTTTGATAATGGTACAGTGTGTTGACTTTGAAAATGACTGTTCGTAATACCCCGATATTATCACATTTTTATTTTTGTTCAGTTGTAATTAGTTTCAGCTTTTATTTTATATTTGTAACATCCGCTTTTTCAAGAAAAAAATTTCATGTACTATGTTAGTTATCGCTGTAGGTCGTCGTGGGTAAAATATAATTTTTATCAATATTGATATAATTTTGAAGGTTTTAAACACTTGTATAGGTGAGTGGTGGTTTTCCTTTTCTTCTTCTTCTTTGTTTTTTTTATTTGCATGGCACATTGCGAATAAGAAAATTGACATATCCATTTTTCGCTTATTAACAACTCCTCGCAATACCGGCATTCTTATTAGAAACGTAGTTAACAAGATAATAGTTGTGTTTGATGATTTTCAGTGAATTCGCTTGTTCTATAATTCGGCGTGTCTCCTCGCAGGCTGGTAGACTGACGGTCACATGTAAATATTGTTTACGAGTCTGTCGAGATAATTTCGAGATTAAAAATAAAACTGGTTTTGCGACCAGTAGCGTAAATAGGAAATTGTTCGAACAAAGGTGGGGGGGGGGGGCTAAAGAATTTGTAAGTAGAGTAGCGGCCATCTTTAAAATTTTGCCGAAAATTTGTCTTGATAAGCCAAAAAAAAACTTGGGTCTCGAAAGTTGGCTGACAAGCTCTACATTTTTACTTTCCCTCTGGCCGGGGGGGGGGGGGGTAATATCCCTACATGCTTTCCTTATCATATCATATCATCGTTGAAGACGAATTTGAAACTTAATAAATGTTTATCACGTGAAACTCCGATAACGTGACTGACTCTACCGTATTAACTTGCTCAAGTCTTGAGAGCAAACTTACGGGCTTATTCTTGCGAAGATTTTCAGTTCATTGAAAGCTATTGGTTTAGATTTATGATTCTAGTGTAACTTACAAGTTTTCTCTTGTTCAGGTCTGGTGGGCCGAGTGGATAGCGCGTTGGTCTCAGAATCTGGAGGTCGGGGTTCGAGCCAACATAGCAACTCGCCAGAATTTCCGACCTAGGCCGGTTTTTCGACCAGAAGCGAAGAGGGCTAAGGTAGCCCTAACAGCCTCCCCGACGTCTCTGAAGTAATGCTCGAAAGGGTGGATTCCAGGACTCGGGTGGAAAGCAAATTAGAAAAAGAGGAAAGTTTCTCTTGTAAGGATTACCGTGACCAAAATTCACGTTATAATTTTTGGCCACCCAGCAGCCAAAACTTAGCCATGGTACTTTTATTTTGTTGCAGAAAAGTAAGCGCGAATTATAATTTCCCTAATTTGCGGGGTAATTATTATTTCCCTCATGGGCTGTAAATTGTGAGAACATTGTCAATTATCGCTCTGTTGTACATTGGTCAAAGGAGTGGCTAGTTTGTGAAAGGACACAGGGTGTCCATTCTCTGGAAAACCGGGAAAGTCTGGAAATTTTGTCCGTCTGGAAAAGTCAGGGAATTTTGGAATTTTCAGCAGTTTTCACCTAGAAGCCAGGGAATTTTGTAAAAAAAAAAAAAATCGACTGCGAAATTCTGTAGTATTTCAAACAGATTTTACCCTATTTGTTCTAAAAAAAATTTTCCTTCGCTTCGCTCAAGTAATTTTCTTATCATTTTTCTTTCACAGGCGTGGGTAATACAACCTACAACCCCCTTTCCATCGCAGTAGTAGATGCAGAGTGTGTTGGTGTGATGAAATCGTTTTCATGATATTCGTTTCGCGTCTACATCTTTCTATTAAGGCTGCTATACATTTAACGTATTTCGTGACTTTTCACGAACCATTTCACAAAAAATATGACCTGGAAAAATTATTTTATGTTTCGACATATTTTTCCTATTGATTCATATAGGAAATATCCACCATATCTTTATGATTCATGTAATATGCAGTTAATTGGACCCAACTTGATTGGACATATTTTGACTTATTTTGCTATTAAAAGCATATAAATGCATATTCGTATTATTTTCCTCGGTTTTTGGGCATATTTTGGGAATATTTGGCCGTTTTGGAGAACTTTTCGGGAATATTTCTACTTTTCTGCTGGAAAACAATAAAAACATCTGAAAATTCGATAGGAAATGAAATGACAGAAACTGGTTGGTTGTACATTAGCGCTCCTACATTTTTTCATGATTCAAATCCTAATGCGGATGTGAAGTTGTACTTCTGAATTATGTTATTTGTGGCATGTGTTGATTTCTTTATCCGTGATGGACTAAGTTTTTGTGTTTGTAATTTTTGACCATAGACATGGTGTTACAATTATTCAGCTTGAAAAGTCCTGCATTTTGATACCCATATTGTGTTACTGAATATTTTGAGCATATTTTACACGCGAGGAAATATTTTGACATATTTTGGCCTTTTTTGGGGAATATTATATGCGCATATTTCACTGTTTGTAGGACATAAAATAATTTTCACTGAATATGACGAAACGCGAACTAGTCCCTGTACACGTCTCCCAATATTAGCTGTTTCGTCTTTCCATCTCATCCTGTTCGCGAGAATTTAAAAATCGACGCGAAAATGAAAAAATGTTCGGTCTAGCTTCTTTCCCCGGTGTAAAGATTTTTTTGAAAAAGTCGTAACTATGTAAAAATATTTGGGGCACGTGCTTCCCCCCTGACGCTACGTCACTGGGGAAGAGTAATTAATCCACAAAATCTGAAAAAATCTAAAGACCGCGTAGTAATTGTTAACGCGTTACAAAAGAGTCCATTGTTTTCAAATATATGACCTTTTATTGTATCTGTCGATGCTCTTAAATTGGAGCTTCTTCCGCCTCCCCTGGTACCATAATTTTCCAGATCGTAACCACCTTTTTACTTTCATAGCATTTCTCGTTAGATATGCTGCAGCTTTTTCACCTGGGTTCCATAATTCATTTTAATAGTTATGTTCCCACCCCCTAAATCATTCAGGCTTCACGAGGGAGGGGCTAATTCCGGTTACTCTAGTTTTCCTCAAGTTCCAAATTCTTTACGAGATTCTAAAGTCAATTTTTTCGACAAGATTGCCAACCAAGCTCTGAGTCGCTGATTTCGAATGTCGTCTCAGATTTTTATCCGACCTCTTCCAAAGCACTGTCGTAATACGAATTCAGCTTCTCCGGCGAAAAATTGCACGAAGCATCGAAATAGGGGTGATTTTGTGTCGCTGATTTCGAATATCGCTGCCGAGTTTCAATCTAGACCAAATTTAAGCTCCCGTGTTTTTTCAGTTGAGAAATGTTTACGACGTTATTTTCTATTAACAACGCTTTGAATAAATAAAACTGTATTTTTACTCTATTCGGTGGCTTTAATTAGAAAAGGTGAATTCCGAGTCAACCATTGCTTGTCCTACGCTCTTGCTACCTCATTGGTCGCACCAGGAGGGACAGGATCCAAAAATTACCCGTAAAACCGAATATAGCGACTTCGAAAACCCATAAATCAATTTTAGAATTTTATTCTTTCAGCTCCCCCCTCTCTTCACGGTTTGCATTAAGTTACACGAAAAAAATCTATGAAGTCTTTAATTGACATTGCACCACGCTGCACCCTATAGAGCGCGTTTTCATTTCCATCATTAAATGTTCACACCCCCTCTGCCACAGATTCATAAGCACACGGTAGTAAGAAAAAAGTTTGTGGAGTGTTTGACGATTTTCGTCGCTCACGGTGTTCGAAAAAATGTGACCTCCCCCCCTTGCATGTGTAATTTCTATTTGAAGGGTCTAGAAAAGTGGAAAAATCGGCCTGGAAAACCTGGAAAAGTCAAAGTCAGGGAAAATCATTTCCGAACAAGAATGGACACCCTGTTACAGCTATTCAAGTTCTTTTTTCCGAGGGTAAAAAGATCATGTATGTTTAAAACTACCTGTTTGAAGAGGTGAGAATCAAAACCGATACTTGCCATTCCACTCCGAGGGTGCAAAAGGCAAAATACTGTACACGGGTATAGAAATATCTCTTGCTGCGCCTGTGAATGTGTGGTATGTATTACATACTTCACGTTCATAAGCGTAGCAAGAGATATTCCTGCACCTATGTACAGTATTTTGCCTATTTGCGCCCTTGGAGTAAAATGACAAATGTCGATTTTGATTCTAACTTCTCCATTTAATATGCTCAGAAGTTACATTAACGAAAGTGAAAACAGAATTTCATGCTGCATTAGAACTAGAAAAAATATGACTCATGAAACTTTTTGAAACTGTTATGAATAGAATTAATGAAATCGACGGGGCGTTTCAAAACCTTAGAATCCATTTTTGGTTGATCATATTGACGCTCATTGCGAATTTTGCCTCGAGAGAATTAGAGAAGTATGTAAGTTCCATGAAATTACATCAAGGATATCAGTTATTAGACTTCGAGACCGCTAAATTTATTATTTTAGCTTCTGGTTCCAACTTTTCATCTAGGGCAGGAAAACTAACGTATTTCTAAATTTCATGGAATGTATGTTAGTGTGGTCTTTATTTTCGAGCACTGAAATATTCACAGTGCAACTTCCTAACTTTGTTTCCATGAAATGAAATGAAAATTCCTGCAAAATTTCATCTAATCGTAACTAGGACGGGACACGTGCCACGTGCTCCCTCCACTTCCATTGTAAAATACAGCAGTCTCACAACTCTTTCAGATAAAAAATTTTCTCACATTTTATTAGTAATTACGTTAACTAGATGCATTTACAGTTTTTGGAAGGTATTTTGGTGTCTTCTTTAAGGGGGAGGGGGGGTGAGATAGGATTGAAAATTACAGCTAACGTATTAGAACAGGATATAGGTTTTCAAAATCATTGAATCTATTTCAAGGTTAATTTTTGAAATGAGGGGGTTAAAACCCAATTCGGAGAATTTTTCGGAACAGTAGCCGATTTATAAATTTCCAAACTAGCTGCATTCGATTGTGATGTTGGTTTTTGTTTCCTCCGTGCATTAACCTTTGCATCAGATTCATCGACCGTAGACAGCCAGGAGCCCGAGAGAGTGATTTGCTGCAGCCGGAGCCCCGAAAAAATTGGTTACTCCATTAATATTCTCTCAGTATGATGGGTATAACTTTGCATTCTATTCCCTACAGTCTTATTCATAAAAATACCTACTCCGGCTTACCCTCTTTTCGTTGCTGTATCAATTATTCTATACACCCCCGTCCAGAATTCTTTTTCTTCTGGCCATCTCACTTCGCTAATTCCAACTTGTATCTAACTTTAATCTTTCCATCTCTTTTTTCAAGTTCTCTAATTTGCTTACCTCATTCCTTACATTCCATGTCCCTATTCTCAATTCTGATAGTTTCTCACTGGGGTAGTCTCTGCCCGGACATCCGAATGGGAGACTTTTTACGTCCAGAATTATTATATACTTCGTGAATTATCATAATTGTTGTGGTGGAGACGCATCTCCAGGGGAAAATACTGATGTAGTTTCCCCTTCCTTTCATCAGGGTCTCTTTGTCTGAGTTTTCCTTCTCCTATATGCTCTTACTTTTTTCTTCAAGTCCCTTCATCACGCCAAGGTAACACACAGAGGAGGAGTAGAGGGCTACCCAAGAGATTTTGCTTGCAAAGAATTACATCTAAATTATATGTATACCGGATTCTGTCAAATAATGATATTGAGTATAGAAATAGGAAGTTCAAATCCGCCCTCCGGCTGCAACCGTTACTCCATAATGGAGAGAGTACATTCCCGCGAAATTTTGTTGCACAAGAGTGCTAGTGCACTTGGTAAACTGAAAGCACGAGAAAGCAATTTTTTGTGGAATTGCACCCTCTTCCCCTTGTGAGTACTAAATCAATGAGGGATGGCCATTGCACGACCGAGATATCAGAGGGAAACAAATTTGCTCAGAAAATTGTGATGCAAATATTTCATGGAACGAATGAATATACTGGCTTCCATCTCTAGAAAAACAATGATGCTACCAAGTTCTAAAAAAATGTAATATTACTCTGTTATCAAAAGTTCGATATGATTTATGGTTCGCACGATAAAAATGTTTAAAAACCGTCAACCGGGGTGACTTTGCCCGAAATTTTGGGGTTTCCAAACTCTGAACAGCTGTAGCGCATGATCTATTGGAGATACAGGAAATCTAAAAATTGTTCCATTGGTTAAAGCTTTGAGAGTAAGATTAGCTAGGGGAATCAAAACTTCCCTCTCCCTTCCCTTCCCAGAAAGGCTTAAAGATGAATCGGCCGAGTTACCTGCGCACGGGGTGACATTGCCGGTACATAAAAGAAATGCATAGAAAATGAATGAAAACGTTCAACATTTATTACGAAAGGCCATAAAAACGAAAGAAAAATTGCAATTTGAGTTAAATTACGTCTTGGGTGAAGGTAAATATTCCTCGAGATTCAATGGGCTCTGGTAAAACTCTTGATGACAGCAAATTTGACGTAATCAAAATCATCCTTCAGAGGATGGTGTGGTGGGACGTATGGCGATGCACGCATGCCAAAGTGGCCCCTGAGACACCGCACCCCTCGGCTACAGGAACTACCTTTTCGAGTATCGCGTCAGTGACCGGAGGGACGCGAGGATAATGAAATTCGTTTTTTATATTTTGATATTGCTCGTCCAATTATAAATTGTTTTAACTGACTGAAGCTTTGGCTCTGGTCATATCACCATTTCGAATTTTCTGTTACACACTCTTCAAGTGTTTCTCGGGTATCATCAGAATAGATGCGACGCCCTACTTGTCTTTTATTTATGTTCTCGGTATCTCAAAACAACGTCGAATGACATCTAGGTAAATTCAGAACTCAAAACAACCTCGCGAATGTAGTGAAAGCTCACGAATTCGTCGCGAATTAAATTTTTCAAACTGATAACTACAAAAATTGGCCTGCGGCAAAGTCATCCCGAGGCAGTTTTTCTCTTATAAGTTGTGATTAGTCCTATACATCCTTGGAAAGCTGAGAGTTCGGGCTTTAAAATGACACAACAATAATTTTTCTGTGGGTGCCTGATTGGATTCCACAGGCGTTATTTATCAGGCTACTATTTCGGAACTTTTTCTGTGCTTGAAAAACAGCTTACCACTGCCACTAGGGTCCTATCGTTTCAAATGGGTATAATGGACCGCCATTTTGATTCCCAAGTTACTCCGAGCATTCTCGAACGCGCTCGAACGGGTGATCAACAGGGATGGAAATGGAAGCTGGAAGCTAGAAGTCCATGAATTTTATCCAAAAATAGCAGAAGCTAAAAGTGGGAAGCTGGTAGCGGAAACCAGTTATTTTTCAACTTCTTTTAGCTTCTTCTTGCTGTTACTTAATTCTTTAACGTTTGCGAATTTTATATTTATTTTAGCATTACTTTTTCCATTTACATCAGTCTGGGTCGATTAATGTGCTCACGCTAGAATATTATAAGTTTTATGACAAAAGCAATCAAAAAATTAAAACTCAGAGTCCCCTTGAAAATTTTGATGGGCATCGTGATGGAAGCTGGAAGACAAAAAACAGAAAGCTGGAAGAGTTTTTGTATTTAAGCAAAAAGTCGGAAGTTCGAAGCAGTTTCAATGGGGGAATATTGGAAGTCGGAAGCGAAGCAAATTCATTTAGCTTTTCCATTCCTGGAGATCAAAAATGTTCGGTCTGGTTGGGAATTAAAATGGCGGTCCATTATACCCGTGTGAAACAATAATACCCCACTGCCACCTATTTCGGCTTGTGATACGTCTCACTGATTTTTGAAGTATTTGTATGTATGTCCCTTCATCGATCTATGCCCTTAGGAATGTTAGGAATACATTTGTATTCGTCACAGAGCCAGTAATATAGTCAAAAATGAAAATCGACTAAGTCACCTCCCATCGGCAAAGTCACCCCGATTGACGAAACTAGACCCCACTTATTTTGAGTACTCTCGGCTTCCACCACAAAATGGACCAATTTGGCTCATCTTTGAACGCAAAACACATATGGTTGTGGAAGTTCACCATAGAAATTTCAGTTGAAGTCCCTCACTCCCCATAATGGTTTGATTGAGCCCGACTTTAAAGTCGACCTTTATTTAGTCTTCGCAGATGAAGTATCAAAATTCCAGCTTTCTACATGAATTACAACTTTTACTATATCGTTGGGCATAAATTGGATCAATCAAATAAAAAATAGCACCCGCAGACTGGCAAGGGAATTGTAAAGGGGCCTCAACCAGTATTTTTCCATTCCTGGAACAAGTCATATTTTGGGTGGGCCCGCAGTCCAAGGGGCCCGGCCGGGGATTCTCCCCTCCCCCGACCAGTCCGCGGTTGAAAAATAAATAAACAAGACAAACGTCATAAAGTTACACTTCGTTTGCCTAAAAATGTCCTGCGAGCAGTAAAATTCTTATACTTTCGATTTTTCCTCAATTGTGCCGACCTCTCCTCGTAAATATTGAAGACTTTACTGCCCTAATATTTACGGAATAGATGGTAACGTTATCATAATTGATCGTGTTGTCATGAATGTACAAGTGTAGTATTAGGATACATGAACTATGAAATTTTGAACGATTTCTGTTCGGTATAGGTGTCGTTCGAAGCGATCTGCCCTCTTCTTAAGTAATATGTTTTTGATCTTCATTTTGGTACTGTCACTCGTACAAAGAACCAATATCAGGGAAGAAGTAAGTACCTAAGTAAATATTAATTTTTGTTTGGAAGGTGGCTCGATTACATATTTTACTCGAATTTCCCCATACGTATAGACTGACGATTGTTTTCTAATTTTAAGAAAATTGATAACCTCGTAAGGAAAATTCTTTGCTATGGGAATGTGTATTTGGTTTTATTTCTATGTTAGTATTTGTGTATAAGAATTTAAACTGCGTTGCTACGTATGTAGTAAACCTTTGATCATGTAACAGCTTTCTATTTTTTTTCCATTGCTCGTTATCATCGAACTTCATTGAAGCTCTCCCCCTCCTCTGACTTTACCGAAGTATACGAATAGGATTTATCTCTATTAACTTCGATCTGATTATTATAAATTATTAACAAATTCCACTCACAGCTGCCGAGGAAATTACGTTTTGATATTTAGATTAATTTACGTTCACTTGTATTGTCACAATCTGTTAGGGGATTTTCCATCCGAAATTATTGTCAGAGGTATAGAGAGTAGTACTCTCAGCAGCGTAATTAGTTTTACGAAATATTGACGATTGTAAACATATTTTTTGTACTGACGAGTTTTCTTGCGATACTTGCATTCTGCGGTACAATATTAAGAGAACTAACATGCTGGGAAATCCCAGTAATCTTTTATTTCAACTTTACTTAACGTTCCGAATCTAATTACCTACCGATCGTCGGGAGATCGTTTTCATTTTCTTGGAATATCTTGAAATTACTGGTTTGCAGCCTTTAGGCCTCTTATACTATCTCTATTGAAAACATTAATTTTACACTGTCTTTGATGAAGCATTGAGTAACTATAACGAAACATCTTCATCTGTTTCTCTTTCTACTGTTACTGCGTAGTCTTTACCTTTTTTCGTGTCCATAGATGTAAGGAAGTCACCTACATCATATTTTTAGGAACGAGACTATTTGGAGTTTGTAGAATAACTGTACTTTTGAACTGAACAAGTCAAAAACAGAGTATTTGGACTCCTTATTGAGCGGACAAGTCATCCAGATAGTACTGATTTTGGCTTTTCTTAAAAGAACTGCTCCGTCGCTCATGCTCTAGTTCATACTGCATTTCGTTTCACTTACAAATTTTCAACAATATGTACTATGCAATGAACACCCTCTCTTCATCTTACTCTGTCTTGGAAAACAAAATACCAATGCCAACTATATGACAGTCTATACGCTCAAGATCCCCCATTTTGATACGAAGTCCCTTAAAAATTCAAAAAGGAAGCGTGTTTCCAAAATAATGGTAAAAATTGTAGATTTTCTTATGAAAGCTGCTAAAAATAGACTAAAAAACTTACAAAAACCGTCTCCCGAAATCAGAAACAAATCCTTTCTCTCAATGCTTCAAAATTAAAAACGAATCTCCTCAGTCCCAAAAATCAAAACATGAATCCAATCTCCGCAGCAGTGTCCCATTTTGGGTTTTACTGTTGGGGAAGGGAGAGACAAGTAAATACAGTCTGATTTTAGCGCAATCTGGAATAACTTCTTAGTCCAATCAGAGATACTTAGCTCGAACGAATTCTTTTGATAAGTCTGAAATATTGAATCGAGAGATTACTACGAGGGAGGGGGAGTTTCTTAGAAGGGGTTGGTTGAGGGCGAACCGAATACGGTGTAGCTTTAGCAAAATCTACTTGCACAACCTGCATCAAGCCAGCACTTTATTTTTTAATTCAAAATTTGCGGATCAGAATTTATGTTTGGGGTGGAGGGGGGCATATATATGTCTATCTAGAACAATTCCGTGCAAACAAATTTTCATCGAAATTTTATAAAGCGAAACTTATTTTACGGAACTCTAAATCAAAGATGAGCTATAGTGACTGTTTTAGAGTTATTGCAAGTCCGAGAAATTTGTTAAAATAAAGACCATCCCAGTGCAGACAGGATAAACATGACTGAAATAATGCAAATTGTCGTTGGTATACTAGAAAGGAAGTGTGGCCACATGGAAAATTTGTTATGAAAATCAGATCAAAGTCGGAGCTAAAAATACTGCGTGAAAAAAAATCTGTTTAAAAAAACTGAAAAAATTGCTAAAGCCTGCTGAAAGAGCTGGAAAACGCAGGGGCGCAACTAATACTTTTTTTTGGCAGCTAGAATTTAGAAGAAAAAAACTTGAGCGGGGGTGAAAGCTCGGTTTGGTACTCACCTATTTTCATGAGCTGTAAATTTGTACGAACCTATGACGCAACGTAACCGCATCAGACCATCGGCATTCTTTTTCTCGTTTCAAAATTTATTTAAAAAAATTTAGAAGAATTTAGGAGGCTATAGCCCTCTAGCTCCCTCCTTGGTTGCGCCCTGGGGAAAACGTGTCTACAACATTTTAAGAGTTAAAAAAGAGCTAACAGAAATAAATGTTGTGGAATTTGAAAAAAAGTTAGAAAAACAGCTAGAAGTGCCGAAAAGAGCTGAACGGGCTGGAAAATTCTTGAAAAAATAATATAAGAGCTAAATTCTGATAATGGTGAATGTGAAGAAATGAACTAATGGAGAGAGCGAAGAGCCAAATTAAAAATTCTCGAACTAGGTGAGGTGAAAAAAGTTAGTTTTGAAAGAGCTAAATTGACAACACCGAACGAAGGCCTTCACTCTGAAGTAAGCCGATCGCTTGCTGCAATTTATTAAAAATATGGAGAAAATGATGATGTGCTGACTTTGAAGAATGATTAAGAAAGCCACACCTCACAAACATTCATGAAGGCCAGATATGGGCGAAATCAAAACGCAAAAATGATTGAAAATCATGATTTTAAAACTCTCATGATTTGAAAATCTTTTTCTTCTTAATGCCGGGTAAATACATGTTTTTTGAGATGGGTAGGAAGTATATTCAAAATTGGTAGGGGTAAGACCAGAAGATCCACTCTCCCCCAACGTGTTCAATTGCGCTTTGGAAGAAGTTTTTAGGGGATTAAAATGGGAGGAAAAAGGAATAAAAATAAATGGAGAATACTTGAAATTGCCGACGATGTGGTAAATACAGGGAATACTAAGGAAGAAATAAAACAACTGAGCACAGAACTCTCCCATAAGAGTCTTAAAGATGCGGGATTAGAGGTCAACTTGGAAAAAACAAGAATCCTACTAACCAAGTTAAGGAAAGGGGCGAAATAGAGGGAAGAGACGTAGAATGGGAAGAAGAATTCACTTACCTCGAGCGATCTGTGGCATTCCAAAACAAAAGAACGAGTGAGCTGAGAACCCGAATTTTGAAGGGATGGAAAAAATATTAGGAATTGATAGAAATTTTTTTTTTTAATTTTGTTATCGAGTCACGGAGCTACACTCTCGGCTTATGTTTAAAGGGAAAACACCGCAAAAATCAAAATCTCTAATTTGCGAAAGCTGCGTCCACTCAGTACTTACATATGGTGCCCAGACATGGTCTCTAACCAAAAATATGTACAAAAACTACAGAACACACAAAGCACAATGGAAAGGGGATGCTAGGAACTAAGAAATAAGAAAAAGTAACAAACTGAACAACTAGACAAAAAACTAGGTGAAAAGATATAGGGTATTCGATAAAAATACTAAAATTGAAGTATGGGGGACTTGTGGCTTGATACAAAATAGAGAGATGGGAGAGGAAAGTCGAAGAATGAGTACCATAATGGGGTAAAATGATCACAAGGGAGACCACTAACAAAATGGAGGGACGAGTTCACAAAGCACCTGGGACCACTCTGGAGGAGAATGACTGCGGATCGACAGACCTGGGCAATTAAAGGAGAGGCATATACCCAGTCCTAGCTTAGCCAGTACGGGAAAGGGAGCCCCTTTCTCTTACCGCAGAATTATAGTATTAAGGAAATTATGTACTGGCCCGCTAATAACCACTGAAAAAAAAAAAGTAAACCAAGAATTACCAGAATTTATGTACGATTTTACCATCAATGTTTAAATTTAACAAAAAAGAAGAAAAAGAGAAAACGAATTATCGATAATATCGAAATATCAGACCCATCTCAATAAAATTATCAAAGAAACAAAACCGCACTCCGACTGATTCTGCCCCCCCCCCACCAATATTTTCCATAAGTCGGCGCCTATGGGGATAAGAAACGAAACAAAAATATTCCAAGACACAATAATACCCCACGTGCCACAATATTTGATGGGGTAATGAGATCAGAAATAATTCCAGATCAATGGCTAACGGCTGCAATAATATACTATTATGTAAAAAAGGGGCCAAGGAAAATATAAGCAACTATCAACCAATAAGTCTAACCTGCAACATAAGCAAAATATTTATGGCCTATTTAAAAAATAGAACATACTTGAAAATGGATGAAAACCAAGCGAAAGAACAAGCGTCCACAATCGATAACATCTTTGTAATTAATCAAGTAATCAAGTAATTGAGAAGACAAAAGAGTGTCATTTAAAAACCAATTATTGTTTTTAAAAAAGCATTTGACTCCATCGAACACGAATACTTGTGGCGAGCAATGAAGGACCGAGGTATGGAGAAAAATACCATAAAAAGAACGGAAAAACTTTATATAAGAAAGCAAAAGCATATTCCTATTTACCTACATATTATAAATGGACAGGAAAGGAAGGGAATTCAAGACTGACCGAGGGGTGCGTCAAGGGGATCCGATGTCACCGAATTTATTTAAGGGCTCTGGGAAGTATATTTAGACGTATTAAAATACATAGGAGAAAAAAGGTATACTTGTAAAAGGAGACAGATAAAATAATTTACGTTTTGCAGATGATGCGGTGTTAATTGCAAGTGATATGAAAAAATTGAAAAAAATTGCACAAAAACTAACAAATGAAAGTAAAAAAGCGGGGTTAATTATCAATGAAACAAAAACAAAAATGTTAAGGGCGGAACAAGAGGGAAGTATCACAATAAATGGGAAACTAATAGAAGTAGTTAACGAAGTGGTTTATTCTGGGCAGTTAATCTCTTTTGAAAATCGAATTGGGAAAGAAATACATAAAAATAAAAATAGAAAACAGTCGGAAAAATTTGTTGGTACTGAAGAAGGTTTACAAAGGAAATTTAAAAATGGAACAAAAAGTCAAGATATTGGAAACAGCAACACTCCCAGCCCTCAGTTATGGCGTACAACTGGAGCATTAACTAGTAAACAATTGGAAAGAGTTCGGGAAATACAAAGGAAAATGTAAAGAAAAATATGCGGAATTCATTAGAAGGACAAAATAAAAGATAAAGAGATAAGAAGGAAAACAGAGGGAAATGATGTCGAAAAATTCAAAAAGATGATAAAATGGAGATACGCTGGACATATTGCAAGGTCAAAGGGGGGGAAATGGACAAAAATGACTGTGAGACTATGGAGTGGATGTTACGTGACGGGATAAGGGGAAGGGAGAGACCCCCAACCAGGTGAAGGGATGAATTGGTAACAAAAAAGAGACAGCATGGCAAAGGGAAACATGTAATCGGATAAAATGGGAGGCAGATGGTGAGGCGTTTGCCCGAAATTGGGATAGAAGTGTACATCCTCCTATACTAAAGCATTTTGCTACATCAAAGGAGAGGTAACCCAACGCTAATAATAAATAAGTAAATACATAAATGAAAATGCAAACGCAATATGGGTATCATTTTACAAGTTTTTTAGAACTCAGTTCCATTTACCCTTTCACTCCTCCATGCTCTACATTTGGCTTTGCGGGGTTGCATCGTGTTTCGAAGTACAAGCTTAGCCACAGAAGATCCGATGAGAAAACGTTCGCTCAGAATATCGCTAACATTGTGAAAATTCTGTGAAAATATATTGATGAAAGGCAAAAATTGCTGAAACCGGCAAATTGTTGAAGTATGGGGAATAGGGTGTCCCTTATTTTACAAGTTTTCGCCAATCGATTAGGGGCGCACTGAAATTAGTTCCAATGAACCTACAAACTCGCCATTAAAAAATTTGAGCTCAACCTGAGGTCATTAACCCGTGGCGCTTTGATCTTGAAGTTATGTGTAATACTGAGATTTTACACAAAACCGCGAATATCTCGGAACATATCAACTTCAGGACCAAAATGCATATAACATAAAATGTTTCTTGTTAAATTTTCTACAAAAAAGATCCTATACAATTTTTCTTTAGAACGCATATTTACCGAGATAATTGCTAAAATATTTGAAAATTTCTAGGAACGTGGCTGTTGTTATTCTTTCTTTCATAACCGATCTTTACTAGCTAGATCGCAGTTATCTAAAAAAATATTCACTTGAGGACCAAAATGCAAATAACATAAAATGTTCCTCGTTAAATTTTCTATAGAAAGATCCTGTACAACTTTTCTTTAGAAAACATATTTATCGAGATAATCGGAAAAATGCGTGGAATTTTCGAAAAACATAAGTTTTTAAAATTATTTTACGGCTGAAATATCTATTAATATCGTGTAATGCACACTACAATATAACTTCACTCTCTGTCTACTAGGGCAAGCGCCCCAGTTTGTCCCTCCCCCACCTGGCTACGCCCATGACAAAAAAAAAACGTTTTTCTTCATTTCATCGTTCAGGGGGTGAAAATGGACACATGCAGAAGTTTTTGCGATTGTTGAAAGCTTGTATTTGCAAGAGGTAGGACTTGTTGGTCTGAACCTAATGATGAAGAAATTTGCGGAAGAGCCTAAAATTGAAATGTTAACTAGGATAAGTCATAACTAATTCCAAATTCAATGATTGAAGAAAACAACTTTGCGATCTAGGGCCAACAAACTGTTTTTATTGAGTCTTGAGCATTCCCAAACTTGGTATGGTGAACTTGAGATGATGTATATCAACAACAGGAAACAGCGATTTGTCCATTAGAAATGACCCTGAATTCTGAGAATACGTGACTGTTCTTTAACAGCACAATGTTATATCTTACACGCAAATTGTTAATATACATACATAATCCGAGGTCTATTCTGTAGTAGGTACCAAACAAACTGTCATGGGCATAGATAGGTTGGAGGAGGGACAAACTGGGGCGCTTGCCCTAGTAGACAGAGACTGAAGTTATATTGTAGTGTGCATTACCCGATATTAATAGATATTTCAGCCGTAAAATAAATTAAAAAACTTATGTTTTTCGAAAATTCCACGCATTTTTGCGATTATTTTGATAAATATGTTTTCTAAAGAAAAGTTATTCAGAACCTTTCTGTAGAAAATTTAACGAGGAACATTTTATGTTATTTGCATTTTGGTCCTAAAGTGAATATTTTTTAGATAACAGCGATTTAGCTAGTAAAGATCGGTTACAAAAGAAAGAATAACAATAGCCACGTTCCTCGAAACTTTCAAATATTTTTGCGATTATCTCGGTAAATATGCGTTCTAGAGAAAAATTGTATGGGATCCTTTTTGTAGAAAATGTAACAAGCAACATTTTATGTTATATGCATTTTGGTCCTGAAGTTGATATGTTCCGAGATATTCGCGGTTTTTTGTAAAAGCTCAATATTACACATAACTTCAAGGTCAAAGCGTGACGGGTTAATAACCTCAGATTGAGCCTAAATTTTTTATGGCGGGTTTCTAGGTTCATTGGAACAAATTTCAGTGCGCACCTGATCGATTGGCGAAAACTTGTAAAATAAGGGACACACTAATGGGGAATGTGCATTTAAAAAGACAAATGTGCATGAAACCTGCACTTGAAGCCAAAATATGCGAAATATGCAAATGCGGCTCATTTTTCTGAAAAAGTTCCAAAACAGAAAACTTTTTTGTTTGAAGAGCAAACCTGCAGGACTGAATATGTATTTGCATGTGAATCCTAGTCGTAGTTATTTGCTGAAATTTATTTATGCGAGTAGAATCGTTTTTTATAGGTTCGATTCCACGAAAATAATTATCATTTCTCGTTTGAATAATTTGGCCAATATATTTTTCGGTATCTATCTAATTAGCCGGGTTTCTCCGTAAAATGAATTGAGACATGGTAGGGAAGTCCATTAAATACGGCATACTTATGGTCATTTATGGTTTCTGCTGATGGCTCCCAAGACCCTGATTCCATAAACTACGCAGAAGACACGCTCTTATTTGTTCAATTATTTATCGGTCTGTCCACGTTGGGAGTAGATGGAATCACCGGCGCGAATATTAAAAAAGAAATTATTCATTTATAATAATTATGATGACGAAGCCTTGACATATTGTTTGCTCCGAAGTTCGCCGCTTTTGATCGCTTTATTGGAACTACTTGAAATCAGCAATATAGTTTCCTGAATGGTTTGTGCGGTTACGAGGTTCCCCTCCTTTTTACCGCAGGTCCTATCGCTTCTTGATGCCTTTCAGTTCGCATTCGAGTTTAGTACCTCTTGACCAGTTACACCTGTATGGTCGCTCAAACTATTCAAATTTTACCGATACGTATAACGTGCAAATTTGAAACCGAAGTACATTTTTGTGAATGCTCGTTTCGTATGTGAAGTTGGGATTTCGAGTACCATCGCGAGTCTAAATTTTTCTCTAAATTTTATTCAATTTTGTCGTTCTTACCGTGATAAAAATTTTTAAAATGCTGCAGTGCAAAAAGCTACAACCGGCTGAAGGGATTTTCGCGCAGAATGGGCACTCAACAGTAAGTACACTTATGCATTGACGTTGTTGGGGAAATGACGTTTTAGGTCTCATGTATTATGTGACTCGACTTTTTTTTTCACTGGTTGGATAAGATGAAGCAAGTTGATTCAGGTTTTGCTTCCGCTTGTTCACTGAAAAAGGCGCGAGCAAAAGTCAACCGTGAATGGGAATCCGATGCCGAGAAAATTGAACTGGCGGGAGGAGAGTTTATTGCAAGTGCTGAGTAAGTGCAAGCCTTCTCGATGAATATCCGGTAAAATCGGGAGTATCTTTAATAGCATATTCGAAAATAATAGGAAATCTTCTCATATTTCGTGTGTGGAGAATATGTTTACCTACTACTCAACATGGCTCAGAGCGTGTGATATTAGCCGAAGGCGGCACAGAGCAATTATTCGAGAGAATCCCTTTCAAAATATTTCTTTCTCGAAGAGACTGACTGTTGACTGCTCTTCGTTTTTTCCTTGTATCTCTTTTCTTTTGCTGCCCTTTTCCCTGTTCTAGGTCTTTTCATGATGTCGAATACTACTGAGCCGTGATCCCTTCGATCTCTCAATCAGTTCAGACTGTTCTTTTTTTCCTAGTATCTCTTTTCTTCTGCTCTCTTTTCCCCTGTTTGAGATATTCCTTGAAGCCCAACACTTCTGAGTCGTGACTCCTCGGATATTTTCATCAGTAAAGCCCACCAACACTTCTGAGTCGTGACCCCTTAGATCTTTTGATCAGTTCAGCTCAGTATCAATCACATACGTACATTAAAGTTCTGGAAAGGGTTCTCAGTATAGCACAGCTTTTTAGTTTAGGATATATGCTTTGATGTAATGTTTCATTTTTCCTTACCTGTGAGGTGAGGAGGCACTACAACAATCTCCTTCGATTGGAATAATGCTTGATGCTGATTTGCTTCAATTTCGGTTATTCTTCAAAGAATATACGGAGTATTTCAAAGGCAGCACGTTTAAAATCAACTCGAAAGTCACGACGTCTCGTGGAACATATCAAATTAGCGTCCTCTACCTATCCAATGGTGGCGATTGTTAGGTTACTCAATTGCTTGGCAATATTCTTGATTTTTTTTTTTTGTTAAGGGTCACCACAAACAGCATCTCAGCGTAGGTCCCGGAACCGGGGAGACGAGATATTTTACCTCCTCTCCCCTCCCCTTCCGAAATAAAAATATTGAAGGGACTATGTCGGATTAATAATTTTCTTATAAATCAATTTCGGAGGAATTGTAGGGAGAAAGATAGTTTCCTAAATCTTGATTACCTCTACCAAGAACATAACCCCCCCCCCCATAATCTCAAATTAAAGGAAATAACTAAAGTTCTAATACAGGTTGCATTAGTGTAGTTTAAACCAGGGTTATTCCGTAAAAAAACTCGCGTAAGTTTACAGTAAAAAACTGTGTAAAATTACGTAATTTTACGTGTGTAAAATAATGCAGTTATATTACTTTTTTTTTACATTTCATTTAAAACCCAAAAAATGTAAAAAAAAAAAAAAACAAACAGAAAAGTTCGGAAACAGGAAAAGTGATTATAAAACAAGAAAGGTGAAAAAGCCACAGCGAACAGCAGTCTACTCCAGTTCAGTCTTCACGTCTTCAGTGTGATTTACAAAATTTTAAATATTTGAATACAACTTTGTTAAAAGTTAGTGTTGATTATTTAATAATTAAAAACAATTACTAATCATCTATGTACATTTTACTATGTTTTTCGTTTATTTTGCAAAATATTATTTTATAAAATAAAAACGTTTTATTTTTGATTTTTTATGAAAATAAGTCACGACTTTGATAAAAATTAGAAAATCATGCCAAATTTAAAATAAAATTACGCGTTATCAGTTGTTACCAGTCAGTTTTGCTTGTCTTTCATTGACTGAATTTTTTTAAATTCTTCAGTGTAATTTTACATTATTTTACACGAAATGTCAAAAAAAATTTTTTACATGTAAAGGAACAACCCTGGTTTAAATCTGCCAGTTGAGTAGAACAAGTTGAGAAAATGTTTAAAATTTAATTACTGACCTAGCTGTAAAGTTAAATTTTGGTATAACAAGTAACGTATGCACATTCCATCGAAAAATATTAATACAAGGGGCTAAACATGTGAGAAGATTTAAATATGTACTATTACGTAAGATCCTTCCCAGCTTAAATGAAAATCTTCACGATTTTATAAAGGTGGCTCCTGCAGTGACGTTAAAAGGTATCTTTTTAAGGGATGCAAAAATTAAAAATTAAATCAACAAGTAGGAAAAAGAGAAAATGTTCTCGTCCCTGAAAACTGAGTTAGTTAATGAACAAAAAATCTCGTGAATACCATTTCTGAAATCACTAGGATGCCTTTTCAAATTGTCCAAATAGTTTGTTTTTCCTCGAAAGGGAGCAACTGTTTTTTCATACCAATGTCTGACTTTCAATTTTTTACGAAACAGTGTAGCCATGTACATCTTCTGTTCCGATGCCGCTAACTTCCAAGAGTTTTGCAAATATGTTTAAACATTTCCATGATTCTTTGAGAGATATTTAGGATTTCATTATTCAGACGTTCCAAGATTCTTTTAAAACTGTTTGGGCCCTAGTTAAAATTTTCTTAAACTTACGTAAAACTTTTTAATACTTATTTGGATCGATTTAAGACTTGGAAACTTTTCCAAAGCTTCTTCAAAATTTGTAAGACTCATCCAGGTTAGTTTAAGATTACCTTCTAGACTCTTACCAGTCAATTCTGGATTATTCCTGAACTGACTGGAAGACTGGGAGACTTTTCAAAATCTGCAGGACACTTCAGTTTTCGTCCGGACAATAAAATAAGTATGGAAGTGTTTAAAGAAATTTTCGCTGTGTTTTAAACAACGGAAAAAGCTTGAAAGTGTCTCAGAAATCCTTTAATATGATATGCCATCTCTCAATGAAATCCTCTATTTCTTTGCCTCTACCCATTATTTCATCCCCCTCCTCCATCTAGTCTCTTCACCCACTCGGGTCCCTGATCTTAGCAACTGTAAGTGATACGATAATTGTAAAATAAGTTAGTCTAGAAGAATCTTGAAGGGTCTTGAACAAGCCTGGAAGAGTTTTTCAGATAATGGAAAACATTTGAACGAGTCTTGAAAAAATCTTGACCAGCCTTTAAACAATCTTACAAGATTCGAAACAAGTCTGTAACCTTCGCCGAAGTACGTTAGCGAGTCTGAAAGAAGTTTTGAAGCCTCCTTGAGTCTTGTGCGAATTCGGAAAAGAACTAAGGAGTCTGCGCTGGAATTGTCTTGAAAGAATCTGGGAGAGTTAAGTCTTAAACCTATCTAAAGCATCTCAGAAGTCTGAAGTATGTTGTGCAACCTCCAAAAGTCTTCGAGAAGTATTGAACACAGCTGAAAGATCTTGCAAATAAGTAATTTTCCAGTCACCTAATGATGGCTAATACTCGAGCATTTATTATTGGTGAGCAAATTATCAGAATCTAAAGTGAGAATTTGTTGGGATTTTCGATGGTCCAAATTTTGAACTCATAACCGCCATATGTCATATTGCCTGTCTGATATCTGTATTATGGAATTAAGAATTAAGAAATAAGTAGTTAACTAGTTACTTTTGAGTTTTTACAGAGTACTCGAGGCATCAATCAGGGGTTGGGATTGAATGATCGAATCGGTTTACATCTACTCAGCATTTATTTGTTTTCCATCACCAGGCCCATTACTAGTGTCGCATCATCATCAGTTACTTCCGGTCTAAGACTTTAGTTTCGACCATAAAAACTATTTTAAAGTGACATTGGCATTTTTTTAACTTGAAAGATTCAATACTACATGCACATCTCAGATCACAAGGATATAAATCAGGAAGTTGTAACTGATGTTTTAATCGAGTTTGAAAAGTGCTTACATCCTACAGAAATTTCCACAAATTGTTAGCTCCCTGGGTGAAACTTAGGTGTACATATTTTTCTGTGAAGTTCTGCGTGCGTGGTTTTCTGCTCACAGGGCAGGGTACACATACTTTGATTTAAATTTATTTTGTTGTATGATTGGAGAGGGACAGTAATACAGAGTGTGTCATAAAATGCCCCCTCTCCTCTCCTCGTTTTTTTAAAAATTTATTGCGAGGTCGTACTGCCAAGTAAGATACGGAGATTCTCAAAGTGGCAAGGTCTAATTTCTTCAAATCATTTCTGTATATTATGGAGAGTCCATATGCACCCTCTGCTTAGGGATTTCTCATGGCGAGGTATCAAACAGAGTATCAAAATAGGAATATTTCGAGCGCTGATTACGAATATCGTATCACAGTTTTGACCCAGCCACGATTTGGGCTCAAAAATATTAAGGTACAAACACATTCAAAACACTACCCGTGGATCTTACCTGTAGATTGAATCCTTTCTTTCTGGCTGTGGCTATGTAGTTAAAGGATAGAAATGCTCGTACAAGACTGAACAAATAAGTACCAACTGAGTATTGTATCTTCACGCTGTTGCTTAGAACTTCAAATTTCCATCTGCATTTCGAAAATTGATATTTCTTTTTTAGCTAATTTTTTGAAATAAAAAATCAGGTGCGACCAGTTATTTGAGCTGATAGAGCATAGCTAGGAACGCTATTGTTTTGCAGCAAAATTTATAGATTTTCATGGTTTTCACCCCCATTTTTCCTTCTCCGACGAGCTTTAAATTTACCGGTGGCGTTTAACGGGCGTAAAGTAGCTATAGCGGGCCATTGGGACCCCGATGAATCACGAATTGATCAGCGGAAGCGATGTCGAGACCCCGATCTTCAATTTACCGACGGCGTCGAGCGAGGTGTGAAATAGCGGTAGCAGGCCATTGGGACTCCAATGAGTCATTGACTCGTCGGCGGGCGGAAAACGATGTTGAGACCCTGACCTTCAAATCCACCGGCGCCGTTGAGCGACAAGTAGCGAGCGAGGCGTGAAGTAGCAGTAGTGGGCCAAGGGACCCCGATGAGTCACGAACTTATTAGCGGACGTGAAGCGGTGTTGGGACCCAGTAAATCAGGAGTTCATCAGCGAGCACGAAGCCATGTGAGACGTGATTGTTCTTAGGAATCACAGATATTTTTGAGGGAAGTCCTTATAATTATCTGAAAGTAGTGATAGCAAGTGAGCAAATGTTTGGTAAAAATGCTCAGCGTTTCTGAGAAATTCTCAGCAAATACACTGAGGAGAAATGCTTGATTCTGGGAAAGCTTGCTCAGACATGAGCTTGGGTTTTTGGAACATGTATGCTAAAGTGGCTCTTACTTTGTGCTTTTCTTTCCCGACTTTTGCTACCACACTTGTTCGAGGTGACACTAGATAGGATTGAAAATGTAAAAAGTGTTACAAAATAAAAAACTCATGCGGATGGGCTTGCCAGAGAAAACTGATTTTTATGAATGCTTTCTTCTTCGTCTGTCGGTTCTTGTGTCATTTTCTTCATAACTGCAATGGCAATCATGATGCATCTACTGTGCAGATGCCCACATTACCGATGAAATAATAATGCACAAAATCAACTTCTGTGATTAGTAATGTCAGATTCTGTAATATATTTGAAGCGTGTTATAGAAGCTTTTTTTTTTTTTTTGCATTATTTCGGAGAAGAAAAAAAACAGCCTATTTCATGAAGTGGTAAAATATCAAGTCGGTTACCGTAATCTGAAAAGCCTCTCAGAGAACCTTTGAGTTACAGAATTAAATTTGATCGCATTTTATCACCCATGTAAGCCGCAGCGTGTGTGATGCTCGCGTGGAATCTTGAATTATGTGTACAAAAATGTGAATTCCTTCGAAACTTGTTTACGAAGTTATTTTTTTCGTAATTACTAGAAAGACTTTCACCGATCTTACGCCTGGCCTGGCGGTTGTGTACGGAATGATTGTTCTGTAACTGGTGGCACAAAATAGGAAGTCGAAGTTCGTCCGGTGTACGTGAATTACTGCAAAATCAATGTTATCGTTTAATCGATGATGACAGAAGGAAAATTTTGGCTAAATTTGTAAGATTTTTCTGCTGTTGGAAATTTGGAATGATTTAAATGATGGCGGATACGGAACTGCAATATCTTAACTACGGTTTCCACTTATAAGTGTTATTTTAGTCGTCTCGTCAAGTCGTCTTACGTTCGGCACTATCCAGAAATAAGTCGAGTATTTTTTTGACGTAATTGGGCTGTAATCAACCTGGTGTATCTACACCTACCGCACATTTGTTTTTTAGTATTCTGTTATCAGTTTGGGAACCGAAGGTAAAAATAAAACGAGTGTATTACTGAACAAACTATGATCCGTGTATGATTGTGTAATGGGACGTATGGCGATGCACACATGCCAAAGTGGCCCCTGAGACATTGCACCCCCGGCCCCGGGAACTACCCTTTCGAGTATCGCATCAGTGGTTGGAGGGACACTTTGACGCTGGCTCGAGCCCCCATTTCGCCGTACCGCTTCCGTTGCGCGCGTCCTATCAGCCACCGTGGGGTTTCCCACTGACCGAGGTTCGCGTTTCCCGAGCACTAGCCTTGTATTCAGTCCCCCACAGCCCCTCCTTCGACTATAAATATTGTAATTATCCTCCTGTCTAGCCATTTTTCTTCACGAAATACTCATTTACTCGTTCGTTCACGTTTAGCATTTGACGAACATCTTTCGTATAATACGTCACTCTTCGATTTAGTCTAAAAAAAAGTAGCTTCTTTTTTCTACTTCTTTCTCCTCCTCCTCCCCTTCTCATCTTCCTCTTCTCCTTTCTCTTTTACTCTCACTAATGAAAAACATTCTTGAATTCTTATCACTGGTGGCAGACAATGGCAAATTTAACTGGACAGTGAAATAGCATTTTTTTGTTTCTAAATGAAAGTTTGTCCATATGAAGTCGTTTCTCGATCCGCAGTGTAACGAAAGATAAAGAATTTTCGATTTTCAATTTTTGAGCCGACTTACGTTTCACTTTGAAACAACCGTTCTAGTCATGGACGCCGACGAAGGGACAGTAGATCTTTGTTCCTCCTTCCCACTAAGATTCTACCCTCTACTCCGAATGGGATAAGATTGGGACTGCAAGCGCGAAAGAGTCGCCCTCTATAATTTTAGGCACGTGAAAAAAAGGCACTACTAAAACCTTACACATTTTAGAAAAATTTATCAAATTGAAATAAAAATGGTCTCAATGGAAAGGAAATTTTAAGTACTACAAAGTTTTTTCTATTAATTTTTTCGATATAATCTTTCGTTTTCATAATATTTTGAGATTTCTTCATACGCTTGTAAATGATAAATTCCCCTTGATCAGGGTTTCAAGGTGAACGACAACAGCGCGCCACCGCTTCCAACAGCCTATTCGCGATTGAAAGCAAAGTGGCTGACATCTGGTGGCAGAACTAGCAACTTCACAGTTATGGCATGAAAAATTAATCGATCCCATAAGAAATGTACAGGCGATGATTCGATATTTTGAAATTCTTAAAAATTACAGTTATTTGACGATAGGTATTATATGAATGTAGTTCTGTGGGCTATAAACTACAAATAAAAATGGTTTTCCAAAAAGAATGGACGGTCAAGCGTTTGTAAAACAAAAAAGATCTTGGCTCCCCATGTAAAAGTATAGGAGAAATCGATATTTTTATGTCATACCGGATTTTCGTTGTTTACTAGTGTTAGTGTGTATGTTGTGTGTATATTATAGTCGACTGTAGCGCTCCTGGTGAGCGACCGCGAAGACAATAGACCTTTTCATGGGCAACATCATGAGGAGGACTGTTGCACAGCTGCTCCAGCATTCGCAGCATTTCGCAGCCTGCAGAGTCCAGCTGTTTTTGTTTACATTCATTTCACATGTAAAATCCCATAAGCGAACATTCGTTCTTCTTTGCGAGTCTATGAATATGAGAGAGAGCATTTCTTAATATCGAACGATGATTTAAAACAAAACTAAATGCTTTCAGGTCATAAATGAGCGTCCGGAAGCTTGAAGAAATGCTCTCTTTCATATTTATGGACTCGCAAAGAAGAATCTTTACTTATGGGGTTTTACGTGGATTTTACATGTAAAATGAATTTAAAAAAACTGGACCCAGATGGCTGTGACTGGCTAAAGCACAGTGGCGTAGCGCCGGAGGGCACGGGGGCACGTGCCCCTCCAATATTTTTACATAGTCCTCTAATATCGGCGATTTTAAAAAAATACCGCAATTTTCGACTTTTTCTCCCCTGAAAACCTTATTGTGCCCCCCTTGGGAAACCCCTAGCTACGCCACTGCTGAAACAGCTGCGCAACAGTCCTCTTCATGACGTCATCGTGAAGATGCCTATAAGTAGAGACCTATAACTAGTACAATCAGAAACCTGCCATTTTGTATTCTATTCGGATATGGACAATAAACATGTAAAACAGCTGATATTTGTTATCATACTGAAAAATTATGAAATGATTCGAAAACTTATACTTCATCGTGTCTTGGAGTGAATTATGAGTGGTTTTAAATTGAAATCACTGATTTAAATATTAAATTAAATTCGAGAAAAATGTCGAATCCAATTAGAAAAAGGTACTGTTTACATTCGAGCAGAATACAAAATGGCAGGTTTCCGCACTCGTATTGCTATAGGGCTTTACTATAAGGACAGAGAACAATTATTTTCATACCCACACGTTCCCAGACTTTCAGAATTTTATTTTGTCGAACCTATCAAGAGGGACGTATGGCTTGTTCGTCCTTCTGGTTCCAAATTGTTCAATTATGTTTTTTAGGTCGCTGAATTCCTCTTGAATATTATCTTGACCCGAAATTTAAAATTGTAGGCCCTGGTAGAGGAGGAAGAACAAAAAACCAAAATTTTTACAAAACATCCTGTTTAGATGATAACTAGCTTGCGAATTACGGAATTACTCGTTTGTTTATATTATGAAGCCTCTGAGGGACGCATCTCAGCGATATAGCAGCTACATACGGTGCTGCCATGTCTTTTGCGATTTCGATTGTATTTTCACCTCCTATTAGAATTCTCGGGCTTGAGAAATTAGATCGGGTACGATTTGGAACTGATATCACCACTGTTTCTGTTTGAAACCATAGAACGTGAGAGCGTTAGAATTTTCGGACTCGGGTCGACTTTTCAATGCGAAGTAACTGCGCTACTGCAGCGTTTCGATTATGAGCAACCAGATTGCGATCGACTTTAAAAGGTAGACGAACGACGAATTTGCCAATCATCCGCACGAGAGAATGTTTGGTCGAAATGCTCGTTACGAGCATCAGTACCAGTGTCAACTGCTTCAGAACCAAAAGTGTCGACAAGTAGATATTTCTTCAATGACTCGTTCATCTCTTGTTCTGTGAGACCACTAAATCGTCGTTTTTTTGCTCCAACGTCGCTTCATCGGATCTCACAGAAGAAGAGATCAACGAGTCATTGAAGAAATTCGCCTCGAAATAATAAAAAACTCGCTGAAGTCGTTTTCGCGAACCTGGAGCAAAAGTTATGTGAATCAACTCCAGCTCCATCACAAGTGGCAGGCTACTAACGACAACATCGTTGTCGGACAGGTCGTTCGTATCAGAGAAGATACACCACCATTTCAGTGGCCTTTAGGGGTCGTTGAGGCCACATATCCTGGACCTGATGGGTTTTCTTTTTCTAATTTGCTCTCCACCCGCGTCCTGGAATCCGCCCTTTCGAGTATTACTTCAGAGACGTCAGGGAAGCTGTTAGGCCTGTCTTAGCCCTCTTCTCTTCTGGTCGAAAAACCGGCCTAGGTCAAAAATTATGGCGAGTCGCTACGTGGTCTCGAACCCGGGACCTCCGGATTCTGAGACCAACGCGCTATTCATTCGGCCAACCAGACCTCTGGGTATGAGTCGTAGATGTCCGAATGCGCGGACGTACCTTCAAACGTTCCATCGCAAAGGTAATCGCACTACCAATCAAAACATCCCTGTAGTCCCTATTTTTTATTTTTTTTTTTTTAGAGGGGACTGTTTTGATAATAACTAGCTTGCGAATTACTCGTTCATGTCGATGTGATATCGATAATTTCGGTCGCACGCTTTGTACGCTTTTATCTAATCATTAGCAGGTTACATTTTGTTGTGAAGTTTAGTTGAAATATTATAATTGTACACACGTTGTCGCTCTTCTTTTCGTTCTGCATTTTTATGCACACCCATGCTATGCAAATTGAAGGCACGGTCTTTTGTTCTCTAAAATCATTTTTTAAATCATTTTTCGGACAAAAATTGAAGCTCTTTGAATTCCCCATGAAAAAGGTGTCTTACCAAATTTTCGTAACCAACCAAGCCTTTTCACTGCTATTTATTAACTCAGCTTTGACATTTTTTCAATCTGAGCTATCTGTGCGAAAAAAAACTGCTAATTATCCCCTTACCCTTTTTTCTTACCCTTACATATTCATCTATCGGAATTTTCTTCCTAATCCTCGTCTGTCCCTACAATACAGCACATGTAATGTAATGTTATATTTGTTTTTTTTTTTTTTTTACTTCTTTTTAAATGAGATACATATTAATAGTGAAATTCTTCATTCCAATTTTTGTAAGAGCAATAATAAATAAAAACGGTGTACCTATTCTCAGGGTTGTAAGGTTACTGAATCCATTTTTGGTATCATGTACTTTAATGATAATTTGAAAATTGTGGCTCCTGAAAGAGGATATAGAAGAGGGCATGACAGAAAAATTTTCATGAAGTACGTTATGTTTAACAGATTTAGATTTTTGAAGTCGAATTAATTTTTTAATGTTATTCTGTTCCGAAATTCAAAATTGTAGGACCTGGAAAGGGGAGCAACTGATTCTTATGAAATGCATATCAAAATTAGATTTCTGGAGTCGGCGAATTGATTTTTGATATTATTTTGACTAAATGTACTAGAGGGAAAGTTACAGCAAATTTTCATCAATTTTAAGTCGCTAATTTTTTTGATATTAATTTTCTTCTGTGTTCAAAATTATGGCACATGTGGGAGAAGGGGTAGAAACTAATATTTCATGCTATACTCGTTATGTACGTAGGTCAGGCATTCGGTTTTCCGTGGATTAGTGGCATACATGAGCAGGGAAGGAGATATAATTTTCACCGAAGACATATGTATTAAATATGTACTTAGTCGGTTCTACGAATATGGCTAAATTTATTTCTGGCATGTATGTATCGCTGTCATTTTTAGTTACCTATTGACGGAAAGTTCTTCAGTTTTATGAACTCAGAAATTGTACTGGCAATTAATAAAATTAAATCAAGATGTGTATCTACTGTGACCTTATAGAACACGTACGAAACTATCCTGTCGTAGAGTGACCTTGTCGACCTTTTTTGATTTCACCTAAATCCCTTAGAGTCGGTCTTCCTGATTTTCCAGCATTCAAAACATTTTGATTTCCATAACATGTTTTATGAAAATGGTGGTCCTTCTCTTTAGGTGTCGCAAATTTGGGGTTTGGTTGGCCGAGTGGATAGCGCGCTGGTCTCGGAATCCGGAGGTTGCGGGTTCGAGCCCACGTAGTAACTCACTACATTTTGACTAAAGTCGGTTTTTCGGCAAGACAGGAAGAGGGCTAAGACAGCCCTAACAGTCTTTCCGACGTCTCTGAGGTAATGCTCAAAAGGGCGAATTCGAAGTCTCGGGTTGAGAGCAAAATGAAGAAGAGGTGTCGCAAATTTAAATTTGTATGAAAACCGAGTTCAGGGACTCAGAAAACATAATTTGTAATATGCATAACGCATTTATGGAAATATTGATTTTCTCGACTTCCCCCAAGTGCCACAATTTTGAATTTGGCGTAAAAATAATAAAAACGAATTCAGTTAGAAAAAAATATAATTGTTGATGCCCACCCCCCAAGAAAAAAATACTATCACAATTTCATCGGTGAGTGGGAAAAAATTTTGGTCACTAAAACTCATAATATTCAAAAGTGATTTCAAAAATATTCAGTCCCTCACTGCCAGGCTACTTAAAAAATTGAAACAACCCAAAACTCAATGATGTGCTCCATTCTAGGCGTCAAAATAAAAGACAAAATCAATCTGAAAGTAACCCAGAAAATACTTCCCAACGTAAAAAATTGCGTACAACAAATGAGATACCTAAAATGGAGATGGGCGGGACACGTTGCGAGACTGCCTGAAGATAGATTGTCTTACGAAGCCACCTTCTGGTTCCTAAGTCATAAAACAAAAAGCAGAGGAAAATAAAAAACTAAATGAAGGGACGAGATCGATAGGTAGTTATATCAAAAATAAACTTTTTCACCGGATTGCCCAAGATCGAAAGGAATGGGAGAGGGTGAGGGGTACCTTCACCCTTCATGGGCCCCGGGTACATTCGGAACGAGGGCGAAGCACGTGACACATGTTCCCGTTCTGTAATGTACCAATAACCAATAAAGGTTTATTATTATTATTATTATTACTATTATTATTATTGGGGAGTGGAGGAGGGAGGAAAAAGTTCCCATGAGCAGATATGTACTGACATAGGGAAACAGGTTAGGGAGTGATGGTTGCCCGTTCTATTCGCGCAAATTGTCCGAAATTTTGCATTTTTAAAAAATAAGCCATGTGTTCATACACGGCAGTAGAAAGGGTTTTTTGAACATTCATTTTGCGATAATTTCTGAGGTAGTTGCGAAAAAAGTGCACAACACTTTTTTATAAGACTAAGTTTTGTCCTGAATATTTTTCATTTTAGGCCATATCATAGGCTAGGTATCGACTAAATTCTTGATTTTTACCCTTCCCCCCTTTTTTAATTAATCCGTCTGATCTTCCTAACTGACCAAATTTTATAATTTTCTGATAAAATGCATGATTCTTTCGTAAATTTGCGTAAGTTCCGTACAGTTATTTCGAACTTATTATTTGCTTCGCTTACAGACAACTCTTCCATCGAATTTATCATCGAAGTCAATTTGTGATTCCCCTTAAGAAACAATCCTGAAATCGTCTCTATGCAACAATACACATACTTCCTTGCGGGAGGAAAATCAAATTTGTATGCTTTAGCTGATTTTGAAACCCCTTAAAAAATTTTCTCATTTTCTTTAGAATATTACAAGTATTTTATGTATTACGAATGTTCAATCAAATGAATTACTTATTCTTCATTCTTCAAAATGTATGCTCGTTTTTATGTAGCTTTAGAAAACGTGACACCCCCCCCCCTGTGAAGAACATTCTCCGAGATATAGGCTTGTTTCAAGTATATTTAGAAAACGTGACATCCTTTCCTCCCCTCAATGAAGAACATTCTTCGAAATATATGCTCGTTTTTATTTAGCCTTAGACAACCCCCTCCCCCTAATAATGAAGAACACAGGCGTTGCTAATTTTTAAAACTCCTTGGCCTTCAAAAATATCCAGCCGCTACGACCCACGGTTTTAGACCTTAAAACTTCGAGCATTACTTGGAAAATTAGGGGACGGAATTAAAAAGGGATACCTTTGTGCAAGGCGCATTTGCAATCAGATTTTTCCAATTTTTTCGACTCTCGCGTTTTCAAGATCTCGGGCGCGGTGCTTTGTTGCAGGAAAACTAGAAATTTGAAAAACTCAAAAATGGTACGAAATTATTGTAAATAAAATGAGAAATGAATCGAAAATCTGTAGTGATGATACGAAAAACCAGCTTACTGGATCTCGAATTTCAGAACTGGAAATATGGCCCGTCTTCCTATACCAATATCACACGTTTAATTTGAATTTGACGTCAGGAAGACGTTGTGGGTAGTATATTCTTATGTGTAAGTGAAAATCAGGTCGAATAACTTAATGGTCGGTCGTGTACGTTTTCACCCATCCAAAAATATGGATTTAAATTCACTGTAAATCATTTTAATTGACTGAAATTCCAAGTTTTTTCGAAATAAGAATTCAGTGATACCGAGTTGGCTCTTAATGTTTGCCTGAACTGCTGTTCTCTAATGTTTCGTTGAAAGTTCCCAATAATTTTTCTTAGATGAACGAATAAAACACTGACCGATTTCCCCCTCAGTTACTATCGTACGTGACTGATATATCTAGATACTTACTCGGAATATTTTTAATCTTTCGCATTAAAATTTCTGCGCTACCAAATTTGATTATTTATTTGGTTTCTCTCGAATAGGTTTTTAATTGCTAAATCTTATCATATAGGTCTCTTCACGAAAATGAAACGTTAATCGGCAGACAGATTGGCTTATCTCTGTCGGAAGCCTTAGAATACTTTCATTTTTCTTTTTTAAAGTAAGTTCTGTTTATTATCAGTTACTCAGCTGATTTCTGATGTGGTGCTCATGAACGGTGTCGGGTTATATTTTCACTTTCTATATTTCTATAATATAATAATGCTATCGGTGATCCGCGTCGAATACCTGCAACATTCAAAACATTCGTTATCTGAGACACGGGTGGCCGTGAATTTAACTTTATCGCCTCTTATGAGGTATGGAAATTGAAAACCAGCAGAAACCTTGTTTTAAGTTGTAAACTTGATAAAAATTTCGGTGTTGCTAGCGATGGCGAAGAGTGAAGTTTAAAGAAATGACGGAACTAACCGACCGACAAATAGGTGGATCATTTTTAAATTGCTATAAAAACATGTTGAAGTTGACGAGAGAAAACGGTGGTAACTGCTGAAGTTATTAAGGGGAACGGATTTTCTTCCCGATTACTATTTGGTCTTCTGTTTTCTTCTAAGGGCTTATAGTTTTTCAAAATGAAGACTAAAAATGAAGTGCGAGCCATTTTCTAGGGGTGGGGAGAAGGAGTGTACCTTGAGTGGAGGTTTATTGGAACTCCAGTGATGTGTTTTAAACCTATGTGCACACTCTGTTTGAAATACTGCTTACCATGAAAGTACGAGTACGACAAGTTGATACTCAGAAAATAGCTACAGAAGTTCTGAATGAATGTAGAAGGATGCCTCTCGTGCATTCTTTTTCCATTCGCGAATGAAACATTCAGGAATAGGCCCATTCTGAGTGGGAATGAATTCCATTCTTCCAGTTTTCGTGAAAGTTTCTGCATTTACATATTTCCATTCTTCATATGGCCATTCCAAGTGCAGTCTCTAAGTAAAAAGATACTTTATTTTCATTAAAATTTTAGGACTTGGAATACTTTGTTATTAGCAGTTTGCTATCTGGCCCATCATGCTGATAATTAAGTAGAAGAATGTCATTCATTCTCATTCTAAATGAGCACATTCGCAGATGCTTCACTCTTTGGAGAAAAAGGGGACTTGAACGAATGCATTCCTCCATTGGGCACCTTGGCTTGTCAAATGTTTTTCAACACCGTAGATGTACTTGACAAGCCATTTTCCTCAGGATGCATACGTCATTTTGGCATTGTCAAGTTTTTTACCCCTCCCGTAAATTCGGATTCTGTGCCCTACACATTAAGGTGGTCCTTGTTTACCTGTGCTGAAAAATTTTAATTTTCGGACGTGACATCTCTCTGATCGGTTCCGCGTATTACATAGTTTTTTCTTCAAAGTTCTAAAAATAATCGGTCCAATGTAATCCGTGCCTTAAAAAGTTGGAATTCTCGTGGGAATTAACATTGATTTTGAGAATATGAAGTTTTCTGATTACTGCAGCCTCTTTGTATGAGCTTGAAAATTATTTTATTTTAGAAAATGAAGTTTCAAACACCATCGAATCCATTTCTGAGATTTATTTTTCCTTATTATCGACCCTTTTGGCCATAAAGAAATAGATTCAGTGACTTTAATACTTCCACTTCAGAAAGATAATAACTTTCAGGCTCATATGAGGTATAGTTTCTAAGCTAGAGAATAAGAGAATCGCAATTTCTCAGAATAAATGTTATTATGTCTTTATGTTTGACCAGGGACAAAACTATGAGGGGGGGGGGGGGTCCCCGAATAATTTGGCAATCGACAAACTTTAAAATTGTTCTTTCAAATTTTTCAATTTTAAAGGACCTTTGTTCGTTTTCTATTAAAAAATATTTTGGTTAAAAAATCGACAAATTTTCAATTTTTTATAAATTTTGTAGGAGAATTTTTAGTTTAAAAAAATAATTGGTTGGCAAATTTTTCTTCTCCCCCCCCCCCCCAACTGAAAGTCAAGTTTCGTCTCTGTGCCCGACGTCATTACATCTTATCAGTGCAGTTTTTTTCGGAGGCGTGGGGCAGATTAGGTTCAGATCTAATAACATATTACAAATATAATAAGACGTAATAAAGATATAAATTGCTATGATGGTTGATTATGTTATATTCTGTTTTATCAGCTGGTCTCGAAGGAGGAGAATGAAGAGGAGGTAAGATTTTCAATATAGAGAGATAACACGTAATAAAGGCATAATGACGCATAATACATGTATAATAAAATTATCGGATTTTCATAAATAATACACGTATGAAGGCATAATCAGACATAATAATCAGTTATATTATTACTACGTATTAACTATGGTGTGATTGGGGAGGAGGTAATAAAAGCATAATAAGACACAGTATGAACGTAATGAAGAAATAACAGGGTGTCTACAGGTGCTGAAAAGTCCTTCAAATCCTTCAAGTCCTGAATTTTGAAAGTAGGTCCTAAAAATCCTAGAAAGTCCTGAAATTAAAAAAACAAATATGAAAAGTCCTTCATTTTTGTTAGAAATACTCAAGAATAAATTTTTTGCGATTCCTATGATTGGTCATTAAAAAGGGTAGCGCAGGATCTATATTCTCAAGGGGGGGGGGCAAAAAGGAAGGAAGCTAAAGGGGATAAAACAAATGGAAACCAAAAAAATGATCTGCACATTCGGGGAAAAGATGGAAAATATGCCGGCTACAGTTCTGCAATGGGTCCTGAAAAAGTACTTTATTTTCATTTTCCAATTTCTATGGACACCCTTATAAAAACGTAGTAAGACTCAATAAGACATAATAGTTGATTACATATTACAGTAGCCTTCCGATTATCCGCCTTTCGGATTATCCTCCCTGAATTTGGCCGTCCGCCCTCGCCGCATTAATCGCCTTGACCAGGGCGGATAAATCGTCTTTTCCAAAAAAAAATCAGTAAAATCATAATTTTGCGGCAGAAAGTTGAATAAATAGTGAGGTTCGTCAAAGTCTCATCACAGATTTTTTTTTTTCAAATTGATCTACTGTATGATATATTTTATTATACCCTTTACTATACTGTAAATAAAATTCGACTCGTTGAATACATTTCCTGTCAATTAATTGAAATAATATTAATATTAGGAATAAACTTGAATAAACTTTAATGAATAAGGGTCAAAATTATTAAATTAATTCGTTAGGTATAATTTAATTTTAAATTGATCAATTTTAATTTTAATAAAATTTACCCTACTTCAGATTATCCGCCTTTTTGGTTATCCGCCTTATCTTTCGCTCCAATTAGGGAGGATAATCGGAAGGCTACTGTACATCATTATATATATTTTTCATGTATAGAGAGAACTTTAACCTCCCAAAGCACACTATCTACTTTCGATTTCGCTTAGACTTAGCAAAATATAAAAAAAAAAGTTTATACATGGAACTAAATGGAGGATGCCGCACTAAAAAACCAAAAATCGAAAATAAGGACCACCTTAATGCACATAGGAAGTTTCAAAGGGGCCACCTACAATAGTAAATTTATGTAAGCCCTTCATAACTGATGTTCAATTGAGATTTTTGAACAAGGCTACAGAGTGTAGGATGAGGGTGATTTCCATCCTTTCCTCCATTTCCATAAAAGTGCATTCTGGTTAGTCGGATAGGAAAAAAAAAGCTTGGCCAATGTGTTTTTGTTTTTTTAATGGAGGTTCGGGAGGAGGAGGGGTGGACGTAGATTAAAAATTCAGACCCGGCAAAAAAATGTATGTAAGCAAAAAAATGAAATAAAAATAAATAGAAAGCTCTACGACCTTCGTATTTCACCAATTGACGTCCGAAATGCCGGCTAAATAACTTAAACCTAACAAAAACGTCGCCAAAAAATGGCGACTCGGTGCGGTGTTGTGCCAGTCCAAGGAATAAGGTCCCACTTTGTCGATCCTAGTTTTTGAGATACGGTGATTTTTTGTGAATCAAGATCAAAACTGCAGGGCCGTACCCAGGAGTTACGTAAGGGAGGGGGTTGCGATTAAGATAAATTTTCATTCTGAGATCTGAGTACTAGGGGTATAATCAGTCACAGATCTGCCCTCCTCTTCGTCTCAATCCATTGTTTTTCAGTGTTTTTTTCTGGTCAGTGGGGGGTTGACCCCCTCACCCCGCCTTCGGTACGGCCTTGCAAAACTGTCAAAATCGGGATTCGTTAACGATTTTGGAAAAATAAACCCTGCTCTTTCAAATGACATCCGTTTTTCTCTGTTTCCTTTCTTTCGTCCAGTATGGACGAAAACGTGAACTCACCTCTTCTCTGTTTTCCTCTCACACAATTCAGTGGGAATTAAACTCTCATTTCGTATCGCATTCCTGAAAAGGTCTCAATTTTTCGTCGAAATTTATTTAAAAATTTCTGACAAAATGAGATCTTGTGGAACTCTCTAGCTTTATTTGTCTCAGAGATGTGCAACTTTGAATTTGTAATTTTTCGTTCTTTGAATCTCTTTTTAAATTGCATATTTTTCAAAATCAGGTTTTTTGAAATTTCAATTTTTAAACAGCTATATCTCGGCGAATTCTGGAACTAGAAACCTCCGCCAGATCTCATATTGTCATGAATTTTACCTAGTATATGTCGGTATGCTTGGTTCCATACCCACAAAATGAGACCTTATGCCCTGCACTGCCACATATTATTTTCCATGCAAACAAAAAAAAATTCATATTTGTTGAAAATGAGTTCTTTGAAAGTGCAACAAAAACTAAAAATCTGCTTTAATACTTGTCTTAAGTATTGAAGGGGTTATGGTTGTCGGAAATTGAGATATCGAAGTGTTTACTAAATTTTTTATTCTAATTTCCTCGTAGTTCTAATCCCTTCAATTTTGAAAATAGGCATAGAAGTATCCATCTTATTTATTACATTGTACACATCTATTGGCTGCAGTTTTTCAAACATTCTAGCGATTAAATTTTCAAAACAAGATATTGGTAAAAATTCTTGGTTTTCAAACGTTGACATTTTATAGCCCCTTCAATGTACAGAATACACCATGTGTTCACATGGCAGATTTTATAAGTCTAATGCAGTTCTGTCTGCGGATGACATATTGCAATCAATTCGTCGGTCTCCTCTAGTCCTGTCAAATTAGTACGAAATCGAGCTTAAAATAGGAAAAATTTGTGCTCGAAGGCTTCGTTGCGGATTATGGTGCAGACTGACTTTCCGAATGACCCACATAAAACCCATCTCTCCAAACCGTGTGCGTCACTGTGGTAATAAATGTACCCCATCGTCAGTTTTTTCCAAATTACTCGAATAGTGTGAGAGATATTAGAATAGTTGTTTATCGGATCAGAAATACGGTATTTAAAACTACCTACAAAATTACACCAGATACGACGCTTCCTCCTGAGGGGAAGCGCCATAGGAAATCACTCAAAAAGTAGGTATTTTTCAATTTTATTTTTTTTCCAATAAATGGAAAACTATGCGAGATAAGAGGAACAACCTTTACTCGACCAAAAAAAATTTGTATACAATTTCCTACGAAATGCCGAATATAATGACTCTAACATAACTGGAACTCTCATAGGGGCCACCAAAAACGCCTCTCTCACCAAGGACCTTTCTGCTCCACCAGGTCCTCTTACTCATCTTAACCCCCCACCCCACCAAAGGTCACCATCTCCGTCCACAGCCCACGCCCCCACAGTGGCCCTCCTCACCCTTCTGGAACTCCCCCCTCAACCGTGAACCCCCTCCTGAAGGTAGGCTACCCCTGGAAAATTGAGCAATTAAGGGGCAGGGTAGGCAACCCGCAGCGACTCGAGATCTTGGAGATTATGGGTAATTATGTCATTTTATGTCTTATTATGTCGGTTATGTCTTAAAACATGGAAATCTTTTATGTTAGAACAAATTATGTCCTTGAAAGTAGCTGATCTGCCCCTGCAATTTTCCAGGGGCCCTCCTCCCCCTTCAGGAGCTCCTTTCTCAACCATGAACCCCCTCCTGAGGGTAGGCTACACCTGGAAAATTGAACAATTAAGGGGCAGGGTAGGCAACTTGCAGTGTCTTGTGATCTTGAAAATTATGGGTAATTATGTCATTTTATGTCTTTTTATGTCTTATTATGTCGGTTATGCCTTAAAACTTGGAAATCTTTTATGTTAGAACAGATTTATGTTCTTGAAAGTAACTGATCTGTCCCTGCAATTTTTCCAATTTTTAGGTAGGCAACCCACAGTGAGTTTTTCCAAGAGGGAGGGGAAGGGGGAAGCGTTTTGGTTTTTAATATATAGAGATATTAAGGGGCAGGGTAGGCAACCTGCAGTGACTTGTGATCTTGAAGATTATGGGTAATTATGTCATGTTATGTCTTATGTCGGTTATGTCTTAAAACTTGGAGATCTTTTATGTTAGAACAGATTATGTTCTTGAAAGTAACTGATCTGTCCCTGCAATTTTTCCAATTTTTAGGTAGGCAACCCACAGTGAGTTTTTCCAGGAGGGGTAGAGGAGTTTTGGTTTTTAATATATAGAGAGAAGAGATATGTGGTGCGCTGCTAGTATTTTCTTTATTTTGCATAATTTCCCACTTATTTGGTAAGAAAGGAACAAATAATACCTGCATTTTGGGTGGCTTTCTGGGGCGCTCCCCTTTGACGCAAAGACCTCATGTTTGGTATCATTTTGTAGGGAATTTCAAAGAACGTATTCCAGTGAATTATTTCAACATTTTTTGTAGTCTCGAGTTATTTGAAGAAACTGACAAAAGGAGCACACTTACCACTTGGAAAACGCATGAGGGGGCCGGTCTTATGTGGGTCATTCAGTGAGCCAGTCCATACAGTAATCTGCAGAGAAACCTTTGATCGTAGTTTTTTCTAAATTCTAGCGTCTTCGGAAAACTTGAGGCGTATTAGATTTTGTTGCTCATATTGAAAATCTAATTGCATTTGCTTCAACTCCATTCACTGTACAGAACTTCTTAAAATTAATGCATCGTTTGACATTGTAAACTCAATGGCGCGCAATTTATCGGCATAGTCAATTTTAAGGAACTTGAGAAACCACAACACACGTAACTGTTTTGTTCTCTTCACCTTCATAAGTTTACCAGATATTCAATCAGCTCAGTTTAAATCTAACAATCGTTTTGTTGATCGATTTTATTTTCATGATGCTCAATGACACGTGTGTATTCAGGTTGAACAAATTACAACAATCCCACAATTTTAAGCTTCTAGGAAATGCTTGTATGGTTAAGATGGGATCGTCTTGTATTAATACAAATACACAAATGTGATTCGAGATCGCGTCTGAATGAATCATTGCCTATGTATGCGTGAGTATAGTGAAAGTGAGATGTCTTGTCTCGTATATACTCGTAGGAGCGTAATTATCGTTGAATAACAGACTCGTAAGTATGAAATTTTTATGAACATCAAAATTACGATGTGCTGTTCACCGTTAAGAGAACTTGGAGAAAATTATAAGCCCGCTGCGTTTCGATGATATTCGGGTCATTCTTTAAAAAAAAAAAAATTATATTGAATGTTGAAACATTGATTACCTTGAACGATATCAGGTAATCATCAAAAATATCAATCTAACTGTTACGAAAAATTAGAGTCGTAGCCTTGAGCTAAAGGATCGCGGAACCTATATTAGAACAATCCCAACAATCTGTCTATTCATCTGTCTCATATCGAGTGTTGGTTCTTTTCGGATGCTCAGAATTAGCGAATTAGCGTTTAAAATTTACTTACAGCTAATTTGATTCGATTTAAGGCAAGAGAACGTGAGCACAAATAATCAACCTCTAGGGAAGAGCTCATAGGAGGGCTGACAATATAAATATTTTTTTCACCTGCGTAAATTTTCATTTTTTGGCATTTTATATGCTTTTACTACTGGGTATACTTGAGCGAAAACCGTAACACTCCCCTGTAACGCTCCTATCACTATGACGTTATACTACTGGGTATACTTGAGCGAAAACCGTAACTCTCCCTCCCATAACACTCCTATTACTATGACGTCATACTACTGAGTATACTTGAGCGAAAATCGTGTTTATACATTTCCATTGAAATTTATTTCTTCCTGCCAGGGGTACACTTGAGTGAAAACCGTAACGCCCCTCTCGAAACGCTCCCCACGACTTTTGAGCATTACCTCAGAAACGTCGGGAGTTCTCTTCTCGTTTCCAGCTAAGTTCAGCTCACAGTTCTTTAGCTCTTCATGGTGACAATTCAGTTTAGTGGTTGACATTTCCATTTTCTTCCAGCCATGGGTATACTTGAGCAAAAACCGTAACGCTCCGCCCGACACGCTCCCCCGACAAGAATTCAGTGGTTGACACTTGCTTCGCCTTGCGCGACTACAGTCTGCAGCCGTGTTGTTAATAGAAATTTCCATGGACATGTTTTTATTAGGATACGAAAGCATATGAAATGTTACAATGCGTGTCTCTGTAGGAGACACTTTTTTTTTTGGGGGGGGGAGGGAGGATATATGCCTCTGCAGGAGAGACCAACTACTAGGATTAATATTATTGAATGTCGAAGTGCATACCACTCCTCTTGCTTTTTATTTTGCTCTGCGCAACCCGTGCAGTAATTGAACTGACTTGGGATTGTATTTAGAGAGTACCCATGGGATTCGGGTCCCCACTAAACATCAAAACATGGAAGCAAAAACGATGTATCCTTCATGCATCTGAAAAGCGCACTTTCAATGTGGTATTGGGAACATTGAGTTGATAATTTTAATAGGAAGTCAAGGATATAGTAGCAACACTGTCAAAGTTTGAAAGCTGTTGGCCTTATAGTCTTCGTGCTATAGGGCTGCAAAATGGAAGAAAGTCGTGGACTAAGGGCAGTTTGTGATAGCAGGACACGTCAGCTCCCGATTAAAATTCTATTTTGTTGTCCCAAAACCGTCCCGGCAGTGGAAAATTTTCGTCTTCTCGGTCCAGATAACGCATGTGGATCTACAGTATCTAGCTTGGTAAACATGAACAGTGCGATTTCACTCTTATCAGCTCTCCTTCGAACGTAAATAAATTCAGGGAACGTACCGAAGGGTTTTTTCAGGGGTGGGGGAGGGGTGCGGGTAAAAATTGTGGAAGTCTTGACCAAAGACGCTTATACTACTACAGTAGATACCTAACGTCCTATACCTACCGTAGTAAAAAAAGCGTATCCAGAATTTGTGCGAATGTTGCATAAGCGTTCACCAGTCACCGGTATAGTCATTTTTCCCATTTAAAATACATGGCGAATTTCGCGTGGAGGTGCCGGCGTTCAAATTGAAAAAAAAATAAGAAATTGAAGTGTGACATATTGTTTTTCTTATAATCTCCCACTCCCAAGATATGAATGCATGGTCTGTCAAATTTTCAGATCGTTTTACCTGGGCAAAATGTAATAAGCGCGATTTAAAAATGACCAATTTCCCATTTAAAATGCATTGGAGCCGATTTTCTATACTGGTGACGCTAGCAGATGGGATACTAAAACGCGGGGTGGGTGTGAAGGGTTTATACTACTAGCAGGCTGAAGTTAGGTATCTAGTGTAGTAGTATAAGGGTAATTCTCCGAAAAATGGACAATTCATGTAAATAGGCTGTAACTCTGCCACCCCTAGTTCAGCAGAACATCATTAGAAAATCGAAAATGCACCTGAAATGTTCCATCAGCGTGGGTGTCAACCTGGCCTAGTTCCGTTTTTTTTAGCTTGCTGGAAGGGTTTAATACATCATTTTCAGGAACTACTGTTTCCCATTGTTGAAGAGGTAAGTTGAGGCAACACGGTATAGGTCTTACAATCTTTTTCTAACCAAGTTAAGTAACCTTTAGAATACCTCAAAGTTGTGTCTAGGAAGAGATATGTCCTTCAACATGGATAATTTTCAAACCTCTCTGTAGGGTTTCACTATAAGCATAAACTTCTCTCAAATGCTCATATAACTTCCTCATAACTTCCTCTAGAAGGCTGTATAAGAACTTCTGTGAAATAATGATAATTTGTATGCTAAAATACTCATTTATTGCTGAGATCCTGGTTTCTAAAAAAAAAAGTGTCCTTCATCGTGGACATCAACAGCCATATTGAATTTATGGCTCCGAATTTGTAAAAACGTAATAATATAACTAATGTTGGCCACATTACATTCAGCAACATGTATCAAATATTTTCCGCATATTTACCCAATGGGAAAAGGAAAAAGGCGATTTTGTCCTTAAACGTGGACATAAAATATTATTCAACGTGGCTACTCACGTATTTCTTGTATCCACGCTGAAGGACGTGAATCTTTTGACACTTAGAAGCAGTCTGTAGAAACAGCCTTTAAATCTTCTTCGTGCAGAAACTACTTTCCTAAATGAATTTTTGGTACTTCATAAAATCGTGATCCGTGAGATTGTAACTCACGGTGCCGCTGTGTGATCGTACAGCCTCATCTTATCACACTATGTAAACTTGAAAAATTTGTCTTTCAACGTGGACAACAATTTTTTTTTACAACCCTCCAAAATCAAATTTAAGCCTGGCCGGTACTGGAATATGATTTCTCAATACCCCTAGTATCGATTTCAACGAAAAAATTTGAAGAGTGAACCTCATTTTTTTGTTTTTTTTCCACGTTGAATTGTCCATTTTTCGGAGAATCACCCATAAACGTCTTTGGTCTTAACTGACTCAACTCAAAATTCCCAAGTATCAATTCAGAAGAAAAACCTTTTGACTTTGTTGGGTTTTCCCAACTTCTCAACTCAGTTCCTCAGTATCAAAGCAAAAAAAAATTTAACTTGTTGGATTTTTCCAACTCGCCTAACTGAAATGATAAAAGTGAAAAATGCCTATACAGGTGGCGTAAGTTGCTCGCTGCCCCCTATCACTACGTCCCTGAATGAATTCAAGCCTTATCCTGTTCCACGTGCCAAAAACATCTTTAATATCTAGGAAATGTGTAATGACTTTATCCGCCAGATGGCGTCAAAAAGCCGACATTGGCAATCTCGGGCTAAAGGCACTTTGTAGATGAGGTCTTCGATTCTGGGAATCGGGCCTCCAAATTTTGAATCCAGCCCTAAACAGACATGTTTCATCGCCCCCCTCCCCCCTCGTCGCCCACTTAAAACATCGTGTTCTCTGAAAAGCTGATCCAAAGATTTTAACGTAATGTGGTGATTCGGCTTGGCGATCATCTTCGCCTATGCGAGGGATGTATGGACGTTTCAAAATTCAGAAACCATTCTTTGTCCCCTGAATACTGTCTCCTACCCCCTCTTCCTCGCGTAGAGTATAAAGAGCTTGGTCTTTCTTTCGTCCACTTTCGTGCTCTCTCCCTGAGGATCGATCGAACCGACAAAATGTACTTTCTTTGTAAGTTGTTGTACAGTTTATTGAATATTAGCTGATCCGCTTCGGGGCTCATTCTTGACCGTGGACTGAAGTGAGTTGGCTATAATCAAACGAATTATTTGGTGCTCAGAATCCCCACGCATTTATTTCCCGACTTGAGACCGACTACTGGCAAATTCGAAAACACTGGGATTTTGGGCAGTAAGGTACAGCGGAAACCGTTTTAATGGGTCCGTTACCACGTACATGCATTCAAAGTAGTTTGAAGGTTATTCATTGAACATTTTTTATCAGTTGAGACCGGATTCCTCGGCACTAAAAAACTGATAATTTAGCGCTGAAAGTTGTACTTTCGGCATTATTGGGCAAAAACGCAAACATGTCCCTCAAATTCAAAGGAAAATCTGCGTTAAGGTACATTATGACGTGACATTCTAAGTTTTGCCAGTATATTCACGCGAACTCCTGAAATAAGTGCGACCGTTATACGAATATTTCTAATTTTTTCTTTCCATTGAGTTTGAAATGGCATTTTCGGTTCTTTTCGGCGTTTTTCACTGTTTCCAGCATTTACGCCATTTTCGGTATTTTTCGACAAAATAAAATTTTTCTCCATTCCCCCCCCCCTCCCCGTTGATTCTGTCGCAGGCCCATTCGAGGCGTTTCCGGGATAGAGGGTGCGGTGTCCCGGGGTTAATTTGGCATGCGTGCGTTGCCATACGCTCCTCTACCATCGACCCCCCCTCCTCTCCTCTCTAAAACTTACTCGTAAAAAGCGTATTTATTATACTTAGGTTTAGTTATGTCCCATGTTGTAACTTCAGGGGTATAGATACAGCTGCTTAATGCTGGGTAGATGCATGTCTCTTTGGAAGGGTTGGTAAACTTGTGCATCAAATTGGAACTTATGACTATGGACGATTATTTCATATTTTCATATTTTGATACATGAAACATGCTACACATTTTTATGTATAGACAAACAATTACAACTGGTTTCTGTTCTGTGTGTGCGCGTGTGCTGATGGATGGACAGCAGCATAGCGCCTGGTTGCTGTGAGGTTCCGTACTCAACATTACTAAAACCTGTGGAAATTTACAATATGAAATACTTAGCTTCAACTCGCTTTGCGTTCAGTAGGAGGGTCCTGATTCATTTGCAGTTTATCGCTTCATGTTTATGTTATTCAGACGAAGATGTTGCGGTGTTTTCAAAAACTTGACCAGATACTTGATGCAAACATGCCAAATTGTTCACCGGATACCATACTCCTGGCCCCAGAAACTATCCTTTCGAGTATCGCATCAGTGACTAGAGGGACGCATTAAGGCTGGCCCGGGCCCACATATCACCTCTCCACTCGGATTCACGCAGTCTTGCCAGGGTCACTATGGGGCACCTTTCTGACCGAGGCAGATACTTGAAATAAATGTTGAACATAGTTTCTAAAAACTGAAGTTTCAGAGATACGAGGCCATGCGGTAAATAAATGAGTACGAAACAATATCCAAGTTTATGGTCGTTACATCAGATGTAAATGTAATGATAAGGTATTTTGAGCTCGTTTTCGAAATTTCAGATTTTCAACACTCTAATAATTTCTGAAGAGAGACAGTTACAGCTACTAAAGTTTGACATAATGTAAAGAAATTCAATGTAAAACACTTCCGATAAATCCTACTTGAAAAAGATTAAAGGTACAGAGGGGACAAAATCTTATAGCTCTTCTCCTAATAAGGATACCGGAATTTTTCCAGCCTAAAACTTTCCTAGAGCAGGGGTTCTCAAACTTCATATACTCGAGGACCCCCATAATTATTTATGTAGTCAATACGGACCCCTTTTTTCACGTGACTCATAGCCGCAGGGTAGCCACCCGTCGAAAACAATATTGCCCTGCTCATAGGCATGGATTGAGCTAACCATGTACACATTTCGTAATACAACCCAAAACTGTTATTTTCAGAAATAGGCGTTCTTGGTGCGAGTGATGAAAAAAAAATTAGATTAGAATATTTTTCGCGGACCCCTAAAAAACTGCTTGACGACCCTAGGGGTCCGCGGACCCCACTTTGAGAAACTCTGTCCTAGAGTTCATACGAACACATCCAGAAAGTACGACCCCCCCCCCGATCCAACCTCGAACAAACACACAAACACTTTCATATATTAGAGATATGGTCTTTTAACTTGACAATCCATCTTTTGATCAGCCGCACGCGCCAAACATATAATTGAATCTAATTTATGGAATGCGAGTACTTCGACTGATCGAAAATGCCTACAGAATGCCCTTCAACTGCTCACAATGAAAAGGTAAATATTGCTGATTGGACAGAATCAAAAAGTTATCAAATAATTCAGTTATTCTGGGCTGGTCGGGTTGAAATCACGTACCCCCCTCCTGTCTTCAAAGGATTCGGAGTAATCGTAATTCCGCGAGATTTTTTCGGCAGTTTGGAGTCGGATCACGGCCTGGTATGAATTGGAGATGCGACTGACCTGGTCAATAGTCCTCATCAGTTACCACGACCCACTGACACATTTTCGGCATATTGTTATACACATCGTTTACGAGTTTACAATTTTGCTCGATTTTCGCGGTACATAGTCTAGTACTGTAAGTACAATAATTAATTATACGAAGAAAATGGAAGTATTACAACACGATTATCACACTGTCGACGCCAGCGAAACGGCCATAACGGAATGTCGCTTCCAATTATTGTTGTCTATGCATTTTCGAGTAAATTATAATAATTAAATATGCAAAATGCTGATGCTGAAACCATAATGTACTTTTCTGCGGTGTTGTGTAACGGAATGTCTATCGAATATCCGATACATGGGTATTACAGTTCACTTTGGGAAACATGAAGCAGGAAGTCTTGGTCAGAGTAAACAAATGGGTTCAAGCAGGCAACAAATATAATATTGAATCTTTATTGTATTAACGAGGATCACTGCAACTGCTAAATCTCACTATTCGGTTGTTAGATCAAATTAATCACGAGAGCATTAAAATATTAAGGTGCTGCAAGTACACAAAACACGGAATCACCTTTTGTTGTATGTTAAAATGGGAAAGCTTCTTTTCCTGCAGTGGTGTGGCTCTGGGGAATATTCAGGAGGAGCCAAGACCCTCGAAATCCAAAGATTCACTTCAGTGTTGTACTCGCCCATTTGCCATATTTGAACCCCCTTCCTAATCCCCGTGGCTATAGTATTTCTGTCGAGGCTAACATAATACCGGAAACGAATTCAGCTATTTTATGAACATAAGGAGTAGTGTCACCATTGTAATATTTGTGAGTTATGATTTTTCTTTCTTCTTATCGTACGCCATAACAGTTGCTCTGTTTTCAGAGTGGGGCCAAACTGATACGGAAAATGATTCTCGTAGCTTTCAAAGCCCGAAAAATGGTATCGAGGCTCGCTAAATTTTTCAGTTTTGAGTTCTATGTAGATGTCCCTATTCTCTTTTCTAAGTTTACTCTCAACCCGAGCACTGGAATCCGCCCTTTCGAGCATTACCGCAGAGACGTCGGGGAGGCTGCTAGGGCTGTCTATAGGGACACTTATGAAGGGGTCTGGTTTGCCGAGTGAATAGCGCGCTGGTTTCGGAATCCGGAGGTCCCGCGTTCAAGTTCACGTGGCAACTCGCTACATTTCAACCTAGGCCGATTTTTCGGCAGGACGAGTAGATGGCTAAGGCAGCCCTAACAGCCTCCCCGACGTCTCTGAAGTAATGCTCGAAAAGGGCGGATTCCAGGGCTCGGGTTGAGAGGAAAATTGTAAGAAAGGGCTGTCTTAGCCCTCTTCTCTTCTTGCCGAAAACCTGGCCTAGGTCGAAATGTAGCGAGTTGCTACGTGGGCTCGAACCCGGGACCTCCAGATTCCGAGAACCAACGCGCTATCCACTCGGCCAACCAGGCCCCTTCGTAGGTATCCCTATATTTTCAAAGTAGAATCGGAGTAATATCGATAACGAACTTAACGATCTTCAAAATATGAGAAATTATACCCTTAATACGGTAATTATTAACCGAAGACCTGCAGCCGGTATCAAAATCGGAACCGCTTCAAGCGGGGTCCACCTCCGGAGCAAATTTGAAGTTAGCTCCAACATTGCAGAATGATTTTTGTCGGACTCTGGCTTCAGCTCTAGCTAAAAATTATTCATAGCTTCGATTTCACCGAAAATGTGGTTTTTGCTTCGTTTTATATTTAAGATCAGGTATAAGGTGCGGGGGAGAATATCACGAAGAGAGAGGAGGGTGAATGGTCGGAGCCAGAATTCAGCTCCGGCTCCGATTCCATCAAACAGCTTTTTTTACCGGTCTCCAGCTCCAGTTGATAATTTTATTCTGGCTTAGGCTCCTATTTCCCTGAAAGAGATCGGCTCCGAGTCGATGATTATTAATTAGTGTTTTTTTATTTAGTTTCTTCACATTATGTTAAAATTTGGGCTGTCATCTTTCAGAAATTATTAGGGGGTTGATAACCTGACATTTCCAAAACGAACTCAAATTACCTCATTATTACATGTACAACTAATTTAACGCGACCATAATATTGTTAACTATCATGTGGTGCCTTTCATTTTTTTTTTCTTTCTTTCTTCCATTAAAATCTTCTTTCCTTTGTCCAAGTAAGGTAAATTAAGTAGCAAAAGATTTTCACTACCTGTACTGCATACATTCACACACGATACAGTTTCGTGAATTTGCATGTTTTTAAACATGCCTGTGTAAAATATTAAGTAGCCAGTCTCAAGTCTGGAAACCAAATATGAGGAAAATTGAGCGCCAAATAATTCGTTTGATTAGTAATAATTTATGTGTGTACTGTGATACAGAACTAGGTACCAATGTTCCTCCATCTAACTTATTTTATCTAACTCACTTTAGCCTACGATCTAGATGAGCCACGAAGCGAGTCAGCTAGTTCTATATCTGAAAAAAATCTGGCGTTTTTGGCTCTTTTGGTCTGTAAAAGGGAGGGGGGGCAACGCTGTGAAGAAAAAAACTAAAAAATATTGCTAACTATTGTTCTTTAAACACCAGTAACTTTTCCAGCGCTGAAACAGCATTGTCAGGATCCATAATGTACTGACGCTTTCCTACCAGTTCTTCATTATCATCATTAGCGAAGTAATGACAGGCCCGGCGCTAGAGATTTTGTCGCCCCGTGTAATGGAGGAATATTTGCTGCCCCTGGCAAAAGAAACTAGGTACCAATCACTGCAAAAGACACAAGACTATTTATTTTTACCTTTTTTTTTTTCTTTCTTCCTTTTTTATGGGCCATAATACCATGATGATTGATGAAATGCCGCCCCTACAAATTAGGCACCCCAGGCAAGGGCCTGCTTTGCCCGTGCCTTGTGCCGGCCTGGGTAAGGACTATAAGGACTAAGGTTGTGATTTTAGTAAGATTTCGGATCATCCGCCCTCCCTTGGTTAGGCGGATAATCCGGAGGACGGATGAACCGGTGGCGGACAATCGGGAATCTAGGTACCGTAACTACTTTTGAGACTGTAACTCGAAGTTTGTCTTACCTAATATGCCATACTTGAATGATGTACCGAAGCCATCCTTTTCTGCAGGAAGGGGGAGGCTATTTGGCCGACATCGAAGAAGGAAAGATGAAAAAGTTTTTCTGTTTGCCAGCTGCTGAATGCTAGTCCCAATAGTGACGGGAGGGGAAGTCAGGGATGGGTCCTCTCTCTGGCTTTCAGGAATCCACTTTTTGCGTTACTTTTCTTATAATTTCAAGAAGTTTCACTGTGTCTTATTTTTACTGCTCTTATCTGAGCTTAGTTGAGTTTTCTTAAAACGAATGAACGAACATAATGATTCATTAGTGATGTGCAAACGTGTTATTACGTAAGTGCTAATTATTTTGTTGAACGGAGTAGTCGAATCAGATTACAGAATTACGAAGTATGATAATTGATAACCTTACAGGAAGGCCAATAGGTCTAGATGAAATGTTGGAAAGGAAATTTTCCAAATTGTATCGGTTCCTACCGTGAATGTTCCCTGCCTTCTGATTTATGAAGGCTTGATTAACTTAGGTCGAAACTAGTGTACAACTGAGTACAGCTAGTAATTTTGTAATAGGTTTACCTATTTTGAGTGTTTGTACTACTACCATTTGCGACTTCACCTTTCTGATGCAACATTTTGATTACGTTTATTGTTTTCATATTCCGCAATCAGTTATTCGTCTGGTTCGTGTTATGTATGTATTGATATCTTCATAACAGGTGTATTTAGTTTATTTTGTCTGTATACATTTTCGTCAGAAAATTAAAATTCGTCATTCGAGTGAAGCACAGTAAAAATTATGCAATTTCTAAATGTAACGCATGCTTCGAGAAAGATATTCTGTGTTGATAAAGATGGATTATGAAATAACTGATAAACCGGGGTTCAAGAATGACACATCCTTTCCTCTTTCCAATAACCTAGTTCGATAAATAGATAATCTTGGTCTACGGGTGTAACTCTTTAAAAAATTGCATACTTACTTCTGTGAGTTAATAGAATATTATACGCACTTCATCCAAATTTCAAAATGGCATCATAATTCAATGTTTAAAAAAGAAGCATTGCTGAGGGCAAACTCTGGTCACCACAAAAATCACCATCTTAGTGATTTTTGCCATCTCATGAGGTCATGATTTTGGTACCTAATGCTCTCCCATACGAACACCCTGTATACATTTATCTACTCACAAATATTTTCTAATTCGTAACTTCATAGACAAACTAAGACGCTGAAAGTACTCATCGAATAATCGGATTACAAATGAAGTATAAAACACAATTTACCGTTTCTGTAAGAATTTTTTTCTTTCTTTTTACAGGGAATTCAAGTTGCTACCAACGTAACAGCTCAAAAACATCATGTTTCGCGTGATAAAAGAGGGCACACGCTCGGTCATCAGCGTAGTTTTCGAGGATGTACGGTCTGGTTTACAGGTTGGTTACCTATCTCCTAGCTTTACATCATGTGCACATCCGACTACTTCATTTTGATCATTTTTCTATACTTACTAACCTCACGTAGCATGTGAAAGAAAAGTCTAATACAGATCTGAATGCAGCGCTATCTGCATCATTAACAGAAAATGTGAGCTGACAGGAAGAAAGGGACCTCAGCGCAAAAATGTAAATTTTACAGGAGAGCGGATACACAAAATTGATAACGTTTTCACGTTACGGAGATACTCAACTTGTGAGACTTACAGCCGTTTGGGAAAATTTTTTAGAATTTTTTTGACAACACCAGGCGAAAGAGCGGCCAAAAATTAGTCAAAAACAGTTGTTATCACAAAAATGTTTTTTTGCCCTGAGGTCTCTTTCTTCCTGTCATCCCACAAATGTTCAGACCACCTACCTCTATGCAGTTTTGTTAAATACTCAATCGAGCAGATAACCCCAGATTTCGCATTCTCACTCCCCAACTAGTGCTCAGAGATATCGGTGAGGCACATACTGTGAAACATCAGAGTAATTCCTATATTAGCGGTCACCTCCCAGTAGTAGGTACCTACGATCTATCTGCCGGAGTTCACAATGTTTATCAAATAGAGATCAATTTAGCTTTAACTCAGTTGGTGATGCGGGTATTGTAAATAATATCTGTGTGCACCCATCTACACCTATATGGTATCACGTTTGTACTTGGACGCTATCCCAAAGAGATGAGGAAGTAAAGTATCTGTAGCTTTTAATACCGTCATGATACCTTGATGTCTGCAAATTTGTGCAAGGACTGTATCACTTTCATATTCAGTAGAAAGCCACAGTAGTAGGTATTAGGCTGGTACTAAAAAGTAGAGTCAATATCTGTTTGATATCACTGTGGTATCTAGCTAGGACCTGTCTTGATGTTTGCAACGTTTGTTCTATCAGTGTGCACAATACTTATTGATCGCTAGAATATTTACAAGGTGATATCACTATGGTATCAACATAGGTGCAAGCCTCCAAATTCTCTAAAAGTCTCCCTCCAAAAAATGAAAAATTATATTAGTAAAAGAATTTCGAGCTATAATGCTTGGCAGCCTCCATGGGCCCTCCTCCTTCCATTCGAGGTTGGCTATATGTGCTTATGGACATCAGGCTAACAAAGGTTGATATTGATTTTACTACAGACTAATGAACCTATGACATCACACAGTATGTTACTACTCTTGGTTACTGTTAGAAGTACCCGTATTTTTTCATACAAAGGTATTGATTGACTCCCGTTAGAAAAGCACACGGAGCAAAGATCATTATGTTACTACCTGAGAATAAGAAATTTGTTAGATATGAGAAGCTTATTAGCAAATGCTAGGTATAAGAACCTTCTGGATTAAAAATATATACCTTTGGTTTCTAACAAAGTTTTTATTTCTCAGGTGGTAGTATAATGATCTTTGCTCTGTGTGTTTTTCGTATAAAGGGTCAATACGTTCGTATGAAAAAAGACTGGTATTTTTGCGAACAGTAACTAACTGTGTTGACGTCAAAACGCGTATTTTTGCTGACAATAACTCACAGTGTTGACGTCACAGGTGATTTGTCTGTTGGATGTCTGCCTGAGGCTGTGTGATATTTTGAGTGAATAGCCAGGTGATAACTTTCAACTTGTGTGAGACAAATTTTGGAATCATCATAAAGTTAAGTGTAGATACCTCTATTTCTCTTACAATCAGTCTCGTGGTGTTTCACTATATCCCTATGATCAAATCAGAGTGTAAGAATATTTTAATTCTTTGATAAAATACTACTTGTTCACTATACCTATTAAAACCGTTTTCAGTTGTTGTGCCATCGTAAATTTTACTTTCAACTTGGTAAGACAACTGATGATGAAATAACGGCCGAAAACGTTTTCATCAAAGTACAACTTCAAGAAGTAAACAAGTGGTTACTTGAAACACCTCGCCACAGAATTTATCTAGGGGTATTACTTTGACAGTTTGATATCATTATGAATGCTGATAAATTCTGCCTTAAGTTGCATAATATGGTATTGTCTAGGCATTACCAGATATTGTTTTACAGTTTACCTTTTCTATGCTAACCTGGTCACTCTACGTTCTGCCCAGCTTCCATAAGGAAGGAAATCTTTGGTGGAGCGTATGGCGATGCATGCATGTCAAATTGGCTCCCCAGATACGACACCCCTGACCCCGGAAAGAACCCTTTCGAGTATCGCATCAGTGACCAGAGGGACATAACCAAGGAAAACTCATAAAAAAATTAATAACCTTCGTGTCTCCTATCTCACAATGGTGTACAAATTTACTGGTAGATACTACAAAGATAAATATTAATCTGAAATTTATTGTAATCATTGATATTATCTGATACTTCTAAGGACTATTATGTTCTGTATTTCTGTCTTGAACTTTCATTGTTGTGAATGTTAGTAACTTGTACCTACCTAACTACTACCCATGAAGCATATTATACTGAAATGTCATATCATCTGAGTACCTATCACGCTCTTATTAATTTACAGTAGGTAACAATCTTAGTAGCTCTCCAGCTGCACTACTATCCATAACCCTTAGCACAAATAGTCTGACTGAAAAGTTCTCATATAATATATCTCCTTACTGCAAGTAGAGGTTATACTTGTAACTAGCAGTAGCATTAATGTTCATATGATGATCGCTGAGCTAGCTTAAAGAAGGGAACCTGTAGCCATTCTCAAACGATGCCTCAATGTCCGCAGATTTGTGTTAGGACAGTATCTTCTAGATATTCAGTGGAAATGTCACAGTAGCAAAACAGGCTGATATCAGGAAGAAAGAACAATATCTCCACCAGTCTGATACTGACTGGTGATACCATTGAGATACAAAATTAGTAGACACTGGGTATCAGGTGAATATCCTCTTCTTTGTGCTCGCTGAGCTGAAGCGTTTTCATAGTATGTCAATACTTAGTTGATATCTCGCCCGAATTTGAGCTGTTTGGATTATTAATATATTTACTTGTAATGTTGTCAGGACTTTCCGGAGCCGGCAAGACTTCCATTTCGTTCGAGCTGGAGGCCTGGCTGGTCTCACGTGGTATTTCCGCCTACGGCCTCGATGGAGACAATATTCGAACCGGCTTGAACAAAGATCTCGGCTTCAGCAAAGAAGATCGCGAAGAAAACATTCGCCGAGTAGCCGAAGTTGCTAAATTGTTTGCGGACAGTGGAACCATAGCCTTATGTAGTTTCGTGTCGCCATTTGCTTCCGTAAGTATTGGCATCCGGAGTATGGGTTACTACTTGCTGCGTCCCATTATTTTTTATAGTACTAGAATTGGTTTCCCACTTTGATTATGACTAGAGAACGGATTTCGTGGCATTTGTCAGATTACTTGCATAAGGGTGGAAGGGTTGGGAGTGAAAGGTAAGCACGTTTTAGGATACGGGGAGGCTAGGGAAAAATTTTTTTTGCCAGAAACGGATAAAATGCCGAATAATGCCAAATACGATCAATATCAACAAAGAAATCCTTGTATGCATAAAAGAACGAAAAGAAATGACACATTTCTCACAATGAGTACGAAAATTTCGAGATATAACGTGCAACATAGTAACATACTTCGGATACATTGTAACATGACTCGGGAGGCAGGCATATGCAAGAATGTTGATAAATAGAGATTGATAAAGAAAAACGATTTAAGAATTAGTGTTCCTTCAACTGCGAACGGTACCAATTGTCAAATATTTTTCAAGGGCATACGACCTTAATCGTTGGTCCAAATAAATAAATCAAAAGAAAAAAAAATTATCTATTGCTCAAATACACAATTTTCCACTTTTACTCAAGATTTTTGTGATTTTTTTTTCGTGCCAAAGAATGCCAATTTTTGAATTTTAATAGCCAAAACTCAGCTTCAAAAATGCCAAGAAATCCGTGCTCTAATTATGACTCAACGTGCTTATTTCTTGGATCAAGCCGATGGATCTATTTGGTGTGTTGTAAAACAACACGTGAATGTAGTTCATTTCTATTAATCTTGAACTTACTTATGTGCTGGCGAAGGAAGTTATAATTTATGAACCAAGTAGGTTATCGCAGAGTTTCGATAGTGCAGAAGAAGCGCCGTGCACAAATTCGTGAATCCTGACTGAGGGATTCTGAGAAACTAATGCGAAACAAATTCCCAGAAGATTATAAATTATGAATTGACTGTTATTGAAGGTAGTCACTACAATGAAAATTCGGGCTTTGTGTAACTGTTTCTTAGAGTCCCGGAACAAGTGAGCAGAAAAGGTGGCTGTTTTTAAAAGTTGTCTACTATTCGTAGGGCGTGATGTAAAATAGATGTCTTCAGCCGTTCAACCTATCAATTTGTATTGAATGCCTCCAGATGAATTAGTCTGTTTTTGTAACTTAATTACATTATCTTTAATCGTACTGACAGAACGCAGCTCAGATAGCTGTGTTAAAAACGATTTTGCATGTTTTGAAAGGGGAAAATGTATAAAAAATGGAAGATTACCTCTAGGAGAAGTTCAGGATGGCATAGTTAGACTGATATCCTTTGACTCATTATTTCAGTATATCCAAGGTGTTTAGCTTCTTCTACTTATCGTTATTATAGCTTATATCGCTATATCGGTGAACATCAGTCAGTATCCTTCAGTCTTTAATCGACTATAATGCTGTTTAATTTACTTGGATAGCCACGTTTACACAGTGAGATGTTTGTGATCTCATTTTGAAGAATTGTAATTTGTATTTACAACATGATAATCGGTGTTTCGTAGTTAATGGCGCAACCAGTTGAGACTTTCACGCTATCGTATCGTGCCTTAATAATGTTTCTTTATCTTACAACCTTTAAAGCTCTTAAATGTCTCGTAATTGGCACAGCATACTGGATTTACGCGTGATTTATTCAGTACGTCGGATAGTTACTATAGTTTTGATATGTGCAAGTTTAGTTACCAAAATTAAGGAAAAATATAATTTGTAAAAAAAGTTGATGGTGCAATGAATAAAGGGATGATGACTTCATGCTTCCAGCTATCAAAAATGCCGTTTTCTGGTAGTATTTACTGAAAGTTTTACAATGGTTGCCTAAACTGGAATCCATCCTATTACTTTAAAAAAGTTTTGCTAAAAATGATGTTAACTCTAGTCTAAAAAGTTGTAGATTTCTGTATTCAAGCACTCTGATTTTGGTGGACATCGCCTGAATATTTGTTCAGTTATATTCAAGTCTAAATTTCATTGCCATGTGCCATTTAATCACATCGTGCATTCTATTTTATTTATTTATTTATTTTTAATACCTAGTTCATAATTTCCCCAAGCAGGTTGCTGGCTAACCATATCGTGCTGGAAAATGATGATGTAACAAAAATGTGGTCGAGATTGCCTTGAAAGAGGTTTTGGCAAGATGATCTAAGCATTATTATAATGAGATTTGAGTGATAGATTGGATGCGCAAAAAAGTTTTAAAAACCTGTTTATTACTTTTTCTTAATCAATTCCAATTATTCAGCAATGTCTTCCTGTGGGTGTTCTCAATAATATTGGTGGAACTTTATTACTGTCAGAGTCAGATGATCAATAGGTATCTCTGTTATATTAAACTTCTGACCACCTGCTAGAGAAAAAAGCCACCGAGCAGTCCTACCTACCTAAGGCAATTCGAAATTTGCTGGCTACATTTGTTATTCTACATAAGTTTACCCATGTGGAGATAATTCAAGCACACCGAGTAATAACCAAAGACCCTGCAGTTCGCAGGATTAGCAAACAGACAGAATGAATAACAAGTAGATGGGTTGGCAGATGGACAAGCAGGCTAATTGCCCGATTAGACAGACAGACATAGTTAGGTCCCGAGGGAAACTGACGCGAGTGAAGTGAGTTTGTCGAAGATTGGTCCACTAAGCGGCTAGAAGAAGCCATAAACAGGCTGTTAGCCAGACTGATTAGTGGGTAAGTAGACAGTGGACAGCTAGACAGACGTAACGAGGTATGAAGCATCAAATATTTCGATTCTAAACGTATCTACATTTGAAAGGAATAAGTTGCAAAGAATTAGCGTGAATTATAGTTACGAATATTGATGCTCTTTTTTAGGAACTTGAATAGGACTACCTAACCACCTAATTCCCATGACCTTGTATTATACTCTGTGCAACGACAGTGACATCTCTTCGTGTGAATTATGATGAAACGGAAGCTTGCTATTTGTAATCTTGTTTATTATTTATTCGCACTTCGCTGCTCCTTTATTCTTACCCGTATTTTAATGGCTCTTTTTCATTATCTTCCTCTTTGTGAAATGCCTGAAATGTGCCTGTATGATTTTCTACAATGATTGATGTATAGCCCAACTGGATAATTAAGCGCCAGAGAATTGCGTCAAAGTTTCAATACGCATAGCTTGCTCAAGTTAATAAGTGACTCACGCATATTTGCATCTTGCTCCATAAAATTGTGTTCATCTGCATTTCTCACCGACACTTCATTGAATTTTTGGTTTACCAAGTGAATTATGTACTGAATTGAACAGTACAATGAAGTTGTGTCTACGGATAACTTTCACGTTGTGCATTACAATTCTATGTCTACGCTTCATTCATTGATAGAGAATCGCTACTGGATTATTTTAGCCTGGATTCGTGTTGACTGTTCTTTTCCCACTAGTCTCTTGTGTATATCTTTGCCCACGCAGTTTCATTCTTCAGCCTTGAGCTTCTTCTAATAAAATTACTCTTCTTGTTTACAGGATCGCGAGATGGCAAGAAAGATTCACGAAGACGCAAAGTTACCGTTTTTTGAAGTCTTCGTCAGCACCCCCCTTGACGTGTGCGAAAAACGAGACGTCAAGGGACTATACAAAAAAGCTAGAGCTGGAACGATCAAAGGTATCTATTATTCGTGTATTTTGAAGACGCTTGGCTTACCGAAGTCGAATATTGCCGCTTTGCGGAAACTGTAGCCTTAACTTTCTCATCCGTCTGTTTCTGATGGGGGCCGTACCATTAGTACTAATTGGTTACGTCGAATCACGGAGCGTGTTTTTAGCGGGTAACATGAGCCCTTCATTCGCTCGCTGAGGAGACCGACCGAGTTTGAATCAGCCATTACTTTTGCTTAATGGAAATGCACATCACACGAAGCATTTAAAAGAATGCGTATTCAAAACCACTTGTCTCATCCACTAATTTCCCCTACCCGACTATAGTGATAACTTGTTTTAGAACTTAGAATTAATGCTATTATGAAAATGAGAGATATGTCCTTTGATCATTTGAAAAACACTTGACAATAATTCCCTCTTGAAAGGCACTACGGCACTCTCCACTGATCTGCACCCATATTAAGTGATAGTCGAAATTATGAAGTATGCTTTTGAGGTACGGAGAGGTTGCTGCTTTCTGTAACTCTATTCTTTTTCTCTTCTTCCGTTAAAATGAAAGGAAATAGTTATTGCCACCGGTGTGGTGGAGTTGAACCCACTTCTTAATCACTTGCGTCAGCGGCAGATCGCTTTGGTGCCTCATCAATGTGCCTCGTAGATGACTCCTTTTGTTACTTGCGGTCGGTCTCCCTCTCTCGGCATACAGTCACTCAGGCGTATCATTTGATTACCCCGCCATTTTTAGGACTGAAAACCATTTCACTTCCTCTTAAGAAGCGCAGATTAAACTGAGTATCTTTTTGTTCCAACTGGAAAACCTACTGAAGCGCCTCCCACTGCCGGACTGCATTTGTGTCGTACTGAAGGACAATTCCTTGTGATACCGACCAACCTATCTGGTCAGATTTGCAATCAGTAATTGGAACCATCTTGGGCTTGCAATAACTTCCAATAGGGTGAGAATAGACCAGGTTCTGGTGGCTCCAGTTTTCTTCCTCGTTCGAACTATTGCCTGCCTTTTTACGATCAACTGTGTTGGCTAAAAAGCTAAGATAATATTTCAACCTCAACTTTTGGTTTTGAAAATTATTAAGAATTTCGCTTTAGTTGATTTAGCATTTTTAATGTACTCGACGTGTCCTACCTTCTGGTGAAAGATTGAGACACTCAGAGTAATAGATACTTCCATACAAGAATAATATTGTACTATTGGTTGTGTTCTGAGTTGTACACTGACACTGTCATATCATTCTGATGTCACGATTTTAAAATTGATTCGACACGATCAGAAACAGTAATAAAAGCGTGTGAATTGTCACAGGGTTCACTGGCATTGACCAAGAATACCAGAAGCCGACGAATCCAGACTTATCAGTGCAAACGGCCGACGCAACAATCGAAGAAAGTGTGTTTCAAGTTGTGAAGCTTCTGGAGGATAATGTAAGTTAATTTTATTTTCTGAGTGAATTATATACTTTGATCGAAAAGATTTGCTGAAATATAATTTTGTGCCGTGTGTAGGAGATTATTCCTGTTCAAGACCGTGAATCTGATATTGTACCCGAGCTGTTTGTACCTGAGAATAAATTGGTGTCGGCTAAACGGGAGCTAATGGAGTTACCAAGACTGGAAATAACGAAAATCGATTTACAATGGGTTCAAATACTGAGCGAAGGTTGGGCGACACCGCTGAAAGGGTTTATGAATAAGAAGCAGTATTTAGAGGTAATTTTTACTTTTACACTCGTTAAATCGCAATGTCAAGTGTTTGCTAATCTGTTACTTCAGATAGTACTGAAGGACGTGTACTGTAAACATTCACATTGTAGGTATTATCTACCCTCCCCTCAGTTGGCAACACTCGCCATGTTAGAGGTGTGTGTATGTATATTCTTTTGGCCTGTCTAAGAATTCTGTTTACATTAACGGTAATTTTTACTTTTGAGGTTCAGGAAGTAAATAGCGAGTGACAGGAGCTCGTCAGTGTTCCGACTAATTTATCATAGAATGGTAATTACCCCTTCAGTTCCTAATGGATCTGTTTCAAATGACATTTTCAGATAACTCTCAAGTCATATAATTTTTGTGACGTACTTCGCAGCGACAGTTTCAGAGATAAGATGAATATTTCCGCGATGTTATCGGAGAAAATGGAGGAGACGTTATTGATTTACAAAATCAAATTATATTAAGAACCCCGCATTGTGAAAAGCTAGTTTTTTGTGGGCAAACGTTCGGTTGATCCGGGCTCTGCTTACGGGAGGGGCCAATTGCCATGAAGCAGATCTTATTTAGTGTAAAATACTGAAAGGAGAAGAACGCAGTATTTTATCTAGCAATAACAGCGAATCTATTTTCTAAAAGAATTGGATTCAAAATGTTTGAGAACATAACTTCTTTTTGTTGCTTTTCTGTATTTAAATTCGGGGAACTGTGCTGACGGCTTTTTAGGTTGCAAAACACCATCACTTTCGAAAAATGAGGTTTGAGAATTTTAAAAATACTGTTTCTTCCGCGTTTCTGCGAGGAAAGTGGCTCTCCTTCGAAAATGCTGGGAGAGTGAGCCACCACATTTGCTCGATATCACTGCCTATGTGAACGTTCACAACTGACTCACACTCGAAAGTAACTAGCTGCCAAAACTGATGAACAGCTCAAAATTGACTGATTATATTCGCTACAAAATTTGATCAAGTCTGACTAAGTTTGACCAAAACAAGAAACAACCGAATCCGACTGAAAATGATGAAAAACCGAAGCGTGAGAACCTGTCCTTCTAGCCCAAACTAGGCTAACCACTTTTCTATGAAAAGAAGGGGGCAGTGTGGGTCAGCTCTTCGATTTTTGTGCCTGAATTCGGAAAATGAAATCTAAGGAAGGATAGGGTGCATGCTGCCAGCTCGGTGGAAGGGGCCAATGTCTTTTATTTTTCTTCCCTCTTCGACACCACAATAGGGATGCGAAATGAAATGTAGAGAGCGCTCGTAACGCTACACACGCATACGCGCACAAACACGTTTAAGGAAATTGAGTGATTAAAATCAATATTTTTGTCCTTTAATACGGTGAGCAGAGATCGGTTTCGTTTTATGAGGACTTCAATTGTTGTGTATTTTGATTACTATTTTAATTTTTAGTCAGTGTTATACGCGTAGAAAAATAATTTCAATAAGAATTTACCTTCAAATAACTCTAAATATTTCAAAATTTAGAATATCGAATAACTGCCTGTACATTGCTCATGGGGTGATTAATTTGAGCACTCAAACTGAACAAGTTCTTAACTTCTGCTAGGCATCAGTCACTTTGGTTCCGAGTCCCAATTGTGGATTCAACAGGACCAAAGAAGAACATTACTACTCAATTCTCTCATTTATGGCTTTCAGTTTCGGTACGCCCTACTAAAAATTTCAAGGGGAATATTTTTCTCTTTCTGCAAAAATTTAGACCTGTAGAGTTCTACTTGTGCCCTTAACTTTTAAAAACGAGACCTAAAAGTGCTAGCTCCATGCATACTTCTAAGGAGTGAAGAAGGCTCACCTTCTTAAATTTGAAGGTGGCAAGTTGTTTCCTGCTCTCAGTTCCCCAGCTTATCTATTGTAAACTGTGAACAGAATGTAGGGCTTATGGCTCCTGTAGCTACTCCTTACACTCGCCGTTGTAAATGGCTGAATAATAGGGGTCTACCAAAGGGGGTATGGTTGACAATTGGCTTCAACTGGAAAACCAGTGGTCTTCATTTGTAAAATGCGAACTTTTTTGAGACGTTTTTGTCTAGGATTTCGACTCAAATCAGTAAAAAACAAGTAACTTCACTACTCATAGAGAGTCGGTAACGGTAACACCTTCAAATTGGGAAGTTAATATTGCTTAGATCGCGTTAGTGTAACCCACCAACACAAACTGAGTAACGCTCAACGCATTGGAAACGTCTAGGGAATTATTTCAGCGTCCCTGTATTTCTACATCAAAAATCGCCATTTTCAATTTCACGTAATTTCATTTGAAAAATGTCCATTTTTATCCTGAAGCTCAATGTTATTGCTGAAATTATTTCAATCATCTTTCTTTCAAAAACGATTTTTATAACATGCCAACGGGGTTCAAAAATTACTCATCTTACACATTTTTCATATAATTGCAAACCAAAAGATTATCACCAATTCGGGCTGATCAAAGCGGTGGCGTCAGTGGCGTAAATACGGGGGGAGGCAACCCCCCGGAATCTTTTAAATGTAACATTTTTTCGGAATTTGTTCATTTAATGAAAATTGAACATGGTGGAAAATATACCTTCTTTTCATTTTATGATTTCACCCCCCCCCCCCCCAGAAAGAATGAGTAGTTACATTACTGGGTGGCGCGCTGTTGTCGTTTATCTTGTAACCGTGATCGAAGGGAATATTTCATTTACAGGCGTATTAAGAAATCTCTCAATATTATGAAAACGAAAGCGTTTATCGAAAAAATGAATAGAACACAATGTATAGTACATAAAATTATTTTTATTTCAATCTAATAAGTTTTTATAAAATGTGTAAGGTTTCAGCAATTCCTTTTTTTCACGCACCTAAAATTGTAGGCGGCGATTCTTTCGCGTGGCCAGTCCGAATGCTATTAACACTTGTTGACTTGCATCCAGTTTTGAAAACATTTGTTTGTCATAACTACGTACCTCAGCATTAACATAGAATAATCAAAAAAACAGATTCGCTTCTATATTTATGCTTTTGCTAGATAAATTTGGAGTCTCTATTGTAGTATTTCTCCTCGATGCTTCTTGTAATATATTATACGATTCTGCTTGTAGCGTTCTGATCTACGTTTACAAACTCTCTGAACATCATGCAGTAAGGTTTTATCCTGTACTTGTTCAGTTCGTTTGCAATTGGTTCATTTGCTGCATCGCACATTCCCACAATTGCCACACGAATATCAAAATTACCATTAATTCCTTTATCGTATTTATGAGACATAATTCACATCACATTATTCCTTGGAAAATTTACTGATAAGTGTTGAGTAGGTACCACAGAAATATGGCTCGTCAAAGGAATTGTAGACTTATCAAACTGAGAACTCATTTTATACATTAGCAAGTAGCTTAACTTACCTCTTCTAAATCCAGTGAAGGGGTTTCCTCAATTTTCAACATCTTTTCCAACAGTAATAGTACTCTAATCTTCAATAATAACAGTGCAATAATTGAAGAATGAGAATAGAATGAAATTGTTGCTCATAATAATTTTTGTTATTTCTCCTTGGCTCTATACATTGGAAATGATACTTCCACAGTAATGAAGATCAAGATCAATTAGCACTATTGAAGAAGAAGAAGGGGAAAAAACGAAGAAGAAAAAAGTCATTGCAAGAGGCTCGTTGCCGACCCTAATAGAATCAAAATTGTTGCGTATAATTTATTTTATTATTTTCGAAAATAAGGCGCCACTGAACTGAACTACTTCGACTCAGATCAATGAACGCTACCGAAAACCACGCATCTGAAATGACGCGCTACTGAACTGAACTGTGACTCAGATCATACTGAAAAAAAAAAGTTCTAAGAAGAGAAAAATCGTGATTGCAATAGGCTTGGACTCGTAGCGGACCCGAAAAAACCACTTGATTTTTGCTTGCAGGATTTTTCTCAGTTGAAGACTTTGGATCTCTCCCCCGCCTGAAATAATTTCCCTTCAGTTCGCCTCTGCTAAATAATAGTATTTCCATTTTCTTCGCAGACGTTGCACTTCAACAATCTATCCGAAGGGATAAACCAGTCGATCGCCATTGTGTTACCTGTATCGACGAAGAAGAAAGAGGAACTCGAGGAGTTGGGTGACTTCGGACTCTGGTACGAGGGCAGGCCGTACGCTATTATGCGAAAGCCGCAATTCTTTCCGCACCGTAAGGAAGAGCGTGTGTCCAGACAGTTCGGCACCTCGCATCCTAACCATCCTTACGTCAAAGTGAGTATCCCGAAGACCGGTCGAATCTTAAGAGAGCAATTTCATTCGTGTTGCACACTAATATGTAGTGCTTGTGCTGCGCAGATGATCTACGAATCGGGAGATTGGCTGGTCGGGGGTGAGTTGGAGGTGTTGGAGCGGATAAGATGGAACGACGGATTGGACGAATTCCGATTGACGCCTAATGAGCTGCGAGCTAGGTTCAAAGAAGTGAAAGCAGACTCTGTTTTCGCCTTCCAACTGCGTAACCCTATTCATAATGGGCACGCGTTGCTTATGCAGGTTAGTGATGAAAAAACGATATTTTTTAAATGAGTGGGGGTTGATAATGCTTTGTGGTAAACTTGCTTGCTTCTGGAAGGACTGTGTCGAGTCGGTGATGGAATGAAAACTAACGAAAGACAATTGGATGAAACTACTTAAAATCATCAATGGGGGGGGGGGGATGCAAAAGTTCGAGATTTAAGTCGACAAGTGAAAAAGTTTCCTTGTCTTTCAGAAGTAGAGGTAACTAGCAGAAAATCAAAAATCTCGTAAATCTTGTCTCTAAATTTTCTTAGGGGTTTTCTAATTCTTCCATGGATGCTGTCGAGCAAAAGTCAACCAAGCGTTAGATAATGTGCGTTTGTAGAACATACTCTGTCATTTGCTTTTTGACATTTGATTGAATTTTGCTTAATAGCGTCTAAATGATACTGTACCCCTATACCCCTGTGTTCTAATCCCATGGTATATAACATGAAATTTACAGTCAAGAGGACCGCTGTAGTTCTTGTTGATTTCCGTGAGATGGTGCAACAATGGCGTGAGAGATATATGAGTGTAGTGAACCTTTCAAGGATACGATTTTCTGTCCTGTTTATTTTCTTTGTTTATTCTATAACTACTCGGGAAAAAAATCGAAGATTGTCAGAAGTTCCAGTAACTTCTACCCTCGAGTGAGCTTCTGTCCTGTATCACTGTAGACTCATTTTTTCATAAGTTGCGAGCATTACAAAACTAAGTTTTACGTCCTTGAGTTTTAGTCGTACGTTTTGGAAACGGAGAACATTCACAATTTTTTAAACTGTAACAAGTTTGAACTCGAATAAGTAAAACCGTATCAAAGCGACTGGGAGAAGGAGATTCGATTTGTTTATTTATTTTTTTGTACAAATTCAATATTTTGCTGATTGAGAAAATGCTGGAGGATGATAATCAAACGAAAGAAGAAAATAATCTATACTCTCTACAGTTTACCAGCTGATTAATATTTTCAAAGAGACAACCATCTTTCCTCTCTTAACTGACGTTTCGATTTTCCCACATTTTCTCTTCCGAAAACGATTCATCTTATTGACAGAAGTATCTGAAAAGAGCTTCCTCAGTAGTCCCTCCCTCTTTCCGATGGGAACGTCTCTGTTAGTAAAGTACTGAAAAAATGACGTATTGCTTATATTGCTTCATTTCAGGATACTTACAATCAGCTATTGCAAGAAGGTTGTAAAAATCCGGTCCTTTTGCTTCATCCGTTGGGCGGATGGACGAAAGACGATGACGTTCCATTGGCGGTACGGATACGTCAACATCAAGCTGTCCTGCAAGAAGGAGCACTGCCTAAGTCAACGGTGCTTGCAATTTTTCCTTCACCGATGTCGTATGCCGGACCAACGGAAGTACGTGAATTGTAATTTAATCATTTATCGGTTTCGATTATCATAAATGCCGAATTTCGCTGTACGATCCATACCGGAAACAAGTTTGTTTTGTATAATCGGTCGTTGGCCTACTTTTTTTGTTTACAATGTTCATGTTGAAATGATTTCAAAATGTAACATGCATTTTGATTAGAATCTTTGAGGATTAGAGTTGCTAATACTAAACAGAATGATTCAGTGTATAGACATGGGAAAGTGACCTTTTTTCAGTCTAAGCGGCCTATGTGATTAATTCATAAGAAGTACGACCTTGATAGCAAAGAAAAATTGGCGTGTGCAAACTTTGATTTTGTACTGAGCTCGATCGTATCTGAATTTTGCAGGTTCAGTGGCACGCCAAAGCCAGATTAGTCGCTGGAGCGAACGCCTACATTGTTGGTCGTGATCCGGCCGGTGTACCACATCCGGACAAGGAGGCCAATCCGGGCAAAGATCTGTACGACCCCATGGACGGTGGTATGGTGTTAAAGATGGCCCCAGGCTTAAAAGACTTGAGAATCATCGATTTCAAGGTGGCGGCGTACAACAAAGTTCTCAGAAAAATGGATTACTTCGAGCCAGCCAAGAAGGATGAATTCGAATTCATTTCGGGAACGAAAATGAGAAGTAAGATATTATATCATTTATATATGCTTCTGTTCATCGAGAGCGGTGTGCGAGGGGCAGGACTGTTGATCTAGCATTTTAATTTTTGAGAAGGGAAGAGGAATACAGATAGAATACAGACTAAATTATGAAACATTTCAGTTCAGACCTAAAAATAGTACCACACTCATTTTTCCAATTTGGCCGATTGGATATTAGAATATTTATTAATAATTAAAAATAAATTTTATTTAAAAAATTTATAATAATATTTTATATTCTTCAATTTCCAAAATTAATATTAATTTTAATTAACTTAAAATATTATAATGAAATTAATTTAAAATTTTATTAATATTAAAACCCCTTCATCCCCCGTTCCGACTTTCCAAACATCACTGGGGGCATCCTACTCGTCTCTACCACCCTAGCGAGGGGAGCTTGTATAACCAGCAGAAAATGAAGTACGGAAATCGATTTATTGATTTTCAAGCTCGTCAATCTGTTTTCGATATCAGTTTGACTCTAAATTCAGAATTTGGGATTTTATTTGAAGGTGTCAAAGAAGGGAATTGGAGAGGGATTGAGAATTTCATGAATTACAATAAAACTCGACAAATGAACGTCATGTATTTTAACTTTCGAAAGTTTCTACCATATCCATATCAGCTAGATCGGATTTTGAATTCTGTGGTGGCACTTTGCGAGAAGAGACGAAAGGTGCGAACTTCTGTGCAGAATGTAGAATATCACGGATGTTGCTTATTATGTGTTTAATAATATTTTCGGAATTGGTTTCTGGTACTGACTGAACCTTAGCCAGTGAATTTAGGCAGCTGTGACGAGGAAAACAACAAAGAAGGAAAAATAATATCGATGGAAGAATGACTGGGAAACTGAATTCATGTAGTTGATCAGTTAGACCTCTCTTTTGGTAGTGGGTACCAAAAACTTCCCACCATCTCGGGTAGTTCATCTGTCCGGAAGCGTAAATCTGTTGTTACTCCAAAATCTAATGACACATAAAGAAGGAAACTCACGAGATAGAGAGACAAGCGGGCAGGCAGACACGCGGAAAGAAAGACATAAAACTTGACTTTTCGTCAGGAAGAACGCAGCAGAGTTACCTCACTTGGTGGAGCGTATGGCGATGCGCGCATGCTAAAGTGGCTCTCTAGACACCGCACCCCTGGCCCCGGAAATTACCCTTTCGAGTATCGTATTAGTGTCCAGAGGGACGCATTAAGGCTGGCCCGAGCCTCCCTTTCGCCTCTCCGCTTCGGAATCGCGCTTCCTGACAGGGCCACTCTGGGACACCTTACTGACCGAGGCAACGCTCACCCAGCATTAACCTGGAATTCGAGTGCACTTCACTCCTCACCTCCTCGCCTTTTGTTACGTGTGGCGACGCAGAAAGGTAGTGACAGCGGGTGAGCCCTGCCTGGGGGTCCGCAGCAGCTGCAACAGCTCTAGGATGGTACAGAGTCATTGTGTCCGGTTCGAGGGCTGAGCTTTGTCCGTCTGCCCTCTGCGTATCGTATTTATTACTTGTTTCATTCTTGTTGAGCTAATGTCATCGCAGGTGTTAATTTCTCAGTTTTCACGATGTGGTCAAAATGATATCAAAAGTCCTCCAGGGCGATTGAATTTTTTCGGCTCTCACCTTCCCCTTCTTTACAAGGCGCCTCCGTTTTCAAAATTAAGTAAAATTAAAACCAAAGTCAAGTTATTTGATCTTCGGAACTTGATATACTCGTAATATGATAGCCGTACAATTTTTTTAAACGTCTCAATTTTCATGGTTTTCTGTTTCACCTCCCCCTTTTCCATTACAAAGCAGTGATCACCAGTCCTCCCCCTAATCCCCAAAAGTCCTTTATTTGGAAAAACGGTCCCCCGAAAGTCCTCTAAAACATTGATAGGGGGCCCAGCATTTTTCCTAAATAAAAGTAAAATCGATAAATTTTCTTATGGAAAGTCATTGAAAATCAGCCAGATGAAAAAAGTTTTCCAAAGTCCAAAAATGTATCCTCTCAAGTCCCCCAGTAGTTAATCATTTTTAGTTTTCGACTGCAGTTGACAGGCTGCAATCACCCACCTCTTTAATTAGAGGCTACGAATTACATAAAAAACGAATTCAGTGAGCTTTCGCAGTGAATATTTGATTTTCGTATAAAATTTTCCGATTTGTCAATTTTCATCCTCTCTTTCATCTTGACTGTAGGAGATTATATTTTCAGTTTACAGTTGAAATTATTTCAAAAATAAATTTGACGATGTTGAAGATCTAGTACCTACTGAGTGTTTATATCGTAGTTGTTGAATTGCCAGTTCTTTCCTCCTTTCTGTGAAAGTGTTGGATCTATATTTTCTTTGTAGGGTCATAAAAATGCCAAGATTAATTCAGTCATCATTTGGAACTGATATTCATGTATTCATATCACAACGTTCTACTTTGTCAACCCTCTACCCTAGCCTTGCAAGAGCCACAATTTTAAACTTGGTATGAAACTAATTTGCATTTAGAGATCTTGAGAACTTTATAATCCGTATTTTGATTTCTTGTTAGAAGCGCTGTTATCAGGGACGTACCGGTGGGGGCGACTTACACCCCCCCCCCCAGGAATTTTTTACAGCAGAGCAGAAAATGTACCATTTCAGTCAGGCGAGTTGGGAAAATCCAACAAGGTTTTTTTTGTTTTTTACTTTAAGATACTTGGAAATTGAGTTGAGAAGTTGGGAAAACCCAACAAGTCAGAAGGTATCTTCTTCTTTTGCTTTAATACTTGGGAATCTTGAACTGAGTGAGTTGGAAAAATCCAATAGGTCAAAATGTGTTTTTTTTTTGCTTCGATACTTGGGAATTCTGAGTTGAATCAGTTGGGACTTTCACAATTTTTAGCCCCCCCCCCCTCAGGAAAAATTCTTCGGTACGTCCCTGGCTGTTATCCTCCCCGTTGTAATCAGTAATTATTCAAGTACCACCTCTTCCTCATTTTTACATATTTTCTGGAATTTGAAAATCTTTGTCATTAAGAATTGAGAACTTGTTTTTCCGAACCGCCGTAAATATTCTAAGTTCTTGAGTAAGCAGTCTCAACATCGTAATTTTGATTCTTTTCCCCTCCGGTTTGTTTTGGAAATGAGCTTTTTCATTGGCAAATATCATGATACTATGGAGAAAAAAGATTTTCTTTCATTTCGACGAAGTGATATCGACAAATTGAAGATTCCACCACCAGATTTCAGGGGGAAAAAGCACTTAATGCGTTTTGGAAATGCATCCCTCAAAATATCTTCGGTCAGTCAAAGAGTGGGACAAATGTCTAACCCCTTTAATTTGCTCGCTTTTGGTGAAAATACCTACAGTCACAAGCAGTCTCTTCCTGGTCTCCGCAGCCTCGCTAGTTTTCAAAATTAAACTGTCTCATTACCTGTGAGATATTATTTTGCATTGATCGGCGAAAATATGTACTGATTTTTCAATTCGATTTTACAGCTTTGGCCCGCAATGGCGAGACTCCCCCCGATGGATTTATGGTGCCGTCAGCGTGGCGTGTGCTATCTGACTACTACAAATCCCTTCAAAAGGCTGAGTAACCTATCTTCAACCATTCTTGTTTTTTCAAATTCATGTATGTTGTGTGAACTGGAATTCTCCGACTCTGCGTTACTGTAATATTGACAATGAGAATTATATCATCCAAAAAGGAATACTGCTATTACATTAGCCAAAAAGAAATACTATTTGATTGTATTCGGAGTCAAGTCTAATAAAATATTTTGATTTTATGAGACCGCTAATCAATGGATACGAACCACCTACTTAAGATTGTTCCAGGATCGAATATTTTGTATGGTAATTTGACCAGTTCATAATTTTTTTTCTATTGTTTTACTTGTTATTTACTTTTTATGATTGTTACAAAGTAAACGTGATTTTATGTTAAGTTATTTTTTGCGAATTGTTTGTTAAATCCGATTATTTTTATCTGTTGTAGTAATGATCAACGAGTGTGGCAAAGCCACTTTTGTAATTTGCAAATTAATTTAATATTTGTGATACATATCTTAAATGTAATCGCATTTAGAGTGAGATAATGGTAGCTTTTATTATTGTTTTCCCGCATTCTGTTACACGTTCGTGTTATTCGCGTTATGATCGAATTATTGAGACTTTCGTTTACCGCGTTCGCATATTCCTTTCAAAAAGTTTCCGCGTCCAGGGATGTATTCAGAAATAATACTCGGGTGCTTCCAAATCGCTCTCCAGCGCTGCCAAATCGTTTAAAAATTAAATTATCTATTTTACTCGGGTAACTTTTACCCTACGTTCAGGAGAGTGTTCAGAAATAACCTTCGAGTACTGAGCTTTCCCAAGTCGTTTCTGTTTTACCCGAGTAATTTTTACGCTGTGTTGGGAAATATAGCCGAGTGTTATCTGGAGTAACTCCCAACGACTCCAAGTCTAGAGTAGAGAATAAATTACCCTGTCCCCGAACTTGATAATGTGATTTTTTTTTACGTTTTACGTCTATTTGAGTTCATTATTCAAGATTGAAACTTGCATCTTATTGTTAGTTATCAACGGAGTCCGGATTATAATTAAATTATGCCTTCGAGTTTAGAAATACTCGTATAAGGTACCCAGTACCGTTAAGAAATGAAGGTACCCGGAGCGTTCTCGTGTCGCACCCTTGACCTGCTCTCTACCCCGAGGAACTTTACTTTTATTTCTGAACACATCCTAAATGACCCTGGCAAGTTTTTTCAGATCAAAGTCGAAGCCGTTTTGGTTCCCGGAATAATGCAATTTCACTTTAAATTCCAAGTTGACTACCCTTTTGCAGATGATTTATGAAGTTTTAAGTAATACATTTGCTTCTAGTCGTGTTCATAAAACATTCTTTAGTTACGTTTATTGACAAATATCTCTTATTTTGCGGCGTTGAGGTACCAGACACTATCCACCTCTCGCAGTAAAAGTTAAATTCAACCATTCCGACATGCATTCTTCACCTTTTATACTTTGAAAAGTAAACAAGTGCATTATCTTAATTACCTTTATCGTAAGTCATTTATTTTTATTTTCATTATATTAGCGTACCATTTAGTGAATCGTTTGTTGAATATATTCATCTTAAATAAAAACTTTATAGAAAAGAATCACAAATAGATGTACCATGTTTTTGGTACCGTGTCACGATTTGTATTCGTTATTCAGTGCTCTTCCTATAACCAGTCTTCTGACTTCTGTGGTTCCAGCGCCAATTTCGTACAACTTGGCGTCCCGCAGGTATCTCCCCGTGCTATAGTCGTTGATGTAACCATTGCCCCCTGCATCAAATATGAATTTCGTTAACTCGATGTAAATCGATTCGCAGATTTTGTAGGGAAATGCTTACCTAAGCACTGGATAGCTTTTAACGCTAACTGAGTTGCATTTTCGGAGGTGAACAGGAATACTCCGCTGCAGTCTTTGCTACTGATATTTCCAAGGTCGAATGCTTTCGCGACATTGTAAAGGTAACAACGAGATGCGTTCAAAGCTACGTACATGTCGGCAAGTTTCCCCTGAAGAAGAAATACATCATTACCATGGAGACAGTGGGCACAATTTCAAATCAAATGATTAATAAATCGTAGATTAGTACAACCCTTTGGAACCGATGATATTCGATTCGAATTATATTTTTGGTGATTTATCGAAAAATAATTTGAATCCTATTAGCCCTTGACAAATTGAATCGAAAAAAGAGAATAGTTGAACAAAATTTTCAGTAAAGATTTCTTTCACAAACTGTTTTAGGTTGACCCCGTAATCATCGTATCGTCTTTACTGGTTCAGGCGGAGTATTTGCCACCAGGATGTTGAACGTACCACAAAAATCTCTAGATCTATCAACGATAGAGGAAAAGAAAAGCCCAGATTGTTACCATTTGAATTTTTCATAAGAAAGGTCTACAATTTTTTCATCTCTCTCAGTGGAAAAAATAACCCTGAAGATTGTCATAGGGTGGAATGACCATCAGCTGCAACGTGCCCACCAGATTGCAAAGCCTTATGTTGTTTTGTTTCAACATTGAAAATTAAGAAAAGATTTATTGTGGATTTTTACATTCGAGTCGATGACATGTCGCGGACACACTTTTAACATTTAAAAGTATGTCCGCGACGTCGCCGACTCGAATGCTTAGACCATTGTATGGTCTAAGCTCGAACGTATAAATTCACCGAGACGTCAAGATTTCAGGCAATTCAGGCTATGGAATCTTTTTTTTTTTTTTGTGAAACAGTTTGAGTTCGTCCGTGTAGTTACGATTCCTATTGTAATGTTCTGTGATTTTCCCATATCATAATAATTCGTCAAACTTTAGGCTGCAAGCCATTTACTGATTTTATAATTTTTCATAAAAGAAAACGTGATAAGAGTTTGAGAGTGATGATTCGTGATCACTGATCAGTTCGTGATTGTATTTCCCTCGTAATTATTCTTTCAAAAAGCATGACTGGCAGCTGCGAAATGGCTTAAAATGGTGAGTATATGCTTCAAATATTGAGAAAATAAGTGATTTTCAGTTACGTATGCTTTCTATATTCTGAATATTCAAGCGTTTTAACAAAGCATGGAAAATATGAGTTTTTCCAGTTTGCAGTGGTTATTGCAAACTAGCTTAGCGGGTATGAAATTCCGCGCGCCGCATTGCAACTTACTCAGTTATTTCATGCAACAACTGGTTCATTTTATTTACCTAAGTACCTACCTATTGCTTTTACCAAACGATTTCAGGATGAAATAGGGAAAAAAGACGTATAAAAATAATATAAAATTTTAAAAATCATCTAATATATCAAACGACTTGTGAAAAATCTCGATAGAAGAAATAGAAATATGAAATACGCGAGAACTAGTAGTCTGTAAATTGATTGAATTATCAATGATCCTTCGTTAACAAACATCTTGGGCCAGATTTACTAAGAAAAAAAAATGCAAGAAGATGGGTCATATTTAATAGGGAAACGAACTGTCAGCAAAATCTGTTTATTGAGAACACGTGATTCGAAGTTGAATAGCCATGTAGAAACTATATGACATGTAGCGTTTACTGATCAGCTTTTTTCAACGTAAGTACACATTTTTGAATCGGGGGCCCAATTTTTAAAAATTCTACTTTTTTCCCTCTTTCCAACAGTACTAATAACTCATTTTGTTTACATTAACAGCGTCCAGTTGCAAACTGAATTTCATGCGTTACAGACTGGTATTCAGTAGCTTTTGTTGCAATGAGGAAGTCATGCGTTGCGATTGCGAACTGGTATCATTTCTTTCTTCTTTTTTTTCAGATAAAATTGAATTTTGGTCGACAAAATAAAAGGAAAATGAAAGTTTTCCTTTTATTCCAAATCTCTGATGAATAATGAATCCATAACGTATAATAATCATATGTTATAATATTTTCCTATTTACGATGCTTCATGCAATGTTGGAACTGTCCTTAACCAGTTGCAAACCGCGGTTACGGCACCCTCTATATCAACACGGACCTTAAGGAGAAATGTATGATTTTGAGATATTTATTCCCTTTCATTATGTTCTTACTCATCATATCCATAGACATATTTGGTTTCCCTCTCCAATCGTGTTGTACCACGTTTCTGAAATTTGTGTTTCTGCGTTTTGTAAGGTTTTAGAAGAAATTGTTACGCATTTTGAGCTTTCATTTGTCCGAATAATGAAAATGAGCTATCTGTCGAGAGTTTTTCTTTATTTCCGTTATTGGTTTTACTCGAAATTTAAAATTGTGCACTAGGAATGAGAGGAAGATAAATAAAAGCAATATGGTTATCAAGGGTCACTGACATTGAATTCAACATTAATTTGACCCTAGTTTCAAAACTGACGCACCTGAGGAGAAGAGGGAACAATGCTGAACATGAAAAGAACTACAACGTGGATATAAGTTCTTAAGTTTTATAGGAGTCGCTGTGATGAATTCGATTTCGACGTTAGTTTGAACTTAATCCAAATCGGTTTCGGTTTATTGCTCCGAATATGTTTACAATTGTGAAAATAATTGTGTATTATTATTATTTACCAAGAGCTCTTGTGTAGCTAACGGGCGAATAATTTCTGCTAAATTAATACAACAAAAACACTTCGATGAATTGGTACAGCAAAACGGGGACAGAGATGTCGGAAGCCCTATCATCGTCGTTGATGATGGGAGGGGGGTGTCAGATTTACCGATGCTGGCACAAAATGTTTTTATACAAACTTGAAAAAAAAAAAAAAAAAAAAACATACCTATTTTACAAAAATTTGTGGCCGAAATGTCGACTTAGTAGGTAGCTAAGTAAAATGTTAAAAAGTGAAAAAAAAAAGAAAAAAAAATCTTGACATAACAACTTTTATGTTTTATATTTTGCAGGCTGAGAGTCAAAAAGTAGATTGAATTTACCGAACTTGCCTTGCCGAAAAATTCCGAATCTAAAGCTGGTAGAAGAGGGGAACATCACCTCAGCCCCATCACAATGCCCGTATTTATTGTAAGTATTTATGCACACACATGCTTTTTTTGGATGATGAAATAACGTTATTATGAGATTTTTGAGTTTTCAGTCATTTGAACCTAATTTTAAAATTATGGTAACCAAGGGCGAAACTGTAGGGGGTGTGGGGGTTAAAACACCCCAATAATAAATTGTGGTAACCAGGGGCAAAACTATAGGGGTGACACCCCCCCCCCCCCCAATAATTTGGCAGTTGGCAAATTTTGAAACTGTTCATTCAAATTTTTCATTTTCTATGAATATTTGTTTGTTTGTTTTATTATTTTTTTCAATTACAAAATATTTTGATTAAAAAATCGGCACTTTTTCAAAATTTTGTCGGTAACTTCTCAGTTGAAAAAAAAAATATTTGTTGGCATTTAAGTCGATTTATCGTTGAAATCAAATCCAGTGGTACCTAGAACTTAAGAAACATTAGCCATCTATATTTTATAGCAATATTTTCTATCCCCTTCGCCACCTGATGCTATGTGTAGTTTTTAAATGAGGTTCAAATGAATGAAATACCAAAATATTCTACATATTATTAAGAAGTTTTCTAAAACCACGGTGAGATGTAATTTTTTGAAATGTGGTATCCAATTGTTGAGGTAAGTGGGAGGAGATAAAAATTTTATGGATGATATAGAGATGGACATAGGAAAAAGGTTAGCGGGTAGCCAGTATTTCTTGGGTTCTCTAAAGTCGATTGGAAGGATTAAATGACACTATACTCTACATTTCTCCCATAAAGCCTGTATTAATGTACGACAGCATTAGGAGTCATTTTGAACTCTCTACTTCCTTTGACGAGGCTTGAAAAGAAGCAACGAGAAAATTGTAGACGACTTTTGTTACATAGAAACAGGAGCGGATCCAGAAGATCTTTTTTTTTTTTTGGGGGGGGGGGGAGGAAGGCAGCAGGAAAAGTGCGCGAAGCGCGCGGAAATTTTTTGCTGCCTCCTCCCCATATCAATTTTTTTTTGATTGGGGGAATTTCCCCATCTTCTTGGTTCCGCGTCTTTATAGAATTCAATGAGGAACCATTTGGGCAATTCCTTTTACTCATCTTTGACAATTCTTGTCGTTTTTTTAAAAGAAAACCTGATTTTCATGGTTCGTTTAGCCCCACCTCCATCATTAAGACTTTTGGTATACTGACTAGAGAGTCAATCTGAAAAGATCTGTGAATGAGATCATTGTTGGAAATCTTTTCCAACTCAAATTCTATTTTTTCTGGGTTGCATGCCAACTCTGTCACGTAAAAATATCGACAAATCAACTTGTTTTCCATTGCTCCCAGTTTATTTGTCAAAATTTGCCACTTCCAAATTTTTGCTCGCTTCTCTCTCATTCAGAAAGGTCGCCAATAGCAAGAGGTGGGCTCACTCCGCTAGGTGCAACAACACCAGTGACGTCACTGACATAGAACTGCCTTGCTTTTTTCGATCTTTGCTTATAATTGATGCCCTCAACATATTTTTCTATTATTTTCACCACATACAACATTGAATTAGCTACCGTTTAAAAAAAAAAAAAAAAAAAAAAAAAAAAGAGCCCTCTACAACAAAATTTCAATTTTCCCATTACTTTCTTATGAAGTAAATTTCGGCACCGGTGAGACGGGAAGAATTGTGGCGGGTTGCATACCCAAGTGAGCCCACCTTGCGCCAATAGACCGTTTTACTCTGACGTCATATCGCATCAGTTAGGCTGAACACAAGTTAGTATTATTGCCTTAAACACTTACAAATCCGCAGGCTGTATGTTATTATTAGTTATCACTGAGAAATTCCTTGTCCAAAGGTAACACTGATTTCTGGCCATTGTGTTTCGAGGAAAACAGTCTGCAATGTTTTTGCTTGCTTGCTGCTTGCATTCTCTTTATGGTTGAAAAACCGGTAATACCGGCAACACTGATGAAATACAGGCACGGTACTTTTTTTTTGTACCAGCAGCAGTGTCCAAATACCGGTTAATTGGCAACCTTGCTTTTTTTTGTACCGCAACAGTGTCCAAATGCAGGGCCACCAAGAGCCGAACTGGACCCGGGGGGAAAATCTGCGGGCCTACACTGAAATTATTTGCTCGTAAAAAGGCATATTTTCTATTGGATAATAATTATAATTTCTGTGACTCTGCGGGCCCTCTCAAAAAACCCGGGCCCGGGGGAAAAGTACCCTCTCCCCTCTCGGCGGCCCTGTCCAAATGCCGGATAGTTGGCAGCCCTGCTTATATTTGTGAAAATGTCATCTTAAGATCGCATGTTCTTTAGTTCTTCACGATTTGTACCCATAAACATCTCGACCATGAAAACACGAATGAATAATTTGTGATTCGAATCAGATCCTGACTATATTGATCTGTGATTTGCGTTCTGAGTCAGATTTCAGGTAGTAATTTTGTAATGTTGCTCATCCTCGGCAGTAATAAAATTCCTTACAACATATTGTGGTACGTGGCACGTGTTGGTTGAATTCAAAATTGAACTCAAAATTACAAATACGATCATAAGAATATGCTAATGTAGAATACCTGCATTAACTGAAATTCCCCGATCCTCTGATTGAATTGTTTCCTATCATGCACGTAACTGAATGCAAGATCAATACACGATTGCATAATGCTGTAAAAAGTTAATAGTTCATTTCATAAAATTGAAATTTATTTCTGGGTGGAAGGGGAGAATGCCTTATTTCGTCAGATCAGGTTTTCCACGAGGTTCTCTATAATTAATTTATAAGTCACAAATTACTGATATCGTACCCTACTGGTCCAGCTGCTGCAATTAATCGTTCCGAATCCAGTCCAGACATCAGCACGTACACACCTTTGTTTTCTTCACCCAATACATTTTCAGCTGGATAAAAACATAAAAATTAATACGCGACTATTGCCGCCTTCAATTTGGTATTATAATTTTACAGAAAAAGTGTGTACCTGGTACTTTGCAGTTTTCAAAAATTAGCTCGCACGTATTCGATCCCCGCATTCCTAATTTATCTAGCTTTTGAGCGGTACGAAATCCTGAGAAATTTTTTTCTATAATGAACGTGGTTATCTTTTTCTTAGGAACAGTTATCTTATCGTTTTTCATTTTCGCATAAACCTGAAATTAAAGCCGTGTTTGAAACAAACACATTCACCTAATAAGTATCTAATATCTGTTGGCTCGGGAATTCCTAATTTCAAGCTGATTATGTGGGTAAATTATAGATTAATAATAACATTTTTAACATGATCAAAACGTAAGGTAAGGTAAAGTGGGGTAATTGCAAACGTGAATTCGATTAGTGGCACTTTGATCGAAATCTCTGGTAAGTGTATCGCACCAATGCAGCTCCAATGTATATTAGACATACTTGGGGGGGGGGGGGGTTCTGGTAGAAATTCTGTACGAATAAATTCACAAATTTATTTTAAAAAATTACACTTCAAGAAAAGAAAGTTGCATTTTCGCAATTACACCATGCTGAGATAAAAGCAAAGCGGTGGATACATATATTTTGTATGGTTTACCAATCTGCAGTTTCAAAATGCTGTTCACGATATTCTACGAGTCATAAACTTACTTTTGATTGAGATTTTGATTGGTTAAAAATTCAATGAGTGATCCACTTCCTTACAGGTTTTTCTGCTAAGTGAAAACTTTTTTTTAAAATACAATTCCGGATCAAAAATATCGGTTTGTCAATTGCCTCAACGTGACTTTTTTGACGTAACTTTTTTGGTGATAAATGCATAAATGTAATTTTCTGCCAAGGTAGTAATAATTCTTCTTAATGAAAACCTTTACGTTGAACTTACATCTATTATGAACCCAAATCGCGTAAATAGAGCTTAGACAGGTTTCAATACACCCATTTCTGGATACTTACTTTGAAAAAAATAATTTTCACTCCACGTATGAGTGACTTCGACATATGTGTTCTTCTTTATAAAGGTAATTCCACAGCAGTGGCGCTATAAGAAATTTGCCACCTAAGGGCAAAGAATGTTTGCCGCTGTTACCCTTCCCCATAAAAAATTCAGTTTTGTAATTTTGTAAATTTTTTTTTTAAGGAAAAAATCTAGTGAATAAGAAAATTTGCCGTCTTTTGGTAAAAGTGCTGCCTGTCCGGATCAGTTGTCTTCCCCCTGGCTGTGCCACTATTCCAGGGAGTAGCTATGAATGTACAGAGAACATCCCAGCCAAGTGAGAATAAAGGTATCATAATGAAGGGTAAAGAATTAAAACTCACATTTGCCATTTTACTTCGAGGGCGCAAATAGGCAAAATACTGTACACGGGTGCAGGAATATCTTTGCTGCGCCTGTTATACATATCGCACATTCACAGGCGCAGCAAAGATATTCCTGCACCCGTGTACAGTATTTTGCCTATTTGCGCCCTCGAAGTAAAATGGCAAATGTGAGTTTTCATTCTTTACCCTTCATATATGCTCCCTAAAGTGCCGCTACATGACGTGATAAATAAATTTTTCATTTTCTGTCTGTAACATCGCAATTTTGCAATTACCTCGTTTTCGCAGTCACCCCACCTTACCTGAAATAAGGGTAAATATCAGAGACGTACAAAAAAAATGACTAAGTACTAAGTATGTAAGAGGAGGCGAATTTCTCCACCTACAGTAAGGTAAAGTACCAATTAAGGATCACATTTATTTGAGCTTGTTTCCTGATGACCTCTACAAAGTACAAACACTTAGGTCTTCATGAGAGCTTAACGCCAACTCTTACTACCTTACAGTCCTGTCAAGTATTCTGATGATTTATTGGTTTATTGTCTCCGTTATTGTGAATATTTCTCCAGATATTCTGTTTCGACCCGTAATTTTCCAACAACTCGATTAAGGATCGGATCACCCTCTCTCAAATTGAATATTGAAATGCAATTTGTAATAACAGAACATACCAGGACGTGTTTGCCTAACACAGTACAACTAATACACTGATCTCTCTTTCAAAGATATGATACGATTTTATGCAGTTTTTATCATAAAAATTTTTCGCAAGGCCGCAGACTAATGAGAACTAAATCCGCTGTGTAAAATGATTCATTGTGACTCAAAGTATTTGTCTCAGTTAAAGTTTTTTCCGACAGTTCAGGAAATAATCATTCGACGGATCTACAGTGGTTAAGTTGACCCGTGATCGGTACACTACCACATGTTATGTAAATTGCCAGTCTGAGAAAGGTCGGCACAAGAAAAAAAAAGTCAATTTTTTAAATGTTGTCGATTGATAATACGATTTGTTTACCTACTGAAATATTTACACGATAATTTAATGATGATATAAATATTAGGTATGTTGACGCGTGAACCACACAGAAAATTAAATTTTAACCTTTGATACTTCGACAATCTTAGATGTCAGTGGCATTGAGTAACTGTTAATTAAACAATAAACGTCACAAAAGACTGTAGTATAACATTGCGATCCTTGCATCAATCGGACTCAGCGTCATAGATGTGCAATACGTAGTACTACGGTTTCTCCTTTTTTTTTTTTTTTCAATCTAACTACTAGGAAAGTTTTTTTTAAACTTGCAAATAAGTGGAAAATACCACCTGCTCGTGTTAGTTGTATAAAATAATCAAACCATTAAGTTCCTTCTGAACTGTAAATTGTAAAATCGAAAAGGATTGAAAATTACAAATTCCTATATAGCCCAAATTGGATGATTTTGTGGTCACGACCATTTCACTGGGCAATTTCTAATAGCAGATGTGTTCGCTTTTAGCTTGTTCTTAGCCAAGAGATATGATCTTACCGGAAGGTCAGTAACCCCTAGTGGCGTAGCCAGGATTTTCCCAGGGGAAAGAGGGATAAGTAAGGCTTTCAATGGAGAAAAAGTCGAAAATGGAGGCATTATTTTAAAAATCGCCGGTATTAGAGGACGATTTTATAAAACTGAAGGTAAAATTCCTGCTCGAGCGAAAATTTTTCGAAAAAACGTGTTTTAAAGGCGAAAAATTGCTCATTTTTGCATATTCTACATTCGACTTCAAAAGCGCGGGGGGGGGGGGTGAATTGGCTCCCTTCGCCCCCTCCCCTGGCTACGCCACTGGGAACCCCAGTTGACTAAATCGAGAAAAAAACTCATTTTTTTAGTTTCTATGAACCTTAATTTAAAAATAAATATTTTTTAGATTTAGTTTATTATGTCTAATCTTTCTATAATATGACTAGACAAGACATGTACAACACCGAACGTATTGATGACTTTTATCTGCCGACAGAAATTAAGAACTGTATTAGAAATTATATTCCTACCACGAGTACATCCGCATCAGGCCCATTGGTAATCCAAAATTTACTTCCATTCAGAATATAATGATCTCCACACTTTTCAGCCGTCAATTTCATCGAAACAACATCTGAACCCGCTTCAGGTTCTGACATGGCTAAAGCCCCAATATGCTCGCCTGAACACAACTGTAATCAGAAATTATCGCATGTATAATAAATCCAAAATGAAGGTTCATTTAATAAAAGCGATATCGACGATTGCCCGAAGCTGAAGGGGAATATTTTCTCCATCCGTGAATAAGCCCCCTCCTCCCAAAGAAATCTTGAAATGTGTGAATTTGCTGAGATTGTCACTTGGCAGCTTTGATAGATGATTTAGAGCCTGCTCTTTCCATATTCGCGGCCCTTGCAGTAAAACAATGCTGGTGGGGAGTGGGGGAGAATCAATTATTTTAATTTCGATAATAACGTCCACTCTCAATACATGAGTACGAATGTCGGATTTCATTACTAAGGGCGGGGGGGGGTGGAAGAATATCAATTCAATTTCGATATTAACGTATATCCTTAAATATCAGTATTTAAAGTTCGTTCATTGACCGGATTGGATTACAAACTGAAGGCAACGTATGAGTAAATCAGAACGTTCATAAAACGTTTTTCAGCAGAAAACTTTTACTCTTGTTTCAATGGGCTCTCGTTGGGTCTGGACTAATGACGACATATTTCTGTTCCTAGGTTTGGACAACGCTCTAATATGAGTGAAGGAGATTTACTTTTGGTAAATATTTCATTTTCTGCTCGTGAGTTCCATGTTTCGAGATCTGGTTTAAGCACAAAGTGGTATGAGCCAAATAGGACAATCCAATAGCGCCACTAGCTCTTGATAATTCTTCCATGACGATCGCAGTGTCAAGGTAAGAGCCTTCGGATCCACCATACTCGATTTTACTTTCTATACCAATTAATCCTAACGAACCTAATTTACGCCAAAATTCCTAAAACAGAAAGAACATTTATTATGCGCTGAATTGTCATATTCCTAGTGAGAAAACAGAGTTATCATACGAAAATAGACGTAGCTAGTTATAAGTGGGCGAAACAGATACGATCTATGACAACAATGTTTAGTGTAAGTACACCAGATACAAATGACGATATGAGACGTCACAATTTTATTTTCGTAAAATGCTGTATAACGCCAACAAAAGTCCCTTGTAGTTGAATGAACTTATTTCGAACCTAAAGATCACAATTTTATAAACTATACGAATACAACTAAAACAAATATTCCGTTCAAGAATTCATGTGAAGAGAATAGATTATTGACCCTCTAGAACCCGTCATTCTGAAAATAATGTAGCAATGGGAAAGAGAAACTTGGCCTGTAGTATTGGGAGGCAGGGCAATATCCCGGACTGGCGAATTCTGTTTTCCGAAATTGGGCACGAAGCCCAAAGAGAAGAGCTTTACTTCATCGGTTACTGATTCTGGGATGTTAAAATTGTTATCGTACCCAAGTTAACCTTATTCTCCTGAGAAAACAAGCCCATAGCGTTGGGAGTCAAATAGGGGCATTGCAGTAGCGTAACTAGCTTTTTTTTGCATGGGCACGGAAGGGCCAACTCAGAGTTGGGCCAAGTTGCTAAAGACCGAATCAATTTCTTGAATGGGCTCGGAAGGGGGAGGTGTTGAAAAATGACATCGACATGTAAAATGTTTAATAAATGCATACTTAAATGAATACTGCTATTCAATAAAATGCAATTGTACGGGCGTTCGTGATGTGACTCACGTTAGGCAAATAGAATATAGTACCTACCTACCTACGTTTTTTGGTTTTTTTTTGAGAAAAATTTTTAATAAATAATCCTTTAAAAAATGGGTTTTGGCCGAGGAATTCTTGGGACGTTCCTGGCCAACCCGGGCCCGTCCCTAGTTACGCCACTGGGCCATTGTCTACCCTGAGTTGACGGTCATTCCCTAATAGAAAAGCTAGGACTTTTTGGGGGGAGAGGTATGAAATCTGCAACTTTGCCACAAGTAACCCCCATAAAGAAGTAGGCGTACTATGGCTCTGACACAGGCGGTTTATATTTGATTGCATGAAGTTATGCAAACTGAGTAGATTATCTCGGCGTTTCTTACATTCATTCAAGTACCTATAAATAAAATTTGATCTTTGGACGTGGGTGTACTCACTCGCAGTTGTTTGAATTCATTCTGCCTATCGATTTCATCGGCATGCGGAGCTAGTTCTTTCTGTGCGAAGTTGAAAATAGTGGTGCGCAGCTAAAATAAGCGAAAAATAATTTATGAGAAACGACGTACTCTTCATCAACAAGCTCAAAAATTCTACATACCTGTCTCTGACTTTCGGATAAGCCAAAAATCTCTTCCTTGATTGGGTAATACTGTGATACATCGCGCTTTGGAATACGGTTCGGTGTTATTCTATTTGTCAAGAGTATTCTCGCGATTCTCGACATGATTTTATTCGTAATTAAACATTTATCACTATTAATTATCAGATATTACAGATTACGTTTCGCGACAGGAACTCAGGTCGTCGAAACGCATGCAGTTCATATATATATGCGGTATTCACGGCAGCGTTACAGTAACAGTTCGCGACACATTCCCGATAGCGTTTAGTTTTACGACTCACCAAAACCAGCTCTAACAATCTACTCTTAACGTACTTAGTTTACTTCATAAATTATAAGAGAAGAGGGGATGTAGGACTTCGTAGTTTACAAATGAAACAACAACTTGAAAAATAATATTATGAATGAAATAGGTATAGGTATACATATAGGTATCCTTGAACCACGTTCCGTATTCGATTACCTACCTATATTTTATCGAAGTTTATATGATTGGGGGAGGGGGTGCTACGGTTCGCGAAATTTACCTCGGATAGCGAGATGGGTATTCGAAGACAAACAGTCGAATCGACAGCGAGTAAAACGTTCGTACAAAGTACGTGTACTATAGCGATCAAAATTAGAACCGAACAGAAAGAATAATAGAAATCGAAATCGCTGTCTGGCTGTTGAGATGAATAGTGGAAGAAAGAAGAAAGAAAAAGAAAATAAAAAGAAGAATAATAGACTTTGGCCACAAAAGGTGATCACGATGCAAATAAGAGAGAAAAGGACAAACAGAAAAATATTTCCCGAGAAAGGACCGATTTTTCAGAAATAGCCAGACAAAAAAACGATATATGTACAGTATTTGCGTATGTGAGAGGGGAAGGGTCGCCCATGCTAAGGTCGACTGAGGTCGGCAGACCTATTCATAGATAGTATGGATCCGGTCATATCAATGCCGATTTGTATCATACATTTTTATCCCCGATATTCGTAACTCTGCACTCTCATCGATAGTATCACCAAACCAACTCATCCACAAAATGGTTTGAGGACATTTCAACTTTTGGAATAATTTCTCTCCCTGTTCAACTCAGTCTCCTTTTCTCGAATTTCTAAAAATGCATCCTCTTACTGTTCAGCCTAACCCGTCAATCCTAGTATCGATAGAACGGTCTCAATTCGTCATCATGGTATCACTCATGAACCCTTTACCTCCGTTCGACCTCGTCGTTAGTCGCCCTTCCGGTGAATAGTCGCTAAAAACGAATTTCAAATGAGTCTGATCCGATAAAACGTGTTCTTGAGAGGTGTGAACTCGAAAAATTCCGCATATAAATTTACAAATTTCACTTCTTTCAATTAAGAATCAGAAAACAAAAAGAAAAATTATATTTACCCGATTGTATCTCAGGATTTCTCGTGCTTTTGATGAATAACGACTAAAATGTTACAAAATTGCCTATGACAAGCAAAAAAGTAGAAAAGGAAAGCTTCCTGCCTGAGGGATAAAATTCCCCGATAAATAATCGGCATTTTCCGAATGGGGATGTCACCTCCCCCCTCTGCGCTGGCTATGATTCCAGAAAATATAATCAACGTAGGTACCCATCGGTTGTTCTTCATCTAGCCTTTTTCAGATAGTCAAGAAATCTGATGGATTCGCTTGCGATTACCGCATCCTGAGCGCAGTCACAACTCACGACTCCTATCCTATCCCTCACATTTACAATTTTGCTCTTTCACTAGCTGGCGCCATAGTAAGGAACTGCAATAAACCATAACGTATTATACTCTCAACTGGACCGGATTCGTGCTTTTAGATCAAGAAGACAACATCAGAAAAACTGCGGTTGTTGCTCCCAGTTCGGTCTTTTCGAATTTTTTCAAATGCCCACAATGCAATCCGGGCTTGAATACGGCTTTGTGAAGGGCCACCGCATGTGCCCTACCCATTTAATAGAGAAAATGATTTGCCTTTCAACAACCCTCCTCCCCTGAATTTGGATTTGGGAAATATATAAAAGGTATTTTTTTTTTTTCACAATGGAAATCTGAAATTAAAATTTCATAATTGTGTGTTCTGTGTCTTAAATTTAGGTACACATTAACCACAGTTATTTAGAATATAATATCTTCCTATTCATGTTCCATCTTATATCTTTTCCCTTCATCGCAATATCAAGTCGATAAAAAAAAAATGCTGAGCCTGTTTAAAATTATGTGTCCAGTGCTGGATGCATGCATTCATAAAATAGTTCCTTTCGTTTCTTCGGGAACAGAAAATATGGAATAAGAAACAGGAATTCAGTTTTCTTTCATTAAATAGATAATGGACTTTTACCATGAAAAATAAAATAAAATACAGAACTTAATGCATACATTTCTTATTTTATTTGCGATTTGTTGTAGATAAATATTTTTGAAAATTTATGTCCAGGTACAGATTGTATTTTCACTTGATACTTTTTCAATCACTAAATGCAGTCACATTAATTAAATTTAAATATCTATCTCAATTATTATTTAAAATTTAAATTCCTAATACTTGGGTACCTACCTAACTTTATTTTACAATGAAATCTTCGCATAGAATTTGTATTAAAATTTCATATAAAAATTCAAAAAATCTAATAACATTTTATAATTTAATTAACATTTTATAATTTAATTTAAAAATTATATAAACCTGCGAAAATTCATTTTGCAATTATTGCGCATTTTTGCAAAAAATTTTGCCCCGGGTGAGGATCGAACTCACGACCTTAAGATTATGAGACTTACGCGCTGCCTACTGCGCTACCGAGGCGACTAGAGAAATATGCCATTTTCTTTCTTAGAAACCAGTGCAAGCTTTTCTTCAGTGAAACTTAGGTGAAGTTGAAAATTGGAAATCAGAAAACTGAAATGAGAACTAACTGTAACGATTTGCAGATTGTTCTTGACTTCTTACCCCGTTTTTCATAGTTCAACATCAGAACAGAAATTTTATAAATGGGAAAGTGCATTTTCTGAATGCCGGCACATTTTTAGTTCAGAGCTTCTTCTCTTGACCAGCCTCCCACATACAAAATGTCCAGTCTTCGCCCGCCCGGAAATTTAGAGCCCCATGCCGAAAGGTGCCAGCCCAAAGTAGCGCCCTTGATTCCAATTTGGGGTTGGCTGCTCTTGAATATGAAAAATATACGGGCGCTCGATCGGCGTTAAGACCCGGGGCGTAAATGAAGCACATTTTGGCTCCCATGCTGGAATCAGCCCCTCAATTTACAAAGCAGGATCGATGTTGCTTGAACATTCCCATCCTCTACCACCCTATATAACTTTTTTTCTATTTCTTAATATTTTCGTTCTTGAACAATTATAATCTGTTCCATTCAGGTATTCCTAGATGTACCCGATGACCAACTATTCGAAATGGTGACGATAGAGAAATATCTACATGTAAGTTTGGTCTGAGTGTAAAAAGGAATGTGTCCGCTGTTTTTCCTACTTCTTCAAGTGCTACTCAAACGTTTAATTGTCGAGAATTTTTCGTTGATTCGTTCCGTTCGATGCCCTACACTAGAATACTCAAGAAGAATGAACGACACAACTTGATGATGTCCAGCCATTAGCACTGGCTGTATATCATTTCAAATGCCCTTTGGTACTGATGCGATGCCCAAAAGGGTAGTTTCCGGTGCCGGGGATGCGATGTCTCAGGGGCCACTTTGGTATGCGTCCATCGCCATACGTCCCACCACACCATATCTTTTCAAATGAGAAATTTGACACCTAGCGAGAATCGTGATTCTAATAATGTTCTTTTCACTCAGGGCTGCACGAACTTATTCTTAATTCGAACTGAATCTAATTCTACTATGAAGTTGAAGAATTCGCTGAAAATACCTTCATCTCCTATCAGCCCTACTGTCTAAGCAAGTAAAGTCTGGTCAAATGAGAGTTTATAAATTCCAAGATACTATAAAGAAAATACGGGTGCATTAGTCTCAGAATTCCTGGCATTAACATCAGCAATGCATCTCTTTAAAAGCTATCAAAAAGCATTCCCAACAGACTTACGATAATAACAAACGAGAACACAATCCATATGATCCGGGCCTCATCTATATATATTCAACCAAAATATTGTACAAGATAAAACAATAAAAATATACAGAAATCCTCTTCTTAAAAAAACTTTCTTTCCTCGATAACACTCCGGAAATGCAAATTCGTAGGCAACCTGAAACAGTGCTTCAAAGTCAATATATAGTATAATACAAAAATTAATATATTATCTGTACATTGACACTTTAATTGGCTCCTCGACATTTTGACAAACGATGATTAATAAATATAGTTTGAATATCGTAAATTTGAAAATTTCTATTTAACGTTTGCGTGACAATCAAAATATTTTCGCATTACAACGTGGGTTCATAGTTGGAATATCTGTTTTTTGAACCAATAGATCATACAAATCTCTGATTGAAAATTAAGAACAAGCGTTTTGTATCTGTTGTTATCGAACTTTAACATCCTCGATGTTTTTCTCGTATAGAAAGAATCTGTACAAGTGAGAGAAAAATAATAAGAAAATTCAATCATTTTCCTCATCATCTTCTTCTTCAACGTCCATTCCATTTTGATCTATAAAAATAGCACATCGATTAGTAATACATGAACGTAAATTCAAACACACCATCACAGAACAACGCGAGCAGCAAGTTCGGTGATGAAGGAAACGAACACTATGTAGATTTTATGTTCGCGAATACTACACAACAGGAATACAAGAGAACAGAATACGTAGAACAAATGGCATGAACTTCACCTGAACTGAAAGTGGTGCCATTCATTTTCCCTGGTATTTGTCCAGCCTGTAGCAACTGATTTAATCTTTCAACTTCCTCCAGGGATGATGCTCTGGCAATTGCTTCTCTGATTTTCCTCATCTCCTCTGATCTTTGAGCTGAACAGAATACAATTTGATTGAAATTCAAACCGGTAAGGCTTCGAACTATTATAATACGACAATTTCTACTAAAACGGAAACGTACCAGAAGGTTTCCTAGGCTCCGGCAAGCCTTCACCAGGAATGAATTTGGACTTCTTACCAATCGCTTTTCGTAATTCTCGGCCTTCCTTACTTTTGAATAATTTTTCGGCTTCTTCTCGTTCCTAAAGGCGTAGAAAAAACAAATTAGAAATGGAAAACAAGAATGATACGATTTTAATGAAAACATACGTACCTTCAGTTTAACTTTTTTAAAGTCGAGAACCTTCAAAGGAGAAATCTTGAAAATAGCATAAGCGCGATAATGTTGTCTTTTGGTGACCGGATTATCGAGTAAACTCAATATTTTTAGGTTCGGTAAAGTTGATAAAGGATTCAAGTCGCCTAATTCTTGAATCATGTTGTTTGTAAGAATCAAAGTTTGTAAATTAGGAATGTGCTGTTGCAGATTTTCTCCAATTCTCCTAAAATCACGAATATTATAGTAATTTTAATCGAGTTTTTCAGCAAGTTATTGACACCATCGGTCTTTTAACAACGTTTATGACCAGATCATTACTTACACGATCGGGTTGTGGTTCAGAATCAACGTACTGAGTCTTTTCAACAACGGAAATCCGTCCAACTTCCTAATATCATTATCTGACATGTCTATCGCATCAAACTGATCCAAGGTGGCTCCTAAATTCTCTATCATAGGTATTCGATAACCTGGAAAAGTCGATAGAAGTAACGTTCGGTGATTACCGATTAAAATCACACGGAAATAGACAGCTACAGTTACCGGCACAAATACAGACTGCTAATGAATCGAATATCACATTTCATTACCTCTAAGACATAATTCTCTGTCTCGGCATGGATTCAAATACTGCATCGACTGCTGTATGAGATCTGGCGTTAGTCTCACCATAATGATATTTCATTCAAATTCAAAGCAACGTCAGTACGCTATTTCATAACACGACAGCAATCAGAACACAAAAAATCTAGAATTAGATAGCAGAAACCTATCGAGAAAAAATATAACGAAATACGCACAAACCACAAAATATGATTTCCAGTATTTCTCGTACTCGCTCGCATCACTTTTCGTTTCAATCAAAAAATTTTATTTCGGTATAATTTGATTGCGGCATAGTCAATTTGGTCTTATCGTGTTTCACTTATGGCTACACTGTCCTGCATATAACCAAAGTACAAACCTAAATGCTTCTACAAATGGTAACACTGTTTCCAATTATTTTATCTCCGAAAAATTAATTTTAATGGAAATTGTAATTAGTATTACTTATTGAGACGAGAGAAATTTAATAATGGTTAGAGCCAATTACTTGGAGCAGAGACAAGACATCAGTCGGTCGTATTTTTCGAAATGTGATGCTGAGAGACCGACTCAATTGCGGGACTTATGAAAACACGTCGAGGCAGCACTAACAGGAATTGCCAAGTTAGTGCCTTTCTGGAATTCCGCCACTGTGAGTGTGTGCGTAACGGTGAATAATTTTGTACACAATAGAAACTGTGAATGAACGTAGGAAACGCTTGGAATTAAAAGACAGTAAACTCGGAACTTTGTGCTCACTGTTCAGTGGATGGTTAACCGTGAGACTGGTATTGATTGTACGATGAGTGTTCATTTTGATCAATCCCATGTGACTATTAATTTTCTTAAATATTAATTTCGCGGGTATGTTCAGTTAGTTTTAAGTTGTAATACGTGACGTATGTAGTTAGAAAACGTCTACGTTTCATTGAAGCTTTTCCAGAACTTCCGTCTAGTTTTGTAACCCAGCTGTGGGTTCTGTCTCCAGAAGTGTCTAGAAGGTGAGTTACACGATTTGATCACAATTATTAGTGGATAGTTGAATGTTTTTATTTTACATATTTCATTTTCCTCTCTACTTCATGTTACCTGAAAACACGAGTAAGAATTGTTATGTCGAGAAGTGGACATAATATTTTTGTAATTTTTTTTTCGTGATAAAATGTTGGAAAATTTTGTAAACATGAAAAATGCCTGTGAATGCGTGGTGTAAACCCGTGGGTGATAGGGGTATAATATAAAATACTTCAATAATTTCGAGTATGATGTGTAAAAGAGGAACCAACCTATATTAACTTCGACAAGTCCTGAAGAAATGATATTGAGAGTAAAAAGACGATGATGATGTATATTAAAATAATTCTGCATGATACTTAATCTAGGACGGTCACTTAGATGAACTAGTCTCTTGCACTTTTGGGTTTCTGAAAATTATGGGCATGCGAAAGTTGGCGTATGAAGTTTACCTGTATATATTTGGTATAAAATGGTTCAATATTCATTGTAAGTGCGTATAATGTTTCCAAGAAATGAATTAAAATCTCAAGTTGAGATGGTACCCTATGTACGCAACTAGTAGAGTCTTTACTTAAATCTAATTTTATTTGATCATTTGTGATACTGTAGGATTACATATGCAACCGCCCAAGCAATTGGAATATTGATTAAAGTCCAGTGAATGTATACCGGGCTGAATCTTAATCGATTCTTTTAATAATATTTCAGTCAGAGATATCAGTTGTATGCTAAGGAATGAGACACCTTGATATTTCAAGAGATGCTATTGAAGCGGCCTTCTGATTCTCTGCTCTTATAGTGACCAGTTCTCATGAAAACTTTCTTCGCATCTGTTTTCTCCTTGAGCTGTACAATTTTCAGTAAAATCCATTCCCTCCTTTCAGACGTCTTTATTCATGTCCGAGCTGAGCCCAAAAGCGCTTGATCACGTATCAATTAAAGAAAATAATCAGGTCAGTTATCCGGTACTTCTCATCCCGGAATTTCAGCATGTCCTTAGAACCTGTTGAATAATATGCAGTACTCATATTTTTGAAGAACAAAGGAGGAATGCATTTTCTTTCATCCGTCTGTTTTCCAGCAGTAATTATTGAGTATAATTTCCCATTTTTTCCTTCCTTATCCAGTTTGCCTTTACTACTTATCAAATCTACCTACTCACTCACGGTTCGAACTGCAATATTCCCTACCATGAAGGCCGCTTTATACGGGCCGTATGCCCGTAACTTAACCCCTAAACTTAACGGCCAATATAAACCAATCTTGAATAAGCAAGGAATAAGCTATAGAAGTTAGATTTGATTCAACTTCTAAGTGACGGGCATAAGTTACCGTCAGGTTAAGTCCAGTATGAACGGTCGCAGTATAAATAGTTGTTTCAACTTTCTTGTGTTTTAAGTTACGGGAATACGTTTACAGCAGCCAGTATAAAGCGGCCTTAATTGAATTCTTGAACTGGAAGTTCCTCCTTTTTAATCTGACTCACTATATCTCGGTAGTATTAGTTTTTTGTGTCCTCTTACTCGGTCCTCTCTAATTCCTTGCTCTTTGAATACCCTTAATACTCATGTTCCACAAACATGCAGCCCATTCACTCTTCATGTCTGTTACTTGGGTCCGTATCTTTTCAATTTTATCTCCCTCATTCATAGATTTGCATCATATTCATTAACGTTCGAACAACTAATCCTGTTATTTAATCAGTTTTCTTTGAACTTGGTAAATGAAAATAGTGGTAACCACTAAATTAAAATATCTTTTGGTGCAGGAACAATACATCTTGGTGCATTTTCTGGACCACACACCATTGAATTTGTTGGGAAACATTTGTTTCTCTTTCTGGATGTTTGTATACAGCCCCCTTTTGACGTAAATGAAATGGGGTGGTTGATGCTATACTCTATACACTTCTGATTTTGGGTCTGTGTGTAAAATGATTGTATTCATTTGTATAATTAGGAGGGATGATTGAACGGAATTTCCCCCGTAGGCAGTGGCGCAACCAGAAATTTTCTTTACGGGGTGCTAAAATTGAACATTTCTGTTTCCAAATCGAATTTATTTCATTTTTTCAACTTGTAAGTTTATGGTATTTCTTTTTTTTCTAGAATTTTTTTTTTTCGGGGGGGGGCATTAGCCTCCATGTACCCCCTTTGGTTGCGCCACTGCCCATAGGTCTGAAAGTGATTGTATTCGTTGGTATTTTATTCGTATACGGCGAATAGGAAAGAAAAGAGGAATTTGGAATATACCTAATTGTAAGGAGAAGAGTTAAAATGATAAGTTATAATATCAGACATCCACGGATATTGTTATTAGTGCTAGAGAGAGTGGTTGAGGCAAAGAACTGGGAAGAAAGGCAAAGAATGAGCTATGAAGAGCAGATAATGAAGGATACAAAGTGTAAATTCTTCTCAGAAATGGAAAGATTAGGAGAGGAAAGAAAAATATAGGGAGACGCATCCTGCTAGTCAACAGACTAAGGAATGCAACAACAACAACAACGAACAACGAGTGTATTGTATACATAAGTATTTCGTTTATATACAAAAATTTCACTGTTTATTGAGGGAGGGTGTTGCCTTATGGCATATTATCTTACTTCTAATTTTGGGTCTGAAAACGATTGTATTGTTTGTATTGCATTTGTATCAACTTGAAAACTAGTGTACATACGAAATACAAACAATACAATTGGTTTGGTGGGACGTATGGCGATGCACGCATGCCAAAGTGGCCCCCAAGACATCGCACCCCCAGCACCGGAAACTACGCTTTCGGGCATCGCATCAGTGCCGAGGGGAACGCTTTGGGGCCGGACCCGAGCCCCCATTTCTCCAGGCACAAACAATACAATTGCTTTCAGATGTAATACCCCCTCCCCCCTCTATGTAAACATGGAAAAAGATCATGTCCAAACGGAATAACTCGTTGTATAAACGTATGCAAACTACAAAAATTTGAAGTAACCGTTCCCTCCCAGGTGCAACAATTTTGAATTTTAATTCTGTGACCTTGAGACCTCCTCAGCTGTTATCTCGATTCGGTAATTCGAGCTAGTGAAAGGTGTAGAAAGCTGTAATGAAAGTCACTTATGATGCTAGAATGCTCAGGAAAAATAGACATTGTGTCGTCTCAAGGGAGCTAAGGACAAGGAGAAGAAAATTGCAGGGATCGGTAAATGGGGATCTACAGGAACGGGTCCGAGAAGGGATTATCTTAATGTAAAATTTGGTGTAGATTAATTTTGCCGTGTATACATATGCCGTCCGACTTGCAGTTGAAAAGTTCTTGAGGAAAAACTGAGGAAAGCGACAGTTATGACCCCCTGGGAAGGGGTTTAACTTGCAGTCCAGGGTTGGCAACATTTCTTAAAGTTTTCCTTAGGTTATTAACTACAGATGTGCCAAGTGGTACATTCGCATCAAAAAAATGCAGGCATTTTCCATATCGTAGCATCCCAACTATTATGCAGATGCATGTTCTCATTCCACTTGGGATAATTGATAAAACTGAAGTTCCATCTGGAAACTAGTTGCAATTTTTGCTTCTAATACTGAAAAACTTTCGACTTCCGGTCGTTGACTTATTTTGCATTGTTGATTGACTGTATGACGGACCAACATCTGCGGAATTATTGGTCCCTCCCCCATCTGTAGAACTGGTAGCTTCAAAAAGTTGGACGTGTACGGAAGTTGAGACTGATGAACTCGCAGCATCCTTTCAGGTCTCAACAGGCATCATCAGTTTCCTAGAAGCGAACATTACCTCTGAAATATGTTTGTTTACTTCGCCCTCTGACGCTACGACAGGGATCGATATTTCTCGGGTGGCCGTCTAATTTTAAATGCGCAGTTATCCCGCACCCGCCCTTCTCTAGCGCCTACATTTTGCGTTACTGGTGTTTACACGAAATTTCAGTCCTTTTGAAATGTCTGCAATTTGAAGGCCTTTGGATGAGTCGCCTTTGCGACTCCTCAAAACGATCTCATGATGCTAAATTCATTGTATAAGTATTTGAGAATATTAGTCATTGGTGTAGTGAAAGGGGACTCTGAAAATATTTTATGTGGATTGCAAAAAAAAAAAAAAAAACTGCACCATCGCAAAGTGCATTCTTATCCTTGAGAAATTATTGAAGTAGCTGACCATTGATTTGTACATAGAAAAGGTGGGCAGTAACTTCACTAATTCAGTTCGTGACTGGAAGTACCTTGTAGGATGATCTAGAAAGCTAAGTGTAGTACGAATAGTTCATATTTTTGGTTACAGTCTAGTAATCTTCCTCAAGAGACAAGGGAAAATTAAATTCAGTGCAGGGTGATTAGAAAAGAGGTACGCATACTAGGTAAATTGAAGTGGAAAATTGTATATACACGTTTTGAATCGTCAGTATTGTGTGACATTTCTGAATCATCTGCTGGAGAAGTTTGAAAGCAGCTTACGATGAAAAGCTAAATCTTTAGCTCAGTTCTTTCTGGGAAATATTAATTGAAAATGATAGAAGCTACCTGAAAGCTTGCCTATTTCTGTGTTCAGCAGGTAGGAAGGAGTGGGGAAAATGCATACAACAAATGAGAAGGAGTTATAGTTTTTAAAACTTCCAAGTTCTAAGCTTTAGAATCATTTGAGGGTGAACTTGAGGTATTAAGCCCTTGAAATGTCCTATTGCCGGTGGCTTAAGCTGTTATAGCGAAGGAAGAAGGAAGCTAGAGCAGTTTTGAAAATAAAATGGAATCGAAAAATTGACGAGTTATACAAATAGCCAAACTCAGAAATTGAAAATCAGATCGCTTCTTCCACGATATCTCAAGAAAGAAAGACCGATAATTTCATCTGAAGGTAAAGGACAGTTGAGGGGATCCACTTCAGTATTCAAGATACGCAACAAATAGCGAACCTAACTTTTGTTGTATTCCCAGGTACTGTTCACTGTGGTGGAATGATAAGAATCTTTGGATTTTGATGATGGAGCCGACTAGAAAGTATTCTGGTTTGAAAATAAAAATTTTAATATAATTTAACATGTCGTTCAAGTAAACCTGAAATGTCGCTTTAAAGAATTTAAAATATTTTCGAGCTGGAAAAATGGGTTCCAGTAGGAAAATTTGTTCTTGAGTTGTATGAAAAATAGGGCGCAAATAGGCAAAATACTGTACACCGATGCAGGAATATCTTTGCTGCGCCTGTGAACGTGGAGTATGTTATACATAATATCGCACATTCATAGGCGCAGCAAAGATATTCCTACACCTGTGTACAGTATTTTGCCTATTTGCGCCCTTGAAATAAAATGGCAAATGTGAGTTTTGATTCTTTACCCTTTAGTTCTTCTGCTCGAACCAATTTTCTGACCAATCTTTATTTTTAGGACTTCTTAGAATCAAATTGAAAATGTTGAAATGTTTTTGATGATATTTTGTTCACGTTTTTATACTAAAATACAACTCTCTTGAAAAATGGTATCATTTAATATCAAAAAATTGTCTGCATTTCAGCCATGTGTTCTCTATTACATTTCAAAATGAATGCCAAGAAATCGTTGGGGATCAAATTTAATTATAAAATTAAGAATTCTTTGTAAAATTTTGTAACATTTCAAAATTTTTATAAAATTTAATAATTGTTTTATCACGATGTTTCGAAAATTGAACGGAAATTATTATAGCTCTTTGTTTCCTACCTTGAATATTGAAGGGGCTGCCGAAGCCGAAATGTGCATGGATGAAAATTTCACGCAAATCTAATGATTCGAATTTTCAAGATCGTACTGTCCTTTCAATTTTGAAAATAAGCAATTCACATTTCTTAATTCCGCTGGGAGCGCTAACGTCAATATGATTGGTTGTAATAGATAATAGGGGGGGGGGGCTTTACATTACTTTATAGAAAAACTAAAACTACTGATCTTTAAAAATTTGTAAAAGCTCTATTTTTGAAAATTGGAAATTGAAATTAATTTAGTATAATATTCTTCTTCTATGAACTAAGTAAATTTATTCAGAACGACAGAGAAAATGTTGCAAATCTTTTTCATAATTTATTTATTTTTTATTATTTTTTAAAGAAGATTGTTGTAAAAATGGACTCGCTATGTTCCAAGCTTTGATGACAGAACTTCAATTTTCTATCATTTTTTAAGCATTGCATGTTTTTTTAAAGAAACCATTATATTATTTTTCTTATCAATCACAGCTGTACTGGTTTCACATAAAATTCACTAGCTATGAGCCACTTTTGCAAGAAACACGCATAAATTGCTACGTATTATAGGAGCAAATGGTCGCTCTAAGAAAAAAATGAAAAATGATACAAGCAAGAGAAATGTTAGCATAAGTTTAATAATTTCAGCACCCCATGAGCCTCTACTCCAGATCGCCTATATTGCGCATGTTTTTTTACATTCTTAATACACTACCCACTGTCTACCTTTGGAAAATATCTGAATTAAATTTCGGTACCGTATTGCCATTTTCGAACATTGAAGACTCGCTACTCCTTAAGTTTTGAGAGCAGGTTTTTTTTTGTATGTACGTGACTATTTTTGTCCCGCCGACAATTGAACTGTTTCTTGTTCCCCTGTTTAATCTAGAACTCCGAAACACTGGCTGCACAGCCTTTACAGTTTTAGACTTGGTGAGCTGATCTCTCTTCCTATATCAGTCTTTGTCCAGTTGGATTTACAGGATTCTTTTTGGGCGGGAGGGATGCTCACTTTTAAATCGCCACCTTAGTGACTTTTTCTGACAATTTCTAAAAAAAATTTCGAATATCATTTGTCGAAATCAGAGCGTTCATTATTATTCGATGGGTTCATCTGTCCATCATTCATCCGCAGTCACGTACGTGGAAATTTTATACGATTTCCCGCAAACATGCAAATCTGCTTTGCCGAAGTAGAGAGGAGGTGCTCGGTACATCCGCAAAAATAAACATGTCTACGGCGCAAGCGTTAGGCTGAAATTTAATTCAACCGCGTACCGCAGTAGACAAAAATTTATCGAACAGCTGAAAGCTGTATGTGTTCGCAGTCTACGAAGCCAGCTGATGAGCCGCCTCCTCCCGACAGCAGTACAGGCCCAATGCGTTTTAGTCTAACCCTAGAAGCCTCCCCCATCTCCCCGAAACTCCCGTCCCGAATTTGGGAAACTACGTAGTACCATTGATGGGTTTTTATCCATTTTCCAGCCTTTAATGTCTCTTATAACCTCCAGTGTTGCCGTTTTTGACTCTCCTTTGAACTATGTGGAAAGTGTACGTGAAAATTTGCCAGCCTTTACTCCGCAGTATTGTATTTGTTGCGCAGTTCATCGATTACATAAATACGGGGCTCGGGTGTCAGCGTTTCCTTTTTTTTTATATAACAGGAATATTTAATTTGTAACTCTGTGTTGGACTGTCGGCGCTTTGAAATCTTCGTCGAGCAGAAGATAGGAACGAAGTTTTCTATGAGGAACTAACATTTTTACTCGAAATTGCCGAAACAGAACTTACAGTGACCTGAATTCAGTTTCACTTTTAGAGAAAAAATTTGTATCTACTATAATTGGACGTTTATCCGAATTATTTTCATCCGAAGGGAAGTTCAGTTTAACCAATCACGAAATTTCATGGTTTACAAATAGAGCGACGTTTTCAAGTTTGCCTTCTAGTGAAATTAGTAGACTTTGAGGGAAATGAGCCTGGCCCCTTAGGTAGGCCCCGTTTGACACCATCAGTGTAGGAATAACATTTGACTGGATAGGAAAAAACCTGAAGTCCAACCCATTCTATTAGAAAATTCTGGCTGTGCCACTGTCAACATTTAAAGATATTCCACTGGATTCAAAACTTGTGTCAGAAATTTGTGCTGAATTTGCTCGAATGAGAAAGTCAAATACAGATAAAGGCTTGCTGAAACTTCCCAAGAACCCTCCATTTCCGATATAAAAAATGGAAACATTTAAAAATAAAAGAAACACAATTCCAATCCCATGTCCTCCTAATATTTGGATGCTTTCTATTTTGATTCAAAACTGATGTCAGGAATAGGAGCTGAATCTTCTGAAATGAGAAAGTCAAGTGGAGATGTCACCCTGTAAGACCGACCCCTCGAGTATGTTCTACTTCTGAAATGAATATTCTCAAAATGCGGTCTATTTTTTTATAAACTAAGTCATTTCAACCCGAGGTCATTTCATAATAAGAGATTTACCACTTGGATTCAAAACTAATAGTGGTGATGGGAGCTAAAATTTTCAAAATCAGAACTTTAATTACGAATAAACGCTATAGAAACAGTGTTGGCCGCGTTCGCATTCCGAACGCGCGTTTGAACGGGAACGGAAGGAACTTTTCTACTTTTGAACGGAACATGAACGAAACGGAAATGATATGAATCGGGCCGTCCATCCTACAGAGAGCGTTGCAGTCTGCCATTGTTATAAGTTATGAAAAGGTGAACCTCTTTGTCAAACCCCTATTATACTGGTGCCAAAACATTCCTCTTTTCATCTGCGATACTAGCGCTGGACGGCCCAAATAGTATTGAACGGAACGCGAACGAACGAACATTCTATCCAAAAATAAAACAATACAGATTTTTCAAAAGGTAAACTTCGTATCAATTTTTGAGAATCTTTTATCGCACAGGTGTGGTCAAAGGCAACAAGATTTGAAAAATGTTGTAAGGGGGCCCTTTGCTAACCCTGTATTTTAACAAAATTTCATGTTTATGAACGGGAAAGGCGATGAACGGCATTCAGTTGAACGGAACACTGAACGGAACGATTTGTTTGTTTTTTTTGGTACTTTTATGATCGGAACAAATAGAAAAACACCTGAACGTGAACGAACGCCGTTCAAAAAAAAAAACTTGAAACGCGGCCAACAGTGCCTAGAAGACCTGTTAAGGACCCTACATTTCCAAAATAAATATCTCCAAAATGCCCTAAATCGAGTGCAGTAAGAGGGAGTGACTTTGCAGGCGTAACCGAGAGTTTCCGAAGTTGGTAGCCCTGCGCTGCAAAGGTGATCATGGACGTAATCACCATAAGAATGCATATAACTTGAATTTGCTTTTTCTAGTCAATAAAATCTTTGCTTCCGGCTTATAATAGATGAATTTAGAGATTAAGGTCTGTAGTTTTCTTTATGAACTTGAAACAGCTCCATTTTTCATGTATTAGTTGCTTACAAGCGCGTTTTGTACCAATGGTAAACTTCTGTTAAAAAAAAACAAAAAAAAAACAGTAATTTGTAAATCAACTTATTCATCCAACTAGAGTGAATAAAGTGCAATAAATTACCTTTCATCATGAACTAAACACTTCAAGCTTTAATTTGACATGTTATATGACTCAAGAAAACCTATTCTCAGCAGTCACGGAAGCTTTAAAGTATACCAACTTTACATGTCTTCTTATGGGAACATCAACCTTGATCACCTTTGCAGGAGGTCGACACTAGCGAACCTGGTTACGGTTACACCGCCTATCATGTGATAACTGGGCACACAGTCATATGTATTCATTATTCCTACGAGTGCGAGGGAGAAAATAGAACCTGTGGCAACACAGACACATGACTCGTAATCAGAGATGGGCGGTGTTCATTATTTAATGAACTTGCTCTTGTTCTTTTCCATTTTTAGTGAACTAGCTCTTGCTCTTGTTCACTTGGTCTTCCAACTGATCTAGTTCATTGTTTGTTCATTAAAAAGAAACTTTGCTCTTGGTCCTGCTCATTTAAAAATAGGGTTTTTGTACAAACAAACTGCGAGCAAAAATTTTTTTTGGTAATAGCTTACAACTGAAAACTAGGCTGTTGCCCAAACAATTTTTTTAATCCCCATTGAAATCCTATGAGATTGTTGATAAAATTGAAACATCAAATAAAAATTCAGTAATGTTGTAATTTGTAATTGTAACTCTGAAACCATTATGAAAGTTGAAAAACTAAAGTCTGGAAAGTGAAAATATACAAGAAAAAGCCAAAAAAAGGAAATTACAAAAAAATAGATGAACAAAGAATGAACAAGTTGATCAGGTCCAAAAATCGTGAACTAGTTCAGAACTAAGTTCACCAATTAGTGAACAAGAGCAAGTGAACAATTTGTTCTTCAAGAGCAACGCCCATCTCTGCTCGTAATGTAGAATGGCCGGGGTTGGAACGTGAAATGAAAAACTTTAACTTCCATAGGTATTTCAATTCGAATTTTGAAAAATAAAATTTTGACTTTCGTTTTCCAATTTTTTCTATTTCGCTTCCAATTTTCAAAAATCGTTTTACTTTCAACTGAATACTTTCAGCTCTCCACTCTTCCATTTCTTCTTTGTTACTTTCAGCATATAACTCTTCTGACTTTTTCCAAAAAAGAAAAATAGAACTTCAGCTTTCAACTTTCAGTTCTTCAGATTTTTTTTTGTACTTTCAACCTTCGAATTAACTTTTCAGAAGTCGTTTCACTTTCAGCTTAAAACTTTTAAATAACTTTCAAACCCTGTGTAGGATATTACAACTATCATGTAAAATTAACTTGGTGTAATTCCACAATTTCCGAGCCGTGTTATCAGGTCGTTTGTGCAGAGCTTCAAAAAACGTACACAAATTACATTACAGAAATTATCTCAAATAATGAGTGAAAATGAAAGGAAATTGTGTTTGGTATCATTTACCCGCAGAATTTGATCGCGATGTTGATGAACGTAAACCATTGTGTATTAGTCAGCACAGTGACGTAGTCACTGATAAAGAACTGAAAGAAAAACATGTAGGGGGTGAATTTGCACTAAATTGACTATTTGTTCTTGAAGCCGGCGCATGAGTGATCAGTTTCGATATTCTGTCTTATTGCTGGTGAATGAACACAAGATGTCTGTGCATTTCAGAGTGTTCTCAGCCGTTAAAAGATAAAATCTTGTTTGTTGTTTTGTTATGATTTTTAGGATAAAGAAAGAGGACAATTCTCGTGGTTAACATTCATTGGTTTCTTGCATGCATCTGTATACTTACATATAGTATATCGATTTGGGGTTACTTGCGACTTTTAATATACAACACTACTTTTACAACTTTTTCTCTTTTCATTCACGAACATGTGCAATGCATGTCATCCCATCGTGGTACCACTTCGCACACTTCTTTCATAATTCTGTGGGAGTCGCAGTATTTTGAGAAATGTACTCGGCAATGTCCCATCAAAATTCCAAAAAATATTCCAGTCCTATAACCCAGTTTCCGTGATCTGTAGAGCGTGTCAAACTTGAAAGTACAGAGAAAAGTGAACGAAGTTACCCGTGTTTCTGTAATGTAAATTCCAGGTCCTTTCAACGTTTACAGATTTACCATTGTTACTCAAAACGTTGGAAATAAAAAGTGAGTTTTTAAAAATCTTAATGTTGACTACAGACACAGGCTCTTTGAAAAACTTCAAAGAACCTTGAATAATCTGTTCTAAAACATAACTGCGAGAATCTCAAATAAGCCTGAAACACAGGAGCGAAACTATAGGAAGGGGGTAGGTCTCCCCCCCCCCCGTAATCTGAACTGTTCATTTGAATTTTTCATTTGTTATGAATGTTTATTTATTTATTTATTATCATTTTTTTTAATTACAAGATATTTCGATTGGAAAATCGGCAAATTTTTAATTTGAAAAAAATTTTTCGGTGAATTTTTAGTTTTCAACAAATATTTGTCGGCAAATTTTTCTTTTCCACCTCCCCGAACTAAAAGTCAAACTTCGTTTCTGAAAATGGAGTATCCTGGACTCCTGTCAGAGACTAGTCAGTCAAAAGTTGAAAGTTTCAAGCTGAGTATCGAAAGTTATCTGTTCGAAAATCTGAAATGTTTCATCGTTTAGTTTATAGGCTTTGGTCCTGGTGAATATAGGAGGGAAATTTAGTCTGTAACAAAAGTCAAAACTCCGTGTGTTTTTCCCTCAAGAACGACAGGGAACTTATGGCACGGATTCCCCTAATCCGATCGACCTGAAATAACTTTGTAGGGATTTTCTTGTGATTGATTTTATTGGAACCAATTTAGAAGACGAATCAGAGGAAATTCAGCGAAAAAAGATCACCACGAGTAAATAACAACCACCTTTATTGTGTAAAGGGAGTTGTGTGTTCCTCTCGAGTATTTCTAGCATCCTTTCAGCTTATTATCCTCCCAGACTAGGGTATGCTCATGTGCGCAAATGTGAGTGCTTGGGGGATAAGGTTCCAAGCTGCATTTTATTATTATTCTTCTTTTTTTCAATAAAATAATATTTTGATTGAAAAATCGGTAAATTTTTAATTTAAAAAAAATTTGTCGGCAAATTTTCCTTCTCCACACCCCCCCCCCCCCACTTGAAGTTACGTTTCCTTTCTGCTGGAACAGTTCTGAGAATTTCTAATCGAGGCTGGAGAGTCTAGAAAATTAATTAAATCTTCTCAAATATTCAGCTTCTTATATGAAACCTAAGTACATAATTATGATAACACATTTGCAAGAAGGGGATAAGTCCAAAAATCGAATTTGCGAAATGTGAGTCATTATCTGGGAACTGAATGGACTTATCCCCTTCTTGTGAAATGTGAGTTTTTCAAATCAAGTTGTATCATACAGAGAGTGCTCCGATCGCTATTTCAGTGATACCAGTCGATAGAGCACAAAAAGTACTTCCAAATGAAATGAAACAACGCAAAATCGTAATAATGTGACTTATCCCCTTCTTGCAAATGTGTTATCATATTAGTATTTTTCAATAAAATTTTGCACGCTTTTTAGTTCTTTTAATGCAACAATGTAGTTGTTGCCATCTTTTTAGTTAAAAAAAAAAAAAAAAAACAATTGAAGAGTTATTTGTCAAAAGGGCGCTTGACATACGGGAATCCCATATGTCAAGCGCCCTTTTGACAGATAACTCCTCAATTATTTTCGTTCCTCCCTAATATTCAGGAAATGGGTTGGAGTGGGTGTTTGGGCTTCCCTTCCTGCTGGGACTCTTCCTTTTGCTGCAGAAAAGGCTTCGCGTGTGCTATTTGTGACGTGAAACCTTGCACGATCTGAGCAAAAAGTGTTGGAGTTGATCCAGGGAATATTCGAAGCACGCAATACTGTGTCCGCTTCTGACTCCAGTTTTCCCACCGCCAAATCCTCTGAGAATTTAGTCGTGTCGGAAAACTTGTGTATTATGATGGTAATGAGCCATGGATATAACACGAACACCTGATGAAATGTCGTAATTGTCCAGTTTATTCCGGAATATAATAATTCCAATGATAAAAATTATAATTTATCTTCAGTTTACAGTAAATGGCTCAGCGAGTATGCAATACATGTTCGAATAATTATTTAGATGAAAAAATTGTGAATAGTGCGAGGACAATTCATTTTTCAAAGTGTATCACACTTTTTATACTTCGTGTTGTTTCTGAAAAGCTTGCCAACGCGATAAATTTTGATATGAATATTTTATGTACGCTCTTTTTTTGTATTTCTCTGTGACGGTTCAGAAAGTATAGATAAAGTACGAGTACGTCCAACACGAATATATTTAGCTAGTAAGAAAAATGTTTTTCAATTCACTTGATGTTACGAAACAAGTTTTGTAGCTTGCAAAGGAAAATTGAATTTCGAATGAAAAGTTCTGTTAGGATCTCTGTGCTCTTTGAATGAAATGTTCTGAGTAAACAAGTCGCCTCGCGGTTTCTTACGGTAGGGGGATGAGGGAATTACTTTACTACATGTCCCATTGCGTGTAGAACTCTTTGGTAATTTTGGAATTTTTGTTTTTTTCTTGTAGGTTGTTATACTGGCTTCTGTTTATCAGAAAAATGCGAGGTTTTCGTTTTAATCACGTATGCTATTCTTGAGGAAAGATGAATGCAAATGACCTGGTTTTAGGATATACCAGTTCACTTTTTTGTTGCTGTTGTCTATAGCGTTTTCGGCTGTTACGCCATCTTCAGTGGAGTCCGAAAGTGAAATGGACAACAGAATCAAAAATGTGAATTGGCACACCCCAAAAACAGAATATTACCAAGTTCACTCACTCTCCAACATGGACAAGAATGCAAATAAAATGAGAGTGTTTTTCTTGGACTCGTATATTCAGTCATTAGTCCCTTCCCTATTAGAGATGGGCAGCGGGAAACTGATTGTGGCTTGATAAGTACTAGCTATTTTGACCCCCCTCCCCACCTTCAACAAAAAAGTGATAATATAAGTCACCCTAAAGTGCTGTGCCCCTACTTGTCAAATCTCCCTCTTACACTAAATCTAAATGAACCAGAGCTGCTACATTGTTTATCTACTTTCACAGTACAACTAATATAGTGTTTCGATGTTTACTGCTTACATTACAAACAACGTCCTCAAAGTTTCCAGGAATTTTAATTCGAATCTAATTTTCTGTAATATGAAAGCATTCACCGATTGATTGGCGGGCAAATATCTCATGTATTAGAATTCGTTTTTTTACATTCATAGGATGTCAACAAGTTTGACGTCAAACCCGCTGAAACAGGAAAGAAATACAAAGTTCGTTGTTTTCTTTTTCGAAGTTTCGAAGATGTGTTATAGATTGTAAAGCGTGCATTTTTTAAATACCTACGCAAAATAATACCGTAGGTGTTCCACTGTGAACCTTTATCTTGTATTAATTTGTTTTATCACGGTGGAAATTTGAGGAGGAAGGCATTGAATTATGCTACAGCAGAATTGAAAACTATGCGAGTACGAAAATATTTTCATTTTCGCCCTGTATGTTTTTTTTTTTTAACATTGCGATAACGTTTTTCGGAAGTGAAACTGAAGTCAGTTTATTCATTGTTTCGCAAAGCTGCACACATAGCCAACAAAATCGATAAGCTCGCTGTAAAAAATTTGTAGGTACAGCCACATAGGTAGTTTTTTGCTAACCTCGAAGAATCGAATATATAGAATAATTTTATCTATGAAAACGATAGCAGAACCGTAGATATCTCGGAAATAAACTCTCTTTACTGTTTTTCAAGTTTCATTTTTAAAGAGGACTGAAAAGCCGCCCTTGTATCGTCGCTGGAAATTTTTTTTTTGGTGGGGGGGGGGGGGTAATTTTTTATTTTTTCAGTAGTGCTGACCTACATTCATCGGCGTTAGGGGATTTTTTTGGGGGGAGGGGTGTAGTATGTTGTATCAAAGTGTCTAACAGTCATTTAAATTATTTATTTTCAGTCATGGTCATTCAAAAATAAAAGAATCAGCAAATCATACCTTGAAAGAGAACACAAAGAATTTAAAATTGGAAAATTCTATTATAATGACCAGGGTTGCAATTTTTATGCGAATGCATATTTTTATCTATGGCATATAGGTATAAGTTTCAAAAGATCTTCACGAATCACAGAATTTTGAGTCAAATGAGCAGCACTTCATCCTGCATATTTCGCATATTTTGCACCAATTCTGCTTCTTTTTTTATTTTTCCCCCAAAAAATTATTTTTTTAGTGTTGAGAATGATGTTCGACTCCAAAAAAATTGAGAAGACTTAATGGTTAGTGAATCAGTAGAAGAGCTTTCAGAAAAATATGTTCTTTTGCACGTGAGATAACCTTTCTCTTGCTCGCATCACATTCATCAGTCATCAAGAAATTACGAATAGATGCATTATCTCCTGCATCTCCTATTATATTGAATTTACATATTTATGCAAATTTTACCATTTTGGCGTATATTTCCGGCATATTATTTAGACTGAATTCAGCGCTCAACATATGCGCATGTTTCGCTACTTTTTGTGCATATAAGGTAAAGTGCCAATACTTGGTCGGGGTATTTTGAGGTCACCTGGGGGGGTCTATAGTGGTCAGAGGGTAAATTTGTAACAGGCATACTAAAATTTCATCCTTTAACTACCTTTTAAGGGGGTTGAGACTAAAAAAAAATCCCCCTCCCCTCCCCAACTACGTTTGAAAAAACGTCCAAATACCAAGATTTGGCACCATATGCCAAATCTTGGTCACCCCTTCGAGTAAAACTTTTCCAAAACGTATAAAAACTATAAGGCAAATAAGACATAAAAGTGCAAGGCGGAATGTGAAAACTGAAAAACTCAAAGAGATATGGGAGTTTGAATTTAAAAAAAAAAAAGCCAAATCTTGATCGACCATCATTTGGCACCCTGTGAATTTTCGCAATTTTGGACAAAATTTACTTACAGACACTATACTTATAAAGTATGAAAATCATACATGCACAAAAAGTATGTATTAAGTATGTTGTATAAAATTCATATTGATCAGAACAGTCCTAAAATCAGATTTCAAAATGAAAAAATTTTGGTGCCAAATGTTGGTCAAAAAAGTGGAGTGCCAAATGTTGGTCACTCAAAAAATTGAAAAGTGTATTTGTTAAAAATTTTCATCGAAATCATTTCTACTTCATTACAAAGAGTGTTTCCACTCATCAGAATCGATTTATGCACCATAACATTGCAATAATTCAAGTTTTATGTATAGAATTTTGCTTACTTTCAAAACTAGTTTGTACTACCAAAAAAAAATCCAAATTTATCAAAACATGAAGAAAATCATCACTGTACTATGTTATGGTCATGTAAAAGCAAAAATGTATGCAAAATGATCATAAAATTACTTACCATCTTGATATTTCAACATTTGTCAATTTCCACAATGTAAAATTTTCGCACTTTTAGATCAACAATCTTCAATCACTGATTAAAAGCACTCAAGACACTTATTTCTGTCGGCCAAGCGTTTAAATCGAAGAGGAAGGTCTGCTCTACAAGTTAGGATAGGTGGCAGCACCAACAGACTTTTATCTGTGACGCTAGAGCGCACGAAAAAAATGACCAAGATTTGGTACCCCGACCAAGTATTGGCACTTTACCTTAAATTGCAGCCCTGATAATGACGATAAATCGAAATATCAGCTTACAAGAGTCTTCGCATGTATGACATGCTCATGTTGTGAGACGTGATCACCATGCGCGTATTAAAGTAGGTGAGCTCAATAAGGCCCTAATTTAAGGTCTTGGCTTTCAAGACTTTCTTGTAAGTGATTTCATGTTTTTCCTTATTTTTTGTGTTATAATCGTCGACTGAAATATTAAAAAATTGGCTAAGCTGAAGTTGTTCTATACTGCTCCACATTCTTCAGATCTTCTAATAAAAATACCCCTTTTTCAAAACTTGATTTTGCCAGCGCGCCAAAGAAGGCTGAGCCTATAACCTAATAAGACCCAACCTATTACCTAATGAGCCTGACCTGAAATTCGGTAAATAAAAAGTTAACCATGGTTCAAATAGAAATTTATGAGTAAGTTATACCTGAAATGATAATCAATTGATCTTACCAGGCTGGGCCTTATTAAGTTACGTAACACTATTTTTCGTGAGTATCGCATACCTCGGTTCCAAATTGCTCAAATTTCACTTTTTTGGCGTCGATCGTTCACTAACTACCACTACAACAACTATCCAAGTTTGATTTCTAGATAAATTCCATTTGGCTAACATAATACTAGGTAGTAAATTCTCCAAGTTACACAAAAAACATATCGGAGCCGTTTTTACGTTATTGGAAAATCATCAACCGACATATCTCGCACCAGTGGACTAATATCTTGATAAAAGCAATTGAAAAATGTTGCCATATCATGAAGGAACAACTTCGCTGTACGTTTTAATGCAGTCTAAAGTATAGTAGTCAAGATCGGTACATTAGGCCTTATATTATGGATCTGGGCCTTATCGGGCTCATCTACCTTATGCAATAAAATTAGGTTTTTCCCCCTAAAAATGTAGTATTATAAACGAAGACGTATGTTTAGCTTTAGTTTATTATTTTAGCGCATTCATAGCAAATTGGGGGAGGGGGGTGAAGGTCATTTATTTTCTGATTTCGATTTTGTTAGACACCCTGTGTGTGTGTGTGTGTATTGCGAGTTAAGTATATGGTACGGCACTGTATTAATTGCGGTATCACGTGGCACTAATTCGTTTACCGATTTTTTATAACTGCAAGTACCTATAAATATAATTATTGGCCTTTGAATTGGGGGGGGGGGTTATTTAGATCATTTATACCCCCGCAATTTTTTTGGGAGGGGCAGAAATTACCCGTCTACCCCCCCCCCCAGCGACGCCCATGGAGGTATCCGATATTTGATTGCAATTGATTACCTAAACCCGGAACTTACCAAGTCCAAGATTCCAGTTTTCCAGGAGAAACAGAAATTGGTTTGAGTTAAATTTCGTGACGTTGATATCTAAAACATAATAAAAAGCACTAATTTTCGAGCAGAGCAGGTAAAAGTTTTCCAATCTTTGGGAGAATTTCTGTGAAAAACTTATGACATCCCTCTTCTCCTTCAGATCCTCTCCTTTAGAAGTAAGCTTGTAAAAAACCAAAAGTAATTGAAAGTGATGGAGAAGGATCGAACATGGCCCATCAATAATACGTGGCTGAACAGGATCAAATCGGACGAAGAGATACCAAATCAGGACCATGTCGTTAGGAGAAGGGACAAAATCGTGTGTCTCATGCACGTACTTGACCTAAGTGACATTTTGACGAAAAATGAGTTAAATACATATTCTTATAGATCTCGATGCCTTCTATCGGGCTACACTCGCAAATGACGAATTACTTCCTTTTTTAGCCTGCTAGATGGCATAAACCATTTGAGCCACGTATATAACACAACGTTATTTATAATTTTCAAATCGCTCTCCTGAAAAAGAAAAAAAAAAAAAAAAAAAAAAAAAAGGTTTTTGTCACTTAGGTCAAGTGTGCATGAGACACTCGAAATGGTAGCTTAGCCTCATGACAAATTCGTAAAAAGTCAAAATAAAGTGCTGAAGTAAATAGATACTTTATCGATTAATCGATTGTTTTTATTCAATTATTTGTGATCAACTAATCACTTAGGATAATCAGGATTAATCAATTACTAGATTAATTGGTTCCCCAGGAACAGTCGATTCGAAAAACGAGGAAATAGCGATATTATATAGAATCGAAAACCGATCGTTTTAAAAGTCGATGATTACATTGACTCGCCTATGTTAGTATCGCCAGTCGAGTAGGGGAGGATGGGGAGAACTGAGACGCTTTTTGGAAAACCGTTGTAAATGACGTAGAACCACTATAGAAAGCTTCGAATAATTGCAACCTGTAGTTACATGACTGAATTACAAACCCTGAAAAATTCAACTTCCTCGAGCCGTTTCCAAAAATCATCACTTCACAAAAATTGCAAGGAGCATTAACAACAATGCATGGGGAGCAATAAGACAACACATGAAATGCAGAATATTTAATCAAAACAGTTTCTCAGTTCTAATTAATTGGTATTCTGAGAATACGCAACGCTAGTTATAGTTTGGAACCATCTTTGCATTTGGATTTTCTTGGTATTTTTTTACATATCTGCTTAACGTTCTCCAATCGATAGGTATCTCTGGAACAGCTTTAGCAGCCGTGCGCAGTGAGTAATTGAAGGGTAAAGAATCAAAACTCACATTTGCCATTTTACTTCAAGGGCGCTAATAGGCAAAATACTGTACACGAGTGCAGGAATATCTTCGTTGCGCCTGTGAATGTGCGATATGTATAACATACTCCACGTTTACAGGCGCAGCAATGATATTCCTGCACCTGTATACAACTTCCTGGGGGGGGGGGACCAGTTTAGTACAGTTTGGTTTCTAAATAGATCCTGTACTTTAAAAAGATACGACTTGGCAAATACCAATTTTTTTTTCATGTAAACGCTTTTTTCTAAATTATGCTCAAAACTAAAAAAACTACGTAATTACATTTCGAATCACGTTATCAAAATCACAGCTACGAATTAGAACTAAAACTTTTTTTGTGGTGATGTTAGCCTACTGGTTAGTGATGAATATGTGATGCATTGTTGCCATTTACAGTTTGTAGTGTCGGCTAAATGTGCATTGTCTCATTGCTCCCCTTGTCTCGATTCTCCCCATCCTCCCCTACATTACCGTTTTTAAAATGAACTCACTGGGTGTATAAATGTCTACAAAGTCAGGAAGTCAGGAAAAGTCAGGATTTCTGAAAGTAGGTCAGGAAGTCAGGAAAACGTTATGAAATTTTGAGGAATTTACTGAAAGGTTAGGAAAAAATTAGTGAATTAATACCATCTAGTGGAAGATTCCGTAGGAGAGCAACGTGATGTGAGAGTTATGATGATTACTTCAATTACATTCATTATAAAGTCCTTAAATTTATACGCACGGCTTTATATTTGAAATTTAAAAATAATCCGAAGACTTTCATGTATAAAATAAATGAAATGAAATTAGCTTTCATCGAGGGAAACTTAAACAATCTTAAGGAACAAACTTAAACAGCTAAACAGCTTTAGTACAAACTTTAGTCCCTCTCCTCCCATCTTTGGGCATAAGCCTCTACCACCCTAGCCCACCTGCCGCGAACCCTTGCATCCCTCCCCCAAGCTACTGCGCCGTACTGTATGATCTCATCCTTCCATCTCCTTCTAGGTCTCCCTCTACAACTTTTATTCATGGCTCTATATCTGAAATTTGAAATATGAAAATAATCCGAAGACTCTCATTTTTATGGATTTTCCAAATACAGAAAAGAAAGTCAGGAAAAAGTCAGGGAAAACAATTTTGAAGAGTCTGTAGACACCCTGACTCAACAAAATTTATCGCTTGATCAACTCGACATATTCGATTTTGGTTCAAAGGTCTACAAATAATCAGATATCCTTTACCTCGGTAATTTCTCATTTCTTTAATGATATTCTTGTCACACTTCGACGACTTTTTGTCTAGACTGAAATGAAATTTGTCGATATCGACTGTGTTTCTAGTTTTGGTTCTAATTCATTATTTTGATGGTTCGAGAAGACTGCTGATAAAACTTCCTGTTGTTTCATTCGTGTGGAAAACATGGAACAACCCACGTGACTGTATCTTCCCCGTCTCCCTCGAAATTTTCTTCTGAATAGAGCATATTAAATTGTAGTAATAATTATGAACAAATGAATACCTTTTTCAAGTTAAGTTGCTGTACTGGACAAGAAGGGATGTAAAACTACCCGATCTTTAAGTCCGGTAGAACTTTGCCCTTCCATATCGCTTCTGTATTATTTTGTACATGAAAAATATACGAAACATGAATTGTACATAGTATGTAATTAGCAAAAGACCTTCAAAAAAGTTCTTACCCATTTTGTAACTGGGGATCCTATCCTTCCTGAACGAGCTTTTGAAGAATGCTAGAGCTGCCAATTCAATATATGTATACAAAGCTTTCCTTACAGAAGAAAAAAGAGAGGAAGAATTTGCTCAAAAGAAATCTGAAGAGGAAAAACGTAAAACAAAAACGAGAAGAATTGGTTGATTGTAAGAAACAGCTGAAAGACTTGGAGTAAGAAATAGCTTAGAAGAGGAAAACGCACTGGCTAGCAAGAAATTGAAAGCAGCATTACATATGTATGAAGAATTACACAAATGTGAGCGTGGCACAGGCCATAATTGAGGGTACTTCAGTTCTAAAGAATGGAGAATCTACGCTATTGAAAGAGTCATTAGCCTTGGAAAATATTTCCAAACTCAAGGATAAATTGATAAAAACTGTCTAACTTTTCTTCATATTTCTTTTTATCTTGTTACTTTTATTATATTCATATGATTATTTTTAATTCCTCCTTCATGACGATATGCGTTACCTGTATTCCCAAATTTGAGGCAATGATTAGAAATCATAAGCATACATTACTATTATACTAACAATAAGTTCCCAGTTTGTGATAATAATTAGTCTTTATTACTCAGTATTAGTTTCCTTTTATTGTTATAATAAGTTTAAGTCTAAATTCCAAATCAAACTTTTGTTTATGAAATACAAAGTTATAAGTTTCAGTTAGTGCTCACTTACATTACTAATGACTTCATCTTATTGCATATACTGTTATGAGTTCCAGTTTTTGATAATAATTAGTCATTATTATTCAGTATAAATGTGACCAGAAGTGCGATCGTTGAAACGTTCTAAAAAGTGTTACGAGCGCTATTTGGTGTTACGCTGTTGTGATGTCGTTCCTTGAAAAGTGTTACCAGTGTTAAGCGGTGTTATGCCTCGTTACGAGTGTTAAGATAGCGCGGATAACTACGAGATAGAAGCTGCTCGGGACCAGCTACTATCGAGTGTTATGTGGTGTTACGATGTTATCAACCGTTGTAAGTGTTGTCCTTTTTGGCTTTTTACTCTGTGCTGCTTTATTGACATCCGACATAATAACACCTTCCGTAATCTTCAAAGTTCCAATTCTTACCCTCGTTCGTTTGGTAATTGCACTTCTCCTCCCTTCTGTCAAGTGAGGAGCCAACACATTGAAAATCACTTCGAAGATTTCTTTCGTTACACGAAACATTGACCGGAATTCCACATCCGGAACTTCGAAGTTTTTATTCTCCTCACGTATGTTGGCTCGTCGCATTCTTAAACCTCGCCGGAGTGCAATGTGGTTGTTTTCCACTATCTCATCATGAACTGCTGCAAAATTTAGATCAACCAACTGAATAGCATTCATATTTTTATTTTATCGAACAAACAAAATTGAAAATCACCGCACTAGAAAATTGGAGAAGTTAAAAAGTCGTAGTGATAATAACTAACTGATAAGGAATTACAGCCTCGGAAGATTTGGTAACACCGAAATTCAACAGTATTGAATCATTAAAACTTTCCCGTGCGCAAAATTTTCCCGAGATACCACGGTAAAGTGGATGTAGACCTCGCTAAGCACTTTCAGATCGCCTCTGAATCATAAAACGTGCTCTCTGTGGAAGTGTTTCTGCAGATACGATAACTGTGTGGTGCATCTTGTGCCCGTCATATACGTGTACATCTAGTTTTAACGCGTGCCTAACAACTTTGTCACTAATTTTTACTGCATTCTCGAAAGAACAGAAAGAAGCTAAACTTTTGACTTTAAATTTTTAATGAATTGTGAAGAAAGAAAAAGATTGAACACCGTTATCATTCGAAAGGCTTTTTTAATGATCTGTCAAAAGTGAAAAATACTTAATTGAATTCCGTAAATTGTTATATAATTTAAGTCTGATCAAGTTGTGCTTATTAGCTGAATTTCCTGGTTTAAATTGATTTTACTTAACCTAAAGGAAAACCAAAAAATGATAATGAGAGCAAATTTGTATTAATTTTAAGTCATTTTTCACTTTCAATTTTTTGAATTTTTTTACTTTTTATTTTATTTTCATATAACTATTTATCCATGGAACCGGTGGCATCTGTGTTGTTATGAAAAAGTTGGAAAATGGACTGGAAAAATCTGAAAATTACCTGGAAAAGTCAGGACTTTTTTTTGGGGGGGGGGGGAGAGGTGGCCATTTTGTTATCAGTCTTACGACCGGTTTGATGCAGCTCTCCATGTCTCCCTATCTTGTGCAAGTTCTTTCATGTCGTAATAACACTTACATTTGACATCCTTCATTATTTGTTGAACATACGGAATCTTAGCCGACCTACCAAAGCTTCAACGCGATAACCAATGGTACGCTTGTGGCTTCTGTTTTGCATTCTGCAGATTCTTAACAATTGATGAGCCAATTTTGAAATCTACTTCGAAATGTGAAAACCGTAAATAATCAATCGACGCTTTAATTTATGTCGCTGAACGTCTTCGTTCACGTTTCACTCTTCATTACATTCGGAAATCGACTCTGTTTGCGGAAAGAAGAAAAAGTGCATACGATATATTAAATATTCGTGGCACGACCCAGTCACATTGTCAGGTCGTGACCTTGGAACACCTCGCGCACCTAAAAATCGAATTCTGATTTCAAGTTTAACTCGTTTCTTTCTTTTTGTTCTAGGACCGAGAGACCAGCTCAGGAAATATTGACTGGACATGTACGTGACATTCAGATCTTCCAGTTTAGTTGTGTTTTATGATCGCTAAAAGGTAGAAAGACTTCTACCAACTTTTCGGAGGGACAGTATCCGCATTCCATGTTGAAATTGCGATTAGTTTCTACGCACTTTTTGAAACAGCCCTAATTTTGGCTTACGATGTGTCGTGATCGTGATATGCGCTAGTTTTGCCAAGTTAAAAAGTAATTATTATGTTTTTAAATTCAATTAGTGTAAATAATCGTGTCGTGTTCGAGTAATCCGAGTCTCTAGTCCTTTCTTCGTAGCTGAAAATTTGCTCGCGGTTGCGTGACCCTTGTCCAGTTCTGTCTGTTGCCGGGTTCGCTATTTTAAATTGGTTCAGGAGTGCGCGCGTCCCGTGCCGCCATCGGCGTCGATGTTGGTGTGCGCACGCCACCGATAAACCGGCGCGGCGATTCTGTCAGTATTGTCATAACTTACCCGCGATCAGCGATCATTACCTACTTCAATAGTTAACTGGTTGAAAGTGACTCGGCGACCGGTTCAAGCTGTGGAATTTCACAAAAGGCTGCTTTGTAAGTATTTCTATTTCATTTTCCATATTTTTAATTGTATTTTTCAATCGAGATTAGTGGAGCAGTAGACGACACAGCCGTAAATGGAAATCGAAGTATATAGTGCGCCAATCTGGTACGTGTACAGTATTAGCCGGCAGGTGACCACTTGGTCATTTTTTCCATTTTAAGTCGTTTAAGGTCATTTTTAGTCATTTTCCTCGTGAAATGGTCATGTCAGTCATTTTTAGGGAAGTTTTTCCTTCAGATTCTGGGAAGTCTGCTGATAATGAAGAAAATAATTGTTTTACTTTATTTTGAGCTTGTGCTGTGCAGTGTAAATAAAATTGAAATTCAATTTTTGGACAGAGTGCAGCAGTAACTTCCAACGCAACTGTAGTTAATTGGGGCGTTGAAAAGAGGTGATAACGAGTAGTGTGTAAAAAGACAAGCTAGAAAGAGAAGGAAAAAATTGCAAGTGGTCTCAAGTTCTGGAAATTTTTGGTCATTTTTCAAATTTAATAGTCATTTTTCCATTTTTTCCCCCCTGAAATTTCCAATGGTCATCCTCAAATATGAATCGCCGTGCGAACAGAGAGAAAAAGGCTGAGTCCAAATTTGACTGAGAAACCATTCTGTGCGCCAGTGCATCTCAGTGGAGATTCTCTCTAAATTTTGGAAACATGTATCGGTTCCCACTTCCCAGTGGCGTAGCCAGGATTTTTCCAGGGGAGGGTATTAGCAAAATTTTGGGCGGGGAGGGGGGTACACCTTATATGAACTGTATATTTTTACATTGACGTATCAGTATGTTGTGCTTTTTAACTTTAATGATGCATATGAATTTAAATTTCATTTCGCGCATTTACTGTGATACTGCCAGCATATAAAAAATTCTCCTCTCAAGGGGGGATTTATCCCCCTAATCCCCCCTGGCTACGCCACTGTCGGTTCCTTGTAAATCAATCCTCTAGATATCTTGAGTTGTTTTCTTTGTGAACAAGAGAAATTATGAGTGTATAGAGAAAAAATTTGGAGGTGAGGAGTTTTGAGCGTCCTCTCACCGAATCCCTTCATTGATTTTAAAATGCGTGCTAATGAAGCTTGTACTTTTGAATTACATGATAAGATTCGAGTGCTCGCAAACTCTTCAAAAAGACCTGGTTTGATGATAATTGTCGCTTCAACTCCCCCTCACCCAAAGTTAACTAAGCCTGAAAATTAAAAAATTCGCTATTTGATGTATGTTCTAAAAATGAACTTCGGTGTTAGTTCTTTTTTCTGGGGGAGGGGGGAGGTGTACGAGCATACGTACCCTATCCAGAATCGATGTGCGGTTGGATTGAGCTTATTAGGAATTGGAAAATACGTTGTCATCGATGAATTTGAAAAGAAGGGTGAGAGTAAACCTAGGAAACCGAATAACCCCTCTGCGTTCGATTTTCCTAGGTATTTTGCGATAAAAACCTTGATTTTTGATGAGAACGAAAAGAAAGACCTGTTTCTGTTTTTGGCCAGCTAAACTAAAATGTGAGAACCAGGCACTTGTAATAACTGAAAGGTCAATTTCACCTCTGCAGGCTATTAGGGCAGAATTGAGAAAGAGAATTCCAATATGGACTTTTGTGCTACCTAACTGACAAAAATAAAACGAAATTTTTCAGTGAACGTTTTGAAGATTTTGTCAGCTTATCAGTTAGCTCAATTGAGAAGCGCTTTCTAATAGCGGTTCAAATAATAAGTTATCAACTTAGTGTCCATTTTGGAGTGTGAGTGAACTTGGTAATAATCCTTTTGTGGGGTGTGCCAATTCACTTTTCCTTCTTCTCTCCACTGATGATGGCATAACAGCCGAAAGCGCTCTGGAATACAGGAGAAGGAAAAGTGACTTGGCACACCCCACAAAAGGAAGTTATCAACTGTTGAATCGTTCAACACTCCAGGAATTTGGGTTATTCTACTGATTCAAGTCAGTGGATGGAGGAGGGAGTATACCGTTCAATTGTTACACATTCTCAGTTACCCCTCCCAGAACTGGCTCTTGGATTCGCCACTGCTTCTCGTATAAAATTCGCGGTGTGGCGCACCATTTATCATTCCAGTACTGACGAATTTATTTTTCTCTAATTTTCGTATTCGCCGTGAATATAGTAATTTTTTTTTTGCTGCATTATTTTCATTAAGTCCTAGTTATGCGGTGAATTCCGTTGCATTCGGTGATTTGTCCCACGACTAGTTTGCCGTGCAGTAAAATTTCCAGCGATGAATATTCCCCTCGGTGAACTGCCCAGCGGTGAATTTCCCCCCCCCCCCGGTGACTTGATCGCGTTTAATGATCCGTGGTGCGGCGGTTCATTGCCCGGTGATCCCACCACCGGATAGCTTACACATTTATGTGTGGCGATACAGATCTACATACTTAATTTTGACAAAAATGTTAGTTAGCAGAAATGTTCATGAGACCATCCATTTTTTCGCGCTAAGAAATACTCTGTAAGTGCGATCATGTTCCCAAGATATTCTTCGAGAAAATTACCGGTTCTGGTTCCATTAGTCCAGTCGAATTAGAGCCGAAAAGGACCGAATCTGGACATAGTTTCTACAGAACATTTTGAAATGGATATGTCTATTGGCTGGCTCTGTTGTGATTTAGCTCTTCATGGTCATAATTCAGTTCAGTGGTCCACATTTCCATGGAAGTTATTTTTCCTTCTGGCCATGTGCTCATTGATCTTAATCTTAGCTGCGCGACTGCTGTCTGCAGCCGTGTTGTAATTAGAAATTTCCATTGGGGTATGATACACTCCTGTTACTATGACGTCATATTACTGACCTGAGTATACCTGAGCAATAACCGTGTTTGTACCAAACGTTACGCCTCCCACGACATTCTTCCAGTCATTTGCTCATGGATCTTGAATTTTGCTGCACAACTACAGTCTGCAGCCGTGTTGTTATAATGAGGGTATGATTCACTCCTGTCACTATGAAGTCATACTTCTGAGTATACTTGAGTGAAAACCGTGATTGTATCAAATGTTTGGGTTATACCATTAACTAGCATTTTGTCGTGAATGCCTTATCAATCGTGAAACTGGACACGTGTAAATAGTGAGACAGGAATGGTTCCGAAATCGAAAGGACATTTGACTGAATGCGTAGAACATATGTGCCAGTGTATATCTGCATGCAGTATAGATACTCGTCATCAGTTTACTGATGATTTTCTTCTCACGACTGGAGATAGACAGAAAACTTTGGATTTTGCTCTGTTTTTAATTAGACCCGCTTCTCTATTCAGGGTGTCTACTAAACACAGGAAAATGACAATTCGGGACTTTTCGTGGACCTACCCGGAATTTTTCCGGGACTCATGGAAGAATGTATTCCTCTCTTCCCTTCTTGAAATCTACCGGGGGATACAGCCAATCATATCAATTTTCCTCGGAACATTCGATTTTCTAATTCATTAAAAAAAAACGCTGCTATAGATAATTCTTCCGGGGTCATTTACACAAATCTCGGGGTTCCCCCCTGCTCCTACTCCAAGAATTCACATGAGGTCAACACATAAAAATTGGGATTAGTAGCCTCCAGTATATCGATGATCGAATTTCCTGAGTCGTCAAGCTTATTTCTTAGGTCGTTTTAGCTGTAATACCCTTACCCAAAGGCTCCACAGGGAGCTAAAACCTGAATAATTGAAAATTGTTTGAGTGGGTATTAGTGTGTTTTTATTTGTTTTGTTTTTCAGCTCTTTGTTCTCCAGTACTCTCTGTTTGAGTCTGTTTTTGAATTCTCTTCAGTGCTCCTCTGAATAAGGGAAGGTGAAGTTCCCAATTTGTCGGGGGCTTGCGTCTCTCTCAGTCGAAGTGCCAGAGTGTTTTGAATCATCTGAGGGCAACGATAGCTCAGTTATAAATTATGCCCATTAAAATTTCTAACGAAATGACATGACGTAATGTGTATGTAAGCTTAAACTCTACCCGCGAAACCGGGGGTTCAAAATAGCCCTTCGCCGTGCTATGCAGTGACACAGATGTTCCGAATAGAAATGTTGAATTTAGGACATTTTTTCCTTTTCACCTGCTTTTATGAGCGAAAAAGTAGCCTACTACCTTTGGAACGGCTTTCGTACTTTTCTTTCCAAACCTGGGAATGATTTTTGCCTGCTACCCCACCCCTCCAGAACCACGCGTTTTCTATTTGCATTTTTGGGTTTGAGTCACTTGGATACTTTTCATATTGCTACTTTTCCAGCTTTGATTAATTGAGAATTTAAAACCGAATTGTGTACTGTAGGGTTTTCGGAGTTGCTGAATTCATTTTCGATATTAGTTTGCCTTATCCTTGAAAGTTGTGGCATTCACGGGAGGGGAGGACTCAAGATCAAAATGTTCATAACTTACAACATATGGGTATTGTTTTTAAGTTGTTTATGTCACTGAATTAATTTTTGATATTTCTTACTGGCTGGTGGGTTCTCAGTATATCTGAATACATTTTCCCGAATGGTTTCCTCTTATTGAATATGGAAGCGTCTAGTATGGTTGATGAGGGTCAGGAATGTCATCAACTGCGATGTAATTCTTACGAGTATCATCCCTGGAAGTGGAAGGTCGCTTAGTTCATTTTCTACTTTACTTGATATAGAAACGAAGACGAGGGCTGAAAATTGAAGAAGTTGCTGGGCACGATATGAACATTATTCGTCTGAATACTTGTGGCCGTTTGGCGTCAGTTTAATTTTCAAAGGTGGGGGAAGAAGGATAGTTTAAAAAGGTGAATAACAGCTGATTCGCTAGCAAAAACGTGTTTTTGTCAATGGTAGATTATCCAGTGATCCGAGAGTAAAATTACTTTAGTAAATACCCACTCTTTATTGTACCTGCTGTTGGAAAAATCTGTAATACGAGCACCAAATGTTGGCAGTGAAGGTTTCTATACATTTGTACTTACATGTGTCCTCGAGAATAATTTAATGTTGAATGAAATTTCGATTTTAAATTATATAACAGGTGTGGTAGAATCATCAAAAGTGCTGCTGAAATTTACATTTTAACGTTCGTAAATCATTTCAGACTTTGACATTAAACCAATCAACATGTTCTATGTGTCTGCGAGCGGAAAAATACGGTTCTAAGAAACGGGGCAACTTGCTGTCAAACCCCAAATTATTATAAAATTGATTTCGAAACTGAAAAATATTTTTGGAAGAGCGCAGGAACGGGCGAATGACTCAATGTTTTTCTTTTAATGTCCTTTTTTTCAATCAATATCTTTCAAGGAAATTTGAAATTCGTTGACCTGTAGTTCGATGTTTAAATTCCTTTCCGATTTTTAACGGTTCTATGCCAGTTTCAAGAAATCGTAGTGGGTATTACCTACTTTGTTATCGTGAAGTAGTTTTTTTACTATTAACATGAGTAAGACATTCACAGGACCACTGACTCATCTAAAGTGAATCTTTGATTGCAGTTTGGCGATTTTAAGATAACTGAAACATACGTACAGTTCGCTTATAGTTTTAGGAATTCCTCTTGTTTTTTTTTTTTGTTTGTTTTTATACAAACCTCCAGGAACAAATTTACGGGTTGAAATTACTGTTGCCACGGTGTGCCTGGTAGTGTGTGTTTACCGTCTGATCAAGTTAACTAAATTATAGCCTGTCAAACCCGAATGTACGACGATTTGAATACTCGCTCATTACGCAGAAATTATGAGGACAAATGAAGGGAAAGAAAGAGGAGAGAAACAAGAATAATAATGAAATAAAATTTATAAAAGCTTGCCCGTCTTATAAAGTTCAGATACTCATGTTGATTACCCACTGTTGCTTAGACCTAGAATTTATTACATATTGATATTATTATGTTATGACCTTGTCTACTACGAATTTTATTGAAATTAAGAGCCGATAAAAATAATTTGATTTTGCCAGGCTGCCCAGAGCATACTTTGTTTAGAGGAATATACTCTTTTGATAATGTAAAAGAAGAGAACTCCTTTTCTCCAATAACGTCAGTGAGTACTCTCTTGTTGTGCTGAAGCTGATATAAAAGATAACCGTAAATGTGACTGATAGCGAAGGCCAAAATTCGCTAATTGAGCTATACAGACACTCGCTCTACAGTCTGCAATCGTAATTACATTATAAGGGACAGCACATAGTCTGTTTTTTCATTCTTTATTATGACACTGTAATTTTATTTTTCAAGTTTGTCAAACCACATAAACCACATTGAGCTACCGTGGGGCCACCAGTCGGATACTGTTCTATTATCAGTAAATTCATTTATTATCAATGCCCTTCCTGTCACGTTGTCATTCAGACTCAGCATGATGTGTACAAAGATGGAATACAAACTAACTGCTGAAATATCTATGTCAAGATTATCGCAAAAAAAGATTAAAGCAAATGAAATTTAAGCGTGAACATTTTTCCAGCCCATTTTTCTTTTTAACAACACTTGACTCGATCCAGAAAGAGAAAAAAGAAAGGGGGCAAGAGAAGGCCAGAATTATTTAAAACATAGGCCAGAAAGATTTCTGGAGCGAGATGTGAGTTCACCAGAAAAATTGTTGAACGACATAGTACTCTTTTCTATTAAAAATATCTTGGCAGCCTGGATTTTGCTTTAATCCTGTGAATTGTTTATTATTATGGAGTGGAACAGACCAAAAGTAAAGGCTGCGTGTCTTTTAATTAGTTTTTCAGAAATTGAATTGAAGCTGTATCAATGTCGTATATATTGTGAAATGAACCGAGATAACTGTCTAGCTTTCGTCAGCCTTCCTGGAGACTAGAGCTTTGTAGTCTCGAAAAAAGCTTTTAAATAAAATCACGAAACATTCAGCCAGTTGAAACTGGCGAAGATGTTGAGGCCTGTTAAGACTTCGTTAAAATTCGTCAGTACTGTGTGATAGGACTCATTACGATTGCTTAGTATTCGATCAAGACTCATTTTGAAATTTGTAGGAGACTTAAGACTGTGTAAAGACTTTTTAGATTTATTAATTACTGTGTGATAGGACTCATTACGACTGCTTAGTATTCGATCAAGACTAATTTTGAAATTTGCAGGAGACTTAAGACTGTGTAAAGACTTTTTAGATTCATTAATTTGATTAAATTGCGTTCACACTTCCTGAGACCATGTGAAGGTAACTTAAAGATGTGTGTTTAAAACTGTGTTCAGACTTCTTAATACTCAGTTTAAAATGTTGGTAATAAGACTTTTCAAGACTCATTATGTATATTATGTTGTTCAATTCACTGAGGTTCATTGTCGGTTTCGAGTTTTTAGGAAGCAAAACCTTTTCTGTTCACTTTCTAAATCATACTCTTTCTCACCTATTCCTACTTAGCGCACTTGTTCCTCCCCCCAACTTGTCCCGGTATCAGTACCTCCTTCTCCTTCTCCTCTTCTTTGAAGAAAGTTTGTTTTGGTTTTGAATCTTATGTGCTGGAATCGGAGGCTCTTCCGTTCTGTTTTCAATGACGAATTGGACATCAGTGACTTAAGAAACTAGGTGTGTGTGTGTGGGGGGGGGGTAACCACTGGATACTGAAAAAACCAGGGGAATCAAAAGTCTTATGCCTAACGAGCGTGAAAGACAGGTTACCCCAGTAGTGTAAGTAAGAGAGGCGATATGGGGATATATTATATCCTTCCAAACCATGAAAAAATTTTAAAACAGCCTCTTTCAAATTTTCGGGAAACCCCAACATTTTTTCCCCTCACTTCACTCGCAGTTGCTTCTTATTCACCCCCTCCCTTACTGAAGCTTCTTCAGTTCGTATAAAACTTAAATCTACCGCCGCCTCCCCAGCCAACTTACTACTATTACCCAGAAGTCTTCAACCATCGATCTTTCTTCTTTTTCTCGTGATCCGAAATGAAACTGAACGTCCTTCCAGAAAGTTACAAACAGCAGTATTATTGCTTCCATTATGAGTTCCCATTTTCCAGCGTGTCCACCGATTCCCTGTGTTACCCAAAAGCCTTAATCAGAAAAGTCCTCCAGTTCCAAAGCCCCCTAAGCCTCCTATTTTTGATAGACAGTCTCCAAAGAATTTGAAAGGGGAACATTCTTGCAAATGCATCCCGATTTAAATTTTTGACTTGAGTGAATATCCTGGTATCTACCGTACTCTGTGTACCGACTAAATCATCCTCTATTTTTTATTGTAAACTGTGACAGTAATTTCTGTCGATGAATCCATCGGTGACTAACACCAGTTGATTTACATCTGTTCATCTGAAGTATTCAACCTTCGGGTTTGCAATTTACAATCGCGATTTTAATCGATACTATGCTTCTTCGTATTTGAAGATGACTATAAGTTTTCTATTAGCGAAGGACCCATCTACTAGACTGTGACTGTAATGGCGAATGACGATGATGAAATGTGAAAATTTTCATTTGGAAAATTTAAAATTAGTAGCCATGTATGAAAAGTCGACACGAGATTACGATGTATCTTCGTGATGGATCGTTTGCGTATAGAAGTATATGAACGATGAAGGAAAAGGTCACATGTTCTCGCTTCTGTTGACATTTGGCGGTCTTCCAGGAAGAAATAATGGACAGATCGTGTTCGACGAATGTGCGTTTCAAAATTAGTCGGTATAGGATAAGTTGAATTTGAAAATGTTACAAAATGAATCAACCAGTTCGTATAGCTGGAATACTCACTCTGGGTGGTTGTATGCAAGAGGAGCCTTATTATGTATCGAAGGTTTGAACTCTAGTTTAGGCCTCTGTCGTCGCCAAATTTCATTTTGAAAACTTCAACCGAACAGAATGAAACGTGCGTACACATGTGTTCTGATGTAATGTTGTGCAAATTTAGTCGTAAGAAAAGATACAGGCTCTAATTTTTGGCTTTAGTGAAGAGACAAGATGTGCCAGAGCCTTGTGTGAAATTAAGAATGTAAGATGTATATAGATGAAGCTAGGATCAAAGTGAATGTGTAATCTTATTAAAATGAAATTTCTGCTGATTTTGTATATGGTAACTCGCAAAGGACAGAATAAGTGCTTTATTTTTTAACTGGAAGCAAAAGTTATACGGCTTTCGAATTTTGTTCATTGTTCGTGGTTATCGTGGTGTGTAGACCAGAAGTAAGTAACGACGAAGCAGAGTAATAAAATACTATGGAATTTTTCTTTATTTTACTTATAATCTTACGTCTATACATGGTTCTCTATGAAAATTCAAGGGTAACAAGTCAACTTCTAAAACACTGATAATTCGGATTTGTGTTTCAGTATGTGCGAACTTCAGTTCGATTCACTGAAACAATCATCACTATTGTCTTGAACTTCTTGGTCCTAATTTTGAACCTAGAAGGTTACCGAGCACGAGCTTCATTGCATTCGTGACCCGGGTTTACTTTAGCTTTGAAGCAGTTGTGGGGTGGAGAAACATTGTATTGATTATAATTGAGTAAAACAGTTACAGTCATGGTCGCCACTGTCTGAAACACCGGCAAAACCAGGAAAAGTCAAGGAATTTTCTCATTCTGGAAAAGTCAGGGAATTGCTAATAATTTTGATCAAAATCAGGAAACTTTTTGAGAACAATGAGAATTAAAGAATATACCTTATTTCCGAAGAGTAAATGTCAGCATGAAGCTTCCATGACTTAGGCTGTGTATAATATTAGTTGAAGAAATGTCAGGAAAAATTGAGGAAATTGGTTTGAGAAACCGGGGAAAATCAAGGCAAATCATTCTATAAAGAAGTTGCTACCCTAACAGTTTTTAAAGTCGACTTCTAGTTCAGTTTACTGGAAGTTGCACTTTTGACGAATGAAATCTAGTCTTGTTGGTAACCCGTTAGTGCCAATACAGTAGCGTTGAATGGGAGCCTGAGCTTCCATCTCTCCCTTCGAAAACTGACGAAGCTCCTTCCTCCAGAAATGAATTTTTTAGATTTTCCTCCTTCCTTGACAATGCAGTGCAGTGGCGTAGGAACTTTTTTGGGAGGAGGAGGGGGGGGGGTACAAATATTGAAAATCAAGTCGATAAGAAAAAAATAAAATAAGTCTTTTAGAAGTGGTACTAGCAAGCAAAAAATATTGTAAATCTCCTAAAATCTCGTCCCTGAAATCTCATAAGGCGTCTTTTTACAACTTACCGAATAATTTTTTCATTTTCCTCAAATTTTGGCCGGGCGGGGGGGGGGGGCTTCAAATGATGTTGTGTACTTCCCAACTTTTTGCATGGGTACCATGTATCCCTATACCCCTCCCGTTCCGACGCCACTGATGTGAATCTGGAATTCTGGAGCTCGAGCTCCCTCTCCCTCCCCCTCCTAGAAATGTTGCTATTTCGCTATCCTTGATCAGTGTTCAAGGTCATTAGCTTCACTACTGCAGCTACAACCATTAGGACTTGATAAATTTTAGTAGGTGGCTGTGCTTGTGACTGGCACGTGGCTGAATCTTTTTTGACTGTTATTGATTTAGAAGTGTTAATAGTTTTTTATTTACCCGGCTACAGTAAGAGTGCTAAAATTAGTTGCGAAAACAGTTGAGAATATTTATAGTCGTGTGTCATTATTCGAGCTAAGCTGTCAATTGGTAGAATTTTCACGTCCACTTTAATATAGATTGTGACTAAAAATTTGAGGAAAAGTACAGCGGATCATGAGATTAAAATTGCGAATATCTTCCGCTAATCAGTTTAACACAATTTTGAATGCTTATTATCTAGGGTCTAGAGTCAAGTGGAGCATTCGTATTGAATGATTCTACTGCACGTCGTACAAATTTAACTGTCCCCTTTCCCTGTATGTACGTGTGATCGATTATTATTGTTATAAAAAAAGTTTCTAGTGTCATCGACTTGGAAATTTCAGACAAGAAGGATCAAAACATGCTAATGCAGTGAAGGAAAGGTGCTGTGAGATGGCACCCCTCCATTCGTGAAATTCTAGCCAAATGTCGGAACACTGTGATATTGTCCGAAAAAACCAGTAGGATGGTGATTTTTGTCAGGAAATTTAGTTCATTTTAGTCTTGAGTCGAAAAATCCATGGATTTGGTTGGAAAAATTGAGACGATAAATACTTCTGTTTTTGCTTAGTCAGCTGAAATAAATTTGTAAAATGTTTGTCGAGATTATAATCCTCCATCCCTCTTTTCCCAAAAACATGTTCTCCATGCCGGTCCTGGATAAAAAAGTCGATATTTTCTTCTTTTTTGGTTGTGGTGGTGGAGGTCTTTGATTTGGAATACACCTTATCAGACTTTTTACTTTTCTCATATCCTCGAAGAAATACCTGCTATCCATTTTTCATCCTTCACGTAGGTGAGAGTTGGCAATTGACTTGGTTGGAAAAAAAGAACAAATTATCAGAATGATTTTTCGATATTTTTTAAATTTACTCTTCTTAGGAGGCAAAAAGATTTGGGATTGAAGAGAGAATACTTGATTACCTCTTTTGTATATCTTGATCAACGTGATTAGTGGCACACACCGTCGTTCCTTCATGACTGCTGTAAGGATCAGAAAAATTGAGGTACACTGTAATTGTTGAAGATATCCCTTGGTATCGATATTCGAGCGATACTTTTTGTATGATCATATCGTTTCACATGGATATAATGGACCGCCATTTTCTTGCAAATTCAGTCGGTCGAAAGAAAATCGGCTAAGCGATGGAACACCGCATGACTAGTTTTCGTTTCACGGAACGTACGTGCAAGAAAATGGCAGTTCATTATGCCCGTGTGAAACTATACAGTCCTATTTTCTGTGAATTCAGTGATTGTAAACAGCTGATAAGGTAAAGGTCCCATCCAGCTGCTCATAAGCACTTGTGGTTCATGTTCATTGGCGGCTTTCCAGTCTTTTGGCTCTTTTTGCGTGCTTTTAAAAGTATTAGTACCAATATCGATACTGTATCGATACCAACGTTTTTCGATACTTCAACATCACTACCCACACTAATAGCGCTAGCACAGGGTAGCCACTTTCTGAAAAACTGGGAAACGTTAGAAAATTTTGTCAGTTTGGAAAAGTTAGGAAATTGCTGTAATTTTGATCAAAATCAGGGAACTTTTAAAGAATAATGCGAATTAAAGAATGTATATTATTTTTCAAGAATAAATATCAGTATGAAGTGTAATGACATTTCTTTGTAAGTGTTCTTAAGGCTGTGTACAATATTACCTGAAAAAATTTCGGGGTAAGTTTCGAAAATTGCTGTGTGGAAACCCGGGAAAAGTCAGGGAAAATCATTCTGAAAAAAGTGGCTACCCTGAAACAATCCCTCCTCCTCATTGCTGTGAGGCGATGCCTTTGGATAGACTTCCTTATGGATTATAAGTAGCATGAAAAAGGCTGTGGATACCATTTCATCTTGACCACTTTGTTGAGGAGCAGTAAAGTAGACCTATCTTTGTGAATTACATCGATTACAAGTGATATGAAAATGCTGCACGCGCCATTTTTCCTCCGTGACTGTCGTAAAAACACGCACGATGAAGGAGTGCACTGTGGGATGGCTCAGCCTGTTTATCTGATTGCTAGTTGAAGATAGCGCTGCTCGCGCAAGCAGTGACTCCTCGACGTAATGATGAACTGGACCTAGGAAGTAATTCCTTCTTGACTATACCGTCCTGTCAATGTCTGTTTAACCGATTACAAGTGATGTTTGAGCAATGTAAAACTGCTGCACCTCCCATTTCCCCTGCACTGTTGTAAGGGCATGTACGGATGAGGAGTGCACTGCGATGTGGATGACCCTGTTCCTTTCGTCAATTTCTAGGTGAAAAATGGTCATGTAAGCAGTTGCCCTTCGACTTACATAGTGATAAACTGGACTAAATACAGACTTGTTTGTCGATTACAAACTGCGTGAAAAAGGCTCTGCGCATTCTGGACTGCCGCCATAAGCACTACCTGAGAAAGACCTATCTATGTCTCTACTTCTTCGACAATTATAAACTTTGTAAAAACGCAGTTCATGCCGTTCCCTCTTGACAGAACATGCACGACTAAGGAGTGTACTATAGGATGGATAATCCCGTTTATTTTGCCAATTTGTAGGTGAAAGTGGTTGTACAAGCAATTGCTTCTTGATGTAGTGTTAGTGATGAACTAAATCAAGGACAGACTTGTTTGTTGATTACAAGCAGAACCAGCGTGGAAAAGGCTGCGTACACAGTTTCCCCTTGATCGCCGCCATAAGCAGTACCCAGAGGAGACATATGTCTGTTTCATCAACAGTTGTGTAAAAACCGTGCGCACGTTATTCCCCTTCGACGGTTGTAAGGCCATGCACGACCAAGGAGTGTACTGTGAGATGCATAAACGTGTTTATTCTCCCTGTTACTTGATGGAAATGGTCGTGTGATAATGATGAAGTAGACCGAGGACTAACTCGTGGCTGCGCACACCATTTCCCTGAACTGCCGCTACAATTACAGGATAATTATTAATAAGGAAACCACAGCTTCGAGCTATGCGGCTGTCGCCTGCGTGTCTCATTATGGAGACACGCAGGCAATAGCCGCGCAGCTTGAAGCCAGTTCTCTTATTGGGATATAAATTAGAGTTGCAAATGTTGGCTCTATTGCGTCTGATCAGTGGTATGAATGGGTGATCATGGAGATTTTTCTATTCAAAAGTACACATGATCACCCTTTCATTTCCCCCTCCCCCCCGCTAACACCCGCGCAGTTGATTTTGCAGCGCACTCTAGTGCAGGTTTATATCCCAATTAACACTCACCCTGAATGAGACACGCAGGCGACAGCCGCACAGCTCGAAGCCAGTTTCCTTATTTAACAATCACCCTGTACTAATCGGAGAAAGACTTGTCTATTTCTTTGGCAATTATTGCAAACGATCCTTCTTGACTATTGTAAGAACATGTGACTTGCCAGGAAGAAAGGGACCTGAGCGCAAAAATGTAAATTTTACAGGAGAGCGGATAAACAAAATTGATAACGTTTTCACGTTATGGAGACAATAAATTTTGAAGACTTACCGTAGTTTGAGAAAATTTTTTAGAATTTTTTCGACAACACCACGCGGAAGAGCGGCCGAAAATTAGTCAAAAACAGTTGTTATCACAAGAATGATTTTTTTGCGCACAGCTCCCTTTCTTCCTGGCAGGTCACACATGCACGACTAAGGAGTATACTGTGGGATGGATAGAATGTTGCCAATTTGTTGGTGAAAATGGTCGTGCAAACAACAAAGACGTTTATACTACTAACTAGATACTTCAGCCTGCTAGTAGTATAAACCCTTTTCACCCACCTCGCGTTTTAGTATCCCATCTGCTAGCGTCACCGGTATAGAAAATCGGCTCCAATGCATTTTAAATGGGAAATTGGCCATTTTTGAATCGCACTTATTATATTTTGCCTGGGTAAAACGATCTGAAAATCTGACAGACCATGCATTCATATCTTGAGAGCAGGAAAATATAAAAAAAACAATATGCTACACTTCAATTTCTATCTATACCAGTGACTGGCAAACGCTTAAGCAACATTCGAACAAATTCTGGATACGCTTTATTTTACTACAACAGGATAGGAAGTTAGGTATCTAGTGTAGTCGTATAAACGTCTTTGGCAAACAATTGCTTCTTGATGTAGCGTTAGTGATGAACTGAACTGAGAACAAACTTGTTTGTCCATTACAAACAAAAGCAGCGTGGAAATGACTGCGCATACGGTTTCCCCTTTTGAACACTGCCATAAACAGTTCCCATGGGAGACATGTCTGTGTTCATTTCATCTACAAGCGATATAAAAACCATGCGCACAGAATTCCCCTTTGATGGTTATGAGGGCATGAACGATGAAGAATGCACTATGAGATGGATAAACGTGTTTATCCTGCCTGTTATTGATGAAAATGATTGTGTAATGATGAAGTGGACCAATGATTAACTTGTTCATCAATTATTACAATTAGTATGAAAAAGGCTGTGGTGAGGAACAGTCAGTGGCGTCGCGTGGTACTCTTTCCCAGGTGTTCAACTGGCGGGTCTGCGTCCTCCTTCTCCCCTCCCCTCTACAAAAAAATCAGTAGTATCAACATCAGTATCAGTATGTATAAATAATGAGTGTCAATGAAGAATGAAGTTGCATCCACCAACTCACCACATAGCATGCGCATGCGCTTCCAGAACTTTCATTTTTGCTGGTGAACACCCTGCCATTTAGATTAACAAAGTCTCATCCGCTTCAGTCTTTGTGGTCTTTGTTGCAAACGCCACTGCGACAAGGCTGATGAGAGTGTGCAATGTTGCTAGTGAACATCCTGTGCAATTCCCATAGTATGTGACAAAGATAACGCCACTGCAACAAGACCGATGAGAGTGTACAATGTTGCTAGTGAACATCCTACACGATTCTCATAGTATGTGACAAAGATAACGCCTCTGCATTAAGACCAACGAGAGTGTGCAATGTTGCTAGTGAACATCCTACGCAATTCCCATAGTAAGTGTGAAAAAGATAACGCCACTGCATTAAGACCAAAGAGAGTGTGTAATGTTGCTAGTGAACATCTACGTGATTCTATGTATGTGCAAGATAGACGCGCAAGCGCAAGAGAATATTCGGTATTTTTCAATTTTGAGTAGGTTAGGTATTTATATTTTTATTAAAATTTAAATCTTTCTTTGTCTCTGGGATTTTTGTTGTAAGACAAAAATTAAGTGGGTGTGCAATGAACACCTTGAACACCCAGATAGGACGCCACTGGGAACAGTACTCAAGGTCAACTCAAGTATCGTCTATCTCACTGTGAGTCACATGAAGTCAGCGCTAGTAGTGTTCTTTTGGCTGCTGGAAAAATAAAAATCAGCTTATGCTGATGAGGCTTGGCTTTTGCAAATGTACAACTGTTTGTCTAAAATTACAGTGAGAGGGAGCAGTCATCAAACATTTATTATTAATATTTTTTTATTTATAGAGATGCAAAACACTGTTTAGTGGTATAATCTCTGTTAGTACATAATTTCTAATTCTTTTATTCAATCACTGACTAAAATAATTCAGATGTGAGTGTTAATTAGGCGAGTTTATTGACATTCTCAGTTTAAGTGTTGGTTTGGTGGTCTTCGGTCAACAGGAATGATTGTTAGTTCTTGTAGGTACCCTCAGTATTTGGATATGACGTCTTTGATGGGGATCGAATGGTTGCATCGAATACACATGGATAGTTTCAGGTCAAGTAGATATAAAACTGGTATGACAAGTGTTCTGTAATAGGTTATGTGGGCAGTCGAAAATATTACATAAATGTTGCTGGATCTATATTTAGGTGACCGTGGTGGTTCACCGGGAAGTACACATTTAAGTAAATGTTGAGGGATGTACTACATGATTTCATTTTGGAAAGCACTTTGCCCATGTGTGAGTCCCTGTGTGGCCAAGTAGTAACATGTCCGGCTTGCAATCCTTTGCGTCTCGAGCTTAGCGCGTCCTGTAACCCTCGCCAGTTCACGGGGCGTGTTACCACCAGATCAGAAAGATTGGTACTGTGCGTGTGTACGTCATGTGCAGCTTACTCAATGTCGTGAAACACCGGACTAGTAAGCGAACTGCGGCTGCACACTCTTCGGCACAGAGAAGGAAAACTCTGACACAACAAAACTGTGGGGAAAGCAATGGCAGACTACCCTGACTAACTTGACCAGAAGAGTCGTGCGTCAGAAACCGCAGCCTCCAACGTCCGGCATCGTATATGGCGCCTGAAGGAGAAGAAGAAGTACTCATGTGCGGAGAGGTGACGTTTTGTTATCATGCTGGTCGGTTTAAAGATTATGTGGTTTGGCTAGTTGAGTATTGCAAATATTTAATTCTTCAAACTTGTGCAAAAAATAATCTGGTTGCTAGAGAAGCCAATCTGTCTACAGTCAATAAAAATGACTCATCACAGTATCATCAATTTCCATCTTACTATCGTGTTTACTATTTTGTAACCTCGAATCCACTTTTCCATTCATATCAGATCTTGTAAACTCGAAGGGGCAGACGTGCGGAACCGTATACTTTCAAAATTCCCATTTAAAATAACTTAAAACAGTTAGGAGTACCATTTAGTGTATACCATGTTTTGCAGCGCATTTACTACGCTTCAGGTTGTTGGCAGTTTTGCAAATTTTAAAGAGTGTTTTGGGTGATTCAGTGTCGGTAAACAGTTTCGATTTTGTTATGTTCCGACAGATTAAATTCAGGATATGCAACAGTAACCCGTCGCGAAGCGATGGAAAGAATAATTGGTGCAAAAATTAGTACTTACAAAACCGCAATTAAAACGTTTAATGGCTCGAGATCCTGCGTAATGAGTTTTTGTATAATGATACGAACCGTGTATAATATGAAAAAGTCGTAGAGTGATATTCTACATAATATAACACTGCACTGTGCCTACCTGCTGATACTCAGTTTTTGTTTTCGCACAGTATTGATGGCTACCGCGATCAGGTTTTTTATTTAAAATTTCTCGATTGACTTGCAGTGTTGGATTGCCGTCGACAACTGTTGTGGAGAAATCATGCGAGGGCCCAGCTCCAGTCCGAAAACGGTCGAAGAAGACCCCGAGGCGTCGACTGGGCTGACCGAAACTGTACGTGGACATGAGTCAGTTAATCGTCACGTATCGTGCAGCAGAACCGCTTCGAATGCATCTTCTAAGGTAATTAAAAAAATATTTATCGGGTAATTAATTATTGCTGTTGCCTTCGTTATATAGTTGTGATATTATCGACTGGATCGGCGGTTCGTGTGACGTCATTATAAAATGTGTGCATGTCTTCAGTTCGAATTCCTGTCCATTGTTGTGATTTCTTAAGAACAAATTATTCGTCATATGCGTTCCTTTATATACATTCCATTATTTCCATATGGCAAAGTAGTTGGAAACAGTTTTTGCACCGACGAAACGATTTTAGAAAACAGAACTCAGCCTTGTCTGCTGAATGCCTCACATTCCTGGATCCGGTCTTCATGTTCCTCCAACAAACATTTTGTGGAGTAATTTCTCACTCTGTTTCAAAATCGTCGTTAAATTTGTAGGGTGTCTACTGGCCTGAAAAGTCATGATTTCAAAAATTGTCATGAAAGTCATGAAAAGTCATGATATTTCGTCATGTCGTAGTTCATTATATTTCTATTACCAAAGAAAAACAAAAAAAAAAGCAGTTTTGTTCATTTAATGAGAAAAAATATTGAGTCAATATTTACTATGGAAGTTTAGCGAGCGCACTCTGTATTAAGCCCCCAGTGAGACGCGAAGCGCTGAGTGCGCCCCCTCCTCCTCCACTTCCTTTTTATATCCCCCTGATAGCCATGAAATGTCATGAAAAGTTATGATGTTTTGTTTCCCAAATCCAGTAGACACCCTGATTTGACTCAGCTTCACTCAAGGTTTCGACTTTCGATGAACATAAGAAACACCGTGACCGTAGATGTGAAGCAAAAGTGATATGAATGTGGACCCTCATCCCCATGGTTGTGAAGAAGGAGTAGGTCTTGACTTGAGAAATTTTATTTCATATCAAACTGCATCATGTGGAGTAAAGTCTCTCTTCACCAATTTCTAATCGTTCCAAGGGTTTCAGGGAATTGTGGTAGAATGTTGAATAGTTTTCCAGAGGTCCTGTCTGGCTGTTTTTCTATAAAGGAGTTAACTAAAGTGCAGGTTGGAAACCCTGTCCATATAATTATAGCAACAGGGAAGCCAAAAGGGTGTTAGTCCCTGATTTTTCTTTTACGTGAAACATTAATTTGGTGAACGAACCCTCACTCAATTCTTTCTTGTGGTATTTGGTCTTAAATTATAATTTATATCTATTGTAAGGCAAAGTAAAAAAGCTGGAAAAATTGTGGAAGGAGGATTAAAACATTTTTGCTAAGGACTCTGTCCATTGTACCCCTTCCAATTTTTCTGACCACGTTACGTCTATGCATGCCAGAGTTTCGGGCGCTTAACATTTCATTACAACTATATTTTTGTCCAAAATTCACGTTCAGTCCATGGTTACGAAACAAAATATCTACTTTTACTGTTCGACTTACTCGTCGCCCTTTGCTTCCCAGTAAAATGGTTGCTACTCAACAAATACAAGCTAACATGCTGTGTTTGAGCGAAATGTTTCACTCTTATGACTAAATCTGCTCTACGTGGTGTAAAAATCCTTTGTCGACTATTTTTTTTTTCTTTTAATCAAAAATATGTAAGTATGAGTCGCTCAATAGAAGTGAAGTTTAACATAGGATGTCCCATAAGAAAATCTGCATTTTTGTTTTGAAAAATGTTGGAAATGAGTTTTACTTAAAAACTATTTTGATAAACACTGAAGACATAATTTTAAAGGGGAAAATGTTCAAGGTCAACGCACAGTTTTGCAGAAAAGTTTTTGAAATAATATAAAAACCTCAAGTATATCCAAAGTCAAATTCACATTGTCACGTGTAAATTTGAATATTCCACGTCTCGGCTACCTGTGGATCATCACAAGTGAGGATTACAGTTTAAATAACCTCAAACATGTATTTAGTGACTCAAGAAGCTCTGTTTTAGTTACACGAAAAAGTAGCTTATCTGCACATCTCAGCCCCCGTGCACCTCATGAGTAGTAGTTACTGCTGGAAGAACTTCAAGAATGAATTTCAGCGATTTTGAAAACCATAATTTCAATGTGCTTGAAGAAACAGCGTGTTATTTTTAGGTTAGAAACCCCAGCGGTTCCTTTGAGGTGGGAGAGAGGATTAAAATAACTAAAGAAATGAATTCAGCGTATCTAAGAAACCATTTACATCGTGAAAGCGAAACATTCGAGGGGGGCATCTGTTGAACGACTCTACTCTGCAATTCGTGCTGGCTCCCAATTTTAAGAAAGACTACTTAATTGATGATCTTATAATTATTGGCGTTTGGATACTCCTGTAGGTGCGCTAATGTCGTAAACGGAAAGATGATCAGGGTATTCTTACCATAAAAACATGTACAAGTATTATTGAAGTCGGTACAGTAAGTTGAATAATATTCGATCTGCATTACCGTCGTGCTATTTCACGGTTAAAATATATCAGCTAATGTAATTAGGTACTGTAAAATGGGGTAACTCCGGACCATTTTGTACTTAACACATCCTGTAACATTATAATGTATACCTGGAAAGGGTTCGTAAGGTATTGGAAATCATAGTCGCAATCTGTTGATTACCATTTAATGAAAGAAAAAGAATATATATTTCGACAGTTATTAAGACAAAAATGTGGTGGTCGAGGAATTAGACCTGAATTGGGGCAACTTCGGACGCATAGTTAGTTTTCTGTATGAAATTGCGTTTTTCAGGTAAATGCTGCCAAATAAAGTAAGAATTTACAGGAATAAATGTAAATAACGAATTAATTGTAATTATGCATGTATTTGAGCAGAAGAAAAAGTTTTTAAATATTTGTAACTTTCGGAATCATCATTTTGGATTTTCTCTATAGTAATTGGAATGTCTGAACCATCGTAATAACAGTAACTACGCCCACCAAGTTTTCGTTTGTACTTACGAGCCATAATTACCGTATTTTACTCTTTGGTAACAGAAGAAACGTGCAAACAACACTTTCAGAATTTCATAACGTTTTTCTCTATATATCATCGATACACGGTGTTCGTTTCAACCTTAGAAGCTCGTTTTGGTTTTAAGAAATTCATAAATATTTTCTCTACCGACTTCAGTACAAATTTGAATTTTAATTTTGATATCATCTGTATGCTACCAAAAACTTTCATAGCTTTTTTTTTTTTTGTATTTTAATTTACCCTTTCAGCGCGAACGACCATATTGCAATGATATCGATTTCAACTACCTGGGAATTTAGCCACAAGTCTCAGCTTTCATTTGATGCTACATTTGGCGAGAAACCCCTATATGTTACCATGGTTATGACGGTACTAATGTCTAGAAACCGGCGGTGTCCAAACTTCCCCCGAAATCCGAAGTTACCCCAGTTCACGGTATACGATTTTTTACTATATTTTTCCATCATGTTTTGAAGCTTATAGGACGATAATGAAGAAAAGATATTTGTATTTAGACCTATAGTACCTATTCTAGTTCTCTCCAGTCACGGTCACAGAATAATCATTAATACCCGTTTTTTATATCGACTCCATTTACAAGTCCCTTACGGTGGAACTGCTGGAATAACCTTGATATAAAGAAACTCCGAGGTTGAAAATTCAAAAATAACCAACAACATTTTATTATTTAAAATTTATTCACTTCGCCTGATGAAAACTATGCGTCAGTTATGTATATAGGAACATGACAAATTTTGAATTCAGTTTTTATTGTAGAAGAAAGTTACTGGCCTTGTAAATTTTAAAATTTGTTACACAAAGCCAAATTGTAAAAAAATTCAAAGAAAGAAATGTCAATTCCTAGTATAAATGTAAACTTTTCATAGTAAATTCTGATAATTATTTAGTGACTTTGTGTTTTTTCTGTAACTTTTTTTGTAAAGTAAAATGAAAATGTCGATCAAGTGTTACTTTCTCAACTGGATTTCAAAATTTAGTAAATCCTTAAAGTAATAGATCTTGCATATGTTTTGAAAATTTTCAAACTTGCCAATTTTATATTGCTTATACATAATAAGTGAAACGTTTTTCTGATTTTTAATGTTCTTCAACTTTTATACATTTGATTTTTTTTTTTCAAATAATTTTTAATTTTTTTTTGTAAATTTGAAAGTTTTGTGAATCTATATTTGTAGCAGTTTCTATAAACAGGGGTAACTTTGTCGATTGATCAAAGTCTCAGGAAACACTAAAAAAGGAAAACAACATTTTTTGGTCAAAAAAATCAATTTTGATATTTTGGTAGATTTCTATAGAAGAAACATCGCAATAACAAAGAGACAAAATTTACGCACATGAGAGAGAAGAGGGAGAGAGAGAAAAGGAATTATGAAAGAGAATGAGGAAAGAATGCGAATGTCTGCGTTTGCTTCTTCGTGGTTTTTCGGAGCTCACGAATAAATTCGATGTTCTAAATTGTTACCACACAGAAGAGTGAAAAATTACCTTTCCAACAAGCCCTCGTCAAGGCTGCTAACGTGATTCCGCGGTGAGTTAGGGCCGCTTGACGGAGTGGGAGAAAAAGGTGTGTCTAACTTTAAACGCGCTTTTCCCAAAAACGTGTTTTAGCGCGTTCTCGTTACACTCACCTTTGACCACTTGTATCTCCGGAACAAAAAAAGCTACAATTCTCGCCGAAAGCTCGTTGAATTGGGCATTCATTCCTCTGTTATGTACTGTCCGTACCTCAAAATTCGTCGGATCGACAAAGTTACCCCTTTTTATAGAAACTGCCACATTTAGAATTGCTCACGCGCACCCAATAGTAGATAGGATTTTTGCAAGGAGGGCCAGCAAAATTTGTTAGATATTCCTTTTTTTATTGAATTGCCCGCAATTTACTGTAGCAAAAAAAAAACAAACAAGGTACCGTACTTAGGATGCTTATGGGGGCATGGCCCCCTTGTCCCTCCCCCCTTTGGGTCCGCCATTGCGCTCACCCACAGTGAGAGAAATCCAACATGTTCACACCTGCAATTTTTTCACGTTTAACTCTTTTGTTGTTGCATATTATTTTCAAACTATCCTGAGACACCTTCATTTGATCTGAGTATGATAGTTTGAGTCATTCTATGAAAGTACTACTCACCAAAAGTTAACCCAGAAGGATGTCGCAAACTAGTCGATGCCTGATTGAAAAAACTCTGTAGTGACCGAAATTTTTTTATGTTGTGAGGAGGAGAAATCTTAATTTTTCTAGAGCTGGAAATTCTAGTATTTCCAACGAAGAAAGTTGAAAATGGATAGAAAGTTAAGCGACGAAACTATTTGAAGACGTTATTAACTGATGGATCCAGTTTTTGCCCACTGATACACATTTTTGAAATCGTCGAACAAAATAAAATTAACTTTATTTTTAATTATGACAGCTGAGGGTCTAATTTTTCTAACTGACGGAAAGAAATTTTTGATATTGACCTGTATTTTTATGTATGACTACTAAGGGTTCAATTTTGCCTTCTGAGGATTAATTTCGCCAACTGACAAAGATATTCAGGTGAAGGACTTTCTCTTCTTTTCTTTGGTGCATTATGGCTTTCCCCGGCGGAATTCCTTTTTACTGCTAAATTTCAGACTGAAATTTCTCTAGGAATCGTATAGGTCGTCAGCTTTGCACCACTAGTACTGAAGTTAAATTTATTTACTGATGTTTGTATCATCTGTGTTTGAAAATACGTTCTATGAGTTTGTAAATTATCCGCATTGGAGTTGACACCTCTTCCTTTTCCCTAATTCTCAATTTCAAAATTCTTCCGGTCGACAAAATCAGGATTCTCCCTCATTTAAAGATTAACAAAATATAAAATTAGATTCTCGCTGCTGGGACTTAACAAGATATAAGAGAAGGGAAACTATCCCCTCTCTCCCACACAAATTTCGTTTGTGGAGACAGTTGATGCATTGTTGGGCACATTGGTATCACGTTCACTCTAATATGTTTATTGTTCCCTGTATTTGTAATCTCCTTTCCTTTTTAGTATTGAATATCATCTAAAATTCAACTATATGAATGATGAATATATTAAATAAAGTTGGTTTTCTGCGAGGAACTGGAATTACCTTGAGATTTCTGAATAATGATAGGTAGTTTAAAGATCTTATTAAGTATATCGATTCTGCTTACCATCATAAACTGTAAATATATCAGTTTATAAAATTCAATAATTTTCTCACATCTTGTGAGAGTAATCGAAAGTTTTGTTTTCATGTTTCTTATCAGCATGTATCCCGTTTCTGATTTCCTTTTTGTATGTTAGTGTACGTGTGTAAACGACACTAATTACAAGTGAGTAGTGGACAGGCCAATTTTTGGCGTTGGTAAAGTACACCGACCGCTGGTTTCATGTTGAATAGCCATTAAGTAAACTAAGAACAGAAAATGATATTGTAAGTTAAGAAATAGGTGTAGAAATGTTTGTGAGTGTTATACGAATGGAAAATTTTTCGGCCCCTCATATCGTTAGAGTAAGTGGGGAGAAAAGGAGAAATTATGTAATATGAGAAATTTATGAGCATATGTTACATAATGGGAGCTTAACTTTATGAGCTACCGTTGCTACCGAGTTTTTCCCTGCGTGAATATTTGAAAGTCTTCATTTAGTTTGGAAAAATTGTAACACGAAATATTTGCTGGCTGTCATTTAGGTGTCAGTAGGTATTTCTGGCTATCTTTCGCAGTTATATGCTTATTATCGGGTTTATACCATCCAAAATAAACGCAGGCTTCGTATTGAAGAAACTCCAAAAAAATATCGAGAATTCAAATCGGTACATTTCATTTCACTCTATGGCTTTTTCAGTAATTAATTACCTTCCGTACAAAGGAGTGATAGCATTCCTATTCGATACGTAGATATAATCTTCGTGAACTCATTCTCCAACAATAATGTTTAGCTTTCAATTTATGACTCGTAAATGTATTTTTCTCTGAGTTCAATGATTTGTATGATGAGTAGAAAGTGTAGCCGGTCCGATATTATGCAACGGAGAGCTTGCGAGTGACTTCCTGATGTGTGTGCAACATCGTAACCATCCCTGTCTCATTCATCCTCGAGTTGTTGACCGTGTCTCTTCTTCCAGGTTGCAAAACTCATCCGACTGACCATTTCTGCCTCGTGAGGTATCGGTCGAGTCAATCTCTCAAGTTGTTCTTTGTAAATGGCTCCCTCAGGTCACGGTTTCTCTGTAATTCACACAATGCAAATGTATTAAAAAGAAAAGTTTCTTGTATTTAGGAATAGAGATTCACTTTGGACAGTTGCATCTATAAGTATTCTCCAGCAAGATACAGACTCACTGCCGAATATCGAACGAAACGTTCTCGACAGTGATTTTCAACGTTCTTTACGGTGTAATTCGCCTTTTACGAGTAATTAACATTAATGTTACCTAGATAATTTATGAGTAAATTCACTTTGGAAAAGGACATGGCATTTCTATTTGGTAAAACACACACCCAGGTCGTGGTTTCCGTCACTGAAAAATTCAAAGAAAACTAATTGCGGTATCTAGTAGGTAGCTTGGGAACTGAATCCACCTTTGGTATATTTATGTTATGGAAAATTTTCGGGAAAACTGGAACTTATCCAAAGCCATCGAAGAGGCTCTGTAGACGTGTTCTTAAATTATATTAATGTTGATAAGCCTCAAGATGTTAAGTATAAAATAAAGTTTTTATATTCGGAGTTTCGCACGTAATGATATCGACAGGTTGTATGTTTCATAGAAAGCAAAATCACGATGCCTAATTCGAATTTTATATTATATGTTAATAGCAAAGTCATATAGATATGACTTTGGTTAATAGCTTGCCTGTCAGTATAATTCTCTCCTACATCAACTGTAAATATTTGAGAGAGTAGGAGTCAGTTAGCTCGATACTTCAGTAGACCGGTCTGTTATTTTAAATTGAAAGCATTCCCGTATCATTGCTATTTTTTTATAAGGCCGAACTAAGAGAATATTATATCTTCTTATAGGTAAATGGTGGCAATCTGTATTTTAACAGGTGGGGCAAGAAATATTAAATGGTAATATCCGCCAACATTTTGCCGTCGAACAAAAAAATTTCGTTCTTGAAATTTGATGTGGAAGGTTGAAATTGACGAGACGAATAAGGCTTTGTATTTCTTTTTATTCCTATCTCTATTTTCGATTTCTTAATTCAAGTTCTCCACACAGCTTTCCCTATAAATTAATTAAATTTATAGCTATTTTTCCGGGAATAGGTGCGTTATTCTCTTACATTTTACCGGAGGGGGGGGGTACTTTCTCCTTTTGTCCCAAGGATCGCCACTCCTGCTCTTAATAGAAACGAATGATTCTAGTTCACTTTCTGTCTTGATATATTACTTAACAGCGTTAGAACTAAGTTGGCGCCTACAGTTAACCCAATTCAGTGGATATCCTCACTGATCAGATCAAGTTGAAGATTTTGCTAATTTTTGTTTCAGAAGGAAGATGAAGACAATAACACTCCTATTTGGAAAGTCGGTCGAATGCTGATGGACTCGCTGAGCAAAGGTAAAATGCGACGAACCAAAATATTCGGTGCACCATTAGAGGACCTGCCACTGAATTGTCAAGGAATGCCGAAGATTGCTCAGAGGTTGTGCTCTTATTTAGAACAGTTCGGTGAGTTAATAATGTGCTGGTGCTTACTTGAATGATTTTGATTTCAAATGTTGGACGCTGCTCTGGAGTCAGTGGCGGATACCAGATGTTGTTCACATTTGCCTGGTGTAAAACTTTTTTTTTTTTTTTTTGCATTTGACACACAGGATGTGACGAAAAACCTGAAAAGGTGTCAATATTTCCTCATGGTTTTTTATTTTTGTTCGTACGGCGAATTTTATTGTGAAAATCTCCTCGATCTCGATATCCTAGATCTGCTTCTGACATGCGTGTGTAACTAGGATCACATAACTCGCCCATCCTTCTTGTTTATGTGTAAAACGTTCTTTTAACACTGCGCCTTGAATGAATTTTACAGACAGAAAGGAGAGATATGGCTGAAGCATTGTAAATCTTCCTTTTCTACCTTTTTCTTCCTCCTCTATAGACATACATGTAAGTATAAAAAAGAAATTATAAGAATCGATGGAGCAGTGTTCAGGGAATCTGTGTTCATCCTACTGAATAGGAAACTTGCTTGAAATTGAGAACCTAATTTTTTCATCTATCAAATGATTTTACTGTTGCAACCTGGGCGTGGTAGGTTGGAACAATGGTGTATTAGTGAAGATAATTCCCACGGGAATTGTTTTCCAAGGAATAAGTGTGAGGGCCAAAGGGCAATTTTTCAGAAGAAAAGAAAGAAAAAAGAAAATATTGTTCAAAATTTGAAGATAACATCGAACATTATTTCATAATTTTAGACAACTACATATAATGTAGAAGAAGAACACGAAATCATGTAATTTATAAATGTGCAAGCTTCTGCAAAAAAAAATCGTCATTTTTAGTTCAGAACGCTGCCATAACGTTCCGTCATTCTATTGATTTCCAAAGAAACTATTGCTTACAAATACAGGGTGTCTACAAGGTCAGGAAGTCAGGAAAAGTCAGGATTTTCGAAAGTAGATCAGGAAGTCCAGGAAATTTTGAGAAATTTACTGAAAGGTCGGGGAAAAATTAGTAAATTACCATCCAATGGAAGATTCCGTAGGAAATACCATAATATGAATAATTGAGAATCAATTTTGTTTGGACGTAATGAATTCATAAAAGAACTCCCTTCTTCCCTCTCTTCACATATTTAAAATTTAAAAACAATCTGAAGATTTTCATGTATGGATTCTTGAATTTGTAGACACCCTGGTATAGTAAATAATTATTTCTTTTGTCGACTATAACCCAGTTTTCTCAAAAATAAAGATTGGTAAACATAACTGTATGGTGTCAGAATAGCTTGCTTACTTTTTTGATTGGTGGAAGATCAGATACCCTAATACATTCTGACACCATTTGATAAAGACAAGCGTTTTAATTTACTTGAATTTGATAACCCTCCAACCTTCCTCCCCCGAATGGGTCCTATTTAAAATGTTTCTAAAAATTACTGGGGAAGATGTCCCCCAAGAGATGATCAGCTGTCTCTCCTGCCAGGTGAGCAGGCAAGAGGTAGTTTGCTTAGGAAGTCAGTGGTGGTGTTGTGGGACGTATGGCGATGCACGCATGCTAAAGTGGCCCCTGAGACACCGCACCCCCGGCACCGGAAACTACCCTTTCGGGCATCGCATCAGTACCGAGGGGAGGAAGTCAGTGGTACCAAGAATTCCTATCCAGGGTTCGAGCAAGGAAGAACATTTATCTACATCTTATACTGAAAGTCAGTTCCGAACAATTCGTCTAATGCGTGGGAGTCTTTAGTGTAGAATATTAGTATATACACAGTATACAGTGCTAAACAAGGACAATTACGTAAACGAAGTCTGTATTTCAATTTTTTGGTAAAATTCCCACTCTGTGTTGAAACTGTTTGACTTAGTCTCATTACGTTTCCTCAGAAATACTTTATGATCCATAAGTGGTAGGAAATGCACGAATTTGGACGAATGGAAGACGTTGATTATTGGTGCATCAGACACCCATCCGCTTCAGTGTGTGCTATTTTGGCGTGGTGAAGGTGCGTCTCCACCACCCCAATTATGATGGCAACGTACAAAGTAAATAATAATTCCGAGCATAAAAGTCTCCCATTTGGATACCCGGGTGGAGACTACCTTGTGAGAAAGTATCAGAATTGAGAATAGCGACATAGACGGTAAGGACATTGAATGAGATAGGCAAATTAGGAAACTTGAAGAAAGAGATGAAAAGATTAAAATTAAATATAAGGAATTAATGAAGTGAGATGGCCAAAAGAAAATTATTTTTGGGCGGGGGAGTATAGAATAATTGATACAGCAGTGAAAAGAGGACCAGCAAGCGTAGGTATCATTATGAATAATGACTGTAGGGAATAGAGTGCAAAGTTATACCCAACGTGAGAGAATATTAGTGATGAGAATTTCAGGTAAACTAGCATCACTGGTAAAGTCCAAGTTTATATGCCAACAGGAAGTTGCAGTGAAGAAGTAGAAAAAATGTCTGAAAAAATTTATGAAGTATAGAACAAAAAGTGAAAGGGAAAAAAAACTTTAATTATAATGGGAAATTGGAACGCCACAGCCGAAGGAAGAAAGGAAGAAGGGGAATGGGTGGAGCATGGGTTAGGAGAGTGAAATGAAAGAGAGTCAAGGCTCATACAATTTTGTGAAGAATATAAATTAGTTGTTGGAAACCCTCTGAAAGAAGAAAATACACATGGGAAAGCTCAGAAGATAAAATAAGATATCAAAAGATTATATTATGACGAGAAGGAAGTATAAAAATCAAATACTAGATTGTAAGACGTACCCAGAGGTGGATGTAGATAGTGACCACAATTTAGCAATAATGAAATGTAGGCTTAAATTTAAAAAGATGAATAAGAAGAACGTAAAAACAAATGGAATTTGGAGTTATTGAAGGACGTAAAGAAATGAGAAAGATATGAGGGAAAAAAAAACTAACGAAAAGAATTTTGTAAATCACAGGAAGGAAAAGATATTGAAGGAGAGCGGATAGCACTAAAGAAAAAGCAGTAAATCTAACAGCAAGGATGAAATTTTGTCCTCGAGAAAACCATGGATGAAAAGTGAGATATATATTAGAGGTAATAGAAGAAAGAAGAAAATATAAACAGGCTAATGATAAAGAAAGTAAGGACGAATATAAGGCTTTAAGAAATCAAATAAAGACGGAATGCAAGAAGGCCAAAAATAAATGGAATAATCAGAGTTGTGAGGAAATTGAGGAGAAAATGAAAGCAGGAAACTCCGATCAAGCATATATATAATAAAGTAAAAAGATATTTTGGGAGCAAGAACAAAGAGAACAAACAACTTAGCAGATGAAAAACGAAAATTATGAGATTCTAAAGACAAAGCAAAAAGATAGGTTAGATATGTTGAAGAAATTTTTATAAGAAGGGAACAGGTGCAAGTAAATGTATGGAGAGAGAAGATAGTATGGAGGATGAAGAAAAAGGAGATTCCATTTTGAGATCAGAATTTGATAGAGTTCTGAAAGAAATGATAGTAGGTGAAGCAGAAGGTGTTGATGAAATAAGAATGCAGGAGAAGCAGTAGAGGATGAAGTGGGAGAAGCGAAAATTTAAAAAGGAGTGAGACAAGGTTTCTGCTACGCTGTTTAACCTACTAATAGAACAAGTAATTGAAAAAATGAATGAAAGAAAATCAGGTATGATATACAAAGGGAGACTGTTAGAATGATAAGGTTTGCAGATGAAATTGCAATAGTGGAAAGAAATAAAGGAGAACTAGAGAACACACCGAAAAAGTTGGATGAAAAACTGAAAATGAAATACAAAATGAAGATAAATGAAAATAAAACAAAAGTGATGGTAGCCAGTGGATAGCAACAAAATCCAATAAATATGGAAGGAGAGGAGGTGAAAAAAATTAAGGAGATATACAAAATTGAAATACTTGAACAGTTTGATAACGCAGGATGGAAGAAATAAAACAGGAAGATAAATAGTAAGATGGAACAAGCTAAGAGAGCTTTTCTTCAAAAAGAGGAGACATATTTAGGGCAAATATATATATAGATTTGAAAGCAAGACTGAGATTTCTTCAAACATTCATATTTGAAGCATAGCATTGCATGGATGTGAGACCTGAACAATGAAAACAGAAGAAAGAAAAAGGATTAAGCTCTTGAAATGTGGTGTTATCGGAGAATGTGTAAAATCAAATGGACAGAAAAGATCAGAAATGAGGATGTATTGTGACGGATAGGTAGGGGAAAATAAATTTTTTATAATATAATTATTGTGACGAGAGGACTTAAAATGATAGGTCATGAGCTCATATAAGACATCTAGGAATATTGTTATCACTGCTAGAGGGAATGGTTGATTAAAGAACTGGAAAGGAAGGTAAATAATGAGTTATGAAAAGCAGATAATGAAGGATACCCAGTGTAAATTCTTTTCAGAAATGAAGAGATTAGCACAGGAGAGAAGAAATTGGAAATACGCAACCTACTAGTTGAGAGATTAAGGAATATAACAACAACAAGGTACTCATGCGCTCATTTCAAATTAGCGATTATAAAGTGATCCACAACTGGTATACATTGACAAAAACCTTGTGTCTCCTTTTTTATTTAATCTTAGATCTTTGTTAAGAGGCCTTCTTATAAGTACTTTATTAAGACTATTACTTTCGAAGCACAACATAGTGATCCACATTTGGTAAGTTTTCCTCGATGTGCCTGAAAGGAGTAAGAAAACATATTTGTATTCACTATAACTGATTGATTTACGCCTGATTAGGATACATTCATTCGTTTGACTGCTCGTCACTGAATTAAATGGCTTCTAAAAGAAAAGTGATCCACATGCGGTACTCTACCGTGTAACTTGGCTGACTTATTCATATTTGATCCCGGTAGAACAGTACCTATCGTATAAGGTATCACTGTTCAGTCATGGGCTTTCTATTTCAAATGTTCTCTACGACCTTATTAAGTACTATAGTCACGCATTTTTTGGTTCATGCGGGGAAAATGAGCTTGTACAGAAAATTAGGTGATGTGCTAGTACATCGCGTAGCAATTTGCATGCGTGCAGTGCACACTATTAGTGGTCGACGATATTTCGTGTGTAGCGCCCGTAAGATAAGATGAGATGGATTATAAAGTTCCTCGATCTTCACTCAACGTAATTAATTTCAAAAAGTGTGTCCCGTGCAATATGGACTATTAGTCCTCTGAGTCTTGTTCTCCGCGAATAATGACGCCCAGAAATCGCATTTGTTTTACGCTATATAATTATTCTATATAGCCTGAAAATTGTTCCACTATTGTTGATACTGCTTTGTATATCAACATTTGACATTGGCATATGTTTTGAATGGAGCGGTACGATAATGATATGCCTGTAATTGGCGGTGTGCGAAAACATTCATCGGTTATTTACACCATGACTCTTTTGCTTTCACATCATCTACATCGAGTTCAGATATGACCTATCGATTTTTCAGACTGGTGCATCCAGATCCTTGAACATGAAAATGGCTTCGCGTTCGCAGGTTCGAGCTTGACACAGATTGGTTGAACGCATGTTAGATTTAAATGTTACCCGCATCAAGTCCCTCGAAAGTTGCAGTGACATTTTGAAGCTTATAACATTCAAGTTATATTTACATGTTGCAGGTTTGCAAGAACCCGGTTTATTTGTCACGTGCAAGAAACAAGCCAAGCTGGTGGATCGCTTTAAAATATCGTTCGACCGTGCCGGCGACGCAGATTTGGAAAACTGCGGCGATGTCAAAGTGATCGCTTCTTTGCTGAAACTGTGGTTGCACGATTTACCCCATCCGTTGATTCCGCATCGTATAAGCTATCGACTGAAAACCGTGTTCCAAAGTAAGTGGTGCTCTGTGCCCTCGGAGAAACAGAAGTATCTTGCGATCAACTGAAGGGTAAAGAATCAAAACTCACATTTGCCATTTTACTTCAAGGGCGCAAATAGGCAAAATACTGTACACGGGTGCGGGAATATCTTTGCTGCGCCTGTGAATGCGCGATATGTATAATATACTCCACGTTCACAGGCGCAGCAAAGATATCCCTGTACCCGTGTACAGTATTTAGCCTATTTGCGCCCTTGAAATGAAATGGCAAATGTGAGTTTTGATTTTTTTTTACCCTTACTGTCCTCACATTCGCAATTAAGGGACGTTTTTACGATTTGACGAGAAACACCTCCCTTTTCTCCGAAAAGTCGGTAAAACGATCTAAGTAGACACGCATGGTCTCCAGATTTTCGTCGGTTGGGAACGGGGCCACGTGTGCTGAAAAATCACGCGCTCGAACTCGTCTGGCCGGCGTGTATAGGCGCTGACATTCGCACCGTAAATTATGTTTCACGTGAATTGAGAATGTTTTAATCTGCCCTTCTAGAATACGAGCGAAAAGAAGTGTACGATTTGAATTTGGAAATGTGTAACGTGTTGGTTACGTGTCCGGCGTTAAATTTGGGCGTTCTGTACACCGTCGTCCGGTTGTTGTACGTGTACGTCACGAAGTGGTACCCGGCCGCATACGTCGACCAGCTGCCCGAAATGTTTGCCAAAATTTTAATTGGCGACGTCGAGATCGAGCACGTCGAAATCACCACCATGCTGATACACAATTTTCGTGAGATTTTCAACGAGAGGTAAGATTTTTACCTATTTTTCGCGATCCCGTGCAACGCGACCGCTCGCACTCGGTTACCCATTTTGTATCGCAGTCGCAAGGTTGTTCGCCGAGTTATAAAATCATGTCTTCTGGCACGTAGATAGTTTGTAAGCAAGGTGCTCGCAGGTCACATCAATGCCGATGTCGTTGGATGTTTACTTTGAAAAAGACAGTGCAGTCAGTAGAAGGGATTTCGAAATCGACTTTGCCCCGCCGGTCTAACTCACTAGTTCTAGGCGATTTCACTTCTGATTCTGATTCGCATTTGTAGAATGTGTATGAAAATATCAATAATTAGATTATTTTACCTGAAGAAGATATAGTGACATTACAGGGAATAAGGTCCAAATTTGTCGATCCTAGTTTTTGAGGTACGGCAATTTTTGTGAATCAAGTTCAATCCGTTAAACACTGCCGACGTTGACAGAAGCGTTGCCATTTGTATCGACATCATTTTTTTCACTTTTCTGAGTTTCTACATATATCCGTATAGTTTGGAATGGGGATGGACGAAAACCGGGAATTTATTTTTATTCCCGAATAGATTCCCTCCCTGGAAGTTTCGGGTGGGAAATTAAGAATATCGGGAATTTTCGTAAATAAACGTGGACGCTGTTAAGCGAAAAGCTCCCAAGGAACATTTGTTAACAAAATGAGCTATTAGTAATGTTGGGAAGAGCGTAAAAAGTAGAATTTTTTAAAACTGAGCCCCCGTTCCCGATACAAAAATGTGTATCCACGTTGAAAAAAGCTTATCAGTAAACGCTATGTCCTTAAAAAGGCATTATTCATTGACTTTTAATGTTACATTTTCTCAAAAAGCAGATTTTGTCGCTTGGGAGCTTTTTGTTTGACGGCGTCCATTTTTCATTGCTTTCTACACGTTTATAGGAAAAAGACTCCCTCGAAAACCTATATAACGACCAGATATCGCCTAGTCTTCGACCCATATTTTCGATTGCAAAACGACTAAATGAGATTAAAACGAAGGCGATTAACAAACGAAGAGACATATAGCTAAATCTCAAAAATCAAAATACTCAACTCATCACAAGCTGAATCACCACTCATTTCAGATTTTCAGACACTCCGTGGTATCTGGTATGAATATGATAATTGTGACCTGTCACAAGAAAAAGGCATTTAGTGGTATCGAAATGTTCTAAGGAAAGGACCCGTAGTTTTATGTTACTAAGGGCCCTCTTCTTGTGATAGGTCGCAATTGATAAAATATAAGACAGTTTATGATTGGTTGATACTCTGTTACAATGCTACTAAGTACCGACTACATACGGCTGGTGCCTGCAAGCTGGTCTACAATAAATTCTCAATCTTCCCTGAAAATGACTCCCTACCCAAAATTTCTTTCCTTCCCAGGTTTTTTTAAATTAAAAAATGTGGTTTTTTCCACCGGGTACGCGTGCTTTAGTGCAATTAAACTTTAGCTGGCCTTGATTGAAAAATGGGATTTTTCTGAAGACACAAGTCGAAATCTTGCTGAAAAATGAAGTACGTAGATAGTCATTTTTTATCACTTTTTCAGTTTTTCATGTCGTTTTTTTCATTTTTTGAACAGAAGTTCTGTCCTCACTTGAATACCTGAGGGTTTGTGAGGCTAACGCTAGAAGTTGATGACCTCTTCTTCGTCCTCTTTTATTCATGAGTCGGCAAATTTCAATATCAGTATTGTCAATTTACTTACTTCGGTGCTAAACTGGCCAACTTTTCTAAGTTGTGAGCACTTTTTTTTTCGGAAATGATTTTTGAATATTGCTCTTCTTTAACAACCTTTACCAATTTTTTTCTTCTTAAAGTTTGGCCATTTTGGAGCCTTTTTCGAAAGATTTAAATATCTAGAAATATTGTGATAATTTCTTCCTACTTCTTTGCACCTCTATAAATCTCGAGTAGGCACACGCTGCCCGCTAACCAGTCCATTATTTAAAAAGTGGGTAGATTTTCTATTGAATTCGATTTCAGTCCAGTGATTTTAGTAGGATGATCTGTGGCAAAATTCGGATAAAAAATACATGTTTATGAATTTCTTTACTTGGAGTTATTTTCTTATTCTTTCAGGTAATGTTTGATATATTCTAAAAGAAAATATGTAATAAAATTTAAGAGAAGGGTCAATTGAGGACCTAACTTTCTAAACGCGCTTAATCCAAAAATCGAAAATCAAGGTAGTAGCGCAGTCTGGTGGAGAAAGTCAAGAGGCACCTTTCATAATTGGTTTCACGATTTTGTCACGACTTAGAGCCAGCTGAACCTTTCTTTCGTTCTTTTTCATAATGTTGAATTACTTGTTTTTTCAAATTTTATGAATATAAAACTTACGACTGTAAATCATACTTGTTTTTCCCTGGGGAGGGAGGGGTACAAGAATGCCTGAAGAGTGAAGGGAGGCATTGTTCACGTGTGCCTCGTTCACTGGAATGGTCATCTCTAAACTGTATTCTAGGTCAAGATGTACGAATTTTGACTTTTCACAAGTATGACCTGGTCTGCCAAAACAACCAAGTCCACGACTTCCCCCACTTTACACTCCCGTAGCTCGAAGACTTTTTGCACGCCAACCTTCATACTTTGGTAGTATTAGCATTGACCCGTGCTCTTCCCATCCACGCAATTGAATCAGTATTACCACTTATCGTTCGCGAGTCAGAATGTTTTTTTTTCTTCGATTTCCCAACATTTCGTTTTTTTGAACGAACCGCGTTTTGGAAGTCAGGTCCTCGGTTATTTTAATCTTGTATAAAAACTACATTAAGAATAGAAGGAGAGAAAGGGGAGGCTAATGTAGAAAAATGTGTAAGGCAGGAGTGCTCCTTATCCAGAATTATTTAATAGTGGGCTATATAAAATGAATAAAATAAAAATTTGACGCAGGTGTAAATATACTTGGAAAGCGAGTGAAGTTGCTCAGGTTGGCAGATGATATTGTCTTATTAGTTGAAAGAAGTATTGATTTGGAAGACATTTTAAATGGAATAGAGGAGATTCCGGGTATAGAATATCGTATAAAATTAATAAAAATAAAGTGGTGTGTAATCGATGTGAACATGATATAGGCTTAAATATAAAAATTGGTCAGGAAACAGTTGAGGAAGTAAGTGAATTTTGCTATTTAAGGAGTAAAATAAAAGAGGGAAGGAGTAAAAGGGATATTAGAAGTAGAATAGCACAAGCTACTCGTAAAGAGAAGGATCGAGGCTTTTGGGATGTGATGATACAGGCGGATACTTAGCATCAAATGGACGGATAGGTTAAGAAATGAGGAAGTACTTAACAGAGTAGGAGGTAAAATGGGTATTTGAAATTGTCTGAAGAGGAGGAGAGATAAACTAATAGGGCATAACTTGAGGCACCCAGGAATAATATCACTGCTGCTAGAAAGAAGGCTGGAAGGAAAGAATTGGGTAGGTCGGCAAAGATATCATCATCATATCAATGTTCCTGCTCATTTTGAATTGATAGATTAGAAGATCTCGAGTTTAATACTGTAGTTATTCACCAGTCTTCCTGTTCACATACTACCCCGGCATAAGGGGCAAAAGACGAACCCCCTGGGGTAAAAAGCGTGCGTATATTTTCGATGTAATGTTCAATACTACAACATAAGCTATAAGGAAAAAAATTTATTATCTCCTTTTTTACGTAAGTGTTGTGAAGAAATTAAATTGAACATTGTTGCCGAAGAATGAACATGAAAAATACCTCAACGCCAGAAAGTGTGACACTGATACGAATAGTTAATTACACGTGCGCTTTTTGCCCCAGCAGGGCCGCCGAGAGGGGGGTACTTTTCCCCCGGGCCCGGGTTTTTTGAGAGGGCCCGCATAGTCACAGAAATTATAATTATCAAATAGAAAATATGCCTTTTTATGAGCAAATACCGCAGATTTTCCCCCCGGGCCCGGTTTGGCTCTTGGTGGCCCTGTGCCCCAGATCTATTCGTCTTTTACCCCAGCACTGTTCACATTTTGCCTCACAAATTTCATTGCTCCTTATTATTCTTTTTACATCATTATTTCGCAACTTCCAAGTAATGGTGTTTGGAAAGCTAATAAAATTTGCTACTCAGTAATATAAAAACATCCTAGAATTGACTTTGTGGACATGTGGACCTTGAAAATAATAATGTTTTTGTTTCCAAATTTTCCCTTCTTTTCGGGAACCGTAGGGAAACTTTTGTTTCATGCTCTGTTCCACCCCCCCCCCCCCTTGATGGAAACAAACCTAAATTTAATAAGAAAATAACAGTTTAGGTTATCTTGTACATGATATTATGATAGAAAATCTCAGTCAAATATTGTATTTAAAAGTGATACACAACTCTCAAGTTTTTAACGAGGCAAAAACCCTATTACGTACAGTTTACTGTAATCTGTTTTCTGTTGAAAACGAGCCAGAACGAGACGAGCAGAAATTCAGGCTTCTTGGACAATTCTGCAATCTAAGGTCCTTGTTACCAATGGGAAATAATATTACTCATAAATGTGAATCACTTACGCTCGTCTTCTTCGTGTTTAGTCTCCGTTCAACTCAAAATGACCGCCGGTTGTTGCCATGATTGGACATCAAATACGACTACCGCGTTATTGACAGGGTAAGGGTTAAGTGATGTTAAAGTCGATAAGTATGAGTACGTAGCAGTGTCGTCAGCAAAATATTAATCAATTCGAGGAAAGTGAGTCGCAGAATTGCGTTAACGATTATAAGTCAATTAAATTCTAACAGCAGCGTTGAAATGTTTTGGATAATGAGGGGAACAAGGTTGTTCTTTTTTCGAGGTATTGTGCAGCCTCTATTTATTTTTAGTTGTCTGATTTCAATTCTCATTAGGAGTAAGAATAATTGTTTTCAGAATTTAGATTGCGGTATAGGTCAATTAGTAGGGTTTGTATAGCCCGTTAAAAATATAGATTTTGAGATGGAGTCGTACTGAAACGTCTAAGAAGAATTCATGTCGTTTTAAATTTCCGTATTTCCGTATGTTGTTCGCGAGTGTATAGGTATGTAATAAATAGCCTAGCCCCATCTTTTTCTTAATCGAAAGGTCTCATTGAAGTGCGTGAAAGTATAGAATGCTAATTTGGCGGTATGTCTGGTTTCTTTCGAGTTGGAATAAATTCATCCCTTCCTATTCAGGAGTTTACATGTATCACCAGATTTGAAATTTCTTAGAAAATGTATCAACCTAATTATCGAAAGGGAGGTTTCTTCAATCGCTCATTTTTAATATCAAGTCAGATTGTTAATTAAGCCCCGATTTTGTGTTTCAAAATCCGAACTTCCCTCTTGAAACGGGCAAAATAAATTTGACTTGTATAAAACTGGATGAGACATCGAAGTGAAGCTTTTTCAGATTGTTGATTTCAAATATTGCTATGAATTTTTCGACTAGTCTATACTGGAGCACATGAACCAATATTTTCATCTGACATAGAAGGTTCCAAATTGAGGCCGGATTTGAAATCTATGAGAATATTCGAAATCAACTCAGAAAACTACCATTTAGATAATTTGTCCGGTTTCTGAATCTGGTCAGTTTTGTCTATTTCAAATGTGAAATTTGAATTTTGGGCACAAATTCGGGGCTGGATCAACCACCCCTGTGTTATTATGAATAATGAAATTGTGTTTCAATGACTGGGGTAAGGACTTTCATTTTGTGTTTCAATAGGCCCAAGTATGAAAAACTGAATCGAAATCTCAGGTATTGTACATTGGAGATCACAGAATTCAGTTCGTATCAATTTTGAGAATTGAGTCACCTGAGGCCTGGGGATGGGTTGAATTGGAGAAATGTGAAAAGCACAATACGGTTTTTGATTCTCAGTTAACTGTTGTGGTATGCACGTAAGGATGTACTAACGATCAAAATGTCCTGAAATACACATCTAATCATAGGTTTTCAGTATCACTAAATTCAGTTTTTTGACTTCAGTCATCTAGAAGTGGAGATGACGTGTCAGATCTTTATATTATTAAATTTCAGGATAATCCTGAAACCCTTTCTCGGGTACTACGAATTTCAATTTAATGAATACCTATCAAAAAAATATGCTTACCCAGAGACGAAACTTACTTTCAGTTGGAAAGTTTGTCGACAAATATTTTTTGAAAACTGAAAATTCGCCAACAAAATTTGTAAAAATTGAAAATTTGCCAATTTTTTAATCAGAATATTTTTCTATTGAAAACAAAAGGAAACAAACAAACAAACGTTCTGGAAAAATGAAAAATTCAAATGAACAGTTTCGAAATATGCCGACTGCCAAATTATTGGGGGGAGGGTGGGTCAACCCTTTACACCCCCATAGTTTTGTCACTGTGCTTACCAATCTTGAAAACTCCAATACATTGTCCCATTTTAATCCCTCCACCCTCAGGTGCCATGAATTTGAAAATACAGATCAAATTATATCGGAATTAGCAACTTTGAAAAATCTGTTTATGAAATATGTGAACTAGAATCATGAAATGTGCTTCTTGTGCGAAAACAGGTTTTTGAGATAAACGAGTGTAAGATGGGATGGTGGTAGTGGTGCGCACAGATGTACATAACGTGTACATCTGTGGTGGTGCGTTTACTCGTTGCTATGACAACTACGTTTCGAATTTTCGTTCTCTGTCATTCCTGTAGGCCTGTTTCACACGACACCATGTAGGTAAATAGATGTTTTTAAACTTGTGACGTAGTTTTCAAATACAATTTGTGAAAAAAATAATGAAGATAGGAAGCTGCGATTTGTTTTATTCGAAAGAGCGTGATTTTTTTATAAGAATTATCAAGAAAGTGAAAAATGATTTTTGGACACCAGAGGCACATTTTATGATTCCAGGTCACTATATTTGTATTGCATTTTAGGCCTGTTTGATCGGCAGCACGTTTCCCTATTTGTATTGAATTTTAGGCTTATTTGATCGTCAGCCCCTTCCCCTGGTGTCACAATTTTTAGTTGAAGATTGAATTGATATCAAAATTGAATTATGTAACTCCCCTCATACCATTGTTTTTATAAATATAAGTTCTATAAATTCCACCATCGAAATCTTTTATGAAACTACTAAAATATAAAAATACATTTCAACGTACATGGTATCTAAGTAGTGATAGGAAGAAGAGGGATGCCAAGAATGGGTTGATGGAAAATGTACAGAAACAGGTTCAGAGGTAATCAGCTTCCACGTTGATTATACCATTCAGTGCTTTTGAATAGATATCTTGAAATTCTACCTGTAATGGTAGTGTATTGGGTTCTCCTGAAACCTCCATATATAACGTTCAAGAAGAACTAGTCTTATAAAAATCCAGTGGAGAACAATTTTGAATTGAAAACTTTATATAAATTTTGACTTTTGATTCCCAGCAACTTCTGAAATGAAATTCTTATAGCAATTGATCTTTCATCCCTTTTTATACTAATTTAACTGGCCTATTATAATGTCCTTTTAGATTTTTTTTCTTAATGACAAAATATTCAATGTATATATTTATATCAGAAATATTGGTACCAAAAAAATCTTGATAAAAGTGGAAAACATCAAAAATTAGTTTTTATTTTCTTAGTCCGGTTCAGTCATCTTTGAAAAATTCTTAGTTTATTTATCCTCAGTTTTGTTTGACTAAGAAAAAACAATTTTGGCATGTCGCCCTCCCCACTATGCGACCCTTTATATTTTCAGTAAGTTTAACAATGGAAAAACAGTAAAATTGAAAAAAACCTTCTGCTAATTTTAATATTTAAAAAAAAAACAAAAAAAAAAACAGTACCTAGTGGACTTGAGACTCCTGTATCCATCAGGTAAATCTGAAAAGTATAAATATAATTGGTGAAATTATCTAGATAGGATACGGATACTCACGCTTGTCATCTAATTGAGATAAAGTATATATTTTATATCTTATCTGGAAAATTTGTAAATAACCATTAAAAATGACCGCGTTTGATGATACTGAATTCACTGTGTACCAGTCATGAAAGTGATGAATAAAATGTATATTTAATTTGATTTTCCTCAGAAATCAAAAATTCTCTCCAAATTCTTCAGGAAAAAAGAAAAAATTGAAAATTAAATTAGATGCAACAGCTCAATTTTCAGTTGCACTGTTATTATTTTCAAAAATGTGTTTACTTTTCAGTCATTTTTAATACGTACTCTATATATTTTCGTACAATACATTCATTAATATTATTTCATTTTCATATTTTTCTCATTGACAAAAAAAAAAATGTAATGTACATTTGCTTGAATCTATTATTTTATTATTTTCCTTTTGAAATGTGATCTCCAAAATATTAGCAAATGAAGAAATTTTTGTTTCTGCAATTTAGATCCCTTAACACGAGTATTGTGATCCCATGAAAAAGTGATGAATTCCACAAATTTGCTTTTAGTAGACACCCTATGAATTGATTTCTTCGAGCTGTATGAGTTGAACTGGGTCAAGAAAATTCGACGACGCTTGCATTCTCAACTTTTCAGCCTCAGTAGCTTAAATAGGAAACTCACAAGGAAGGAGAATGGGTGAAATTTTGCCTGTAAATTAGTGGCTGATCTATACAATTTTGACCGAATTGTCGCAAGCAGAGAAAAAAGAAAGAAGGTTTCACCTCTAAAATTTTAGCTTACAACCTCTAAAATTTAACCTTTTCCCATAATCCCGGACGGGGAGGTATACTCCGATGCCCCCCTTGTGTACGCTATTGTTTACTTTTATAATAACCAACCAGTATGCCAGTCGCATTTCAACGTATGTTTTCCTATTTTCGTTTCCGAAATACCCTTCGCTGTCAGCAAAACGGACGTCCAAAAATTGAGTGTTGCTCGTATCGCAATTTGTGATCAGCGATATTCTCTGACACCCGTGCATAGCAAAACACGATTAATAAATTCTATGTTTGTAATAGATGTTTTTAAATCGTCGAACGCGAATATCGAAACCGTACATATATAATGGATACAATCATTTGGCACCAAATTCACATTCAGTATAATTAATTTGCTTTCGATATTTATCGTATCTCGTTTTTCTGTGACTTTCCTACTGCAGAAAACTTTTTCCTAACCTGCGAATAGTTTTTTCGAAATCGTTTTCGAAAAACTAAATGTCCGCTGTCGGTTTTAGGGTTCTCGAAAGGGCATTCAAATTATACATCATTCGAGATAAGAAGAACCGCAACGACGATCGCAAACGAGAACTGGCACTGGCTACAGAATGTGGAAATTTACCATTATCCGTTGATAAACTTCCCAGGTACGTATCGCGAATCTTATTTTTGAAATCGAATACATTTTCTGCGCGCTTTTCGTTTCTTTTTTGATAACGTTTCATTAAAAACATTTTTTTACTCCTTTGTGTATTAGATCCAACAGCGAAGAGAAGCTCACTTTACAAAGTGACCATAATCAAAATATGTCGACCAAGAACTTGAATATGCGTCGTGTCAACAGTCACGAGGATTTCAGCGGACATTCTGAGCACAATCTTTGTCGTTCGGTTCAGGTGTTCATCATCGACTCTTCGGATCAGGGGAACCGCGGTGACCGCAGTGGTAGTTCGGTAAGCGAATGAAAAATTTTGGCGTCGACTCCAGGGATGTTAAGTCATTGGTCGCTGGCTCAAGTGCAGCTGATTGCTTTTAAGCTGGTGGTTGACTTGATTATGGCTTGAAGCTAATTTTCCGGCTTCAAATATGGCTTAATGCTAAGCTTACAATTTCCCACTATTTTGATAACTGATAAGACCCATTCAAAACAGTAAATTTCTTATACATAAACTAGCTGACTCACTTCGCGGCTCATCTAGACTGTGGGCTAAAGTGAGTCGGCTAAAGTGCACGTAAGTTTTATTACTAATCAAACGAATTATTTGGTGCATAGTTTTTCTCACATATGGTTTCTAGACATGTTTCATTAATAACTTTGGGCACCAAATTGGAAGTTTGATTTGTAATAATGCGCGTACTTGTGACAATTAGATATTTGTAGCTGTAGGTATTTCATATTTTCATATTTTGATACCTGAAACGTACGATATTAGGCAATGTCGGGAACGCTCACTGGGTGGACGTCACTGTACATGTGCTTAATGCTTATGGGAGAGTAATGATAAAAATTTTAACGTATATGAAACTTGGAAGTTTACCCAAATTGAAGAAGATTTCAGTATCAACAAAACTTATTCTTATGATTTTTTATATAAATGCCGAATTGATGAACTATTTTGGAAAAGAATTGTCTGTTTGAAATCATGTAAATGTCACTGATAACAGATAGCTTGCCACCCAGTGAGCTGTCATCGCAGTTGGCGACATTGCCTAATATTTTTATGTACGGTCAAACAATAACAACTGATTTCTGTTCTATGTGTGCGCAATAGCGTAGCCAGCCTAGTGTTCAGGGGGAGTCTAGTCTTGACCGAAAGGGGAAGGGTGTTAGAGAGGGTGCTAAAATTAGAAGAACACTATTTGACGAAGCTGCAAGGGAGTCCACACCCCCTGCCCCCTCTTTAACTCGCATTGCTTTCATTTGGAGTATCCTGATCCATTTGCAGTTTATCGTTTCGTGTTTGTGTTGTTCGCACGAAGATGTTAATGTTTCTAAAAATTCAGTCGAATAATCAGAGTAAACACTAAACATAATTTCCAAATTATGTTTAGTGTTTACAAATCAAAGAATAGCACCAAAAATCAAGCTGGATACGGAGGAAATTAGAGTAGAAGGTGATACCTTGTATTTAGAACAAACAATATCATTTAAAGATAATATGGAAAAGGAACTGAGTAGAAGGAGACCGCAAACTTGGAAAAGTTTTTGGTCGTTGAAACAAATACCTATATACAAGAACAAAATGCCGTCAGATCTGAAAGTATAAGTGTTGGAAGGGTGTACCGGTCCCCTGACCTACGAAGCACAGCCGTGGGCAACTACAGAAGCACAAAATTTAAAAATGGCTAGAACCCAAATTGCTATGGAGCGATCGATTTTGGAAATAAAAATAGAGGATAGATTAAGAAATACCGAGTAAGAAGTCGAACCGAAGCAAAAGATAGTAGGTACATTGCTAAGAAGGGGGCGTCCATTAATTACGTGAGGTGTTCGGGAGGGTGTCAAGCTAAATCTCACCCAATCTCACGCGGGGGGTAGGGGGTCTCGACAAATATCACGTAACTTTTTCCCTGGCAGAAACAGTATAAAATTGCAAGAAAATTGGGTAAAATTAAAGTAAAACATGTTTCTTGACTAAAATATGGCAAAATCTTGTTACATTCTTAAATACTAGTCTTCACTAGTCTTAAATAAAAATAATAATGCAAATTATGTTGTTTAAATAACTCCAACACATTTACACTGAAATTACAAAGTTATAAACATTTCACGTAAGATATGGGGTTGGGAGAGGGGGTTGAGCTAAATCTCACGACATCTCACCAAGGGGGGAGGGGGGTCAGAAAATATCAGAAACGCCTCACGTAATTAATGAATGCTCCCAAAATTAAAGTTTGATTATGCAGGACATGTTGCCAGAGAAGATGCCGGAAGGTGTGGCCGAAGGGTACTGGACTGGTATCCTAGGGAGGGAAGGAGAATCCAAGGGAGACCATTGAGAAGGTGGCACGACGAACTGAAAAATATAGGGTGAGGCTTTGAATAAGGAGAGCTAGGAATAGGGACCGATGGAGAAGGGCGGGGGAGACCTATGCCCGTTCATAAGCGCACTAATATTTATTGAAACCGGGTGTAGTAATTTCATTTTGATATTGTGAAAGGTTGCTATGAAAATAATGAAATAATTTCGAAAAACTGAAATTTCCCCTTCCAATACCTGTTCTGTATTATTTTGCATTCGTAGTCACAACAAAAGATTTTTTTCTTAATGATTACAAATGAATATTGTATATTTGTTCAGCACAATACTGTATTTACAAAACTGTACATGTATATACATATGTACAGTTGGTACAGTACAAAACTTACATTTATGTACATTGTACATATTGTACATAAAAATTAGGTTACGCTCTAAAAAAACATCAGTGTTGGACTTTTGCATGGAAACCCCAATTTTTTTCTTCAGTGTGACCTCCTTTTCCATCTCCTCATTGTAATTGCTTCAGCCATCATGAATTCCTTTTGGTGTTCCATATAACTTGAAGGTATTTCAGTTACTCAAAGACTACCAACATAGCTTATATGGGTGGATGAAGTTGAGTGGGTTTCTGTTACCTCATCGTCACTACTTATGTCTGCCTTACTGTCATTTTTTTTTTTTTTTGAACGAGTTCAATTATGTAGTCGTCAGTTGACTCATTTTTTTTCTGTTCAGCAACCGTCCACTCGATAAGATGTTCTTCCCCAACATGGTTACAACCTGGAGCTCTTAATTCTCAATAAAACGAAGGCTTCTTCAGGATTTACAACAATTTCAAACTGTACATTTTCGGCTCCTTTCGTTTCTCCCCAACACTCAAACGTCGCTCTGTAATCCAACAACTTCCCCCACGATCCCATAATCGTTATCTTAGGAATGAAGATTTCAGCTGGGTATCTACCGAATCACATTGCCTATGTCTATTTCCTTTCATCGTTTTATATAATCATCTTCAGCATCGTTTGGAAGAATGAGGCTCAAAAATTATGATCGATATTTGTTTTTCATTGACTCCTGTACCCGGGGGTTACGCACCAAAATAAACGTCAAAGAAGAAGGAAAATGGTCAGCTGATGGTCAAATAATCCGAATGTCAAATAACCGGAGGTCAAGTAATCGGAAGTGTATTGTAAAACAATTCTGAAAAGTCCAAGTTGAAAACAATTAGGGGATCCACAGAGGGCAAAATTCTGTGGCTCCCCTTCTAATAAGGGTGTCAACATTTTTAATAGCCTAAAACCTATTCCGGGCTCACACGAACACATCTAGAAAAGTACGAACCCAGTTCTTACAGTTCACCCACCAACCTCTAACAAACAAACACTTTTGTATTAGACGATAGCAAATTTTTTATCAATTTACATTTACAAATTATTTTTATCTTTCTTTGTTTACATTAGCTGAGTCGATAAGTTTAAGCCTCAAAAGCTAACCAGAAAAATTCGCCTGACTGACTTTTCGCTTAATGAGTAACAACCATGATTGTGACTTGAGCTTTAGTTGAAACCATTATAGTGACTTGAGCTTAACATCCTGGGTCGACACTGACCGTGAAAAGTATTCTTGGTCAGTGTTTATTGGGCTGAAACGATAATTCAGTCTTCTTTGTATCCGTATACCTAAATGAATTAATTACTCTTTATTATTATTATCATTATTTTTTTGTATTTGTATAGAACGATCATAAATTAGCCAAATACCGAGACGACGTCTGTCCAAACGACCAATATGACGAGCCGGTAGTGGACGATTTCCAAAGAATAACTCACGTTGCCGACAAAGTATGTACGATTTGTACGCTACGCTATTCGCGTGGTTATTAATTAGCGTAATTAATTCGTCTGCCATAATGCTAGACGTTATGCTGACAGCCAGTTCGACGGCTCTAGCTTAGCTGTAATACTGTTTGCGAAGGCGATGATAGTGTGAAAAAATGTATTCGATAAATGCGTCTTACACGTTTGGTGGACATCCCGTATTGTACATTGATTGATAACCTTATCAGCGTTAGGTCAACTTTATTGAAAGGGCAAATATTATATTTTCCGCGGCAATGTCACGCCGTGTCAGTGCGAAACGAAAGGAATGTGTATTGTAAATTTGTTTAGGTAATCCATTTCAAATTGTCACGTAGAAAGTTTTTTGGGTTCGACTAGATGTGCTGCTATCGTTGAACAGAATTTTCGCATTGATTTTCATATTTGCAGGCGCGAAACTTCGTTAGAATCGATCGCGTTTTATTTCTCAGCAGGTAGACAGAAAGAGGGGGGAGAAGAAATTGAAATCTTACAAATTCCGTTGCAGGATGTCTAAACGGATTCGAGTCTTTATACGTATCTTTAGTATGGGTTGATATTCCAGTCAAATTATGCTTGAATTTGGGCGTGATTTCTAGATAATTTTTTTATTCTCATTCCTCGGATTAATCGTAACCCAGTGAGCAAAGGTCTCACTTGGTGGAGTGTATGGCGATTCCCCAGATACCGCACCCCTGACCCCGGGGAACTACCCTTTCTAGTATCGCGTCGGTGACCAGAGGGACGCATTGAGGCTCACCCGGGCGCCCATTTCGCCTCTCCGGTTCGGATTCGCATTGTCCATCCAAGGCCACCAGTGGCACACCGAATTCGGGTGCACCACAGCCAGACTGCGCTTCCTTCCTTCGTACTTGAATTGACTGATCAAATGATACCCCATCAAGTTGTATTTTTTTCAGCCGTGGCCTGAAAACAGGGGGAACTCAGAGAGACACTATATGAATGGTACAGGGAAAGAAGCAGCTAAGTCACATTTGTGGCGAAGCAAGAAAAATGAAAAACAATTTATTTACATATCGTCGGTGGCACGTTTGACACCTCGTATGTGACATTTTTGGCCAAAACCACTTATAGGTACTGGCGGGCGCGTCGAATAAAATTCCTCCTATGTGCTTAGTTACGATGTTCTCCGCTAGAGGACGCTATATAACACCTCCCTATGTGCATGGGTTTCTAAACCTGGCTCCAAATACCTCGTACTTGTAAGTGATATGAGTAAAAGTTGTATTTTGCACATACGAGTTGTCAAACGCGCCACCGGCGATATGTGGTTCTTTACCTGTACATGAAATTTTGAAACCCGTTTTTCTGGACTGTAGCATCCTTTCAGGCATCCTACCATAGCTCAGCTGCTTCTACTCATTACTCTCCCCGTTTCAACGGTATTAATAACGCAATTTCGCCAGAAAAGTGACTATTACCTCTGCTTCATTCCTTGTAGCCTTCCTATAGTTTATACTAAGTACTTACCATACGTTAATATAACCCTTCGGTCAAAAAACGCAGAATTTTTGACATTTTTGTGATTTTACCGTCTCCAGCAGACAAAAGGAATGCAAATCGTTTTCGAACTCACTTCTGTACATGGCCTAACCATTTCCGGAACTTTCCCTTCCTCTCTACCCCTATAGATACCATACTTTGAAATTTGTGTTTTTCTCTGTCTTTCAGTGCCAGAAATGGGCTTTATATTTTTTACCCTTTAACTAGAGGGTTTCGGTGTAACAGATTTCGATTTTGATATTGCTTTTGAGCTGTAAATCTGAAATTGTAATGATTATAAAGAGCTTTAATTTTCATGGAAAAGTACAATATAGAAGTCGCTGAATTCATTTCCGACAACGATTTGCTCCTAATTTGTAAATTGTGGTACTTATTAAGATGGGGCGAGACCTCATAATTTTCACAGCATGTAATATGGATGTTTCATAGTTAATAAAGTGGCCAGATTTGATTTTAATATTGACTAAATCCTATCGTGGGAACTGTGACATCTAGGGATAGAGGAGAGGAGGCCACTGGTTGAATTCATCAATATATAAAATATAGATATAATTTCATGGGGTTTCAAGGTCACGGAACTCATATTAGTTTGACCCAACTTTGAGAATTGAAACATCTATAGGAGAACTGAAATTGGAAATTTGAAAAACACTATATTAATATGGATGTTATTTCAGGTGTTCATATGGGCATAGCCAGCGAGGGGCAAGGAGGCACTTGCCCCCCTGGATTATAAAAAAATTATGTTCCAGTGCTCACAAGATTATTTTCGAATATTTAAAGCCAACTGAAAAAAATTCGCAGATAATAGGATGTGTCTAGAGACCTAGATGCTAGACAACGAAAATGTGTGACTGGCGCCACAATGATAGCAAAGGAGCGACTTGTACCTGCACAAATTCTACCTTTTTGCCCCCTCTTGGAAAAAGTTCTAGCTACGCCCATGGGTGTTCATGTTCAGTAAGCTCATTTCTGACATTGAATCGACCCTTATTTGAAAACTATGGAACCATAAGAGGAAATTGATGATCGAAACACGTTGAAATGTAATATGAGTATTCAATCATGGGTTTTCAATGGAACTCAGTTTTAACAAATATAACTTGATTTTGAGAATTGAGGCTCCCGAAGACGGTTGAGAGATTTCCCGAAATGACATCTGTACTGTATGTTTCCCATCTTCCTTTTCCAGACTACCCCCTCTTCACTCCCGAGTACTTCAATTCTCAAAATCGAGTAGAAATTATGTCATCAAATTCAGCGACCTTGGAAACCTATAATAAGGTATCCATGGTGTATCTCAGGTGACTTCAATCATTAGCTCCCTTTTCTGAGACCAAAATTTTCAGCTTGAGTTGACTGATTCCAAATCCCCTTAGTTGCCACCATATTGAGTTGTGCAAATTTTTCTATTCCATCTTCGCCCCCCCCCCCCCGTCCTCTGGTCACAATTACCAATATAGGATGAAAGTAATGTGAAAATCAAATTCTACGAACCCAGTAACCTTTAAAATGACATCCAAATTGAATTTTGTGAAAATTGTACACCCCGTCCTCTCTCTCTGGTACCACAATTTACAGATTTGCGGCAAATTATTATCACGAATGAATTCATAACGATCCTTGAAACCTATAATATAACCTCTTCGGTATTGAATTTCATGAAAATCCCTTTCAGGTTCGGCAATCTATGTATTATCCAAATTTTGTTGAAAAGTCCTCTTTTTAAGAACATCAGTCAGGAATTTAACTGCAGGAAGTCACTTTTTAGCTTCTTTTTCCCTAAGCTTAGTCACTTTTTGATTACTTTTTAAATTTTCCCAGTCACTTTTCACTTTGTTGAATAGAAATTCTGTTCCCCACAGCACGTTTCCCGAAACGTTTTGCTAGGGACAGACCGACCCCCCCCCCCCCGAATCTTCGGTCGACATTTTCGGTTAACTCGACAATTTAGTCGACACTTTAGATCAGTAGTTGGCAAATCAGAAAAATCATCAATTACATCTGCATGTTAAACGACAGTCAACAAAATATAAAAATAGCTAGGCCTTTTTTTTTTTTTTGTCACGAAAAATTTTTGCACAGAGTCGGTATTTTTAACCTGTTTTTACCCCCACGCCGATAGGGCTTGCTGCATTCTGTATTTGTAATGTCTGTGTGAATCTGATATTCCTTTATAAATCTGAAATCTCGTTATAAACTCCTAATTTATTTTGAAAATTTAATTGTTGTTTTTTTTCTGCATAATTTATTCGAGAATGTCATGAACCTATAATTTTTATTTGTAAATATTTACTTTTGCGCTCATTTAAAATTAATTTTTCATTTTCAACTTACGGTTTCGAATTTATTATTGGGCGATTAAAAACTCGTTTTAACTATTCAAAAATTTTTTAGTTCATTAAAAATTCTGTACAGACTACAGACATTTGTTTTCCCAAATTTTCTGTAATTTTCTTGTTTGGTATGTCTTTAGTTTCTTTTGTTTTCCCAAATACTGAACACATTTCAATTTATCATAATTTTTGAAATTTTGTAAAACTTTTGAGTTGCATTTTTGCTGTTACCTTTTATAAACATGTATTTTCTCTGAACAAACAGACAAACGAACAGCCAGGATGATACTTTTTTTTTTTAATAATCGAAAATTTATTTTCCGCCGTGGGATGAAGTCCTGTGCTGTTTTTTATTGAAATACAACCTTGTAGCATGGCAGATTTTCTAACAGGACAGTTTTAGGCTAGGTTTTGATTTCAAACTTCATAAATGGATAAAGAGAAACCTCTTTAATTTTGCGTCCAAATTTGAAAAAAATAAAATAAAATCTTCCAGCAAAGAGGAACCCGTCAGTATAGGGCAATCTCCACGCCCCGGTACTACGCGTCTGTTCAAGTAATTTGGTACATTGCAAAAGTGCGAGGAAGCAGGTGAATTAAATGTCAAAATTGAAACATGCCTTTGAAAATATAGAATGGCCTAAAACCGGAAAAGTGTTCGAAAACATTCAAGAAAAGTTAACCATTTTTTGGATAAAAATTTGAAAGTCGTAAAATGTTTGCCTAGCGTAATTAGAATTTTATTGAGTGCGAATTGTAAACGGTCCTGTATCATTTAGTAGACCCACAAAATGGAATATTAAAACTAAGTGCCTCAACCCCCCCCCCCTCCCCCGTTTTTGCCTATGAAACCTTAATTACGGATTTTTCCAGGCAGTGGCGTGTTGTGGGCGTAGGAACATACTCCCCCGTCCTCCTGAATGTTCAAGGGAAAAAACTGACGTCTTCTGTTTTGATACCTTCCCTCGTCCTCGGAACTAGTTTCTGATCTTTCACCTCCCAAACACGTAATTTATGCCTACGACAGAGTGTGTTTTGATTTTTATTTCGCGTTTATAGAACCGCGTCTCCGAGTTGCACATATATATCTCATAAGTCATAACTTGTAGCAATTTTGAATACCTGTGAGCTTTTACCTCGATATTATTTCTCATGCTTTCTCTGTCGATTTATTTGTGCAGGATACAGACGTTCTTGTGGCACCTCCACCGTTCAATTATAACATCGATTACCAGGTGCAAGAAGAGATACGTAATGCGGAGAGATTCAATCCTCAATTTAGTTCGCATCGTACAATCGGCCGGCGAAAACGATCCCATCAAGGGTACAATGTGAAACCGACAATAAAAGCAGTTTGCGATAAAGATGGTCAATATAATGTTCCAAAGGTATTAGCAGATTTTTTATTATATTATTAAGATTCTAAAGAACTGTGCTTGTGCAGCTTGTTTTTCATTTCCGCTTCGCTGCTTCTGTTTATGGTTGTGGATTCTGTCTTGCCCGCTGTAACTTCTCTTGTTCGTGTTGATTTGAAACATCCAATTTCGGCAATTTCTTCGGCCTTCCATTGTGCTGAGATTTTAGTTTCATGTTTCTGTTATTTCACGATCATATGATTTCAAGTTCGTGTTTTCGTTATTCTTGCCTTTTTTTTGCATGCTTCCATGTTTTCGCGATTGCTTTTCAATTTCAAGAAAACACCGTAGAAATCAGGGCTTGCATTGAGTTGGTGAAGTTGTTCTAGTAATTTGGCACTCGAGCTGTTCTGTATTTCCAAGCAACCTTATTTAACGTGTTTTATAACTGTCGCATAAAAATCAGCGTGGAGTTTGACTCATTCTTTATATTTAGATGGCTTGAAAAAGCAAATTTGCATTCAAATAGAATATTAACCGAAAGAATATGTCATTTTTAAATCATCGCCGAATGATATTTCAAACAACTGCTTGACATGCGATTTTTTTCAAGTTTATTAGCGCGTTAACCGTTTCACCTTCACTAATTAGCCTTACTTTTACAAATGTCACATTTTCTCGCGATCTGTGCTAACATGTAACTTAATTCTTGGGCTGCGCCATTTCGTACTCCTACATTCGTGTTTCTTGCTCTTTTTAACGCTTCCGTAGTCTTCCTATTTGTTGGTGACTTTGCTTTTCTTATTCCTTCTGTTTTGCATTCAAAAAAAAAGAATAACTTCGCTGTATATTATGTAATTACTAAACAATATCCCGTTGCACGAATTAATAGTTTAGTAGAAAAATGATCAAAGAAATTCAGAATAATATAACGTTCAACCGCTAATTGAATAGGTGTTAACGGGAAGCTCGCAAGGAGAAACGGAAAGTGCCCGACGATTAGGTTCAACCGCAATACGATGTAAAAGCGAGCAAAATTGGCATTACTCGCACACAACCTCATACACACAATTATTTATTATAAAATTCCAATCGCTTCAGGCCGGTTAACACACAAGTTTCTACAAATATCGGCACAAATTATTGTGAGTTAGCAAGTAAATATAAAGTTATGCAAGAAAGAATGGAAAAAAAGAACCATTTTACAGAGATGGGTAAAGAAGGGCCGCTTTTGGTACAAAACAATATAGATAATCATGATGTTTGTATTATAAAATTGTGTAATTTTGCTCAGTCATTCGTTTTTGATCGAGAATACATCAAATTTATTGTTAATCTAGTTAGGATGGATGTTCATTTTTTGCTTAGTTCTGTCCTTCGGTATTAATCAGGTGAAGGGTATTGTAGGTACTGACAGTGGACATGATTAGGTTCCTTTTCAGTAACTGACGAGGCATGCGGAAATGAGCTGGTAAATTAGTTTATCCCCCCTCCCCTTCCGACAAAACTGGAAACTTCTTTCATTTCTGTTTTCCTTCCTCGCGTGTAGATTTTTCGAAAAAATTAATATTTGAAAAAAAAAAAAGAAGAAGCAAATTCGGATTCTTAACCCTGACCAGAATTGGAATAAGAGAATTTCTTCCTTGTTAATTTCAAAAGAACTTGGCCAAATCGGATTCTCAATACTATAAAACAGAGAGGCTACTTTGTGACTCCGGGTAACTTTGTGACAAAGCTGCCTGCCCAGCCTTCACAACATGAGCGAAGGGGACTCTGTGATGTTAGACAAAACAATTTTTTGTCATTTTTGTCAGACGAGCATTTCATTTTTTTGTTCGTTATGCCATAAGTTTTGTCATGTTTGGAGTTCTGTCATTTTGTTTTTTATAGTTTTGTTGTGTCATGACAAAATTATTTTGTCAAAACGTCAATACCTGTTAATTTATAGGTATTTTTACATACAGTCCAATTCCACCAATATTATTCCAACAAAGGTTGCATAGTAGTCAATAACTGCTTTTGAAAATTAAAGAGTTTTAGCTTCCCATGAAAACATCTAGCAGAACAGCTGCAATTACGTTGCTGTCTGGGGGCGAAGTTGAAATTTCAAAACTGACTTAGGTTGTTTTCACGGGAGGTTCTTCAGATTATTACCTTATCAGAGACATATGAAAGAATAAAGAATGTACAAACTAACAAATAACTTCTGTAAGCTGACTCATCGTTAACATTCTTGATCAATTAGCTGTTGACAGACTTGTGTTCAGGAGACCTACTCGTATTATGAAACTTTTATCACGATACCACTAATCGTTACAGTGATAACTTATTATACAGTAAACCCTATCAAGTTACCTCTGTAACGATTTGTGGTGTCGTGATAGAAGTTTTATAATAGGTCTGCGGGTCATCTTGTCTTTCTATTCAGAACTCTGTTCAATTAATATGAAACATACATAGTCTTTTCGAGTATTTAATATTTACCATTTACTCTAATATGAGGACAACAAAGAGCTCGTGGTTTTTAGTTCTGTTTTATTATTTTTTAATGAAAATCGAAAAAAAACCTAACGTGTATGACAAAATGTCATTACTAGATTTTTTTGTCATTTTGTTTAGTCATTTGATTCATTTTTTGTTATGTCATTTTCATTTTGTCATATGACAAAACAGATAAATAGTTTTGTCATTATGGCAAAATTTCTAAAATTCAATTGTCATTTTGTTTTGTTATGTCTAACAACACTGACAAGACTGAGTAACACGCTCTCTATTGTGGGAATCTGTAACTGAGGTATATCAGCAGAATGTACAAGGGTGAACAGGAGACCTATTATGAAACTTTTATCAATTGTTACAGTGGTAACTTAATACAATTTGTATCAAGTTACCACTGTAACGATTTGTGGTATCGTGATAAAAAAAGTTTTATAATAGGTCTCCAGAACAGTAGCACACAGTGTTGTTAGACATAACAAAACAAAGTGACAATTGAATTTTAGAAATTTTGCCACAGTGACACAACTATTTATCTATTTTGTCATATGACAAAATTGAAATGACATAACAAAAAATAAATCAAATGACATTTTGTTTACGATCAAATGATGAACTATGTTAAACGACATACTCGTAATAATTGATAACAGATTATGCTAAGCGACATTGCTATTGACAGTAGACTATGCTAAAACTATGAAAAAACAAAATGACACAACTCTGATGATAACAAAACTTATGACATAACAAAACAAGATGAAATGCTCCCCTGACAAAATGACAAAAAATTGTTTTGTCTAACAACACTGGTGGTACACCTCCATGCATCCCTGAGGTAATGTTCGAAGGGGCGGTTCCCGGGCTCGGGTGAGAGCAAATGAAACACCTTCATGCAAGTTACGTGATCAAAGTGTGAAATGAGTCATGGTGCATTTACACTGAGGCTGACAGCATTGCTGTAGCCAACATACTGGGGTTAGTCGAACGTATACCGGCTAACAATAGCAGCTGGCAATGTTGCGTGTTATTGTTGCATGCTAGTCATTTTCGAAACTTTGCTGATAGTAATGTTCGTTTGTCAGTGTAAGTGCACCATCATAACGGCTTTCTGAAGAATACCTACGTTCCAACATTCGATTACATTGGGATATAAACCTGCACTTGAGTGCGCTGCAAGATCATCGGTGTGGGTGAAAATGGACGCTGTTCAAAAAAAGGGAACCAACTAGCAAAATCCGCTTTTTGAGAGCACGTGATTCGAAGCTTAAGAGCCATGTAGAAACTATATGACATTGCGTTTATTGATAAGCTTCTTTCAGCGTGAGTACAATTTTTGAATCGAGGGCCCAATTTTGAAGAATTATACGTTTTACGCTCTTTCCAACGATATTGATTACTCGTTTTGTTTACAAATGCTAGTTGGTTCCCTTTTGTTGAATAGCGTCCGAATAAATGAGTGATCATTGGGATTTAAACCTACACTAGAGTGCGCTGCAAAATTACCTGCGCGGGTGTTAGCTGGTGAAAATGAGTGAGTGATCATGTGTACTTTCAAATAGAAACACTGCTATCTTCAGTAGGGTAAAAAAACCGAGTAAAAATTATTCTGCCAGTAGAACTGATTATAATTTAATTTTTTGGTGATGATGCAGTCGAATTTAGGACAAATTTTCTCTGAAAATGAATTTCTAATCGACTTAATGATAGTTGAAGTTTGCTACACGCTTACGGTAAATTATACGTGATCACTCACACATATCGCAGGACTGCCAACACTTGAAACTCTAAAAGTTTAAGTACCAATGTTGTGTTCTCTCAAGTATAAAAACTGCTATCTTCAGGAGGATAAAAAAACGAGTAAAAATTATTCTACCGCAGTAAAAAACTGATTATAATTCAAATTTTTGGTGATAATGCAGATAAATTTAGGACACATTTTCTTTGAAAGTGAATTTCTAATCGACTTAATGATAGTTGAAGTTTGCCACACGCTTATGGTAAATCATACGTGATCACTCAAATATATATACAGGGCTGCCAACACTTGAAACTTTAAGTTTACATCCCAGTAGAAAAGACGAAATGAAGGGTAAAGAATCAGAACTCACATTTTTGCGCCCTTGAAGTAACAATGGGAATATATAGGTTTTGATTCTTTATCCTTCAAATATTCTTATACCTTCAAAATATGAAATTCATGTAACCATTTACGTTCCAATGAAGGTTCTATGGTCGAAAAAATATCACGCTTGAAATTTTGAGGCTGAGATTCCGTTTAAAAAGAAAATGAATAATTGAAGGGGAACTTTGTGACACGTTATATTTGTGTTCTTACTAAAATTAAAATGAAATTCTGAACATTTAGAATTACGCGTATGTACAAAAGAATGATAAGAGCCGAAAAGATATAAGGATTATTCGAACTCAGCCCCAAAGCAGCTTGGTTGTCCCCTAATATTTTCAATCACTGTATTCGAATATGATATGCTCTATATTTTACTCTCGTTTTGTTTTTCTTTCTACTTATAAAAACTTGTTATTTACGCCTATATCTGGAGACATTTTCCGTTCTTATAAATTTCTAATGCACGTACTTTTCATATCAGATTCAATTTTGTGATAAAAATGTGTTTCATTGCTTTGAAGGGCCAAGAAATGGGATGTCACGAAGTTACCCCACCTATAGTATTGTGACGGACAAAAACCTGTCTACGGTCCTTCCTTTCAATATTCGCATTTATATTTTCTGATGAATCAATTCACGAAGATTTAAACTTTCATTTCATGCATTTGAAAACTACTTTCCTTAATACAGGTCTGAAATATTTACATTTTAATGGAAAAGTTGTCACAAAGTGGCCTCGTTTTACGGTACTTTTTTCAAATTTTTTCTGTCTTGTCAGTCCCGTGGTAATTTGCCTCTTCCCCTCTATGTGAACACCTGCACACTTAGTGCTTTATCAAATTCATTTACACTGAATTAAATGAACGATACCTGGGTAATGAACTAAGCATTTTTCTTTTGATTCGTAAGATTAACCGAATGACTGCTCATCTATATGTTTTTTTTAAAGGTTTAGTTTTAGAATGTATCGACATTTCCTTTTGTATTCTCAAAGTACTCCTATACGCGCGGTTTAGCGTTCACCGTTTATATTTTTCCCCACAAATTGTTGCGGTAACAAACTATATAGTTGCGATCATAGGTAACAGAACCGGAGGGCGCGGTTACCTCCTTAGAACTTGATATTATCATTTTCCCCTTCATTTTCATTATTTTCTCTTGTCTTCTTCTTCAGCGAAAATATTCGCGACCTCTGCTTGTGATTTTTAAAATTATCAAACCGAAGTGAATCTACCAAACGGTGCAAAATCAAGCTGCATAGAGAACTGTTGGGAGTACTTTGAATACCAGTATATGATGCGAACATGTTCTGTAATAATGTGAAAATAAACGAATTCATCAATATTTCAATTTTTTGTAATTGTATCGTGTGTTTTGTACCAAATAATTTTCGAAAATTACCCATTTCTGCTGCATTTATGTATTCAAGTCAATGCGTAGTTTTAAAAATCGAAGAATTCTTCGAGCTACGTATGTCATCGAATTGACGATTAATTTATTGCGATTTAGATTGAAAATTATTAACTTTAAGGTACTTTTTTCTTTGTGGATACTTTTTGATTGTATAAACCTCGTGTTTACGCCATTCAAAGGGTTTTCCCATTTAATAGATTTTCTAGGTTTCTTATTGGCTATACATTTAAGAATAATTTATTTTTTCAGCCAAAATAGTTTGTCACGAATCATGTTACTAATGATTGGTATTTTATGTACTGTTGTAGTCGAACGAGTTTTTGCGTGATGCCAGTAATGACCAGGAAAATGTTGAATCTCATTCCTCGTCCAGGTGGAACGTATCACAGGTAGGTACATCGATCTCAAAATTTCTCTGAGTCAGTAAGCTTGTTGACTGTTTTGTAATATCATTGATGATCGGTTGCAGGACAGCGATACTCACTCGACCAGTTCGACCTCGTCAAGTTCCTCCTCCGAGGGAAACTCACCAGACTTCGAGTGCCTGTCTCCAGAACCAGCCCAGTGTCGGTACGATTACACCGAACCAGTTACTTGTTTTCGCAGTTGGAGTTTTGGCCATCGATATCCTTATAACGCGGTTTGTAGGCCCACATATGTTTGTTAACCTCAGCCTATTTGCCTGCTCGAGCAAAGTGGCTGACATCTGGCGGGTTTCTTACTAACTGAAATGAGGTATCTGGAGCTTATTGTACACAAGGAATCTAGATTGCATCGAGATTCCTAAATAATGAAAGTTGATTTGAAAATTCTGATTAAGTACATCAATTCTATACATACAGTAAACTATAAATCTCTAATTTGTAAAATTAAATCTTCTCGGAAACTTTCATAAAACGAATTTAAAGTTTTCTTTTCCATGTTCATTAACAACAGATACCTCATTTCAGCTTTCTTTGTATGTTATAGTATGGTGTGTATAATATGTAAATGACACCGGCGACTCTAGTGAGTGCTGTACTGGCGAATATCAATTTGTGATTGCGTTTGTGCTCATCGGCAGTATTGTGATATCTTGTTACAGAGAACGTCGGGTAATCAGGAGCGACATTACTATGATGATGGATTGCCGGGTTCGCCCGCTGTACATTTGTCGAACGTAGACACAAAAATTCTGCAAGTGAACAAGCATTTACAGTGGTGAGTTGATGATGAATTTCGAGTTGGCTTTGGGCGCGAAACCGGACTAACCCAGAGACTCCTCCCACCGTCTTTTTTATGATTCAGGATTACTGAAATTATCGGCATGAATTCTAGAAAATTATTTTTCGTGTGCAGTAAGTGATTTACCAGTTTTGGTATTAAATCTCACGTTCTGTATGAGCATTTTCATCGAAGACAGAAGATCTTCACACATTTAAGTATTTTAGGGGTCCAAACGAAGCCGTGTTTCTGTAATTCAGAACCTGTCGTTGGAAAGGCCTGATGTCCGCCATTAAGTGAAAATAGTTTTCCTTTTTAATGGGTTGTGTCTGTAATCGACTACCGACTGGTGCAGTTATGGTTTCTCCGAAAACTTAAATTTTAGAATTATTCAAAAGAACGAAGGACCTCCGAAGAAAAATGCTTTAGAAACCTTTGCCCTCTGCAGAGTCTTGTAGTCACTAAATGCAGGCATTGCAATAAATGTGTTTCAACGATGAATTTTCGGCCCATTGTTAACACTCTTTATTTATTAGCTTTTTGTTTTATATCAGTTTTTAGCGCGAGCTGTTTATTTTCATTATAAAAATTTTAACAACTAGATACATAAATTTAATATCCAGTTGTAAAAACTTTTTATTTAGGGTCAAGAAGAAAATGAGACGGTTCGAAAAAGACTTCGAAGATAAATTTGGTGAAACGCCAACCATCATGAATAAAATGTCGCATCCGGAGTACAAACACATGTCAGCTACCATCATTTGCTTGAAGAATAATTTAAAACGTGAGTTTCGTTTTCAGTGTGAACATCGTGAGCAAATTTTTCATCTCCAAAGCTTTGAATTTTGGAGTTCGTTTTCTCAATTATGATGTTGCTTACTTCAGTTTTTGTTAATTACCAGCTGTGCACAGTAAAGGAAGAGCCTCCGCAATAAATCGGTATAGGAACTTGGTAATGGGAAAGGGAAGTGTCCCCCCAAGAAAAAAAAAAATCATTCCAGAGTTGAAAATTTTAATAAACTTGACCATCAGTTGGTAAAATCGGTTTCCTAATTACAAGTATTTCAAAAACTTCTCGTTTTTTAATAGTCCTTATCAATTAGCGAAACTGAGTTCTCGTCGCAAAATCGACTCCTCAGGTGACAGATTCGAATCGTCAGCTGTCAAAATTTTAAAAGTGAGATTGACCTTTTTTTTTAAATTTTATTTTAAAAATGTTTGTCAGTTGGAAAATCTGATTTTCAGTCGGTAAAACTAAAGTTCCACTCCCCCTCTCCCCACCCCCAAAAAAAAAGAAGATGCATCTTGACATCGTTGGATTTCGCAGTTGGCTGAACTAAGGAACATACATTTTCTGAGTCTTTTTCAATCTCGAACTTTTCTACGATTAGAAATTTCATAGTTGGATGCCTCTCTCAAAACCAGCCAGTTTGGAAAGATGAAATGACCATCAAGACCTTTTTGTCTCATTTATGTGTTATCCTCGAGAATTCTTTGACGTTTATAAAACTGAAAACATGAAGCTGTTTCTTGTGAACTTAAATTCAAAATTGTCATTAGCAGAGTTCAGCCCCCGTCTCCTCTCTATCCCTTAAAAGAAAGAAAACCTACAGTTTTCTTTTCGTTGTTGCCTCAACTGCGGAAATTTTTGTTGCTGGCTACATTCCACTGTATTTGAAATTGGGTTGTTGATAGAATACCCATCCTCCTACTTCTTCTAAATGGAAATGAATGAACAAAATTAAGAAGAATGAACGTGAATTGTTAATGAGTAGAACTGAAGTAGTTCCAAATTCCTCTCCCCCCCCCCTGAAAATAATGTTCCTAAAGCAATTTTAAAGACGTTTTTGTTCGCTGGTTCGATCCTGAACCCTTTTGCTGATGACTGCTTTGAAGTTTCCTCGTTAGTTTCGTAGTTAACGTGATGTCTGCACTCTCCTCCGTCACGAAAAGACTAAAAAAATCGTATTGCTGGCTGAAAACTTCAGGAAGGATTCTTATTTTTCCTTGCTTTTTGACCGAACCAATTTTTTGTGAATGGGTGAACTTAAGAACTAAAATGTACTGCCGCGAAAATGTATGTTGATGAACTTGAAATTTGGGATAATCAAATCCTCATAACCAGGTATTCCGATCCCCTGTCTCCCAAAAAGTGATTGGTAAGTTCATAACATTGAAGAATCGAGAACTCTTCGTCTTTTGCTATTGTCAGTCATAAAAGCCCTTGAAATTACAACTGTAAAGCTGTGTAAAGTTGAACTATTTTCGGTGTGCCCACTCTACACCAAAAGTTACAGCTGCCGCTAGCTCCCATTAAATTTTGTCTTTAAGAAAATTCTACACACCCCTCCCCCCTCAAAAACTTATTAAGAGGTACATAACGTTGAAAAACTAAAGACTTTATCTCTCCGCTTTTGTTGATCCTAAGCATTCTTTTCTATTGGAAAACCTTTCTTGGCTTGCTCATTCGACTCCACAAGTTATTGCCGTTAACAACCTTGAGATTTTGACGAAGATTTGACCTTTTTGTCAATGAAAAAAGTTGAGGAAGTGAAATTTTCTCATTGTTGACTCTGAAATTTGTAGCATTTAGAAACTTCAAATCTCCTGATCTCTCCCCCCCCCCCAACAAAAATTCAGTACAAGCCAAAAACATTTGTATACCGAGATAATATTTTCTTTTTTTCTGTTTGCTTACTCTTAACCGGATCCTTCAGATATTTCTATTTATTGTATTTATTCTGCCCTAGCCCCTGGCAAAATTTCCCGGTTAGAAAGATTGAGAAGCAAAATTTTTTACCTTCAAAACGATTGCCGTGGGCGTATTTTAAATTCGATGATGTAGATTCAGCCCCCCCCCCTTTTCAAAAACGTTGCCTCGGAAAATTGTCGTTATTCGTTCCGAAATCGAAAATTGGTCTGGTCTGAAATTTAATAGTTTGCCACGTTTAAATCCCCCTTCCCGCCCCGCCCCCTCCTTCCCTGAAAACAAGTGTTTGGCATTAAATATTACTGTGTTCAATTAGTTTCCAGATGAATTCGATTTGTGATGACTGTTGAGGTTGTTACAGACTGAAGTGCAGGATGACTCAATAGTAATGCTACTCTAAGTTTATGAAATTCACAGAATTTTAATTGTGAATAACCGAACCAATGTAGATTATAAAAAGGGAAAAGTTGAAGACATCATACTAAAAATCTGATCTACTACTCCTCTGATGTGAAGGCGTAGACGTACTCTTTCTTTTTACTTACTGAACATAACTTTTTCCTCTTTCATAAAGGCCGGACCTTCTGTGTACTTCTGTCTCCGTTTCCTTCCTACTTCTAGAAAGAAAAACTTCGTGGCACATGGACTTTAGACGTAAAGAAGCAAGATATAAGATGTCATTAAAAACTTCACCTCTCGTCTGTCATAAAGGCATATTTATGAAGACATGACTGAAACTGTGTGAGGGGGTCCTAGGAGTAGGGGTGGTGTTAACTCCCTTTTGTCAATTATTATAAAATTTAACCGGAACTTTCATATGTACTCTCCTCGCGAGAATAGTATGTTCCTGTCTCCGATTCTGAAGTCATGAAACATACTTGCATATAATTTATTTTATTGATTTTAATTGTAGTCCCCACGTAACAGCATGTAGACTTGATGGGAAATACAAAGTACACGTATTATGTAAAACCTGACCTTTTCCTCCCCATTTGACTTGAAAACCATAGATCTGTGGTTTCTGAAAAATAATAAAGTTGGTAAATGGTGATTAAAATTGGAGAAAGGAGATGCAAAAACAAAAGAGACAAATGATAAAATCGACAAAAGTCATGAAGCTGATGGTAACGTAGAAATGATGAGAAGTGCGAATGAGACCAAAATCATGATTGAAATAATTATCGAATTAGTAAAATTGACAGAATAATTGAGATATAATGTAGATGCGGCATCATCACAAATTAGAATAACAACAGTCGTAAATTACATTGATAAAAGAAAAACCTTTAAAAATGTTTATTTATTCTCTGTTGCATTATCCTGGTCCATCTTAAATACTTGATGTGTGGTGGAGCGCATGGTGAATGCCAAATTGGCTTCCCAGACACTATACCCCTGGCCCCGGAAACTGCCCTCTCGAGAGTATCGCATCGGTGACCAGAGGGACAGCATCTTAAATACTTGATTATTAGTTAGTTTTTTCTTTGAATTGCAGAACTGAGGAAAGAAGCGAACGAAAGTTTCTCAGCCCACCGTCTACTGAATAAGAATCCTAACAATAGTTATAATTTGGGCCTCTCGTCATCGACGACTGATAAAGAGAAATTTCTCCAAGAAGCCGAGAAAGTACGTGTTTACTCTGTCTGTATAATCGTAAATTGTACACTCATTCTTGTTGAATGTGCCAAGCACTGCGTAGTACCTGTCTGTGTTTATTCAATGTAATAATAGGAAACTGTTAATTACCACGAGCGTCTGGAGTGCAATATTGCACAAATATTGATTTTGATGCGCAACCAAATCGACGTTGAATATTGCCAAACAGTTTTTTATACAATATTTTTGACCCCGGGGTTTCTGCTGCTATATTCTGGCATCTGCTAAAATATATTGTTTTTAGCGAGCTGAGAATAAATTGGCACGTTTCGTTTGGTTACTGAGGGGTCATTTCAAATTCCGACGAGTCGCAATGATTAGCGAATTTTGTGTTTTTAGCAAATGCACGAAAAGCGAGTTGCCAGTGAGAGGCCAGAATGTGTGGAGGAGATGACACTCGAGCAGCTACAAGATGAAAAGGTGTCGATGCAGAAAGAATTGCTGCATTTGGAGAACACATTCGGACAGACGGCGGCGCGAAACGAGGAACTGTTCAGTCCGATTTACGCGCGGTACCGAACGGTGAAGAGGTTTCTAGCTCGATCCTCAGCTTCGGTAAGTCTTCCCGAGAATCTCTAGATGAATACCGTGGTCAGTGTGACACGAGTTGTATCGACACCACTGTTGGCTGGAAATCCGCAAGTAATTTCCGGATCCGGTGAAGAAGATGAAAAACTCGTACTTTCAAACAATTACGAGTTACTTTGCTACGGTCACACACGTGTATCCAATTTATGGGATTCGGCTTGTACGATGTCATCAATATTTTATGTATCTGACACCTTCTGAAGGTCATCATTGAAAGTTGTAAATGCGTTATAAGAGGGTAATTTTAACCCTTCGAAATGACTGTCCATTGTCGACTACTTCATACTTTTTCACGCGCAAGAATTACTGATGAGTTAATTATTGTGTTTGCATTTTTGCAGTCAAAACTGAAAGAAACCATTTCTGATCTGGCCACCATTATGGAGAATGAGACGATAGACTTCGACACTAGTCCTTCGGCTGGAAGTTCCGAAGGTCGAACCACTCCGTCAGTGTGCCAGCCCGTATGTAATGTCTCGAGAAGCGATTTCCCTATCAGTAATATCCACGAATTATCATCGTAAGTCTTTCTTATTGATATTTCCTGAATGTGCTTCGCAAAAAGAAGGTGAACGATTCATCTTCACTGAGTAAGCCAATAACTTATACTCAAAGGCATTTATTAGGGTGTCCCTTTATTTTACAAGTTTTCGCCGATCGATTAGGTGCAGACTGAAATTTGTACCAATAGACCTAGAAACTCGCCATAAAAAATTTGAGCTCAATCTGAGGTCATTAACCCGTGGCGCTTTAACCTTGAAGTTATGTGTAATACTGAGATTTTACAAAAACCGCGAATATCTCGGAACATATCAACTTCAGGACCAAAATGCACGTAACATAAAATGTTCCTTGTTAAATTTTCTATAAAAAAGATTCCATACATCTTTTCTCTAGAACTGATATTTACCGAGATAATCGCAAAAATGTGTGAAAGTTTCGAGGAACGTGGCTTTTGTTATTTTTTCTTTCATAACCGATCGTTACTAGCTAAATCGGAGTTATCTAAAAAGAAATACTCATTTCAGGGCCAAAATGCAAATAACTTGAAATGTTCCGTGGCAAATTTTCTGTGAAAAAGATTCCATACAAATTTTCTGTAGAAAACATATTTATCGAAATAATCGCAAAAATGCGTAGAATTTTCGAAAAACATAGTTTTTTTAAAAAAAATTATCTTACGGTTGAGATATCTATTAATGTCGGGTGGTGTGGTGGGACGTAAGGGCGATGCACACATGCCGAAGTGGCCCCTATGATTCCACACCCCCAGTCCCGGAAACTACCCTTCGAGTATCGCATCAGTGACCGAAGGTATATTAATGTCGAGTAATGCATACTACAATATAACTTCAGTCTCTGTCTACTGGGGCAAGCGCCCCAGTTTTGCTTCCCCCCACCTGACTATGCCCATGACAATTTGTTAGGTATCTACTATAGAATAACCCTCGAATTATGTACATAATGTATTATGTGTATCAACAATTGGACGCTATTCAGCAAAAGGGAACCAACTAGCAAAATCTGTTTTTTGAGAACACGTGATTCGAAGTTCAAGAGCCATGTAGAAACTATATTATGACATAGCGTTTACTGTAATTTTTTTCAAAGTGAGTACATATTTTTGAATCGGGGGCCCAACTTTGAAAAATTTTACTTTTTACGATCTTTCTAACGATACTATTAAGTAATAACTCATTTTGTTCACAAATGTTGGCTGGTTCCTTTTTGCTGAATTGCGTCCAATTGGGATGTGGAACGGAATGTAGGAGCGCTAATGTACGCTTCCTAGTAAGTGATTGAGTAATCACAGACGGAATTAACATTGCCGTAAATGGGGAATACAGGTTTTTCAAAAAATCATTATAAAATTCGGACTAGCCGCGCGGTGTTACTGCTAGATCGAGTCTTCTTCTGTCTGATCAACGTTGATAGAGTGAATCTCATGCATTTAAATGAGAAAATCGTGATTTTCGTTTCGTTCTAATTTCGTCAAAAATTGTGTTGATCCTCCAAGTTAAAATGATAGCTGTAATGTTTAAATAATATTTAGGACAAGTTTTTGCGAAAAAATTTATTGGAGTCAGTGCAGAGTCACTCGAAGTTTTTACATCATGTCCTATTAGCTTTAGAATATTCATATCCTAACGTTGATAAGAATGACGTAGTAATGGTGTGTAAAAGGATGTTGTTAAAAACAGGGATGGCAAACGAAACAGTTTTTTTTCCGTTTCGTTATTTCGTTTCGATATTTTTGACAAAAATCAATCGTTATTTCGTTATTTTGTTTCGTTTGTTTGCCATCCCTGTTATTTACTTAACTCACCCTAACTCAACTCACCCGGGAAAAGAAATGAAATTTCGATTACAGTAGGCTTGGCTACTAGTACCCGACCCTAGAAAGTGGGTGCAATAGGCTCGGCTACTAGTAGCCGATCCTAAAAATCACAAATCAGAAAACTAGGGATGGCAAACGAAACGTTTTTTTTTTTCGTTTCGTTATTTCGTTTCAATATTTTAGACAAAAATCAATCGTTATTTCGTTGTTTCGTTATTTCGTTTTGTTTCGTTTGCCATCCCTGGTTAAAAACTTCCACCAAACAAGGGTGGACAGTTTTCCCTTTCATTAACTGCTGCTACTCTTGACTTACTGCTAATATGCGATTTGTTTGACTGACTGACTTTTACTGCTGATGATTAACTTAACTGTTTTTTCAACTGCTTAAAAATTTTTTTAAAAACGCAATGTATGCAACAAATTGATACTGATAAGAATGATGAATGATATGGGTCGTTTCCTTTCACGCTTTCATATTGATGATTGATTTGGCATATTTATTATTTTCGTGCTTTTCTTATTATCCAACTTACAAATTTCCACAATTACTCAGCTTCAAAAAAGAGCCGAGCATAAGTGCGCCTCAGCCAGTTTATCATCTAATTTTGATTGACTTTTGACTGACTAACTGCTTGATCTGCATTAATTTGTTTGGCTTTTTTCTGTCCGACTTTTTTATCGAAAATTCGTTCAACTTTCGACTTATTACTTAAACATGACTTAAACTGTCCACCCTTGCCACCAGATGTCCGCCACTACGCTACTAGGTCCGAATCGAGAAATGACGGACATGCTTCAAATTTGAACTGTAGAGGGAGCTACATACCTATTCGAACTTGCGATAAAAAATTTAATATGTCAGGTAGCAAAATTAATAGAAGTGCTGTGAAGTAAGAAATGAAAAGTGCCTTATCAGCTTCTTATCAGTCACTGGCATAATGTTCTATACTCTATTTGAAGATTTGGACGCTATTCAGCATAAGAGAACCAACCAACATTTGTAAACAAAATGAGTTATTACGTTATTAGTATCGTTAGAAAGAGGATAAAAAGCAGAATTTTTCAAAATTGGGCCCCCGATTCAGAAATGTGTACTCACGTTGAAAAAAGCTTATCAGTAAGCGCTGTGTCATTTAGTTTCTGCATGGATCTTGAACTTCGAATCACGGGCTCGAACTCCGGCTAAAATTGTTGAAAGTGGCTCCGGCTAAGGAGATAATTGTGTCCGGGCTTCGGCTGTACTAAAAATGTGGGTTCTGCTTCAGACTTATCATTTTATGTGTGGGAGGGGAAAGTCAAGGGAAAGGTTGAAGAGCTCGAGCCAAACCTGGGAATCGGCTTCGGCTCCAGCAAATAATTTTCTCTGAAAAGCAGGTGGCGTTGAACGCGGGCTCTGAGATTGTGTTGAAAATCAAGTTTTCTCCTCATTTCCTGAATTATCTGTTGCCAATAAGTAGAAAAAATATCACTGAAAAAGTAAAGATATCAGTCGTATCTCAACTCCTACAAAAGTGAGCGTAGGCAAACAGATACAGTGGTTGTCAGGATATGTTGCGTCCTTTATCTGATTGAAGAAACGAAGGAAAGTCACCCACCCTCAGACACCACTGGGCATCTTTTCATCCCTCGTCATTAGTAGTTTAAATTGAAACATAGTAGGATTAATTTGGAGTAAACTAAAATCTCTAATTGAAGATAAACCTGTCACTTTAGAATCGGATTTTGCTAAGTAACGAAGATTTTTGAAATCATAAACATATGTACTGAAGATTTTGTGAACTTTGTTAACAAAAGTAGTTAGGGAGCTTTTCTACTTTCAGTACGTTCTTGGCTTTGTACAAATAAATACTTACTGATTGAACCATCTCAGTGACATGATTTTCTCACAATTCTTAGCACAGAAGTTATCGAGCTGAAATCTTGGGACTTCGAGTGTCGCAGCCATCCTAATTAAATTTTATAATTTCAGGCCAGAACTAATGATGGAGTACAAATCGACGAAAGAAGAAAAAAAGAAGCTACGTAACCGTATTTACATGTACGAGCAGGAGGCTGAGAATAAAACGATGAACGACAGCAAGCACTGTATTCACTCGCTGCGCTGTCGTTACAAGAACACCAAAGCTAAGTTAAAGTTATTAGAGGCTTTGCTGATGAAAGCGAAACAGTACTGAAACAAATCAGCGTATGATTTCAACTTTCGAAGAAACACACATCGACTGTTAGATATTAGTTATTTATTTATTGTAGATTATTATTGTTTTTCATGTTATTTATTACGGTCGTGAAAAAAAAAAGACCGCAGTGTTACCTTTACGTTGAAAATGTAGAATACACAAACGTATTATTCGAGTATCAAAGGTATAAATTTAGCAGTATTCTCGGTTACGTTAGCTTGTTTTTTTATAGCTGTAAATGTACGCGCGATTTTTTCACATTTGCTCTTGTTGAACTTTGCCAGCATTCGATGGACTTCTAAATTACCTATCAAGTCGCTTTAGACTTCCTGAGGTGCTGCACAGAGGAGCGTATATTGATCATGAAGAGTTCACGTTATCGCACATGTTCGGAGTAATCGAAGAATATTATTCTATTTGTATTTTGATGAATTTATACGTTTATTCGTTTCTACATTTGTCTTGTTACAGACGATAAATTGTACTGCATTAAAATGCGTTTCCTTTGTCTTTTATTTATGTCAGTTAACTATTAAATTTAATACATAATTTTAACGTTTAGAAATTGTGGATCGTTATTTCTATCGAAGGGTAGTTACTACGTTATCAACACATAAGTGTAGGAAAAGGGGAGGTAGGTTAGATCCCCTCCCCCCGATGCTGTCACAAAGAGCATTTCGGAATGTATTTTAGCGCATTATTTACAGCAATAAGATAACGAGATATGTGCTGTGGCTACCACTAATTTCCCCCCTCCCTCTCCCCAAGACTAAGACCTTTATAAGTCGGTGAATCAACGAAAGAATAACCGGAACTTGAATCGATAATCATTACTGAAGGGAACGAGAATCAAACTAGAGGTGTGATCACTGGCAGATGTACAATATTGTGTTAAAGTGTGCTTAAGCACAGAGCGGCAAAATTCAGGGAAAAACGAATAAAATGGGAATCAAATTTGGTTCACGTATATTTTTGAGAGTAATGAAAAAAAAAAAAAAATAGCATACAGTGGCCAATCAAGTGACTCCAGCTTTTTATTATCAATTTGCACCACTGCTCCCTTTATGCAAATCATTTTTTCTACAATCTCCTCAAGAGAAGCCGAACATGTAGAGCGCAACCAGAACTTTCTTTGGGGGCTAGAATTTAGAAAAAAACCTTGGGCAGGGGTGAAAACTCGATTTGGTACCTACCTAAGTTTGTACCTTCCTATTTTGATGAACTGATTCTGAAAAAATTTTGAATTTTTGTAGGGGCTATATAGCCTTTTAGCCCCCTCCTTGGTTACGCCCTTCAAGGAGGGGCAACTGTCTTAAGACTATAATTTGAACACTTAAACTGTGGCGGATTTAATAGGGCAGCAGATAAACATTTGCTGACTGCCCCCCCAAGACCCTTGTAGTACCCCGCTTATAGGGAAACGAAATGAACTATCAAATTCTTACATATTCTTCATTGCTGCTCCCTGAAATCCGCCATTGGAAAGAAACAGAGATAGGTTCAAAGGCTTTAAAAATGATCACTTTGCATTACTGCTTCCTCCATACCAACTGTTTCCACCGTCTGCAGCTACCCCAAGCGAAGTTCTAAGGGTCTGGGGGCATATTGATATCATAGCTGCCAGCAGAAGGTACCGTATACTAATTGGATGCAAATAATTTCCATTCGGAACACCTCCCCAAAAGAAGCCTTAAGGGGCTAGGGGGCATGTTGACATCATACCTGCCAACAGCGGGTAACAGTTACCAATTCGTACAAATACATATACTCTATACAAATCATTTTCATTGTCGCCCCCCCCCCCAGGCAAGTCCCTGGGGCTGGGGGCAAGTTGATCTCAAAATGTGGGTAGTAAAAAATTAAACACTTCTTTGCTCTAGATTTCTTACCAAATTTTCTCCGTTTTCCTCCATCTCTCATCGTTCTTGAGATATTCGCACTTTTCCGGAAAAATTTTTGATTTTTTCTTGAACGTTACAAAAAATAATGAAAAAGAACCAATTTAGAATTTGTATGTTATTCAAGTTGCTTAACTTGCTACCAGCAGGGACAAGTCATTATTTTTTACAAAAAAAGTTGTGCCTGCCAGTAGTAAATTATGCAGCTTAAATAACATACAAATTCGAGATTGGTTCTCTTTCCATTTTTTTGTAACCTTTAGTAACCTTGAAGAAAAAATCCAAAATTTTCTGGAAAATTGCAAGTATCTTAAGAACTGTGAAAGATGGAGAAAACAGAGAAAATTAGGTCAGAAATCATGAACAAAGAGGTGCTAATTTTTCATTTCCTACATTTTGAAATCAACTTGCCCCTGACCTCTGGGGGCTTCTCTTAAAGGGGGAGGGGGTACTCCAGATGAAAATAACTTATCTTTCTTTCTTTTCAACGGCGGATCCAGGAAGCAGTTCAGTCACCCGTGGACTGGCAAGGGAATTGTGGAGGGGGAATACTGATCCCAACCCCAACCAGTATTTTTCCATTCCTGGAACAAGTCATATTTTGGGTGGGCCCGCAGTCCAAGGGGCCCGACCGGGGATTCCCCCCCCCCACGCCAGTCCGCGGTTGAGTTCAGCGAGCAACGGTGAAGAGTATGTGAGAATTTGATAGTTCATTTCGTTTTCCCCACAAGCGGTCCTGAAAAGGCCTTGACTTGGGGGCAGTCAGAAAACGTTTGTCTTCTGTCCTGTTAAATCCGTTACAGTTTACAAGTTCAAGTTTTAATCTTGAGGACAGCAGCCCCTTCTTTCAAAAAGGAAGAAATGGGATTGTACTGCAACAAGCATTCAAAATGTGGCTTCTGGTAGTAGTTAGTTATGATACCTACCGGCCCCCAGCCCTTTGAGTTTCTTGGAGGGAACCTAATAATGACAAAATTCATCTAGCCGTTAATTTAGTGATACAAAAACAAAAGATAACTATTGCAAATCATTTTCATCAGCAGCACCGCCCCAAGAGAAGCCATAAGGGGTTAGGGTCATGTTGACATCATACCTGCCAGCAGCTGGTACCAATTACAAATTGGTACAAATATGTACTCTATCCAGATCATTTTCATGTGGAGCACCCGGCCCCCAGGGGCGGGGGGCAAGTTTATTTTAAAATGTAGTAAATGAAAAATCAGCACTTCTTTGCTCTAGATTTCTTACAAAATTTTCTCCGTTTTTCTCTATCTCTCACCGTTCTTGAGATATTTGCCATTTTCCGGAAAATTTTTGATTTTTTTCTTCCAGGTTTCGGAAAAAAAAATTGAAAAAGAACAAATTTTGAATATGTATGTTACTTAAGTTGCATAACTTGCTACTGGTAGGCACAACTCAATCTTTTCAAAAAAAAAATATATTGTACCTCCGAGTAGTGCGTTATGCAACTTAAATAACATCCTGATTTAAAATTGGTTCTTTTTCAAATATTTTTGGTAACGTTTGAGAAAAAATCAAAAATTTTCCGGAAAATTGCGAATATCTTGGGAACGATGAGAGATAGAGAAAAATGGAGAAAATTTTGTAAGAAATCTAGAGCAAAGAAGTGCTGATTTTTCATTTCCTACATTTTGAGATCAACTTGCCCCTGGCCCCTTGGAGCTTCTCTGGGGGGGGGGGGAGTGCTCCAGATGAAAATGATTTGTGTAGAAGACATATTTGTACCACTTGGTATAAACGGTACTCGCCACTAACCTGCCCCCAGCCCCCTGAGGCTGCTCTTAGGGAGGTGCTGCAGATAAGAATAATTTATAACATTATATAAGTAGTACACATTTGTACCAATTAGCTACTGGTACCCTCTGCTGATAGCTATGATATCAACATGCTCTCAGCCCCTTAGAACTTCACCTGGGGGTAGCGGCAGCTGGAAACAATTTGTATAGAGGAAACAGTCATGCAAAGTGATCATTTTTACAATATTTCCAGCGGCGGATCCAGTAAGCATTTCCAGGAGCAATAGGGAAGGGTTTGTAAAAATTTAACAGTTCCTTTCGTTTTCCAGAATCAGGGTTCTAAATGGTTCTTAGGTCAGGGGCGGGGGGGGGGGGAGATATTATAACAAACATGAAAAATGTTGCGTTTGGTACTGTGATACATACCTTGCCCCAGCCCCATGAGGTTTTTCTTCTACACACATCATTTTCATCTGGAGTACCCTCCCAAGAGAAGCCCCAGGGGGCTAGGGGCAAGTTGATTTCAAAATGTAGGAAATGAAAAATCAGCACTTCTTTGCTCTAGATTTCTTACAAAATTTTCTCCGTTTTTCTCTATCTCTCACCGTTCTCGAGATATTCGCAATTTTCCGGAAAATTTTTGATTTTTTCTTAAACGTTACAAAAAATATATGAAAAAGAACCAATTTTGAATCCGGATGTTACTGAAGTTGCATAACACACTACTTGCAGGAACTATTATTATTCTTTGAAGAGAATGAGTTGTGCCTACCAGTAGCAAGTTATGCAACTGAAGTAACATGCAAATTCAAAATGGGTTCTTTTTTCATTTTTTTTTTTCGAAATCTGGAAGAAAGAATCGAAAATTTTCCAGAAATCAAACCGTTTTGCCGTAGCTGCTCCCAATCCAAAGATTTTCGCGTTTTATTAGTTCGCCCCAGGAATTTCTAAACGTTAATTCGCGTAGTTGGTATTGCATAAACAACATGTGGTAGGCGTCACAACATAACCGTTTTCATTATCGTCCATTTTCGAATTGTCTGGTAACGCCTTACACACGTCGACTATGCAACTCAATAGACACCAATTGATATTTTCGAAATTCCCAATTTCCTGGGGCGAACTAATAAAACGCAAAATTCTCTACATTGGTGACAGCTAGAGGAAAATGGTTTGAAATTTTGGGAGCGGAATGATCCCCACTTATGAAAATTTCAAACCGCTCCGCTGTAGCTGCTGCCAATCCAAAGATTTTCGCCATTTATTAATTCACCCCAGGAAATTGGAAATTTCCAAAACGTCAATTCGCGTATGTGAACTTGCAGACTCAGCGCGTGGAAGGTGCCCACATTACCGTTTATATGTTCATCAACGCGCACACAACTTTTCGAATAATCTGGAAACGCCTTCAACATATCAAATATGCAGCATAATACACACCAATTGACGTTTTCAAAATCTCAAATTTTCCTGGGCGAACTAATAAAACGCGAAAATCTCTGGATTGGTGAGAACTAGAGGAAACCGGTTTGAAATTTTTGGAGCGGAATGATCCCCTCTTATGAAAATTTCAAACCGTTTTGCCGTAGCTGCTCCCAATCCAAAGATTTTCGCGTTTTATTAGTTCGCCCCAGGACTTTCAAAACATCATTTCGCGTAGTTGGTGTTGCATAGTCAACGTGTAGAAGGCGTCACCCCATTACTTCAACGTTTCAAATAGTCTGATAATGCCTTCCACACATCGATTATGCAACTCAATAGACACCAATTGACAATCGAGATTTCTTATTTCCTGGGGCGAACTAACAAAACGCGAAATATTTTTTCAGTTGGTGTGAGCTAGAGAAACGGTTGAAAATGTGGGAAGCAGAATGATCTCCTCTTTCGAGGATTTCAAACCGTTTCGCTGTATCTGCCTCCATTCCAAAGATTTTCGCATTTTATCAGTTCGCCCCAGGAAATTGGAGATTTCGAAAACGTCAGTTGGTGCGTTAGGTGTTGCATGTTGACCGTGTTGATGGCGTCACCACATTCTTCGAAAATTCGCATTTATTTTACCCATTTTGACCACATTTTCGAGTGAATCTCGGCAACGGAGCGTCGCCGCCAAATTTGAACACCGAATTCGAACTCAGTGTGAAAAACTGAGTAGCAAACAGTATTTAATTCCCTGGCATGTAGACATCACAACTGGCCACTAGCAGGCACCAATTACCAATTTCTACAAATATGTCTCTTGTAAAAATAATTTTCTGCCGTAGCACCTCCCCAAGAGAAGCCCTCACAGGGGCTGGGGGCAAGTTGATTTCAAAATGTAGGAAATGAAAAATTAGCACTTCTTTCGTAAAGGTTTCTTACCAAATTTCCTCCGTTTTTCTCTATCTCTCACTGTTCTTGAGATATTCCAATTTTCCGGAAAATTTAGCTTTTTCCTCCCAAGGTTACCCACGGTTATAGAGAACGAATTTCGAATTTGGATGTTGTTCAAGTTGCCTAACTTGCTACTGGTAGGCACAATTTATTTTTTTGTGCGTTTGCATTTTCCATAAAAAATCATTTTCATTAATAGTATTGTTCGAAGAAAAACCTAAAGGGGGGTAAGTCAATATCATAACCGACGTGGACTTGCCCCCTCATTTCCACGTTTTAATTGGAGAGATCCTATTAATGAAAATTACTTTTCATAGAAAATGTAGTGGAACAAAAAAATATTTGTGCGTGACAGCAGCCAGTTACGCAATTTGAATAACACGTAAATTAAAAATTTTTTTAAATTAAAATATTTTTATAACCTTCGTAACCTTGGGGGAAAAATAAAATTTTTCAGAAAAATGCGAATATCTCGAGAATGGTGAGAGATGGAGGAAAACGGAGGAAATTCAGTAAGAAACCTTTGCCGAGGGAGTGCTAATTTTTTATTTCCTACTTGTTGAGATCAGCTTGCCCCCCCAGCCCCTGTGAGGGCTTCTCTTTGGGGAGTTGCAACTGAAGAAAACGATTTTTACAAGAGACATATTTGTAGAAATTGGTAATGGTACCTGCTGGTGACAGGTTATTGTGTCACATCTCCAGCCCCTTGGAGCTTCACTTGGGGAGGTGCTGCAGATGAAAATGATTTGTACAGAGGAAGCAGCTGTATAAATTGAATAATTTGTGTTTGGTAGTAGTTGGCTATGATGTTGACTTACCCTCAGCCTACGGAAAATTTTCTATTGTGCTGAAGTGTGCTTAAGTATAGAGCGGCAAAATTTTGAGGGAAAAGTGGAAAACGAGTAAGATGGGGATAAAATTGGTTTCAGGTATATTTCTGGGCGGCAAAAGAAAATTAGCACACTGCGCAGGTAAATTCGGTCTTAGGCCTTGGGCGTGATACCGGAACGGTTCCCTCACCTTCCTCCAGTAGCTGTTTACTGTTATTTGAAACCATCTAACTAGGCGTAGGCAAGGGCCCAACTAAAGAGGGGGCTATAGCGCCCTGCAAGAATCAAGATTTTCTCAAAATAAATTTATGAAAATAGAAAGGTACAACATCAGGTAGGTACCAAATCGAGTTTTCACCCATGCTCAAGGTTTCATTCTAAATTCTAGCGCCCACCAAAAAAAGTTTTTTTTGCACTCTTGCCCTCCTTTTACAAAGGAAAAAATTGGATGGTATTGTAACAAACATTCCAAATTTAGCGTTTGATAGTTATTGGTCATATTTACCTGCCCTCAGCCCCTTGAGATTTTCCTTCGAGAAATTCCAACGATGAAGAAATTAATTTAATAGTTAGTTCAGTTATACAAAAAAGAAAAATATAAATTGTGCAAATCATTTTCGTCTGCAGCACCTCCCCTAAAAAAGCCGCAAGGGGCTATTAGTACCAATATGTCCTCTACACAAATGATTTTCATCTGGAGTACCTTCCCCCCACCCTCAATAAAAGCCCCCAGGGGCCGGGGATAAGTTGATTTCAAAATATAGGAAATGAAAAATTAGCGCTTCTGTGGTAAAGGTTTCTTACCAAATTTTCTCCGTTTTTCTCTACCTCTCACCGTTCTCGAGGTATTTGCATTTTTCCAGAAAATTTTGGATTTTTTCTTCAAGGTTACTGACGGTTATAAAAAAATGGAAAGAGAACCGATTTCGAATTTGTATGTTATTTAAGTTGCATAACTTACAACTAGCAGGCACAAATTTTTTTGAAAATAATGCGTTGGGCCTACTAGTAGCGAGTTATGCAACTTAAATAATATGCAAATCCAAAATTGGTTCGCTTTCATTTTTTTTTTTGTAATGTTAAGTAACCTTGAAGAAAATATCAGAAATTTTCCAGAAAATTGTAAATATCTGGAGAACGAAGAGAGATTGAGAAAAACGGAGATAATTTGGTAAGAAACCTTTCCCAAAGAAGTGCTAATATTATTTCCATTTCCTAAATTTTGAGATCAACTTGCCCCCACCCCTGAGGGCTTTCCTGGGGGGAGGGGAGTGCTTCACATGAAAATGATATTTGTACCAATTTGTAATTGGTACCCGCTGCTAGCAGGTATGATGGCAACATGCCGCCTAGCCCCTTGAGGCTTCTCTTGGGGAGGTACCTCAGATGAAAATGATTTGTACAGAGTAGACATTCGTACCAATTAGTTTGGTACCTTTTGCTGGTAGCTACGATATCAATATGCCCCCAGCCCTTAGAACTTCTCTTGGGTACCTGCAGATGGAAACTATTTGTATAGAGGAAGCAGTTATGCAGTGATCATTTTTAAAGGCTTTGAACCTATCTCTGTTTCTTTCCAATTATGGATCCAGGCAGCAATTCAGGGAGCAGCAATGAAGAGAATGTAAGAAATTGAATAGTTCATTTCGTTTTCCTATAAGCGGGGTAGTACATGGGTCTTGAGACAGTCAGGAAATGTTCGTCTGCTGTCGTGTTAAATCCGCCACAGTTTACGAGTTCTAGCATTCAGGACGGCAGCCCCTCCTTCAAGAGCGCAACCAAGGAGGGAGCTAAAAGGCTATAACCCCCTACTAAAATTCAAAACATTTTCAAAATCAACTCATGAAAACATATCATTTTCATCTGCAGCATCTCCCCAAGTGAAGCTCCAAGGGGCTGGAGATGTGACACAATAACCTGTCACCAACAGGTACCCATTACCAATTTCTATAAATACGTCTACAAATCGAGATTTCACCCCCTGCCCAAGTTTTGTTTCCCTCTAAATTCTCGCCCCTACCAAAAAAAGATTCTGATTGCGCCCCTGGGCGTAGGTATACTCGTCGTCGTACAAAAAGAAACACACAACAGTTGCACGAAATTCATTTTTTTATTAATATAATAGCATTGAAAATTGATTTTATAATATACGAGAACATAACGACTATATGAACACAATACAACGATAATAAGGCTTTGATTAACTGTAATTTCGTACAAATCACAAAAAGACACAGCAAGTTCGAGATCTTACGATCAGTAGGTACACCAGCAATGTAATGAATGAAAAAAAAAAACAGCATCTCAAGATCGTGACATAGTTCACTCTGTCACCTCATCAGATCAGTCATTGTACATAAAATTTCGCAATTCATCTCGATTCCGGATGTGTAAATTTAATAGTTTTAAAAACTCATAACTAAGGAAATCGAACCAGAATGAAACTTTATACTTTCGAGCATAGATAACTAAATGTTAGTACTTCAACTTTTTTTCGTTTCTAATTTAGTGGGTGCGATGAGGAATACTGGTACAAGAAAGAGCAAATTTTGAGAAAAACTTTACACGCATACATTGACCTAGTTCAACGGATACGATCACCCCGATGATACATCAACGTTGTTCAATTTTTCGAACAGAAAATGCCAAATTCAACTTCGAAACTTTTGCATAGGTTAGTGAGCTACTTCCTTACACATAGAATATGCGAGGTAACTTTCTGTTGCAGCAACGAGATGATTGAAACAAAGAATCTTGCGACGAATTTTGACTCATAAAAAATGAGAAAAGCGCAGTAAAAAATTAATCAGCGTAAAATCAATCAACGGAATATCAACCTACTGCTTACACCTGAACTTAGAGAGCGAGAGAGAGAGAGATGGGGGGGGGGATTAGTAAATTTTTTATACTGTTCGACATATTACGGACAAAAATATAGAAAACACGAATTTTCTTCACGAATTCAAGACGATTAAATTTTATTTTAGTGTTAGCAGTAACTTCAAAATTAGATCATCTATGGCTATACAGATAGGGTTTACAATAACCAAAAAATTGAATGAGAAAAATACGGATACCATTATCACAGTTATTTCGGTCCTTATGGTGCCTGAATTAGTTGTTAACAACAATTTAGCTCTAATTTTCTGAAATCGGAGTACACGGAAAAACGAGGGATACGAGGCTGCTCCAAATTTTACAAATATGTGTAATGTGTAATTTTTCAGGTTCTGAGAGCTTTTAGATATGTTTCTGAGAGTAATCCTACTTTGAAAACTGAAGTAGACGGGAGTAAGGCACTTTATAAGTATCTCTGTCAAGTTGTCGAAGGGGTCAAGTTCGTTCGTGACACTTACTTTGCTCCAATTCGAAAACCAGGGCACAAAATGAAAAAAAAATTACAAGTTTTTTTCGAAGCCTAAATCTAATTGAATGTTTTAGCTGTATTTTGAAACCAGAGACACTCTGAGGAGCGCTCTGAATTTTAAAGCATAGTACAACAGGTACCTTTATTATTTCTTCGGTTCTTATGGTGTCTGAATTCATTGTTGGTGTAAATGCGACTGGAATTCGAAAATTGGAGCCTTTAAGAACTAAGAACGGGGCTAAACATTAGAGAGGCCACTAAGTACACAATTTAGATATTTCTGAAATTTTCAAGGAGACTGATTTTGTTTCTGACGTTAATGTTTGCTAGAATTTTCCAAATTACGGTACCTCGAGAAGGAAGAGACGGCGGCTGCAAATTGAGAAAATTAGCAAACCAACGCATAGGTTCTTCATCGAATCCTTATGCAGCCTGCATTCGTTATGCGATAAATTTTACCTCAATTTTAATGCTGAGGTAGTCAGGGAGGGAGGACAGAGACTAGGAAAAATCCAATGAAAACCATATGGATTTTATCGCACAAGTTTTATAGAAAGTTAAATAGTATTTTTAAATATTTTTACTCTGTTTTGAAAACTAGAACACCCGGGGCAGAATAGTCGAAGTTTTAAAGTTAAGTACAATGAATTATTCCTTGGATTCTTAAGGTGTGTGGATCCGCTGCCGCGTGAATGTGACACTAATTTGAAAATTAAGGCACCTTATGGGTGGGAGGGCTGAGAATAGAAAAGCTGATACTGACAATTTGGACATCATGCGAGATTTTCAATGTGACTAATTGCGTTATCGAGGTTTGCCTGGATTTCAAAATAGCGGCAACTAATGAACAGAGATGGAAGGGTTTGAAAATTGGAAAAGTTGACTAATACGATGAAGGCATACGTTTTTAAGGTTCTAAGGCAGCGGATAAATTCCACCTTCGTAGTTGACTGAGCTCCAACACTGAAATGTGACATCAAACAAAAGAGCGTGAGAGGTTCAAAAGATTGAAAAAGTCCATCGGTACAACACGGATATCATGTCATAGATTTCCCAAGTAGCTGCATTCATTTTCACGTTATTCTCTAATTTTGTAACTGCGATTTCTAGAGATAAATTAGAAAATAGAAAGAAGCAATAAATACAATACAATACTTTACGGGTTTCCACAGACGCGGAATTCGACTTTGATGCTGGTTTCAAAATTTCATCTCGGGAAAACAAAGAGGGTAGATGAAATTAGAGAAGCCTATGAATACAACGTTGTCACTATTCCTCGAGTCTCAAAGGAGGGCAAATTCGATATTGGTGTTAATTTAGCTTCAATTTTCTAACTATGGCTTCTACAAATAGGAGATGTAAGAACTCGTAAAGCTAGAAAGCCCAATACTGATACTTTCTAGGTTTCCGAAGAGATTGAATTAGAGTGTCTAGAAAGCAGAAAAACTAACGAAAAACAAGTTAAATATAATTTCGTAGGTATTTGAGATGGCTGCATTTAATATCGATGCTAATTTGTCCCTGATACGAAAATCGGAGGACTTGAAAGCGGAACAGGGACCAAAACTGAAAAAGTCGAATTCGCACTGTTCATTGAAATTATTCTGTACAACAGTTTACCCGCAGTCAAAGGCAGATTCAGAATATGATGGCACCTATTTACCAATTCTTGAAGTCGAAAGTCGAAAGAAAGGAAGAAACAAAGACGAAACATGATTTTCAGTATGAGGGGGGGGGGGGAGAGAAGAAAAATTTGTCGACAATTTTTTTTTTCACTAAAAATTCAGCGACAAAATTTTTAAAAGATTGAAAATTTGCCGATTTACTTTTCAATTGAAAACAAACAAACAAACAAACAAACAAACGTTATTCAAAAATGAAAAATTCAAACGAATAGTTTCAAAATTTTCCAACTGCCAAATGATTGGGGGTGTGTTCATACCCCCGCCCCCACAGTTTCATCTCTGGTTGGTACTTTCAATCTGGTGGCAGCCCGTAAATCCTGTATGTTCCTTAATCCCAGGATACCATACACGCCACATTCCTGAAGATATACGAGTATACACATGTAAAATAGGGAATTCACATGGATTTTGTACAAAAAGGACCCCCAAGTTAACTTCAGCCCTGAATTTTCTTCTTTTTTTTCCCCTTCAGGAGGCAGTTATTCTTGGTGAGCGGCACACACCGATGGAGGAGCTGCCCCCCCCAGAGCTTTCACCTTCCACTAGGTCTTCTAGCCTATAAACGAACTCTGCAACCCATTGAGAGTAAGGACACTCATTAAAATTTTAGCCCCTTCTAGAAAAATGTCTGCGTAGGAGCTCTTGGCACTTTGAATCTGATGAACTTCCCAGACTCCCTTAGATCCAACCCAGCACTACTGTGAAATTTCGGTGTAGATACCAATTTAGATGCTTGAGGGCATATACTACGAATAACACTACGGAATTTTTTGTAGCTTCTGAACCCTGCTGCGTGTGTTTTGAACACCAATGTAATATTGTATAAGTATGTATGCTCAAAAAACATTAAGTACACAGTGTTCCCGAGGCTCATTTCAACCTCCGACAATATCCAGCATATTTCACTGATATATTATCAGTTTTCCAAACGTCGGCTATGTTAACCGAAACTAAAGTTATTTTGAGCCATAATCAGTCCCAACCTTTTGTGTTTGATTTCCTCTCTTTCAATCTCCAATTTGCCTGGGTTATAAACCCTAATAATTGACTGATCGAAACCTAAAAACTTCAACATTGAACCATCGAACTTCGAAACCCCTTTGAAAAACTAAGTGATCAGCAACAAGAGTAGAAGACAAAATAGAAATGGTACTAGAGCTTCATCGGAGACGTTACGAACTCTCATAGTCAAAATCCCCCCAGCCTTCCTTTCCTTGTCGTGAAACTTTGTTTTCTCGATGGATACTGCGGTTGACTCAGTCGCAGTTGCGTCATTTTCGAGTCTTTCTGATTTTCGTTCGTTTCGCTTTGCTCCACTTCGAACGCTTGTTGTCGACGTCCGCCGTCGGAGACTTGTCCGTGGCCCGTCTGCTCATACGCGATTCAGAATCGCTTTTATGCGGACTAGAACACTTGAACCTTTCTTCCCGACCTCGGTTCGACTTCTCGTCTTTTCTTCTATTACGTCTCTCGGCTTCCGACTCCGATAGAAGACCACGTGGGCTCATGCGCGAGTCCAGTTCGCTTTCCTCCGGACTAGAAAGTTCATGTCTTTCCTTCCGACCGCTCAACCGCTTGTCTCTCCGGCCATCTTGTTTCTCTTTCGCAGCTTTTTGCCTTCTCAACTTGGGATCGGCCGTCTGCTTACTGGACTTCGGCTCGGCCGTTCCCGTCGTTCTGCCGGCCGATCTATCCATTTTGGTATCTTCGGCGAACGGCTCACTCTCCAACTTCGCTTCGTTCTGCTTCGTGCTCTTTCCACCTCTGTCTGTATCCAGCCTCGACGAATCGTCCTTACTAATTTTTCCATCAGTGTTGGCGCTGGGACTGTGTTCCAACGTCATGTGGCGCATCTTCCTTGTCAACTCTGGATCGTCTTCCTTCCGTTTGTCCTTCCCGCGAGCTTTTCTCTCAGATTTCTTACCGTAGCCACGCCGCACTGAGTCGTCGCGATTCGACTTACGTTCGTGCTCGTTTCGGTCATACGAACGCCTGCTGCCCCGTCGGTGCGGACTTTCATACTCGGTTCTGTGCTTTCGATGACTGCGCCCGCGATCCCGTCGGTCGCGGCGATAGTAATCGCTGTCGATGTCGGACGTCGACGAGGGACTTCGTCGGCGAGGTCGATCTCGGCTGTGCCGCCGAGTGTCGTAATCGCTATCGCTATAGGAAGGGGACGACGAGCGACTTCGTCGGCGATGTCGATCACGGCTGTACCGCCGACGACGCCGACTATCGTAATCGCTGTCTCTATAGGACGAGGTCGATGAGCGACTCCGTCGGTGACGTCGATCGCGGCTGTGCCGGCGATGGTGGCGCCGCCATTTGTCTTCCGAACCGTCGAACGAGTCTCGTCTGCTGCGGTATCGACTTCCCGACTTGTACGAATCTCGTTTGCTTCGGCCATGTTTGCTTCGCCGGTCGTTCTCCGAGTCGACTGACACCGATCTGTGTTTGCCGTGACTTTCACGGCCATAGCCCGATCTCTGAGATTCACATCTGCGATTATCCGATGCAATCTGATGAGAAGCCGAACCAGCCTTTTGTGCCGGTTTGAACTGCTCGAAGAACTCTTTCATTTTGTCCTGAATTTCCGGAGGACCTTTGGCTTTGGGTATGCCCGAAGACATAGGCCTAGGGTTCGCAAGATACGTGTTACGTGTGTCAGTAAATGCCGACCCAGGGCCCGACTGATATTTGTTATGTACACCAGCAGATGCCGATCTGAGGCCCGGCTGATACTTCGAGTGATAAGGCGGCTGAGCTGGGATAGGTTTCACGTTCTGTTCCGGTCGAGGCTTCGGAACGCCGGCGACGTTCGGTGACTGTTGCTTAGGGTTAAACTTTTTAGCTTGATTCGAATTCGAATTGGAAAACTGGGCACCTTTTGGTTGGAAATTTTTGCGCGCTTTAGGATAGTGGTACCACGGTTCGGCTTTAAGCGTTTTCCCTTCCAGTATCTGCCGACGAAGATTTTGCGGAACACCTTTGAGAACGACGATATTCTCGAAATTCATGAAATGTACGAACTTGTTGTAGAAGTTACGCTGTTCCGAAGTGAGCTTCATGCTCATCGTGAATTTGACCTGGTCGGTTACGACATCGATGAGCGAAAACGATTCGCTGGATTTGATAAAACAGCTACGATGAACCTGCCAACGTAAATGAGTTAACATGTGTTTGTAGGAAAGAATAAAATCGGAACATTATCAAAACGATCTTTATGCCTTTATTACTACCATATCTTTATCTAACTGTTTTTTACCAGGTGATAAATATTTTCTACCGTGAAGGCACGGGAATGAAGTCACAGAAAGATATCAGCTTAAAAACATGACCTCCTCTTTCTTCCTGACATAGACGCACAGATCTTGTACGACTGTTTTCTCCACTCCACCTCTGGAAGAAAATCTCCACGACAAAGACATTTAAAAATCTAACCGCTTCCTCTCCATCCCTATGATTATATCATATTCGCAATGTCTCAGCACTAACTGCTTGAGCAAAGTACATTACATTTTTTTCTAACCTTTTTCACAATACGGCTGCGTCGAGGTGCATGAATAATTATTTCAGTACTTTATAAGTTTAAAACCCTCTGTACATAAGAAATTAAGAAACTCAGTGTTTGTTCATTCAGACTTTGTCGTTTTCCAAGATATTTTCGGAGTTTTGTTTTTGAGGAAACTTTTAAAATGGTCGAAGGGCAACCAAAACTTCGAACTTACTAAAAGAAAAGAACTATACTAGACTTGCTTACTCAAGGACTTCGAACCTTTTTAACAGCGGATCATCAGTTATCAAAGTCCATTGCAGATTACATCGTGTCCAGTATTTCGAGCATATTTTTCTTCTGAGTTGGGAAAAGGACGAGAAGCTGAACCGATACAAGACCATTTTCTCGAGAGCTTTTCAAACTCCAATCCGCCTCTGCTCAGTAGCCGAATCTGAGACACTATGTGCAGCCACTCCACCCATCAGTTGGGTCATTAACCCACCTCTAAGACCACAAGTACGCGAATGAACTTTTCTTTCATACACCAGTCATGAATGTCCAAGAGTCTCCAACCTACCATTCGGAGAGATAGAAATAGGTTCAAGAATAATAACACAATATGAGACAACGTACCTCCAAGCTGTTGCCGTGATTCTGAGTTTTGAAATACGCAATCGTGTATTCACAAGCTTGCTTCATATCCAATTTGATGAATATGTAGTATGATATTATTTGCGCTATTATCATGCCCTGCTTAGGCGTTTCTTTGAATTTATTCCTCATATCTTCTAATTCCTTCACGGCATCAAATTTTGGACCCTCTTCACAGAATCTGATTCGAATCATGTTCATGTATGCGTTAAATACACTCAGCTCCATGGCCGTGTCCAAATACTTTTTCAAAAGCGCTTTATTCTGGAAAAACGTACAACAAAAATATCAAAAGTCAGCTCGAAAATCGGGAAAATAAACTATTAAAAATTACACTACCCACTTACCTTTCCAAATTGTTCGAAATACAAAGCATAAACGAAATTTCCATAACCGCTCGTCTTATGGTTCTCCATCATATCAGACAGAATGCCTTTGGCTTGTTTGACATCTTGATATTGTTGTGGCAACATCATGAGTCCGAATGCACATCGAAAAGCAATAATTGGACAACGCGGTTTCAGCTCATAACTTTTTCTGGAGAACGTAAAATTTAATCGTCAATTATTCTCAATCCATAAAATTGAATCAACCTAGAACTCGGGATCATAAAAACGAAGAAAAATTATCTCACAATACTTACTTGTAAAGTTCACGCGATGCCACGCACATCTTCTCGGTCTTCTGTTTCAGCTCGTTTTTTGCTGATTCGTCCGGCAGGAACCAGAAAAACTTTTCTTGCCTCTTCATGTTGGAAATAGCGGTCTCTCTGTTCGCATCGGCTAAATAAACCATGAAAAGAGGATTAGGCTCTTTTTCCACAGCTTTGTCAAATAATTCCCTTTCTTCTAAAGATGGTGGGTCGTGAGGAGTTTCTAATTTTCTTAGTTTCTGTAGGTAGGTTGCTTTGAGGAATTTCCAATACGGCATTTGTGAATCTTCATTTATCGCCATATTGATGCGACTTAGCGCTGTACGGGTGCCTTCGTACGAATACATAGCTTGACAAGCGGATCGAATAGCGTGAATTGCTGCTCGATTACTGTCGTCCATATGATTAACAGAAGTAACCATTTTGGATATCTGTAAGTACGAGACAATTTAGGTTGTTTCAGATCATGAAATTCATACTTTTCCAAAATAAACCGAAATCACGTAATTACCTTGAAGCATTCCTCAGTCTTGTTGGAATGCATTAGCATTACCGCTTTCATTGTGAGGACAATATGACACACTGCTTCTTTGATACGGTTGAAAAATACGTCTTTGTCATCGTTCTTCATATCACTGATCATATTTTCCAACTCTTCGATGATTTGCAACGCTTTCGTCAGGTTCTCTTTCTCGTATTCGTTGTACGAGTTGATTATATCAATGACGAAACTAAGATCAAAACAAAAACCAATCAATGAACGTCTTTTCCATTATCGAATAGTAATGACCATAAGAGAAAAATAAGTTGGATACTGACTTGTGAAAACTAAATCGTTTTTCACCGATAATTTCTCGGTCAATTTCGTATACATTCTCAACCTTGCAGATCGGCTTCCACTGGCACGGATTCTCTGCACTGAGAAGCTTTTCTATGCTGTTACCCAAATCTGACGGCGATTTGGTCTTCATTATTCGTTGATTATCCTCGGCCATGTCACAAATTTCAATACAGCAAGGACAGGGAATTCAACTACATTATTATTACAGAACTTGGAGTTCTGTGCACGTACATAACGTTGGAAAATTCTCAATCACAATTATAGCTCAAATACTAGCAGTTTGCGCTAACTTATTGCTCTTCGCATTCCAGAAACTCAGCAGTCAGTACTTTATGGTTTATGCCGCCTCATGTCAGACAACATGTTGATAATTCGAATCTTTCTTTCGTCATTTTCCAAGGTCATTTTCGCATTTTTCGATCGAATGTCATTTCGAGTCACCGGTTATTTCCCTTCATGATCACTCAACCTTTTATCAGGAGGGGCACATTAGCGTCCTACATTCCGTTCCACATTACAATATTGTACTCGATTCGACAGAGCGCGCTGACACCTGAGACCTGACAGGCAGGAACTGTCAGGTGTCAGCCAAACGATAAAGCTTTCGATTTCGGCTTTCGGCTTTGAACTCAATCAGCTTTTGACTTTTGGCCACAGATGGCAAACGAAACGAAACGAATTAACGAAATAACGATTGATTTTTGTCTAAAATATTGAAACGAAATAACGAAACGAAAAAAAAAGTTTCGTTTGCCATCCCTAGTTTTCTGATTTGTTATTTTTAGGATCGGCTACTAGTAGCCGAGCCTATTGCAACCACTTTCTAGAGTCGGGTACTAGTAGCCGAGCCTACTGTAATCGAAATTTCATTTCTTTTCCCGGGTGAGTTGAGTCAGGGTGAGTTCAGTAAATAGCAGGGATGGCAAACAAACGAAACGAAATAACGATTGATTTTTGTCAAAAATATTGAAACGAAATAACAAAACGGAAAAAAAAAACGGTTTCGTTTGCCATCCCTGATTTATACTCATGGAGCGCTACAATATTGTCAATTTTCTGTTGATAATGATTTCAAATATCACAAGGAGCGCTAAGAGTAGCAGTTTTGCTTTCTTTTGTTTTATTTACAAATTTTGCTGTGAGTATTGTTTATTAACAATTTCCAAGGCTATAAAGTTCCTGGAAAAAACTTCTCATATTTCTTATTGAATTCAGTCAAATTTTTCACTCCAGTAGCACTCTTTTTATTTTGATATCCTAGGTCTTTAGATTGACTGGAAGATTGTTGAGTAGAGCTAGTCCTAGTTTTATCTTTTGCATCACTCTTAGGTTGACTTGGATTTTGACTACATTTATTGACATCAGTTTTAAATGCATATTGACCTAGACAATTTCTAGTCATTTCATAACTTATCTTCCTATTATTGTAGGGTATTTTATGTTCTTTTAAATATATTTTATATTTTAAAGAAAAACTTCTTACACTATTTTTCTTCAAGTTGTATTCTTTTAATATTTTAATCAACTCGCTAGGAGTCATTTATTTATATCATTATTTTATTTTTTACAATACCATACTTCCATACAATACCTTATTTCTATACAATATTACCTTACCTTACCATGCCTTACCTTACCTTACCACACAATATAAAAACTTAGAATTTTATTCAAATAAATGGAAAGTCAAATAAAAAGATATGTATGCCCTCCAAAGTTGAGCTAGAAGGTCTAGATAGAATAATTTCAAAAAATAAAGAATTGGAAGAATTAATTAAAAATGAGGAAAGTAATCTAGAAAGAATAATTCAAGCTATAGATGGATTAAAAAGTGTAAATAATAATATGATGACCACACCCGTTGAAGATTTTCCCACTAAAAACATGAAAATCTAGTTGCGCTGCGTACACGTATTAGAGTGGAAATGCCACTACGACCTTTTGTCTTTTCAAAGAAAACGCACGCGCATGGAATGCGAATGTCAGTGGCGCTACGCCCACGACGTATCTTTACTACCACTCTTGCATCTAACCCCGTTTTGTATACAGAGCTCATCAATGTAGTAGTGGAAGTGGTTTTCCGAATGCGTTCCACTTGGATACGCACATCAAAATCTTCAACGGGCAATAAAACAATTTTTCATAGCCCTACAGCAAATTAGTATGACTTCAGATATTTATAAATATGCAAATTTTAAAAATCAAGAATTTATAGAAACTCACTTACATGAAAATCTGGAGAGCCAAGACCTTAAATTAAAGCCTTATTGAGCAATTGAGCTCACCTGCTCACCTACCTTAATACGCGCATGGTGATCACGTCTCACACGACTCACATGAGCATGTCATGCATGCGAAGACTATTGTAAGCTGATATATTTCCATTTATCGTCATTATCAGGGCTGTAATTTTTAACCACAAAAAGTAGCGAAATATGCGCATATTTTATGCGCTGAATTTAGTCTAAATATGCCGAAAATATGCGCCAAAATTATAAAAAATGCATAACTATGCAAATAGGTACAATATGGATTGTTAAGTTGGATACACTGAGATAATTTTTATCATATTTTAAAATGATCCAGCAAAGTATCTCCTTAAGAGTCCAATCTTCTTTTGATAGGAGATGCACCCAGGAGATAATGCACTTATTCGTAATCTCTTTGATGATTGATGAATGTGATGCGGGCAAGAGAAAGGTTATCTTACGCGCAAAAGAACATATTTTTCTAAAAACTTTTCTACTGATTTATTAACCAATAGGTCTTCTCAATTTTTTTTTTTTTTTTTTGAGTCGGACATCATTTTCAGAACTAGGAAAATAACTTTTTTAGAGAAAAAATTGAAAAATAAGCAGAATTGGTGTAAAATATGCGGTAAATGCCAAAATATGCGAAACATGCAGGATGAAGTGCTGCTCATTTGACTCAGAATTATGTGTTTCGTGAAAATCTTTTGAAACTTATACCTATATATACGTCATATAGATAGAAATACGTATTCGCATAAAAATTGCAGCCCTGGTCATTATAATAGAATTTTCCAATTCTAAATTACCTATTTGTTTTCTCTTTCAGGGTATAATTTGCTGATTCTTAAACGTTTAAATGACCATATGACTGAAAATAAATGACTTACATGACTGTTAGACACTTTGATACAACATACTACACACCTCCCCTAAGAGAATCCACCAACGCCGATGAATGTAGGTCAACACTACTAAAAAAATTACCCCCCCCCCCAAAAAAAAAAAAAAAAAAATTCCAGTGACGCCTGTGATGAGAATTGAAGAAAACGGTATGAACATGCCCGTCATTCGTTATTTGGTTGATGGCTTCTTTATTTATTTTCTGCAATCAGATTAACTTTTTAACTTTTTCGACATTCGTAGGTGTAGGTAGTAGGTACCGAATACGGCAGTTCAATTGGAAACACCCAGAAATCAAACAGCGGATCTACGTAGAGCAGTTAACATTTTCAGCTAACATGGAAGTAATTTATAATTAATGATAGAAGGTAGAACGAGAAAGAAGCATCCCTTTAATTTCAGTTTATCAATTAATTCCAAATTTAAAACGAAAATCACATCATGGAGTTTTCAACTTTTCAATTTGCTGATAGCATTATTGTGACACCCACAACGCTCTTTAAAGCGAATATGAATAGGCTTAGTCGGGACGTTCCAATTCTTAGCAAATGTTCGCGTTGAATTTTTCGAATGAAAATTATAAGTACACTAACTGAATTACCCGTCCTTCGGACGGGCTCAAACATATGCATTAGTACATAATATGAAACGAAATAACATATAAATTCCCATACAGAAAAAAAAACAGGCGTTTGGAAAAAAATAAAGAAAATGAAACATGACATTGTTTTTTCCTAAAATGGATAAGCTTTGTAATCTTTGGAAATTAAATAGAATTGCCCATTCTTCTCCCTCTCCAAAATGAGATATAATCGAATTATCTTGTACATTTCACGTACTCAATAGAAGTACTGAGCAGTACTTTTGCCCAAATATATGCAATAGTATGAAACGAAATTACATGTAAATTCCCATATAGAAATAAACAGGCTTATACTTATACGTTTTGATAATTTTCTTTAATGAAAAAAAATGAAGCATGAAATTGTTTTTTCATAAATGTGTAAGCTTTGTAATCTTTGAAAATTAAATCGGATTACCCGTTCTTCTCTATCTAAAAAATAAGAAGTGATCAAATTATTCTGTACATTTCACGACCTACCTCAATAGGAGTACGGAGGGTGTTTTTGTTCATTGTCACGCCCTACTTCAACAGTAATAAATATTACCTATCATAAAGAACTTATTACTACTTGTAACAGTTACTTTTGGGTTTTAAGCATTTTTGGATTTTTGGTGAATTTTTTCCCAAAAGTTCTCAAAACTCAAGATTGAGTGCTGCTCCCAATTATAGGTATTTTCTGATTCTCCAGCAATTCACTATAAAATATCCTCGCAAATGACACTGAGGCCTTCTAACTTGTTCAAAATTCCAGGTGGAATTTTCTCCTCGATCCGAACAACTTTTGAAAATACCAATTATGGGTCGACCCATATTAATTGGCAACGACCCACAATTGATACGAAATTTTTTGATATACCCACAATTGGTAAGTATAATAAATCAAATGAAAAATTATGTAGTTTACTAAAATGAAGCAAAAAAATGTTTGTAAAATGAAAGATCTATAGTAAAAAAACGCAATATGAACTGAGTTTTGAACTTGGTATATACCTATATCTGTCTCCCAACCGGATGCGCAATCAGTTACCCTAGTTACCCGCGGAAAAGTCACCCATTTGCAACCGTCAGTTGGACGCTGTTAAGCGCAAGGGAACCAGCTGACATTTGTAAGCAGAATGATTTATTAGTATCGTTATTAGGTAAGTGCATAAAAAGCATAATTTTTCAAAATTGGTCCCCCGATTCAAAAATGTGCACTCACGTTGAAAAAATCTTATCCGTAAATGCTATGTCACATAGTTTCTACATGGCTCGTGAACTTCGAATCACGTGTTCTCAAAAAACAGATTTTACTGGTTGGTTCCCTTATGCTTAACAGCGTCCAGTTACCCTCAGATTACCCAGAAACCTGTCAGTTACCCCTGGTTCCCTTTCAGTTACTTGGGTAACTGGCGGGATTCTGCGCATCGGAAAGTCAGTACGTTTTACGTCACAGTTATCAAAAAATTTTCACGCCATAAGCCTGCTAGGGAATTCTTACTTCTAGATGAGACATTTTTAGAAAGATTTCCTTCAGTAATACCTGAGAACACTGGTGAGGAAAAATCGAGACTTGTCTTTATATATCACATTAATTTCTTTAATAAATGAAAAATGAAGCAAAAAAGTATTTGTAAAATGAAAATTCGATAATAAAAAAACGACACATGGCCTAAGTTTTGAACACATGAAGCCCTACAAAAGGATTTGTGAAGTAAAAGTTCAATAATAAAAAAACGCAACATGGCTTGATCAACCGCAGTATGTACACTTAAGACTTCTATATTCACGATGTGTTATATAAAATACTTCCTACTGGTCACACTGATCACTCTAACACGCGTTTACAATGAAGGGTAAGCGCGCGGAACACTCACACATAGACACCGATGCAAAACGACTTTAAAACTTAATTACAGCTTACCGAATGCACTTCTCTGCAATGTTTTTTGACACAATCCTCCTAGGGAACCCAAGCTTTCATTTGAGACATTTTTCAAAAGAATCGGTTCAGCCTATCGAGCGTGATGCTGTCACAAAAAACGGGCTATCAATTTATACCTATAATAGAAGATTCGATTTTGAAAACGACAGATACAGGCGATGCGCGGTTTCTTGCGGGTACTTCTCAAATTCCCTGAACTATTTATCATATATTAAGCAATCTACAATAAAAAATAAACCATACAGGTATGCGACGTCTTGGCGCAGTCAAATATACCCGACTGTGAACATAAATTTTTTTCATTTTGAGAATCTCGACTCGATGAAAATTTTAGAGAAAATAACGCGCTATCCGATTTTGTGTTCAGACAAATTGATTCGATATGATATTCTTCCGCCAATACAATTCGGAGGAAATAAACGAAACGTTTCGGAATAATATGTAATTTCCTTTCTTTAAAATACTCCGCTAAGCTATTTTCTTTCTATAAAAAAGGGAAAATCAGTTGTAGCCATGCTGAATCTACAACATCTGATTGCGAGTTGGGGGGCTGCGTTGGCGCCCTGTTCTTTACTTTGCTGCGCGTAATGAAGTTTTCAAAGTCTCCAGCGAAAATTTCGATAGTACAAAATTTGCTGTGCCGTTGGTCGGCCGTTGCTTTTTCGGGTTCTGTCACATGTCGAGTCCGATACTCCGAGTGTTAACCATATTGTAAGCACGTTCGAAAATAATAATGGAATGAAATATCCGAACCGGTACGACGCTCAGACTAACTGGTCATGAAAATAGGATACGAATTTTGAAATCATTTTCATAGGGGTAAGTTTTCATGTTTTCTGACTACTTTTTGCACATTTGAAGAAAATAAATTCGAGGTTTTTATTGTTTATCAATTTAATTAGTCTTGTATTTTCAAATATTAAATGTATTAGCGTACGCATACCGCTATAACTTATAGCATTTGTTAAAGTGAATATTATGAAGCGCCTTTCCAAGTATAATATGAGTAGTATAGCGAAATAAGTTCTCGTCAATGTCAGACGTACAAATGTTTTCCCGTAATCTACGTTATTTATCAAGCCGGCTTTTCATTTCTGACAGAGCGGTGGATGTCTACATACATACTTTTCCGTTTATCCAATCCATTCAGTATCATATATGAGTGATCTAAAATTACCTAACAATTTTGAAGGACAAAAAAAAAAAAAGATAGAAAGAAAGAAAGAAAGAAAGAAAGAAAAGAGGAAAATGTGAGTTTGGAGATTTTATGTCCCGACAATCGAGAACGGAATTTTAAAATTTACAATTAACATTAACTGCTATTTCAGACATAAAAGCGCCGTAAAATCTTGTCATGATTCAAATATTTATAAGACATTTCGGTAGTACACATTCTACTCAACAATAAATTATAGTCAAAAAGAGCCATTTTCAATTAGGTATTCTAGTCAAATATTATAAAAAAGAAAAGGTGAATTCTGCTTTGAAAACATCATCTCTCTCCATGACCGTCAAAATAAAATTTTATAATACCAATTATCCAAGAAAAACAAAGTTTTCTCGCTTCTTTCACAAATAAATGCTTCTTACCACTTTCCTCTAAGAGTCAATAACATGAAATTCAGCGCCATCGAAGAATTCTGGTACCGTACCTCTTCCTAATTTATTATGCTACACTGATATCTGTATCTACTGAGTAGTTTTCATTTTAAAGATAATAAAATCTGATGTTGGTGTACTCTATGCCGTGACTACCTAATGTCTTTCTACAAAAAAAAATTGAGTTAAACTTGAATTTATTGGAAAAACCTTTGAAATTTAGTTCTAGGTCCATTAAAAGATTTAACAATGTCCTATTTACTCATCAAGTGTTATCGCTTAAACATTATAATAGATTTTTATATTAGGTACCGAAGGGTAATGTGGCCACCCTAAGCAAGAATCTCTCTGTAGCGCTCATTTTTATTCCCTTCAAGAATTAAACCCGGAATGTGTAGGAGTCTATCTACTTTCAAAATATTTGCTTGATTGTGTGTGAAACTAAATTCTCTGTCATCTATGGCCGAGACACAACAAAGGCCTGAGTGACCAAATTAAAGGAATTTTCTGGAAATATGGCCATACTTATTTCCTTCATTTGTTTAGCATTGAAAAATTGCAAAAATCAATAAATTCACTCATTTCTCTTTGATATTTAACTTATTTGGTGCATTTTGTACATGTTAAGGGACAAAGGATTCATATTTTACAATGTCTCTCTGTCTTTGTTATTTTAAAGGGCATGGAAATTTCAGAATTTCTCTATCATAGTCTGATTTATACATGAGAAATAAACGAAGTCCTATATTTCTTTACGACGTACAAGCCGTGAAGGTATGTTTTGAGTCGCACCCTGAAGAGCAAAAAAAAAAAAGTTGAATCCCGAAACGAAAGAATTATTGACTTACTTACTTATAAGAAAGTTTACAACAAGAATTGATTGCTTATAACTTTTCTTAAACTTTGAAAAAAACAACAAGTATAAACATAAGTTGGTCGTTATATTTTTTAAATCTTTGAAAATTGAAAAACAAATCATAATTCCTCCTACATTTAGTTCTATTTTTTTTACTTTTTGTTTTTTTCCCATTTTAAATCTTAAAAAATAAAAATAGAAAATGACGTCAAACTTTGTTGTAAATTTTTAAAAATATGAAAACAGCGGGGACGTACCGAAGAGTTTTTACCGGGGGTGGGGAGTGGGAAAGTCCCAACTGATTCAATTCAAAGTTCCCAAGTATCAAAGCAAAAAAATAAAATAAAACTTTTAACTTGTTGGATTTCCCCAACTCTACCGAAATTTCCCAACTTCGGCTGGCTGAAATGGTAAATTTTCCTAACTGCTGAGTAAAACATTTCCCTCGGGGGGGGGAGCTCCTCCCCTATCGGTACGTCCCGGAAAAACAGTTTTGGAGCTTAAGAAATTAACTCACCATATTTTCTCCAATTTTTCTAACGATTGAAATGTAATCAAACACATGGCCATATTAAACAAAAAGACAGGATCGTGACTTTTTTTTTTACTAAATTTTATTTTTCTCGTAGAATATATGAACGAATGACCTGTAGCGATGCACATAATTGGAATGTTCATAAAATTACCCTTCACACGACATAAAAGTTTTGATGCGGAATGCTGGCATTTTGAAGTTGTCACTTTTCTTAATTTCACCAAAACTCTTATGACAGTATTTGGAAGCTAGTTCCATAAAACAGTCAAAAACAGTCGAATCGGGTTCGAACCTTTGTAGATAGCGCTACAACCGCCTCCTAACAGTGAAGCCAGATTTTTAAAATATGCCATAGGTGCTGATATCTGATACAGTGGCCATATTAACCAGGTGGCCATATTACCCTACGGTACCTTTCTTAAAGTTTAATCGCATTTGAAACATCAGCTCGTTTCAAACAAATCAAATTTAATATCCTCTGGTCTACCGATAAATTTTCATTGCTCACATGTTCAGTAATACCGTTACTGTTCACATGACTCATTTAGAGGTATTGTGAATCTGGTTGATTTGAATTGGGACTTATTTGAAAGAGTTATTGTGGTTCTGTTTATTTGGAATTAGTATTTTTGGAAATTCATTTTTATTTTACGGCCAGAGCAGCGGGATGAGAGAGAGCGAATGTGCCCCCCCCCCCCGCTTCATGGAACACTTCAACGGATCTTCTCTTGGATTATTGATTGTCATTTCAAATATTGTAACTTAATTTGGTAAAAAAATTGTTTTTTCTTTATTTTCTTTCTTTCACTTTCTTTTACGTATTCATGCGTATTTTCTTGTTGCTTGAATACAATGGTGGGTCCTCACAGGAATGCGAGTATAAGAAGGAAATGATCAAAACCAAGATTTCAGTTGGTATTTTTGATCTCCTCAACTCTCCTAGGAAGCATCTCAGCGACAGCCCTGATGGTAAGATGAATCCCGGTCTAACTGATGCAGATTTAATTGCAATATTCACCACAGTGCAAAAATTACGATCAGGTATGAGCAGTATTAATAATTATCATTCGTGATCTTGGTGCAGTTGATTTTCAAAAATTGGCAAGATAATATAAGTAGAAATGATTGTGTTGAAAGGGAATAATATGCTCATCCTTATGACCAATATATCTATAACCCGATGCGCAAAATCTCACCAGTTACTCGAGTAACTAAAGGGGAACAAGGGTAATCTGAGGGTAACCGAGGGTAACAAATATGGGTAACCTTTCCGCGGGTAACTGGGTAACTAGATGAGGGTAACTGATTGCGCATCGGGAATGATCTCAGAAGTGAAAGAGAAAACCCTCATCATTGAAGTAATCTTCACGTCACCCTAGTCACATCCTACATCGCATCCTCGAGCAACCCCGTAGAGAGAAAAAGAGGGGCTGGGGAATTTTTACGGGCCCCTCTCCTTCCGGTTCATTTTGTTTTTTTGTCAGATGAGAAAAAATTATAAGTTGCTGGATAAGAATTTTCTTTCATGGTGTAAGCAGTGATTGCTGATTTGATGTAAGTACACAGTATGATATAGCCGTAAGCGTTAAAAATCAGGCCTTTTAAAAATATCGGGCCCTCCTGAAAGTCCGGGCTCGAGGTATCCCCCCCTCGACGGATTGTCCTCGAGTTTCTCAAAATATACGCTTCGGTATCAAGCCTGCACTTCACTTTTATTAATGAATTCAAGGATAATCTTAACCTTTGTCTAGAACGTATGAGACTTCAGACTGCTCATCATAATTTCTTAGCTTCTACTTCTAAACGAATTTTCTTGAAAACTGTTAAATAAATTGGGAGGAGCAATCAAATCCAGGATCAAATTGACGTAAGCCCAGGTAAACACCCACAGATTTTTTCCCTCTTATGACTTCTAAAGAACGGTATCTGGGCCTCTTTCTCTAATTTGCTCTCAACCCGAGTCCTGGAATCCGCCCTTGAGTAGACTAGGTATATGGACACACAGCAATAAAAGAATGGCTAAATTAGGAAATATTCTGCATTTCTAGGTCATCGGTGCACAGCACACATTGTATTTGTGTTACTTGCCGATAGAACAAAATAGGTAATTTACAACCACTTAAGAGATTTTCTGTCTCAGATCAATACTTTTGTAAGAAGACATTAGGATGTTTGAAGACAGTCAGTCTCCCGCAGTTAAATGGATACTAAGCACTATATCGTTTCATGTTCATTTTAATTAATCTTCTTCGATCACCCTCTGACAACTGACTGTGTATTGTGAGCTCGTTTCTCGAAGAAAGACTGGTCGCAGAAAAGAATATGTCTACATAGTTACATTCCCGTTTTAAATTATTTTGCGAATACCGTTGGAAACAGTGGCGGATCCAAGGGGTGGGGGGCTAAAGGGGCTATAGCCCCCCAAAAAAATTTTCACTCGCTTTTCCACTTATTTTAGCCACCGATGTTTTTAATGACAGTAGCGCTCATACAGCACAGTTCGTGAATACATATCGCGTTATCAATGAATCAACATTATCACTTATCAACAATCATGCATTCATGCTTAAAATTTTGTTTGCTCTTTTTTTCTCCAACATTTAGCCCCCCCCCCCAAAAAAAAAGTGTAATCCTGGATCCGCGACTGGTTGGAAATACATTAAAAGTGTACATCCTTCGGCATATGGGACTGAAACTGACAACTTTAAAAACGGTGTGAAGTGTATCAATCAGAATTCTAGAAAAATCAACAGAAGTGCCTATTTCTGATTTTGATCGCTGTTGGCTTCTAGGATCTGGAAAAATACCCAACCGCTTCGCTCTGTTATTCGCTTCTTTCATGGGACTTCAGCTTAACGTTCCAAACCCCGCTTTCTGTTTAGCTGACTCCCTTTCACTGGCGTACCCCTCAGCCCCGTACAGAGAAAAAGAGAGCCTGGTGGAATTTCCACGGATCCCCCTTTCTTTCCAGTTCATTTTGTTCTTTTGTCATATGGGAAAAAAATTATAAGTTACGAGATAAGAGGTTTCTTTTATGGTGTATGGAGCGATTGCTCATTTGATGTACAATGTGATGTCGCCGTAAGCGTTTAAATTCAGGCTTTTAGAAATATCTGACCCGTCTGAAAATCTGGGCCTGGGGTATTCCCCCCCCCTCGTCAGGGTTGATGCCCCTTCAACAGTACTTAGTCCTGATGTGTCCTTTTCCTGTTCGAACTTGTTCAAAAACGTTAAGCATAAGACTTCGAGCTCCTGCAGTAGCTTTTTGTGCTTTCAAAAAAAAAAAATTGATTGAGGCATCTCTCATGTAGCCGTCGAATCAATCCCCCATTTAGAGATTAACTTTTTATTCCAAATGTAAACGCGCCAGATTAGCTGAATTCCGGAAATGTCAGCTTCGGGGTTTAACGGTACTTCTCTAATCATCTGATTGAACTCATTTAAGAGAATGTTTGAGGCTGAGTACCATAAATAAAAACGGCGAAACTTAATGGACGGGAAAGTAGACCTTTTTTTTTATTGCAAATGTTTTCAACTACTGCGTAGATTTTTCGAACGTTATATATCTTCGTCGATCAAACGTCGTAAACAAGCTGGCAAGCTTTTTATCCATGCTGCGAGAAGATTCGCTCATCCCCTGGAACACTCAGCAGGTTTCAAGAGTTCTGAAAAGTTGTTCGTTATGTCGGTAAATCTTATTAATAGGTATTATATTTACAGAAGCTTTGACGCCTTGAGAGGGGAAAAAAATAAAGTGCTCTGCTTTAATTTGCACACTACTGGTGCACGAAAGAGGCATAACATGAATGTTTTTGAAAGCTACTATATAGATAGGTGGTGATGCATTGGATCCATATTTCACGTTTGTATCCATTCATAATCTTAATAATTCCATTCACTGGTATCTGGTAAAGTTGGGTAGGATGTATGGTACTATTGGTCGATAGTTAATCTATTTCACTGTATTAGGTTTCAGAAAAATGACCGAATTGTAAAATCGTTAACTGGACAACGTAGAATGGTCTAGAAAAATATTCGTTATCAAGCCGTAAATTTCTGACAATAAAGAAAGGATAGGTTCCTTCCAGTCACAAAGCTTCACTTACTAATTTTGATAGACATACCGTTGCATGAGATATTGATCTTCCACCCGTCCTCTTGCAAATGCTACAATTTTAAGCGCGGCGCCAAAATAATATCAGAAATGAACTCAGTGGCCTAAAAAACCTAACTGTGTATGCATAACGTATTTGATCCCTTCGCTTCTCTTCCTCCCACAGATGTGACAATTTTGAACTTACTAGGTATCAAAAAAATGGATTCAGTGACCGTGAAGCCTTGAGAGTATATAGGTATGCTGTTTTTATTAACTGCTCTTACAAAAGTTTAAAAAATACAGCTTATGAAATGTCGTCCAAAATAAAACACAAACACCATAACTCTATAAGTGCTATACCCCAAAAGAGGGTGGAGAGGGAGGACGGAATTCCCATAGGGTAATTATCGTCCTTTCTATCCGCACATCGCGAAAACCAAAAACATTTCAAAAATGTTATGCCTTTTTCCACAGGCTGTTAATGTATTGTAACTAAGGGAAGGAGTATTTTGAACCTCATTTTTTGCATCCTTTCTGAGATAGTATGAAAGATTTACTTGAAATTATCAGAAACTTTTTTTCATGGGAGATCGGAAGCGCTTTAATGTTCTTCATTTTAGGTCATATTAGAGGCTAGAAATAGTCTAAACTCTAATTTTTGCTCCCTTTCCCCCAGATGTGGACTCATGTGAAGGATTTGTGGCGTTCATCTTATGCCCTTCTGTGTTTGCGTACCAAATTTCAAGCACGATTTTTCTCCAATTCTCCCTATTACTGTCAGGGGCGAATCCAGAAAACCATATTGGGAGGAGTAATTCACAATGAAAAAACTGAACACTTCATGTCCGCTCTCCTCTCCATCGAGTATTTGTATTATTTTTGCGCCTTCAAGATGGTAATTGAGTAAATTTATGTGTGAGTTGCAAACGATTTGTACTAATATTTTCTTATTAACGGCGGAAATAAAAGTACCTTCCAAATTGTGTTATCGGATAATTTCAACTTATGGAAAGAATTGTCCGGGGCGTACCGAAGGAATGGGGAATGTCAAGAATTATTCTACTCGTAAATTGGCAAATTGAGCATAATTGACCCTTAAAAAAAAATTGATTGATAGTTGGCAAAATTTCATTAGTATTGACCTTTTTTCTTCAGTTTCAAAAATTTCTGTTAGTTGACAAATTACATTTTCTTCCTTCCCTTCCTCACCCTCCACAAAAAAAAAAACGAAAGTCGCTGCGATACATTACTGAGAATTATTAACGATCATCACAACAACATTCAATTTTTCCCTCCAGGAGGGTTTCAGATGCCGTCCTTGAAATTAGTTAAGGCTATTTAACGATTGTTCAAGAATCTTCCCACTTTTCTTGTTTTGTTTAAGACTTGCTATAATTATTCAAAATTCATTGATAACTCTTTATGTCTCCTCCAAAAATACTCATAAAATGAGCGGCCCAAAAAAAGACTGAAAGTTGTGATTGAGGTTATTGTATATGCTGCTTTACCAATTTTAGCATGGCACAACCTTCTGCGGCAACATTGGAGCAGGGGTTCTAGTTAGAATAACATTAGAAATGAATTGAATGACTCAACTATCTCTCTCCTCCTCAAGATATAAATAAAGTTTTAGCATTGCTCATTCATAGATATTGAGATGAAAATATATACATGCTAATCGAACTACCATGTCAATTAGGATCAGGTAGGGCATTAGCGATACAGTCAGTAAAATAAGGAAAAAGTAAGACAGCAAAAAAAAAAAGCAAAGAAAATGAACCAATATAGGGGGAAGGGTACAACTTTTGTAATTACTTTATAGTCAGATTTTACAAACTCTATGAATAAGTAATATTTCCTGTTTGGAATCCTCATTTTTGAATGAATATTAGAGGCGATATACAAACCACTAATGTGAGAGGGCTATATGATACAACTGTGTAAAGCTAGTAAAAGATACAGGATTCAGGCTTTGGGAAAATTGTTATTGGGAAGCGTGGTCGTCTTTGAGGAGAATTTTGTACATTTTACTTTTTGGATTCTTCCTTTTTCAATAATTTTATTCATGATAAGAAATCTTGAGAAACCGCAGCCTTATGGCCCCAGCTTTCTCTTATTTATACACACTTCAAGGAACTCGATTTAATACTTACTTAATTGTTACCTATACCTACCTAGATATCCTTTAACATGATCACTAATATACTCGTATTTACTTTCAAGTATGTAAGTATTTTTACTTGAACCCAACTTTTCCGTTCTCTTACACATCCATAACGCTAAATGTTCTTTATGAATACACGGTCACTCAAATTTAATTTTTAAACATCTTTCTGACTAATTAGTAATGTTTCTCTCCCTATTTTCCAGTTTGAAAAAATCTTCCTCCATTCAGAATGAAATGTCTGGAGGCGAATTATAGCCATGAATCGCAGTAACTCGAACAGTGGCGTAGCCAGACTTGTTATGAGAGGGGGGGGGTCGTTTCACCTTTACAACATTACAGGTGTAATATTTACTACTACCAGAATAAATTAAATTTTTTCATATTTTCGGCTGATGCCAGCCCCTCCCCCCCCCCCGTAGCTACACCCCTGAACTTGAACACTGTATTGCATTTTGATTTTAGCTGGACAAATTTTGAGACATGACATGTTTTCTCTACACTGAACGATTAACTTTTCAGAGGACGTTTCATATTAGTTTAATTCTCGCAAATGGACACTATTATTCAGCACTATTTTTTCCGTAGTCTCCATCTTTCATATAATAGAAACTATACACACGGAGTCTGGCCAGACATATACTCTTTTCAAGAGTAGGTATATTTTACTCTTTTGGAACAAGGAAAAAGGAGTACCTACTCTCTCCTTTCCTCTGAAACTTCAATTCATACTATTTTGATCGCATCATAGAAAAGCAGTATACCTACCTATCGTAACATACATTAACTGATTCAAGAGAAAATAAGCATCTACGAGTACAATCAATTGGACACTGTTAAGCGAGACATAACCAAGCGACAAAATCTGCCTTTTGAGAACGCGTGATTCGAAGTTCAAAGGTCATATAGAAACTATACATATAACATATAGCGTTTACTGATAAGCTTTTTTCAACGTGGCGGGTACACATTTTTTTATCGGGGGTCCAATTTTGAAACATTCTATACTTTTTACGCACTTTCCAACAATACTCTAATAACTCATTTTGTCAACGAATGTTGCTTGAGCGTTTTTTGCTTAACAGCGTCCATTCTTCATGGACAGAGGCCCTTTTTACATACACAGGTATGTACATCTCGTTCTTCAGTTAATAATAATAATGATGATAATGGTGATGCCGAAAAAATTAATTAAAAATTCAGAGGTTTGCACACATGCAGCCGACGGTCGGCAGAAGAGAGAAGACACACTCAGGGCTTGTTGTACCTAGAGAGTTATTGTTAACTCGGGGTTAACTCCCCGAATTCGGCGAGTTAACTGGTCAAAACAGTGAGTTAACGATCACGTGATAATTAACTCTCCATCGTACAACCAGTACCCAGCGAGTCAGAAATTTTGCGCTATAGCGCGTGACAATTTTTTGACTCCCTTTTTTCTTGTACCTTATATATCTATGCCACTGCGCTAACCCTCTTCATTTTGGTATACTCTTTTACTCTTTTCTCCCTGAAAAAAATCTAGCCAGCCTGGATTAGACTTTTCATAGATTGGTTGAATGTGAGAGCCCTCCAGGTGTGTCTTTAAAACACGTTTAAGTAAGACTTTCAGGACTCTTCCTTAGTCAGTATATAAGCCCCTCGGCACTGATGCGATGTCCGAAAGGGTAGTTTCCGGTGCTGGGGGTGCGGTGTCTTAGGAGCCACTTTGGCATGCGAGCATCGCCATACGTCCCGCCACATCAGTTAGTATATATAAGATTTTTTGTTACTCTTCAAGGCGCTCTAACTGACTGGTGTGACTTTGTGTAGGACTTTCTCATGTGCCTGCTACTTTTCAAGCGTTTTCGCTTGAAATTTTTCTTTTGAAATGAACGGTTGTCTATTGCCCTCTCCATGTATCCTTGCCTGAGAATGCCATTGCATTAACGGTCATAGGTATTATAGCAGAAATATAAACTAGAAGTTTTGCGAAGATTAGTGAGTGAAGCCTGGGCTTTTTTGATGAAACTCTCGAAAAAAAATTAAGCACAACAATATTTGTTCGCGGCCAGTAAAAAGATACTAAACGAACTGAAGTGTTTCGGTTCTCTTCCAGCGTGGGTCGGAGGGTGAAACCGGTTCCTTTGTGTATGGCCGCTACTATGCAACCAGGTTGTTTACCGTTTTAGCGGTTACCATCAGCGAATGTGTTCAGTTCAGAGTTCAGTTCCCAAGTGCGAGTGTAGCTTGTAACATAACTGGTAATTTAGTGTTGTACTCAATTTCTTCGTTCCGCCAATAATCGTAATTTAATTTAGGTACAAATTAATGAAGATATATTTGCGTCAATTCTTCGCATATCAAATGATGTATAATTGTTCGTTAAACTGCAGGTTCGAATTTGCTACCTGAAGCTCGGCTCGATGGGATGAAATAGTCACTGAAATGAACTGGTAAGTTATCACCGCTGTATTAACCTCTCGTTTTAGTATTTCCAGTAGAACATGTTGGACACATGAGTGATGCTGATGGCTGTACCTCACAAAAGCTAAAATGTCATTGCTGTAGTCTAATCCGCTTTCGATATAACTGACGAACAGTTTTCTAATTACTCATTTTCTACCTGTTGATTTTATACATGTTTCTGAACGTGTGCGCAGGTTTCATAGACTCATCACAGCTTACCCGAGCGTTGTATTGGGTGTAATCGCTTTACTGTGTACATTTACCACCTACACCTCTTTCAATAAAAAAAAGTTGCCAAGTTTTGAAGATCCTCAACTGGTGAGTGTATCCGCGGCTAAATCATATAAGCCCCTCCCGATTAACTACATACACGATGGGTAAATAATATTATTCCTCGCGTTAATGCCTTTATTTTCAGGGCTTTGAAACTCGTGGAACGAAAATCTCTCAACGTATTGTTGCATGGGAGAAATTAATTGAAGAATCTAAGCCATCCGGATCATTGGTTACAAATCCCAGCGATTTAATTTCCAAAGTAAGTATATACATTTTGTTAATCTCAGTTCTGCAGACCACTTTCAAACATAGGGGCGTATTATTCTTATATTAATCGGTAGTGCCGGTTCTATATTATGTCTCTCACGTTATTTTCCTCTAGTCGTCATCAGCTCTTTCAATATCAAAACGTCATCTACCTCAGGATGAAGTCGAGCAGAAAGTAATACCGCCTCAAACATCGACAGCCGAGGAGGATGAAGAAGACGAAGAAGACGATAACGAAGATGAAGAAGTAATTTGAAAATTATCTATCTTTGACATTTCGTGTTTCCACGGTTTGACACTTCGGCCCCGGAAAATATTCAACTAATGCCCTCCGATTGTTACAGAAAAACAGAAAATGTAAAAAAAAGAAAAACAAAGCAATGTGGGAACAACTGAGACAAATCCAATTTCCGAAGCGAGAAGAAGACAATCCTCAAGACGAACAAATAAAACAAATTTATCGATTGAGCTACAATTTAAATTTTTTCTGCGACGAAGTTCGTGAGTAAACACTACCTACATTCTTAGCTTCGAATTTAGTTTTTGCTTTTTTACATTTCATCTGCTCCGTTCCAGAAAACATCTTTAATTAAATGTAGTCAGTACTTGCCCTTCTTGCTTTCTGAAATATTAAAAGATGCTTTCATTTCAAGGGGTTGCAAAAACACTCGTGTATAAGTTTAATTTATGTAGGTACCGATGTCGATGCAGTGTTCTGGCTGAAGAAACTCGCGCGTAATTTTTTAAATACCGGTTAATTGAATTTATTTGGCAATGTTATTGAAAATTAAGGACTTCGCTTTCGTTATCTGAGAGCAACCGCGGTTCCGAGTGAATGAGAATGAATGAAAAGAATAGCCATTCATTTCAATTTGTAATAAATTACTTTAGGTGACAAGGTGAAATGAAAAAATATATCCCAGAAGTGACGTAATGAATGTTGTAGGCCCAGTGGTACATAACCTCAGGATGTAAAAGAACTTTTTCATACACACTTCCAAAATTACTTTTCGATGTATCATATTGAGAAGTTTTGGTTCTGATTTTCGTTTAAGCGTTGAAGAGGATTCAGTTTCGGATTTCCTAACTCGAGTATACCTCGGTCCTACTAGTCCGAGGTGACAATCCGAAGAATCTTTTTCTGAGCGTAGCCGAAAATCGGAACCCAAAACTTTTAACCGATAGTGTCGAAGTAAGTTACCAATTATTCTTGGTTGGTTTCAAGCAGATCCCTAAAAACGCACTCGATACTGAGAAATTGCTTCTCATTTTATGCCAGTCTAAAGACAGCAGTTCGTTGAAGTGTGACAAGAATATTCCCTTAAGATATTAGAAATCACCAAGGTAAAGGATGTATGAGTATTTGTAACGCTTGAATAACTCCGATCGAAAGGTATCGAGTTGATCAAGCGATACATGTGTGGAGTCCATTTTAAAAGCGGTAATGTCGACTGGTAGTATCGACTTCCAAAACGACTCAAAATATCGTTTTGTTTTCGGATACCGCATATCGCCATTTCCTCATTTTTTCGAATCGACTGTGTTCCTAGGAGAGTGATTCGAATTAATCATTAGGGCTAATGTACAGTCATCGATAGAACACTAATTAAGACTTTGAAGTTCAATTTTAGCTGAAAAAGAAGTTGATTGGCCAGATCTAGATGTTAACACTCTCAATCAACTAGTGGGAAAATGGTGTCCAAATAGCCGTTAATAATTCATTGTACTGGATTAACTGGCTAACATATTTGGTCGTATGGTCAGAAGTGTCAATGAGTTCACAGAGATACCAGTTTCAGAACCAGTGACCAAGAATAATAATTTTAGTGTGGATGTTCGAAGTGTGTGTGGGATGGGAAGCCCGATGCGCAAAATCCCACAAGTTCCCGGGTAACGAAAGGGGAACTAGAGTAATCTGAGGGTAACCGAAGGCAACAAATGGGTAACTTTTTCGCCGCGCCGTGGGTAACTAGAGGGTATCTAATTGCGTCATATCCCGCCAGTTACCCGGGTAACTAAAGGGGGACAAGGGTAATTCGAGGGTAACAAATAGGTAACTTTTCCACGGGTAACTAGAGGGTAACTGATAGCGCATCGGGAGGGTATACTTCATACTTAGATATTTGTATGTTCATACTTCGTACTTGAGACATTTGTACTTCGTAGTACGGACTTGATACTATAGGTGCTCATTCACGGGTTGTAAGGGGTAGTGGGTACCCTTTTCACGAAGCAAATCTAGAGTTCTACTTACAACCGAATATTTTTGTTAGTCTATTTGATAACAGTGAATTTCTACTGGTCATTTATGCCTTTTTTCCCTTTCTTTCAATCGAGTAATTCAATTGAAAACTGATAAGTGTCGGCATATTATCCTCGAGTATTTTCTATGTGTTCAGTATTCTCCAAGGCGCTATAATTGATTTAGGAAAGATTTGGAACTTTTGGCCTGTATAACTTGCGACTTGGAAGTTTATGAACTTATCAAGTTCAAAAGTTTTACTGGTTTCAGCTTTCAAAATCAATAATTTACTATCAACAATCGAAAGGTGAAAATCAGAAATCAAAAATATCAAGATCAATCAGTGGAAATCTCCAAATTACGAGGAAAAAAAACAACACTTTTTATCGTATTTCAATCTCTGTGTTATTTGCATTTTGTAATTAGAAGGTTTGCATTTTCAATTTTCATAAGGTACCAAAGGATAATATGGCCACCCTAAGCAAGAATCTTTCTGTAGCGTTCATTTCTTTTTTTTCATTTTTTTTTCTTCCTTCAAGAAGTTCAGCCTGGAATGTAGTAGAGTCTATCTACATTCAAAATATCTGCTTGATTGTGTGTGAAACTAAATTCTCTGTCATCTATGGCCGAGACAAAAAGAAGGCCTGGGTGGCCAAATTAAAAGAATATTCTAGAAATATGGCCATACTTATGTCCTCATTTGTTTAGCATTGAAAAATTGCAAAAATCATTAAATTAACGCATTTCTCTTCGATGTTTTAACTTATTTGGTGCATTCTGTACATGTTGAGGGACAAAGAATTAAAATTTTACAAAGTTGCTGTCTTTGTTATTAAACGGCAAGGAAATTTCAGAATTTCTATCATAGTCTGATGTTGTACACGAGAAATAAACGAAGTCCAATATTACTTTTTGACTTACTGGCAGTGAAGATGAAAATTATTTTGAGTAGGTTGAGTTAGTCTCGCACCCTGAAGAGCAAAGAAAAGTTGAATCCCGAAACGAAAAATTTTTAATTGACTTACTTACCTATAAGAAAGTGTACAACAAGAATTGATTGTTTATAACTTTTCTTAAACTTTGAAAAATTTATAAATTATGGAGAAAACACATTCAATTTCTCTTGAAAACTAAACAACAAAGACATGAGTTGGTCGTGTTTTTTTTTTAAATCCTTGAAAATTGAAAAACAAATCATAATTCCTCCTTCATGTAGTTCTGATTTTTTCTTTTTGTTTTTTCCCCGTTATAAATCTTAAAGAATAAAAACAGAAAATGAGGTCAAACGTTGTTGTAAACTTCTAAAAATATGAAAACAGTGAAGACGTGCCGAAGAGTTTTTACCGGTGGGAGGGGAGAAGGAAGTGTGAAAGTCTTGACTGATTCAACTCAAAATTCCCATGTATCAAAACAAAAGAAAATTTTTTTTACTTGTTGGATTTTCCCAGCTCCTCAACTCAAAATTCCCAAGTATCAAAGCATTTTTAAAAAAAAGGTTTTGATTTGTTGGATTTTCCCAACTCTATCGAAATTTTCCAACTTCGGCTGACTGAAATGGTAAATTTTCCCAACTGCTGAGTAAAAAATTTCCTCCAGTCCTCCCTATCGGTACGTCCCTGGAAAACAGCTTTGGTGCATGAGAAATTAACTCAACACATTTTCTCCTATTTTTCGAACGATTGAATGTAATCAAACCCATGGCCATATTAAACGAAAAGACAGGTTCGCGACTTTTTTTTACTACTCTTAAAAATTTTATTGTTCTCGTAGAATATGAACGCATGACCGGGAAGCTCATAAAATTACCCTTCACACAATACAAAAGTTTTTATACTTATGCTAAAACGATGCGGAATGCCGGCACTTTGTAGTTGTCATTTTTCTTAGTTTTACCAAAACTCTTATCACACTATTTGGAAAAAAGTTCCATAGAACAGAAAAACAGTCGAATCAGGTTCGAACCTTTCGTAATGTAGATAGCGCTATAACCGCCTTCTAACAGTGCAGCCAGATTTCAAAAATCCCCCATAGGTGCTGATATCTGATAGGGTGGCCATATTACCCTTGGGTATCTTAATTTTATAAGTGAGTTTTCACCATTTCAAAAATGATTTTCCTGATTACATTTTTTCCCCCTGTTTTTCAATGTGAATTTGATTTAATAGTTATATGAGTTTAAATCATTTGGTTTTGATTTTACCCATTTTTAGTGAAAAAGTAAAAGCTAACCAGTAACTTGTTGTGCATATGAGTAAAAGCGAAAACCAAATAATTTAAAATCATCAGAAAAATACCTCAAAATCAAAATTGTAAAATCATTTATATCATCGGCGACCATTACAACGTGTGTTACTCACCTTTTCCAAATTTTAGAGAGAAGAAAACATTGATTTTTCGGAATTATGCTGGCTAAAAAATACTTCAAAGTCAGTTTGTCCTAAAATATAATTTCATGTTGATCTTTGTATTTTTTGAAGAAAAAAATTGCTTCTTGTTGGAGAAACGGAACTTGACACATTTTTCCCATCTCTTGAGCAAATTTTTCTAATTACATATTTTTCATGAGTGGTGAATAGAGGTACTCACTTGGTTCAGAGCCGCTCTTTACTTCGCTAATTTTGTATGCTGATACGCATTTTTGTAATTTTCAAATTACACAGAAATCATTTATGTTTCTGAAAATTTTGAGAGTCAGTTGATGTGTTCCGCAATTTTCGTCAAATGGCATTGAAAAACGTTTAAAAAAGAAAGAAAGAAAAACAGAGAGGAACCCTCTTTGTGATGGTCACCAACATTTTGTCGAACAACTTACAATCCTGTTAAAAAATCGTATCGCTCGTAATTTTTTCGATTTTTGAGATTTTAAAATTATGATTATAAAATCAAGTAGAAACTATAAAATTGTGTAAAAAAGTTAAGATTGAGAAAGTTTTCTGATTTTTTGATTTGTTTATCTCTGATTATGTCCAAATAATTTTCAAAAAACTGATTTAAAATCGTTTAAAAATAACATGAAAAACGTAAACATTAAAAAAGAATACATACATAAAACGACAAAAATTTTTTGATCTTGCTTATCTTCCACCACGTACAAATAACTTTCAAAAAATGATTTAAAATTGTTGAAGAATATCATGAAAATCGTGAAAATTGAAAAAACATGAATAAATTTAAATCAAACTTTGAACAACTTTAAATTAAGTGATTTTGATTATTTTTGTGTTCTCTTATTTGGCCTATATTTGTCACACAGCTCCTAACATACCGGCGGTGTAGAAGCAACACCTCGTGACTCACTCAAATTTTCCGCAGAAAATCATTGATTCTCATGTCTTACGTATTACATACAAGTGATTGTTTTTCGTGTATTTCTTACTTCTCCTGCGAATTTTTTGTGGGTTACGAAATGAGTGGTGTTCTTTCTTCACAGTTGACACTGGATCCCAGAAAAATATTAGAAAGCCGGCGGAAATATTTTAGAAGTTGACCTAGTGATAAGAGACATTAATGAATGACTATTCCATCACTTACCCAACACACAACATTATTTCAGTCAAAAGAGATTAGCATTTTCTAGGGAAGAGCATTCATGAAGAAGCTCGTGGTCGCGGAGAATATTCTTTATCAACCCTGGAGCTAATCCCCCATTTTTGGACGGTCAGATGATTGAATGTTAAAATTTTGGTTAGCGTTTTGTCAACGATTGTACGATACCTACAGCCTGCTTTCATGATTATAGTTCAAGTCACTCCTGTCTGAAACCAACCAAAAATTGGGAATTTGTACTTCGATGTTAGCAAGTTAAAAGGATTTCGGGTTCAGTTCTCGCCTGTTCCCTGAAGAAGAGGATTTCGTTTCAGGTTGTCTTATATTAGACCAAGAGTACTGAGAGATACTTATTTTTTGGGATCATGATTTCGGAACCAGTATTCCTATAAAGATGCAGAAACATGCAACAAAATAGGTTGCCTAGTCTATCTAGTATAACGAATTACTAATAGCTATTTGTACCTATACATTTTTTTATTCAGTCCGTTCATTGAGAGCTAATTTGGGCCGTCCAGGGCTAGTATCGCAGATGAAAAGAGGAATGTTTTTGGCACCAGTACAATAGGGTTTGACAAAAAGGTTCACCTTTTCATAACTTATAACAATGGCAGATTGCAACGCTCTTTGTAGGATGGACGGCCTGAATCACCCAAACTCGGCCCATCAAATTCTCTTTTTGCTAATTAAACCTCAAAGTCTTGCCATAGCGTTTTATCTACGACTGCACAGCCTCGATTACTGATTTGACTCACTCGTGCTTGAAACCAACCGAGAATTGGGTAACTTACATCGACATTATCAGATTGATGACATGGCTGTGTTTCGTAATAGTGACCCGCGATTTTAGAGAATATGTTGGTAGACAATTTTCGCGGACAAATCTCGCAGTTGGCCCCTAGAGTTTACGTGACACATTTCGTAATTTGTCGAAACTACGTATCTTCATTTTAAAGTTATCTGTTGTAATATTGTATTATACCGAAAATTGTTGATCGTCCTTTAAAGTTCTGAAGCAAACTTTTCCCTTTCGGCTTTTGTTCTCTGTTTTGTTCCTACGACGCTAATGATGAATAATTTCCGAGTAAACAAGTCAGTCTTTCGCAAATGCTGCTAGCTGAACATCGCTTAGTGCCTTTTTTTGTTTTCTGTCTCATATCGTATAAATTACTCGTGTTCATCAAGCTAAGTATAGAGAGGGAAGAAAGAGGATGAAAGCAATGAACACGTACGTAAGTCATGACTTGAAATTTCCTTGCAAGCAATTCAGTGTTCATAATGACTTTCGAAGAAAACCGGAAATTCTCAATTATCATTCCATCTATCTAGGTACTACCCCTTCGAAGAAATTAACGTAAATAATTGAAAAGTCTGCACAGCTTTTACATCCTGGTAGTTTGCATACAGCGTACTTCCGAAGTTTCAAGAACCATTTTTCAGAAGTTCGTAACAATTTATTGACATCTGAAACGATTATACTGCCATGATCGTGACTGTAAAAAACAAAGTATATCAAATGAAGACGCTGAAATGGCTGCCTCTATAGTTGAATTATTTCCAAAGTCCAACCGTAAAACAGCAGCTTTGTTCGAAACAGTGCATATATATTTTGTCAAGCCCTGTTTTAAAAAGTGCGCTGTCATTCGAATTTAGTGGATTTCTATTCGAATGGCGAATTGATATTCCATTTCAGTTCGATAACTGTAATGGAATCGGGCTCCCTCTGTTTTCGCTGCAGGATTACTAGTTTTTTCGTGGCGCGATGTAGGAGTCGTAAATATGGACCACGTGTTCTGGATAATTCGGAATTATGTAGATTATACTACAGAAAGGGGATGCACCGAATTCTGATGTAAGCAAATTTGGTGTTGAAACCACGTATTTCCTCTTCTATTTTTGAAATCAATTTTGAGTCTTAATGAAGCTGGCGGATTTTCAAACACGTCGGTTTTGTATTACAAGTTTTTTTGTTTTTTTAAATGCAATTTTTCGAAGTCGATTTTCTGAGGGAGGGAGGACTGTCTTGTTTTAAACAGTTATTTTCAAACGCCAACTTGATTAAATACCTAAGTGAAAGGCTCCATTATTGTTCTGTGCAAAAAGTTGTCAAGCGATTCCGATTAGCATTGTTTGTCATTGACGTTTTGTAATGCTGGAATGTTGGATTAAGCTAACCTGAAATATCACGCTGAGCCCTCCAAGTGCTTCTGGCTCTAGTTGGGAACATTTGAACCATAGTTGACAGATTTGTTCAGAGGCAGAGCACAGATTACTGATCTAACTTCGTTTTAAACTGGATTTAAGATGAGTTCTTGAGCAGAAATGAGAAAAGGAACGTGAAACCTCATGGATTCCTTAGTGTGTTCGAGGAGAACCAAATCCCGAACTAGCGGCGTATATATGGGAGGGAGGTGACATGTAAATGTTTGAATTCGTAGGAAAATAGGGCAAACATTTGTTGACTCCCATCTGTTAAAAGCCCCCCCCCCCCCGACAAACGAAGTATACTAGCGAAAAAATTTTTAGCATTATTTTGATACTTGATGGCCCTATGAGCCCTCCCCCTCTGAAAATCTAGTCTTTGCTTTTATGGCTACGCCAATGATCAGAATCGGGGTTTTCAACCATCTATGTGCATTGAAATTAAAAATCAGAACTGGAGTCAAGAACTTCTTATAATTTCATAACTTTCTGTTTGGAACCCTGAAATTAACTATTGGAACCGGGATCCAGTTGAAGATTTTTGAGCTCCGCTGTTTTCTGGAAATGAATGGTATTTAGAACCATCTTTTCCCTAGAAGTATTTAGACGGTAGTCGCCGACACCTAAAGTTTACAGCGGAATTCCTTATTTCGTACTCTGAGAGTGACTTTTGTAAGAACCTGAATCTGAACCCATCTACAAATTTTTTGGTTTCCAACCCTTTACTTTTGAACTCGTTCCTTTTAGTTTCTCTTCATTTTCGTATCCTACTTTCTTTTTAAATGATTTAAGGTTGAGTTTGATATGTGATACGATTTGATCAGGTTGAAATGCTGACGTTTGTCGGGCACTTGACCACGTGAAATTGGTTACTCATTCTGTTCGAGGCCCGAGTAATTTGTGTGACCATGTTTTCTTGTATTAGAAAATTATAAAGTAACCTACCAGTTGCGAATCAGTGTTTCGGTGGAGGATCAAAGAGTCTTGCAGCATTTCCTGTGAACGAAAATAGGAGGAAGAATCAGTCATTTTGTTTACATATTAACCCAGTATGCAGATTTCATTGAAAAATATAATTTGAAATCAGGGATATCTTATGCTTGGCGTGTAGCCTTGTATGTATGTGAAACTTGGACCATAGGAAAACCAGAGAAGAGAAGGATCGAAACTTTGAGATGTGGTGCTATAGGCGGATACTTTTAGTATCAAATGAACGGATGAGGTAAGAAATGAGGAAGTACTTAATGGAGTTGAAGGTAAAATGGATATTTGGAACTGTCTGAAGAGAAGGAGAGATAAACTAATGGGGCATAACTTAAAGCACCCAGGAATAATATCACTGCTGCTAGAAGGAAGAGTGGAAGGTAAGAATTGGGTAGGTCGGCAAATATTCCAGTATGTTCAACAGATAATCAAAGATGTCAAATGTAAGTGTTACTACGAAATGAAAGAACTTGGAAAAGACAGGGAGAAATGGACAGCTGCATCAAACCGATCGTAAGACTGATAACCTTATCATCATTAGCATCACCCATGGGGGAAGGGATGTAAGGGAAATGTCTCCTCTAGGCACTTTAATCAGTTAACTAAGTCGTTTTCAGAGTGTGAAATTGGAAAAACTTAGGACTTAGTTCTTTAAAATTGAACTACTGAAAGTCACATAAGTGGGTACCAGTTATTTCAAACATGTTTCTTTTGTTTTTGTTTTTTCTTTTTGAAATGCGCCACAGTTTAGGGAATATGGCCACAGTGTTACCAAAACCTAATTTAGCGACTTCTGGAACCAATTATACTCGTATTAAACCTTACAAAATACGAGAACCCCACTCCCTTTCATTGCATGGGCCTCAATTTCAAATATAGAGTAAATAAATGAAAGGAGGGAGGTGAGTAAGCCCCATAAACGATAGAACTCTGTGAAGTGTTAAAGTAACTGAAGGAGATGATTATTATCTTCATAAGGTCTGTGCATCTGTGTTAAAAAGTAATAATTCTTAACGGGGATGTCTTTTGAACTCCATTTTGAGCAGTTCTAATCCAGATACAAGAAAATTGCTAATGACCTTTTTTATGGGAAATTTAATGTACAGTCTATTGCAAATAAAAAAAAAACAGTTGCTTAAGAGGGCAAGTTTCACGGGAAATTGAAAAAATTTGAAAAATTTCTGATATAATTTATACTAAAATTATTGATTTTATGAACACCCTGTTGAACCGATAACGAACACTTTTTTCTGTTTACCACAACTGTCCTCTACTGTTACCTACTGGTACCATTTTTCTGTCTATTTCCAGTCGTGAGAAGAAGAAAAAAATTCAAGGATAGAAAACTTTTCAAAAGTTGACCATAATTCAGCCCCTTCAAAAGAAAGAGTATCAGTATGCAAACATATCTACATTATTGTTGGGATGGTTGCCTACTTGTCAGGTTGAAGGTGGTGATTGCAAAAGAGACACCCTGTATACTTGTGGTTCTTGATGGGTCAGAGTTACAGTACGAATATTGTCAACCATGAATTCAATGTATCAAAAAAGAACATGTTTGATATAATTGGTGACCTTTTATGTGACTATCAATATTTTTGTCTTTATAAAAATCTGTATTGATATATTGAAAGGTACCAACATTGAGTTTCAGAGTTTGGTCCGCTGTGGATCCTGATGGGTCTGGGGTGTCTGGAACAACCCCAAATGATTACGTAATACATTAGGGTAACCCTTCTTTTGCCAGTGTTCGAATTTAATTTTTCTTTCCCTTCCCCCTCCCTCAAATCGATGCTGATAATAAGAAATGTTTACCAAAGTATTCGAAAATTTGAAGAAGGGGGTTAAAATTTAAATGGAGTTAACATAGAGACTGCGATTTTCAGGTTACATTCTTTGCTGAAGCTAATATCTAGTTAGGAGCCATAATAATTTTTTTTTTCGTCTTTAAATAGTCGCTTTTTAAATGACTGCATTCATTTTGCAGTCTCTTTCCCAATCCAGAATTGCCACTTTCTGGTAAACCTGGAAAAGTCATCGAATTTGAATGGTCGGGAAAAAGTTATGGAAAAATCATGAAATTTTCATCTGAACTATAGAATTTTGATTTTCTGAATGACAAGCTAGATTTATGGCTTATATTCTATCAAAATTTATCGTCAGTGAATACACGTTTAAAAAAGGAAAAAGTTTCCTCCTTTAGAGAATATCAGTCATGTACTTTTTTCTTGGTGGCTTTAGGATAAGAACCATGAGAGAGAGAAAATATCTTGCCGAAACCCACGACTCCCTCCCCATTCGAAAAAAAAAGTTATGGAAAATCCTCTTTGAAAACAAGTTGCAACCCTTCAATTCCTTTCCCTCTTGGCTCCACAAAGGGGCTAATTGTACCTAATATCAATTTTGACGTCTATTACATCCAACATGTGTTTTTTTTTCGGGTCGCTGTATCCATTATTGAGGTTGTTCTGTCTCCATTCCTTCTCGTCCGAGTCCCACGTTTACACGGAGAGGGGAGGCTAAAGTTACTTATCATTTCAGCGTCTAATATGTTCAAAATCGGGTCTTTGGGTCGTTGAATTAATTTCTAAGCTGGTGGTGTTTCCATTCCCTCCACTTCGAGCAGTAATGAAATGATAATTAGTCCCCTTGCAAAGCTGTGGAAGCCAAAGGAAACGATGTCCATTTCTGAGTATCAGTAGACTTAGTAATATTCCGTGTGTAGGGTGAGCCAATTCACTTGGTACTCCACTGATGATGACATAACAGCCGAAAGCACTCGGGAATACAGAAAAAGAAAAAGTGAATTCGCACACCCTACACACGGAACAAAGGGAACGAGTTTTAAGTTAATACGATCTTAAAAATGAATTGAGTAATCCTGAAACTCTCTTTTAAAAACTTTTAAGCATGAAAATTGACCGTTGAATTCGTGCAAAAATTTACTGTTTGTTGAACTTTGAAAACTCTTAGTCCCTTCAAGTTCGAGATGGGTGAATACAGTTTTTTGTTATCTTTATTCACGCATCCGAGAATAAAATATTTTTTTCTATTGACCACTTCTCAACACGTGGAAAAAGTGAGAGTATTCTTACATATTTCCATGTGCGATTAAGTTGCTAACTACTCATCTGAAGAAAGATTATGACTCGGAGTTTGTGTACACATACTTGTGTTTCTGAACTGTCGTAATGTTCCTTGCACCTTACAACTTTGAAATTGTAAATTAGTTTATTAAGCGGTAGATACTCGTAGACTCAGCTGTGTATTGAAGTGGGTATAGTTGAGTCCACTTTCTGCTTCGTTTTTTAATTATCAGTACTCGTACATTGGATACTTGTCTTTTCTTTGCTTGTTTGCTTACACGTGGGCCTCTCTACCGCTCGAAAAGTTCCCGCAATGCTACCGAATTTATTTGGCGTTTTTCGAGAATTACTTAATTAGTTTTGTTTGGTCTGACGAGAAGTACAAAGCCGCCGAAGTGCGACTCATGGCATGTAGTCAAGTGTAACCATCGATTGCGCCGAACATTCTCCTCTTGTAGCTGTTCTTCGAGAACCCAGCATTCTTTTTCTTTCCCACGAGTCTTTCGAATGGTTGCTGCTTGGTCACAGCCGCAGAACTTATTTACGCGTCACAAGCCGGCGGCCAATGTTGAATACAAACAAGAGCCGGCACTAAAATACCTTCTCTTTATTCTGAGCATGCTTGCTCAAAACTTTCTTCATTAGAACTGTTAGTTTTTTACTTAAACACGCCGTTTCTATTAAACCGACATTATAATAATTAAAGCTATGCAGGCATAAGTTTTCCCCATCACACCCCGTTTTAATTACGCGAGACAAAGGGGAAAAAATGAAACCTTGAAGCGAGTACTTTTCAAATTTCGTTGGATAACGTGGAAAGCATTATGCTGGTTTTTCGAAAAAGAAAAACCGGTGGTTTATTCCGCTCAGTTTATCCGTTAATGAAATTTGAACATGTTCGTCTTGCTTCTTGTGCAGAAGTTGTGGACACATGTGATAAGTTCATAAATTTTGTTAGCCTATATTAGGCAGAAAGAATACATCAACTGCGCTCGCGAGTTAGTTGTAAATGAGCATTGGTGTCGAGTACAAAGAATTAAAATTCGAGTCGACAAGAAAAACTATGAGAAATAGTAGATTACTATACAAGAGGGTAAAGTGAGCTTTTGACAACGAGTGCTGAGTTTGTGAAACGAGCTGAAGGCAAGTCGAGCAATCGCACGAGTATGTCAATGGGAACGTACCCCTTGTATTGTAAGTTATTTTTCTAAATACCTCGCACTGTATAAAGACAGAAATAAAACTGCTAAATTGATTTTTCATGCATACATCAAAAATGCGTTTTACAATTGTGTTAGTAAATTCTGATAAGATCACGCGGTTGACTCGGTTGTAAATATTTCAAAACTATCGATGAAAAAATTTTATCCTATAACTTAGAAGATAGAAATATGTACAAGTTGCATTTTTTTTTTAGTTATAAGAAGATTGAACCTACCACAATTACATTCACGAAGTTTTTTCGTTGAGACAGGCGATCTGCGTTCCCCGTACCTTCGTACATGTTGTTCGTTGTTACTTGTTAGTGTGCGTATGTGTGTATGTAGTGTCACGAGCGCTTTCTACATTAATTTCATTCTACATTTCAGTTACGTTTCATCTATCAGTTCTTATGTTACGGGGAAAAAGGACCTTAAACATAACTACGGATAAGTCTTTCTTCCTGACATTATTTCCAACGACCACGAATAAGAAAAAGCTATCTGACTCTGCGCCATCTTTACTACACTCTATAAAACACATGCTGTTAAAAGGCAACTTTACCCACAGTTTTACGTGGGTAAAGTAGCACTTTAACCGGAGGTATTTAGAAAAGTAGTAAGTCTCGTCTCCGAAGTCTCTTGAGGCGCCTTTTTGCTATGAACTTCTGGAATGTTTTGTTTTTCCGAGTTTTTGGGGGTACAAATAATACGTTGCCCCCACCCCCAATCTTGTTCATTCGGGAAGAAGGTTGTACTGTACTCCCTCTTCATTCAAGCGCCACTGTAAGTGAGCACATATCAAGAAAATATGTAACTGTTGCTGTTAAATGTAATAACCTGAGTGCTTTTTTTTGGGGGGGATCATTTTGTAATAACTGATAAGAGTTCGTAGATCACCTCAGTTTGCATTTACGGGGCTGGAAAAGTTATTTTATTTCTTTATATAAGGCCTATTCATGTCTCCCGGTAGTTCCATTCTATAATATCGATAGTCCAACATGCCAAAAGATACCGATATTTTGATAGTGCTATCGATAATCATCGCATCACGTGTACGCGTCAAGAGATGATGAAGAAGGGCCCACTTGGCTGCTGTGCACAAAAACTCAGAAGAAAAAAATTTATGCATGTACTGTTTAGAGTGCCACTTTTTCCGATTTTTTGGCTCCTCCTTCTACTCCCCCGCCCCCTAGAAAAATTTTTCTGTAGGTGTAAAAATAAACCCCTGAAAATGTCAGTCAATTCGGATAATACATATTAAAACGTGCTGACTTGAGCCTCGAGTTCGAAAAACCCATGTCCGAGCGCCCTCGTAGGCGACGCGGTTGTCGTCGCTTGGTGCTCCGCGTGACGCATTCACGAACCTACGAACGCGACTCTGAAACACTAAAATTGTAATTTCTCGCCACCAGAGTAATCGATTGAGTTCAATAGACATTGACTTCGAGATGCCTTTCTTCATTCATAATTTTATTGTATTCGATTTATTGCCTTTCTGTATTATGGTATAAAATTAATATTAATTCGCCAACTAGATATACTCAGAAAGAGTACATGCACTCTTTTCAGCATGTGATTTCAAAATAATAATACTATCCCTAAAAAAAAAAAAGTATGCGAAAAAAGAAGAATCGAAATGTCTGAGCATTCAGTCATCCAGTCGCATTATTATTTCAGGATCTTTCAATAATTTCCAAACTCCAATTAGAAACAGCTGTAATGCGCTGAAGAAAAGGGAGACCTAAGTAATACATCTGCGTTTATTTTTGTAGGCCCATCTAACAAAAGTCACAATATTATGAAGTATCACGTGTGCCTCCTCCGAAAAATTCAAAAGAATTCGGGAACTGTTGTGCAAGTTGACAAAAAGGCCTTTCTTCAATATTTCAGAGACCAGATTTTCGCTCATTTCATAATAGAAAAGAATCTTTTTTTCTTTCTTTTTTGCTTTCCAATTTCTTACCTCCAGAGAGAAAAAATTTTCGACACCAAGGCAATAAGATGGTATGTACTGTTTTTATTTGTAGCCAATCTAGCAACCCTTAAGAAGTGCAGGTTTGAACATGTTCACTGTCATTGAGCGTGCGATTCCTGATATTCATAAATACCGTTGCACCATAAAAAACCTACTGGTAGTGGCGTAGCCAGGGGGGGGGGGCGAATGGCCCTGCACAAGACACCGAAAATTGAATGTAAAATATGCAAAAATGAGCAATTTTCCGCCTTTCAAACAGTTTTTCGAAAAAATGTTGCTCGATCAGGAATTTTACCTTCATTTTCATTAAATATTCCTCTGATATCGGCGATTTTTAAAAATACTAGGAGGCTTCGCCCCCTGGCCGCTTCGCTCGTGCCGGCCTGCAGTAGTTCGCAAGCTGTAAAAGAGTAGGGAAACGTGAGATTGAGATACAGAGGAGGCCACCAGGAATTTATCCCCACAGATGGAAAGAAGGAGGTAGCTTTTACTGTTTAGTGTATAGAGAGCCCCTCCCAACACAACTCCTCTTCGTCCTCCATCGTGAACTTCTTCCCCCAAGCTCCCTCCTCCACCATGAACCCCCCTCCCAATGTTAAGCTACCCCTGGAGAAATGAGTAATTAAGGGGCACGGTGGACAATCCGGAGTGGGTTTTTTCTCCCGGAGGCGATGGCGGCGGCGGATTTTACTAAGTTACCTCCTTCACCATGAACCACCTCCCAAAGTTAGGCTACCCCTGGAGATATGAGTAATTAAGGGGCAGGGTAGGCAACCCGCAGTGTTTTTTTCCTCCCGGAGTCGATGGCGGATTTTATTTTTTTAGTCTCTCCAGGAGCTCCCACCTCCACCGAGGGCCCCCCGGGGTCCCTATGGAGGGGAAGAAGGAGGTGGCTTTTACTGTTTAGTGTGTAGAGAGCGCTCCCCCATCACAACTCCTCATCGTTCTTCACCGCGACCTTCCTCCCCCCAAGCTCCCTCCTCCACCATGAACCCTCTCCCAAGGGTATAGGCTACCCCTAGAGAAATGAGAAGTGAAGGGGCAGGGTAGGCAACCCGCAGTGCGTTTTTTTTCTCCCGGAGGTGGCGGTAGCGACGGTGGTGGAGGCGGCGGATTTTACTTTTTTAGTAGAGAGAGAGAGAGAGAGATCAACTTTCGACTTTTTCTCCCTTGAAAATCTTACTTTGCCTCCTCCCTCCTCCCTTAGGAAAATCCTGGCTACGCCACTGCCTACTGGGGTAACTGTATCCAGATGTCTAACTGGAAACACGGGATGATTGGTAAAGTACCCAAGGACGAAAATAAGTGGACACGGGGACAGCCTGCCCCAAGCCTCCGCCGGAGTTGGAAAATTTTATTAGATGGATCAAAAATTGGGAAAATTCAACATGTCAAAAGTGTTTTTTTTTAACTAATATAAAAAAATACGATACTTGAGAATTTTTAGTTGAGTCAGTTGGGAATTTATTAATTTTTACCCCTCCAGAAGAAACTTTCTCTTCGCCTACATCCCTGAAAGTACCTATAGTCAACACCGTTCATTCAAAATTTTTTCATGAGTTTTAGAATTTTAACTCAGATATTATATTCTTACCTCCTATCTTGTGCTACTAATCCTTTTTATATAGACTCTGTATCTTCAAAAGTACAAGTGACGTCACAAATCACGATGAACGCTTCGGGTGTTCGCGGGGAGAGAGAGTTACGAACACCCGAAGTATTCATCGTGATTTGTGATGTCATTTGTGCCTCGAAGGGACAGGAGTGTAATACTCGTACTAAGTTCCCGTGATATTCCCAGTATTCTGGGAAAATACTTTATTCAAGTAGGTAATCCCTTATTACAAAGTGCCGGTTAATGGGCTTATAACTGCCATTGGTCAAAAATTTCCTTCCATCTCTATGTTCCAAAAACTTTACTATTGCATTGTTCTCTACTTTTTCGAAAAATTAGCCACCCTGGGAAATTTTTCGCTCGCAGCTACGGCTTCATCCAGGGATATACGGCGCTGCTTTTAGTCATTCTTTGTATAACAGTTTATGAGTATTATGATGTACTTGTCATTACACTCATATTTGAAACCTATTAATAATTTTAAACTGTTAACCGGCCGTATTTCCTTGTATTTCTGTACTTTGAATATTGAATCCCCGAAAACCGGTAGTAAGTATCCTGGCGATTTCACATATATTTCTACTAATATATTATCACTTCTAAACTGACACATGACATATGGATAAATGAACCAATAGTAAATAATAATAATGGTTTTTAAAAAAAGAAAAGACTTGATTTGAGGGCAAATTAATGGATAGCTGGCAAGAAATAATGATTTTAGTATTTCAGTGTCACGCGCGTTGATTCATCACAGCGTTACGCGGAACGCCAGGCGATGGTAACCGCGATGCGTACCGGCGTGCTCGGACATGTGTTTTCTGGAATTCAAGCTCTAGTCGGCCCGGCTTAATATTATCCGATTTAGCTGCAATTTTCAGGGCTCCATTTCTACATACAAAGGAAAATATTTAGCGAGGAAGGCACAAAGAATTCGAACAGTTCACAAATAAGAGGCACCTTAATTGTACAATAGCTACACTTTAAAAGGTGTTTTTCTTGACAGTATTTTTTATGCTTCAGACTTCAGATTCGTGTAACTTAGCTAATTTTGAATTTACAGATGTGTCTGTGGACTTATTTGAAAGGTTATTCTGTGTAGTCGTAGCATGTGGTCTTGACTCAATACTGGGCATTTGGACCCTTTTCCTGTCCTGATACACATATTGTGTCAAATTCATGAATTTGTCATACAAAAAAAAAATAAAAAATAGAACAGAGAACTTTGATTTGTTCTGGGCCCGTGAACTCAAAAACTCAATCCGACCTTGCATCAAGTTCCAAGCGTCCGGGAATTTTTGCATTTATTTTTCTAATTCGAGTATACTGTAATAGAACTTGTATCTGATTCTAGAACCCGGTTATGCTCAAATCATATTCTCGGCTCAGCCCAACCGGAATGTATTCTCGTACGAGGCCCTGAGAGACTTGTGCGATTTTCAAATGGTCATCGAAAACCTTCCCAGCTACATGCGTTTGTGTATCACATCCGATTCTGGTAACTGCTGCAATATGTGGTCGCTGCCAAATTACATCGCGTGGATTTTAAAACTACCCAGCTGTAGGCATATCACGGTACGTATCGTCTGGTTTATAAAATTTTCCGACGTTTCTAGTCGGGTGTATACAGGGTGTTTCAGGAATAAATCCCACTTTTTTAAATTGCGAAATCGGATCAGAAATTGGCAAATTAGTTCATTCCGAGGTGAAAGAATTTTTCCTTTCTCAATGGGGGAGGGAGACTGGGACGTGTCACGAACTTCGGAATTTTAAATGTATCGAAATAGGGATGTTTTAAGTCGCTATACATGAAAATACAAATCAGATTTTCTGTCCGACCTCGATTTGTCCCTCAAACTTCATGTTTTCTCTTTCTCAGAGACCAGTTTAAATTTGCCGAGAAAACTGTCGTTGAGTTCGAAACTTTTATCAAATCGCAAACTGTTTTTCTGGCACAAAAAAACTTGATTTTCTTCTTATTTTTTTTATAAAGAACGGAAACTGTCTTGGTATTCAAAGAGAAAAGCAGAGTACATTACATTCAATTCATTTTGTTCTTTAAAGAAAAATTGCTAGGTTTTCTTCCTCTTTTTTTTCGTGGAGAATGAAATCATGTTTGTCACTTTTCTTGAGAAAGGAACCCGGTTTTCTTTCCTCGAACGCAAAAGAGATTTTTTTTTCTAAAGGGAAAGACTAAACACTTTTCTTTGAGGAAACCTGAACACTTGAAGAGCTGACGAAGGGATCAGTGTATGTTTAAAAATAGGTTTTTTTTTTTTTTTTTTTTTTCAGGAGATAAAAAAATATATAGTGACTAAGGGAATGAATGGAGAAAGGTGGTTAGTCACTAAATATGTTGTGTGAAATCGGTGTAAGTTACACTGAAAAGATTTTTGTCAGATGTATACAGTGTATTGCCAGTGTAGCGAAACCTTCCAAAGATATCAGTGTATGTTACATTGTACAGTTCCAGAAAACAGCCTGTGAAACGAAACTTTCCCAAGAGATCAGTATATGTCCCAAGAGATCAGTGCATGTTACTCTTTGATAAGCAACATAGAATTGACGTAACATACACTAATCTCTAGAAGACGAAAACAATGTCGCATAAGGATACGGCATCTTGCGACGGTTTTCTGAACTACTTCAGGGGAATGTACGTTATTTTCATAACGTCGTTGGATCGACGATACTGAATCACATCAATGTAGCCAAAAAAATGATTTTTGAAAATTTGTAGCATACACTGATCTCTTCGTCAGCTCTTCACTTTCTTTTTCTTGGAAAAGAAATCAATATATTCGCCGTTCTTCAAAAAATGGAAAAATTTGGTTTCCCTTCCTGCAATAAAATAACCATATCCTGCTCGTTTAAGAAGTGGAAAGGATAATTTTCCTCTCTTTTCTGAAAAAAAAATGAACTTTTTTTTTTACAAAGGAAAGCAACGGGGTTGTTTCTCTTTCCCGTTTTCAATAAATCTTTTTTTCTTTAAAAATGAGATCAATTTATATTCCTATCCTTGAAAAAAGATGAAGTTCTGCTTATTTTATTACGTATATTATTAGCTTTTATTTCGTATTATAGATTACATGTCTACTTTTATTACGTATTTCTTACAGTCGATAATACGTGTAGGTTTTGTAATCATAAGGTAATACGGCGAATGGGAGCCTTTCTCCCCCACTCAAGCCCTTGTTTTAGGGCGAAGGCCTCCTGCAGCTTGCTGTTCGGTGGTAAAACTTATGTTTTAAGAAAGTATCGATTTCATCGGTCCACCTTGCATATTGTTTCCTCGGCTTTCTTTCAAGTACCAGAATGTGGATTTGTATATCCATCTTGAGTTTCTTTTTCTGGCCACATGGCCTGCCCATTTCCATTTTAGTTTTCTTATCGTTCTGACTACATCGGTGCTAAATTTTAGTTTCCGTTTGATTTTTATGATCCTAATTTTTCTAGGTTTATCTTTTAATTGCGTTTTGTGTTTTTCTGAGTTTGTTTTCGTCCTATATAGTCATAGTCTAAACTTGAGACCCATAAGTCAGTAATGGTCCCTATATACATATTAAATATCTGACTTCAGTGAAAGTTTGAAAAGGGACCTTTAAACACATATTTAAGATTCCAGTACTTTTTCCATGCAATTGTGATTCTCTTGTCGATTTCTTGTTGTGTTTTATGTACGAAAGAGACTAATTGACCGAGGTAAATTATCTCATGTACTATTTCTAATTTTTGGTTGTCTATGAAAATAGCCTTGTTTATTTCTTGGGTAAGAATTTTTATGTTTTCTCCAAATTCATTTGAAGTCCTGCTTCTTTTCCGACTTTGTTTAGTTCTCTTAGCATTTCTTGAATTTTATCTAATTTGGGTGGGATGAGGGTGGAGGGGGTAAAACAATAAATATAATGAGTCAGTGAACATTTAATTATTGAGAGGCAGAAAAGGCGAAAATTTTAGTCTCAAGATGTTTTACGAAGAATCCTCGGATTTTTCAACAGGCTTGGTTAGCAACACTGGTTGTGTGCGCGAATTCGTTCCTTGGGGAATATCTTACTCGGTCCTGTTGGACATCGACTGAATCGGTGGAATGTGTTTGTTGTTTGGTAGCCATAAGAAATATCCATGTGTATCTGTATGCAGTGTAGACACTCTTTATATTTTTTTGTTTTTTTTTATAAATTTCCGTTTAAATTTCCAATACTGGTGGAACGTCCCAGCCAAACTTCCCTTAATCCCTGCAGAGACCTGTTAGTCCCATTTTGATCCGACTTTGCTACCAAAAAAAAAAAAAGAGAGAGACCTATTTGTGAATTACCCTGCTCATGTTCAACGGTACGTTTTCACGATCGAAAAATAAAATGCTTTCAGGAGAAGGAAGTGAACAGCACGCTTTCATTGCTGGAGTCCTGCTCGAAGTTTTACCGCGAAGGAAAATTATCGCCCAGATACACGGGGAAAGATGTGCCTCGCGGCTGTTCGCAAAATCAAGACGTTTACAACATAATGCAGTACATCGTCGACGTTGATTTTCTCCCCGTTAAGGTTAACTATTTTTATTTCCTTAGAGATACGCTCAATTCTCGATGCCCCGACCCGTCCGTGTTTACGACTTTCGAGGAAAACTGCGATGCCCGATGTCGTTTAAATTTAAACAATCGTAAAGCAAATATAAATTTTTTTTATCGCTATCCTGCCGGAGAATCCGTACTGTATATAAAGTGCAATTCGTTTAAGCGAGATTCGCTTTTTATAGGACAAATTTAACTACCTGAAGGATACGTCCGTGTACCTACCTATTGCGAAAAGCTCGATGTCGTTGAAACTATTCCACGATGTTGAAAGTGTTGCCTATTCGTCGGATCATATCAGAATTTCAGCCATGGACTTAGGTGAGTGTTGTAATAAATATTTGACGCGATTGCATTGTGTGGTTCGAATGCGAAATCACATAGATGTAAAGTAAACGTGCTCTGATAATCTAGCGCTTCAATTTGCGGTAGTTATTGCAACCCCGAGCTCATTTTACCGTCAGCCGAACTGTAAAAGAGCCTGGTAGATCTACCCGCAGTATGATTGTCGGGCCTTATTGAATTCGAATTCGCTCGAGCCAAGCGCCAGCGAAATTCTGTAAATGAAGCGAAACGTTAACTTTTATTTATAATCAATCACGCTTAGTTGACCCTCGTAAATTCATATGTATGTGATTTAGATACTTATCCATCGTAATGTACGGGTCCTCGTTAAATGAAAGTCATTATCTGTAAAACCAGCCCATGATTTCGAAAATAGACGCCATAATCCATTAGCTCGATGTGAAGCAGACGCAGATAAGATTGCAATAGGGATCTCTGCTCGTATCAGAGCGAGAAGTTTTTACTGGTGAAGCTTGAAATAAAGACGGACAGTGGGAAAACCTTACTGGGTCTGAAACAGGCCTGGATGAGTATTATGAAGTTTGAAGGAATCGTGAGCAAGTATGAAAAAGTCATGAAAGTATGTTGAAGAGTTCTAGTGAGTCGTAAATAAGTCTGAAAGTATCCTGTAGAGATTTGAATAAGTCTTCGTTAGTCTCGAACAGGTGTCGAAGTGTTCTACGGGATCCTAACGAGTTTTTAAAAAGTATTGATTATATTTTTATAAAATATAATTAAAAATGGAAATCATGAAAAGTTGTGAACGACCCTGAACAGTCTTGTTGAGTCTCAAATAAGAAAACCCTATTTTATATTTTCTGTCACCAATTTCAAAATTGGGGCAATTATTGAGGAGAGGAAAGGGTAAAGGGTCAACACTTTCAATATTTACTATTTTGATATTATTCCTTAGGTCTCTAGAGTCTCATAATTCTCAAGATGAAAATTTGGGTAATTCATTGGAAAAGTGGGGAAATGGAGTAAATGGTCAAACTCTTTAGTAATTATTTCAATATTATAGACATCAAGTTCTTAAACCCTTTGGAACTCGCTGTCAAATGAACCTTTATTGTTGACTCAGCTGTGAGGATGCTCAAAATCGACAGAATTTCTGGGTAGATCGCTGTCTAGTCATTTCAAGCACAAAAAGGCTGAATCTAAACATATTCGCGTATACACGTTCCACCAGGAGCGCTAATGTCGAAAACGAAAACATGATAGTACATGTACGTTACACCGTAAGAACGTGTACTCGTGAAAGTGTTGCTCACGGCTTTTATTGATTTTTATGAAAAAATGTTGAGGACAAAAGTTGTAGCCCTTTTCATTTCCTATCAGATGAGCTTAATTTTGGATTTTTTGGATAACTTTTTTTATCATCATCCTCCCATATCATGTTTTCATCCAAATCCACCAATCAGTGAACAGTGTATATGTTGTTTTCGGTAACAATCACCTGGAGCGACTCCTTTGCGTACATACGTGAATTATTTGCTGAAGTTTCTTTTTTCGAAATATTATTCAGAGTGTACTCGTACTTCATCTGTGTAAAGGAAAAAAGGTTCCGCCTTGTCGAGCACATGTGTGTCCTCCATTTATGATGCAAACTTTCCGATAAATAGTTTTACATCTTCGGCTCATGAACTAAGTTTTTTACGGCAAAAATAGCTCAGTGGTAAAAGATAGTTTTCTATGATATTTCACAGAAAACCCACCAACATTCATTTTGTATTCGGTAAGTTCTCTCTGAGAAACAGACTCAAAATGTGTCCAGTTTATAGAACTATGGAAACCCTGCGCATTTGTTGTTTCTGCTACAAGTATTCATTACTTTTGATGGAAGTAATGAAAAATATCGCTAATAATTGTTTTTTATATGAAAGGCTTACAAATTGGTGTAGAAAAATTTCAAAAAGTTTCAAAATTCGGAGTTTTATACTTGTCATATTAAAATGTTGTTTACAGAGTACCAACTTTCAATAGAAAAGAGTACCGTCAAATAGGACAGTGTGAGCCATCTAGTTTAATTCGAGCCACGGCGCAGTTCTGTGAAGAAATGAACCTAGAGCTATCTCTCGATAGTCCATAGTACTAATGTAATGTTGGTACTTCGGACTGCCGCAAGACAGCTCTAGTAGGGTCATTTCTTTGCAGAATTGCAACATGGCTCAAATTAAACTAGATGGCTCACATTGCTCCATTTTTTCTGTATATTTTCGGTACATCTCTTGACAGTTCAGAACAGAAATGTTAGACGCGCTTATTCTAACTATAAACATCAAAATAAATTTTAAAATTTGTATTGTTATTTATGAAAATTATAATCTTTCAGCTCTGCCTCCGCAGAGGTGGGCAAAACCCATTTCGAAATAAGTCAGTTCTGAGTTAGCTCTTATGCAGAGTTTGCAATCAGTTGACAGCCTCTGTATCTCTGAGATGTGAACTCAATGAGCTATTGTAATTCATTAGTGAGCTGAATGAGTTGATGAGTTACCATGTTGCTACCCCTCTAAGTAAATTTGATCAGGTATTTTATCAGCGTACCAAGTTAGTAGCATAATTATTTCCTGTCTGGATTTTGGATTTTGAGACTCCGATTGCTATTAAACCGTTCGACTTCTGTTCGTGTCTTGACAACAAAGTTGATAGTTGAAAAATTTCAAATGAATTGATGAGTTACAAGTATGCGACCAAAAAAGTGTTAGAACGTCACTGATTTCAATTCATTTCTGAAATGAGTTAAATCATCAACTTAAACGTAACTCAAGAGCCTTGCTTTCTCATATCGAATACCCGACAATATCAGAAATGAATTTAGCAATCCAAAAAGCCTACGAATTCATGTTGTTTTGACCCGTTACCTTCATTCCGTCTTATTTTGTCTCGCTTGGAGCCCCGGTTTTCTACTTGTTTTGAAAGGAATATCAAAGTTGAATTAGGTATCCCTAAAAACGTTAGAAAAAGTAACCGTAATTTATGAACGTTTTGATCTCGAGCCCCCCCCCCTCCCCCTAGTAAGTGTCACTATTTTGAAGTTAAGGCCAAACTAATATAGAAAGTGAATTCAGTGATTTCGAAAATCTGATAGTGCATATTTCGGTTTTAAATCTGTAATTAATGAAAGCTGGAAAATATCACTATGAGGAGTTTTTAAATGATCCAAATTAATACATAAAACCTAACGTAGATGTGTGGTTTCGGATGGGTGGAAACAAGTGAATGAAAAAGATTCCCTAGTGTGGAGAGAAGTACATACGAAGGCAAGGAAGCGATTCCAAGGATAGGTGGCCTCTCTCTGTGTTCAAAGTTCTACTTTTTTTAAAGAGTAAGGTTCATATTGGTCCATAGTCCATATAGGTAGTACTGTAGAAGGCTGTTTGTATCCTCCTCATTCCGTTGTGAAAGGGTTGGAGCATGCGTATGCGCTATGCGGTATCATTTTGTCGGGAATTTCAGGGAACACATTATTTATCACTGTGCTATGTTTGCCCAAAAATGTGCGGGTTCGTCGGTAATGGTACGAAAGATAGAAGTGATAGTCCGCGGCAAGGGCATTCGAAAATCATAGAAACGAGAGTTAGTAGAAAAAGCGGTAAAACAGATCTTCGTGAGTGCTAACATAAACTGTGACTAAACTAAACGGCAGGCCTGTGCAAGGGGGAAGGGGTTTTTCCCCGGGCCCGAGGTTTTTTGAAGGGCCCGCTATAAGGGCCCGCCAGTGCTAAAAAATCTGTTTTTACAAAAAAGGCCCTAAAAACATTATGTGACCTTTTTTTTGCTCTTACCTACTTTTTAACCCCCCCCCCCCCCAGGGCCCGGATTTCCTCTGCACGGCCCAGCTAAACGGATGTCCTGAGCTTCAGAACATAAAACCAAAAACTAAACTAATGGTCTGCCTGATCGATTGAGGGAAAAGGACAATTAGTAAGAAGAAGAATAACGCGCGTGTTGTAGAAAATATCGCATACCGGAAATGCAGGTACGCAAGAAACAAAAGACGTTTGTGAGATCTTGCATCATGCTACAGAGGAAATTGCTTCTTCTTCTTCCTCTTCTTCTTCCACCGTTTCCTAAAGGAAGTTGGTTATCGAGATGGCAATTTGAATTTTTGATGCGGCCTTCCTGAATATCTCGATGGACGGGCATCCGAGCCTGTTCTGAGGTCTTTTACCCACGAATTTTGGCGTCTACAATTGATCGTTTCCTATTGATTTTTTCTTCTATTATTAACTTGAGGAGTCCGTATTTGGGGCCTCTTAGTACGTGGCCTAAATATTGTAGTTTTCTTCTTTTTACTGTCGTTAGAAGCTCGGTGTTTATATTAAACTTTCTTAGGACTTCGGCGTTGGTAATTTTTTGGGTCCACGATATTTTCAACAATCTCCTATACAAGTACATTTTGAATGACGTTATTTTATCCTCAGTGCTTGGGTCAAGAGTCCAGCTTTCGCAACCATAATAATACTATAGAGAATATATAGCCGCGGATCATTCTTAGTCTCAAATCCAAGGTTAGTTCGGTTCTTGTGAAAAAGTTTCTCATGGTTAGGAAAGCTCTTCTGGCATGTTCAATTCTGCTGTGAATTTCTTTTCTATTTTCGTTTATCTCATTAAGTGTTGCGCCGAGATATTTGATGGAGGATACCTGCTTGATTTTGACCCCGTTGATTGGGAGGTCCGTTTTTGTCGGTTGTTTTGAGCAGACCATAAGTTTGGTTTTTGACGTGTTTAAAGCTAGTCCAAGGATTCAGTCCAAGGATTCGATTAGGAAATAGCTAGGCAGATAAAAAATTGTTCTTTGGGTATGTGGTCTTTACCCTTTGGAGGAGTTGCAAGTGCTCGTTAAGTGGGGACTTTACCCCCCCCCCCCCAGAGGTACATTCCGAATTCAGTTCAGAAAGAAAAATGTTGTGTAGTATACTTATGTTCAGTTTCAAACCTGATTTGATTGGGCTATAAGTATTTTGTAATCTTCACAAATTATGGTTAGCACTTCACTTCCGTAAGTGAAGGATCTTTTTTATCTAACCCTGTAGTAGCACTGTGGGGAATTTCTCGGGACCTAGGATACTATATGTCATGCAATTGCACACTTATGCTGGTTTTTCTTCATACTTGTGTATGCGCCCGTTCCTATACCCCTCGCTTATGATAACGGGGACACAGTTTGAATTAGTCGAAATTCTCCATAGAATAAGCAGAAAATTAAGTCGGTAGAAATAACTTTACGAGAAGAATTGCTTAATATTTGATTCTTAAGACTATGAAAAGAAGAACTTCCACTCTAAATGATATTATATACTAAAGCCGAACGCTGTTATGCTCCGAAAAATCGACTTAGACTTCTGAGTAAATCAAATAAGACGAATTTTTCCTCGTTGAGTTCGCACGGCGTTGTTATACTGACTGGTATATATTAGGGGAACGATTCAAGAAAGTTTCGATGCTTTTGTATTGTGAAAGAAAGTTTTCGTAAGGAATTTAAAATTTAACTTTCGAACGAAAAGTTACCCTCGACCGTCTCGACTTTCGAAATTTCATTGCCGAAGGTGTTGCGTTCCTAACTTGATATTTCGTGTGATGTATTCGATCTGGAAAACGTGGGGAAAAAAGATTCAACTTCTGTCGCGAGTTTGGCTGGACACGTCTGACTGTTTGGAATGTTTTTATTCCATTCGAAGGAGTTTCTTTTCAGTTTACGTGCCACCTTTTGTGGTAGTGTACGTGGCTGTCCGTTTTCGTTGTAAGGAAATCGAATTCCTCAACCAGAAAGACGGTTTCTTGTGTAGGACTCTTATTTATTTCTATTCCAGCAATCGTATTTCCGATTAGGACCATGTTCGATTCTTGGGATCATTCGAATGCTTTTCGTCGCTCAGATTAGGTGCGATCCGAAAGTTTCCGGACTGTCTCTATAAAACAAAAACATGGTAATATGAGGATATGCCGATGGGAGAGGTAGATAGATGCCTTCCAAGTTTACGTTGAGTTTCAACTTCATCGACTCGATAACTGCCACTTGAATATATTATGTGTTTTTGTAACGTGATACTTCTACTGTCTTAACGATTTTCATAATGAACTAAAAATCAGAGCAATGTGCGTGCATTAAATTTTTTTTCAGTCTGGGAAAAAATCCTATAGTGAAACATATGAAATGATTCAAAAAGCATTTAAGGAACGTGCAATGAGTCGAACATAAATTTTTGAGCGGTGTGGGCGAATTAAGGCTGGCAGGGAAGAGCTTGCAGCTGATGAACGAGCATGCACCTCGTGTTTTTTTTTCGACATAAGGGCATTGTGCATAAAGAATTTGTACCCTAGGATCAAACTGTGAATTCAAGCTTCTACTGCGATGTTCCGAGACGTTTGCGTGAGAGCCCTAGACTCAAAAGACCCGAACCTTGGCGTGCGAGGGATTGGGTGCTACACCATAAAAATACGCTTTCTTACACATCATTCTCCACGCGAGCATTTTTGGCGAAAATTTCGATGGTAGTCGTTCCCCGTCCCTCATATTTGCCCGGTTCAACTCCCTGTGACGTCGGGACTCTTCCGAAAATTAAAAATGAAGCTAAAAATACGACGTTTTTAGACGATAGAAGATATTCAACGAGAAGCAAAAACTGTACTCGACTCGTTTCTGGAAAATGATATCTAAAAAATTCTCCAGCAGGGAAAAAACGTTAGAACCGGTGCATAAATGCGGAGGGGTGATGGCGGCAGCGGAGAGTTAAATTGATTTTTGAAACATTTGTAGCGTCAGTCCGGAAACTTTTGGATCACACCTCGTATATATCAGTGTGGTGATCCCGTCGAGTGGAAATTCTCCTGCTGTGGGGGTGTATCAGTATCGACGACCGGGCGATGTTTTCGTTATATTCAAGCCCGAGAGTGACGTGCGAAAAAGAAATGTATATGCAAATGTAAAAATATATACGAGATAAGCGAACGAGATAGAGCAAAAAGAAGCGTTTGAAGGGAAATAGCAGAAGAATGTAGGCGACGGAAATAGTGTGAAAAAGGATAAAAATGATGAATAGCATTTGTCGACTTATTAACGCGTCGCGATACATTAAATGGCGAATAAACGTGACTTGGAAAAATTTGTATGCTATCTTGCCTAACTTTTTTTTGCCGGGGTAATAACGTGTGACGTATCATCGGCGATAAACTTTTCGGAATTTTTCAAAATATTCTCGTATCTCAGTGACGTGTACCCTTTTTTTTTTATGACTTTCCAGGGGTGAAATATTCTTTATTCGACGAGTACCTCGTACAGGACATACGTTATTTACTACTGAGCACGATTTTCATCGTTTTTTGCGCATGGATATACACGGGCTGCGGATTCATCACGTTGCTGACAATTACCGCGATATTTTTCTCTTTGATCAACGCCTACTTCATTTACACTTTCGTGCTGGGGTTGCAGTTTTTCCCGTTCATGAACATACTGGCCGTAATCGTATCGCTGGGTAAGTGTGTATTTTGCGTTATTTTAGAAAAACTAATTAAACTGCGGAACACCAAAAACTTCCAACATATATATGAAGGGTAAAGAATCAAAACTCACATTTTACTTCGAGGGCGCAAATAGGCAACATACTGTACACGAGTGCAGTAATATCATTGCTGCGCCTGTGAACGTGAAGTATGCTATACATGTCGCACATTCACAGGTGCAGAAAAGACATTCCTGCACCTGTGTACCGTATTTTGCCTATGTGCGCCCTCGAAGTAAAATGGCAAAAAATGTGGATTTTGATTCTTCACCCTTCTTATGTGTTGGTTTTTGATGTGAGAAATAAATCGGTCGAGAATCCGATGAGCTTCCAATTCCTTCCTTATGTCCTGGTACACTCGGTGACTAGAGGTAGCCCTGAAACTATACCCACTCAGTGTAAGTTCACCGGTACAATAATTCCCCTCAGGTACGGCTACCTAATATACCTGAGGTAAGATTGTCTATTCAGGATGACAACCTATCCCGTAAACAATAACCGAAATTCTCCTTCCCCAATCCCCATTTTTGTGGACAAATTGTATAGGACATTTCACCACCCTGGAATCAACAGGGGGCACGTAGGGGCGAACACCCCAATACGAAAACAACAAGAAAAACCATAATTTGAAAGAGAATAAAATGAAACAGTTCTTTATTGCCAGATTGACATCGCATAAGAAAATATGCCCATGACCATGGGCCAGAAAGTACGAAAAACCGCGACACAAGAAAGAAAATGAAAAAAAAAAAAAAGGTAGATACAAAAAATAACCATCTATCTTTAAATTTCATATTTGAAGGCGTGAAATTCAAAATATCCTATGTAGCAATGTCAAAAGGTTACAGGAAAAGCAAAAAACTGTTTCAGCTGTGGTGAATGGGGTGGGTTTGGCAAAATGGGTGCTCAGCCAATTCTCTGAAGCTTCATACACATGTCCGTCATGCCTAAGCTGAGAAAGTGAGGGTTGACGTGGCGCACATCCTAAGTCCATGGAAAAGACGAAGCAAAACATCCTAAGTGCCATCAAAATCAAACGGAGTTAGGATGTTTGCATGGATCGCTCGCTGACACTTGTGCGTGCTGCGATCTTTGGGTTGAAATTAGAAGTACTTTGAGGCTCTATTGGCAGTTGGAATGTCTAGTATTGTATGGGCGGCGGTTCTCAGAACAGTTTGCATGCACAAAACCACTTTTGCAAAAGTTGGCACATAGGATGTTTTGAACTTCACGCCTTCATTTGGCCTCGAAAGAAAATTTTTAAAAGGCCCTCTGATGAGGAACCATAAGGAAACACCCAAACAAAATACAAAAAAAATGGAATGATGCAAAAATCTGACAAACACAAACAAACAAACAAAAAAAAAAAGGAAAAAGGAAAAAGAAACCCATCCATGGGCAACATCGCCCCAACGTGGCTGTGGATCAAGTCCAGACGTTGTGTTGGGGGGCAGAGACAACAATTATACGAAATAAATACACACACAAAAAAGTAATAAAACGTGATAGTGAGACTAATGAACTGGAGTGGTTCTCCCGAATCAACGAAAATATGAACTTATAATAAGTAAACAAAATAAAAATTGATGACATGGATCAACTCCTGCGTCATCGTCATAGAGAAGAATAAAAGCACCGTGAAAAGGGTCTTCTCGCCGAAATGAATTCACTGAAAATCAGAAAACAATGACAATGAAGAGGAGCATTAGAGTGTAGGGAAAGGGAGAGAGGGAGGAAGTCATTGAAACGGAAGCTGTCTCAGAGGCCGATAAATGCTTCTGAATGACGTTACTAAATGCTTTATCATTCATAGAGCAAACATCCACCTCTGCCTTTGCTCTGGCTACCTCATTGTAAAGACAGAGTATGCCGTAGAGGCCGCGGAATTATATCCCTTTGGGCAGGGCCGTGCCCAGTATTTAAGTAGGGGGAGGGAGGTTACGATTTAGATAATTTTTTTCTAGGTGGGAGGCTCCAAATACACCAAATGTATTCAGTTGCCCACATGTTTATGTTACGCGTAATTCGTGAAGTTGCGCCTTCCGCGTAATGGACAGGAAAATTGCTCATTTCACGAAATGCGCAAGACCCTTGCCGATTACGAGATATGCACAATGCGTCTGCCTATTTACCGGAATCGCTCGTGTATTTCATGAATTAAGCGGGCATTTTTCTGCCGATTTCGTGAAATGAGCGGCCGAGGGTGTAACTTACGCAGACCATTTAGTACAGGAAATATAGGTCGTATAATATGAGGGTTGAAACGGAGAAAATTGCTGTATAATATTTCATTACTAGAAATTTTTGGGGATGGCACCCTGAATAAAGGAAAAACCCCAACTCCCCCGACCCTGTGTATCTCGAGTTATGGTGGGGAAAGACCCCCACACTTAAGTTTTTACCTTTTTTCTCAAAAAGGACGGTTGTAATCTGAAAATATTATCTGATGAGATTATTCGACTTTTTAAAGCATGACTTTATGATAGAAGCTAAGAAAAAACATCAAGGATACTCACTTGCTTTGGTTCCATCAATTCAAAACATGTGTCATAATCTAGAGGCGAGGATAATAACCGACAATATAGGAGAATACCCTAAGGTTAAGTAAGGAGTCAAGCAAGGGGATCCATTATCACCTCTGATATTTAGTATTGCTCTGAAAGAAATATTAAGGAAATTGGAATGGGAAGGCAAAGGAATACTAATTAATGGGGAATACTCGAGCAAATTACACGTAAATAAAGAAAATTTCAAGAAATGTTGGCCAATAGGGGAGGGGGAGTGTTTGAACCCCCAAAACACCCTCGTCGGTACGGCCCTGCCTTTGGGGCAGCAAAAAGAGCATTGTCTCTACTATTGAATGTTGGGATTCCGAATTTATAGTACCTAAAAGTTCACTATCCTTGACTCTTCCATTAATAATTTCCCACAAGAATAACATATACCTAGCTAATAATTTTCGTCTATTACTTGGACTCATCGCCTCAAACCCCTGCAGTAGTTGAATAGATATATTTCATGTTGTATGGGTAATATGTGAACAGAGATCATGATCATGATATAAATATTTCAAAAATGTTTTTTGGATTTTTTCAATTTTTTCCATTTTACCTTTATCGTGCAGCTTCCAGATAATTGCGCTAAATTCCATAATTGATCTCACCGAAGCAAAAAATAATAATTTCTTAGTTTCATATTTCTTGTAACTAACGATGTTCCCTTTTGATAAAACCGTCTATATTCGTTTACATTTTGAGGTGATGAGGTTTATGTGTATGTAAAATGATAATTTGCTATCCAGTAGTAGCCTACACCCAAGTCCCTTACTTCCTGAATACTTAGCAATCTACACATAATCTATTGTATGAGGGTTTAGCAAGGGCTCCTTTATGCGACTAAAAGTAATGCTTTGGCATTTGGATTTATTGAAGGACAGTAGATTCCGATCACTCCAAAAAACAATAGAATTCAGACCTGCCTGAAGCTCAATACCAGCTCAATACACTCTGAAAAGGAAGTTCGATATCTTTTTAAATACTTATTTTTATGTCATCTTATTTCGCTACTTCAAAAGTAACATCATTTACAAATGAAGTTTCATAAGATCTTAACGAAACACAAGCAGCGCTTTATTTTGCATATTTTGGCATGCACCACATATTTTGCACCAATTCTGCTTCTTTTTCAATATTTTTTTCCAAAAAGAGACTCTACTTTTTTACTCAAAAATACTAAAAATAATTCCAGATTCGAGAAAAAAAAGAAAAAAGACTTAATGATTAATGAATCAGCAGAAAAGCTTTTAGAAGAATATGTTCTTTTGCATGTAAGAGAGCATTTTCATGTCTAGAATTTAATAGAATTTAACTTGGCTGCGCTCTGCGCAGCTGCATTCTGCAGCCGTGTTGCTACACTACGCAACTGCAGTATGTAGCCTTGTTGTTAATTCCATGGAAATTTTTAATATCGAGGATGGTTGGAAGAAGTACGATACATAGGCTCGCGTATGCATGGCCCTGCGCGGTCAGTCAGGCCAGTCGGGTCAGTCAGCCAATGTCACCCAGTCAGTCAAAAACGTGACGCGCAAAATGTAACGTTTTTTTCCTTTTGGGTGCCGAAGTAAAGACATGAAAATGTCAATAAGAAAAAAGTCAGTCAGTCAGCCTGTACCGCTATTTTCGTCACCTCCAGAGTAACGCGTTTTACATTTTCATGTCTTTACTTTAGCACACAAACTGGAAAAGTTACTTTTGTGTTACATTTGAGGAGGAATGAAATAATCATTTCTAGGGCTAGGATTTTTATGCGCTGAAAATGTCAAAATATGCAAAAATATGCGCTATAAAACCGCACCCTCATGGGTATCGAAATGTAGGGTTTTCGAAGCACTACAATAAGAGCCATTCGTTTTAACGTTTATTTCATTAAATCATAAAAAACACAAAGAATTTTTTCATTTCCAAATAATCGCAATTGCAGTTTGCAGCTTTGCAGTTTAAAAAGCCTTGAATAAGCTTTTATGTAGGAAAAAAAGATTTTAAATGTGATTACCGGTAGGCTTTTTTCTTGTCTTCAGCCAACCTTCTTCCAGCAGCTTACAGCAAAGAGCAAACGCCCTGTTGCTTGTTTGGTGTTTTGTGGAAATTTTGTCAATAGAAGTGATTTTTGGCCAGTTTTTGGGGAAATATGCGCTAACAATCTCAAATAAGCGGTATTCGGCTATTTTTCAGCGAAAATATGCGTTTTTATGCATTTATAGCCTAAATAGGCAAAAATATGCGCTATAAACTTTTGCATACGGATTCAGAATTTCATGATTCGTAAAGATAATGTGGATATGCGCTATCTAGTATTATGAGAACAAATATGCATTTACATAAAAATCCTAGCCTTAATCATTTCCATGGAAATTTATCTTGACTTTTTTTTGCCTTTATACTGTCACATTCCAGCCATGAGTATAACACAAACTGGAAAAACGTTACATTTGAGGAGGAATGAAAAAGAGTCAAGAAAAGGAATTATCATTTCCATGGAAATTCATTTTGACATTTTTATGTTTATACTTTGGCACACAACGGAAAAAAGCATTACCTTGGAGCGTGACGAAAAGAGCGTTACAAAAAAAAAATAATAATAATAATAAAAAAAACTACTGACTGACTGACTCAACACCTCATTCGGCTGCGAGTACCACACTGCTTGTATTAGCCTGTATTCCCTTGCGAGCATCACTTCCTTGTACCAGCCTGCGAGTACTACATTCTGTGGAGCGTAGCGGACGACGACATTCTCATGTCGGCGCAGTCCGCGAAGCAGACATGAAAATGCTCTCCCGTGATTGCAGACTCGTCTGCAAGATGATGCACTAGCAAATATAGTGCTCGCAGGCTGGTACAAGGAACGTGATGCTCGCAAGGGAATACAGGCTGATACAAGCCGTGTGGTACTCGCAGGCGTATGAAGTGTTGAGTCAGTCAGTCAGTCAGTCTAGTCAGTCAGTTTTCCATTGCCAGCCAGCCTAGCCAGCCCGTAACGCGATTTTCGTAATGCTATTTTCGTCATGCTCCAAAGTAACGCTTTTTTCCGTTGTGTGTCAAAGTAAAAACGGAAAATGTCAAAAGAAAATTGGACTTCTTTGGTAGATACTTTGCTAGATGATGAATTTTGAAATTGGGTAAAAACTATCTAGTGTATCCTACTTAATTTTTCCTCAAAAATAATACCCATATCATAGCAAATTGGGGGGGGGGGGGAGGTCATTTAAAGGTCATTTATTTTCAAGATTCGATTTTGTTAGATACCTTGATTTGGGAAAAACTGGCGAAAGGGCACATTTACCACCATGGTGGAAGGTGCACACGGTTTAGAAGGGCTGGATTTAATGCCATTCAGTGGGCGAATCCGCGAAGAAATCTTTGATCGCAATTTATTCCGCTTCATATGCTAATTTGACTGAACTAAAGTAGAGAAACTTGACGATGGGGTTGTCTGGTGGGATAAATTAACTTGATAATTTTTCGGAACAAAATCTACATTGGTTAGATTGCGAGTTGAATCACTTCGTTCTACGTACATCACTTTGTTTACACGGTTGAAAATATCACCGGCGTATTTACTATTCGTAGGAGCATTTTCTATCGTTACCTGTTCTTCCTACCCTTACTGCTTATCTTCTCGAAATTATTTTCCAGTGGGAATTCTTGCGAAATATTCGCTACGGTGGTTGTTTATTAACCGAGGAATCGAGAATTCTGAAAATTTGTCAACGAATAGGGTATTTACAATTTCAAAGCTACATCAGAAATCGTATCGGAGCACGTACATTCAAAATATACCTGGAAAATGGAACCTCTATGTTCCAGCCACGGGTGACCGGCTGCTCTCGGTCTCACCTCCGATTTTGCGTTAATTTTCGGTCGGCCCGTGTGGTCGTTATAATGCATTGTATACTGGAGAAATAGAGCTTTCATTCGGTAAAACGGTTACATTATCCAGAACCGCGAAGCTTATTTAAGTACGACGAAAATAAACGAAAATTAATGGTCTTGGACGGTTGGACGTTAAATAGGCCCCCAACGTATTGCCTAAATTTCGCCGATGCGGAACTTAGGCGCATTAAATAAAATAAACCGAAATGGTTAATCGAGGTTCTACAAGTTGTATCCTCTTCACTCGCCGCTTTAGGTACGAATTACATAAAAGTGACATAGTTATCTGGCTGCCGTATTTCAGAAATGCGGAACCGAAGGGGTCGAATTTGAGCCGGATAACTTCTAGGTTTCATAACTTGGAAATAAACGAATTTTGAATGTTTACAATCCAGCGACCTTCCCCGGAGCGTTATATCATCGTCCATATTATTTACCAAAAGCGCAGAATCAATTCTGTATTCGGTGACGAGAAGATACGAGGATATCGAAAGCTGTGAAATAAAATTTCAAGGCGAAACGTTTTCCATTTTCAAAGCAGTAAGACAACAGTTGCACGACCGGAGCTGGAAAGTTCTATTTATTTTTCTGTGAAGGAAGGGGGGGGGAGGTAAAGATAGCAATAATGCCGGCTAAAAAATGAGAAATATCAGTTACAACCTTGAAAAAAAAATCCTCATATTCCCAATTTCGTCGACTAGCTACTAGAAGCTACCAAGTGCCGACTTGTCAAACAACATTAGGGTGCCCTTCCCTCCCTCAACCCTCTTGTCGCTAAGAATGTGGAGGATATTTCGATGGTTTATTTATTTATTTCTTATTTACAAACCATTCACGTAATTTGTTATAGGTGACGTTTCACATTTACAAGTAGTCAGTGCGCCCATGACCGGGCATAGGTCCCCCCCCACTCTTCTCCATTGACCCCTATCCCTTGCACCCCTTACCCAAAGCCTTCTCCCTATGTATTTTAGCTCGTCGTGCCACCCCGGTGGTCTCCAACCTAACCTACGATATCAATCCAACACCTTTCTTCCTCATCTTTCCTGTCCTTCCCTGGCAGCATGTCTCGAATAATCGAACTTCAATTTTTTGGCGATGTATCTGCAATCTTTTACTCCGGTTTTCCTTTTCATTTCAATATTTCTCAGTCTATCCTTCTTTCTTGTGTCTAGAACCGACCTTTCCATGGCGATCTGTGTTCTCGCCATTTTCAAGGTCAGCGCTTCGGTGGTTGTCTACATCTCCACCCCATATGTTAAGACCGGTAATGTACACCCTTCCAAAATTTATATTTTTGTTTTTAGCGGCATTTTGCTCTTGTACACCTGCTTTGAGGTATAGAAATTCCTCCAATAATTTCTCGATGGCTTATAGGTTTTTCAAAATATAAGATGCAGTCAAGGAAAATGTACCTGAAGTCGGCAAAGTAAATTTTTCAACAAAACCCAAAATATGCAATAATGGTCGAAATTATCAGCTTTTCAATTTCTGTGCTACTATACGCTGGCAGTCTTTCACACTATTAGCGAGGTGTTTTTTTTTTTAGAACAATCATTATCTCTCCCAAAGGGAGATATTTTTAATTGGAAATTATCGAGCGAACTATAAAATAGGGTTTTCTTTAGTAGCTGTTCTCGAGTATTTCATCAGAATTTCGATCCGGCCCTACTTTGGTCCTCAACATGTGTATCGTAGTTTTGAAATTGATAAAGTTGCCTTGATTTAGGAAATTAAACGAAGTATTAAGGTTATTTTAGTTGCTGTTGACTTCACTCTGGGCCACTGTCTTAGTTTCTTGGTTTCTCTGGTCTCCTACGCCTGATGTAGATGTGCCCCAATCCGGCCTCCCTTCTCGATGGGCTTCTTCATTTCTTTACGGGGTGCACATAGTACTACATATCCTCCCTCCTATTTTCTCCGGATCGTGCCGCTTCACTTTACTTCGTATTTCTTATTTTGGTGTGTGTATTTTTGTTATTTTTCTTTTGATATCATTAAATTCTTGTTGTACACATAAATTTTCATAAAGTGTACAGGGAGCCGTATCTAATGGTATTTCTGCTGTGTCCCTCTCCCTCCATCTATAAATAAATAGATAAATTTCAGAAGAAGAAAAAATACAAAATATTTTACCGGCTTTTTGATCCCATTCCAATTCGGGTCGAAAGTGTAAATTTCTAGCATGAAAATGGATTTTGAGAAATTGGCTGAGACAAGTGCAAAATCTGATAGAATATTTGAAATATTTAAAATTAACATTCTCAGTTAGTTTACGTTTCGATAATTTGTTCAGTTTTTTAAGGCAAGTTCTCAACAGTGAAATTTCGATTTTCAGAGCCTACATTGAGGCCACGTCAAAGACTTGATTGAGCATTCAAAATCAGCGACCTAAAAACCTCCTTTTGAACAGTTTGCTCGGCACATTCTGACTTGAAATTCGGAAGATTCTAGTACACGTCTTAGCATGGTTACCTGAAGATTCTTATATCTGTTTCACATCAATCCGATTTCGCGTTCGAAAAATGTGAAGTTCTCTTCCCAAACTTTGGCGACCTTTTCCCTCCAAGTTGAGTTTTTTACGTTCGGTCTTTAAAACGCTGCTGTCCCCTCCATTTTCAAACCAATCGGATTGTTTTTACTTTTGTATTTCTTCTCTTCATAGCACAAAATCAGAATCCATGACCAAATCGTGCTGGTAAGGTCTCGATAGTCGACAAGATTTTATTATGATTTGTTCAGGCTTCGTCGACTTGATTTGGTCCTGTATTCTGATCTTGTGCCATAAGTGTAGCTCTCTCTGGTGTTGCTGTATAAGATGCACTGGACAACCGAGTATATTAAGGAACCTTTTTCTAAATTGCATCGCATACATGGTGCCTTAATGTTGGTGGAGAAAAAAGAAACGAGTTATGTGTAGTAAGAAGAACAAAAGTAACACCAAGGGCGAAGATAGCTCAGTTATAATGAGGAGGAAGGGGGAGGGGGTCTAAAGAAATTTTTTCCTTGTTCTCTCTGATCCTTTATACCCTCCCATATGTTCTCGAATCTCTATTTTTATAGGTGCCAATGGTTGATTTTTTTGTTAAGGGAGGGGTGTCCAGACCCCAGGACCACCTTATCTACCCCCTTGAGGAATACCGTGAACCTCCATATCTAGCCTGTACTCGAGAATATAAAAGAAATAGAGGAGAGAAAAAAAAGGACAAGAAGTAGGGATAGATCGAAAAGTAAGAATAATGACCCAAAAAGATAATATGTAAAAAAGGGGGGGGGAAATATGCAAAAAATAAAGAGACCAGACGGGAAAGAAAAGGCGAAAAAAATGACTGAGAAATGGCTGCGAAAAAGCATTTAAAAATGAAAACCAAAACAAGAACAAAAAACGCAAAAATATAAAAAGACAAAAAGCAGAAAAGAAAAAGACTGGTAGATAAAAAAACGGCAGAAAAAGAAATGAAAAATGAAATGAGGACAAAACACGAAAAAAATAATTAGAATAGACCAGAAAGAGACAAAAAATGCAGGAAAAAACAAACATCAGAGATAGAAAGAGAAAGAAAATGACGTAAAAAACCGAAAAAGATTGACAGGGAAGAAATACATGGAAAAGATAAAAAAGGAATGTAGGATAAAAAAAACAGAAAAAAAGGAAATTACTGAAAAATGACAGAAAAAAATATATTATGTATTTACAAGTTACTAATAAGGACAAAAAAACTTAGAGAATAAGAGAAAGCTGGAATGAAGCATTGAAAGAAGAAAAAAGAGGAATAGGATAAAAAAAGAAGACAAGAAATAGCTAATAATATCTATAGAGATCAGAAAGAGCTGCGCGTAAAAACTTGGGTGCGAACAGTGCTCACGTCGAAACGCGTACCCCCTCCCCCTGGGGAAATGGGGTATGGGTACAGAGTATTTTTCATACTCTCCCCCTCATTTCAAGAAGAGATTGGACAAGAAACTGCAAAATTATTCAGCAGGTTGATAAAGGGCGTTTCAGAAACGAGTTTTACGAGATTTTTGAAAATATTAGCGGTATTTTAAGATGTTTTCTCTTCTTTTCTTTTTTTTTCGGATCATCGACTTGAATTTTAATTTTTTGTACCTCCCTAAAAAAACTTTCGATGCCTCTAGGTGCAAAGCCTTTTTCTCAAACCCAAAAAGTCTTAGTAATTCATAGAGCAGCGTGAATGAATTTAGTCAGTCTAAACGAAACTTGATTGCGAATTGCAGCTCTGGCAATGAATTCCGAAGGTCAGATTTCCTTGTGAAATAAATTTTGTATTGATCCCTTTGAATCGTAAAATTTTGAGCTCTTCTCCCTCTTTATCAGTCTGTTCTTGTGGCACGTTCCAGCTTTCTTTTCAACAGAGAGACTTCTCTCCCCAAAATGAACTAAGATCGTAGCTCTTCAGAGGATTTTCGTTTTCCCTTCCCGTGTCTAATTGACTTCGTTGCCATCAAGAAAAATAAAATAAGGCGATTTTTATACGACACCGTGCATATTTTTCGAGTAAAGACAGCGTTGGTTTCGTTGACTCGTTATTAATTTTATTCCCAACCGCTGGGGAATTCAAAATAAATGACACTGACGGTTTTAAGTTACCAGAATGAGAGAAAAAATTCGTATGTAATATTCTCGAGTCAAAGTAAAGCGAAAGCTTTATTTTATATTTGGCGGCAAAGTGACGAACCAAGGTTAGGGGAAGCTCTGTGTCGACATTTTATGCTGCGGACATCAAAAAAGGAAAAAAGGCGAATCTATTCTTTTCCGTAACAGCTAACAATACCGAAATTTCAGTCGGTGTAGCTTTTTGCGAATCTTCCTCGTAACTGCGCTGTATTTTTTTCTCCATTTTTATCATTTCTCTTGTTTGTTATACGCTTCTTTTGTTACATACTTCTCTCTGTCGATCGAGTCTCATTTCTCGGTCCATAGCAGATCATTAAAAAATCTAGACTATTCGACCTTTTAATCGTGGCAAATTGGATCCAAAAAAGCGGTTTTGAGGGAAAAAGAAGTAACAAGCGAAAATTTGGCTAAATTGTTGAGGGTGGTGTCCTAACATACTGGAAGTTCTCGCCCTACTCTACTAATTTTTTAGAGAGTTCAAACCTACCAAATTCGTTTATCCTTATCAGAATATTTCGAGTACTATCGGATGTAAAAAAATAAGTTTAACCACAAATTGTTCTATACCAGAGAATTTTCATAAAAATGGTCTGTAGTTCTTTTTCCGTATCCATTCCAAAAACGTCACAAATGGGGGTTCAAAATAACCCTTCCGAGCAGCACAGTGTACACAGGCCTTACGAAGAGGAGGCAGTTTTTGAGTTGATTTTTTTTTCGTTTTATGGGATTTTTAGAGTAGGATGAGTTCACATATTACATGCACCTAAATCTGTACCTTCGTAGCTTCCCTCGTCCCCACCCATTGCTAATATACATGTAAAATCGTTCGAGCTGATAAAAAATACAGAAATTCCACCGGAATATCGTTTGCAAGGTATTTGAGTACCCTGAATTCAGTTTTGATATTTATTTTCCCCTAACTAGAAAATTATGGCAGCAGGGGCCGGAATTAAAAATTAAAAATGTGTGCCTATTCAGCCTGGGAAAGATATGTTTTTTATTCGGACTATTTCCTATAGGAGGTTTGCTTGTGGGATTCTGTCAGGGGCGAAACTATAGGAGCTAAAGATACTATCTTTTTCCCAGTCTATCCTTTCAACTTTTACTCTAGTATATCCTGGGGTATATCCTGTAGTAAGTGAATAAATACAACATTGAAAATTGTATGGATTCGTTCTATGATCGAGTGAGCTGTTCTGAACAGAGTATAACTTTGCGTTATTTAGATTCGCTATTTGTATTTGATTTCAAATTTCTTCACGCCGTAACTTTTCGCTGTTCAAACACTGAAACTTGTAAGTATTTTTCAAATTACGTACTTTTTTGGATTTGTAATCATAGCTATATAATCGTTTCAATTTTATTTATTTATTCTTCATTTCAATTTTTTATTTTCATATTCAAAATTATATCCCCACTTTTTTTGCATTCCTAACCGTCTTCGTGAATTATTTCTTTTCAATTTCAACTTTTTTTAAACATGTTCGTACATATTACTCCAAAATTTATTTTTCCTTTTTTCTTTAAATTTTTTATTTCTATAATCAAAATTATATACCTACTTTTTTCACATTTCTAACCGTCATTGTGAATTTTTCTTTTCAATTTCAACTTTTTTTAAATGCGTTTGTACATATTACCACAAATTTATTTTTCCTTTTTCTTATTTTAAAGAAAAAAATGGCTTCAAACGTGGGATTATCCGAATCTATTGCTGCCACCACTGCACATCACGAATTTGTGCCTCCATCCGCAGAGGATTTGGCTGCTGCTGGACCCAGCAGATCGAATCACTGCGAAAAATAATAATATCAGAGTAAGAATTTTTTCATGTTTCTATTTCTCCATTCTCTTACATGTTTAAAACCACTACTCCACAACAGATTAATACTAGAGGAAATTTTCGTTGTTATATTTCTAGATTTAATTATTATTATTTTTAAACCTTTCTAGAATATTTGAACATTTGAAAACGAATAGCATCTGATGTTGTTGCTGATAAAGGACTAAGTAAAAAACTTGAATCAATGCTTCGAAAAAACTCGGTTGAAACAAGAAGAATGCGTGATCTATCTGTAAATTGCTACTTTTGGATCATCAATTTATCAATTCTTGATACTTGATACAGAGCCTCTGTTGTCGCCAACCTTGTCTCATCTTGTGAAAACGAAGAGCACTTTCGCGTGTTTTTACCAGCTCGTATGTCAGCGCCGTTTCTAAACAAATCGGCAATTCAGAGGTTTCTCTCAAAAGTGAAGGGTATGAAAATTCTAAACTTTATGGCTAACAATTCACCTAATATCAAATTTATCGAGGAGTTTCAATATGATGAGGATGCAGATAATATATTGAAGGCAATGAAATAATCACAGGCAAACATATCATTTCGTTTCAAAAGAATGCAGTTTGAGTTATGAGACTAAATTTTTTCCTTTGCAGCTACAGAGTTCTACTCTTGTTATTATAACATAGATATTAATATCGCCTTATTTCCACAAATGAAGACAATGATGCAAACGTACCACCACGACGCCAACAATGTTAGCGACAGCAGCGGCTCCATTCCAGCAGGGATAATGTTGTGCTGAGGCAGAATCTATATACATAAGTTGCACCGAGCATCCTAAAATCTACACCTTCTTTAAGTATGGATGTAAAAGCTGCGGCATCTGTGCATCGCAGCTGGACACATGTGATATATGATATATGTTGTAGTGAAATAATTTCTAGGATAATTACATATGATTAGCTGTTATTATTATTAATATAATAATAATGAGAGCGTTGAAAATATTCCACACTGTCATTTTCGCTATTGCCGCTCCTGTCATTTTGTCATTATCATCGTTGTTTATTGATTAATTAATTTATAAAACTGTATATTTCTTTCTTTCTTTCTTTATTAAAAAATAGTGTAAAATCAACTCTTTTGGTCTTTCTTTCCAACGTGAACTTTCAATTTAGGTGATGGAAATGGAGTTATTAATGGAAGGCCTGGCACTACCAACAGAGATATTGATACTTGACTCTAGGTCAGTACTATGGTTTCTTCTCAGTACTTTGATTGCGAGATAATAACAAATATATGTGTCTCAAATAGATTTATTTGTACTATATGAAGAGTATATAGATTAATTTAACTTTTTCCCTTTATAATCAACACAGTAACTTACATTACTTAGAAAAATGATCGAGTATAGGCAGAAGAGGCCTTCGTGATGCATTACGCATTGTACAATGCCAATAAATTATAGTACATAACTTATAAAACAATTACAAAGATGCCAGGAACTGTAACTGTAACTGGATAGTAGTAGAAGAACAATGCTGATATTATGTAACTTGTAACTGGGTATAATATACCCAGTTACATATTATTGTTCACATTGTGGCATCATCATTCATTTCTCATTGCATTACAGGATTTTACAGTACTATCCGGATAATTTACAGGATGATGTATTTTTTACTTTATCATTTCTTATCTTCACAATGCCTATACAATGCCTGGATGATGCGATAGCTGGTAACGGTAATTGTCTATAACTGGGTGGATAATGCCGGTTACAGACGATTACCATTACCGGCTGTTACAGATACATTCAGTTTCTTTTCTAGACAATTATGAGTACTGATTGGCATCATTTTCTCCAATACTTGCCGATTCTATAACTTGTTACTTTTTACTTGCTCGTGCAGGGCTCTGATAGGCAGAGACTCGCTAGACTCGAACACATTACTATAGAATAAGATCAAGAGCATAGAACATGAGTGTATACTATTTCTCAGAATGAGACTATAAGAATCACCAAAGAAATCTTCTCAAGGCTGAGATTATAAGTATGTTGCTAGTGCCCCTGCCATTGAAAAGTCATCTCTTGTAAATTGGATATATCTAATACATGAGGGAAAGGACAAAGAAGCTGTTGCCTTCTTCGTCAAAACTCCCAGGTTGAAGACTATTGCCTTATACTCAGAAGTAATTCGGATAAATATTTACCATTTAATATTCAACGTCCACCGCATTTAATTGATAGTTTTATATCATCTCATCTGAGATTTCAACTGCATTAAATTTCAGATTTACATCTCAAAACATCGCGCATACAAACACAAAATCTCAGGCGAAATATATACAAACATTAACCTTCAAACATCACATTCTGCAACTCATTATACATGTTGCCTGGCATAGTCTACCACCGGGCCCAGGACAGGCATTTTATAACTTCTAATATTGGTGATTGATGGAATTCGATTGTATGTAAAAATACCTATGAATTGATAGGTATTGGCATTTTGACAAAATGACAAAGTGATTCTGTCAGGACATAACAAAACCATGAAAAAACAAAATGACAGAATTCCAAACATGACAATACTCATAGCATAACAAAAGGGGAAAAAATTAAATGCTCCTTTGACAAAAATTCGTTTTGTCCATTTGTCCAACATCACTGATTCTAATTAACTGACTATTGAATAGCGTTGCGCTATTTGTGTGAACGCACCTTCATTACTGAAGTCCTGCTTAAACTCATGCCGAAGTATGAACCGTCTATAGTCCGTTCCAAATAAGAATGCCGAAAACAGTTCAGGCGTATCACACTTTGCTGCGTATCTATGCATCAGCTTAAAAAACATTTTTACGTTATCAATCCCTGCGAAATTTTCAGATTTATGTTAAAGTTGATGTAAGTATGAAATTTATTCTCATTCATTAAGAATTTAATATTTTAAATTTAACGGAGTATCTATGCTCCGGTTTGTAGTGTTGTGTGAATTCCCCTCATGCCACCGTACTCGCAACTGTTTTCGGCATTCTTATTTGGAACGGACTATACCTTAAATCCTGTAAATTGGCGAATGTGTTTTGTTCCTCCTGAAAATTTAGATTTTTATACTTAACGCACTTTGGAATGTGAATCTTCAGTTATTTACAGTGTACACGTTTTGAACCAATTTCGTACTGTTTGTATCTGTTTCTGATTTATCTAACTGTTGCGCCTTTCAGGAATCGGATCGGATGACGCGTACATCATATGCAAGGTATGGGACCGCACCAAGAAGGAAAATCCGCTCTTGTCCAAACTGGAGTTGGTGCACTTGGTGATTAAACACTCGGCTGTAGCGGTTTTCGTGACGACACTTACGACTGTGGCCGCCTTCTTATCCTCCTACTGGAGCTCAGTAACCGCCGTCAGATGTTTCAGGTAGGAAAAATTTTACCACGGGTAGGCATGCCGCGTGGGTCGAGTTAGGAATTTGCAAAACAATGCCTGGAATCGCGCGAACGTAATAGTCTTTTAATGTAAGCCGAGGCGAGGCAAGGGTTGAAAGGTCACCGGAAGATTAATAAAGCCGTACAGCGAAAAGTTCTGTTCCCTTTGACCAGTTAATGAAAATCGGCAATGGTGATAGCGTCGATTACTTTTCGCCTAAACATTCATTATTGTGGTTTCCCGCTGCTTGATTAATTCGCGTTGAAATTTTCAATTTGAAGTTTCACGTGGCTCAGCGAAACCTTTCCACGATTTCTGCGCTTATCCGCATTTTTCTGACGATAAATGAATCCATACTTTAATCGAAGGACTCATCTTTTATCTCCTTTTTTTTTTCTTTTTCGTTTTGTCATTCTTTCTTCTTTCTGTCATTCTTCGTTCCTTTCAGAAATGAAGATCTAAGAAAGCTCGCCGTCGTGGGTCTGAAATGCCTTCCATTTTCGAGATAAAGTAAGAATGCTCCTTCCTCGCTTTTAAAGGGACACGGCTCCCCTTCGTAAACCAAGCGGCCCCCTTGTCAGACATGAGACTTTGATCTCTCGTTTATATCTTACTGATAGCTGATTTCAGGCCTGGCAATCTTTCATTTTCTCTCCTGTTGCAAGAACAAAACCTCTAAATAATGAACACTGCAACCCCTTCCAGAAAATTGAAACAAAAAACATTCAGTAAATAACGAAAAGGTTTGGAAAATTGAACTTGAAAAAAAGTGGATTTTTCCGCCTAGTGCACGCGCTTCAGTGCAACTAGACTTTCGCCGGCCTTGGCTGATCTGTACATGGATAACTTACCACGCACTCGACGAGTTGCCTATACAATAAATACTGCAGGGGCAGACCAGTCACCTTGGAATCCGAGACTGTAGTAACTTCTTCAGCACCGTAGACAGAAAAAGAGGGTCTGGGGGAATTTTCACGAGTCCCCTCCTTCCAGTTCATTTTTTTCTTTTGTCAGATGAGAAAAAATTATAAGCTACGGGATAAGAGGTTTCTTTCATGGTGTAAGGAGTAATTGCTGATTTGATTTACAGTATGATGTAGCCATAAGCGTTAAAATTCAGGTCTTTTAAAAATATCGGGCCCGAGGTATTTCCCTCCCCTCCCCCCTCGATAGGGTTGAACTTTTTTGTCTTTCTATAGAGCATTTCCGATTGACATCACTCAACTATCTTTAACTCGCTCCTGTACCAGTTACCTTGAAATCTGAGACACGAGTGCGGAAGCCTGCCATTTTGCATCCAACCGCGCCCGTCGATGCCGAATTGACTAGGCATGGTCGGATTCGGCATCCACGGGCACGGTTGGATACAAAATGGCAGGTTTCCGCACTTGTATGGTTATAGGTCTCTACCGAGACTAATTCTCCATCTTTCTTTATATTTCAAACCTGATGGTTTATCTGGTTGTGACATCTGATGACTTATCATGGATATTAGATCCTTTAAATCAGGAGGGGGAGTTACGTCAATACTAAAGGGAAGAGATATATTGCCTATATGTTGACCTATTGTCAAAACGTTAACTAGATCAAATTTAAAAATTAAAAAAAATTAATTATATTGAAAAATTTTACAAACTTTTTTAAGTTACAAATCGAAATTACATGGTCTCCTTTTTCTCCGCATTGTCTTGATCCGAACCGAACGACAAACAATGAAACATTTGTCGTCAGTCTAAGGACAGTACGAAAAGAAAGAAATAAGTTTTTTTGCACTGCACTACTTTCACAATCTTGTACGACCGCAAAGGTGAACTTTGACCCCATTCGGCGAATGTTCGAGATTCAAAAAATCCACTAGACTGGAAGGAATATTCTACTTAAAATTCAAAATTTTTGGTCGATACACATTCGTATCGATGATTTCAATTCAGATTTTGTTGACTACTGGCTTTGGGCAATACTTGTCCGAATCAGTTTTCAAGAACTAGGTTCTAAACTTCTTGAGATGTCATTACAGACCTGAATTTCTATCATCACTTCCATTCCGTTTACGCTGCTCATGTTTCCGGAGAAAATTGTATTGACTTTTTGAAATTTAACCTTGAAAATTGAGAAAAAAACTAATGCAGGTCCAGTGTTCAAAATGTTCTCTTCCTTCGCTTACCAGACATTGTAGGTATAGTTTCTTCTTCTTCTTCTTCGGGCACTATATCCGATGCCGGACATTGGTGGTCGCGGTCTCTGACACGCGACTCTCCTCCGCAGGTTAGTCCAGGTAATTTGTCACTGATTTTCCCGAGGGTTTTATTGCCTTAAAGTTTTTCTTCTTTGTGCTGGACTGTGTGTAGTCGTAATTCGCTTATGGTCACGTGTTCAATGATGTAGAGTAAGCTATCCACAATGTACACACGCACAGTACCAGTCTTTCTGATCTGATGGTAACACGCCTTGCCACTGTAATGCCTTGTCCATGTGAACTGGCGAAGGTTACAGGACACACTATGTTTCCACTTGTGGTAAATTTCGCCTTTGTACCAGAAACTAGAAATTGAAGTGAAGCACACCACGAAATGAATGATGTGCTTAGCCTCAACTCCGGCCTCCGTACACCAGCTCGACTGACCACAAAGATTTTAAATAATCCTCTTTTACTCGTGATGTCCATTTGTAGCCAGCATCACTTACAGACTACACCCGGCCTAGCTCAAGTCGGTGGAGATCTGATTTGTTTAGCGGCCTTCCCTTGCTCATGAGATCATCTGAAATTGCTAGAGACCAAAAGTTCAGCTTTAAGCAGCCAGCACTTGGTGTGTAGATCAATTCGACGTGAGAAGAAACTCAAAAGCGAGAAAGAAACACTCACTTACGTATCCATCTCAGCATAGTGTATCAGCTCCGGTTCTCTCCACCCTCCCCATACAAACAAATCAGCAGGACATTATTTTATCAGACATTTTATTCAACATAACCCGAAGAGCTAAAACGAAAAAAAAAAACGCATAAAAAGAAACTCTAAAAGGTTTATATTATAAGCATTCCAAAAACCGAAAGAAAACCGAAAAAGAAAAACTCAAAGTTCCGCCAATTCGTACGTTAATTCTCAACCATTAATGCCTTCGCGTCTCTCTCTCTCTTGCCGAGCCGGTGAGCTAGCTGTCCAACGACCCACGTGGCGGGGGTAGCGATGCATCGGTCGGCTCTTTATCGCTTAAAAATATACCACACACTTCGATTGACACTGTAGTCTTTGTATTCGCTAGCATGTTAGTAGGGATATTCGAATATGAGTAGCATTCCGGCGTTGGTGGGACTCAAACTCGAGACGCAAAGATTGCGAGTCGGGTACCACTTGGTCATCACAGCTACTCGTTTTACGCAGGGGCGGAAATAGAGCGAAAACTTTGAGGGGGCTGAAGCCCCAGTGCCTAAAATAACTTTATAAAAATCCAAAAATCATAACCCCTCCCACCAAAAAAGTGTAAAAATAGATTTTTTTCTCTGTAATACCTCCTTTAGAGCACATCATCACAAACGATAATAGCGGTACTCGTATAATTTTACATTTTTCATTTAGGGGGAGCTGATTTTGACATCGGGGGGCTCAGCCCCCAGCCTCTCCCTATTTTCGCCCCTGTTTTACGGAATGTAAATATAGGTTTCTGGTTCAATGATTCACTGGCGCATAATGGGGGTTACTCCGAAATGATACAAATGATGAATGATGTATTATATTGTCAGTAATCAGAAAAAATATAAACAAAAAGGTGTTACATCGTGATATACCTGATATTCTAATGACATTAGTCATGATATCAAATTGGTGATTGGAGATAACATTGATCTATCTCCAATGCTATTTAATTGCGCTTTAGAGGAAGTCTTCAGGGCCACAAGCTGGGAAGGTATGAACATTATCAACGGGACCTTTTTGAACCATTTACGCTTCGCCGATGACGTAGCATTGTTGAGCTCCAAAAAAGATATCCGAATTAAATGTATTGAGTAGGAAAGCAGACTTATCTATAAATGTAAACAAATCAAAAATATTATCATCGGACAAGGATCTTTAAATCAAAATCAACAACGAAAAATTGGATGTTGTGGAAAAAACTATACCTACCTATGTACCTATATATGGCAATAATCTCATACAAATACAGGACATACAAAGAAATTAACTGGAGGGTTTCCCTGCCCTGAAAAAAGTACTGGAGCCTGAAACACGTTTTCAAAGGTCCATTTAAGCTCTATCAAAAAAAACAAATATTCAATGCCACGAACCAAAACGCACTAGAGAGCTCGATCTTAGGCATAAGAAAAATATATAAATCAGAACGAAAGAAACAAAAAAGAAATTAAACGGAAATATGGACATAAACACGAGTATTCAGAGGGCAAAATAGAGCTGAGGGTCACATGACCAGGACTAAATATGACAGATGGGCCTATAAATTATCATTCTGGTACTTAAAACAATACAAAAGAAGGCCAGGTAAACAGCAAAAACGATGGACTGACGAATTAGATGAAATGCTCCAAAACCAAATGTAGCATAGGGTGGCGCAAACAAGGAGTGAGTGGGACCGATTGAGGGAAGCCTTCGCCCAAGAACAGGCATTGCTAAAAGCTGACAAAATACTAGGCGACGTGAGTAAAAAGACCCAAAGCATTTTACTCGCGCCGTTAACTCGGAAACTAATTGTAAAAAGTTAATTATAACTGTAAGATAGCTTTAGGAAGACAAATAAATTTTAGAAAATTAATAAATATAGTCGAACTTCTATTAACGAAAGTCTCTATACAACGAATTCTTTCCTGGTCCCTTGAAATTTACGTAAGAAAATGTGTTCTACGTATATAACGAAAATAATTTCTATTAAACGAACTATTTTTCGCTCAAAAAGTTGTCGATTTACTATCACTTGTGGGAATAATTGCCAAAGTATGGGAAAATGAAGTCCGGGCATCGACAATGCAGAATTGTTTTGCAAAATGTGGCTTTCAAAAGGACTCCCTTAATGAGAGATCTGAGGACTCATCTGATAAAACAAGTGATGAAGATTTGAACCTCGGTACACAAGCTCTGCGAAATGAACTGAAATTGACTAGGGAAGTAGAGAACGTGACACTTGAAGAGTTCCTGAGTATGGATGATGATGATGTAGTAGCTGAGGATCTTATAAATGACGAAATTCTCAACCCAGTCAAGACCAACAGAGATCTGATACAAGAAGAAAACAGTGAAGAAGAAGACGAAGAGGACGGCGATGCCGGGAGAGAATTGTGTGAACCATCTAAATCGAAAATATGCTTGCCGCCTTTGAAACAATATGTTGAGTGCTTCAGTGCATTGATGATGTCCCTGAAGTAGTTTTCCAAAATTTTTATAAAACAAAACAGTTTTACGACGAAGCTACTGTGAAAACTGTCTATAATGGACTCGTCTAATCTGGAAACCCTGTATATTTCATGTATAATCTGGAAAACCTGTCTGACATGGAAGTGGAAACTAAAAATGTACAAAAAACTGTAAAATGAAAATTGGCACGTGTCTTTTATTGATTTTTCTATGTTAGCACAGGTTTCTTTAAGGTAGAATCATTTTGTTCCGTTATCTGCCGTAACGTGCTGTACAAAATTCTTTGCGCATATGACGAAGTCTACTATGTATCATCCTCGCCAGTAGGTACAGTACATACATCACAAATACAATACTGTCCTGTGTTTTTGTTTGTTCACTTGTGTAATGCGGAAACCCTGTCACTATAGAAATTTTTGAAGGATCTGTTGAGTTTCCAGTGTGGACAGTTTTCACTGTACTGATGTTCTGGTGCAGCGAGATATTAGAAATTATTTCTTTTAGTGGTACGCCTCAATCAATAGCCATGTAGGTACTTACTCTGGTTTATAGGTGTACATGTAGGGAAGACTTGTCGACAGTGTAACAGGTAAATTTCTTTCCTCTCTCGCGAATGCGTGGTTGAACCTATCAAAAAGTTAAGTACCTCATCTGAAAGTAGGTTTCATTAGGAATATTTTCATCTATCAATTTTTGATTTTGATCCAAACCCAGCCCCACAAAAAAATGTTTACCTTTTTGGCTTTTTTGTTACACTGTACCCAAGCATACGGAAACAGTGTAACAAAATGAAAAATTATGTGGTCAACAGTGTATCATAGTAGAAAGTTGACGAAAAGCTCGAGTTTTTCAACGTTTAATCGAACTTGAACAAATTATAAAATATTAAAATTGTCGAATGATAGTCCTTTGAAGAAAATGACTCCTCTTCGATCTGTTTCCGAGTCTGGAAGGACTCTTAGAATGTTCTCGTTTCTTTGATATCGAAGTCCATATGTTTTTGCTACACTACGTACTTTTTGGTTGTCGTTTATCACGCATAACACCGCTTTTTCCATTTTTTTTTTAATCAATGAAGGTTAAAACTTTCTTTGTGGCGTCACTTTTCTTTTCGAATTCATGGTAACCAAATAATGTAAATATTTCGAACAAACTAACTTTGAAAAAAGTTCATATTTTGGTAAAATCACAAGGGAAAATAAATTTTGTTATCAAACGAACTCACAAGCGGTCACAGATCATCTAAATTGCGCAGAATTTATGTTCTGTTATTTTGTTACACTGTTGCCATACTAGTAGTTTTGACTAAAATTTGCTAATAACTCCAAAACCATCATGCTTACACAAGGTCTATCAAGTGCATATGAAAGAACAACATTTTCTTGATACACACTAGTCAAAGTTTTGAAATACCATAAAAATTACTATAAAATTTTTTAAATTTTCCTTACCTCAAAAACTAGTTTTAAAAAAGTAAAAATTCATTTTTGCTTCGTATTTTCCCCCAGCTATGTCGTGGCATTTCTTAAGAGCGGAGGTTATAGTACCTACCAAACTACCTATCTCATGTGAATTTCAATGCCTCAACTTCATTAGATAGAAAGTTATCTGTGGTGTTACACTGTCGACAAGTCTCCTCTACCTATTGTGAAAAAAATCTGTGTAACGAAATTTCTATTTAACGAACTAAAACCTTGTCCCCTTGGCACTCGTTATATTGAAGTTCGACTGTAATATCAAATGTTATTACTCACCTCTGTGTTGATGCCAGGCAGCCACCCATCTCTCAATGCTCTAGTCCCTGACCAATTGATGGACAAGAAATTTGGTAGCTTGACAGGCTGACATGTAGGCAAGAAGCAAGACGCACAGTGCTGAACAAAGGGAACTGTCGTGTATCATAAAGATGTAAAATAATCAGTCTTTTTGTCCGTTGGGGCGAAGGTGTGGCTCTCCATTTTAAAGGAATACTGATCATACCAAATCGTTATTTTTCTCGATTCAGTTTTTTTTTTCTTAGACTTCAATGAATGATCCAAGTACTCTGGCACCCATGTATCAATATTCGACTGTTGAAATCCAATATTAACTTGTCACACAGCACATACGTCCCAGAATCACGTATGCGTCCATTGTGTGGTGGGGCCGGGTCCAGCTGGCCAAAGTCAGAGAAGAACTAGACCACCTGCAAAGGCTCGCGTGCGTGATGATAACGGGGGCAATGAGAACGGCGCCGACTAAGGCACTGGAAAGGCTCCTAAACTTGCCACCACTTCACACTGCTATAGACGCAGCTGCGATAATGGGGGCTTATCGTTTGGGCCAACAAACCTTCAGGCCCAAAAAACAGGACACAGAAGTATCTGAGAGATGGCGGGGATGATGGACAAATGCTTTGAGATGCCGAAGGATAGAATCGCGATGGAACACTTCTTTGACAAGCCGTACCGTGCGCTGATACCCACGCGGGACGCTTGGGAAAGGAGGTGGCCATACGTCCTAGGGGAAAAGGAGAATGTGTGGTTTGCAGATGCCTCCAAGAATGACCAAGGTGTAGGAATCGGAATCACGAATGGAAAAGGCGCTGACAACTATTCAGTTACACTGGATGAGGACGTCTCTATCCTCCAAGCAGAGGTAATGGCGATCACGGTGGCCATTGATAGAAGCCAGCAGAAGAGCCTTGTTAATAAACAGATCTGTATCTGTTCAGACGGTCAGTCGGCTATTAAGGCACCATCGTCACATCAAACTACATTCCTAGTGGTGGCGGAGCGTGCTAACAAATGATACACCCTTGCTCAGGAGAACCGTGTCACCATACTATGGACACCGGGACACTGCGGCATAAAAAGGAACATGATCGCTGGCAGGAACTGGCAACACCCAGGCCGTGTCTTCCTGTATCATACAGCGTCATAAAATCCAAAGTGAAGGCTTGGATAAGTAAGCAGACGGAAATGCACTGGCGTTTGGCCAGTGGCATGAAAGTCAGCAAAGCACTGATAGGGGACGTCCCCAGTAAGTATGCCAAGTTCCTACTAGGGCTTGACAGGAAACATGCAAGGCTCATGGTCGGACTATTAACTGGTCACAGGACCACCAAACATATGTGGTGTAAAGTAGGAGTGGTGAAAAGCGGCTCCTGTAGGTACTGTGGAGAAAAGAAACCTCGATTCATATCGTATGCCAATGACCAGCGATAGCCGGGACAAGACGCGAAGCACTGGGACTAGAGTACCCAGCACCTAGTGAAGTCAAAGGGATAGAGCTCAGTAAAATTTTATGTCAAGTTACGTCAGCATCAATATCGAAGATGATTAACCATTTCCTCAATTTTTTTTCCTCACTTGTCGAACCTAAAGATTGTCTTCATCAATATGAAGTTTTTAGTGTTCCTTGAGAGCTTTATTCGCGGCACTGCTTCCAAGTTTTCTCTTTTGAAGTTTTGTAGATATGATGTCGTCAGATTTGGAACCATTTTGACTATAGTTCGTAATTACTCTGACGACGACGGCATATAGTCTTCTTTTTTTTTTTAGACGTCTTGCCTCCTCGGATACTCATCTAATGCCTAGTATTCGGAATAATCGATGTCTCTCTTTCCAGCGCTGTTCTCTGATGAGCCCTTCTCCGCTACCGCACCTACCCGTCTTAACGACGTTAAAAAGGGTAAAATAAAAATGTTAACGATAGTACCATTTTCTGTAAATTGTTTTTATAGCATATTCGCCGGACTTTCTGCTCTGATAAACTTCGTCTTCATGATAACGTGGATATTAAGCGGCATTATTATCTCCTCGGAATGGCCATATATACCGGTGCTGCACTGGAGCTTTTCCCGCAACGCCGAGGTCATTTACGAGAACATTTTGAACGTGAAATCCACCTTTGATCACTACATCGTCCTCTGCGTGGAAAAGTACAACTTCGTTCTCATAGTTCTGCTGGGATTTGTGAGCGCTGTCAGCATGTTCGCCGTTTTGTGCTGGCCACGGCTCCAGGTGCCAGATTCATCCGAGTTCCAGTTGTTCGAGAAGAAGCACCCGTTCGAGCAGTATGATATGGTGTATAAGGATCGATTTCGGTTCAGCCACGCGTATTCGGTAAGTTGCCGCATTTAAAATTAATATTATACCTACGGAGGTCGTTCACGTGTGCTGTAAACGTTTATTTGAACCCATGTCTTTAGACGTGCGAAAAATTGTAAGCTGCATGATCATATTATTAAGGAGAAGCGAATTTTCAAAGTGACCTTGGTCATTTTTCACGGAGAAGCCTCATTTTCATCTGCGTATAGCTTTGGAAGAGTTCAGTATTTCTTACTGCTGTTCTGAGACTGGCAACACTAAAATCTTGGTGGAGCGTATGGCGATGCACGCATGCCAAAATAGCTCCCTGACATCGCACCCCTGGGCCCGAAAACTACCCTTTCGAGTATTACATCAGTGACCAGAGGGGCGCATTTAAGCTGGCGCAAGCCCCTATTTCGCCTGTCCGCTTCGGATTCGCGGTGTTCTACCAGGGCTACGGTTGGACACCCTACTGACCGAGGCAACGCTCACCTAGCATTCTGGAATTCGGGTGCACCTCAGACGCGCTTCCGGATTGGAAACATCAAACCCCCATCATTGTATTAATTATTACCCTGGAATAAGAATGAAAAAGGCATTAAGTACTGTGCTACAGTCATTAGCTAACGCAGTTGAGAATTTTGTATCGAATAACTTACCTCCCTGAGGAAACGTGCTTCCTGTGCAGAAAATTTGATGGAGTTCAGTTTTCGTAATCGATCTGTCTCGCATTTGCGGTTTTCAAACAGCTGTCGGGCAGTACCTGCTTTCCTCAGCTTCTGCACCACAATATTCTAGCCGTAGGTTACAAGTATTGGGGGCGATTAGCTGTACTACACATTTGTGTTTTTCTCAAGATAAATTAATGTTCTTCTAGAATAAGTAATCGTTCTTGTACCATTTCTCACAACCGCTGAATCACTTTTCAAACTCCGACTGTTTCCGAAAAGTACTTAACACTCGCAATGATTCGCACTTTTGATCGGCGAATTACTCTGTTTCATGTAGGAATTCGTGGCGGCTCTGCCACAGGTATCAATGCCAATATTACTACTGATGCCATGTTCAGGGTGTCTACTCGTCTGAAGTCATTAAAAGTCATGATACTTCAACCACCATACTCGAAAAAGTCATGGTATTTCATCATGTCATAGTTCACAATATTTCCATTACCAAAGAAAAAATAAAAATATTGAGTGAATATTTATTATGGAAGTTAAGCGCGCTGTGTATTGATAGGGCATTAGTATTGAATGCTGGCAATAGATAAAAAATGGCGTGTGTCTACATTCGGGTCAGTTATGTTGTACATATGTATATTCACTTACGTTAACTACTAAATCTGGACTTTTCCACTTTTGTAATTTCTTCTAAAAATATTTTCCAAAGTTGTTTGTTACAAGCTTATTATTGCATATATTCTTCAGAAATTTGTTGATAAAATAAGTGATTAATAATTTTTTTAAATCAACATAATGCATCTCATATTTGTTAGCCTATCAATTTTTCTTATCAGTTATTAGATGCAGAACACATTCATCACCAATTTGATTCAATGGAATATTGCCTGTTTTTCTGCATGCTTATAAAGGCAGAAGACTGCATGCTCAAACCACCAACAAAGAGAACAAAATGGGCATTTTTCAACTCTCTTAAGACTGTCTCAGTTGTATTACAATCCATATTACTGTATTGTCGTTAAAAGAAAAATGTTGAAGTATGCAACAAGTATAATTCTGGTGATTCTTTAAAAAAAAAATCCAAGCTTTGTGCCCTGCCATGGAAGTTGAAAAGCAGGGTAGGCTCACTCTCAAAATATTCTGCTAAGTATTGCAGGTATCCCCCTATTGGAAAATCAGTTGCAGAATGTAAGTTCCACAATACAGGTTTTGGATTGTCTGGAAATTAATCAAAAGGGGGTGGTGGAGAGGGGGGGTCAAAAGGTGAAGCCTCCGGTAAGGCGTGAAGCTCCAAGTTTGCCCCTCCTTCCACTTCCTTTTTATATCCCCCATGATAGTCATGAAAAAATGTCATGGAGTCATGATTTTTTTTTTCCCAAATCCAGTAGACACCCTGAAGTTACATGAAGTACATGCAGTATGGTAGTCTCATATTTCTTGATGATTGCCAGTCTTACTACCCAAGTATTTTGGTAGTTTTACTGCCATCTCACTACCAACCAAACAGTCAGTGCTGCCAGTTCACGCGCTGCCAGTGCACGGCTACCTCTGAGTCGGCCGTGCTGCCACAAAGCAGTGTGAACCCAGTTCACTGCCAACTTCCCTGATCGTACTGCCACTGAGTAATGCCAAACTCTTGTCAAAACAAAATATTATCTGACAATAGACTGACAGTATTGCCGTGTCTTTTCTGGCCGTATTTGTTGGGCTGTTGCTGCTAAATTAACTGGTAGTGACACGACAATACACATATATCATTTTCTTTAGTCTTATGGGATACACACATGAACTTGGACATTCGTCTAGAGGTCTGCAGTCATAGGTTGGGTAAGCTGTATATACTCTCAAGAGTATCAAAGAAATTTTAGAACACTGTATATGCGTGCATACTCTTGATAACTTTTGGCTGCCTCAATAGAGCAAATAAACCTTTAGACACAGAATTGGAATTTTTTTCGCTGTCTCAAGATTTGTCTTATGGGAATACCAAATTAGAGTGAATGAACTTTTGTACACAGCGCTAAAGTTGTATGATGGGCCAATGAGATGATCATAGCCTCGGAACGCTTGACTGGCGAGGGTGCCTGAAGAAATGATGTACGAACAGGAGAAAAAAAAATAAAATGGAGAAATGGAAAGAAAGAGAGAGAAAAAATGAACAATAGTCCAGTTTTTCAACAAAAAAAAGTGACTGACTTGTTGTTGTTGTTGTTGTTGTTGTTTTGGGGGGGGGGGGTCAAAAACCATTCATTTAATGAAAATATAAACATTTTATTAATATAAAATTTATAAATTTAAAATTTATTTGAACTTTTTAGTTATTATAATTTTAATTATTAAAAATTAATATTAATTTAATATAATGAATTAGAAATAAATTAATTAAATTTTTTATTAAAAATTTAATAAAATATTAATATTTCTAAATTGGGTTAATGATTGACGAGGTGTTTTTGTTCCTTTTTGGTAACTTTTGATCAGATTTGATTGTTCGGAAATTGATATAGTCAGTGTCTGATTTAAGGAAAATGGATCCTGAGGCCAAATCACAATTCCCCCTTCTCTCTTCGCACAAGAAAGTTTGTGTAGAGGAAAACAAGCTAATGAAGTTCAACATTCTCCTTTCTCGTACTTTTCTCTTCGTTATTCCTTGTTTTTTTTTTCTTCCATCCCCTTTTTTATTTTCCTTTATTTTCTAGACATTCGCTACCAAGCAGGCCCCCGGGCCAATACATTCTTTGACCTCTGAAGAAATAATTGCTGAATATAGTTGGGTTGGGTTAATTTTAGGTTAAAATATGTTGACGTTCTGGGTCGTTTTTCATGTTTGGTTCAATTTCGTCAGATTTGATTGTTTTTAGACAAACTAGGTTGTTAGTCATTTCTGGTTGTTTATTCCTTCTTGGATGAATTTGGTCAATTTTGGTCATATTTCATTGTTTTTAATATTGGCTTTAATTTTGCCGTTTTCTCTTTTTGGTCAATTTTCATCGCTCTTTTCCTGACCGTTTTTGATATTATGAAGTTCGGGTTTTATCTGGCCAAATTTATCATTTTTTGCCTGTTTTGTTCAATTTTTGTCAAATTTATTCGCCCCTGATATAATTAGATTAGATGTGGTAATTTTAGGTCAGCTTTAGTCACATTTGGTGGAATTTCATTTGTTTTACGCATTGGTCATTTTATTGAGTTTTGTCTACTTTTGGTAGTTGTTCGTCAAATGTAATGTTTCTAGTCGGACTGGGTCTTTATCAGAAGCTGAGAAAGAATGACATTTCTAGAGGAAGCGAGGACAGCCTCCAGAATTTCAGCAAAATGTTGAAGTACCTATGTGAACTATTTGCTCTTCTTCTAGGAGGAGTGAAGAATTCGGGAAGAAAATTGAATTCTGTGAGTAGATTTTTGGGAAATCTCGAAAATGCTGAATTTTTCCTCCATCTCCTCAACTGATAATTTCTGGTCATGTTTTGTACAGTTTTTGTCAGTTGTTATTTTAAAGGAGTGCTCATATTCGGTTGATGTCTTTTTGTTATTTTTGTTCAATATCAATCAGATTTGCCAAATAATTTTTCTTTTTTTTTTGGGGGGGGGGCATCATTTGTTACAGAGTACAATGTACTCCTGTACTCTCTCGTTTTTACGTCGCTGGACTTGATCATTCTCAACCGGATTTGGTCATTATTGGTCAAGTTCTGTACAGTTTCGGTACTTCCTGTTTGTTTTATCAATTTTTGTTAATATTTGACGATTTGACCGTTTTTTGTGATTCCTGATTTAGGATGATTCTTTATATTTCGGTCAGATTTGGACGGACTTACTCGTTCTTGGTCGCAAGGATGTACTGATAGAGAGGAGGAGGGGACTCCACCAATATATCCAAATTTTGTAGATTTAATAAAATTGACTAATCAGATTTGGTTGTATGTATTCGAACGAATTTGGTCATTTTAATTCAATTGTGGTCAAATTTTGTCGGATTTATTAATTTTGGTAAGTTATATCATTTCTAATTTTTAATGTTGGTCATTTTTTTAAATCAATTTTGCTTGGACTTCACGATTTTCTGTTAGATCTGGGCCTTATCAAGCATGTTTTATGTAGTTGCAGCCAGGTCCGGTGCCAGAATTTCTCTAAGGAGGTAGATTTCATGTGTTGATCCTCGAAAGTCGTGAAAAAAACTTATTTACGAGCAATACGAGTAAAGTTATTTCAGTTTCTCGGAGAAGTTGTATGGAGAAATTATATTCGTGATTCCCCCCCCCCCCGTAATAGACTGGCTGTGGTTTTGGTCGTTTCCAGTATCTTGGGTCATTCAGTTTCTCATTGGCTCTGTTAGTGTATTTTCGGTCAATTTTTATAATCTTGTCGATCATTTCTAATTATTTGTGGTCGTTTTTAGTTTATTTTTTGGTTCCATTTCGGTTTGGGGCTGTAACGAGCCTCTTGTATGGAAAAGGGGAATACGATTTTCGGTGTGCAAGTGACGGGGAAAGAGGTGGTGTGGTGGGACATATGGCGATGCTTGCATGCCAGAGTAGCGCCTGAGATACCGCACTCTCGGCCCCGGAAACTACCCTTTCGAGTATCGCATCAGTGGCTGGAAGAGGACACTTTGAGACCGCCGTGAGCCCCATTTCGCCGTTCCGCTTCCAGTGCGCATTGTCCTGCGAGGGCCACCATGGGGTTCCCTACTGACCGAAGTTAATGCTCTTAGTACTGACCTGGAATTCGGATTCCCCACAGCCAGGCGCGCCTCTTTCCCCACCCCTCACCTCCTGGTAACGGCGGATGAACCCTGAAAGGGAGTCCGCAGCAGCTGTAGCAGCTCTGCTAGGATGGTACAGAGTTGTTGTGTTCGATGGTGTGGGCCGAGCTTTGTCCGTAGGCCCTCTGCCTCGACCACTCTGCGTCCTCTTCTTCATAATGGGGAAAGGGGTGTTACGATGAATTTTTTCGTACTCTCATTCGTACTTCTCCCTTAATTACAGACCGATTGGTTGCCGTTACTCCACCCCACCCCCTCGTCTAGCCAAAGGCGAATACTTGTTTTTTATTTATTATTTTGTTCCACACTTTCCTTTCATTTTTTTAAACGTGAAATTTGCAGTGTTGCCCTAAGTTGTCTTCCTTTCGGAAAAATGATCATGCTGTGGGCCTGATCTGCCCGGATTACGGTCCTGTTTTGGTCAGATTTGATAGCTTTTCATCATGTTTCGAGTGGACTGTCGCTTAAACTAAGACAGGGCGGACAGTATGATCCATCATATGGATAAAAAATTCAAATCTTTCGCATCTTTGCTTGGCTCTCTGGGTCTTTTTTCACGAGTGTTTCGACTTCTCAAGATTTGCTTGAATAATTTATCTCCAGTTAAAAACAGTTGTGCTGGAGGGGAAAAAGCGATTGTTAGAAAATGAAAGGTGTCTGAACTCAGGTTGAAGGTGCGTGTACTGTGAAAAATTGATGAGCACACCTACGCGTTAATTAAAAATTACGAGTGCGTGTATTCGAATATGTAAGCTCTTATGTGAGGGATTTTCCTTATATTTCGTGTGCTCATCGCGCCGATTTAAGTTAGATGAATTTCTTAGCGGCTCCAGCACAGTCTCATCACCCCAGCCCCAATGAACGTATCATGATTCTATCAAGTATGTGGCAGAGCAATACTAAAACACAGTATTCTGCCAGAGGATTTTTTCTTCTCTCGTACCTTCTCCAGTTGCCGAAGTCACGAAATAAATTTCTGAAAATTGTAGATACAACAATGGAAATAGATTAAATTCTCCCTCGAGTGTTTTTCTTTCTCCGGCATCTCCTAATTGGTATGTTCTGATGTCTTATCACGAGTATTATACTTTGAAAATGAAAACTTTTATTTCGTATCTTCATCACGTATAATATTCGGCTCACCTTTGTTCGGCAAATTACGTTCAAAGCGAAACTCTTGCCCCGTTACACCTCTGCAGGGTTCCTTGTTCCTATTGATTTCTGTAACCTCTTTTATAAATATTTTCGGCATTCATTTTTAATAATCTCGCATAATATTCGATGTTTGCTCGTTTTTCGAGCTCTCGTTGCCACTCCTGGAACGTTCGTGGCCTTCGTCCCACCCTCTTCTGCTTCACTTTTTCTCAACCTGTGTAATTGATGGACGTATTTTCAAGCGACACTTAATTTTTCAAGTACCCTTGAATGGGAAAATCGCTTAAAATTGCGCTTAAGTACCTCCGGAGGTTACTCAAGTGGAATTTTAAGTGATTCTTTTTCATTTAAGAGCTCTTACAAAATTAAGTGTTGTTTGAAAATACGTCTATGAGACTCGTCGTTTTTCGTGTATGTAATTGCGTGTGTAAATTTGCAGGAAGAGAATTATGAGGAAAAGCTGCCCCTTCGGTTCGTGTGGGGCGTGACGCCGGTCGACACCGGTAACTATTTGGACCCGGGTTCGCGAGGAAAACTCCATCTGGATCCGACCTTCGACGTGGCCTCCACCGAATCGCAGGAATGGCTGTTGAGATTCTGCCGTCGTTTGCGCTCGCAGCCATTCAATCAGGTCACGATGGGCCCGGCGCTGTCAAATTGTTTCATCGAAACGTTCAAGAAGTGGATGGACCGTAAATGCATAGATCCGGTGGACAATACCAATCGCTTCCCATGCTGTGACAACGTTACATTTCCGTATCCGAGGAGGGTCTTCAACGTGTGTATATTGCAGGCGATGGCCAGTCTCTACAGGTAAGCGTAGACTTGACGGCTTCAGGGTGTCTATCAGTCATAAAAGTCATGAAAAAGTCATAAATTGCAATTAGTGGTCATAAAAGGCACGACAAAGTGCTTTTCCCCATTCATCATAAATTCTCTCCAAATACTATTGGGAAAAAAGAAAAAGTTATTTTCAAAAATGTGTTTACTTTCAGTCATTTCTTACACTTTATTCTCCTATACAATACATTCATTAATATTATTTCATTTTCATTCTCTTATTGAAACACAAAGATGAATTTTTAATTTACATTGGTGCGGTGGGACATATGGCGATGCACGCATGCCAAAGTGGCCCCTATGACACCGCATACCCTTTTGGGCATCGCATCAGTGGCCGGGGGGCTTTTTTTCTTTCGCCTTTTAATATACATTATTCTTAAATTTATTATTTCTTCTTTAAATGTGAACTCCAAAATATTAATGAAGGAAGAAATTGAACAAGTACACTGATACGCAAAACTTTATTTTTTTGTTTCTGTAATTTAGGACCCTTAGCATGAGTATTGTGAGCCCGTGAAAAAAGTCGCCGAAGGGTCGTGAAAAAGTCGTGAATTTCAGAAATTTGTATTTGGTAGACACCCTGGTTGTTCATTCGCCCATGATAATCGATTTTCTGTGTGTGTACCTAACTGTAGTTCATCTGTTTCATAATTGCGATTACTGTTTCAGTGTAGACACGTTTCTCACTTCAGAGGTTGCAGGACCCCGATTTCTGAAAAATTCTAACCGGAAAACGCCGAAGGTCAAGGCATTGGTTGTGGAGTTCAATAGCAATATGTCGTATACGACCTCTTTCGAAGCAATGAATACCTTCTATGAACAGGTAAGTCTTCTTTAAATGTTACCTTTTATTTGTATTTGGGGCGGATTAGCTTAGGAGATTGGTGTGCGAATGATCCCAGCCCTGTCCGTTTGTGACCTACTGATGACACTTTTCATTTATAAGATTTCAGACCCCTACAGTGATGCAAAGTTTGAAATGTTAGTGGGCCAATGAGTAAAGATTAAGAATAGTTTCAGCCAACCCATGCTTATTATCAGATCAGGGCATTATCTGCGGTTAATCTGTTTTTTCGATAAGATAAAAAAATAAGTATCGTTCTATTGAGATAACGAGAATATTATGTATGTGTTTCTTATCTAGATAATTTTGCTCGTTATCTTTATCTCTTCAACCTTTCTGACCGATAAATTATTATTCGATTTTTTTTTTTTAAAGATAGAAGAAAATATTTTATTTGACCATTTTTTTTTATGCTTGTCAGCTAACAAAATCAGACCGAAAATATCTTGTTGTGATTCAGCTAGTAGATCGAAATTAAATTCTTTTTCGGTTTCTTTAATCAAGTAAATAAATGCAGGATTTAATTTCTTACTTTTTAGTCGAGAGAATTTGATTGAAAACTGAAAAACATTCAGTTATTGTACCTAATTTAAGTGTCTTTACTTTTATTTCGGGTTTCAATCAAGAATAATATGTTACACGACGAGGGAGAAAAGGAAACGTTTTCACCTCGTCGTGTGTAACATTTCCCCCCAAAATGTTGCCGAATTTCCGACTGGCAATCGCTTCCTTCCCGATAAATATTCAAGGAATTAATTACTTTCTTTCCGAGCGACAGAAGTAACTATTTTTTCTTCTATGTATCTTGGCGTAAATACTTGTAATATCATTAAGATGCTGTTGAAAAACATCATTTTCTGAAGATTAGGCGGGTAAAATATAATGAACTTCCCCGGTTCGGAAAAAATTACTTTTCTATTTTTTTACTTGCCAATCAAATTTGAATTTCAAATCGAAATTAGGAAAATAGGAAGTCTTCTTTTAGTACCTTTCTTTTCTATCTTTTCTTTCTTTTTCTTTTCTTTTTTCTTTGTTTTCTTTTCTTGTTTTCCATTATGCGATGGCATATCGGAGAAAAATGTATGGGGGAGGGGGACAGAATTTCCCTGTCAGTTTTATAAACAGAGCAAATAGATGAGGATTTTTCACTGATTTATGTTGGGAACCTGACTTTTCCAGAAAGCTTAAAATATTCCGACTAAAAGTTCACTGATTTTCCACCTGGAATCAGTTGAATCCTGGAGGATAAAGAGACTTTCCATCCCCTTCAGTACGCCCCCGTTTTCTTTAATTTTTTTTTCTTCAGTTTCTTCCTTTTCTGTCTTGCCTTTCCTTTTCTCACTTTTCTTCCGATTCTTTCTTTAATTTTTTTTTTGTTACCCATCTTTCTATTTTTACTTGCATTATTAATTTTATTTTTATTTATATTCTCAGTTGTATTTTGTTTTCTACTTGTTTTTCTGTTCTTATTTATCTTTTCATTCTTATGTTGCTCCTTACTAACCTTTCTAATTTTACTTATTTTACTCATTTTTTTATCGTTTCTGTTTTTCTCGTCTTCATCATATTTCTATTCTCACTTGTCTGTCTATTTTTAGTTTTATATTTCGCTTCCTACTTGTCTTTCTATTTTTCTTCTATTCTCTATTCTCAGTTGTGTTTCTATTCTTACTTTTCCTTATATTCTCTATTGTTAGTTATATTCCTATTCTTACTTACCTTTCTGTTTTTATACAGCTTTCTATTCTTTTTAGTTTTTTTTATTCTGACTTGTCTCCCATTCTCACTTGTCATTCAATTTTTACTTGTCCTTCTGTTCTGACTATCGTTCTTATACTCTTATTCATCCTTTTGTTTTCTATTTTTATTCGTGTTTCTGTTCTTGACTAGCTTTTCATTTTCATTCCTACTTTATTGGTTTTTATAGTTCATTTCATTTTTCTTTTTCTTTTTTTTTCATTTGTATGACTTCTTATTTTTACTCTTTTTTTCCTATTTGTAGTTCTACTTTTACTTTTCTTTCTCTCTTTCGTTTTTCCTCTCTTTCTGTGTTCCTTCATCTCCTTCTTTGTTTCTTCATTTTTCTTTATTTTCTTTCAATAATTATTTCTTTACTTTTTCTTTCAATTGCGAATTCAAAAAGTTCGGAGATCTAGAAATTATTTGTTTATCGATTGAAGAGTGATTTGTAACTAAAATCAGGAACACTAAGGAACTGGACTTGTCGACCTTTTTTTTATTTGCTACTCAATCAAGGACTCAAATTTAAAAACAAGTTTATTTTTCTGTTTACCAATCAAAATTATTTTATTGCTTGAGTGCCAGTTGAAATGAAGCAAAATTGAAAACCATTGCGTAAACACGTTTTTCTTTTCCTTCATCTTTTTTTTTTTTTTTAGTTAAAGAAATTTTTTTCAATTAATTGGCTTGATAACATTAGACCAAGAACCTTTCAAAAACTTTTTCTCGTACCTACTCAACAGAATCAAACAGAAAGTATTTTAAGAATCAGCTTGTTGATCGTTACAAAAATTTAAAAAATTGGAAACTTTTACAGTTTAGTTCTTCTTTATTTGCACTAAGTAGGCCTTTATCGCACGTTTATGACCATGTTTTCATATCCTCGCTTCTTTATGTGTTTTTTGAAATGAAAACTTTGTTTGCGTCTTATTTTTCTTGCACTCACTGAGCGGAGCTCGTTTCGATCGAGGCTGTATTATAATATTTTTTGAATTTTTTGAGTAATTCCGCGGATTAAAAAAATATAAAATGAGAAAAAAAAAACTACTAGATAGAACAATTTGGAAAAGGAAAATCGGAAATCAAAAATACAAAAATAGAATAAAAAGGAATAAAAAAAACAAAAGAAAAGTAGAAAAGGAAACCAGAAAAAAAGAGAAAAAAAACTAGGGGAAAAAACAAAAAAAACCAAGCCATGAAAAAAAACTACCGATCCCCGCCCCCATCCGCCATTTACAAATTAATGAATTGATGTAACACATACTCGTATGTATATTCCTTATGATATTGCTTCTATAATTCTATATAACTTGTTGATATTATTCGTGGTTTTAAAGTATTCTATTATATTATTTCTGGAAGGTTGGTTTTCCTTCGTTAGGATGAGAATTTTTGACATTCCATAAGGAAGTCAGATTTGAAAAGACACGTCAAAAGATATTGTTTTGCTGTCAGTAAAACAAATTAATGTTTACTGTTTGTTTCATAATTGCGAGGATGAGTGAAATGTGCCCTGTTGGGAGTAAACAGTTGAGTTCATAGGTAGTTATCGCTGACCCCTGGGGTGGTCCTTACTTTCGATTTTTGAATTTTTAATGGGTCCGCCCTCCACATTGGTTCTTAATGTTCAGAAGAATTTTTCGTAAAGTTTGGACGAAATCGAAAAAGGTTGACCTGTGCCGCAAGGGAGAGACGTTCTTACGGAAATTAACATTGATTTAATTTGAGCTTCAGTTGTTTCGGGGGGCGGGGGCTCCACATATACCCCTAAAAATTATTTTGTCTCTAAGATAATAGTGTTTTACGGGTTGTTGAAATCATTTGAGGTGTTATCCTCCCTTTCTTGACCCGTCAGGCTCTATGGGGGGGGGGGTCTAATGTTCAACTACAATTTCCCCCATTTCCATCTTCTTTATGGCGGGCTGAGTCCGAGTTGCGTCCCGGATTGGATGGCCGTCTGTAAGGAATGGCCGAATTGCGTCCCGCATTTTCCTTCCCACTTTACCAGACTTAGGACTGGCTACGAAGTTTTCAGGTGTAGTTAAAAATGCGGGTTGCTTTTTAATTAATGTTAGGAGGTTGGAACTTTCTCGACAGTCGTGTTACATACTCGTACGGAGTAATTTCTGCTTTCGTCAATATTGTGTCATAGCTTCCTCATTGAAGTCTTCCTTTGAGTTGCGCCTTCCTAAGGGATGAGTGGAGCGTATCTCGGAAACTCCGTTATGTCGATGGTACGATTTTTTTTTGAGTCGCTAAATCCGTTCCAAGGGTTCTTTCTCCCCAGTAACCCTTGAAGTTCCACAGAAGTTCAATCTCCAATTACTCGAATTTGCTCAAATTTCAACTTCTTCATGTCGTTACAACTTGGAAACTAGATAAATTGGTGTAATTAAAGACTAGCTCTCTGTGGAACCTTGAAAATTGAGGGGAGGGGAAAAAACTTTCAAATTCCAAAATGGATTTAGCAATCCACAAGACCTTACTATCAACATGGAGAACTCGGAAATTGGAGTAATTAGAAATTAGCTCTCACTCCTGTGGGGCTTTCATGGTTTAGGGGAGGGGGAAAGTAACCCCTGAAAGTAACTCAGAGACCCTTAAAACCTTCATATGGGATAGAAAATAATTTTTAAGCTCATATGGAGAGGCTTCCTCGGCGACTATGAAGCTCGAATAATCTCAAAAATCAATGCTAATTCCCCTAAGAACTTTTCCTGCCTTGCGATGTATGTTAACCTTTTCCGATTATGTTCAGAAGTTTTTTCCCCCGAATATTTGGAACCAATTTGGGGGCGATAAATAAGGATCATCCTACTGACCTCACTCCTGGCAAGTTGGATTTTCCCCGTGGCCTAGTTGGTCCTCGATTCTCAGTCCGCCCCTGTTTCTACATTTCAATTTCGCGTTGTTTTATGAGTCATTCTTCAACAGGTGGAAACTTGGAGTAAAGCTGAACTGAGCACAGCACCGCCGGGTTTGAAGAACGGCTGGTTCGTCACGTACCTCGCTTTCTTCGACTTACAGCGCACTCTCACCCAAGACACAGCCATTTCCATCCTCATATCGATGTCCGTAGCTCTTCTCGTCCTGTTCGCGGTCACTGTCAATGTGCCGCTGAGTCTGATCGCTATTCTAACCATCACCTGCATCATATTCGTGTCCGTATCCTTCCTCATCATTCTCGGCTGGAAACTGAATATCCTTGAGTCGATCGCCATCTCTCTGGCCATCGGATTATCGGTCGACTTCAGTCTGCACTATGCTGTCAACTACAAGTTAACGGTGGACAAAACGAACCGCAAAACCTGCGTCATCCACGCGCTCTCCATGATGGCGGCGCCATCGTTGATGGCTGCCATAACCACCGGCGCCTCCGGATTGTTCATGCTTCCCTCGGTCGTTCTACCGTACATTCAGATCGGCATATTCCTGATAGTCGTCTCCTCGGTCAGCTGGATATACGCGACCTTCTTTCAGATGCCGTTGCTGTATCGATACGGGCCGCAAAACGACTACGGCCAGTTCGCGTATCCGAAACTGGACAGGCTGTGGAAGGCGTTCCGCGAACGATCTCCGTTTCTGCGCAAAGTCAATGGTGACAATAGTAAGTCGTTCAAGTCGTTGTTCCGCCGCTACAAATCGAATCCGATGTACTCGGTGCACGAGATGGAGAATCTGGACCGATCCAAGAAGCCGGAAGCAGAGCGGATAAGGTCGGAGAGCTTCAGCCATTCAGCAGCGCCTGTGTGCACGTTGAAACCGGTTCGACGGCTGTCGTACAGTCTGGAGCAAATACCGTCCGGAGCTAGTTCGGTCACCTTTATCCACGATGATGAGTACGATCGCGCCAATATGAATACTTATGTGGAGGTGTAATAATTGCTTATTGTAGTTGGATTTTCAAAGGTTGTGTTTTATATACGATTACGATTCCGTCCCTTTGGACGCTGCGGATTGTGATACACTGGAAACGAGGCTGATGCGAAATGAACCTTCGAGTTGGGAACTCGATAAAAGTTGTATGTTGCGTGTGTTTGCGTATGTCTCCCTTTCTGGAGAGTTTAGATTTTAAACTTTCTTACCGCCGATATAGCTATCGTAGTTTATTGTATTTAATTTATGGATTCGGACCGAACAGATTTTTTCTTTTTCGCTTTTGTCAATATTGCTGATTGGCGATACCTTTTTGACTTTATCTTAAAAGGTACTTATCCCAGTTTTTGAGGACTAACTGTAGGGATGTTGAAATACTCGTCCAAAGGAATAAACAAAATTATGCACTCGTGCGACACTTCCAAAAATTGAAGTGGCCACAAAGGTTTAAAGTTGGAAAAAGGTGAACTTTCTTTTTCAAGAGCCACGATGAATATAGTACAGCGACAGAGCAACGAAAGTAAAATTGTCTGGAGGGATGATGCAGGTTCAGAAATTCGAGCCCTAAAATTGAACGAGGATTTTAATCTCATGAAGTTGAACTTCGATAGCCCCTTCATGACTAGAAAGAGGCACAAACAGTGTTGATATTTTTTTGTTCCTATTGTTACCAAGGTCTTGAATAGTCTTGCGTGTGCGTGCGTGTGTGTGGGGGGGGGGGAGTGTAAATCTTGAATGGGCAAATTTTAGCAAGGGAATGGGTAATAATGGATTTATTTTAGCAAAAACAAGATATAGATTGATTTTTTTCGCAAAGGAGCAAGGAGAGGGAAACAAACTTAAGTGGTCAGCAGTGGTATCGTAACCGGAAATTATGAATGCTGGAGCGCATCAAATTTTACTGTCTTTAAACATGTTTTTATGTACTCTAGAAACAAATACAATATTAACATGATTACATTTCCTTTCAGAGCTATCAAGGTGTTTACCAAAAAAAAAAAATTGAAATTTTATTGATATTTTTAGTATTTTTTTGATGTCAACATTTGTTTAGTATTTTCAAAACTTTGATGCTTTATCTGATTTGAAAAAAAATAAAAATGATATTTTCCTATAGTAAATAAGAAACAGAATAAAACACATACAAGAATATAAAAAAAAAAGTTCAAAACCTGAAAAACAACTTTATTGTTTTTAACAAGTCAGGGTGTCTACAGGTGCTGAAAAGTCCTCCAAGTCCTGAATTTTGAAAATAGGTCCTAAAAGTCCTGAACAGTGCTGAAATTTGAAAAAAAAATTGAAAGGTCCTTCTTTTTTGTTAATACATATTTTTAAAATCACACCCCTCAAAAATCAACGTTCATTGTGAAAGATTAGAATTGTCAATAATAAATTTGTTTCCAATACTTGAAATAGTATATTATGCATTAAGGGAGAGAAGTGATTATACGACGTTTTTTATCATACATACCTAAAAAGTGTACTGAAAAAATCATAGGATTCTTCACGTCAGTACTTTCTCTCTCGTTTTGGTTACTTCTGCTCCCGCTTGTTACTTTTTCTCCCGCATTCGGGATACAGCTTAAAAAGTCGCTCTTTACGGCCAATAATGTGTTACATAATGAACCACTTTTTAGGTGTGTATGATGAAATAACCTAACTGGGAGCAAAAAATCATTTTTCATGTCGCCTAGCTCTTTTTCCTGGAGGATGGTCAGGTCACATTTGTTATTTATTCTCAATTTTGAAGGGGCTATCAAAGTTCAAATTTATGTGATGAAAATCCTTGCTCAAATCTTACGATTTTGCATTTTGTGTCTATAAAAAAATGAATGAAAGAAATTTCTTAATTCGTATAGTCCCTTCAGTATTGCAGATAGATAATGAGTAGTCATATACGTCCGTGTTGTTGCCGCTTCTTGAAGACTGAATAAGAATTTCGTAAAGAAAATTTACCTTTTCTTCAACTATACTGCCTTGCAACCACTTCCGTTTTAATGATTTGCTGTAACCTTGTAAATAGAATTTTTTGTACTTTTCGACGAGCGTTCTAACATTCTTCTAGCTTATCCTCCAAAACTGGGACACCCCGTATGCGCACGTGGTGAATACTTAATAGCGTGTCTTTGTTTTCTGTCGGAAATTGTGTCGTATCGAAGGTTGTTAAATTCAGTATTGTTGTTGTTTCCAATTTAGATATCTCCTCACGTTACCGTACTTAGGTAGTAATTTATGTAGGGAAGCAGTATTGTTTTGGGAATTATGCTTTTGCCATAAATGAGAACTCAGTCCTTAAAGTTACCATGTGCAAATATTTTTCGTGTTGCTCAAGAATTATGGTGGCTTTTTAAAGTATTGTACATATTAGCCTGCAGCTGTGTATTATTACCACAATATCCTAGGAAAGGGATCTAAAGTTGCGTTTTCATTAGGGCCTTTCTTCGGGAAACCCTTGACCATATAATTGATGAATATCTTTTCGCTAAAACGTTCAAAAATTCTTTTTTCTTCTTCTAAGGATCATCATTATATATATAGGTAATAAGGAGCCCCGGGCATATCACACCTCTCGACGACCTCCTAAACTCATAGGTATAGGATGATTGAAACTAACTTAAAAATGCAAAATGACAGATTTATCCGTAGCATCATGTAAGGTAGGTGATCCCAGTAAGGTCCAAATCCCCAATAAGGCTCAGTGCATCGATCTGAGCTGTTATGCTTCGGCTTGCATTACAGCAGTGTACTGCAAAGCTGTTTCTTTATGATGTGGTAACACTGTCCACTTGTTTTTGTCACGATATTATTGTCCACCGGTGCGAGATTGGGGCTTAAACTTGCACTAGAGTGCGCTGCAAAATCACCTGTGCGCTGGAAAATAAATGAGTGGTCATGTGTACTTTTTTTTTTTTTTTTTTGTAAATTCTTATAGAGCCACGGGGCTACACTCCCTTGAGCTATGGGCTCGGAAAAGGTTGTTGTCTATATGTCACAGAGGTATCCAGCAGCGGAAAAATAGGTGAGGGTGTTATTTGTGTGCTTGTGGGAGTTGGAGAGGTCCAAAATTCGACTATGGGGAACGTGGTGAAAGTTACGAAGGCAGTTGAGGGAGGGGGCATGAGAAGAGGTGATCCACGATGAGAGGTTCTTCATATTCATAGTGTGTGCAGTTGAGGGGATAAAGGTTAGTGAGAAGATGCGTATGTATGAGGCGTGTATGTCCAATCCTTAGGTGGGTGATGATAACTTCCTCGCGACGGGAGAAACGTTGGGACGTTGCCCGGGGTACAGGGGGAGCTTGTTGTGCCGCAAGGCTTGATACCACCACTCTTTGAACCACTTACGCAAAATGGTCTGGTGAATGGCGGTAGTGAGATCTGTTGAGATAAGGAGGTGACGAGTGATATATGGGAGTTGTGTAGCTTGCTGTGCTGCTTGATCAACTGCCTCATTTCCTGGGATATCAATATGGCTTGGAATCTAGATGAGTGAAATGCTCTGGTGGTGAAGGAAATGAGATGGATGCGTTGGATGAGAGCGTGCGTTGAAAGTCGTCAGAAATAGACCTTAAAGAGGAAAGTGAATCTGAGAGGACCAGATAGTGGATGGGGGTGGGTGGGTCTTCAAGCGAGGAGATCATGGCTAGGCACTGTAGGATAGCATGGAGTTCGGCTGTGTAGATGAAAGCTGTGTCTTTAAGTCAGAAGGAGTGTAGTCGCCTATCTATTCTAATCGACTTAGTGATAGTTGAATTTTGCTACACGGTTACGGTAAATCATGCGTGATCACTCACACGTATACAGGGCTACCAACGCTTGAAACTCTGAGTTTAAATGGCGGTTGATATTTTATTAAGAACGAAAAACTTTCTCCCCGATATCGTGTGATTTGGGGGATCTGTTAAGTCAGTCATACGAACCGAGTGTTAGTAAAATCTTTTTCAGTCGCTTGACGTGACTCCAGATGGAGCCGCTAGGAATCATCTGGAGTAGCGCTGGATTTCCGATGTCCTGGCGTAGCCTTCTTGCTCTTGCGTTAAAAAGCAAAGTCGGTTCCAGCTTGGAGACATTATCAGTCATCCCTTCTAGTTTTCTAGTCAAGGTTCCTTTCTTCAGTTTAACGCTCCGAGTCAGGATGTGGCTTGAACTCGCCGCCTCCCCAATGTTCTGATTTTTGGTCTTCTGAAAGATGAGAGTTTTAGATTCCGTTATTTATCCTCGAAGCTCTAGCATTCCAGAAGTGCGTATTTTACTATCGTGAGAAATACGTGTACTTATATAGTATACTTAGGAAATAAATACTTAGTTTAAATTAGTGTTTTAGAACATTTTAGTTACTATTACTCAAATGGACGACTGTATTCAACTTTCATTTGTAATTTTATTTCCATTGTATCCTAAATGGCAGTGACTGTATTTTTCTTGTATTCGGTGCTACATAATGGTTTTCCCCGCCGTGCTATTTGCAGTATAGCAATTTTTTTAAAATAATTTTGTATGTAAATTTTTTTTTATTTTAACCCTGTTTAATATGTTTTGTGTTATTTTTATACAAAATTTTGAAAAACCTCGTGAACGTGCATTTATAAATTATTAAATTGATGTGTACCCTGAACATTTTCAATTTTTATTTTTGAATCTCGCAGTAGTTTGCCTACTTAATATGAGTACGAGAAAGTTGCTCAGTTGCGTCCAAGTTTGAGGAGAAATGAGATGATGCTGCAAAAAATTGCTAATTGACAATGAAATTCTTTTTAGTGGCTTGTCAATCGCAAAATGTTCGAGGTAAACAAAATTACCCCAAAATGTTGAGTAAAATTTGTATTTTATTTTACCATGAATCAAGCCAAACATTTGCTGAAAATTTGCATTTTATTTCATGCAAAATGACCGGAAATTTTGGTATTATAAAATAGAAATATTACCCAATGTTTCGGCGTACTCATGCGTAAAACAGTTCATCAATTTTACCGAGAATTTGGGTCCATTACCCTAGCCCCCCCCCAAATTTGATTTTGGACCCGATTTTGGGGTAGGGGAAATATACCCGAAATGTACCCTAATGTACCACTAATATTACAAAATGTACCTCCTCCTCTTGCGAAAGGGGAACAAAAGTTCTTTGGTGGGGCCAGGGTAACGGGAGCCCCCCCATTTGTCTGATTTCGACTAATTTGGTTCGAATGAAATGTACCCGAAATGTACCACCAATTATCTGAAATGTACCCCCTTTATAGCTGCAGACATTTTCGAGTGCGCCTTCGACACGTTGCATATGCCACACATCACACATAATTCCAACCCATTGTACCTTCTATTTTTCTGGGGCGAACCGACAATTCATGAATAATTTTGGAACGGAAGCCGCTAGAGCAGTGCGGTTTGAAATTCTGGGTAGAGGAGAAAATTTCGAATAAAATGTATTGTTCAGTTTTCCCCTAGCAGTTTCCAATCCAAAGATTTTCGCCTTTTACCAGTTCGCCAAAGGAAATTCGCCATTTCGCAAATGCATATTGGTGGGAATTGTATTGCAGATCCAACAAGTTTAAGGCGTCGCTACATTTTTGAAATTAGGCAAAATTGCCGAAATATACTCGAAAATGCGGTCAAAATGGGTCAAAAATTGACTCTAGCTCAATTTTGACAACGGATTCGAATTCGTCTCGAAAAATTAATACAATTCGCACCAATATGCATTCGCGAGATTGCAAATTTCCTGGCGCGAACTGGTAAAAGGCGAAAAACTTTAGATTGGAGACTGCTAGAGGAAAACTGAAAAATACGTTTCATTTGAAATTCTGTCCTCTATCCAGAATTTCAAACCGCACTGCTCTAGCTGCCTCCGTTCCAAAATTATTCGCGAATTGTCGGTTCGCCCCAGAAAAATAGAAGGTACAATGGGTTGGAATTATGTACGATGTGCGGCATATGTAACGTGTCGAAGGTGCACTCGAAAATGTGGTGAAAATGGGTCAAAAAGTGACTGTAGCTCAATTTTGACATCGGATTCAAATTCGTTTCGAAAAACTGAGTAATCAGGGCCAGCGCCGACGCCGATGCTCTCCGAAAATTTTTTCGGCCCACAAAAAACATGATGCGTAGTTTGGAGAAATTTTCAAAATTTTCAAAATCAAAAATTTTGAATTAAAGACTGGTTTTTACTCAGTTTCTCACGCTGAGTCCGAATGTGGAGTTCAAATTTGGCGGCGACGCACCGTTGCCGAGAAACACAAAATTGAAAACTTTTTTGTGTTAGCCCCTTCGACACGTTGGATATGCCACACATCACACATTTCCTTTCATTTTTCTGGAAGCGGGGTCCCCAATCAATGGTTCTTGAGCGAAGATGGGGGTAGGAGGGAGGGAGAGATATTGTAACAAGCATGCAAATTGTTGCGTTCAGTACTGTGCTACCCGCCTTGCCCCTGCCCCTTGAGGTTTTCCTTAGTGAGATTCTAATGATGAAATTTATTTAATAGTTAGTTCGGGGCATACAAAAATGAAAGATGAAGTGTGCCAAACGTTTTCATCCATAGCACCTCCCTGACAGAGGCTACACGGGGCTGGGGGCATGTTAATATTATACCTGCCTGCCTGCCGCGAGTACTATTAGTACAAATATGTCTTCTACGCAAATAATTTCCATCTCGAGTACCCCCCCCCCCCCCCCCACGAGAAGCCCCAAGGGGCTGGGGGCAAGTTGGTGTCAAAATGTGGGAAATGAAAAATCAGCGCTTCTTTGCCTTAGATTTCTTAAAAAATTTTCTCCGTGAAGTCAAAGGGATAGAACTCAGTAAAATCCTCACTTTGGCTATAAAAGTGAGGCTACTGAGCTGATCCTTAACAGCAACTTGAGGAATGGTGCAATGGATTCGGAAGTCTGAACACTCGGCGCATACGGCGCCAGCTCACACACAAATGAAAGAATGTTCTCTAGTCCTGTCTGAAGGCAAGTCCTGTCTGAAGGCAGATCTCTCTGTATACTAAGAAAAGTAAAATCCGTTGAATGGATTCCATCTGGGCCTGGTAAAGCTGCAGTTACGCTAATATTCGACCTAGAATTTGTATTTTGTTTACGTAAATTACAATTTTTCGTAAAATTTGTAGATTATGCTTAATTTTGGCCCATTTTTGCGTTAGACAAAATTAAGATTTTACGCGAAGCATCAGCGTAAATATACGTCCAAAATATTTATAAATTTTTCGACATACAATTTCAGTATAATTTGGGGTAAAATCAAAGACAGTTGTCACTCAAATTTAGATGTAACCCTGCAGTGGCGTAGCCAGATGTGGTATGAAGGGGGAGGGTTCGTTTCACTTTTACAACATTACAGGTGTAATACTTACTACTACCAGAATAAATTAAAAATTTTTAACATTGTCGGCCGATGCCAGGGGGGGGTCCAGACCACCCTACCCGGAGCTACGCCATAGTAACCCTGCGAAAATGATCTCTAAAGAATTTCAGCGTAGTTCTGATCGGATAAATTTACAAATTGTACCCAAAACTCCGGTGTATTTGTGCGTACAAAAGTTATAAATTTAAAGCGAAATTCCAGCGTAAAGCTGCGTTACAAAGTTTAAAAATCTTCCTGAAAATGTCGGAATCTTGCGAGTAAAAATTTATCACACAAATTTTTGGTGAAATTTTGTGTAAGGTAAATACAAATTTTATGCAGGATGTCTCGGCTGAATTTTCCTTAAAATAAAATATAAATCTTACGCCAGAGTTCAGTAAAATTTCAATGGAAGACAGGAAATGTTAAAAAAATAAAAAATAAAATGGTCTATTGATACGTATAATATACAAAGACCGGAAATAGTTCAAAGAAGGCATAGAAAGACTTACGGTTAAAAAAACACAGACTGAATGAGGTAGGGAAAAAACTGGAAAATATCGAAATACGCAAAAATATAAATAAGTGTAGGAGAAAGACTATGAAAAGAATTGGTCTAAAAACCAACTGTGAAAGGAGAAGAAAGGTAGAGAGATACACACGTATTTTGGAAAAAGGGTAGAAATGGGAAAACAGGCTGAAGAAACAGAAAAGAACTGAAAATACAGAAAAGGAAGAAAAAATCCTGAAGAGTGGTCTCTTATTGCAATAATTTCTACTCACTTCTATACATGTCATTCATGTGAAACGAATTCGATAAAAATTGAAATCAGTTGTACCCCCCCCCCCGCCCTCTCGCATTACTTTGTACAGTGACCCCTATTAAACTAGTGAACCATAGGTATGCGGAAACCTTGAATATGCCAAATTAATTTACTTTTGCCTCCCTAACGTGCGAACTACAGCGGTGGCTGAATTCGGCATTTGCCAGGCGTACGCCGTAAAATTCGCCGACGTTTTCTCTTCGAAACTTTCCCGGAAACTGTTCGCTCGTAAAATGCGTACTCGAAAATTCCGGTTTCGTCTTTGTAATTTGATTATGTGTTTTCGAAAAAGAAAACACAACGCACGTTGCAAATACCTTCGAGCATTTATTTCTTCTCTTTTTCCCAACCTTAGTAGCGGCCAATTATTGATCACTAGGTGCATCGTGACGGATTGAACCTGGGATTTGAAAGTTACCCCTAACCGTGGCGTTTCTGTTCTCAATCAAAAAAGAAAAAACTGAACTAAAAGCGAAAGGCAATGCGATTACTTAGTAGGCGTGAGTCATGCTGCCATCAGTTCATGACTGGTGTGTACATGAAACTCGGAAACAGTTCTCATGGTTGTTCCTGTCAGGCGAAAGCCCGACCTCCAGCAGGGATTACAAGATCAGGAAATATGAAACGTTGTCAGTTTGACAGAATCATTAATAATATTAATAACATCCACTTTTTTTTTTCTGCAACTTTGGCCTTTAAAAATTGAAAAATAGAGGGAAAAATACAAAAAGGCCCGCCAAAGTAATGGGTGAAGGCTTACTGACGGCGTTTCTTTTTCCTTTTCTAAAAGGAACAGAAAACAAACGATCATCTTCCTTCATGTGTTCATGTCGGTGATGTTGATAATGCCACCGGTGAATTTATCGGTGAGGGCAGAGCGAGAAATTTGATGGCGGCAAATAATTTAAATGGACGAATCAGTCAAATGTGTCAATTTTGACTAATTCGTGGTCAAAAGGGTAGGAGAGAATAAACGTATTTCACTTCGTTTGATTTTATTAGTCGAATTGATTTCCTTTTCTCTCCTTTCGCGATGGAATTTAGAAAATTTTGGCGACGTTGTTCAGTTTTTCAATCCAAGTCCATTTCGCCGTATTGACGGGGGAAATGTTGAATTTGTGATCCGAATCAATGCCAAACAAAACATCTGATGCGATATTCAAAATCAGCAAATATTCCCATCCCCGAAAAATTGATGATTTAGCTGACTTTTCAAGCAAAAAATGTTGGACTTTTTGATTAGTGGGCCCGAATCGAAAACAGATTAAACATCTGGTGCGATATTCGCAATCAGCGGCCAAAAGATTCCTACTTCGAAACTCTGTTCAATTCCACATGCCAATTTAGAATGTTGACCCATTTTGGATCTGAATTTCGCTTCTTTCGGCTCAAATCTGGACTACATCGAAAAACTAATTCGATATTCCGAATCAGTGACTCAGGAAACCCCTATTTCGATACCTTATTGAAATTTTCAAGCCAATTTCATTCTGCCCAGTTTGGATCCAAAATTTGTATTTTTGAGCCCAAATCGGGGCCATGTCAAAAATCTGTATCTTATAATCGAAATCAGTAACCCAAAGAATCCCTGTTTTGATATTTTCTGCGTCACCTTTCCATTTAAGATTCAAAAGTTGGTGGTACACTCGAGCCCTTTTTTTCCTGAGGAGAAAATTTTTTTACCAAAACAAAAAAATTGACTTTTAGTTGAAGTTGTTCGTTTACTCCGCCGTCAATTCCATTCCGCATTCAGGAAAAAGTAAAAAGTGAGATTATCTTTTTACACCCTAACTGGCCATCTGCCTCCAGCACCATTTTCATGTATATGAAATTGCATACTCAGTTCGCCGTAAATATGTCATTCAGCTCAACAATCAGTATAGTGTAGGTCTTTACTTTACTTTTGTCTTTTAGGGTCGACGGAGCCGAGCCTATTGCAGTCGATTTTGTTTTTCCAACGTCTCCAATATGCTCCTTGATCTTGGAGAGTTGGCTTCATATTGCTGAAGTATAAAGCCAGTGAGAGTTACATTTTACATTTATCTGTGGACGACTCCTGTAATGATTATACTGTGTCGCAGGCCCGTAACCAGCCATCCGCGGTAGGCGGTGCTGACTATTTACCAGAGGGGGGGACTTGAGGATACACATCGTATATAATGTGGAGACTTCTACGAGACAGTGGTGTAGCCAGGGGGCGAAGGGGGCTACACCACAAGGCACCTGAAATTGAATGTAAAATATGCAAAAATGAGCAATTTTTCTCCTTTAAAACACTTTTTTTTGAAAAAATTTTTGTTCGAGCAGTAATTTTACCTTCATTTTTATGAAATAGTCCGCTAATATCGGCGATTTTTAAAAAATACCCAAATTTCCGATTTTTTCTCCCCTGAAAATCTTACTTTGCCTCTCTCTCCCCCCTCTGGGAAAATCCTCGCTACGCCACTGAATCACGGGTGGAACAGCTGGGCTGTACATTCAAATCATTCGAAGAAACTAGAGGTTCGTTGTTCAGGCTCAAATTCGAAGAAGCTGGAGTCGTTTACCATAAATTTTCTCAGTCACTTATCCAATATGTTTAATAAAATATATAAACCGAACATTTTGGAAGAAAAATAGCAAATTTACAGGGTTACAATAACAGCATTGAATTTGGTCTCAAAATTCATAATCAAAACTGGTAATTCAGCTTACTGACAACCCATTGAAAATAAAAAAAAGTTAAATATATTGCGTGAAAAAAGATTAACACTTTTACAACGAAACTTCTTTAAAATATTGTTGAATTTTCTGACTATTTACCAACTTCCTGACCTACTTTTCAAATTCCCGACTTTTTCGAAACTTTGCAAATTTTCCAGACCTGTTGACACCTTGCCTAACGAAGCACAAGTGAAGCATAAACGAATAATACGCGTATTTTCATCTGAGAATTCGAGTACTGAGGGCGAGGGCGTTGTTTCGGGTACCTCCTTGTATGCTAGTAAAGGAGGAGGTTGATCACAAAGGAGGCAACAGCAAGTACGAAGGTGCACAAACAAAGCACAAATTTTTGCATTCATTGGCGGAACATCTCGCTGTTATCTGGCCGGGCGCCAATATTTCTGTTGATAGCAGGGGAGGGGGTTGAGCACAAACAAAAATATTGAAAACACAAACGAAGCACAAACGATTGCACCCATTTTCGGGTCAATATCGGCCAACATGGGGGTGACGTGGCTCTAGCCCCCTCCCCCCCGCACTGACCTACTTTCAGCTTTTCTGATTTATCTCCGCTGGGAATGAAGCACAAACGACAGGATTTGAAGCACAAACATGCACAAACGAAGCGCAAACGATTGCACCCATTTTCAAGTCGATCGGTCATCATGGGGGGCTACGTGTCCCCCACAAACCACGTACAAACAAATGCATATTGTTTCGATATAAAATTTCTATTTTCTGTTTCTTTTTTTCTTTCTATCCTTTCTTTTCTTTTCACATTTTCGAGTTGGGAGGGGGAGCATTCCTTCAGTTCTGCTGAAGAGGAGCGGGGAGCGACCGCAACCGTGGTACCGTCTATTCTGCCGTCGGTGGTTGGAAGCATACATGCGCCCAAACGAAGCACAAGTGAAGCATTCAAACGAATAATGCATGTATTTTCAGCTCAGAATTCGAGTACTGGGGGCGGGGGCGTTGCTTCGGGTACCTCCTTGTATGCTAGCGAATTGGGGGTTGATCAAGAATGAGTCTATAGTAAGTACGAAGGTGCACAAACGAAGCACAAATTTTACAAAAGCATTCTGGCGGAACATCTCGTTGTCATCTGGCCGGGCGCCATTATTTCTGTTGATAGCAGGGGAGGGGGTTGAGCACAAACAAAAATATTGAAAGCACAAACGTGCACAAACAAAACACAAACGATTGCACCCATTTTCGGGCCAATCGGCCAACATGGGGGGCTACGTGTCTCCAGCCCCCCACTGACCTACTTTCCGCTTTTTCGATTTATCTCCGCAAGGAATGAAGTACAAACGACAGGATTTGCAGCACAAACGTGCACAAACGAAGCACAAACGAATGCATGTGGTTTCACTACAAAATTTCACCAAGGGGGGGTTGGCGACATGGACCTCAATTCGATAGCGTTATTTACCTTATCTGAAGTTCTTTGTAAGTTCCCGATTGACAATTTGGTGAGCGCTCACGCAACATGTTACAAACCACTTCCGTTTTGAGACTTTTGGCCGATCACATTTCTTTGTGAGTGCTCACCATCTAATCATTTTAAGATAGTGTGTGTGAAGTGATTGCTCACCAGTAGTGTGATTACTGAGTGATGTTCACAAAAGCGCTCACATTCGGCTTCATTGTCAATGAGGTTATGAACACTTTCTCAACAATTCTAATTGTATTACACGGAATGCTATTGCAGGTCCAAGAACGTCAGCTTAGATTGGCTCTCAAATGGCCGACGGAGTCGAGGCAAATCATCGACCATCTCGAAGAAAAATATGGCACGTTCATCTCATTGACCCAACAAGAAATAGCGGCATTACGACAGGCCAATCCTCACCTCGATTTCAGAGTCGTGAAAAGAACCCGGAACTGGGAATATATATTAAATCTACCCAACCGCGCTGAAATATGTTTATTGGTATCGAAACTAAGCACCCACGTTCCTCCTATTAGCAAAACTGATTTTGCTGATGCTATTGCCAACATTCACAAAATCTTGTCTGATAATATAGTTCATAGTCTTAATTTAATGGTTAGACACAAAATGCTTCCTCAAAGTGTCTCCAATTTAACAAATATGGAACTCGATTGTATCGAAATTCTGAAATCTTTATAATGTAAATTATTTTCATCGACCCAAATTTGCCTCCTGTTTGTGTAAACCAAGACACTGTTTCGGAAGGATGTTTTTTTCCCTCGGTTCCTATTAAAGGTAATTGTTGAAGCTCGTTGAGCTTGTTGAGGAAAAATGTGAGCTTGGACACGAAAGAAAAAATTACGGATTTATTACCGTACGAGTTCGTTGGATTTATAAGCATATAAAAAAATGTGAGCTTAGAAAAATGACGCATTTATTACCGAAATTATAGATGTTGAAATTCGTTGAGCTTGTTGAGAAAAAATGTGAGCTTGGGAAAATTACGGATTTATTACCATATCGAGTTCGTCGGATTCATGAGCGTATTTATTTTATCGGTTCTTGTACCTACTGATTTAATTGTTGGAATAATCATTGAGCACCCACTGAAGCTCGGTGAACATACCGAAAAAGGAGAGCCTGGATCTACGGACTTGAAACCGTAAAGAATGTGATGCTGGAATTTTGGTTGAGTAGTGGTAAACTAAATATGAAGCAGGTTTTTTGATTAAATAGTAGTAAAATTAAATGTGAGCCAGAATTTTTACGAGCAGCTGCGTCGCACATTGATTCTTGAATCGATTTTGAGTTCGTTGAAAGTTCATTGAGTGTGTTGAAAATTGGTTCTTGAATCAATTTTGAGTTTGTTGAAGTTCATTGAGCGCGTTGAAAAAGCGTTTATTAGAGTGAAAAGAGAGGAAAAGTAGTCAGAAAAGTGTGACACATTCACACTTTTTTTTTCCTTCGAAAAAAAAAATGTGTGCTTGTATCACACTTTTCTATGACTAAGGCAACCGAAATGTGTAATTTCTGAGGCATATTATCGTGGAATGAGTTACTCGCTTTTCACCCTTTGATATATAATGTAATGTATGCTTGGTTTTATTGACTGCATAATAAACTTGTACACATCTCAGCATAGAATCGATGTTAATTCAATGCGTTTGTAGGGGAGACGGACGTACCTTGGAACAGTTATCAGTTTTAATTTTTTTGTGAATTTCAGTTTCATCAAATCTTAAAAGTTTTTACATTTTTGAATAGTACTAGCATTTCCGCACATTTCTACATAAAAAGTTTTGTAAATGCCCCACCACAATCCTCAAAATAAATTTTTTTTTAAATGTGAAAATTTTGTTCCAAGGTACGTCCATGGGTCATACCTTGGAACATCGCTGGACGTACCTTGGAACACCTGTTTAAAAATTCAAAAAAATGCAGAAAATGCGAAAAAAACACTTTATTAATAACGTAACTCATTGATATATATATATATATATATATATATAATAGAAACGTAATTTTAGAACAAAACAGAGAAAATAAATGGCACATAATCTTTGGAAAAACACAATAGTAGGTATACCTAGACTTACGTAACATTATTTTAGGAAAAAACGAAAGTAACAGGCACATCATCTTTGGAAAAATACGATATTTGGTACCTATACCTAGACTTACACAAAAATACGTAAATAATCATGAATTAGTGGGAAAAGTAATGGAAATGTGTGTTCCAAGGTATGTCTCATATACTTGTTCCAAGGTATGTCCGTCACTAATAACACACATTTCGTCAGATTCATGAAAAACAATAATGTCAATGGTCTGATTCAAAGCATGAGCAATTAGCCGAATACTTACTCTTTCGATTGATGTACAATGATTTATAAAAATATTCAATTACGCATCTTAATCTTGGAAAATTCAGAACCTTAAATTAACTATTTTTCACCTCGTTTTCACAAAACCAGCAATAACTTTATCACTAAACTGCACACGGCTTCCAACATTCACATAACCTGGTCTTTTTGGATACTCTACATGGTAGTAAAAAACCCAACCGCTAGGGTGTGCTAAATACCACTCATATTAGGGTTGTTCCAAGGTACGTCCGTCTCCCCTAATCATTTATCGGTACCAATTTCACTGAATATCATCTTAGAGAATATATATTTCCAGTGGTGTAGTGGCAAATTTTCCAGTGTGGGAACGCTAAATATATTTGACAAATTATAAGGAAAGTCCGAAAGTCGTATTTGGATATGATTTCCTATCACTGCCTATATTTCTCTAAAAAATATCATGCGTCGGTACATACAGGGTTAGTCAGTTTTCCTTCCGCCATAGGAAAACTCCATTAGGCTGAACTAAGTATAACTCAATGTGTTAATCTTCCAAAATGTACAATACGCTCTGTTATCGGTTAGGCACGCTACACGCTATTCATGAATAGCAACCCGAGCGACGAAACTGATAACAGATCTTCAGCGTGAAGGAGTTTTCCCATGGCAGAAGGAAAGCCGAACCCTGTATACAGAGCGGGTTTCAGTTTATCAACTTTAACACAGAGGAACACAACGCAATAACAGTTTCGAGGACGTTGCTGTTCTGCTATTGTGAACACTGGAACTTGTACTTGGCACCGCCATCTCACACTGTCACGCCTGCAAATCAAAATTTTCCCTTGATGTCGTCTATTAAATTTTCCTACGTTTCTCTGTCAGAACCTCAGAACACTTGAGGTTGCCACTTCGCTTGAGAGCGATCTCAGAATGAAAGAATATAGTTTTGTTGTTCGACTGATATTGATACGAGGTAAAGCGACTGTATACAATGTAAACGGCTACAAGAGAGTGACGTATTTAAGACAGCATGGTACGTTGAATTCGTTGATTTCGGCAAAAATTTCACCTGGTTCCTAAAGAGTAGGACACGAAGAATTCGAAAATCAGCATCTCCGCTAAAAGGGCACCTATTCGTCAGGGGCCCTTTTGACAGATAACTCCTCATTTGTTAGCAAATCGTTGGCTTCGTCATCTCTTCACTTGACTAGAAAACTTGGTAACAACTGAAAACTGCCTGGAAGACTTCACAAGACCGTGATAGCCGGGGCTGACGCTAGTCTGGCCAAAAGGCACTGCGGTGTGGGCGTCATCTTCTAGATCAGTCTGAAACAAAGCAAGTTAGTTGTACACAAATCGTCGTTTGTTGCATGCCTTGCGGGTAGTAATTACAAGCGTCTCGAAAGCGGTGAACCCATAACCTGAAGACGCCGAGGAAAGGAGGGGAAGGTACGAGCCCCCGGCCCTTGCTTGAAACTCCGTTAAAAGAACAAACACCAGTTTAATAAACTTCGTATTTTCTATAATTTCCAGCTCTTGTATTGTCTTGTTTAATTTATCGTAACAATCTACTCTAGTATTCCTATTTATGAATCTAAGGTAGGACTATGGACCTGGATAATTGTTAGCTTATTATTTTTGTTGAGTTATAGTATCACTGAAGCGATTCTGTCATTTGGACGCTGTACAGCAAGAGGGAACCAACTAACATTTGGAAACAAAATAAGTTATTAGTATCGTTGGAAAGAGCGTAAAAAGTAGGATTTTTCAGAACTGGGCCCCCGATTCAAAAATGTGTACTCACATTGAAAAAAGGTTATCAGTAAACGCTGTGTCATATAGTTTCTACGTGACTTTTGAACTTCGAATCACGTATTCGCAAAAAGCGGATTTTGCTAGTTAGTTCCCTCTTGTTGAATAGCGTCCATGTATATTTGTAAATTTCATACAACAACAACAAGTATGTACTTTATAGTTGCGGAGGTAGAGCGACTTACATGAATCTTCAGGTTATTAGAAGAATTACCCACAACCACAACTTCCGGTCTCTGGTTACAATAACTTGTTTAAAATTTCGCCACACTTCACTCAGATTTATTCAACTTTCTCAGAACTTGTTAAAAATTCGCAACGACTCCTGTAACTTAGACTCCTTTAACTATCATTCAAAACTTGTTCAAAATCCGTTTGCTCATAAACTTATGAAATGCGTACATAAAAATTTCAGCTTTGTTTTGCGTCTCCCTCTAGTTCGACCGTGTGTTTTTGAAAACACGTTGCAAAAACCTTCGAGTATTTTCTTATTTTTTTTAATATTTTTTTGTTCGTTCGGACCTTAGCAACTGCCAAATATTGATCATCAGGTACACATCATGACAGATACAACCTGGGCGTCGAAAGTTACTCACCATTAACGGTAGTCTCCCGGACGCCCCCCCCCCCGTTCCCAATGGAAAAGACCGCGTAAATGATGCGGGAAAAAACAAGAAACTTTGTAACAGCTTTCGCGGACGTTCGAAGTCGGGGGGTCGGGATTACAAGATCATTATTCTCAGCGAGGTCATCGGACTGTCGAGGTGTCGAGGCCAGCCAAGTCGCGGTCAGCTTTACGCACGATCAGCTTTGTGAAAATTTATCTTCGCTGCTTACAGAGAGAAGAAAATAAAATAAATAAGAGAAGCGAGCACGTCGATGTTCATTTTCGTTCGAACGACCTGTTTTCGTTTTTCGTCCGAGGTCGTCAGCGCCAGAGTTAACGAGTTTCGTCATCTTAAATCTTTCAGGAAATTAAGGAGACTAAAATCGTATTAGCGAGTAATTAAACACGAATCAGATAGACGTTATGGCGGAATTAAGTTACCTTCCTCAGCACGCGGGAGAGAAATTTCTAAGCCGAGTAGGTGAACATTTTGCACTAAATCGAATTCGCTGCTCCAATGTCACGGCGAGGGTATCTTTTGCTCATTCGCAGTTACATATTTATCGTAGTGTGACGCAGTAGTGACGCTCACCAAGGTGGCCTAATAAAAATTTCTGATCTCGACATTCTGTTTGTTTAAGGAAACACTGGCACGTAAAAAGAACCCTCGTTCTTTATTCTTCATGTACAAAAAACAGAGGACAGCTGAAAAGTTTTCGACCACGCTTTTAAATTTTCTCTGAATCCTGCGCCGTTTTCCTTTTCTCTTTTCACTTCGACTGTCGATCAAAATGTAGTCAAATGCTGGAAATAAGACAACCGAGTGTAGGCGTTTTCATTTGCGTTTGTAAATAGTTTGAATAACGATGGAGGGATGGCTGTCCAATTTTTAAAGGCAGAATCCCGATACTGTCTTTTGGTTCGAATTTTAATTAATTAATTTCGGCTATCGAATCATCCTTCGTCGTGCCACCGGATAACGAGTTAAATTGAAAGGTTATACTGGTCGACAGTTTTAGATTACTTAGCCGAAAGAATGTCGCTGAGCGATAAGCTTCTCACAAGCCAGCCATACAATCCCAAGGGGCATATCGAAGCTGTAAACCACTAAAAATGAGCCATGGATTTGAAATGTTTTCAGTGACGCACATAGAATGTTTAACCCCCCGGGAAGAAGAATTTGTTTCTAGTATAAAATAGACGATTCAGGATGAGAATTGCAAACTAAATGTACTCACTTCACTCATTAAAACAATATTATCATTTAAGGACAACTATTTCGAATCAATAATGTGACCGCTAATGAAGAAATTGTAGGCTTGTATGTTTGCAGTTCTTCTGTGGTGTAAACGCTTGTTCTTGTAACAAGAAACGTGTACAAGTCAATAAAATTCATTCAATTCAATTCAAAATCCTTTATTGGAAACTGTTATAACATATTATACATAGGTTATCTATGGTTATAGGGCTCTACGCCCCTCCCTGCCCATAGAGAGTGAAGGATTCCTGTAGGCCCTCCCATTCCTGTCTATGGATGGTTTTGAAAATTTTGACTCTCAAGGAATCTATTTATATCATCCGCCCATCTTGTTTTTTGGTGTCCCTGGTTTCTTTTGTGTTCAAATGATGTCAAAAGATTGTAGAATATATCCATCTTTCGCCTTTTAATCTTGAGATGTGCCCTGCCCATCTCCATTTTAGCCTCCTTATTGTTATCACTCCATATCGTCGGGCAAATCTTGCATATTTCTGTTCCACGTTCGGGCTCTATTCTTATTTATATAATACGGATCCACGCCGATGCACAAAATTTTCAATATCGTTTGAAAACTTCAGGAGAGCTCTGCAAGTCAGCTGCATAAGAACTAACATTTGGACGCTGTTAAGCAAAACCGAACCAAGCGACAAAATCTGTTTTTTGAGAGCACGTGATTCGAAGTTCAAGAACCATTATAGAAACTATATGACATAGCGTTTATCAGATCTTTTCAACGTAGGTACACATTTTTATATCGGGGGCCCAATTTTGAAAAATTGTACTTTTTACGCTCTTTCCAACTATACTAATAGGTAACTCATTTTGTCAACAAATGTCGCTTGATTCTGTTTTGCTTAACATCGTCTATTTATTTGTGGATTAATGATGACAAACGAGGAATCCTGCTAAAAGCAAGTTCCCCCGTACTCTACATATTTTGAATATTATGTATTTCGGATTTACGTTATTTCTAATTAAATTTAATAATACAGTATTATAGGTAGTCAAAAGTTATCACCGCGGATCGCCGATACTCGATCAACTTGAAAAACGAGCAAAATTGGACGCTATTCAGCAAAAGGGAACCAACCAACATTTGTAAACAAAATGAGTTATTAGTATCATCGTTGGAAAGAGCGTAAAAAGAAGAATTTTTTAAACTTGGGCCCCCGATTCAAAAATGTGTTCTCACATTGAAAAAAGCTTATCAGTAAACGCTATGTCATATAGTTTCTACATGGCTCTTGAACTTAGAATCACGTGTTCTCAGAAAACAGATTTTGCTGGTTGGCTCCCTTTTGCTGAATAGCGTCGAATTATTCAATCATTTTTGTTACCAATGTTATCAAACTTGGAAGCAAAATATGTAAACAAAGCCAAAGTGTCATCCCCCTATAAAAGGGCCAGTATTATAAAACTTGGTTTAACTGCGAATTAGTGATATTCCAATTACGCAGGATCCACGCACAGTAGTTGCACCTTAGAGGTGCGAATAAGTGTGGAGCTGCAACTACAGTGCAGCTACATGACACGTATATTTACTTATGTATTTATGAGGGTAGTAGTGAAGTGTGCAGCTGCCCCAACGCAGCCACAATTTTACCGCACTCAGAATGTTCAACGAGTACGGACATATGGTGTTCACTCATAAGCTTTTTCCAACGTGGATACGCATTATGTATCGGAAACCCCAATTTAAAAAAATTCTGAGTTACTTTCCATAGAGCTCTATAACTTCGTGTGAGTACAATCGTCCGCCATTTTGACGTCAACCTTACCCGTGGATGTCGAATTGACTACGCGGTACGCTCCGCATAGTCGGATTCGGCATCCACGGGCGCGGTTGGAGTCAAAATGGCGGACGATAGTACTCACACGAAGTTATAGAGCTCTACTTTCCACGCTCTTTCCAACAATATTAATAACTCATTTTGTCAACAGATATCGTTTGGTCAGTTTCTGCTCAATAGCGTCCAATTATTCAAGTACCATTATCAATAATTACAATTCAGAAACCCCATAATTTTATACGAGAATCGATCATCCATCTTCCAATCGCTTCAAATTCACTAAGAATTCGAATTCGAAAGCATTTGAATCGAATTCAGAATCGAATTTGAGTGAACCGAATTCAAAAAGAATCGCTGTAAGGCAGTGACACATGATGTCACCAGAATGGTCATTATCAATATTGGGGAAAGAATCAAAATGAGAAGTTGAAGAATTTTTCCATTATGTCGAAATTTCTCGAAAGTAAGTTGAATTACGTGAAAAATGATAAGAATGAAATTTGTGGAAAACGGTATTTACATTTTCATAAAGCAACTTCCGTGCGTGGATCCTGCGTAATTGGAACATCACTAATTCGCAGTTAAACCAAGTTTTATAATACTGGCCCTTTTATAGGGGGATGACACTTTGGCTTTGTTTACATATTTCGCCTCCAAGTTTGATAACATTGGTAACAAAAATGATTGAATAAATCGACGCTATTCAGCAAAAGGGAGCCAACCAGCAAAATCTGTTTTCTGAGAACACGTGATTCTAAGTCCAAGAGCCATGTAGAAACTATATGATATAGCGTTTACTGATAAGCTTTTTTTCAATGTGAGAACACATTTTTGAATCGGGGGCCCAAGTTTAAAAAATTCTACTTTTTACAGTTATTAGTATCGTTGGAAAGAGCGTAAAAAGTAGAATTTTTTAAACTTGGGCCCCCGATTCAAAAATGTGTTCTCACATTGAAAAAAGCTTATCAGTAAACGCTATGTCAACATGCTCTCGCGAATTATTAGAATTTGAAAATTGAATATACTAGGAAGTAGCTCAACATTTTGAATTACATATTATGTATTTTGAATTTACGTTTTTTCTAATTAAATTTAGTAATAATAGTTAACTTTTCACCACAGATTGCCAAAAACTCGGTTTGATTTAAAAAAAGCACAAAATAATTCTTCAGTCATTTGTATCAATTTTATCAAACTTGGGGGCAAAATATTATGTAAACAAAGCCAAAGTGCCATTCCCCTAATAAGAATCGGATTTTATTTTTGGAATTCGAATTCGAATTTAAATCCCTGGATGCTATAATGTACAATCCTACGCTAATTTGTTTATCTTCACCTCGTCGTTTATCTACAACCCATTTGGACGCTGTGAAGCAAAAAGAACTCAAGCGACGTTTGTTGACGAAATGAGTTATTAGTAAGTATCCTTGAAAAGAGCGTAAAAAGTAAAATTTTTCAAAATTGGTCCCCGATACAAACATGTGTTCCCACATTGAAAAAAGCTTGTCAGTAAACGCTATGTCATGTTTCTACATGGCTCTTGAACTTCGAATCACGTGTTTTCAAAAAACAGATTTTGCTGGTTGGTTCCCTTACGCTTAACAACGTACAGCTGTTTGATCAGTGGTATCAACTTGATTATACTAAAGTTTGCATTTAAGATAGGAGATAGGGGGAAAATGAACTACATATCGATACCTTAGGATACAGACATGCTATGTCCAAAATTTTCGAAAATGCGTTTTTGGTATCACTGGATTCGTCTCAACGAGCAGAATCGAATGCTAATACCAGATATGTCCTATCTCATCTCTAAACCCCCTCTAATTGGCATTAAGTAAAATCTGCTATGTCCATATAGTCGAAAACGAAATGCACAGACATGCTATGTTCATGCTATGTCCCATATTGTAGTGCACAGATGTGCTATGTTCGCTGTCAAGGCATAATTATAAAAAAAAATCAGGTAACATGGTGAAAAATTATTGTAAATAATGCAAATAACAAAACTTCAAACTTCTCTCCTGAAAAATGACACCTTTTGGACATAGCATGTCTGTATCCTAAGGTATCGATATAAACAAAAACTATAAGTGTGAACGAAAATACATGTCTCCTGCAGAGACACGTAGTATAACATTTTATATGCTTTCATACCCTTATAAAATAAAAGTCCATAGAAATTTCTATTAACAACACGACTGCAGACTGCAGTCGCCCAGCAACAACACGGCTGCAGACTGTAGTCGCGCAGGGCGCAGCAACGATCAAGATCAATGAGCACATGGCTGGGAAAAAAAATTTCCATGAAAATGTCAACCACTGAACTAAATTGCCACCATGAAGAGCTAAATCATACGGGCTGGCTTCGTGTCAGGTGGGGGGGGGCATGGAAATTTCTATTAACACCACGGCTGCAGACTGTAATCGTGCAGAGCGCCAGTGTTCGGACGGGGAATTCCCGTTCCCAATTTCCGGGAACGAATTCCCGGAAATTGGCATTCCCGTTCCCGGCTCTAAACTGGCATTCCCGTTCCCGGCTCTAAACTATTCCCGAATTCCCGATCCGTTAACACTTAACACTGCTCTTTATCATACTTCATACATACTGAATTTGAATTACTAATACCGGTAACTTCGTGTAGGTATAACTCGTTCAAATATCAAATTTCAGTACTGTCAAATTATTCGTGCAGTGCTGAATTCGTGAGCTACAATGAAAGGGTTGCATGACAAGTTCTACCCTTGTTCTACCATATGAAAAAGAGTGGGACTCGGCTCACAATGATAAGAAAAGAACATAGAATACAAATCCGCCGGGAATTCCCAATGGGATTCCCGTTCCCGAAAAATAGCTGGGAATTCCCGGTCCAAAATTGAATTCCCGGGAACGTCCGAACACTGCAGAGCGCAGCAAATGTCAACCACTGAATTCGTGTCGGGGGAGCGTTACGGTTTTCGCCTATCTCCCACAGATTTCGAGCACTACCTACATGTTTATTTACCACCGACTCTTCGAATAATTGAGTACGGGCAATAGAAAAGGCACTTAAAGTCTGGTCCAGTTCTCCAGTTAAGAAACATAATTTGCAACCCGCAATATACATCGATTAAGGTTATTTTGAAGCTGGAGGGGAAGGACGAGTTCAAGAACACGTTATCAGCGCCGTGAAAAAATTATGTTTCTTAAACGGACTAAAGCTCTAGATAGGAGAGTACAATCGTCCGCCATTTTGAATCCAACCGCGCCCGTCGTTGCCGAATTGACTACGCAGTACGCTCCGCATAGTCGGATTCGGCATCCACCCGCACAGTTGAAGTCAAAATGGCGGACGATCGTACTTACACGAAGTATACAGAGCTCTAACTGGACCAGACTTAATGCCCGTCAACCCATGCCGCAGTTTTCACTTCCGCGCATTCCAGAACAACTAACGGTCGTTAAAAAGGATATACTGGACCGAATGCTTATGTTCCAAATTTGTATCGAAAAATCTTTACAAAGAAGCCTTATTTGCACTTTATATTGAAATACATATAAAATCGTTTTTTACATGTTTTACTTCAAATAAACACGCTGCTTTTGCCGATACTCCACTCATAATTTTTGGGCAACTGGAGAGGGCACAAGTATACTTGCATTGAAAAATTTGCTAAAAATAGAGATTTAATCGCACAGATCTGTGTTCAAAATTATCGGAAAGTTTAAGATTGCTCCTTATTTAGGCCCTCGATACAAAAATGTGTATCCACGTTGAAAAACAGTGTCCATTTATCGTTGTGCTGATCCCTATGTTTTCTACATGGACGAAAAAAATGAAGATGTGTTGTTGGCCGGACCAAACAAAATGTGTTCTAGTAGATGCTTTGGGCAGACTAATTAATTTCCAAAACAGAGGTTTAGTAGCAAAGAACGAAAGAAAGAAAAAAGTGAAATGTCAAAATTATTCTTTGATAATCACTCCAAATCAGCTTAATCGATGACATTTTTCAAACAAATTTTCTACTTATAACCCTTTTACTGTGGAGCTAATGGAGCTGCAGGAGTCTTGTGAAAAATCGATAACTCCGGAAAGTACACCGGTATCTTGATGAAAGGAAAGTTACACAGTATCTGATTATTCCCCTTTTGTACCCCCCTCCCCCGCCGTCATTTCTTTACTGTGATTCAAACAACTTAGCAACATTTATACCTACTGGCACAGTGATTACCTAATCGTAATAAGTATAGCTGTACAGTGAACACGCTCGTTAGAAAATTATTCAATCATTATTTGGTCAGTGTGACACACAGGTGACCTTTAAACTAGAACAGGTTCTTTCGAATATCGTTTGTGGCCACGCTCGACTCTGACGCGAATGCAGCAACCAGCATCATCACATCATCAGTCGAACAGTGCGTATCGTATCCAATGGTACAGAGTCAGAGTTAGACTAGACTGTCTTCTGTTCGTACCTACGTGTCGGTATTCTCGCTGGTATTGTCATCGGCTGAGGTAATTTTTCACTTTATTTCAATATTATCCGCTGTTAAACTGTAAGTACTTTTCGCCGTATGCAGTCTTCAAAATTTCTCCCATGCCTGCGTATATCGGGATTGAACAAGGTTATACCTATACATATAACTCTTTATCTACTATAGATAAGAGTCACTGCATGTCGAGTTTGTACTAATACAAAAAAAAAAACTGTTGTACCGAGCGAACTATAATTATTTTTTAATGTAGGCGTGGGAAGCGCTTAGCGATTAGTCATTGACTGTAGACTGCAACAGTGCCTATACCAGCGGTACAAATCGAAGAAGCTAAGTGATGCGTTTAAGTTTATATTGTTGTTGGAAGAGTCTTTAACATACTCGTACAGCCCTACGATTATCTTACTAATGTGGAAGACCAGTGTATGTAACTCTCGAGCTAAGTAGGTAATTGTTTCTTGTGAAAAAAGTTTGATTAAAGCTCTACAAAAGCACACATAACCGTTCACTAAATTTCATTGTGGGAACAGTTTTACATAAATTCGATTTTACGACACGATATCAGTATACCACAGACACGTCAATAATTGATATGTAGCCCGAAGTTAGCTCTGAAGCAGTGGACTGCTTGATGCATGGTATTCCATTTATGCCGGACTGAAGTTATAGTCGAAGTAAGTCCTACAGTTCTCGTTCGAGAATACATAATAGCCTAAGCTGCAGATTTTTCGATGTGAAAATACACGCCATACTTCCCAGATTTGTTTCGTATCATTAAATACCTATTTGCAGTTTAAAAAAAAAAAAAAACTGCAGTAATTGTATAAACTGAATTTATAGGTTTATTGGATTATATCGTCCTATTTATTTTATGCAATTAAGGACATAATCATTTATACAGTGTCAACGAACTTTGGAATGCACTGTTCGCATCAGACGCAGATGCAACGATAATACACTGACCTACAGCTTCAAATGTACACTGTCCCACTTGTTCAATGTTTTCGCGTAAGCTTGCATTCATTAATATTTCATTCTCGGTATAAACGTAGCCTGAATTATGCGTCTACGTCATGGAAACGGCTGGAAATAACAAAAGCTTTCCTGTTTCCCATATTTACACGGAATGAAATGTATAATAGACTTGGCTATACCGGATGGATACTAGGAATTCAGTGGCCTCCTTTTTAAACCCAAAAATTAGAAATTCAGTTTGCCGTCATAACAATATTTTCAATTTTGTGGGACGACAGGGAGGAATATCAAAATGAGAAGATCTCCTGTTGTACTTACAGAGCCGAAGCGTCAGCATTGAACAAGGGAAGAATATATGTAACTAGCTGACCCGCTTCGCGGCTCATCTAGACCGTGGGCTAAAGTGATGAGTTGGCTAAGGTGAGCTGGCTAAAGTGTGTTGGGTTAGCTGAGTTAATCCTTTCCTCTTCCCTTTACAGCAGACTGTTTTCCCATCCTTCCAACGATTCCCTGTGATCCACATCCGTGATCTTTTCCTGCCTGAAAACCTGCAGTTTTCCTCCCCACACCCTTCCCGCACTGCCGGCATCAGCTGCTAATGTGACTGATAAGCGCGTGGTCACTTCACTGCTTCTTTTTTAATGTTTATGGACTTCACTTTCTGCTTCTGCGTATTTAGAAGCCAAGCCGCTATAGGCACTCAACAAAATGTCTCCCTCAACTACTTCATCTCCGCCTAATGAGCTACAGGTCAAACATTGATAATTATTTCCCAGTTATGTTTTCTGCAACTGTCTCCTTTTTTCTGTATGCCTCTTCTTCTTTTTCTCTTTCTCCAAATTTTCTTCCTTTTCCCCGCAGTTTTTGTACAAAAATTTGCCGCCTCTCGAAATCTGTCACCTTAGGCACTTGCCTAATGCGCCTATCAGGAATTCCATCGCTGGAACTGATACTATACATTGGTATTTAGATCTTTTGGGGAGGGGGTTCGGACCCCCACCCTCTTCCCCGGTATCCGCATCTGCCCTCAGCTCTTTATGATTCACCCAACAACCTCGAACAAACGCACGAACACTTTTATACATATTCGAGAAGAGAGATTTTGATTATGAGACGCAGGACACATTTTTACCTGCAGTTTTGAGAAATAGTTTGCGGTTAAAAAAAAGACCTGTAGGAGAATAGGCGCATTTACCTATTATACTAAGGTACTACAATTTCCGTTGTTGTTTCTATTTGTAACCTTTCTTTGTGTATGTTTGTGTGTGTCTGTGTGTGTATGTTGATAGACGAATCGCCGTGTAGCGGCTAGCCGGTTCTTGACTCAGAAAAGGTTCCCTGAGAAACGCTACTGAAATTTACGGAAATTTACAATTGCAAATAGCTTCAACTCTCATCTCATTGCGTTCAGATGGAGGGCCCTGATCTATTTGCTATTTACTGCTTCATATTTGTGTTATTCAGAGGAAAATGTTGATGTTTTCAAAAATTCAGTCGGATAATTAGAAGGAATGCTGAACATAGTTTTCAAAAACTGAAATTTTAGGGCTTCTGGAGGTGATACGTGGTTGAAAATGGGCCGTGTGGTACATAAATGGGTACGAAACAATATCCAAATATTACGGTGGTTTTCAATTAGATGTACGGGCAATAATGAAGCATTTTGAGCTCGTTTTGAAAATTTCAAATTTTCAACCCCCCAATTATTTCTGAAGTGAGACAGTTCCGGCCACCAAATTTCAACACAGTGTGAAGAAGTTTGATCTAAAACAATTCTAAAAAGTTCAAGTTGAAAACGAAATTGGGGTGCCAGGGGGGACAACATTTTGTGGTCCCCCTCCTAATTAGGGTACCGAAATTTTTTATAGCCTAAAACCTATTTCGGGCTCATACGAACACATCCAAAAAGTTCGAACTCCTCAGCTCTTACGGTTCACCCGCTAACCTCGAACAAACCAACAAACAAACAGACAAACATTCACTTTTTTATAGTAGAAAGATATGTATTCCCTAGCAGGTTTACGGCGTAAACATTTTTCGATAATTGTAACGTAAAAGCTGTAATAAAGCTTTAAAGTTGACTTGAATCCCGATGCGCAAAATCCCGCCAGTTACCCGGGTAACTAAAGGGAAACCAAGGGTAATGACAGGTTTCTGGGTAAACAATGATTACAAATGGGTAACTTTTCCGCGGGTAACTAGAGGGTAACTAATTGCGTATCGGGATGCGCAATATTCCGCCAGTACCCGGGTAACTAAAGGGGAACCAAGGGTAACTGACGGGTTTCTGGGTAATTTTTGGGTAATCTGAGGGTAACCGAGGGTTGCAAATGGGTAACTTTTCCGCGGGTAACTAGAAGGTAACTGATTGCGCATCGGGATGTGTGTCTATGTGTGAGTGTTTCGCGAAAGTTTACCCACATGTTATAGTACAGGGTGCGGCATCTTACAGTTTACATGTTGGTAGCACTGTTATTCGCGATGTAGTGGGATTCGCGCGTTGGTAAAACGGTTTTCAGCTACCCAGAAGTCTGCCATTTAGTAAACATTCTCAAGCGAAATATGCCACCAAAGTTCACTAGAGGATTTAAAGTAACGGATTCGTGATGAATGCGCGGCGATCAGTAAGACAATGTTAGAGAACGCTTTGAAAAGTCTCAAAAGAAGTTTAAACTTTGTAAAAGGTACTAGTAAACATTGAAATTATGCTATTTTAAAACCAAATAAACTTTTTATAAATGGCATTTCATCCTCTTTCCAACCGCGTATTTCTCATTTCTCTCCGATAGATGATTTTGATGTGGCAGTGTTACCAACATGTAAACTTGATGCCGCACCCTGTTCTGTAGCTTGATGGTAAGCGCACCGACTTGGGAGGCAGGTATACCAGGTTCAAAACTTAGTCTATGCTGCGTTATTATAGACCTTTTATTTTACAAATACTTTTTTGCTTCATCTGATATTACAAAGGGAGAGTATTGAAATATGCAGTTCATTCTACAGGGGAAAGCGGATCACCAATTTCTTATGTCTCGATGCGCAATCAGTTACCCTCTAGTTACCCAGTTACCCGCCGAAAAGTTACCCATTTGTTCCCCTTTGGTTACCCGGGGTAACTGGCAGGATACTACGCAGTGAGTTCCTCTCTAGTTACCCGCGGTGGAAAAAGTTACCCATTGTTACCCTCGGTTACCCTCAGATTACCCTTGTTCCCCTTGAGCTACCCGGGTAGCCTTGTGGGGGTTGCGCATCGGAGTGTTCTACCATCAATCAGAAAGTGATTATTATGTAGCGTTCTGCGCGGTAGATATAATTTCTATTCCGTATACCGTTCACTCTGGGAAGGATATCAAGTAAAACAACTCAAGATACCTGTCACACTTCTCCCCCCGCTTTTCTTAGTCAACCTAATTATTCGTGCGTTCTTCAGCAACAAAATCAGCTTGGTAATCGTATGTAAATATTTAAATATTTTTAGTGACTACCTAGTACCTACGTATAAATTGTCAGCCAAATTATTTCTAAAATATGAATATTCAAGAATGTCAGAGACGATTCACATTACAATCATAAGCGCAAATATATCGAGTGTCTCATGCACACTTGACCTAAGCGACATTTTGACGAAAATTAGTTTAATACTTATTCTTATAGATCTCAATGCCCTCCATCGAACTACACTCACAAATGACGAATTACTTCCTTTTTTAGCCCTCTAGATGGCGTAAAGCATTCTGAGCCACGTATATAACACAACGTTATTTATAATCTTCAAATCGCTGTCCTGAAAGAAAGCGTTGTTGTCACTTAGGTCAAGTGTGCATGAGACACTCGATATGACCTGGAGCGGGAGGTGTGGTTCATTGGGGAGGAGGTAGTTCACCACGATGCGATCAGCCAATTGCACGTACTGGATACGACTGCTGCAATTGAGAGGCGCCCAACTGTATTCTATGAAGCAGAAATATCGAATTTTTGCCACCAAATTGGTTGCGTAACGAATCACCCAAGGATTTCAGAACTAACACGTATCAAAATAATGCTAAAAATTCTTTCGCTTATATAATTTTCCAGTTTAAAGGGCTTCTAAAAGATGGAAAGGGGAGCCTATGAGTACAAAGGAAACGAATTATTCTATTGTAACGCAGCTAGTCTTCTTTCATTTCATCATATCGCTTTTAATTTTAGAAAATGCATGGTCGATTTTTCCAAAGCCAGAAATTTTCAATTTAGCCGAATTTCCTCGGTACGGAAATTTACGTACTTTTATATGAGAAATAGAGCGGAGTTCCTAATTTAATTGACTTTGCCATTTACGAACTTTTGAAAGCTGTCACGGGGTGTCGTTTCTTTTGGATATAAGTACGTCTCAGAGAGCTTCATGAATTCCGGCCAAAAGTTGTACCTATACAGAAATTCCTCATTCGCGTAGGGGAGACCGGGGTTAGTTATCACAATTTTTAAAAACTTCAAAATTCTGAAAAAAAAAACTATTGCACCGAAAAACTTCAAATTAGGCTCAAATTGTGGCTACACTACAAAATGGCGTGTAAAAAAATCTTTCATACAGTTGGCCCCAAACATTTTTAAACGCGGCTACTTTTTTTCATGACAACTTGCCCCATACTCGGCTAAGTTGTCATACATGATAGGGTAAACTGTTTTGTGCTCAAAACGTACTAAAAATGTGCTGAAATGTCTTACAAACGTATTTTCGTATCATTTTCTAAAAATATGTAACGAAATCCCCATTAATTGATAATTTCTGTAACGGAACAACTTGCCCCGGATTGAGAGGGTTTAGAAAGTACAATTTTTTTGGTGAGGGGGGGGAGGACCTATGTAATTTTAGGTTCTAACACAAACAAAGACAGCAGAAGAAATTCTGCTTACCACACAGTATTTGATTTCTGCCTATACAAAATATTACTTCTTGTTTACAAAACGTGACTTTTTCTAAATTTTATGTTATCAAAATATCAGACCACTATAAATCAGGTCGGTTCCATAATCGCGAGGTCTATCAGGTATGGATAAAGTGTTGGTACACTGAGGAGTAACGTGACGTCATCAAATTCGAAAAAGCAACTTTTACACGGGTGACATGGAGGCTGGACAACTTACCCCGGTCTCCCCTACTCGGTAGCGTACCTATTTACCGGAAATAAAAAATTAACTACAAACTTCACTGATTAATGCGTAAAACGTGATTGATGCGTAGCCTACAGTGTATTAGAGGCTATCCTTTTCGGTGAAACTGAAATATTTACAAGCGGCGAATGAAAAATGAAGCACGCAGGTTCGGTATAGATACAGCGGATCAAGTTAAAACTTATTCGTGAACCACCAGTAATTTGTTTCCATTTACTTATAGTTTTACACGACGCTGCAAAAAATAAAACTTTCTTCCTTACCTGGGGCAAGATAACGAGATGAGAGGATCACGTCCTTTATTTGAAAAGTTGCTAGCACCTTTTCCAAGTATGAAAATTCGTGGAAATGACTTTTAAATATTTTAGATGCGGCAGTAGGCTGTTATCACGAAAATTTTAGTCTGTAGGGTAGTATGTAAGTGTACATCGGTGCCTACTTTCTTTCTTCTTTTTCTTTTTTCTTTTTTTAAAATTATTTATCTATAGATAATAGCAAAATAACTTACTGGTTCACTTCGAAAAGTATATAAGATAATTTTAATAAATTGAGGTTAAAATCTCTCTACGCGTTTAGAAGAAAGAAAAAAGGCTATATGGACAAAGTATTCCTACATCGCAACTTTTACGTTTACTCAATTAAGAAATCAGAGGTGGAAATAAATTGTGTTATCTAAATTACATAATCTAACTATAAAATGTTTGCGGTCATTCAGAGTTAGGAAAGTCTGAGCTCATGCGACTGCAAAATACAATAGAAGTCGGCAAAAACGAAAGGAAAATATGAACTTCGCTACAATTTTAAATTAATTCACTCAGCTGGCTCGGTTAGTTATTGGGTCTTTAAATTTTAACTCATTTTAGATTCAGCTGAAATAATACGAGGACAATGACTGTTAATATGGCATATAGAATATACAATAGGAAAGTCAGGTCCGTACCCGAGGTAGACAAAGAGGGTATTTTTTAAAGAAAAACAAATCTATATTGTTACTCTATTCCAGTTACCTAGTCTCCCAAAAAATGTTCATAAATGTTCTTTTTCCTTCATGATCCAACAGCCGGATTACGAGCCAGGGATCAAACCTGTGATTTCACGCAATATCGCAACATATGGCGACTGAGAAATATATTTGATAATAATATCCAATATTTTCGGGCAGACATAATATCAGATTTTATCTCCCAAGAAAAGTGGGTTCTCCGGAATGAACGTACAACGGTACCTATCCAGTTGTGTCAAGCTGATTCACAATTCTCACTTTTGAAGATGATGCAAAAAGTGACTAAAAGTATTACGATTTGGTCAAAAGGTCACAAATCAGTCACCTAAATGTGACTACAATTTTTCAATGAAAGTTCCGAGAAAATTATTAATATGTGACTGAAAAATGATTAGAAACTCCCTCAATTGATCATTGTTACGTCACATGAGTGAAAAATATTCTCAGAGTTTCAGTATATTGGTGAGTAGTTCTACAAGAATGCTGATATTTTACTTCACCCCCTCGTGTTCTTTTTGAATGATTTTCTAAAACGTTTTGATCGATTGATATGCTCTCCCTACAACATTCTAATAAGGTTGGGCCGGCAGTAGCCTACCTCCAGAGGTAGTTAAGAGCGCCGCAAAAATGTGATATCCACTACGATGGGCATTGCTTCCTAGCTACAACTTTAAAACTATGTATCTGTAAAAGTATTTTTATTACTTATAAAACAAAAAGAACAAACCAGGTATGAGACTAACAAATTCTTAATGATGCACTCAATTATGAAGTACTAAATTGGGGAAAATAATTGTAAGGAATTACTTTGAAATGTCAGGACTAAATTGAATTCCTCTACAAAAGTAGGAACTTAACGAGAAAATGAAAATAACTTGGTTATTATTAAAAAATTTAGGTGTAAAGGAGAGAAAATTGCAAGAAAATTAATATGAATGCATTTATGGCATCATATACATATATTATCTTTGATTAGGTAAATAAAAATCACGAATCAGCAATGCATACCTGCATCAAAAAGGAAGGCACGTTTCTGAATATTTTTAGGAGGTGAAAGTTGTCAAACCGTCTGATTGAAAGTAAATATGTTAATGTATTCCTTTTCAGGGGAAGTATATAAAGAAAACCCATGTAATATGTATTTTTTTGTATATTTTTCTTATATGAATACTGCGATTCATTTCGAAGTTGTACAATGCAACGAAAAAGTACGCGACGTGAGAAAAGGAAACTGAAAATATAATAAATATTATGTTTTATGGTTATAAAGCTGTTAGAAGAAAATTAACGTTAATAACCGGTTACTATAATATCATTAATGACTAAAAAGAGGATAATTTACGTTAATGACCAGCGATTGACGTCAGTTTATGAGTGACTCGGTCAGTCTTGTCAAATGCTACGGAAAATATTGGTTAGATACATTTTCACACGTATTCGAACTACCAAATATATAAGAATTGTTTTCAAGAGGCACGAGTTATTTGTTTTTACAAAATAGGCTACCGTGACATCTCGAATCGTCTAATCGATTGATTACCTTTGCATGTGCGGCATTCTGCGTCGCATTCAGTCATACAGTTGCATCGTTTGTATCCCTGAGCTCCTGCGACGCTGTTATGCCCGTCTGCTGGCCTTAATAAAGTAATATGTCTATCACCTACTGCAGCTATGATCTGCTCCGCATTCAGTTGGTGATCTTCAGGACAAGGGATTAATTCTGATTTCGCATGTCGGTATCCCGTTTGCTAGTTTAGTAACTCTTCGATTCGTCGGTCAAATTTCAGCCTCATATCATCCTCCATAATCAGCCATTTTCAAAATAATACCATAAAATACTTGCGTACCAAGAAAATCACACCTTCAGTTAGAATAAAGTAATACAGAAAAATGTTAGGTACTTGTTTGTTGTTTAGTACGTAGCAAAGAAGTAATCACGACATGCGAACAAGGAGGTACCTACTCGTATTTCTCTATACTTCCTTTCTTCTCGCAAAAAGACAAGGCAAAGTTTGCGCACACGATAAGGGAGAAGATGAAGAGAATCGCCGGCGGATGTAGATTGTGATTCACTAGCACTACACAACACAATTTGAGATTTTGTAAAAATAAAAAAAAAACAATGACACGAGAACATAATATGATTCTGTGAGTATATTCATAACGAGGAATGTAATGCCATATTACCTAACTTTTGCATTATAGTTCATTTTTTTCTTATCTCCTTTCTTAAATGCGAATTTTAGTATCATCAATATGATACCACTGATCAAACAGCTATGCGCGTTCAGTATTGTTATCAGTATCAGTCTAGCTATTCGCAGCCGACAAAAAGGAATAAAACGAGAAACATTTAATAAAATTTTAACTTTGAATGTACATATGGAAAACAAGAAGGTTCTTGAGAAAAATGGTTAACGCCATCGTATTCAGCATTCAAAATATAGCTAAAATCGTATAATCTCATCCCGTTATTTCTTTTGCTGTTGTGGAGTGTGTAATGTTGCTGGCCGGCGTAGCTAGCGAAATATGACGTGATATCCGACTGTTAACGTCATTTGCCACCTTTCATAGTTTAGTCATTCATATTCCTTCCCACGTTCATGGTTAATAACAGTCATTCACCAGTCATTTACGACACTGACAGAATTAACAACATTCTGTAAACTGGACGCTGTTAAGCGTAACAGATTTGAATAGAACCAACCAACAAATTCTTTTTTGAGAACACGTGTGATTTGAAGTTCAAAAGCCGTATAGAAACTATATGACATAGTGTTTACTGATAAAAGCTTTTTTCAACGTGAGTACATCACAATTTTTAAAAATTCTACTTTTTACGCTGTTTTCCAACATGATACTAAATAACTTATTTTGTCAACAAATGTCGGTTGGTTCTATTACGCTTAACAGCATCCAAATACAAAATGAGGACGTATCGGTAAAAAGGGCGTTCGTTCAATGTATTTCTTATGGAACGGACGCCCTTTTTACAGAGATATGTCCTCAAATATACAGTAGAACAGTTCGTTGAGTTAGTGTAAAAAGATGCTAGCTGCAATTTTTTGACAAAGTGACTTTTTTGTGTGTCGTTGGATAAGGAATTTTACTATCTACAAACTACCTACCACACGGTAAATGATAAAATATTACTTCAGTTCAACAGGAAACGCAAAAAACAAAATCGGTTACGAATTGGGAATGGAAATCAAAGTGACTGATATCTAGCGGATGTTTTGTGAACCCTCATGGGGTGATCAATGGAGAAAATAAATAGGTCGCTCGGGTTACGCGGGGGTCGGGCCGGCAACTGATAATGTACCTCTCATTTTTTACTCCCCCGCACTTCTATTAATTTTTCTGCCTGATATATTAAATTTTTAATCGCAAATTCGAATATGTAGCTCCCTACAGTTCAAATTTGAAGCATGCCCGTCATTTCTCTTTTATAATGATTTTTTGAAAACCTCATATTTTCCATTTACGGCCATGTTATTTCTGTCTGTGATCACTCATGGTGCATTTACACTAAGGCTGGCAGTACTGCTGTACCAATACAGCAATGCTGCCAGCCTCAGTGTAAATGCACCATTAACCTTTCATTAGGAAGTGCACATTAGCGCTCCTACATTCCGTTCCAGAACAAAATTCATCATATTATGTGACCTACCAGGAAGAAAGGGACCTGTGCGAAAAAAAATCATATTTTTGTGATAACAACTGTTTTTGACTAATTTTTGACCGCTCTTTCGCGTGGTGTTGTCGAAAAAATTCTAAAAAATTTTCCCAGACTGCTGTAAGTTTTCAAAGTTGAGTGTCTCATAACGTGAAAACGTTATCAAATTTGTTTATCCACTCTCCTGTCAAATTCACATTCTTGCGCACAAGTCTCTTTCTTCCTGGCAGGTCACATATATGAAAAGTTAAGAAAAGTGGAATGTTTTCATCTCTGAGATGTATTCCTAGTTGAATGTTGAAGCACTGTTATAATATTTTTAGTTAAACCTATTTTTGACAGATTCGTCGTGGTTGCTTCAGAACCTTTAAACTGTAATTTTTTTTTTTTTTTTTTTTTTTTTTTTTGCAGATAGCACCTTTTTGTACTAACCCAACGACTTGTCTTCCGTAGTGGCAACAAAAATTATATACTCTTGCCAGTACGATGGACAAACAATGGGGGCGTACATCCATTTTTAAAGTGATCCTCCGAGACAAGCTTTTAATCATTAGCGTCAGGGACAGATTTAGGGTGGGGCCCAGGACGCCGGGCCTCCACAAAAGTCGTGAAAGTGTCGTTATTACAAATATATGTTGTTCATACTTTATGTATACTTCGAATTATTTTTACTCGTAATTTTGAATTTTTTTTTGGGGGGTGGGGTATCTTGACACTTTGGAGCCTCCACATTTTTCTGGGCCCCAGGGCCACGAAATCTTAAATTCGGCCTTGATTAGCATTCAAAAATGTAATTGAGTAATTATGTATAATCTTTGTTACTTACCTAGGAAGTTTCATCATCTTCAGACAAGTTTTAATCGTACTTTGGGAGCAAATTCACCGTCCCTTACCGAAAACATTTTGAAAGTAGATCTCACATGTTCGGATCATTTTGTGAAACTGAACCAGCTGTTAGAGCTGATATCGAAAATTACACCGGGCTGAGAATCTAAAACTGATATTTACTTTGACCACTTTCTGTGTTCCGGAAACTTTCAGGACTAGTGTATGGAGTGGTTGAAAATTGACCCCACCTTGCGCGACAATTGGGTACTGCACCATGACAATGCCCAATCTCACACATGTACCCCGACGATGCAATTCCTGGTGGACGAATTTCTGACCATATCCACCATACTTGCCTGACCTCGCGTTGTCATGGTGCAGTACCCAATTGTTGCTCAAGTTGAGGCGCTTCCTGCCAATGTAGTCTGTAAGCAACATACGAACTCGTTTCGTTCAACCAACTGTATCTCTTCAAGTTACAGTGTCAATTCTTGCTGCTAGATAGCGTACGGCGTCTGCACAAGCGCATTGCAAGTAATTTTGGGACATGCTTTGTATAATGGATGCATGGTAGATAACGACTATCGTACACTCGTACTTACATACCTATGTACTCGTATTATCATTCAGAGTACTGCCATATTGAATTTGCCCAAGATATACGGGGGAGGGGGGTCAGCATTCTGGTAGAATTAGGTACATTAGTGATAAGTCACTTTACGTAATATACTAATCGCGGTTATTTTGCTGAGTAAACTTGGCGAATCTAAGCGTGGTATACTGCTTATGAGAAATTATACGTGAGTACAATTCAAGCGCAGATGCAAACTCAAAATCAGTAAAAAAAATTGACCTACTTGGTTCCTATCATCGTTACACCAGTTATAATATACTTATGCATATAGTAGATCACCATTATTGTACCTACATACATAGTATGTATTATCGCTCGCTATGCTGCCATATTGGATTTGTAAACAGAAATTTATTATATTGCTTTTTTCAGTCATAGAGTAGGTTTACTTAAATCGAGTCTAAACTTTGCTAACGCTCGGATATTGAACAATATCTAATCAAAGATCCCTGCTATTTTACAGATATTTCCCACTGACGTAGAAAAATGGGTTGGATTTTTAGCGAGATGTGTCGCAGCAAGGCCAGACTAGATGGCAAAACAGCTGTTGTGACCGGATGTAATACTGGAATTGGAAAAGAAACTGTTCTGGAATTTTACAAGCGTGGTAAGTACGACCTACACAAATCTACAGTGTGAAACGTTACATCCAGCGACGTCGGAACGGAGAGGGAATACATTTCTCGTCCTAAAAAATGTGTACCCCTTTTAAAATTGGGGGGGGTGAAAAACTATTCAGCAAGTTGATAAAAAAGACAAGATTTATGAGGTTTTTGGAGTTTGCTTATTATACCTCCAATCTTGAGGGACAAGAAAACCTTTGAAACATTTTTTCTTTCTTCTTGCTTGCTGACTTCAATTTTAAATGTTTGTACCTCCTAAGAATCATTCCCTTGGTCACTGATGCAATGCTCGAAAGGGTAGTTTCCGAAGCCAGGGGTGCGGTGTCTGGGGCTCCACCAATGGAGTATTCGATCTCCTAAGAATCTACCTACCGACTCCACTGCGATTACATCAACCTAATGGTATGGTCGTAATTTTGATCAGCACTCCTTCACAGGATAAAACCTAATCAGTTTTTTATTTTTTTAGGCGCACGAGTTGTGCTGGCGTGTCGTGACCTGAAAAAAGCAGAAGAAGCAGCCGCCGATATAAAGAAACAGGCTGAAGGACTGCCGAACATTGGGAGTCTGGTGGTTCAAGAGTTAGATCTCAGTTCTTTCGACTCGGTTCGCAAATGTGCGAACGAAATTCTGCGAACCGAACCTGCTATTCATTTATTGGTGAACAACGCCGGTATGTTTGTATCTATTTAAGGCACTGCCAGCAGTGCCAAGGAATTCATGCACGTATAGGCATTTACTGTTATTTTAGACAATAGGTAGGACCTTAAGAATGCGTTCCGCATCGCTTATTGAAATAATGATTCGAGAATTTAGACTTAGACGTACGTATGTAGTTGAAACAAAGCAAACAACAATTTATAGTACACACTGAAGAGACGTCGGAAAAAGGAAGGCGTGACAATATTTTAATACATAGGAACTGGGAAAAGTTTAGATGAGTCACATTTCCAGCTAGAATAACAAAAGGAAATTGCTTCGTTGCGAAAACTGTTTTTTGACAAAAAATGATTAGGTATACTCGTAATTTGCAAGTTTTTAAAAATATGATTTCATCAGCGGAAATACTGATGATGATGTATCTCGACTGGTAAGGTTGAGTCTCCCCACGTCTCTCTCTCTCTCTCTCTCTCAATTCGCGCGCGCGCGAAGGATTTACATTTTGTATCGCTCAAGTATTCGGAATTATTGTAAACATGATGACAAATCTTTTCTTCATATATACATATATGAGTATAGATAGCTATATAGATGATAATGATAAAATAAGATGAGGCAATAACAGAAGATCGAGTAGAAACAAGTCTGTCTTAATATTCGCATACTTTTTGAAATCATGTATCAGTACATAGTTTGTTTCATATACATCTTGAGGATGAAGCATGAAGTGCTTCCTTCTGCTTTCATTTTTAGTGCGTGGTTGCACTGCAGGAAAGATCGCTATGATTTATCTTGTGTATAGGGTAGAGTGGTACACAGTGAATCGCATATTAGAAAGAAGAATACATCCAAATATACTTCCATGATTCATTCTGTGTACAGAGAAGAATAGTACGCAGCGAAATATTTTGAATAAACGAGGGGAATGGATGGTTTTTATTTAAAACATGATCATACTGCAGTATAGGTTATTGTGCACCTAACAGACCAAAAAAAGGAATAGAAATATCTATTTTTTCGTACTTGTATGTCACTATCCTGTTTTCTGTTACAGAGGTGACGTTTCATGTAACTAAGGTATGCCTCTTTATAAGGCTTCGCGCCGGCGCTAGGCCTAATAGAGTATGAAATATACGTTAACTTCCTACACATGGAATATGCAGATACACAGAGCAGTTTTGAGAGCTGCCAAAGTATGCAACCTCATAAAGCCTCATGAGGAGAGAAGAAAAACCAATAAGAGGGGGGAGGTCCCGGAAATAATTCGGAATGAAATGTCCACTAAGAATAAATAAGTCACTATAGCGCTTAGTGAGGTGTAGGCAATGAAGTGTTATTTTCGGTTTTTGTCATATTCTTGAGGTTAATAAATTTGACTTCCATTTCCCAAAATACCAATTAGGCTTTAATTTTGATATGTGTATGATACAAATGTAAGAGGACACAGGTACAACACATTTCTGAAAAATTGTAGCGCATTTTATTTTGTTACGTATTGTTATTGGGATTTAAACTTAAAGTTTCAAGTGTTGGCAGCCCTGCATATGTGTGTGTGATCACTTATGATTTACCGTAAGCGTGTAGCAAACTTCAACTATCATTAAGTCGATTAGAAATTTACGTTCAAAGAAAATTTGTCCTAAATTCAACTGCATCATCACCAAGAAATTAAATTATAATCAGTTCTGGCAGAATGATTTTTACTCGGTTTTTTACTCTACTGAAGATAGCAGTGCACGTTTCTATTTGAAAGTACACATGATCACTCACTCATTTTTTCACCCGCTAACACCCGCGCAGGTAATTTTGCAGCGCATTCTAGTGCAGGTTTAGATCCCAATGGGGTATCATCTGGTATTTCACTGTATAGGTACCTTATGTGATATACCCATTGGAACTTTTTTTCAACTTTTTCAGTTTGTTCAAGCAAGTTGAAAATAATTGAAATGAACACCTACATGTTATAATGTATAATTTGTTGATGAATCATTATTACATCTAGGTATTATGGCATGCCCGAAGTATTTATCCAAAGACGGATTCGAGTTACAGTTTGCAACAAATCATTTAGGCCATTTTTTATTCACATTGTTACTGTTACCGAGAATAATAAAGTCTGCGCCGGCGAGAATCGTCATTGTAGCATCTTCAGCACACAGATTTGGTAAATTAATTACTTTTTACTATGATTATATTAGGTATTTCAAAATTAGTATTTGGAGAGGGATAGAACACGGTTTCAGTAGTCTTCTTTTCACACTACACCGATGATGACAAAAACCAACAAAATAGCGTCTATATCTATTCATAAAATTAAGTTATTTTATTTTAGGAGATGGTAAAATGCACTTCGAAGACATCAATCTAGAAAAAACGTACAGTCCTACGGGCGCATATGGTAGATCAAAACTTGCAAATATATTATTCGCATCAGAACTGGGTAGAAGACTTCAAGGTAAGAGAATTTTGTTTCATCTAGGTATCCTTGTATGAATTTAGGGTGCAATATGGTAGCGAACAATGTTTCGAACACTTTTACTTTTAGAGATGAAACTAAGAATCATATTTTATTTAGTAAATTGAAAAAGATGGAAGAAACTCTCTTATATTTCATCAGAATTTTCTCACAATGGGAAGAGCAAAATAGAAGAAAGTCGCGAATTATTAATTTTGAAGTGTAAGTAGTAGCTTTCCCCAACTGCCTGTCTGGGAACTAATAGAAAATATGCACCTATGTATCTGCAAAGACTTGTTTAACTGACAGCATAGGTATGCACTTTTCTCTATCAACGTGATAACATTCACTGGCAGTTCCGTTTCTGATTCATGTTTTCCAGATTCTTGCATTAAATATTCAATTAATACGCTGATAGTTTTTAGTACTTAATTTTCTTTTTGGAAATGGTATATATCTAGAGGTAAGTATCTAGTTAGATTTAGGGACGAAGTTAACTTTTTTTTTCAACAGATGAGAAACTTTTTTCAACACGCATCCTTATTACTGCAATTTATTTGGGCAAATAGTGTTTCGAAATTGTTTTATTGTTTGTAATCTGGCAATCCTAAATAGATTAAATTTTTCAACCAAAATAATTAAGCGTTACTTCTCTAGTCTATATGAGGAGCGATATTTCAAAATGGCCTATGTCCATTTTTTTCGAAACTTATTTTATAGCGTCATCTGGTGGAAGATCAGGTCGATGTTTTACTAGGCAACCTAAGTGTCACTGATCGCACATATATGGTACCCACAAGAGTACCACGTTATTTCATATTCTTCTATAACGTTTTAAAAAATGACCAGAGGCTGTTTGGAAATAGGAATATCGCTCTTCATATAATATGATGAATGGAGTGCACATTTAAAATGCCTATTCCAGGTACCGGAGTGACTACATACTCGTTACATCCGGGAATCATTGACACGGAGCTCGGTCGTCATCTTCACTTATCATATCCATGGGGAATGTGGTTAATGATGCAGATGACGAAATATTTCATAAAAACGCCTGTTCAAGGTGCTCAAACAACGTTATATTGTTCATTGGATGAAGAATGTGCTAACGAAACCGGCTTATATTACGCGTAAGTTTATCTAAATTCTTGTCCAATCGATGGGCAATAACTGAAATATTTTTTGTATCGCCGAATAGCGTGGTAACTTGTCAACGATGTTCCCATTATTGGGCTCAATTTACTCTTTAAGCGCAATTACCCTCGGCCTCGGCATTTCATGCACAATGTATACCTACTCTTCAAAAGCAACTAACGCCTGATGTTCTTTCTCAGGGAATGCGCCCGTAAGACTCCCCTACAGAGAGCCAGAAATACAGAGAAAGCTAAGGAGCTGTGGGACGAGAGCATTAAATTAGTCAAGCTCGAAAATTACGATCCTTTCACACCGACGTAATCCTGGACGTCACTCATGATTTATTTATGCTGGCAGTTGCAGTTCGTCATCCTATTATGTTACTTTTTTATGTAATATGTATATGTGTTGTCAATTAAAAGAGTATTTGCTAATAAGTTATTGACAGTTCGTTCTTGAGCAAGTTATTTCAAAAAAAAAAAGTTGTTACGATAGGTCCCAAAACTTTTCAACAAATTCAGCGGCCTGAAAAATCTAATGTGTATGTATTGGATTAAAATTCCGTCCCACCTTTTTGTCCAAGGACACAATACTAAATATAGTGTCAAATTTGACTCTGTTCAAAAATTGACGTACCGTTATTAGAATAGGGGTTTCTGGGGTCGCTGAAATTGAAGTTACCGAAATTTTGTTCTGACCTCAATCTGGCCTCCAAAATATAAATGATGTGGTGGGACGTATGGCGATGCACGTATGTTAAAGTGGCCCCTGAGACACCGCTCCCTCAGCCCCGGAAACTACTCTTTTGAGTATCGCTTCACTGGCCAGAGGGACGCTCCGAGGCCTGCCCGAGCCCCCATTTTGCCATTCCGCTTCCGGTGCGCGCGTCCTGCCAGAGCCACCATGGGGTTGCCTACTAACCGAGGTTCGCGTTTATCTCCAAGCACTAGTCTGGAATTAAGGTCCCCACAGCCGGGCGTGCTTCCTCTTCACTCACCCTTTACTCCTCACCTCCTCAACTTGGTACATGTGGCGACGCAGGAAGGTGGTGACGGCGGGAGAGCCCTGCCGGGGGGTCCGCAGCAGCTGCAACAGCTCTTCTAGGATGGTACAAAGTTGTCCTGTTCGGTGGTGTGGGCCAAGCTTGGTCCGTCGGCCCTTTGCCTCGACCACTCCGTCTGCATCGTCCTCTTCATGATGGCCGAGACAAAGGCCGCACCCGGTTCCATCCGCTTCGACTCTTCATCATTTCCAGAACCAAGGTGTCCGGCGCGAGACGGCTGATGACGCCATCGTCGTTGTCGCTCGTGGTATTTCCTCTGTCGCCGGGATCGATCACTGTTGCCGTCCTGCGCCTCTGCTGCTCCCAGGCCTCACACTCGAACAGGGTGGGTCAAGGTGTGTCCTCCGCTTCTCGATCACAGTGCGTGCACACGAGACAGGGCGCTATCGCCATCCGGTGTAGCCGTGGCCGGTCAAAACTTGAGTCAGGTGGATGTTCAGCTCTGCGTGAGATCTTCCAGCCCATACATCGAGGTCGCGTATCGGCGCTTGGGTCCACTCGCCCTTCGTCGAATAGGCGAGCGCGTCCTTCTACTTCCGAAGCGTGGCCTGCTGGATGACTCGCTTAACCCGAAGTGCTTCCCGTTCTCCGTACTCGTTACTGAAGAAATTGAAAAAGGGATCGTAGTAGTAAGGGCATCGTTCTAGGACACTTTCCAGGGGAATGCCCTGGAGTGACTCATAAAAAATTTTAGCCACCTATATTTTTTCTAATTTTTAAATTTGTATGAAACTCACTCGAAGACACATCCCCACCCTAGATGCGCACGCACCTCCAGTGACTGATATACAAAATATTTTTCCACTTGCATTGTTATTTTTCCAACTTATAATTTTTTAACATATATAATTTTTCCAGCATATTTTTTCAATTAACACTTGATGATACGGTGAGAATCCGTTTCACATATGGAAGTGTCATCAAGTATTAGTTGAAAAATTATGCTGGAAAAATTAGAAGTTGAAAATTACAAGTTGAAAAAATTGTAAGTTGAAAAAAAATTATAAGTTGGAAAAATAAAAACATAAGTGGCAAAATATTTTTTGTATCAGTCACTTGAGGTGCGTGCGCATCTAGGGTGGGGGATGTGTTTCGAGAGAGTTTTATACAAATTTAAAAATTAGAAAAAATATAGGTGGCTAAAATTTTTTCATGAGTCACTCCAGGGCATTCCTCTGGAAAGTGTCCTACAGTGACGCCCTTACTACTGATTGTAATGGGTGAGGAACAGTACAGAAAAATGATACTAAAATAGTTTTTACGGAATATTCTTCTTTTCTAATTTCCTCTCAACCCGAGCCCTGGAATCCGCCCTTTCGAGCATTACCTCAGAGATGTCGGGGAGGCTGCAAGGGCTGTCTTAGCCCTCTTCACTTCTGGCCGAAAACCCGGCCTAAGTCGAAATCTGGCGAGTTGCTACGTGGGATCGAACCCAGGAGCTCCGGATTCCGAGACTTTCGCGCTATCCACTCGGCCAACCAGACCTCTTTTGTTACAGTTAGTCTCCTAACAAATGAAGCAATCAACCCCCTAACGAGAATAATGCGAGAAAGGGAACTCCCGTTTGAATCACTGTACCATTACATTACTCATTCAAGGGTGCTAGTTGACGAAGCGGATGGGGAAAAAGGGGGAAAAAAAGAGAAAAAAACGAAAAATATTCGCTGAGCAAATAACAAAAATAAGGAAGCTGAGGGAAAGTTCCCCGTCAAGTTTATTACATCAGAAATAGTGGGAGGCCCAATTCTAAAAAGAAAAAAAAAATAATAATAAAACAAAATCAGAACTAAACTTTTGTCGATGTATTTAGTGGATAACAAATCAAACACCTGAAAATCGAAATTACAACGCATACCGTTAGCCAGTTTCCGACGAGTTTTAGGAAAATCCAGAACTTCCACGAAGAAAATCCAAAACTTAGTGTTCGGTGTTTGCACAGAAGAAGCGCTTCCACGAATCAACTGCGTGGTCTATGTGGATCTTCGAAGATACGATCGTTCAATCAGAAACTATAAAAATAGGTTTTCAGTACCAAAATCCGGAGGGATGCAAGATACAAATCTCCCAAGCCCATGAAAATCGAAATTACACAATACATACAGTTAACCATTTGGGAAATTTAATAGATTTAAACTTCCAGGGAAGCGTGCCGCAGGGTAGTGTCTTAGGACCTACCCTTTACCTATTGTACACTGCGGATATCCCCACCGATGATAACTCATTCCTTGCGTTATTTGCTGACGATACTGTTGTAGCAGCCCGAAGCAAAACGTATCAAAAGGCAGTTGATAACTTGCAGAAATCGCTGACAAAAATTACAAGATGGGCGAAAAAATGGAAAATAGCCCTCAATGATAGCAAGTCAGTCAGAGTTGACTTCACTCTTCGTCAACACGGTTACATTCCATCGATTATTGATGGTGAACCCGTCCCTGCTGCTAATTCAGCTAGGAACCTCGGGCTGCACTTAGACTGCCGACTCAACTGGTCTGAAAACATTCGTCAGAAACGCAAGTACCTCAATCTAACATTAAGGAAATATTACTGGATGATTGGGTACCGATCAAACCTCTCACTCCAGAATAAGAAGCTAATCCATATTAAAGCCTGTATGGATGTACGGAATCGAGTTGTGGGGGACTGCTAAACCCTCGAACTGCCAAATCATACAACGCTTCCAAAACAAATGCCTTCGAACAATTACCCGCGCTCCCTGGTATATACGAAATGACCAACTTCATGCTGATCTAAAAGTTGAAACAATCCAAGAAGCTTACGCAACTGCTACTGAGAGATACTCTGCGAGATTACACCAACACAGCAACATCGAAGCGATCCAGCTACTCCACCCATCCAGAGAATGGCACCGGCTGAACCGCAGGTACCCACTCGACAACTAATGTACACGCATGTAACTAGCATACGAAACTGACCATGTAATATAATAGCGTCTTCCTGTCCTTACTTATCTTGTTAGGAAATTTTATTTTGTAAATACAACCATAATTGTAGTCCAAAATATAAATTGTTTAAAAAAAAAAAAAAAAAAAAAAAAACTTCCAGGGAGAAAATCTAAAAACAGTTGTTTTCCTGGTGGCATCGAAGCAGCGTTTCCATGAATTAATGGGTAGGTCTAATGGTTCCATGAAGATACGGTCGTTCAACCAAAAACTGCAAAAATAATGTTGCAGTATTAAAATTCTTAAAAAAAATTACGAAAACTAATGAATAAATTAATTCTATTACCATCACAAAGATAAATGCAATATGGAAGTTCCATGGATTACAAAATTCTCCAGATTCGATGTTGATATTAGTTTCATTCTACCTTGAGAACCGTGGCCTTTAAAGGTAAGGGGGAGGGGAACGCGGGTTAAATTCATCACTATATAGAATACAGATATTTTGAGTTTCAAAAGGTCGCTAAACTAAATTTTCATCATAAAGTTCCTGAGCCCCACCCTCTCCCCGGTACCACAATTTTGTATTTCCAACCAGATCAGTATTAAAATCGAATTCTATTACCTTGAATCTCTTTCAGCTGATTTCTCGATTTGATGATTCACGCTAATGAAACTTTCAAAAAAACACTAGAAGACACCAAAACACAAATTTTAAAATGTGGTGTCTAATAAGGACAGTGGGTAGGAACAATTTCAGGGATTTGTGTACAGGGGCCAGGTGCGCAACCAGAACTTTTTTTTAGTGGGGGCTACAATTTAGAAAGAAAAAACTTGGGCAGGGGTAGAAGCTCTAATTTGGTACCTAGTACCTACCTATTTTCATGAACTGTAAATTTGTACGAACCTACGACGCCACGTAACCGCATCAGGCCATCGGTATCAATTTTGAAAAAAAAAATCGAAGAATTTTGGAGGGGGCTACAGCCCCCTAGTCCCCTCCTTGGTTGCGCCCTTGACAGAGGCATACAAAACGGGACAACTTGCATTTCTTCTGTTCGCTGAAAACGATGAGACCAAAAATATATCAATGGAAAAACTGATTTTGGAAGAATGTTCAGCCTCGTTCAGGAGACAATTTTCCGAGTCAACCGTACATTTACACCGAATTTCTATTCTATCCGAATTTTTGTAAATTCGTTTCGTAGTTAGTCTGGACCATAAACTGTCATCTTTTATCTTATTCAAATAACATACTATAGAAATAAGAATGGATAATTTTAAATCGAACTGTAATATATGTACTAATACCTATACTACGCATGTGTGTATATTATTATTGACTTTAAAAAAAAAAAAAAAAAAAAAAACAACTCCAAAGCTGCACTACAGTAAAATCTGGCTACGCCCATGTCCATGAGATATTCAGATGAGAACGTGTACATATAATATCAAAATTATGGTTTTTATCAGCTATTAATGAATTTTCAGGTTAATTAACCTGATAGATAGCTGCTTCAGCTCTTGGGTAGAGGACGAATTCACTACATGTGCAGTTTATTATTACTCACATGTAGGTAACTATACGTGGAAATAGGTTGCAAACAACATCGGCCGTAGGATTTACTTTTCACCATGCTGTACTCAATTACCCCAACATTTTGGTATTCACTGAGAGTTGATATCATTAATGAATCAATTTTGAAACTAAAACTTTCCTTTCGCAGCTGTTTACCTCGTACTCTCTCATCATTTTGTATATCGACGTTTAGTTCGCTAACACTACCGGTAAATTGCCTATCGTTATTGTTGGTGTCTATGTTTTTGATTTTGCCAACGCACATGGCTCCAGGCTTCACACACGCAAAGTTTGCGTAAGTTGTCAATCCATCTTTCTTCCCCTCGATATTCAAGGGAATTTGGTACTCTAAAACTTCATCGTTTTTACGTTTATAGTTGCATCCGACAGAGTGGCTGAATTGAAAGTAGGAACTGAAAAGTGTTACTCGAGTCATGCCCGTAGCCAGCCATCTGCGATAGGGGTGCTGACTGGTTTACCAGGGGGGCTTGAGTATACACATAGTATATAATGTGAAGATTTATACGAGGCAGTGGTGTAGCCAAAGGGGGGGGGCGAGGCGAAGAGGTAAAATGCCCCCGAAGGACCTGAAATCGGATGTGAAATATGCAAAATGAGCAATTTTGCGCCTTTAAAACACGTTTTTTCGAAAAATTTTCGCACGAGCAGTAATTTTACCCTCATTTTTATAAAATAATCTTCTTATATCGGCGATTTTTTAAAAATACCTTAATTTTCGACTTTTCTCTCTTCAAAATCTTACTCCCCCCCCCCCCTCAGGGGAGATCCTAGCTACGCCACTGATTGAACTTGATCTTAAAATTCATTATCTAAACTGGTGATTTAACTTACCGACAACCCACTGAAAAACAATTGAATATATCGCATGAAAAAAGATTAACCCTTTTAACAACGATCAAATTTTCGAACTTTTGGAAGTAGAAAAATGCTATTTCTGTGGACTTATCAAGTTATCAGTTCTCAAACAGTCATTCAGGCACTTAACCATCGATATTCAATGTGAACTGGATCGCGAGCCTACCACTGCGTGTTTGTGAATTGTAATGTGACACAAGAAAAAGGCCTGTGTGTCTGAAACTGCCGGTTGGACACTCGGGCCCTTTTATTGTAACACGTCACAAATAAAGAATGACAAACACACGATCCGTCTATCTTTCAAACAGGGACGCGGAAGCCGAACGATACAGCTTCCGCTCCCGGCTTCTAGCTGCCAAATCTCATTTAGCTTCTCGCTTCCAGCCAGTGTATTGGTGCTAAAAATTTTAGCTTCGGCTTTCGGCTTAAGCTTTTGACCTTTAAAAATACGGATTTGGCTTTCTGCTTTTCTCTTATCAGTAAATATTCGGCTGAATTTGGCTTTTGACTTTCAGCTTTCGGCTGGCTGCAATACACTGCTGAAATTTGCCGTCAACTGACACCTGAGCTGAGGTTTTAAGATTTAAGGAGCGAAAATGCGATTCTCAAAAATATCACACACTAGGAAAATTGATGAGAGCTCACTAATTTATAGGTTTTTGAAAAGCCAAAAAAGAGCTGGAAAAATTTGGCTTCTTTCAGCTTTTGGCTTCTGAAGGTACAAATAGAGCTGGCTTTCAGCTTTTCTATTATCAGTAAAAATTCGGCTGAATTTGGCTTTTGGCTTTCAGCTTTCGGCTGGCTGCAATACACTGCTTCCAGCTCTCAGTGTATGAGCTTCTTGCCTTCTTTTACCTATTTTGTATTTTCACCCAAGGTTCTTATAATTAGGAAAGGTTCTTTTTAGAAACTGAGGGAAAATAAAGTGAAGTGGAGCAGAAAAGAGAAGAGGTATATTTTAGTTTTCTTTTTTGGGCTTTCGAATTTGAGTAAAAAAAATCTTTAAGAAGAATATTGTAAGAAGTCAATTGGAAGCTAAAAAAGCTTCGAGCTTCCAGTTTTCAACTCTTCCAGCTTCCAACTTCTGACTTCTCAAAATTATTCTAGAATTGCAAAAACTTCCGGCTTCTGACTTCCAGCTACTGGCTTCTTCGTATACCTGCTTTCAAGGAAAAATCAGTGTTGCCAAGTTTATAAACATTAAAATGTAGTGGAGAGAAAAGTTTTGAACAAAACTAGCGAGAAAAATATAAGAAAGGAATTCGTTATTTTTATTCACTAAATTTATCCAGGGGGGCTCCGGCAAACGCCAGGGGGGCTGAGCACCCCCTGGCACTCCCACGGCTGCGGGTCTGCTGAATAACACAGTGCTGCACCCTCAATGAAGGAAGGGCACCCCTGGCTGAATTTTCAAAAAATCCACAATTCTACCGAAGATTATTCTCCTGGAAAACAGTCTTGCCTTCCTCTGGAATAGCCTTGCTTCTCTTAGACAAAGTCTGACGACACCCACGCGTAATGCAAAAGCCTATATCAAGTGTCAACGACATAAATTCTTCAGGCATTATAAAAAACCTGACGAGAAGGAGTGGGAGGATTACTATCGAGTCAAGTTTTTTTTTTTGAGGAGCCGAATTACCCATCGTCTGATATTTTTATTTTGAAGAATTCGAAAGCAAGATCGCAATTTCCAAGGCGAGTTTCCGTAACTTTTTTCTTTTTGATGTTTTCCACTCAACCCCAAAAATTATTTCCATGTCGCATCATACCAAAAATGCTGGAAAACATTGAAAACACTAATTTTTTATGAGGATTGAAAGCGTTTCTGAGTACGTAGGTTCAAAATATGCGTGTCTAGAACTGACATGCTCTAGCAAAACGTTACATGCTTTTGCACTAAGAACGTTTATACTCATACAAACTCCGAATTTTTCATTACCTGAAGTTGAACGGTTTAGCGCCAATAATAAGAATATGGTGTCACCCTTTTCCACTTGTTAAAAATTAAATTTTTCCGCCTATAATCAAAAATCCAGTTTCGTGAACTTTTACGCTAACGTGCGATGATTTCATTATTTACCATTCGAGAGTAGAATAAAATTCATGTTGTCAATAGAAACAACGTCGAGTAAACAAGCAGCGCTTGGCAAATCAAATTATCGCGGAGGAACATTTTCGAAAATTTCCAAACAGTTATTTTTTGATGGCGGATTACTTGGATAACGATTTTCCTCGAGAAATTGTTAGTTTTCCCGCGCATAGTACATTTACTCGTATATAGCGCTCGCGAATTAGTAGCAGCATAGAATGTTAAAACAAAACTACACATTAGATCTTCATTTGTTCTTATGCCTCAGCGTCATTTGTTCATCTCAGACTATATGTAACTCGAGCCTTCTATTATTTATGAAAATTTTCCCATTTATTTGCAGCAATAATCAAATATTAAAATATTATTCTAAATGAGCATGTTTCCTTTAAAAAAAAAAAAAAAGTTATTGAAGTGTTAAAAATGTATGAGTCATTTTCGGTTTTTCAGTTTTATTTCCACTCAACTTCTCAACTTTTCACTTTTCCACTTTTGTCCATCAGCGGTTGGAAATTTGACTGAATCATCTAAATTTGCCAGCTAGAAAAAAGTAGGTAACATCGTTAGGCTCATTTTGTGCTATTGTACTTGATAGTTACATACAACTGGAGTTTATTATGTGAAATTTAAACTGTCGAGGGTTGAGAATATTAAATGACGCCACCGGGTAGAAAGCCCCGTCATTTGTTGATGACTTTATACTTTCAAAATTCATCACCGCATGAGACACCTCTATACAATTTCGTTAATGTCCACGATCTATTCGTTTTTCAGTAAAAGTAAATCAGAACTACCTAACAGTCCAAATAAAAACGCGAAACACGTATTTTCAGTAATTCAACTCGCCAAACTTTATTCACCCGTTGTTTACTGAGCCAGGCCGAATGTGGGTTCCTCTGGGCCAAATTCGAAAAAGAAATTTAATTTCCTGTCTGCTCCTATGGTTACAAATCTGGAACGCTGCAACGCTAAAGCAGGACTATCATTCAAAAAGACTGGATTAACTCATGTATCGACCACCAGCAGTTGATACTTCTATTTTTACAGCTGTGCTCGTAGCGCTTGTACTAAATCACATCGGCTGTTTTAATTCAACCGGAACAAATGAACAGAAAGAAGATAGGCAAAAAAAACAGTCCATCAATTTTCGTAAAGCAGAAAGATTTCGTTTCGCTTGAATGGCGTTCGTACTTGAACAATTCGAAGGGGCATTCCAGGTACATAGTTACATTCAAGTTGCTGTAAGAAAATCAGATTCAATACAGGTTTGATAGTCTTTCTAAATTAAAGAAACTTATTACGAATTACATAGGTAATAATGTTTATGGAATGTAAAATGATACTACTTGAAAACACAATTACATCACAAGTACAAACTCAATCAACGGTTCTCCCTGAGTTATGATGAAATAGGTGTTTTTTTTTCATATTGTTCCTAAGAACCACTTATCGACGAATGAAAAGAACAGGGGGAGGGGGGATTCTGCATGCGGTAATAAACACACGACTATAAAATGAAAGCACTTCTGTACGCATTCATTTGAATTCACTTAACACGGAGATTGATACACTTCGAATAAAACCCCAACAGCTCCGTGAACTGATGATTTAATGAAACGATAAATCAGATCTAAATTTTTAAAAATGATAAAAATTACTAATTACCAACAAATGAAAAAGATGCATAACAAAAACTACATATTTCAAAAATATCCATATCACTTTGAACCACTATATCGTAGAAAGTGTACAAAAAAGAATATATAAGGATTCCTGGATGCTTCATTGACGGATTATCTAACTTGAACATTACACAAACGCCCACATAAACTGAAAGAAAAATTACAACTACAATCATACGAGATCCTGAATCACATAGTATTGCAGCTGTTCGGGTCCATATCAGTTCCGAACATGTCATTTCCCATCGTAGGTAACGATTCGGCGAAGTCTTTCGGTGGTTGCCCCAGATTAGTCATTTCTTGTAGCAAACTAAGTAATTCTATAAAGCGTTTTTGTTTGACATCTTCAGTGTCAGAATCATTTTCCAATTCAAATATCACACAAATTTTTTTGATAATATTATACTGATTTGTGTAACGATCTACCTCGTCAGTATCAAGTTTATGCTTGTTTTCCTCAATCCACGATGGGTACTTCTCCTTAACACTGAGCAATGATGGATACAGTACTTCTTTACTCATGAGCATTTGAAACATCTGTTCCATGATTGGAAATACGTTATCGTTATTACTACCAAAATCAAAGTTATTAGGTAACTGCTCATTACCCAAACTTCCTTTAATTTGTTCAATATTTTCGACTAAAGAATTTATCGCTTGCGAGACGGTGTCCGAATTATCGTCACCTAATTCGACATTCGGATCACCAGAACAAGATCTAATTCCGTTGTTAACTTCCTGAAGAAGATTTGACATTTTACTTGAAAATGTCGCGTCATCAATATCATTCAACAACAAACTTTTGAATTTCTCTTCAAAATCTTCTTGTATATTATCGCTGGATGTTGTCCGCTCTTCCTCAACAGCGGGCGTCACAGGTATAGGCTTATCAAAATCATCAAGAGCACTTTGTAAAAGCTCATCCAAGTCGTCAGCATCACCAACTCTGACAGCCTTACTATCCTCGTTTTTCTCAGACATCTCTGAAATATCAAATTCACCGACTTAGTTGGAAGGAAATGAAGATACAAAGCTGTTCATAAAAACTTCACGAGCTGCGAAAGGTCGACTGATATTAAGTTTGTGTTAGAAAATTAGATTACTGATAATTCACATACATATTACTTTGATAAAAATCCATCATTTTATGAATAACTGTTATCAGTAAAATGCTTACTCTTTGAATACTGACACCGCTGGTTCTGAAAATTAAAAAATTTCAAAAAAGAAACTGGATTTTCATTTCGCTTAATGCTGAAAAGTAATTCGCACCATCAATTCGAATTTTTAATTCAGGAACAAGGAACTTTATCAGTGTTATCACAAGTATCAGAAATTCAGAAAGGCAAGAAAAAACTTAAAAAAGGGTCTGTCACGTGTCACTAGGGCGCTATAGTTTCACACGGGTATCCCGGGTCGCCATATTCTTGCTAGTTCGGTCCATTGAAAAAGTTGAATTGAAACCATCATCACCAGAGATAGAGCACTATAAACACGAGTATACTAGACCGCCATTTTGATTTCTACTCCACCCGTTGATGCCGAATTGACTACGGGGCACGCTGTGCATAGTCAGATTCAAATTCAAGGATTCAACATCCACGGGCAGAGTGGAAATCAAAATGGCAGTCCAGTATACTCGTGTTTATAGTGCTCTACCAGAGACGGATGAGAAAAGGTAATTATCTGGGAAACGCAGGTCTTCCTATGATGGGAGGCGGGATAACGAAAAAATCTGAACGGATATGATGATATGAAACTTGGAAGTTTACCCAAGAGAATTTCAATCTCAACAAAACTTACCTATTCCTATTATATGATTATCAATTTCATCGGACTCTTCAAGAAAAAAATACAAAACACTCGGAACGCACCACTACTAACACACTGTTTAGATTCTTTCTTATAATTATCAATAGTAGGATAAGATCAACATTTGACAAGATGATCAACGCATACTCATTCATCATTCTCGTGTCAAACATAGAATTTCAAGCAGCTGTTAGTCATTTTTCAATCATTTTTTTATGAATACTTCTCCTTCTCCTAAATCTTATTGTAATGTACGTAAATGATCGATTTTCGTTCAAACTTGCCTTACAAATTTATCCCTGACTCCTTGGCGACGAACTGAAAATGTCCTTTTTCGTTTTTCCATTTAAAAACATGTAGCGTTTTCTACTACCCTACACCGTTCTGTTGTGTTGTTGTGTGCCGCAAGGGAGTAATTGTCGATGTCAGCGAGCCACTGCTATGACGAGTCGAAAAATAACAATTCAATTTTCGGCAACGCAATTCAGCAACATTTGCGTTCTCTTTTTTCCAAATTACTCTCCACCCGAGTCCTGGAATCCGCCCTTTCAAGCATGTTGCTTCAGAGACGTCGGGGAGGCTGTTAGGGCTGTCTTAGCCCTCTATCCCTTCTAGCCGAAAAACTGGTCTAGATCGAAAATGTAGCGAATTGCTACGTGGGCTCGAACCCGGGACCTCTGGGTTCCGAGACCTACGCGCTATCCACGCGGCCAACCAGACCTCTCACAGGTGAAGTAGATTGAAGGAATTTCATTTTGTCACGGAATCGATTCCAAAATTTGGGATCAGGAGTTCGGTATTCAACAGGGCCGAAAGTTATTTTGGAAGGCTGAAAGTTTCTTTGGAGGTCTGACAGTAGGATTACAGGGATAGGGTCTCAGATTTTCCAGAAAATATACTAAGCCTTGAAGTTCTTCAATTGAACGTTTAATACATATCGCATTAGAATAATTTAAAACTATACCTCCCCTTTCCGTTCAAAGGAAAATTTTTAAATTAATATGATGACACTCGGCGACTCGGCTTAGATTATACGTCGAGTAACTAATTTTGTATACCAAACTGAATTTAATATAATGATCATGAAGGTAGTACGCTGAAAATAAAAAGGCGTAATTGTAAAATGTTTTATTGAGAATAAAAAACAAAAATTTTAAGATAATGCACATAAGAAAAAACGTGAATTAAAAATAGGAATGTTTGCGTGAGGAAAGTTTATTTATAGCAAGCAAGCTTTCTCCCAATTACCGGGAATCAGAGATTTGGCGAATTTGACGAAATGATCAAACAAGCAAGGATCGCCACATTGAGTAATATTGAGAGCAGTTGGACGTTCACCAGTTTTTTCGAGATAGAAAGCCTGAAAATGAATAATTAGAAACAAAATGAAATATAATGAACTAATTCGAAAACAAAAATTGAAAATTCTGATTTCGTGATGGGAAATATGGACGCTATTCAGCAAGAGGGAACCAACAAGTAAAATCCGCTTTTTGAGAGCACGTGGTTCGAAATTCAAGAGCCATGTGGAAACTATATGACACAGCGTTTACTGATAAGCTTTTTTCAACGTGAATACACATTTTTGAATCGGGGGCCCAATTTTGAAAAATTAAATGTTTTACGCTCTTTCCAACGATACTAATAACTCATGTTGTTTACAAATGTCGGTTTGTTCTCTCACGCTTAACCCTTAAATACCACACGTAGGTTTTCTTCCGATATTACCACACATGTGACAATTGTCACAGTATTTAAAAATTCATCAGTTTTATCATTAACCTACCAAATTTGATGGTGCTATATGTATTTTTTCATGCTAAATTCAAATTTGAGGTTAAAATTTGATTTTAATATGAAATTTGAAATTTTCCCCACCACTTCATGTTAATAGCTCACAACTGAATTTTTTAATTTATAACATTACTTTTGTCCTACGAATGCATTGAATAGGGACACTTCTTGAAACTTGGTACAAGTTGCTTGTTACTATTTTCCCTCCAATTTTGTTAATTTTAGTATAATTTTTACTTTGCCTATTCACATTTTCGGAATTATTTTCACTTGATCAAGAATTTGTAATTGGAAAAGAGAGACAACAAGTTATACATTCGCCGATAATTATTTTTCGTTAGAAAGAAAAATAACTGGTTGCAGTACAGTAAAAACTAAAAAGTATTTTGTGAAAATACAAAATAGGTCGGTGTGACAATTGTCACAGTAGGGATACTATAGTTACACAGGTATAAAATGAGCCGCCATTTTGATTCGCACCGAGCCCGTCGATGCGGAATTATTGACTACGCGGTACGCTTCGCGTTGTCGGATTCGACCAGATTCGACATTCACGGGCGCGGTGCGAATCAAAATGGCGGCTCATTATACCCGTGTGTAACTGTAGTATCCTATCACATCTGTGGTATTGACGATATTTAACCGAAAATCAATTTTAAAAAACTCATGCCCCTTTGACAGTTAGAGTAGGCAACCAAAACTCACACGCGAGAATGAAGGTAAATCATGTGCGCACAGGCACAGGCACTAGGAGTTATGCGGCTGAGTCTCCCCTCTGACTCGTGCTGCTGCTGCGAATTTTATACCACTGTGACAATTGTCACATGTGTGGTATTGAAGGGTTAACATCGTCCAATGAAAAGCGAAAATACTTTCAAGTGAAATGAAAGTTGGTCGTTACTTGTAAAACTGTTTCATTATTGATCACATGCAATTCAATAATAACGGATGAAGTAAATTCCGGCTTCGATGGCAGTACTGTCAACTTGTCGTCATTCAACACTTGTAACATATTAAATACAGACTTTTCATGAGTTGAGTACACGAACATTTTGGTAGGCAGAGCATTCTCTCGCTTCTTTATATTATCCGAGACAATTTTCTCCAATAATACACCTGTAATACAGATACTAATGAAAGAAACTCAACTATTAACGAGAATAAAATTACATTAATTCACAGTCAGCGACTTCAGTACCAGATGACAATTTCGTGATGTCAGGATTTTCGGTTTCAACTAATAAAGCTTTCACAGCATACTTCAACAAGCTGTTTGGGTACACTGATCCGACCCATTCGGGTAACAATAAATTATGTCTATCCTGAAAAGATATAACACTGGTTTTACATTTTGAAAACATGAAAATGAAAAACGTTCGCGGTTCGAAACTTACTTGAGCCTTGAGCAAATTGTACAGTGCCAACACAGTGCTCAAATTGTGAACTTCCATCCCTGTATTTTCGGTCAAAAATTCATATAATTTTGGTAGATTTTGGTCCTTACTAATAATATCACTTTCGATTTGCTTCCTCATATCGGATAATGGCGGGCAGTTCTTAGTTACATCCAGCATCTAGACAAAAGTTGGAATTAGAAATATAAGTATGCGGAAGGTTGTTACGTCCATTTTTCTGAAGTGACAGAGAAATGATCATGTTAGATGTTCGGTATCAATAGTTTTACTACAAGAAAATCGAATTCATCGCTTCTTGTTGCCCTCTATGGATGAGTGAGAAAGGCTGTAAAATGTAATTTACTGTACCTTATCGACTTCCATGGAAATTCCTCTTACTGGTATCGGCTGCCACAGAACATGAGGATTCCATATTTGAAATTTATGAGGTGGATACAATCCAGCGAGTAATACAGCGGCACTCATAAGACACGTGTCTGCATTTGGACTCAGAACTTGTATATCTGACGAGAAATACAGCTCAGGCAAAAATCCTGAATATCGTTCTCGAAGATACTTGCCAAAACTGTACATATTCTGTTTTCCTTTCTACGCGAGAAAAATATTCAAATTTTTAATACAGTAACTGAGGTTAGAATAGTATTTCTGAAAACGTATCGTTTTTCAGATCTTTAGTATACCTTAGATAGCTCTCCGAGGCCGACCTGCCATCGACTGTCATTTCTGTAAGGATCATTCGGATACGTGAATTTGGGAGACGTTTGTCCATGATGTACTACCTGCTCAATCATTCATGGAGGAATTAAAATCGAGGTAGGAATCTTAGCTTATTATGAAAAAAAAAAGTACATAATACTCACAATGCTCACTAGTTTCAGGGTGCTGCTAACCCTCGCAGAGTCATTCATGTACTCATTTCCGAAAGTGATGTATGCAAATGTGAAAATACCGATTATGAGTGCAAGTATGAGAACGGTAAACCAAGTTCTCCTCTTCTCTGCATACACTTCCGTAAATACAGATTTCGATTTAGACGAGCTCTCATAGTCTTCTAAACCTCTCATGCTGTAAATAACACCCAGACACGTTAAATTGAGCAAATTACAGACACGGATTACTGATATCTTTTAAATTGACTGTTTTACCTTGCATGAAAAGCGTGTTGTCTTAGATTAAATCATGGTCCATGACGGCGGTAACTGATGAACTTTGCCATTTTGAGATCAGTGACTTATTCCCGACTGCGAGGGAGAGTATATTTAGGTTTAATGTTTATTGTGCGAATCGACCTCATTTATACGAAACGAAAATTGAATACAGCATAGAAACGAGTAAAATATAACTAAAACGCAAATGCTAAGATATACGCACAATATTCACCTCAAAATTTAATCAACGACAGAGTGAAACTGCATTCGACTGCGCAGCCGCAAATCTAGGTGAAAGAAACCCGAGAGAATTTTCATTAAAAATTCAAAGCGATAAATTTTAATTAGGGGTATCTCTAGCTAAATTGATGATTGTTATATCAGTAGCAGTAATTCGTAATTGATGTCTATGCCTCTCTATTAAGTAGAAATTAACGCGACCGAAGATAAAGCTCGGGATATCAGCAGGTTTTTGAGGGTTGCTACATGTTGTAAGCAAGTTCAATGTCAATCCCCTTCTCCATTCTTGGCTAAATTTAACGTCCTCTTCTGTTATCATTCGTCGATTCGTCTGCTTCACTGTTTCTCACTTATCAGTCATCACATATGATTTAAGTACCAGTTCAAATTCATTATCTTTCTGTAATTGAATGGGTAATCGTTCTGAAAAGTAGGCAATCGTGATTGAACTAAATTGGATAAGGAATGATGTACTTAAAGAACTGATTAGTTTCTACACCATTCTTGGGTTCTTGATGCGTCTTCAATATGAACAATGATAACAGCTCCACGCAAAATCTATCATCATGGAAATCCGTTCCATTTCAACCTCACTGTGTTTCATTTACAGTTGCAGTATTATCTTGATTTTGTTGTTAGGAACAATATCCGGTAAACACAGTGGAACTCTGGTGAAAACCATCATAGTAAGTACGAGGTACGTAAACTATAAGTTCTCTTCGTATCTTCAGTCGACTCTTTGTTAAGATTTGCCTTTTTACCTGCAGTTATTTCGACATGGAGCCAGAGCACCACTGAATCCATACAAGTTTCATGGATTACCTGACACCGACGAAACATTATGGCCGGAAGGATACGGGAATCTTTTGCAAGTATGAAGCATTTTAAAGCTAGTATATCTATAGTTGTAAAAGTTGAAGGGGCTGATCTGGTGAGCAGAAATGGAGTGTTAAGCGCCAGAATAAACCAGCCTACAAAATAAACGAAATGGAGCTCTTGAAAATTCCGAGAGAATAACATCATTTCGTCTCATTTCAATGGTGACCAAATTTGCTTAGCTGATCCAACCCGGTAACACCGCTGTAATTTATTGTGGCCTCTTGGCGCCCTTGTGTGAATGTACCTACGCATGAAGTACCAATGAAGCAAATGGCTATTAAATTTTCTCCGTTTGATAAAATAGTCTGATAATGCACTCTGACGGCTAGTGCTCAACGCTTCAATATGAGCTGTTTTAATTTGGCGATGAAACTTTAGAAGTTATTTGAACACTGAACAGTATATCTCAAATTCTTAGTATTGCAGCATTATATAAGTAGGTAGTCAGGCATACTGCGATAACACTTGACTCGACATTGTACAGTTACCATTTTTATTCAACAGAACGAAAACCCCACGTCACTGGAACTGCACCTTTTTGATCGACAAATATCGACGCTATAAGTGTAATTATATAAACACGTTTTCGTGTTTTCATCGCGAACGTGTTTTTTCGTCTTATACGACATCAGATACCAATCACTTGAAAATACTGGCCTCTGTTACCAGCATCTGATATTTCACTAATTTCTATTCGTCCATTCTATGCCAACAGTGGTCATATTTTACATATAAAGATGGAATGATTTTACTGACATTTTTGTCGTTCGAACTGGACAATAATTATAATACTTTTTAGGCTCGAAATGACACACCTATATAAGTACGTTGTTTGAAATGATTTATTATAATCCCTAACGTGGCTGGCTAGTTCGATCGAAAATTTTTTTTTTCTGAAATATTGATGTATAAGTATCTGTTATTGCAAAGCGTTATTGGGTGAATAATTAGTTGCAATTCTTCTTGATTTTTCTTTAATTTCTTGTTAGACTGGAAAGGTACAGCTGTTCGAACTAGGCCAGCATATCCGGCTGCGGTACATAAATCTCTTACTGCCGTACAATAAAACTGTTGCCGAAGATGTTAGAGCTGTGACAACTGCCGCTGACCGATGTTACCAAAGCGCTGCCCTGCTTCTAGCCGGATTGTACCTACCTTCTGCTGAACAGAAATGGTCAGAAGAGTTGCAATGGCTACCTGTGCCTATTTTATATGAATCTGCTGATCGAATCTATGTATGCATGTTATTTCTGAATATTTATGATGACTATCTTTTAAACGCATTATAAACTCATTTTTATTCGTTATTCAGATTATAGGTCGACGCAACATGTGTCCCAGTTATAACGATGAGTTACTTAAAAATATGCCCTCCATCAACCGAACAGACATTCGTTACCTTGTTGATTTTATGTCGCCCCATATATTACCGGTGAAGATTTACTACTGTGACGGACCTGTACTTCGTTGCTGATTATTTCTTTACTAAAGTAATTTCGCACGTGTAAATAAAGGTCAAAATGTCTTTGGAAAATCGATTCCAATTCGGATTCTGCTAGTCTAAAGAAAAACTTTGTTTCAGTTGTCTTTGAACCTTACTCTGCCAGACTGGCTACCCGAAAATGAGTATGCGAAACTTGAGAAATTCTACGTGGAAAGTTTCGATTATCTGACAGCAACAATCAAGTTACGTCGGTTACTCACAGGTTGATCATTTTTATAAATTACCATGAATTCATGTTATTAATGTTGAAATATGAATTCACGAATCTACTTATCCGATTTTATAGGAAGTCGAGGTGACTTTCTAACAAAAAATTAGAAGTAACGGTGTTGATCTTTAGACCTACCAGCTGTTTTTTATAATTAGGTATATTGTGCTTGTTAGATTTTTGGACGTACTCTATGAAATTTCTGTTGGTTTTAGGTGCTCTGATCACCGATATAATACAGCGTATCAGGGAACTGATCTATTCTGATTCGAAAAACAGTAAAATTTTCTTGTATTCGGGCCATGATTCTTCTTTGCATTCGCTTGGCAGAACATTGGGGTTTGAAATGAAATTCGTACCTGGTTTCGGTGCGTCATTTTTCTTCGAAATATATAAGCATTCTGCTAATGACTACAACATTAAGGTATAACTTATTCAACTTTCAAACTTTTAACCGATAAAACTGATGATTTTGCTCATTCACGTGTACTTTTTCGTTTTCAAGTTATTTTATAGCAACGATTATTCGATGAATAAATTGAAAATTTGGACCATTCCTGGATGCAACGAATTCTGTCCAGTGGGTAAATTTGTTCGCCTCATGGATAAATTCATCGTTAAAAACTGGAGTGAAGAATGCAATGTGATATAACTTACTTATTTGTGATACAATTATTCATTCATTAAAATGTTTTTTATGTTTTGTGTTTATATTTTGTAGTGTATGATGGGATTATAGATTTAAGAAACAATGAAGAGAGGCCGAAATTTGGAGGACCATTAACGAACGACGGCCAAAAACCGCAAAAATGACCAAGAATGGCTGAATTCGAATTAGCTGACCAAAGTCTACTAGCAAGGACAAATCCGTCCAGAAATTCTCAATTCAAAATCTAACCAAACGAGGGAAACCAAAAAAAGCCTGACCCAAATAATGCAGAACCGGTGTCACTCATTAAAAGATGCTCTCTAGACCTTTGTTTCCGATTTTTCTTTAGGAAAACTGACTTTTCTTTCGCTCTTTCTTCCTCTTTCTCGTTCCATTGCTTTTCCTCGACTAATTTTTTCAGGCGCTTGCTCCAAGGGTATGGCCTCACATGTAAATCCGACCCTGCGTACAAAAATGTACCTATTTACTCAAGTTAGATAGTTATAGAAGACATATGTACTTTAGCAGCACGAGTGCCGCCAGGAAGGAAGAGATGGGGCACTACACATCTGTTTTTTTTTTTTTTAATTATTATACTTGAAAAGTCATGCTTTTTCTTTTTGAAAAAAATTTGTCCTTCTGGAAATGTCTGACTCCCTATCACTAGCAAAAAGTTTGGTACCGCACATTACAAGTTACTAAGATGGGCAAAGTAAGAAAATCGTGAAAATCAAAATCATGTAACTGAAAATTTAAAATTGTGTTTCAATATTTGGTCATTTGCTTTTTAACATAAGTTCGTCTACAATTTCAAGTTTTGCAGTTTTTTCGTGCAATTTATGAATGATTTTTATTCGGTTTTTGATTTTTCCCATGCTATTCCTAGCAACTATAAAATTTTTTGTCTCTCTTTGTATTTTCATAATTTCTCAAAAAATGCTTTCATTTAAAAAAAAACAAAAAAACTAAAAAAAAACAAACTATAAGTACATTTTGACGATACTAGAAAATTTTTAAAGGAAACTAGAAGAAGTAAGATGATTTTCGTCGGCGTCCATGTTTCAACTTCATCCAAGAATGTAACTGGTTGTAATCAGGGCCGTATTCACATAATATAGGCACACGCCTAGGGCGGCAGATTTTGGGGGGCGGCCAAGTTTCAACACTTTTTAAAAATTTTTGTATTTATTTTTAAAAAAAAAAAAAGCAAATCTGAGAGGGGAGAGTGTGAAAACGAAAATCTGTTGTCACTATTTATTATTATTATTATTATTATTATCGAGCCACGGAGCTATAACACTCTCGGTCTATGGGCTCGGAAAAGGATGTTGCCTATATGTCGCAGAGGTATCCAGCATCGGATGAAACTTCAAAAGGAAAAAATTCGTTTCATTTTGAGCTAGAAATATTGAGAACTGAAAAACAGATTTCAGAATAAATTTCAAGTACCTACACGTATGGCAGTTGATCTGATGGTTGGTGGTACACATCTTCATCTCCATTTACCGCGCGTGAGCCAAGGCAAAGTTGGCACAGGTATTTATAGCGTGTATTTGCGTGTACTTAGGTATTTTGAATATTGCATCTGAATAGAAATATTATCGAAGTGTTGGATTGAATGCGAACGATTACAAGTACAAACTAGCACTGATACGACATGCGGAACTTCGCTATTATTTAAAATGTAGTCTTTTCTCGTAAGCATTGATTTCCAGATTGATATGGAACTCTGAGTGATAGGAATCCGGCTCCAAGGTATTTGTGCATACTTTCAAAATGAATAATACTTGAATAATAATCGTTTTGTCCCCTGTAATTAGATTTTCACGAAATTAATAGCACCTGTTTCATTTACGTATTATCAATCTAGCCTTTCCGTTAATGTAACCTCTGTGATTTCTGTCATTGACAGGACATCACTACAGAGCAATATGTTACTAACGTTGTACTACATGACCAGCACTTGGATACTATCATGGCGATTGAATTCTATGAAAAATACTTTCATTAAGCTGTTCAGTAAGAATACTTCAGTCGTGCTGTACAAGGAGAAGACATTACTGGACCTAGAATCCAACGGTATATTGATTTGAATTTCTTATCAATGAAAGGGGAGGAAGACTCTTACATATGAAAGTAATTCATTACAGGTAGTTATGAATCACTGGGGCTATATCTACGAGGTATCACATCAGATTACTGCATCAATAAATCGAAAGCTCATGTATTAGATCTCTGGTGTTACAAATTCCAGAAACGTGGTTGTTCAGTTTTGCCTGTGGTTAGTATATGTTTACCATTTAGTACAACTGATTGTATTGGTAAATTCAATCTATAATCCTTACCAGATTTCTTGCATTACTTATGAGATGTGATTTAAAACCACAATTTCAGCAAACTGTAAATATTTCAAACTGGATCTCCATTCCGACTGCTAGCACTTACTTTCCCATTAAATTACAAAATGATGGCGAATTGATTTTGAAGGATGAAAAAATTTCGTTGCTTTTGGAAGCTAGTTTTTTGCAGTCTGACAGTGTTGTGCCGAAAATGATTTGTCAGGTAGTACATTTGTCATGTATACTCATCACAAACCATAGCATTATAAAATTTTGGGCAACATTCATGAGATTGTGTTGTAGTTAGAAAACTACGGTGTACCAAAGGCATGGACTGCGAATGAGTATTTCGCTATTATCTTGGAAACCGATGTCGATCATTTGACGAGACTTGGCAGTGACTTCATGTTCAACGAATTGCACTTAAATGACATTATGGAGATAATTCGCCTTGAAAGTAAGTTAGAATGACTAGACCAGTAGAATTCTGCTGCAGATATAAGACAGTGTGCCATAAGGGCATTCCCACTCCATCGTTCGTTATTTTCCTTGAACGATGAACTACTTGTTCACCGGTCGGTATTTCCTTTATATGATGAACTCATGTGTATAATGAACCTTCAGTCTCAAGTATGGGACATGGCTGCCCAGTTATGCTGCTGTAACTATACAATTAGAAGCTGAATCATTGCAAATTTTTCTTGTAGCTGTGACTGTACTCGGAAACGCTTGTGAATTGTTGAATGTCGATAGAATACCAATCTTGATTTATTCGTTGAAGGATACTACTAAAGGCAGTGAAGCTACTGGTTAGTATTATTTCTAATTTATCTAAAGTACCTGTATCTATTCAGCTTGAGTTATTTTGAATATTAATAATGCTGGTGGAAGATGTGAATACGTACACTTCTCGAGGTGTCTCTTTGATATTGCATGATGTAGACATTTTTGAACAGTCAATTAAATTTGTAACTATCGAATAAAATTTTGAGAAAATGTATTTTGACTATTCCGTCTCTTGAAATTTCATCTCCCCTGTTGTTCTTTTTTCCTATAATTCTTTCGTTCATGATTATGATTTAATGATTCATCTCATTTGCTGTCATTCAGGTATACTCTTCTGTTAAACCATTAGATATTACCTCACCTTTATCCGTATCCTACGTTTTGAAGTATATCTTGTTGTTGTGCCTAATTGGTTTCATGAATTTTCATTTCAGGTGATGAGAAGCTCTCTAATAATTCTTCAGAATGGAAGACATTTCACGTACAGATGCTGAGGAAAGTAGCTAGATCAGCAGAAGAGTTACAACAGTCAGGAAATAGTGCCATCATTCTTGACTACCCGTAAGTTCAGTATAATATGATATATGTATTTTACATTAAATCTCTGAATGTATTAAAAGATCATTCCGAGTGCTTTCAGCAATTTTGCACTTTTTTGTTTCATTTAGGCCTGTAACTGTAATCAAAAGCGGGTTTCTGAAACCAGAAGCAACAATTTCAACCGAACAATTATCCCCTCGCGTCAGTGAAAATGTAGAAGGTAAAAAAAATTTCAAAAATGGCGTTTCTCGAAGTTGTAGTGAAGATACATCAGGCAGTTTGTTCGTGCAACCGGGGAGTACCACATGCTCACTCAGCGCCGTCAGTCGTTGCAGTATCGACACTGCCGTTACAGAGTCACCCATGAGCACTAAAGTGTTCAGGTAACAGCTTTATCATATTTGTCTTTAATCTATGAATACGATGAAAATAAAAACAACGAACCATTTTCACTCTTACAGTACTGATGAATTAGATTGGAAGAAATCTTCGAGGTCGTCGTTATCTACAGCCGAAACGGTTTCATTAGCTGAATCTGGAAGAAAAATACCTACTATACCACTACGCCACAAAGGTGAAAAAAAGACTGGAAAACCACCGAATATTATCGTCTTCAGTGAGAGTCCATCTAGTGTTGAGAATATTAAAACTAGTCTGAATTCTGTCTTATGTAAACATAGGTAATGATTTGGAAGCTAAAATCTGTTGTTGTTTTGCTTATGATCAGCTTTGAAAATTCGAAAAATCAAAATTATCTTGTCGACTTCTTTTTCTGGCTTCTTAATTTCAAACATAATCCTTGTTTTTCTTTTTAGGTACACTGTATATAGTTTGTCATTGAACGACATGCTGCACTCGCCCTGGATGCAGCAAGCGTCCTTGGTGGTACTCTGTGGTAATGTTCCTGTTTCGTTGAAGCCTCTGCTTCTGAGATACTTACTACATCACGGCGGCCAACTGTTGTGTCTTTGTTCCGATCTATTAGGAGTGTTTTTACCGACGTTCAAAACTGCTGAAGTGAGACCAGATGAAGTTGTTAGTTTTTCGTTTGATAAATGGGACCATATTACGTTGCTACATCATATATTCTGCTACCAGCCTTCTCCAAAGTCTTCAAAATTTTCAATGGATGAATCTCCGTCCAGGTATGCTAATATTCTCAACATAATGTATTAATGCCTTTTTTTCTCTTGTAATTTTTAGATGCCAGGTGTGATGGGAACCCGTCTTGGTGTCTGTCTTGTGGCTCAACCTCCCCGTCAGCGCTCGCTTTCTGTTAGTCTGTCTGTCAGCATTTCCGTTTGCATGTATCTTGATTTGTCTGCTTACTTGTCTGTCCTTAGCTGTCTGTCTATCCATCTCGTTTTATATCCTGGAGTATGTTTCTAGTAAGACTGACCGGATAGATTTGTTGGCATGTAGGTTAAGAGACATAAAGACAGATCGATGGATACAGAGACAACATGAAGACAGATCGATGGGGGGGGGGGCATGTGATAGAGCTAGGTTGCTGGCTGCCAGAGAAGGCAGTGACTAAGAGAGACATGTCAGCCAAGTTACCACTTGGGGAGAGATCTGAACTCTTGAATCGTGGATTTTGGTTCTCGGCTTCCTATCCACCTGGCATGGACATGAAGACATTGAATTCAAGTTATAGAGAACTGGAAATATCGTGACTTTCAGGATCCTGAATTTTGGCTGAATCTGTTTTTCCCCCGGAGATGAAAAAGGGCCCGATTTCCTATATCGTTTTGTATTCCTCTTGTTTCATTTAACTGTCTGTCTCGTCTGTCTTTGTTTCTCTCCTTTTTATCTGTTTATCTGCCGGACTGCTTTCTTATTTGTGTATTTGTCTACCTACCTAACTAACCTGCCACTGTCACTTCAAATAGGCAACTGGCCATCCGTTTTTCGTGAAGGAGGGAATTTTAGTCTGTATGGGAACAAGTGACGATGAAGATGTTATTGTTTGAGTATCTCTTCGGAGTTTTGATAAATGTTTAATGAAGCATTCACCTTCCTTTCTTGGAAATGAATTTGTTAGAAAAAGATTCTTTGGTATTGTCACGTTGTTTTTCAAGCGATAGGATTTCGTGTTTGTCAGTTGAATCAAAAACTTTAATATTGTTGGTATGTAAACGTTTGTTTTGATTTTCTGATTCCAGTCAAACGACCACGTTTGCTAATGTACCCCCAACCGTTGAATTACTGGATACCAACTCCAAACCGCATACCCTCCAAGTCGAAGTATTAGCCGCTGAGAAAACATGGCAGACTCCTACACTTCTACTGGCTTCAAGTACTAATGATGGAGCAAAAGCCTTATTTTCACAGGTATTTCCGCTTAGTAAAATCTCAAGTCCCATTTCAGAGTCGTATGTAATTTTCAGAGCAATTTTTTCGATGTCTAAAAGTAGATTTCGACAGCAAATAACGTTGTAATTATCTTGTTTGTAGGTTCACTTGGAAGTGGATTCACATGGTAATAGCAGTGGGACTTCCGATCCGAAGTTAAGATTGGCACTGCTGTCAGAATTGCTATCAAATTATCTCGGGCTGGAATGCGATTTGTCGGGAAACTCTTTTAAATATACTCCAGCCTACTTTTTGGGCAGGCATGAGGTAATTAATGCTTCCCAATAAATGTATTTAACAAGACACCAAGGTGTTGCAGAATACTTATAAAAACCTTAGCCGAGTGATGTAGTCTACCCCGTAGTTTTATTTCAAAACTGGTTGAATGGGATAATGTGCCTGTCTTGTTGATTAAAGGTTACTTGCATTTTTCATATCACTAGGCGGATTTTCATGACTTATGGCAGTGCTGGCAGGAGAAAGATAACACTAAAAAAGGCATTGGCCAACTTCCACTGGTTTATTTGTTGATTAAGCTCAAAATTTTCCTCATTCAGCTCACTATTGTCTCTGCGAAAAGACACAGTTCTACCTTGAGAATTGTACCCTTCTTCTCTTTGTCCTAGAACAATTGCCTATTGTTTTGTGGAAGAATTGTACCAAACTTGATGATTACATTTTTCGATCTTGTTAAAATGTAGACGTGAAAGGAAATCATGAATCAGTATTCTGATCGGTATAACCCTCTCACTTAGCACGATAGACGATATGTTCACATTTAATGTTTCGAGAATGTGCAAATTCGTGATGTCATTCTCATCAAGCTGCGAAGAAAAAACTGTCTCTTCTGTTTTCGTATTATTAAACATAGGAACCAAAATTGTGAAAACTCTTGATTTTCCGATAAAGTACCGAAATAGGAGTCCCTTTTATTCAGCTCGTTGAGAAGAATTAAAATCCTCCAAAACCTTCGCTCATTCCCTGATTTGAAGACAGCCAGGTCAGGGTTCCTTAACAAAGTGTGTGCGCCGGCAAGGAGCTCCCCGTAAACATCGAAGTGTCTGTGTATTACCTTTCCTTGCTACCGGGTCTGTGAGCTGAAATGAATGGCTAAATGAACGCCTTCACATCTTCACATCGTTCGGAAACTCTGAGCCAAGAACGAGAACTGGAACTAAATTTATTCAAAGCCTTTTGAAACTTACTTAATTCATGAGAACCTTTTATGTGCAAAATTGAAACTTGACTAAATAGAAGCGGAAACTGGAGCTCGACCAAGAATATTGCAGATTCTGTATTCCTAAAAATCATTGACAAAAGCATGTGCAATTATGTTGAAACACTTCTATCTCGAAACCATTACACTCATTTTTGCTTGAAAGTTGGCTCAGAAAACGAGCCAACTTTTCAGTTGAGGATGAAAACTGACTCATGTCTCGTTTTCCCTACGTATATAATGTCCTCATTCACTCGTGTGTTTTCCCATTTTCTCAAAAATCATATTCTTCAGATCGTTTGAATTTAGGCTATTCTGCCTCTTATTGTACCACCAAAACTAACTGATATGGCCGGACAAAGTGAGGGGCCTCAGGCCCGCATATCGTACCCAGGGGAACGCCTTAAAAATCTATTGTCGTGATATTCTGATCAATTTCTCTTTTCTATGCAGAGAAAACTGGAATTCCTGGAAAAGCTAGCCTCTCACTTGAAACCAGAAAATGAACTACAAATGAAGAATATGAAGTTAAAGTTCTGTGGTAAAGGTGTTGCTTCGGCAGACGCTACAGATCGTATTCTGCCAGTCAAGCTCTACGATTGTCCCCAGAATTTCTCGACGGTGGAGTATTTCGACGTACGTTGTAATCATTGTAAAATTTTTTGAATGCTAGTGGAAAACAATTTGTTATTTTCCGTTTAGACGATTAGTTCTACTTCGGAAAAAGCAGATACAGAATCTCATGATAAACGTATCTTATCTTCAGTCTGTTTGGTTGTTCAACTTGGAGTGTTTCCTGACTCAGTATGTTTGTAGAATCACAGACATATTAAATAGGTAATGGAAGTAAGCCTCGTAATGTTTTAGCTAACTGACAGAATCGCACTCCCCCATCTCCCCCCCCCCACTTTTGAAAAAATCAAGTCTTGAACTGGCAAAATTGAAAAAGCGATTACATTTTACTCATGGATTCCATACTTCCGCGGGTAAAATACTGTAGATGTTAATGTCAGAGACGCAGCTTGAAGGACTCCCTGTTCTGAAATTCCGTCAGTATCTGCGAAAATAGATCAAGTGTGGCTCAAGTACTGATTACAGCATACTGAAATTATGGTATCCTACAGTTCTGCCACGTTGATACATAAATCGAGTACCTTCTTGGTTAAGTCAATCAGGGATACGGTATCACATCATGAGATTGCAGCGTGAAGTTAGATTGTACTGTGTCATCTTCATTGCGTTCACGAATCTGTTGATGAAAAACTAATTTTCTTTCAGAATTTACAAACAGAAAATTTAGGCAGACTAGTCGTTTATTCCGAATTGATGACCTCGTCTATGGAGATTCTCAGCGGTCCGGTATTAGAGCACGGTTTCGTCGCTATTTCAAGACAGCAAACTTGTGGAGTAGGTCAGTGTTCGAATAATGGCCTCTAATTATTTCACGCAACTTGCATTTAATTTGGTGAATGAAGTTTTACAATAGAGTCTCATTTTCATCGAAAAAATTCAAGTTATTCATGAAGCAATATTATATCTTTGTATGTGATCTTCAGTTTCAATCGGCTGTCTACTCAATCCTTTTGCTCCCTCCGTTTCTGTTCTCCGAGAACTAAATTGTTCAATATAGATGTTCCGTTTATTGTGTGACTATTATCAGTACCAATCATTGTTTCATTAGGCCGAGGAGGAAATGCTTGGATCAGTCCTGAAGGCTGTGCTATGTTCTCAATGCAACTACACATTCCATTATCATCTACTTTAGGTGAACGACTATCTTTATTACAGCACATCATCGCCCTGTCTATTGTCTCGGCAATTCGATCAGAGCCTGGTTATGAAGTAAGCATCTCACTCGTTTCTTGTTCCACCCACTTGTAGTTCGGAATCTATTCGTATTGCAGATCTCTATCTGTATTTAAATTTAACTCTTAACGATGGAATTTTGTGACAGGACTTATGTTTGGGACTGAAGTGGCCTAACGATATTTACGCCGGTGGAATGGCGAAAATTGGCGGATTAATAATTACAAGTTCCGTTTCGAAAGACATCGCCGTGTGTAATGCCGGTGAGCATTCGTGTATCGTTATTTTCTTCTCATCATCGCCAACGCGAAGTTAATGGAATTATTTTATTCAGGTTGTGGGGTCAATTTGAACAACAGTGTACCTACTACCTGCATCAATGATATGATAGCCGAACTGAATCAAGAAACTGGACAAAAACTGCGAAAAATCTCGTTAGAAAAATACTTCGCTTTGGTGTTCACGCAGTTGGAAAAACTGTTAAATAGTGTGCAGGAAGGCGGAATCGATATGGTGTTCGATTTATATTACAAATATTGGTTGCATAAGTAAGTGAACCTACGGTCAGAAAGCGACTGTAAATTTTATAATTACTATACTGGCAACGATGGAAACTGAACAAACGCTCCAGTGGTTGAATGCTTAATGAGTTATGCTGAGAAATAAAGTCTCCGATGATTTTTTTCAAAAAGGAAGTGGGTCTGTCTGGAGTTTTTTCCTGACAGCACGGAGTGTTGCCAGAGTTCGGATTTTAGTATGTAGAAAATTCATTTTCTATGAGAAGTTGAAAATTCAAAAATGTATTTCTAGATTAGCTTATTGCGGTCAGGCTCGACGCCTTTCAGATATAATGAAGCAATTTTTTGGAGTCAGGCCCATTCAGAATCCACTAAGATCCATTAAAGATCTCTAAAGGCTTGTTCAAATGCTTATAAGTAGAGGCCGGATTTTTTGACGTGTTTAATCAGACAATTTGGCGCTACAAATTCGAAATTTGGCATTTTTTGGCGGGAAAAAATTGGCAAAAAAATATTTCTTCTGGTGTGTGATTCCCAGTAGGTATATTTCTCTAAAAACTTTCTGAACTCATCACGTTCACCAATTATTAAATAGAGGGATAGTAATGGAGAGAAATGCTTGTGTGAAATTGTGGTTGAACTTACTCGTTACAGCTGCGGAAGCTGGTGTATGCAGTTAAGGTAGCCTGCTTCAGTTTTGAAACTTTCGAGCGATGTACTGCACCCTGATGTGATTCTGAAAGAAATACCATCCCTTACAGAACCTCGTTCGTGCTTGTAACTTGAATAAACGGGTTACAAATCGCCGAACGTACCTGACTTGCAGTGAGAGTATGTGATTCTTCTTCAGGCAGCATAAATCTTTACGACAAACTAAACAAGTTACACTTTTTCTGTCCGTCGCTGAAATTTCAGAATTCATATTATATGGACGAATCCACTACCGCATCAAAGCACTCGATTTGTGAGATCATAACTTATCCGATGTTAGTACGAAATTGAAATTTTATTTTTTAATTTTTTCCCTTGTTCCTTTTCTTTTGCATTTTTAGCACTTTTCGGCATTATTTGGCATTTATTCCATTTTTGGCATTCTTTGGCGCAATAAAATCTTTTTCCCAGATTCCTTACCTCTTGAGACGTGCTTGCATTTGGTTCTTATGCCTCCCGCCCTTCAGGAAATGATTTGACAAATGACAGCGAATCCGGTCTCTACTTACAAGGTTCATTCATTCTGACTGAAGACTTATTATTTTATACTCCGGTTACGGGTTAGAACTTACCTCGAACCTGTTCAGATTTCTTTAAATTCATTTAAATTCTGTGAAGACTTGTTAAAACGTATTACCTATTTGTTAAGAGTGTGTTCCAGACTGGGGGATGATTTCACGAAATCATCCCCTTTCAATTCTTATTAGTTGTTCTTTGTTCTCTCCATTGTCACCATACCACGATACTAGCGCTACCTAGGTGAGGTTAACATCCCAATACTATTTTTTTTCTGAAATGTTTGTCATCGGATTGCAGATTGCCAAGTTTTAAAAGTGTTTTTAATTTTTTTAATTTTTTGTGATTGTTGATTTTAAACATGTTCATCAATCGGAAAATCGGACAGTTTTCAACTGGAAAAATTTTAATTTTCAGTTTATAAAATTAAATTCGCCCTCTTCCCGTTCAAAAAGTCGCTGAGGTACATTCCTGCTTTCCGACTGGAGAGGTGTTAAATCTCATACAGATTTTCAGTGCATGCTGGATTCAGTTCAGACTTGTTCTACTTCTCCTATGTAGATCCTCTCAGCACTCTTTGAGATTCTTTTCAGATTTGTTCTAGTTCCCTTTTAACCTCTCGGTACTTTTTTAGATTCTATTCGGAATTGTCAAGGCTTTCAGATAACGTTGAATTCAGTTCATTCTTTTCTATCCACTCTTGAGCATAAGCGTAGCAAGAAAAAAATGTGGGGCGACTTGACTATCTTGGTTTTTCCAGTCTTGCCCCTCCCCAACCGTTGATTTTATATGATTTGAACCTGACTTCAGGGGTAGGGCAGTATAAATCGCTAAAAACAGGGGACCATTGCCCCTGCGCTCGGTCGTTAAGACTGTGCTCTTGAGACTGATCCAGAATTCGTTTCTGAGTCATTCAAACTTTTCTGAGACTGATCTAGTTCTCTTTAGTATTTCTTAAGCCTCATTCAGACTATATTACGACTTTCAAAACTCATTTGATGTCTGCGGAAACACGTTAAAATTCATTCTGACTGTTAATCCTATTTGGACATTTTTAGGACGCGGAGAACTTTTCAGCCTAGATTAAGCCTTACTAAGACTCATCTTTGAAAATCCTTTTTGTCTTTTTAAAATTCATTCCTATAAGACTCATTAAAATTATTTCAAAACTTACTCAGACTTTTCTAAGTGACATTCTGACTCTCAAAACCAGTTAATGCTCCTCATTCGAAATTTTAAGACTCATTTTAACTGTTAAGTACTGCTAAAACTCGACCAGATTATATGTCAGAATTCATTAAAATTCGTGAAAGCTCATTCGAATTCTTTCAAAATTTAATCAGAACCCATTGAAGACCATTCAATTTTTTTCAAAACTTATTTAGCCTTTCTTAGGATTACGTAAAACTTCGAGCTGTGTTGAGACTTCCAGAATTTGTTGATAAAAATTACCTAATTCAAAGTTTTTCTAGAGTTATGTCTTTCTGACTCCGTCAAGGATAGGTTTAACATTTGGACGCTGTTCAGCAAAAGGGAACCAACTAGCATAATCCACTTTTTGAGAACCAAGAGCCATGTAGAAACTATATGGCATTGCGTTTACTGGTAAGCTTTTTTCAACATGACTACACATTTTTGAATCGGGGCCTCATTTTGAAAAATTCTACGTTTTACGCTCTTTCCAACGATACTAATAACTCATTTTGTTTACAAATGTTAGTTGGTTCCTTTTTGTTGAACAGCGTCCATTTATTCAGGTTCATGTGCAGTTGGTTAGACATTAGAAGACCAGAGACCCGGAGGCAGTTGCAAAAGCGGCACAACATCAACCTAGCTCCGGCTTTCAGTGAATTTGAATTTTGTTCCGGTCCTGACTTGATTTTCGAATTAGCTTCGGCTCCTGTAAATAACCTCCTTGGGATTCCAGCTGTTCCAACAAATAATTCTTATTGAGCTTTAGCCAAAAGTTTGAACTCGGCTCCGGGTTCACCTTCGCTAGAAAATTTTCGCTGTCTGCGGTTCTGCCCAAAATGAGATTTTTAATCCAGTTTTTAGGAGTTTAAGAGGTCAAATGAGAGGGGGAGTGGGGTAGCGTGAAAAGCTGTGTGGCAGTTAAAACTTAGTTTTGGCTTCGGCAAAATTCTAAAATGGGCTTTCGCTCCAACAAAAATTTTGAAATCGGTTCGAACAAACAGTTCTGGTTTAATTGAAGTTTTAGCTCCAGCTCTCTGAAAAAAAATCAGGTTTGAGTTCTGGAGTGGGCAACTTCCTCAGTATTTTTAAACTCATTCGTGGTTAGACGTGTTGAGGTTCATTCAGTCTGATGAGATTAATTGAACTGCGCAAGGTCTCATTACGAGTTGTTCAACTTTGTTAAGACTTATTCAGACTCCTCTAAAACTGGCTCAGTTTCATTGATTGTTTCAATTCTATTCAGACCCCTTTGTAAAACTGTTTTCTAGACTCATCCAGTCTCAGATGCCTTAGAACGAATCTAGTCTCTTTGAGAATTTCTGAAGACTCACTCATTCTGACTGAAGGCTCTCCGACAATCCATTTTATGCCTTATTCACTCAAAGTACATATATTAACAAACAATATTATCTTCTAGAATCTATCAGTATTAGATTTATTTATTTATTCTCAAGTTTCCACCCTCAGCAGACTCGAAGGTGTAATGACATGTGGGTGTTCAATTCATTGAAAGTGTAAACGTATGCTGAATTACCGAGCATTTGCTCGCAATTATTGAATACTTGAGTATTTTTGCTCACTGTACGCCTACTTGTGTCTATCCCTTCCTACCCTTTGAATATTAGGAATATCCTCGTGTTTTCTCCCCGGAATTTAGTAGAAGATAAATACTCCTTTGTACATGGAACCAATAAAGTAATGTCACATGTGCTGTTGCAGTTTTGCTGAAGTGAAAATTACAAAGTCAGACGGTACTAGTCAAGCGGCAACGATCATCGGATTGGACGATTACGGGTTCCTGAAGGTGAGAGGTGAACGAGGTGAGATCTTCTCGGTGCAGCCGGATGGAAATACGTTCGACATGCTGTCCGGACTCATTGCTCCGAAATAGCGTTATCCCCTAGCTCTATGTTTCTTATGTTATCGCGGTCATTCCGTATTGCAACGATGGCATTTCTGATTTTGTAAGTTGAGTCACGTGTAAATTTCGAAATTATTGTTTTCGTTTATTATTTTAATTGCGTGTAATTTGTGTGCACCCTATGTATCAATGTGACTTGTGTGCGGAGAACACATCTGTTAAGCTCGATGCCCACTAGCGTCATTTGGACGCATAGACGCTACGTCACCTCAACGCAGCAATGATGCAGCGTTGAACAAGTACGTAATTTTAAATCGGAGCACACACACAAAAGACGCGAGATTGTGTGTGTGTGTGTGCTCCCATTGTTGTTTGACGCTACGTTAAAGTGACGCAGCGTCAATTCGTCCAAATGACGCTAGTGTGCATCGAGTCTTATGGACTTATTAAAAAGCATATTGGGAAGTTAACATTGCCTAGGTAGCGCTAGTGTAACACACTAACACAAACTAAGTCATCCCCGTTTCACAAACGGCAGCCGTGAAACACAAGGAGCTCGTGGCCGGCAGCTCGGAATAGAGCCCCAAGTACCCAAGTATAATGGGCCGCAATTTTGGCTCACACCGCGCCCGTCGATGCCGAATTGACTACGCGGTACGCTCTGCATAGTCGGATTCGGCATCCACGAGCACGGTGTGCGCCAAAATGGCGACCCATTATACTCTCCCGTGTGTTGGGCTTTACCGGGGACGGTGCCGTGTGCGCGCCGGATTGAAAATGAACCGGCCCGGTTCCCATTCTCTGTGTGTTATCTGACCGTTTTCACGGCTGCCGTTCCGGCAACACGGCGTCGTGTGAAACGGCCTCAACGCTTAACACATTGGAAACATCTAGGGGATTATTTCAGCTTCCCTATTCTTCTACATCAAAAACCGTGATTTTCAGTTTCTCGTAATTGTATTTAAAAAATGTCCATCGAGGTAATTTTTTTTCATCCTGAAAGCTCAATGCTACTGCTGAAACTATTTCAACCAACTTTCTGTCAAAACTATTTTTATAACTCCCCAATGGTGTTTAAGGATAACTCATTTTTCACGGTTTTTATATGAACTAGTTAAGTTGTCCCCTCGTTGTGGACGCGGGGCTACCAACATAGGTACTTTGGTTAACTTCCCAATTGAAGCGGAATGATTCAGAAATTCAGATTTTTCGTATAGGGAAGTTAACCGAAGTACCTATGTTGGTAGCCGTGCTTCTACAACGAACGGGGGCATAATGTAACTCGTCCATATAAAAAACGTGTGAAATGAGTTATCTTTAAACACCATTGGCGTGTTATAAAAATAGTTTTGAAATAAAGTCGGTTGAAATAATTTCAGCAGTAGCACTGAGCTATCAAGATGAAAAAGAATTACCTCGGTGAACATTTTTTTAATGGAATTACGTGAAATTGAAAATCGTGATTTTTGATCAAGAAGAACAGGGAAGCTGAAATACCCCCCCCCCACACGTTTTTAATGTGTTGTGCGTTACTTAGTTTGTGTTAGTGTGGTACACTAGCGCTACCTAGGCAATGCTAACTTCTCAATAGAGATTAAATGTAAGGGAACCGATCAGCAAAATCTGTTTTTTGAGAACACGTGATTCGAAGTTCAAGAGCCATGTAGAAACCATGACATAGCGTGTACTGATGAGCTTTTTTTCAACGTGAGTACTCATTTTTCAATCGGGGGCCCTATTTTGAAAAATTCTACTTTTTACGCTCTGTCCAATGATACTAATTACTCATTTTGTTTACAAATGTTGGTTGGTTCCCTTACGCTGAATAGCGTCCAAATACTACTTCAAATTATGTGAGAACTGAGAAGGTTCATCATGGAATCCAGTGTGATTGAAATTGTCAGTTTCAAACGAGCAAAATATAATACTGTCTTCCTACTCGTTTAGATTGTCAGCATTTTATATAATTTTAAGATTGGTATTATCAATAAATTAGACTGATTGAATAGCTATAAGAACTTGAAAGAATATGACGTGTATTGTAATATTTACGATACAAGTATCACTATCGAAAACAGGATAAGTTGATCTGTGAGATAAATCATAATTCTGTTTAATCATTATTCAAAAAACTTGATAATCGAAATATTTCATCAGTGAATTTTGTGAGAAGTATCGAATGCTTTTCGGTTTAACGAAAGATGAATTATTGTCACTAAAAAAAATATCATTATCTGTTACTAATTCTTGATTCATTAATAGCAATATTTATAAAGGATTTCCTTCGCAGTCTTAGATTACAATCTTATTACCCGCTTTTGTTAGTTACCCCTTCCCGTGATGTGGAATTAGCCGTGACTACGGTAACCGTTAATTATCGTTTCTTGTTTTGTCAACTCGCTCAACTCCTGAGTTGTAAACCACAATGAATCGAGTAGTTTTAGAATATTCATAAAAGACTGAAATGTATCCAAATATTCGCGTTAAACTACGTATCTTGTCAAAGGTTGTAATATTTATATTGTAAAACTAGTTGCTAAACTAATGTCTAGTCACACGAATAATCTTCCTTAGTTATGTTCTGTTTTGCAAAATATTCTCCGAATTGTGACTCGGATGTACTAAAATCGAGAACTAATAATATGAGAAACACTCCAGCGTGTTTCAACTTTAAGGGTGCTGGTTTCTTTTCGAAAAAAACCTTTTTAGTATATAAGTGATTAATGGTGGCGAATTATAAATTAAATGGCACGTTAATCGGGTAACATGAGATTCGTACTCTCGTACCACTTCGGGCGTACGGTTAAAATTTATGTATAATTATTAATACGATCTCCTTTTTTCTTTTTCTTCTTTTTGCGTTTAGCTTCATGTTGATTGTGCTAACAAGAGTCTTACACCAAGTATTCGAACGAATATACTCTCAGATAAAGGCTCATCTATAGGATTTCATTTAGGTCGTTTTGACCGCCTTTTTGACTGTTCATGTTAAACTTCATGAGTTATTCGGGTGTGAACTGTGAAGTGATTTCACGGGTAGGCGTTGGAAGATCTACCACAATCCTGTGTCGAGTACTCGGATCTTTTACTTGATGGCTCACTTGTGAGGTGCGGTGCAAAATTTCTAGAATGAGTTGCTATTTCAATGACTCGAGTATCCGGTCGATTACTTGGCGCAAGTCTCTAGTGCCTACCAATTTCCGTATTCGTTTTTTAATCGTATATTTTTAAGTTTGAACGATTGCGGACCGCGGTGATAGGACTCGTAAGATTGAAATTGAAGAATGGGACGTCAAATTTGATTCGAAATTACGGATTACGAATTACCCACCGTTTAGAATGTTTGTTCGCTTATTTCAACATGAATGATTTAATGGAGTGCTTAACCCCTCTACGATGTGCAAATGTTACCTTTCCCACCGTATAATCAACGTAATTCAAACTTGAACTTGCTTTATTGTTTCTGTTTATTATAAAGTACTGATTGATCTCCGTCATTATTTCCGACTATATACGAGCAGTACCTAATAATTTGAAATACTTATTTCGTCACTGAGACTTCATTAGACTGAAGCAATAATTTGTACTTTGTCACTTTTGATATCCGTGGGTTAGATATTGAAGCGGACGGTACTGCACGCTTCAATGAAGTATAATAGAGAATAAGTTGCATTTTTTGTGACAAGATTTAGTTACGATCGATACTGTCATACCCGAGTGAGCAGGTTCCAGCTGTGGGAAATAACTTTGTAGCGGTTGGGACAGCACGGTGTCAATAGAAGTGAATTGTGAGCTCCATTGTCTTGCTATATTAACCAAAATGTAGTGTCACTTGACGCGAAAATTGACACCGGTGAGACCGCGGTCCGGTGTATCCAGTAATAGGACTTAGCCCTATGATTATCGTTTCTATTTCTATTCTCCCTTTGTACTAAAAATTTTATATTTGATTTTTTAATTTTTTTTTAAATTTCTTACATACCATTTCTTAACAAGCAGGTAATTGAGAACAATATGCCTAAGTTAGAGCTACATTAATCAAATTACTCAGTATGCTCTCCAACATATTACTCGTAGAATGCGCTGTTGATGTGCTATAGTGTTTTTATGTATTAGTTTTACCAGCTTTCAGTGTTACGTTGCTATATGTTGAAGTCTTGATGTTTTTGTTGAATATATTTTAACTTTATTCGTTTCGAATTATTTAAAGTCTCACTTGAGACTGTGTTTTAGAGATACAAATGAGCAAATAGGCTACATGTGAGATTTGAGGCAAAATTGTCTGGCTCTGCTAACTTCGAAATCATAAAAATGTCTTACCTATCAGCTTGTCCTCGAATCTATATTATGTTCTGTGTTCTGAATGGTTGAAAAAGAGGCCATTTTGCCTTAAATCACAGTTTTGACTTCTTACTGTGTTGTGGCTTTGTAACCCCTCTTCTGTCAGTCGTGTGGGTTCAGATGTTATACCAGAGACCATGTACTTCTGTGACATATATTGTACACTAATGCATTCTCTTCCTGTAGAATTTCCTACCTGTAACATCAATCTGCTGCATAAAATGATAAAATTACAGTGCCAAGAACTACCGCATTCCGTCATCCATTTCATCCGATACGGGACGAAGATCTGAGCCCTGACGAAGAAACATGTACAAGATAAATTCTTCGGGGGAAAAATGGCGACAGAAACAGCTGTTAATATTCGTCGGTGAAACGGCAAAGCTTTGACTACACAAATCTAACGTTTGATTGGAACTTCAATAATCGCGAAATCACAAGTCTTGTAACTATTTCTGACTTTCACCGGATTTAGGTGATTGCCAACATTCGTAGGCACCTATTCATCAGTACCTGATAATTACAGTAATAGAAATGTGTTGGGCAGGTATTGAGAATGTCAGAGCCAACAGGATATTCCAAATTCAATCCAATACGACTTGATTTCTTCCCCATCTCCCCAATTCTACACTCCCACCAGACCCACGCCTCAAACATGCAAAATTCACCCCTGACTGTCAGTAAAATGTATGAAAGCTCTTTACAACTTCATCAATACTGGTAGGTGTGTATACCACAAATCTCAAACGAATCCGCGAGCAAATCTTCAAGTGAATGCACGTGTCATTATAAACGGAACGCGGCGCCAAATTATTGCACATTTTATTTAACCAACATCGATATTTGTACATAGAAATTGAATTTAGAACGAGCTACTTCTAATATTTTTATTCACCTAAATTTACTAAGAGCCTTAAGCTTCCTTACAATACGATCTTAAAATGATAAAAACAAGTTTTCGATACGTTTGAGTTCAAAAGTTTCTGAAACATGTACATTTTCGCAATACACGATTAAAGTACGAAAAACGACATTATGCCAGCTGAAAATGAAAAGGAAGTTGTTAAATAAAAGAGAAGAAAAGAACGTGAAACTAAAAATAAGAACGGGGAATGATTTATGAAATAGAAATGCTCGATATAAATTCGCATACAGGGACTGCATGAATCTGTTCAACAGATTTAAACTATTTAACGCTAAACGTACGAGTAACTATACAAAGTTTAACATGACATACGTCTCTGATTATCTTTTCCGGATTACTATTCGTTTATTGGTAACTTACATCTGGAAACAAAAAGTTAACAAGACCTATTAAGACTCCTCCAATTATAATTTTTCGTAAGTGATAACATGTACTTTTACGGCTTCGATTAACGAATTAAGATTGAATAAAAATCAAAACGACGAATGCGGAATGTATGCCTAAATTACAGAACCTAATCATCGAATTTACGATTCGGATTACGACCGAACAAGGCAATTCTGGTTTCGGGAATAAGTTGCGAGGATATGAGCTCGAGTCGCGATTCTAACGTATTGTTGATTTTAATTTTGCCTCTGTGTGCATATAAGTCGATACCGCCACATGTTTCAGCTGCCAGATATCCTTCAGTGTCAATTTTCAGGTGAACTTCTTTTCCCGATATTGTTTTGTATTCAGATTCCAGAGTCTGCAACATACTCTGTACTAAATGTTGATCTTTCTCACGGATACGGATCACTACGTTCAATTCCAACAACTGCAATATGAAAATATTAGAATGTAACCGCACCAAAAATCTCCTATGTCGAATAGTGACAGTTCTTGAAATGATAAAATACTGTATTTACTTGTAATAAGCCCTGGATGATCAACTTTCTCAGAATTTCCTTGTACTGAGTTTCGTTCTTGGACACTTCAGCGAGCCTAGTTCTAGCTTCATCCAAGACATTGCGAACATGATCTTCACGAACTTTCAAGGCCTTCAGTCGAGCTTGATTCAACATGTTCGACGACTGACTGTAACATAATTCGTGTTTAACAGAGGCGTACAGAAAGACTACAGTAATACGCGATAGTTTGTAATCTGCTTACATTTTCTTCTGTAGTTCCACAGACTTCTCTTTACGCTCGTAGTATTCCATTATCTTCAAACGCTGGTGTTGCACTAAACGACCTTTCTCCAAATTGAATTCCTCTTCTGCTTTCGCATCAATTTCTTCAGCTTTCTCATTGGCTTCTTGCTCAATGAAAGCCATCATATGCTTGATCTGAAATATTACACATGGTTAAAGGTACTTTTGGATCCAAGAATACCCACTCGGACGAGCTCAGGGAAAATTACGGCGAATAAGCAGATAGAATGTGTGCGATCAGAACAATTCATTCCGCATTTTCGAACAGAATATAAAAAATTCATTAAGTTTAGAATATTAATTCGCGACACACCCAGTGTCACTGTTACTCTGCTTTTGATCATGTTTCATAATTACACAGATTATCACGTAAAATATATAAGCTTAGTTCGGTTTCATGTTGGTTTTGGGTGTGAAAAGTGACGATTAAAAAGTTCATATCTATTATCTGCAAGATACGGAATGGGTGTGCAACATCCTTACTAGCGAGAAAAGGTTAAATTCAGACATTCAACGAAGATAAAACAGAATTTCTAACCTGTTTTTGAACATCTGCGTCGCTTAGAGCCATTTTGAATGAAGATTTAAAAACTGAAAAATACTAAAATTACACACTTTCTAGTGAAATTCAAATGAAGACCCAACCCAAAGAAGAACCTTCAACAGTTTCAAAATAAGACAACTCTTGACGATTAGTGTTTAGTGATAGCGAGAACAAATCAGTATGAGCATAGTGGCCATCACAAATTTGCTAGCCGATCAAGAGATTTTTCGTATTAGCGAATTGATGCTTGAAATTTTTTAATTGAAAAATTATTAAATAATTATATTTTAACAGTTAATAAAGAATTATTTAGAAAAAATAATTTGAAAGGGAATTAAAAGCTTGGGCAAATAATTGATATCTCCTGGCGATTTCTGCGAACGGTGCGAAGTCATGCGAACTGCGAAGTATTCGTGCTCTCTACTACTGTAGCACTACCTATCGCCATAACATGGAAATCTAATGTATGCTATCAGAAAAACTTTCAAGAAAAGGACCTAACTTCAATTTACTTTAAGGTCTTGTTTTTTAAATTTGTTTGACCTACCCCCAAAATTAACACACAAAGTCAAAAAAATCTAAAAACTGATAACGTAATGATAACAATTTTTTCTGAATCTCAAGTTCCAAACTCCAAGGATACTGCATTGCAAAAAAGTACGAGTTAAAGTTAGAACAAGTTCGTTCGTAGTCGGTAGACAATGTAGGGCGTGAGCGGGAAAGCATAAAATTTAATGGCATTTTCAAAATTTTAGCGGCTTATTATTTCGTAACTATCGTCAAAATAGATAGGCGGTAATGGATTTGTGAAGGAATAGCATCAGTTACCTATTAGAATAGAGCAGAAACATGACGACTACCCAAGTGTAAGTAGAAGTATTACTATTATGAACCTTCGGTAATCAAATTTAGTTCTACAAGTGTGAACTACGTATTTGGGTTTCTTTGAATCTATTTTATCGCGATTTCAGAGATCATACACGTTCTAATGTCATTCCATCGGGAGCTGCGGTGACTCAACAATTCTCGTACGTGTTACATTATTGTCACGTCCACAAGTAACACGCATGAAACTTTTAATCTTCTTGTATCAATGTCGTCATTTCAGGCTACTTCCGAAAATTGTAAATGGAGGTATTGCCGGAATTATTGGTGTATCTGTGGTGTTTCCTCTCGACTTGGTTAAAACCAGGCTTCAAAGCCAGCAAATTGGACCAAATGGGGAACGAATGTATCATTCCATGTGAGTTAATGCTTATTACCATTGCTCAAAGTAACCTGTCAGGTGCTATCAATGTGGATATAAATTCTTTTATTGTAGTTAAAAGAGTACACGCACGATTTTTCAATAAAAATGTCCTTCAGGGAAGTTACCTTACTGCTTTAACTACTTGGGCCTGTAGATGACATTTTTAACGATACATCCTTCTAATATAATTTGTTTATAATTGAAAATTCGAACGTAGTTTATCTTGTACCTAAAAATTCGTTGGAATTTCTCTCTAAAAACAAATGTTTTTTAGTTGTTTCTATAATCCAGAACTATGTGTATTTTTCGTTTATTTATGTGAAGAAATCAGGTCCGGTTTTTGAATTCTTCTGTGGGGGTGAATCTTATGGTGTTGACAAGCAAAAAGTGGTACGTGTAACACTCCCCCCCCCGGCTAACGTGCGTATGTCGTGTGCTCGCATAAAAGTGCCGACCGGCGTAAGCATGTTTGTCTATGTAGTCATGTGCGAGTGAAGCGAGCAAAAATTTTTAATTTGTTATGATAATGGTGAAAAAGCTCATTTTAAATGGCCACGTGGCAATGATTATCCCACGAATACTTTCCACTTAAAACCCGTTGCGGAAAGAATTCATCGATCCAACTGTAGTAATTAATAACATTACTTTTTATCTTTATCTCTTCTTTATCCGCTAGTAAATTTATTGCAATTAATGACTATAATAGAGTGTATAATTATTAGAAGTGCTGTGCACGTGCTTTGTGAATTCGCTCTTATCATCCAAATTGAAGTGGACTACTTAAGTTTAACTAATAACTGTGACTGAAAAGACTTTAATTAAGAGATAACAGCCTTCATTTAAATTATTTTCTGATGAAATATTCTTAATAATTTTACCTTGTTTTTTTTTTTTTAGGTTAGACTGCTTTCGAAAAACGTACAGAAATGAAGGATATTTTGGAATGTACAAAGGTGAATTTTTCAGTGCATAGTTAAATTTCTTTCTAGTTAACATTAATTAGCACACGTAATCCATTTTACTTCGATACGAATACGTATGTAATTTCCATACGAATAATATCTGCCCCTCTCTAATTTTATAAATGTCTACGAGATCGATACGAAAGGACGATAGCCGTTCTCTTGTACTTTCCTGCCTTTCGAACAGCTTTAATGAATGAAAAAGTTGTATATAACTGTACAGTAGATCTTTCGGTATCATATTTTCTCATTGTTATCAGTCGTAACGTTTCAACTGATTTCCTCTTTTCTCTTTGTTCGTATTAAAAATGTATCCTCTTCGTCGGAAAAGCTTCGAAATCCGAGACAGTCTGCTAGTCAGGTCGACAAATAGATACAGGTATAACAAAAAGAGAGGGTGAGAGAAAGAGAACCAACCAGACTTCCGGTTCGCCAGAACAACAACTGTCCAAGTAGACTATTTGGTAGGCGAGCAAAGAGATAGATAGATTAAGTAGAACCTTCAAAATCAGAGAGAGATAGCCAGATCAGCGTGGCCTAAGGCAGCCAAGAGCTAAAGTATGTGGAAAAAATTGTAATGTTGAAACCAATATGATTTATTTATCTAAATGTTTCAGGGTCTGGTGTCAATATTCTTCTCATCACACCTGAAAAGGCTATTAAGCTAGCCGCTAATGACTTTTTCAGATATCACTTATCTGTTGGACCCGGGTGAGTAATGATAAATCTATATCTGAATCTCTTATTTCCGAACCCTGGTGGCGTAACAGTCTTACAATAATCAAAATTAAAATAATTGATCTTTACATTTTTGGTTTTTGGTTGAAAATCCAAGCTGATGTAAAAACTTGAAGAAAAAATGATCAAAAAAATAGGATTTACTGTTGTTTTTATTATACCCAGACTTGGCAACATTCTCTGAAAGAGAATTCCAGTCCGAATCCATTAACATTAGCAAACCCAAATTCGAATTTATCAACATAAAAGTTATTCGAACATAAATTCAGAATAAAATTCGTACCCAAACCATTGTAACTCATCTGAATTACTATCATTGAATTTCCTTCTGACTAAATAGCTGATTCATTTCAGAAAACCGTTACCAGTGTTTCGCGAGATGCTAGCAGGTGCTTGTGCCGGATTCTGTCAAATTGTGATCACCACACCAATGGAATTGCTGAAAATCCAAATGCAGGACGCTGGTCGTGTCGCTGCCCTAGCCAAATTAGGTTGGACATTAACCTTTTGTAGCATATCTAGGTATTTTGCTTCTCTGATTTCTTCAACATTTTTTCCGCTTCCACTTATATGTTCAAAACTGATACATGGAGCTGTGGTTTACCGTTTCGTTTTGTTTCTAGAAGGCAAAACTGTGCAGAAAATTTCAGCGACGTCTTTAACGCTGGAATTAGTTCGCAGCAAAGGTATCTTCGGCTTATATAAAGGAACAGCAGCTACTATGTTACGAGATGTTTCATTCTCAGTGGTTTATTTTCCATTGTTCGCTAGACTGAACTCATTGGGACCACGTAAAGCTGATGGTTCAGGTGAAAAAAATTCTAAAATCATTATTGAGTATCATTTTAGGTGGAAATAGAATGGAGGGTACAATGCAAGAAGCCGCTAAGTCCTTTTTTCGAATTAACAACTATATTAATCGAGATCATATCTGAATGCACTGCAAGAAAGTCTTGCCCTCAGTTCTCCAGTTATTGTCTCGGGTAAGAATTGTTTATTTTTGAACAATCAATAGGCGAAGCAGTGTTGTGGTGCTCTTTTTTATCTGGATGTGCAGCTGGTTCCCTGGCAGCCTTGACAGTCAATCCTTTCGACGTTGTGAAAACACGATTGCAAGCCATTAAGAAAACGGAGGGTGAAATTAGTTACTCAGGAATCGCCGACGCGTTCACGTGAGTTGAAGCCTTTTACTGAGCTCAAGTTTAAGTTAACAGATCTTGCAAGTTGATTCAAATTTGGCATCTATCATTTGTATTATTTCAGGAAAATTTTAAAACACGAAGGACCAAAAGCATTTTTCAAAGGTGGAGCCTGTCGTATGATAGTAATTGCACCATTATTTGGTATCGCCCAAATGGTATATTTCCTGGGCGTTGCCGAAGCTCTCCTGGGCTATAACAAACATGCATAAAAATCTACTCAAATTTTCAATTGTATATTCTTTTTATTGTTGTACGTGTTTCTGTGCATTTTCCAGTGTGTCTTTCTCACCAACATTTTAAAATAACTCGTGGCGTTATTCTATGAATATGTCTTATAATTGTTTTTAAATAAATTGTCCATCCATTTTATCTAAAACGAAAAATTCTATTTCCTTTCGAAAAAATATAAATGAGTTGCCACCCTCGCTAGCATTTTAAACTCAGCTAATATTTGCATAATTGGAGTACTCTTGTTATTCCACAAATAATATGTGGACGAAATTACGCAGTTTTACTACAGTTTTATTTTCTGCAATTTCTCGCTCGGCTGAGATCGTACGTATTTTATTTTTAGAAAAGTTGAAAATTGTACCGCTCACTTGAAAACATGTTTACATTACAAGGCCTAGAAAAATTCTCGAGAGAATTTAGCTTGTAAAACGCCGATTGCGGCGAAATTACACAGAAATGCAAGTTTTCATTCATTGAAAAAATTGTGGCACATGTTTGTTTTAAAATTCATTATTTTTTATAGGAAAGTTATTCTTGTTAACATCCGTGCTCCCGTGGTGTCAAAACCTTGACTAAAGCGTTGTGTAGCAGCGTTAAATGTTTTCATTACTCCTTGAATATTTTGAATTTTTATTTTTATCGGCGTTAATGCCTGAACTGCTCAAATAATATAACGGTCTGAAGAAATCAATATTACTGTTAGATTCGGCGTATAAATTGAAGAATTGAGATTAATAGCCCTCCGCCTTGATTCAATACCCGTATTCACCTTAAGCACTCATGTAAAGTGGGTTAGTGTTTTTTGAAACTCGTTGTTCTTACTGAAACATAACTATTTAAAATTATTGAAAATAAAAGCTTGGTTGCGTGCGATACCCGAGAAGGAAGTCTCTTTAAGGAGTAAGTTATCGTACCGGTAGTTCGGGGTAGCAAAAAATTGAATATTTTTGATGACCATGCATGAATATTTAAGTCACAAAACGATAAGAACGCCGTTCTTAGAACTTCTCAAATCTTCACAATCAAAACGATGAAATTGATGAAGCTGATGATCCGGACGGCTAAAACCTAGAAATAGGAAGTATTCAAAGCTGGAAACTGCTACTGGGTTTTGAATTAATGTTCAGAATTTCATTCGGAGTGAAGTGACTGAACAATTCCCTCAAGAGTAAGAACTAGAGCAGATTATGCAGGACAGGCTACTGCATAGAAGTCAGGAAAGGCAGCAAGGCTGAATGCATGATTAGGTATTTATGTTGGATCTTATGCCCTATCGCTTACACTCTATCAATATAGGCACTAAAACTTGGAGTTCCCAAACTTGGTAGCCCTGCGTACTGAAAAGGTGATCATGTACAATTTCCCATAAGATTACAACAAACTTTGAAATTTAAACGTCTAAATCAATTAGAAATTAAATTTAAAAAAAATCTCGTCCTACATTTTATCGTACTAAACAATAGAATTACAGTCTGCGCAAGTGGGTGGAATAATTTTGGGCCGTTTTTTGCCTTCCTAAGGATAGCAATATTTCCATTTAAAATTATTATTCATGATCACCCTTTCAGTTTCACCCGCGCAGGTGATTTTGTAGCGCTCTCTAATGCAGATTTTATTACCTATGAGTCCAATAATTTGTTTGGTACTTCGTTACTCATCTTCTTTTTTCTTTTTTTTTTTCATTAAAATTCCATTCCCAGCTTTTTAGTTAACTTTCGTTTCCAAGAATTTAGATTCAAATCAGTTAAACTTTCTGTCAAAGTTCATAGGTAGTCTGGTATGTCATGATTCTTGATATGAGGTATTCAAAATAATCTCATAGCAGCACCAGCACGTATTCTGCATTCTGCCATTCTGTCGCATTCGTACGTAGGACAGTAATATTTGGAAGCTTATCAAGTTGAACACGTTCTGAGAAAAAGACCTGAATGTAACCGAGTTTTAGGTATTTTTATCTGGCCATTGTTCATCAAACAAATGAATCGAAATCGAAATTGCGGGCACCGGAATTATTATCACTGGCTGCACTGAAGTTACACCGAACGAGCACTTGGTGTCGCAGCTTGCAGTGTTGCAGTAGTTGTAATTTTTTACAAATAGGCATTCTACGAACTCCATTTTTTAAATCATTTCAGGATAAATTAAGATCTTATAACAATCAAATAATGAGGATTTTTTAGTTATGAATTTCTTTAATAACTGAAATTCTCAAACTCAAGTCGTACGATTTGAATTCCATACCTTTTCAATTTCCTATTTTCAAATTGAAGCTGCACGAGAGCTGTGATCATGACGTCACGTTCGCCATACATTGACACAAAATCAATGTTGATAATAAAATTGTTAGCAAGAATTTGCTGTTCGTAGAATGTGGAGAAAGATGTCTAGAGTTGTTTTTGCGTTAAATAATTTTCAACTTCTTAATGAAAATTCTGTTAATTCCCTAATGTTAATGTGTATTAATCTTATTTCGAGAGGAGATAGTAACAAAATATGCATACTCTACCATCAAAGGTATTATATATTTCAATATTTAATTTTGTTTTTGTACGTAGTAATCCTGTCGTTGGCTGTAAATAATATGGCTGGTCTGTTATTGTTCTTGTAGGTTATGAAAATTTCAGTGGAAGTAATTAAAATTTAGCTCTTGTCTGTAAAATTGTTCAAATTCACTGTTCGGTCGTTTTGAAATTAAACCCGCGAGTTTCGGTTTCGGTGTTGATCTCTTTTCAAAATACTGGATCTAGGCTTTTGTTATGTGTCTCAATTTAAGAGGTCAAGATTTCAGTCAATCATTTTCAGCAGACAGTGATCGAAATGTGAAATAATTAAATAGGGTTGTATCTTCGACTATATGGCTTTGAATCGATTACCTAAGTACGTTTTACTATCCGATGTGTTCCGATTGTAACTTATATGAGCAGTGCGACAATGCGTTAAATGGTACATGGTAATTGTAGTTATAATTGTATTTTGTAATTTTCACATTTGTTATCAAACAAACATCCCGAAGTGTCCTTAAATATCAACATGATAACGTTTGCACGTTACAATCGGTACCGTGTTTTTAGCTGTATTTGCAGTATAGCGAACATATTTTACTATTGACATTTTTCATTTGAAATAGACGTTGGATATTTTGCATGCAGGTATTAAGGATATGGCGAATTTAAATTTTCAACAACCGCCCCGCAGTATTACAAGTCAAAGCTTGTCCAGAAGCGCATTTAATTCCACTTCTTTATCTGGTCATGTTACTCCTACATCAAATATGTTCCCTGGATCAACGAATTCCTTCACTCCACAGCAGTTATCTCCAAGTAGAAACTTACCTCCGATGGGTAACAGAAGTAGTCTCTTTAACCAGCCACGATCATTCTCAGAGAGAAGGCCAGTGCAGTCAGTCGGGTCTGTTATTCAAGATTGGTAAGTAATTCGCATGAAATTGCGGTAACTGTATTTGTTTTTCGGTTGTTCTGACTTAGCGTTTCGTGGATATCCTGTGAATTTAAGCTCTTGAAACTCAGTTTATATCTAATATGATAACCGTGTACGTGAACTCAGTATTGTGCGTATTTTAATCGCAATTTTCACGTCATATCAAGATAATAGTGCACAGCAGTTGCAAAATAACGATTACAGTTCTGTAGTAGTGATTAGCTGATGATAAATTGTACTGAAATCGATTGTCGAATTCCGCATACATTTCTATTGCCTTACATTAGAACGATACCCAGATGAATTTCAACCGGCCATGATCGCTTTCAGTTTTGTGATTGATGTGAATACCAATGATCAGTTTAATTTAGAGATATGTTTCAGCATTTTGAATTACGATAAATGCACAGAATAATGTGTCTGAACGTACGTTTCAATTCTGTCACATTTAGAACTCGTCTAACTAGTTTTAAGTTCTGAATAATTAAGCCGATATTGACCGAATCGATGTTTATTTGTTACAGGAATGCCAATTCGGTGGGCAGTATGGGCATGGGACAAAATAGATCATCTTACGGTTCTCAAAATTCTGTCAATAGTTTGCAATCTGTGTTCAGCAGTGCTAATAGTAACGGGTTGGTCAATAATACTTCGCCTCCACTACTTGATTTATCAGAATTTCCATCGCTTACCAGTCGAGGGCAGAATGATTCGCTGCCGCAGTCTAACGCTACAATGCCTGGAAAACAACCTTACGGTAATTCATTTAATTTATTTAATTACAAATCACGTTATTTTACGGTCATTCGTTTATAAATTCCTGTAATCTACGTTTCGAGTTATCCTCAGACGTGGTCTTAGTGTTTGAGAATCGCAGCCATCCTCAATTGTTTATTCTCATGGACATGCTGAATATTTGAAAAGAAAACGCTTATTAATTATTCTGCTCATAGAACCCGTATTCCCACCATAGATCAGTTGTAATTTCGCGAACTTAACTAAATTTCAAGAGAATCGTTTAGAGTGCATCGAGAGCTCGTGTGTTCTGTATCAATATTGAATCAGGCTCGCGTTCTATCAACTTATTTCTCGTTCCCTTGGCTTCGTGAATGTTTAGAATTCAGTAAATTTTCTACATCATGATTACGGTGAATATGTTTTTGTACTCAGAATAGCACCGTCTCTTTCAGCCGCGTCTCTTAGAGCCATATTCAAACCCAACAAACACATGGGTTGATGCAAAATTGAAGGTTTTATTTCATCGCAAATGTCTGCTCCTCGTACTAATCGAGTAGCCAATCGATATTAAGTTTTCGAGTGTTGTTGATAAATCACCTACTCTTGTTCAGAATATAATATCTTTATCTTGATAACGTTTCAACTGAAGAATCTATTCCAACTTTGTAAGAAATGTAGTTTTTGCCCGCAGAAGGTAAAACAAGCCAGATCTGGGATTTCAAACCCTGGATGCAGTGATGAGCGGATTATTTGATACATGCTTGGGCCACCACCAAGAGCAGTAGCAGAACATTGATATGTGGCTTACTCAGCACTTATTGATCACCGCCATGTTGTCATTGTCGAGTTCAAGGTTGTTTGTAGGAGTCTTGTTATCGCTGGTCGCTAGAATCATAATGATTCCATCAAGGCCATATGACCTTAATTAATCTTTCGTATCAGAAGAAAAATAACATTCCGAGGGGCAAGTTTCTGTGGCGCAGCCGGAATTTTGTCGATGGGAGGGAGCAGCAACTGCCAAAGATGTATGAATGCATTGTTCTGATCAGAATCTTCTTTTTGATCTTGTGATTTCTGTGATTGTTCTCATTGTTACCTTACACGTTTGTCTCCATTTTTGTTGTCAGAATGATTGATCTTAAGGTTATTTGAGAAACAGGGGAAAACATTAAACCTCGAAATTATATGATGAGTTTCTTTCAATTTATTCGATCTGTTTGATGTGGGTCTTTTCCATCTATCCCTGGTTCTATGAATGAGTCTGACCTTTTCCACTGATTACATAACTAAGTAGTCGAGAGAAATAATGGCTCAATTACTCTCCAATTAATTAAAATTAGAAAAATAAATGCAAATGTGAGATAAACCGCGAATGAGTTCGCGTTGATCCCTTCCTTTCTCTTGATTTCTCTCCGCGTGTGTCGTTCCAGGGTTAATTCATAATTATAACCCTTATTAGGTAACTAGAAAATCCCAAAAAATTCTGTACGTATGTTTGTGGATAGATCAAAAGCCCATTTTAATTTCGGACCTCTTTAATTCGTCTACAGTGTTGTGTTTGCATCATCATGTAAATTAGAATTTGGGTCACGAACGATAACTTAATTACTTGCTCGATTAATTTCTTGTTTGAGCGGTAAAAAATGAACACTTACCGCTGCAGGTCTTACTTGCGCTCACTGTGGTGATCTATTCATAGTATTGTTATTCATATTCCTATTTTGTAAGAAGAGCGTTTCCAGTTTCGTTTTTGTGAAGTCGATTTGCTCTCGTGAATTCTGGTTTATAATTACCGTTCCCTTTGTAATTTTTCCATTTATTTTCGAAGAAATTTTTCAATTACTCTTGAGAGACATTATCGAAATTGTCGTGCTTAATTGAACCAAAGTATTAATGAATTACATAATGCCGTATTTACATTGATGTGAAACTGATGAGATCGATCGACAGAAAGAATAAATAATTCCAGAGTAGAGATAGAGAGCGTGAAATCAGAAGCGCAAATAGCCAGCCTGGAGTGGGGGCTAACAAGTATCAAAATAAAGCTAAATTATTTTTCGTATAAATTTTCAATGTTTTTACGGGTTAAGTTCCCATCAAAGCCCCCATCCCATTTGCACCTATGAGAATGTTCTGATGTTGCATTTTGTTTCGGTGGGTCTCAATCGCCCCATGTTTAATTTTGAGAATAAAAAGAATATATAGAATATAAGATATTGTTTCACTGATGGTAGAAGTCGTCGTTGGATGATCAGTCCATGTCTTTCAGTTCGATAATGTATTGTGTTTTCGCTGGTTTCATTTTCTCCTCGACTAACTTTGGTTGTGTTTTTCCCTCTTCTTGAAATCTAGATTGACGAAAGAAAACGTGAATTTGAATTCGAACCCATACATCCCTTTTACGTAGTAGGCATCACGTGGACGTACCAAATTATGACGCTGAGGTGGGCAACCCTTAAACCGTAATTCCACCGTTCACCCAGTGCAAACTTGAGTTGCTCAACCTGAAAATCTTGGACGTCTTTTTACCGTCGGCGCTGTATCTCGTCTTAAAACGGAAAATGGACTTACGTCACGGTAAATTTGGTCGCGTTTTCGGCAATTGTATTTGGCTGTTATGACGAGTTATTTTGACACTTTGTCATTTTGCTCATTCTTCGGGAAAAGTCGACCTTGAATACCTCGACAAATATTGATTTTTTAGCGAGCTAAAAAACGTTGTTCGAGTGCAGGCTCATTGAGGTCGACAATAATAACGGAAGGAATTCTCCGGATGAAAAAAAAACGTTTCTCGTTTTTGGTGTTCTTATTATATTTATTATGCATATAACGAGTTTTTTCATCTTCGTAGTGCTTGCACGAAAACTGCGAATGAAGATGTCGATTCGGAACCGAGGTCAACCGGAGACAGATAGATGACAGATTTCTCTTGATGTGCTGGGTGTTTTGAGAGAAAAAGATTTCGCGATGGTGTAAAAGTCGTGATATTCCAAATCGAGGTCGTGTAGTTTTTTATCGTCTCAGAATCAGTGTCCATACTGACACCCGGAAAAAGTCTTGTTCTTTCGTTTTCGTAGACATCTTTGGACCATATGCTGCTTTCATCCGCAGTCGAGGCATTCTAAGCTCCTAGAATTTTCGTTCGAGAACATTCATGAACCATAAAATGTAACACGTGTTTGTTGGAAAAGTCAGTGGGCTAATGCCCTGACTTGATTGATTCGAACATCGTTCTCATTTACAAAAGAATTGCTCTGTCGAGCTCTCCAACATTTGAAAGGCTGATCTATGAAAAATAAAACGTAACGCGTTTGCTGCTAGTCATTAAGGTCGTGCTCTAACTCATTTCTAACACTTCCTTCCTTTTCACCCACAGAAGAATCACTCCCCCCCCCCCAATAATTCAAGAGACTGGCTGATTGCGAGTGACCTTAGTGTGATATTAACGAACTTGTCTTCTTTTTACAGTCGGTATGGTGAAGGCTCCAACATCCGAATCAACCGAGTTTACCATGAGTAACGAAGACTTTCCAGCATTACCGGGCACGCAGCCGACGATAGTATCAGAAAGTTCGTCCATAACCCCATCCGCATCGGTATCTGGAAGTTCCTCATCACTGAGCAGTGATAACAAACTCACGAACCACGATAGCAATTCCCAGTCAGAACAAGTTTTATCTTCCAACAATAGGATAGGTAGCCTTTCGGCAGCTCCAGGTGCCGAAAAACACCAACAACAGCACGGGTTGCATCAAAGTAAAAAAGGAATCCAGACGTTTCCGGAAGGTGATTATTACACGATTCTGATAGCTAGCGTGATGTGCGCTTTGCATTTACGAATCAGTGGTTTGAATACTTGTGTTTTGATGTCCCGCAGGCAAAGTGACTAATATTCCGCCGACCATGGTAAAGGATCAGTTCGGTATGGTAGGCCTATTAACATTCATTCGAGCAGCGGAAACGGATCCGAATCTGGTGTCGCTGGCGCTAGGCCAAGATTTAACAACGTTGGGACTTAATTTGAACTCTCCAGATAACCTGTATCCTACTTTTGGCGGTCCATGGTCAGATGCGCCGTGCAGATCGCAAGATCTCGACTATAACGTTCCACCCGAGTATCTTGTTAACCATGGCATTAGGTGTGTACCACTTTCTGTGTCATTCATTCTTAGCCGACAGGAAATTCACGTTTGACGTTTTTACATTTTGCGTTCTAGGGATAAGTTAGCACAAGTTAAGCTTACGAGGTACAAAGAAGACCTTCTGTTTTATTTGTTTTACAACTACACCGGAGACGTAATTCAGCTTGTTGCAGCATCAGAATTGTGAGTATTAGGTTGTACTTTTGGAGTTGTCGAACTGGATGTTCATTTATTTAGTTTTTCGATCCTTTGTAACCTAGAGGGAGAAAGTCGAGTTTTAGCGGCTGAGCTATTGGATGGGAGGACTTTTGGTTGTCCACAAGTGAGTATGAGAACTTGTTTCTCAGTACCAACATTGTGAACGTAAATGTCCGAACGAAACAAGGTACTAAGGAACAGTGTTCTATTTCAATAAAATATGCCCAGGAGCAGATCATTAAGGATTTCTCTGAAAGTTAAGATTCTTGAAAACTTCATTAAAACTCGCTAAGGAAGACTTGTTGATATTATAAAATGCTCTTTCAGAGTTGCTTGTAACTCTTGAAAAAGCTATCCTATATTCGTGTAATACTCTTCGGTATTACATTAAAATTAGTTCGAACTCCTCGAAACTTTTTAATGCTCCTTTGAAATGATCTCCGTCGCATTCTTTAAGACTCTCAGGGGCCAGTATTGGTTCATATGAAACAATTCAGGATTCTACTACAATTATAAATTACTATTTAAAACTTTTTTAGAACCTTTAAAACTCTTTTAGACTTGTTTTTGACTGTCTAGGTTTCTTGTGGAATTGATTAATGCCTTTCAAACTTTTTAAAACTTCACCAAGCTGTTCTAGACTTGTTCAAGTCTTTTTAAGATTCATCATTTCTTCATTAAGATTCGTTACGTCTTTCTAGACCCATTCAAGAGTTGCAAAAACTTTCGTAGATATATTGAACATCCTTCGAGACTTACAAGCTTACTTCACCCTGTTTAAAACTCTTTCACTCTTTGAGACTCAAAATTACATACAAACCCGTTTAAGACGATTCAGGACATTCTCAGATTTGTTTAAGACCTTTAAAACTGGTATGAACTTATCTTACCCTCTTTAGGTCCTTTCCATACTTGATTAATGTTCTTCCGATTTTTGTTTTCTTTTGAGTTTAATAAAACTTTTAGATTTGATTCATGATCCATTTATAACTTAATAAGACTTTTCACAACTTGTGTAAGACCCATTAAAGATACTCTTAGACTTAGTTCCCACGTTTTAAGTTCTTCTACCCTTGTCGAGGACTCTCTGATCTCTCAAACACCTCCTGGCTTGTGTAGCACTTCGCCAAAATTATGTAAATTACTTCCTCAGAACTCCTCAAGACTCCCCGACTTGTTTAAACTTGTTTAAGACTGTAAGACTCCTCCAGACTTACTTAAACTCCTTAATTCTACTAGTTAAATTAAGATTACTTCAGGCCCTCCCAGTGTTGTGCAAGACTCATACATTCTCGTTTACGACTCTTAAGGGCCGCGCAGACCACAAATTTCTGAGCATTGCCCATAACTTGATCCTGTTTTATTTACTTTTGAGGGTTCTTCCAGACGTGTCCGAGACTTTCAAGACTACCAGACCAAAATAGAACTTTCTGAAACGTTTTCAGAATGGTTCAAAACCTGATTAGACTTCCCCAACCTTTTTGAAGACTATGGCTCTTGTATCCTGAAGACTCTTTTAGCTAAAGTCTCTCGCCTTTTTCTGAAGAAGTACTTCTTTTCTCATAATTTCATTCTTTTTGGGCTTACCTCGTTTTTTTCATCTACTCGTTTTGTTTGAATGTTTCAACTCCTTCGAGTGTTAAACTAGGCACCACCCTCCGTATGAGATGATTTTCTCGTACTTACAGTTTCTAAAATTTTGGCTGTGTTTTCATGCTGCTGGACCAATGCCGAAAATTAGTTGATCACCTATTTCATTTCCGTAGTCCTGGAAAGTGGGCAGACTCACACTCTACTTTCACAGTTAGTCGGCAGATTTTATTTAACCTGTTTGACCAAAAAGCGGGCGCAGATATCGAGTAAAGACTTTTCTTCTCAAATATAAACTGGAGCTCATCCACCCTAATTGTTCCACACCCCAAGCTCCTCGCTTCATGTGTCGGCCCCCAGATCGGCGCTGTGTGCCTCGCTTTTTGACTATCTACCTGTCTACTCCGAAGGGTCAAGATTTTTTCCCCTCCAAAAGGTATTGATGAGGCATGTTAGATTTTTAAAATGCAGAGAAGCAAGAAAATTCATTCTAAGACCATTTTACGCAAAACGTAAAAGAAATTTAATTTCCACTCCGCTAGTGCGGTTGCTTGATTATGCCGAGTAAAACAGAATTCCCTGTTGGTCTCTCCGTGTTTGATATAAGATTGATTCTTTTCATCTGTTTCTGTCTTCGTCTTCGAACATTCAAGAGTAGAGCTGATGACTCGGGATCGGCGACCAAAAATGAACGTATCTCCTAGCAAAGGGGCGGTCATTGTTGATACTGACTGTGCACTTCTTGAATGACATTATTATCTAGCACACATATTCATCTGGCGTACCTCTTCAGTTCTGCTTGTAGAAATAATCTTATTAGCAATTATTTTCAAAATTTGGGGCCTTACCACAAATGGCAACATTATTGTTAGTAAACTACCGAATGGTTACTCTTTATTACACTAGCCCTCTCTGGTGCCATCTGGTACCATCGATCATTCGTCTTGATTACTAATGCTGCAATAGCAAAGTTACTCTGTTGGGTGATTCAGAAAAATGTGTACTAGTGTACACGTGCGTAAAGAAAAATGAGCATCCATATTTCTAGAGCATCCTACATAAAAATTTAGTGTGCTGAATGCTATTTTTCTGTAGTGCTGTTGATTGTGTGACTCTTTGCCCCCGTTGTTGAGATGAAGTCTTAGCAAACTTCAATTGTGTTCTTTTTGGTTATGAGTGTAAATAACGGTACACGTTGTTTGTTAACGTGTTTTTAGTTTACGCAACGGGAACATCAACTAAAATGGACTGTACAAATTAGAATTGTGAATCCTTACGTCTGTAATAAGTACATACCTTTTTCATTTGAGAAAATCTAGATATATTTGGCAACACGTTTTCGGGAGTTAGCCCGTTATCAGTGCTTTGTTGTAAGATGAATATAAAGCACTGACAATGGACGGACCCCGAAAACCTTTTCAAGTGAAAAAGCTACTTTTATTAGAAAATTAAGATTATGATAACTGCCACGTGACATACATCGGAAAAGCTGGCAAATAGTTCATAACGAGAACCAAACAACGTGGAAGATTACAAGAATTTGAAAATGATGAATTATTGTTTTAAAAACACTTATGACAGTATACATGACCGTAAGCGCAAAATTGTTAACATCCCCCTCCCCCCATTGACGGTTGGCTATTTGCTTTTATGGATTAAACTTTCTTATACTGCCCTATTCTGTTGATAGAGCCGGTAATATTGAAGGGGAAATGAAATATGTAATCCATACTATTTACGCCCCCTGCATGTTAGCAATAGAAGCAAGACTTTCTTTCTTCTGAGAGAATAAAATTCGAAGTTTCTGAAGAAGCTTTCTCATTTGTACAAAATTAAGATCATTGGAATTATAAATATTATAACCTCCGTAGCTAAAAAATTCCCCCATCTCCTCAAAATAGAATCTGAAAATGATTTTCTTTTCCTTATTTTTGAAGAGCTGAGCCTTCGTTCTGACGAATTCTAAGAGGGCAAATTTCCCCCCTCCCTAGCGACTCTAGTGCGTGCCATGGCTCTTCTAGGAAGAGCTACTAGGTCGTGCAAAAATTCTTCTCGGCATTGAAAATGTAGAATCCGTCCTTTATTTGGTCACCAGACAAGATCCCCATCCTTCTATATACACGTAATGCCACTACCGAGCGTGGTCGATTAACCTATTCACTAATATTGTTTTGCAGGTATAATAGAGAGTGGCGGTATCATATGGAAGAAAAAGTGTGGATTACACCTGCCCCAGGATTGGGGGTCGCCGAAAAAACATCCACATACGAAAGGGGTACTTACTATTTCTTCGACACAACGAGTTGGAGAAAAGTGGCAAAAGAGTTCCATCTGGAATACAGTAAATTAGAGAATCGACCTACTGTACCTCCGACAGGTTACTCGTACGTATGACCTCTAGCCTCCTCCCACTTAATTTATTAAGATAATTTTTTTTTGTACAATAACGCGCCCCGTGCCTCTCAGAGGCGTCTCAACGTATCTCATTTAATTAATGATTAATTAATTTGATATCCAAATTTGGTACAAATGGTAATTTGATAGTTTTAAATTTTTATAATAAAAATTGTTAAAGAAGAAAAAAAAAGGAAATAAAGAACAGAAAAATCAATGTAAGACTTACCATTCTTTCCTCTCTTTTTTTTTTAGGGTATATTATTTGTTTTATGTTATTGTAAAATTAAAAATTATATTATTACGATTAATAACTGTTTTTGTTATTTTTGATAATCGCAGTTTTCTACGTACAATGTATACATACATATATAGTTTTTTCCATTTTCTATTTTGTGTCTTTCTGTGTATTATTTTATATTTAAAAACAACGTTAAGAGTATTACGCAAAAAACTGTACATAATACTTTTTTTTCAATGTTCGAAAAAAGAAAAAAACGAAAAAAGAAAGAAGCGAAATGGTAACATGCTGCAACATGTAAATTAATCGGATTTTTTTACTATTCTGTTTAAGAATGTGACTTAAGAGATTTAATGATCGACGTTGTTACAAACGTTAATAAACTGTGAAATTCGAAAAAACGAATGATTTTTTCAGTATAGAAAACATACTGGTTATTTTTAATGTAGTCTTTGATAAGTTTCGGCGGGTGTTGTGGCAAAAGAAAAAAAACTTAAATACGTCTCTTTTGTTATTGAAAATTAAAGCTCGTAATGTACAGTTAAAGTGCACATCGAATATCTTAGGTTAGTGTAGTATAATTTTCATTTAAATATGCCTGTATGAGTAAAAGTTGCAGGAAATTATCGAATCGGATCAGTCCAGCGAATCGTAAGGTAAGTACCAGTTATGGATCGCCTTTCGGGAAGTCGCATGAAAACTGCCATATTGGAGGTTTTTCAGATCACCTTGAATTCGTTGTTCAACCTCATGGCATCTTGAATGAACGGCTTCAGAATCGAAGTTTCGTCTTCTGGGAATTTTCTCCCAAAATGGTGAAAATCGAGCAAATATCGCTAAATGTTACGTAGTTGGCATATACCGACAGCATTTGTTCCACATGTGATTTGTTATTAACGAACTAATGTAAGAGTACGAATCAGCAATCAAGTATCAAAATATTGTTTCGTAAGCTGGCCTTGTAAGATTTCCATTTGATGGTGGTCTTACGAGGTAAGTGAATTTTAAGTGCAGGTATCTGTTCATTTTTTGAGACCGAATTAGCTTCATATTTACTCATTTCAAATGAACGTACTGACCGTAAAAATTACTAGGAAATTCCTCTGCGGATCGGTCCAGTTTACAGGAATTTGACCAGTGTAATAGACCGCTAGGACAGTAAACTAAGGAGGGGAGGGGGGAGAGATGGAACGGTAAAATGGTGTTTCCCTGGTAGTTACATGACGGCAATCCGTTCTTGCGAATGTGTAAAGTCAGGGCCTACGAGGGGGGGGGGGTACTTTCCCACCAGGCCCGGTTTTTTTGAGAGGACCCGCAGTCACAGAAATTATAATTATCAAATAGAAAATATGCCTTTTACGAGCAAATAATTTCAGTGTTGGCCTGCAGATTTTCCCCCCGGACCCGGTTTGGCTCTTGGCGGCCCTGTGTAAAGTACTAATTGGAAATCAGAACTTGGTTATCCATACCAAAAGTCTAGTTATCAAAAAAGTCCACGCGCAAGGTGATATAATCAAGGAGCAGTAGTGTGTACAAGCTAACCTCCTGAAATTTCTCTTGTCCTCCTTTGAGGCAAGTTAACCCGATTAATCAGTGCGCTATATTTGTTTTGTTCATAAATACGTGAAATCAACTGAAGATTTGAGGGAATAATGCAACAAGTCCAGCAATGTCCGAACGACAAGATCCACGGCCGGATTTACCTGATCTTCCGCTATGTGCTAATTTTTTTGCCACCACCAAAAATTTATACGTGAAACAAACTTTATCCCCATCTTATTCGTTTTCCATTTTCCCCCCGAATTTTGCTGCTCTGTGCTTACGCACACGTTAACACAATTATAAATCTGCCATTGCTGAACATGGTTAAACCTATCAAAACAAAGAAAAACACTTGGTCTCCAAATTACTGAAGGTTTAAGTTCGCATCACCTCTCAGATGTGCTGTTCGTGCCACTGAGAATTTTTAGTTTTTAGACGCCAGGGAAGCAATTATTGTTACGTTCTAGGATATGTTTGGTTTGGATTATTTTGGTGAACACTTGTATGTGTCAACTATATGGAACTGTTTGTGTTCTAAGAATACCTACAACTGATAAGAGCACGAGATTTTTAACACATACAACCTTCCACTAGTGGCATAATCAGGGGGGAGGCGGCGAAAAGGGCGAATGCCCCTCCGAAACACCTGAAATCTAATGTAAAATATACAAAAATGAGCAATTTTTCGCATTTAAAACACACGTTTTTTCGAAAAAATTTTGCTCGAGTAGTAATTTTACCTTAATTTTTTATAAATAATCCTATAATATCGGCAATTTTTAAAAAATACCTCAATTTTCGATTCTTTCTCCCTTGAAGATCTCCCCCCCCCCCCTTGGGAAAATCCTGGCTACGCCACTGTCCAGCACTATTCTTTGCAACTAAAGAATTACGATAGATTTGAATCCAGAATGTACTGAAGAATACGTTTTTCCGAACAGCCTTATCACTGACCGTGCAAATTATTGATAATATCATTGTGCGTGGCGCCAGAATTTTTTCCAATGGAGTAAGCCTTATTCAGGGAGGAAACCACCGACTTTGTTGATAAAATTATATACCGACTCGATACAAAAACTGTCCGTAAAACAGCAAAAAAAAAAGTCAACGCGATTTTATGGAAATTTCCATGTCCCCAACATGAAGCCAGACGTATGATTTTTAGCTCTTCATGGTGACAATTCAGTTCAGTGGTTGACATTTCCATGGAAATTTATTTTTCTTCCGGCCATGTTAATCTTGATTTTTGCTGCGCACTGCGGGACTACAGTCTGCAGCCGTGTTGTTAATAGGAATTTCTATGGACATTTTTTTAAATTGGGGTACTAAAGCATATAAAATGTTATTACTACGTGTCTCTGTAGGAGAGACGTATATCAAAAAGCGAAAGGCGATAAGGTGGACGTCGACAGCCCAACCTCGATTTTAAGAGCCAAATAGACTGTATCCTGGTAGCAACAAATTATCACAAAACCACCATTTAATTTTCCTATAATCAATCCAGGAAAACGCCTCCGGGTTGTACATTGTTTCGTTGGTAGTTGGCCACAGAGTTGAGGCTAACAGACGGCTTCATACCACACGTGTGGCGAGGAACTGGGTTACGGTTTCGAGTATACAGTTTAGGTCTTCTCAGCTGGACGAGGAACCAGGGGGATTGAGGCGGATGGCCGCAGGAGTTGGAGCACGAGGCTGGGAGGTTAGACTAGGGTGGCTGGAACCGGTCATCCGTGGACTGCAAAATGATGAGTCGAACTTGGGCAGGATTTTTGACATGGATATGTCTTATGGCTCAGAGCGCGAATGAAAACAATTCGGCAAAAAACGTTTTGTAGAGAAACTTTACCATTATGATAGTTACGTATTCCTCTTGCAGGTTTTTACCAGCCCACACGGAAAATGCCGAGCGATGCAGAGAATGGACGACTGTGGAATATGCGCGTCAACATAGCGCCTGGATGACATAAGGTGCAGTGGGGTAATTGCAAAATCAGCTGTTCCGCTGTTGGAACTTGGAGGCAAAGAAACATAATATTTGACCGCACCATCTGTTGGTACATTAGGGCACATCTATTACTTACATACTCACCCGGCCTGAACAATATCAGTGCGCTCGTTTGTTCTGTGAAAATGTTTTTATAATCACATGTCAAAATCACTCCTAAGTGAAGTGCATAGATAATAGAGTTACATTGGTGAAGTGGAGGTAGTTGTTTTTCAAAACGGTCGACAGTGTATCCAGTGAAATTTTTTTGAAAAGATATTTATCTGTAAATTATTACAAAAAATTCAAGTTTAAGGTAACACCATTGATTTTGAAAAATGTTAATTACGTTAGCGGAAATATGTGTTTTTGCATTTACCCCAAGGAAAAGTCATGCTGGGGCAATTGCAAAATATGTATAATTTTGCATTTACCCCAACAATTTTTTAAAATGTTTTTTAGAGGTGTAAAATGGTCCGAAAATACCAAAAACAGAATACTGCATCATCAAAATACAATGAGGAGCATAATATGCAAGAGGCATTAAAGACCTCAAAAAAAAAGGCCATCCCTCAATTATGGAGACTTTAAATTCGAAATTTTTTCACTCCACTGAAAAATTTCTTCTCAAGTGTAGATAATTCCTAGAAATTTTGACCGAACGAAGCTTATGAATAGATCAAAAATTGGTAAATTTCATGTAGAATACCGTGAGATGATCAAAACTGCAACAAAAAAAATAAGGCCTCGCAAAAATAATGTACGATTTTGCATTTACCCCATGATGGGGTATAAATGCAAAATGTGATTGAAAAGTTTCAAAGTTCCATTTTTCCAAAAAGTTGTAAATTTATTGGTACAAAATTTTTTTGCTAAAAGAGAACCCCTCAAAGTATGTGTGACAGAAACACGGCAAAGTGTCACTAATCAAAAAGTCGTTTTCAATTACCCCACTGCACCTTACCTATTCATGTAACAGTGTCCTTCCGTGCGGTGGGTTTATTTTCCTTTCTTTCCCTCCTACAACTGACCACCCAAAATTCTGCCAAAAATTAGCCGCTATAGGCAGTGCCTTATTTGCTTTAGGAGTCAGATAATGCCCTTGCGTTTACCAAGAAATGCCGAATCATAGATTTGTCCACAAGTTACTCTAATCTCTGAAAGTTTGTCAGCGTATTACGGAAACTGCAAACAGGAGAATATTTTCATTTCCCAAATGTTTAATCGTTTATTCCACATGCCATAAAACACGTAAAAACCAACATAAAATTCAAAAAGTGTTTCGCCCTTCTCATAATACTGACTTGTTTGCCCGAGGAGTGAACTCGAATTTAGGGAAAGGTAGGAAGCATTTAGACACCCAGTCATCCAGCGATAGAAATGCGTGGTGAAACAAAAGAAAATTAACTTTACCCCCTCCTCAACCTTTAATAGTTGAGAGATTAAAAATAAAGAAATGAAAATAAATACGTGGTTTGTTGCGTACAAAATGTGTTTCAGAAACAGTACATCGTCCCATCCAAAATAAGGAATTCTTTCGTCAAAATTTTTACTTTTATTTATTTTACACTATAGTGTAAAATTGTTTGGTACCAAAATTACAAAACGAAAAAATTTTCTCCCACTGACCTCGACGTGATTTGAACACGCAACCTTCTGATCTGGAGTCAGACGCGCTACCGTTGCGCCACGAGGCCTTGTGTTCGGTAATAACTTATTATTGTATACTGCGAAAGTGTTAAACTATTCTGTATAGTCACTATCAGATGGAAAAACACGCATTGGAACGATCGGAATTAATAATACTTGGCAGGCCAGCACGTGTATGCCGGCGAAGTCTGATAAACCTATTTACAGATCTTTTTCCTTGTATTATTTTTTCATTGTTTATCACCGATTTAGATATATATGGGTTTTGATCTACCATAAGCCTCATAATCAGTTAGTGCGGGAATACAGTTTATTAACTATAGGTACATTATGAAAGGAAAAAACTGGTAAGCTACAAAGATTTACATACAAGAAGCATTTTCAACCACAAACAGCCTTATGATTTCTTCAATTATACATTAATTTGAAAAATAGTCGACAGAAGAATGCGATGCCATATGCCCGCAGCGTTTCTAAAATTGAAAGAGGCGGCGTCACGTTCGCGCTAGTACGACCAGTACGTGGAAAAAATAACTCGTACGTTACAAACTAAAACACTGAATCCGTTTTTCAGACAGCAGTTCTTGGGCTGCGATAAAAAATTATCAAAATTTTTAAAAATTCTCACCCCCGTAGGCACCGGAGGGATTCGAACCCTCGATCTCCTGTTTACTAGACAGGCGCTTTAACCAACTAAGCCACGGCGCCTTCGTCGCAAGGGCGAGGGTTTTAGGGTCTAATACCCTGCCGGCTGAATTAACCACAAAATACGGGAAAATGTTGATTCAAATTTAGATTAATTTTTTGAATTTTCTTCGATTACGGTAACAGTGATTCCGAATGACCTACTATATCTTCTAATGAATTCTGTATACACCTTGTAACGAAATAATATCTAGCATCATCTCATATATGTTACCAGGGGTGAGGTCAAGCACGTCACCATTGTATTTTCTACCGAGGTCGATAAGGACGGAAAATGTCCATTCATAAGACAGAGGATATTTCAAGTATCGACTATATCTATCAAAAGAGTGCAAAGAACCGAGTGAGAGGTGAGGAAATTTCCTGTCAACAAAAATGTGCATACATATAAGTATTGGCCGAAGTAAGAAAACCATAACATGGCTCACGTTCTAAGTCAAGGGCGGCAACTTCTGTGTAGCTAGACAGATTTTGCTACACATGAGATTTTCAACAACAAAAAATAGTATATTATTATACAAGGTGCGAAAGTGAGCGATTAAGTTTTCCAATAAATAACGTTTTTAAGCTACACATGGTAAAAATCTAGGTCCCGCTCCTGTACTTTATTACTGGTCAACTCCACTAATGATTTTCAATAGTTGACTAAATCTTAACAGGGTATATAGGAAGTTCTACGTGTGTGTTTGTGTGTGTGTGTGGGGGGGGGGTAAAAATTCCACAGGTAAAATAGTGGCAATCTACAAAATTTCGTCCAAATTTTAATTTGATAAGCAAAGAAAAAGAACTGTAACATGTAATTTTTTCTTCTGGCTTTGAGACGCGGAGGAAAGGACAAAAATTTTGTAGACATAATAGTAACGGATCAATAAAAATTGAAGTGAAAATTGTGTACGTAAAATAACGGGTGATCTACAAAAGTTCTTGCCAAAATTTTGACCTGACAAGCAAACAAAAAAAAAAAAAAAAGGCTCTGAAATTTAACATTTTCTAGCTTAAGGTACAGACTACATATGAGGAGTTATCTGTCAACAGGGCCCCTATTAACAATATGATGATTCTGAGGAAAAGCAACTTCACAGTTTTCAAGCTGAAATAATCCTTTCCGACTGGATTTAATTAAAAAATATATGTTAAGAAGTGTTCACTTTGTTATCAATGATTGAATTTATAGAAATGACTAGGTAATTAATTGTTCAGTTAATCCAGAAACAACCGCGAACGCATTAAGAAAGAAGGAAAATGATAGGGGCCCTTTTTAGAGCGATGGGAAAATTAGCCTAATGGGACATGTTGTGGTTTATCAGTAGCTGTTTTCCCGTGATAATATCAGTGAATTTTATGCATTACTCTTCTCATTAGCTTGTTTCCATACATACATATATACAACTTATGAAACAAAACACATTTCCTAACTCGCTGATGTATGATGAGTTATTGTAAATTCTCGTGATTGAAGCTAATGTAGTAGTGAAGATGTCTCTTCATGCTAAAAGGCAACCAAAATCTGAGGCGTACTATCGTGGACGAAGTTACTCGCTTTTCCCTCTACAATATAATATAGGTAATGTATACCTATTATGCTTAGTTTCATTGACTATATGATAAGTTTGTGCACATCTCAGCATAGAATCGGATGTTAATACAATATGCATTTGTAATCATTTATCGGCGCGGCGCCGACTGGCCGCCCTAGGTGGTGCCTTGGCCCCTCGCGAGTAGGAAAAAAAGTTTCATCGAATAGGTATCATATTATAATAGTTCCTAACAAAGTTCCTAACAAGAGTACGACACGGAGAATTCGAAAAAATCAGCATCTCCGCAAAAAGGACCCCTACTCGATAGGGGTCCTTTTAACAGATAACTCTCATATTTCTTTGTTCTCGTCGAACCCAAATTCTTTCAGTTAGCAAATTACAGTAGCGTATCTAGGATCAAATCATGGGGGGGGGGGGTTGTACTGTTAATTTTCAGGGTATTCCTAAAAAAAAAAAAAAAAATTAAAAAGTGTTAAATGAGCATATTTCTGATATTTTTAAAGTTGTTTTCGGCCATGGGGAGGGGGGGTTGAACCCGGGACCCCCCTTGAATACGCCACTGGAAAATTATATACAATAATGGAAATGTATGTTCAAAATGCCGCAACTACTAAATGGTTGAAACGAAAACTTACCAAAAAATACCGACCACATACAAAAATTTCCAGTCCAGCACAACAAGAAAGCCTACGCTTGCTTGTTTCGCCGACTGATGGCCCAGAATGCCAACTAAATGATCGAATATATCAAAAAATCGAAAAAGTCAGACCTCGATAGTGTGCGAGGCAGGGGTTCCTTCATCGCTTTGCTCCTGGTCACTTACTTTTTATTTCGAAATTACCATAATTATTAATAGATACCGCCGCCAGTTTCAATTGGTAAACATAAGAATTATTGTAAACTAGGTTTAATTCTTATTATTTAAAAAAAAAAAAAATCGAAATGTTTGTTACTGACTAAATTATCATTAATCTAGAAGAAAAAAAAATGGAAATCCCTACTTATGAATACTGCCACATAAATTTCAGAAAACTTAACACGCATTATTCTACAATTAAAAATATCTTTTTACAATTTCTTTCTTTTTTTCTCCCTCTCAAAGTCGGTTTAAAACAAACTGCGTCTACAAGAATCAACCCAGGATTTCAATTTCTGTTAAGAATTGGACGCTGTTAAGTGTAAGTGTAAGGGAACCAACAAGCAAAATCTGTTTTTTGAGAACACGTGATTCGAAGTTCTAGAACCATGTAGTCTTTCCAACGGTTCTTACTAATTTTCTTTACGAATGTCGGTTGGTTCCCTTACGCTTAACAGCGTCCAATTATATGATCTCATTGAGATTAATATATTTTCTTAAACCAGCTCATATCCAGCAGATTTCTCCAGCGAAATTGGGCGCTATTCAACTACAGGGAACCAACCAACATTTGTAAACAAAATGAGTTATTATAGTATCGTTGGAAAGAGCGTCAAAAGTAGAATAAATTTTTCAAAATTGGGCCCCCGATTCAAAAATGTGTACCCACGTTGAAAAACGGTTATCAGCAAACGCTATGTCATGTCGTTTCTACATGGCTCTTGAACTTTGAATCGCGTGTTCTCAAAAAGCGGATTTTGCTAGTTTGGTTCCCTTTTGCTGAACAGCGTCCAATTGACAGTCTCTGATTAATGCCTTATTTCATCATTTTTCTTTCTTATAAAATACCCTATACATTGTAAGATTCTGAAGTTTAAGGCACGCACAGACTGTCGGGGGGGGGGGTGCGAAGATGCAAATGCATCCTGGGCCTTTCGACCTATTGTGGCCTTTTGGGCCCTTTTTGTTGCAATCCTCACCATCATTGAAAATTTTTTTCAATTTGTTAACCGGGCCCCTTAAATTTTGCATCCCAAGAAATTAATCGCCAGGCTCTGCCTGGTTTTAGGAGGTTGGAGCTCGGAGATATTCATGGGACAACCAACAGTGTAACTAATCCTTCAGCGACAGTTCTTTAGGGCAGTTAGGGCTACCTAAAAATGATCAGCAAAAATAAACGAAGATTTTCAACTTCGAACGCCTATGTCCCAAGCCTCATATATCTGGTAAATTAGAAGCTCACATTTTATGTAGCTGTAATTGTTTTGGATTACCGTATTCAAAATGTGAAAACAGTGAAGTATACTAGCAATTCTTGCAGGTGTGCTGTCAAAGTATACTTACAACTTGCTTACATGTTATAACTAACGAATTACAAATTCACCGTAACATTTTATGAAAATTGCGTTGAAGCAGTAGTCCGATTTATAGGACACCCTCCCAATAATACGTATTTTTTGAATACACATTTTCTTGCGCACAACGTAAAGTACTCGATTCTGAGTCTAACCTTGGTCTAACATAGCATCAGCCATTATCACTATACACATACCTACTAAACGTTGATAAGCTGATAACCATGCCGGCCGGTGGCTGGCTTGTCGTCTATCCGATTAAAAAAATAATGGTGGCTTCAGTTCAGAAGATAATTGTAAGTTCTACTGAATAAAAGAATACGAAGTATGATGTAATAAATTAATTAATAATAAATGAATGCAAATATCTACTTATAGTTAGAATCATGCACCAACGAGCAAAACTCACACGGATACGCTAACACAAACACAAACAAAATATATACAATATCATAGAAATATCGGAATAACCTACCTAGTATGAGTAGTCTTACTCTGCCATTACAGAGCGTCGGCGCCGTGGCTTAGTTGGTTAAAGCGCCTGTCTAGTAAACAGGAGATCGAGGGTTCGAATCCCTCCGGAGCCTCTGTGGGAAAATTTTTTTTTCGTAGAATCGAATAAATTATGTGGATAATAGTAACCGAAATATATAAAATTTTACATTTCCTATTATTCGATTTTTCAATCAAATATTTTGAAATTTTAGTGTTTGAAGCACGGACTTTTCTCGATGTTTTAAATTGTAGACTCTTCTTGGCGAGGATTTCACATGAATTTAATAATACTTTCACTGGTAACAGTGGCAAACGCCTATTTCATTCGAGGGGTTTTCGTTGTTGTTTTTTTAGTGATGTTAAGATTTTTGTATTGTAAAACACCTAATTTTTTGAAGGAAAAACAAAAGACACGTTTTTTTCTCGGCTGATTTTTAAGAGTGCGGAAGGAGATTACGGAGAACCGCTATAACCAAGAGATCTCTGAATACTGAATCTGATGCTGCTCTCTAATTTGGTACTATATCAAAGGCAAGTTTCTATTTTCTGAAAATCAAGAACCTCGAGCCGGAGCAGAATCCAGTTCCAGAATTTTACGGTAGTCAGAGCCTCGGAGCTGGCTCCGACTTGTGTTCTGAAAAAATGGTCTAAAAAGCGAAACGTACTCCTTTCAAGAATTTTAGAAATTTGCTTCAAAACAACCCCGGTGTGAAGACTGGAGGGGGGGAGCTGCCACCATGCCCCCTCTTATTTTCGTCTCTATAAAAAATATAAAAGTACAACTGTCCAGTTTTCCTCACTTATTACTAAAACGGCAATAAATTTTCCCAACTGTTAAGTAAAAAATTCCTACGGGTGAGTTGCCCTTCCCCTCTATCGGCACGTCCCTGAACATATAATCTAGATTTTGAGTTTTGTAGTTGAACTAGCATTCTAGGAATAAGATTTTCTTTTTTTTCTACCTGAGATTTTCTCATGAAATTGTACTTGGTTTCTACGTTTCTAAATCTTGATACAAATTTTTTGGATTTTCAACAAAGTACTAATCATTACTATACGAGTATGTTGACACGGGCGGCGTTGACCTTTTTTCAACCGAGTTTAGTCCTACATTAGAGGCCGAGTTTAGTCCGAAGCTATAGGATCCAAGTTTAGTCCGCAGCGATGTCCGAGTTTAGACTCTCACCTGTTGCATCCTCATGAAAAAATAGGAAAAAAGGAATTACATTCAGCGTGGGGGGGGGGCTTGAAGGAAATAAGTTTTGAATATTTCAGGCGCGTCATCTCTCCTGTTTCGCGCCGCGTCATGAGAACTCCTACACACTCGACTCCTTGTCAATAGCGTTACGTCTCCTCTGTAAACAGTGTATGTCAAACATTTTCCCATAAACGTCACCCTCTTATCGTCAATATTACTCATTCCTGAATCATCCTGAATCATGACTTCTTCTTCTCTGGGCGTTAGCGGCACTATAATATGTTTCATGAAAGAAACGCCCATAGACATACAAAATAACCTACTCGCTGGCGCCTATAAAGTTACGGGACTAAACCGGACTACCTGCACGCAGGGATGGGCAAAATCCGAAAACTCCGAGATTTAAATCCAAAATCCAAAATCCTGGTTAATAAAGGATTTGAATTCAAAGGCTTGAATCCTTTTTAGAAATGAATATTAAATCCAAAACTCTAAATACTAAACCTCTCAATTTTTAGAAAAAGTAGGATTTTAAATCCAAAATCCAATAATCTGAATTTATACTTCTAAATTTCAACAACTCAGCAGTAAGCACCCACGTAATCTTCAGTCTACCATTGGCGGAGGAAGTTCACATACAAATTCTCTGTTGTCTGCAGCTCAGCACTATAAAATTCTAATTGTAATCAGTATGAAAAAGAGAAATTTTTAGAACTTGGCGTTCAGCGTTCTAACTTCTTACTTACTAACAGGTGACTAAATGAACTTCCTTCCGTTCGCAGAAAATATCGCAGATTCACGGTCATTTTCCCGAATCCGTTTTCATGACCGGACATTTTTCCGAGTAAAAATTTCCCCAAAAATTTGTTTCCCGAATCCGTTTTCACAAACGGACATTTTCCCGAATGGAAAAGTTCACGAATTATTTTTTCCCGAATGCAGAAAAACCGAACGCTTTATTTCACGAATATTTCATATTGGGATATAAATGGACGCAGTTGAGCGTAAGGAAACCAACCAGCAAAATCTGTTTTTTGAGATCACGTAATTCGAAGTTCAAGAGTCATGTAGAAACTATATATGACATAACGTTTACTGATAAGCCTTTTTCAACGTGAGTACGCATTTTTGAATCGGGGGCCCAATTCGAAAAATTCTACTTTTTACGCTCTTTTCAACGATACTAATAACTCATTCTGTTCACACATGACGGTTGGTTCCCTTACGCTTAACAGCGTCCAAATTAGAGTTGCAAATAATGTTTGTACGATTGCGTCTTATCAGTAGTATGAATGGGTGATCATGGAGATTTATCAGTAAGCTTGTACCAAACTTCAATTATCATTAAGTCGATTAAAAATTCACTTTCAATGAAAATTTGTCCTAAATTTTAACTAAAAAAAAACTGAATTATAATCAGTTCCACTGGTAGAGTAATTTCTACTCGTTTGTTCTCCTCCTGAAGATAGCAGTGTTTCTATTTGAAATTTGATTTGAAAGTACACATGGCCGCTGTTCAGCAAGAGGGAACCAACTATAGCAAAATCCGCTTTTTGAGAACACGGGATTCGAAGTTCAAGAGCCATGTAGAACCTATATGACACAGCGTTTACTGATAAGCTTTTTTCAGCGTGAGTACACATTTTTGAATTGGGGGCCCATTTTTGACAAATTCTACGTTTTACGCTCTTTCCAACGATATTAATAACTCATTTTGTTTCGAAATGTTAGTTGGTTCCCTCTTGCTGAACAGCGTCCACATGATCACATTTTCATTTTCCCCCGCTAACACCTGCACAGGTGATTTTGCAGCGCCCTCTGGTGCAGGTTTATATCTCAATTTGTAATACAATTAATTTATTGTAAAACTAAAAAACTATCAATATGTAAGGTTGGATTTTTAAGGTATCAATAAGTTAAAGGTAAATTGCTAAAATTGATGAAATGAGGATTTTTAGGGTATTTGCCATAGCGCAGCCCTGCGAGCACCCTAATTCTGTATTTGGATTTTAATTATTTTTGAAATCATCAAAATGGAAATCCATTGCTAATAATTAGGAGTTGAATCCGAAATCTTTTCTGAAAAAGGATTTGAAGTTCAAAATCCAAAATCAGGATTTTTGGAAATTTGGATTTAATATGCCTGAGGATTTAATTCCTGCCCAACCTGCTTGCACGGACTAAACTTGACTACCTGCGCGGACTATAAACTCTAAACTCGGCTTTTTGTGTGGGCTAAACTCGGCTGTGACATTACCCTTTCGGGACTTAATTCGGATGCAGTCGTTGACACAGTGATGCCTCTGTGCTCTTTCCTTATTTTTGGCAAATAATTTGAAAAACTACGCTACTAAATAGGGGTGTACCAAAAAGTTTTTCCAGGGGGGGGGGCGGGTTAAAAATTGTGAACGACTCAACTAGAATTGCCGCGGCGTATCAAAGCAAAAAACAAGAAGAAACCTGTTGGGTTTTTCCAACTGACTCAACTCAAAATTCCCAAGTATCAATGCAAAAGAAGAAAAACATTTTGACTTTGTCGAGTTTACCCAACTTTCTCTTTCTCAACTCAATTCCCAAGAATCAAAGAAAAAAAAGAAAGAAAAAAAACCTTTTAATTTGTTAGATTTTTCCAACTCGCCTGACTGAAATGAGATAAATTTTCCCAACTGCTGAGTGAAAAATTCCTACAGGGAGTACATTGCCCCCTGCCCCCCCCCCCCGCTATCGGCACGTCCCTGCAACTAAATCTCGCAAATTTACTTCAATTACCCAAAATTATTTTATAAATGTGTTCGTATTTAGTATGTACATGTTGAACAACTTTTATGTACTTTGTACACAGCTTAACAGGAGAAATAACTAATTTTCAAAAATAATGATGTGAAGTTGGTTTCTATAGGACAGGTCGACACGTTTAAAAAGTGGGAATTTAGTTCATTTCGCTACATGGTAGCCAACCTGGAAGATTTCAAAGCTGAAGATTTTCCAACTGCCCTGCAAAACATAAAAATTTTTTTGAGGATTTCACTATTTTGAGAATTGTTTGAAGATTAATTCTATCGAATGCGAAACACTGACGAATTTACACGCTGTTGCAATTTTTTCACAAATCAGAAATCAAATTTTACTGTTAAAGAGAAAGGCACACTATACCTATACTTACAAAATATGAAATGCTGTTCAAGTGACCTGTAAAAAACGGTATTTAAGAATCAATTCCCTCCCTTTCACCTTTGCTATTCAATTCTGTGTTTCATTTGTTCCCATTATAACATTAGAACCTCAATTGGATGCTGTTCATTGAAAGGGAACCAACTAGCAAAATCCGCTTTTTGAGAACACGTGATTCGAAGTTGTAGAGTCATGTAGAAACTATATGACATAACGTTTACTGATAAGCTTTTTTCAATGTGAGTACACATTTTCGAATCGGAGGCCCAAATTTTGAATTCATTTTGTTTACAAATGTTGGTTGGTTTCCTTTTGTTGAATATCGTTCAATTATTGGGATGAAAAAAAAAACGCAAGGCTGCCACTCTCAAAACATTTGAAAACATAGTTAAGGATTAATATTTAGAAAATTTAAAAAATGTTGGAGAAATTTAAGAAATTGGGATTTCTGAATATTCTAATCTAGCAACCCTGATTTCGCAACTACTGAGCATTTCAATTCCGTTATGATGGAAGCTTTGGAAGCGTTTCCGTCTTTCCGTTTCGTAATTCGTACATCACTTTTAAAAAGTTGCATACGTACGACAGATCAGCATAGCAGCTCTGAGACTCGAGATGACCTGAAAATACTGATGGTGTACCTGTACCCATTTCTGTTTTGTGATGAATTCAGTTAAGGAAATTATACGCATTCTTAGAGCTTACACATCTACAGTTCAAAAGAATGCGTGCGCAGTATACAATTTAAGTTCCAATTTCCTGGCTCATCTGATAACTGCTTTAGTAAGTACCATGCATAATATGTTTATATGCGGAATGCGAAGATGAAAATGATCAGATCATCCGTATTTTTACTGCTACCTATCTACAATAATACTTACGAGACACACAATGCACATACCTGTTCCTGTATTACAATGAAACACCTCACCCACGAAAATCTACCCACAAAATACAAGTGCCCGAATTGGATTCTAATGGCATACGTACATAAGACGCACCCAACGGTGTACCTTTCTATATGAACAGAGATTTCAATAATACCTTCTTATGATTCAACGCCAGTATGCAACACGTGAAATGCGAGGACAGCTTTTAATTAGGTTTAATTAATTCAGTTCCTCCATTTATGCTGGTATGAAACGAACGGTTAGGGTGGGAGGCGGTACGAGGAGAGGCGAGTAGAAAGCATGCATGACTCTGGATATCGAGTCACGTTAGGTTAGTTTACTCTTTTAGCTGGTAGCACTGCAAGGTCATTGTACATCTTTCTCCTGTGTTACTGTTTTCGATGTATGATTATTTTTGTCTACTCTTTTCCAGCTGGTTTACAAACGCATTTGTCGTAATATTTATCGTTGATAACTATCGCGAATGAATTTTCGATGTTCGAGACACGTGTTTAATAATATTTAGAGTGCGTTCGGTGCGGGATGTGTACAGTTACAGTGTGTTCGATATGAATACGTGCGTTGCGTGTGTTCGAGATGGTCGATGCGAGTGTACGTTAACCGGTTAAATTTGATCAGTTATCTTCAATTCGGATTCTGCGAGAGCCTGAAAGCCGAGACGTGGAATTGATCGCGAATCGTCGATCGTGAACAACATCCATTTGATGTTCTTACAGGTCAGTGTTCACACATACCGAAGTACCTAATTTAAATATTGTAATTGATGTTTCCGGGTCGAATGCAAGAGTAGGTGTATTATGGTCGTTGCGGATGAGAAAATTAGGGCGACTCGGACACTCGGTGTAAGAATTGGTTTGCTCGATTATTTCACGTGACAGACTGTGCTAACCGAGATTATGTTGGATGACATATAGTCTATCGTTTCAAAAAAGTCGATTTGGCGTTGGTTCGCGCTTTCCATTCAATACCAGTTGAGGCATTATGATTTATGAAGTCAGTTTTTAGATTCGTGTACAGTTTCACCACGATCGGAGTTTCAATCCGTATTAAAACAACCCCAATTGACAATTCGTTTCACTCGCTTGTAAAGTGATGGGAAAATTACTCTCGATGGATGGTTCAACCAATCGCAAACCAGTCACGTAAATGTGACTGCAAGTTTTCAGTGAAATAGTGTCAAAAAAGTGAGTAATATGTGACTGAAAAGTGATATAAACATTCTCAATTGCTCTTTCAGTCGCATCAGTGGGGATAGTCTGAGCTTTTCAGTATATTAGTGATAAGTTCTTTCGGGGGCTTATAAGTACTCAAGTAATGGTATCAGAAACAATGAAAATGAATTAAGCAAAACTGTAATTTTGTCACAACTAGATCGAAACGATATCTAGGATATATGGACGTTGTTAAACGTAAGGGAACCAACCAGCAAAATCTGTTTTTTGAGATCACGTAATTCGAAGTTCAAAAGTCATGTAGAAACTATATATGACATGACGTTTACTGATAAGCCTTTTTCAACGTAAGTACACATTTTTGAATCGGGGGCCCAATTCGAAAAATTCTACTTTTTACGCTCTTTCCAACGATACTAATGAACGCATTTTGTTTACAAATGTTGGTTGGTTCTCTTACGCTTAACAGCGTCCATATACAGTTGGGAAGTTTATTCTGAGCAGTGTTGCCAGACAAAACAACTTTTTGTCATTTTGTCAGGAGAGCATTCCATCTTTTCTTGTTATAAGTTTTGTCATCTTCAGAGTTTGTCGTTTTGTTTTTTCAGTTTTGTTATGTACTGACAAAATTATTTTGTCATTTTGTCATGTTGCTTAGCATAATATACTGTCGATAGTAGAGCACTATCGATAGCAATGTCACCTATCATAGTCTACTGCCAATAGAAATAATCTCTTATCAATTATAGCATATTTCATTATTTGATCGTAAACAAAATGTCATAACATAATTTTTTTGTCATTTGATTCATTTTTTTGGTAATGTCATTTCAATTTTGTCATATGTATGACAATACACTGATTAATACTTTTGTCATTATGTTGTTTTGTTATGTCTAACAACACTGATTCTGAGAGAAGCAAAGCAGTTCTTACCCTACTTTGATTCTGCTTACAGTCACGGTATCACGTATCTACCTGCATTTAGAACGAATCAAAGATTCATCATAAAAGGTCAAATGATCAAATCAGTGAGTTAGTGAAAGAACCGAGCCATCCTCAGTGGCACTGCTGCCAACCTCAAGATAAATCTTGAGATCTCAGGATTTTGAAGTTTTCCTCATGATCTCAAGATTTTCAAGAAAATTTCAAGAGTTCTCAAGAATTTAGATTAAAATGAGTGAATTGCTTCTTCACTTTGTAAATTTGGAAATGGTAAATTTATCGCCTTATGGGAGCAGTAAGCACTCAGATTTTACACAGCAGTGGAAAGGTAAAATACATCTGTGACCTGTCACAAGAAAAGGATCCTTAGCGGCATCAAAATATAATGAAATTTTCTTCTCTCTTCTTCACAGTATTCAAGAACAAAAGTGAAGGAAGAAAAAGAAGAAAAAAAGTCAAATCTTTAGGATTGTCGACAGAATAGAGTGCGAAGGGGGTAAAACAACAAACGTGATGAGTCAGTAACCATTTTATTGTTGAGCAACATAGAAAAGGCGAAAATTGTGTCTCAAGATTTTTTACAAAGAATCCTGGGGTTTTTCAACAGGCTTGGTTGGCAGCACTGCTCAGTGGCATTCGGGTATTGGGATGTGGAACACTCCGCGTCAGGCGCAGCAAAGATATTTCTACACCCGTGTACAGTATTTTGCCTATTTGCGCCCTTGAAGTAAAATGGCAAATGTGAGTTTTGATTCTTTACCCGTCAAATTCTCTTGGTGGTGAAGGAAATGAGATGGAGAATGAGATGGATGCGTTGGACGAGAGCGTGCATTGAAAGGTGATCGGAAATAGACCTTAAGGAGGAAAGTGAATCTGAGAGGACTAGATAGTGGGTCCCGGATGGATCTTCGAGCGAGGAGATCGTGATTATGCACTGTAGGATAGCATGAAGTTCGGCTGTGTAGTTGGAAACTGTATTTTTAAGTCAGAAGGAGTGTAGTAGACTATCTATGGAGTAGGCGTAAGCGGTGCGTCGGTTGTACTTTGAACCATCAGTGAGGCATAGGATACAGTCAGGAAAGCGGTCAAGAATTTCTTGCAAATGAGTCCGATAAACTGGGTGGGGGGGGGGTCGTGGATTTTTTGATAATTCTGTAAGTTCAAAATTGCATGGGGGAAGGTTCAACAATCTGTGTGGGGGTGATGTATGGATTGTTGGTACTGACTTGTAGGAAATGATACAGGACTGTGTCCCTTCAAAGTGTGACCGTAAGTGAAAATTTAAGAACATGGGTGTAGTTTGGAGGGTTAAAGAGATACTCATAAGCAGGAAGATTAGGGTTGTGTGCTGTCGTAACGGGAAGTTTGGCAGTGAGTTGCATGCGGTAAGAGAGAGGAGGAATTCCAGCATCGGCACATGTACTCAAAGTTGGGCTAGTGCGAAAGGCGCCAGTGGCGATACGTAGACCCGCATTTTGAACAGCGTCAAGAAGCTTTAAGTATGAGGGAGGGGCAAGTCCGTATATGAGTGATCCATAATCCGTGATAGATCGGATCAGATTCTGGTATATCTGAGTGAGTAGTCCTTTACTACATCCTTTGGAAGATTGTGAGAGGCGCTTCAGAACATTGAGTGAGCGCATACATCTGGCTTTTATGTGTTTTATATGCGGTAACCAGGAGAGGCGAGCGTCAAGGTAGAAGCCGAGGAATTTGACTGAAGTGGAGCCAGGAATCAGTTGTGAGTTGAGTAGAAGAGGTGGGAAAGTTAGATTATTTGTTCGATGCTGGAACATCATAAATTCCGTTGTTTAGAGGACCCTGTTTCGATTAGTTTTATGTTTTCTTGGAGTTGTCTATGAGCACGTTGTGGGTTTCCGGATTTGAGGTGAATGCTGACGTCATCGGCAAATAGTATATGTGAGAGGTAAACGAACCTGGAGAATGATCTCAGTAATAGCAATCAAAAATAGGATTACGTTGAGGACTCTTGCCTTGGAGTGTTCAACAAGTACCTGCATCGAATGGGCATAGCAGAAAGCTCGCGGTGCTCCTACTGCGCTTCAGGAGGGCGAGATGATGATTCCTGGCACACCCTATTCGAGTGTCCGGCATTCGACCAAGAGAGGGAAGAAGCGACGGCCGCCTTTCAATACGCGGGTGTTGAGCCGCTTACACCGGAGAACCTGGTCCCGACCATGCTGAAGAGCAGACCAGGATGGGATCGGACAGCTGCCTTTGTCAAGAAGACGTTGGGCCGCAAGATGGAGCTGGAGTGGCAGAGACAAAGGCAGCGGACGCAGCACCCTATGCCGGCACTCGCCATCCCACCAACATCAACGACAACGACGACGTCAACGAGAACGACGACGACGATGTCGCAGCTGCCATCAATCGAGGAAGAAGACGATCCGACGCAACTCAACAGCGAAGATGAAGAATAAGACGCCGTAGATTCGCCGCCGTGAGGAGGCGACAGGAGAAATGGGGTAGCAGGAGCTACCTCAAAGCGATCCCCTCTATTCTGAGGCAGGCCCATTCGGGGCGTTTCCGGGATAGGGGGTGCGGTGTCTCGGGGCCAATTCGGCATGCGTGCATCGCCATACGCCCCTCTATCATCGAAGGACTGAACCTTGCGGGACTCCATTGACGAGCGGTCGGGGGCAGGAAAGATGTCCTCCCACACGTACCCTAATGAAGCGGTTTTGTAGGAACGGTTGTAGGATTAGAGGAAGGTGTCCGCGTAAAAGTCGCACGGCGTAATGGATATGCAAGAATATTCGGTGCGTTACTTTCATTTTAATGAAATCTCTCATTAAGGCCTCCTTAAAAGTGATCAATTGAGCTGAAATTTTTAAGGTAATGTTTTTTCATATAGTGTGGTGTGGCGTATGGCGATGCACGCATGCCAAAGTGGCCAGGATCAATTCTAGGGGATGGGAGAGCGAAATACCAAAAAAAAAATCGTCATCGATAACAGAGGGCCACCCTAAGGAACAGTCAAACAGTGTGACTGGGTAACTGCGTCCTGTTGTAAGTAAGATGAGATGGAAGATGTCTGAAAATGATATTTCTATTATACGTGCATAAAAGTATGTCATTTTGCGCGAATTTTTGGTGCAAAGAATATCAGATTCATGACTGGTACAGTAAGCAAAAAAAAAAAAAAAACTTTTACCGGGCAAAAAAGAACTTTTTTACCATAGGGCGAAAAAAATCAATTTCTATACTTTTAGTGCATTGATAATTGAATAGATTTTTCACCCAGTGCAGGAGGTGCGCGATTTTTGACGAGCGCGAAAGTTTGCGATACGAGCAACAGCGAGGGAAGCAAACGCACGCGGCAATAATCAGGTACTCGAAGTACTTACTGTGTGAAAAATCTGCTTTCTATGTAGAAATGAATTTCCTTTTTGCCCTAGACTCGCTGTACTGTGGCAGTCGCAAATCGTGCATACTTGTATGCACGTGTAAAAGCAGATTTTTCACCTAGTACACCAATTACGCGATTATTGCCTCGTGCGTTTGCTTCATTATTTGCTATTGCTCGTTTCGCGAACTTTCCGCTCTCGTCAAAAATCGCGCACCTCTTGCAGTAGGTGAAAAATCTACTATCATGCATATAATATACTCATAAAACAAAAAGACAAAATTTTAAATGCACGAACTTGACAAATTTAAAACTCAATAGTTAATGAAAACAACTAGCAAAATACATACTAAAAATTGTTTACATACTGTTTACGGTAAAGGCACAACCCTGCTGAACCCCCGTTTTCCTCTTCTGATTTCTGCCTTAAAACTGACCTACAGGCAACATTAACTTCACATGCGTACTAATTGCAGAGTATAAACTCGGCAGGCGGTAATAATTTTCAATCCACCACGCGAGAGTGCTTTGCCATGTAGGTGATCGGGCGTTTTTCGGTCAAAATTTATCCGTCGTCTACTGATTCGCCGTGCGAATCGAATTTATTGTTTCTTGAATTCAAACGAATACGGAATTAATTATCTGCATTACGTGAAAGCGAGGATATGCCGGGAAGCATTACTAATGTAATACAATTTTACCCATTAGAAAGTTATAATTTTTTCGTTTTTGAATCTGCGAGTTATATGTTTTCGTCTGTTGTGCATCTCGGCGATACACGTCGAGAGGCATCCGAAGCGTGAAATATGAAATTCGTCTGCCAAAAACGTCTTGTTTCGAGATTTATTCCACCGATCGTGCGTCTAGATTATCTGTTTCCTCCTGATGACGAATGTTAGATATACGAGTTTTTCCAACCAAATTCGCGCGATAATGACGTTATACGAGCATTGCGAGCCTCGTTATTGATTTGCCATGTTTTAAAAATATTATTATAGGTGTCATTTGGCATAAACTGCCGTGACACTGCATAGAGAGTAGTGAAAGAAACGATAAATAGGAACACCGCAAGGGTATTTTTTAATGTATGCTTCATTAAATAATGTATGGTAATGTACCTATGTACTCGATAGCGTGCTGTAAAAAATACGTCGTCAGCTAGAAAACCGTGACATTGACGTGCCATTTAGATGGAGATTTCTCGTGACTTGTGAGATGGGTCTAATTCGACTGTTTCGAGTGTAACTGACCAAATTCGACGAATAGAGGGAAATGTGTTAGTCTTGCGACGATATATCGTCCATCCGAGCCATTGAAAAGGCTCATCTGAATTATGGAAATAGTGCGATGAATTCGAAAAATTTACAAACAAAAAAAGTCAAATTATTGTACAGCTAACTTATTTCTGTTCAGTGTCGTATGTTGCAGTGTGAGTGAACTTGGTAAATTCTATATTTAGAGTGTGCCAATTCACAATTTCTTCCTTCTGTAGTCCAGAGCGCTTCCGGCTGCTATGCCATCATCAGTCGAGTACCCTAACACATTTCTATTTGCCGTCCTGTGTTTATAGTGGTGCGTAGTGCCGTATGGTAAAACCTATTTAATGTGTTTCTATTGGTTATCTGTGATTGTGAGACAGATATGCAGGAGCTATACCATTCACTGGGACATACATACAAAATATAGAAAATCTTCAACCAATACAACATAAAACTCGGAATCAGAAACAGACCACCTCTGATCAAACGGATAAGCAATGACAAAACAGAAACACAAGACAGGAACAGCAACGGAATATACAAACTGGACTGCGAACACTGGGACATGACCTACATAGGAGAAACAGGCAGAAAATTCATAACTGGAATAAAAGAACATGAAAAATCGCAGAAGCTAAAGGATGACAAATCACTCTTTGGAAAACACTGCAACGACCAGGGACACAACAACCACAAGTTGACAGAAAAGTGCAAAATCCTACACATAGAAAACAACACAAGAAAAAGAAAATTAAAAGAACAACTTGAGATAATAAAGACAAAAACAAAACAAAACAACCTACCTAAAAGGCTCCCCGATGTTCCTGAGGATAATGCTCGAAGGAGCGGTTCCTGGGCTCGGGTGAGATATATTTCGATGGCGCACCCCTCGGGGGGAGGGATTGTTACGATGGGCTCTGAAATGTGTTTTTACCAAGTTTTTGCGAAGAAACATTTTCAAAATATTAAAACAACCGTACAATGAGCACACGATGTACGAACCTGCTGCTGGAAGGATGAGAATGAACTAAAGGTTCCAGGCACCAGAGTTGGTCTCAGCATGAATGCGCCTAAACAAAACTAATGACAAATGAGGAAGATGTAGTGTCTATATCAGAATTGATGATTTGGAAACTAAGAGGGTCAAAAAATACAAATATTTTAAGGGTTATCCAAAGAATTGAGAGCAAGAATAGCAAGGGCGTGAAGGGGTTTTTAGGTACTGAAATATATTTTAAGAAGCAAGATCCATCTGAAAGCAGAAATGAGTATCTTGGAAATGTGTATGATTCCGATACCCTGCTATAGCTTCCAAAAAAAACGGGTGTTGCAGCTGAAGAGAACTCAGTACCCCATGTCAAGGAGTATTGTGAACATCAGGCAGAAGGACAGGGTCAGCTTGAGAGAAATAAAAAGTAAAACTAACTTTCATAGTGTAGGTCATACTATCAAAATGATTATGCGGAACATATGATAGCGAGGGGACCCAAACAAATAGAACCAAGTAACAATAGCTTGGATCCCGCTACACAAAAGGAGGAAAAGAAGTAGGCCGGCAACCAGATGGGTTGACGAAATTGTGCGATATGTGAGCCCTCATTGGTCGAGTAATGTGATACCCTCAATGATGAAAAAAAAGTGTCCATGTTGGAGTGTGAGTGAACTTGGTAATACGAGTATTCTGTATGTAGGGTGTGCCAATTCACAATTTCTTCTTCTTTAGTTCAGAACGCTTTCGGCCGTTACCTCCACTATGAAGGTGGCATAAAACAGCCGAAAGCGCTCTTGACTATGGAAGAAGAAATTGGCAGTACAGAAGATGAAAGGAAAACTGGAAATTAAAAGAAACACCCGGTATACAGCAAGTACGCGTGTTTTACCCTTAACTTTTGCTGAAAAGAAGTAACTTAGATGTATAATAATTTGCCTTTTTTTGGTTATACATTTCTTAACCTATATTTTGCCACAAATTGTTCCTTTATTGCTGTATCTTGGGTGTAATTTTACCGAGCTATTTCTTGTTTCTCTCGACATACACTCTAACATGAATCCCTCCAGCTCGTCATCAAAACCTGAGACACCCTGTTTAAGTTGGAATGTGTTCTCTGCGTCAAAAACCAGATGACGAAGGTTATCTGAGGAAATTCCCGCTTGTTGCCATAATAAGAATCACCCTACCCGACCTCGATGAACGATTGTGCACCCAACCTTTGAGTCGTTTCAGTGAATTTTGGGGCCATGAAATGATTTCAACTCTCTATGAATGCCCGCCTAACCATCGGTTCGTTCGTTGAATTAATGAATCGCGAAACTAGACCCACTAAAAATGGATTTCTCGCCTGCGCCGGATGCGCCAGATCAGAGTGACGGAACGGACGATGAACCTATAGTAAAAAAAAAAAGAAGAAGAAGAAAAAAAAGAGAAAAATGTTCTACTGAATTGTCGAATTCATTTTCTCTCACGATATTATCGGCTACTGTATGTTACACTATTCCCATTCTATTATTTCAAGATCAATATTCATTGTTAAAAATCAATATTTTATATTTTTCAGGATACCTAATTCACATACTTATAGAGCGGGTCGTATAACGAGTAGCCTCGATCTGAGAGATCCAAATTGGCAAACCGTGAATCGAATGCGAGCCGTCAAAATTGCGTCAATTTCACTATGGAAACTAATCGTAAACACTCGCGGCGAAGAAGGAGTGTCGATGTCGACACAGGCACCGAAGCCACCGACTGTGTCGAGTCGAATTCGAGCGACGCGAGTGCTGAAAATGCGCCCGGCTGTATTTCGGTGCTGCGAGGTCGCCAATGTTCGACGGTGAACGGAGGATTTGGCGAGGACATATCGTCCGCCACCGACAGTTACCTTAGACTGCTGGAGTTACCGAGTCCAGCAGCGTCTTCCTATCCGGCAGCTCCGACAGCATCCACTCTCGGCCACATGGAACGCAGCAACTCCTGGGAATTCTGCACGTTCGCCGAGCGACCGGACTCGTCGCAGATGCCGTCCTCTTCCTCGTCGCTGTCATCGCTCAGCTCGTACACCGAGTTCGACCGCATTCTGCGACGGCTGAAAGACGCGCCGAAGGACCGCGTCGGCAGAAAGAAACCGGCCAAGCGATTTTCCACCTTTCCGGTTCGAAGGAAACGCGCGGTGCTGGCGAGGTCGTCCTCGACCGGCGAGTGCGACGGTGGGGAGTTCAGGGATGAGATGGCCGGTAGAAGTTGGTCACCGGATCTGAAAGATATGACAGTGATGAGAGGCGTCGATCGCGTGCAAAGTCACGGGGAGTGCGGCGTCTACGAATATAGTGGATCCGAAAGCTCGGATGAAGAGTACGTACTACCGAAACGTAGGAGGATTGACGATGGAAGTGCATCCGGAGTGGATCTTACTGCGTCACGGTGAGTTAGCAGTTTGTATTATTGTAGTACTTAGTCTGGCTACTAGTGGTCTATAGTCAAAGGCGAATCCAGGGAGCCATCCTGGAAGGGGCGATTCGAAATTTGTGCGTTGATAGTATCTTTCCTTTTTCATTCTCCTGTCCCTTTTGTGCTTGTGAGTCATTTTTTGCCTCTACGATGGTATTTCACTGGCTTGACTAGTGGGTAGAGGAAAGGGGGATTCCCTTGCGGCCCGGATTTTTCTTCGTCTGATTTCTCACGTCAGCGGTGGCAGCCTTTGTATAGCGTGTGTAGCAAGTTGCTACTCCCCAAAACAGCTGGCTACACCTCGAGAAAACGTTTGCTACACCTCGAAAATGTTTGCTACACCCCGAAAAATCCCCCTTTTTTTAGAACTTTTTAATCCAAAATCATCTTCATCTAAGAGTGCAGAGTACAGACAGGTTTTGCAATTGTAGTAGAATAAATAGAGAATTTTTGCGTTGAAGAACAACTTTTTTTTTGGGGGGGGGGTGATAGGAACCCCTGAAATTACCTTGGAATTTTTGCTGCACCCCGAAAAATCATCAATTTTTTACTCTTGTCAAAATGGGATTTGCTACACCTCAAAAAAATCTAGGCTGCCACCGCTGTCTCACGTTGTCTGACATTTTTGGATACTAATTTTTGATAAGAGCCTGAGAAGAATCACACAATTTTTTTTTATATTTTCCCCTGTGTTGAGATTTTCTTTCGATGCCCTGGTATTCGAGTGAATGGATAAAAACACAAGTACTCAGAGTTTTGAACAATTTATACTGCTGACTATTTTCGTACTAACGTTAGAAATGAAAGTACCTTCCAAAATGAATTGTAAAATTTTTTCAACTCGGTAGACCCTCGACTGGGTTGCCATTTTTTGGGCGATACACTCTCATTATTTTCTGACGAGGGAGGGAGAGTAGTCCTTGAAAGTAGCTGAGATTCTTCACTCTGTGATGCTTAAGTAAGTATCTCTTTCTCTCTCAAACTTGCACAAAATTCTTCAAAGTTCTTACGAGCTTGTTGAGAATTGTTAAGACTATTCAAAACTACGATCCTTCAGGACTCTCCCAGACTTCATTATGGTTCTTCAATACAATTATAGAAGCTTTTTAATTGCAAGGTTGCCACTTTCTCGGAAAACTGGAAAAGTCATGGAAAAGTTATGGAATTTTCATCCTAATCGTGGAATGTTGATCCTCTGAATGACAAACTAGGTTTATGGCTGACATTCTATGCGAATCTATTGTCAGGGAATAATCATGCTTAAAAAAATGAATATCAGAATCATGTATTTTTTTCTTGCTGGCGTTATGATCCGAATCATGAGAAGAAAAAAAAAGCTTGTCAAAATCCATAACTCCTTCCCTACTTGAAAGAAAGAGTCATGAAAAAATAGAAAAATATACCTGGAAAACCTGGAAAAGTCGTGGAAAATCATTCTTGAAAAAAAAAAATGGCAATCGTGAATTGGAACACGAAACCGGCATCAAAATCAAAGTTACACCGACGTGCCGGCGGTTCCGCTAGCAAATTTAAATTTAGCACCAGCTCTTGCCCTGGCTAAAGTTGTCCGGGATCCGGAGCCGGCCTCAAAACTGGAGCCACTGCAACCTGACTCCAGCTTTGGAACAATTTTGAATTTAGCTTCGGCTCCAGTAAATCACTTTTTGAAAGGCTCCTGCTCCATCTCCGGTAAATTATTTTTTGGGCGCCGGCTCTAGTTTAAAAAAAATTCTTCACGATTCCGACTCCACCATAAATATGACTTCTGCTCCTACTCCTGTTACTTTTAGAATGAGAGAAAACGTGCAAGGGTTATCAAGGAATAGAGAAGGAGTAAGAATGATTTTGAAGAACCAAAGCTCAAGTTGAAGCTGGACTCGGAATTGGCTTCAGACCAATGCTAATCGTTACTTTTTAATTCTAAAAAATAACTGTTTTCCCCCGTTCCACTCCGTCTAGCTTACAGCCCAGAAAGTACAACTAGCTGATGCTTGAATACAAAGGAAGCAAAAACATATGTTTCTTTTTTCATAGAAAAAATCACTAATTTTCGAATTATTTAAAAATTAGTTATAATATTTCCTAATTGTCGATTTTTTTCGAATATTTTCTGCATAAATTCTGTATTTTATTTTAAAAACTAAAAAAAAAGTTTTATTTAAAAAAATGTATACTTATGAAAAAAAATTATTTTTTATTTAAAACAAATAATGTTTTTTTATTAAGTTTGTAAAACACTGTTTTCTTATTTGTTTAAAGGCTTATTTGTTTTATGCAGGCAGCACTACTCTGGCTCCAATTCGGCCAAATAATTTTCTTAGGCTCCAGCCATAGCTCCTCTGAAAAATAGGCGGTCTGAAACTCCAAGCTTCGGCTTTGGTTCTGGGTCTTTAAAAATTCTGAAGCTGATTTCGGCTCCACCAAAAAATGTTCCTTTTGCTCCAGATCCGGCTATTCGGGTGAGAAGACAGGTGAAGAAGTGCTAGGAATATTTGAGGATGAAGAGAATGAAAGGTTAAAGAGCCGGAGTCAAAACTGGAACCGGATTCTGGAATTGGCTTACGCACCGGTAAAATTCTAAAATTGGTTCTAGCTCCAGCGGATAATCTTTGTGAGATTGGCCTCAACTCCAATTCTGACTCCATCAAATATTTTTTCTGGGCTCCGGCACATAATTCTTTCTGGCTCTGACGCGTAATTTAACCCCGGCTCTCCTGAAAAATAATCAGCCGCGGGGGATTGGACCCTGGCTCCATCTCCACGTCTTTGCATTCTAGGAGTCGTATAAGACTTTTGAACACTGTAGAACTGAGATTCTTCAGTACTCATTCGAGGCGCGCTCTCTCTCTCTCTCTCTCTCTCTCCCTCTCTCTCTCCTCGGATTGTTCATAACTACACATATGTGTAGATTAAACTATTTAAAAATAGGTTAACATTTACACACATTCGTCCGTACTTTCCATACTTTCTTAGAATTCGCTAAACCTGATTAAGACTCGTTTGAGACGCTTTATGACTTCCAGACTTGCGAACGACTTCTTATAAGAGTGTCACAGACTTGATTAGGTCTCTTTAGGACTTGAGGGACTTCTTAAGACTCTTCGAGATTCTCGAAGACTTCTCAAGACTTCTCAAGACTCATCTAAGATCCTTGAAAACTTGTGTAAGACCTGCGTGGATTTGTGGAAGACTCGATACGAATCTTTAAACTTGAAACTTTTCAAGTCTGGTTGAAACTTAGAATATACTAATTCTGAAGCAGTCTCACTTTCAATTTCTTCCTCTAGGTGGAGTAATCCCTCAGTTGCCTCCCTGGAGCGCCTGTATACATCCTTCATTTCTTTACGGAAAAATGTCACCTGACACACTTCTAGGTCAGACCCTAAGGAATATTTCAAAAATGTTGCGAAGACCGGGTACCACGTCAAGCTCCCCCGTATGGACTTATGTAGCCCACTCCTCAGTTTTCTGGACATAACCCTCCATTTATAAGTCCTTCGCCGAAAAATTATTGTTCGCTATATTTTACATAAAAATGTCCTTGTACTTGTTCTTCATATCTGTCCTAAGAACACCAAAAACGAGAAGCTCAAAATGACACTGTATATTGGATTGCAACACTAAGTGGGTTGTTGAAAATAGAATCCAGGTTTTTAGTGTTGCGAGCTTGTTAAAGTAATTTGAATTTGGCACTCGAATTTTGTTTAAATTTACTATTTTCTTTGGACTAAACGTTGACATTATGAAAAAAGTCATCAGTAACAAATCTGAAATTTTGACACGAGTCATTTAATGGCGAAAATAAATATTTTCACACAAATAAATTTGCAGACACGTGTTTTATTTCACATAAGGTGTTTTAATTTATTTTTGATGATATGATACGTAGTAAAAATTTAAATAAGTATTTTTCCCTCACAATTAATGGATTACTTACACAAATTTCTATACAATCGTGAAATTTCTTCATCATTATTTTCATTGAAATAGTAATGCAGTCATTATTCGGCCCATTGTTTAAAAAGCTATTCTATGTTCATAGATGCACGTTTTTTCGAGCATTATGGTAAGATGGTGAACCTTAGAAGGAAAAAAACAATGACGTCAAAACTAGTTAACGGAAATTAATTGCTTTTAGCTCGAGTCGGAGCTTCAGAATAATTATGGCGCAGTTACTATCGAATACAGGAGGTCTATGTTTCAGACCTCCTGGCCGTTAAATCCACCAGAAATGCTTACAGCTGTCATAAAAGTTACATCAATTTTCTTTCCGATAGCAACTTTTATTTATAGTATGTCAGAATGTCTGAACTTTCAGTATCAACTAAGGGTGGTTTTATTCCAATCTCGATTTTAATTACGTACCCTGCAAGTATTATTGATAATTACAAATAACAATTTAATGTCTGTTGTTGTATATAAGAAAAGTGTAAGCTCCGTTTTCTAAAGTGAACCTCTATTTGAGATGGTTAGTTATCTTGTGTAACTTGGTTAGAAACACTTCCTTACACCTATCAAAGCTTTGGCTCTTCTTTAACGACTCGTTACGATTGGTTAAGACTTCATAAATTTTATTGAGACTTTTTAAAGACTGATTGAGGTTATTTAAAGCTCTTTAATACTGTGTTGATACTCGTTTATCAGTTTAATAGATCTGGGCCACGACCAGAGGGGGCGGGGCGGGTCAAAGTTTCAAGAATTGGTCAATTGAGACACCGCAGTTGAAAAATTAAAAGTGTCACTAATTACTTTTCTTTATTTTTAACAATGTTAAAATTTTAGTTTTTAATTTAAGAAATTCGAACACCATTCTCAAGAAAAATTGAAGTCGCTTCGTTACGGTCCCAGTGGAAGCATGTTTCCAGCGGGGAAGGAGGAGACTACTAACCTCTTCCTTCTAAAATTATTGGAAATTCAGTTTCCAGTATTTTTCGACTAGTTCTTTCAAAGGGCGGTTCATGTTGTTTTCAGGGATGAAAAATGGAAAAAGTTTTCATTTCGATAAGCAAAGAAAAAAAAAGTTTCGAAGTCTAAATAATTTTGTCTAAATTCTTACTTCACGAGTTAATTGGCCTAAACTTTCTGTTGAAAAAATGGAAACAAATAGCTTTGAGTGTAGAATGTTTGGTGACGAGCGCAGAAATTTGACTAGTCCTATACTAGTGCCTCTGAAGAGGGGTGTATTTCTATATTCCTTGTCTCCCTGTAAAGGCCTACAAGTGTCTTTTCTTTTATATATTGGAAATCCTCAGAGGCAACTTGCCGTCATGTTTCTTCCAGTTCCGCGGTCAGTTATCCTATTAGAGAACTTCTTCAGACTCATTCTGTACAGTTCTATCGTTAATGACCCAAGAGAGATATATGTTGCATTTTGTGAGCCAAGGGATTTAGCACCAGTATCCAGTTGACTCCTCTCTTCAGTTCAAGATGTAAGGCCGCATGAAAACTTACTGTGGGTGAAGGGAGGAAAGAGGCAGATTATGTACCCACCATTTTTCCCCTTAACTTCCCTTAGTTTTATTTTAAAACTGCTTAATATAAAAGTACGCTATGCAAATAGTCTAGGGTAAATTAGATCTAAAACAGGGGTTTTGAGGAAAATTGAAGTAACAAGAGGAAGTTTACTAAAAAAACTGATGAGAGTGATGTCCCGACTAACATACTAAGAGTTTCCGCTCCTAAGCCTTCTGCTAATTTTTTAGAGGAGTATAAATACCATAATTTTTTTTTTAATTTCGAGCACCATGGGACGTAAAATTAATTTTACCACCAGGGATTATTCTACACCAGAATCTCCATAAAAATGGTATGTGGTTCCTTTGTATGTATCCTGGGAACATCAAAAATTGGGGTTTCAAAATGACCATTCGAGCAATAGAGCGTAACGCAGGACGTATGGAGAAAAAAGCAGTTTTCATGGCCCCGAATTCAGTATTGACATCCGTTATCTGCTAAGTTAAGAATTGTGGCCAATGTCAAAAATCTTATAATCTTATAAAATATAATACAGTCATCAAATATACGGTTTTCAAGGCCAATGAATCCATTAAGATCTATTATATTGATTCTATTTTCGATCAGGGCTGTACCGACAAGGGGGTTTCTGGCCAAAAAAAAACACGAAAAAACAATGGGTTGAGATGGAGAGGAGGACAAATCTATGACTGAGTCCCCCCCCCCACCCACCAAGAAAAAGATTTATCTTAATCGCAACCCTCCCCCCTTTACTTGAATCCTGCCTACGGGCCTGTTTTTGATAACTGTAGTATCTGGAGAGGGGAGGAGGAGAAACTAAAATTGAAAATAATGATAAAGACAACATTCGCATCACGTTTTAAAAGGTCGCTGAATTCTTTTTTTGAAGATAGTTACTCACATTTGGAAACCATGGGAGCAGTGGCAGGGCCTCGAACAAAAATGTTATTTTATCCAATATTAGTATCCCATATAGAATATTCAACGTCGTCGGAATCTTTTTATGATAACTTTAATTATAATTATATTAATAACTGCAGCATTGGAAAAGAAAGCCTGAATTGAATTTCGCAGAAAATAAATATATTACGCGCATTATCCGTTGGATTTAAGAGTTGCCAGATTTGTATTCGATACTAGAAGCACCTCTACTTGAAGATTGTGGCACTGGAGTTTTGGAATTGGGGAAGTGAATCAACTTTAATATAAATAGTTAATAAGTGTTGGTCATGCTCAGTTCTCAAATTAGCAGGAGGGTAGGGGCAATATATTATTTAGACTAGTATCCAAAGTTATTTTTAGCAAACTCACTTTGGTTGCCCCCCCCCCAAAAAAAAAACCTTTTGTGCCTAGTTCGCTTACACCATTTGCATACAGCATTTTGCCCTAAGCCTAAAATGAATATTTACCGAAAAAATCTAAGAAAAAAGAGTTGATGGGGACATAAGTTTTCCCTTAGCGGGTAGTAAGTTTTCATGTGGCACCACATCTTGAATTGAAGAGGGAAACCAATTTAATTTTATTACCAAAGGAACCCTTTTTTTTTTTCACAAAATGCTGGATTCGCCCCTGTGTTGATCCTTTCAAAGACTGAACTGTACTGAAGAAATCTTTTTTTATTTTTATTTTATATTTTATTATGACCTGCCCGAGGGCAATAACATGTAATTTTAACGTTAGCCTAATAGCATTGACCTGAAGAAGTAGCCAGCACATTCGCCAGCTACTTAGGTACAATACAAAACAAAACTAATAAACGAGATACGAGTACTTATCGAATAATTTTTGTAACTACGCTACATCAAACGGCATACGTCTATTGAGTCTGAGGAGCAGAGCTGGATCGCCTGAGTGGTAGAGTGATAGTGGAGACGGCGTTCATACGATTTGCAGTGTTTTTTGACAACAGCTATGACTGGATCAACTTGAAGATCGTTCTGTAACGTTTGATTTTGGATGTAAAATTGCGCCCCTGCCATTTTTCGTAGAATGATATTCTGTCGACGTTTTAGTATAGCGAGATTAGAATCAGCGCAGTAGCCCCAAACTGAAATTCCATATGCCCAAATAGGTCGAATTAAACTCGGCGGTAATTGGACAGTATTCAGCGTAAAGGAACCAACCAGCAAAATCTGTTTTTTGAGAACACGTGATTCGAAATTCCAGAGCCATGCATAGAAACTATGTGACATAGCGTTTACTGATAAGCTTGTTTCAACGTGAGTACACATTTTTGAATTTTGAATCATAGGCCCAGTTTTGAAAAATTCTACTTTTTACGCTCTTTCCAACGATACTAATGAACTCATTTTGTTTACAAATGTTGGTTGGCTCCCTTACGCAGAATAGCATCCAGTTCGCCCGTTAGGATTTTCGAGTTGTGAAACAAGGAACTTTTAGGTCCTAACAGTGGCGTAGTTAAGGAAGGAACGTATGGGAATACCTTCCTCACCCCTGCTTGTCAACTTGAACAAACTGGCTTGTAAAGTCAAAATTTTGCATCCGAAAATTCTTTTTCGCTTGTCGAGACAACGTTTTAGCGAAATTAAAATGTTTTCTTATTCTTCCACCCCATTGCACCCTCCTACCACCCTCGTGGGAAATTCCTACTTATATGTCAATAGATCTGAATTTGAAAAATATATGAAATTTTTGACTGAATAGAACATCAAGACGTCGTCAATTTGAAAAACCCGAGTTCAAGGTGTTCATGCTTCCTTAGAAATAGTAAAAGGGGTAGAGGTGGAGACTTCAGTATGTAAGTGGGAACACCACTCTTTACAAGTTTCAACCCTTAAAATTTTTTATTTGTCTAGATTAAAAACACTACGTATAAGAATCAAGTTTTCGGGGGGGGGGGACACAAATTTGATAGGTATAAATTATTATTATAAATCCCTGTCTCCGAAAGTGTTTCTGTAGCACGAAATCTGGTCTAAAGAGAGAACGAGGGTAGCCTGTTGAATACTTGTTGTCAGAGGAATCTTCATGTTTGTGAATTGCAGGGTTCAGATCAATGGCGCAACCAAGGAGGGGGCTAAGAAGCTATAGCTCCCCCAAAAATTCTTCGACTTTTTTCAAAATCAATTTTGAAACGGGAAAATAATTTATGCTGATGGCCTAATGCAGTTACGTTGATTCGTATGTTCGTACAAATTTACAGCTCATGAAAATAGTTAGGTACCAAATCAGGTAGGTATCGAATCGAGCTTTCACCCCTGCGTGTTTTTTTCTTTTTTCTTTTTTTTTCTAAATTCTAGTCCCCACCAACAAAAGTTCTGGTTGCGTCACTGGTTCAGGTGACCAACTGCTGGACCAGTATGTCTGTAACGTAGGTACGCAAAGTGTTTTCCCGGTTGCCCTACAAAACACCCGTTCCTTTAATCCTGTTTGTACGGTAACAATAATTATTAAATGCATAATAAATACCTTAAGTAAACAATGTTTGTACCAAATGGTTATTATATTATGTATACAGTTCCGCGTCTTGAATGTGAGTATAACCTTGGGCATCGAATTTCGAAAATCAATTTCTCAGAGAACCGTGTGGCACGTCTGCCCATCAAGCTATCATTTTCATTTATTATCGTTATGTGCTTCGGTGGTCGGTTTTTGCCCTCCCGAAATGTCATTTCACTGTATGCAAATGGATCACAATCCACGCGTAAAAAATCAATTTTATGCCCAGCCAGTGCTGCGGCATAATGTAACTTTTTTCACACTTTCCACTTAGACGACATCGAGCACGTACCTCACTCTTCAACTCGGGATTTCACGCCAATGGGAAAGCAATGCGATCGAAATTATATATTAAATCTCAGTTGTTTATTTTATCGCCGTATCAATTATCAATTATATTAGTAAGTTATACGGATTGCGAGCGAACCAGAAACGCACTTACAAGTATATTTTATGTCTGCCCGATGATAAGTGGAGGATTAACAAGCTAAAAATCGCCTGACACGACCTGATTTACATTCGTCTGACTTACCGAGCAAATATGCCGTCACACTGGGTTAACAAACTCCGTTAAATCAAAGTATGAAAAGAATAACTTCGCGATTAACCCAAGATTTCCTTATAAATATTTGTATTATACCTACTTAATTAACACCAGTCGTATGATAATAACGCGAATCCGTTTTGTAACATTACTCGTATGATTTTCCGTTTTAATTATAAGCCTATACGCGACATGCAAGTAATATGACTAATCCTGTTAGGCCGATCAATCTGTGCTCTGTTGAGAATTTTCAAAAGTCAGTTTTGACCCTCTTTCCGATCAGTGTAATAAATAGTCTAACTGCTCGAGTGTTGCTCATCGGACGAACAGTAAGATGGAGCAAAATTATTCGAAATTACATGAGTAGCGTAGCCAGGGGGTTCTATACCCCCTGAGTGACTTCGTCAAATAGTAGTTTTTCCAATTTTAGCACTCTTCTGACGCCTCCACTCCATTTGGTCAAGATCAGGCACCCTCGAATACTAGGCTGGCTATGCCACTGAAGAAATTTTAAACATAGTTGTAATGGATTCGTTTTTTTTTTTGTTTTTTTCTCGCAAGATGGGAAAGTTTGTAAATTTTCAGTACGAAATTTCGATATTTCTAGGAAGACTAAAACGTCAAAAAACACTGAGAACCCCAAGAAGACAAAAAGGACTAAAAAGTATGAAGCGGATCAAAGGAGGGGGGAAATGGTTCAGACATGCACAGGGTGTCTAATAGGTCAAGTAAGTCAATTTAAGTCTGCTATTTGGAGGAAAGTCAATTAAAGACAATTATTTTAGATAATTTCAAATAATGGTTCATTAAAACAGGAGGAAAAAATCCTATCAAAAAACTGATCATCCATAGATTGATTTCAGTTTGTGAATACAAATGATTTCCATTTCCGAGAACTTAATTAAAATTTTCGAGAGTGTGAGAATTAGCGAACTCGAACGGATTTTTTGTGAACTTACAAAAATGCGAACGCTAATGAATTTTTCGCGAACTCACATGCTGATTTCTGATTCTGAATGTGAGTAGTGATTCCTTGGTGATTCAGTTTAGAACTACCTACAACAGGTATATTTTAGGAGCGCTTAAAGAAAAAATGTTGAATATTTATACTGACAGTAGTTTTACAAATGAATGATAATAGCTTCATTTCCATAACATTTATTTACATTACATGAACTGCAATAAATATGTACTATCTTAGACATTTGGCCCATAATATTGAGCATAAGCCTCCCTCAGCCTTGTTCATTCAGTCCTGTCATATGCTATTCGGTGGTATAGCTTATTGTTAAGGAAAATTTCTAGGTATATCGTCCCCCATCTTGTTTTTTGTCTACTCTGCTTTCTTCCCTCTTTTGTAAACCAATTTCTTATTTTATAGGTCCAGCGGTTGTCTGCTATCCTTGAAACATGCCCTGCCCAGATACTTCTGAATGAAAAAGTATGTAATGAGTCCTTCATTAAAATTTGATCTACCATTGAATCATTCATATAATTTTGTTCGATTATTGATAATAGTTGTTCCTGAATGTTGGTCATTAGGCCTCGAACAACTGGTGTTGGTGTTATTGACTCTCTCTAAAGAATATGACTTTATTTTTAAACTATTTGAGAATTTTTTGTTTTAATTTTCAAAGAATGTTGGTTGGTAATGATCTAATGAATGAGAGATTAGTGTCATCTAAAAGGTGCTATCTATTACGGCCCTCTTATAAACTGTGCGAGCAACGAGTAAAGGTACTTGCGAGTTTTATCGGGATAAAATGGTCAATTAAAGTCTTCTACTTTCACATCCTTCACCACCAAGAGCATTTACTCATCTGGATCCCAAGCCATATTGGTATTCCAGGAAATGAGGTAGTCGAACAAGCAGCACAGCAAGCTGCACAGTTCCCATATATCTCTCGTCGCCTCCCTATCTCAATAGATCTCACTTCCGCCATTCGCCAGACCATTTTGCGTAAGCGGTTCAAAGAGTGGCGGCATTAAGCCTCTCGGCAACACAAGCTCGCACAAATCAAGCTTACCCCCGTCCCCTGGTCAACGTCCCAACGTTCCTCCCGCTGCGAGGAAGTTATCATCAGCCGCCTAAGAATTGGACATACACGCCTCACATACACGCATCTTCTCACTAACCTTTATCCCCCCCCCCCCAACTGACCACACTGAAGATGAAGACCCTCTCACCGTAGACCATCTCTTCTCATGCCCCTTTCTCATCTACTTTCGTAACTCTCACCACGTCCTCCATAGTCGAATTTTGGCCCTCTCCAACTCTCACAAGCACATAAATAACACCCTCACCGACCCATAATGCACCATCCAAATTTCAGAATCGAAACATTTTTTTAAATTATTTTTTCGATGGCTCCGCTCGTCAATACCTTGTCCTTTATAACTTTTGGCGAATTTCTAGTTATACCTCTGAAAAAAAATTTGTGAATCTATTTGAATGATTTTGACAAGTTTGACTGACGGGCGGAAAGAGAATAAAATGTTTCATTTAAAACTCGAAAGGACGCCGTCCCTTGCTCCCTTCCCTCAAAACGAATGTGGACATGCCAAATCTGTCACCTTTTTGACACGACATTATGCTCGAATTTGATATAGAAATTGATACGGAAGTCGAGTTACTGTATCATCAACTTTTGGATCGATTGTTTATCGACTTTGATATAGAGTTCTAGGTATGCAAAAGTTGATGTCAACATGTAACTTGATTTTTGTGTCAAATTCTATATCAAAGTCGACCACAATGTTGTGTCGAGATAGTGACGGATTTTGAATGTTGACAAGAGTTGATTTTTGTGTCCTCGATTGAGTTTTAAGGGTTGCCGTTCCACAGCCCAGGCCTCCCCAAAAACCCTCCGCGCCTGTCTGTTTGCCGCCGCTCTGTGCCATAATGTTCCCGCCCTCGCCGTGATCTCCTGTCTCCATCTCATGTCCAGTCTTCCCCTCTTTCTAACCTTCCCTGATGGAACCTACTCAGTAACTCTTCTGACCCATCTGTATCGTTGCTCATTCTGGCTATATTACCTGCGAACACGTCCTTCCTCTCACCACTTATTTCCTCAGTTTAACTTGTCTCCTCACTCTCAATATGCTTCTTTCCGTAACCCTTTGAGTAGATCGAAGTTTCACCTCCTGCCTTTTTGTTAAGAACCAGGTTTTAGCACCGTATGTGAAAATTCGGAGTACGCATGTTTCAAGCATTTTGACTTTTTCTGTTGTTTTCATATTACTTTTAAAGATTTTACAAAGCAGGCTTTATCTGTTCTTTTCCTCAATTCCTTCCCCATTTTGTCCTCAAATGATAATATTTGCGCCAAATACGTATACTCGTTTACCTTTTCCAATTCGACTCCCTCCCCGTATATTTCTCTCTTTCTTTCAAAAAAGAAGAAGAAGAATAACAATCCTAGGAAACAAGCAAAATCTTAAAATGTTAAACTCCTATTTCTGGGCGAACCCCAGAATCCGTTCTGTCCCAAACAGAAGCTGGGTGTTCTCAACTTTTTCCACTATGAACTTTCTATTAAAATAAAACTTGAGCAACCTGTTGATATTATATCTTTCTGGCTTCGTAAAATCCGAACATCTTGTCAGGTGGAGATGTTTTATCCACCTCCGATCGACAGCCTTTTATGCTTCGAATTTGTTAGAGTGGCTCGGCTTCAAAATATCGAAACAAAGGTTTTTGGGTGTTAAATTTGAAGATTGTCACAGATTTTTGATCAGATCCTGATTTCAGCTGTCAAAATTGAAGTTTCACTTTTGAGAGGAGGCAAAACTGACTTGATGTGGAGAATCAGAAGGTCAAAACATAGGTCTTTTAAATAATTTTGTTCGAGTGTGTAATTTTCTGTTTAGAGGCTCGAAACCGTGCAAAATTATAATTATTTTTGATTTTAAATTCAAAGTTACATATTTTGATACACATCGTGGAGAAACCATTTTGAAGGGGAGGTACCTACAGATCTATGACAAGGTTGAATTTTCCCTTCCGTCACTTGAAAGTGAGTTCGTGGACAACTTAAAATCTTAAGATAGGCAAAATCTATTGTACCTAAAAAAAATATATAGCATCTAAATTGAGGGTTTTAGCCTCAAATTTCAATTATTATTCCATCAAATTTTTGTTGCGAAACTTAACTTGGATCCTTGAAATCCGAGCCTCACTTCACAGTTTCGATATTTATCAGTCTCAGCGACTTGTGTGAATGGAAAGGGTGTAAATTACTCTCTAATCCGTTTCCGTACATCGATGCGTATACACCAATAAAATTTTTTTTCGGCTTCCTATCCTCATCCCTTGCATACGACACACGTGAATTTGTGTTTTTTTAAAATGGTATTAAATTGGGCTTAATAATGATGATAATGATGACGATATATTCCTCAGTCTCGCGACTAGTAAGTTGCGTCTCTCCTCTTTTTTGTCTCCTGTGCTAATCTTGTATCGAGATTAGAGAAGATTTTTGAAAGGAATTTTTAAACTTTTATTTGCGCGATTGACGCAAACGAATCACCGAGGGTAATTCGAACTCACTGAAATAACTTTAGATACCAGTCTTTCTCTGAATCCCCAGTTGTGACTCCACGAGGGGGAAACAAAGCTTACCTGATATATGGTTTTCTAAGTATGAGCTTTCAAGGTAACTGAATTCAATTTAGAGTGTAGTTTGTGTACGTATTCATTATATTATCAATTGGGCTTAACCCCCCTGGCGACATATAAATCGGATCCCAAATTACTCTCGGATTTCAGTTTGACCTTAAAAAAGGATAAATAAAATGCGATCTCGAAAAAATTACTAGAATTTTATCTCAACCCCTTCTTTAGCAACATTGCAGTAGGTTGGTTGTAGAATTTTAGGTGTTACCTCAATTTATATACCGAATAAAATCTAGAAAGGCCAGTACTAATAGACTTAAACTTCCTTTCGAAGCAATAACCCAGTGAGTCAGATCGAGAAATTAACCACAAGGATCGAATACAGCGACTTAAAAAAAAATCAATGAATCTACTCCCATTTCAAATTTTGCTTTTAAGCTCCCCCCTCCCCATTCTTTTAAAATCCCCTCGAGGCCATAAACTCAAATTGTTAAGTCGAACTATTTTATATTAAATGTATATAATTATTAAAACCATCCAAAACTTGCATGGGAATGTTTTTAGTCTTGTAGGCTGAGTAAAAACAAAAAAAGGATTTAAAAAATCGAAATTAATTTTTATAAGAAGTGCAGAAGGGCTTGTGGCATGTGTTCCGCTCATCTGCTCGGCCTGAAATTCTAATGGCGGGCTTCTGTATTTCTTTGGCATTCATCAGCGTGCGAATATCAAGGATTTGAGAGAAGTCGCGAAATGAGTGGCATCCTATTATGCGATAATTTTGGTGACCCCCCCCCCCCACACACACACACTTGAATATGACTCAGCGTACATACTACTAATCGCTATACCCAAATCCATCTGTGTTCTATGTTGTGGTCATTATTCGTCTGTCTTGTTTACTGTTTCCAATAAGAGTACGTATACATACACAGTTCTTGCTACGTGATGAATAAAGTTAATCGTCTTGATCAAAATAATGAATTTAATTGATATTTAGAAGTTATAATACGACTCGTCGTGGTGTGAAAGTAATTAATATCGATTTGCGTTTAAAGCCGATAACTAGGTACGATAAGACAAGGTCGCGGGTGTAGGCTATCCTATTTAATAACACTTCCTTCATGCAGTATTGTTCGTTGTGTAGTAGCTATAGGTACTTCACTAGTTGATGAAGACGTACCAAGTACCAAAATACTGTTGAGATATCACAGATTACTTTTTTATTATAGTATCGTAATTTGAAGTGTAGACAAATCAGAGAAGCCAAATGATGGTTCCCGAAATCGCATCATATTGCGTCCTAGGTCCTAGTCTATATCTACCAACTGTGGCGTAAATGAGGGGAATACGGGATACATCCCCATCCTTCCAGCGCTTGGGGAAAAGTAAAATTTTGGAGTTGTCAATTAATTTTATCGTATGCCCCCCCCCCTCGACCGGAGAACTTCCTTTGTACGCTACTCTCCTTCAGCGTAAGTTGGAAAAAAGGAAAACCTGGTTATAGTTCTCGTCAAGAGAGGAATAGAAAACGAAACGAGAAAACATATGTAGTCTATTCTCAGAAACATAGGATTGTAAGACTCCAAAATTTATGAGAAGGGAATTTTTACAGCAAATTTTATAACAAATTTCAATTCTGAAAATTTTCTGAACTAAGCAATTGAGAATTTTATGTCCATTTTTAATATTAAAAGGGTAATAGGAGTTTGAAAATTCGAATCATAAAATATAAGTAAAATTGAAACCTTATAAATTGTTACTTTGGTATCTTTTCCAATACATATTCGAAATGGACAATGAATAACAATTATGTTTTTGTTACATTTTTAAAGATTGTTATCACCGTTACCCGTTAAAACAAAGCAAAGAAACTGTCAAGGAGATGTACCTTACTGATATAAGTTCTACAAATGTTCAACTACTCAGAAATATGGAATTTCTTACCTCTAACCCTCCATTTTCAAGTTTGCGATCTAACACATGCACGTACATATTTTATATGTACCTTGTGTTTCACGAATTAATCCTCCTCTACTTGTTTTGTATTGCGAAGTCGGATCAAGATGGGACGAACGGCTATACTCGAAAGACTAAAAGGTTTAGTTTATTCCATAACGAGAAAATTTTTCCTCCCACCAAAGGGAGGCTGGAACGTGGCATCAAACTGAAAATTTTGAATAGAAATGTATCTAGAAAAATATCGAAATACGGTTATTTTGAGTTTCTAAATTCGAAAATATAGTAAAATTCTCATCTGACCCTAATTTCGGCCCTGAACTTGAATTCTTCCCCTTCTAAGGGGCTAGTTTGAATTTGCTGAGAGAATTGAACAAAGTATATCGCAGTAGGAGGTTTTGGGTCACTGACTTTTATCAAATTTTTCTTAGATTTGAGCCCTAAAATTCAAATTTGAATCCTTCAAATTAGCCCATTCGACTGTACTGGAAAAATTGGACGAGGTATCGAAACCGTAAGTGTATTTAAGATTATGAGACATATTAATGATTGTCTTTATTTGTTTCAATAATTTAGCTTTTAAAATTTTGAGATGTTTCGAGGGTCGTCGATTTCAAAAATTCAGTGGCATTTTTAAATCCGACTCCGATTCGAGCCCCACAATTAAAACTTGAATTTTTCAAACAGGCAAAATTGATTAAACCTAAAAAATGGAACAACGTATCGGTAAAATGATTTTTCGAATATTCAGCCTGGTTTCTGATTCGACCTCGATTGGTGTCCCAAAGTCGACTTTTCCTTTTTCAATTAGGCCAAATTCTTTCTCGCGAAAACACTGAATGAAGTGTAAAAAGAGAGATCCTCGACCCCGAAAACCCCCTATTCCGATATAATCATAAATTTTCTTGACCAATTTTATCATGGGAAAAAGTAAAATTTGTGGCCAAAATTTGGACGGATCAGAAATCTGATTTTTTGAGTTTAGCAGCTCGAAATACTTCTATTTCAATGCTTTTCTTGATTTATTTCCATACGTTCCAGCTCTTTAAGGGCAGGGGGATTTTTCGTCCTGGAATAAACTCTAGACCATAATCTTCGAGGATAACGTTTGTCTCATTTTGATCTGAGGTAGCTAAAAAAAAAAGTAGGGTAGGCGAACCAATTTGTGAAACTCAATATTGAAAATCCACGAAAAATCCACCAGGAGCATGAAACGACCATTCTAGTTAGCAATGTCATATTCCTGCTCTCTCCCAAAAAATGCCTTCCGTAGGGCAAGGGTTGATTTGTTACTCGGGGGTAATATTTTTCATGTATGTAAAATATGTAATATAAAGAGTTATAACAAATATTTGATAACAGTCATAAAGTTTAACACCAGAGACGGTTCAGGTTACGATGAAAATCTGTCATTTTTTTGAAATTCTCATGATTTCCTAATAAAAAACAAAGGGAATGATCTATGAACGGAATGAGACCGCATCAGAGCTGAAATGAATAGTTCGGAACGGAACCGCAGGTCGAGTGTTGAAGAACCAAAAGTAATGAAACGAGAACCTACCTATTGCGTTTAGTTTGGCCAGCCCTAGATATTATTGTCGTTACTCCCATCGCCTCAGCTAAAATTTTCAGCACAAAATTATCTAAGTTCTAACCTTTCTAGACTAAAAAAAAAAAAAAAAAAAAAAAGTATTTCAGCGAACTACTATTATTACAGTCTTTTTACTTTATAAACATGTTATACGTAGATTATATTACACTACACAACAATTTGAAATTTTAAAAAAAACAATGGCATAATATGTATTTTCAACGAGGAATTTAATGCCGATGTTAATATTTTTGTTACAGTTCATTGTTTTTAACTATCATGCAAATTTTAGTATCATCAAGATGATACTACTGATCAAACAACTATACGCGTTCAGTATTGTTATCAGTATCAGTGTAAGCTATTCCTGCACGACAAAAAGGAATGAAACGTGGAAATTTTAATAAAATTTTAATTTTGAATATGGAAAACGAGAGGTTCTCAAGAAAAATGGATAACGCCATCGTATTCAGCATTCAAAATACAGATAAAATCATATAATCTCTTTCCCATTGTTTTTTATGCTGTTGTGTAGTGTTATTATTTGTAAACGGAGAAAAAGTCCCCCTTCTGCTATGTTTAGGTCCTCTTCGGGCAAAGGCCTTTCCATACAGAGCTCAGTTGTTGCAGTTGGCCGCTGCTCTTCGCCATGGAAGGCCTGTAAATTTCTCAATCTCGTCCCTCCATTTTGTGGCCTTCCCCTCAATCTTTTTGCCTCGTATGACGTCCAGACTTCCGCCTTGTTACTGCGCGATGTGACCAGCATAACTTCATTTCAATTTTAAGTTTTATATCCTAAATTCACCATCCCCGTTTTTCCCCTTATGATTTCGTTTGTAATTTTATCCCTTCTTTTTATGCCCAAAATGCTCCTTTCCATCACCTTTTGCGTGTTTTGTAATCTCTGCATCCCTTAATTAGTTAATGCCCAGGTCTGGGCATCTTGCGTCAATACTGGTTGGGTGCAGCTGTCTCACGTCTTAGTTTTCAATTTCAAGTTTACTTTTTTACTTTTATGAATTGATTTTAAACTCTAGTAACTTTTTCATCCTTGTTGAATTCGTTTGCTTATTTCTTTCCGTCTTCTATTTTCAAATGATAATAGTTGTCCTAAGTATTCAGTTTTTTCTACCAATTCTATTTCATTTCCCTCTGTAAATATTTTCTCTTTCTGCCGTTTGATAGTATCTTTGTTTTCTTGGAATTTATTTTGAATCCTGTTTTTTTACTTATTATTGCTAATTCCTGGCTCAACTGCACCACCTCTCCAATCGAGTCAGTAGTTATTACCACGTCGTCGGCAAATCTTAAATTACAAAAATATGCCCCATCGATTTTAATTCCCTTTTCTCAGGGCCGTAGAGAGAAAATTGGGCCCGGGGGAAATTGTTTATGGGGCTTGGTTGGGAAATCACTCTTGTCAGAACAGAATCACTCGCACTCAGGCCTCAAGGTCAGGAGGGCTAAAAAATAAATAATATCGATTACTTATCAATGTTTTTGTTCAGTTTTATTTTGCTTGCTTCATAAAAATTGTTTTCGATTATTTTCATATTATATTTTTTAACTTGTTGGTATTTTCGGTGGGCCCCCTTCCAAGACCGGGACCCGGAGGGAAATCTCGCCTCTCCTCCCTCTCATCAGGTTTGCCTTTTCTACCCAGCCCGTTTGTCTAAAAATCTGTTCTAGCACACACTAGTGAACTCCTATATTAATGCTAAATGCATTTATATGAATTTCAAACTTCAATTTTATTTTATGATTTCAAAAGATTCAACATGATTAAATACGTATGCATCAACAGTACAAATTTCAAGAGTTTATTCAATGCTACCACCAGCGAGCATATACATGGAACAATTGAAATTTGCATGCACAAAAAAGGGACCTAAACTTCCTGATCTCTCAGTATAAAATCCCGGTAGCCGGAAAATTGTTCGTACGAAAACTGTTCGCCCGAAAATAGATCACAGAAAATTGATCGCGTGAGGAATTGGTCGTGTGACTGACTTGTGGAGGGAGAACTGCGGTGTGATTTATACGTTCTGGATTGGCCGTCCTCATCGTAGAGGACGACGAGCGCCTCAGTTTCCGTGGGAAATGCGGAATTGTTACCATGCTGCTTTAAAGTCCATGCCTAAAACCAATAACTCAGTGGAGGGGTAGCACACCGATTTCAAGGCCACGCTCGATGCCGTGCACCCTAACATCTTGAAATTTACAGAAGCCATCCACCGGGAGCAATCTTTGGTCGAGGCTAATGTAGAGCACATTGGGATTTAAACCTGCACTAGAGTGCGCAGTAAAATTACCTGCGCGGGTTTTAGCGGGTGAAAATGAGTGAGTGATCATGTGTATTTTCAAATAGAAACACTGCTATCTTCATTAGGGTAAAAATCCGAGTAAAAATTATTCTGCCAGTAGAACTGATTATAATTAAAATTTTTTGGTGATGATGCAGTCGAATTTAGGACAAATTTTCTTTGAAAATGAATTTCTAATCGACTTAATGATAGTTGAAGTTTGCTACACACTTACGGTAAATCATACGTGATCACTCACACATATCGCAGGGCTGCCAACACTTCAAACTCTAAGTTTAAATCCCAATATAGTAGTGGGTAACCCTCTCCCTAAGAGAAAGAAGTATAAGGACAGTGCGGGGCCAGACTGCTACGGCTCGTGGAACTCTGTCCTGGCCCCACTGACAGAAAGGAGAGTGATGACAGCGACGGGAATGGTGAGGGAAGGGAGGGGAACAGTATCTTAAAATACTTGAGTGGGGTTGCTCATAATATTAGTCTACATTAGTAAATTAAAAATTTTTTCTGTAAGTATTGAAAACAAATTTTTCTGGTGCGAACAGTTTTAAGAACAATCGTGCGATCAATTTTCTCTGCTTTCAGTTTTCAGAGAACCTAAAATCCCATTCATATTTTTTACATACATATTTTACATGTTCACATTTTGAGCGTAAAAAACCATTTTTACGTTACATATTTTACACGTAAAAATGCGTGGTGCAAATTATTTTATTTTTTACGTCCCAACCCTGTCTAGGGCTCGGCACACATTTCTATGCGACTAATCCGAACAATGGCGAGAAAACGGGTAATTAAATCGCAAAATGAAGCGTGTAACGTGTATCACGTTTTCGCCATTAGCAAAGTAACTTCCTTATGTCAACTTCTCAACTTTCCAAATAATACATGATCGCATTCGTTTCTGTTTTTGTTCCAGCCCCGAAGACCTGAACTGGAACTGGCTGTTACGCTGCATAAGCGAACCGAACGTCGAAGACGTTATCGCAGACGCCGATGCCTCGGACAGGTCGGCGTCGTTGCCCGGGCAACGCGACGGTCGCCGAAAACGCTGCGAAACCGATGACCGGTGCTGCACGCCGCAGATAAGGACGGCAACGTTTCGACGCATGCGTAGTGCCAGCGTCACGCTTCGACGCGACCACCCGAACTCGATGTCTCGAACGAGGCCGATCGAGCGATCGTACAGTATTACCGTCATGGCCTCCGCGCTCGAGAAGTCGTTCGCGCCTCGGAGATCCTCGGACGAGGAATCGTTTAGGCCGCGTAGTTGGATGCGAGCGTCCATGCGTCTGGTGCGACCTTTTCAGCTGGCCGATCCGCCGTCGTCGCCGGCCGCCGCCGCGTCATTACCAGTGCAAAGCCTCGAACCGGTCGAAATCCAGCTGCCGCCGGTCTTCCCGTGCGATGTCATCGAGCGACCGTGCTCGGCGCCGACCTCAGACCGGCCGCGGCAGTACGGCCGCCGCTTCTCCGGCTTGGTGCCGTCGGCGCCCGAATCTCTCTTGTCCAGTTCCAGCAGCGCCAGCACCCTGACCTGGGAGAACGACACGACCGGGGCTCGAATCGCCGCTCGTCAGCGACCGCCGGAGCCTCCTCGGAATGCGCCGGAAGCGGTCAATCGGACGGTGTCGAGGAACGCGTCCGTCTCCAGCGTCGGCACTCAGTCGTCAGCGCGCACCATACCAGCCACCGGGTGAGTGTTTCCGAATTCGAATTTCTAGCGTTGGGTGGTAGAACGAATAAGCAGCGATTTAACTGGCGAGGGTGATTGCAAGTTGCAAAAGTGGGTGCAGTGTGGACACCTGGTCCGACAGCGAACGTATTGTTTGATGGGCTTTCATTGTTCGCGCATGTTTTATGCTTTGTTTCAACTGGTTTAGCGGCGCTGCCGAGTGCCGACCGCGCTCAAATGCGGTGTACAAATTTCGTTTCACCGTGATACGCATGGTACACCTGTGCCGCTCGACCGGTTGGATGGCCTATGGGCTACTGTGACGTGTCTGTTGTGTGTGTACTTTCAACGGCGATTTCTGCGCTTCTCGATTAGGTTCAAGATTGCTGGGTTCCATCCCACGTGAACTCGCTGCAGTGAATGATATAGCTACGAGTTTGGCGTACCACTTGGGTTTCTAAGCTAGCTGACCCGCAATCTATACAGAACGCCGAAGCGTGTTATGAGGCGTCTCCTGCGGTCGGCTACTAAGCCTACTTGTTTCTGATCTTGCCGACTTTATTCCATTTACCGACTACTGGGGGCAACACGGCACACCCTTTGCTGTGTACATCTGTGTACACATGTGATAGCCGGAGGGAGGGGGGTGGTCGAGGGAGTCTGAACCCTCCCTTTGCAACTTTGTTTGAACATCCCCTCCAACACCCATTTTTTGTCAAAACCGGACCCCACCTCTGGAACACTAGTCGAATTACGCCACTGGGTCTGACCATGTAATTTGAACACAGTGAAGAGAAAATATAAATGTGTGCGTCCTACGTAGATGAATGACGGTGGATGCAGATTCAACGTGTCTTCAATCGCTAACGAAGAGACGTATCCGTGCGTTGTGAAAAGGCATGTGCCAGACAACCCCGCTCCCCTCCCGTCAACAAAGAAAAATGTAATTTGTATTGCACTGTGTTGCTATGTATCAAGAGGAAGTTAGAAACTTGTGCGGGCAAAGTGAGCAGACTGTAATTAGTGATCCTTGACGGGAGTGTCTATATGGAAATTCGTCTATCGTAGTCGCGAGTCTGAAGCGTGTGCGGCTGCTGGAACGAATAAAGGTAATGGCGACACGGAGTAGAGACCGAGACACTCGCTAGAGATACGGAACATGTGGCATGTGAAAAGTACGCGATAGCGACTGGAAATTTTCCAAGATGTAGCTAGTATTTTGATTTTCATTCCTGCCCACCAGCGAGGGAAGCATTTGTTTTCAATGTCGAACGGAGAATGCGTCCCAGAGGTATGAAAAAACGTTCGACCCTCTCACCCCACATGAATCCATTAATACCAACTTACAGTGGTATAACAGACAGCAGACTGATGTGGGACCATAGTTGTAAATGGGGAATGGGATGGAGATAGTGTCCCTTTCGGAGTGTGAGTGAACTTGGTAATATTCCATTTGTAGGATATGCCAATTCACTTTTTCTTCTTCTGTAGTCCAGAGCGCTTTCGGCTGTTATGCCAACATCAGATACCACTGACGATGGCATAACAGCCGAAAGCGCTCGGGACTACAGAAGGAAAAAAAGTGAGTTGGCCCACCCTACAAATGGAAGGGGATGAAGGTAACCCCTCGTAAATCATGAAGTCATAAACAACTGGAAAATTGTACGAACGAAAGAATCTGTGGCATTATCTTTCTACTTATTATTTCCTCCGTGAGCTCTCCCACTGTAGGTCGGCTGTTTACGCTCGTACGTGAGGCCCTAGGTGAAATAGTCTCAGAGGGTCGCTGTAAGAACGGTATTCAGAACGATGAAAAATAGGGATTGAGGGGCTGCTGGTTAAATTGAATGTCTCATCTTTAGGTAAAGTACCAATTACAAATCACGTTGTTTGCAGGTCTCTCACAATTACTGAAATGAATCCAATGCCGGGATATTATGTTTAATAACCTTCGTAACTCTCATAACGTCCCTCACAGTTAAATTTTGGCCTTTCCAACTCTCACAAGCACATAAACAACACCCTCTCCTACCTTTACGCTGCTGGATACCTCTGCGACATATAGACAAACCCGTTTCCGAGCCCATAGCCGGAGAGTGTAACTCCGTAGCTCGATAATAATAAAATAAAAAGAAGCTTCATTAATGGTCTACATTTCAAACATTTTGGTCTCCATAATCCTTTGAAATGTATAGTGGAGAACCAGTTTGGGGAGTGAGAACTTCGAAAAGTAGAATATTTTGGTTCTCGTATGTTTGAGATACTCCGTAGAATAAAGGCCCATTTTAAGATACTCTGAAGACAACATCTGTGAAGACTCATCAAGGCTTGTTAAAACTCTTGAAAACTCTGCGAAAATTCTTGAAGGCACTGTGAAGATTCTTTAAAACGGTCAAAACTCCAAAACTAGTGATGTAAAAATTTGTTAAGATTTTATTGTGAATCATGGTGACTAGACCAAGACTGTTCAGATTCGTTAAGACTATGACAAAACTTTTGAAGACTCGTGGGATTTGTTCAAACTTATCGAGACTATGTTCAGATCGGAGATTAATCATGTCAAATGTTAGACCTAGTAAGACTCATGTAGATTCTCGTTAGGACTGCATTAAGAATAGAAATTCGTTAAGATTTCAGTTGGACTCTTCAAAACTATGTTAAGATTCGTTGCGACACAGTCAAGATTCAATAAGAGTGGTTGAGACTGTTATGATGAGTAAGCGCTGTTATAAAACTTCATTAAACCGCCACAATTCAATGCCAAGGCTCATCAAAACTCTGTTAGAATTTCTTACGACCATAAATGGACTTAATGGGGAGGGAGGGCTAGGGAAGCTAAACTCCACTCCTAGTGATTAACTTATCCCTGTGCTCCCAAAAAATATTGAAAATACATCAAAATTCTATTATTAGAGGATCTAAAATTGACTTTTTGGACAGGATAGTCCTATAGCCCCTAGACCTTATCACGGAAGTCCGCTTGTACTTACAACTATGCAAAGGATCGTTTAGACTTTGTAACAGGGTTGTCAACACTAGCCGTATTTGGACACTGCTGCCGGTACCAAAAAAGTACCGGTGGTATTTCATCAGTATTGCCGGAATTTCCGGTATTTTTTCAAATGTGACTTTTCACGAATAGAAAGCAAGTAGCAAAGAAGCATAAAACACTAATGGCGAACTTTTTTCAATGTGTAAGCGAAGCGAGCAAAAATTTAGAAGTGACAAATTTTAATAAATAAACAGGGAACAATGAAAAAAAAAGTTTATTTGCCGATATTTTAATGTAACCGTTCGCAACCCTACTTTGTAAGGAACCAGTATCAAAATTTTTCTAAGTGGCCAGCATGCGAGAAAAAATTTTAATTTTTTAAACTGATTTTGTAGGTAAAAAGGGGCAAAAACTCATCAAATTTCCCAACTGAAGCTAATTTTCAAACCTTGAAGAAAGGATGCCTCCCACCGCTGGCATTTCATTATGTCCATGAGTTTACAATGAGTGATGACTCGTTACTTGGCATAATATAGTAACCACTGATCTGTTTTCTGGATCTGACTGTGGGTGAGTTGGGATTCTGGGATATTGAACTGTTCAAAGTAAGGGCCCACGTATATCATCAGTGTGAACCAGATATATACTGAAGATCCCCTCCACTCAGCTGTAAGGTGGTGAAATCGAAAACTTTTTTGTTTATTTAGAAAATCTATGTGAAATAATAAAATTAGGTCCCGATTAACAAAATCACGGATTAGTACCTTCATTAGTTGACAGAATCTAGATAAGTCAAAACTTTTCTGCTGACCTATCCTAAATTTTTTCGCTTGGTAAAATCAATATTTTGAGCTGAAAAGATTAGAATCCCTTCTCCCTTTATGAAAGTCTCGACATTTTACTATCGATAGATAAATGCCTGTATACGTGAATATTAGACATTATGAGAATTGACCTACTGCAGAGCTTCATGTATTAAACTGAAGACAAAAATAACAGCAGGGGCGTGACAACTTGGGGAAGGAAAACTCTTTCATCCCCATGGAGTCGGCCAGTTGGAAACATTTTAATTAGAGTCGGGAATCCGTAAGAAAACGACAAATATCAACAGTTTTTATGATTTGAAAAATTAAGAAGATTTTTACTTGACTGAATTTTATGATCTCTTCCCCTCTTTTAATTTTGTTTGCTTCATAACGCTCGCAGATAACAAACTTGTTGACTAACGATTTTTCAGAAATGAACGGTGAAATAAATCTCTGAAGTGAATGCCATCTGTAATATTGTTTGACATTTTTTGGCCCTTATCAAATTCTAGTGGCCAGTCAACAAAATTGGGGAAGTAAGGCGATTTAAAAAATAATTTAATCTTAGGTTTCTAGAAAATTGTCAAAAATATGCCAAAAAAGGACAAAGAAGACTCACATTAATGGAGAGTTTATAACGATATTATAATTTAGTGTGCAGTGTGAAGAGTGAAATGTAAATAATTAAGATAGCACGTTGATAGCAACCTGTATGGAACAGAAGCTAACAAACGATGATGATGACTGAAATTTTTATATTTTAGTCGGAATTTTTATTGTCCATACCCCTCCTCCCACGGATGAAAACATTTATTGCTAACTATACGATCCTACCAAGATGAAAAAGGCTGGGTTGCATGATTGTAAAGTCATTCAATCATTTCCATACTTTCAATAAAAATTTCATACTTTTTTTTAGTTTTTCAATTATAGACGGATTTTCCGATGAAATAACTTTACTTGCGTTGTGTGAATACTAAAGAACTTCATTTCCTTTTTATTTCAAATGGAGACTAATTGACTGTTGAACATTGATGTGTTTCGTTCAACTATATGGTTTTTCCATTTTACGTCGTCTATTACATATATTTCGACATTTTATTTGAATGTCGTTCCCGCTGGTGTTTTGTAGCTGTAATGGAACTCTGAAAACAAGCTTTACCTTGGACAAAAAACGAATGTTCCGTGAAGTTATTTGACAGTGAATGAAAAAATGGACGTTTCCAAACCTTTGCGTGATTTTCATTCTTCGAAATTTTAAATGCCAGCTAAAAAAGAAACAAAAAACCTGCCTGACTTTTCATGACTATTTAAAAATAATGAGAGACATTGTTTCCTCAGGAAAACCTTCGTTGGTGAAATTGTAAAAATGAAGAACTTTCTGGATTTATCAGTTTGAACCGAGCCCTGGCGACGCCAGACGTTTTGATCAAGTGTGCCACTTTTCAGACTTATAATACATCATTTTTTTTTTTAGATTTGTAAAACTTTCGATGTTTACCCCTCCCCCCTCATCCGGTCCGAAAATTGTTTGAAAGTGAATAATAAGAAAATTCAAAGGAATGAATTATAATTTTTAATAAAAGATTAGAACAAAAGAAAAAAATTGAATACGAAAAGATCATTTTAAACATAGAAAGTAGGTATAGGTACTGAGTACCTATAATATTACAAATCATGACTTAGACATTTCAGTAAATTTTTTTTTGGAATGTAGGTATTGACGAAGAACTCTTATGTTTAGTAGAAATTAATGAATTAACACTAATTCCACCAATCTGCAAAATATGCCAATGTCATAGAGGCAAAACAATTGTTTTTGTGATCCGAACAGGTGTGTGCCGGTGCACACTGTGCACACCGCCTGGCGTCACCAGTGGACCCGAGGACGCATTCTGCTCCCTTGAAAGCGGTAATTTTTTCACAATAGTAGGGTTTACAGTCACTTGATCAGTTCATTAGTGAAGATCTGTCGCACAGTTTCGAAAAAAGTGTCGTACGAGTCCCTTTTGGGAGTTCCTCTTGCAGCTATATACTGGAACAATCTTCCACAGACCTCTAGCCAACCACTTCCCAATTGACGAAGTGTCTCATTGAAGCAACGGATTCCGGACACAAAATTGCCTCATGCAAGACTTGTGGCAGAATTTTGTCAGCTGCGCTCTTTTGAGATGACCGTGTATTCTGATTGGTTGAAAATTGACACTTTTGCCCCAAGTCTCAGTTGTGGCGTTTCATGTGCTGAGGCATTGCGAGCAGTTTTTCGTCTATCAGGTTTTGTGGCAGCCGCTTTCCATCGTAGGTATCCTACGGAATCCCTTGTATTCAACACTGTTTACCGCTGTCACAAACATGCTCCAGACACTTGCTCATTCTCTCATTTTATCGTCAGGTACGCATGCACTGTTGAAAAGCAGAAATGATTGAGTACCTCTATACCAGACGTAACCAAGCGAAGCAAAACATTTTTTCGACAGAAAACAAGGTACAATACTGCGCGTGATATTGCATGAATAAAGATGTGCGGTGAAACAGAACACACTGTATTCATGTCATACGTCCATATCCACGAATACATACGGCTAATAGTGAAGAAAAAGAGAGAGAGAAAAAAAACAACTGGTGTGTATAACTGGGAAACAGAAAGAAGCGTGGAGACAGCTAAATGGACCTGCCTGTACTCGAGTGATGAGAAAATTAGTCTGTGGAACTCGGAGGAAGGGAAAAGTTGTGCACAATAAGTTTTCAAAATAAAACTCGGTTAGCTAATAATAGCATGGAGGACCTGCTAGGTCATTAGCTGTAAGGTACAAAACGTAAGTGTGAGTGGCGTACCTCCATACTCCCATCTTCCTATGTCGTTCTGGTGTTCAGAAGAAATTGAATCATATTTGTAAAAATCTCTTGAAAGAAGATTTTATGAGAACGTGCTTGGTCGCCGGTTTATCATTTTTCATTTTTAAAGAATGCTTCCGCCTCTTCTCCCTACAATATTATTGACTTTTTCAAATATGCTTATCCCTGCTTTCCAAATATTGTATACCAGGTTGAAGAGAAGCTGAATCTGGTTCTGGATGTTTTAGATATGGTTCCGAAGCGAGGATTTGAGTTCAATTTGAAATATTTTTACACTAGTATTATCATATTTCGACCAAACCTCTTTGACTTTTAGGTTCTAGAAATAGTAGAGGTTACATGTTGGCGGAATATCCTGGAAGTGCAAGAAATTTGATGTTTCTGTATGTGGCATTTTCGTTTCCTTCTTCATCAGGTAACTGTCTATGCACGAAAGACTTCGTCTTTGGGACATTCAAAGCATTGACACATGACCTGTAGAAGTGGCAGTTGACAGCGGGTTTTGCAGCATTGCGTGTATTTCCTCTCGATATGGTTGGTCGGTACTTTGTGGTAATCGCAGAAACGATCTCTTTTCTAATTTTGCTCTCAACCCGAGCCCTGGAATCCGCCCTTCCGCGCATTACCTGAGAAACGTCGGGGAGGCTGTTAGGGCTGTCTTAGTCCTCTCCTCTTCGTGCCAAAAAACCGGCTTAGGTCGGAATGTAGCGAGCTACTGCGTGGGCTCGAACCCGGGACCTCCGGATTCCAAGACCAGCACGCTATCCACTCGGCCAACCTGATACGTGCAGGAATTTTCTCAATCAGTAGTCAGTGAGGGTAATTGCGATAGTGAGCTGGAGAATATTTCGCAAACGCTAGGAAACCAGTTACTGCAGTTATTGGCAGGAGCGAGATCTAGAGGGAAATAAGAGCCAAGTGGGGTAACTAATTCGTTGTTCCCGCACAATTTTATTGAACGAATTGAAAAAGACGTACCTTCCAATTCCGAGTCCTCTCCGAAGCTACTGGAATCCTGCCTTTTTCTGTTACAGAGTTAAATAAACTTTTTCTAGATGTTTGGAGAGTATAAAGGAGCTCCATCAGTGACCTAAAATAATTGACCAGAGTTCCACTAAACAAATACGACCTTCCTGCTGTGAAATGTTGTTGGTATAACTAATCAGTTGAAATATTGTACCGTAAAGTATACATTACTTCTATACAGTGTACAGATCCACACAATTTAATTATTTTTGTGTGTACAATAATTGTGGTCTCTTAAGTGACTTGCTTTTCACTGCTGTAAAAAGAATTTAACTACACGAAATTTGAACTTTGTAATCCAGCATATGTCAAATTTCGATTTAGATGCCTTTTCAAGGCCGCTAACTTTTGCTTTGAGAATTTTCTAAACCCTGAAATACCAACCTCGTCCTGCCGCGTAGTATCGCCTCATTACTTTAAAGTTAATAAGTACTCAAATTTGAATAGTTCATTAGTGCCAGGGTCGCAACTTACCAGTTATTTCTTCGGAGATGAGGAAAAGAGGTGCAGACAGCAAACATGTCGACAAAGAAAATTTCTGTTGAAACCTAAAGAAATACCTCCCTTTTCTCCGAAAAGTCGGTAAAAGCGAGGACAAAAATCCGCAATTCTCAATTTTGTCTGCTGGCTACTAGAATTTATCCAGTGTCAACTTTTAAATATACAACAGAAGGAGTGACATCCCCCCCCCCCCCTATCGTTATGGCCTGATCAGAGCATCCTACTTCCATAATCAAATTAACGTTTCTGAAGAATGTGAGAAGTCCGCTAGTAAATGAAAAATGGGGCAGTGGAGGTGACCTCCCCCGACCTCCTTTAAATTTTCTCAGTTAATTCTGGCCCTAATAAGACGATATAATATGTTATACGAAAAATGAGTCATTCTACCTCCCTGTGTAGAATAAGTGTAGATTATGTATAGAATAAGTGTATATAACTGCGATTGTTTTTTGATTTTATGACATTTATTCTACCTAAATACAAGTAAAACTGAGATAAAGGAATATATTCCTTCCACGAACCTGAGAAACGTAGAAAATATCTGATATGTCTGTACTCAAATGGTCAAAAAATTCGAAAAATTCTCGCTCGACGTGTTTGTAATTGAAGTAATACACGATTTTACTTTAAAAATATCAACTTATCCCCTTCCCCCTAAAAAACAACAAAAAACAAAACTGCCCGTTTATTCTGCATTGAAATAAACTTTTTTATTGTAGAGTGAGTGTAGAATAAGCCCGTAGATGTAAAATCTTATTGTCTGTTGTCATTTCTGCACTGAAAGCAATGGAAAAAGTATCGGTATGAATAAAAAAAGGGTCCGCGCCTGCGGATGGAAAAACGGACAGGAAAGCAACTATTTTTCCAATCAGCCAGCTAAACAGTCCAGTAAGATATAGGCAGGCAGGTGACAGCTGAACAAATATAAATGTATGTATATAAAGTATTGAAACTACTGACGTTCGGACACCAGAGCTATTTTTTCATATTTTGAGCTTAGAGAGCGTTCCTAGTCGTTTGCGATCACTCCCATTGAAAAACGTTGTGACACCAATTTTTGGTGCCTTAACGTTATTTGTGGTGTCACAATTACGTTTAACCTTTAATTTTGGTGCCTCAATGACCGATATAATTACAAACAAATAAACAGGTAGGTGAGCAAGAAACTCCTTGTAGGGGAAACCTGAGACCAGTGGCGTAGCCAGGGGGCGAAGGGGGCGATGCCCCCCAGGCACCTGAAATCTAATGTTCGCCTTTATAACACGTTTTTTCGAAAAATGTTTGCTCGAGCAGTAATTTTACCCCCATTTTTATAAAATAGTCCTCTAATGTCGGCAATTTTTTTAAAAATACCTCAATTTTCGACTTTTTCTCCCATGAAAATCTTACTTCGCCCCCCGCCCTTGAGAAAATCCTGGCTAAGACAAACGACCTGATCCAGAATTCAAGCTACAGTTCTATGGATCTATGTATTCTATTCTGTACTTATTGTGTTTCCGTTATATTCCAGTTAGCCACGGAGCAGAAAGTCAAGATTTCTCCGGTTTTCCATAAAGCTCGCATTCAAGTTGAAGCTCTGTCTGCCTAGCTGGCTTTAAATAACTTTAGGGCCCCTCGGAATTCTGGGCGAATCGCCTCCCTGCGCTTCCTATGCAATCTAGACTTGTTCAATTCGGGAATTGAATCATCTACTGCTTCGATGTACCTTGAAAATAGAGTAAACTAACTCATGACATATCTTTCGCATTTTTGCGTGGTAATGATTTCGAAAAGTTCAACAATACGTATCAAATTTTAATTCTTTAACCAAAGTTAATCCACCCCCGTTATCCTCCATTACTGAAAAACAAACTCCTGGGTTTTATATTATGTAGACAAGAGAGCAGCCAGTCATTCGCCCAGACTAATAACAGAATGTGTAGCACCAAGTAGTGGGTGTCGGTGTGAGACATGGGCGTAGCCAGCGAGGGGCAAGGGGCAATCCCCCCCCCGAATTTTGAAGGAAAAAATTATGTTCCAGTGCTCACAAGATTATTTTCGAATATTTAAAGCCAACTGAAAAAAATTCGCAGAAAATAAGATCTGCGTAGAGGCCTAGACGCTAGACAACGAAAATGTGTGACTGGCGCCACACTGATAGCAAAGCAGCGACTTGACTGCACAAATTCTACCTTTTTGTCCTTGCTTTAAAAAAGTTCTAGCTACGCCCATGTGTGAGTGGTTGGGCCATAAAGTGGATGGAGTGGGGCATTTCCGGACCTGCTGAATATTCCAAATCGAGGTTATGGTAAATTAAAATGGAGACTCATTAACGAGAAAGTGTTTTCAATTTCAAATACTGGGCTTCTTCAGTGGTACTCGTTACCAAAAAATTACTCACTATGTTTCAACTGCAGAACTTGAGTCTTTGTGATGTAGCCCTAAAAATGCTAAATAACTGCATTAGTATTTTTAAAATTTTCTAATTGGTGTGTAAGTACATTTAGAATTTAAGTTGACTGTAGATTCAGATTTCACTTTTCTTTCTCGGTAAATTTCAGATGAGCTTGATCATTTCATTTTTTCGGGTTGCATTACTTTTAAGTCATTTATCGCAAAAATGAGTTGAATTCTGTTCAAACCCCCTGCAGAGTCACTCCAGGGAGTCAGAGCCAACATGTACTTCTTTTAGTTTGGGATTTCCCATCGCGTTGTCTTCTTCCAGAAAATTGAAAAGAATTTATTTATTGGTCTGGCACCAGAATTTATTCTGGAAGAAGGTGGAGGGTCCGCTGTACAGATTACCTATAATGTAGCTGTGCATTTAAGTACCTTTGCATTTTCTTCGGAATAGCGATTTCATACTTTGTGCAATGCTCAGTCATAAGACGGGGCGGGGGTCACTCTACTCTTTAACTGAGCTGGCATGGACTACTTACATTTACATTATGAAAGGAAATGTTCCATTTAGATGCAAAAAAAGAAAATGAAGTAGATAAGCTAAAAAATTTAAAGAAGTTGAAGAAATCGTGGCATTAATTTCTTACATGTTTATTCGTTTTCTAGAGCAAGTTTGAAAAAACACGAATTTGCATTAATGAGGTGCCCTGTCTTCTGTAATTGAACATTTGAATATACTGTATATTTGTATCACCTCGAAAAATGTTTGCAGGAAATCAGCTGTACTTGGAAATGTTACCTTTATCTTAAAATTTGCTATTGCAATGGTTACCGAAGTACGTTCTTCGATTTACTATTTCTGTGCAAATAATTAAAAATTCTAAGCAACATTATTAGTTTTCCACCCAACAAATCCACCTAAAGAAACACATACCGGTCTAGCATAGTGTATATTTTGAACTTACAACACGAAACGACCGATGGTAAGACGGTATAGATGGAATGAAGTATTACGTAGTATGTTCAGGTGAATTTATATTTGTGCTGGCCATTCTTCATCTACCGACAAAACCAGAATAGGTACGGTTCTCGATGCCCGCTGATTAAATTCTTCGACCAGATGAATCTGTTCGTCCTTGAATGACTAATCACCGACACGAAATTCAAAGAGGGAGAAAAAGAAAGACGAGTGCATTCGCACTTCTTCTTTAATGAAAATAATAATTACGGATTCGAAAAATGGATGTGTAGTTTTATGCTTATGCCGCACCGAGGCCTATAATAGATCTCGATGTAGCTCGCGAGCACGTGCGTGAATTTTAAAATGCAAATAGTTGCCTTATTGTTACTGCTACAATGTTATAATTGTTTTCGATTTTCAGACTTACGTAATTTGTTGACTAGGATGTTGAAAATAAGATCAAGTTTGCCAATACTTGAATAGAATTTTAATTACTTTGAAGTATATTGTTGATGTGATACATTGAGATGACTGTTTTCCTCGATGATAAACGTTCGTATTTTGGGGGAAATTGTCGAGGGAGACACCTGATGCACTCACGAGCAGTCCCACTGTGCACACTCGTGACATATTTTCTAATTTGTCCAAGGGAACTGAACCCCCGAATTGGGGTTTTCACCAAGTCTAGAGAACGATAACTGATACGAAAAAGATTCTAATAAGATTGGCTGGCGTGAATTTCATGGCCATAGCTTCGGGAGAAGTTTCCGATTTATTATGCTGCGCCCTCTTTCATTTTAATGCTACAAGATAACAGTAAAACTTTGGCAATCTTTTGTGTCGTGAGCAAGCTTTGCAGGGCAATCGTTATCCAGCCAATAGGAGGCTAGGACTTCCATACCGACTTCCAAATTTAACTAGAAAAACTATCGAGAAAACTCAGAATATACAAGTTCCTTTAGTCACCGATTTAAAATATTTTATCAGAATTGAAATACAGGCTTGACTCCCGATTCCGAAGAAGTTCATATCTGAAAATGACTTGAATGGTTCAGTTTAGAAGGATGTATGTCACTCTGTTAAATGATTTCAGTTATTTAGTGTAAAATGTTCTTCATAATGTAAACTACAATCTGGTATTATCTATACCACCAGGATAACGATTCTCCCGGTTCACGTCAAGTTGGTCGACTTACCGGTTGGTCGCACCAAGTTGGTCGATGAATTGCATGTTGGTCGACCGACTAGTTGGTCGCATCGACACCAAAGTTGGTCGACAACATGTTGGTCGACCAACTTTCTTTTTTTGGTCAACTACTTTTATTTTTTTGGTCGACTATTTTTTTTTATTTATTATTTTTTTTTTTCAAGGAAATTAAGTTAGAATGAGGAACATTGAATCACATTTTTTTATACATTAAAAGAAAATCACTAACAATAGCATTGTTGAAAAATACATAATATAATATAAAATGATTAATAGGCTAAATTGTGGGCTACGCCCCTAAGATAATCAGAAACAAATTCGCTCTCCTCGTAGTCCAGCACAACAGCTTTTAACCGATCACAGGCGTCCCATACGCGACGCTTCTTTGCTGGAAGAGGGCCACCCGCGAAATCAGATTCACGTGTAACTTCTGATAGACTCTGCTCTCTGCGAAAATTTTCTATGGTTTCCCAAAGAGATTCGTGATAGCGGGTCGTTAGTACATCGAAAATGCGACCAAATTCTTTATTTCTTGGTTGACCATTTTTTTTTTGTAAGGCGACCAACTTTTTTTTTTTTTTTTGGAAGTCAACTAACATGTCGGTTGACCGACTAGTAAGTCGACCAACATGGTGCGACCAATTAGTAGTCGACCAACATGCTGTCGACCAACATGTCGGCACCCGATTCTCCCTCATACGCCCTATGACGCTGTTTAGTTGTTTAAAATGCGTTCTCAAAGATTTAACAGATATTTCTTTTTAATTTGGGTAGTTCTAAAGTGATAATTGAGCAAATTGACAGTTCTAAATGAGAGTTTGGTTGGCGGCAAATTAAAATTCAAATCAGGTGCCATATTTGTAGTCAGGTGTTGGCGGTCGTGGTTTATGATGCGTGATGACTTGGCAGGGTTAGTCAGGATAGTTGGCCGTTGCTTTCCCCACAACTTGTTGAGTTAAAGTTTCCTTCTGTGTGCCAAAAAGTGTGCAGATGCAGTTCGCTTACTAGCCACATGTTTTTATGGCACCGAGTGAGCTGTCCACGAATGCACACGCACAGTACCAATTTTTCCGGTCTGGTGGTAACACACCCTGCGATTGTAATGTCTTAGTCGTTCGAACGGCGGGTACACAGGGCACGCTATTTTTCCGACTCGGTTGATACTGTAGTCGCTGTGTCCGCTAAGATGTGAGAGCGGCATCGACGGGACTCAAACCCTAAGACGCCAGGATTGCTAAGCGGGCACGTTACCACTCGGCCACACAGCGATCCTGGTGCAAATTGCAGTGGTTATTTTATGCGGAAATTCAACCGTATTAGTAATTCTAAAATGAAAATTAGAAATTTTAAAGAAATGTTTGGACAGTTGTAAGTTGTAATATATTCCTCATGAGGGAACGAAACGAGAGAATTATATTTTATTTATGTTGAACTTTCACAGAAAGTTTCATTTTAATTTTGAAAGCAATGTCTTCTAGTTTTATATTGCAAAACTTAGATTTTTCCCAAGCAGCTAAAAGATTGGGAGAGTTTAAATACTCTAGTCTTCTCCTTCTTTGATTAAAAATCATTAAGCCTCTTCCTGAGTTGTTCATGTCTTTTCAACCTTTCTTTTAAGACTATTAGACATATTTTAGATACTTCAAGACCCTTCCTGGCGGTTCTAAGATTCAAAATACTTCCAATCTCATAAACAACTATTCCTTTTTAAGATTCTTCCAGACGCGTTCATAACTATTCCAAGCATGTCTGAGACTTTTTCAGGTTTTTCTAGACTTGTTCAAGCTTCTGTGAGTTATTCAACATACTTTAAGGCTCTTTAAAATGTTTTTTTTTTTTTAAAGATTCGCTGAGATTCTTTTAAGAATTTTTTAGACCGGTTTGAAAATCTCTTAAACTTAGCCTTGACTTTCGAGAACGCATTCGGTTGGGTTCAAGATTTTTCGGAGCTCCCCTTAAATCTAATTTATGCAAAAGTCAAGACATCCCTCGATGTACAGAATTCGTTATCTGTTCGATTAGACATTCAGATTTAAAAAATGACGGATTCAGGCGACCACCACACTTGTTTCAAGGGTTTTCCGGAATTTCCCCAGACACTCTTGTGACGTAAGAAATTTTTCACTGCAAAAGAAACTACTCTTGAAGATCTTCATTTGCCCCCTATTTCGCGTTCAAGGAAATGCGAGAAGGTTAACTTGTTCCGTTTCCCACACTTTAAAGGCATATTCCTCAAAACTTTCGATTTTTCACATTTTATTTTTATTGCAGTATATCTCCTAATTTTTTCCACCACTAGGTTGTAATACACCCAATGGGAGCCGTGTAAGATGCAGCTGTGAACCGTGTCTGATCCTTTCCGATATTTTCTTCTTGTACTTACTTTATGCATCACGTGCTCAAGAAATTGACTTGCACGGTCATCGTCAGCCAGCAAAACTGTCAGAATCTTTTTACGAGTTTCGTGGATGAAATCGATACTGTGCTCTTTTTCAATCACCATTCTGGTTTGCCATTTCCACGTACAGGCGCGGGGGTAACGAACTAGAGCGGAATCGGCCAGTCATACTTCAATAGTTTCCGGCCACCTCGCCCGAACCTCTCTCGCCCTGGAGCCTCGAGGTCTCGACTGTCGACAAATCCCCCAGTCATGCATGTAACAGGTACATGTAACTTCCATAATGAGGATGCATTAATATCCCTTTCCTTTCTCTGCTAGATCCATTCATTAATCATCGTTCGAAATGTGAGCCTAAATGAACCGAGTCGGAATATTATTGTGTGAGTATAATCTTATCGCAAAAATACTCGCTAAAGGTCATTACGCCTCATGCACTCCCTTCGCTCGCTATTGGTTGCTCGCACATTTGTATTCCTTGAATTAACTCGTTTTTTCTTCGTACACTTTTTTTTTAAATAATTATTTATTCATCGAGATCCTATGTGTATATTTTTCATGCTTCTGCGTTGTTTTTTTATTTGGTCACGAACGATTACTTTGGAAATTTTACTTTTCAAATGTAGAAGTAACTGGATTGTCAGGTTAGAGCGTTGAAGTTGAGTAAGTCCGATTCATGTGCGTATTTTGTAGGCGAGTGTTGTTGAAGTAGTCGGGTTACACTAATTTGCTGTTTGCTATGAAAGACTTCGATCTTAAATTTCTAGGACGTAATTTGTACGACAGTTCTACGGCTTCCAATTGGAGTTTCTTTTTCGGCGAGATTACGCCGGGAATCCGTGCATGGGGATTGCGAATACAAACCGTAGCTTGAACGAATCGTTTGTATGGATCAGCAGTTCATACGAACGGTTCTCCTAAACAATCCAAAAGCGAGTCAGTGGCGTAGCCAGGATTTTCCTACGGGAAGGGGGGGGGTAAGGTCTTCAAGGGAGAAAAAATCGAAAATTTAGGTATTTTTTCAAAAATTGCCGATATTAGAGGACTATTTTATAAAAAATGAAGGTAAAATTACTGCTCGAGCAAAAATTTTTCGAAAAAACGTGTTTTAAAGGCAAAAAATGGCTCATTTTCGCATATTTTACATTAGATTTCAGGTGCCTAGGGGGGCATTCGCCCCCGCCCCCCTTGGCAACGCCACTGAAGTGAGTTCGTGAAACAATAGAAGAGAATATCGAACGGGGTTCTCAATGACGTGCCGAAGGGGGGAGGCCTCAAAGGCTTATTGGCTTCGACTGGAAAATTAGTTGCCCTCAGTTAGAAAATTTGAAATTTGTTCGGCTCAAATCAGGAAAAAATCCTAAACGTTCTTGCACTAAATCTGCTTGCCAAAGTAGAGGCTTTCCTGTTGGCAAGTTTTCCGTATCAGTTTTCACTCCGGGGGGGGGGGGGTCTTAGGAAATTCCTTCAATCTACTTTACCTGTGAGAGATCTGGTTGGCCGAGTGGATAGCGCGTTGGTCTCTCAGAATCCGGAGGTCCTGGGTTCGAGCCCACGTAGCAACTCGCCAGAATTGTCGACCTAGGCCGGTTGCCGGTTTTTCGGCCAGAAGGGAAGAAGGCTGAGACAGCCCTAACAGCCTCCCCGACGTCTCTGAAGTAGTGCTCGAAAGGGCGGATTCCAGGACTCGGGTGGAGAGTAAATTAAAAAAAATAATATTACCATTACCCATTCTGTTTCAATTTTACCTGTCCTTTCCACTAATCAAATTAAGTGAATAATACCATGATAAAATAATGTTCTATAGCAATAGCAATGATGGAAAAAAAAAAGAGAGAGAGAGAAATGAATGAAAGAAAGAAAGAAAAAAACTTTATTATACCAAATAAAAATAAGTATCTTGTACCCTCCCATTATGTACAACTTGTGCAATCATGGGAGAGGCTTCCTTTCTAATAATATAAAAAATAAATGCATGGAATCATAAACTAAGTAGAAAAACAAAATGTAGAAACAAAAAATAAGGGTTTTAAAAGTGATAGAGAAATAAAGAAATTAATCCAATAATTAGTCAATTATAGTAAATAAGTAAATGAAGCGGAAAATAAAAGGGTGACGAATGTATAACAAGGAAAAATAAATGTAAGAAATTAAATAGTAATAAGATAAAGTAATCTAATATGGACCTTATTTTATTTCTTGGTTAGGTATAAGTCGGCCCCTTATGAGCCTGCAAATGTCGCTAATGGCCTTGAATGATAGCGAAAGAATCCTGGTATCACTCTCTAAAAGAAAATGTCAGAAAAATAAACACTGGATTTTTAGTTATTTTCTTTCATAAATGTTATGATTTTAGGAAATCAAAAATTTTGGCCCCTAATATGGACCACTTAGAAAAAATAATGAACATTTAATATTAAGTTAAGCAGGTGAACATAGTTAAGTATCATGAGCTGAAAGATTCAAACATGTTGAGCACATAAATCGCTTAAAAGTCACTGAAGGAACGGAATGTAGTTTAAAGCCGTTTTTGGACATCTAGGTTTTTTTTTTTTTTTTTACACTGAGAGCAGCCCATTTTATTTTTTCGGTCTATATTGTACGACTTTTTGCCACCTGTAAAAAATAACATCATTTTTGAGCTCGTTTCTTTTGAGCTTATTTCGACCTTATTACCATGTTATCGCAGGTAGGTGGTCCGTGTTGAGGTACAAAAACAAACATTGTTCAAAATGACTTACTGCCAGTTCTGGACCTTCAATCGAAAAACTCTATATAGCATTCGAATCGCGTTCTTTTGGGCTAAAAATAACTCATTCGAAAGAATTTTTTTTCAAGCAGTTTCCCCCAACGTTGTGATACAAAACATTCATGACAATTTAAAAAAAGTTGAAAACAGGGGGGGGGGGGCTCACAAGTTTGAATTATCAACATTTATCGAGATGTTACATTAAGGACAACAGCTTAGATTTTTAGCCGGTAGGTACCACCATTAATAGACGAGATAGACCAGTGGTGACCATTTTGAGAACCGGTCCATATTAAGCTACCTTACTTCAAAAGAAATGATAGAGCTACAAAGGCAACAACAAAAACAGCAACAAAATAGTAGAAACAAAGAGAACTAGGAACAGGGTTAAGGAGTGGTAGGCAAAGAATGAAAACGAAAAATGAAAAGAAGATAGAATGAGAAGAGCACAAACCGAAAAGAAAAAGAAAAACCCGCAAGAAAGAAAACGGTTGAAGTAATAAGTATTGTTTTCCAGAAAGTTAAAGAAAACAAAAATGATGAAAAAAATGAGAGTAATCTTCAAAATATTCAGACGCGTGGCTTGCGTTGCTGGAAGCAACCACTCTAATCATCGCTATATGTAAAATCATCAGTGCAAAAGTATGTGAGTAACCCTTGTCACATATTACCATATTAGCATCCCTTTCCACTTGTGAAAGCCAGACTAATGGGAAATGAGAATTACAGGACTTGAAAGTTCAAATGTAGTGTATTCGTACGCAAGACTGCGGTCCATAGCATATAATATTCACTGAACAAATATTAACTGTGTCTTAGAAACCCCATCAATCCCTAAATATGGGTTTTCTGTTGAGGTAGGGGGAGGGTTGTCTAACCCACTAAGTCAAATGTATTAGACCTAACGAGCTGAAATTATTATGGTGATCTATTACAACTCTAATGTGATTGAAGTTCGAAATTAGTCCAGTTGATTTCTTTTTAGGACGAGAGAGCTAGGGGCACTTGAAATGAGTGAAGTCAGGTCTCAGAAATTTCTACTATTTCGTAAACCATAAGTCATATAGGAACGTTTTGATGACAGCCATATTTTTTTAATCTCTACAAATTTGTTAATAACTATATTTTTAGTAGGATTGATGGTCGATGTGATTTTTGCAACGACCATCCTCCATAATGGTCTGATTGTGTCTATCTTACAATTCGATTTCGTTTCGTCATCCTGGATAGCATACCCAAATTTTAACGTTCTTACTCAATCAATGCTCATTATTGTCAGACATACAGCCGGGATCGAACAAACAAATATTGAGATGGTGAACAGAAGTATAAGGTCACTCTACCTAACGAATAGGATTTTGTGGAAAATGTCGAGGCAGGTTTCTTGATGTAAGCGCAGGTTAATAGTTTACTTAAATTTATTGTCATAAATAGCGCTACAAATTATAAGATGACCTTTTTCCCCTGGGTAGCCGCCATTTGTTTTCAATATCGGTAATTCAAACTTTGGAAAAAATTGTATCTGTAGTCTGGTTAACGGTTCTCTTCCTCATTAGGTCCAAAATTTAGCGAATTTTTAACAAATGATTCATCGTAAGAGAATCCGCAAATTTGCTTTGAAGCTTCTAAAACATCGAGTTCGGTCGACAAAATTGGCCTGACCGTTAAAAAACTGTTCTTATTGGTGTAAGAATGGAGTTATTGAATGAGAATTTTGAGAAAAGTAAATTCAGTGGTCAATGACCTCTCTTGAATTGGGGTAAAAAGTACACTTTCTTGAATTTGTAACATTACAAATCATAGGAAACAAATAAAAGCATGAAAATGATTGTCTACTCGGATTTCAGAGACGCTAAATCTATTTATGGAATTGTTTCGGTTTAAACCCTCAGGTTTCACTGAGGAACAGCACCGCATCCTCAATGAATCCTTCAAAATGGCGGCTTAGACAGAAAAAATTTCATAAATGGATTTCATGCTTATTTTCGGTTTTTATGGTCTGTAATCTACAAAATTCGATAAAGTGTAGTTCTACCTCAAATTCAATTGCGACCATTGAACCTTTGAAATAATTTTTTCTCTGAATTCTCGGGTAGATACTCCATCCTTATGCTGAGAACGATTTTTTAACGACCAAACCAATTGTCTCGACCACACTCGATATTTTGGGAGTTTCAAAGCAAAATTACTTATTTCCTTGTGGGGAATCCTATGTTGAATTCGATATCTTCGGTGGGATCTCTTAAAATTGTCTGCTTCCAAAAAAAAAAAAAAAAAAACTGATGGGTTTTTAGATTAAAAGGAACAAGTTTAGCTTTGCACAGGGTGTTTCAGTATAATTTTCTTCTTACTGGAAGTCAAACAACTTATTATGAAAACTTGCATTATGAGTTGCTGACCCACAGACTAGAAGGGGTAAAGATGTTAGATACTTTTCTACAGAATTTAGTGTCCATATTGGAGTGAGTGTACTTGGTAAATTCTGTATGTAGGGTCTCTCTTTTCATTTGCTCTCACCCGAGCCCTGGAACAGCCCCTTCGAGCATTACCTCAGGGATCTGTATGTAGGGTGTGCCAGTTTACAATTTCTTCCTTCTGTAGTCCAGAGCGCTTTTGGCTGTTATGTCATCTTCAATGGAGTCACTGAAGATGGCATAACAACCGAAAGTGCTCGAGACTACAGAAGGAAGAAATTGTGAATTGGCACACCCTACATACAGAATTTTCTATAGAATTTTCGTTTCTTAAGATTGAAAGTAAATGATGGCTTACTGTTCTCTAAAAATCATGAGAGTATCAAGGACGTGTGTCAAAGGAAGACTTTAAAGCATTCGAAAATCACCAAATTTTGGACCGTCTTATTCCTCGTCCTACTAATCCATCTGAAACTTAAACTCAATACTGAGTCTCTTGAGCCTTAAAATTTCAAAAATGAAGATACAAATTTCCAAAAAAATGTAGGCATGTTTGCTGAAAACTAGTCTAACCAAACTGCGCGTCTGATTGAAAATCAAACTTCGACGATAACAGAAAGAAAGCATAATTTTTTGAGTATACCCGAATGCAAGTAGTTTTTTCCATCGGCTGGAAGTGTTATGACTCAGTATCCGTTTGAGACGCTAATTACAGAGAAGCCTGGCTGTACGTGATCATGGAATGGCTCTCGTTAAACCCGCTCCAGATTTTCTCAAATCGCCCGACGTACTGCGACCACATCCGTCCACCGTCCTGTTAATTGAAGTCGCTAATTTTTTTTTTCATACTCTGTTACCTCTCTATGCCGCCGGACAATGCAACACGTCATCCAGTTTATTTTTTGGCTTCTCTTCGAATTAGCTCATCGACGCGGTTTTTTTCATCTTCAAATTATTTCCCTCACTCGAAAGCACATTTAACCGAATCCGAGCGAATTATGGCCGCGAATTATTATCTAATGCCGTACCGGATATCCACGAATCTGGCGACCATTAACCTTGACTCCATGATACTGATTAGCGTACTTATCCATCAAAAAATAACTGAAGACATTTTCGTTCATCGATTATTGGTAGTTGGTACACTGTGGCGAAAACCTTGGTAGGGTTCTCGACTCCCGCTGACATTCTACTCCGGAAAGGTGATACCTATTTATCGCTTTACCTACTTCCTTTTTCCCCCTTTCTTTCCAGCAGACCGTTGTTGTAAATTTTGAGCACCGAAACCGCATTCTTACAGCTGCGTAGCTGAGGTTAATTTTACTCTATCGGTTTTGACCAACGCCCCCCAATGAGTCATACGAAAGTCAGCGTCCGCTGGCAGAGGAAGCACGGTTGTGGAATTATGTTTTCATACGGATGTAAAGAGTTAATGTATATTATATTGACAGCGAGGTAGCTTGAATACGCTTTCGACAGTTCTACGTAGCATCAAGTCTGTTTTTCCAGTGCTGATACCAGTGGCGCCAAGAAGGGGGGGGGATTTCCCCTGGGCCCAAACTATTTGAAGAGCCCGCGGAGCCCTTCAAAAACAAGTACTATGAGCCCTCTCTCCCCGAAAGTATTTTATCGTGTATGGATTAGAGGCCCCTACAACAATTTTCCCCGGGGGCCGAAATGGCTCTCTGCGCCGCTGGTTGGAACTACTTAAAAGTTGAAGGAATCCGCGTCTATTTTCTCCTCTCCCAATCCACGAGAACCATTATCAATGAGGGTTTCCTGAGAAATAATGCCAAAAATGAATTCATCAACTTCAGAAACCCTGTTGTCTATATACTTGAAGCTATTTGTTAAATAATTTCAAAGTTTTCCTGCCCCCTGTGGACCCTTTTTTGTACCTAAGGGTTATACTGAAAATAATTTCAGAAATAAATTCAATGACTCCAAAAACCTTATTATCAATATACGTGGAGCAATATTGAATAGCATTGAAGTTTTCTCGTCCCTGCCAGTGGCGTAGCCAGGATTTTTCCATGGAGGGGGATCAGCAAAATTCTGGGCGGGGGGGGGGTACACCTAACATGAACTGTATGTTTTTACATTGATGTATCAGTACGAGTATGTTGTGCTTTTCAACTTCAGTTATGTATCTGGATTTAAATTTCAGTTCGCGCATTCACTGTGATACTGCCAGCATATAAAAAATTCTCATCTTAAGTGGGGATTCATCCCCCTAATCCCCCCCTTGGCTACGCTACTGGTCCCTGCCTCTTGCATATCCTTCTTAGTAGGGGTTATTGTCAACCTCAACAACGAATTCGGCCATTCCAGACCAACCATTTTCTATATATTTGATGATATTATCTGTAATTTTGAGATCCGGTCCCCTCGGTAGAGCCATCAAAATGGGAGTTTGTGCCAAAAATTTCATAAATGGATTCAGCGTTACTAAAATCGGAGTAGACAATATTTTTCATGCTCTTATTTGGTTTCTCTTGTCTGTATTGTTTAGGGCTTAGGAAGGCGTACTTTCTACTCTAAATTTAGCGGTAGCCTTTGATTTTGAAGTCAACTTTTTCTCGAAATTCTCAGTAGTTATTTCGTCCTCACACTAATGGGGACAATTTGTTGATCCCGTCAATATGGACGAAAACCTTATGTAACAAGTGGACATGCTTTGGTTGTACACGGTAGATTGGCTTAAACATTGTTTCATGCTGTAATAATTTTTTTCCCCATTTTCATATTTCAAATCTGCCTTGAAGATCGCTCTTCTCCGACCCGACCGGTTTCTAGTTCCCTTCTTTGCTTTCATTCTTTTGTTTTTTTCTCTCTAGGTTTGAAACTACGTTACCATAATAAGTATTACGATTATTAGGTTGGAAGGGGAAAAAAAACATTATGGAGTCGGTATGTCATGAATGTTGAATGAGAATTTGTATATTTCGCTGCATCGATGAGCGATTGATGTAAGACAATGTAGGGGACGTCTGGGTAAAATGCAATGCAATGTTTATATTGCTATTTTCGTTGAAGAGAATCATTGAAATGCATCCGGGTGGTCCGATTACGGTGGGATATTCTGTATGTGCTGGTGGCAGTATGGTAGGTAATTCAGAATCTTTTTTTTTTTCCGGAAAACAAAAATTATTTTTCAGTTTGTTGTGCAAGTGATTAGTTATCCATTACCTACATGAACCCACATGAATCAAATTTTAATGTCAAATGTTTCGAAATTGCAGTGATCCACAGATAGCTGAGTCGTAAAGTATTCAAATTTACATAAGTACATTTCTGAGGTCGCTTTTGACCAACTATGCCAGAAATAAATGAAAAATATTAAGTTTGGGAGATTGATCATTGCTCAAGGTTCTTGAAGTTTTGGTGAGTGATTCGTTTCGGGAATTGGTAGCCGATGTCGGAAATGTAAATTTTAAAGGAAATCACAAAAACGCAATGAAAGTAAATTTTATGATGTTTTGATTTTGTTTGCAAAACGTTTAATAGAGGACCTGACTTCCAAAACCCGCTTAGTCCAAAAAATCGAAAATCGAGTTTTTAGCACAATCTGGTGGAGGAAGTCAAAAGGCATCTTTCAGAGTTGGTTTCACGAATTTACCACGACTCAGAGCCAGCTAAACCCTTCTTTCATTCTTTTTTATAATACTGATTGACTTGTTTTCTCAAATTTTATGAATATAAGACTCTTATGACTGTAAGTCATACTTGCTTTTCCTGTTCGGGGGACAAGGATGTCTGAAGGGTGGAGGGAGGGGAAACATTGTTCACATGTGCCTCGTTCACCGGAATGGTCATCTTTAAGCTGTATCTTCCGATATCCGACAGTTTCTAGATCGAAATGTACGAAATTTGACCTTTCACAAGTATGACATGGTCTAGCCAAAACGAGCGAAGTCCACGACTTTCCCTCACTTTGCACTCCGTAGCTCGAAGACTCTTCGCACGCCAACCTTCATACGTGGGTGGTGTTAGCATAGACCCCTCCTTTTCCCATCCACGGGATTGAATCAGTGTTACCACACATCGTCCACGAGTCACAATGTTTTTTTCGATTTCCCAATGTTTCGTTTTTTGAACTAAGCGCGTTTTGGAAGTCAGGTCCTCAGTTCGGACCTAGCAACGTAATGGCTGACATCTGGCGGAAGTTTTCAACAACATCTAGTTCTTTTGTGTTTTTATCAGGGATGATAAGCCAATCAATAAAGCTTAAGCTTATGGCTTTTGCTTATGACCTTGAAAATATGGCTGATGCTTATAGCTTATAGCTTATGAATTGATTGGCTTAAGCTTATGGCTTATAGCTTAAACTTATGGCTGGATTAAACTTATGGCTTATCTGAGGAGTTATCTGTCAAAAGGGCCCCTGACCAATAGGAATCCCATTAGTCAGGGGCCCTTTTGACAGATAACTCCTCATTTGTATTTCCAGCGATCGGTATGAGCGCCGTAGTCGAGGTAAGTTGTTCTGTTATAAATTTTGGAAGAAATGGTGATGAATGGCCGTTAACATTGTGTGTGGGATATTGGTTTTGGACAATATTTTAAATTTCTCATTGGTTCCCTCCAGCTTTCGACACAATTTTAGCTCAGCTGTAACCGTAACTCGCTACGGTCGTTATACTGTTATCAGCCGAAAAATCAACCGAAAAAATATGGCTTATGCTTATGGTTTATAGCTTACAGCATACTTGGCTTAAACTTATAGCTGACTTAATTGCCCCAAAACCTTCAGCTTATGGCTTAAATCTTATAACTTATGGTTGACCTATCATCCCTGGTTTTTATCAACGTTAGGATGAAATCGTACATTTTTTCCTAACGTTGATAAGAAATTCAATAGAAAGTCGTAAAACATCAGCGCGCCACCACCCTGCTATGTCCGAATATAATACGATTTTTTCCGAGAAAACTTCCGTGCCAAGAAAACATATGAAAAGCTAAACTAATAAACTTGACCACAATTTTCTCGAAATAAAAATTTTTTCCCTTCAAATTTCTAACTTCCGTATCTTCATGATTTTTTGGCTAAAAAGCTCAGAGTCGTTTTAAATTGCTTGGTTCTACATCCTCTATCTAAAAGGTAAAAAAAAAACACGAATATTTTCGACCATTTTCAGTTAAAAAACGACCAAAGAATGAATATTTGGCCACATTCTCCCATAAAACAAAGTCATATATGTGAAGAAATACTCGTAAATAAAATGATGAATATAGAATTGTTACAGAAAAATTGGTACTAATATTAATCTTATACGTGGATTTCAGCCATTCAGTAAGTCTGGCTTTGAATATACTTAACGTTAGAATTCATGTTCTTTCATAATTGAATCAGTGAGAATCGAAAGGTGGTCGAGTCCAAGATGGGCAGTTTTGAGTTAGCGACGGAAACTGAGGCATTAAGGCATGGCAGATCGACTCTAGTGTAGTTGAAATTTCGCTCACGCGTCGGAAACATAGTTTCTGGCTACATCGCACCCGAAAATCTCATGCTTTTGTATCAAAAATAAAGAAAAATTTCGAAAAGTTCCGTTTTTCAACTTCGTAGCTCATTATTTTTGACTCGAAAATTGGCAATTTTCAACAAAAAAATCAGTTTTTTCCGCGTAACAATTTTTGATCTTACTTTCAGAGAATTTATTAAATTGAAATGGGACCAAGTCTAAAATGATCTACTTTAGTGTGGGAAGAAGCCCCATGCAATTTGCAGCAGTAATATTCACTTTTGGTTTCCATTGAGAATCAAAAGGGGCGAAGTCCTAAAACTTTGAGCAGCTGCATCTGAGGTTCTTAAAATTTTTTTCCCCTCAATACCCTTACAAATAGCCTTTTGTGGTCCCCTTTCACTGCCCTAAACCATGTTTCTGACAAATTTTTGGTTTTTGTATAAATCAGTTTTTTTCTTCTCCTGAAAAGTGTGAAAAATGGACTTAATCCCGTTTAGTCCTCATTAGTTCAACTGTATATGTTGCACTTCTGAGCCAGGGTGGGTTGGTCATATAAGTAACCAGGAATTTCCTAAGAGCTGATCCAATTAATGAAATTTAGGATAAGTAGTAAATTTTGAAGTTTTGGGCCGTTGCAGTTGCAAGAAGGAAGAACAGAGAAAAATGAACGTACAAGAAGGGTCATGAAAGTGGAAACTGAGTCCAGTCAATGACATTTTCTCGGTAGCTTTGTCGGTCTTATTACACATCTATTCTCAGACCCCGTTGGATCATTATGGGTAGGGATTTTACTGTCGAAATGGCTTCAAAAATGAATCCAGGGACTCGAGAAACTTCGTTTTCGATTTATACGTTAAGATAATTTACGTAACTTGGATATTTCACATCTGAGCCCCTTGTGGACCTTTACAGGTTGAATTCAGCGACTTCAAAAACCAAATCCCGATGTACTTGAAAGAACTCTGTATTAGTTAGGTGCCAATCCTTTGTTGAACTTTTGAGGTGGTGGAGAAAACCGAAATAACTTCAAAAATGAATTCAACTTACCTGAAAATCAAATAGGCATATTTTTTAGCTTTATTTCTTCGGGTTGTAATGTATGAAGTACGTATTTCTCCAAAAATGAAACCGAATGCCTTGTCCTCTGAAAACTTTTTTCTCAAAATTCTTCGCAGGTACTCCATTTTTACGCTAATTTTAGATACAGTTTTTCGACTCAAAACAGTTTTTGGACAAAACTCGATTTTCTGGATATTTGAAGGCAAAAAATGCAGGTTTTCATATCGGAAATTCTACATTAAAGTTCACTCTCATTGGGCGACCCCAAATATTTTTAATTTCAAAAAACTTTTAACTGCGAGTATTTTATTTCCATTAGACAGATTTAGAGTGCGAGAGTAAATAGGTCTCGATGAGTGTTACGCGATCTACAAGAGCCTTGATCGAAATCGCTATGGATGAATCTTGAAGATTTTAAAATAAATTTGAAGAAAAGCATTAAAAGAGTCTTAAAAAGTCTGATACTTGTTTGGGAGAATAGTAAAAACTCTCACGCTGATCTAGATGAGTTTAAGTCTTGAACTAAAGTCTCGTATACAAAACTGGAAATTCTTATCAAAGGGCAGTTAGATGGTAGGAAAAATTCCAAACGAAAACTTAAAATTTCAGTTGACAACTACAAAAAAAACCCTACCGTCTCAATTTTCTCAGCTAGTTGCTGGAATTTCCCGATCTATAGGTTTTCAGTGATTTCAAATCATATTAGTCAATGAGAAATTGAATTATACAGGTAATGCTAACCCTTTAAGAACTAAATCACGTTCAATAAACTGACAACTATTCTTTCGAAAAATAAACCTGGAGATTTTATTGTGTTTGAAAGTTAGAATTATACTCATCTAGAAATAAGAGGCTTATTTGATATTGTAATCGGATGAACCTGAGATTGTTTTTCAAAGACCTGTGGAACATGAAGGAAAAGAAACACGAGTACTTATACGAGGTAATGTGCGTAACCACTCTTGTTTTTTTTTCAGTATCAATGAATGAAGCCTTATAAAACATTCTTTGTTATTTGTTAATATACGCGTTCGAATCTTCGCAAGAAGACCTATCAGAGCGTGGCACAATAATTGTTCCTTTTTTGGTTGCACGTTTGTACGTCTGCGTCTTGAAACATTGGTCCTGACCTGACTGTGGGTACAACTATGATCAATATTAAATTTATAACTGTACAAAAAGACGTGTCCTCGGAATTATCCGTCTAGTTGATTTTTTTTCTCAGTTAGATGTGTACACATTGAACTCCAGTTCTCTACTTTGTCATTCGGCTCCCATGTATGCGCACTCGAGATGATTTATGTCTCCAGCTGACATAGACTTTTATTATATAAGTAATTCAACATGTTCATTGATGTACATGTACATATTTTCAATCAGAGGTGCGGGAAGGGAATCACGAGTAGGGGTGCTGTTCAAAAATCTGATGACTGACTTTTTCCCCCTGCTTTTATGGTGGAAATATAATCCTAATGGTGGTTGGGGGAGTGAGGGTTAACAACTGAATGTTACAGTTGAAATATCAGAACAATGGGGTATGAGGAGAAAGTTCACATTTCCTCGAGATACTTGTATTTTACCTGACACGAAATTTCTAGTAATGTGCTTTGATATTTTTTTTTCGATTTGTCAAGTTAGTTGAGACAAGGAGATCTTAGTCCCATATCAGACGGCGCTCTCAAGACGGTGAGTGGAACCAAAAGAATAATGAAAATCAGGCATGCCATGACATAATGTAATAAAATGAAAAGCGAAGTAAAAAATATAAGAAACGAAAATGATAAGAAATTTATAACGAACAGATTAGTAAACATGAACCCAAGCGATGACTAGTCATAATTATTATTGTTAACAGCAATCCATATTTACTTTACAAAGTTCTTTTTTCGGCGGGGACGTAACGTGTTTTCAATTACTTTTGGTACAAACTTTATTCTTGTGGCTTGTCATCGTCCTCCACCTCCCCAATGGTTACCCATTTTTGAGCAAATGCCTCCTTGTGAGTCATCCAGTAAAATTTTTTTGCAAAAGAAAAATTGATTCTAAGATCATTACGGATTCTTTTACGCAAATCGGTGCTCTTTCACATGAAGAAGATCGCAGCCTCCAGAAACATCAGCCAGTACTACATTTTCGACCATCGAACTTGTACGTATCTAACAGATGAAAATTATACGACCATCTTCGCCGAATTCTGAATTTTTAAAAAGTTATCCTGCAATGAGAATTTTTCATCTCCTAGGAACGTACAAGTTCCCATAGTCACAACAGGGCTCACACTATTAATTATTTACCTAGGGTTGGGCTGAAAACGGTGTTTTCTGACCCTGTAACGAAAAATGAAATTTTTCTAACTTTAACATCTTCTAACGCCTTCAATTTTGAGAGTAGTCAATACATCGCACTGAGATTTTTTCTATCCAAGCCAGTACCACCAATCCCCCCCTCCTAGATTATTTATTCCGTCAATTATCATGTCTTGTATATCGTCTTGCAAATTGTGTTTTTTGTAGTTTTTAAAACGGCGTAGCCCCTTTAATTTGCGCATAGGCAAATTTTCATACTCAACCACTTTGTAGTTTTATCGAGTACCATGCGTACCTAGCGAGTTCTTGAACGAAGTCTGGACACCCTGTATAATAGTCTATGGAACAGTTTGATCTTTGACAAAAGAAAATCAACAAAATGTATTCAAAAATTTGAACGCGTTTTTCTCCAAATATTGTTTTTTGAAAATTGCGAGGTACTTCTTTTAATGGATGTAGAGAGATGAATATAGCACACATAGGAAACTAGAAAAGGTCTCATTTTGTCAGGAATTGAGTCTGCTATATAAATATGTGCTCAACTCAAAAATGATCTGGCTGACAAAGTTGACCCTTTTTATAGAAACTGCCACATATACAAATTATGTAATTTTGTTACGCCTTTTTTGCCACTTTCCGGATCGAATCAACAATTTTCAGTGTTGCCATCAGAAAGGCCGTAAACAGTTTTATCGGAATCCATTAAAGAGTGAAAATCGCAAAAAATGTGACTTACTTCTTTATAAAAATGACGGTTCAAATAATCAATCATCCCCACGGACTCTTATGTTGGCCAATCAAACGTAATAACGTAGATGATACAATATAGAAATAATGATAAGTACAGCTCAACGAGTTTTCCTGTACGAAGCCAAATTGAACGAGAAAGTGAACAACAAGACAACCAATCCATTGGGATTTAAACTTAGAGTTTCAAGTGTTGGCAGCCCTGTGATATGTGTGAGTGATCACGTATGATTTACCATAAGCGTGTAGCAAACTGCAACTATCATTAAGTCGATTAGAAATTCACTTTCAAAGAAAATTTGTCCTAAATTCGACTGCATCATCGCCAAAAAATTAAATTATAATCAGTTCTACTGGCAGAATAATTTTTCCTCGGGTTTTTACCCTACTGAAGATAGCAGTGATTCTATTTGAAAGTACACATGATCACTCACTCATTTTCACCCGCTAACACCCGCGCAGGTAGTTTTGCAGCGCACTCTAGTGCAGGTTTAAATCCCAATAGTACGAAGCCTACTGAGGGCCAGAATCTAAGGTCGACTCGCCCGGGAAAGGACATGAAATCTGTGAGAGCAACAGCCAGGAAATTGGCCAACATTGAGCGGGTAACCCACTCTCTGCTCCAGAGTAACAATTGTCTGTGAAATTTAGAAATGAACGGTTGGACACCGATAAGAAGATGAAAAGCTAGAAAGTCAGAGTGACTTCTGGGGAATATTCCACATTGGTAATGATTAAGCGGTTCGTAACTGGCCTGTGTGGGTTAAAGTCCGGCGTAATATTGAAAATGTGATGGAACCTCATGTTGAGTCACGAATGGACGAGCATTCTTTGATCGTCTGCGTTTCATACAGTGGCGTAGCCAGGGGGAGGGGCGAAAGGGGCGAATGCCCTCCCCCAAGGCACCTGAAATTGAATGTAAAATATGCAAAAATGAGCATTTTTCGTCTTTAGAACACGTTTTTTCAAAAAAATTTTCGCTCGTGCAGTAATTTTACCTTCATTTTTATAAAATAGTCCTCTAATATCGGCGATTTTTAAAAAATACCTCAATTTTCGATTTCTTCTTCCTTGAAAATCTCACTTTGCCCCCATCCCCTCTTGGAAAAATCCTGGCTACGCCACTGGTTTCACAGTAATTTTTGCTGGGTCCCCTCAGGGCACCCGTCCCATTTTTCGCGAATGCTAACAATTTATAAGAGAAATCAGACTCGAAACACGACTTCATGCAAAGTTATGCCAGATTAGTAAACGAATTGGTATCACACCGGAAAATTCGTACGCACGCAGTAATACTCTTGCACCCTTCCCAGCTCGGGCCCCGCTGTGTTCAACGTTCATGTTTCGGTGAAATGCTACAACTGTTTCAAAAATATAAAATTTCGAAAGTCTCCCAGTAGGGGGATAATCTAGAAACCTCTTTACCCCGCTTACCATCAGTCGCCGGTAATTGCCTGATAACAGCGACGGAGCGACACCATTTTGTACGTGTTTTGTGACCTGTTTATGCGCCTGAATACTGCAGAGTAGGCAACTTATAAGTCACCGTCTAATGAATCTGAGAATAATGCACGGCGTGCCGGCGCACGTACAACTGTTAGACCTCCATTACTTTAACGAGCTTTCCTATTTTGTTCATTTTTCTACGTCAGCTAGTTTTTGTGATGTATTTGTTTTTCTATTTATTTGTATATGTGCTCGTCGTGCAGTTCGTGCGTACGGATCTAAGAACATTATTAGGATTTATTCCTTTTTTTTTTTTTTTTTAATCGTAACATGTAGACCAACGCACACAACATGGCATGCGCATGGTACTATAGTCTATACATACCTCAGTAATGATTTACTCGGTAGAATGTGGAAAGATTGCAGCGGCTTATCCTACTGAGAGTTTAAGCTCGTACAAAAACGCCTTGAACTTCGTTATTTTCTTGAAATCTCTTTCCTCTTGTTTTACCCTAAGGATATTTTGATTAGAGTGGTTAACTGTGCGAAGGGTAGGAAGTGTGAAACTCTGTGGACATCTTCAATTGAGTTATTCGAATCGTTGAGAAGGAAATTTCATCTGGACAAACTGAAGAAATTTCGGTCGATGATAACTTCCGATCAGTGGTCGAAATCTGTACTTTAACCAGGAGGAGAGAAAAGACATTTTCGATTTGTAATCAACAAGCATCGAAAAAGAAGGGAAACAAGGGTACTTGTCTCTGAAACATAAACCTAATATAGAAAAAATCGTATAGTTGATACAGGATGTCTACAGGTGCTGAAAAGCCTTTCAAGTTCTTCAAGTCATTGAATTTTGAAAGTAGGTCCTGAAAGTCCTGAAGAGTGCTGATTTTTTATTTTTAATTGGACAGTCGTTTGAAATACTCAAAAATAAATTCTTTCCAATTCCTGTGATTGGTCATTAAAAAGTGTAGCGCAGGATCTATATTCACAAGGAGGGGAAAGTTGGGGAGCAAAAAGGAGTGAGGGGTACAGGGGATAAAACAATAGGAAAAAAAAGATTTGCACATTCGAGGAAAATATGGAAAACGTGCCGAATATAGTCCTGCAAAGGGTCTTGAAAAAGTACTTCATTTTTACTTTTCAATTTCTGTAGACACACTGTAATAGCGATTTCCCATGAAGAGCGTAACTCTCCTGGATGATTGACGGGAATTAGAGTCACGAAGCCTCAGCACACAAAAGGCGAAAATGTTATTCGATGTAGAACAGTATCTCTTTCTCAGTATTTCAATTTCAAATTGAATAATTAAGTCAAAATGTAATTAATTCGACGGTATTTAATTATTAAGAAAATTTATTTAATAATAGAAAGTGCGTCTACACTCTTCGGCACAGAGAAGGAAAACTAACGCAATAAACCGTAGGGAAAGCAATAGCATGTACTACCCCGACTAACCATGCCCAATTTAAAACCAATTTGTTATGAATACTGATTTAAAATTCTCTAATTTTTTAAGTTTGTTTAATTATAATAAAGAATTAAAATATTATGTATTACCCACCAATTTTTATTAATAATCGGAATATAGTTAATGAATAGTTCAGTGATTAATTTTTAAATAGCTGCAGTACAAAAGGAGCATAATAAACAGTTATTTTAGTTAAATACTTGAGAGAATGAAAAAACAATTATTTATTTATAATTATATAAAATTGCAAAATATTTAACTAAAAAAATGACTAGACATTAAAAATTTTATTTGAAACCATGTTAAAATTAATAAAGGCAATTAGTAATTAGAACGTCGGACATGAACTATTCACTAGGAGATCACGCTGAATGAGGTATTTTTGTGACTTCGAATTGGACGGGACTAAATACAGTTTCGTTTTTAATTTCATATTTGTGGTACATTTGTATCTTCGAAAAACTGCCTCCAGTAAGGATTTTCGTCAGTCAGGGAAAAACAAGAATAATCACTTTCGAAACCTTGAGGAAGGGTAGAGGGAATTTGAATTCTGTATTCAGTTTTGTGTATCTTATACCTGACTTTCCCTTTCGTCCTCCGCCGGAAACACTTCCGAATTCTAGTCAGTCGCAGTCGTCCTACCAGTCAACCGAACAGACATATAGAAGTTAAGACAGCTTAACAGAAACCGTGGAGCCAGTGAGCTGGACAGATAAAGCAATCCTTTCCACTTCCTCTTCCAAAAAAACTAGTTTTATTGCTTATTTGAAAATGTTAAAGAAATCGTAAGGGCCGTTTTGTTATATCAAGGTACAAAAAAGACCAAAAGAGACAAAAAGCAAAGAAATAGAGACGGAAACAAGGACATAAAAAAGCAGAATGGTCAAAAATATTATAAAGACAGAAACTGATGCTAAGACGGAGCTCTGGGGAGGATTCTCGAATAGCTACCACAAAACCTTTTAAATGCGTGAAAAATTAATGAAGAACGTGTGTTTTCCTGACTGTGGAAGGGGTTCTAACCTTCAAACCTCTCCATATTTACTTGCTGGAAACTACAAAGGAAGAACAAAAAGGGTAGAAAAATAAGAAAAAAACATGGAAGAAAACTAACCATGGCTGTAGGGAAACACAACTTTTTGGCGGGGGCAAATTTTGAATTTTTTCAGCTGAAAATGTAAAATTTTAAATATTAATAAAAAAAGCTTACAACGTTTTTAATAACCAACTACAATAGCTCAATTTATATCTTTTGAAAAATTTCAAATATCGAAAAGTTCTCGAGACTAAAAGAGAAAAAAACTTCCAAGATCGTAGAGCAAAAAAAAAACTGTAGCATTTTCAATTTTCTGAACTACCGCTCAATGCTTGAAAATTTCAAATTATTGGGGAGATCGGACCGTCCCGCATGCCTCCATGGCCACGGCCCTGATACCTGTTAACTGACAGAATAGGACAGACCGGAGGAACGCAGCAGAAGCAGAAAACGGAGCCTTGAATGAATCGATGCGTCTTTTAGCGAGTCCTAGAAAACGTCACGAAAAGGGGTTTCACTTCATGATCCTGGAGAACAGGGAAAGCGGAGGCCTAACTGAAAAAATGTAAGGGCAACTTCTCTTGGAAGAATTGCAGAAAGTACAAATTCGTTAATACTAAATACCAGCTGCGTCAAAACGAGGGGGGGGGTTTACTACTTTGACACGTAAATAGGTTCTTGTGTATTTTCAATATGGGTCGGAAAAATTAAATGAGTACTAACAGAGGCGACGGCTGCTTCAATATGTTCCCTCTCGACTCAGGGACGAAAATGAGGAGGACCGGGGGCAACTTCCCTCCACGCAAGCCTCCGCCGGACAGGGAGATTTTAATATGGGTAGATGGATCAAAAGTTGGAAAAGTCTAAAAGTCGAAACTTTTTTTTTTGCTAATACAAAAACAAATTTTGATACTTGGGCATTTTGACTTGAGTCAGCTAGGAATTCAACTATTTTTGTCCCTCCGGAGAAAACTCTTCGCAACATCCCGGTCTCGACTTAGTCACGAGGCTGCTAATAAATTGATTTCCATTTTATTTACTTCCGATAAACATAACCCATTCTTTATTCTTACTCAGGCATTTTCCATTTTTTTTTTTATTCATCTTCAAAATGTGAATCTGCTTTCTGTAGCTGACAGTCCGTTTTGAATTGTAATAAATTACTAATTTCTCTACATACTAAAGAAGTAAAATCCGCCACCGCTGCCTCCGGAGGAAAAAACGCACTGCGGGTTGCCTACATAAAAATCAGAAAAATTGCAGGGGCAGATCAGCTACTTTCAAGGACATAATCTGTTCTAACATAAAAGATCTCCAAGTTTTAAGATATAACCGACATCATAATACATCAAAAGACATATATAATGACATAATTACCCATAATCTCCAAGGTCTCAAGTCGCACAATATAACACATAGTCTAACTTGAGATATGTATAAAGGCAGATATAGTGTTCATGAATTGGGCAGACCAGCTACCTTGGACTCTGAGATCTCAGGTCCTTATGACGTCGTCATCATCACGCACTGTGGGTTACCTACCCTACCTTAAATGCTCAATTTTCCAGGGGTAGCCTACCCTCAGGAGGTTCACAGTTGAGGAGGAAGCTCCTGAAGGGGGATGAGAGCCCCTATGGGGCGTGAGCTGTGGACGGAGATGGAGGCTCTGGGTGGGGCGGGGGGTTAAGATGAGTAAGAGGACCTGGTGGAGGAGGAAGTCCTAGGTAAGAGAGGGAACCGGGGAGAGAAATGACCGTGGTGGGGAGAGGCTGGTGGCCGGGTGAGGTCCTGAAGGAGAAGGGCTCTCGGGGAGAGGGGTGGTCATAGTTGTCAGAGCTCCTGGGTAGATGGCCAGGGATCTTCGAAGGGGTCGGAGAACTATAGTGAGGACAGGGGCTGTGAAGGGAGATAAAGTCCAGGGGTAGTGGTGGGTGAGGGGTCCTGGTAGCGGAGGAAATCCTTAGTAGGAGAGGATGGCCATTGAGGAAGGAGGAGGTAGTGGTGGGTGAGGGTCCTGGAGGGGCAGTAAAACAGAGGATGATCGGGGGAGATTAGGTGGAGGACTGGGTGATGATTGGAGGGATGAATGGAGGGTGCCATGTGGGGGAGAAGCTGTGGATGGAGAAGGTCATGGAAAGAGGGAGAGAGCAATGTGAAGCGATTAAGGCCCAGGTGGTGGTTGATGATTGTAGAGGTGAGGAGAAAGTCCAAGAGACAGGGCCTACCCGGATGTGCAGAAGGAAAGGGTTCGCAGGAGGGGGAACTGCGGAGGTAAGAGACCATGGGTTGGGCATTGAAGCCTCTGGTAGGAGATTATGGCCGTTATGGGGGAGGAGTTTGTGGCTGAGGAGGGCTGCGACTGTTGAAGCGTGTTCGTGGTGAATGAGGGGGTCGTGGTGGAGGAGGAGGCTCGTGATGAAGAAAGGATGAAAGGGGGTTCATGGTGGAAGATTGAGGATCGCTGATAGAGGGGGAGCAAAAGAAGCCCAAAGCAAACCTCAACTCAGGAACAAAAGTTTTAGACCAAACACTGAGGACTGTGACGGTCGGACAAGGCGCGAAGCGGCCAGGGGGCGAAGCCCCCTAGTAAAAATAAAAAAGGAATTAAATTTAGTAAGTCTCGCAGCTAAATTTATAAATTACAGTTAAAATACTAAAAACAAGCACATTCAATTGGTTCTATGTCTTAGTCTCGGTTTAAATACTATGTAAATCCACATTTTTGGAAAACGGGTTTTATGTGGTTTTTAATGTAAACAAGAAAAATAATAAATAAAAGAAAGGAATTTAAATTAAAAATCCTGGTAAGTCGAAAGTACACTTTACTATTCCTAGTTGCGAAATAAAAAACTTTGGAAGTCATTCATTTAAATTTTTTATTCAGCTTTTTGTGTTCTTCTGACGTTTGTGCATTTTTGGACTTACGTGGTATTTAAACAAAGGTGACAAGATGTTCCCCGTTTTTAGTTCACTTTTTTTTGTGTGTATTTTTTCCCGTAGTGTTTCCTGTATACTAGATAGATACTAACTGGAATTAGCAAAACTCACATAAATCATTTATCTAATTGCCCCACCAGAAAAAAAAAATACAGAATTGCCATTATTTTGTGTGAGTTACCCATATGGGTGTAGGAACGTCTCACTGAATCTTAACCAAGTCTGGATGAGTCACAGAGAATTGAAGAATTCTGAACAAGTCCTAAACAGTATTGGCTTTGCACAAGGGGTGAAACATACGAGTAAATGCCTTCAGAGTTCAGTTAGAAAGAAGCGCCTACAAAAACTAAGTAAAAAAAGAACAGTGGCCTGAATGAAAGGAATTAAGGTTTTTAAAAAAGTAGTCTTTGGTGGAGAAGGAGCCTTTGAATGATTTTATTCAGACCCCCCATCAGGACACGTTTGCTTTAAATTCGACACTAGTTTCTGTATAATGTCTTTTTTCTGTTTTTCTATATGTTCTTAAATTCTTGAATCCCGATGTAGGTAACTGTGAGTCGAGCCGGTACACTCTTCGCACAAGACTCAGTTTTTATGATGAATACTCCGAGGTGACTGTACTGTGCGATTTACTTCCTTAGAACTGGCCAAGTTGTGAAATTAATAAAGCAAATATTACGGCTGTCGAAATACAACATTCCTCGACGGTCATCATCGCTACATCGAGGTCAAGAAAACTTCGTCCCGGGCTTCGAAATTATTTACTTCCGTTTTCCAAAAACACGAATTAAAAAAATAAATAAACTCCCGGGCGCCGGCGGTCAGTTACATTTCGTGTTACACCCACCGTACGCGTTTTCCATCGTAATTAAAATTACACTCGTAAATTTTTTTTCGGGCTAGGAATTCTCTTTATCTATCTTTCGGACACAAGCTACGAAAATCCTATTATTTCCGAACCAGCATTCTGGCTTCGCATCATCTGCTATAGGTGGCAAAATACTGCAAATGCAGAAACGTAAATCGCCTGTTAAAAAGTGAAACAGTTTGACCCGAGTGAATTGATGTCTGCTTCATCAACCCAGTTACAAGATGACAGCCTGATTTTGTGTCATAAAACAGATCACCATCTGTATATAACAAATTTTATGACAATTTTTTAGTATTATTCAGCTCGCAGAATCATAAGAGGTCTGCATCCGCCTGCTTTCGCGTTTGTAGGTCAGCGGCAGCTGGACGAGTTTTTCTAATTTCCGTGATGTAAACGCAAATTCGCATAGTGAGAGTATTGGCGGTGAACAGTCTGTGGTGGAGAGGCAACTACCAGATGGGGGAGGGGGATTTTTTACGAATGAGCCAGTAAGCCAGAAGATGTAAAAGTTGTGTAGAACGAAAGAAGTGGGTTTTGCATGGACGTTAGAAAAAAGACGCACGCTAGTTTCATAGTAGGTCTCTCTCAGATTAAAAATCTAGCTTCCCGCCCCCGCCCCCTCCCTCGCCACGGTGGTTTTAGTTTTCTACTAGGTGTCCCAGAATGAATACCTCTCCTGCAAGCCGGTAAACAGGCTACTTATTCGAACCTTATGTTAATATTTTTACTCGTTTTACTTTCGAAGGGACTGAAATGTATAATCAGTATAATCATTTCTTGCAGCAGAAGTTTCTTTTCACAACTGAGAGTAGATTAAATGATGACACTTTCAGATAGTGACATTAAAGTATCGCTGGAACTACGAAAAAAAAAATCAACCGAATCTGTCCTGGTGGTCTACAAAATCGAGTTTCTACTGCAACTGAAAAGCAAAACTGTAAACATTGAAAATTCGTTTTTCTATCACTTATAAAAAAAGAATCTTCAATTTGAAACGTAGAAGCAGGGCAGTACCGACAGAGAGGGTTTTGGGGTTCAACCCCCACTCCCCATTGGGCCCTTTAAAAAATACGAAAAAGCAATGGGTTGAGACGGAGAGGAGGGCGGATCTGTAACTGAGCCCCCCACCAAGAAAAATGTATTTTAATCGCAAGACCTGCCGTTTACTATATCCTGGGTAAGGCCCTGCCTAGAAGTGATGAATTCTTGGGAATTTTTCTTTTTCCTGTGTAATAATCTGTTAAAATGAAAACGGTACTTGCTTTCATTTCAACGTTTTAACACTTCATTTGTACTTCAACCAAGAATGGATTCGAACCTTATTCTGGTCAGTTGTGGAAAATCAAGAAATAAGTATGAAAACTTCTGCCTAATGAATTAGTTGCGCAGTTAATTATTAGGGATGAGCAGTAGTGTGGCTCTTGTATTTTTTCTTTTCTGGATTCTGGTAGTATCTGGGAAAGAGGTGCACGTCGGTGAGAATAAAAGGCATTATTTTTGTTCGAAGTTGAATAATTTTAGTGGTCGGACCGAGGTTTGATTGAATTATGCGGTTTAACTTTATAAGATCCCAAAAATAAGGGGTTCCTATTAAATTTGATTTGATCGGTTAACATTGTTCTATTCGGTGTAATAATAATTCGCTACGCAGTACATTATACTTCGGAAATATTATACTCTGCATTCGTTCATCATGAGAAAAACATGAATGAAGAATGTAAATACTCATACAGCCTCTTCCAAAGTGAGGGCAGTTGAACATAGACACCCGTAGTTATGATAAATTTCCTACATCTCTGATTGAAGGAGAATCATTTACAATGAAACACCCGGCCACTGAATGTGAGTCCTGAACAGGGATGTATCGATAAGAGGAAGGAAGAGTTTCCCCAAAACACATTCCAAAGTTGGGAAATTTAGAAAAATTAGAGTTGGCAAAATTTGATAGACATTTGGCAAAATTCCAAGTGTTGACTTTTTCCTTTACTTGATTTCAAAATGGCATATCAGTTAGAAAATTGGATTTTCAGTTCGAAAACCTACAGTTCCAGTCGGTAAAATTAACTCCGCTAGACTTCTAAGTATCATTCCAACCAAGGTTGAAAACGAATCCGCTAAAATTGGACTCGAATTCGAATCCACGAATCACTAGCAGGGCAGGAAAGCTGAAACATAAAGCTTAGCTTTTAGCTTATTTTTTCTAGATTAAACGTATAAAGCTTAGCTTTTTACTTCTTAACTTTTTTCGCATAGCTTTGGCTTTCAGCTTTTGCAAAATAAAGATTTCAGCTTTTGGCTTTCTTTCGGCTTCTCAGCAGTTTTACTCATAGGAGAAGACACCACACATTAAAATGACAAGCTTTCTCAAATTTCAACACATAAATTGGACGTTGTTTAACAAAAGGGAACTAAAACCCACATTTGTAAACAAAATGAGCTATTAGTAATAGTATCGTTGGAAAGAGCATAAACGTAGAATTTTTCAAAATTGGGCCACCGATTCAAAAATGTGTACTCACATTGAAAAAAGCTTATCAGTAAACGCAATGTCATATAGTTTCTACATAGCTCTTGAACTTCAAATCACGTGTTCTCAAAAAGTGGATTTTTTGTGGGTTAGTTCCCTTTTGTTAAACAGCGTCCAATTGGTACCGCACCGGCAGCCGAAAAATGGGATAAGAAAAGAAGTAACACAAGGAAAGGGCTTTAGTATCCACGTCAGAATATCATAAGCATAACATTCTAACATGTTAGAAGTTAGAACGTTAGGAGAAGTCATATTCAATCTTCGACCATACATACTTACGTGGACTGGAAATGCTGATAAGAATTTGAAGCCAAACATTTTGCAGTTCGCAACTTTTTAGAAAACATACCTTCGTTAATCACAGGAGATGCCATCGTTATCAACACCGTTATCACAAATATATCAGGAAGGTACCTTTTCTAAAAAGTTGGAGCCTGACTGCTATTGCCAGTCCACGTAAGTGTGCAGCATGGTCGAAGTATTCTGTGAGTATCACGAAATAATATAACAAAAAACGGATAATGGGAGAAGCCAAAAGATGCTATAATAATAAAGCTTAGCTTCAACTTTTATATTTTTTAAAACTATACTTCTGGCTTTTAGCTTTCAACTTTTGAAGCTGAAAAAGTCTAGCTTCGGCTTTTCAGCTTTTAGCTTTCGGCTTTTTTCCTGCCCTGGATTCGAATCGGATTCGAATAAATGGAGTGGATTCGTGGATTCGAATCCACGAATCATTGAATCCAGGAATCATGGAATCTTTTTTTGCTCTTACAAAATCAAAATAAACGATACCTATTTTACTCACTCAGCAATCGCTGGCATTTTTTTTTCTTCGTTTAGAAAGACCAAGTTCTCCAAGAGTTGAAATTTATTCGATATAATCATGGTAAACATATACTTTCAGAAATGTAGTTTCCGAAGAAATTAAATTTAATGTTTCGACTGAGGAGGCCAGAAGGATTTCTGTAGCTTTTATTACGTTTTTTGATTTTTTTTTTTGTTAAAAAAAAAGAAAAGTGACCGAAACGGATGGCCATATTATGCGACTTTAGCGCCTAATCAGGGCTTCAAAGTTTAGCCAAAAGCTGAAAGCCAAAAGCCAAAAGCCAAAAAGCTGTATATTTTGTGGGATTTGAAAGCTGAAAGCTGAATACCAGGGTTTGAAAGCTAGCTGAAAGTTGAAAGCAAGTACTATTCGACTTTTTCCTCCCTGAAAATTCTCTGCCTTGATTTTCTGTTTTGTGACGTTAGTGACCTACGGCGGGATTTTGGTGTTGACAAATATTTACCTCGAGATGTCCAGGAGTAGTATTATTGAAATTTTTTTAGCGATGTTACAGATAATATAGCACGTACTTAAACGGGATGTTACCCGTAACATCGCTAAAAAAAAATTTCAATAATACTACTCCAGGAATCAAGACTTAAAACCAGGGCTTGAAAGCTAGCCGAAAACTGAAAGCCAAAAACCAAATAGTTGTACTTTTTGTGGGATTTGAAAGCCGAAAGCTGAAAGCTGAAAGCTGAATGTGTTCAGGGCGTGGAAGCTGAAAACTGAATCTGAAAGTTGAAAAAAATACGCTTCAAAAGCCCCAGCTGAAAGCTGAAAATTCTTTTTCGGCTTTCAAGCCCTGCGCCTAATACGGGTAACTGAAAAATTTCGACGAATCCGCTAAAAAGGTTCGAATAAATTTTACAAATCCGGGTCGTCCATTGGATTCGAATTACTGATACGAATCCAATTCCCAGAAGCGGATTCGAATCTATTTTTTTGAATTTGAATCTTTTCCAACCTTGATCCCAATTTAACTGAAACTCAGAACGTAACATCTCATCGAAAATTTCAGAATCGTGTCTGGATTTGCAATCTTTTGAGTAACCGAGCCTGCAGAATTGATCTCGTCTTTCATTGGCCATGAATAAGGATGAGGCAATGGGGATAATAGCTGTTCGACCTGAGACTCAAGCGTCATAAACAGAATTCACCCGACTGGACAAGAATACTGCAAACGAAATATCTGAAAATCGTGAAGCAGCAAGTATAAAGATGGCAAAGGCAATAATCTAGCTTTTTTCTTTCTTTTTTTGTTTTTGAGTAACAGGGGAAACCAAACCAGTGCTGCCAGATGTAGTTTAAATAAGCTGAAAGAAACACATTTTACGTTAAACCGCTTATGTGCCCCTCCTTTGGAATTTGCAGCTCAGAGCCAAACGCTTACCAAAAGACATGACATATTGACAGCTGATGAAAGGGAATCAGTTAGCCGGGAGGGGGATAACTGCATTTCGACGAAGCTGAGTACAGGTTAATAAAATTTCCGTATCTGAAGAGGTCAGGCCGAGGAATTTTGAAACTACCAGCTCACGGCTGTAATCTTGAGGTATGAAAACAATTTCGGTGTATAGTATGTCCAAAAAGTATCCTGCTCGAGACAAATCTCGCAAATTCATGGAGGACTAAAATTCGCTCGAACATTCGGTTGGCTAAAAACTGCCCCAGTGGAGAAGAGCCGGAAAAAATAAATAAATGGATAGTTATATTCGGCGAATCACCAGGCAAATTTGTAAGAGCAGAAACATTTTTTACTTTTGCCACCTACACAGGTACATAGAACTTTCATTCGATGATAAAATCGGGAAAAGGTAATTTTTATTTTCCTTCCCTTTTAGCTTGTTGACTTGTACAATCTCTACCTCTCAATATTATCGTATCCTCAGCTCAAGAATTCTAAAGCGAAAACGTTCTTCTTTTTTCCTTGCTTGTTCAGAAAGAAAAATAATCTTTTTTTTAAAGAAATTGTGAATTGTCGCACCCTACATACAGAATTCGGACCAGGCAAACAACAACAACAACAACGATACAATGCTATTCTTATGCGAAAAAGGAAATCACTCGGATTTCGATAAAAATGAGCTCATCTGAAAGGAAATTTTATTTGCTACAAGGCATGTTCTTCTTTCAATTTTCTGTTAACCGCATTCATTTTCGAGATATTTTGAAATAACATTAAAATTGCCATAAACTGCTGCACTGAACTCCCCTTTTCGACCTCGTTTCCTTATCAGTTTTTCTTCAATCGATGCTAGCGAACCTGCAATTTGCCCGGTCCTCATACATACAGAAAAAGAATCGGATTTCGGTCTTTTAAGCGACATTTTATACATCAAATTTTAGATTTCAGTTGGCAAAATACGAGTAAAATGATTTTGATAAGCTTTTTGTTCTTTCGCTTTTTCTCTTGTCAGAAAAATTAAAATCTTTGTACCGAATCGATGCTCTCCTGAAATCTTTCGCGTATTTAGTCGGCATTTTAGACTAGATCGATAAAATATGAAAAATATAAAAATTAAAAATTGTTAGCTTTTCTGAGCCTTGATCCTTTTTTTCTTCTTTTTTTATCTCGTTGCCTGCCTGAAAAACTTTTGTACCGTCTCAACATGTTTCGTTTCCGGTAAGTTGCAAATTTTCGGTCATTTAATTGGCATTTTGGACCTTTTTTTTTTAACCTCCTTTTTGATATCTTTTCCATCGAGTTTTCAGCCCTAATACGGTTGACATTTAATGTTTTTTTTTCGTCAGGGTGGGTGGGGTAGGGATGTTTATGAATCATAGTTTGTATTCGTGAATACAGTGAACCCCGTTACCCCCCCCCTATGATTACACCTAGATCTACGTGTATCCACTATTAATGTTCTGTTCACAGCTCTCTGATATTATTGTGAGGCCATCTTTCTGTTACGCAATCTGACTTTTCTCCCTTTTGGATCCTCCCTGGTGTTATCATTTCTCTCCCCGCTCTGTATTTTTATAAATTCCCTGGATAATGAAAAAATAATAAATTGCTATGAAGAGTTAAATACGTAATAATTTTCGAAATCCCTCTCCTCGGTAATAATTCTTAATCAGATATTAGACTTGACCCGTTCATCTGATTATTACGCAATTTCTAGACGATCTCGTCCTTTGGACTTGAGGATCGCGGTTTCTGACGCCCGACTTTCCTGCGCAAATTTTTCGAGTTAGTTTGCTGTGGTTTTCCCCTCGGTTTGTTGTGTTAGAGTTTTCTTTTTCTGTGTCGAGAAGTGCGCAGCCGCAGTTCGCTTACTAGCTACGTATTTCATGACGTGCACACGCACAATACCAATCTTTCTGATCTGGTAGTAACACACCCTGCGATTGTAATGCCTTGTGCGTTCGAACTAGCGGGGGTTACAGGACACACTATATTTCCACCTCGATTGATACTGCAGTCGCCGTGTTCTCTAGGATGTAAGTGAAGGTATTCAAATATCACTAGCTTTCCGTCTTTGGTGAGACTCGAATCCGAGACCCAGAGATTGCGAAGCAGGCACGTTATTACATGGCCCCACAGCAACTTCCCGTGTTTCTCAGATACCACTTCAAAGTGCCTCCTACGAGTCTGCTTTATAAAGCCATGAGCGAATATGAGAATCGATGATCCGGCTTTTGCTCCGAACTTTACTGAAATTTATTCCAAAAATATTCGACCCAGATATGTGAGCTCGATGCATGGAAACATGGAGGAAACGAAATTTGCAAAATTTATAGTAACCTCGTTTCGCGAGCCGGCGAGTGGGCAGTGTAGTGAATGATGGCAAAGTATACCCACCACGTTGGTGAAACCGAGTAAGGTTTCTGCACTCGTCAAGTTCAAATTCAAGGAATTGAAACAATTTTGCAGACAATAAAGCGAGCACATTATGATGCATTCCCATTGCAGTGGCTGTGGTCTTGGCAGTTTCACAATCCGAACACGTTTTATAATCGACGCGTTTAAATAAGTTCAAGTTCACGACTATCCATGCTCGAGGATTATTGAGGCCGGAACTGAACGAACCTTCGTGCTGTGAGAAATTTCGCGAACAATAGTACCTTTAGGTGCCCGCTTAGTTTACGATTTATATTACTCATCTGGTCGACTATAAAAATATATTTACTAATTCTTACATAAAACCGCAAAAACCGAACGATTATTTTCCCTGGTTCATTATCGGCAATTGGATGAAGGAAAAAGGTGTTGTCGATGTGCAGCTATGTACTTTCTAATTAATATTCGCGATAACCTTACGAACTTTCCATTTAATATTTTCTTTCATTGCCTTTTATAATCCAGTTCGAATGCAAATCGTAATTATGTGAGGCGTATTTATCGGTAAAAAAACGAGGGAGAAGTGTGTGTTCGAAGGCAATTATTTTCGTCGGGTTAACGAATTCAAACGTCAAACTGAATATATGTAGAGTTGCAGAGGGTGACAAGGTGTGACTATTACCAGCATTTGCATAACTCCAATACGTGTGTCCCGCATTGATTGGACTTCAAGGCGCTTGGTCTGTTCAACTTCAGCGAAATGGTGCATCGTGCAGGTGTGAAAATGAAATTATATTGCGCGATATTCAAAGATAGCAATCTTCGAGAACAGTTCACGAACTACCGTGCTGCTGAACAGAAACGAATGAGCTTTGTGAATTATAGAGCGCACTTGAAGAAATACACTAATTATAGGCGCATCCAGGATTTTCTCAAAGGGGGGGGGGTTCCTCTCTCTCTCTTCATTTGCTCTCACCCGAGCCCTGGAACCGCCGCTTCGAGCATTACCTCAGGGACATTGGGGAGCCTTCTAGGGCTGCCTTAGCCCTCTTCTCTTCTTGCCGGGAATCGGCCTAGCTCAACTGCGCTATCTTCCAGTCGAATACCCGTATCACTAGCCCCGTGTGGTTTATGACGGTGAGTTCAACGAGCACCGGGAGGTAGCACCTTACCCATTTACAGCTTTCAGATACTGGCGACTGATTACACACTTCTCAGAAGCCTCTGCTGTAAGTGGTTGTGACTCTGTGTACGTTATTAGAATGCGGTGTTAAAATGTGTGACGAGTTTTTCTTGCATTACTGATAACGATGCCGGCGTTGGGAATCGAACCCGGTGCCTTCGGGTTAGGAACCCGAGTTCTTACTGCTACGAGCCACTCTGGGGGGGGGGAGCATGAATAATAATTTATTTTTTATACTACTTGATTAGAAAGGCAATGTTTACGTTGGTGTTTTAGGGACGACAAGAAGTGCCTATCATTCATGCATCGAATGCTAACGAAACCTGCGTGTAAAGTAAACGTTCTTCAATGTAAAGCGTTTTTACATGAAAAAATTGCTGGCCAGTAATTTCTTATCGGGGAATCGAACCCGCGTCCATTGAAACATTTGACTGAAATGCAGCGATCGTCTCTAACCACTCGGCTACGGAGCGGATAATGAAATAGTGACTTAAGAACGCATTTAAATATTCACGACATAGTACAGTTGTTACCGTTTGTTGTTAACCGTTGTTACATTTTTACTGGCCACTACCTGTGTATGTTGTTTGTGCACGTGAACAAACTGAATACCAGACTGTGATACTGTACTTTGTAGTAATTAACTGAGCAAATTAAATTTTTGAATTAATTACGCACACAAAAGTCACCTGTCTATAATTTAAATAAATAAATAGATGAAAAAATAAAATACAGACCATGTCAGCGAAAAACATTGCCGCTTCTGATCAAGTAGTATAAAAAATATCTTCCACGACAAGAGCCAAAAGTGAGTTTACATGAGAGTACCTTTAAACCAAACCCAGAATTGTCCAAAATTTTCAAAAATGATGTTTTGATGGTTTCCGACACAGTTACTAGGTGCGCATCGATTGCCAGTCTCCGTTTCGACCAATCGGGAACCATGACGTAGTTATCGGCATCCGAAGTACGGCGTTGGCGTCATACACCTAGACTTCTCCGTGTGGAGAATTCTGGTTTGACTCGAAGGCGACACTGCTACACTTCGCTTGTTTGATAACGTGCACCCGGCGACATTATCTTTGATTTTGACTGACACTAACGGTATACTGTTACATAATAATGGTTTTTATTTCATAATTTTTTCATTTTCAGGGGAAAAAAAAGTAATTAGCATGTTTTTTTTTTGTTTTTTTTTGGTACTTTTTCAAATTAAAGGTAGAATAAAATGAAAAATTCGAGTTATTTTCATTCTAATATCTTTTAAATGACGTTACAGTACTTTCAACTCACTCAAACCCAGAATTATTCCTCATTTTGCCGTTCATTTGCGATGTTTTCTACTGCCTTGGCGTCAAACCAAAATGATTTAGCGAATAGCAGGTATGGGAAGACATGAAAAAAAAAAAAATCGTTGATTCAATATTGTAACCCGAAGCACTACCTACAGGAGAAAGTACACATCATTTAATGCAATCATCGGCCTTCTATCAGTTTTTTTTGTTTTTCTCAAAAAAGTGAAAAATGGACATTTCTGGGTTTGATTTAAAGGTACTCTAAAATTTTTATTTTTTATTTTTATGACTCGGGAACTCACTTTTGACTCTTGGTGTGTAATATACTATTTTTTTTACAGCACATAGGTTGGTAAAATTTCTTATATTTGTATTCAACTCTTGTCGGACTCTATTCCCCCAATATTGACCCATTTCTGGGCAAATGAATCTACACATCCCTTTCAAATTTTCCTCTCTCGTGCTTCTCTTTCCCGATTTAGTCGCCACTCCTGAACCATCTATCTCGTCTTTCCATCTTGTTTGTGGTCTTCTCCTGTTGCGCTTCCCTTCCCTTGGTATACAGTTCAAAACTTTCCTCCCCATCTGTCCTCTTGCCTAATTACATGTCCCGCATATTTTGCTTTAAATTCTTTGATTAGTCCTGATTTCCCCCGATTCCCGTGTTTTTTCTCCAGCTTTTTGATTCCTAAAATACTTATTTCCATTGCTCTTTGAGTGGATTGAATTTTATCCACACTAACTCTTGTTGCCGCCCATGTCTGACATCCGTATGTTATGGTAAGGTACAACTCTCCCAGATTTTGAATTTCAGTTTCTTTGCTATCTTCCCTTTGTAGAATTCTTTTTTGGCCCAATAGTTCTTTCAGCCTCCCTTTATTCTTTTGGATATTTCTTTTTTGTTCCTATTTTGAAATGAAATTATTTGTCCCAAATATTCAATTTCTTTTACTGTATGTATTATCCCTCCTTCAATTTTGAATTCCCTCATTTCCTTTGTTTGTTATAATTTTTGTCTTTTCCACATTTATTGACAGTCCTGCTATTTTGCTTCCATTTATGAGATCGTTTGCCATACCTTGGAGTTCCTTTTTACTTTCCGCTATAATTTCAAAACCATTCGCAAATCTTAAGTTCGTCAGCCTGTCCTGTCCCCATTTATTTTTACTCCCCGTTGTTCCCAGTTTAGGTTCCTAAAAATCGGTTCTACAATGCAGTTGAATAAGTCCGGGGATTGTGGATCACCTTGACGTACTCCCCTTTGAATTGCAAATTCCCGTCCTTGTTTGTCCATTTTTATGTAAGCTTTTTCGTACATTTTTTCAACTATAGTTATCCATTTTGCTTCAACCCCCCTGTAAATTTCTCTTTCTCCCTACATTCGTAAAGAAATTTGGTCGGATAGCATACTCTTAAAGAAGTGAGAGATTTTTTTAGGCACACTAAACATAAGATTTGTGCAATAGTCGCGATGTTTATTTCATTTATTTCGTTTGTTTCGTCTGTTTCGTCTATTTCATCTATTTATTTCATTTCCCCCTCCAAAAGGATTTTTAAACCTTTTTTTTCTTACAGAAAGAAAAGTTTCGTCCCCTGCCACTAGAATTTCCCCCTCACCTCTCTGGACGCCTGGTGGTGTCTATATGATGTCATCATCCCAATCTGTAAATTGTGAAGTGGTACCATTTTCATTTTTATTTACTTTTTCATTTCAGTCTTCACGAATCCTGCTTCATTAGTCTGAATAAAGTCTTAGGTAGTCTAAACGTACACGATATAGAGTCTTCAGTAATTATTATAGAATCTGAACAAATATGAACAGAATCTTAATGAGTATGAATAGGAGTTGAATCTTGACGATTCTAAAAAAAATATTACTAAAACAATTTTGAATTAGCTTGATGAGTAGACTCGATTCGTTCTATCGGTTTTAACGAATTTCATTGATGAATCCATGAAGGGATATAGATCGAGCTTGAAACATCCCGTCTTTAGCTTTTAAAAATCTGAACTTCCAAACTTCACACACATCAAGTATTAACTGGGTTCAACGAGTTTGTGCAAACGTTGACAAAATGTAAAAAGCATTGTTGGCGAGTCCTTCAAAATCTTTGAGAGTTTCAATCAAAACCTGTTTGTGTAATAAAAAGTCTCAGCGGAGTCTTATCGCGTTGTTATTAGGTGTAGCGAGTCTCAGAAGAGTACTATTAAGTATTTAGCCTCGAAACGGAGTCTTAACAAGTCTTAACGTTCTTAACGACGGATTACAGCCGTATCTCTCAGTCTGTGTGTCTGTGTCCTCTTACCCTTCATCTTGTTCTTCTTTAAAATTACTCTTAGTTTTCCCTCCAGCCACTGATGCAGTACTCGAAAGGGTAGTTTGCGAGGCTGGGGGTGCGGTGTCATAAGGGTCACTTTGGCATGCGTGCATCGCCATACGCCCCACCACACCATTAGTTGTATTTATTGATGAGAGGCGGTTGAACCAGGAAGTGGCCAGAAAGTTCTGTCTCCTATGTGAGGTGGCGCGTATGCGCTGAATGCTCAGACCACGTAGTCCATTCTTTTCCTCAGGTACTGTTAAGAATCAGCTCAGTAGCTCCACTTTTACTGCCAAAGTGAGAATTTTACTGAGTTCTATCCCTTTTACTTCATTGGGTGCTGAATACTCTAGTTGCTTCACGTGTATTGTGGCCATGCTGGGCAGTGGTATATGATGTGGATTGAGGTTTCCTCCTCTTCCCTACAATGCCTACAGGAGCTGCTTTTCGTCACTCCTGTTTCATACGTCTTGTGTCCTGTGGCTCTATGTCCAGTTAATAGTTCGAACATGAGCCTAGCATGTTTTCTGTCGAACCCTATTAGGAACTCGGCGTAGTTACCGGGGCGTCCCCTATCAGTGTTTCGCTAACTTTTATGCCACTGGCCATCTACCCGTGTACTTCCATCTGCTTCCTTATCCAAGCCGTCGCATTCGCACTTGATTTTATGACCCTGTGTACTACGGCTGGGCCTTAGCTGTTTATGCCCATCTTCGCTAGCTTGTCTGCGATCATGTTACGTTTTATGCCGCAGTACCCCGGTGTTCGTGGTATGATGACACGGGTTTCTTGAGCAAGAGTGTAGAATTCGTTAGTTCTGTCCGCCATCATTGAGAATGTAGTTTGGTGTGCCGACAGTGCTTTAATAGCCGCTTGACTGTCTGTACAGGTATAGATCCGCTTATTAACAAAGCTCTTTTGCTGGCTCTGTCAACGGCCACCGTGATCGTCATTACCACTGCTTGGAGGATAGTGATGCCCTCACCCAGTACCATTGAATAGTGGTCAGCGCCTTTTGCATCCTGGTCATTCTTTGAGGCATCTGCAAACCACACATATGCTTCTCTTTTCCTAGAAAGCTTAGCCACCTCTATTCCCTTGTCTCCTGTGTGGTGCGCGGTATGGCTTGTCAAAGAAGTGTCCCACCGCGATTCTATCTCTCAGCAACCCACAATATTCGTCCATCGTCCCTGACATCTCCCATATCCTTCCATGGCCTGTTTTTGGGCCCGAAGCTTTGGTTGGCGTAGGCAGTTCCAGGAGTCTTTCAAGTGCTTTCGTTGGCACCATTCTCATTGCCTCCGTTGCAAGGGCGCCGAAATTTATAAATTCCGTATGGAGCGAGATGAAATTTTTAAAGTTGATATCTATTTTTCCTTTTTTTCGTAAAAGTAGTAAAAAAATTTTCGAAAAAAATCCACTTTTTACTTTGGTTAGTTTTATTGATTTGTGCAATTTTTTTCATATGGAGCAACGCTCCACATGGAAACGCCCATGCTCCTTGCTCCATATGAGTTCGGCGCCAATGCCCCATTGTCATCACACGCGCCAGCCGTTGCAGATGGTCCAGTTCGTGGACCCGGTCCTCATATCTAGAAAGTTAAACCTTGTCGAGTTCGCCTTTCTAACATTGGAGATACAAAATCAGAAATTTAGGTCGACAGAAATGTTGCCTATTATACCGCAAGAGGGGTGCCACACCGACTTTGCTCAAATTTTAAATATTTTCTCGGCATCTGTGTTGCCATGCTGATCAGTATTGTATCTACGAGAAATATTTGCCAGTCTGAGTTATGCCTCGTCCTCCAGGGTAATAGGTGGAAAAATAATGACCCAAAAATCAAGTATTTTCACTATATAGATATGATATATTTTTTAAAATATTTATCGCATGTGTTGAATCATATACCTGCTAAAAGTTGTTCTTCACAAAATGGGTTACTTTCCTCAGGTGGTCTCGTATGGAGGACAACATTTTGCTAGGCTTTTCCCATTTTTTCCTGCTGCTATAAGGTACCTACGTGATACTCGAAAACTCGAATGTCTTGATTTTATCCCTGAACTTCATTCTGAATTAATTTGAATATCAATTCTCGATGTGTCTTTGATGAATGACGTTATGACTTCGATACACGGAAGTATTGATTGAGCGAAAACATCGATCATTATCTGCACTCCACCTTCGTTACTTTCCGTGCAGTTTCCTCGGAGAAATAAAATCTCGAAAAGTGGAATAACTGCTGGGTGATAAAACAGAAATGATCTCAGTGAAAGAGATGTCCCGATATTGCACGCAGTGTTTTCTCGACAACCAAACCATGTAGGACTGAACACTGAAGATACTTTTCGTCCAGCTGAAATATATTCAGTATCTGGGTCATGTGAAGTCATTGAACAACTAAAACGAGCATTAACAACGTATGACGAATTTCACAATTTCAGGATACGTTTGTATTGTATTTTGTATCTTCCTGTATGCGTTCCTACCGGCCGAGTTTTTAAATCTCTTTATGCGAAATTACGTTTGCACGACTGTTTGTTCTTTTTCCGTGAATATACACGAACACGCATTCTGAAACAATGCGATTTTGTCGTTCTAATTCAAGTGTAAAAAATTTTCGTGAAACGAGACTTCCACGAAGACTTCTCTGTAGGTCGTTTTGAAAGTGTGTCACAAAAAGTGACTACAAAAATACTCGAAACGTGTGCAAATTTATGCACTAGTGATGGTCGGTGTCTACATGTAATAGCCAACAAAACCGTGACGTAGCCAGAGAGCCAGGGGGTGGAACGCCCGAAAATGTTTGCTCTCTTGAAAAATATATTGGTACATAATATTTATGACGTAGTATAAGTTTTGGTATGCTTAAAATAAACACATGGCCAAGTTTTGACTGTAAGAATCCAATTATTTTTCACTAGAGAGTATCCACATTGACGAATAATTGGTCCCAGAGTCTCAGTACGCAGAAAACTCCCCACAACTTGGACTGGTATTAAAGAAAATTCTCTAGTCAAATTCCAAGGGAGACGGAGCCAGCACAATTTTACCATAAGTCTTGCATGAGATAATTTTGTTAGTAAAAAACGTTACTGCACGTTTAAGGCCTATTCGAAGTCCACTCAGTCAACTCTCCCCCTTACATTTCGAGATATTTGTTCACAAAAGGCTTCATGGTTAATGTTTTGTTCAAAATTCAGAAAACCTTTATTTGGGGAATAAATAAACAATATTAATTTATAATACAAATGAAGAATTAGCGGCCCGAAAGTGGGGCTCGCTCCTCTCCTAACCCATGCCGGGCAAAGGTCTCCTGCAGATGCTCCCATTCATTCCTATTCCTGGCTATTCTTTGTAAGTTGTTACTTTTTAGAAATTTATTAAGATCTTCTTTCCATCTTAATGACTGTTTACCTCTTCTTCTTTTTCCGTCCAGCGGTTGCCAAAAGGTGGCCCTGTAGGTCCATCGTTTGTCTCTGAGACGGGAGATGTGTCCCGCCCACCCCCATTTTATTCTTTTGATCTGCCAAATTGAATTTTTACTGAATTTTAATTTCATTTTGATAACCGAGATTCTTATCCTGTCCCTTCTTGTTATCCCCAACATTGATCTCTTCATTATATTTTGAATTATCCTAATTCTGTTCAAAATGTTTGCACTTAATGGCCATGTTTGACATCCGTATGTTAAGACAGGCAATACACACATATTGAAAACTTCACTTTTGTTTTTATAGCTAAAGTTTCCTTTGAATATGTCTTTTAGACTCCAGAATTTTTTCCACGCTTTGTTAATTCTTACGTTAACCTCCTTTTCTACTGCATTTTCAAAAGTTAGTTGGCCGAGATATGTATGTTCTCGAACTATTTCTATATCTTTGTTACCCATTTCTAGTGTCTCTTCCTCTGTGCTATTGGATATGATCCAATAATTTTTCACTAGAGAGTATCTATATTGACGAAAAATTGGTCTCAGAGTCTCAGTACAGAAAGCTCCCCACAACTTAGACTTGTATTAGGGAAAAGTCTCCAATCTTACATTTCGAGATTTTTGTTAACAAAAGGCTTCATGGTTAATGTTTTGTTAGTACACGTATTTTCCTTATTACAAACAAAAAAAAAAAAAAAAAAAAAACTATCGGAGGTGCCAGTGGAATAGCAGCCCTCAATTTTGGATTTTTTCTCTAAAATACCTAAGTTCATTTATTAGTGCTTCAGTGCTTCATTAGTCCACGTTAGTACGCGGGTTAATTTTTTAATTTAGTTGATGTTCAATCTTTTTCTGGTGATATTTTGTAAAAACCATGAGAGGGGCCACGCGGAAATGGTAACCCTCCGGTTCAAATTAGAAATCAAAAATCATCTCATTTGTTAATGATTTCGTTAACCACGTTGATCACGCATTCATTTAGTTAGTGCTCCTCTCTCTCTTCTTATTATTGTAGGGGTTCGAGGAAATGGCAACCCCGCCCATCTTGAGTTCAGAGTCATAAATGGTCTCATTTGTTAGTGCTTTGTTATTCCACGTTAGTGCAGGCACTTATTTCGTTAGTACTCATTCCCGTCCCAGTTACTGGAGAAGGGGCTAGGAAAAAGACAGCATCTTCAAGAATTCAAGTTTCGAGTCAAAGCAGGTCTCATTTGTTAGTGATTAATTGCGCGCATTATTGAAAGTAGGTTTTCATTTTCTTAGCGCTCACCTTCTCCCTTCAGGGGTAAAGGGAGACTCACTAACATGTATCGAAAAAGTAGATGAAATTATGAACAGTTTCACAGAAAAACGAATTATTCCCAACAGCTCGGAATTTAATTTTCGAAAAGTTTCTGAAATTGGCATAACTATTTGTTTATTAACTTACAGTCTTGAACAGTTTGCCCCCGCCCCCATCTTCACAACTGTGACGAGTGTAATACCTCCCTTTTCTCCGAAAAGTCGGTAAAAAGTTGGATTTGTACGATATTGTATAGGTATGTGGATACTTAATACTAAATACTAGCTGTTCCCCTTCGATAGCCCATTTCTGGAAGTAGGCCTCTACGCGTCTATTCCCCTTCTTCCTGTCTTCAGCCTCTTTTTCCCAGGTTGGTGCCCATTCTTTACTGCATCATATCCCTCCATCTGATGCTTGGTCTACTTCTAGTGCGTTTATTCTCTCTGGGTGTCCATTCCATAATTTTCCTTATCCATCTCCCTTCTTGTCTTGCTAGGTGCCCCGCATGTTTCCTTTTTAACTTTGTGGTGGTATATCCTGTATATTTTATTCCCGAATCCTTCCTTCTACAGGTACAGGTCGTTTCGTTTACAATAAGCTCAGTTTCATACTCACCGCAATTGTCAACTATTTCCTGTAAAACTTCAAGGTGTTCAAATTTCTCCATGAATCCCCAAAGTGTTTCTCAAAGGAGGTCTGGTTGGCCGATTGGATAGCGCGTTGGTCTCGGAATCCGAAGGTCCCGGGTTCGAACCCACGTAGCAACTCGCCAGATTTCGACCTAGGCCAGTTTTTCGGCCAGAAGGGAAGAGGGTGCAAGACAGCCCTAACAGGCTCCCGGACGTCTCTGAAGTAGTGCTTGAAAGAGCGGATTTCAGGGTTCGGGTTGAGAGCAAATGAGAAATAGGTAAAGGGTTTCTCCAGTAGTTTGATTTTTTTTTTTAGTTTAAATTTTATTAACACGTAAAATTTCTGACAGTGTAATATTTTTCAGATTTTTTTCTTCTTTTTAAACAAATTTGTATGGCTTTAGGTAGCGACGTCAATTTTTTTTGTAATGAAGATGCGGTGATATTGAGAAATTGAAACCGGTCAACGACCGTTATTTTTCACTGTACCCATCATGGCTCTTTAAACATTTAAAATTTTGCTGACAGGGACGTACCAATAGGAGGGGGTAACTTCTCCCTGTAGGAATTTTTTTTCAGCAGCTGGGAAAATTTATTATTTTAGTCAGGCGGAGTTGGGGGATTTCAGTAGATGGATCAAAAGATCAAAAGTTGGGAAAATCCAACGAGTCGAAAGGTTTTTTTTGCTTTGATACTTAGGAATTTTGAGTTGAGAAGTTGGAAAAATCCAACAAGTCAAAAGTTATTTTTTTAATGTTTTGATACTTGGGAATTTTGAGTCGAGTTAGTTGGGAGTTTTACAATTTATGCCCCCCCCCCCAGGAAAAACTCTTCGGTACATCCTTGTTTACAGATTTTACCAATTCTTCTACAGTGGAATATTTTCCAATCGTTTTCAGCTAGTCATTAGGATCTCTTATCGTATCTTTTTTTTCGTAACTCTGTTTCTGTTATTTCACAACTCGATCGGCTGGCATTAACAAACACGTGTAAGGAGGTAGAGCGATCAAAATGGATATTTTATATCCTGTTACACGGGAAGCACAGATTGGTATTCTTTTATGAGGATTTTACTTGTTAGTTTGGTTTCCAAACAACTCGTACTTTAATTTTTAGTCAGTATTGTAGGAAAATGCTTTCAATAAGAATTATCTTCTAATAAATCTAAATTTTTAAAAATTCAACGTATTAAATCATCACATGTACACTTCTAATGGGAGCGATTTATTTGATCACTTAAACTAGAGAGATTCTCAACTCTGCCCCTAAGTGTCAGCCACTTCGATTCCGGGTCCCAATTTGAACGAAAAAAAACTGTGCAGGAAGTGTTATCACTTGAAAAATATTCAGTTTTGGGTTCTTTCCGCGGTAACGAGTAACTAAATAATATTTTTCATTGTAGTTCATTTATTTTCCGCCAGGTTCGTTTATAAACTTACTTCTCCACTCCACACTCGAACCCCTATCTTTGTGTCCCATTTTAACATATTTCCGAGCAAAAATGGCCAGTTTTGATTCTACTATCAGCAGTGGCGTAGCCAGGATTTTCCTAAGGAGGGGAGGGGGGCAAAATAAGAGAGAAAAAGTCGAAAATTGAGGTGTTTGTTTAGAAATTGCCGATATTAGAGAACTATTTTGTGAAAATGAAGGTAAAATTATTGCTCGAGCAAAATTTTTTCTAAAAGTCGTGTTTTAAGGGCGAAAAATTGCTAATTTTTGCATATTTTAGATTCAATTTCAAGTGCCTTGGGGGGCATTCACCCGCCCTGGCTACGCCACTGACCATCGGGTGTGGCTTACCTCATGATATACTAAATCGTAGGTACATAACTCATTTTCGGAAAAATGTTGAGAAGTAGACATTTGATTCCATATGCATCACTTAGCCGTGGGTATAAAGTTGGTACTTATAATAACCGATGACAAATTCGGCATTACATCGAAAAACCAGTGGTCCACTTGATTCTTCGCCATGACCTTGTATTATGTCATTTACAGTATAATTATTAGAGTTTACTCTAAAATTTCCCTCGATCGTCATATCGCGACCGCGTTTTTGAGGATACTGAACGAATGTTAACCGAAATTGCGTAACAAAACGAGGAAATACGAAGTCGTTTATACCAACTGGAAGAAAAAAATTACCTACACTTGACCGTGTCTCAACGCAGTATTAAATATGACTGGCGGCAAAATACTCGCATTCTCTTAAAGCATCTTGGAGACAAGCCCAATACGAGCTTATAAGCATATAAAACAGGTTGCCTCTGCGAAATAGACCAAAGACCTTGAAATATAAACGATGAATTAAAAATTTGGACATAGTGGGGATTTCTGAGCGAATTGATCGTAGAAAAAAAAAAATGATTCGCGTAGGGAGATTCTGCAGCGATCTTCCTGTATAATTAATAAAACTAGTAAACGACGCAGGGAGGGTAGTTGTTCTTTGAAAAATGATAAAAGGAACAAGGCCCTTTTCAGATAAATTGCTGGTACGAATTCTTTCTCTCATCAGTGCTAAATAACGGCAGTGTCAGCGGGCTACAGAAGTGAGAGGTACAAAGTATTATTGGTATCATCTCTACTGTACTCCCAATTTCAGAAAAAATAGCGTTTCCTTTTGGATTGACGAAAAATGCCCCCCCCCCCACTATTCTAGAAAAAATACAGATCACCACCACACTGAGCCAAAAAAGGTTGTGGTGGACGAGTAACCATGCAAATAAGATACTGTTTTGATTCTTTGTATTCCTCAGTAGAAATCAAAGAAATATTTTGTTGAAGTTCAAAATAACGAGTAAAAATAATCCGAAGTACACAACATAAAATATGAACAACATATTATATTCGTAATAACGACACTTTCATGACTTTTGTGGAGGCCCCGCCCTAAATCTCCCTGCCGCAACTACAGTATCAATTAAGGTGAAAACACAGCGCGTCCTGTAACCCCCGCCAATTCGCACGACCAAGGCATTACAATCGCAAGGCGTTTTACAACCAGATCAGAAAGATTGGTATTGTGCATGTGTACATCGTGGACAGCTTACTCAACGTTGTGAAAACACGTGCCTGTAAAAGAACTCTGTGGCTACACATTCTTCGGCGTGAAGAAGAAAAACTCTAACGCAACAAAACCGTGGGAAAGCAACGGCAAACTACCCCGACTAACCTAATGCCCAGAAGAGTCGTGCGTCAGAAACCGCGATTGCCAATGCCCGGCATCAGATATGGCGCCTGAAGAAGAAAATATACATAAAGGAACGATAGGCGAATTCAGTACTTTGGGGGTGGGGTACTGATCACCGAGAATTTGAAAAAAAAAAATCAGAAGACCCGAGTCTAAACAGGGTCTACACTGATGATGAATTACCTACATTTCAAATCTTGATGTTTTCTTACTCCAAAATAGGTCGGAAATTTGGAAAATTAGTCGTTAGTCTAGCGAAATTATAAAAATATGCCGGAAATCTGTGTAGTCTCTTGTAGTAATTATCTCTGCGAGTGGCTGGATGAGCAAAAGTCTTTAACAATAGGTAATTCGGTTCCACAATGAGCTAGAATGGTGCACTTAGCATTCCCTGCCCCGGCGCGGTGCTGTGGACGCCGCGGTGTCTCGGGATCACAAATAAAACCTACAAACACGGATTGCCGGTTACACCCGCTAATAACGTTTTTCCGGCCAGAAATGAAAGTTTCTAATTACCTTTGTACAGCTGATTTGAGTCCGGCGCTGTTTCGTACATTCTCTCCATTTGAGAACATTCCGTGTCGAACTTGGCCCGTCTTTTACGTATACAGATCGAGGATCAGTGCCGTGTTGACACGATGCGACGATGGCTTTTTGAAAACGAAAGGCACACGCATTTTTGGCCAAGTCAACACAGTCTCGCGGACAGAGACCATCGGGTCTGCGGGACTTGGGCTCCTTCCGTACACAATCCTATGATATTCAGTAGCGTGCATTCCAGGAAAGCAAGGTAAGCGCCGAATACCCTGAAAATTCCCGAGTTTTCATGTACAATATCAACTTCAACTTGTAACAAATAAAAAAGAATGAAATATTGGGCAAAACAGAGACTGTATTGACGCTTACGCTTAACGCCTAAGTGCATATAAATACATATAATAAATTTGCTGGATATACGTGAGGATACAGTTGAAACAGAAGTGTATAGGGGAATGGCACTTTGGCTTTTTTTACATATTTTGCCCGCAAGTTTGATAAGATTGATAACAAAAATGAATCATTTTGCGCGGTTTTCATCTGATTAACCGAGTTTTTGGCAATCTGTGGTGAAAAGTTAACTATATTATTAAATATTAATTAGAAATAATGTAAATCCGAGATACATACCTAATTCAAAATGTTGAGCTACTTACTAGTATAATAAATTTTCTGATTATAATTTTATAATAATTCGCGAGAGAATGTTCGAAATTATACGGAAGTTGCTTTATAAAAATGTAAATATTGTTTCCTACAAATTTCATTCTTATCATTTTTCATGTAATCCCACTTATTTTCGAGAAATTTCAACATAAATGGAAAAATTCGTTATTGTCCCATTAGATTACATGTATTGATGTATTTCAGTTTGCTTCTTTCCCCCAATATCGATAAGGAGCGTTCCGGTGACGTCATGTGTCACTGCCGTATACTGTTCGGCGTTCTGCAATCCTCGTACATATTCGTACAGGCCACCGAGCAGGGTGTGCGCTGGATCTATCGCTTCTTTTCCATACTGCACGTAACATTGCACGACTACCCTCCGCCTCTGTGACAAGAACACACTAGTACTTTCAACGCGACGAAACCTGTGCCTTGGGCTCTGTTCTGGAAGCGCTTTGAGTCTAGCTTGGCTCGGCTTAGCGACACACATACGTCGAAGTTTTTCAATGAAACGTGATCATGTTTAGTCAACGCGTTATGCTTGAATGCTCAATTTTTTTATGCCCACAAAATACGTATTCGAGATCTTACTGAAAACCCGTTTTCGCGATTTACTCTTAATGAACAATTAGAAATTATTAATAGGTGGTAAGCCTAAACCAGAATTACCAGTTTTGAAAACTGTGCAAAAAAAAAAAGGTAGTTCGATTTTTACTAGACATTTTCACCTATCGCAATATGAATACATTTTGTGATTAACCCATTGTGAAGATGGTGGAAAACTTTTTTGTTGGCCATGTCTATTATTTGTCACAGAAAAGGATAAATAAATATGGAAATGACCCTGCACAGGGATACAACAACTTGAATAATTTGATCAATGCCCTTTTGTAGTAGCATGTTTCATACTTTTATTCTGATTTATATTTTACCTCCATGCTCAGGGACATACCAGTGGGGGGGGGGGACTTACCCCGTAGGAATTTGAATTTTTTACTCAGCAGTTGAGAAACTTTACAATTTCAGTCAGGCGGAGTTAGAATAATCCAACACGTCAAAAGGGTATTTTTTTTTGCTTCAATACTCGAGAATTGAGTTGAGAATTTGGAAAAATCCAATCAGCCAAAGGTTTTTTTTCTGCTTTGATATTTCGGAATTTAAGTTGAGTCAGTTGAAAAAACCTAACAAGTTGAGTTTTTTTTTTTTTTTGCTTTGATACTTGGGAATTTTGAGTTGAGTCAGTTGGGACTTTCACAATTTTTGTACCCCTCCCCCCCCTGCAGGAAAAACTCTTTGGTACATCCCTACATTTATCACTTACCTCCTAAAAAATTTCACTGCACGCCACTGATGATATTTGTTCTAAGGTATTCTCTCCAGTTATGTGGCACTTAATTTATCTCCACTTCGGCGGCGTTCTTTTCCAGTGTCCAGAATGTAATAACATCGCGTTTAATTCGAAATTGAAAGCGTTTATTATAACTGCGTAATATACCTATATAAGTTCATTATTACACCATAAAATGGCTTGTGGAAAAAATACGTATTCAGCGATTCGTTCTGCTTTCGGAAGATCAGGTATTCCCTTCATGCAGTAATATGGGAGCGCTCGGGAAGAGCGTGCGGGCGATTTTTGGACAGCGCGAACGTGACGGAAGGAATATAATTCATATCCTAATCTGTTGGACTTTCGCAGTTTTCGATCATTCTCGACGAAATGGCTATTAATGCTGTTTTTCGCGCTCGCACGCGATACATAACATTAAAAAAAAAAACTACTTCGGCGGAATTTATTGATCTTGAAGAGCGCTTCGCCATTGACCGTTAAAATAATTGACGAGCTCGCGGTAGTCGGTGAACCGATTGGTCACGTCAGTTCGAAGATATCGATAAAGCTCGAAGCCGGATTTCCGCAGAACGATGAATACTAATGTCGGACGTATATGCAGCTTCGAGTTTATGAACATGGGTGTACAAATGTACACCCATGTAGGTACATGGCCGGAGAAAGAAAAGACATGCACGCGGTTTCGCGATTTGCCAGTCAGGTGCTCGGATAGTTTCTTCGTGCCTAATGAAGGTATTAACTGTATGGTCGTATGAGCTACGAGGTTAAAATATACATAAGTTTCCTGTTAGTGAGTATTTGTGCCCACTCGACTCGTCATGATTGTCGCTTTACTCTCACCATAATTTGGGCGCTATGGGATGTGGTTGGGTCGTGTCAGTCGTGTACATTTTATACTTTCTACATACATAATGATAAATATGCTCGACGATGACGAATGTACTCATTTTTGTTCAAGTCCGTGAAAGATAGACCCCTAGAGTGGAACTCATGACTATTTGTAATGTTCTACTTATGGACGGCACAAGAAAGGTAGGGGAGACTGCTGTACCATGGGACCAAAAAGTTGTTGTAAAATAGATTAAAATATTCCGTTCCTTATCCATCAGGAAATGTTATTTTGCCCCCTTTGGATTTTATTTTAAAGGTGGATTCTAGTTTCTATAATTTGAATCCTGAGATGCGGATTTTTCTTACTGTAAAATCTGAAGAAGAAAAAAAAAACTTCTACAATCTTAGAAGAATCGGAAATCTAAGTGGGTTCAGTGAAAAGATAGAATCCAGGAATCCGAATCCACCAAATGGATCAAGAATGACAGAATCTCAATCAAGGACAAAGTATTCAGGATTGGATTCAGGATTTGAGACTGTGGACTTGAATTTGGATTTTAGATCCTGTTCTTGATTCACCTCCTTTATCTTCCTCTCCCTCCCTTAAAAATAAAAAAAAGTGTAAATAAGAAAATTGATGAGTTTCTTTGTTCCGTGTTTATTAGGGCATCACTCATTTTTGATCTCCTCTTTCCAATAAGCTATACTGAGTGACATGACTGTGAGAATGTAACAACGTACCTTAGGTGTACTGCGCTGACAGTCTCAGTTCTTGTCACCTACTTATATATGTATTTATACACGATCTTCAAATTTGAATGAAAATGACGAGCATATAAGGCTAGAAATATAAACATTGGAGCATACGAGTACAGAAGTGTAAAGAATCAGAGAGTAGTCGATTTCTTTTTTTCTTCTCCTTCCTTCTTTTACTCCTTTCGTTTTCTCTCTCTCTCTCCCAGAATTGGCTACCCTTAAATTTAGTCAAAAATTGACCGCTCTAGATACACCTCTAGATGCACCTATACATCTTAAGAATAATTCCGCGATTGATCTCCAGCTTGAATTTTCTCCAGGTTCTATTTAGAAAGAATAGAATATGTTTTTATAATTCCTTTTTGCTCTAATTAATTTTGATTGACAAACGAACAAAGGAATAAAAGAAAGGTTTTCATTTAAAGTTTACCCTAATTTAGTTCTAATTCATTACAAAAACTAATTCAACTTGGAATTTTGTTACAAATTATTGACAAGTTTGAAGAAAGTTATTCATATTTTCAACTTAAAATATTATTCTCATTAAATGTTGGTATCTAAGCAAGGCTCCTTTTTTTTCACTTTGCTCTCAACACCTGGAATCCGCCCTTTCCACCATTACCTCAGACACGTCAGGGAGACTGTTGAGGTATTTTTAGCCCTCTTCTCTTCTTGCTGAGAAACTGATCTAAATCGAAATTTAGCGAAATGCTACGTGGGCTCGAACTCGAGACCTCCGGAGCGCGCTATCCACTCGGCTAACCAGACCCTCCCCCCACCGCTGTAGGTATAATTTATGGTGAGAGGGGTGTATACTTATCCGCTGAAATCATTTCTGCCCATCATTTTTCACCAAAACATGTATGTACTTCAATCGAATCCCGTGGCACTGAAAATACTCTGAAAAAATAAAAGATTAAAAATTTGATACACTCGGTTACAGCTTTTTCTTAAAAAGAAAATAGTAGGCTGGCTACTTAATTTTAATTAATCGTATAATTAAACTCTCATTTCGTATAATTAAATAAGACGCTGCTTTTCTTTTTTTTTTAGCTGATATTTCGTAACATCTAATTAAGAAAACAGAGCCATATATTTCCGTCTACTCCTGATTTGTAATTAAAAGTATAAGAAAGAAATAAGAGAAGAGGTAGGCATTCGAAAATGATCAATACGACGAATGCGAAAAGATCAGATGTAATAAATTACGTCGATCTACATTTGACGGTGAAAAAGAAAGAAAAGAAAAAAAAAAGGCACGACACGATTCGATTGGCGGTTTCACGTGTACGTGTACTGGTTTTATATAACATTTCGTTCGTTCAGATTGAATCGAATGTCGGTTAAACAATTAATAACGAAAATGTATACGAACTATTGGTAATTACAATCAAGTAAAGTACTCGAATCGAATGCCGAACTGAACCCACAATTATGATTTACAATTCGCTCGGTTCGTTCGTTGGGTAACCGAAAGGAAATTACTATGCTGTTTGCAGATTTTTTGTGGCCATTTATTCCTAACCTGATGGGTTTATGGCCTAGTGGCACGGTCTTAGTTATAGTAGGATGGAGGGTGTTCCAGAGTTCCAAGCCCTCCCTTTTAAGCTACTATTTCCACTCTACTATGAATCTGCCCTCCGCCAGTAGAAAGAAATCCCCGGATTTGTTTCAGAATTCTTTAAAGATTTCCTATGCTAATAACTACTCAGCAGATATTGAGCAGACAGACGAACCAACCTAAAAACAACCAATAGAAACATAGTGGACAAAAGCATTACCACGTAGTATTATTTTAACTAAACTGCGTACATGCGTGAGCAATGTGTAAACTAACCGTGAGAAAACTTAATTTTCAGATTATAACGAATGATGCTGGACTAATTTATGGAAAGGTTTTTGTTAATAAAATTACTTACCAAGTGAAATGGGAACTTTTTATTAGAAGAATTCAAAAGAAATAATTTACACACTCGACATAGTTCATAAAATGAACAAGAAAATCATTTAAGCATATTTCAGATTTGTTTAGGACTCTTCAGAACTCTTCTGGACTAGCTTAAGGCTCATCCCCACTTGAAGAAGATTTTCTATGACTCATCCAGACTTGATTAAAACTCTCTCCAGTTTCTTCTATCCTAGTTTGAGACCCTCAAAGTTTCTTAAGACTTGTTTAACTCTCGTTCAGGACCCCGGAACAACAAGTATGTAAGGATGGGTCTATAAGATAGTCCATTTACCCTATTTAGGTAAATTATCAAAAATATTCTACATTTCCGGTATTTTACTCAAAAATGGGTTCTTCTTTTATAGTTGGGGTCACTTTTCACAAATTGTAACATATCTGACTTCTTCGAAGGTAGACTCTTGAAAAATTCGTCTTTTCGGCATACATTTGATGGTTCATTGAGTTTATTCGGGAAACATCCATTCGGGAAAATGTTTATTCGGGAAAAATCCATTTAGGAAAATATTTATTCGGGAAACTATTCGAGAATAACGTTTATTTGGGAGCCCAGGTCATGTATTTTTATTGTAATTGTTTCCTGCTTTTTTAATCTTCTTTCAGTTTCCTGGGATCCAGAATAAACGATATTCTCGAATATTTTCCTAAATAAATATTTTCCTAAATGGATTTTTCCCGAATAAACATTTTCCCGAATGGGTTTTTCCCGAATAGACTCAATTAACTATCAAATGTATAGCAAAAAGATTAATTTCTCAAGAGTCTGGATGAGCGAGCACTCCTACCTTCGAAGAAGTCAGATATGTCACAATTTATGAAAAGTGACCCCGACTATATAAAAGAAGAACCCATTCTTGAGTAAAATACCGAAAATGTAGAATATTTTTGATCATTTTTCTGCATAGGGTAAATGGACTATCTTATAGACTGACAAATGAATAGTAAATATTATGAACTAGAAGTACTTACAGAATCTGTATAAAACGATACCCTCCACCTTAGAAGAAATCAGCGACTGCTAACGACAACCAACTACTAAAAAAAAAAAAAATAAGAAATTTAATGAGAAATAGACCAGATAGCGAATATTTTTCGAACATTCTATACAACATTTGAATGAAGAACAAATATAGGTGATTTTGCTAGACCTTCGGCTCCCGAATAGAAATTTTCCCGAATAAAAATCAAACAATTTGAATGTAAATTGCGAAAAAATCAATCAAAAAGTGTCTGAATAGACGACAATATCCTCCACCTCAGATAAACAGACAGACTGTCAAGAGCTGGGGCTCCTATTTCGAGTATTTCGAACATAAAACATGCAACCAAAATCAAAAATCGAGAATACCAAATAAACATTTTCCCGAATAGAATTTTTCCCTAATAAATATTTTCCGGGATAGACTCGATGAACCACAATCTTATTTAATTTACGACAGATTTTTGTAAAATATAGTCCTAATAATAGTCTGTACTATAGGTATAGTTTTGTGACAAACAGTTTTGTTACAAATCAGATAAAGAAACAAAAATATTGATTACATAATTAATACCAGCTATTTAGTTGAAAATGATTTAAAAAAGAGAGATAGTCGAGCATACAAAACATAAATCGCACATTTCAAGTATAAAATCCTGCATTTTGAATATAAAATGCGCATTTCAAACAGTAAATCGAGCATTTTGAACCCTAAATTACTCATTTTTGATTTTAAATCGAGCATACAAAATTGTAAAACGCGCATTTCAAATACTAAATTGAGCATATGACATACACTCTCTCACACACACGAGGCAAAAATGGTGGCTAAGGCGCTGGAACCATCCTGGCCATTTAATGGTGGAGACGGTACAGACTATAGATACACCCACATAATGTCACGGGGGGGGGCATAATATCTGGGAGGCATTTTGTCCTTAAGTGTAGTCCTTTCTACTTCGGTGACTTTTATCTGAAGGGATTGTCCTACTGTGTAACCCAAAAAACTCTATTTTCATAGTTTTTTTTGATGTTTTCATTTGAAATTTCAAAGCTGATGAAACGTCGCAGCCTTCTTTTTAAGTGTGGTTGAATTTTTCCACTCCAACTTGAACAAGACCTTAGCACCTAGAGATCCTTGTTCTTTCTGATCCAACTTCGTGATAAAAAATAGGAGAGGGAGATTTTCATGCCACAGGCTATATTAATATCTATACATTTAAACCACAGTTACTTGGTGCGGATTTATGGGGGTGTACCCCCTTCGTGAAAAGAAAAAAACGTAAAAACAGTAGAAAATGCCTCATTTCTATAACCCCCCCCCCCAGATTTCATCCTAAATTCGCCCCTATGATAGCTACCTCTATATGGTTCCTGATTACTATTTTTGATAAGCCGAATGAATAGCAAATGTAAACGCTATACAGTTATGTCAAAATCGGATCATCGATTCTAACCTATTTATTTATGAATAATTCGAGAACAGATAAAACCTGAGCGAGTACATAGTCGAAGGTAATCAGAGTACGAATCGAAGAAATATGAAAAGGAACACAAATCGAAGCGAATATAGCGAATCGTGCCAAATTCTGTGCAGCTTATAGTAATGACGATGCAGTGCCCTCGTCACGTTTTCGCCAATCCGTCGACCGCTTTAGCATTTTGGTTACATAAATGCGACCCTGCGGACGCTCAAACTGCCCACAGCCCACAGGTCATGTTCACCAGTCATTATGAAAAATACGGCTAGGCGGCCGTAGCATTATCGGCTCTTAACTGCAAAAATAGCAGCTCTATGCGTTTGTTTCCTCGAAGTATTCGTGATTTTGAAATCGCAGGAGGGCGGACATGATACGACCGTAACTGACTTGAGCAAAAACAATGGCGTATTCTTCGTGTACGGCCTCAAAGACCCACGCCGTCATCGATCTGACTGACCGACCGTTTTATTCCCGTGCGCTAACTAAAAAAGGCATGAACTGGTTAACTGGTTCTGAATTGGACTACATATTTCAGGAAGAATAACGTTAACGGTGTTAACAGTGTCTCTACGGTTTTGTTTTCTTGTAATTTTTTTTTTTCTTTCTTTCTTGAAAGCTGAAAACAATATCGGCGTAGTAGCGCCGGTTATTTAATTTTTTTATGTTGAGTAATTGTTTTGTTGGTATTTAAAACGGTTACACAAAGAATTTTTCGTTGTATGTCAGAAAGACTTTATGGTTGCCAGTTCCCTGATACGAGCTCTGACATTCAGGATATGCTTTTGTGATACTTTTCTCGTCACAGAATCGACTTGGATGCTCGGATGTATATTTTAGTTTTATAAGCTTGTGTCATGCCAATATTTGTAAACAAAAACACGTGGGCGATTTAACAGAAGATTTATATTGAGAACAGTAGCGTAAACAGTCCCCTTCTGTGTGTGCTACCTTAAAACGTGATGAGGAGGCTTAAAGAAAAACTAAATGCACATAGCAGAAGGAAAACTCGAACAGATAAACCCTGATGAAAGCAAGGGGAAACTATGTGTACATTAGTATTTTTCCCTGGAGATATGTCTTCACCACAACAGGCTGCCCAGATACTTTTTTTTATTGAACAGAGTACCACAGACCACAGGTCGTTCAAAAAAAGTTTCTGGCAACCGTGCATCTCGCTTCGTTCGATGCTCGCTCCTGGAATCTTTCTGGCCTATATGTCATATGATTCTTGCCTACTTTTCCCCCTTTCTTTTTTTCTCTTCCTGGATCGAGTCAAGTATTGTTGAAAAGAAAAATGGGATGGAAAAATGCTCACGCTTAAATTTCATTTATGCTTTAATCTTTTTTACGATAATCTTGAAATAGATATTTCAGCAGCTAGTTTGTATTCCATCTTTGTACAGATATCATACATAACGAGAAAGACATTGATAATAAATGAATTTATTGATAATAGATCAGTATCCGGTTGGCGGCCCTATGGTAGCTCAATATGGTTTGACAAACTCTTTGACTATATAGATAAAACGACGTTAAGTATATCTACTACATATTCAAAGTCCTTCATATAATTATAATTGCTGACTGTAGAGCGAGTGTCTGTATTGCTGGATTAGCAAATTTTGGCCTTTGCTGTGAGTCATCATTGTGGTTATCTTTTATATCAGCTTCAGTATAACAAAATAGTACTTATTGACATTACTGGGGAAAAGATAGAGTTCTCTTTTTTTCATTATCGAAAGAGTATTTTCCTCTAAAAAGAGTATGATCTGGGCAGCCTGCCACAAGAATTATGATGGCAACTCACAAAGTAAGTAATAATTTCGAACGTAAAACGTCTCCCATCCAGATGGCCGGGTGGAGACTACCTAGTGAGAGACTATCAGAACTGAGAACAGGGACGTGGAATGTAAGGACACAGAAAACCTAAAGAAAGAGATGACTGCTTGAGGGAAAGTACTGGTCAGGAAGGTAAAGAATGAGTTATGAGAGCAGATTATGAAGGAAATGAAAAGATTAGCACAGGAGAGAAAAAAGTATGGAGAGACGCAACCTATTATTCGAAAGACTAGAGAATGTAACCACAACAGGGTAAACAGGAGCTTTTCTTGCGAGGGAGGATATTTAAAAATTTTGTAATTGAACAGTCGTGGAATGTTCGAAATGTCACCCAAATTTTGGCTTAACAGAAAGAAAGAGCAAAAATTAAGGTAATTCAACGTTAAATAACTCACCGGATATTAGTGTTTATTTCGGAGTGTGAGTGAACCAGGGACGTACCGAAGGGAGAGTTTTTCCTGAGAGGGGGGGGGGGGGTTAAAAATTGTGAAAGTCCCTACTGACTGAACCCAAAATTCCCAAACCAAAGCATCAAAGCAAGTTGGATTTTTCCAACTGACTCAACCAAAATTTACAAGTATCAAAGCAACAGAAAAAAAAACTTATACTGCTGAGTTAAGCTCGGAAAAGTCGAACGACAACATCCCCTGGGTTTCCAATGAAACCGTAATGACGAAAGCCCGATTCAGAAATCGCCTTTAGGAAGAAATCGAAAAAAAGAACGCACTTTCCTCGGATTATTCTGATTCAATGGAAGTAATTCATCGAACCCATAGCTTGAAGAGAAGAGGAGACTTTCTCTTTCCCAACCCAAGATTTGACTTCTTTAAATAATGCTTTTCTGCAGATTCGGCGTTAAAAATTAGTACTTGCGATTCACAAATAACAACGAAAAAAATCGACTAAAATTGATTCACGAAAAGTGATTTATATTAAAGTCTCTTTACAAAAATCGATTCAATTTTGTCGATTTTTGGTAGTTCAATGAAATGATGATTAGAGTTATCCCAACTAATTTTCTACAGCTTTTCTATGTTGTGTGAAGAATAACCCTAGCAAAAATCCTTTCATCATCCTTTCATGTTAGTCAACAGTCAGTAGCGATTTTCAAAGATTTTGCGAAGTTGTTTTTTCCCGTATGCATCGGTAAAAAAAAAGCCAATGTAGTGTCTGAGAAAAGAAGACTCTAGATTACCGTATTTCAAGTGTTTATTCTTAGACACAATTTTTTATCATTAGTCCTTCTAACATCTAAATTCTATCTTTCCTGCACAACGCCAAACCAAGGCTGGAAAATTAGTCGAAGGTTGGAAAAGTTAAATGCCTGGAAGTAGGAAGTCATGAGTAGAATTTAGTTCTATTCAACTTTTCTGTCAGTTTCTTGGTTGATGCTTTTTTATTTATTTATTATCATTATTATTTAAATTCTTCGAATCTTTCTATCTTCTACTGTAGAAAGTTCGAAGAAAAGGACATAAAATTAACTTTTCGGTAGGTCGTTTCCTTGGCTCCGATATAACTGGAAGTTGAAAGTTGGAAGTTAGGAATGGAATTTGATGGAAATTTCTCGAAAGATCGACTTTGCATCCCTGCGCAGAACGTGAAGCTTGAGTGCTGATATTAGCTGACTGCTGAATTGTAAATTTAAAAAACCAAAAATCAGTTCACTAAAAAAAAAATTGATTTTATAAAGATTAGTATCGAAGAAAATCGATTTCTTGGTACCGATTTAATCGATTTTGTATCTGAAACATAACGAAGAGCGTGTTCTGGTGGCAGTGGTAGTTGTAATGTGGAGAGGGGTGCTGGTACGAAAATCCATCATAAAACAAATTTCAAAATTTTACTTAGCAACAAAAAAAGCTTCGCTTCTAAATTTTTCCAGCTGGGTCTCAGAATTTTCCAACTTTTTCAACGTGTTAGTAAATAACGACAGAAATATTACAAAATTCCCCATGACGAGCAGGAAAAAAATACCGCTTGTGTAATTTTCCCGATTGAGTTCCGAATTTTCCGACTTTTGGGTAGAAATTTCTAACGAGAAAGGGGGAGGGCCTCCCTACCGGTTCTGCTCCTCTCGCTTGTCTTCATAAAATCGAGATCGCAGAACGAAAGAATCAAGTGGATAAAAAGAACTTCAAGCTGTCAGAACGATTTTCACGTTCTTGTTTCCCTTATTTGTCTGTGTGCCTTACATTTCAATTTTGGGTCAAGTTGGTTGTTGGCGGGGTGAACTTGAGCTTCAGGCTGTCATCTCCCCTTCAATGTGGCTGCTAGGATGTGTCTCAAAAAATTAGACTTTCTAGAAGTCTCACTCCCGGTTCTTTGTGAGATAAAAATAACACATTTTAAAGGATTTTGAAGAAAAATAAATTCTGAAAAGCGGTTTAAGAGCCCAAAAGTTTCTGGGAGGAAAATTCGTTTAAAATGAATGATTTGATTCCGGGAAATACTTCGTAAAGTATAAAGGTCAACTAAAATGTTTCTGAGTTGCAATTTTTTTTTTTTAAATGAAATATGTCACATGAATAAGGACCTGACCTGCATGGTGCAGATGAACCATCTCCTTTTCATAAATTCTCCAAAAATGCATATTTATAAAAACACTTGAAAACTGATTCTTTCTTCTTGAGATAAGTCTTGCTACCCTCCTGGAAGGACATTGCCCTTGTCTTCACTCCATATACTTTTACCTACATCGATTGGGGGCAGGGGGCAACTTATCCCCCGTAGGAATTTTTCACTCAGCAGTTGGGAAAATTTACCATTTCAGTCAGGCTAGTTGGAAACATCCAAGAAGTTTAAAAAGTGTTATTTATTGTTGTTTTTTCCTGCTAAATACTTGAGAATTGAGTTGAAAAGTTGGGAAAACCCAACAAGTCAAAAGGTTTTTTTTTTGCTTTTTGCTTTGATACTTGGGAATTTTGAGTTGAGTCAGTTTGGACTTTCACAATTTTTTACCCCCCCCCTTCCCGTAGGAAAAACTCTTCGGTACGTCCCTGCACCCCTCCCTCACATAACGCCTTCTACGAATCAAAAATATCAAGAAGAGGAAATATGTTTCTTCTTTCGTTTTATAAATATGTATTTTTTTTAAATACGTCGGCATACGGTTGAAAAGAGGAAGTGAGTAGAAAGAGTGAAAAGTAAGGTACTTCCAGGAAGTCGCAAGACCTATTTCAAAAGGAAGAAATCATTTTTCATGTGTTTTTTGTGAATATGCATTTTTGGAAAATCCGTGGTATGGGGGAGGGTGGAGAAAAAAGTTTGTTTAATTTGTAGCTCTCATTTATGGAACTTGGGTGCTAATGGAAACGTGAAGCAGAATTCGATAATGAAAAGCTTTTGATTGACTAAAATCAAGGCATTTAATGCAACAATGGCGGATCCAAGGGAGCCACAGAAGCTGTGGTCCCCTTCACCTTCATGTTCGAGTTTACACTAGCTAGGATGGTGCAAAAAGGTTGTGAAAATGATTGATTTTGGCTCATTTTTTGCCCGTGATCAGTCAGAACATGGTAGAAATTTTCTTGCCTGCTCCACTCGCGGTTTTTTTTTCTTGTATAAAATTGGGGTTATCTAAATTTGACCCACTTCTTCGCTTCTTTGTGGATCCGCTATTGTAATAAATGTTCTTTTCATTCAGGATTCAGAAAGGGAAAATTAAGCTACATTTCTCGCCTTTTGAGGAGTCCAAATAAGTCCTTCCACAGTGGGAAGAGGTTGCCCTCTTTTCTCACGTGCATGATAAGTAAGAATTACCCAATCAGAAATTAAGGGGAAAATTTCTTCTTCTTTTCAAGAGTGGTTTCTTTCTCCTCGTTCTCCGAAAAAAGTAACAGTTCTCGAAGAAAGGAAAAAATATTCCTCCTTCGAAAAGGAAAAGAAAGATACCGAAGTAATATCTTATATCTTATACAGCCTTGAAACAGATGTTTCGGTCCACCCATTGGGACATAGCTTTATTGATCAATTATTTTTGATACAAAGGTTGTAGTCTAATTACCCTTGGTGATAGGCCATTACTGGGGAATCCGAAGTAATATACTAAGGGTACAACAATTTGAATTTCTTGAGATTTACTAATATGTAGAAGCTGAAAGAGAAGAGACATGATGGAGTGGTAACGGATATGAAAAGTTAATTCGATGAAGTGACGTTTTCTCGGTTACTTTTTGGTTGCAAGGCTGTCCTTGAGCAGTGACCAGCATTTTATGAATGAGAAGCTACTTCCTTTCTATTACTCTTCTGATCTAGCTTTTTGATTCCGCAGCATGTTTTTTCACACAATTACTTGCTAAAGTAGCCTTTTTGAGATGTCTTCATGTTAAGTTAGATTTACGCATAGATTATGTGTTTTCTCGAACATCTAACTGACGTGCATTTCTTTATGTTATGTTTCAGGTAAGTGTTCACAAATGTTTTTACAAAAATGGTTGCGCGAAAATAATACGTAAGTAATAAAATTTCTTCGCAATACTCATTATACAGAAATCACGACGTCATGCATCTTCTAAACGTTTACCGATGTTGAACGCGTGGGTTTACTAATTTTACTACTATGAAGGAATTCTGAATTTTATAGGCGCTGAATATTCCCTCTTCCCACTTTTGAATCACCTTCCTCAATTAATGCCGACTGCAGCGGTGAAGAAATACACCGGCTCGAAGTGCTCATAATCTCATTATTTATTGTTGGTCAGAGGTTATAATATTGAGTCGATTATACACTGACAATTAATAACGTACTTACAAATGAGTATGGGCTGTATCAGACCTCTAGCACCAGAATTGTTCTACAGGAATAGATTTCATGGTATTAACTCCCCAAAAAAATGATATAAATTTATTGTCGAGCTGAGCGCAAGTAAAATTTTCTGAATTTTTATGAAGAAAAAACTTTTTTGGACCATTGTGGAAAGGATTATCCCCTAAACACGCCCTATTAAACCGGCTTTGGCTTGTATGATTGATTATGACTCGTGTTTGTGAATTTTGATCTTTTGGCACATCAGAGGATGAAGACTGCAATGTAATAAGTTCTGTAGCAAACCAAAACGGAAAAAAATATTGGCGGTGTCTTATGGGCTGCTACTGGGGTAGAATTTCTATCCAAAAAGTCGTCACGAAAAAACTTAAGAATTTTCAGATATTAAAAACAAACGGTGTTTTAGAATTGAATTTTCGCGTTAATTTTGGATTTAACTTGAAAATTTTGATAAAAGCTAGCTTTTCTTTTCGCTTAAATTTTAATATTTTTGGCTACTAAAAGACGATTTTTGGTTGCAAAAAAAAAAATCAATCAAACTTTCAAGATGTGAAATCAGCACGGCAATTTGGTGTCAACACTATGTTTAAATAGTGGCAGATGTACACGAGTTCGCCTAAATTCAAACAAAAAAGAAGAGATTTTGGAATCTTGGGTTTACAGTGTTAGCACAATCTTGCCCGAATTTTTACATGATCGATGATAGGGGGGCGTATGGCGATGCACGCATGCCAAATTGGCCCCAGGACACCGCACCTCCTATCCGGAAACGCCCCGAATGGGCCTGCGTCAGAATAGGGGGGATAGTTTGAACATGATAGTAAACAAAAAAAAAATTTTAATTAGTTGACGAGCTCTAAAATTTTCCTTTCCCCCGGGTTTTGAGGAGGATATATCCCATGTACCTCCTTATTTATCCATTACATGGTTTGTTTGGATGTCAGAATACCTGCAGGGTTGAAAAGTGGGTCTACAAAGATTCTGAGGTTAAACTTGAAAAACTAAATTATTAATATCCCACAACCAGTGAAATTAAAAGCTAAATGCTCAAAGATAAAAGCATAATACGTCAGTACTTTTTCTTACGCACAAATTCGGACGAGTGGATGGTGACATACGGAGACTGACTGTACCAAGTCAGATTTTCAATATTGGTTCCTGACAATTGGGAGGGGGGGGGGGTGACATGTGATGGGAAAAGCAGTCATGGCCCAAAGCATTCGGCTGACAGGAAGCGCCTCGAAGAATTAGATGAAAAAAATAAAAACAGAAAGTGGGGAGGTAGGTCAAGAAAATTCTATCTGCTTATATTTTCGGTGGAATTTGTGGATGTCATGTTTCTGATCGGTCTACTAGAAATTCCCTAGAACGTGGAGGTAATTGAGGTTCCCCTCCTACTCACAGCTAAATCTCGGTATAATGGTTTCTTATATTTTGAAAGTCGCTGAATTCATTTTCTCGGCAGAAATCTTACGCCCAAGAGAAAATTGAAGCACCTAGGGTGACGAGAGAGTTGAAAATTGAAAAATTTAACAAGCAAAATACGGATTTCATTGTTTAGTTTCCATGAAGGGCACTGAAATCATATTCATTGTTAGTTTAACAATTTCGACGCAGAAAGGGGGTTGACAGTAATAAATCTCACAAACTAGACACTAGCGTCGGTGAAAAGGAAACAAATTCGGGAATAGCCCCCTGAGCGGATGGTTCGCCTCGCTGGAAAACTTTATACCCCCAAATTTAGGCATAAGAGTTGAAGTGAAGAGCTGTTTTTTTTTGTTTTTTGTTGCTTACTTACTAAAATTTTGAGGTTGAAATTGTCATATTGGCACCTTTGATTTCAAGTTGCCTTTCTGACTGAAACATGGGTATCATTCCTTAAGTTTCTAAGGTTTTGCTGAGTTTGTTCCTGAAATCAAATCTATTCTTATGCGCAGTTAAGAGATATAAGAGAGCGAGGGTGGTTGTAGACTCAAAAAAGACTGAAGTCCACCGAAAACGGGCTTATAATAGACATTTTATGGGTTGGCAATATTTTCCTCTAAATATGTTGGTATTTGTGTATTTTCTGTCTTTCGGAAGTGAATCCAAAATCGAAGTGCCATTTTTCTGTGCCTCCCCAAGGTGAGAATTTGGATTGCACTTCAGTTTTGAAATATTATGAATACACTGAAAGTTATCAGTTCACTTTGAAACACAAAAAATTGTAATAATTAGTTTTCATCAAGGGAATCTGTGCCTCTCGTACGCCAATAAATCGTGAAATTCAACAATATTAATTTTAGTTATTAGTTTGACTTTTAAATTGTAAAATTTAGTCCTAGGAGAGATGGTAAACCAAATATTGGATATCTACATTGCATCTCTTTGTATATTAGTTCTCGATCGCCTCCTCTGGCCCAATAATTTATAATATATGGTCGATCTGATATCAGAAATGCCACCCTGAAAACTCCTGAACTAACTTTCATGTTTTATTTCTTGAATTTTTTCATTTTAACCTCACTCCACCCTCATGTACCTCAGTTTTCAAATGAGTAAAATTGATAACGAAGTCGCATTCAGCTGTCTTGAAATCCATAGGTTGATCGTCAACCTCCTACGCTGATACCCTAATTCTTGACTGAGGGGTAAACTGATACAAATTCTATAATCACCAATACCAAATATCAGACAGGAGACAGCTGAATAAAAATTTTTTGCTTGTACATAGAAGATTAGCGTATTATGAAAGTCCTGCCCCGAGTCATGGAAACACAAAAACCTAGAATCTCATTATTAATGGTTCCATAAAGAGACAGTGACGACGAAATTTTCAGGGATAGATTGCTATGAAGGTAGGGAAGCTGTGGTATGCAAAATTTACATTCCTACTTTTCTCAATTCTCTCTCCATGAGGCGTGCCTCAATGTATGGTGCTCTAGAGGATTATGCTGTACTTATTTATGACAATTGAGGAGCAAATTCAGAAAAAGTGTAAAGCGGTGGCGGATACGGGAAGGTGTCCGGACACCCTTCCCCCCTCACCCGAAACATCCAAAACGGTCTGTAGTTACATAAAGCTGTTATGTTTCGTCTATACCATTTTTCATTCGAACCTCCTCTGAAATCATTTTCTGTATCCGCCCCTGATGTGAAGTACTAACTTTCTTCATAGAGATAATTTTCCAGAAAATACCATTTTATTTGGAAATGGCTAAGTTCAATCCCTCTAAAAAAAATAGTAATTCAGTTGAAGGTGGTAATTTTTTGTGGCTACTTAGAAAACCATTCTTAACAACTTTTAAAAAATCTAGCAGTTAATTCCTTGTAAGTCCCTGACCGGGTGCCGGGTCGCCATATTCTTGCCCATGTAAGTATCATCACTACAGTTTAATTTGTCTCCAAATTATACTTACTGAATATGGAATTTTGCCTCGATCAGTAAACTCGATACTTCGACAGTTTTCGAAAAATGAATTTTTTAATTGCCAGTTTTTGTATTCTTCGCTATAAGGTGGTACAGTACTGATAAAAAGAGGCTGGCAAGAATACGGTGACCCGAGTCCCGTACCTCTGATTGATGCTACTGAATAATGTTTAAGTGAAACTGTTCTTCAGAATTTATCCCAGTTGATGAATTTAATTCATAAAACTAACTTTGCACAAAAGCACATTTTATTTAAAAAGAACATAAAATGCATTTACCATCGGCATTGTGACTGTCATCACTCCCTAGAATGTTCTAGCAATCGTGGTAATGAATATTCCTATAGACAGCTACGTAAGGACAAGGATATATTCAACTCCATCGAGATACCGCTCGTTAACACCCTAATTTTGAACATCTAGGCTACCTGCTCAGCATCTGTATCGAAATTAATTATTTCAGTAACTGGTTTCCTCCAAATCTTTTCCAAGAGAGATTATAGCCAAATGGAACCAAATATCTCTGTAACCAAAAAAAAAAAGTATTTTGAATGTTTCTTCAAGTCGACTAAAGTTTGAGCTTAAAGACGATTTCCCGTTTTGGAGTAAACAAAAAATCGGTATTGCAAAAAAATGGTTATATTGCATATAAATGAACTTACTCGCGCCCAATGCCAACTACACACTACCTCTACATCTTCGAACATAATTACGACTCCAGGAAGATACAGCGCAATATCAGGTCTTCTAGTCTATCTGTTTCTGTTAATTACAAAATACGGCATACCTAGTACCTACATCTACTCAGGGAAGAACTTGTGCAGTTTTCGTTCTCACGTCAACAATGAGTCGCAGAGTTATCTCTGAGATCGAGGCAAAGAGCGCTGCCCGAAGGAATGTTCTCTCTCGTATAGTCTAATGGTCACGCATATAATATACTACGTAGGTTTGTCTCGACATTCATCATACAGCAGAAAATACGAATTCTTAATATTCTAATCTTGAAAAAAAAAAAGTTAGTTGCTTTGTCGGGGCAATATCCTATGTCCTATGGTCTCTCATTATTTTGTGCGCTATCTGTGCGTGGAATTCTTCCTTATCAATGATCATGAACTCTACAACGATCATCGAATATTTCCTGTGGGTGACAACTGACAAACACGATAAGCTGCTCGGCACAACACAATAGCTCGTTAACAAGGTCACAAGGTCGTAACCCTCAAAATATCCCTTGTCTTCGATTTGATCCAATGCAGAAATTAGTTGAGCCTGTTCATTGTTTATTATTTTATACCCGGGCATATCTGTGAAGATAACTGCAAATGTACGAGCGATGCTATCATTAATGAGGTGAACGAAAAAGGGCGAAGATCATCGAGAGGCATAATAGCCATTATAGGAACCGATGGTTGGAAGTCTAAAAAATACGGTGAGAATTTCGGGTTAACGACGAATTGTGACGGTGGTCGAGTTTTTCAACGTCATAAATGAGATATCACGCGGAAGTGCAATTTACAAAGAACCGCAAGGCGGAATTAGAGGGGTTTGAAGGTCGATTTGGTTCTTAACCTGCCATCCTGTAGTCCATATTATATCGTCGGTGTATGCGAGTATGGGAGGAAGATGGACGAGCGCTTTCTTGGCCGTATACTCTTCCAGTTTGGTCGAGGGTTCACGGGAGACTCGGAGACTGAATAAAAAACCTTATTAATAACTGAGCTTCTGTACCATATTTACTGACCACTTTGAATACGTGGAAATAGAGTTCATCAACTCGACGTCATGACGTGAGCTCAATTTTCTGAACAGTCGGCTCGTATGTATTTCAGCGAAAACTGACAATGCCGACTCGAAAAGAAGATTATAGAAAGATGAGATAATTGTTTCAAATCGGTAGATATTTAAAACTTGACCCGCCGACAGACTAATGCAGGAGAATTTAAATACATTTTTGACTGTGTACTTTCAAGAGCTCTCAAGAGGATGAGAGGCGTACTAGACTATAAATGATTGTAGAAATGCGCTTAAACTCGTAAGTACCATTGGCTGCATCAGATTAAAAAAGCCGAAGCCGCCAGAAGTTTGAAACTGTCGTTGTTCTTCGATGTTACAATGATCAAAATCTGATTTCAAACAGAACAGTGGGGTAGCCAAAAGAAGGAGGTTATCAAATGGTACTTTGTCTATTTTTTTTTTTTTTTTTTTTATTTGTAGCCATACAGGGGACAGCGGCGAACCGTCGGCGAACGTTTCTACATAACTTATAAGCATAAACAATAAGCTTGACTAATCGTACATCGGATTTACGGAGTAACATCTCTCTGAATGATGTAGTTCGACGTGACAGGTCGCTAATCCTCCCTGTCCGCCCGTCTCCGGGCATAGAGGCTTCTACCAATTTTTTCCAGATAATTCGATTTTTTGCAGATCTTGACCACAGAATTCCAAAGTTTGTAACCATGAGGTCTCGCCATCTGGTTGTCGGACGCCCTATATCCCTTACCAGGTCTCATGGAGTCCATTCCACTAGTCTTTTGGTCCAGTTGTCTTTCCCTCTTATTAGATGTCTCGCGTAATTCAGTTTCAATTTGTAAATTGCCGGAGAGAGATTTTTTGCTCCTGTTCTTTTCCTAATTTTCACTAGGCTAACTTTGTCCGAGATTTTAATTTTGAGAATGCTTCTTAACATTCTGCTAAAGGTGGTTACGATATTTTTTGTTAATTGGTTAGTGAGGGCCTATGACTGTGCGCCATAGAGCAAGGTGGGTAGTATACATGATTCCAGAATTTTTGTTTTGTACTATTTTTCATTTTGCTTTTTAGGATGTGTTTGTGGTTCCAAAAATTTTCCCAGGTGTTCGCAATTCGAGATCTAATTTCTTTTCTTGATTTGCTCTCTAGAGATACAATTTGCCCTAAATATTTGTATTCGTTTACCTTTTCAATTTCGTGACCACCCAGATTAAACCTTCCTTCGTCCTTCGACATGAGTTTCGTCTTGTCTAAATTTGCATTTAAGCCCACTCGTCTACTTGCCTCGAACAATTCAGATGCCATCGTTTTTAATTCCGAGATGTTGTTTCCAATCAAAACTATGTCGTCCGCGAAGCGAAGGTTATTTAACCACCAACCGTTAACTTTCACCCCCTTTCCTTCCCAGTTCAGAGTTCTGAATATTGACTCGAGGACACAGTTAAATAGGTTGGGAGAGAGGGGGTCTCCCTGCTTCACACCTCTTTGCAATTTAAATTTCTCGCCAGCCGTATCTAATTTCACATAGGCCTCCGAATTCGAGTACAAGTGTTGGAGAACTTTCGCCACTTTTTTCTCTACGCCCTGCTGAGTGAGCGAATACCAAACTGCTGAGTGGTATATGGAATCGAAGGCTTTTTGGAAGTCTATGAAAAGAAGGTGGATTGGGAAATTGTATTCTTTGGATTTTTCAGTTAGAAGATTAATTGCCAGAATATGATCCACGGCGGAGAAACCTTGACGGAAACCCGCTTGGTCTACTGGTTGTTGAAAATCAAGGGTACCAAGAATTCTGTTTTTTATTATTTTTAAAAAGACTTTGCTCATGTTGGATGTAAGACTTATCGGTCTATAGTTGTTAAGGTTTCTCCTACCTTCTTATGTAGAAGAATGAACTCTGAAATATACCATTGGCTCTGAGTAATTCCTTGGTAGATAATCTGGTTGAAAAGAGAGGCCAGAGCTAGTGCAAGAAAGGGTGCCAACGATTTTAAAATGTGTTTTTTTATTTGATCAGGGCCTGCTACTCTTGTAATTTTCAGTTTACCTAAAATTTTTAGCACCTCTTCCTTCTTTATCTCTGGAAAGTCCTCAGTTGGTATACCATCCTCGTTGTCAGGTAGATCATACATACTTCCTTCCCCGTTCGTGCACGCATAGAGGTTTGAGTAAAATGTTGTCGCTTCATTAATAATTTCTGATCTGCCATAAAGTTTGGATCCGCCTTCCAGAGAACTAACGTATGGGAATAGGCTCCTGCCTATCGAGAGAGCTTTTTTGACCTTCTTGGTCGACCATGATTCTTCGGCAATCTCCTGAGCCAATCTGAAGTCGAAGTACTGGATATCTTTCCTAATTTCTTTTTTGACAAGTTTGTTAAGTTCCGAAAGTTCTATTTTTTCGGCTACTGTTTTACCTAGTTTTGACTTCAGCTTGGCTCTTTTTGCAATCCAGTCCTTAGATTTTGTCTTGAGTGGGCTATCAGTTTTTGGGATTCGCTCCCTTCTCCCCACTTCCTTCGCCACCGATTCCAAATCACTCACTATTTTGTCATAGAGTTCTTGTATGCTATCTAGGTTATACTTGTTTTTGTGGTTTAGCTTAGAATTTAGTGAATTGTTAGCTTCTTCTATTTTATAGATCGGAATTGTAAACTTGGGCCTGCATTTAGCTGGTTTATATTTAGTTTTGATGGGTAGTTTAATCGATAGTCTTGCGATTCTGTGGTCTGAGGAAAAATTAAATTTATTCAAGATTTCTAAGTGTTCGATCACTCTTGTTCGATTTCTTTTTTCCCAATAATGAAGATTATGTGCTGGCATCATAGTGAGGAGCAGTAACTCCACGTAGAAGTTTCCATGTGGAGCGTCACTCCATATGAGAAAAATTGCACAAAACCAATGAAAGTAGCCAGAGTAAAAAAGTGGATTTTTTAAAAATTTTACTGCTTGTATAAAGTAATACGATATCAACTTTGAAAATTTAATCTCGTTCCGTATAGGATTTATCAACTTTGGCGCCCTTGCCTTATAGACTGCGCTTAGTGATAAAATTTATGTAGTTTTCATCGTTATCAGTCCTGGCTAACATAATAAGTGGAGTGGCAACTTGACTGTAGGTAGTGATAAGAGGAATAATACTGCGTTTTTTTTGTCCAATAAATAATAGATTGATGAATAAATTGAGAATATCAACTTCAAAACATAATTTGAAGGAAAAATAAATCAAAATAATTATGAAAATGCGATGAAATACAGATTAATAATTCTCTTATCTCTACCGACACTCTACAGCCAGGTTGCCACTCCTATTTATTCTCCATATGTGTGCCAAATACTTTTTATCCCTGAGCGCAGTTTGTATGGATGTTGTCAAGCAAAAACTGACCAAGCGACATTTATTGACAAATTGAGTTACAGTAGACTCCGGGTTATCCGACCTAATCGGGGCTGAAGGTTGGTCGGATACCAAAAAAGGTCGGATAATCCGAAATAAATATTTTCAACGTGGAAATAACATGCACAAAATTGAAAAAGAAATTGTTTATTCAGAAAATTAAACTTTGGCTTTAAAAAGGAATAAATAAATGAAAAAACAATACTTCTGTAATAATAAATCACAAATTATAATTTTTTTAAATAGTCGATGACTAAAGTTTTTTTTTATCGCGATTCTTTTTTTGGCCGCGTGATTTCGCAACGCCGCGCGGTCGCGCCGGTCGAATAACGTACGTAATGTATCTACAATATCTACATATATATTCCAAAATCAGAAGTTAAGTGTCTAGTGTAGAAATTCGGATTAACCGACCTTAGTAGGTCGGATAAGTCGGAGGGTATAGGCAAGGTGTTTACAGGTTTGGAAAATTTGGAAAAAGTCAGGAATTTGAAAAGTAGGTCAGTAAGTTTATAAATAGTCAAGAAATTCAACAATATTTTTAAGAAGTTTGGAAAAAATCAAAGAATGAACTCACGGAACATTTTTTTCGTCGTTCAATTTTACTTTAGCACTCCAGTGGCGTAGCCAGACTTGGTATGAAGCGGGGGGGGGGGTCGTTTCACTTTTACATTACAGGTGTAATACTTACTATTACCAGAATAAATTAAAATTTGTTCATATTGTCGGCCGATTCCGGGGGTCAGACCCCCCGTAGATACGTCCCTGCAGCATTCTATATGTATATCTTTGAACACCTTCCTAATGCTTTCATCCAAAAATCAACTTCAAATTTCAGTTTATTTTAACTATAGCGTCTAGTAGCATAAACATAAATATATACTGTCTGTACTGTAAAGGTTTAAAGAAGAGAAAAAAAAAGTTTGGAAAAAGTCAGGAATTTACATTTTTCCATTCTTGTAAGACACCTTGGTAGGGTCAGATAAATTTGAGTCGGATAACCCGAAAGTCGGATAATCCGGAGGCTACTGTATTAGTATCGTTGGAAAGAGCGTGAAAAGTAGAATTCTGTGAAATTTGGTTCCCGATACAAAAATGTGTATCCACGTTGGAAAAAGCTTATCAATAAACCCTATGTCCGTAAACTGGCATTATTCATTGGCTTGTAATATTATACGTTTTCTCAAAAAACAGATTTTGTCGCTTGGTCAGTTTTTGCTTAACCGCGTCCATGTATGACCTGCTGCTGCTGCTGATGATGATAAGGTTATCAGTCTTACGAGCGGCTTGATGCAGCTCTCCATTTCTCCCTATCTTGTGCAAATTATTTCATTTCGTAGTACATAACACTTACATTTGACATGCTTGATTATCTGCTCAACATACTGGAATCTTTGCCGACCTACCCAATTCTTCCCTTCTACTCTTCCTTCTAGCAGTCGTGATATTATTCGTGGGTGCCTCAAATGATGTTCTATTTGTTTATCTCTCCTTCTCGTCAGACAATTCCAAATATCCATTTTGTAAACACTACATCTTGATAGATTCAGATTATTTTAAGACTTATTTTGACTTTTTGTAAACTTCTTCTGATCCTGTTGAAATCCTGCGTCGAGAAAAGGTGGTTAGTGAGCAAAAAATTCGATTTTGAGTTTTTACCCGATTTTTCATGCTAATAAGACCTGCTATTTCACGTGGTGTTGTCGAAAAACGAAATTTGTGTTTTGCTTATAAGCAACTTTTCTCGATGCAGGTCACATACTATTTATGAGGTCTGCGGCTGGTATCCTTCATCCTTCATTAGCCAGCGGTGGTTTCTCCTGGCGCACAGTACAGTACCACGTGCGTGGTAGTTCATTCGAATATTACGAACACGTGTTACACATTACTCCAATTTGGTATCCAGAAAATCAACCGATTGTGTGCTGAAAATCAGCTTGGCGGATGGAGTTTCACGAATGTGCTGCGTTAATCCCATTTAAAAAAAAGTTTGTTTTCGAGAGAGAGAGAGAGACAGACTCTGTCAGTATATTAGATACGTGGAGAGGCGTGGAGAGTTTTATCAGCGGGATATCTGGAATTTCTGAATTTCGACAGATGCATCTTGCGGCCGTCAAAAATTAATGATACTTTCGCATTGTGCCATGGTGTCGCGTCGAACGCGCATTAGTCTGCCATCCCTGCTATCCTCGCTGTACTTCTTTTTTCATTTACGTATAGCACCTGGTGGATCAGAAATACGATAGGTTTTTATAATCCCGTTGATTGAAAGAGTTCTCCACCGTGTACATACATCGTGCGGGTGTTTCCGGAGCGCGATCCGACGACGGAGAACTCGGGGGAAGCCGATCCCGAGCCGCTGATTCGGGGGTCCGGCGTAATTACCAAGGAATCGGAACTAACCCGGCGAGCCCGCCACCCTGTTACCTGTAACTGATCGAACCCGAGTGCTTCTAGATCATACTTCGAAATTTGAGAAACGAAGATGAAGAATATTTTTTAAAGATCGATGTCCTTTGTATTGTGCTTGATTTCGACGCATCGTAAATGATGATACCGAGTAGCGAGTGCAATTACGAAGACGTTCTTCTCCATTCAGTGAAGTCTTTTTTTTTTCGAAGGTTTCCTTTCTTCTCGGTAGTTTTATTTTGTCTTCATCGGTACGGTTCCGCTTCTGCTTCTTTTTAAAGATGTTACACGCACCGTGTACATTCGAACCGTGAGGTATATAACTGCAGATGGCTGTACCGGTTGGGGGCGATGAACTAATACCGCGACCAGATACCATCTTTCTTTGTACCTAACCTTGTTGCGTTGATATCTACCTTGTTCCAATACGTTCTTCTCTCTCTTTCTGGTTCTTGATTTTTTTCCTTCTTGTGAAAATATTCGTCATTTAAAGAATTATCATGAGTAAGGTTGGCAGAGTAAACGTGATAAGAACGTTGTTACCGCGATTCAATTATACCATGGGAATTCTCGATGACTAAGTCCCTTTAATTGCGAATCGTATTCGAATTTTCGTTGATATCGTCTATTCGACGTTATAATTGGCACGCGAAGATGTTGGTGTTCTTTGTGGTGCCGGTCGAGAAAGCACGTGCTCTACATGTTTTGCCCGTTTCTGTTGCACCCGAATGGATCCACGGGTGTAGTCCCAAATTTAGCAGGGCTACATTGCTCGGATGAACGTATACAAATTCTACATGTTTTGCCCTGTTTTTGTTGCACCCGAATGGATCCATGGGTGTAGTCCCAAATTTAGCAGAGCTACATTGCTCGGATGAACGTATACAAAGATACTTTTTATTATAACACGACTTTTCACTCGCAAAACAGACGCGAGAAATTACGTTTTTGTAAAACATTTGTTGTACGTGCATCTAAAAAGGTCCCACTTTGTCGGTATGGAGTTATGCATGGTACGTTATACTTACTAGACAAAATGTCTGATCAAATGAGACCCCGTGGGACTTACTAAGCTCAAAATTGGCCGAGATATTCGCTTCCAAAGTCAAAATCTCAAAAAACATAGTTTTGAGAAAAACGCGTTTAAAGTTCTGTTACAATTTTCAAGTGAAGAATGTAAAAAATATCAGTGTATTTTGAACTTGAGATGTTCCGCGGGGTCTCATTCGATCGTATGTGGTTTGCGCCATTCGAAAGAGCAGGGTTTACTCTACCAGAAACGCTGAAAATCCCAATATTCCTATTGTTGACCCAACATCGGAAAAATCGCCGTATCTTCGGACAAAGTGGGACCTTTTTAAGTTTTGCAGCGAAAATGTATTTTCTGGAAACAAATAATTTTTTAGAAACCGTTTCTTGGTAGGGCGCTTCTGTAATCTGCACTGAGAAAGTTTAGCCCCTATCACCGCTCTACGGTATGTGAGAGGTCTAGTGGCGGACAATTTATTCTCATGCACACTTGTGAACATCTTGATTTAATTGAGAAAAAAAAATGTATTTTTGAAGGAACTTTTTGTAATTTTTCTTTTTGGAAAACATATCCTATTAAAGAATGCCCAAGATTCCAGCTTAACACTAGAATCCGTTCTCTCCGACAATCACACCCAACACTTTACTCATATCATTCCTAAAGTCACAAACTTCTACTTCAAAATGTTATCCATACAGTCTCCACATTTCTAGTCAATAGGCTATACGTAACGTGGCTGCCGCTCCCTCACCCCGCAAAAAAGAATTTTGTTTAAAAAATTCTGGGAAGAAATGTGGATGTTTTAAAAAAGTTTCTTGAAAAAATTGATTTTTTCCTTTAAAAATGTTCAAGGAAAAAAGTTTTTCATGTAGAAAATAATCTTTTCAAGAAAAACATTTTTTAATGTAAAAAATAATTGTTTAAGAAAAAACTGTTTTATGAAAAAATTTTTGAGGAAAACATGTTTTTTATTTTGTAAAAAGAATTTTTTTTAAGAAAAATTTTTCTCTATAATATATTTTATTTGTAGAAAATTATTCGATGAATTTTTTTTCCTCTGGGGAAGACAATGTTTGTCAGGAAGCCAGTATTTTCTTAAGAAACGTGTTATTTTCAGAAAAATGTTGGAAAACTTTTTTTATTTTTGTTATTATCGAGCCACGGAGCTACTCTCTTGGGCTATATTTTTTCGCGAAAGAAAATAATTTTTTTATTAGAAGATATTTATTTTATGAAGAAAAAGTTTTTGTAATAAAAAAGGAGTATTAGAGACTTTTTTTTTTGCGGAAAAATGTTTTTGGGAAAACGTTTTTTTTTTTTAATACCTACTTGTTTTTTGGGAAATTTTTTTGCAAGATGGGACAAGAAAATGTTTTTTCTGAAAAAAAAAAATGGCAGGGAAATGCTTTTTTGGGAGAAAATGTTAATCGAGGAAAAATGTTTATTTGGGAAAGAAATATTTTTTAAACAAATAAATGATTTTTGAGAATAATTGTTTGGGTTGGGGATAATACTCGTATTTTTAAAAGAGAATTCCCTTGGGAAAATTCTTTTCCTAATTTTTGTGAGAAAAATGTATTTTTTGTTTTTTGGGTAGAAAATATTTTTGAAGATTTTTCTTGCGGGGGGGGGGATATTTTTCTGAGGGAAAATGTCATTTAATAATTTCGTTAAGAAGCTTAAAATTGCTTTTTTACAGCATTTTATTTTTAAAAAATATTGTATGCTATACTTGCGAAAAGCTTATACTCCTATCATAATATTATACCTCTTTATGGTACAAAATACAGTCGAGTACACGCTACCTCAGTATCAAGTATTCAGCTCGCTTGCTTCACTGTTAGTTTGATAGTTGTTGCAGTAAAACCGAAGGTGAATACTCAAATCCTGTTTAGCTGTCTATTCAGTGACTACTCGTATTATGTTGAACTGTCCTAAGATACTCAAAACATGGTAGTAAAATTTGAGAAAGAAAAATTTCATGCTTTCTGATTTCCAAAATTTGATTATAAAGTCCTTTCTTGTGAGTACGAATTAGTTCTGGCTGCGTCTGGATCCCCCATACGTAATTTGACTTGGTTGTAGAATAATTTTTTTTTATTAATAGATACCAATTACTATACAGCTGACAGTTATGGAGTAATTCGTGAAAATTTTCTCAGTCACGGTCATAAAGCAGCTGCGAATTAATATGATAGTTCGTGCTTCTTGAAATCGATCTACTTCAATGAAGAATTAGCAGAGATATAACAGTAAATTGAACACAGCCGTAGTTTTGTTCATAGACTGAAGATAAAGGGTTGTATATAAATGTGTGAAAATTTGTGGCAGATGAAGTTAAGATGATTGAAGAAGGCGATTGATGAAAACTGATATATTGTTAACTGGGGTAAGATTGGATTTGTGAGGGAACTTCGGACATTGCCGGTTGTGTACATTAGAATTGGAATATCGGGTTTCGTCCCATGACAGTGTAGCCACAAATCTCAGCCTTTATTTGCCATCCTAGTTAACGAAGAGATAACGCATCTAACCAGTGTTACTTCAGTTCTGGCAATGTCCAGAGTTTCCCCACAAATCCGAAGTTACCCCAGTTTACACTAAAATCGTAGTAGTAGAAGTAAAATTTTTTGGATAAAACAGGAAAATTTGAGGGACATTGTCGGAAAGTCTCCTGATGAGGGTGGTGCGGAGAACACCTGATTGTGTTAACTAGAAATACGAACTTTTCTGGTGACGGAAATGTTTTGAATTATTGATTGACAAGCCAAAAGAAAAGTCAAAAAGGTTAACACTTTTGAGATTTTGCCAATTGTCGAGTTGGTTTTGCTCCATATCCGAGGGCTAGTTTTGCGAATTTTGCTCACGCTAGAGAGCGGCTGGAGACTTCGTCAATTCTGACCCCCTTCATCACGTTGCTGATCCTGAATTCTGTACATGTGGGATGTACGCGGGCATCTAAAGAATGTTTATTGTCAAATTTTCAATGTTTTCGTCAAGTGCGAAGAATAGATACCAGTTCAATTATACAGAGCTATGGAACTAAATGACAAAAATCGTTTTATTTACGGATATAATATCCGAATTGAGTATAAATTATCCAAGTGCACCTCCCATGCGTTTAATAGGAGAATCTAGATTGCTCTAAAATGGTGAGATCGTTGCGTAATACGGCAGAGGGTACAATATGTCGTGATCTGGCATATCGAGGAATTCTTTTGATCGGCACCAATACTTCCTCGTCGGTTTCGGTTTCCCAATCGTTGAACCCGCCAGCATGATCGCGGATCACTGGAGCACGCATTCGTCGCGACTCCAAACAGTCGCCTTCCGTTTCGTTCGCCGATCTCGCGGTTTCCACTCTCGCCGAATCGTTTTCATTTGTTCGCTCAGAAAGCAGTAAAATTACGCTCTGCCTTCTTTGTTCTCGTTTGAAAAAAATGTAATTTCTTTCAGTTATACGTTTCCAACTTCCGAGATGCGTATACTATACCTTCATTACGTGTGCGCTATCTAAGCAACACTGTCGCCGTTCATTGTCTCAGAAACCGCCAGCAATGCCAGCATTGTCGCGTCAAATTAATCTCACAAAGGACTTACCTCGTTACCGCGATTCCTCCAGCTGGTATTGTTTGCGTATAAATATAATAAATTTACTTAAAATGTGGATACTTGATTCCTTTTTTCACTCGCTTCGTTATATCGGCCATGTGACGTGTAGTACGTCTGTATACGTGGGGCAAGAATAGAAAACGACTTGCGAGATGCTCATCTTTTCAACTGTACAAAACGTTCGTACTTAGTTACTCTTTTCTTCCTGAATGCTCATTCTAGTGTGCCCAAAGTTCATCGTTCTACTCGGCTGATTCTCTACCATCGAGCGATTTTGGCTTCAATGAAGTTTGTGTGGCATTGCGACGATGCGAATGAATGGCACGATGTTGTATCGTTTCTTCTGCGGATATGCAATGTGCGTAGTTTGTATTGCATGAATGCACAGTAAGATGTCAGCCATTTATACTTACCTATTTGATGACTTTTTTCTTATTATAGAGCTTCGCCCCCTGACCACATTGCTGTGCAACCCCTCGTAAGATTATATAAAGACATAATCAGACATAATGAGTCATAATATGAGACAATAAGTTTCATAAAGACATAATCCGGCATATTTTCACTTGGTGGAGCATATGGCGATGCATTCGTACCAGCTTGGCTCCCGAAACATCGCGCCCCTGGCCCCGGAAACTACCCTTTCGAGTATCGCGTCAGTGACCCGAGGGATGTCTTAAGGCTGGCCCTGGATTCGCGCTGTTCTGCCAGGGCCACAATGGGACACCATACATACTGACGCAACGCTCACACAGCGTTAACATGGAATTCGAGTGCACCACAGCCAGACTGCGCTTCCTTCCTTCACCCTTCAGCTCCTGCTCTTGGTACGTGTGGTGACGGCCGGACCCTACCGGGGGTCCTGCAGCAGCTCTATGGATGACACGGAGTTAGTTGTAACGAGTGTGGGCCGAGCATAAAAATTTATTGCAGACATCGGCTAATGAGTAAATAGTCAGCAAGTGTGAATAAAATAGAAATAAAAAGAATGGTGTCTTAAATGCAACATGAAGTAGGGAAGCAACAGAAAAGTAAGTGATCGGGGGAGTAAAATATTTTTAGGGCTACTGAAAAACATCTTTCTATAATCTGAATGATTAAGGGTCGATAAGTTTCCTGTGAATAAATTGTAGGAATATGGATCTTATACCTACGTAACTAAATTCCGAATTATTTCTCACATGTTTAAAAATCGATATCTTATCGAACTACTATATTATTGGTTTCTTATTGATGTAGGTACTTATTTACAATTAAAAATACGTAAATAATAGATTGCATTTGATAAATTATATCTTCTGTCTGTATTCAAACAACACCTAATCAATTTTATACAATCCAACTCCTTGTATAGAGTAATTTAAGTCATAAAATATGTAATAGATATAGTAGTTCAACCTTGAATACCCACCTTAAACTGAGTATACCATAAAGGCGATAGCCATTGGCGAAAAAACAATGGATGTCGGGGAAAATGGCTTTAAAAAGGTTTCTGCACGTTCAAATAAAGTCCAATAGTTTCCTGCAGGTATTATCTCTGATTGCGATGAAGAGCTTTTTTCCAAAGTGGCCTAAGTCAGTTTTTGCCGTTCTGAGAAAATCGAGAAAAACAGTTTGTACACCCCACAAAGAAGGCGGAAATTATATGAATCGACAGTCAAGGATAGAACCGAGTGTGAACAAAATTATCATCCTATCATCTTTCAAAATATTGTGAGATGCCATCAGAGTTGGTGACCTACCGGATTTAGGCCACTTAGGCATAAAATTATGCATTAACACTAGAAAAGTGATACTTAGCATTTTTAAGCCACTTTGGAAACAGTGTTCAACATAAAACGCATAGAACATCTAACCTAACATAGATAGAGGGTTCAGACCACGATTAGATTATACTTTATTATATTCTCTACCAGTTGGCGCTACTATCTCAGAACCGCCAAAAATTGATTTGGCCTCTTTGGAAGAAAACTCATCATTATATTTCCGATTTTTTGTAGAAATTTTATCGCTTTAAAGTGTGCGATTAATTAAATTGCTAAATTCTACCAATATCCCAATGATGAATCAGGGGGGGGGGGGGTTAATCCTATAGAGCTCCATATAAGTGCTATCGTTTCTAAGTACATAGTAAATTCTACTGTAAGCAAACTATTTTCACTCCTGCCCGTCTATTGGGACGCGTCAGCAAAGTGGCTGACATCTGGTGGACAAATGCAGAAGCTACCCGAACAGGATGAAATACATAGCGCGCCATCTACTTTACAAATGGTGGCCAAAAGTGGAAGTACACAAACAGGATAAAATACACTAGCGCGCCAGGTAACGCGCCCCAGTTGTAGAGTAGGTAGACTTTGTACTGATTAAGGTGAGGTAGCGAAAGCAGATCAGTGACTCGTTTATGAACTTTTGCAAAAAGCTGGATTAGAATCAAGTGAACGTAACTGTGCGGTGCCCCTTTTTTGTATACATGCGTGTACTATGGAACGAAGTTGTAAAAGGTTCCCATCATGCTTGGGTAGCGTGATACTAGATAGAATGCGAAAGAATCGCGAAAAACATAATATGGAAATCGGCTATGAGTGTATAAAAAAGGTGCCCTTGTTAACTCAGTTGTAGGGGAAGATTGGTTTACGTTCTTCGTGAATGCAGTTGCTGAGTTGGCAGAGATTAGATCGAACGCATCCTGTGCGTTTCGTTCAATGGCGGATACAGGGGAAGGTTGGGGTTTGGACCCCCTCCCGAAATATCTAAATTTGTCTATAGTGACCTAAAGCTATTATGTTTCGTCTACAACATTTTTCATTCAGACCGCCTCCTCCCCTAATTATTTTCTGTATCCGTTCCTAGTTTCTTTCATTTTTATAACATTCTCATAGTTTGTGGGTTCAAAGGTGTACATTAGATGTATAGGTCCCGAAGGTGGATAATTTGAGGTCAATAAAAATGGTCATAAGTTTCGAAATTACTAATACAGCTGATTTTTTTTAAATTAATACTTGGAGTCTTGTGCTGGATGTACCTCTTAATACAAAAAAATTATCATTTCTGGCAATTTGATAAGGAGATATGAAGGTCCAAAAACATAAAAACCAAGTTACATACCTAACCATATTTATCAAAACTTTTTGTGAACTGTATCCTCATTCCAGAAACATATAATACATGCGCATTGTAGTTAGGATATCTCAACGATAAATGCTAGATAAGCTAACTGTGAAAAATTAGTTAATAATGTCACTTTCGAATCGATTCAAATTTATAACCTTTGGCGTTGCCAGGGGGTAAAGGAGGTCTGGATCCTATTTTGCGATTTCGTCAAATTTTCTAATTTTAGCACCAGATCTAACACCCCCTTCCCTAGACGAAACGGAAAGCACTTCGGATCAAGCGGGACAGCAGTCCACGCTTCGTAAGTGGAAGGACGCACTCGCCCAGTCGACCAAAGGCTACTGGACCCGAGCGCTATGATACGCGACCTTGATGTATTGGCCGGCAGGTCCCATGGGGAACTGAACTTTTAACCCAAGTTCTGAGTAGTTACGGGTGCTTCGGCACGTACTTACATCGAATGGCGATAGAGCCGAGCTATGTGTGTGTGTACTGTAATCGAGGAGAGGAATACAACCCCTGGCACACCCTATTCGAGTGTGAGGCCTGGGAGCAGGACAGATGCTAGACGGCAACAGCGATCGATCACGGCGTGATCAGCCATCTCGCGTCAGACACCTTAAGAGCGGAAGCGGATGGAACCAGGTGTCGGTTTTGTCTCGACCATCATGAAGAAGAAGATGCAAACAGAATGGTCGAGGCAGCGGGCTGACGGACAAAGCTCGGCCCACACCGGACACAATGACTGTACCATTCTAGAGCTGCTGCAGCTGCTGCGGGCCCCCCGGCAGGGCTCACCCCGCCATCATCACCTTCCTGCGTCGCCACACATACCTAGACGGGGAGGTGAGGGAGGCATCCGAATTCCTGGTTAATGCTGTGTGAGCGTTGCCTCGGTCAGTAGGGTGTTCCATAGTGGCCCTGTCAGGATAGCGCGAATCCGAAGCAGAGTTGCGAAAAGGGAGCTCGGGCCAGCCTCAATGCGTCCCCCTGGTCACTGATGCGATACTCGAAAGGGTAGTTCCCGGGGTCAGGAGTGCGGTGTCTGGGGAGCCACTTTGACATGCGTGCATTGCCATACGCTCCACCAAGAGGAACACCCCTCCCCCGTTGTTCAAGTGCAGACTCCTCTCATACGCGAGGCTGGCTGCGCCACTGTTTGTAACGGATTTAGAAATCGACAAATTAAAGATCCAGTCTGTATGGCCGGGTACTGACCACGACAAGGAGTTGCTTTCGGGATGTGGAGAGGGTCATACATGCAGTACAAAAGTTCTGCCAGCTTTGATCTTCCATTGGTTGTACATGGTGGATCTGACTACTGGTCTGATAGAATTTACGACAAATAGATTTGTTCGACATATATCAACACGCAATCACGCGGTTACATAATGTTCACGTTTTCAGCGTTAACTCTTTTCATTTACGAGCCATACGCGATTGAATGGTTCACAACAGACAGACGCATTCTTACCTGACGAAACCTTGTCCTTTAACTAAGTATAGTATGTATTATAGAGTTCGTTCGTAATTACACTCCGGCACATCATCACTTACCGAAATCAGTTTTGCATTCTTCTGTATTTCGTCAAAAGAGACTCAGTCTGTATCGTTTCGTCTTCGGCTCTGTTCTCGAATGGTTTATTAGGCTTTATATCGGTCGGATGTTGACTTGCGCAACTATGATGTGTGCGTTAATTAAGTTACGTAAAAGTCGCTTGCTTGGCGCCTCAGTAGGTATGACAGCGATAAAGTGTATAGCATTTAAGGATTGATAAAACCTCGCCGAACGAGATTACAAAGTGATTTTTTGAATTTAGAAGACGGTCGGATATTTTTTCATAGGTACTTGAGACTGTCGAAGTACACTGAAGGGCCTTTCTTGCACTACGTGACGACGACTTGTCACTTTGTATAGGGACGAGAAGGCAAAATTTACGACGAAAAATTGAGAAATCTTCAGAATAATAAACGACCAGAGTGTTGAGAAGTGACTTTTCGATGAGGAAGAAGTTACTTGTCTTAATAATCATTCAGACTGAACTATCGATTATGGGATGACCTTTTTTCTAACTTCAGTAGCGACTCATGGAGTGCGTGATTATTTTTTCTTTCATCATGGGCAAGTAAAGTGAACCCTCTGCTACAACACTGCATGCTTCATTTTTCGATTAGATTATACCATTCGGCCTTAGAAAGGTCTACGGACTGTCCAACGAGCCATTTTAACTCCTTCTGTACCTAGAATGGATCTATTCGATTTCAACCATCTAACGCTATATCTTTGATATCTACATCGCACACACGCTAAATAACTATTTCGGACCTTTCTTACATTTACAGCTCCCGAGATAATTAAATTTGAAAAAGAATCGAAAGTGGATCAAAATCTTATAGTGATTCACTTTTAGTACTGACCCGTTTTGAGCCGCTTTCGATCCCCGTGTTCTTGAACTTGTTTTACCCGCTTATAACCATAATTGCACTGACATAATACATATCTATCTACGTAAATGTTGAAGTTATCGTTTTATTAGATATTTATATCAGAATGAACTTTTACATGTCCACCCAGTGGTGGAGACCTAGATTTTTTTAAGGTGTAGCAAACGCAGATTAAGTCTTGAAGCCCCTCTCCCTTCATCTGAAATTTTAATACGGACTTTTTTTCTCTGCTGATAAAAATTCTACGAAATACAAAAAAATAGAAATAAAATACAGAAACACGTTTGACAAACTGACATGACATGAAGAAACTTTATTGGTGGCTCAGAGCCAGTGGCGGATCATGAGAATTTTGGTTGGTGGTTCAACAGGTAATGATAGTCCTTAGATGCGTTTTGGAGTATATAATATCTTGGCTTTCAAAAATTAGAATACATAACAAAAGTTATAACACACTGATCAAAATTTATAATGTCAAGAAATGTTCAATCTGTTCACTAAGACACAATAATTTTGTAAAATAAATTTTAGGCTTTCCTCAACTTTTATATGTCAAGTCCATACGTCTTTCTTTTTTTGTTGCAAATTTGTCGATTACTCTCTCATTGAAGTCTGGAAGATCGCGAATCAGTCCCTTTTCAGTGGATAACATGGCAAGTGAAGATAATCTATCTTCATCCATCGTGCTCCTCAGAAAATTTTTTATTCTCTTTAAAGTGGAAAAACATCTTTCTGCTTCAACTAATGTCATTGGAATTGAGCAAATTTGAATCTGTGTCATTTCATTGATAATGAGATCATAAACATTTTTTGCTGCGGTTCTTCCCCGTACATCTCGATCACTAATTTCTGAATCTTCAATTTTTTTCGCTTTACCGGTCTCTCTGGTTTTCTGTACGAATACCTCGAATCACCATATCACCAGTTAACAGTGTTCCCTGATGAAACTTTCAAAAATGTTCCACTAAGAGGAAAAACTTGTACCACACTTTTGAAAAATGCATAGGTGTCGTGAGGCCATTTTGGTGAAGAAGATTCTTCGTATTCGGTTTAGGGGGAAGGGGGGCTTTTTTATTCTTTTTCCTGGTCAGATGAGGAAATAGGAAATGTTTGTAGTTTATTTTTAGTTTTCATAACACAGAAAGTAATTACTTGAACGATGTTAAGTGACGAAGCATCCCCTTCATGTACTACATATGCTATTTATTGTACTGACGCGTTGCAACAAAATCGTCATACATCTGATCCAGTTTTAGCGGAGTCTAAATGATATTCAAAATAATCTCCTGCGTCTGAAAAGCCCACATTTCAAAATCATTGAATGTAATAATTTTATATTGCCAAAACGCTTAAAATTCGTAAGTGTGGTTCAAAATCCTGCGAATTTCCTCTTGCTATGTTCAGTTTTCAATACGTTATTTTATTCCATGTCTTATCATTAGTTTTGAGCCTCCAAACCTTGCTATTACTGGCGCTCTTAGCACCCATAACCCATAACATTAAATTTATATATATTTCTATGGTACTAATTGCATAGTGGATCTTGAAAGGTGGAGACCGCTGACCTCTGAGTATAAGTCTGCTTGCTACTGCAGTCTGCAGACTGCACTATCTCATATACATTCCCAATTTCTGAAAATTTGTAATTTTTCTTCTCGTGTTTTCTTGTTGCATTTCTTGTGTACAGGACTTAGTGTAGCAAATTTTTTGGTCCGGGTGTAGCTGTAGCACGTGCTTACACCTGCAATATCTAGTTCTCCACCCATGTGTCCACCAAATATTTAGAAGAGATCAGAAGTGGATCAGTACCAAAACTGGATCAGAATCTCATGAGCTGCATCAATTTTGATTATAGAAATGTTGACTTTAGTTACACATTAAACGGAATTTCGCGATGAGATACCGTAAACGGTATGTTTCCTCCTGAAATTTTCATTAAATATGCGATTAAGAACTTTGAATGTAACGGGTTCGCAAAGGGCTACAAAGTGAAATTTTTTCAAAAGAAAATTAACAAGGATTATTTCTGGAGCTTGACTCAATACATCCATGAACAAAGACAGCAAATTTTTTTAAAAATTTATGTTGAATGACTAATTCAAAAGTTGACAAGTTATGAAAATGCTGAAAACAAGAGAAATTGCAATTACCAACTAAAACATTAGGGATGTCAATTGGGAGTGAGATGGAAGACCAAAATGATTTTGCATATAAACAATCCGGGACCATTAATATACATGGGAAAGTCTGTAGACAGCAACCAAAAAAGACCATTTGGAATTTCTTATCTCGGATGTGTACTGGAACATCGCTTCAGGAATCGCCCTTGATCTTGAATCGATTTTGAACTGGTCTCAAACGTCCAGGCGCACTGCGTTATCTAGCATTCGTATATACAAAGACGAAACTAAGGGGGAGGGGCATGAGAGCAGTCTCCCTCCGCCCCCAAGCCTCCGCCGGAGTTGGGAAATTTTAGTACCAAAAGCTGAAAAAAATCCAACAAATCAGAATAAATGTCTTTCTTCTTTTTTTTTCTTTGTTTTTTTTTTCTTCTTTTTTTAAATCAGTATAAAAAATTTAATACTTGAAAATTTTAAGTTGCGTCAGTTATAAATTTAACAATCTCCCCCCTCCCCCCCCAAAAAAAAAAAGTTGCTACTTTTCTGTGTTTATATATAAAACACTCGAGCCTGAACAGCTGGGATTTAAAGTGTATGTTATTTCGATCTACTTACTATCCTATTGGACAAGAAAGTGATCAATCATTGTGTGTGTACAAATGCGAAATAACCATTGTGGGGATCCTGCAAATTGATTTTATTCTTGGAGCGCTGTAAGCGGAACCGGGATCAAGACCAAACCGAATGAACGAATTTTTTGGTTGCATTATGTGGCGACCAAAGCCGAGACTGAATGACTCAAGAACAGAGAGACCGAGTCCTGGAACGACCAGCCGATTTAAAAATGAAAAGACCAGGACCGAGGAGAACCGATTAAGAATATTAATGGACTAAAATATCGAGAGCGAGCGATGAAATCAATTTTCGAAACTGCCATCCCTATAGAAAAGCACATTATCAGAGTGCAGATCATTCCAAAGGCATGATTCATGAGGTATTCTCAGGAACTGAATTATGATTTCGCCGCTCCAAGGCTTGTGTAAATTTACCACCCCTAAAATCCGGCTTATATCGCCTCGTCAATAAGATGGCGGGAAAACAAATGATTTTTTTTTTCATTGATGAATGCGATGAATCAAAACAATATCTGATTTAAAAATTTTCCCCTCCAAAATTCGCGGTCTAAGGCTTAAGTCTCATGAGCCATACCACAAGGTAAACTAACGTGTTTTCATGTGATGTCACGTAAGTCACATATGCACGCAAGTGCAGCGCCGATTTACTTTTGGTACGGTGAGTTCCTTGGAGTGTAGTTCAGTCTAATACTCAGGAATGTACACTGATCGCAAAAGATTCAAGGAAATTTCTTCCACTCCTGGCGCTATAACGCATCTGCAAACGGTCGTACGCGGTTATTATGTTGATAGCCTATTCGAATATTGTTACTAACTATTTCGACGAGTCCTTCTAGTCACTGAAGGGTGCGATGTCTGTAGAGCCAATTTGACATGCGTGCGTCGCCATACGCTGCACCAAACAAACTATTTCGAGGAAATTTTTTTGAATTTCATTTTTGCATCCTGCCGAAAATTTTGACCTCGAATAAGTAGATGGATTTTAGTTTTTTCACGTAACAAAATGTTGGTCTTGATTTTACAAACAATCAGAACAGTTTGTCCTACTGCCCTTGCAGCGGAGCGATATCCCTACGAATCTACAAATTTGACCATGTAGTCGGTATTTTTTGGACATGTAGTCGGCGAAACAGAAAAATCGGTAACCTTTTTCTTTCTTTTTTGTGCAAAATGTTTGTATTGAGTCAGCACTGCTCGTTCGGTGAGTTTTCATTCGATTTCAGCAATTCCTTACCCAAACATTTTTTTCACGGAGTCGGCATTTCGACCTGATTCTATCCCCCGCCGATAGAGCTCGCGACGCCCCTGTGTCCTTGTATCTTTCATTTTTAAATCGGTGAATAGAGTTCGGATCCCCTGCACTACAAAACGTTTCAGGGACCCAAGCTCATTGTTTGGCTAAAATTGAAGATACGTTCGCTCAAATTTTGTGTTTTCTTCCACACATCGAGTCGATTTTTCAGAGTCGGCGAATTCTCTCCGTACTATTGCTCATGTAGAGATGAACCACAACCGCAGAGGTAGTCTGAGAGGCTATATGAATCATAACTATATTTAACAACCGTGAAATTCATCAGACTAAATATAATGTTGATCCGGTTAATGCGGGAGACGTAGACGCGAATACACGCATAATTTCCGCATTGCTTTCGGGAAATCACCAGTGTCAGTGTTTTTGTCGAGCACACAGAAAGGTGCCGGACACGTACATGTATTTATGTCTCATGTTCTCGAGGACAAACAATGCTTTCATCTTACAAGTTCAGTGTAACAGTAACACTCGAAGCCATTAAACGAAAGGGAACTGCTTTCATTGGTGACAGCCAGAACGCAGAACGCTTTAAAAGTGGAACTGAAAGCGGATGTAGGATTTAAAAGCCTGCTTTAGGTTTCATCCAGTTCGTCAAAAAGTACACGTGGTTTGACCTGGCACAAAAACGATTTTGTACCTTCTTTTTATTCCCCAGTCTGCTCGTATTCTAGGTTTACAAACGATTATCGTAGGCACCGCGAAAGCGAATACAATACGCGTAGTGAAGGAAAAAATAATAATTCGATTTTTCATTGTTTTTAGGGCACGATTTATACTTGGCACTTAAACGAGACACCAATACTTTCTCTTTCTGGGTTCACGTCATTGGGTGTAATTTTAGAGATGCTATAGGTACTGAAATGTTTCGAAGTGAGAATCGACTCCCTTGGTTCACCGGGTATGATTCGTTTTCTAACTCCTTGTCTTCCAGTTCTCCTGTCTGGATATGCTGAAAGCAGGATTCGGAGAAACGAAGAGATTTTGGATGTTGGCTCCACTAGAACTCATCTTCTCTCCATGCATACCCTCGTATAAGAACTGAAAGCTGTATGGTAGAGCATAAGTTATGGACTTCAACTTTTGATTGCCATATCACATCCTGGCTGTTAGTACGATTACGATCATGATCAAATGAACAGGTATCGAACGAAGTATCAAAATGGACGCATATCGCATCAAAATTTCAATACAGCCTCGATTTGGGCCCGAACCTTCCAATTTCAGATGTAAAATGGGAAAAACTGACTGAAAATCGAATTCGCGGACCTTGTAAACCAGTTTTTCGAAAACAAATTTTCCCGCCGATATCAAATCTAACCTTAAAAACCTCCTTTCACCTGAATTTCGGCATTTTTGGCTAGTGGGAGAGGATTCAAACGCTGTTTGGTTGTTTATCGTAAAACTATAGCGACAGTGACAAACTTTCCAAGAAACATTGAAAATCTGTGATATAAAGAAGTTGGGGGAGGGGTAATAACTACTCGTTAATCTGCATGCTGCAGCTTATTATCTGCGTTACAGTTGGGGAAATGAAAAGAAAAGGCACCCATGTGAGAGTGATCAAAGTTTTGAAAACGTAATTATTTAAGCACCTGTAGGTATACGGAAAATTAGGTGTTTACCAAAATAAAAAACACCGAATTATGCTTAAAACCGCAAGTAAACCCGGCAGAGACGACTTCTTGATTTCAAAGTTGTCCTACAACCGGTATCATTTTTATTGATGGGTTATACCTGTATACGATATACGTTGTTTACTCAAAACAAAATTTTAATAAATAACGTTCTGGTGGTTGTCAGTTTGTTAATGAACATATATCACCGTTATCGTGGGTGTAAAATTATCCCGCATTGTTTTCAAAGACGAGTATAGACAAGAATAGTTTTTCAAACCTTAGAATAATATGATAACCTAAGGTTACGAACACTACTGCATTTTCTGTGTTTGAAATGAATTGGCCTCGCTTTCGTTTGGGAATAACTAAACTGGTACAGAATAAATATTTGGCGAATACTGTAAATTTTGAACACGGAATACCAGTTATAATGGCGGCAGGTATGACCATTTGGAATATTTTTAGACCTTGAGTCACCAAAACCTGCGTTTTAAATTCAAAGTAACAACCAAAATCTATATTTTGTATTGCAATAATGGGATTTTGTGAGTCACTGAGTTCATTCATGAAGTCATTTTATCTCTCCCATTTTTAAGACTTCATCGAGGGGGGCAGAACCTAAAAATTTCACATATACCGTCAAGTATACCGAAAATGAGAGTTCTGGCATCGCTGAATCCGGGTTTGAAGTTATTTTGACCGTAATCTCTAATACGAGTACGAATAAGAGCCCACAGGGAGCACAGAACCGAATAAAGAAACTTCCTAATTATTCAAAATTGCTGGTAAGTATAAATTAATAATAGGATTTTTGGAGATGCTGAATTCGTTTCTCAGATTATTTCAGCTGTAATCTCTAATAACAATGGTCCACAACGGGCAGAGATATAAAAACATCGAAGATACTTAACGTATAGCTTTAAGTAGATACATCGGTAATAGCGTTTATGTAGTCGCTACATTTATTTTTGAAGTTATTTTTCGTGTCCCAGTCCTCGTAGACCTTTGTTTGTATTGATTTCAAGAAGAAAAACTTCAAAAATCAATGTAGCAAATACAGGAATGTTATTATAGATATACTTGAAGCTATATTTTGAATAATCAAAAGTATTTTAATTACTGCCTCATGTGGATCATTGATTGGCAGTGTATTCAGTTAAAATAACGTCAAAAAAATTCAGCGACTCCAAAAATCCCATATTCGATATACTTGACGGTATTATCTATGTTACCCCTAATTTTATCAGAAGTCATTGACCTTTGAATAAATCTTTGCGAGAAATTCTTAGTAGGTATTCCACCCTTACACTAATAAAAATGATTTCTTATGATCGTCCCAATTTTGACGACCTAACTCGATGTTTCGGAAGTTTTAAAGCAGATTATAACTTTTCTTTTGTGGGTATGCTGTGTTAAACTTGACCACTCCCCTAGCGGAACTTCTTAGAATTATTTGATTTCTGAAAAATTGTTGCAAGGAGCTAATTTAGTTACTGGAAGCGAAACATTTCAAAAAATCGCCAAATGTTGGACTACCCTGATGTTTACGTGTAATTAATTTTGTATCGTGATCGTTTTGAATTTATAATTCGCAGCATGTTATGTTTTTAAAACAATATTTTTATTCTCCAGTGTTAAACCAGTTATGTAATGAAGGTATTCAAAAAGACAAAAAAGTGTGTAAAACAGGTTATAAGTTCAGAAAAATTGTGTAGAACAGGTCAAGTTCATTTAAATGAAAATTCAGTCTCGAATATTTCAGCAAGGTATCTAGAATTTCGACTGTGCGATAAAATTATCCCAAAGGTTTGAGTCAGCCTCTTCACAAAATATTTCAGAGTTCATGCAGTTAGACAGTGTTACCAACATTACTTGGCCAACTCAATGGTTGTATTAGTTCTCTAGATGACTCCGAAAAAACTTAGTATCGAACATTTATGGTTCATGAATTATTTTCATGGGGACAAACATTCCGGCATTTTGTCACATCAGCCGAATTGCCCAAATTCTGTTTTCCTTAATACTCCATCGGTCGTAGCAATCACAAAGCTACGATAGTAGACAATGCGAACTTTGATCGCATGTCTGCAATAGCAAACTACTGATTTTTTTTTCAAATTCCACGCCTATAAATGCCTATTAGTCTCGTGAAGTGCAGAAAATGATGGGGAGGATTTAATGATGCGAACATTTTATTTACCTCTTCCAAGTTTAAAAAGGTGAAACTGACTCAGATTCAAGAAATGTTCAAGTGGGATTTGAGGAGAGGTATCACAGTTTTGAACTTCAGAGAAAAACTGAAAGAGTGGGATCTGGATCTGGCGAGAGATCCTTTTAGAGTCGAGGACAAAGATGAAACGATTTCAGATCTGAGCATAGCTTGAGCGAGGAACGGGGCGACTGTTTGATGACTACCAGTCTGGGGAAGAGCAAAAAACTGGGCCGTAGGATTTCATAATACGAACTCCGAATCTCAATTAGTTGTATCTTTTTGGTAAGCCCTCGACTTTGAGGATCACTTTCCGACCTCAGGTCTTAATTTCACTCTTTCAGTTAGTCCCCTGATCAAAAATTTAGATACCCTCCTAAAATCTCACTCAAGCATTTCTCGGTTTTGAATTACCTTTTTAAATTTGAGGGGGCAAGGAAAATTTTCGCATTACCAAATCCTTCCCCACCATTTCATGCTGTTCTCGAGACTAATTTTTTTATTCTTCAGGCGCCGTGACCAATGCCGAACGTCAGTGGTCACAGGTTCTAACGCGCGACTCTCTTGGGCAGGTTAGTCGGGGTAGTCTCCCGTTGCTTACCTCACGATTTTGTTACGTTAAAGTGTTCCTTTTTTGTAGCGAGAATTGCGCAGCTGCGGTTCCCTTACTAGCCACGTGTTTCACGACGTTGAGTAAGCTGTCCACGATGTGTACACGCACAGTACCAATCTTTCTGATCTGGTGGTAACACGCCCTGCTATTGTAATGCCTTGTTCGTGTAAACTGGCTGAGGTTACAAGATGCGCTATGTTTCCATCTCGGTTGAAACTGTAGTCGCTGTGTATCGCTAGGATATTAGTGGGGGTACTCAAACATCTCTAGATTTCCGGTGTTGGTGAGACTCGAACCCGAGACGCAGGGATTGCGAAGCGGGTACGTTACTACTTGGCCTGGTAGTTCCAAACACTCACCTGGCCTCATGCACGTAATACTCAAATCTGAGTTAGTTTCTCCTTTTTGGTAAGTCCTCGACTTTAAGGATGATTGCCTGACCTCAAATCCAGATTCCACACTTCCAGTTTGCCCCCCCCTCCTCCTCAGTTCCAAATTTAGATATCCTTCCTGAAAACTTAGTCGAGCATTTTTCAGATCTGAATTAGTTTCATCTTTTTGAACTTGGAATGGGGTCAGAAAAATGTTCATATGATCAACCCCCCCCCCCTATTTTTTGCTCTTTTCGGTACTATATCTTAGAAAAATCAGTTTCGGAGACTAATAGCAGGAGAGAACTTAGTACAAATCAGATCGATCGATGATGGTGTGGCCTATGGCAGTGCACGCATGCTAAATAACGCTTTGAGGTAGACAACCCTTCTACCTCCATTTCTCCTCTCGCGGCGGCGAATCTGTGGCGTCTTATTCTACTTTACTGTCGAGTAGCGCCGGATCTTCCTCTTCTTCTGTCGTTATTGTCATCGTCGGTGTTTGTGGGATGGCGAGTGCCGGCATTGGGTGCTGTGACCGCTGCCTTTGTCTCTGTCACTTCATGTCCATTTTGCGGCTCGATGTCTTCTTGACAGAGGCAGCTACCTGATCCCATCCCACTTTATTCTTCAGCATTATCGGAACCAGGCGCTCGGGTGTAAACGGCTTAACACCCGCTTTTCGAAAGACGGCCGCCGCGTCTTCTCTCTCCCGGTCGAATGCCGGACACTCGAACAGTGTGTGGTAGGCATCATCATCTCGCCTTCCTCCAGCGCAGTGTAGGAGCACTGCAGACTCTCGGCTATGTCCATTCGCTGCAGGTACTTGTTGGAGACACTATGGCCGCTCATTACCTGCGTAATATAAAAGTTCATGTGGCTATGGCGTCTACCCAATCACGCTTTGAGGTTGTCCACTCCTCCTTGATACTGCGGGAGAGCCGCTTTACCCAATGCGGAGCGTGGATTGCCTAATATCCTGCTTGGCCCATAGCGCCGCGTAGCATCTTCCGCGTCGCGCCGTATACCCTCTTCTGCTCATTGGTGGCCAACTGTTCCCTCATCTGCGCTACTAGGTATGCGAAGTTCAGAGCGAGGGCTTCAAGAATCCTTCAAACAAAAATCATCGAAATTTTAGCAGAGTTATTAAATGTCTTTCAGATCCTCTCCTGGATGCTAAGCTTACATTTTGTGCTTCTGTTGCTTCTGTCGTAGAACCATGCCTGACCAATTTTCAGTCAGAAAAGCCTATCGATGATAGAGGGGCGTATGGCGATGCACGCATGCCAAATTGCCTCCGGGACGCCGCACCCCCTATCCCGGAAACGCCCTGAATAGGCCTGCGTCAGAATAGGGGGATATTGCGTCCGAAATGTAAACAGTCCACTCCCCTAATAGTTCAGTTGCGTCCATCATGAAATTGTGTTTGACCAAGTGATGTCATAAAATTACCTCACCTAGCATATCGTTCTCGTTTCTGTTTGCGTCCTACGCTCTACTTAGTTGAAAAAGAAACAGACTTTTGCCTCAAATCCCAGTTTCGGCTTTTTTGTGTGCTGAGGCTCTGTGACCCTTTTTTTTTTGTCAATCGGGGATGGAGACTGGATAAGTCATAGCCCAGCCTCAATGAGTGTAAATAGAGTCAAAAAGTCTGAACGAATCCGAGTGAGTTTCACATGCCTGAAAATGTCATCTGATAAATCTCAAGGAGTCAGCATGAGTCTCATCAGAGTCTAACAAGGCTCATCAAGTCTGAAGGAGTCTGATTAAGTTCTAGCGAAATCTGATAGTCTTTCCGAAAAGAAGGAATGGCAATCTGAATGCATCTTTTAGAGTGTGAGTGAGTAGTCTTAACCCTTTCGCTCCCAACAAGACACCGTTTGTCTCGACGATTTTTGAAAAATACTACTGAGTCAAATATACGTTAAAAACAATGTTACTTGTATCCCACTGGTAGAGTATTTATAGAAGCATATCGTAGCTCATTCACGTCTCGGGGGATGGCGTGGTTGTTTCGGAAATAATTTTTTTGACTCTCATTACTCTACCAGTTGGACATATGCTGTCCCAGATCTACGGGGGCCCAAGGGAGAGTGGAAAATCTTCAGACACCGGATTCGTGTTACGGGGAGTCTATTCAACAATTTCCAGTAAAAAAATAATTCGAATTAAAAAAAAAATTGGGAGCGAAAGGGTTGAAGCTGCATTCTGGCCAAAAAATTCTATTAGCTTTCCAAAATACGATCTAAATCTACATAGGTGCTTTTATTCTGCATTTGTGAACAGGGCAAGTTGTGCACTCACCTCCACTTTTTCAGTTCCGCGGTTTATTCAGATTTTGAAGAATAGTTATCTGGATGTATATTGGAAGTTTTGACTATAGTTCAGTTCGCCTTCTCGTGGTGCATTCTGGATGACGCTAAATTGACTGGGACGCAATGGAACTATGAGCCGGGACGCAATCAAACTCTACATCGGGCCGCAATAAAACCATTAATTTTCTTCAATAATTTATCTCCCCTTACTGACCCGGACGTAATCGGGCGACGCCCTGTAAAATACTTTAACCGTTTGACCACAGTATGTCACGGCTTGATTCTTTGTGCATGGATCTTGTAGGAACAGCATCCTCCGTTGCAACATCCAAAGATGACTTAAAAGACTTTATTAAGATGTCATTGGTACTGTTTTACGGCAATGCATCATTAGAACGTGGATTTTCTTTGAACGCCGATTCCATTGTTGTAAACCTACATGAGGAGTCCCTTATCATCATTCGTGTTGTTTATGATGCTATTGCGGCCGCAGGTGGTGCTCTTCATGTGGATGTGACCGAAGGAATGATCCACGCCATGAGAAACGCGCATACCAAGTGCAAAGAAACCAGGGAAAAACGTGCTGTGGAGGAAAAGGCTGAGGCAGCTTCTCGGGGTTTAATTGGGCTTTAAAACTCCCTGGGTTACGCGGAGTTAACTCACTTGGGATTCGAGATAAGGGCGGGACTAATTTAGGGAGGAAGGGGGGATAATTTTGTTTCACAAAGTATACTGGACTAAAACAATATAACCGGGAAATTTTTTCTGACTTGGCGCTTGACACCCCGCCGGGGCTGATGGCCTCTTCGGCCCCTTGTATAAGTCGAACGCCGCCCGCAATTTCTCGAACGCCATCACCTCAATACCCCCTTTACTGACTGAGTAGCTGCGCGCCCGTGACCTCGGTTCCTCTCGTACTTTTGTATTTCTCGAATTACGAAACCTGCTCGTTAAACCACCCGTGGCCGACGATATTAATTACCCCAAGTCCACGCGTGTATTAACGTCCGGCCATGTCGGAGAAGCAAGAGGTACACGAACATTTCATTTTTGTTAATTGGAAGTGTTTGTAAACCTGATAACGTGGTTGGCTGGTGGCTGATGGTTGGTGCACGAAAAAAGCAAAATCATCGACTCGGATATTTCACCGAATACCCGGATTGAAAAATACCGTACATTGGCATCGGCGTGTAGCAAAACACTAACGGTACCACGGAGAGTGCCTCCTCAGGAGTGAAATGTGACCCCCCCCCCTACATTTATGGCAGGTCCCCCTCCAAGGCAACGTGTGTGCCTGTGCGTCTCGGAGACGATACCGACCGGATTTTTCATGCTGCTCGGAGTGTGAAGTTGGAATTGCCCCGTTAATCGAATCGAGCGTCGAGCTTTACGTCGTGTAGCGTCGTGCGCGTTGCATCGTGTTTGCAGTCTGTTCGATTTCATTTCCCGTTGTATTTGGTAATCGTTTTTCTCCCATATCTTAATGGTGTAATATTCGAAAAATAATTATTTTCATTAGATAACATTTTATTCGCGAAATGGCTATGTATTGTGACCGCGTGTGGTTCGCGAGTGCGTAGTGATGTTTCGGTTTCCTCTCGGTTCGCTATGTGTGACGATGTGAAATGACCCCGTCAGTTTTGTGAACACTGCGCCACTTATTGACACGATTTCAACTTATCCGATTCACGTGAAAAGTAATTATTAGCATTATTATCATTTCTTCCACGCAGTAATAGTAGAGGTACCGGAGATGAAACCTAATAACCTAATAAGAAATAAAATTGTCGGACCAAGGATGACAAACAAGTTACATCAGTGTCGTGTTGGCTCATCTTTTGGCCCATGGCAAATGAATCCTGCTGAACCCCTACCACACAAACATAAAAGTTCTTAAAGATTTTAATATATTTTTTTAATGCCTGCATGACCATGATTCTCAGCAGATCTCTGCCAAATTTGTATTTTTAACTGACCATTCGATCTTCAACTGTGGCGGATCCAGCGATATGCAGGTATTACAAAGAATAAGAAATAATGAAAATGTGGAAACAATGGAAATGAAAGATGACAGTGCCTACTTGATGAGGTCTGGTTGGCCGAGTGGATAGCGCGTTGGTCTCAGAATCCGGAGGTCCCGGGTTCGAACCCTCGTAGCAACTCGCCAAAATTTTCGACTTAGGCCGGTTTTTCGGCCAGAAGGGAAGAGGGCTAAGACAACCCTAACAGCCTCCCCGACGTCTCTGAAGTAGTGCTCGAAAATGGAGGATTCTAGGACTCGGGTGGAGAGCAAATTAGAAAAAGGGAGAGAGTCCCTATAGGATGTTTCTTGATGGTAGTCTCATGTGCCAATGGTACTGTATGATCTTCATGCTCTGGCGGTGTGACTACATTACTTTTTCTGTAAAAGGCGAGTGATATACCTTTTTCAGTACTGGTCAACTTGTGCGACCCATGGGGTTATCTTAAAGGTAAACAGTTCCTTCCTGGATCATTAAAAACAATGCCACCAGTATTTCTTTACCTGTCAAATTCATTACTGTTTCAAAAACGTTGTTCTGAGCAGTGAACAACCTAGATGAAATTCACCCTACAGCAAATCATTGAACCCCCCCCCCCTTCAGCTGCAGATTTAGAAGCTAAGCCGCTATAAGCACTCAACGAAATATCCTCCTCATCCCTCCGCTCCATATCCTCCTAATGAGCTACAGGTCTAAAATTGATAATTATTTCCCAGTTGTACTTTCTGCAACTTCTACAACATTTTCCTTTTTCTCTCTGTCTCTTCTTCTTTTTCTCTTTTCCCGAATTCCCTTCCTTTTTCCCGCTGTTTTTGTACAAAAATCTGCCGCCCTAGGCATTTGCCTAATGTGCCTATTGGGAAATCCATCGCTGTCCCTCCCCCTTATAAACTTCCTTTTCCCTTCATTGTGTTCTTTTTATTTTTCTTTCCGTCTTCTCACTTTTTTCTCTTTTTCATGTACACCTTCCCCGCTGAGTGTTCCAGGATACTTAACTCATTTGCCTTTCATATGGCTCGGTGCTGCATACAACTTTTTAATGTTTCTTGAGGTTTTGTTAAGGCTCTTTCCGAGACTCGGAACGTTTTTTAGACCTGTTCGAGTTCTTCCAGGCTTGTTTGAAATTCTTTGATATGTCTCCACAAGGACTAATCGGACCCCATATAACTCAGGGAGGTGCGTAAGGGCGTCGCCAGTGAGGTGCAAGCAATTGCAGCTGACGTCCAAAACACTTTGGGCACTGTAATTGGTACTGTCAGACCTGGCTGGGGCGCTGTAAGACGTTAGAACCGCCAAGACCCTTTCTCACTTTTTAACTTTCTTCAAGATTTTTCAAAGCTTTGTGACAATTAAGATTTTACAAGCCTTTTTCTAACGTGTTTTTGACCAGGCGCGGATTTAGAAAGAGGAGATGGGGGGTACAGTAGCGGCGGTGACCTTCGTAGGCGGGTAACGAGCGTACAATTCAAATTTTTATTCCTTTTTTCCCCCGTTTATGCCGTAAAAATATTCAACCAGGGGGGGGGCATGTACCCCATGGCCTCCCCCTTGGATCCGCTACTGTTTCTGACTATTGTTTTTCATGATCTATTCAAGGCCTAGTAGGATTTTCATGAACTTGTCAAGACTAGTTGAAGACGTAAGACTCTTCTGAGCTCTTTATTTCGAGTTCTTTAAATGTATTCCAAACGTATTTTAGGCTTTTTCGAGGGTCCACCAAATCTTTAAATGTATTCAAGACCTATTCTAGACTCTTTCAGAGTCCACCAAACAGGGTCGTATTGAGGGGGAGCCTTCTCGAATTTAGTGAATGTAGCAGAGAGTTAACCGTCAAATGGCAAACTCGGGTCCTGAATTGACAAAATCAGATTGGGAGTTGGTAATATTTCAGAAGTATTGACTTTTTCAAAAAATGTTTAATTTATATTTCAATTTGGCAGATTAAGTCTCCTCTCCCTCCCTAAAAGAAAGTTGCTTCGGTAGGTCTCTGCTTTAGACTTATTGGAAACTTTCGAAGACTATTCCAGACATGTAGACTATTTTGAATCCATTCAGACCCTTTACAAACTGATTGAATAATCTGTAGAATTCGTCAAGATTTGCGTAAGACTCACACGATTTAACACTTGTTCAGATTCTTGAAGGCTTGTCTGGACAGATTTTCCCAGACTTACGTAAAAATTAAGTCTGTTTAAAAGACGCATATAAAAATATTCAGGAAAAAGTTTGAAACTTGTTTAAGACTCGCTGATACTCTTAAAAATATGCAAGCAAACCTTGTGGCAACTTTTGAAACTTGTTTAAAACTCGCTAAGACTTTAAAATTCGTATAGGGCTCCTCAAAGTTCTTCCGGACTTTATTTTAGACCCTGTAATGTATTTATTTCTCCTTCAGATTTGATTGAGACATTTTAAGCCTATAGTATTTGATTCGAGGATTTACTCCATTCTTTCCTTCTTTGTTCCATCCTTGTGTATTTTATTTGCCTGAGTCTAATAGATCAGGGGTTCTCAACAAAAAATTTTCAAGGACCCCTGAAAAAATCGCTATAATTTCAAGGACCCCTTATGTATATAATGCATTTAAATATATGCACTTCAAATTTGCTAAAACTGTCAAAATTCCTGACGAACGAAACATTTTCGGATCAGCTCGCGGACCCTTAAGTCATCCTGTCCGCGGACCACCTGTTGGGAACCACTGTGATTATCAGTTGAAGAATTTTGAAATTGTGCACATTTTACTAGGAAAATTGCTCGCATACGTCTCTTTTCCGATATTTATGCAAGTGCTCCTAACAAAACTGATAGGTAGCGGTTACAGAAGAGGGAGCACTCAGGAATAAACTTACCCCCGGTTCGTTCAACAAATTAGAATGTTTTCGAAAATTGCAATAAAATGATTAAAAAATAAAAATGACGCCGACGTCCTCAGAAAAATTTGAAATTCATATATGAAAAATGAAGTTGTAAAACGAAATCAGTTTCAATTTCCAGTTTGGTAGTACTGATATAAATTTTGTTCCCAACTGAACCCGGGGTCAAAAATGTACGGTCCCCTAAAAAAAATTTTCTAGATCCGCTGCTAACTTTCGACAGGTCACCAGTGCGCAGGTTGATTTAAGATATTGTGCATTTTTTGTCCATTAAACTATCGGTAATTGCGGGCATAGTATTAAATCACTGTGTATTTGGAGGATTCAATACAAGAAGTATTCGAATTAATTCTCATGTATTGACAGACTATGCTAACCAACATCTAATATGGTCGCAGTTAGCATAATCGTTTATACTAAAAGAAAGTGAGCGTTACCGGACCTGGATTTACAACAAGATAGAATGAGCTGTAGCTTGTGGTGCAAAATTTCGGAGGGCACAAGATTTCATGTGAAGTCATTTTCAGTGTGTTCTGGCCAAATTTGAAACTCAAGTTCTGAGGTATGCAAAAATATTATTGCAGTATTATTTGGAACCATACATTACATGAAGTCATATTTGCAGGTACGAAGCTATAAAAGACAGGAAAGACTATCCCCCTCCGCCCAACAAAAAAGTTGGCAACGACCAGAATCAGTTGGAAAAATTACCAAAGTATAGACTCTTGCCTTTGTGAGATTTGAGTACAATGTTGGTAAAATTTAGTCAGTCGGTTTGCCTGTTCTACTTTTTATCTCCCCGCCCTTACGCACAAAAACTACCTTGTTATGGCCCTGGGTTTTTGATAATTCACGGTACTTACATCATATGTTTTTTGAACTAAGTTTTTTCGATGAACTAAGCCACTAATTGGTGAAGCGTATGGCGATGCATGCCTGCCAAAGTGGCTCCCCAGACACCGCATACCTGACCCCAGAAACTACCCTTGAGTATTGCATCAGTGACCAGAGGGACGCATTGAGGCTGGTCCGACGGCCCGAGCCCCCCTTTCGCCTCTCCGCTTCGGATTCGCGCTGTCCTGCCAGGGCCACTATGGGACACCCTACTGACCGTGGCAACCCTCACTAAACTTAAATTCTGGTGCACCACAAACGGACGCGCTACCTTCCTTCACCTCTCACCTCCTGGTCTTGATACGCGTGGCGACGCAGAAATGTGGTGACGACGGGGTGAGCCTTACCGGGGGGTCCGCAGCGGCTCTAGGATGGTGCAGGGCTGACCTTCGTCCGTCGACCCTCTGCCTCGACCACTGTGTCTGCATTTTATTCTTCAAAGGCCGACACGGGGTTCCATCCGCTTTCACTCTTCAGCATTTCCGGAACCAAAGTGTCCTGATCACGCCGTCGCTATCCCTCGTGTTGCCGCCGTGATCGATCGCTGTTGCCGTCCCGTGCCTCTTCAGCCACAGGCTTCATACTCGAACAGGGTGTGCCAGGGGTTACTTGGACCTAGTGAAAATGATTTCTAATTTCCAAGGGAATTCAAATCCGCCAAACTTTTAATTTTTCCAAAAAGCGTTTTTGTTCATATCTCGAGAATCGAGCATTTTCGTTAAACTCGACCAGTAAATTCGAATTCAGCGCTCAAAAATTTCCCAGAATCAGTTGTTAGCTCATGTTTTTGATTTTCCGTACATGTTTGATCATCAGTTCATACTAGTGCTTGGAAATTGTATGTGTGTGTGTGTAGGGGGGGGGGGGCAGTTAGCTTATTGCTTACCAATGGGCTCAAACGAATTATAGCCTGTAGCGCAAAAAAATCTAACCCTGGACTAGGATGCTATACACTCGAGTATAGAAATCAGCGGCTGAAATACGGGGGCAGGGAGTTGGGCCACCCCCCAGAACTTCTCATATCTTATACGTTTGTTTCCTTTTTTTGTTCATTTAATGAAAATTGAACATGGTCAAAATATACCTACTTTTTATTCTATGATTTCACCCCCCCCCCCCCCCCCCAGAAAGAATGCGTAGTTACGTTACTGATGGAAATATTTTATTTTCCAACCCATCGACTACCCATTTAAGCACGTGTACATGTACAGATAGTTCTGTTAAAAACCATTTTGTAAATGGACTCTGGCCATGTCTTTGAGCTGGAAATAACACAAAACAATTACACTCCACTCGGAATTCGATTTCTGATGTATTTTTGCTCACATGTTGTGGCCGTCAATCCGTCATTTAATCAAGTCAGTAAACGAACCCTAAGTACTGATATTTAATGACGACAACATACGAATTTAAAAAATTCTAAATCGAATCTTGAGTAGATTTCCACCAGTTCTTTATTGTTTGTTGTTGAAAACACGGACACTTTGTTCATAATATGGTTTTCCACAGAACTACTTTTACACGTGTTTAAGTGTTTAAATTGGCAACCATTGGGTCATGACGTGAAATGGCGTCACGTGTGGTCGGCGTGGGGGAGGGGGTTAGTTTTTACCGACTGACGTTTACGTTTAAAACGCCGACTCAGTGATGTGGTGGGATGTATGGCGATGCACGCATGCCAAAGTGGTCCCTGAGACACCGCACCACCCTTTCGAGTATCGAATATCAGTGGCCGGAGGAACGCTTTGAGGTCGGCCAGAGCCCCCATTTCGCCGTTCCGCTTCCGGTAATGCCGACTCAATAATTATACAAAAATGTTTCGTGGAAACAGAAAAACAAATATCAATAAATGAATTAACGATTTTCTAACCGACTGAATGGTCGGATTTCCCTAAATATACCGACTTTGAAGAGCCGTGGGGGTGTTCCTCCTCGAGGTCCATTCAATTCATGAATAGCGTATTTCTGTACCTGAAGTTATAGCACTCTACCTGAAATTACGTAATTAGTGTTCAAAGTCCTCCATTCGTGGATTCGTGCACTTTAGAAAGCCAGATTTCACAAATTACAATTCGAAGTCGTCGCCAATAACCTGCTTGCTGCGAGTCTGTTAACCAATAATTGCTGACAAATTCTACGGGCGATAATTTAAAAACATCGGAGTTATTCTTTGTGTTGGACTTGATTAACTTCGTCTGGAATGACCGTTATAGTCTTCCACGGTATCAAAAACTGTATAATGATAAATAATTTTATGTAACCGCTTTGCAGGTTCCAGAAAGGTTAGGTAGGTACAAAAATGCGAGCCTCTTCTCTCGTGGACTGTATATGCAGTCTCGTCGTAATCTCGTAATTGCCAATGATATTTATTATTTCTTCGAGGAGCCCATCTTCGTACAACTGCATCTACTTCCCCCCTGCGGTTTATGTAGCACCCCGATGACCCCTGTACATTATCGTCAACATCAAGGTCGTTTGTAAACGAAAGAATGCTGTATACGAAGACAAACCGAGTTTGTTGAACTCGTCTCGAGAAAAAACGAGGGATTCGATCCGAGAATTTTCGAAGGTCTCTCTGGATTTGTTTTTTTTTTTCCTTTTTCACTGTCGCAGTAATCTGCGATGGTTGTATATTTACTTGAGCAGTTCCCTGGTCGTCGCTCTGGTGTTTGCATCGTTTCTCGGAAATTGTCCAATCTCGCGAAATGGTTCATATTTGAATCTGTCGCAAGTTTGCTCGTCATTTTGGTACACCTGGAAAACATTATTGTTTTTCAGGAATATAAATCAGCTGAAATGAATGTTTCGGAATATTCCATGGCCGGCCATATCCTGAATTCATTCATAAATAACATCGAGGGTACAATACTCTCAACTGTAGATCCGGATTCTCACAAATACAGCACTGAATTGAGTTCGAAAAGAGAGAAAAAAAAAACCATTGTAGATTACAGATTGCAGCGTGAATGTACACGGACTTTCTGTATTACCCTTTCGAATATTCTACCCTCTTTATTGCACAGTCACTGGGATATTTTTTTGTCAATTATTCATTTTACTAACTCACGATTCGTGTTCTAAACGTGCTCGAACCAGTTTACAGATCTGTAATGCTCCGCTTACCTCGTATGCAAGATTAAACCAGATGGTTCTTGATAATCTTTTTATGCTCGCAAGAAAGATTAGTAAAAAGTACGTCGTTTTTGTACGTTTCACTTGTGAATATAAATTACATAGTTTCTTTGTACCAGAATTTTTGCTCTCTTTGTTGAACAGATGGTCGCACGTGTGTTGAAGGCGCACAACGATGCTGTCTAGATGGCAATGCTTATCCCCGTCAGTTTCCTCTTGAATTTTCTTTCAAATTCTTATGCAATTGTACAGTTGTTCTGGCATTTTATGTTCTCTGTACCCGACGCTTAGTTATTTATAATAAAATAAGTCCTACCTTTTTATCGGAATTTTGAATTGAAAATTCTTATTGCCCATTATGTGTTCTAACAATAAATCGAGAAATAATGTTGATAGACGGATGCTGGGATTACGTGAAAAGAGGGGGAGGATCCCACTCCTCAGTTATGTTAATGAATTTCGACAATGTTTGCAAGTATTCAGTAATCAGTATTTTTGGCGAAGTCCAGAAATCAGTTGGTAAAATCGGGAACATGAAGGCGTTTTTATTTATTTATTTATTTTTTTTTTTGCTTGCTCTTTCTTTCACTGAAAGATTTAATCTCCTAAATTCAGTACAAAATTTGAACGTTTACTGAATTTGTAAAATTGAAAATGTTATCTAGGCTGAACTGCTCATTCCGTTTCTTCATGCTGGGGGCAGGAGCTATTGTGCAGGGTGTACTTAATGCTGTCGAAAGACGGCAGAAATTTCCATGTCACCTTTGTAACGTTTAAACTTTCAAACAACAAAAAGAAAACAATTTAAGAAAATTGTTTCTGGGGTCTGCGATGTTAGTTGGCAAGCTCTAATTTTAATTTTATTCTTGGCTCCAATGTCTCTGGCGATTAGGTGGGGGGGGGGGGGTAGATATCCCGGGATGTGTGATTCTCCGTAACCCCTTTCAACTGGGTCAGTAGGCAACTTATCCTGACAACGTGTAGCTATGTTTCACTGTTATTACATTTGAATGGGCGTAGATTATTAATAAACATTTTTTTCTCTGTATTAAGCACTAACAGATAAAATGGTAGAAATTTGTCAGATTAGGGACTTACATGATTCGAATTGTTTTTTCTTCTTTTTTACTGGATTAAGTCACATTTCATCAATTTTTCAGGAGGTGAAAAAACGTTTTACGTTTTGCCTAATTCGGACTCTTCAAGATTGAACTGTGGAATCTGTTAGTACTCCACTACAAGCACACGCGCATACGTTGATGTTATCAGAGTCATGATAAGCTGCTGAGAGGAACGTTACATTGCATTAAAAATTGAAATCGTTTTGATTTTTTAAATTTTTAATGCCGCTTGGATCATTTTTATGATCTCTTTATCATTATAATGACGTTGTTTAGTGTACACGTTCACTATTATTGACGCAGCGCTCAATAATGATAATTTTTATTGACCATGTAGGTACATGTACGGCCCGCGTAAGTTGATCTGCTTGATATCGGTACATTTGAATGTTCTTTTTCGACTCCATTGTGATCTTCAAGATTCTCGCCGATTCCTACATGACCGATCACTTGCCCCGGTCGAAAAATAGACGATATAACGTAATTCGTATGAATTACCTATTTTACTGAACGTTTCTCTTACAGTTGGACGCTATTCAGCAAAAGGGAACCAACTAGAAAAATCCGCTTTTTGAGAACACGTGATAGTTCAAGAGCCATGTAGATACTATATGACATAGCGTTTACTGATAAACTTTTTTCAACGTGAGTACACTTTTTTGAATCGGGGGCCCAATTTGGAAAAATTCTACTTTTTATGCTCTTTCCAACGATATACTAAGAACTCATTTTGATTACAAATGTTGGTTGGTTCCATTTTGCTGAATAGCGTCCAGTTATCCTAACTCTGATAACAAACCAGCGACACTAGCGCGCCACCGCCCTGAAGAGTCCGAATTGCATAAACACTGGAATATTTTGTGAAAATACGGACTTAATTTTTAAAATTTCAGCAGGTGTGATGGCGAGTAAAATTTCAGCCATGTCATAGAATTTTCATAGATTGAGTCTATTTTCTCAAAAAATATTCCAGCGTTTATGCAGTTAGGCAAATCTTGTCTCCTGAAAAATTGATAAAATGTGACCTAATCCAGTAAAGAAGAAAAAACAATTCGAATCATGTAAGTCCCTAATCTGACAAATTTTTTCAATTCTATCTGTTAGTAATATTGGGAAAAAATTTCTATTAATAATCTTTGCCCATTCCAGAGTTGGGCAGGATTTAAATCCTGAGGTATTATAAATCCGAATGGCCTCTGTTGAATTAGAGTAAGAAGTATACTTTTTTGAAATCGTACATTACAAACTCCAGAAATCGAGTGAAAGCACGAAAACGATTGTCTGCTCGGATCTGTGAAATGCTAAAGTTGATTTTCGAAGATTTTTTTTTGTTAAAAACTATTTTGAAGATTGCATTGTGATCAGAACCTAAAAATCACAGAAGATGATACCGTCAAGTATGTTGAAAATGGGATTCTTGGAGTCGCTGAATTTGTTCTTGAGATTATGTGGACGGAAACCTCTACCAACAATAATCCGTAGGAGACAGGGATCAAAACACTTCGATATTATTCAACATATATAGCTTCAAGTATGTCGATAATAACGTTCTTGTATTTTATAAATTAATTTTTGAAGTCCCCCCCCCCCGAAATCCATACGAACAATGGTCTACGAAGACTGGAATACGAAAAATAACTTCAAAAATGAATTCAGCGATTACAGAAACCCCGATATACTTAAAACTGTATGCTAAGTAATTTCGAAGTTTTCCTGTCCCTGCTCCCTGTAGACAGACCATTGTTGGCAATGGTTACAGCTGAAATAACTTCAAAAACAAATTAAGCAACACCGAAAACCCTGTTATTGATTTGGAGCAATGTTGAATAATTTTAAAGTTTTTCCGTCTCTGCTAATCTTTTTTATGATTTTATTCGGTTTCTGTTGTCTGTATTGTTCAATTTCCCAAAAAGGTGAACTTTAACCCTGAATCTAACAGTGGCTATTAACCTTCAAGTTGATCTTTTAGATAGGTACTCCATTCTGATTCTAATAAGAACAGTTTTTTGTAGTAACTTCAATTTCTTTGACAAAACCCTAGGTTTTAGAAACTTTAAAGCAATTTGCCGACTTCTTCGTGAGGAATCCTATGTTGAACTTGGTTATCTCTCCCTGTGGCGGGGCCCAGGCCCTCTCAAAATTGTTCAATTTTAAAGATATATTATTGGCTTGTGGGTTTTCAGATCGAAAGGAGCAAGATTTACCATTGGGAGCAAAACGTTTTCAAAACTAGCCATATTTTGGAATAATTTAATGAGTACGTTAAGTCCTGAAACCTGCATGGACGTTTCAACAAAACATGAAATTTTCTACTTGATTTTCTGATTTTAATAAATTCAGCTTTCAAGTGTACCAAGTAAAGGGTTTTCACGAGCCGTGTTGTTTTATTTGAATTCGTGAAAATCGAATTTTTGTGACTTCACCTGTTGGGGGAAGAAACAGCCTATACTGTGAAAGGTTGGCAGTCATTTTCCGAAACACCAATGGATTCAGTCATTCAATACCCATTCGATTTTGGGAAATGGTGTTGAAAACTGGACTAAAAAATAGTCAGAACTCTCGTTCGGCACATCCACTAATTTCTAATGACACGCGTGATCTTCAGTCGCAATCACAATTCAGCTGCGTAAATGTTAATGTTCTGTGACTCGGCGAGATTTGGGAAAACTAGTCTGGCCGGAGAAATTGCCTCAAATCATAATAGGCCTCGGCAAAAAATCCTAATTTTCCTTGTTTTTTGTTTACGGTTTAAATTGAAATAACTGTTTTATTTTTTGCTGGTCTGTATAGATTAAACGTTGCAACATGGTGACGATAATTTATAAATTCGAAACGCCATCTCATCGTCTGAGACGATACAATGCTTGAAAAAGAAAGAGGAGGAGAAAAAAGAAGGAAAATAGGAGAATATCGGTTTAAATTTCGACTTAGGTGGAATAATTAATTATAAATAGAAATGACTATAGCGAATTTCGCGTTCGTGAAATCTCGTTCGCTGACAACTGGAAGATGAAATATTGCTTTTTTGAAAGTGTGTAAAAATTAGGATGACAAAGTGGAAACGTAAAGTTGTGTAGTTATATAGCTCGGCTACAGTCGTTGACATTTTCGTACTGTGTGATTGTTTTCACTCGATAATCGTCCAGGTCTTGTACGTCGATAATTCGATCAACTTTCGACGCCGAGCCTTATTTATGGTCGCTTTTAACGACGTTAGAATGAGCCGGTAAACATGGACGGATGAGAGAAAATTATTGGCTTGTTTTCCAGTTTCACGAAGCGCGTACAATCGTCGACAAGATATCGTCGGACGCGACCAGTTTCAAAGGCGAACGCGTATCCACGATTCGCGAATAAAATTCCCGATGACACGACACTCGACTCGTACTTATCTGTTCGCTGAAACAGTAGCTGAAAGAAGCTGCAAGCCTCTGATGCAAAATTTCCGCCATCTTTCTTACCTTCTTCAACTTCGTGTATTGATTACAAAGGTCCAGTAGCGTAGCCAGCCTAATTTTCGAGGAGAGCGTGGTCTTAACCAAAAGGGAAGGGATATCAGAGAGGCGCAAAAATTGGAGAAACCGCTATTTGACGAAGTCGCAAACGGCCGCGGGGAAGGGGAGGTCCAAATCTCAATCAACTCCCCACACGCCACTACAAATGTATTCTGATTTCGGAATATTGAAGTGAGAAAATGATGCCTCGCATTTTCAATGTATCATGTGTACCAGGATTTAAAAAATGCCTACTTGGTCAGTATTAAGACCAGGTCTTGAGACTAGATAGATTAACCTTGCAAATGAGTCCTCGGACACCTCTCTGCATATAAAATTTAGCTGAACTATACGAGTTCGAAGTCTGAAGCATGAAAACTATGGTTTGGGAAAAACGTACTGCTGTTTTCATATGAAGGGTAAAGAATCAATACTCACATTTGCCATTTTACTTCAACGGCGCAAATAGGCAAAATACTATGTACACGGGTGCAGGAATGTCTTTGCTGCGCCTGTGAATGTGGAGTATGTTATACATATCGCACATACACAGGCGCAACAAAGGCAATTTTTTCTTGTGAGGTTTTTGGGTAGCGATTAAATGGACCCTTTTCCATTATTTTTTGAAACGTACACTGCTTCAGAGCTATAGAGATACGGTCAGGGCCGGCGTTAGATGTGGTGCACGGTACAAAATGCACAACGCGAGCAATTCCGTATGGTGCATTGCATCACATGGAGCTTTCAACTCAAAATTACAATTCTATATGTAATACACATCATGATTTCAGTAACAGAGAACTAAAAGTTTCGCCGTTCGTCATAGTGCCCCCCTTCAAAAGAAGTTTTACAATTTAAAGACGGTCTGACGAGAGGGTTTTTGGCTTTGCACCGCACGAGAAAAAGGTCTGGTGTCAGTTCTGGGTATACGGTACCATGGCAAGAAGGTCGTGAAACTTTTACTAAGTAGTAAGTACATATAATTCATCGAAATGTAAAATTTGAAATTTTTGACCGTCAGCCTGAAAAAGGAGTGTAATTTGAGAACTGTAAGCGGCAACTTGGGCCTTTCTTCTACAGGGTGTCTACTGGGTAAGAAAAGCAAATAGCAAAAATTCGAAAACCTGAGCAAGAAAGCAAGAAAATGGCAAAATTTGATCTTGGACGGCCAGAAAAATTTGAACATTGTCAGGTTTTCTTGCCGTTTCCATTTTATCAGTTTTGAAATTCAAATAGGAATTAACAAAAGGAAAATTATCTGTAGTAAAAAACACGCACTAGCTGTTCAGTCATTTGTTCTTTGTTTCTGCTCTTCGACATACGAGTAGGAAGTAGCGCTCCTACAGCCGGACCGGAAAAAAGCAAAAAAATCGCAAGAAATTGAAATATTCTGTTTCAGTAGATACATACGAAGGTAGATACCCTGTTCTATCCTGGTGCAGATTAATCTGAATCAGTTTGCTATAAGAATTGCTTATACATCTTAGACTATACACTAGGAAGCTACCAAAGGTGGGGGAAGGGGTACGGTGTTACAATCATATCACCTGAATAATTTCGAGGACCTAGCAAGCATAAAGCGATCACTAATGATCTAGGGTAGGGGGCAAGTGAAGTAATTTTGAAAAATATTTCCTTTTGAAGCGGTGGCAATTCATTGCGCACAGTGATCCGAGACTCTCGGAATACGAACTCGGACAGAAAAATCATATGGAGTTTTAGAACTCAGCTGACGGCTGTTAGAATTCATTCTGATCCTGTTATAACAGAGGAAGTTCATTTACATTCTCTTAAGCAGAGAGTCCCGAAAATGTTCACCGGTTCATTGTATTGGATTTGCAGTTGGTAGCTCCTCAAAAGTGTCAAATCTTTTGGCATCTGTTAACTTTTCAAGAATTTCCATCTGCGGTAAAATTTTGCCCTCATACGGAAAAATTTGGATTATCTTCCTCCTTTCCTTGAAAAACTTGCGTTAGTATGTCCGTGCTCTTAAGATTTGTTAAGACGCACCAAGACTTTTGTAGGACTTTTTATGAATATCGGTAACTTTCTGCTGACTGTTTTAGAATTCAGTTTGACTCGGTGAAATCTAACTCAATCTGTATTTTAAAATATATTCTTTCCGATTCTCAGATGGTCATCTTTAAGAGGGGGGGGGGCAAAGGTGGCAAGTGCCCCAATACCAATAATGTCGGAACGGTAGGGGGACGTGGAGTATCTTTATTCATCCCTTCTCTTACCTGATGTCCGCAAGAATGAATTGTTTTTTGGTTTGCTTGACGGAAGAATAAAAAATGTTGAGTTATAATATCATCAAACATGTCTTCTCTCCTCTCCCACGTGAGGAATTCCGAGCTGGATTGGATCCTATTGAGACTTATTCAGATTCTGTTAACGTATTTAGACATTGTCCAGATTGTTGAAAAATGCATTCTGATTATTTTACCGGGCCATTCAATCTGTAAAGACTGATGATGATAAGAAGATGCTTTTTCAGAAGTGTTACAAGTCCAAGTTTACGTTTTTGTGATAAGGATAGTTTTTGTTAGTACTTTTTACGAGGAATACGATGGTAACACTGATTTCTCCCGATCTTCGCTCTTTTTATTCGAAAAAAGCATTTCAAAATGAATTCATATGCAAGAATGTTATAAGTCCCCATAATGTTGTACGACACTCGCGTTTTCAGCGGCAACTTTGTTTTCCCTCTCCTGAAAAATCATAAATTTGGACTTAGAACTCTTGAAAAAGCATGTTCGTAAGGTCATCAGTCTTACGACCGGTTTGATGCAGCTCTCCGTTTCTCCCCATTGTGTGCGAATGTTCTTTCATTTCCAAATAATAACTCGTATTTGATATCCCCGATTATTATCTGTTGAACATGTACTGAAATCTTTGCCGGCGTACCCAATTCTTTCCTTCCACCCTTCTTTCTAGCAGCAGTGATATTATTCGTGGGTGCCTCAAGTTATGCCCTATTAGTTTATCTTTCCTCCTCGTCAGACAATTCCAAATATCCATTTTGTAAAGACTACATCTTGATAAATTCAGATTATTTTAAGACTTATTTTGACTTTTTGTAAACTGCTTCTGATCCTGTTAAAGTACTTTCTCCTGAGTCATCCATCATTTGGAATTAATTAATAAGCCTCGTGTTGATTCATTAAGTCTTTTCCGCAACCGTAACAGACTTTTTAAAGACTACGCACGATCATCAGTTCAGACTTTATTATACAGGGACTTTGTGTGGTGAAGAAGGAGCCTTCCCCAAACACTCTCCACAGCTGGAAAAGTTTGCCAAATTGATTCCAGATAGTTTATGTAATTTCGACTGTTCACTTTTCCCCTTTTTCTTAGCTTTCCGAATTTGGAAATGTTTGTCCGTTGGCAACATTAACACCCCCTCCCAGCCTACGAAGAAGTTGATCATTTAGGTCCGTCTCTGTACGCTCAGACTCAGTCAGACTCTGATTATCAAGATTCCCTGAGGACTGGTCAAAACTCATCCAAGCTGTTGAAACTCATTAAAGCTTTATTAAACTCATCCAGATGCTCATAAAACCCGTTGAGAGCTACCGGACTGTCCTACAATAATTTGAAATTATTCAAGGGTTAGTAAATTAATCAGGTGTTGCTAGCAATTGAAAAATGTTGTAAGTTCTGTTTTCCTTTTTCTTCTTTGTTTCCTTCTTCCAGTTTTAGTTTGAAGTTGGAAACGACCCTACAATAATTTGAAAATTTTCTAGAGTTGGTAAAGTATAAGTAACTGCAAGTTTTTTTTTTTTTGTTTTTTTTTTTTTTTTTGTTGCTTGACGATCTTGTAACTTTAATTTTTATTCAGAAAAACACCTCTAATAATTTGAAATTTCTCAAAAGTTGTTTAAGTTAGCAGCTGCAGTTGACTGTTCAACCCCCCTTCCCCTTTCAAAAAAAAGTCGCTCTACCGACGATCTTGATGGATAAATTCCATTCAGCCTCCGTGAGACTATCTCAAAAATTTTGAAACTGTTTATTAAAGTTCATTCAAACTTTGCTTTCACGAGTCCATTCAAACATTGCTCAAGTTCATTCAGACTGTGCTGAGACTAGAGTTGAGGTTTGTTAAAACTGTATTCATTATGATATTGGAATCCTCGTAATTGGGACGTATTTGGACTGGACCAGTTTGTCTTAATGGAATAGTCATCTCAATCAACCGAAATATATAACTCTTGAAGCGAGAATTATGGATGTGTAGTGTGTACATATAATACTCGCCGGGGAAAAAAATTGTAACATGAAAACGTGAACTGCATTGAATTTGTTTTATGCATTTAACGTTCAAAAAAATCAAACATTGGGGTTTAAAATACAAAATTTAGGAAAAAATATCGCAATCGCCTATAATAGAAAAAAAAAAAAGGGCAAAGATCACGATGAAACATAATATAAATAATCGAGATATGACAAAATTGATAATGAAAAAATGCTATCCGATTACCGATTTTCTGTCCATATAAGCGGATAATTTTTACACCAACATATAAAGAACCGATTTGGGGATTCAGAAATTGGCCCAATAAAAGGACTGTCCCAATTAACCAGTACAGTGTCCCAAATAAGTGGATTCCTCTGTATTAGGACTGGTGACTCTCAATAAAACTCATTCGGATTCTGTTATGAGTTATGACTCATTGATGGGTTTATTCTGACTTTGCTAACACTCATTCATATGTCCTCAGGAAGGAGTATACCAAATGAGTGTGTTGGATTAACTCTTCCTCACTGTATTTAAACAGACTTTGTTAAGACTGTGATACAGAGATCTGAAGAGAACATGCGGCTTCCTAGAACCTCAATTTTGCCTGATCTTTGCTGTACAGACTTCATTGTCCTCTATGGGTGAACAATAATGGATTTTCATTAGGAACCAAAAGAGCTGATGTCTTCAGGTGCATAGCTAGAGGAGGAGTGCCTCGAAAATTTGACAAAAAAAAGAAAAGAAAGTGGAAAACATAAAAAAATTGAGAAAAATCAAAAGGACGCGGAAAAAGGAGATGAATATAAAACTTTATCTGTTTGTTTTCTTCTGGACAAGTTTTTTTTTTTTGAAGAGGATTCTGCTTTGTAATAATTTGCCTCCGAGGTGCATCTTCCTTAAACCTGCTCTTAGTGAGGGATTTTGGGTGAATGATATGTTTTTGGCGTACAGTATTCAATATCGAATGCTTTCTGCTTTCCTTTGTCTAGTTGTTCTGGTATCTGCCCGTCTACTGGAAGAGAGCTAGTAAGATCTGAGCTCTTGGCTCAGTTTTTTTAGCGCCAGGAGAAGGTACAAAGGTTTCATTTTCAGTATTGTTTCTACTCTTGAATTCGGTAATTTCTGACTTCAGGTTGACGAACTGGAGTGTTGCTCAGCCATTATACCAAACAACTGGATGAATCATTTGGTCCCTGCCACCTTCGCTTCATCGGTCTGTGGAAATCATTTATGAATATTTGAGAATAAAGGTGAATTTTTCCGGGCTGGCTTTTTACTGTTGTCAAGTAGAGAACGGCGGGCGCAAATGTGAATCTTCCTGACTGTACCCCCTATTCGAAAAGTTGGCTGGCCATTGAAACTTGTAAACCTGGTTGATTTCTCGAGAACGCTTTATATACTCCGGCTCAAGTTTTTTATGATCACAGTAAACGCGAGATGTTCAATTACCGAAACTCGGCGATTGCTCCGGTTCAATTACGAATCAATAAAATCGCTGTTGAACTCGTAATAAACGTATACGACTCTTTCGCTGCTGTACACTTGAACTCGGTTATACGACTGCAGTAACTCTATTCAGTTGATTCAGCCAACAAAGAACGTACTTTAAATCTTCAATATACGACTCCTTAATCCGTAAATTATATTCTAATAAAAGGCATTCTTCCATTCAAGGTCCTAGATCTCGTTTACGGGTGTCGTGTATACACTCTGGTTGATCAGCAAGGAATGAGATCGAAAAAAAATGTACAGGTACCTATACCGACTCGAGTCTTTCGAGGAAGGTTAACAAAATTCTAGAGTTTGTCGCGGCAGAATTATTATTATTGTGAAATGTTCGCCAGTATATGCTCGAACGAGCGACTTCTCCCAGACAAAAAGTATTTTTAAACTAGGTCGGCGGTTCTGGAAGAGGTCAAGATTAAACGCACTCGGCCTGCAATTACTATGATCAATGCAAACACTCTGGTGTGCCAGTCGGACTTAGGTGTACACGTTCTCTTTTGAGCTCGCAAAATCTACGTAGTGGACGTTGAATTTGACACAACTTAGTGACCGAATAATGTCAGAAAATTCGACGACAGTGACCTCTGTTAGATCGCGGAAACAATTTGCTCGATCTATTTGAGACAATAGACGTAGTTCTGAGCTGCGCAAATGGCTCTTCCTGGACATTAGAGAACAACGACTAATTATAGTAGTTCTTCCCGGTCATACAGCTGAACGTTAATGAATTCATAGAAAAACAGCAGGCTAGAAAAAGAACTACTTAATTGGTTTTTGATTTCTACCAGAGGACGTACATATAGGCGGCTTTTATCGCACAATGGATAATCTATTCACTTTGTATATTTCTTCAGCCAATTTGAACCCCTCTTGAGATCTTTCCCCACCATGCGCAGGAAATTCAGGTTGGTCGTAGCTGCAGTTTGTTATTCAGACAGAAAATTGGATTGATAACACTTGACAAGTGTGGGAATTGACCGGTTGGAAAATCCAATGAATCAGAACTATTCGATAGCAAATAATGCTGCGAAATTAGAACAAGGATGTGGTCAGTTTGAATGCTTAATATTCAAAACCGTAAACATTATTTTACTCGCTTCAGCTTCTTTTCGAAAGAAACAAATGATAATAAATATAAAATATTAAGAATCAGTGACGTAAATAAGATATAGATTTATGGGAATGTACGTTATTCCCTCCCCCCACCAGAGGAAAAGTAATACTTCAGAGCTCATTAACAAACAGTTTTGACCCGAGACTTTTTTTTTTGTGAAGTCAAAATTCGGACTAAATTTTATAGATCGTCTTAAATCTGGAAGAGTTCAAATCCGAAAGATGACAAACGAATCTAGAGAAGTATTGAGGTCTTAAAAGTTCTTTTGGAAAATCCTAGAAGAGTTCGAATAAGTCTTGAAACAGTTTCGTACTGGCTTAAAATGTGTAAACGTGTCTTGAAAGTCTTAAAAATGTTTTAACAAGTCTTGAATTGGTCTCGAGGAATCTTAAATTGTCTAAATCTACTTTTGAAGAAAACTACTTATTAAGTCACGACAGGTATTAAAAGTAAGTTCTGAAGAGTCTTCAGCATGTCTTTTGGAATCTTAGACCCTGACTAGAATAATCTTAAAAATCTTGAACTATTTCAATGAGTCTGATATGATGTTTGAAAAGCATTGATGATCCCGTAAGAGTATTTTGAAGAATCATAAACAATCTTGTACGTACTTGGAAAAATCTTTTCGAGTTTTGAACAAACTTATAGAAGACTTTTAAATGTATTTCGAAGTCTTTTCGCCAGTCTTAATTAGGCCCGAAAGGTATCAAGAGTCGTAAACGAGTACCTTGAACATATGTTTTAAGAGTCTTCAACGAATCTGGAAGGATTTCGCAAAGTTTTGAATAAACGCAAAAGACGTTTTTAAGTATGTGTTGGAGTCTTGGCTAGTCTTAATTGAGCCCGGGATAAGTTGTAAACAGCCTTAAGCATGCATGTTTGAAAAATTACAGGACCCTAAATATACCACTATTTTTAACAATTTTAAGTGTATTTTGAAGTTATTGAATCTTAGCGGATCTTGAACCAGTTTGAAAGAATCTTACAGAATCCTAAAAAAGCTTGGAAATGTCTTGAAAATTTTTAACAATCAAGGATGAGTTTCCAAGACCGAAAGATTGGTCAAAATTCTAAAATAAGTCTTGGAGAACATCTTAAGGACAAGAATCTTAAGAAACTCTGAAACAAGGCTAAAGTATCCTTATTTAATCTTGAATGATTTTTGATGAATCTTGAAATTTTAGCGAATCTTAGGCAAATCTAGAAGAATCTTCAAGAAACTTAGGAAAACCTAAAAAAGTTGTGTACAATCTTGAACCAACTTTGAAGAGTTGTGAACGAGTTTGAAAGAGTTTTAGCGGATCTTAATCTTGTCTGAAAGAATCTTGTAGAGTCCTAAAGAAGTTTGGAAAACTGAAAACTTTGAACAATCGAGGATATGAGTTACGAAGACCAAAAGATTGGTCACGATTCTAAAATAAGTCTTGGAGAGGATCTTGAAGACACGAATATTAAGAGACTTCGAAACGAGGATAAATATTCTTATTGAATCTTGAATGATTTTTGATGAATCTTAAAATTTCAGCGAATCTCGAGCGAATGTAAAAGAATCTTCCAAAAACTTAGGGAGACCTAAAAAAGTTGTGTAAAATCTTGAACCACATTTGAAGAGTTGTGAACGAGTAAGAGTCTTAGCGGATCTTAATCTAGTTTGAAAGAATTTTAGAAAATCCGAAACAAGTGTGGAAACGTTTTGAAAAATGTTGAAATACATATTTTTTCAGAGTCTTAAGGAGTCAAAAACATCGGAAGTCTTTTAATGATCTTAAACTAAATTTTAGAGAATCTAAAAAAGTTTTCTTTTAAGCTAGTATAAAAAAAAACCTTTTTGATCAAAAGCCTACAAAATACGAAGTGAAGCTCAAATGACTTTTGAAGACTCATGACGGCTTTTAATGAATTTTGAATTTTTGAACTAATTTGGAAGAATTTTGGAGATATTGAACCAGTTTGACTAGATTTTATAGAATCTTGGACTAGTTTCGAATAGTTTTGGCAAATTTTGAACAAGCGCTGGAAAGTCTTAAAGCTCTCTCAAGTCCGAAACCAGTCTGAAAGAGCACTGAATGTTCACGGGGGTTGAGAAAAAAAAGGCAAGGTATACCTCGGAGCACTCAACTACAGACTAACATTTGCAAAATGGAGGTAAAATAAGACAGAAGGAAAAAAGGAAAGTAGGTAAGAAGGAAAAAAAGGAAAGAATCGTTGAAAACTTTATCATAAAGAAAGGAGATGCTTTTCTGACATTGACTTTGAGGCATATTTCATTTAAATTGAGCACTGCTGTCATTTTACTACCTCTAAATGTTCGAAGGATGAAGGGAGAAAACCATTCCAATTCTTTACATTGTGGCCCAGAATTGCTCCCTGGGATTGCTACTGTGCCGTGCTCTTGTAAAGGACTACTTCCTCTAGGTTTTGACCCATCAGAGTATACAGTACCTATGGTTGTAGTTGCTGCAGTTGTTGAGCTTCACCTTCACACCCTTCACTGCAGGTAATGAGGGGTTTTGCAATTAGGATTTTTTTTTGGTGGTGAAGGGGGGTCTCAGTCACAGATCCGCCCTCCTCCCCTCGAAACCCATTGTTTTTTCGTGTTTCCCCCCGGTCGGTACAGTCCTGCTTTGTTGGAACGTACAATTGATACATCTATATGCAGCGGCCATTGGCCTACTACCGCTAAATTACTATGTCAGTCTTTCAGGTTTCATTCCAGAACAAATTTTTGTATCATATATAACGTTCAGCTTGCTCTAGAAAATGGTCAGACTGAAATATTCGTCATGACCATTGCTAAAATATCGAGTCAGTTGTGATTTGCGAGTTACCAGCTGCCCTACATCCGAGCACCAGTTCCTTATCGGCAAGTTCTCATTTCCAGTGTTTTGAAGATTATTTATTACCGGCTACAGCTGCAGCGGTCGTCTAAATAGGTAACAATTAAAGTCATAAGTTTCCACTTCCCACCGGTCGAGGCAGACAAAACCAAAACTTTACGGTCAAGATGCTGGTCTAAATTTTCTAATTAACATTCGGAGTGGCGTCAATTAAGCACAATGTTATCAACATCGTTTACTATTTTTACGGCCCTCTCGAAATGAATTCTGGATTTGCCCGAATCTCGGTGATGGCATCGACATCGTAAATGCGTTCCACGATTATAATTGTACCAGTTCCTTTATCGCTTTCAGAGAAGATACGAGAACGATCGTCATCATCATCGCATATTATAGCCAATGCACCAAACGTTATCACACATTTTCCGGAAAGGTATACGAGAAAAATGTAACGTTCTGATCGTTAATGCGGTAATTAAGATGAATAACTGGCAGAGAGGAAAAAAAGGAAAAAAAGCACTGGGATGCATGTATAGAAAACGCAGCAGACAAAATCGAACCAAACTGGTTACTTAATTAAATGGCGAGAAAGTTTATACAGCGATACAGAATACAGGTACCGCGTGTGTGCACTTTTGTCAGAAATATCAAATTTATGGGGTCATTAAAACGAAGATGTACGACCAGAACGAAATCGTTAAAATATGAGTTTTGTGTAAGCGATACCGTCACTCAACTGCGATGACTGCTGAATTCAACCAGCACTTCCATGTCCGTTTCAATTCACTTCGAGCAGAGAATTGTGTTTTTATAAATTCGCAGTGGAAACAAAAATCGAATTCGAAAAGAATATTCGGGATGAAATCGCCCTCCCCTCGAAATTTGATTCGCAAGTACAGCTTTACAATAATATCTCATGCTCGTGTTTTCTTTAACAGACCTTGACAATTCAGAAAAAGTCATAAATGTGAATGCGAAGGTCGCGAGCGACTAAAGGTTATAGGTAGCTTTGTGCAGCAAGCTCATTATTTGTAGAGCGGGAACTCATAAATATGGGCGAGCTTTCTCTGGCTAAAAGCTTCTGTTTCGCGAAAGTAGCGCCATATTGCTTCATTAATAAATTTGCAGTATGAAACGTGACTTTTCGGCACTGCGTGAAAATCAATGATGATTATTAATGTATGCCGAAGAAATTAATCTTCGTCAGCAATTTTTTCATTATTATTGTTTTTTTTTTCTTCTTAATAATAAAAAGTAAGATCTGTGAAAGATTAATAATCATTGCATTGATTCATGTTGATTATGAGAGTGGTTTTTTAAGGTTCTGCGGAGTCTGAAGTCACTTGGAGACAATTTCTATTTTACGATCATACGTGAGCTTACTTGAGGTTGACCTTGACATTTAGGACATGTTTGATATATTTTTTATTTTTTTACTTCGAAATTATCATAGCAATTATCAGAATGCCTGCGCATTACTTATACACGCATCTTGGATTTTTTTTTAGCTTTTATTTATTTACAGGAAACAAGAATTACAGTAAATAATAGTATATAACTTATACACGTAAATCCTGTTTTTTTTTTGAACAGAAAAATTGACCAACTTTATAATTTGAAATAAAATTCTGTTGGACAGGTACACAGTGTCACTAATTTTCTTCACTGCACTAGTTAGCCTATATTTTGTTATAATTATCATTTCGGTTCAGTGGACTTGAAAGAACCAAAATGTGCCTTGAAGGTTGAAGATAGCGATAGCCATTTCAAACGTATGCTCTAGAAAAACTGATAGCAGTAAAATGATTGCAATTTTCCCCCCAAATTTGGCACCGGGCGTCGAATTTTTTGCACAATTTGCAAATGACGGCAATCCTGTGGGAGTCTGGGAGACAAAAGAGAAAACTCCCCCCGTAGAAAATTTCTGTAGAATACAATTTCTTCCCTACTAAGTATCGAAACCCGAATTAAGATGCCTCTTGAAAGATTTCCAAGACAAGAACTTTTTTTCGACTTGACAACCTAAAATTACAAATGTCATTCCTCTCTCCTGTCCTCTGGGAAAAGTGCAGATCAATACCACTGCATTTTGCCTTTGTGAGTAAAATAATGGTATTTCTGCATTATAAAGTTGACATTGACGCTACATTATCAGATTATCACCTAATGTAAAATTCGAGAGTATGTAACGGTTGCGGATCCAGGAAGTAATTCTGGGAGGGGCTGATACCATAGACGTAGCGTCTGTCGATACGTCTGATGCATCGATAGTGGCAGTCGATGCGATTTTATTTTTTGAGTCGCATTGACTGCCACTAACAATACCTCAGAGGTATTGACAGACGCAGCGCCTATCGTATTGAGAGGCGCAGTTTATGCGACTTTGTTTTTGCTTTGTGGCATCGACTGCGACTTTGGATGCTACAGTCGTAGCGCCTGTAGTTGCGACTGTAGCATCCAGAGTAGAACTCGATGCGATTTTTTTTTTTTTTTTTAATTTTTGAAAAAGGCATCAATAATGGTATTGACTGCTTCCAGTCGCATCGATCGTATCGTAGAATCGCACTCGATGCAACTGGTAGCAGTGCGACTCTCAGTTTCGTTTTGTCAATAGGGATGTTCACTAGCAACATTGCACATTCTTGTCGGTCTTGTCGCAGTGGCGTTATCTTTGTCATATACTATGGGAATCGCATAGGATATGTTCACTAGCAACATTGCACACTCTTGTCGGTCTTGTTGCAGTGGCGTTCGCAACAAAGACCACGAAGAGTGAAGCGGAGACTTTGTTAATTTAAATGGCAGTGTGTTCACCAGCAAAAATGAATATTCCGGTAGCGCATGCTATGTGGTGAGTGGATGGATGCAACTTCATTCTTCATGGACACTCATTATTTATACATACTGATATGACAATAAGTTTTCGATACATACTGATTTTTTTGTGGGGAGGGGAGGGAGGGCAAAGACCCGCCAGTAGAGCACCTGGGAAAGAGCACCACGCGACGCCACTGCTTTCAAGTGTATAGGTTACAAATATTTTGCAGTATTCACAGTCTAGTCTGTAGACTCATCTCCGTTATAGTTGTTCTTCTATTTGTCTCTGCGTTGTCATTGTTTATGTTTGTTTGATCATTTTGGTTGTTTTTGTGTCGTAGTTGGTAGTTGTTGAACTTCTTCAGCATTTTGTCAGTGCTTTCCTAATTAGTAGTTGTTATTTATCATGGTGAATTTTATATTGTTGTTTGTTTATTTCTGCAACGAATTGATCCAGTTGTCTGTTATTCACTGTCCATATGATTAGGATGTTATCTACATTCCTCTGCCACAGTTTAATGTTCTGTTTGTGTTTGCTTTTGTTTATTATATCGTTTTCCAAGTTGTTAAGAAGTTAATTTCCTCTAATTTTGAGGATAGGACCTTTTTTTGAAATGGAGACTTTGGGATCGGTAGACATTCTGTATCGTCATCAAAAGCTCTCTCCTCCTGTCCACCATCTCATTAACCTCTCCATCCTTTCTTTCTCCCCTTCCTCTGTTAATTTATCCATTTCACAAGTCCGGTATCCAGACGACCATTTTGGGGAGGAAAATGGCGAGAAGAAAAGCGGGCGGAAATTTTTTAGCTGCCCCCGCCCACACAACTCCCTACATATTTTCCCCATCTCCACAGTTTTTCCTTTTTTGGTTTGAGGGGGGAGGGGCTGTAGATCTGCGCTTGTCTTTACTCGGACTCCAGTTATGAGTTCATTATTCTCGACAGTTCGCAGATTGAGTAACGACGGTAACTCATCCGACTTCATCTATATCTGTCAGTTCATTGACTTTCGGACTCAGACTCGGTCTCCAAATGTTTGAAATTCATCAGACCAAACAGGAACGCGATTTATGAACTACTAATTCATTATAATGGTTGTACAAACGATATCAAGTTCAGCAACTTGATAGTGAATTAACTGTTCAGGTTCGGATGGACGCGGTCTCCATTGTTCGGCGGTATTTCATTTCCATTTTCATTCATCAGAAGATTAAAAATATCTGTATTTTGTTCATTGTTTTATTTTAGGCGAAAGAATGCGTTCATCAGTATTTCCTGTCCGCGCTTCAGGGAAGTGTGTGTACGCCGCCCGACTGTCTTCGGTAAATGATATACACTAGGATAGAATACAGAAAACGCAATTAAAATTTCGAAATTTAAAAATCGTAAAGCCGTTCTCGACTTCCGCGATTCTTCATGTAATTAACCGTCGTCGTAGTCGTCGTCGTTTTCCATGGAGGTGAACGTCGTGGCGAATCTCATTAAAATCGTGTTAAATATTCATGACCATTGAATCAAATGGCGATTTATTTCAACACAGTTTATTTTTTCTTCATTCAGTTATAGCTATTCGATCCTACGTGTGAGTTTCTTATCCGCGAATGTTTTAGTTTATTTTATACGTACTGTGATTTGGGCGCACGTATTACGAATACCTACGTTAACTAAAGCAAAAAGGGGGTACAGGGAAAGCATATTCGTATTCATTCGTACGGAAAGACTGTACAAAACCTAAAAGTGGGCATGAGTAGGTAATGAATTTTTACGATGTAAATTTAATGCGCAGCAGCCTGGTATAGTTGCCTTGTTTTCGTCGTGTTTTTATTACAAATTTAACAATTCCACTTTGTAGTTTGCTTCTTAGTTTCCTTCTGACTAATGGACTATGTATTTCAATGATATTACTGAACTCAGGGTAGTCAATGGTTATACCCAGCTTACTGACAAAAATAGAGGACAAATCTAGGGCCTTTTTTAAAAATGTTCTACATTTATTCATGTCGCTGTGCAGCCAATGGTAATGTGCCCGTCTCGCAATCCTTGTGTCTGGGGTTCGAGTCCCACCGACGCCGGAAAGCAAGTGATGGTCGAATACCCTCATTAACATCCTGGCGAACACAGCGATCACAGTATCAATCAAGGTGGAAATATATTGCGTCCTGTAATCCCCGCAAGTTCGAAAGCACCAGATCAGAAAGTTTGGTTCTGTGCGTGTGCACGTCGTGGACAGCTTACTCAACATCGTGAAACTCGTGGCTAGTAAGCGAATTGCAGCTGCACACTCTGCGACACAGAGAAGTAAACTAACTCAACAAACCGTGGGGAAAGCAACGGCAAAGTACCCCAACTAACCAATACAGCAGGACTGTACACACTGCATCGTAATAAATAGCGACTTGTTCCGGTTCCGCCCCAGAAATTTTGCTCTAAAATTTCTGAAAGCACCTTTTTATAGACTTGCTGAGTAGTTTTTCATTTTTTAGGGGGAGGGTGGTGTATAAAGAATACTCTGTATTTACCATCCACATTTTTCGGAGAGTACCCCCTCTTCCTGATCGGACGCCGCTGACTCAAAGAAGAAGTGTTCAATTTGTTTCGCTCTCATGTTCAACTTTCAGGAAAAAAACATTTTTGTTCTTTTTTTTTTTTTTTTGTTTTTCTTTCTCTCAACCTATCCTATTCGGCCTGTTGAAGTATTTTGGACGAATCAGGAAATTCTAAAACCAATGAGCTAACTTTGATACGGCCTTTTCTGGACATATTCCCGGGAAAATGACATTTATGCCTGAAATTGATGTTTTTGAAGACCTTTTGGGACTATTTTGGATAGAAAATTTCAAGACTGTTTTGTCAATTTTCAATTTTCTAAAAAGTTTAATTTTTAATTTTTCGAAAATTTTTTTTTTAAATCCATTTTACTTGAAAAATGAAAGGTGAAAAATCGTAACAACCTTACTATTTGTTGCAATAAAGTATTTTAATTCAAAATTATTACGCTGTGTATAGTTTGGGAGAAATAGAAATATAATAATTAGATTCAGTTTTCCAAGGCCTTTCATTTCAGGGTGTCTACTGGCCTGAAAAGTCATGATTTCAAAAAATTGTCATGAAAAGTCATGCTGATATTTCAACCAAAATTCGAAAAAGTCATGCTGTTTCATCATGTTGCAGTTCACAAGATCTCCCTCCATTACCAAAAATAATCAATTTTATTAATTTAATGAGAAAAAAATATTGAGTGAATATTTATTATGGAAGTTTAGCGCGCTCTGTATTGAGTCCCTGGTGAGGCGCGAAGCGCCGAGTTCCCCCCCCCCCTTCCGCTGCCTTTTTATATCCCCATGATAGTAAAAGACACGATATTTTGTTTCCCAAATCCAGTAGTCACCCTCTGAATTTGATAACCATGAAGCCATTATTTTGTAAGGACTCACTGGGACTGTTTTACTTTTTTTGAGACTACTTTATGAACTGTTTGGGTCTTGTTAAGGACTTCTAATGTGACCCTTTTTTTGAGTTTCTAGCGCCTAGAAATTCGGGCCCTGCTTGTGAGCGTAGTACTCACATCATGCATTTATTTCGTTGCTGTTCAAGGTCAGAATAGAATTGTTATGGTCTATCGTGAAAATTGTTCTATTTTCCTGGTTATTAGTTCAACCAGCACCCCCTCCCCCTGCTCCTACCTTGTTTTCATTTTCGTCTGCTCATGTTTCGCTTAAGATTTTTCTACATTGATTCATTTGTGCTGACTATTGGTCCGGTATTCATCTGGGTTTACCGCTCCTGTGCTTAGCCTACTCAAGCCCAAGGAAAATGAACGACTTGCTCGTGGATTCGCTCATGTTCTTAGACTTTTCTTCTATTCACTCGGTACTTACTCACCAACGATCCACATTAATTGATTATTGGTTGTTGTTCTGAGATTCCTTACAGTTTACAGCACTAATTTACAACTAGAGCTTTATACGAATACAGGTAAGGACAGCCGCCATTTTCTTTCCAGTTTGTTCCGTGGAACGAGAACTGGTCATACGGTCTCAACCCATTTTCTTTTGATGGACCGAACTAATGGCGGCTGTCTTTACCCGTGCGAAGTATAAACAGCTTTAGTACAACTTATGCGGGTGCAATTTTGAATTGCGCATTGATGATTTGTCATACTGTAAGTCAGTGTACAGAGTGACATCCCGTACCTGTGCAATTTCATATTTTACTTCTCAGAATTGTATGTTTACGTTTTTACTCCTAAATGTTGAATTTACGTCGAACAAAAGGTTCCCCATTTTGTATGTACTAACTTTAGGAAGATGGTCGACTTGAATATCAAGTGGCCAGTCCAGGACCATTTCAACTTGACAAGTATAGACAAATGTTAAGGAAAATATCGACACTTATTCATCTTCATCTACCTCGACATGATTCAAATTGTACTTACCATAGAAGGTTATTTTAGAAATGTTTATTTATGTACACACATTCCTACACTGTCAACTTACCAATATTCAGGTCGGTGTTGTACAAATACTAGGCAGCCTAAGTGTCACTGGTGGCACATATGTGGTATACTTAAGGGTACACATTATTTCATTCTCCTATGTAAAGTTTTGAAAAGGGGACAAAGGTCGGTTTAAAATATCGCCCCTTAGTTGTTTATTGTATTTTGAAACAAGTCGATACAGATATAGACTTGATAAATATCGACATTTCCCCCAATTTTTCCTCTACTGGGGAGTTGAAATTGTGTTCAACTTAACACCAGTGCGTAGCCGGGGGAGGGGGATGTCCCCTCCGGGCACCTAAAATTGAATGTAAAATATGCAGAAATGAGCAATTTTTCGCTTTTAAAACACATTTTTTCGAAAAATGTTTGCTCGAGCAGTAATTTTACCTTCGCTTTTATAAAATAGTCCTCTAATATCGGCGATTTAAAAAAAAAACTCAATTTTTGACTTTTTCTCCCTTGAAAATCTTACTTCACACCCCCCCCCCCCTTGGGAAAATACTGGCTACGCCACTACTTACCACTGAGTACTTGGTCATATTAGGGAAGTGATTCGACTCAAGGCTGCGAACTCTCGCTCATCACAAAGCTAGTTGCTGGAATTTTGAAAAGTCTTAAAATTTACTACTATCACCTTTTCTTTCTTTATTCTTTGTGCTCTGGGTTAACAGGATTAAAAAAATATGTACATGAGGTGTCGGGGAACACCTGACAAAAGCGAAGTTTTCTTTTGCAGTAGGTGTGTGTCCTGAATGTTATCTGACATAAAACTGTTTACAGAGGTGTGGTGGGGAAGCAGTCTGGTTTACATACGCGCTTTCCCTTTTTCGCTAGGGTGGTGCCTTACTACGTCACGTCCGTTGCACTTTTTCGCGTTCGTTTCACTTTTCCTACTTTAACTACCCATCCTGAACCTGCGTAAAGAGGCTCCGCTCCAAAAATTTTTGAAATTCTTATCCGAAGGCTTATTTATTGGTTATTTTCTGTCTATGTTGGTCACCTTTGCATAAAAACTAGTTTGAAAACTCGGCTTCTTCTGCGAAAATTGAAATTTTGTGCGAAAATCTGCCTTCCACTGGGCCGGTCAAACGTCTGACTAGACCCGGCCTCGTACCTCCAAAATCGCTCAGTTCGGGCAATAACCGGCCTGTGGGCAGTCCTGATTCGACTAGTGTAAGTCGTTTCATTCCGGGAACTTCTAAATATTCGGGCACTTCTCCCGTGTAACTTATGGAAAGGGAAAACCAGCCACTGCAATGAGTTTTTGCCATGTTGACTAACTTTTGAAAGACAGCTCGATGATGAATATAGAATTTCGTCGGAATCGCCTTGAGCCTAGTTTAGAGCTGAGCAGTTCATTCTTCCCGGCAGAGTTGTGGTCATCCTCTACTCATTTGCCAAGTCGTGACGTCAGAATGACCGTAGTTTAAACCAGTTTGCAGTCGAAGACGTTCTGGATATTGTAGCCGGCTCCGTCCAGGTAGATTAGTTAAACACCGATCGTTGGCGACTTGGCGTGCTCTCTGAAAGGAGGTAACCGTGAAACCGCGGACGTATATCGGCATTGAACGAGCGCAATTATTCGATTGAGCCATCGTTGGCGCGCACTTCAGGCATCCGACCCAGCGAGGAGCGTGTTCGTCCGCCTATTTTTGCGCTTCTTCAATGATCGCAATTAGTATTTGTGTTTACCTTGCGTGAAAGAGAAGCACTCCAGCGCAAGCCGGGACGAGACTGTGGGCTGTCCAATTGATTTTTAATAAAGAGAACACGAGCATAACCTTATTCTCGTTTCCTTTCTTCGAACGAAAATATATGTATGTATTATTCAGAAAATAACAAAAATCTCGAAATGGTGTAACATACGTTGTGCACAAAAATTGTTGGTATTCATGGTGTGCATGTACTGACGCTGAAATGTAAAAATGTACGCAATGAGGTCGTCTTTTCGGAGGTGTAGGTGTGTATCCGTTCGTCTTCGTTAGCGCGTGAAAGTGAAATTTTACTTGGACAGAGTACACGCACGAGACCAGTCATGAGTCATCAACAGGCACAGTTCCGCCGGTATTTTAAGGAAAAAAGGTTAATGATGTTTTAGGGATACCGTTCCTTTTTTCCTCGAAGAAATTTGACCAGACGAACTATTATAGAGTTGCTCCGTTATCCCTTCGTCTCGGCCACCAGGCTATGCATTTAGCAGCGAATGCGCAACACTGAAAACCCGACGAAGATGTGTGAAATTCTTAGACAAGGTACGAGGTGAATGCTTGTAATTTCCGGTCTCGGTCACCCGGTGTTTTGTAAAAGCATGGCTCTTTCTTTTGCCTACACGTTTTTCGTTTCGATGCATTGTGTCCTGTGGTCGCATAGGTAGAGTCGTGGTGTTTTCGAATGGCCTACATTCTGGTTTAGAAATCGGTGCAGGGTGCACAACTTACCAGAATGTTTCGGGGAGCGAGAACTTGAACTGCTATAATGGTTTTAGTTCTGCCTTGGTGATCGACGTGTTCAGTGTTTTTGATCTGGTTGTGCGAAATTAATCCGAATATTTCTAGATGGACTGGAGTTTCTTATTTTTCAAGTATGCCTATTGACGGAAATGATAGCTCGTGGTTGTGATGTATCGAATGGGTAAGGTGGAATCTGACTCGTAATTTTAGAATTTACCAGTATCGTAGTTCTGCGCAGCCTTGCCCTGCAAGGGAACTCGGTGTAATTGGAAATTTCCGTAGTTTCAGAAATAAATATGTGTATTGCTTGTTCGATCTAGCAAGCTGTGTAAGAATTTAAACCAGGTGTTTTGTCTAGTGCACGTAGACGTGTAACACTCGTATTCTAAAATATGGACATTATGGATTTATGCGCCTTCGAAATGTTTCCAAGCTGTAAGAGAGAGTACACCACCGATCAGTAACTCAGCACTCAATGTAAAATCAGGAAGTTTGAGTAGCTGCATTCTGCAAAGTGAATGTTTTCTTCATAATTCCGATCCTACATTACTTTTACATGTAGAAATATCAATAATTCACACAAATTTCCTGTGTAAACAATGGGAATGAAAGGAAAACTATTGTGAACTGAATGGTATTGGATGAGTGCGAAAAAATGTACGAAAATTTTTTACAATATTAGGAGCACTATACGTTCTGGATGTGTCATCCTTTTAACATATTGATACGTAAGATTAACTTCATGACACGCCCATTTCTGTCTCGTTTATTAGATTGGTGCCATTGGAAATAGGACATCAAGATTTTCAATTATCGTTAAATTTAATCGCCATAATGACGATTATTCAGTAGTAATGAACCGGAAACAAAAGGTGAAAAGTGTTCATATGTACGCCAGAGCATATGCCCAAAATTTTATGGTGTCTGAAAAAAGATAGAAATGGACGTATCATAAAGTTGCTCTTGGATATCGATATGATTCTAGGACATTTTTCCGAATTCGTTTTCCCGACTGACATTTTTTCTGACACGCACATTTTCCGATATACACTTTTTCCGACAACCACTTTCTCCGACTAAGTATGCCGACATACATTTTTTCCGACAACAAAACTTCGGACAGCATATCTTCCGACAAATACATTTTCCGACTACAAAAATTTCGACAATTTTTTTCCACTTTTTTGTGTTGGTTACAAAATTGCGCCAAGTTATTCAAATACCGAAGTACGGGGAGGCTGCTGTAGTCTGCGGCTATGTGCTCGAAAGGTTTTTGCAGATCTCTCCACTCTTCACTCTCTTCCCGAGAGTTAATTCACATACACAGATCTCAGTATACCCCTGTTCTTTTTGGAATTCCTTCAATGCCGAGTACAGGTCTGGGTGATGTCTCCCGACAACCAACTGGAACCCGTTGTGCCATCCTTCCGATACGTTGTTAGTCCGATGTTCTTTTTGAATGGCTGTTGCGTACGGCTGGTGGATATTGAGGCGCTACTGGTCTTCTTGCTCCCCGTCGAGGTACGCCACGTATGTAATTCTTATCGAAATAATCGTAGACCAGGATGCAGGGCCGTTGGACATTCTGCACGAAGCGTTGTCTATACAGTTGGGACATCAGCGACGGGCACAAAGGCCTAAGAGAGGAGCACGTGCGTAAAATCCTTGAGAGAACGGTCCTCCGCATCGTTGTACTGTTCCTGGAGGTCTTCGCTTTGTACCCTCCGGTACGCTATCTGGCCTAGGTGAAAAAAGCAACTGGACATCGGTATTCCAGGAAAGACAGTCTTGCAGGCATTCATGATGCCAATTTCGAAGTCATGACATTATTTTCGTAGGTGTGCAGGGCTGAATCCTGTATCGGCTTACAGCATTAGCAACGACTTCCAAGGCTTCAATATAAAGGGACTTCTTCTTGCTAGAGAGCAGAGCATACACCAGAGGAATGGCAATAAGTGGCACCGCAGCGCCGCCAGCGTGTTGACCAAGTCCCATGATTGTAAAAATTTGAGTGAAAATGGATGGTGCCGTCTTGAACGTTCCGTCCACAAATCATACGGAGCTCCGGCACAGAAGTTCAAACTGCCTGTCGGAATTATTTGTGTCGGACCGGTAAATAACATTCGGAATAAATGTTTTCGGAGTATTGGTCTGCCGGAAAATTTGCGTGTCGGGAAAAACGGATTCGGAAAAATGTCCCTAAACCATCAATATAAATAGAGTATACAGGGCCTTAGAAAAGTAAATTTGTCGAGGGGATGGGGATAAAGAATTTTCTCACTGTTGTACAAAAGAGAAGGAAGCTCTTAAATGCGTGAATTTATCAACCCAACTTGCCAACTCTGGAATATAAGTGGCGGAGAACCCTCTCCCCCATGGCTACGGTGTTGATGATGTATGACCCATACCTAGCGTTGAAGAATAGAGATGGAAAGTCGGTCCAGAAAATTTCCTCCTTCGATTTTTTTGTGTTCTAAAATTGTTTTCAGCTTCTGCGTCCAACTTTCGGGTTTCAACTTCAAAACTTCTTCTAACCTTTTTACTTTTCTCCTCCTAATTTTGTGATTAAATTTCACGATGTCCTGAAAAAGAAACCTAATGAAGGCATAGTTTTAGGTGTTTTCCTAGGACATTTTCATTGGCCCCTAGTTTCAAGGGCGTGTAGAAAACAGGGTTGCAGGATGGAAAGGTGTCTCATTCCTCCCCCCCCCATTCCCAAATTCATGATTCTGTTTTTGGTTTTCGTTTGCTGAAACAAGAAACCTAATTCTTCATTCAATCTTGGTTTTATTTGTGAATTCCGTGCATTTTTGTTCTTTTTTCAGAGGTTTGTTGTTTTTCATTATTTTCTAAGGTTTGGCTTGGTTTTTGTTAATTTTTCGGGTACATTTTGCTAGGTTTTGTTCGTACTGTCTCTGTGTTATTTTTTTGTGTTACTTTTCCCGCTGAATTTTATGGATTTTTTGTTCGATTTCCGATTCATTATTTCTTCACATGTGTCAAATGGGTTTTCTTTTCATTTCCCACGTTTAAAAGTAATTACTTTTTTTTTTATTTTTGGTTTTTGGACAGAACGATTCCAAAACTGCAAACATTTTCCTCTGTACTCTAGTAAGAAATACATAACTTTATTTACTATTTTCATTTTTGAAATTGTGGGGAATCACGACGTTTGCCTTCATCTCCAATATACTGCTTCTCCAGGACTACGTCCATGCAGCCAGACCACTCTCAGCGCAATTTTCTTCATTTTGCTTTTCGTGTCGATCTGAACATTTTTTTGATCCATAAAATTCACAAACCATCTCCCCTCCCTCCTCAAGAATTGTTTGTGCGTAGTAGTTATTACAATTGCTGTGAGATAATATCTACATATTCGAAGTACACGAAACGATCATCACGGATTCAAAAATGGTACCCATTATTGATCTATTTTAAAATAGCATTTTCTTGAACTTACTATAATCATACGCAACCTTTAGTATTTGCGTGTAAATCGAAAACCTGCCTCTTCCGCCGGGGAAACCCCTAAGATTTCAGAGAAGTTCTACGAACAAACTATCTAATACGAACAGATGAATGCGTAGCCAGACAGGCAGAGAAATAGGCAAGCTGACAGGCAAAATGTGAGTCTCGTAGCGCCGAGGAGGGGGCCATACGAAAGGTGTTGACGAGACAGTCAAACTTGTAAGACATCCTATATTTTATTAACATTTTTGGAAAAATAACGCCTTAAAGTTTGGTTTACCTAGCTAATTGCTTTTTGCCTCCATGAAAGTGTATTTGCTCAACTCATGTATCCCATTCTTCGATCTGAGAAACTCTTCATCTACAAGGGAGGAAGGTTACATGATACAAAAACCCAGCAGCAGTCGGCACATTCATAGAGATACTTTCGACTACATGAAATATAGTTATATCTTGCCAGTGGTGTAAGATGGATGATATGGGGATGTATTCCCACCTCCTCTAGAGCCAAGAGTAAAAGTAAAATCTTTTAAATTGCCAGTCAACGTTTTTAATTTAGGCGACTCTTTTTTCTTTCCCCTTGTCAACTGGAAAATTTGAGTGAAATCTTAGACATCAAACCTCCCCTCCTCCTCCTAGGAGAGCTTCCTGTTCACGCCACCGCATATTATACCCTAAACAATATTAATCGTTATCAAAACGTGGACTTTCCGAGCATGGCTATTATCATTCATCACAGATACGGTATCGTGTGCGTACATAGAAATCGTTATATATTTTATTCTCAAAATTATACAGGCTTCACGTCCGCATAAAATTTCATTGTACTCTTAAATTCCTTCAAATTTTTATTTTTTTTGTTTTTTGTTCAAGTCTTTATAATACACACGTTTCTCATTGAAAGTGGATATCATAATATATTTTTTAATTCTCTCGTTGTTACGATTACTCCAGCAATGACGTAATACTAAAAACTGACACCTCAGTTAATCAGATATTCAGTTCCGAGTTCCGTCCGATATCGTCATGTGGTGCATACAATTTGTCATGGGTGTATTGAATGAGTAAGCGTGTAATTTTCGACGAATTTCCAGCAAGAAAGGATGCGATTGAAAAACAGGAACTCGATGAATATGAATTACTTTTCCAACACTTGAATGGCATGTATACAAATATCTGTATCTATCTAAAATGCATATTCGAAATTTTTCTAGTAGGTAGAAAATATCAAAGAATGCTTTAAATGTTTTCTGATTATATTCGAGAAAACTAGCTGAATCATGAAAATCATCTCCAGGGTGTAGAGTGCAGGTCATCTCTGGAAATTTCATGTGTCGCAAAAATTCTAATAAATGGGGCAATGGAGGCTTCCTCCCCATCATCTGCCTAGTTTCAGAGCTGACTTTCGAGTTGACGCGACCTAATGCCAAATACCATACGCCAGACCTTTCATTTTCGAAAAAGTATTGGCCTTAGTGAGGAAAAAAGTCGAATCATCCCCTCTCCTTTGTAATACCAAAATTTCGAAACTACATGAAATGAATATTACGGTGGAATATGAAGAAAGATTTTTTGTACTTTAATAATAGTCCCTTCTTGAATGTATTCATTTGAAAAATAACGTGTGTAAAGATTCTTCGAGACTCGTACTGTGGTGGGTGTATATGATCCTCGAGGCTCTTCAAAGGCTTTCGAAAGTTTCTCAAGACTCTTCAAGACTTCTCGAGGAGTCTTCTTGACATGTTGACGATGGCTATAAGATCCTTCCTGACATGTTTAAGATTCTTCAAGACTCACCCAGCCGTGTTTATTACTCTTTGAGACTTGTTAAGACTTTTACGTACTATTTAAAATTCTTTCCAGCACGTTTTAGCATCAACGAGTCTTAAAAAGCCTTATAAAAGAGTCTAGAAGAGCATGAAAAAGTTCCAGGCTTGAAATAGTCTCTAATGAGTCCACAAATCCTTCAGGTATTGTCTTGAGCTAGTCTGGGAGAGTCCTAAGTAAGTTTGGAGAATCTGTATAATGAGTCTTAAAAGGACCTTAAACCTGTTTTTGTGTGAATCTTGAAATGTCTAGAGTACGTTTAAAGCAGTCTTAGTTACAGAAATCGTCAGAGATGGATTCACATCTTCTAAAGTAGCAAACGAAGCAAGATCTTTCGATTGGTTTCTCGTTTCGTCCATTGTGGGTGGAAAAGAGATAGGTTCAAGAGTAACAACATTGCATAAGGCGTGAAGTTCAAAACATCCTATGTAGCAATGTCAAAAGTTCGCAGGAGAAGCAAAAAAAAGTTTCAGCTGAGGTGAAGGAGGGGGTTTGGCAAAATGGGTGCTCAGCCAATTTTCTGAAGCTTCATACACATGTTCATGTACGTACAAATTTTGGGGCTCAGTCATGTCTAAGCTGAGAAAATGAGGGTAAGTCAGCCCTGCGTCTATTTCAGCTTTGCGTTGTAGGTAGGTGTTTTAACCGCCTTCTGGTAAATGTGGTTCTGAAAGTTATTTTTGTACCAAAACCAAACCGCAGTTTTCTAGTTTGTATCATCATCATCAAAATTCAAAACTTCTTCTCTTCTTTCCTCCCACTGAATATATTGAATATGGTCCGGCTCTGACCCCCACCCATCAGCAGAATATCATTTTACAAAACCTTAACATTTTTTTTGAGTGGAGGGGGGGGGGAGGCATAGTAATACAATGAGTTGAATCGGAAATTGAAGTTGGAAAATTTTCTGAGATTGCTAGCGTGACTTGTGAATAAATGATCCATGTCACACTCGCGGAACTGCGACTCGTGCTTCACTGCCAGTAGTGTAGAAGTTCAGAAAATTTCAACTAATGAACGAGAACGAGATTCTGTTTTTTTGTTCCCTGTTTCAAGTTCCGAGATAATTAATATGATGAAGGAGAGGAGATATTTACACGGAGGAAGGCCCAACTTTTACCCGTGGTTTTCAACGACAGCTGTAATGAATGTTATGAATGTCTTTGTTAATTCAGCCTACGCATGAGTAATAGTGTTACTGATGAACTCAATAACTCGTCCGATTGTTCATTTAAATGGGAAAATATTTAAAACGAAATATGACCGGGTTAACGATCGAGAAAAAGAAAGTCTACTTCTAGCCACAAAAGTATACCTGTATGTGTCTACGAAAGCATGGTAATTATCTTTCCTTGAATAGATTTTCCGTACCTATAAATTATTTTGTCTCTTTTAGTCAACAAATATATGACCCATTGTTGCATACCTACTCAATCTAGCTTGACATCGTGGTATTGTGATCTCAAAGGTACTTTCAATTTCGTAAAAACTGAAACAGACTGGAAATCACTGTACATCTGCGCCAATTAAATCATCTTTCGTCCTAATGGACCATAACTGTTAGTCGTAGCCGTTCAATTATTCCCTGCGTAGAAGTTAGATTTGCAGAGAAAGTGCCAACACCGTTCATCTAACTGTATAAAATGTTAATTGATGTCCGCTACATTTTCTTCCTGTCATCTACTCGTAACCTTCTTTCAGATTAGAAAAAGTGTTAACACATTTTGAAAAGTTGATGTACTTATTTCGGACAATTTTCTCTAAGAGAAAAACGTGAGGTTCAAAACATATTTATATTTTAGAACAAAAACTGAACGATGGCACTTCATGCGCTGTGTACTTTGATCAGTCATGCTGCTTCGGATAACCATAATGGGCAAAATCCAAAAAATGATTCGAATTTCTGTTATATAACTTCTGCAGCAGGAAACGATCTGAAGATACTTTTCTTTTTTTCTCAAAAATTATTGAGAATGTACCCCCAATAGCCTACCGAGAACTTTTTTTGACTGCTGATCTATTTTTACTTTATCAAAATTCCACAAGAGGAGAGAGGGCGACTACTTTGCTTTGATTCGCGAAGAGCAATATAGGTCTTCAACAAAATGAATATGAATATTATAAATTAAAAAGAACGTTTTGTTCAACCAAATCAGTAAACATAAGATCCGTTTTGATTCTTCGGTGACATACCTAATATGCTCTTTTGCAAAAAAATTAAAACGTTTTAAATTGTAAAGTTTTTAACTTTTCAGAGAAATAATTCGATCACAAAGTGCAAATATATGTGAAAATGATCTAAAAAACGAAAACTGATCATTCAATAAATAATTCGAATCACAGAAAATTAGTCCAGGAAGAATTCTGATTTGTGGATCATTTATCCCTGATCATTTTATTCGAATCCTGCCCACTTTCGCAGAAGATACTCGGTCTCGGGCCGAGTAACAAGAATCTCTCTCGCATGTTTTGGGCACTAAAACATTATAAGGAGACAAACTCCAAGGGATAAGGGCGAGCAATCTGGCAACATCACAATGTTTGTTTATGGTACAAGGATTTCGCAATACCTTTCCTCAGCTCATTGAGGACTGAGGGAGTTTAGGGTTTCTGGTTTCTGTAATCTAATTCCCTGTTGCGTTCACTATTTTATTTTATTTATTTTTTCTTAAAAACGAAGCCAATCGCGAATAATGTTTTCCCATATATATTTACTAAATTTCACGATCTGAACCACATACATTGTTTGGTGATCATAGAGCGATAAAAGATGCGACAATCAGAAAGGACTTAGCATTTCTTTAAAGTATGAGAATTGAATGCTCTTTCTCTTTTTGTTTCTTCAACATTACTGAGTCGAGTTAGTTATCAAACTGTAAAATGAAAAACGGTTTTAGGTGCATTGCGTTTTAACCTCACTAGCGCTACCATAGACAAACGTTTTGTGGGTATTGTTATCAGTTTGGGGTGATCTATTCACGAAAATTCACCCCAAAGTGATAAGAATACCATGAACATACTGACAGTGCTGCCAACACATGCAGCTTAGGGTTTAAGTCCCAATTGCCAAGTGCAGTTGGGTTATTGAAGAGTCTATTCATTATATATGTATTTTCTTGAATGTTCGAATCATCAAATAATGGAATCTTTAAGCCTAAACTTTCAATTTTTACTTTTATTGGTCGATTGTAGCGTGTATCGACTCGAATTTTTAATATTCCCACTTTCAACTTTTAGGCTTGTCTAACGAGACCAGAACCTTATTATTTACTGGTTACCGTAATGCTTGCTGCTATCTAGATAATCCAAGAACAGAAAAGATAAAAATAAATACTATACTAGAGATCTATAACAGTGCGAGTGCGGAAACCTGCCATTTTGTATGATCCAAGTGCGCCCGTCGATGCCGAATTCACTATGCGGTACGCTCCGCATAGTCGGATTCGGCATCCACGGGCACGGTTGGATACAAAATGGCAGGTTTCCGCAGTAGTATGGCTATAGGTTTTCAACTATACGGGTTCACCACTTTCGGGATGCCTACTCGGAGATCATATCGACTACATGTATTACTTGAAAATCGGCCATTCTCAATGATACCTATCATGATTCTAGGTATAGGTACTTATATTGTTTTTTAACGGCATGTCGATCGACCGTGCCAAGTATCCGCGTGATGTTTTCGTTAGATACATCGAAATTTTTTTGTTTGAGCTATTTATTATTTCTTCCTAATGTTTTCGAACTGCTGTTTACCGTAGAAAGATAACTAATGTTCCTCGATTCGGCAATTCTTAAATGACCTTGCGGTTGTCCATTAATTTATACTTACTTTAACTTATTCCGCACCGTAGTAATGATTGTTCGGGTTTTAGAAAAATCTAGCGAGATTTTCATGTTTAACTATTGTGAACCTTAACTATAAGAGAGCTGTGTCGTCCGTATCTCATGTCAGACCTGTGATACGAAGACATTAATCGCCATCAGATTAATGAACGGTGTCTGATATTCTGATGAACGTGATTTCGCTCACGCATGCATCTTCCTCCCTACATATAAGGACTATTCGCCAAGCGAGTCCTACATTTTGACCGCCGATTAAGCCCCTGGCTTTATTGAGATCAACAAGCCACTTTCATTTCCTATGGGAATTCAATGTGACAAAGCGTTACCTTGAACCACGCTCTGCTACCACTAACCACTAACATAAAAGTACATATACCGAAGTTAGGTCCGATGTCTTAATATGGACTAAACATCAAGATAGAGGGTGCTGATTAAAATCACCCGCGGACTGGCAAAGAAATTGTAAAGGGGCGGGCCCCAACCAGTATTTTTCCATTCCTGGAACAAGCCATATTTTGGGTGGGCCCGCAGTCCAAGGGGCCCGGCCGGGGATTCCCCCATTCCCCCATCCAGTCCGCGGTTGATTAAAATGATGATCAGGAAAATCTACGCGTAAATCACGGAGCATGTTATAGTAAATCAAACTTTATTAACTCAAAAAAACTTAATTGTATACTTTTCCAACTCCAGCGGCTGTAGCATCGTGACTTTTTATAATCACGCAGTGGACAAAATAACGCAAATTTCTATTAGTTTCCTCAATCATAGAAAGCAGCGCGGGTTTGGAAAATTTCCGGAGAATCTGCCTCAGCGTAAGAGCATAGTGAAAAATATTGGAAGCCTCGGCGAGGCGGTCAAAAAAGACGTAGCCCAAACTGTGGTCCACAGATGCTTGTTGTAGTGTGCTGTCTTTGCTTAAGAAAATGAACTTGAGAAGACCTTGTTTAAATGTGCTCTTCCCCCTCGAGTTGTGACCAGTCAAATGGAGTGTAGAGCTTCGTTTTTTGAATGTACGGAGTGCTAATGGGAACCTTTTGGATGAAGAGAAAATATCGTCTGATAGAGTTAAAAATTGAGTGTTCGAGTTTGCCGACCTGCCGAACTATGTAATTACTTAACCCGTGACGAACCGGGAAAAGGGGTGACGGAGCATCTTCAGAGTTCGTATTTATCGGCGAATTTGACAATTTGGTCGATAAAATCAAGAAAAATGTTGATCCACCGACATCAACCTTTTTTTCTTTTCTTTTGGCTTGAGGTGGAACATTTTTGTTTATAATTGAGATGGCATTTTGAATGTCAGTCAGCAAAATGTAAAAATAGCTAAGTTTTGCTTCTTTCTGTTTACACGTACGTATTTTGCGCCAAGTCAGCATTTTCAACTTATTTATATATTCCCACGCCGACAGGGCTCGGCCTGCTTTTTTACTTAACATACTCTCTCATTACATCTCAACAACGATGAAAAGTCGATCCGAAAACTCCTTCGGCTTCCACGCAGGGATAGGTACGTATAAGTTGAACGAAGTTGGTTCTTGTTCTCGTCCTATTCTGCAAAAAGTATCGGTTCCAATTTCATTCCTCTCTTGAGGAGCCGTTAGCGAACCTTCGAGCCAATGAAGCAGCAAATGAAACTGTTGAAAATTAAAAGTTCTAGTTTGGGTTCACGAACCTAAAAAATTATGATTGATTCTAATGGTTCTCTTTCCATTTGGAGACCGCGGAACGATTCGTTCATCCCTTCTTGGTGGTGCCTCGTTTTGAGGAGCGTATTGAGGCGAGTTTCTCGTGGGAAGAGAAACCCCAACCGAGTGAAATTTTGAAAATATTTGAGGTGCCAACCCCATCCTAAACTTTTGATAGAATTTATATCTCTTTCTTCGTCGCTCTCTTGTTCAAGGGTTCGAGACAGGTGTTAGACAGACAGACAGGCCAACTAACAAACAAACAAACGAATGGGATGTATTGAAGTGACTTTTTTTTTGGGGGGGGGCAGAGGTGAAATAAGATTATAGGTTTACCAGCCGCAACAGTTTCACTGTTGACAAGCAATACAAGAGCTATTAATTTTTTCTACTTATTTTGCCTGTAGATCATACTCGTATAACGTGTATGTCAGTGTATCATTCCAAAAATCTTAGAATTCTTAAATTGTGTTAATCGTAAGTGTGTATGTTTATCGTATACATTTATTGGCGTGAATAATCTTCAGCTCTTTCCATGTGCGACCGGAGATATCCGTTCCCACTGACGTCAGTTGTGTAACTTAGCGAGCATCTTTCCGTCGAAATAAATTTGCATCATTTATGACTCAGTGAAATTTATGACAACGAGAAGTCGGTTGCTTTCTTTCGAGAGTTCGTTTTTTTTCTTCCTCAATCCGGGTCGTTTTTCTTAGGTTAAATACGTACTTACTTCTTCAGCGTATCGATTTTCTCTCTTCGCTGTTTCTCCTGTCGGCATTTTCATTCAGAATTTCAATTTATTTGTCAGGTTTTTTGGACGGTCAAATCACGAGCTCTAATTACATGGGGGAGAGGGGTGATTTTGGAATCAATGGATACCTTCATCTTTCCTCTACAAAATATGACGAGATGACGCTGCTATCACTCCTGCGGATTAATCCACAGGCATCCTACGAAGGATCCAAAACCAAAATTTGGCACCTGTTGCCAATTATTGGTCTGCAGAATTTTCCATTTTAAATTATGGTGGTGTAAGTTGTGGTGGGACGTATGCTGATGCACGCATGCCAAAGTGACCCCAATGACACCGCACCCCCGGCCTCGGGAACTACCCCTTCGAGTGTCACATCAGTGGCCGGGGGGACGCTCTGGGGCCGGGTCCGAGCCCCCATATCTCCGTGCAGGAACGGTGCGCGCGTCCCGCCAGGGCCACCATGGGGTTCCCTACTGACCGAGGTCCGCGCTCCCTGAGCGCTCGCCTGGAATTCAGGTCCCCCACAGCCGGATGCGCTGCCATCGCTCCAACCCTTGCGACGGGTAAGCTTTCGTATTCTCTCGGCTCCAGCTCTTACCTGCGGGCAAGCTCCGCCGAACGGGATCCGCCGCAGCAGCAGCAACTTCACCTTATCCGTCAGCCCTCTATCTCGACCACTCTGTCTGCATCTTCTTCCTCGTGATGGCCGAAGCGAAGGCCGACACCCGGTTACATCCGTTTCGGCTCCTCAACATCTCCAGAACCAGAGTATCTGGTGCAAGACGGCCGATCACGCCGTCGTCCTCCTCCTCCTCTTCTCCAGGATCGCTCGGTACCGGGCCGTGTCTCTCTTGCTCCCAGGCCTCGCACTCGAATAGGGTGTGCCATGGTGTGTCCTCCGCTCCTCGTTCGCAGGTGTGTGGACTCAGCGTATGGTAGTGTCTGCTATCAGTAATGAGTTTCAATTACACACGCCGATGTCCAACGCAAGTGCTATTTTTTGTGAATTTTTGAAAATAATATGTTGAAATTTGTCAATTATTGGTCGATCACTGTTTGGCTCAATCTGAAGGAAAATTATCTGAAATTGACAGAATGAATAGGAGAAAGTGAATTTTATTTATTGTAATCGAGGAAAAATTCTAAAAGTCATAGAAATGTCAAAAAGGCTCCTCGTCATTTCATTCGATAGACTGATCATAAGAGAAAGAAAACATTAGTGAATCATTGGTAAAAAAAAGCAAAAATGGGAGCCAAATATTTGCCAAACCAAATACTGGTCAAATTTTTTTCTCCCGTGTGTTGAATTTCATCATTGCCATATATTCTGCAACCCTCAAATGAGCTACCTAACTTACTGAAATCAAAAAACATAATGATAGTCAGGACTGAGGTGCAATCAGTTCCACAACTGGATTCTATCTCCAATTCACAGGACCCGCAGTCGATAAGCAGCTACTCAATCGTCTGTTGATTATTCGAAAAATGTTCCTTATTATGTCATCCTTTGAACTCACAATTACAAAATGTCCGAAATTAATAGCACAAAGTACTTACTTTTTCGATTTTGATGATGGACTTCGAAAATGCAAGAATGTTTATAATGCCGAAAATTGACAAATTTTTCCACAACTCATATTTTCAATGCGAATCATCAAAATCAGTTGGAACACAGATCATACTGAAAACTGAAGTACTGTGTGTCTCTCACGCCTTCTAGCGGACCAGATTTATAGCTTCAAGATTTTGACCATTAATTGACACTTGACCAGTAAGTGGCACTTTACCTTATGGCTGTATTGTAATCCTCATGAACATATATCAGCCACAGGGTCATTAATGGAGAGGAAGTTAAGGTCTTAACCCTAACTGACACTTGTGAGTTAGGTTTGTAGGAAACTGAAGACTTATACAAACTCGTGCTATCTAGACCATTACAGACCTTGAACCCTCTTCTTTTCTGATAACCCAGCAACGGCCTAGAGACGAGATACCTCCGTTTTCTGATGGATCATTATGTTTGTAAAACTTGTTAAGATTCGATTGTAGCTTGTATTTTGTATCACATTTGTGTCTACAAATAAGTATGTAAGGCCGGAATAAGAGGGAAAATTCAATTCTCAAGTAGGGTTCGAGGTTGATGCGGTTGTTGAGCAGAAGGAAAACTGCAAAGACAGCAACCGATGTAGAATGCGTGCAGTAAGCAGTCAGAATGCTTAACGCTTGATATCGCGTTCGTCCTCGGGAATAGAAATGGGTGAAGGTGATTGGCCAAAAGTAGGGCCAAACATATCTGATTTACGAGAGGTGTTGCATGACACGTTTATCGAATAATTCCGATTCTAGTATCTGTTCCACTGGGTCGAACTGGTTTTGGCCCTACAGATTAAACGGGTATGCAGCTGTTGATGGTAGAGATTGTCAACCGCATAATGCGGATTAAGTTGTCGACTTTAATTTTTGGCCTCGAATAATACGTCTTACGCTTTCGGCTTCTGAAAGTTCAGCTTAGAAATTTGACTCAACTTAGAGGAAAAAGCATGAGCTATTGTCTTCAAACTTCCAGGTAACTTTCAGTTCTTGATTACAGGCGAGAAAACGAAATTCCCGCCATTCTACGCTTTATCTTTGCTGAACTAAATTAGAAGGTGGGTTGATGGGTGTCCAGTGACTAGAAATTCAAGTTGTTCGGTTACCGTTTCCGAGCCACAACTCCAAACATGTCAAACATCTACTATTTCAAGTCTGTCGGAAGAATTTCTTATAATGTTTACAAAATGTAGTCCCTGCAGTTCCTCTAGGCACACCCGAGCTGTATGTCAGTTATCAATCACTATCGGATTTCTGCTGACTCATCGTCTACTCCGAAAACACGCACCCAATTTCGTACATAAGGACTACGCATTGAATATGTCCAGTTCTTCACCCAGCTTCACGATGAGGGTGTTTGCGGAACTCAAACGAATATACGAAGGCAATTAGCGATATTATCGGTTCGTTGCGTCCGACACGGGCGTCCCGCGCGGACCGAAAAATATTGAGAAACGCCGCGTAATACCAATAATTAAAAACAATTTCAAGTAAATTAGCGTACCCTGGTATGGTTGACTCGTACAGAGCGTACACATCAGCTCAGCCCGCTACTTCGAGCCGCTCGGTTCGGTTTCAAGACGGCACAATTAATTAACGAAACGCGATTGTTGAAAAACCAGAAACACATACGAGGAGGTCATAAACGAAATAAAGAATTTGTTCGAACCCTAGAAATAAATACACGAACCGCCGTTGTTCATTGATGGTTTCCGAATACATTGCTCTATGTTCCACTGCGGATGGACAAAAAAATAATGAACATTCGTAGCCTTTCACCTGAAAATCCCTGATGTAAGGATCTTCCATCGTGGATCCAGTTAACATCGTTTAGCCTTCTGTTCCTCATCAAGACATTGCCGGTTTCCGTGTCTCCCACTCGAGGACGAAAAGTTATTATCTAAGGGGAAGGAGCAAGTGGGTGTTTTGTCCCTGGGCCCGCAAAAGCGAGGGGCTCGGCAGAAAGGAAAAAATCTCAGAAAAAATAAATAACTTCCCGATTGACCATTTGGAGAGCACTCACAAAACATAACACAAACCACTATCGTTTTGAGATTTTTGGCCACTCACATTTTTTTATGAGTGTTCAACATCTCATCATTTTAAAATAATGTGTGCGAAGTGATCACTCAGCATTATATACTTCGCATCGTGTGATTACTGAGTGATGTTCATAAATGCACTCACAATTTAAACTGTGAGTGGCCTCATTGTCATCGGGTTATTCATTGTATATTTGTGTGCAAATTATTTAGATTGCTCATGAAGAGATGAAGATACAATTTCTATTCAACGTTTCTGAGAAAATTTCCCCCGCTAAAATTTGTTATGATGGGAGGGGCCTCTTTTATTTATAGCCCCAGGCCCGGACGAGGCTCTCTACGGGTCTGGTTAACATCAGTTGAGTAAAATTAGCACCGCGCCGCTTGCGAACGCAAATATTCTGAAATGTGATCGGTAATTGGAGAAATAAATTCGATATTTTCGTCGTTCAGTGTATGACCAAATCTACATGCACCAGCTAAGAAGGTATAATCTAGGGATGTCAAGTATCGAACAAAAAAAGCATTGATTAGTATCGATTGGGTGATCAAAAGTATCGATACTATCGATACCTTCACCTTGCCAAGCTGAGTGAATAGGGTGCTCCTTATTTTACATGTTTTCGCCAATCGATTGAGTGCGCACTGAAATTTGTGCCAATAAACCCAGAAACTCGTCTTGAAAAATTTTAGCTCAATCTGATGTCATTAACCCGTGGCGCTTTGACCTTGAAGTTATGCGTAATATTGGGATTTTACAAAGAAAGAAAAAAAAAAAAAACGCGAATATCTCGGAACGTATTAACTTGAGGACCAAAATGCGTAGAACATAAAATGTTCAATGTTGACTTTTCTATAAAAAAGATTCTAAACAACTATTTTCTAGAACGCATATTTGCCGAGATAATCGCAAAAATATGTGAAAGTTTCGAGGAACGTGCCTCTCATATTTTCTTTCATAACCAATCTTTACTAGCTAAATCGCAGTTATTTAAAAAAATATTCACTTTCGGACCAAAATGCAAATAACATAAAATGTTCCCTGTTAAATTTTGTATAAAAAAGTACCGTACAACTTTTCTTTAGAAATCATATTTATCAAAATAATCGCAAAAATGCATAGAATTTTCGAAAAACGTAGGTTTTTAAATTTTTTACGGCTGAAATATCTATTAATGTCGGGTAATGCACACTACCATATAACTTCAGTCTCCGTCTCCTGGGGCAAGCGTCCCAGTTTACCCCCTCCCTCCACCCGGCTACGCCCATGACAGTTTGTTAGGTACTTACTATGGAGTAGATCTCAGATTATGTATGTACATCAACAATTTGTGCGTAAGATATAACTTTGTGCTGTTAAGGAACAGTCACGTGTTCCCAGAATTCAGGGTCATTTCCTATTGGCATGTGGAACGGAATGTAGGAGCGCTAATGTACACCTCATAATAGAAGGTCGAGTGATCATGGAGGCAAATAACATTACCGTAAATGGGAAGTCTGGCTTTTTCAAAAAATCATCATAAAATAAAGAAATGACGGACATGCTCTAAATTTGAACTGCAGGGAGCTACATGCTCGAACTTGCGATTAAAAATTTAATATGCCAGGTAACAAAATTATAGAAGTGCGGTGAAGTAAAAAATGAGAGGTATATTATCAGTTGCCGGCCCGACCCGCGCGACCTATTTATTTTTTCTCCATTAATCACTCCATGAGGGTTCACCAAACATGCGCTAGATGTCAGCCACTTTGATTCCGAGTCCTAATGGGCAAATCGCTGTTTCCTATTGTTGATACACATCATCTCAAGTCCACCATAGGAAGTCTTCTATTCAAGCTTTTAAGAGTCGCAAACACTTCTGTATACGTGTTCATCTTCACCCCTTGAACGATGAGATGAAGAAGAACTCGTGCAGAAGTAGTTACGTTGCTTGTGCAAGTAAGAAAACATAAGTATTTGAAAAGTGTCAGTTTTCGCTAAGGACACAATTGACACTTTTCAAGTATTTATGTGATTTCGTTGAAGACTTGGTATAGTGGACGTAAGATGATGTATGCCAACAATAGGAAACAGCGATTTGCCCATAGGAAATAACACTGAATTCTGAGAACACATGATTGTTTCTTAACAGTACATATAACATTGTACTGCTAAGAAACAATCATGTGTTCTCAGAATTCAGTGTTATTTCCTATGGGCAAATCGCTGTTTCCTATTGCTGGCATACATCATCTTGCGTCCACTATACCAAGTCTTCAACGGAATCACATAAGTACTTGAAAAGTGTCAATTGTGTCCTTAGCGAAATGTTATATCTTATGCCCAAATTGTGGACTATTGTTGATATACATACGTCAATGATAGTTGGGCGTATGGCGATGCACGCATGTTAAATTGGCCCCGGGACATCGCACCCCCATCCCGGAAATGCCCCGAATGGGCCTGCGTCAGGATAGGGGAACATAATCCGAGGTCTATTCCATAGTAAGTACCCAACAAACTGTCATGGACAGTGGCGTAGCATCGGGAGGGCACAGGGGGGCAGGTGCCCCCAATATTTTTACATAGTCCTCTAATATAGGCGATTTTTAAAAAATACCGCAATTTTCGACTTTTTCTCCCTTGAAAATCTTATTGTGCCCCCCTTTGGGAAACCCCTAGCTACGCCACTGGTCATGGGCGTAGCCAAGTGGGGGAGGGGGCAGACTGGGGCGCTTGTCCCAGTAGACAGAGACTGAAATTATATTGCAGTGTGCATTACCCGACATTAATAGATATTTCAGCCGTAAAAAAATAAAAAAACCTACACGTTTTTCGAAAATTCCCACGCATTTTTGCAATTATTTCGATAAATATGATTTTTAAAGAAAAGTTGTACGGTACTTTTTTATACAAAATTTAACAGGGAACATTTTATGTTATTTGCATTTTGGTCCTAAAGTGAATTTTTTTTTAGATATCTGCGATTTAGCTAGTAAAGATTGGTAATGAGAGAAAAAGTAATAAAAGCCACGTTCCTTGAAACTTTCACACATTTTTGCGATTATCTCAGTAAATATGCGTTCTAGAGAAAAGTTGTTTGGAATCTTTTTTATAGAAAATTTATCAAGGAACATTTTATGTTATATGCATTTCGGTTCTGAAGTTGATGTATTCCGAAATATTCGCGGTTTCTTGTAAAATCTCAGTATTACACATAACTGTAAGGTCAAAGCGCCACGGGTCCATTGGAACAAATTTCAGCGCGCACTCAATCGATTGGCGAAAACTTGTAAGATAAGGGACACCCTAGTGCTGAAACAGAATTGGTAATTCAAAGTCAACGAATAAATAAAAAAATGAAGAATCAAAATTAACTACTATCTAATTTTTACTACCTACATAAAATAATATTTTTTGGTTCAAAACCGTGTGGTAAAATAGATAGTAAGAATTATAAACGAACAACTAGAATACACGAAGGAACTAACGAGAACGAATCAATTTTTTTTTTAAATATGAAAATTAAAATTTTTCGTTTAAAATCACCAGGTAAGACTAGAAATACTAAAAACTAGAATAATGGACCACTTGAAGGAAACAGCGAAGAAAATATTACCAATTCAACTTAAATTTGCAAAATTGTCATAGCATTTAGGAAATTATTATAGTATCGATACTCCAGTCAAAGTATCGATAAGTATCGAATCTAGTCAAGTATCGATATTATATTTTTTGGACACCACTAGTATAACGGATGTATGAAGTCATGAAGGGTAACTTAACGCATCACTAAACGTAAAATGGCCGATGAATTAGATATGTATCCCTACCATTTTTAAAATTGATTACAGAACACATAGAGACAAACTACGCATAAAACCAATTAAAATGGAGAAGGTAGCTGTACTACCGCAAGGAACAGCACGTACGACGTGACTTTCCTTCAGTCCGGGAGTTCGATGTTATTTGATATCTGAGAACGACGATGGTCGATTCAAAATACACATCTATAAAGAGAACTGAAGTCTTATAGGCGAGAACGTACTTTCTATATGTACGCTTGCATAGTGACATGTTTTTGTTTCAAAGCCATATTTTTATCAAGGCCCATGATCAACCTCTGACATCAGCAGCGCTACAGATCCGAGTGTACTAAGCCGCCATGTTTATCCTACTTTATCCGTTGACGAGCGAACGCGTCGCGGATGACGATCTAGGCTGCTTGCGACAAAGATCGATGTTGCACAGCGAATGGAAAGATGGAAATGGCGACTTGGCTTACTCGGGGTTACAGTGCTTTAGTACCAGGGAAGAATAATAATGTAATAGATGATTAACGTACTTCAGTATTCTTTCCTTTTTTGGCCTCAGATGTCAGTCAAAATTTCTGTTCAATTTCTTAAGAATATCACTCAATTCAACTTGAACAAGACTCTTGACCAGCATTAATCTAGTTACAGGATCAGTGCGCAGGAAAACTAATCACTCAGCCAACATAAGACTAAATCCGGCAGTTCTATGCTCTTAATATCGAAATTGTATTCATCTGGATCCCAAGTCAGACCGGAATTAAGGCCACGAGACAGTGATGCCACAAAAGTCACTGTGAATGACCTTACTCGACCATGTCATACATTACTCCAAGAGATCCCAGAAACTAATCGCACAAGGAAAATACAAAAATATGTGTAGGTGGAGGAACTAATGAAAAACCAATACTAACATCAACAGGCTACGAGAAAAGTGAAAGACCCTGTGTTTACCAATAAAACAACCAATCATCAAAAGAATCGGTATCATGAAACCATAGTTGGTTCTGAATTGGACACACTAACCTAATAAGTGGGGAACTTTCAAAAGAATGCAGCAGTTGCCCACGAATAATATTAGTGAAACACAGCATCCCAAAATGCTTAACATGATACTAAAACGAAAGCGTACAAAACATATTCCACTCACCATACACGAAGCCTTAGCTGACAGTCACGCAAGAATCAATAACATAAGACCCGATATCAGAATTCTATGGGGTGGATTTCAGGGCGCTGACCTGTTGACCCTTGAAAGTATAGAAAACACTAATTTGCGAGCAAAGAAAGCAAAATTTCTTCAATTTTTGAGAGAATTTTTGTAAAAAAGTTATATTTTGAACGGTACGATGAAGGGAGAGGAATCATCGCCAATTCCCCCCTCCCTCCTTGAACCCGGCTATGTAGCAAGATTACGTAAATTGAGTTAGATGCGAGATACCTACATTCTCTTCTTCTAATTTGCTCTCAACCCGACCCTGAAATCCGCCCTTTCGAGCTTTACTTCAGAGACGTCGGGGAGGCTGTTAGGACCGTCTTAGTCTTCTTCTTGGCCGGCCGAAAAACCGGGTCGCTACGTGGGCTCGAACCCGGGACCTCCGGATTCCGAAACCAACGTGCTATCCACTCGGCCAGTCAAACCCCTTAGATGACATATAGTAAAATGTAAAAACTGTCGTTGCTGTTCTGACTCCTGAGCTGATACAAGATATCCTTAACATAAAGAAAGATTGCAGTGCTGCCAGATCGCTCGTCAATATCCGTTAGACGTGCTTCCGTAATTTTTTAATGCCCAAAATGTGGGGGAAAATGGTTATTAGTCAGTCCAAAGCGGACATCTCACTTGGCAATAAGGCTGATTAAGGTTCCTCGAATGCGGCGTTGTCATTGAGGTACTAAATGAGTGAGAAATCATTGCCATAAGGCAGCACTATAATTATTTATGTATCTCTATTAAATTATAAAACTTGAGGAGGTGGAGGGCCGGAGACTGGAGCCATCAGTAAGGGAAAAAATTGAAAACTAAAATTCATCTTAATCAAGGGCAGTGTGAGAGGCTGTGTGGATGGGAGGCTTCCCCCTCACATTTGTGAAATTACAACCAAAAGTCAAGAGATTCCGATACTCAGAAAAATGTAAAATTTCAATTATGTTTTACTAAAAGATCGAAAAAATTAAGTAGGTGGAAATCTTTTTCCTGCTTGTCAACTGAAATTTATGAAGTTTTAGTCAGGATTTTTCATGTTTGACATTCCCCCCCCCCAACCTATCCTTCGCGGCGGCCCTGGCCTTGATCTATTTTATGAATTCAGTACCTAGTCTAAATTTGCCCTCAGAAACAGAGGATTCGTATAGGATTTATTGTTAACTCTTCAACGGTTAGAAAGTAGTATATAGCTCTTTTATCCGCATGGATTAGAACGTGTGTTTAAACCCTTAAGTTGAAGAAAGGTGACTTGTATTTGCAATGTACCCGACTGCGAGTTGATTCTCCTGAAATTCTGTTTGCTTTTGCTTGCGGTTTCATAAATACGTTTTACTATAATTTATCAACCAGAACCAGTTCGATGTTCGAATATTCTCTACGTTTATTCGCAATAACGGTACAAAAATAAGCGTTCAGAAATCATCGAGCACAAACAAATCACAAAATTATCTTGTTTTTGTCTTTATACCTTCATATCTTTACTTTCACTTATAAGTATGCAGCTGTATGTACTTGAGTGACTAAATTTGTATATTCTGTTTTCTACTATACCCATTAAAAAATGCTTTGCTTTTTTCGATCGGCAAAAACGAACTCATAGTTTTGCAAATCTTATCAACATTGTTAATGCCGGGTACATGTGCCAGCTCATTAAACGAATGTTCTCGCCCCGGTCAACTCGATCGGTAGGTATGAAGGTTTTGCTTCATGAGTACCTCCAGTTGGAGGTTAAAGCAAAGAGTTGGCATTTCCATTTTGAAACGAATTATTGCTCGTAATTTCTAGGGATCCGCTCATTGACTGTTGTTTGCTTATTAATATACATGTACGTCTTATTTATTCGTTCTCTTTTTCTGTTGCAGAACTTATGAAATGAGTCAGGAGTCAGAGAGCCCCTTGGGGCAATGGAATCATGGTCTCAGTTCAATGCTTGCCTGTCTCGGCTGTACTCTGGGAATATTCAATATAAGCAGATTTGCCATATTCAGTATCCACTTCGGAGGTAATAAGAATTTATTTATTTGTATATTGTTGTTATAAAATATCTACGTATCTACCCAGGCAGTCCTTTTTCTTATTTTGAATACAGGAATTTTCATGGCGTGACTCCTTATATCTGTTCCAATAAAATGAAATGTATTCCTGAAATACTTCAGTTCGATAAAATAAATGGAGCGCGAAATTATGTCCCTTCTCTATTTTATAGGAAAATGCACAGAGTTCTGACTAATATTTGTATTTCCAGCCCCACAGGAACGTATCAAAGCCATGGCGCAGCCAGGGGGGAGGAGGGCGCGAACAGGAGCGGATTTAGAAAAAGGAGATGAGGGGGTACAGTAGCGGTGGTGACCTTCGTGGCGTGTAATGAGCGGACAATTCATCATTTTTATTCCTTTTTTCTCTATTATTGCGTTAAAAATATTCAACCAGGAGGGGGGATGTACGCCATGGCCCCCCTTGGATCCGCCATTGGGCGCGAATGACCCCAAGGCGCCTGAAATCGAATGTACAATATGCAAAAAATGAGCAATTTTTCGCCTTTAAAACGCGTTTTTTCGAAACATTTTCACCCTAGCAGTAATTTTACCTTCATTTTCATATAATAACCTATAATATCGGCGATTTTAGAAAAATACCTCAATTTTCGACTTTTTCTCCCTTGAAAATCTTACTTTGCCCCCTCCTCCCCTTGGAAACATCCTGGCTACGCCACTGTATCGAAACGATGGGGGGGGGGCATGATGATTTGGACAACTAAAAATGTAAATATTGCCAAATGAAGATCCGATTTTTCTAAATGTCTGGATTTTCTAAGTCGCCTAGGAAGAAAAAAGTTAATCTTTCTCAGATTTTGCCAACTAAGGGTCTGCTACATTTACTTGCTCTGGAAAATGTGTAGTATGTTTACCTGGACCTACTTGATGATAGAAATATTCATTTTTATGCAGCCCAGGAGAAGGTACTTCAAGTAAGTGGGAGAACCAAATTCTTTAAGGGAGCCAGAATACAAAAGAATCTAAGAATTTGCGATGACCACTGGGGCGTAGCTACGAGGGGGGGGGGTCCCCTGGCATCGGCCGACGATGTGAAAAAATTAAAATTTATTCTGATAATAGTAAGTATTACACCTGTAATGTTGTAAAAGTGAAACGAACCCCCCCCCCCCTTCATACCAATTCTGGCTACGCCACTATGGATGATCAAATTGTAACTGTAATATGTGACCATTTTCTACGCTGTGAGCAAGCCAAGATCGTATTTAGAGGATATTCACGGGGTACCCGCCAAGTATCAAAACATCAAACGCAATTTCTTTTGAAATGCTTTCAATTTGTGGCTTTTGAGGAAGAGGAGGCCGAAAGAGAGCTCGGAAAATAATTTTCGATTTGGAATTTGACTCACTGGTTTTCAAGGTTAAATCTGCTTCGAGGGTTGATTTTTGGTTTCAACCACGTGAGGTGCCATGGAAACCTTGAACATAATAATAAAACCATTTTTGGGAGACAAACCTTAGTTTTTCCTCGTTCCTCGCCGTATATTTTCTGTTGTTCGAACCTGATTGCTGGGGAGGGCAAACTGAATTTCTTGGTAGGGGGTGTTCCCGTGTTACTGCGCTTATCCTCTGAAAGGGTAATTTTTTCGATAGTCGATGTATGGCTTTTTAAGATTGCTAAATCCTTTTTGAAGGTCAGTTTTTCTGTGGTTTCAATCCATTGGAATGCCACTGAAAGGGTTCACATTGATTGTTTTTGAGATGATAGTTGACTTACGAGTCTTTATGGATCCAGTTATAGAACCGTAGGATTACAAGAGGCAGCTCATCCTCTGTCAAAATTCAGGGCAGTGTCCCCTGGAACTTCGCACTTTTTTCGAGTATTGCATCAACTGAATTTCACGTTACACTAATACCTAAAACTAATTGGAAATTTGTTGTTTTCAGCCAATTTCATTTTCCAATTTTTGGTTTTGACGGTGCTGATTGGGATTCCGCTGTTTACATTCCATATATCCTTAGGACAGTTACTAGGCACCGGTGTCTTGAATATGTGGCATATTTCTCCTATTTTTAAGGTACGTATTTTATTTACTTACTCGTTGTTATTGGTCGTCGTTAACTGCAGCACATTTGATCGTTAGAAAGTCTACTCGTATAATTGATTTGGAAGATATCGATCGTAAATTAAAGTTTACAAGCTGGTATTGAAAAGAAAGTGCGAACATAGGTGAATAGTCATTAAATCGTGATGATTTATGGGAATACGTGTGACGAAAAAGAAATATTTGTACCCTGAACAAAATATGTATATGAGAATTTGAAGTCTAAGTATTTGAATTTCGAGTATTCACGTTACATTACCAAACTTCTAGATTGGTTGCTTATTTATTACTCGACAGAAATCAAAATCGAGTTCGGGGAAATCCTATAGAAAAACGTGTAAGTAAGTCTAGAGGATTCTGAGCAGGCTAGCAACATGACCACTTTTCCAAGGTGGTAACTCTCAGGGAAAAATTTCAAATTTCAGTTCCAATAAGTAGAAGGAAAAAAAAATCAAAAGAAATAAAATGTCTTGACCTTTCTTCTGGGTGGGCCCGCGTCTGACCGATGTGATGTTATTGTTTTTAATCCATTTCAGAATATGTTGAGAATGGAAACTATATGAAGAGATTTTTCTTGAATGGTCTAAGGCCATCCGAAGTTTTAGATTTTCTTTTTCAACTTTTTTGGCCTTTAGCCCCAGTATGGTGAAATATTTTCAGGCATGTACAGGTCAAATATTAGAAGATTCAGTGTTTCTAAACTTCTACAATGGCAGCAAAATTTGTTGCGTCTTTCTAACACTATAGGAAACAACGAAGTTGAAAGAACAGTTTGAGCTTCTTAATAAACTTAGACCTCTTTGAAAAAAAAAAACACGTTTTGTAAATTGAAAATAAAGCTTTTCGATATCTGTTAAGGACATATGCCGAGGAGGGGAGGGGCGGGGGACTCCAGTGTTTCGCTGGTATTCGAAATGAGTTTCACTCAAAAAATTAATATATTCTATAGCTTTTTTCATTTCATGTAAACATGATAATTTCTTTTCAAGCCAGGCTAGTTCCTTGGATTGTGCAAGTAACTTTTTGTTAGTCAGTTGAGATATAATCCAGGAATTTGATCAGGGATGACGGATGAAAATATCGATTTCATATACCTATCCGTAGGATTATATACTCGAGTCCTATTAATAATAATTTTACATCATACTTAACGTAACGATAAAAATTAACATTCATTTGAATAGCCCAATCGAAACTAATTTGAAAATCAAATTTTATCGATGATCTGATATCGTTTTGACGTCTAACTGAAATACAATTTTCACTCGAATTCAATTAATATATTGAAAACAAAACATGTGTCTGAGCAGGCTTTAGAAACATCGGAAAAGAAAGTCAAGTTGACTTACTCAGCAGCACAGAAACTGAGGAGTATGCCTAGTAGGGTTCACCTTTCGGGTCTTTCATTGCCGCAGAGTTCACCATTAATTTATGCCCTCTTGAATTCTAGCTACCAGTTCTGAATTTAACATCTGCTGGCACAGAACTGGGTCACAGTTGTCTGTTGCTGTAACATGTTCGCGAGTCTATAACTTCTCTATTTTCGTATTTGTATAGCAGCATTGAGAACTACACAGACTCTCGTGAAATTATAAAATGCTTGTTTCATTTATACAAACTGCTCATTTTTACTCATTTACATGTTTGAAGACAAAAAAGAAACAGCTGACTTGGTTCAAAATATTAAAATAAAAATATTACAGTTATTTATCGTCCACTGGAATCGGAACTTAGGATTGGGAAGGGAATGAGAAAATGAATTTGATACAGACTTTTGAGCATTCTTTGTTTGGAAGACATGGTTGGACTGTTTAAATCAGAACAGCAATTCTCCTTCTTTACAATTTTTGTTTTTGAATGAATCGCCGGGTGATGAACATCTTATACAGGCTTATAGCGTCAAAAAAGGGGGTCCCCCTGGGGCTTGCAGTTAGGCCGCGGAGTAAGATTTTTATTCTCCTAATTCTTGCGCAAAAATCGATTTTTTTAAAAACTTGTTAACTGAAATTTGTGGGTTAAAATTTATCCTTCCCCGAGTTTTCGCATTCTTGAGAATTCAAGTTACATGGCGTTTACCGGTGCTCTAAGTCCTCTAGAAGTCAATCATTTCGAGAAAGATCTTCCATGTTGAGAGAAAGTCTTTCAGAAGTTGAGCATTTTTCTCAAAATAAAAGTGAAAATGATGGTTTTTATTAGAACCATTTTTATATTTTGACCGACTGACGTTGAAAATATTGACTGAATAATTTAAAACTTTTTCATTCTGGAAAAAAAAAAAAAAAAAAAAGTAAAAAGATTTGAATTTTTAAAGCTCAGTAGTTCAGTGATGTGGGGTTCGACTGGCGCGGACTAGTTGCTCTCCAAAATATCGAACGCGCATACCTAATATTCATTATAGTGTCC